>OX451735.1:944343492-947322380 GCA_948472305.1 Vicia faba
TGTTTGGATTAAAAATAGTAACACATTTTTACTACTGAACATCCACTATTTGAATCAAGAATAAAAAAATGATTCTTTGCATTGATTTACATGAACATGCTTAATACAAAATCAGGCACAATCAAAGCTAAATACATAAACAGAGTAATCTTAATCAAAACCGAACCAAGCCTTGCACAAACAATATGCAAACAGAAATCAAATGGCATTCAAACCCTAATAAAACCGTTTACACAATTACAGATAGTTTAATTTATTTCTTAAATAAGCTAATTAAAAAAAAAGCTATAAAAACCTAAAGAAACTAAGAAAAGAAAAAAAAGAGGAGGGGAGAATTTACAGAAAAGATTGTTGCAAAATAAAAAATATAAAGGAATTTTTGGGGATAAAGGGAAGAAGGCCTCAAATCGTCGCCGGAAATCTTTTGCCGCTTCATCTTAGATCTAGGGTTTCAACATCTAAAACCCTAATATCCTTTCAATCTCCTCTGCCGTCATCATCATATTCGTTCACCGCGACTTCCGCTCTTCAAACCTGCGAACACGAAAAGAAGACGGAGGAATCAACAATCGGAACCAAATAACACGAATACATAAAAGCATGGTTGGAGGTAATGATCTCTTAGCTTCTCTTTATTTTTTGTATGTCCCCATGTTTTGGTATGAAGGTTGGACTTTGGGGTATTATGGCATCAGAGAGGGAAAAAAGGGTTGAGCGCGATCGAGTAAAAAACTAGGGTTTCTATGTTGTTACAAGGAGAAAGAAGAGAGAGCTAGATGGAGTGAAAGTAAAAAATGATGGAATGAAAACAAAAACAAAATTATAAAATGTCTAATAATTATGCGCATGTCACCATATTGTCGCCACCATGTGCTTTCAATCATAGCCACAGGATCTCGATCACACGTCCCATAATGTGCCTATCCATAACATAACCGTACATCCATCCACACGTTGAACAACAGACCCAAACCTCTCCTTAGGTCGGGCCCATTAATAACCAAACCCCCTTGTTTTTTTTTTAATTTTCACTCAGCAGCACAAAAGTGAACCCCTTTGCCCAACGGGCCAAGTCTAAAATCTAGACTTGGGCCCCTACTGATAATACCCCCCTCCCCCCCCCCCCCCCCCCCCCCCCCCCCCCCAATTTTACTATATAGTTTAAATTCGCACCCCCTGCCTTTTGGGCCTGAATTCAACATCTGAATTCAGCCCCATGCTATTAAACCCCCCCCCCCCCCTATTTAACCACCTTAACACAATTTACACCCTCACATTATTTTTAAATTATTTTACTAAAAATTATATATAATATTAAATATATTTAATTTTATTTAATAAATCAAACAAATTATTTTTCAACTCATCAAAAATATTTTCTATTTTTGTTTCATTAAATTAAATTATTTTAAACATGCATAATAAGATTTTTTTTATTTATAAGTAATACATAAAAACTAATTAACCCACGATAAATTATTTTCGTAAATCAAATTAATCTAATAATTTATCTTCAAAAAGAGTTACAAGTATATTTGAATCAACTGCATACTCTGTCTAATATCTCCGCTATTCGTACACCTCGACTGAGTATGCGGGAAATTCAAATATAATTCTTAACCCATAAAAATACAAACCAACTGGGAACTACAAAATGAGATTTTTATTCCTCATAAGAGGATACGTAGGAATACGATTAAAATCATGGTGAGTTCCCTAATAAAAATTAAAACCCTATTTCCTAAGATCGCGCTTCTAACTCTAGTATCCTTGTGAACAAGGTAGATGGTGGGTGTCTAACACCTTCCCTTCGTCTAGAAATGAGTCCAAAAAACCTAGAATCTCTAACTTTTAGGGTTATCCTTTATATTCCCTTCCTTAGGATACAAATTAAGGGTGGCGACTCTCAAAATTTAAAGCCAGTTACAATAACTGGAGACTCTGCTAGGGACTCAACCTTAGGCTTAGTAGCTTTACCTTTAGTTTTAGGGTTTAGGGTTTTTTTTCTTTATTTTAAAGTTTTAATATTTGTTTATTTAATTATTCATTTATTTTTGCTTATTGCATTTGATCATGTTATTATATTTGTATTGGAATTTAAATTTTGCAAAAAAAATATATATACATATATATATTTTCAAAGACCCTTAGAAAGAAGGTTCGTCTATTAGCCAAGGGGTTACATCAGCCCTATGAGTTTATGTGACGACTTCACCTAGAGTCGGTAGAATTCCGTAAAAGAAATACCTCTCAAGAGACGTCCTCTTGGGAAGTAAGACTTTGGAATGACACCTATGACTCTTTGTACAACCCTTAACTAAAATCTCATGATGAGACCTTTCATGACCTAGAGACGAAAGTTTCAGTCAACAAAGAGACTCCACTTAAGAGAGACCCTTGTGTCTTTCCCTCTAGTGTTATTCATGACACCCTTAAGGAAACCAACTTATAGGGAGGATAAAATATTCATAGGCCCAAGCTAAGAGCCTACCTTCTAAGAGTATTATCCATAAAATCTCGTCATTTAGCCTTACATTCATGCATTCATACATCTTTACATTTCATATATTCATTATTCTCCGTTTTCTTTTGTTTGTCTTATTCACAGGGTATATATATATATATATATATATATATATATATATATATATATATATATATATATAAATCAAAGGTTTTAGTGAGTGCCTGAAAATGAATACCAAAGGGAAACAACTCGTCTGCATCAACGTTATCAAACCAGACGTAACAAAAATCAAGGCTGTAAAAGAAAGATCATCTGAAAGGGATATGAAAACATTCACTCGTCGCTATGGGGATATCTTGGACTTGACCAAAGTAGAAGTACAATTGGATGCAGTTTCTGCTTTAATTCAGTTTTACGACCCTCCGCTGAGATGTTTCACCTCTTTCCACCTGGCACCAACTTTGGAAGAATTGGATAGAATTCTGAATTTTTCTAAAGAGAAGGCTTATGTGGGTATCGGACAAAGTATCGACATCAAAATCCTAGCAGAAGACTTAAAGATCCCTTATCCTGAATTATCTCTTTACAAGAAAGAGGGAGATATACGAGGGATTAAGAGATGTTACTTAGAAACTAAGGCTCTTGATTTATCTAATAAAAAGAAATGGGAGTCTTGTGTCCATTGTCTAGGACTTCTTGTATCCGGTGTTATCTTATTTCCACGAACTGTAGACTATATTGATCCTGCAGCTATCAATGTGTTTTGGGGTACAAAAACTTTTAATACATATCCAACTCCCGCTCGACTTGCTGACATCTATTACATAATTCATACACGGTACGAAAAAAGAAGAGGTACTCTAAATTGTTGTGTTCCATTGTTGTATTCCTAGTTTATGACTCACCTTTACAAGGAAGATTACATGATCCCGAATCTGACAAGGTATGAGTGGCCTTATAAATTAAGGTCTCTCACTGCTAGTTCTGTATTATGGTATGCAAGGAAGCTGGACATTGGTGATATTGTTTATAGTTGCGGGGACTTTCCTAATGTTCCATTAATCAGATCACAAGGTTGCATTAATTACAACTCTATCTTGGCCCTATGACAACTAGGGTATCCCTTGGAAGATAAACCTTGAGATGAACAACTCTAACAATTGATCGTTCATGACATGGGAAAAACGACCGAGAGTGGCTCAACAAAATTATCCGGGCCTGGAACAGGGTTAACAAAAGAAAAGCTGAAAAGAAGAAAGTTGTGGCAAAAGAACCCTACACTCGATGGGTTCTAGACATGGTACAAATTATTAAGCTGTCTTTTGACATAGATCCTGAATACAAGCCAGAGGTCCCAGTAGCTCCGCCTATGTCCTTGTTAGAAATATATGATCTGAAGAAAGCCTTGAAATAAACTCAGATGGAAAAAGAAGAACTAGAGCTCAACCTCCTCAATTTAACCAAAGAAAAAAGGCAACTGCAGTGTATACTTGAATCAAAAGACCAACAGATTCAAAGAGACCGCGGGGCATTTGAAAAGGGGAGTCTAAAAAGGAAACGTTCGACTGAAGGGTTGCTAAGTGCTACCTTTAATTTGGATTCCTACAACCAGAGGTTGGAAGATGCTGCTAGTGAAATTGATAGGTTAACCAGATGGTATGAAAAGGTCGCGTAAGACAAGAAGGTACTGGAGGAACATCTAAGGGACCAAATCCAGAGTTTGGCACAAGCCTCTCTAGATCAAGAAGAGAAAATGAAGTATCTTACCACCATACTTCAGGATAGCCAAGAATCAGAGATAAGGGAACGCCTTGCAAAGATGAGGGCAAAAAGACTTCTTACCCAGAAAACTGAAGAGTACGAACAAGTATGACTTGAGCTAGAAGGCCTCCGAAAAGATTTCCTGATACAATGGAGACTTTATACGGAGATGGGGGCTGAAAAGATGTATTGGGAGGAGTAATATGTGAATATCACCAAACCAAGAAGGGATAACCACAAGATAATTCGCAACCTCTACCGAGAGTGCCGATACTACAAGGACAAGCATGAAAGACTCGCCTTCTTAGCCAAAAATCTTATTGAAGACATCCCTAGAAGTTTGAGGGATGCAGAAAGTGTGATGGTCCCTCTCCCAAAAGACGTCGATGACTTCCTCAAACTTTGCAGAACAATGGTCGGCCATTTCAGAGCAGACATCCGCAAGTGTGCTTAGAAGACTATTTCCCTTCAATTATTTTCTTTCAGTAAGTTTATTGTTTTAAAGTTGTAATATCTTTCAATATCTGAATTATGTTCTCTTTTAAAGACAATTGATACTTTCAATAAAGACATTGTGTTCCCTATTCTGTTTGCATATTCGTTTTCTATATATATATATATATATATATATATATATATATATATATATATATATATATATATATATATATATATATATATATATAGAAGATTTTGAAAAATGAGTTTTTGAGTTGTGAATTTATGAGATGAAAATGTTTATGGATGTATGAATGTGTATGAACAATGCTAAGAATTTCGTTTTGAATGTCTTATTCACTTGGATATATATATATATATATATATATATATATATATATATATATATATATATATATATATATATATATATATATATATATATATATATATATATATATATATATATATATATATATATATATATATATATATATATATATATATATATATATATATATATATATATATATATATATCCAAGTGAATAAGACATTCAAAACGAAATTCTTAGCATTGTTCATACACATTCATACATCCATAAACATTTTCATCTCATAAATTCACAACTCAAAAACTCATTTTTCAAAATCTTCTTCAGTTGAACCATTGGTAGAAGAAAACCACCACCTCTCTGGCCACCATATTAAATAAGAGCTCACCAACTAAGGTCAATGGAACAAATTGAAGAAAATCAAGCAACTTTCAAAGTGGATTTAAAACTAGTCAAAAACAACGTTGACTCAATGAGAGGGAATATGATTCAGGTTCTTCTAGCCTTGAAGAACATCATTGACATGTAAGAGAAAATTCCTAGGATAGCCTTTGAGTAAATAACTCAGACCAATGGTGCATCGAGCGGTCACCGACTGAGAAGGGGACCAGAAACGGGACCACAAAAATATGTCATGGCTGAGCAAGAGACAAGACAAGAAACTGAAGGGTGTGTCCCACCTCCACCAAAGGCATGGGCATCTCATAACCTGCAGATTCCGATTAACAATGAAGATAATTACTTGGACTTACAATATGGAGACCACGACCTAGAGGATGTCAATCAGGCATATCAGAGAATGACCAATACTCCTACTGCTGAGAATCCACTAGTACTAAATCAGTACAAAGATCTAGAGGAAATATTAAAATCTATGGAGGGATATGATGCTTTCCACGTCGATGCTCTCGAGATGGGTCTTGTTCTGGACGTAGTAATCCCTCCAAAATTCAAAATACCCGACTTTGGAAAATATAAAGGACTCACTTGTCCAAGGAACCATTTGTGCATGTATTGTAGGAAGATGCATGCTTATGCTCAAGACCATAAACTAATGGTTCATTTCTTTCAAGACAGTTTGAGTGGGGAATCTTTGGATTGGTACATGCAGTTAGAAAGAATGCACATCCAGACATGGACAGATCTTGCTAATGCTTTCCTAAAACAGTATAAATATAATTTGGACATGGCGCCTACCCGCATGCAACTCCAGAACCCGTCTCATAAGAAAGAGGAGTCCTTAAAGGAATATGCCCAAAGGTGGAGAGAGATGGAATTCCATGTACAACCGTCACTTCTGGAAAAAGAACTAAGTCGACAGGTTCATGGGAACCTTGCAAGGGGCATACTATGAAAAGATGGTGGGAAGCATCTCTTCGAGATTCTCTGACCTAGTAACAAGGGGGATCATAAAATGCTCCTTATAATGCAAAAAGACCAGTTTCTAAATTCACAAAAAGGAAAGAGGGAGAAATTAATGTTGTGGCCTCACAACCAAGGGCATAATAACCGTTAATAATCCCGCGAGGACAACAAAAGAACAAGTTCGAAAGGCTGCAAAGGAAGTTAGATCGATTCCCTATGCCACCCAGTCAACTATTACAACACTTGATCAAGGCTTCGTTGGTAGAGCTGAAACCTTTAGCTCCTCCAGTTGGGCCACCTCCACCAAAATACAATGCCAATGACAAATGCAAATATCATGGCAATTCTCCAGGGCATACTATAGATCAATGTTGGGCCTTCAAATACAAAGTCCAGGATCTGTTGGACTCCCAGGACATCATTTTTGAGAAACTGAACATCAAGTCAAACCCCACGCCCCCGCTTGGTGGACCAGCAATAAACGTGATCGAAGTAGTCACTGACTGTGGGGCAGCCAGACGAGTAAAGGCCCCGATAAATCTGTTGAAAGAATGTCTGTTGGAATGTGGGTTCCTTTTGGAACATAATGAAGCTTTCAAAAGGACATTACAACAATTGGTGGACCAGGGGATAGTCTAATTCGGACCATACCCTGAAGGTGAATATGTAGCAGCAATTGAAGGAGGTGCGCAGAAGCCATTGGTAATACCTTGACAAGGGCCAAACCATAATAAGAAAACTCTTGTGATCCCGTGAGGAAATTCAACAGAAAATCCCGCAATGACACCAAAGCAAACTCTGAGGATACCAGTATTTCCAAAGACTACAATTGTAATTTGGGGGCCATCTCCTACCCCTTACAAAACTGACAATGCAGTACCATGGAGTTATGATTCGATCGTACATGTCAATGGCTTAAAACAAGAATGTGATCCATCATCAAGTCAAGAACCTGCAATCTCAAATATAGAAGGGACAGGGGGCATGACCTACAATGGCCGAGTTTTCGGATCATAACCACCGAAGAAGAGTGATAATGTGGTGAAGAGTAAAAATGACACGTTAGCAAAAGAAAAAGGGAACGTCGTAGTGGATATAAATCAAGAGCCTCCAAGCAAAAACTTTACTGATCAAGAGGCAAACAAATTTCTGAAAATAATTAAGAGAAGTGACTATAGGGTGGTGGATCAGCTTCACCAAACCCCAGCCAAAATCTTCATACTCTCGTTACTCATCAATTCAAAGGCGCATCGAGATTCACTAATGAAAGTTTTAAGTTCCGCTCATGTTGCATAAGAGATCACTGTGAACCAATTTGATAATTTTATAGCAAACCTGACGTCTGGGTCATATCTGGGTTTCAACGACAGTGAGTTACCTCCACAAGGCCGAGATCACAATAAAGCGTTACACATATCGATTCAGATAGGTACTACAAGCCTATCCAGGGGTGCTTACCGATATTGGTTCTGCCCTCAATGTATTACCAAAATATAGTCTGATGAGGCTAACACTAGAAGGTGTTGTGATAAGACCAAGTTCCATGATAGTTAAAGCTTTCGACGGTTCTTAGAGTATGGTATTTGGAGAAGTAGACCTTCCTGTCAAGATCGGCCCACATGTGTTCTATATCACTTTTCAAGTCATGGATATAGAACCAATATATACATTTTTACTTGGACGACCTTGGATTCATGCAGCAGGGGCAATCACTTCGACTTTACATTAAAAACTGAAGTTCTTTGTTGAGGGCAGATTGGCCATAATCGATGGAGAAGAGGATATCTTTGTAAGTCATATTGAGTCTTACAAGTATATTAGTGCTGACGAAGATTGCATAGCCACGCCATTTCAAGTCTTGGAGGTTGCTTCAATGGTGACCTTACCAGTGGAAAAGATCAAGAAACCTACTGTAACTACGTGGAGGGATTTACAAATGGAAATGGAGAATGGTAACTCAAAGGGTTGGGGAGAGCTCCCATAAATATCTGAGAAGAATAATCACTTTGGTTTGGGTTACGAGTCATCAAAGGCTACTCTGAAAGGAAAAGCATGGTTTTTTCCAATCCAGGAAACCTTCATCGGCAAAGGGGTAAAGCATGGCAGACAGGTGGCAATGATATCCAACAAGAACAACATTAGAAGAGCATCTGACTTCATCTGTGAGTGTGCCTCAGGCGAAGAACTCAAGAATTGGACAGCTATGGAGATTCCTAAGATTTTATTTCCAAAGTAATTTTCTTCGTTTTTTTAAGAACCTATGTCAAGCCGAAGGCATAGGGGATGCTTGTAAGGGTCCCCCATTTGTCTCAAACAATATTCATGATTAATAAAATTATATTTTATACTTCAATTAAGATCCTTGTTTTTCTTTTGCATTTATACCTTATACTTAAAATGGAAATACTTCCCTTCATATGCATTTTCCAAATTCATATACTAAAAAAACTGCACCAAAACATGATAAATGGGAAGATCCATGCCCAAAATCACCGATAATGTTACTGCTGCTATCCGATATGATTTTGATGCAACCATCAACCAAGCTGGAGAGGAACATAATGAGGATCTTGAACTTTTTGAAGAATTAGCGAGAGGGATAGAGCAAAAAGCTGATATCATACAACCATATCCGGAATCTATTGAGACCATTAACCTTGGCACAGAGGAAGATCTGAAAGAGATCAAGTTGCGAGCAACATTAGAAAAAAGCGTCAAAGAAAGGTTGGTCAAGTTATTACATGAGTACGTGGATATATTTTCATGGTCTTACAGATATATGCCAGGGTTGGATACAAACATTGTGGTGCATAGACCACCTCTCAAGGAACGTTGCTCCACGGCCAGGCAAAATCTCAGGAGAAATCGTCCAGACATGTCCAACAAAATCCGAGAAGAGGTCCTTAAACAATTTGATGCGGGGTTCTTAGCAGTGGTAGACTATCCACCTTGGATATCTAACATCGTGCCAGTACCAAAAAAGGATGGAAAAATACGTATATGAGTAGATTATCGAGATCTAAAGATGATTTGGTAGACAATACAACTCAAGCTTCAGTATTCTCGTTCATGGACGGTTTCTCAGGCTATAATCAAATCAAAATGGCACCCGAAGATATGGAAAAGACTACCTTCATGACGCCTTGGGGCACTTTCTGCTACAAAGTAATATTGTTTAGTCTAAAGAATGCAGGGGCAACCTATCAGCAGGTAATGGTCACACTATTCCATGATATGATTCACAAAGAAGTTGAGGTGTACGTAGATGATATGATTTCCAAATCTCATACGGAGGAGGATCATATCATAGTTTTACATAAGTTATTTGATTGTCTGCGAAGGTTCAAACTAAGGTTGAATCTAAACAAGTGTACATTTGGTGTCAGATCAGGCAAGTTACTGGGTTTTATTATAAGTCAGCATGGTATTGAGGTGGACCCCTACAAAGTAAAATCCATACAAGACATGCAAGCTCCAAAGATAGAGAAAGAGGTTCGTGGTTTCTTAGAACGATTGAACTATATTTCAAGGT
The DNA here is from genome assembly GCA_948472305.1 of Vicia faba. Classification (NCBI taxonomy): domain Eukaryota; kingdom Viridiplantae; phylum Streptophyta; class Magnoliopsida; order Fabales; family Fabaceae; genus Vicia; species Vicia faba. Next base: position 944,353,390 of record OX451735.1, read on the forward strand.
TCATATTACACCTCACTGCTACATGCGAGCCCATATTCAAATTATTGCAAAAAGATTAGACAGCGATATGGAATGATGATTGCCAGATAGCTTTTGAGACAATAAAGCAATATTTACAATAGCCACTAACCTTAATGCCGCCAGTTCCTGAAAGACCACTTATCAGGTATCTGATGGTACTGGAAGGATCGATGGGATGCGTGTTAGGCCAATAGGATGAAATGGGTAGAAAAGAGCATACAATCTACTACCTCAGCAAGAAATTCACTGATAATGAAACCAGGTAATCACTCCTCGAGAAAAATTGTTGTGCATTGGCTTTGGCTACTAACAGACTGAGGCAATACATGTTAACACACACCACGTGGCTAATAGCAAGAATGGATCCTTTAAAGTATGTGTCCGAAAAACCGACTCTTACAGGAAGGATTGCCTGATGGCAGATGTTACTATCGAAGTACGATATACAATATGTTACTCAAAAGGCCATCAAAGGTAGTGTATTAGATGATCACCTAGCTCATTAATTGTTGCAAGAATATCAACCAATGAAGTTCGACTTTCCAGGAGAAGATGTTATGGTTGTAGATGACTATGAAATACCAGGGCCTGACGCAGGACTTGAACCAGAGGCACGTTAGACACTCATGTTCGATGGAACTTCAAATGCACTAGGGCACGGTATGGGGCAGTTTTGACTTCTCCAAAGAACTATCACAAACCCTATACGACAAGGTTATGTTTTGACTGCACCAACAATGTCGTTGAATATGAAGCTTGTATATTGGGTCTGGAAGCTGCCATCGATCTAAGAATTAAATAATTTGAAGTATTTGGAGACTCTGTGCTAGTCATATACCAAGTTAAAGGTGAATGGGACACTAAACACCCCAAATTGATTCCATATCAGGATCATGTTTTAAAGCTAACTACGAAGTTCACCGAGATTACCTTCAGTCATATCCCACAAGAAGAAAATCAGATGGAAGACGCCTTAGCAACCATATCAGCCATGTTCAAGGTAAGTTGGCCTAACCACGAGCTGCGCATCACAATAAGACATTTTGAAGAGTCTGCATATTTCCTTGCTATTGAAGAGGGACAAGACAACAAGCCCTGTTTCTATGACATCAAAAGGTACCTAGAAAAACAAGAATATCCAGAAAATGCCTCTATCATTGATAAACGAACTCTGCGAAGGCTAGCCTCAAAATTCTTTATGAGTGGTGATGTGTTATACAAAATAAACTATGATATGATGCTACTCAGGTGTGTGGAAAAACAAGAAGCAAATGCGTTTATGAGAGAAATCCATGAAGGTAACTTTTGGAACCCATACAAATGGGAATACTATGGCAAGAAAAATCCTACGAGCAGGTTATTATTGGTGAACAATGGAAGTCGGTTGCTATCATTACATAAAAACCTATCATAAGTGCCAAATGTATGCCGATAAAATGAATGTTCCACCTACACCTCTAGATGTCATGATCTCTCCTTGGCCGTTTTCGATATGGGGAATTAATATGATAGGCATGGTCGAACCAAAAGCATCTAACGGACACCAATTCATACTTGTCGCTATTGATTACTTCACAAAATGGGTAAAAGCGGCATCCTATGCAAATGTGACAAGCCAATTGGTCACTCGATTCATCAAGCAAAATCTCATATACATATATGAGGTTCCAAACAGGATCATAACGGATAACAGTTCTAATATGAATAACAAAATGATGAAGGAGTTATGCGGGGTTGTCGAAGCTGCCAACAAGAATATCAAGAAAATTATCCAGAAAATGTTGAATACATACAAAGATTGGCATGAAATGCTTCCCTTTGCTCTACATGGATATCGTACCTCTGTACGCACATCAATAGGAGCAACTCCTTTTTATCTAGTATATGGCATGGAGGCAGTACTCCTAGTTGAAATAGAAACTCCATCACTTCGATTTCTAATGGAAAAAAAGCTTGAAGGTGCCGAGTGGGTCCAGACGCGACTTGATCAGCTTAACCTCATTGAAGAGAAACACTTGACAGTTTTATGCCACAATCAATTATATCAGAAGTGGATGAAGAAAGCCTTCGACAAGAAATTCCGCCCTCGAATATTCAAAGAAGGAGATTTAGTGCTCAAGAGTATTCTTCTACCTCGCCTCGATCCACGTGGTAAATAGACACCCAACTACAAAGGTCCATATGTGGTAAAACAACATTCTCCAGTGGTGGTCTCATCCTCACAACAATGGATGGGGAAGAACTACCGCATATGGCAAATTCAGACGCGGTAAAAGAATACTATGTATAAAAAGCTAGCTAAGCTCGAACCCTAAATGGGCGACTTAGGAAAAAAGGAGCATCCCGGTGGATTGAAAACCCGAAAGGGAGATCCAGGAAAAAATTAGGGACATACACAAAAAATTATCCCGGTGGATTGAAAACCCGAAAGGGCGATCCAGGAAAAAATTAGGGATCTTATTCAAAAGATATAAAAAATAAAGAAACTGCGATCTAAGAACTGTGACTACAAACCATGAAGGAAGACATGGATCCAAATCATTCAACTCAGAAGCAAAGGAGATTGGAAGCTATCAAGAGGGAATTAGGGAAACATCAGTAGCAACTATCATTTTCATTGCCATTTACAGTTTTAAAAACTTTTTGTAATTACCTCTTTTAAGGAATTACATCTTGTACTCGCGCCTATTCAGAGACATATCAATAAAACATTTACTTTTTCCATCTTGTGAAATGTGTTTTTTCCTTTTTAGACTTTTTTACAAAATACTACGATTATTTATTTTGAATATTGCACTGAAATCATTTCGAGGGTCTGAAAAATTAAAGCATTTGATAAAACATTGAAAAGCATTTTAGTTATAAAACATCGAAAGAAAATCCATGCGTGCGTCTACATCTACGCTTATTTCCAAGACTATGTCTATGTACATGCTAATATCCATGTCTACGTCCACGCCTATGTCTACACCTACGCCTATGACACAAACATCAAGATCTTGTTAATACTTTTCGTCATGTTTAAATCAATTCAAAAATACAACGATGATGCGACACACAATGTCAAGGAGTTGAAAACACAAAACCAATTTTTTAAAAGGAGAGAATATCGAAAACATCTTTCATAACATTTTGGGGCATATACACATATTCAATACATATGTAAAAATTTGGGGGCATATATAGAAACTCGATGCATATACACTCTAGGTTCCATATCGATCTAAGACATCATGCACATACATCACACATGGCATTTTTCTAAGCATACTTTGGGCGAAACCAATGTCCTTGGGCCCTCCATAATATTATTACCTTGGTTAAAAACAGATAACCAGTAAAGATCCGATCTCATCTCTGATTTAGTTATCTAATATTTGATCATCAAAACAAACTTCCTTTGCAATTCAACTCATTGCATCAGGCTCCATACAATAATGTGTTTCCATTTCTGCAATTTAACTCATTACGTCAAGATTCATGCAATAATGTTGTTTCCTTCTTTGCGATCTATCTCATTCTGTTAGGCTCCATGCAGCAATGGTGAAATCCGCAATTTAAATCGTGGCATCAGGCTCCATGCAATAATGTTATTAAACATGTATGTGATTATTCTGGACCAGGAAAAAAGGTCCAATTGACCAAGGCTCAGACCATCTCAAAACCATTATACTCGATCTAAATTATAAATATAGTTCAAATGCAAAGAGCAAGGTACAATCTTTGGTCTTCAATTTCACTATACTCACATTGAATCTTGAACTGACTTGGGCGTTGGAGTGTTAGCCATGCAGATCCATCTTGCGCCATTGTAAAGGAGATTAGAGTCATTGTTCAAGATCATTACGAAACTAGACCATCCCTTTTTGGTTCTGGAACAGAACTTGGGCGTCATCTATGGGAATCGACTTCTGATTCCTACTATTTTTGCGAGAATCATGTTTGCTTTATAAACATCATCGAACAAGATCTGAATTTCTAGATTTGGAATCACGTTTGGTTTCCATCTTCATTGTTTGCAACTTCTATATACATTAGAATCAAAATGAATCTGGAAGCAAAGAGAGAGATCTGTCAACCACCATTCCTGACCATATTCTTCGAAAGCCAGACTTCTGATTCCATCGAGAATTTCATAGGGTTACGTCGGGGTCTGAAGTTGATTTCCATGAGGGTCATGCTAAAGATCCCCAATTTTCCTCCCAAATTAACATTACATGTATGTCCCACTTTTGTCGAGGTACTCATTGTGTCAACATCTGAAGATACCACAAATTCGTAGTTAATGACACATAGATGCTACAAGTTCAAAGTTAACGCTAGACCCCAATCCAACTCTGGGGTGCATCACGGGATACCAACAACACTAGAAAATCATTCTAGGTTCGAAAAATCCATATCTCCTTTAGGTGGATACCCAATTCAGAACAAGAAGGAAGTCGAGGAATCTCTACCCCGTTGATTGAAAATTGCCTCGCCGAAATATAAGACAGAGAAATTCGACGAGCTCAAAGTTTTTACGATCGACCTCAAGGTATGTCCCCAGAGAAACCAACCATTCAACTACATATCAACAAACAAATCTAAGGTGGGGCATCTCAAAACCATGTCCAATCAAAGAAGGATCTTTAAAGCGCGAAGTAAATTCAACCCGGAATTCCATAGATGACAACGACAAAGCTCCAGACATTGTCCAACCATGTCGAGGTCACCGTGAAGTTTATCTAACTCGGCGGTTCATTATTTATTTGTAACAAATTTAATTCATTATTAACATGATAATATATATATATATATATATATATATATATCTTTCTCTTCCCATGTTGTGTGCTTATTTGTCTCTTTCTGCAAGAATGTATGAAATATGAGAGCGAAGGTAAAATGCATGAATATATTTTGTATACAAACATAACACACTTATGCGATTCTAGTATGACTTAAGCGTATTACGACCCTATTGTGTAGCCAATACATACTTAAAACATCTATGGGATTCTCATACGAATTAAATGGACCACCCTTATGAATGTGTATTCAATATAGATCTAACACTTTTATGTAATTCTGATACGACTTCAATGCATTTCATGCCCTATTGTGTATCCAATGCAGACTTAACACACTTATGCGATTATGATATAGCTCAATCACACACTTCATATTAGAGGCATATTAAACGCACTTTTGCATAGCTAGCGCACCCTCGGATCTAGAAAATCTAAGGACGTTGGTGGTGGAACCCGAATACGTCCACCTTGATATGAGTTAAGCCTCGGGGGTAGGGACATATATTTTACCCTTGGCCGGGGAAAGATCCTTTATGACGCAAAGCATAGTTCAAAATACAACCATATGTCATCGACCTCGTCGGTCCCAAGCATCGCTTGCGAGACGCAAACAAATTTCTAAATGTGATATTCATATCAATGCACTACTACAATAAATGCTAAAAACAACGAGAAAGTATAGCAAGAAAACTATGTAGCCAACATCATTCAATTCACCAAGTTGCAGAAAAGCAAGAAAACTCCAAACGCACGTTCTCGATATCATTACAATCAAATACATTGTTTTTTTCATAAAGTAAAACATTAAAGGCTCTCATGCCTAAAATGAACATCCCCCATAGCTGATGAACGACAGCAATCTGACCTAAAGTCTAAAGTGAAAAAGACTTCGCATAATAAAGGAGAAAATCCCAGAGTTATAACAACTCGTAAACAACAAAGTGCTAAAGCTAACAATACTTGAAGTATCAAGGTAAAATATTTCATTAAATATCAAAATCGTTACACCCAAATACCAAAAGCCAGGGAAATGTTGCAGGAACTAAGAAATACAAAGCAAAAAGAAAATTAAGATGGAGCATTTGAAGTCGAGGCAATATGACCACCTCCTTGAGCTACCCTATAACTAGACTTAAACGGGTATAACGCCTCAACAAAGATTGTTTCACTAGGGCAGAACTTCTTCGTCTGATCCACAACTCACTCGCGAACTCACAACACGTCCGTAAAATTTGCATTTACCTTGTCAAGATATGACGTAATCGTTCGACGTTGAAGATTTAAGTGTTCCAGTGACTTCTTATGTTTGAAACAATGTTGTGGAAACTTAGTAAATTCAAAACCTAGAGGTTGGTGTACATATACCTCTTCAGAAATGTAACCATTTAGAAACACGCTTTTGACATCCATTTAATATAAGGTTATATGATCATTAACAGCAAAAAAAAATTAGAAGGTGAATATATTCTAGGCTGGAGACTAGGGCAACGGTTTCATTGTAGTAGATACCTTCTTGTTGACTATAACCTTGTGCAACCAGTCATGCCTTGTTTTTGACGACTTCTCCTTTCTCATTTAACTTGTTTCTGAATACCCATTTTGTTACAATCACGTGAGTTCCTTTACGTCATTTCTGGAGAACTGATTTAGCTCTTCTTGCATTTCAAGAATCCATTCATTATCTTTAATAGCCTCTTAACAAGAAGTTGGTTCTATTAGAGACACCAATCCTAGAAGAGTTTCCCCAGATGGCTTGAATGTGGATCTTGTTCTGATAGGTTCAGCTTTATCTCCCAAAATTAAATCTTAAAATAAGACTTGTCTTTACCTTAGTCTTTTCTAGAATGATGGACCTTCAGGTACTTCTGATGTATCATCCTTTCTATCACAATCTTTCTCTTCAGAATCTTTTGCCTTTTCTCCAGAACATGCAAGATTCATTTCTAGATTTGCAAAATTCTCAAACAACTTTGAATTTTTTGGGTCAAACTTATCATCTAACTAATATGAATGGATTCCTTCACGATAAGTGTTTATGTATTGTATACTCTATAGCCCTTGGAGCGTTATGAGTATCCCAACATAATACACTTATGTTCCTTATAATCAAACTTTTTAAGATTCTCTTTAGTGTTTAAAATAAATAAGAACATCCAAAGGGATGGAAATAATAAATGTTAGGTTTTTTTCTCTTGCACAACTCATAAGGAGTCTTTTCCAAAATAGGTTTTATGGAGATTCAATTATGAATGTAACTTGTTGTATTCACAACTTCTGCCCAGAAGTGCTTAGCCATATTAGTTTCGTTGATCATGGTTCTGGATATTTCTTGCAAAGTCCTATTCTTCCTTTCTTAAACTTCATTTTGTTGTGGAGTTCTAAGATAAGAGAAATCATGATGCCATTTGAATCAAATAATTCCTCAAACTTTTTATTTTTAAACTCTCCACCATGATCACTTCTAACTCTAACAATCTTAGAATCAAATTCATTTTTCACTTTATAACAGAAACTAGTGATTGTAGAATGTGACTCATCTTTATGCCTTAGGAAAATTACCCATGTCCAACGACTATAGTCATCAACAATAACAACTTCATACTTCTTACCATTAACTGATGTTGTTAACAGGTCCAAACAAGTCAATGTGTAGAAGCACCAAAGGTTTGGAGGTAGAAACGATATTTTTGGCTTTAAAGGAAGTTTTAGAAAACTTGCCTTTCTGACATGTTTCATAAAGTGCATCTGAAGTAAACATCGGCTTAGGTAGGCCTCTGACTAACTCAAGCTTGTTTAGCCGAGATATTATTCTCAAGCAAAAGTAACCCAAGTGTCTATGCCACACCCATTGCTCTTATTTAATAGGAATTAAGCATTTTACGTCTTGGTTTTTCATATCATAAAGCTTTATTTTATAAATGTTGTTCTTCCTTTTTTCAGTGAAGAGAGTTGTGCCATCTTTTTGAGTTACAACCTTACACGTTTTTTGATTAAAACATAATGCCATAACCGTTTTCGCTTAATTGACTTATGGATAACAAGTTATGCATTAAACCATCAACATAAAGTACATTGGATATAGAAGGAAGAGATTAATTACCAATTGTTCTAGATCCTTTTATTCTTCCTTTCAAGTCTCCTCCAAAATCAACGAACCCATCATCTTTAAGTTCCAGGTTTTGGAACATATGCTTTCTTCCCGTCATGTGTCGTGAGCAACCAGAGTCCAGGTACAATGACTGTGTTTCAACTCTGTTGCACGAGATATCTACAACATATACTATTTTATCTTTTGGTACCCAGAGTTATCTGGGTCCTTAAGAATTAGTTTTCCCAGAGTTTCTAATAAACTTGGGTTTCTGTGAAACATTGAGTTTTTGTGTCTGTGCAGAAGGGTATAAATAAGAAAAAGGAGATATAGGTTTGTTTTCTTAAAAAGAGTTCTGATTGTCATTATCAGAAACATAACCAATTCCTCTTTTTCCATTATGACTAACACCATAGATCATGGAAGCCATTTTTCTTCTTCCCATGTTGTTGTTCAAGAATTTCTGAAATGCCTTATCATATTTGTATAAGACGGTTTCAGATGATGGAGGTGCTTTAGAAATATTTTCTTCAAGTTTTAAACATTTCTTATTGAGAAAGATATTTTCTTTTTCTAAAATAAAATTGTCTCCTCTTTGTTCAGAAACTTCTTTCTCTAGCATACTCGTCAACTTCATATTCATGAACTTTTGAAGGTTCTTGAATTTTCGTTGAAGTTTCTGATACCTACTTAGAGATTCAAATAGACATACTTCTAATTCAGCATGAGAAAGTTCAGAAAGTACCTCTTCTTAGTCAGACTCAATTTATGGTGTGTCTCCTTCTGATGTAGTAGCCATGAATGTTATGTTAGCATGCTTTTCTTCAGATAATGATCCTTCAGAGTCTGATTCATCCCATGTTGCCATGAGACCTTTATTTTTGACATTGAAACTACTTTTATTGAAGCTTTCCTTTTTGGTGCTTTCTTTCTTGAGCATTTTACATTCATTTCTGCAGCGTCCAGGCTCCTTGCACTCGTAGCATGTTACTTTCTTGCTTGCTCTTTCTCTCACAGATGTTTCTGGTAGATCTCCTATATTTCTGGTTCCTTTGAAGTTATTTTGTCTTTTCTTATAGAGTTTCTTGACTCTTCTTGACAGGAGGAATAATTCATCTTTGTCATTAGAAACTTCATCGTCAGAATCTTCTACTTCTTCAGCTTGGAAGGCTTTGTACTTTTCTGACTTAGGTCTTTATGATCTTGATCTTAGAGCAATAGATTTGCCGCTTTTCTGGGACTCATCTCCCTCCAGCTCTATCTCACGAGTCTTAAGATAAGTAATTAACTCTTCAAGAGTTATGTTTTTTAGATCCTTATCCAGCTTCAACGTAATAACCATTAGTCTCCATCTTTTGGGAGACTTCTGATGATCTTTTTGACATGATCAACTGTGGAGTAACATTTTTCCAAAACCTTAAGTCCTAATACTAAGGTTTGAAACCTTGAGAACATAGTCTTAATCGTTTCTTCTTCTTCCATCTTGAAGACTTCATATTTCTGAATTAAGGCCAGAGCCTTAGTTTCCTTGACTTGAGCATTGCCTTCATGTGTCATTCTTAACAAATCAAGAATGTATTTAGTTGTATCTCTATTGGTGATATTCACATATTCATTGTAAGAAATAGAGTTGAGAACAATATTTCTAGCTTTGTGGTTATTTTTGAGATCACACTTTTGTACATCATTCATTTTTTTTCTCTGAATGGGAATATAATCGCACTAACAAGTGCCTCATAGCCATTTGTAACGACATCCTAAAGATCAATATCAAAGCCTAGAAATAAACTTTCTAGTATCTCAGTCCAATAGTAAAATTTCTCTCCATCAAACACTGGAGGCTTAACATTGTAAATATCTCTTTCGTTTGTGTTTGCAGCGGCCATTTAAGTTTTTCTCACATTGGACCTCTCTACACGGTTAAGTGTTTGATGGGAAAATCAATAACTGAGTCGGAACTATGTTACCAATTGAAGGTAGATAAAAACACAAGAAATGGGGGGTTTGAATTAGGTTTTCAAAACTTTTTCTTATAGAGATTCTTCTCACAAACAATCAATAATAGACAAGCTAGAAAGAAAAATGACACAATCAGTTTATACAAGTCCACCTTAGAAAAGGCTACTCATGTCCATTCGCCAAGGGGATTTTACCTTAGAAAAGGACTTAATCCACTAATCTTGAAAGATTACAGCAACGTCTAAGAGTTTAGAAAAACACCTTAGCCCTCTCAAGTATACAGACTACAACTTAGCCACTTGAGGAAACATATCCTAAAACATTTGCAATCAAACAGTGTTTACAATGGTGCTTTTAAAAAGCAGATATAACACTACAATAAAGAACAAATGTTTACACACAAATATGAGCAACAACTCTTGTGTATAAAACGCTGATAATAAAACACAAATATTAGAAACAACTCTTGTTTTTTTAGAGAATAAAAGTTAACACAAAAAGGAGCAAGAACTCTTTGTGTTATGATTTTTTCTCTTAAGTATTTTCTCTCTTGAATTCTTTTTCAAAGTAACTTTTCTTTTCAAATTTATTGATATATAAATCACTTTTCGTTTCTTCATTGTGTTGTTCATTTTTTTTTCAATTAAGTAGTCATCCCTATGTATAGGCTGAGAAAGAAGACCATTGGATAGTACAAATGCCACTTTCATTTGTCATCTGCTATAACGGTAGCGTGTGATTGCGGGAGACAAGAGAACAACAAATCTTCAATCATACACTACTTTGTTCACAAATAGCAGAATAGGCGTTGTACCGTTGTACTCTATTCTTTTTGTGCAAGTTTATGATCTTTTCTTTTGATGAGATACTTCTTATATGAAGTAGTGAATAGAGTACATAAGAGATCATGAATTTGTTCTTTCATCTTCTGATGGAATTATTATAATGTGAAATGGTGCATATTCCAGAAGATGTTTCATTATAATATTTCCAAAGGTATCAGAGTCTTCAGAATCATAACTTTGTCTTCATACTTGGAGAAACAACTTATATGACAAAGAAATCTTGATATCTGAGTTGGAAGTAAAAGCTTATCTAATGAAGCACATCTTTGATTTCTGATCTTGAAGCAAAAACGTTACACAAAAATTCTTTCCTTAGAAACCCATCTCAACTTCTAAGCTGAAAGCAAAAGCTTATCTAAGAAGCACATCATGGTTTCTGATCTGGAGTAAACACATATATTCTTTTCTAGCGAACATTCAACATTATTAAGAACTGCTGATGTTTCTTGATAAGTGAATACAATAGTTCTTCTGATGGTTCCAGCATATTTATGATGATTCTTCAGACAACAATCCTGAATCAAATAAAATGCTTTATCTGAACACTCAAAGAAAATATTAGAGTACAAAATTGTTACATATAAAATATATGCATTTTTATCATCAAAACTAGAGATTAGATGCAGAACCAAATCTTGTTCTAACAATCTCCCCCTTTTTGATGATGACAAAACCATGTATTTTGTTGGAACAGTTTTACAAGGTAATATCATAAAGAATATCATAGTTAGTTTAGAAAGAAAAAAACCTGAGATAAACAAGACACCCCTGAGTCTAATATGTATAACAATTTAGAGAATAAGGGATATCTTAGCATTGTTAGCTTGTCAAATCATAACTTGATCATAAAGGGAGTTTTATCATAGCTTGATTTCTCAAAACTTCTAAATGATAAAAATTTCCTTATCTGAGCCTGATTTTTCAGAACTAGGGAAACATTAGTAGTTATTTATTAGAACCTTTTAAATATTTTGAACTTGATTCATTTTATCATCAATGTATTCTTGAAACAACATTCTCAAAATATTCTTGCATATATATTTTCTTAGAATGTAAGCAATGAGATTTTAGAGAATTAGATATGTACCAAAATCATCACTATCTTTCTTTCCATTTTTGTCATAATCAAAAATATTTTCAAAAACTAAATTAGAATTCTTAGTTGTGAGAAAAAATAATTAGCACACTTTCTATATTTCCAGAAACATAAATTTTTTATTGATGATAAAAGAAAAGTACAGACATGACCTAGAAAACCAAAGAAATACCACAAGACACTGAAATAACGAGGCAATTTAAACTCTAAAGACTTCAAACCTTCTTTCTTCAAGAAAATTTTCCGGTCCAGCCATCTGAACAAAAAAAATCATATATTCCATATAGAAGATTTCAGACAGAACTCATCCAAAAGGAATGAAGGACTTATGTCTGCTTCTAGAGAGGATAACTGACTCCTTTAGATGATTGAAGATGGTTTGAGGAAAGTTAACTTTTACATCAAAAAGCAGAAAGTAGATGAAGAGTTTGTCATCGTGGGAAAGAATATTCAAGTTTTCTCCGCAAGGTCGAAAGTTGAATAGAAGAAAGTGAAACTAGACTTTTGCAAAGGGAAGAAGCTTTGCAGGATTTGTGGGCTTATATTTAGATGACACGTCGTGGATAGAGATGAGCTTCTCCATGAATTTTTACTTGAGACAGAAATGTTCCACAGTTAGTCCTTCAGAGAAGTCACATCAAATAGCCTCGGCAATAGAGGTAGTAGTGATGGTGTAATACGGTGGGAGAACTGACTTGGGTGTTTTGCGTTTTATCACAATTGTTTTGGATAGCAAGAGCCGCCACCGACTTTTCTTTTATCCAATAAAGGAAAGGGTGAAAAGAACAGGAAATACATTTTGAGATATTTTCTTGAGTTCGGGGGGTAGGTTATGAAAAGGGAAGGTGTTAGCACCCTTTTCAACCATAGTTATCTACGGGCTCTTATTTGCTATCTCACTTTGAAATGCTTTTGTAAATGTTTTTGTGTTTTGTGTAAGTTTGAAAATATTTTGAAAACGCCTTTGTTTCGGAAAACTTTGTAATTATTCTCGTCTCTATAAGAATGTATACAAATTGTTGGTTTTGAAAATAGTTCAAAGAGACGTTTAATTTTGGAAAGATGTTTTGAAAGTGTGAGTGTGGAAATGGTTTTAGTATTTGAGCAAGCAACTACGAGTGTTCTACCTACTCAAAAAAGTCTTAGTTCTTTTCCTCCTCCTTTAGATAGCGTTATCTTACCATTAGTTAGTAATAAACCATATAGTTGTACCCCAAAATTTGCCCTCCCATTTTCACACAAGACATGCCTCTAGAGGTCCTCAATTGCTCAAGGATGACCAAGAATTGACCAGACAAACTCTCCTCCTAAGACAATAAATCTCAAATTAGGGTTTCAATTTCAAGCAATATGTATGAGTCTAAAGGATCCCAAATATTTTCCCTTGTCCTAATATGTCCTCAAGATCATCCATGCCAAATTTCATGCCTTGAATAACAAGTTTGCTCAGCCAACTGCTCAAATGCCTGGAAATCAATTGTACTAGGTCAAAAGTCAATTGTGGCCCAAATACAGTCAAACTTCAATATTTTTGGTCAACATAAATATTTTGAAGTATTAACCATCATTTGATCAAGGGTTGATCATGATTCCTTAAGAAATGTTCCTAACTCATCAAAATTCAAAAATAGCAAATTAGGGTTTCTATAGGAAAAGTCAACCAAACTTTGACTAGGCATAACTCTCTCATACTTTATCAGAAATTTTTCCTCCAAGGATTATTTTGAAGAGAATCCAATTCCCTACAAATTCTCTCCAGCCCTCAAGTCCAATAAATGCCTTAATCAAAAGATACAAGCTCAGACATTATAGGTCCTTTAAAAAAGTCAACAAAAACACCTTTTGGGTCAAAGCTCCTTACATGAACATGGAAGATCCAATTGAGGTGAAACTAAAAAGGTTGTTTAGAGGACATCCTAAGATATCTAAAAATTGGAAACAACACCCTCATAGGGTTAAAAATGAGAGAGATATGCATTTCTAAAGTTGACCAATTTTTGGAAATGTGCATGAAGCAAACATTGACCAAACTTGATTTTTTTTCCAAATGGGCCCATTTTTTCATGCTTGAAACTTGTTCTTAACATGGCCCATGACCCCTGAGCTCACTCATACATTATTTCATTATTTTTATTATTTATTTTGATTTTTTATTCATTTAAATCAAAATAAATCAAATAAAATATTGAAATAATGAAATAAAATCTAAAGATTTGTTTTAGGGCCATATAATGAGTCTAAGATCTGATGAGCAAGTGAAGATTTCGTGCAAGGAATGATTGGAATGAAAAGAGCATGTTTTGGCCAATTTTGGAAACTTAAAATACAAATTGCAAATCAAATCTTTTCTCCATAATTCTCCAAGATTGCATCCAGTTTTATTGACCTAATACATTCTATTATATATTCATAACCTTGCCTGATAAAAAAAAGGATTGGCCGCACAAAATTGACACAAGAAACTCCAAATTTTTGGCAAAAAGTGGCAATCGGATTTTGATTTACAGGGAGATTCAAAGCATTCTGAAGGTTGCAATCAATTCCTGGGCACATTTGGAAGCTAAATGGATCATTCTCACGCATCAAAGCATCCAGAACAAGCATCTATAACATCACAATTTGCTTCTTGTTCTTGAATTCGATTTTGATAATATACGCATTATAAATGAATTTTGAGTATGCATTCATGTTTATATGATCATTTAGAACATGTTTGAATGATTAATTGCTTGTTTTGATGCGTGTATGACTAACTGCCATTGTTAGGGTTTTGAGGTTTGTTTTAGAGTTTTCTATTGCAGGCAAAATTAGGCCAAAAGAAGAGTACCATTGTACTCACGAGATCAAACCCAATCGATCCATGTGTTTAGATTGAATTTATATTGCTTGGTTGAGATTTTGGAAATATGCAGGTCTTTTAGCAACATTCATGTCTGTGGGTAAAAGTTATTTGGCTAAGACGACAACCAGTGGGGAAGACAATGGCGTGGCACATCAGGAGTGAACCATTTGAATTGCGCGCGTTTTCTGTCTTAAACACTGATCCTTTATTAAATATATTATATTATGTTTGTTTTATATAACGAATGTTAAGTTGGCTCAAATGAAAAGGCTGAAGGGTTTAAGGCGCGCGCGTGTGGGAGGTCAAGGGTTCGACCCCTGCCTCCTGCATATTATTTTTCCTAACATTTGTTTCCAGATCCCATGTGTTGTTGCTCAACGTGCATACCATAGGCCTCATCATCATCACCATCAGATCAATCAACACCAGATCTTACGTTCCAGGATGGCAGCCACATGATAGATCTCCCAGCTTGCTCCACACTGAACCACATGCTGACTATGGGCTTACAGTTTCTGGGCCTTGGAAAAAAGTTCCAGCTTGCAACCCCCAATTTGGAGAAGGTTTTAAGGCTTGGAGAGGTCAGAAACAAAAGTTCACATGTTATGGAATTTTGCCTTGTTTTCGAAGCAACTTGAAAAATATAGTTTCAATGCATAGTACAAGCATGGTCTGAGTAGTTAGAGGCTCTAGACAAGTTTCTTATGGTTTGAGATTGTGTGTGATAAGAAGGAACAATTGCAAAGCTCAAGGAGAGTGAACTTTGTGATTAAAGCCACTTTACTAGAATGGCAATGCTACTTTGTGTCATTAATGGAAATGCAACTTGGATAAGAGCTCAAATGCTTGGAAAATGGCTCTATAAGTTGTGTAATTAATTAATTATGGAGTAAAACATGAGTTATAAGCATGCAAAGTAAGATTATGCAGCATGGTTGGAGATTGGATCAAATGTTCATCAAGAAAATGACCTATAATTCAAGTTTATGAGACCATCTTCATTTCTTCGAAACTTATAGCTCAAGCATGATCTCTTCAAGTTCTTGGAAATTTTGGAAAGCTTGAAACATGATCTACAACCTTCATGTTGATCATTTTAACAAAATCATCTTGGATCTTGGTGAAAATTGGTCAAGAAATTGGGACAAAAATCTGCCCAAACTAGGTCAAGTTTTCACAAAGTATTTTTAGAAAAAGTGCATGACTTCATGGGTTCATAATTCAAAATACAAGCATTTATAGGACTTGATCAGCAAAGAAAAGTTGTATATTTCATCAAGATCTACAACTTTCATGTTGAAAGTTTTCTTTGAATCATCTTGCATCTTGGTGAAAAAATGTCATGAAGTAGTGAAATCATCATGTTTAATATTTGAAAGTTTTCAAATTGACTTTTGACTTTCTTGATTTATTGATGATCAAGATTCATATTTTTGAATGTTTTCATGAATTGTAATCTTTGAAACTCAAATTTGATCAAAAAGTCAAAGTTTGACTTTTTATGCATCAGTTGACTTTTCATCATTTGACCAAAAATTCAACTATCAATCTATTGATCTTGAGGAATGTTTTGAACCATGAAATTAGGTCAACATGTTGTATTTTAAACATTGATATTATTCTTCAAGCCATTAGATCATGCATTAGGTCAAAAGTCATTAATCAGTCAATTATAGTCAAAACCCTAATTTGACCATTTTGCCCTTTTGGTAAATTGAGTACTTTTCTTGAGGGATTGTGATCAATACTTGATCAAATGATGCATAGGACTTTAATATGTTGATGTTGGCAAAAAATCATGAAGTTTGACTGTAGGTTGACCACATTTGACTTTTTACCCAATACAACTTATTTTCAGTCATATGAGCAATTGATTGAGCAAAATTGTGATTCAAGAATTGAAACTTGACACGAGTATTCTTGGAGGTATATAATGATCCATGAAGGTAATTTGAGGCATTATAAATCCAATTATCCTTGTAAAAATCAAAACCCTAATTTGAGGCATCAGTGTTTAGGAGATGGTTTAATCTAGTCAACACTTGTGCAAACTTGAGCTATTGGAGATCTTGTGTGAAATGTTTTAAGGAAAGAGAGGTAAAATTTCGGGGTAAAAGAGTTGCCCCTGTTCAATCTTCTTAAACCTGAAGAGGTAGATTGGCGAGTCCGCCATTCGTGACTTGAAGGTGGAAGATGATTGAACACTAGAGTGCCCATAAATTTGCACCCGTTAATGCACGAAGTAATGTGTTAGTTGATTGCGTCGGAAATGGGCTTAGAGATGACATTTGGATAGGTGATGAAGAGTTTTCAGAGATGGGCTTATAGATGCCATCTGAGGTGATCGTTAATAGGGATTGGAAGAAGTATTAGAATAAATATTTGGTTGATCTATACTGAAATAGCAGAGGTCCTAAGTAATCTTCAACTGGATGACGAATAAATATAAATCTTCAGAGTGATTTAACTGAACCATAGAAAGTGTCTACCAGAACGAAATCACGATAAATCATTGGTCGATTTAAACTGAATCAGCATAGGTTTTGAATAATCTTTAACTGGATAACAAATCAGTATAAATCTTAAGAGTGATTTAATTGAACCAGAGAAAGTGTTTACCAGAACGGAATCAAGACAAATCATTGGTTGATTTAAACTGAACTAGCAGAGGTCTTGAATAACCTTTAACTGGATAATGAATCAGTATAAATCGTTGGATTGATTTAACTGAACCAAATAAAGTGTCTACCGGAACGGAATCAGGATAAATCTTTGGTTGATTTAAACTAAACCAGCAGAGGTCTTGAATAATCTTTAACTGGATAATGAATCAGTATAAACCTTAGGAGAAATTTAACTGAACCAGAGAAAGTCTCTACCATAATGGAATAAGGATAAATCATTGGTTGATTTAAACTGAACCAGCAGAGGTCTTGAATAATCTTTAACTGGATAACGAATCAGTGTAAATATTAGGAGCAATTTAACTGAACCATAGAAAGCGTCTACTGAAACAGAATCAGGATAAATCATTGGTTGATTTAAACTCAACCAGCAGATAAAATGTTTATTGCTGGTGGTATTCATCTAGTGACTGATCTTTCCTGAAAAGGTAAAGAATTAGTTGTAAGGCAACTTCATGATGTTCTCAAAATAAATGAGATTGTGTTATATGCGTTTTGTATGCATATGTCATGATGTATGAATGTAAAATGTTATTGAAATGTATCTTTTTTTGGAAAATAAATCCTTGACAAATGTTGGGAATAAAGAGTATGTGTATCTTTAACCTTGTTTAGAGTGCTTCCGCTGGGAATTCATGTTTGCTGTTTGATGAAACTCTACAGGGAATGTTGATTTCTGCTTGGGGAACAGAGTTCAGGAACCTTGGTTGTCCATTACTCTACTGGGGGTTTATACCTTGATTGAGGATAAAAGAGGTGGATGATTTTCTGACTTGTTTGGGGAGAACGAAGTTAACTAGTATTTGGTCGGGTTCCAGGTTTTGCAGCAACTTTCTGGTGATAATATCAACTCTACTGGGGATTAGGGGTGTTACCTGTTGATTTGTAATAGTCTGAGAAGTAAACTCAAGATGGGGAGATTGTAGTCTGTTAGGGAAATAAACATTGTTGAGGAAGGTATTCTGAAGATCTTACTGGGGGAAATAAATTCATCAGGAACAATTACTTGGTTGGGGAAGAGAATTTCCAGGAAATATGCTGATTGGAACTTTGGATGTATGAATTCACTATGGGGATAATCTCATTGAAGTAACTCTGTGGGAATACCCCAAATCCTTGAGTAAATGCTTATTAATGTTCTTGTGCGTACATTTATTAATAGTTAATCATGTTCATATGCATATGTTCATTCAATTTTAGTCATTGGACGTTTTTGCAATCAAAATAGAAAAAACAAAAAGTTTGCACTTCAAAGTATATTTGTATTGATAATCTGTCTATAAACAGGCATTTTTTATACAGAGAGACATAAATCCTAGTAAGAGGAAGTCGTCGAAAAATGAAAAGAATACAAAGTGAAAACAAAAATTATATAGCCATGTGAAAGTGATCTCATTGGATTCTAACTCCACTATTGCCCCTATGTCTTCAAACATCATCTCTTACCGTTGAAAGAAGTTGATTGAACTGATCTCGTACCATTTGAACTTTTTACCTTAGTAATAGAGCTGGCTGTAGTAATTCAACGATACATAGTCATACGCTTTAATCCTTAAATTTTTCCTGGACCGCCCTTTCGGGTTTTCATTCCACCAGGATACCCTTTTTTGCCTAGGTCACCCTTTCAGGTTTTCGACTTGCCGGGTGTACAATCTTTTGTATATATCACTAATTTTTGCCCGAACCCTTTTGGTTTGTCGGGATGCCCTTATTTTTTCCTAGGTATGTCAACCTAGCGGGTCATTCTTTATGCGTAGTATTTTTTGACTAAGTCCGCGTTCACGGGATGCGAGAAATCTTCGCTGTCCATAATGGTTAGCATCATAGCTCCGCCAGAGAATACTTTCTTGACAACCAATGGCCCTTCATATGTGGGAGTCCATTTTGCTCTGGGATCTCCTTATGGTAAAATGATGCGCTTTGTTACCAAGTCGCCAGCCTGGTATACTCGAGGTTTGATCTTCTTGTTGAATTCCTTGATCATACGCGTTTGATACATTTGACCATAACAGACAACAGCCAGTCTCTTCTCATCAATAAAATTCAATTGTTCCAATCTTGTCCGAACCCATTCATCTTCGCCTAAGCCCTCTTCTTTCATAATCCTCGGAGAAGGAATTTAAACTTCGACAGGCAAAACAACTTCCATGCCATAGGCTAAAGAGAAAGGGGTTTCCCCGGTTGATGTCCCAGCCGAGGTACAATAGCCATGAAGAGAAAATGGCAGCATCTCATGCCAGTCTTTATAGGTTACCACCATCTTTTGCACAATCTTCTTTATGTTTTTGTTGGCGACTTCCACTGCACCATTCATCTTAGGTTTGTATGGAGAAGAATTGTGGTGCTTGATTTTGAACTGCGTGCAGAGTTCAGTAATCATGGTATTGTTGAGGTTGGTTCCTTTGTTGGTGATGATCCTTTCAGAGATGTCGTACCGACATATGAGTTTATGCTTGATGAATCGGGCTACACCGTTCTTAGTGATTGAGGAAAATGAAGCAGCTTCGACCCATTTGGTGAAGTAATCAATGGCGACGAGGATGAAACGATGTCCATTAGAGGCAGTGGGTTTGACCTCTCCAATCATGTCAATTCCCCACATTGCAAATGGCCACAGAGCAGTCATGACATTCAAAGGAATTGGAGGCACATGAACCATGTCGGCATAGATTTGACACTTATGGCAAGTTCTTGAGTGATGGTGGCAATCAGTTTCCATAGCTGACCAATAATAACCAGCCCTCAGAATCTTATTGGTCATAGTGTGTCTGCTAGAGTGAGTTCTAAAGATACCTTCATGCATGTCTTCCATGATTTTCTCTACCTCTTTCTTGTCCATACAACGGAGCAGAGTAGAATCATGGTTGCGCTTGTACACAATCCCATTGCTTAGGAAGAATTTGGCTGAGAACCTTCGCAGGAATTTCTTGTCGTTGATTGAGGCTCCCTCGGGATACTCTTGTACTTTAAGGTACCTTCTCACTTCATGATACCGTGTCTTCTCTTCATCAGTGTCAATCTCATTACAGTATGCAGGTTAGTCGAATCTTTCGATTGTAATTATGGGAGATTCATTGTCCCAATTGACCTTGAACATAGATGACATAGTTGCTAAAGCATCTGCCAACTGATTTTCTTCCCTTGGAAAGTGTTCAAAGGTGACCTATTCGAAGTAAGGGATCAAGGTTAGCACATGCTATTTGTAGGGGATCTCCATATACGCTTAAGAATTTGATTCTTAGGTCAATGGCAGCCTTTAGACCCAAGATGCACGCTTCATACTTGACCTTGTTGTTTGTACAGTCAAAGCACAGTTTGGCAGTGAAAGGCGTATGTCAACCTTCAGGGGAAATAATCACAGCACCAATTATGTCACCTAAAGCATTGGAAGCTCTATCAAAAAAACATAGTCCATCGGGATCCTTGTTCAGGTCTTTCACACGGTCCAGGCTTTTCATAGTCGGTTATCAGCATAATATTCTCGTCCGAGAACTCAAAGTTCATGGATTGGTATTCATCAATAGCTTGATGGGCCAAATGATCCGCCAGCACACTTCCCTTGATTGCTTTTTGTGTAGTGTACTGGATATCATATTAAGTCAATATCATCTGCCATCTAGCTATTCGTCCGGAGAGAGCTGGCTTCTCGAAGATATACATAATAGGATCCATCTTAGAAATCAATAAGGTAGTATGAGTCAACATATACTCTCTTAGTCGGTGAGTAGCCCATGCCAAAGTGCAACAAGTTTTCTCGAGCAGTGAATATCTGGTTTCACAGTCGGTAAACTTTATGCTAAGGTAGTATATTGCATGCTCTTTTTGGCCAGACTCATCATGTTAACTTAGCACACATCCTAATGAATTCTCTAATACAGTCAAGTACATAATCAGAGGTCTTCCTTCAACTGGAGGAATCAGGATGAGAGGTTCTTGTAAGTATTCTTTAATCTTGTTAAAAGTTGCTTGGTAGTCATCATTCCATCTGATTACTTGATCTTGCTTCAATAGTTTGAAGATTGGCTTACAAGTAGCAGTTAAGTGAGATATGAACCGAGCAATTTAGTTGAGTCGACCTAAGAAACCTCTGACCTCCTTCTCAGTACATGGAGCTGGCATCTCTTGTATGGCTTTGACTTTTGCAGGGTCGACTTCAATACCTTTTCCACTGACGATAAAGCCTAAGAGTTTTCTAGACCTCACTCCGAAGGTGCACTTGTTGGGATTCAGCCTCAACTTTTATTTATTCAACCTCTCAAATAGCTTGTGGAGATCAAGGTGTTCTTCCTCAGTTTGCAATCTTGCAATCATGTCATCAACATAAAATTCTATTTCATGATGAATCACATCATGAAATAGAGCTACCATAGCCCATTGATAGGTTGCCCCTGCATTATTCAACCCGAAAGGCATGACCTTGTAACAGAAGGTGCCCCACTGTGTGACAAAAGTGGTTTTCTCCATGTCTTCGGGCGCCATTATGATTTGATTGTAACCGGAGAAACCATCCATGAAGGAGAAAAATTTATGTTGAGCAGTATTGTCAACCAAGACATCAATATGAGGTAATGGGAAATCATCCTTGGGGCTTGCCCTATTCAAATCCCTATAGTCTACACACATACGTACTTTTCTATCTTTCTTAGGCACCGGGACCACATTTGCAACCCATTACGGATATGGCATTACTGCTAGAAAACCTGCATTGAATTGCTTCATTACCTCAACTTTTATTTTCTCAGACATGTCTGGCCGCATGCGACAAACCTTTTGCTTGACTGGAGGATAATCTTCCTCCATTCACAGACGATGAACTATGATATCGGTATCTAGCTCCGGCATATCTTCATATGACCAAGCGAACACCTCCACGTAGTCGTGCAACATGTGGACCAATCTTCTCTTGACATAGTCTTCCAAGTTGGTTCCGATCTTGACTTCTTTTTTGTCTACCTCAGTACCCAGGTTTATCACTTCAACTGATTCCTCATGTGGTTGAATAGACTTTTCCTCTTGTATCAGAAGTTTAGTGAGTTCCCCAGGTATTTCACAATCTTCATCACCCTCGTCTTCGGCTTGATAGATTAGATTTTCAAAGTCATATATGGAAATAACATAGTCGTTGTCAATGAGATCCGGAGTAGATGTGGATCTGCAAATGTGTATGTGTGTCCATGTAAGATCACATGGCTATTTGAAAATGAAATAAAGAAAAGCAAAGAACGTAAAATTTGAATGCAAAATAGTCCAATGTTTTTCTTTAAAATGAGCATATGGCATATGATAATGGCAAACCCTTAACAAATGAACCACTGTGCCCCGGGAAAGGCACATAGCTTAAAGTCATTGATTTAATGGAAATTACAGACACAGTTCTCAAAGTAATAAAAATAGTAAATGGAAATTACTCCTGGCTGAAGGAGATTGGGATGAAGTCCTTGGTCTGCCAGTTGTTGAGCCCTTCATCAGTAGTCGGGTAGATCCAGTTATCAAAGTCACAGTCAGCATCAGATTCTTCAAGGGAATTAACCTCATGGTTACTAATGCGAAGAGGTGGTTTCCCTGCACGAGCACGTCGAACCTCCTTTTGAGCCTTGGAAGTGAAGCCCAACCCAAATTTGTCTAACTTGAAAGGGAAATCAGGAAGTTGTCCCCAAATGGTGCAACCCCCATTTTCAACAACATCACGGGCATCTTTGAGAAAAGCCATCCTCAGTGTATCTTTAGCAGCTTCGAGAGTGTCAGGAGTGGCCTTGGCAACAACAATCATGGGAGAGACCACTTCAAAGGATTGACAACGAGTTTCAATGAACTCGCCATCCATTTCCACATACTTAAATGAATTTAGATGACTGGTCATAAACTCTTCTTCTCCATATACAGTGACAATTTTCCCCTTGAATGGATACTTCAGCTTTTGATGTAGTGTGGAAGTCACTGCGTCTTCCCCATATATCCATGGGCGTCTAAGCAGGCACAAATAAGCAGGACGGATATCCATCACATAGAATGTTGAGTTAAAGACTTCAGACCCAACTTTGATAGGGAGATCAACTTCTCCATGGACCGTCCTCTTTGATCCGTTAAAAGCTCTCACCACGATGTCACTAGGCTTTGGTACCAAACCTTCGCAGTCCAACCTATCTAGAGCTCCTTTTCGTAAGACATTGAGAGAAGATCCAGTATCCACTAATACATGTGCCAGGGTGGTGCCCTTTCATTTTATGGAAATGTGGAGAGCTTTGTTGTGATTCTTCTCCATCGGGGTTAAATCTGTATTAGAGAACCCTAAACCGTTATCGGCAGTCAAGCTTTCTACATAGTTTTCAAATTGGTCAATCGTAGTATCTTGAGGGACATGTGAATTTTCAAGAATTTCATCAGTGCTTGAGCATGTTCCTCAGAGCATAGCAACAAAGACAGCATGGAAATCTTTAAGGGTGTTTGCCCCAACTGTTTCACTATCTTGTAATCACTTTTCCTGATAATTTTTAAAATCTCCTCCATCTCTTGGGTAGATGAGTCCTCAATGGTAATATCTTTTGTGGGCACCTCCTTTAGGGAAGGCTCAGTCATCTTTTCCTTTCCTCGAGTATTAGCAACAGGTTTAATAGCAGTAATACGAATGGGTGTAGTAGTATTTGTCGGAGGTGAAATCTCTGGAGAGAAGATTCTCCCTATACTAGTAACTTTACTTAATCCAACAATGTTTATAATGTCAGAAGTTTCATCTTCATTAATCCATGAATCTTGTTTGATACCATGGTAATACACTTTTGTCCCATAATTCCAGGGTACCACCTTATCAGAAGAGTAGGGGATTGGCCCTTATATGGTGATAATTAGTGGATCTATTCTTGGTTCAATGGGAATCCTAATAGGACCTTTGGAGGTGATCCTAATAGGTCCGTTTAAGATAGTAATGACGGACATGTCTTCAAATTCTT
Source organism: Vicia faba (assembly GCA_948472305.1). Lineage (NCBI taxonomy): Eukaryota > Viridiplantae > Streptophyta > Magnoliopsida > Fabales > Fabaceae > Vicia > Vicia faba. The sequence goes on from OX451735.1 coordinate 944,377,662, forward strand.
GAGATACACTTTGGGTCAAACTTTTCACAGATGGAGATTTTTCAAATAGAATCTCATGGTTATCCATCAGGTGTTGGACACCTTTATTAAGCCATTCACAACCATTAATTTGTATAGCATAGTAGCAACAGTCTTCAAGGCAGCCATGGAAAACCCCAGCTTTCAAAAAATTTTCTTTAACAGTCTTCAAAGGAGTGGTCAAGTCATTGACGGAGGAAACAAGAGAGGCACCTTCAATAACATTGACACCCTTACCATGATTTGGCATGGGTGAAATGATTACATTGGGAGTTGGTGGAGGGTCAAATTCAATTGTCTTGTTATCAATCAGGTCTAGGATTTTATTCTTTAGAGACCAACAATCATTGGTATCATGTCCGAAACTATTTGAGTGGTAAGTGTATTTGGCGTTGGGGTTGTATTTTGGAGAAGCAGTGTTAGGGTTGGAAGGGGGATCTCGCAAGGTCACCAAATCAGATTTCAATAGGTGATGTAGAGCCTGAGATAGTTGCATATTGATTTTAGTAAACTGTCTTCTTTGTATATCTGGTCTTTGTTGATTATTTTGTTGATGCGATTGTTGAGTTGGAGTTGGATTGGAAATCAGTACAACCCCTACTGAATGATGACAATCATTCTTAGCATGGCTTCTTGACTCATACACATCATTAGTCTCTTTTTTACTAATAAATGGCTTTTTCACAGCATTTGAGGTGGAGGCCATGGGTATCTTCCCGCTTTTGATCTCGCCTTCAACCCTCTCACCAGTCAAGATCAATTCAATGAATCTGGATGATGAACTTCCAATTAGCAAGTTGAAAAATGATCCAATCAATGTTACCATAAACATATCTACCAACTCTTTATCAGTTAAATGTGGTTGCACCCTGTCAGCCAGGTCTCTCCATTTTTGGGTGTATTCTTTAAAGCCCTCATTTGATCCCATGGCCATTCCTTGCAATTGCACCCTAGTCGATGCAAGATCAGCATTATATTGATATTGGCGGTAAAAAGCAGTGGCAAAATACTCCCAAGTATGGATGTTAGTCCCTTCCAATTGGTAAAACCACTCCAACTGTGTCCCAGATAGACTTTCTTGAAAAAAGTGCACCCACAGTTTCTTATCAGCGGTATACGGCTGAATTTTGCAGACATAAGATCTTACGTAAAGCTTCAGACATGAGACACCATCGTACTTGGAAAAATAAAGGATTTTTAATTTGTGGGGAATGACTATCCCAGGCACCAAACCCAAGTCACTAAAGTCCAAGCCAGGCATAACTTGGATTTATACAACCTTCAATATGTCTTCTAGTTGCTTATACTTGTCGTCGACTGATGGATATTGCTCATCAAAATAATCTTCGTCTTCAGAGATTTGATTATTTCCACCCCCGGCACGGGTGCTCCTAGCATCTTCATCTGGATTCTCATCCTCCTCGGAGGAGTCTTATTCAACTTGAACTTGTCGAGTGGGGCCTTTGAATATCTTCCCCGTGTTGATTACAACTTTCTTCTTTGTCTTCTTTTTTGTGACAAGAAGTGTCATCATTTCTTGCTGCCCCTTTGCTAAGTTGAGAAGAGTTTCTTGAAACTGAGAGTTTTGAGTTTGCAAGTCCTTCACAGTTTACTCGAGATCCATCTTATACTGAAATAAACAGTAGAAAGATGAGGAAACCTATGTCGGAAAACCTGCTTATGGTATGATGCATGTTATGCGTATGCAATGCTTTCAAGGACCTTTAAGATTTAAATTTGCTTAAACAAAAAAGGAAACAAAATATTAATTGTACTAATAAGTTCAAAGGTAACAAACTGCCTCTTGGGCTTACAATGAAAGAAAAACAATAAAATGAAATTATACAACAAAAGACTCATGTCTCCCTTGGACGCTTCCTCTTTGGACTGATGTAGGCCTTCAAGTTTCGCTCCTCGTGGAGTTGCCTTGTGAGCTCCAACACTTTCTTCTCGCTTGAGTAGAATTGGGATTCAAAGGTGTCTCGCTCCCCCTTGAGTTGAATCCATGACATTTGCAATTCCTCGAGAGTAGTAGGCATGTCAGGATGAAGAATGGTGTAAGGAGCGTATCCTTCGGTAATAGGCTCCATAATGATTGGTAGGATGGCCACATACGACATCATGAGGTTTTGAGTGCGAGCTCGCACCCACTTAAGATAAGTTTCCAAAGCAATGGAGTTCTTATGCCCCAAAGTTTTTCTATCAACCTTGTTCACCATGCCCTAAGCTCGTACAAATCTTTGACGATAACCTTGGACATCATTCTCATAGTCAAACACAATACCTTGGACAAGCGCATCATGCGGACCATCTCTCCGAGCGTAACCAAACTGTCGTAGAGCCAAGAAAGGATTATAAGTGATACCTCCCTTAATTCCAAGGAGTGATACATTAGGAAATTCCCCACAATAGTCAATAATAGTGACATCCTCTGAAGGTAGAGAACACCAATGAATATCTGAATGCGAGAGTGACATCAACCTTTTAGACCACTTCATGCCTTGTTCATTCTTCAAAACTGACCAAGGAAGGTGCGAAATAAACCACCTAGCCATCAAAGGAGTGTAACACATAATAATTCTCCTTCTCTTCATGGTACAGGCGTGAAGAGAATGCAAAATGTCTCTGAGTAAGGTAGGCACCGGGTTACGAGATAAGAAGATTTTGACTGTATTCACATCTATAAGTTGGTCTAGATTAGGGGACAATACCACCCTATAGATTAGAAGAGCCAAAACTTCTTCAAAGGCTTTCAAATCCAGAGCATCCCAAAATAGTTGAGCCTTCTCAAACAGAAACTTGGCTAAAAAACCTTTAACACCACATCTAGTTTCCCAATTAGCCATAATGTCGGATCGTTGCAAATGTAAGGCTAGAGAAATCTCCTCGGGTCTTGGTCTTTCTCAATAACGGTGAAGGGTAATTGATCATGAATAGGCACTCCCAATAGTTGAGAGAAATACTCCATGGTAGGTACTAATTGGTAATTAGGAAATGTAAAACAGTGATGTTTAGGGTCAAAGAATTGAAAAAGCACATGTACCATGTCTTCTTCAAAGTTTGAGGTAACCAAGTTGAGGAGTCGGCCATACTTCTTGGTGAACAGAGAATTTTCAAGGAACCTTGATGCTAACTCCTTGAGTTGAGGAGACACTTTCAAAAGGTTGATTCGGATGGTATTTCTGCGAATGGAAGTGATATCCTACAAAACATAACAAAGATAAATCTCTAGGTCCTTGAAATGGTTAGTGCAAATGCTATGATATGATGTCATGATGTTATGTACAAATAATCATATACAAGCAAAGCAAACAAGCCCTTAGGTTTAGGCTTGCATGGGGTTTATAGGTAAGTATCCTCTTGAAGTTTAGTTGGTTCAACCTGTCCTAAAAAGTAATCGGGTTCTAGGGAATCTCAATATCATTGATCTTTCTTTATTGGGCATTGTTTCAGCACAAGCCTCTTTATTGGCGACCGAAATATCCCGAAAGTCTGATCTCAATGAGCGTAGTATCGAGTATCAACCAACTTCAGACTATATCAAATCCGGCCATCTCACTACTTTCTAATGGCCAAGTTATTCAACTAAAGATTCTAAGGTCAGTTAGTGCTTCATAACACCATACAGCGGCCCCGTATTCTCCTCGATTCTCCACAAGGGATACCGGTACCAACAAGTGTGTCACACTAACATAGCCATCGATTTAACCATGTCGGTCTATGCCGTACAATCTCCATGATCTTTGATACTTACCTAATAATTCTCCCAGATCCGGGTAGAGGATCTATACAAAACCCAAACATAACCCATAATGTAAAGCAAGAAAGTCAAACAATGAAAGAATTTAAAGGTGATCTAGTCTCTAAGGTAACCCCACTTTTAAGTTAGTCCCCAACAGAGTCGCCATTTCTATAATACGGTGGGAGAACTGACTTGGGTGTTTTGTGTTTTATCGCAATTGTTGCAGATAGCAAGAGTCGCCATCGACTTTTATTTTATCCAATAAAGGAAAGGGTGAAAAGAACAGGAAATACCTATTAAGATATTTTCTTGAGTTCGGGGGGTAGGTTATAAAAAGGGAAGGTGTTAGAACCCTTTTCATCTGTAGTTATCTACGGACTCTTAGTTGCTAGCTCACTTTGAAATGCTTTTGTAAATATTTTTGTGTTTTGTGTAAGTTTGAAAATATTTTGAAAACGCCTTTGTTTCGGCAAACTTTGTAATGATTCTCGTCTCTATAAGAATGTATACAAAGTGTTGGTTTTTAAAATAGTTTAAAGAGATGTTTGTTTTTGGAAAGATGTTTTGAAAGTGTGAGTGTGGAAATGGTTTTAGTTTGTGAGCAAGCAACTACGAGTGTTCTACCTACTCAAAAAAGTCTTAGTTCTTTTCCTCCTCCTTTAGATAGTGTTATCTTACCATTAGTTAGTAAGAAACCATATCATTGGATGTGAAGGGACAGGCGTGGGTCATCGTATAGTCATAAAAGGCAACATTGTAGGATACCTTAGCAATTTGTCATAAGGTTCTAATATCTTTTACCGAAGGCAACATCGAAGGGTCATCGAGGGCTTCGATCTTGTAATCAAGGGTCTTTGCTAACGTATTCCATGTTCGAGGGACATGATTGTTTTATTTTAAGGCAACAAGTGTGGGTTAACCCTAGAGGTGCAAGTGTGCAAAGTTTTTTGGTTTCATGCATTTTTTTCTTGAATTAGGGTTGTCTAGTTGTTGATTTTATGTCTTGTCATATAAAACCTAATTACTAGCAATAATATTGAAAGTGATAAATTGCGGAAATTTAAAGTTCTACGCTATTACATCTTTTTGCGGATGGGGATACAAATCAAAAATGGGGAATGAAAGCAATTAAAACATAATTACTATTACAACCATATCTGTTGAACCCCAAAGTTTTCCCTCTCACTTATCAAGAATTTTCTCATAAGATCTCTTTAACTCAAGACTGCATTAGGGTTTGACCAACTCAAGACACCTCCTCATGCACTGATGACCAAAATTAGGGTTTGAGTTTTCAAAAGGATTTTTGGACTATCAATGCTTCATATGACTTTCATGGATCATTATGGATCCTCAACTCATGTCAAGTTTCAAGCCTTGAATCACACTTTTGATCAGTCAATTGAATAATTGACCTAATAATCAATTGTATTGGGGAAAAAGTCAACCATGGCCAATTTTCAGTCAAACTTCATAATTTTTTATCCACATCAACATCTTAGACTCATATGTATCATTTGATCAAGTTTGGACCACAATTCCCCAAGAAATTTGATCAAATCATCAAAGGGGCAAAATAGTCAAAATTAGGGTTTTGACTAAGAAGGGGAAATTTCTGATTTTTGACCTAGCAAATGATCAATTGGTTTGAAGAATGATTTCAATAGTTCAATTGCACCATATTTACCTAATAACATGATTCAAAACATTACAAATTCATTGGATTGACAGATGAATTTTTCAGTCAACTAATCAAAAGTCAACTGTATACTGAAAAGTCAAACTTTGACTTTTTGGTCAAATTCAAGTGCCAAGGATCACAATTCATCAAAACATGCCAAAATGTGAAATTTTTTCATCAAGAAATCGAGGATTGAAGATCTTGTTTTGAAATTTGAAATTTCTTAACTTAGAAATTTTTCTAAGTATAGAAAATTTCTTATTTTTTCTCAACTTTAGGCCAAATTTTCACCATGATACAAAATGATTCAAAGTAAGTTCCCAACATGAAAGTTATAGATCTCCATGAAATATATAACTTTTCTTTACACAATTTCTCCTAAAGATGCTTTTATTTCAAGATATACATTTGTGAATACATGCTCATGAACTAAAATAACTTAGTGAAATTTTGCCCTAGTTAGGTAGGTTTTTGACCTAACTTCATGGCAACTTTTCACCTAGTTCCAAGAGGAATCTTCAAAATAATTTCAAATATGGGTTGTAGAGCACATTACAAGCTTTCCAAAATTTCCAATAACTCCATGAGATCATTCTTGAGTAGGGATAATCGAAGAGATGAAGTTAGGGTTTTATCACTTTGATTATAGGTCATTTTCATGAAGAACAAGTTTTCAAATTTGCAAATTGGTTGTACAATCTTCACTTTTCAGGCCTCAAACTAGTTTTTCACTCCACCATTAATTAATTTCACAAGGTTTAATTCCCTAAAGCCAAGCATTCAATGCATTGTACAAGAAAATAGCCATTTTTGGAAGAAAGGAAACATTGCCATTTTGGAAAAGCATGCTTTTTGCATTTTTTTCATTTCTTGAGCCTTGGACTTGTTCTTCCTGCATAAACCAAGCCTCTAAACCTGAACAAAACATGTTTAAAGCTTCAAGCCACCTTACAAGATCAGAATCATGCCTTAAGAAGTCACTTCTCACACTTGCTTCAAAAACAAGAAGTGTAGCAAGACATGTGATCTTGTACTTCTGAGCAAGCACAAGTCCTCCAACCTTTTGCTCTATATAAAGCCGTCATTTTGCAACTAAAACCACGCATGCCCAAGCCTTGAAACACCCTAGAATCAAAAGTTTCATACCAAGCCTCCAAACTTGCCATTTCTGACTTGTGAACTGAATCTTTCATCCCACTCGTGCGTTTTTAGGCCTTTTGCTTTCCCAAGCTTCCTTACCTTACAAGTAAACCATCACACACCCTAAAACATCACTGTAACTCCATCTTCCCCATTGTTGAAGTTCAAAAACATAGAAACACAGGTGGACTTCTCCAGACCATTCCAGCCACCCTCAAGAAAGGCTAAGCATTGCATTAGCTCCATAGAGGTTCAAGGAAGTTAACCTGATCATCACAGCATCCTAAAGCAAGCTCATTTTCAAAACACGATTTCCATTTTCAAGGTGAGTTTTCTATTTTTCTAACTCTTAATACAGGCATAGTTAGCTTTCCATTTGTGAATATAAAATGTAGACATCATTACTACGAAGTTGTACATATCCATAGCTTGCATTTATTTGGCTTGAGTTTAGAGAATTTTAAGTTTGAAGTTTCTGAAAAAAATTAGGTTAAGAATTAGGGCCAACAAAATTCTCTCTGATCTTGGACTTATAGTTTCAGTTATGCACATGGTTAGAATCGTGAGGTAAAATGCTATAATGTTCATGTTATCACTTTCCATTTTTATTGAGAAATGAAAAAGTTACAGGGGGTCCGGCTGGCTAGAGGTTGAAGATGAAGTACAGGGCAAGGCAATGTTTTATGTTATGTATTTCTGTTTTCATTTAAACTAGCGGATGTACAGTCACCCCAGTGGTAAGGCAGCGCGCAAAAATACCCTAGACCGTGGGTTCGAGCCTTGGCGCTGCCTTTTGCAATTTTTCATATTTTTCCAATCTTTTTTGCTAGCTTGCAGGGTGGGCCTCTGATTGTTGGGCTTGTTGTTTTTTTTCTAACTTCCTACCCCTCATTTGTCTTCAGCACCCCTGGCCCAAATATTTCATTTACTTATTTTATTTTCATTTTATTTTATCAAATATATTTTCTTAATAATAAAAAATCATAAAAAATATAAAAATGATAAATATTATGTTTTGTTTTATTTTATTTTCTCATAAAAAATATTTATTTATTTTTATTTAAGTTACAAACAATCTTTTTAATAAACTTGTAAATTAAAATAGAATTAAGTTAAATATTTATTTTTCTTCACACCTATTAAATATTTATTTTAACATATAAAAAGACCAAAATACTTCATAAATACCATATATTATTTTCAAGACAAAAATACAAAAATACTTAAAGAAATTTATTTCCTTTTAATAAATTAGAATTAGGGTTTAATCAAAATCTTTTCTAAAAATAATTTCCTTCCTTAATTAGTTTAAGTTTAATCTTGATTCATTTATTAGGTTTAGGTTAAAACTTTTCCACATAAAAAAAAACAAACAAAATCTTCTTTGCATTTATACATCTTTGCATATTTAATTTATCTTGCACATATTTCTTCAATTATTTGTACAATATTCAATTTGGTTGTAATAGATTAATTAGGTTTATATTATTGCAATCTCCATTCATAAATTGTATACCCCCTCCCACAAATGTTGTAATAGCGTAGTAACTTTAAATTTCGTAATTTATCGCTTTTACATAACATGCTAGTAATTAGGGTTTGTATGGCAAGATAAAAACAGTCAAAATAGAAAAACCCTAATTTAAGATAAAAACAAGCATGAAAATGACACACTTGCACGCAAGCACCCTAGGGTTATCCCACTTGGTTGCCTTACAAAAATGGTCATATTACGCATGTAAGGTATCTTAGCAAAAACAAGCAAATACAAGATCATAGTCCCTCGATGGCGCTATTCAAAGTTGCCTTACAAAATGACCTTAGTCCCTCTAAAAGAATGCTAAGATACCTTGCAACATTTCTAATCATGGCTATATGATGACTCACGTCCGTCCCATTTACATCCAAAGATAAGGTTTCTTACCAAATCAATGGTAAGACAACAATGTCAAAGGAAAAGAAAATGAACAAGAAAGGCATTTGAGTAGGTAGGTTGCTCCTAATTACTTGCTCTATTTCAAAACAAACATCCTTGCTATTTTCAAAACAAACACATACACCTTCAAAACATCTTACAAAATTGAAAACATTTTCAAAAGATCAATATCTTTGTATACATTCTTACAAACAAGAATCATTACAAAGATTGCCTAAACAATGGCCTCTTTACAAAATACTTTCAAAAAACCATACAAAGCATAATTTCAAACAAAAGCAAGTGATCTAGCAAGTAACTAAGAGTCCATGGATGAAAAGGGTGCTAATACCTTCCCTTTTCATAATCTACCCCCCGAACTCAAGAAATAATCTCAAAGGTCTTTCTTGTGCTTTTTCACCTTTCCTTTTGGATAAAAGAAAAGTCGGTGGCGACTCTTGCTAACCGCAACATTTGCGATAAAACGCAAAACAATCAAGTCAGTTCTCCCACCGTATCACAGAACTAGCGACTCTGCTGGGGACAATTTTAAAAGTGGGGTTACCTTAGGGTTTATATCACATTTACTTGCTTACATTTCTTGATTTGTATGCTTTATATTATGGTTCTATGTTTGGGTTTGAATCCTCTACCCAGATTTGGGATACATTATAGGTAAGTAGCAATACATTGTGTAAACTGTGCAGGGTATACCGACATGGTCTAAGCAATAGCTACGTTAGTGCGACATATTTGTGGGTACCGGTAGCCTTTGAGTTAATCAAAGAGAATATGGGTCCGCTGAGTGATGTCATGAAGCACTAATGAACTTCTAGAACCTTTACTTGACCAACTTGGCCTTTTAGGATGTAGTGAGATGACCGGCTTTGGTGCAGTCTGAAGTTGGTAGATACTCGATACTAAAATCATTGAGGTTTGGTTTATTGGGATATTTTGGTCGCCATTAAAGAGGCTTGAGCTGAAACAATGACCAAGGAAACAATCCAGTGATATTGAGCTTCTTAGAACCCGGTTACTATTACTAGGACAGGTTTAAGCTAACTAAACTTCAAGAGGGTACTTACCTATAAAACTCCATGCAAGCCTAAACTAAGGACTTGTTTGATTTGCTTGTATATGCATACTTGTACATAACATCATGGACATCATGAACATCATATGCATTCACTAACCATTTCAAGGATTTTGGGGATTCATCTTTGTTCTTGTTTTGTAGGATATGGATTCACTTCGCAGGAAAACTATTCAAGTCAACCTTGTAATAATTCCTCCACAACTTAAGGAGCTAGCTTCAAAGATTCCTGAGAACTCTCCATTCACCGAAAGACATGGTCATTTACTCAACTTGGTCACCTCCAACACAGATGAGGATATGATGAAGGTGCTCTTTCAGTTCTTTGATCCTTTGCACCATTGCTTCACATTTCCCGACTATCAACTTGTGCCTACTTTGGAAGAATTCTCCCAACTCTTGAGGATTCCCATTTTCAATCAACTACCTTTCAATGGTACAGAAAGAGATCCAAAGCCAGAAGAGATTGCTCAAGCTCTACACTTGCACTCATCTTATATCATAACTCATTGGGAAACAAGGAGTGGTGTCAAAGGCTTCCTAGCAAAGTTTATGTTTGAAAAAGCCCAAAGCTGTTGGAATTCCCTAGACTTGCAAGCCTTTGAGGAAATTGTGGCTCTCATCATCTATAGGATGGTTTTGTTCCCAAATCCTGACCAACTCATAGATGTCAACGCCGTTAAAATCTTCATGTCACGTAACACAGTGCCTACATTGCTAGGGGATATCCTACACTCTTTTTACACTCGCACAATGAGGAAAAGAGGTGTCCTTATGTGTTGCACCCCTCTCTTGGCAAGATGGTTTATTTCTCATCTTCCCCAATCAGTCTTAAAGAATAAGCAAGGTTCAAGGTGGTCACAAAGGTTAATGACGCTCAAACATTCAGACATTCATTGGTGCTCCCGTTCCAAAGAGAATGTTATCATTGTCGACCGTTGTGGAGAATTTCATAATGTCCCTTTACTTGGAATTAGGGGAGGAATTACCTACAGCCCATGCTTGGCCTTAAGGCAGTTTGGTTATGCCCGAAGGGATGGCCCGCACGAGATGCTGATTCAAGGTTTGGTATTCGACTACGACAACGACGATCAAGGTCTTCGCCCGAGATTTATCCGAGCTTGGAGGATGTTAAACAAGGTGGATAGCAAGACTTTGGGACACAAGAGTTCCATCCCTCTTGAGCCTTACCTCAAATGGGTACGAACTCGCGCTCAGAGTCTTATGATGCCTTACCCTCCATTCTCCCAGTAATCATTGAGCCTGTCAAGGAGGGAGATGTTTCGTACAATATCCTGCATCCTGATATGCCCACATCTCTTGAAGACCTACAAAGGGATTGGAGACAATTCAAAGGAGAGAGGGATACTTTTGAAGCCTAATTCTACGCAAGCGAGAAGAAGGTTTTGGAGCTCACTAGGCTACTTCATGAGGAGCAGACTCTGAATGCCTACTTTGCACCAAAGAGGATGCGCACCACTCTTCTGTCTTAGAGCTTTTGTATTATTTTTCCCAAGGGGAATTGATGTACTCAAACTTTATCTTATTAATATAATGTGTGTTTCCTTTTTGTCTAAAGCTAATTTGAATCTTTGAAATCCTTGAAAACATTGCATATGCATATACCATTCATCATAACATAAGCAGGTTTTTGCAACAAGTCTCCTCATCTCTCTACTGTTAATTTCAGTAAGATAGATCTCGAGCAAACAGTGAAAGATCTTCAAGCTCAGAATACGCAGTTTCAACAGTTGCTCGTGACCCTAGCCAAGGTGCAAGAAGAGATTAAGACTCTGCTGGTTGAAGAGAGGAAAAAGAAAACAAAGAAGGTAACCGGAGTCTTAAACATGGGGAGAACATTTCAGGGGCAGACAAGAAGGACTTTGAACTTTTCAACAACATGCGATGAAGGAGAAGGGAAAGGCAAGGAAACAGTTGTCCCATCAGAATCAGAAGAAGAGGAGGAAGAAGAGAAAGACTACTCTAAGGAACAGTATCCTCCAGCTGATGACAAGTACATACATCTTGAGGAGCGTTTGAGCGCGATGGAAATACAAAAGGTGTCGGGCTTAGACTTTGAGGAATTCGGACTAGTGTCGGGGATTGTGATTCTTCTGAAATTCAAAGTGCCTATGTTTGCAAAGTATGATGGAGTGTCATGCCCTAAAATGCATCTCCGGTCATATATGAGAAAAATCCAACCCTACACCACTGATAAAGACTTATGGGTGCACTTTTTCCAAGACAGTCTGTTTGGAACACAACTCGACTGGTTTTACCAATTAGAAAGAGCCAACATCCATAATTGGGAAGATCTCGCTACAGCTTTCTACAAGCAATATAATTACAATGCTGATTTGGCGCCTACCCGTACTCAACTCCAGAGTATGGCCATGGATTCCAATGAAGGTTTCAAGGATTACGCACAAAAATGGAGAGATTTGGCTGGAAGAGTTCAACCCCCTCTATCTGAAAGGGAATTAGTGGACATGTTCTTAGGTACCTTATATGTCCCCTTCTTCAACCATTTAATCGGAAGTTCATCTGCCAGCTTTACTAAACTAATATTAACCGGAGAGAGGGTGGAAGCTGGCATAAAAAGTGGAAAGATTCAGAAGGATTCATCTTCTTCTACAGCTGTAAAGAAGCCTTTCATCGGGAAGAAAGAGGTAGCTGCTGTATATCCGTAAAGGAACCAAGATAGGGCCGAACGCCGACCAATGGTGGGGGTTGTTATGAATGCCAAGCCTACATCTGGTCAACAAAGAAGTAATCAACCAAGGGTGGAAAGGCCAGTCAGGAAATTCACCAGAATTAACATGACTCTGTCTCAAGTATTATCGCATCTTCTGAGATCCAACTTGGCAACCTTGAAAGAAGCTCCGAAAAACCCCAATACAACGTCCCCTCATTATCACCCCAATGCCCGTTGCGCATATCACTCTAAAAGTTCTGGTCACGATACTAATAATTGTTGGGCCTTGAAGAACAAAATACAAGACCTCATTGAAGCAAAAGAAATTGAGTTTGATGCGCCCGAGAAGCCAAATGTCATTTCTGCTCCTATGCCCAGACATGGCCACAATACCAATGCTATTGAAGAAGATTTGTTTGTTACCACAGTTGATGAACTCATGACTCCACTTCCAACCATTAAGATAAATTTGTTGAAAGTCGGTGTGTTCCCGGGCTATAATGAAGTTTTCCATCTCTGCTTGTCCTTACCAACTGATTGCCCTTGTTGAAAGCAGGCATTCAGCGCCTGATAGATAACAAAGAGATTTTGTTTGAAAGTACTCTTATTTCACCTATTCATGTTGAAGATGTTTCAATCATTACCATTTCCGCCAATTCTTCCAGGGTCTCCACCAAAAGACCCGCTAGAATTACATTGGTTCCGAAAGCAACTCCTTTAATAATCACAATGCCTGGGCCAGTACCATATGAATCAGACAAAACCGTGTTGTGGAATTACGGAGGGGACATTTACTACCATGGCATCAAACAAGATTGGCCGGCTGCCGAAGAGATAAGCTCCAAAGAGGAAGGTTACGACATCAGTAATATTGCCAGAACTAGCAAAGTTACCTGAAGCGGTAGGATCTTTTCTCCAAAAATTGCTCCCCCAAAAGTAGTTTCTGGACACGGGATCATCCTTGTGTCTGCTCCAAAGGTTACTTCCGTACCCATAATCATCTCTGCAAGTGCTCCTATTGACGAAGACGTTACAACCCCTGTTATCATTCCTACCAACACTCCTACTGCTGAGACTCGAGGAAAGAGTATTCAAGTGGAGCATGTCCAGACGAAGGCTCAATCACTGACTATCCCTGAGGCTTCCAAGAAATAAATGGAGGAGATCCTAAAAATTATAAAGAGGAGCGACTACGATGTAGTTGAACAATTGGGTCAAACTCCATCCAAAATCCCCATGCTGGCATTACTACTGTGTTTTGAGGCACATGCGAAAGCCTTGGTGAAGTTCCTAAAAACAGCCCATGTGCCTCAAGAGACGTCTGTTGATCAATTCTAAGACTGCGTGGCTAGCTTGACAGCAGATAACAGCCTAGGCTTCTCGGATGTTGATTTGACACCAAGAGGAAGAAAGCACAATGAGGCCTTGCATGTCTCTGTGGAATGTAGGGGCATAACTCTGGCACATGTTTTGGTGGATACTGGCTCATCCCTGAATGTATTACCCAAAAAAGCTCTTGACAGACTTGACTGCGAGGGGCTAACGTTAAAGCCAAGCAACATAGTAGTAAGGGCATTTGATGGCTCGAAGAGGGTTATGCACGGAGGAGTGGATATCCCCATAAAGGTTGGGACTCAAACTTTCAATTCAACCTTTTATGTAATGGATATTCGCCCTTCTTACTTCTGCTTGCTAGGTCGGCCATGGATCCGTAATGCTGGCGTTGTTACCTCTACACTGCACCAGATGCTGAAGTATCTGGTTCAAGGGAAGATTATCACTGTCCATGGAGAGGAAGAATACATGATCAGCCATCTCCATTCCTTCAGATATGTGGAATTGGACGGTGAATTCATTGAAACTCCATTTCAACACTTCTAAGAGGTCCCCCAAGAGGTGGCAATGACCAAGATTGTGTCCCAGATTCCCAAGATTACAAGACCTCCACTCCGGATGTCATCACTAAAGGATGCCAAAGTCGTGGTAGAGGAAGGTGGATGCACCATCTAGGGGCAACTTCCAGATATCCCGTATAAGTCTGACAAGTTTGGCCTAGGTTTCACTTCAAGTGCTCAAAAGGCTGTACGCCGTGCCCGTGCTGGAGGGCCACCCTTGAAGATTAGCAACCGTGAGGTCAACGCGGTAGAAGATGGTGAAGATGATTGCAACCTGGTGGATTGGATATTTCCGAATGTCAATGGAGGGCTCAGCAATTGGGAGGCCAGAGATTTCATCCCAATCACTTTCATCCCTCAGTAATTTATCTTTACATTTTGTTGGATCTGTAATATTCAAAAATAATTCGCACTCTTAAAACCTTGTGTCTTACCCGAAGCACAATGGTCCATTTGTAAGGGTTATTATTTCATCTTCATATGACATCAATGAATCATGGACGTTTTCGCATACAAACTTTCATGCTCATTGTTTTTCTTTTACATTTTATTTTCTTTCAAAGATATTTATACCCTTACACACACCCACACTCACAATGCAGGTATCCATCCATTCTGGATCCCATGGATAACGGTACTGATATGGCCTTTCGTGACTCTGAGAATCTAATCTACCAAGCCGAAGATGAAGGTGAGGAAGATTGTAAAGTACTAGGGGAACTGGCTAGACTGCTACAACAAGAAGAAAGAACCATTCAGCCTCACGAGGAACCCGTGGATACGATCAACCTAGGTACCGAAGAAGATAAAAAAGAGGTCAAAGTGGGTGCCAATCTGGAACCCAGTATCAAGAAGCTTCTGATTCATTTGTTGCACGATTATGTCGAAGTCTTTGCCTGGTCATATGAAGACATGCTAGGACTTGATGAAGATATTGTGGTGCATCGTCTGCCTACAAGAGAAGATTGTCCGCCAGTAAAGCAAAAGGTACGTCGAATGAGGCTTGATATGTTAGAAAAGATTAAAGCATAGGTCATGAAGCAATTTAACGATGTATTCTTGGCTGTCACCTCTTACTCCCAATGGGTTGCCAATGTTGTTCCCGTACCTAAAAAAGACGGCAAAGTATGAATGTGTATGGACTACAGATATTTGAATAGGGCGAGCCCTAAAGAAGATTTTCCACTCCCCCACATTGATATCCTAGTTGACAATACGACACAACACAAAGTGTTTTCCTTCATGGACGGATTCTCAGGTTACAACCAAATCAAAATGGCACCTGGGGACATGGAGAAAACAACATTTGTCACACAGTATGTCACATTCTGCTACAAGGTGATGCCATTCAGACTGAAAATGCTGGGGCAACCTATCGGCGCGCCATGGTAGCTTTATTTCATGACATGATACATCATGAGATAGAGGTCTACGTAGATGATATGATAGCCAGATCGCAAACAGAAGAAGAGCATCGTGACCACTTACAAAAACTGTTTGAGAGACTGAAGAAGTACAAGCTGAGGTTGAATCCAAACAAGTGTACATTTGGGGTAAGGTCCAGTAAGCTCCTAGGCTTTGTCGTTAGTAACAAGGGTATTGAGGTCGATCCTGCCAAAGTTAAAGCAATACAAGAGATGCCTGCTCCTCGTACTGAGAAGGAAGTCAGGGGATTCTTGGGACGTTTGAACTATATTGCCAGATTCATTTCTCACCTGACAGCTACTTGTGAGCCAATCTTCAAGCTCTTGAAGAAAGATCAAGTAGTCAAATGGAATGATGAATGCCAAGTTGCTTTTGAAAAAAATCAAAGAATACCTATAAGAGCCTCTTGTATTGATGCCACCAATCGAGGGGAGACCATTAATCATGTATCTAACTGTTTTAGAAAATTCAATTGGGTGTGTATTGGGGCAGCATGACGAGTCTGGCCGAAAAGAGTATGCTATTTATTACATGAGCAAAAAGTTTACCAACTGTAAAACCAGATATTCACTACTCGAGAAAACTTGTTACGCTCTGGCATGGGCTGCTCGCTGGCTAAGACAGTATATGCTGACTCATACTACCTTGTTGATATCTAAGATGGATCCGATAAAATACATCTTCGAGAAGCCTGCTCTTTCTGGGAGAATAGCGAGATGGAAGATGATCCTAACAAAATCTGACATACAGTATACCATCCAGAAAGCTATAAAGAGCAGTGTGCTAGCTGATCACCTTTCTCACCAAGATGTAGAGGACTATCAGTCCATGAAGTTTGAATTCCCAGATGAAGACATCATGACATTAGACAATTGCGAAGAAATCAGGCTATATGACGAACCTGAACAAGGATCCTGATGGACCCTGTTCTTTGATGGAGCATCCAATGCACTTGGTAATGGTATCAGTGTTGTACTCATATCTCCGGAAGGGTGTCATACTCCCTTTACTTCCAGACTTTGCTTCAATTGTACGAACAACATGGCGGAATACCAAGCATGCATCTTTGGTCTCAGAGCTACCATAGACTTGGGGATCAAATCATTGGATGTATTCAGAGACTCATCCTTGGTCATCAGTCAGATCAAAGGGGAATGGGACACCAAACACCCAAACCTTATCCCGTACAAAGAACATGTTTTGACATTTCTACCACATTTTGAGGAGATTACCTTCGAGTACTTCCCGCGAGAAGAAAATCAGCTAGCAGACGCTCTAGCCACAATGTCATCTATGTTTAAACTTAATTGGGATAACGAGGCTCCCCAGATCACCATTGAACGGATGGATGAACCAGCACACTGTCACGAGATTAATATTGAAGAAGTAGTGGACCTGCCTTGGTTTCACGAAGTCAAGAGGTATCTCGAGGCTCGAGAATATCCAAAAGGAGCTTCAATCAATGATAAAAAGTTCTTAAGGAGATTTTCTGCTAAGTTCTTCCTTAGTAATGGCATCCTATATAAATGCAATCATGAATCTGTGTTACTTCGGTGCATAGATAAGGTTGAAGCTGAAAGGATCATGACTGAATTGCATGAAGGCACTTTTGGAACCCATTCTAGTAGGTATACGATGGCAAAGAAAATTCCACGGGCAGACTA
This sequence comes from Vicia faba, assembly GCA_948472305.1. Lineage (NCBI taxonomy): Eukaryota > Viridiplantae > Streptophyta > Magnoliopsida > Fabales > Fabaceae > Vicia > Vicia faba. The sequence continues at coordinate 944,394,930 of OX451735.1, forward strand.
TTACTGGTCTACCATGGAAGAAGATTGTTATCAACACTCTCGAACCTGCCATAAGTGTCAAATTTATGCTGACAAGGTGCATGTACCTTCGGTTCCTATGAATGTTTTGACGGCTCCTTGGCCCTTTGCTATGTGGGGAATAGATATGATTGGGGAAATCAAACCGATAGCCTCCAATGGACACCGCTTCATCCTGGTGGCCATTGACTATTTTACAAAATGGGTGGAGGTAGCTTCCTTCGCTTCTGTTACCAAGAATGTTGTTGCCCGTTTCATCAAGCAAAACCTTATTTGCCGGTACGGAATCCCAGAAAGGATCATCACTGACAATGGTACAAATCTCAATAACACTATGATCACCGCCTTGTGCGAGCAATTCAAGATTCAACATCACAATTCTTCTCCCTATCGGCCAAAGATGAATGGTGTTATCGAAGCTGCGAATAAAAACATTAAAAAGATCATACAGAAAATGACAGTCACATACAAAGACTGGCATGAGATGCTACCATTCGCTCTCCACGGGTATCGTACCACGGCTCGCACATCAACCTGGGCAACACCCTATTCTTTGGTATACGGCATGGAAGATGTCTTGCCTATCGAGGTTCAGATCCCCTCTCTGAGGATTATGAAAGATGCAGGGCTGAACGAAGACGATTGGATCCGGACTCGACTTGACCAACTGAACTTGATGGATGAAAAGAGACTTACTGTTATTTTCCATGGTCAAATGTATCAAAAACAGATGATCAAGGCTTTCAACAAGAAAGTCAGACGCCATGTGTATCAAGTTGGGGATTTAGTGATCAAACGCATCATATTGCCACAAGATGATCCCAGGGGAAAATGGACTCTTACCTATGAAGGACCATTTGTAATCAAAAACATATTCTCTGGTGGGGCAATGATCTTTACCACCATGGATGGTGACGACCTGCCGCACCCTGCGAACACGGACATTGTCAAAAGATACTACACATAAGAGACCTGCTAGGTTGACACACCTAGGAAAAACAAGGGCATTCCGGAGAGCCAAAAAGGTTCGGGAAAAAGTTAAGGATAAAATATAAAAAATATGTACACCCGACAAGTTGAAAACCCGAAAGGACGACTTGGGTAAAAAAAGGCTTCCCGGTGGACTGAAAACCCGAAAGGGCGGTCCAGGAAAAAGTTATGGAATTAAAACGTATGACTATGACCCGTTGGATCACTTTACGAACAACCTTTGGCTTCCACTGACAAACTCAGATTTTCTGATCAATTCAATCATCTTCGGACGAGGCAGCAAATAGATAAGATGCTCAGCGATACGAAGGCTATAGCAGAATGGAAACCCCATGGGATTTTTTGTACACATAGCTATCTTTTCTTTGTATCAAAATTTTCATTTTTTACGACAACATTCTCTTACTAGAATGTTTGTCTCCTTGTACAAAAAATACTTACTCAAATTCAATACAAAATATTCCTTTGAAAGTGCAAAAAATATTTGTCTTTTCTTTACACTTGCTGTTTTGTTTACAAAAACGTCCAATGATTCATTGTTGAGCATATGCATTTGAACATAATTACTGTTTACAAATAAAACAAAATAGGAAAGACAATTACTAATAGGTTGAAATGATAGAGAAATGTCTCTAGGCTATTCCATAAGTAACCTCTTGCAGTACGTCATTTAAATCCCCAGCGGAACAAGATTTCAAATTATTGATCCCCAGTAGAAGTCGTCAAATTTCTCAGGATTCTACAAGCAGTACACGGCGTTTTCCTTACAACAAGAGTCTATTTCTCAAAGCGAAATTCATCAACAGTTCGACTTCAAGACATGAAGGCTTACATATCCTCAGCAACAGTCAGGGGTTTATCCAACATCAATACAGCAAATTAGCTCACATACACATACATTGCATCCACATAGCATAGACATGGATAAATAAAATACATTACATCATACATTTCATGTAACATGACTTTGTATTTTAGCTAACATTTTACCCTTTTCAGGATAAGATTAACAGCTACCATTAACAATAGTCAATCTTGATACAGTTCAGATACGCTCCAGACACGGATGCCATCATGATACTCATTTAGATTCAACCTCTTGATACAGTTCAGATACGCTCCAGACATGGATGCCTTCTGATATTCATTTACAATGGTTGAAAAACTCAACACTCACTTTTTCAACTCCCAACACTCCACATCATTTTCTCTTTCTTCCACCTAATAACTCAACACCCATTCAACTTTTACCCTTTCCAATGGTTTTTCACTCAACACCCTACCCCACCACTTTTTATTTTCATATTCTTATTTAAATTTTATTTTTATTTTTATGATTACATAAAATTATAATTATCGATTAAAATTAAATTAAAATAATAAATACTTAATAATTTATTTTTTAATTTTTTGTAATAAAAACAAAATTTATTTAAATAATTAGCAGGATTTTGAGTGTTAAAATGATTATTGAGATCCATTTCACTAAAAAAAGACACTTAACTTCAAAATAAACACTAATAATAAAATTAAGATAGTGAAAAACTTAGTTTTTTTTGTGTCCAAATCAAATGAACCAAGTCTCTATTTATAGAAAAAAAAAATCATGAATTTTGGTAAAAAAAAAAAAAATTAATTTGCAACGAAATAATTGAGTTCAAAGTATTAAATGGATAAAAATCTGGTCAGCCAACCAGCCGCTGCCACGTCAGCCCATGCGTCAGTGTACATGGTGTTGAGTTTTCTCAACATCTCTCTCCTCCAACACACACTCAACACTACTCTAAACACACCATTGCACATGATTTTGTCATGTTGAGTTCAATTAAACACACCATTGCACATGGTCTAAATGGTCTAAGTATCTTTAAAAAAATTGAATATGGGTGTGGTTACAGATGTACTATAGTACCTACTCCAAAAAATTAATACAAATGTAAATTTGAATTATCTATTAAAATAATTAGATATAAGCGTGGATAGATGTGTACCATACTACACATTCTATTTCATATCCGCATACTATCTTTAAAAAAATATCACAATTAAATTATTATACATTTTATTATAAGTGTTCTTTTATTTCACAATTTAAAAGTAAAATTTTAGGATTTTTTATTAATTTTTTTATTAATTTTGTTAAAAAATTAAAATGATATAATATTTTTTAATAAATAGATTTATTTTTACAAAAGCTGCGAGTGATTGATGCATGTAAAGATATTTAATATCCCCAGAATACGAATATAAAGTTTAATATTATACAAATATGGATTCAGGTATCCGAAATAAAGAAGGTTATTGCAACCATTGTCATCCTCAGTAAAGAAGACTCACATTTACTTTTTACCAAATGAAAGTTGTGAAATCGCTTTTTGAATCGTATTGAAGCCAGAGACTTGCAAACGTGTAACCAAACACTAAGTACAAATGATAAATCACTTATGGTATTTGATGATTTGATTTAAATCTTAGGTTTTCAGGTCAAGATTGTTTGTTACTTAATTTAGATGAGGCAATCATAACTTCTCTTTCCAAATACCTTAAACTTAATGCATATACATTGGTGTTTTTTCACAGTAATTTCATTTGTTCTAAGACTTTGCCAAATGAATTGTTTAAAACATTAAGTGGAACTTATTTCATTTGTTCTAAGACTTTGCCGGGTGAATGCAAACATTCATCATAGTCTTACAACAAAGTCTTAAGGTATTACCCTATAGATGTCGAACATTCATCATTTGTTCTAAGACATTACTCAATAGATGAATTGTTTAAAAAATTAAGTGGAACTTATTTAAAGAATTCAGATAAATATAATACATATGGATGCTCTTAGATTACAACAATACATATCAGCACCAAATAAAAGGACCCTACGAAATTTCTTACCCATTCAAATCAAAGACTTTTACTTTGGTATCAGTGAAAAAACGAATATAATAATAGCAATAATATAATAATAATAAACATAGAGTAAAAGAATTGCATAGGCTGGGAAGAAAATACAATTTATTATTAATGGCTACTTTCTAATATCAACAATATTTTTAGTTGTTGGAGGATGTAAGTTGTTCCAAAAGAATTTCCATACGAGCCTAAAGCTCATTTTGGATGATCAAGATGTTCCCCTCATTGCATAAAAATGAAACAGGAAAGATCAAAAAGAGTAATTTCCACTAGTGCTTATGGAAAGGCCAAAGATTTACCAGACGCTCAAGCATGCTTTTTGTGAAATAGCCAGAAAATCCTACAGGTGTTGCTGGTGGAAAGTCTTCTGCAGGCATGGCAAACGGGCGAATCATCTTCTCCATAGTTTCTAACGTGAGATATGAACCTACTTCTTGCAGCCTCTCTGGACCCATAATAGGTAGTGTATGCTCCTGATGCAGTGAACTTGCCTCGCTATCTTTCTTCTGCCAAAAATATCACACAACAGCCAGTAAGAAACAAGTCTGCCATGTCAAAATACTAAGTTTTTAGCATCTCCACAACTTGTTTTAAGCCGCAACAAGAGTATGAGCCTACCAGCTTAGGCTTTAATTTTACAAAGCTCCAGACAATGCACATAATCATCCTGAGCCTAATGAACCCTTTACGCTATTAGGCCAAATATATTTAACTATATATGATTACCTGCAAGGGGGATAAATCGGCACCACGGCTGAAGGTCAGCTCTATACGGTACCTTTTAGGATCTTCTAAAGCCACCTGTGATTTTAAAGTCAAAAGAAAGTTAGATAAATAGAAATTAAAATATAATTTACATATTACATAAACATCCCAGGCAGAAGGATTGGTTGATGAGCTGAGGGACACTAAGCATGTTCTAACCAAGAGCTCCAAGGTTCAAACTTAGAGCTTACATAACCACTAATTTACTAATATTTGCCTATATAAAAAACATATTACACGGCTCAAAACAGCCCGTACAACAAATAAGGACGTGCAGAAACTTAATTCATTCAAATAACGCCCACCACTTAGGAATATAGTAGGAAATTAGAAGCCGAAATGACACACCTCTGTATTCTCAAACATCCTCATTACAATGTAGCTCATGTAATCGAGCTCCTTTGTTTGACATAGTCGCTCTAGACCATGATGGGAAACAAGACTCTCTTCTCCTTGAAGAGATTCATCCAAATTGCAATATCGAAGGACATTCATGAGAGAATGGATATGTGATTCCTGTCCACAAAATCAACAGAGACAAAGTATGTAAATAAAGATAACATATTTTTATGCGACAAAATTCATGAATCAGTCTATTATGATGCATCTTAATGGATAAATGTGCAATTGAGGTTTCACATTATTACTAGTTAAAATCAGTTCTGCCATAAGAGCTATCTTTATTAATGTTTTGTAAACCAGATATCTTTAATCAAACGTATTCATACTACAGGATCTTGAAATTCCACTTAACTTCAGAGTATGGATGTCAATGATGGAATTTCATGACAAAGACACAAATGAAACATCCTCAGCAAATTCGGCGCACTAATTGCAACTATTTAACAAAGGAAGTAGAACTTAAAGTAAAACTACATAAATGCAGGTGTCTAACACCAATTTTCCTTTATGCATAAGCCATTAGATGATAGCCAAAGAATGATTTTATACATATCTAAAACATCCCCTTTCATCAGATTCTATTAGGCTTGAAGCTTGGACAAGGAAATGTTGGAAGGCCCAATACACACTATATTTGCTGAGAGATATCATCGGAGTTGAGTTAAGCCCAAAACCAATTTATATTATGATATCAGAGCCTATCCGAAATCTATTATTGAACCACCAGTTATCAAGCAACCTACAAATGTCCTTTCATGCAAAATTCACGCTTCAGATGTCTGCCTCAAAGCATGATATCTTACATTGACATGTGATGATGGACTAATATAGTGATTATAAGTGGGAGCAACCCTCACCTCCTGAGCTAACTTTTGGGGTTGAGTTACGCCCAAACCCAAATTCTAATAACATTGAAATTGTCGAGAGTCCCACATCGACTGGGGATATGAGCTATGTAGTGCTCATAAAGCTCAGGGGGTTTATCTTACATGCCAATGTGTAGGTTTGAGTTAGACTCAATCTAAGCTCAAGGTATTAGAGTCTATTCTAAAGTCATTTTTGGGCTAAGATCTTTGTTATTCCACACGCATTTTTTCATGTTCTAGATTCCAATCCTCTGTATAAGTATAAGAAGTGTTGAGAGTGTCACATTGACTAGAGCTATGGTCTCTATAGTGCTACAGCTTGAACAACTTTTACCTTACAAGTAGATTTTTTATACTTGATTTAAGCCCGACCAAAATTCTAAAAGAAAATTCAATTTTATTATGAAGATTGTGGGCATAAAATATCCTCACAAGGTTTTGATAACAAAATACTGCACTCACTGATGTGAAGTATAGGCGTGTTCGCACATGGCGATCAGGTGTCTTCACATTTGCATACCTGGTGCAAAATGAAGAAATTAGAATAGAGCATAGTAATATAAAAATATTAGATGATCTGATAATCACTTTGGATCTAAACGATATTTGGTCTCTTTATCGTCATCATCATCTTGATCCATTGAAGTCTCACTCATAGTGCTGGATTTTCGTATTTCCTCAGTCTCATGAGTTCTTTTTGACTTGCCCTCTGTATCTTCATTTTCAATTTTCACGGATAATAATGAATGGTCTTGGTTATTCTTTAGCTCGGCGACACTAATTGCTTCCTCTCGAGTGTTCCTCACATCAATTAAAATTTTTCCCAATAACCGACGAGCTATCTGAATTGAAACAGTAAAAACAAGTTAAGCAGGTGACTATAGTTTTTAAATACATATGTTGAAACAATGCATTTAATTTTAATACAATATTAGATTATTTGCATGAAACTAAAGACAAATAATTCCCGCATGGAATAGTTGTAAAATTGTCATTAGTGTCACCGTTAATAATAATTTCCCCTTCCCAAATTTATATTAAAAAAAAGACAAAGTTATAGAAGTTCCTTAACTTAGCATGCATTTTAAGAATACCTATTTCATAAGGTCATTATTTCTGACTTATCCTTGGGTTTCAATGATGGTAATATATCAATCATCAATATTATAATCAAGGAGCGGCAACATGGTATGTCTAACATGCATACGAGCAAACATTGTACTTTTTTTAGGCATTTCTCTAATTACCGGAAGTTGTAAATGATAACATTTCTTTGCTTATATATCTTTGCCAAACAATCCCCACTCGCTTTTGGTGTTTGTATAATTCAAATATTCAAAGTAATTCAAGAAACATTGCGACTAATACAATGTAGGAAGGGTTAGACTTATTACAAATTTATTATTGACAGTATAATCTTGTGTTAGCAAGATGCTAATTCTATGACCTGAACCCTAAACCTTCAATCACAAGACAATAACTCCAATCGTTGCAACAAGGCTTCAGAAGGGAAATATAAAATAACTGTTTACAGATTTGCAAAGTTGAGACATTTGGGAGTTTTCTTACAACAGAAATTTACCTTTGAGCCAATCTTCAGTTTCTGCTTTGGATTAATTCCATATTCATTTGGAATCACACCATCAGCAAGCACCTGCAATTAATGTGGCAGATTAATCACAAAGGAAAGCACCGCGACTGGTCCCAGCAGTCATAGTTGATAAATATACAAAGGAAAGTAGTGCGGGTAGTTTTATTTTTTTCTGTGCAGGCGACACTTTTAGTTGTGACTTTAAAAAAGGCTAAGCCCAAAAATACTGTTCAGAATTTGCTTCAGATATGTTTATTGTGATGAATGCTCTCACCGGGCCTTTATAAATGTAGATATCTTTAAAAAATTCCGAGTGAGGCACTTGGAAGAAAATTGTATGTTCCAAATAGAAACCAATCTTATTGATCCACAGAGCCCAAAATGAGACTGTTTCACATGATTTAAAAATAAGAGCAATGCAGCCAAATGTTACACAGCGTGAAATTTGCACAGCCTAATGACATGACATCATCGCCATCAAGGAGTCATCAAGAAGTATATTTTAAACGTATATCAAAGGGATTCAAATGTCGCCTTGTTAATATTTGTCTTATATTCGTTCAATTAATACATTTGTAGTAATGGGCAATTCCTCAATCATTTGACGAGTCTTACTGATTGTTGAATTTTTTTTTGCTTTCAATTATGATGAGTTGAAAAGCATTTTCCCTAACATGCTTTTATGTACCTGAGCCACATTGAAAAGCTCATCGAGACCTTCAAGATTAAGATGTGCATTATGCAAGAGATCATATCTGCGAAAAGTAAGTCAATATTAACTATCCACACAAAAGAACAATAACAACAGAGCTTAAATGAAACCTCCAATCTTTTCTTCAAACTCATAGAAACGAAGATTAGTTTATCTTTTTCGCATATCTGATGCTGATGATCAGGCGCATAAAACACAAAAGACAAGAGTTTACAGCGTTTCAGTTGACAATAACTTAATGAGTAAATTTTCCTCAACTAACAATGAGTTTCACATTCAAAGATTGTTGACTACTTAAAATTTAGATGTCATTTATTACATGACTAGGTTGCTATTACTACATTCGTCCCTAACTAATAAGACCCTCTTAGATAAATCACGGGAATTAAAAAGTTGGTTGTGATATTCAGTTTGTTGACAATTGGTATTGTTTTTACGGAGTTAACCTTCAAGAAGAAGAATTAGTGATAGGATACTGGATTTGGGCCTTACTGATAGGAACCCAAAATTATGATGAACATAAAATGTATTATTTATTGAATTAATAACTATTAAAGAGAATGATCCCTATAATCCCAGAGCAAATGCTCCTCAAAGGAGAGATGATTTTCACTTTTCCCAGTCCAAAAGGTTTCTAACAGAAAATAACCCCAATGCATTCTCCCTTGCTATCCCTGTCCTTGTATAACTACCCTTCCCTTCTAACTTAAGAAGTTGTAACCAGTTCTCTATCCAGCCTCTCTATTGGACTAAGGCCCAAATCCAGTATCCTATCAATTAGTTAATATTTATATTGGAGTATTTATTATAAATTGTAAACAAAGATGTAAATTAATTACGGATATGTTAGTAAAGAAATAATTATAAAAAAGGAAAGAGGTAGTATTATAGTGACATCAAATATTGCATTTGCAAAGTTGCAATGATGCATAACACTGTAGAGTTGGCTAGAGCTACTAAATTATCATTAAAGCACAAGTTAATTGAGGAAACTTACTTGCATGAATCATAAACATCAGGAATTTGGGTGATATCAAAGCGTCTGTGCAAGAAACATAATATCAGTGAATCTGTTAATCCATTACACGTACAAATATGTAACTTATAAGGCACGGGAATTCATGAGTTCATTAAATTGTCAAGCAAAAATGTGATTTGAAAATTGAAATTACAAACATCTATTAATGTTTTGTTGAATAAAAGAAAATTAATAAATTCTTATTAAAAGCATTTTATCAGTTGTTTAGCATGCTACAAACATACTCGACACAACTGAAAAGAAAAAAACTATATACTTTAGCCGAGAAAATTTAATAGTAGATGCATGTCTATAAGATTTAAGAATAACTTCATGTCATCAACTATGAATAAGAAAATATATGAATGACATATTTATAACTTACCGGTATGTAACGAGTTTTAAGTTCTCAAATTGTTTCTAAAAGTTTGGATATGATTTTGGTCATGCATGTAACAAACCTTTCTTTTGTATTAATGGCATTCCAAATCAAATAGTGTTAATATCTAATATCAGAAACAAAATAAATAAAATAAGATTGACAAGATTAAACCAAACAATAAAAATGCTTACTCCTTGCGTTCATTATACAAGTCCCTTTCAAGCTTTTTCCAGCGGGCATACATCAAGAGAAAACCCTCGCTACCACAAGGTAATCCAGCAGCTATACGGTCAATATCAATATTTGTCTTGCCAAGGGCTTTTGCTTGGTCATAAGGAGGAATGACATCATATAAGCTTCTTTCTGTAAGCTGCTCATCTTCATCTTGTGCAAGTAATCTAACTTGTTCAGTGACCTTCTTAGTTAGCTTTACCTAGGTAAAATAAAAATTGAGAAATAAATAAAAGATTACCAATTAGCTATTTTGCTAGGCTAGCTTTACTTGCATTTTAAACAAGAACACAATCTAGCCTTTTGTTAATATCGAAAACCTTGAATGAAGAACAAGAAATTTAGAAAGAGTAACTGATGGAGAGAACACTACCCTAGATTCATAGGAAACATAGCAAATTATTTCCTTGAACTAGTGGTCAACATGGTCTGTTTACTTTGCTAAAAGAAGATTGTCTGTCCTGAGAAGGCTCTCATGTCTCTCTAAAAACAAAACCAACCCTATTTATGTTCAAATTATAGGGAAATATGAAAATTAAACTTGCAAAGACATTAAATGAAGTTCAGGCAGGACCCCTGTGAATTGCATTAGTGATATGAACTAACATTACCCAGTCAATATATCTAAGGCATATGCTACTGATATTTTATCTTATTTGAACATGCTTGTCCGTTTAATTTCATTTCATGTAGTCAACTTACTCTCTCTCTCTCTCCCTCTCAATCATTCCATCAGTTAATTCTGACTATTTTGTTATACAAGTGAAGAGTACTAGAAAAACAATTCAAACAAGATTTGAATCATGAGGCCTCTATTGCCTTCAACCTCCTTCATCCACCATATGTACTATTTCAGCGTCTCCTTATCACATTTGTTGTATAAGTTAAAGCTTCTGGTTTCTGTAAGTTATGCATAAGTTTGTGTAATCTAGGTATGTATAAGTTAAAGCTGCCGGTTTCTCATTTTTCACATCTAATGTTCTTATGTCATCTTGGTAAAAGTGTTAGTATATTTTTCCCTATTAGAGTCAACAATAGAGCTATTTATCCCTTTGATATTGCTAACTTCTTATGTTTAGGCCCTACTAGTCTTGTTCCCTTCTTTTAGGATTGAAGTACAATGTCGCTAGGAATGACAATTGGACACATACCCACTCTCCATACCTGCCCAGTTTATATTTATATATTTTAATTTATATTATCATATAAAAATGTATGTCTATCAATTTAAAAAATATATCAATATTACATTAGTATGCATTTTAATACAAGTGTTTGATTTTTTCAAAATTCAACAATAAAGTCTTTAAAAAAATTTAATGTTGTTAAAAACTTAAAATAATATGATATCTTATTATTAATCGATTTATTTTTAATAAGAATGCAGGTAACGGGTACGATTATGGGTAATTATGTACCCACAGGGTACAGGTACAAACTTTGGTGCTTATGCAGGTATGGGTCGAACATGGGTTTTTTCTTTTAAATTGGGGGTATATGAGGACGGGTACTATAGTATCTTGTCCAAACCCTGTTCATTGTATGCGATTATTTTTTATTTGTCAAATTGTATGCAGTTATTTTTTATTTGTCATTAGAGTTGTGTGTTTCAAGCCCTTTAATTAGAGATAAAGAAATACTTCGGAAAAAAATTTGGTGTTAGATAAATGATAATGCAAAGGAAAAAAGTTCTGCACCCTTTAAATCATTTATAAGTTCTCATATGATCATACATCAGTCAAGTTATTCTCATAGTCATATACCACAAAAAAGGTGTGGCTGAATGCAAACATTGTTATATTGTTGAATAGGATCAAAGTCTGACATTTCAGATCTAAATTGAGTTAACATCAATAATTTAGTACTAACATCAAACTATAAGTAGTAAGAGTTTAAATTTTTTATGTGCCACAATCAAGAAATATCTTGATTTATACACGGACTCGAAAACCAACCACAAAATAATTACTATTAAATAGTCGTTCGTGTTTAATGCAATGTTGTAAATCCTGAACCGTGGAAAATAGCAGTTTATTCAAGTTATGTTATGTTATACTATGTAGTATATTGCAGAACGAAAGTAATTTATTCAAATTCCACTAAGCTACCGGGCTATAGTGCCCACTATAACCGCTAATTAACAACACTGGTTTAAAGCATTAAATGCATAAACAAGTTTTGAAAAGCAAAAACATGAAAATTCTAGTCTAAAATCAGAGAACCAGATAACTTCCCTAATACTGAATGTGCATTAGCCTTCCATCCAAATTACAGGGAGAGAAGTTTAAGGAACTAAGACTAAGCAAGACTTACAGACTTACCAACTCAGGAAGTAATTCTGATGCATTGGGTGGAATTCCATTCCCATCAACCATCCAAGGAAATTCTTGTGATCCATTGCTATCAACTGTGTTTGCACTTGAGGTAATGATTTCATTCAATCGCGCCTAAAAAATTACATTATGAACAATAAGTAAAATAAAAGGTATCAGTGTTCCATTACTTAAATCTTATCAGAAATATGATCACGAACTGTATGAGCAGAACAAACCAATTGTAAGTAATCTGGACTAGTCAGTTTTGGCCAGCAAATTGGCGCCTTCTTTAATTACTTTATGTCTTTACCAGTAAATTGCTTCAGACAAAGATCCGTTTGTATACAGTATTAAATATATTAATACATACCTTTCCAAAGCTTTGCTTATTTTTTTATTATTTTTTAATTTCTTTTACACATTGTCAATTTACAGAAGTGTAGACTTGTGTAGTATTACAGTGCCAAAGTTTATCATCAAAGATTCCCCCAGAAATAGTTGACAAACGAAAGATCGTTCACAATGTGTGGCATGTAGCCCTGCATAACTGCAATTTTTTCCTTTTATCTCTGTACTTATATTACTTTCTGGATTTAAGTATTTTTATTTTATTCTCAACTCAACATTTTTAATTATATTATTTCATCCAATCAAATATATGTCAAAAATAATTGTATAAAATTATTTTCATGTTAAGCAACGAATCATATGATTTTTTGGGTAAAATTGCAAAATCTGGTATTTAGTTCAACAATGCATACTGGAAAAAAAATGTTTTATGAATGAACAATATCAACATGTACAATATTGTTGATAAATTTCCAGTATGCCACTTTGACTCTCCCCTAGCCAGCTAGTATTATCTACCTTCTTTGGACCATATAATGATTAATATAAAATTATGTTCAAATTAGCTGATCAATTTTGTTGGTCTTGGGATTCAATGAAGTAGCCAATTAATAGTTTAATAGATAAGAAAAAGGCTTCAAGTTTCTATCCATCTTTTAAATGCAGAGCAACAAATTTCAAAATCGTTGAAACGCCTATAATCTAAAAGGCTGTAAAACCGGAGAGATTGAAAACCTTGGCTTGTTCCATTTCAGTACTTGCATTTTCAAGCCCATCCAACATGGAGGAGTCTTTGCTAACAAGGGAAACCTTTAAAAAAGATAACCAAATCAGTCAAACATGCTGACCAAAAAAAAGGATCAATTATTTTCTTGAGAGGAAAAACACAAACCAGGATTGGTGTAAGCTGCCCTTCTAGGTCAAGAAGACCTTTGGCAAAACCAGCTGCAGACATCTGTAAATACAGACTGAAAAAATGATTAACATATGATACCAAAAGGCAAATTAGGCTTGTTAACAACAGAAGAAATAAATAACAAATGCTAATTAAAACCACTTATAGCCTTCTTTTGATTTGGAGGAAAGATGAGTGCTACTCAAAGCATACCTGCACACGACCCTCATCAGAGCTGTAAATCTTAAGATCATGGCGGTATGTACTATGGAGGCGAAGAAGCCCTGTACCTTCCCCTGAAATATTTAACCATGCAGATTTGTCTTTGTTATACATGGTGCGGCCACTGTCAAGTAGATGTTCATGAATTAATAATGCAACATCCTGTTAGTCACTGTAACAAATATTACATGGACTAGAACACAAGTACCGATACCCTCAATTTTTGCATTGTAACATTATTGTATTGGCATCAAGTATTCATTCACACACCGCACAATCCAACCTTGCTTGGATAATATAGAACAGTAGAATTATGTGAAACTTCTTTGAATACACAGGCACATCTCCTTACCTAGTAGTTTACAAGTGTAAAGATGTGTACAATAGGAAACATAAGTAAATCATAGAGTAGATTAAGAAAGGGGAAATCTACCAATTAAGAGTACACACTTTAGATATTAATTAATTGTATATTATATATAACAATGAGAGTTGAATTATTAAAGAAATCATAAAATAACCAAATCTACATTTACTTGAAGAAGAGCTATTTGAGTTTTACCTGGATATACTTTATTTCGGAAATACCTTCCCAGCTCTTCAGCCTAAAAAAGCGAAAATGTAATTAGCGTGAGTGGGAAAAATTATAAATGAAAGTTTACTACTTATTCTCAACCATAATGACAGTACAATCAATTCAAGTCTCAAATGGAGTAGAAAATATTTTTCTTTTAATTGACTCATTATGAACCTGCTTTCTCCCAGCATGTGTAAGAACACCACCATATTTAAGAACCATAAGAGCTTCAACTGGGCGTTCTTCAACTTCACCACTGCTTTTTGTCACTTTGACCCACTTTAGGGGCTTTAATTGAACCTTCCTATATATGCCAGAGAAATGTCCTCCCTGATAATGAACAGAAAAGGCAAACAAATAAAACAACTAAAAAGTCAAGACGTATCGATAAAAAATAGATAAATCAAGACTGCAATTATTCAGGCTTTAAAAGAAATCGCAAGAGTATATTTGGTATGACATGTCACAACTAACGAACTATATCTTCTATTATGCTTAAAAGAGAAACATCATTAATTTCATTTTTCATGATTGACAAAGACAACCCATGGAGAAACATTTCTCTTCAGTTCTCCTTATCCCATGCAAGAAGACATTGCTTTCACTCATATGACATAAATACTATGAAGAAAGCAATTACTCATTTGCATCTAAGTTTATGCTTTCAAAATTCCAATTTCCAAGATGGATATATCATTAAAATTTTCGAGTAGAGCTGTATATGACAGGTAATTTAGAATTAAAATTTCTCTTGTGACATCTAAAAATAAATCCAAGTAAAGGGAGGTATAAGTTGATGCAGAGAAGTTGGACGGCAAATAGGTTATGATCCACAGAAGTCTAGTTTCAAATTTTAGTTACTAGAGGTTTCATACAACAAAACATACTCATGGTATCACAGAAGAAATACTGTGAAGAGAATAAATAACCTCTTCAAGAACTGCTTTGACTTGACGAAGCTTTTCAGCATGCTCAACATCTTCAGCTTCATTGTCACTTTCTAGATCCGGTCTAAATAAACACAAACATAATCCATTCAAAACTCCAGTTTAGCATACATTGTATTGATTAAAAAACTGGCCGCAAGTATTACTTGTAAGCAGAAGAGGATACATTCAAACCCAAACATTGCAAAAAAAGTAATATATTGTCTATGATATTTTCCGCTTCTTGTCCTCTTTTAATGGAATATCTTGTCTTCTGCCTTCATATTTCTCTTCTACAACATCATTGTTCTTTCATGGGGGAAAAGGTAGATTCTACTTTCCTTTCCTCCTTGTTCGTCAATATACACTAATTAAAAGTGTGAATAAAGGCATTCATGTGAAAATAGAAAGTTGAACAAACCATGTTTTGTTTAATGAAAGGGAAGTCTCAAGATATATTTTTTTGAAAATGTAGCACACCATTAACAAAATCTGAAATTTGATTAATCTTGGGTGTGAAGTTGAAGGTTGTGAGTTGCATATAATGCTAATGTGATCAATATTGAAGCCTATTTGGGTAAATACCTGGTGCGAGGAACCAACATTCGTGTGGCATCTAACAGATCTTGCAGCTGAACAGCAGTTTTAAGTTTTGTCTGTTACAGAAGAACATTAGATCATCCACAGAGGGTTAAGAATTCTGTAGCTCATATACAATTTAATAAAATGTACTGAGGCACTACAAAAAAGAGTTACCTCGGATCTTGGTCGGCCACCATTATATTTCATTATTAAGTTCAGTAGCTTTTCTTCAGTAACCTTTAACTTCACCTTCTGTTTAGGAGTTCTATCACCACTTCCAAAAGAAAAGAGTATATAAGAAACAAAAAATCACATTTAACCAATTGAATAAAAAAGGAAATAGAACATACTGTCGAATTACAGCAATTACAGATCGTAGTTCCTCAGATTGTCCAAACTCTCCAATAATACCACTACCTTGACGAGTCAGTGGCTCAGAAGGTACCACTAGCTCATTTACTTTCCATGGTAGAGTAGGTGGAATTGCTGAAGAAAGATGAGGAGCTTTTACATCTAGCAGCATCTTCCGCAGCACACAGGCAGAATCATCATAATACCTTTAATAGCAACATGAGAAAATATTGTGAGTTTCAGCAAATGAAAATGTTGATAAAGAAACTAGGCATCAAAAAGAATATATATTTAAAAAAATATTTTGCAGCAAAATGTTCCTTAAAGTGTATTGAGAATTGGAGAGTGAGACAGAGAAAAAGAGAGAACTTGATAATTCTGAAAAGTTTCTGCTTATCATTCACTCTAGTCTTATCATTCTTAAGTATCAAAAACTTTTTTTCCAATATATTTTAAGGATAGAAGACCCAATACAATCCCCCGCTCAAATAATTCCCATGGGAGAAATATTCTGACTAACAAAAAGAAAATAACTAATAACACATTTTGAACCATGCTTCCAAAATAAAAAACAAACTGCCACAAAAATCTAATTCAGAGAGTTACTTGTGTGAGTTTTTAACAAAGCTCCATCCATTCACATCACAAACATATGAGCGTCCCTCACTTCTCAAGAGATCAAACCCACAGACCTTCGAGAAACAAGAAAAATTAGAGCAGGACATCAAGAAGAACAGATAAATTACTTTCGAGAATTTCTTAATGCACCCTAGGTATTTCTTAGTCACCGCGGTGAAATTCCAAAAATGCTCCCGGAAACCGGAAATGCATTTCCGGTGCGCACCCTTATACACATATAATTCACTCGTTTTTGAGATTCACCCTATTTTACAATAAATTTTATACCGAAAATACATTTCCGGAATATTCTCGGAAGTGTATTTCCGGTTCATAATTTTATGTATTCAGAAAACAGGCTATACTAACCCAGGCATTTTCGTTAAAGCATAATAGTCAAAGTCATAGATTTTTTTTCTATCAATAAAGGTTATAGGCTTTTTTTCTATCACATAGGTTATTGACCTTCAAGTTTATCATATTATTTGTAATACAAGTAGGAGTTCAACTAGTGATGGACTAGTTACTATAGCATGCAAGCAAAACATTTCCTGAATATATAAACTTAGGAACCGGAAATGTATTTCTGGAAACTATCGGAAATACATTTCCGGAAAAAATTAAGTCGTAAAATAGGGTGTATCTCAAAAACGAAAGAATTGTGTGTAGGGTGCGCACCGAAAATGTATTTCCGGTTTTCCGGAGGGCATTTTGGAAATTGCATAGGGTCATTTTTTATTGTCGAAATAGTATCACATGTACTCCCAAAATAATTGTCTTTTTAGTTCAAAAAAGTTGTCTCAATAATAATCTATTTACTTTTCCAATGCAACATTAATTAACTTTTACCAACTTTACCCCTAATAAATGTTGTATGCATTCTTTTTAAGTTATGACAATGTATAACAACCAATAGTAATTAAGGGTAATTTTGTAAAAATGTTATCTTTATTGGCTCAATCATTATTTGTTTTAATCCGTGTGTAACAACCTTAAACGAATTTTATTTTGAGACGGAGGGAATAATAGACATAAATCCATAAATTGATGTGGAAACCTATATAATCCACCTACATCTTACCTACCACAATATTTAACTCAAGGATCATAGTCCCAGACTTGAAATTTTTATAAAGTAAAAAAGTAGAATATTAAATTCTCACTAGGATATCGTTGGAAGAACATAATGAGTAGCTACACTTTCCAATTAAATAAACAAAATTCATTTTTCTAAACAGCATACCGCTTGCCTGAATGCAATGCAAACCTTTCTCGCCATTTCTTTTTCAGCTGGAGTCAGTAACACTGGATACCTAACCTGCCAAATGAGATTAAATATGCTTTTTTTTAATTTAAAATTTAAAACATACACAATAAATACTAATTGATTGATTTATTAATTGAAATTCTAATCCGTGATTCTAATCCTAATAATTAATATATGAATTTGATTTATTGATTCAAATACTCCCCCTCAAGCTAAAACATGTTACATACTAAGGTTTAAGCTTGTTACAATGCAAGGATGTATTATAGAAAAAATGGAAACAACAAGGCTCTAGTGGCGGCCAGAAAGTTGTACTGCATCCGGATATGACAGTTAAGCTTGTCGGACGATTCTGAATGTGGCTGTGGTGGTACATTTAAGCAATGAATCGTACAGGATAAGGCGTGACCGGTTGAACAACAATTGGATGCAGAGGAAACACCCCTAAAGGAAAGACATGCTTGAGATGAAGAGATGTGAATGCAGTCAATGCATGGAGATGATTATAGGAATCACGGTTAGGCTTTTTGGACGACTCTGAATGTGGCTGTGGTAATTTTTCAGCAATGGGTCTCACAGGATAAGGCCAGACCGGTTGAACCACAAGTGCATGCAGAGAAAACACTCCTAAAGGAAAGAGAAGCACAGAATAAGACATGAATGCAGTCAATGCACAGAGCATGGTGCAAATGACCGGCTGACAAAAGCTATTGAGATGTCACAACAGAACCAACTGAGAACTGATCCTTGTAGAGGAGAAAGAAAATGTGTCAGGAAAGGGTTGTTTGCACAAGAAACTATATCACAACGTTTTGGAAGACAAAAACAAAGCTGGATCTAGAACCAAACTATGGAGGTGACCTACAGAAATTAAACATAACTGAAAGCTCAACTGACGCGCTGACGCGCATCAGTCAGGGCGGCAGCCAAAATTAGTAGAGACAAATGGGCGCGTATGATAACGGATTCTGAACCTGCAACTTCAGGTTTCATAGATCAGCAGATTCCACTCAGGTAGGATTCTCGCCCAAAAACTCCCTAGATAAGTGTTCCGACAGCGACGGTGGTGTTCCACTTAAAATCTGTAACTAATACAACGATCAGATGTTTCAAATGCTACTTACTTCCTTCCCATTAGGATTTCTCATAACAACACCATCAACAACAGGAGACTTCCTTGCTTCAGCATGAGCATATTCAGGACCAACTGTATACACCTACAGCCATTTGTCAAACTTCAGAAAGGCCGTGCTAATATGGTTGAAGGTATTCAGAAACATTTGAAATACACTTAGAAACAAAACAAATAAAAAAGAACATAAAATAATATAAGTTTAAAAACCCAAAACCTTAACATCTGTCCCTCCAGTTGGCATAAATTCTTCATAAATATAGGAGCCTTCACGCCTCACTCTTCGCACCTCTGAATGGAACTCACTGGACCTATTACCAACCTATGATGATGTAACACCAAAACTGAGACCACTTCCAATAATTATATTTCAGTCACATGACTCATAAAAGAAAGGAAACAGATCAAAAAGCAAGAACAATAAACTATCTCAAAGCTCATGTTATTACGAAAAGAGAAGGCCTATATATGTTCTGATTTGTTAACAAAGTTTATTTGCTTTTTAAAGATTGTATTGCAATATAATCACTAGAGAAAGAAGAAGAAGAATATCCTGACCAAGTTAACCTGACCAAGTTAACACATCCACTTAAAATTATAATAAGTTGATGCTCATTACATTGATTAAAATTATAATAAAATCCAGCCTTCTGTTTATTAAATATGAAGGTAATCAAAACAGCCTAGTCACAACCTTTTCAACAAATCTGTTGGAAAAGGATGTCTTTTAGAACATACTACATTCATGACCCACCTACTTGTGGAGAGAGTTTTCAGCCTACAGCTCACCTTCCTAAATAGTTCCTTCATACCTCCACCTGCTGAGCTGGGATAATATATCATTATACTGTGGTTATCAGCTTCAAAAGGCACACACGAAAAAACAGTCACTACAATATCTAAGAAAATATATTTCCAATCATGGATATGCATGTCAAATCCAAATACTTGCATGATAAGGGCATCTTGGAGAATATAACTTTCATTCATTTGACATATATGGTTCAAAAAGAAACAGTGCTAATTGACTTTATTCTGTAGTAACAAAATTCATTGAAGCACTTCATAACTAAATGTCAATAAGTTATGCCAAAACACATAGAATGTACAAGTTCTAATGTTTCATTTATCTAATATCACAAATAAACTTGGGTTTTATACACATCACCCAGTGACGGAAAATCATAGATTATCTTCATTTCAATGATATATTCAGCAATCATATGCAGTCATGTAGTTGACTTCCCTTATTTATAGCCATGTAAAAGGTCCAGATGCAATAATCAATTAGAACAGAGTTGAAATTTGCGACTAAAAGATGCAAACTATGTTATCCTTTTATAGGTCTTGTATTTAGACAACACGATGATGAACAAGTATTTATCACACTCAATTCTAGCTATTTCGAGTCAATGCCATCTTAAATTGGAATATCAAATCGGTGCCCATGTTGGCTTCGTAATAATATTTATGTTTTATTTTCTGCATATTTTTAATTTCCACTCTCCATATCTTGTTTTGACATCAGTGCTCCGTAGAAGAAAAAAAGGCGAAAGGATTATAATTACAAGAATTTTTCTGAAAGAGTTTCAGCAAGAAATAAGCTTACCATCGACAGGCTTCTCCACAAATGGCTTCCAAAAACGCATGCCATGCACCTCAACAAAATCTTCTTCCTCAATAAAGTAATCAAGTTCTTGGTACGGGACTTCCCTAATCACAAGGGCATATCTTGGAACAGGGATTCCAAACCGCTCGAGATGCTTGAAGCCAAAAATCGAATGTGACAACAAAATATATATTTAAAAAAATTAGCATAGAGCATTTTGAGTAATTCTTCTTACATTCACAGCTAACATTAATGAACAGAAATAGCATTTTCACTATGTTTATATGAACAACAAGGGAGGTGGGGGTGATGGGACAGAGATGACAAACAGAGTAGTCCAAGACCAAGAAAGTTTTCATAAGTGGTTAATCAAAGACAAAAACAGCTTATAAATAGCATTTTCCCCCTCCTCTTAGCAACACTTGAACTAAACCCAAACTCAAATCAAATTTCCTCTGGCTTGGTTTGGTTTCACACTACATACAACACATAATAATTGAACCTATAACTCAAATGAAGAACGACATAAAGGTCCGGATATAAAGCCAGACCTCTGAAGAAAAGGAAATCTGTGCAAAATGTGAACCACAGTTATGCTTACCAGCTACAACCACATAGCATATTATTTTAAGGAAAAAAAAGGCTCTGTCATAACTGATTTTAACATTGAATTTAAAGCACAAAAAATATTATGTATCTCACTTACCTCATATACATTCCTCCGGTCATGAAGAAGGTGTTGGGGCTCCAGTTCATTTACAAGGAAAGGTCTGAATTACAGGCATAAGTAGTTTTTAGATTGATCTATAAACCTTCGCATCCAAATATTCAAAGTGAAAACACAACAAGGGATATACTGAGTGTGGAGAGATTATCTTAAGAAATTAGATAGTACATATATTAAGTTAGCCTTATCATTGTCTAAAAGACATATCAAATAAAACAGAAAAAATCAAAATAAACTCTCCTCCAAGTGTTTTCCACTTACAACTGAGTCATAACTATGATTGCCCATTGCTAACAAATATGAATGACCCGTTTATCATTGTATCCTCCTAATTATTTTGTGAGAAAAAATCCCTCTAGCTAACTAGCTGACTGCTTAAGTCTCCTTAAAAAATTATCATCTCTACTTTTCTCAACAAGATCAATAAAGCCTGCAGAGGTTTCAAACTCTTCCGAGTTAGATTAAATGTTTGAAGAGTGTTAGAGCTTCCCGTATGTAGTTTGTGATGGTAAACATACTTTTTCCAAGGTTTTAACATGGTTGGTTGAAATAAAGTAATATCGAGTCTACATCTGAAAATGTGAATAAAATGTAGTTTCTATGTTTGGTTGAAAATTTCATACTAATTTCTACTACAAACTTCACTTATGAGATGAAAGTTTACAAACACAAGTCATATTACTTCAAACCCAATTTCAACAAAACCAGTATAATATAAAATCAAATTAATACAAACTCATCCAAACACACAAAGTCTAACTCCAATGCCAATCCGTTTTAATAATTCTCAAGAAGCGGCAATTTTCAATATCATATCCTATCTCAGAGTTACAGCCACTCCATCATCCCTCTTTTGTCTTCCCTATAGATATCCATGAGAAAAGCAAAAGAGAGAATCCAAAATCATATCTAAATTAAAAGCAACGGGATGCTCTTAAAAATATAAGCATACTTCTTAACCAAATGCACGTGAGAACAAAGGTTTTTGAAAAGGTTGTTGTCCTAAGGATGACATAAATGTATTACCATGTTTCATCAGCACTTCACCATCATGGGTGCATTTGACCATGAGCCTATAAGTATTTCCCGAACATCTTATAATTGCATAATCTTATTGGTGTGAAACTGTGAGCTAAGGAAATATACCAGAATCTTGGAGTATCACCAAAAGTTTTGGTGATAGCTATTGTATATGTGATTTAAATGAATGTGGAGTGATTCTCATATTCTCCATAGACTAAGAAAACAGATTGTGTGTTGTAAACACTATAAAGGTGGTAAAAAAAATATTTTGATAACCTTATCCTACATAGGCTGATTACTGAAAAGATATGCAACATGCAAATAAACTACAGTTGCTAAAAAGCTTACTTCCGTAAAGCAGCATATGCCTCAGCCTTTGCGAGGGGATATCCAGAGGAATAGAAAGCAATCAAACAATCACATATAGGCCAGCTGAAAAAACAAAGTATTTGATCTGATTACTGAAACAGCATTGACTAAAATAAAATAATCTCGCTCATACTCAAATTACCATGTGCTAATATAATTCATGTCATTACATCAAAGCATTCTTAGTCTTCAGCTTATAATGGAAGTCATAAAACTTTTGAGCAGCAAATTTTCAAATGAGTCACGAAAATTAAATTGGAGCTGTAAGGCAAGTTAAGCACAGTCCTTCTCCAAAATTTGTAGACTTAAAAAATATTTCAATCTATTGAAATCAACTATAGTACCTCTCTATTGGATCTTCAAGAATCACCTTGTCTCCAAAATGTATGACCTATATATAATACAAAATATCAATAGAATTAAATAAACAAAAAAAAAGGATTGAAAAAATGGAATGCACAACTATAAGGGACCACCAACCAATTCTACTTTTTCTCTTACAAAATGAATCTGCCTGTGCATGTATTACTTGAACCATTGAATATTGTCATGTTATTTTAATCATCACACATTCTAAATGGTAGATTAGATAAATTAAACACTGGTAGTTGTATGATTTTCTAATAGACATTTATTTTATTATATGTTAATTTGAAGTCATTTGAAGAAATATCTATAGTTATCCAATCAAATATTATGAAATTTCATAAACTTAACCTACTCAATAAAAACACTATTAGTTTCTTGTGAAAAATATTATTAGTTAAAAAAAAAAACTCCTAATTATTATATCAAATAAATCAGAACATTAAGAAATAAAGCACCTACTAACTATAATAATTTCTTAATTCTTCGCATTAAAAAAATGAAAACAATCCAAACTCTATTGTTTCCTGTAGATTCATGAAGAAACGAAATCCAAATTCCCAAAATCAATGCAACAGCAACAAAACAGAACTTAGAAGAAGCAAAGTAAATCACACTCAACTCACCTCGAATTCTCCAAAGGCTTGTAACCTGTCAAATATCTGCCCCATAGGTGCAGAAACTACCTGCAAAAAACACAGTCCAAAATAAAAACCTGAAAAATCAGAGCCATTGAATCAGACGAAGGCAATCACATGCATGATTTTAAAAAATGGTCCGCGGCTGCGACAAAGTACTGTTATTCACCATTTTATAGTAAAGAACAAATAACAAATCGCGGTTAATTCACACGGTCACGGCTGCAATCAATATAGCGACTACCTGTGCCTACCAAAATTGCAAAAACCTTTACGCTATGGCGGCCATTTTTTAAAACCTTGATCACATGTAAACATGGATAATAATTTTAAAATACTAAAAAATATATTAAAAAATGATTGAATGTAATAGTATATATTCTCCTATTGCGTGATATATGAACAAATTTCGCCGAGTATGAATGTATTCAAATCGTGTGATATATGAACACATTTCTCCGAATCTATCTTGCTTCAATCTTGTAACCTCAACACAGATACATAAACGCGATAATAATTTGAGGTGATTGAATATAACGATTCTATCATACAAGAACATTGAAACACTGACACACACCTTCAAGATTTGGTGCTATACACCGCAAACTTGAAGAAGAAAAAACAGAGAGAGAAAGAGAGTGAAGAAGAAGAAGAAGAAACGGTGCTACATTTCACCTTCTTTTCCATAACACAGACGCCGATTTTGATTTTCTTGGTAATCTCCATAATCGCCGATGAACGGAACAACGTACTCTATCGCTGGAAGCTGAAATTGATTAATCGCTTTTTGGAGCTTTTGCGTTTGAGTTTCAACAAACTTGGCTTTTTTGTTGTTGGAGTCAAATGGCGCGAATGCGAGAAAGTAGTAGAATGTAACGGAAAGGAATCGGCGTCACTGAATCACCGCGTTTTCCGGGAAGAGGAAATATAACACGTGATATGTATGTAGGAAGCGAGAAAGTGACGGAAATGGTTTGAGTGAAGGAGACTGTGAGTACTAATGAGATTATGTGAGTGAATAAAATTATTATTAAAATTAAAATAAATAAACGGTTTGTGAAGCAATTAGAGAAAAACCGAGTCGTAATCTTGAAGAAGAGACAACTTCTGGTAGAAGGGAAAATAAAATCAAAATATGACCAATAGAAAAGAGATTATTCTTTGTAATTAAAAAAATTGAAAAAGGGATTATTCTCAGTCAAAAATTAAATTAAAATTAAATAACATTAATTATTTATTAATTTATTTATCCCTCCCTTATTTAAAAGTTATAGAAAATTGTGCTGAATTTGATACAGTACTTCTATTTTAATTTTGAATATAATATTGATTTCTTTTTACAATTATATCGTTTAATTGATATAATTTATTTGAGATACAAAATATATTGGTAGAAAATATACCTTTAATATATATTACTATATAAATATGAATTTTGTTTGGACCGGAGTATCAAAAAGGCTCTAGCATTAGTCAAAGTCGGAAGCTCTTAAAGCTACATTGCACTAACGACCTTGAGACATGTAGTTATTTGAATTTTTTACCAACATACACCCCTTTTAACAACTATATCTCAATATATCACACCTTTCAACTATAATTCCCAATATACCATCTTTTCTAAAAACAAAAAATTGGAATTAGGAGGCTCCGCCCAATGGATGGGCGGATGTTCTCAAAAATACACAGCTTCCGCCCATTGCATTGGCGGAGCTGTGTGATCAACGTTTTTTTTTTTTAAATAATTTTAAAAATATATTAAAATTGCTGTTAAATAAAAAAATAATATATTTGTATAAAATGAATTTGATATATTCAATTTTAAGTCATTTTAATAAAATTATTAAAATATTAAAATTTTAATATACAAAAAAAAATTATTTTAATGTAATTTTAAAAATAAATTAAAATTATTATTAAGTAAGAAATCAATATATTTGTATAAAATGAAATTGAAAAATTCAAATTTAAGTCATTTTAAGTAAATTATAAAAATATTAATATACAAATAAAATTTATTTTAATGTAATTTTAAAAATAAATTAAATTTATTATTAAGTAAGAAATCAATAAATTTGTATAAAAAGAAATTGAAAAATTCAAATTTTAAGTCATTTTAATGAAATTATTAAAATATTAAAATATTACTATACAAATAAAATTTATTTTAATGTAATTTTAAAAATAAATTAAATTATTATTAAGTAAGAAATCAATGTTAAAATATTAATCATAGAAAGGGTCATGTTATTTTATTATTGCAGTGCGGCTCCGCCCCTGCAATGGACGGAGGGTTTTATTCATTTTATTATTTTATTATTTCAGTACGGTTCCGCCAGTGCGATGGGCGAAAGCTTTCGTAATTTTATTATTTATTTACGGCTCCGTCACGTTAATGGGCGGAGGGTTTTATTATTTTATTAATTTAATATTTTTGTTGTGACCTATAAATATCGTTGATGTTGAATGATTCAAGCTACACTTAAATTTTTTTCTTTAGTTGTATCTTAAAAATGTCTTCAACATCCGGGGAGTTTTCAATGTTTCCATATATGAAAAGAGACGCAGAACTTATTTTTTCTCCAGTAAAGCCTCCGATGAAGATCAAATTGTTGAACACGCAGACATTTGAGCATCTGCATAGGCACTTGGAGGGATGGTTAGGGGAAGAAATTGCCCAAGGTGAAAAGATTCGGAAAATAGAGAGGTTAGTTACGGTGCCTGGCTTAAATGGACCCACTCGTTCTTGGAGACTTGTTCACAACGACGCATGTGTTCTTATGATGATGCTTCAACAAAAAGACATTGTGTTGATGATTGTAATATCCTAGAAATGGTTATGTCCTTGTTTGAACATGTTGATGTTGTTTACGTTTAATGTTGTTGCTAAGTTCTACTATTCGTCTCAGTATTTTAATTTATGTGTTGTTTTTTCGAATTGTTATTTATATTAAATGCAGAAGTATTAGTGAAATGAAACATAATAACTCGGTGTCATTATACATACAACTTTGCAGATTGATAACAAAATAAATAACTAATTATTACTAGTTCCTACATTGGGGCATCGCGTTCGGTTGTGACCTGGAAGACGACACAATGTGCATTTTCTCTCCAACTTATCATACGCGTCCATTTCTGTTGTAATACGGGTGCTCACGGGACGACCTTTCTTGTTCCTCCGCATAACTGGATTATGGCAAATTTGATCTCCCTCATAAGTGGGCCAATACTCATCGTATGGTAGAACTGGAAAGCTCGTGCTGTAAACCCCAAATAAGTTCGCAACCTTGTAAACGTCAGACAACAGAAGAAATGCGTCTTGGCGTACCACAGAACATGCAGCGATAACATGTGAACAAGGAACACGGTATGTTTGAAACTTTCCGCAGTCACACCATCCTTCCATTAGGTTGACCTTGTAACGCCCCAATGGCTTCCCCTCACCGTGGTTAATTGTCTCCTTCACACTGAAAGTGTTATTATTATAGTCAAAAATGCTTACTTGATGTGTGGCGGATTTAGACGTCTCTTCTTTCATCACCTTCACGCACCGTTCTGTAAATGTTTGTCCAGAATTCAAAATTGCACTCCACTTTGCACCCCTTTCAGCAAAGAGTGTTCCCATCCTATAGTATGTTGCACTTACTAGCGATGTGATGGGGAGATTACGAGTGCCTTTAAATACGGAATTTAGTGACTCGACAAGGTTTGTTGTCATGTGCCCCCAACGACGACCCTCATCAAACGCCCTCGTCCATTTTTCAACGGGAATTCTGTCTATCCACCTCAAAGCATCACCATTAGCCATCCCAACTTCATTACGATAATATTTAAATGTTGGTTGGTTCAACGCATACCCTACATGTTAAAAAAAATATTGGTTAATATAATGGTAAACTATTAACGAGCATGTAATGTTTGCATAAAAAGTACTTACCCATGTTGATTATTTTTTTCCGGAGGATACGGTCCTTGATATCCTTCATAAAATTTTGCGCAATATGCCTGATACAATACACATGGACAGATGTAGTGTTACTCCAACCATTTTCAGGATTGTTATAAGCGCTTTCGATAGATGCATGTCGGTCAGAAATCAAACACAAGCCAGGTTGAGGAGCGACATGCATTCTCAAGTTTTTTAGAAAGAAACCCCAACCATCCGCCGTCTCACCTTCCACTAAGGCAAAGGCAACTGGGAAAATATTGTTGTTTCCGTCTTGTGCTACAGCCATTAGTAGTGTACCTTTGTACCTTCCATATAACCAGGTACCATCAATCTGTAGTAAAGGCTTGCAATATGCAAAGCCACGTATGCATGGTTGGAAAGCCCAAAATAGTCGGTGGAAGATTTGTTTCCCAGCAATAATAGTCCCGTCATCTGTATATACCGGTAGTGTTTGCATTTCTACTACAGTGCCTGGAACAAACTTCTTAAGGGCCAACAAGTAATTTGGAAGTTCATTGTATGACTTTTCCCAATTACCAAACACTTGTTCGATTGCTTTGTTTCGAGCAATCCATGCCTTCTTGTAAGATGGAGTGTAGTTGAAAAAAGAAACAATTTCGTTAATACATACACTCACCTTGATGGAGGGATCCTTTTCAACAAGAGGCATTAATCGTTCACTCATCAGTCGAGAGCTTAGTTGTTGATGATCCTGATTAAAGATGGTCGTTGAACAATTATGTGGGGGCTCCATGATTCCTATCTCCCATAGGTCGCTCCTTTTCCTATAAGATGCCACTAGACGAAAGTTGCAACCACTTCGCTTACAACAAATTTTATATCTCTTTGTGTCAGAACACGTAACCCTGAAATCAACGACATGTTTCATATGGTACCTGGATATCGCAAAGACACAGTCAGATTTGTTTTTGAACTGGTTCCCAACAGCTATGTCATCCTCCAGCGGAAGACGAGGATTTTTAGGCCATTGAAAGGATGATTCGTCTCCAGCTGTATCCAGAGTTGTCATGTGGGCGGGTGGACAATAGACATTCTCAAGTGGAATATGTTGTTCAGTTTCGTTGATTGCATCCACCTCGTCACGTCCACCGTCTTCAAATAAAGTAGTGAACAAATCATCAGCTTGTGACTCAGTCTCCTCTTCTTCGTCATCTTCGACAACGACTTCCTCGGGAATTATGGACACGGGCTCAGCATCATTGGGATTGGCCACTTGTGAGATTTGAGATTGTTGAGAAGTTTGAAATTTTATGTATAAATCTATCGCATGTAACCCAGATAATTCATGGTTGTAAAACACCATTTCCACATCATCATCATCTCGGATTTTCAGTGGAACATATTTCACCTGGTTAACACCGAAATTAACAGCATTTCGATATATAATTTGTGAGACAACTCCAGATTGCATCCTTGTTTGTATCCTCTCCCTCAAATATTCAAATTTCGCATTTCTACTTAATTTGAACCGGCATATATCGGTATTTTCGAATATAATGCCCATTTCATCGGAGATAAGGATGTCTCCATTGTAATGAGCATCTACTATGTATTGAGGTATTTGAGACATGTTGATTTCGTACTGAATAAAATCTGAATTGTAGGAGAAATTTGGTTTTGTGATGGGTTGGATTGATGAAAAAAAGTAGGAGGTAGAGGTGTATTTAAATGAAATAGATTTTGTGTTTAGTAGATATGGTATAATAAATAAACGCAGGAAAAATTTAATTTTTATTGTAATAAATCATCCGCCCAATGCAGAAGCGGTGTCATTTAATTTTTAAAGGCTTCCGCCCATTGAGTAGGCGGATGCATTGAAGTACATGCAGGCTCCGCCCATTGCTTCTGCGCCCTAGGCAGGTATAAATGCACGCTTCCGCCCATTCAAAGTGCGGATGGCAGACAAAAAGAAACATTTCCGCCCATTGCATGTGCGGTGTGTCAGAAAATTAGAAGGCTTCCGCCCATTGAGTAGGCGGACCCTGCAAAACTGTGCATGCAGCCTGAGTCTACGTACGCAGCATGCATGCAGAGTAAATACCTAACCAATTTTTTGTTTTCCATTAAATGTTTTGAATAAAAACCCTACATTATTTCTCTATAAATACTACTCATTTTTTCAAAATTTACATCACACTCAATCTTTATCTATTATTTCTCATCATAATTTTACACTACATCTCAATTTACTATAATGTCTCTGTTAACCTATGGAGAGGAGCACCGAGGAACATTGTCAAACATCCTCCAATATGTAAGTCTTGAATATATTTACGTATAAATTTTTTAAAATTTTAAGCATATACTTCTAACATTAACCATATTCTAATATTAACTATTTTTTTTTAGAATGAGAAAAAATTTAGGCCTCGTACACACTCATATGTGCGCGTAGACGAAATGATCCGTCCATATTTGATGCAAGCGGGCTTTGGGCACGTACTCAACATAACGTCATATGGGGTGGATAGGAAATTTATTCTTGCTTTATGTGAAAGATGGCGTCCGGAGACACACACATTCCATCTTCCTACCGGTGAATCCACAGTCACCCTTGAAGATGTCCACATGTTGATGGGTTTACGTGTAAACGGTTTAGCAGTGAATGGGAGAACAAATGTTGACTACTCATTAACTCAAGAACTCTTGGGTGAAGAATTGCCCGAAAGAGCTAGAAAGGGCCAATTCGTCAAAATTACTTGGCTCCGGGAAATATATGATGCATTTGAATTGAACCAAGATTCCCCCTAGAACAAATTCATAAAAAAACTAGAATTTATATTTTATTGTTATTCGCTTGTTTATTATTTCCTGACACAAATGGTAACACAATACATCTAATGTATTTACCATTGCTAGCTGACTTTAATAAAATAGGTAGATACAGTTGGGGATCAGCAGTTTTATCGCATCTATACAGAAACCTCTGTAGATGCGCCAAAAAAGATGTTCATAATTTTGCTGGTTGTTCAACACTAATACAAGCTTGGGGCTGGTCCAGGATGCCGAATCTAGCGCCTAGGAATCATAATCCTTTTCATTTTCCGTACGCAACCAAGTAAGTCGTTACTACTCCTTTGTCTTAAACTTATATATATTATGTGAACAATATTTAACTATTACATTTTTTTAGATGGTCTGCCTATGGGATGGATTACGAAAAGACTCCTCATCATTGTGCACCTGGCTATCGGACTTTCATCGATCATTTTGAAGAATCTGATGTAATATTCTTAACCATATTTTAAGTATTACATATTTTATATGGTTCGTTAAACTAATAACTGATTTTTTTAACAGTTTACATGGAGGCCCTATCTGGGACTTGATGATACCGATCCGACCGATAGTCACGTGTGGAGTGCAAAAACATTTATCATATGTTTTACTACTGTTGAAATGCACCATTCTGATCGGGTAAAACTTCAATTTGGCATTAAGCAAGGCATACCGGATGCTCCACAGTGCATGGAGGAGTATCACAAAAGTGTGGTGAACGATCAATGGGCATATAGCAATTGGAAAGATTGTTACAAGCAGGAGCGTCGTCAATGGCATAACCGCGAAAATAAAGTCTTACAAGGAGATGTCATGTCAGAAGAATGTAAGCCAAGTAAGGAATACATGCAATGGTATAAGTCTGTTACAAATTTGTATCTGTCACCAAACAACTTTTTGTATGACCCTCGTAATTTCCCAACATCTTCAAACGTCCAACACACCCAACCATCATCAAGCACTTACACCCAACACAACCAAGAACCTCTCTTCCCAACACAACCATCTTTTACGCAACAACCATTCTTCCCAACACAACCACCATTTACCCCAAGCCAACAATACCATCAACAAAACCCTTCTTCTAACCCAACCCAATGGGGCACCCAACAACAAAACCCTTCATCTAACACCACCCATTGGGGCACCCACCAACAATATCCTTCATCTAACCCCACCCAATGGGGCACCCACCAACAATATCCAACCTCTAACCCCACCCAATGGGGCACCCAACAACAATATCCTTCCTCTAACCCCACCCAATGGGGCACCCAACAAACCCCACAAAATCCCAATTATCAAACACCCCAACAACAAATGCCTATTCCCCGACCACAACAATTTACCTCCCAAGATTGTTACCAACCCTCAATAAATAGCCCAATGTCTTCTAATCCCATACCAAATTGGAATTGGGAGGGAACCAGATTAAGTTATGGCAGTGCAGCCGAGACAGACTTTACCAATGAGGACATGATTGAGGAATTTTTAATGGGCGGCTGTGACGCGGGACCTTCAACTTCAACTCAACCACAAAATGAAGAAGGAAATCGCAGAACAGGCCAACGTACTAGACGAGCACCTGCTTGTGGAACTCACCAACGATTGACACGACCCGGTCAAAATCGACAGTAGATGTGATGGGGAGATTATATATGTTAAAATGCAAAAAATTAATTTATGTCCTTTAGTTAAATTATTGTTTATTTATAGTATATTTTGTTTAATTAAAGTGTATTTTATTTAATTTATAATGTATATTATTTAATTATATTAATTTAATTTATAATGTATATTATTTAATTATATGAATTAAATTTATAATGTATATTAATTAATTATATTAATTTAATTTATAATGTATATTATTTAATTATATTAATTTAATTTATAATGTATATTATTTAATTATATGAATTTAATTTAAAATGTATATTATTTAATTATATGAATTAAATTTATAATGTATATTATTTAATTATATTAATTTAATTTAAAATGTATATTAATTAATTATATTAATTTAATTTATAATGTATATTATTTAATTATATGAATTTTATTTATAATGTATATTATTTAATTATATGAATTTAATTTATGATGTATATTATTTAATTATATGAATTAAATTTATGATGTATATTATTTAATTATATTAATTTAATTTAAAATGTATATTATTTAATTATATGAATTTAATTTATAATGTATATTATTTAATTATATGAATTTTATTTAAAATGTATATTATTTAATTATATGAATTTAATTTATGATGTATATTATTTAATTATATGAATTAAATTTATGATGTATATTATTTAATTATATGAATTAAATTTATAATGTATATTATTTAATTATATTAATTTAATTTATAATGTATATTATTTAATTATATGAATTTAATTTAAATGTATATTATTTAATTATAATGTATATCATATGAATTTAATTTACATAATTAAAAAAAAAACGTTTTGGACACATCCGCCCATCTAATGGGCGGAGCCTCTCTTTTTTTATAAGCATCCGCCCAATGCAGATGCGGAGCCCTAGGAAAATACACTCCTCCGCCCATTGCATTGGCGGATGAGTTGTGGCAAAAACGTGTTTTGTTTGAAAAGAGAGTATATTGGGAAATATGAAAGTGTGAGAGGGTATATTGGGATTTAAATGCTAAAAAGAGGGTATGTTGATAAAAAATTCTAGTTATTTAGGTTACAAATGGTTATTTAGAGTTGAATATTATATGACAATTCTTCGCGTTCCATGTCAGGATGCATGGGACAGCTTTAATTGCCATCATATATAAAAGTTATCACATACGAGACTTAAGGTAAGTTTTAATCATAACTTATGTACTTGTTATAAAGTACATATCGGTGACATCTCTATGTTGTTAGGGGGTGGTCATTCTGAAATCTCACAAATAAATAATAAATAGATCAAAATAAATAATAAATAGATTAGAGTAAGTTATTATTTAAGGGTGTCACGTCTTCATATAAATTATAATAAAATATTTTGTTTCGTAATACGAGTTTTCATGATTTTAAACGCATTTTTTTTAAGAATATCATCGTTAACTCAACACATTACTGCTAAAATAATATTTCAAAACATCTTTATTAGTATTTCACAATCAAATACCATCTCTAAACATGGTTCGTGAGTTTATACTCCAAAACATCTTAAAACAAAATGAATGTTCTCAAACAACATAACATAAAGAACATGTAGTTCAAATCAATCGATCTCAAAACCCCGATGTTACATATCAGAGCAAGACCCTCTTATTCAATGGAAAGTAAATAAACGCACTCTGAAACTATCATCTAAGTTTCAACGGACTATTCCTGATCACTTGCAAGTTACCCACGGATAGAAGAAACATTCCAAGCAGAAAGAGTGAGTAATCATAATCATTATAAAAGACATAAGAAATAAATATATTAGATATGCACATAGGTAAGACATCATACGTCATCAGAACCTCATGTTATACTCACACTTTCACATCATCATCAATACACAAGAACACTTATCATCAACATCACTTAATCAAATTATTATGCAATATCAAGTATAATGTAACGCAACTTCATAGACTCGTGCATGTGCTACCAAAACTTCACCGATGACTCAATCATCGTTTTCTCCAAAAATCTCCACCAATAGGATCGATTCCCACTTGGAACCAGAGCACTTCATAATATTGCATTCAATCCACAGTATGGGATTGATGCCTTCACTGGACTATCGTCCCATCATCATCACTGGACCAAAGTCCTAACATCACTGGACCAAAGTCCTAACAACATCACTGGATCAAATTCTTAAACTATGTCATAAATGCATGATGCGCAACAACATAATAAACACGACCGTAACTAGCCAAAACACATCATCATCCATAAATTCATCACATACATCATAATATATAAAGCATCACCATATCATCATAGCAACAACATAGCATCATCACAGTGTCAACAACTCACCATATAACACGCATTAATGTAATCCCAACACAAGGAATCCTAAATTCATCATAATTTAGGTACTGAAAATATACATCCTATTGCTCATTTTATTCTAGCTAATTAATGTTCATCGCGTTAGCTATTCAACGCTTCGAACAACACCTCAGACCAAGTTCTAAACTCAAGTTATGAAACTTTGAAAATTCTATTGTTGTACATCTCCTAAAGATTCGTTCGACGATATGGGAGCGACAACCCACCAATTCTTATTTGGCCTCCATCACCCGACGACACATATTGTTTGCCTGGCGACACACCTCTCACTCTTGCATCGTCTGGCAATGACGCGAGCAACACACTCCAGTAGCTCCACTTTTATGCCCATTCCTTCGCTTCCAATATCGCCCGGCAACGACCAAGCAACATCATCATCTCCTGATGACGCCTCATATCGCATGGCAACACACATGAGTATGCGATTCCCTTATGTGATCTCTGCATTACACCAGTTCTATTTTTGCATGATTTCACACCAATACAAACCTAAAACTCGTCTAAATCACCATGATTTCACAACATCACAAGAGTACATCATAGTAAACATCATATACATTAAATCCTCATCATTATGACATCAATTTATCACTAATTTCATCAAAATCATCATGATATCAAATTCAAACAAAAGCCCAACACAACCTACAATTATCTAAACCTTAGATCAATTATAATAACAATGATAAATACTCTTTACCTTAGATTTTAGCAGCAAATATATTCTTATAGGTGTTCTATCACAAATCCTCTTTCCCTAGCTCTTTTTTCTTTTCACCGCTTCCTCCAAATCTTACGATTGCACATAATGATCGTTCAAAACTCTCAAACCTTCCTTATACCTAACTTACCCCTTGGACCCCTAATATGATCTTCCACTATTATCCTCACTTATTCTTTCTGAATGAGTATTTTGCCCTTATCACCTCTTAATACCAATATTACTCTATTTTACTAATTAAAATAATTCTAACCAATTATTATAATTATTCTAAATTATTCAAAATCTTCTTAATTCCCACTAATTTTTATAACACGTGAACATGAAATAACCATCATAATCATCAAAACAACAAAGATCATCCCAATTACTCATCACAACAAATTAAGAATTTAAATAAATAACTTAGTTAATTTGGTGTGTTACAACTCTCCCCCACTTGAAAGAATTTTCGCCCTCGAAAATTATCTAACGAAAATAAGGTTGGATAAAACACTCTCATTTGATCATTACGTTCCCAAGTCCAACTTTCACCAGTTGGTCCACCCCACAATATCTTCACTAAGGTGATATTATTTCCTCGCAATTGCTTCACTTCTCGGTATTCTATACGCATGGGTAATGCTCAACAGTCAAGTTATCTCTCATTTGTACATCATTCATTTGATTTACATGCGAAGGATCCGGAATGTATTTCCTCAGTTGGGAAAAATCAAACACATGATGAAGATTCACAAGTGTCGGCGACAAAGTAATTCGATAAGCCACCTGTGATACGGTGGGAGAACTGAATTTTTGTTTTGCGTTTGGCCACAAATGTTGCGGATAGCAAGAGTCGCCACCGACTTTTCTTTTATCCAATAAGGAAAGATGAAAAAGCACAGGAAAGACCTTTAGAGATGTTTTCTTGAGTTCGGGGGGTAGATTATGAAAGGGGAAGGTGTTAGCACCCCTTTCATCCATGGTTTTCCATAGGCTCTTAGTTTACTCGCTAGATCACTTGCTTTTGTTTTGAAATGTGCTTTGTGGTGTGGGTTTTGAAAGTATTTTGAAAATGTGACTTTGTAATGATTCTTGTCTCTATAAGAATGCGTACAAAGTGTTGGTTTCGAAAATAGTTCAAAGAGATGTATTGGTGTATAAAATGTTTTTGTTGTGAGCAAGCGAGCAACTAGGAGCGAATCTACCTACTCAAAAGGTCTTAGATATTCTTTTCCTCTTCCTTTAGATGTTGCTATCTTACCATTGATTTGGTAAGAAGCCCCATCGTTGGATGTGAAGGGACGTTTTTGTATAGTCATAGAAGGAATCCCATGGAACGTTTTAGCAATGTCATATGAGGGACTAGATCATTTATCGAAGGCAACATCGAGGGTCATCGAGGGACTACGATCTTTTATCGAGGGTCTTTTGCTAAAACGCCCATGTTTGAGGGACGTGACTATTTTTCTGATAGGCAACAAAGTGGAATTACCCTAAGGGTGCTAGTGTGCAAGTGTGTTTGATTGCATGCATTTAGTCTTGATTAGGGTTATCTATTTGTTGGTTTCATGTCTTACCATACACACCCTAATTACTAGCATTTATATTTGAAAAGCGATAAATTACGGGAATATAAAATCCTACGCTATTACAATATTTTAGGGATGGGGGTACATATTTACAAATGGGGATTGCAAATAAAATTAAATCCTAAGTTACTATTACAACCATATTGAAATGTACAATGCAAGAGAGAAAAATGATTTATTTTAAAAATGGTTTTTTGTCTTAATGAATTAAGAAAAAAAGAAACAAATTAATTAATAAAAGAAAATATTTTTATGTCTTTTTATGTTAATAAAAAGGGAATTAATATTAAAAATGATAAAAAGGAAAATAAATGAAAGATAGAAACAGCGTGTTGCTGCAAGCGAAACAACAAGGATCAGAAGTTCTGAAGCCAGACGCGTGATAACTCAGAAAGGAACGTCAGTGGAATCAAAAGTTCTGGATTGGTACACTCTAAGGTCCTGCAAGACACGTTAGAGGGAAAACACAGAAGTTTTGGGTTGCTATGTGCTGAACTTTCGAGTGTTAGAACAATGAGAAAATCTTAGAAGTTCTGTATATTAAAACAGTGAAGAGAACTCAGAGGTTCAATATGTGCTAAGACAGTGAGTGAACATCAGAAGTTCAATGTGTTTTAATAGCGAGTGAATATCAGAAGTTCAGTGTGTTTAAACAGTGAGGAGAACTTAGAAGTTCTGTGTTATGCTAAAACTGTGAGTGAACATTAGAAGTTCTATGCCATATTTCAACTCTTAATCAGCACATCAGCAATTTATTCAGTTCTTAATAAACAGCAAATCAGAAGGATAACAGCACAATAGTTTATAGAAGTTCTGATCCACAATTTTCCTACTTATACAATGATATGGACAACATTAATATTGTGATATTTACATATTTAATGATGTTTTGAATGAGAAAATGCAAAGTCAGAAAGACTTACCTTAAATCTGGAGCGTGTGCTTGGAACTTGAACTGCTGTCTTCAAATGTTCTGGAGTCAGCAAGAGCAACGGGAGAGAAAATTCCAAGTTCTTTGATTCAAAAGGAAGAACAAAGGTTTTGTTTTCTGTTTAGGAATTCTGGATTTTTTATGAAGGTTTCACAGTTTTTTTCCCTCTCTTTTGACAATTTTCTCTCTAAAAAAAAAACAGCCCCTTGAAAGTGTGATGGAGCAACTTATTTATAGGTGAATTTGTTGTAGTTTTGGGGGGAAAACAAATGGGATTTAAAATTTTTGGCACACTGTTCCATTACTTTTTGATCACTGCTTTTTTGTATTTGGTGCAAATACAGGATTTGGAAAAATGCAGGTGTGGACTGGATTAGCTGCTGGTTAGAGTACTGTGTTGTAGCAGTGCAGCAGGTTATTTAAACGAGGTCTTGGGATTTGGTGATGTTCTGATCGTAGAAGAGCAGAAACGTAACCTCCATATGCTGAAGGGTCATATTCTGACCGAAGAACATTGCTTCCATATGTTCTGATTGAAGCATCATGTTTTAAACTGTGTTTGTAAATTCTGACTGCACTTGCGTGGAGGCTGGCTCAGAAGTTCTGAAGTATCATATTCTCTTGACACTTAGAAAATTTTCTAAATGTTTAGAAATTTGATTTTTTTCAAAGTAACTTCTGACTTCTGATTTTTTTGATGAACCAATTTCATGTCTTGATGAAATATAATTGTTGAAACTTGATTTTTGATCTAAAAGTCCAAGTTTGACTTTTCAATATGCTTTCGACCATTTTGCCCTTGTGGATGATTTTCTTGAAAAGTTGTAATTAAAGACTTGAAACTTGATAGAAGCAAGCCTGAGAGTCGAGGATGATCTTTTGAGAAATGAGAGGGCAAATTTTGGGGTACAACAGTTGCCCCTGTTCAATCTTCTTAAGCCTGAGGATGTAGATTGGTTGGTCTGCCTTTCGTGATCTAAAGGTGGAAGATGATTGAACACTAGAGTGCCTAGAAATTTGCACTCGCATGAAGTAATGCTGGTTGGTGATGTCGGGAATGGGCTTACAGATGCCATTTAGAAGGTGACAGAGAATCGTCAGAGACGGGCTTAAAGATGCCATCCCGAAAAGATCGGTTGCATAAGAGATTCCTTGGAGAGAATTCATGTACCTTTTATTGAGGAGGACTTTGCCGAAGAATGTTGATTTATGCCTTGGTCAGGGTCCAGGCTGTACAACGACTTACTAGGGAAATGTGAAATCGACCATATCTGGTCGGGTCCAGGTTTTAGCAGTATTGTAAACTGCTATCTGGAGATAAGGGAGAAGGAACCTGGATATTAGGGTTGCT
The DNA here is from genome assembly GCA_948472305.1 of Vicia faba. Classification (NCBI taxonomy): domain Eukaryota; kingdom Viridiplantae; phylum Streptophyta; class Magnoliopsida; order Fabales; family Fabaceae; genus Vicia; species Vicia faba. Next base: position 944,434,151 of record OX451735.1, read on the forward strand.
TCGAGATGAAAGCCTGGATAGTAGGGCTATGAGAAGGAACCTGGATCGTAGGGTTACTTTGAGATGAAAGCCTGGATAGTAGGGCTATAAGAAGGAACCTGGTGTTGGCTGAAGATTTTGATAATATTATTAGAAGCCAAGTGAATTGAACGTTTCGATCAAAATGAAACAAAGCGTCATGTTTTGAAGTAGCAGAAGCAGTGTTTCGAATAAGCATATCAAAGCTTGGAGCTTCGAGTGGCAATTATGGGAACATATCTAAAGAAGTCTCGAAATGACAACAAGGCTGTGTCTGAGAAGTGCGTTCGAAGCGGAGAAGTACCAAAACATTTGAAATTCAAATGCAAGTGGGACATTCGAAGTTTGAAATTTATATGCTGGAGCATTTGGAGACACGTGGAAACAAGAGAGAGGCATTGTTCTGCATGTTCTGAACGTGACATAATCTTATAGCAAGACCGTTATGGTCGAAGTAGTATAAATAGAAGTCTTAGTATTAGGATTTCGTGTGTCATATCTATTGTACTAAATACTCAGTAAACATTCAAATTACCATATGGCTAGGGAAACGAATGCAAGAGCAATGTACGTATGATAGCACCACATGTTTATGATTTAATGAAAACCTTTTATCATTTCCAGTACTTTCCTTTATCTTCTTGCCAAATACCATTTACAAGTTTTCTCATTTAAAGTTTTTTTATTCGAAATCTTTTCATTGAAGCCTTACATTTTAATGCTTTCTTTACATTTCAAACACTTTACATTTCAGAAAACTGTCATACTTTTCATGCCTTTATCTTCAAGTTTTATCCTTCGAACGCCTATTTTTACTTAAAGTCATTTTACAGATTTCTTGCATTTAACGCTTTCTTCATATTTCGAATCTTTTACATTCCAGAGCATCTTTTACATTAACTGTTTTTATAATTCGAAGCCATTTACTTGCTTTTTATGCAATTTTACATGTCTTTACAATTAACATTTATTCATGCAAGTTAGTTTCGCGCACATATATTTTGATTACACCTTTAGATCTTTAAGAGAGAAATCGAAATAAGTCAAACACCTACGCAACACTCAAATACCAACCATGAATATCTGTTCGATCATGAGAGTTACCCTAATGACCAATGAGTCCTAGGATCAATCTAGTCGATCCTGCGAGTTACCAGAGAAATTGAATAACAGTCAGTAAGTTTATTCGATAGTTTGGAAGACTAGCGGTTGTTTACCAGAAATCACTGGAAACAAATTGGCACACCTGGTGGGACCAATAATTGGACATTAGAAATAAAGATTGTTGAGACATAACCATTATAAAAACGTTGGAACCTAAGAAGTTTGTTGTTTTATGAACCTAAGAAGTGGTAAGATAACCAACAGCAACCAAACCTTATCCAGAAGAAAACGTTTGAACAAGATGTCTAATTCTGACAATCAACAAGGGGAACAAAATGCCCCACATACAACAGGCACTAATGTGTCCACTTCGATGGGAACATCTAATGTGATCCCTTCGAATGCACAGTCTGTTGCATCTTCAACCAGTAATATAGCCACCAATGGAGTAAGTGGCATATCAACTAATAGTTCGATCTTAGGAAATACTGAAACCGTTGGTTATCCTAGGGGATTCGTTCCACCATCAGGGACACAATCCCATTTCGCCACTCCACTAACTAGACCACCCGGTTTCGATGGTAATAGAACCATAAATTCCTCTTATGGAATGCCAACATCCTTTATGGCAGGTTTACACAATTCCACGTCGAATTCATCACCATAATTAGGGTCTGGGTCTGGGGAGAATCAGTTTATGACAAATAACCAAGGGTCAGTGGGTTATAGCACAATGCCTATTTTGACCACAGAAAACCAGTTGGCTTTTAGGCAATTGATGGATGACAGTAACCATAATATGATAGGGGTGTTAGCACAAACTATGCAGGAAATATTTGCCCCAATAGTACAAAATGTGACTGTGACAAACAGGGAAAACGCTGACAACATGAGTCGAATAGCAAATTTCTTTGCTCCCCCAGAAAGGCGTAGGCAGAATCAGGCGGGATTTCGAGCAAACATGCCTGTTATGGAACAAGTTGCTAACGACCCAATTTATAGACCACCTAGAGAAGAAGTTAACTTAGGGGCAAGGGCACCAAGGTTAGAATCCCCAATAATCCCAGGCCCACAAAGAGAAATTATGGAACCAGGGGCAAGGGTCGAATAGCTAGAATCCCCAGAGTTTCGAGAAGAACAACCTAGGGGGGTTGTCATGGTTGGTCGAAATCAAGATGCTGATGCTGTCGTTCATAGAATTCGAAACGATAACATCTTGGCAGAAAACAATCTAACCACCATGATAGAGAGAGTCATGGCCCAGAATGGCCTCAATACAGGAATGAGAAGGCCAAATTATGCTTCTCCTATATTAGATTGCATAATGCATACTGATTTACCAAGGGGATATAAAGTCCCTAAATTTACAAAGTTCGCTGGGGATACCAATGAGTCAACAGTCGAACACATAGCCAGATATCTAACCGAAGCGGGAGATATAGCCAATAATGAAGATCTCAGGATCAAATATTTCCCAAGTTCCTTGACTAAAAACGCCTTCACATGGTTTACCACTTTGCCTCCTGGGTCCATTGATACTTGGGCTCTTTTGGAGAGATTATTCCATGAACAATTTTACATGGGACAGTCGAAAATAAGCTTGAAGGAATTAGCCAGTGTCAAGAGAAAGTTCACCGAACCCATAGATGATTATCTGAATAGATTTAGGCTTTTGAAATCCAGATGTTACACAGTAGTGCCTGAACATGAGTTGGTCGAAATGGCCGTTGGTGGATTAGATTACTCTATTCGGAAGAAACTAGACACTCAATATTTGAGGGACATGGCTCAGTTAGCCGATAGGGTTCGACAGGTCGAAAGGCTAAAGGCCGAAAAGGCCAGAGTCTTTAAGAATAGCAAGAAAGAAAGGATCTCCTATGTTGGAACTGAGGAAGCAGAAGAATATCCTGAATTCGAATTCGAAGAGGTCGAAATCGACCTCGCTGAATTAAAACAGGCTCCACCTTACTCCTGCAAATTATTGGTTCCCACAAAAGGGAAAGAGATTGTTGAAAATGAGAAGAGTGACAAATTCCCAAAGAAGGTTTATACCTTCGATGTCACTAAATGTGACGAGATTTTTGATTTACTTGTCAAATATGGCCAACTCATTGTGCCATCAAATGTCAAAATACCTCCTTTAGATCAGAGAAAGAAGAGAGGATTTTGCAAATATCATAGTTTTCTAGGCCACAAAACCTCACAATGTTTTCTTTTCAGGGACCTAATTCAAAATGCAATCAAAGACGACAGACTAAAGTTTGCTGATAAGGCAAAGATGAAAGTGGACGAAGATCCCTTGGACGTTGCAAGCACCAACTACTCCGAGCCTGCATGCATTGGAGAGATTAACATGGTGGAAGCTGTCCAAAGCGATGCCCCAACAGGGGAGAAAGGTACTGAAAACGAAAGTTGGGTGATGGTCGAAGTCGATAAGGAGGTCACTGAAGACATCCAGAAGATACCAGAGACTTCGATTGAAGCAGCAGCTGTAGCTGTTGCAAAAGAAACCCAGGCTACTGAAGGCCAGGAAAATCAAAACCAAGAACTAACACAGGTCACTGAAGGCCTGAGGCTGGAATTGGAGAAAGTCCAAATCACAAAGCCAACTTCCCCTCAGAAGGAAATATGGGACACTCTAGGGGAACCCAGTGGAAAATTTGACTATTTGGTCAAATATTCTGCCCCAGAGAGTTCGAAGGTTCACATTGAGGATATAAAGCCCACAGGATGGGGAGATGATGAAGCTAAGGGGGAAGATGTTGAGATAAATATGGTAGATATGGAGAGGCCTCGCTCTGAGATGGAGGAGGTAGAAAAATACTTAGAAAAAGAGAAGTATAAAATGGAGGATAATCACGCTGGAGATGCTAGTCTCAAGGATTACCTCATGACATGCCACAAAGGAGATACAAGCATGATACTGTGCCCTAGGTGCAGCATCCTCTGTAATCAGAGAATCGCTGCGAATTTCGAGAGGGTACAGAGGACTCGAACTGGCAACAATTGGCGCCAGGATAACCAGCTGTTCAGGTGTTATCCTAAGGCTGGAGAAAGTTTGCTGGAATTTGTGTTTCGCTGCTACAAAGGGGAAACCAAGTGCTTGATTTGCCCAAGGTGTTCTGCCGTGTATGATCAAAGCATGGTCAGAGCTTTCGAAACGATTCCCTTCGCCCCTTGCTGGTACCATCAAGAAACTGTCCAGATGGGCCCACGTTTCGACAGCAGACACAAACAACGAAGGCCTGATATCCCTCACCCCAAGGCTGCTCGAAGAGTGACTTTCAAACTCCCTGCTGAAGTGCCAACCGACAGATGGTTGCAAGTCATAAATGACAAAGGCAAAGACAGATGGAGAAACACCGAACGAAATGCACGCCATGCTATGACATACAGAAGGCAATTCAACATAGCAAAAAGGGAAGAGGTAAGATTAGAAAACTACAAAGGAAGGAACCCCATGTCAAGATCCCAGTGGCGCAGGCAACAAAGGATTCAAAAGGCTGAGAGGGAAGCTGTGGCAAACAAAGGGGTCACTTCAACAAAGAACCAAGGTGAATCTAGCACCAACAAACCAAAAAATCAAACTGAAGACAAACCTCTAGTTAATAGGAGGCTTTTCTCTGAAGTACAACGGGATGAACCAAAGGAATACACTCCAGGCCCAGAAGAGGATGAAGATATGATAACAGATAACTTCGAATCGGAGGGGGAGTCTTCATTCAACCTAAACTGTAACGTGGTATCTGTGTTTCCCTGTGAATTTGGGCAGGAAATCGAAATTGATGAATATGAGGAAGAAGATACCACAGATTTGATGAAACATAGGCCTGTGTGCTACTATGTGATGGACAATGGGGCTATCGAGGAGCAAAATGCATTCTTCGAACGTCCAGAACCTGCTATGAAGAACCATCTTAAGCCACTATTTATTCGGGCAAAAGTTGGTGCCCATGGTGTGAACAAGGTTCTAGTGGATGGGGGTGCCGCAGTCAATTTGATACCCCATTTCATGCTGAAAAGATTAGAGATCCGCGAAGGAGATATCAAGCCCCATAATATGGTTCTGTCCAATTATGAGGGAAAAGTGGGCAAAACACTGGGAGTGGTCCAGTTGGAATTGGCAATAGGCTCAAGCTGTAGGCCCACCATGTTTATGGTGATCAAAGCCAAGGCCAACTATAACTTATTGCTGGGAAGGGAGTGGATCCATGGCGTAGGGGCAGTTCCTTCGTCAATGCATCAGCGACTAGTTTTGTGGAGAGATGATGGAATCGTGGAAAACATCGAAGCAGACCAGAGTTACTTTATGTCAACAGTCAATTTAGTTGACAAGAGGGATTATGATAAAAATCTGGCAAAGATTGCTCCGTGTGTTCCAAATGACGAGATTAACGAAACCAGAAACACCCACTACTACATGACCCTTCGCCATGATGGCCTTTACTGGGATAGAACAATAATCAGTGAAGAAGAGGGAGTCAAAAGCACTATACAAAAACGACCATCAGGCTGGGACTTCGACAACCTTATCCATGACTGAGTCCACCTTTTTCGAAAGGATTTCGACCTATATGGCTGAGAACGAATCAAAAGCGGCCTTAGAGGCTGAAATAAATAAATTAACTGTAAAGATGAACGAAGTAAGTGGGGATGGCTCGAAATGCTCACCCTTCAAAGAATTTGAGATGGATTAAAGGTTGGATGCCATCTACGATAAAGAACCCTTAGGCTTCGAAAGGGACCCCATAGACTCAGGTGCCAAAATGTTGGCACAAGATCCACTCGAAGAAGTCAACTTAGGGGATGAAAAAACGAAAAGAATAACCTACATAAGTGTAAAACTTAGCCCAGGCCTCAAGGAGGAAGTAATCTAAGTCCTTAAGGAAAACAAAGATTGCTTCGCATGGGATTATGACGAAATGCCTGGTTTAAAGAGGGAGTTGGTCGAACACAGACTGCCAATCAAAGATGGCAAGAAGCCCATCAAACAAACTCCCAGAAGATTCGCACCAACGGTTCTCACAAAGATTAAAGCTGAGATCGAAAGGTTGCTGCGTTGCAAATTCATCAGAACAACAAGGTACGTCGAATGGCTAGCAAATATAGTACCTGTTATTAAGAAAAATGGTTCTTTAAGAATTTGCATAGATTTTAGGGATTTAAACACTGCAACCCCTAAAGATGAATACTCCATGCCTGTGGCAGAAATGCTAGTAGACTCTGCTGCAGGGTTCGAATACTTGAGTATGTTAGATGGATACTCTGGGTATAATCAGATTTTCATTGCTGAAGAAGATATTGCAAAGACAACATTTCGTTGCCCAGGAGCCTTAGGCACCTACGAATGGGTGGTGATGCCTTTTGGTTTAAAGAACGCTGGGGCAACTTATCAAAGGGCAATGAATTCAATTTTTCATGATTTCATTGAAACCTTCATGCAGGTGTATATCGATGATATAATCATCAAATCTATATCTGCAGAAACACATTTGCATCATTTGAGCCAATCATTCGAGCGAATGAGAAAACATGGCTTAAAGATGAATCCCCTTAAATGTGCATTTTTTGTGCAGGCTGGAGATTTTCTTGGTTTTGTGGTTCACAAGAAAGGGATTGAAATCAACCAGAACAAAACCAAAGCCATAATGGAGACGAAAGCACCTACGTCAAAAAGGGAGTTGCAATCTCTGCTAGGGAAAATTAACTTCCTCAGAAGATTCATTTCGAACCTGAGTGGAAGAACTCAAGCTTTCTCTCTGTTACTTCGTCTAAAGCAAGGCCAAGCCTTCGAATGGAACGAAGCCCACCAGGAGGCATTTGACAGGATAAAAAGATACCTCTCTCAGCCTCCTATTTTGTCTCCACCTTCATGGGGGAAGCCCATGAGATTGTACATATCTGCCTCTGAAGTTAGTATAGGTTGTATGTTAGCACAAGAAGATAGCAATGGTATCGAAAGAGCCATATACTATTTAAGTAGAGTACTAAATGATGCAGAGACCAGATATAGCAATTTAGAAAAGCTATGTCTTTGTTTGTATTTCTCTTGTACGAAACTCAAGTATTATATAAAGCCTGTTGATGTTTATGTTTCATCTCATTTCGATGTCATTAAACATATGCTTTCAAAACCAATAATGCATAGCAGAGTTGGTAAATGGGCTTTAGCCTTAACAGAATATTCTTTGACTTTCATGCCTTTAAAAGCTGTGAAAGGTCAAGTGATTTCTGACTTCATTGTGGACCATTCTTTGGTTGAGCAGACTGTCATGAGTTACGTCGAAATACAACCATGGAAATTGTACTTTGATGGTTCAACCCACAGGAATGGAAGTGGCATTGGAGTCCTTCTAATTTCTCCTGAAGGAATTCCAACAAAATTCAAGTATAAATTAGATGGTCCTCGTTGCTCGAACAACGAAGCTGAGTATGAAGCGCTCATTGTTGGACTTAAAGCTTTGCTGGAATTGGGGGCAACTAGAGTCGAAATTAAAGGAGACTCAGAATTAGTGGTCAAACAAATTACAAAGGAATATAAGTGCATAAAGGAAAACTTGATGATATACTTCGTCATAGTCAACAGGCTATTGAGGAAATTTGAATACATGGATATTCAACACATACCAAGAATAGAGAACCAAGAAGCAAATGACTTAGCACAGTTGGCTTCGGGTTATAAAGTTTCTACCAGGAACTTTAAGGATTTAGTTGAATTAAGGGGTAGAGTTATGGCTACTAGATTCACACCATCAGATCTGGAAAGTATGAAATTGGGATATGCTGAGAAACAGGGATTCGAAATATTAGCCATAAACACTTTGTCAGATGCAGATTGGCGAAGTCCACTGATGAGTTATTTAGCAAACCCAACTCTGAATGTGGATAGAAAGACAAAATACAGAGCATTATCATATCTCCTCATGGGGAACGAATTGTTTAAAAAGACCCAAGAGGGCGTATTATTGAAATGCCTAGGAGAAAGTGAGGCATACTTAGCATTGTCAGCAGTCCACAATGGGGCATGTGGGGCACATCAAGCAGGCCATAAAATGAAATGGCTGTTATTTCGATACGGCTTGTATTGGCCTAGCATGCTCAAAGATTGCATAGACTTTGCTAAAGGATGTGAGGAATGTCAGAAACATGCAGGGATTCAACATGCCCCTGCAAGTGAGTTGCATTCGATCATCAAACCATGGCCATTTAGAGGATGGGCATTGGATTTGATAGGAGAAATAAATCCTGCTTCGTCCAAAGGACAGAAATATATCTTGGTAGGAATAGATTATTTTACCAAGTGGGTCGAAGCTATACCATTAATAGTTGCTGATCAAGAGGCTATTATTGAGTTTATACAGAAGCACATTATCTATAGGTTCAGATTGCCAGAGAGCATAACCACAGACCAAGGCTCTGTGTTTACTGGTAGAAAGATGCAAGAATTTGCCCAAGAAATGGGGTTTAGGTTGCTAACGTTAACGCCATATTATGCTCAAGCAAACGGTCAAGTCGAAGCAGCCAATAAGTGATAATAGGACTAATAAAGAAACATATTGGTAAAAAGCCAAGAAACTGGCACAAAACTTTGGACCAAATATTATGGGCCTGTAGAACATCTCCTAAGGAAGCTACTAACACTACGCCTTTCCAACTCACATTTGGTCATGATGCAGTGCTGCCAGTAGAAATTCATCTACAATCAGTTCGAATTCAGAGACAAAACGAAATCCCAGCTGCATTATATTGGGAAATGATGATGAATGAATTAGTTGAGTTGGACGAAATTAGATTACATGCATTGGAAATTTTGATGAGACAAAAAGAAAGAGTGGCCAGAACATACAACAAAAGGGTGAAGAAAAAGTATTCATTATTAATGACTTAGTCTGGAAGGTTATATTGCCCATGGATAAGAAAAATAAAGCATTAGGTAAATGGTCACCTCATTGGGAAGGACCTTTTCGAATATTAAAAGTATTCTCAAACAATGCATATGAAATCGAAGAACTGGTGGATGATAAGCGTATCCTAAAGGTTAATGGGAAATATTTAAAGAAATATAAGCCACGCCTGCAGGAGATTCGAATAGTAACAACGTAACCAAGATATTATAAAAAGGCCAAAATGGCAAGATGAGATGCCAAAATGGCGTTGTTCGAATATTACATATAAGAAACCAAATTGTAGTCAAATAAACACTGAAATTTAGAAATAAGAATTATTTTTCAATCTGTTGAAAGTGCTTCGAAAAGATTCAAGTCTCTGCTGAGCGAAGCGCCTGGCTCCTTCCAAGGTTGCCACTTCTCCTTTAAGTTGTTCTGCAATTTCCATTTCTGCAAGCCCCTGGTTGAGAAGCTCTTCGAATTGGTTACCAGCAGTATTGGTTTCGAAGGCTATTTGTTGTTCTTTAGCCTCCTTAACCTTCTGTTGAAGTTCCAGAATCTTCCTTTCCCAAAGAAGTATGGACTCAGCTCGAGCCTCATAATCAGTTTTCGCCTGCTTTAGATGCATAACTTGATCCTCAGCTTCTTGAGAGAGTTTCGAAGCTTGTTCATAAGCAGCATCCATTGCAATGCGTTTTTCCTGAACCTTCTTGGCAGCAGATTCATCTTGGAGAAGGTAATCAGTTACGTTGTCTAGTAAAGACTGAAGATCGAACAAGAGAGTACTAACTGGCAAGGAGCAGGTAGCAAGATTGACCTTTGTAAGCAACTCCTTCATAGTATAGCAAGTAGTGCTATCTTGTTTGAGCACTTCGAATATATCCACATTGAGAATTGTTTTCCTGATCTTATTAAGAAGTATAATTCTTTCATCTGTGGGAAGAGGATAGCTGGTCGAACTTGTGCCAGCCCTAGCAAGTGGGATGTCCCTTTGAGCTAGCTTTGCCTTCATGTACCCAATAGGGTCATTTCGTCTCAAGAGTGCAAGCTCCTCGTCAGTCATTCGAGACAAAGAGGATTGAGGGAGTTCCACATGTAGGGGAGTCACGTCCATTTCAACCTCCATGGGTTTGTTGGTTGCATCACCATCCCCTTCATTCGTTTCGTGCTCATGATCTTCTTCATCATCATCCACGTCCACCACTTCGATGTCTTCTTTTTCACTGCTATTTGCATTGGACTCCGTCCCAGCAGTCGAACCATCATTGGCATCCTCCTCCTCAGACTCTTCGTCTGCAGATTCTTCGTCTCTTTGGCCAGAATCAGCTTTCTCTCCTTCAGTTTGAGTGTCCTTTGGATCCTCTTGAAGGGTTTCAAGAGGGGACTTTTGAAGAGAAGCTCTTTGCAAATCTTCTGCAGATGTTTGAAGTGGTGTTTCGTTTGTCTCTTTCAGAGGAATAGAGGTACCTTGATCATCCTGGTGTTCAGAAGTTCCAGCCAGAACCTCCATATTGGAGGAACCTTTGTTCTGTACAAAGTTGCTGGAATCTCCTTGAGGAGAGGAGTTGAGTGGAGCAGCAGCTTTGGATGGTGAGTTCGAAGTAGTGGAAGCTGGATTTAAGATGTTCTGCAAGGAGCAAGAGAATATTAAAAACATGCACCAAGGTAATAAGCAATTATTATTTTCAAAGAGATTTAAAGTTCAATTTACCTGTGGACTCTCGGAGGAGAGGTTACTAGCTATGCGTTCCAACATTACGTTGGAGGTCGAAGGTGGAATTTTGGATTTGGGTAAGGGAGCAGCATCCCTGGAATCAAGTCCAAAGACACTAGTTGGAACGGTACTTTTCGAAATGTCCTTCTTCTGCTTCTTCTTCGAAGCAGTTGGTAAGTTTCCTCCAGCCTTGGGGTCTTCCCCAATGGTGTTTGATTTTTGCTTCTTGGGAGTAGTAGGAGGAAGTTTGTTGGTCTGAAAAGATTTAAACAAAGAGTTAGGTGCAAACCATAAAACATTAGTGAATTCGAAACATCAAGGCTAAGTGATTACCGTTGGAGTTGGAACACTGGTTATTGTTGGTATTGTTGTTGTGGTTGTTGCAGCAATGGTTGTTGTTTCGGATGGAGTCACTTTGTCAGTGGTTTCGATAGAGGCTTGAGAGGCGCTCCCTTCTTTCGACTTCGAAGTGGCTGTCTTTATCCTGATGGCTGAAAATCGAAACAATTAAAGCAAAGGTTAAAGATATGGAAAATGAAAAACGTTTGGGATTTTCCCAAGCATTCGCACCTGTGCCTTGATCAGATTTAATCGACATGGCAGAAAGGTCGTATCGAAGGTGTCCTGGGAAATCGTGGAGCCAGTGTCGAGCCCATGTCACAGTCTCAGATGGCTTTGGTTTCCTTTGAAGATGTTTGAACATCTCTTTGCAAGTGAACCACCAAGGATATGGGGGAAACCAATCCAGAGCCAGTTCTGAGGTAGGTAGTCTAGGAAATTTAGGTGGATGCATTTCGAATGCCAACCTATACCTATCCTCAGGTGACAACCCTGAAGGAAGTTTTAACTTAGAAACTTTTTGTTTGAATTTTTCCTTCAAGGTCTCAGCCGCTTGATGCACAGTGGATTCCAAGCGTGTGGGGTCATAAGTAGTTTCAAAATAATTTTGAAAAGCTTTAATCTCTTTGGCATGAGTAAACATACCTTTCTTGGCTGGTACCTGCACATCGAAGGCATCAATTAGTTTCTGTTGAATTGTAAGAGTATCGAACATATAAGTTTGATAAAACTTGGTCCACCATTCCAGAAACCCCTTAGCTGTGAGATGGGTAGGTTCGAAGGTTATTAGCTCAAACTGGGAAAAGCCTTGGTATTGTTCTTGCTGTAATTTGGCTTCCCGTGCTTTGAAAGTTCGCCCAGAGGTAATGGCACTCTCAGTTTGAAATAAGGGTTCAGGAATTAGTTGGCATAAGCCAAACTGTCTCGAAACAAAATTTGGTTGGTAAGCGAAAAGGAAAATCTGATTCTTGGCTGGAGTTATTCTTGAAGAAATGAGTCTAGGTAGCAAAAAAGCTCTCCATACATCCTGAATCTCCTTGCTCTTGACAGCTTCTGAGAGAGCCATGGTGAACCAGGAAGGTCCATGAGCCCTCGAAGCAAAAGGCGCCATGGTCTCTTCGAACTTATGCCTTTTGGAGAATATCATGATGTACTTCGAGAATAGGACTTTGAAGTCATCTTTGTCGTCATTTGGAGTTAATCTTCGCAGCCTAGTGCCTTCGACTATTCTATCAGTTATCTCAGGGTCTTGTTCATCAATGGTGTTGGCAGTTGACAAGGAGGGTTCGAACATGGCGTTTAGCCATAGCTGAAGTAACCAAAAAGGGCCAGCCAACAGGATATTCTTGGAGGTATGGGATTTTAGGCTCGAAACAGCTGACCTTAGGCTTTCATAAAGGTCAACTAAGAGCAGTTCACTTAAGCACACTCTTCGATTTTCATGCAAATCCCTAGCTAGAGGAATAAACCTACTGGCTACCTGTAGGGATCTACTGCAGAAGACGTATCTTGACAGCCATAGGGTAAGGAAAGCAATGTGTTCTACATCAGACACACTATCTCCCTCAGCATGGTAGTGACTGATAAACTTGGAAAAACTTGCTAGTTTGACTTCGAAGTCGATTATACTTGAATGTTCTTAGTTGTCAGGGATATATGTTTCTCCTACTGGCGATAGCCCAGTGATGGCCGCTATGTCGAAGAAGGTAGGGGTAATCATTCCACCAGGGAGATGGAAAGTATTATAGGTACTGTCCCAGAAATAGAGGGACGCGAATAACAAAGGGTGGCTGTAAGTGAAACCAGGCTTCGACAGTTTAATCAAATTGTAGATACCTAATTCTTCCCATTGCTGGGATTTCTTAGCTTCTACCTTATTGAACCAGTTTTGATAAGCAGTGTCTGAGGTGGGGCAAGATCGAAACGGTTTAAAATTACTTTTTACATAGTCTAATACAAAAGGGTCCTTAGGAGGAACAATTGGATTTTCCATGGTGTTTGAGCCAGAAGATTCTATTGCCTCAGGGGCGTCCATTTTGTTAAACAAGGGTTTGAAACTATAGCAAATTGGGAAAATTGTCCTGGTATCTTTTAGAATTTCAAAAACCGTAAGAGGGCCCATTAAAGCTAACCTCTTACCAGCAACGGTGGTAGGAATGAGTACCTGTGATGCATAAAGCATTTCTTTTTCCTTTGAGATCATCTGGGGAGCAAGAACGGATTGACCTTGGTGAGTGATAACCTTACTTTCCATTGTAGTTCCTGCGGTCTTTCCTTTCTTCTTGGAAACCTTTTTGAGTTGGGATGAAGTAGAAGAAGACATTTTTTAAGAATGTTGAAAGCCTAGGGTTTTTGGCGAGAGAAGAAGGATAAAAGATTCAGAATGTGGAAAGAAAAGAAAAAGACTAAGTTGATGATGTTTTATAATGTGGAAGTTTAAGCATCCACTGAATAAGGTTGTGATACGTGGTACTTATGGGTTGGTGTGATGAAGAGGTGGCGTAAAGTTAACATGGGTAATAGGCGTGATTAAAGATAATCATTGTTTTGTAACTGCACCATACTGTGAAGTGGCTCCAGGCGGTTAAGGAATCCAAAAAGTGTTATGATTGACGTGACTGGAGTCAAATGCATTAAATGTTACGATGATTCGAAGGTCGCATCAAAATCTTGTGTAGATGTTTAAAATAAGTATTTCTCAAAGAAATCGAAATACATATTTTAAAGGGGCATTTTGTTGGCTGAAGATTTTGATAATATTATTAGAAGCCAAGTGAATTGAACGTTTCGATCAAAATGAAACAAAGCGTCATGTTTCGAAGTAGCAGAAGCAGTGTTTCGAATAAGCATATCAAAGCTTGGAGCTTCGAGTGGAAATTATGGGAACATATCTAAAGAAGTCTCGAAATGACAACAAGGCTGTGTCTGAGAAGTGCGTTCGAAGCGGAGAAGTACCAAAACATTTTAAATTCAAATGCAAGCGGGACATTTGAAGTTTGAAATTTATGTGCTGGAGCATTTGGAGACACGTGGAAACAAGAGAGAGGCATTGTTCTGCATGTTCTGAACGTGGCATAATCTTATAGCAAGACCGTTATGGTCGAAGTAGTATAAATAGAAGTCTTAGTATTAGGATTTCGTGTGTCATATCTATTGTACTAAATACTCAGTAAACATTCAAATTACCACATGGCTAGGGAAACGAATGCAAGAGCAATGTACGTATGATAGCACCACATGTTTATGATTTAATGAAAACCTTTTTATCATTTCCAGTACTTTCCTTTATCTTCTTGCCAAATACCATTTACAAGTTTTCTCATTTAAAGTCTTTTTATTCGAAATCTTTTCATTGAAGCCTTACATTTTAATGCTTTCTTTACATTTCAAACACTTTACATTTCAGAAAACTGTCATACTTTTCATGCCTTTATCTTCAAGTTTTATCCTTCGAACGCCTATTTTTACTTAAAGTCATTTTACAGATTTCTTGCATTTAACGCTTTCTTCATATTTCGAATCTTTTACATTCCAGAGCATCTTTTACATTAACTGTTTTTATAATTCGAAGCCATTTACTTGCTTTTTATGCAATTTTACATGTCTTTACAATTAACATTTATTCATGCAAGTTAGTTTCGCGCACATATATTTTGATTACACCTTTAGATCTTTAAGAGAGAAATCGAAATAAGTCAAACACCTACGCAACACTCAAATACCAACCATGAATATCTGTTCGATCATGAGAGTTACCCTAATGACCAATGAGTCCTAGGATCAATCTAGTCGATCCTGCGAGTTACCAGAGAAATTGAATAACAGTCAGTAAGTTTATTCGATAGTTTGGAAGACTAGCGGTTGTTTACCAGAAATCACTGGAAACACCTGGGTCATAGGGTTACTTCGAGATGAAAGCATGGATAGTAGGGATATGATAAGGAACCTGGGTCGTAGGGTTACTTCGAGATGAAAGCCTGGATAATAGGGCTATGAGAAGGAACCTGGGTCGTAGGGTTACTTTGAGATGAAAGCCTGGATAGTAGGGCTATGAGAAGGAACCTGGGTCGTAGGGTTACTTCGAGATGAAAGCCTGGATAGTAGGGCTATGAGAAGGAACCTGGGTCGTAGGATTACTTCGAGATGAAAGCTAGATAGTAGGGCTATAAGAAGGAACCTGGATAGTAGGGTTACTTCGAGATGAAAGCCTGGATAGTAGGGATATGAGAAGGAACCTGGGTCGTAGGGTTACTTCGAGATGAAAGCCTGGATAGTAGGGCTATAAGAAGGAACCTGGGTCATAGAGTTACTTCGAGATGAAAGCCTGGATAGTAGGCTATGATAAGGAACCTGGGTCGTAGGGTTACTTCGAGATGAAATCCTGGATAGTAGGGTTATGAGAAGGAACCTGGGTCGTAGGGTTACTTCGAGATGAAAGCCTGGATAGTAGGGCTTATGGGAAGGAACCTGGATAGTAGGGTTACTTCAAGATGAAAGCCTGGATAGTAGGGCTATGAGAAGGAACCTGGATGGTAGGGTTACTTTGGAATGAAATCCTGGATAGTAGGGGTTATGGGAAGGAACCTAGATAGTAGGGTTACTTCGAGATGAAAGCCTGGATAGTAGGGCTATGAGAAGGAACCCGGTTCGTAGGGTTACTTCGAGATGAAAGCCTAGATAGTAGGGCTATGAGAAGGAACCTGGGTCGTAGGGTTACTTCGAGATGAAATCCTGGATAGTAGGGCTTATGGGAAGAAACCTGGATAGTAGGGTTACTTAAAGATGAAAGCCTGCATAGTAGGGCTTATGGGAAGGAACCTGGATAGTAGGGTTACTTCAAGGTGAAAGCCTGGATAATAGGGCTTATGGGAAGGAATCTGGATAGTAGGGTTACTTCAAGGTGAAACCCTGGATAGTAGGTGTTGTACCCCAAAATTTTCCCTCCCATATTTCTCAATACATGTCAAGTCAGGTCCTCAAATTGCTCAAGGAAGTTCAAGAGTTGACCAGACAAACTCTCTCCTAAGGCAGTCTACCTCAAATTAGGTTTTCATTTTTTATTAGGATATGTGAACCACAAAGGACTCAAATTCTCACCATTATCCTAATATATTCTCAAGATCATCCATGTCAAGTTTCAAGCCTTGCAGAAGAAGTTTGCTCAATCAATTGCTCAAAGGCCTAAAAATCGACTGTGTTAGGTCAAAAGTCAACTATGGCCCACATACAGTCAAACTTCAAGATTTTTGGTCAACATCCTCATTTTGAAGTATCATTCATCATTTTATCAAAGGTTGATCATGATTCATCAAAGATTGCTCACAATTCATCAAAACCCAGAAGTTGCTAAATTAGGGTTTTGTAGGAAAAGTCAACTCAACTTTGACCAAGCATAACTTTCTAATACTTCATCAGAAATGACCCATCCAAAGCTCATTTTAAGGGGATGCAATTATCCACAATTCATATTCATCTCCCAAGTTTAAAATATGCACTCACAAAAAGTTATAATTTTGGACACTATAGGTTATTTTGAAAAGTCAACAAAAACACCTTTTGGGTCAAAGCTTCATACATGAACATGGAAGAGTCAATTGAGATAATACCAAAAGGGTTTCTTAGAGGACATCCTAAGATTTCTAAAAAGTCCAAGAACACCTCTCTAGGGTCAAAATTGAGAGAGTTATGCATTGTCCAAGTTGACCTTTTTTGCAAAATTGCCAAAAGTCAACATTGATCAAATTTGCATTTTTTCCAAAAGGGCCCATGTTTTCTTGTTTGAAACATGTTTCTAATAGGACCCACGACCCCTAAGCTTTTACAACTTTTATTTTATTATTTTTATCATTTCTTTTGATTTTTTATTCATTTAAATCAAAATAAATCAAATTAAATGGTAAAATAATAAAATCAAATCTTGGATTTTTTGTGCATCTTTTGAGTCTATGTACAGCTAGAAGGACAACCAATTCGTGCAAGATTTATTTGGGTGGAAAAAGATTGGATTGAAGCAAATTTGGAAATATATCATATGTCATGAAAGACCAAATCAAATCTTCATAATGGGCAATATTCAATTTGTTTTTGTTGACCTAATGTGTTGCACTACATATACAGAAGGAATCCAAGGCAATAGAGGAGGTTGAGCAGTCGTGAAAGAGGCAGAACAAACTTCAAAATTTCAAAGAAAAAGTGCAGATCGAATTCTAAGCTACAGGCCATCTCAAGCCATCCTAACCTTACCAAACGGTTGCTGGACGTCTCAGGAACATGTTCCAATCACTAGCAAGCCTTCCCACGTCCTGAAACACTTTATAGGAGCATCACGGTCTGCCCTATTTCTTGGAATTCAATTATCATGATTTATACATCATTTGCACGTTTTGATTATATATTCTTGTTCCTTATTGAGTTTGCAAGCTAATAATTCTATTCAATTGCATTTTTGATGACTGTATGTAAAACTGCCATGGCTAGGGTTTCTTGGTTAGTTTTAGGGCTTTGTAGTACATGTTAAATTGGACGTTGATTCTGGTACCATGATACTCGTGAGGATGAGACGAGTTGATTGGTACCAACCATGATCATTTATCTTGCCTGTGGACAATTTTTGAGATACACAGGTCTATACCTACAACGAAACGTCCGTAGGTAAAAGATTGTTTACCTAAAACGACGGTTTGGTGAAGAAGACGATGCGTGGCACTCCCTGGTTGGGTGGTTTGAACTTTAGCGCGTTTTTTCCATTAACCATTATTTTTCATATATTATATTTTGTTTTCATTATATGTATAAACAAGTCAAGTAGCTTAGTTGGCAAGCGTGCATTGGAAATATGCATAAGGACCCGGGTTCGATCCCCAGGTCCCATATTTGTTTCATTTTTTTTTTCAACAGGTGATCAAGCGCGTTGCATTAGTGTACGTCCACCATGTACCATCAACATCTGGCCATCAAACACATCTCTGACCCAGATCAACGTGCCACCATTGGAGGCCTACCATGCTCCTCAAGTCAACCTACACATCAGATCCAACGAAGTCAAGCATGCCTTAACTTTATTGGGCCCAGAAATTCAGTTGGCACCCCCTTTCAACAAATACCACCAGGCCCATTTACTTCTTTTTTTATTTCTTATCTTTATTTTATTCTTTAATATTTTAATTTCCTTTATTTATTTTAATTCACAAATTAATCTTTTTTCATAAAAACCATAAAATCAATAATTCATAAAAAAAATAGGATTAGTTTTCTTATTATTATCAAATTAATTTAATTTAGTTTAACTTAGGGAAATTGTAATTTATTTTTGCAAATAAAATCAAATAGAAAGGTTAAAACTCTTGATTTAATTTTATTTTATCTTTTTCTCAAATGCATAAAAATACAAAAAATAGGTTTTAGAATAAATTAAGGTGTTTTTATTTAAAATTAATTATAATTTAAGATTTTCTTTTTTAATTTAATTTTTTTCATTATTTTCTTAAAATAACAAAAACATGACAAAAAAACATTTGTTTCTTTAATCAATCGCAAATAGGATTAGTCAAAGGGTCAAAACCCTAATCGTCTCGTATTTAATTCGCCGCGCCCTTGTTAATTATTTTACCATTATTTTGTAACTGCTCACTGGGTTTGTAATAGTTAACATAGGGTTTTTATTTACTGTTTAAATCCCCGATTTTTTTGGTTATGTAATTAATCCCCCTCCCCGAAGCCTTGTAATAGCTAGGTTTATTTTCTCTCATTTTTAATTCTCGCAAATATTTAACTGCCTAGATGTATGCTAATAGGATTGTATGGCAAGAATGCATGACAAATTAAAACGATTAGAAAACCCTAATGTGCAAAGATAAATAACTGAAACAAATCACTCGCACATATCACTCTTAGGGTATACTCTCACTTCGGTTGCCTTCGATAAACGATCATTAAGCATAGGATGTCTTAGTGGTTGCCCTTTAGTATAAAAAGATCAAAATGTCCCATTCGAACGTTGCCTCAGAAATGTTGCCTCGGAAATGTTGCTTCGAATAAGATCTTAAGACTCTAGGGTTACTACTAAGGTGTTCTAACATTGCTTTAGTGATCGTACGTCCCTTTCGAATTGACCCTTACAAACTCCAACGACGGTGCTACCTACTCCTCAATAGTGGGATAGCGCTGTCTAAAGGAAACAAGAATAGAAACAATTTTTTTTCCCGAGTAGGTAGATGCTAGTAGGTACTTGCTCAAATAAAAACTTTTCACACTTACACCTTTCAAAAAAAAATTCAAAAAAACTTCGTCACACCCTTGAGGACTGATACAAGGGTTATCACGAGGTAAAACATTCTTCAAAAACAAAGCACACAAACACAAGCAATTTAAAAATGAGCAAGTACCTAAGAGTCCATGGAAAACCATGGATAGAAAGGGTGCTAATACCTTCCCTTTCTTTAATCTACCCCCCGTACTCAAAATCTCGAAAAAAGGATTTTTTTTCTGTACTTTTTTCCTTTCCGGTTGGATGAAATAAAAGTCGGTGGTGACTCTTGCTTACCGCGACATTTTTGCAAACACAAAACGTAAAACACAAACCAGTATTAACAGTCGGTTCTGCCACCGTATCACAGAACTGGCGACTCTGCTGGGGAATGCTAATAAGTGGGGTATACCTTAGGATCTAGGTCATCATAATTGCTTCTCTTGATTGCTTTGTTTGCTTTACTTTTAAGGGTTTTGTTTGGGGTTACTATAGATCCTACACCAGGATCTGGGGAATACCTTTTAGGTAAGTAGCAATAGACTATGAGGGAACTGTACGACATAGACCGATACGGTTGAAGCAGTAGCTACATTGATGTGGCACATTGGTTAGTACCGGTATCTCTTGTGGAGAAACGAGGAGAATACGGGGCCACTGCGTAGTGTCATTAAGCATCAACTGACCTTAGATCCTTCAATCGCCCAACTTGGCCGTTAGAAAGTAGTGAGATAGCCGGCCTCGGTGTAGAGCTGAGAACTGGTTGATACTCTATGCTACACTTATTGAGACCATACTCTCGGAATAGTTATGGCCGCAAGAAAAGATTATGTGAGCTGAAACCATGACCGATGGAGGATGGTCAGTGATATTGAGATCCTCTAGAACCGGGTTACTTTTCTAGGACAGGTTTGAACCAACTTAACTTCAAGAGGGTATTACCTTTGACCTCATGCAAGCCTTAAACCTAAGGGCTTTGTGTGATTTGATTGTGTTTGCAATACTTGTGTTTGCTATACCCGTGGTTTATCATGACATAATGCATCATAACATGACATTCATGCTTCATTACACTAACCATTTCAAAGACCAAGGGAATTTACCTTTGTTCTGTTTTGCAGATCATGGCTTCCGTGCGCAGAAATACCATCCGAATCAACTTTGTGCAGATACCTGCCCAACTTAAAGAGCTAGCCTCAAGAGTTTCTGAGACTTCTATGTTCATTAAGAGACACGGTCGACTTCTCAGCCTGGTTACTTCAAATCTTGACGAACATATGATGAGCGTACTATTTTAGTTCTTCGATCCCGTGCATCATTGCTTCACCTTTCCAGATTACCAGCTGGTACCCACCTTGGAAGAGTTCTCTCATCTATTGGGCATATCTATTCTTGAACCGGTACCCTTCACAGGTATGGAAGAAGTTCCTAGACCAGAAGACATCGCCTCACCTTTGCATTTGAAACGGGCTGATGTGGTATCCAATTGGGAAACTCGAAGTGGGGTCGAAGGTTTTCTAGCCAAATTTATGATGGACCAGGCTCAACTATTTGGGATAATTTGAATTTTCAGGCTTTTGAAGATGTCTTGGCTCTTCTTATCTATGGTTTGGTTCTATTCCCTAATCCAGAATCCTTTGTAGATGTGAATGCTGTCAAGATTTTCCTTTCTCGCAACCCTGTGCCTACCTTGCTGGGAGATATCTTACATGCTCTCTATACTCATACTATAAGGAAAAGTGAGACTCTTATGTGTTGCATGTCGTTGCTATCGAGGTGGTTTATTTCTCATCTCCCTAAGTCTGTGCTGAAGAACGAAGAAGGTTTGGGTTGGTCGTACAGAATAATGTCACTTGCTCAT
Organism: Vicia faba; assembly: GCA_948472305.1. Taxonomy (NCBI): domain Eukaryota; kingdom Viridiplantae; phylum Streptophyta; class Magnoliopsida; order Fabales; family Fabaceae; genus Vicia; species Vicia faba. The sequence continues at coordinate 944,455,318 of OX451735.1, forward strand.
ACATATATTATTTGGTGTTCCCGGGCTATGGAAGACACTGCTATTATTGACCGTTGTGGAGGATACCCTAATGTCCCATTGCTTAGAATCAGAGGAGGTATAACTTACAATCCTTGCCTAGCGTTGCGACAATTTGGTCGTGCTCGAAGAGATGGTCCCCATGAGTTACTTCTTGAGGACATTGTATTTGACTATAAGGAGGATGTTGAGGAGCATCGCTGGAGGTTTATACAAGCTTGGGGCATGGTAAACAGATATGACCCCAAAGTGTTGGGACCAAAGACTTCCCTTCCTATGCAGCCTTATCTCCAATGGGTCCGAGCTCGTGCCCAGAAGCTTATGATGCCTTATGCGGCCGTATTACCAGTGATTATGGAGCCCACTAATGAAGAAGGCATTCCTTACACAGTTCTCTATCCTTACATACCTACTGATCCTGGGGAGTTATAGAGGTCTTGGATTTAGCTGAAGAGTGAGCGGGACACTTACCGGGAGCAGTTCCATGAGCAAGAAAGGAAGGTTTTGAAGCTCACCAGGCAGCTTGAGGAAGAAAGAGTAATCAATGACTACATCAGCACAAAGAGGAAGCGTCCATGGGACTTTTGATTTTTCTTTTCTAGTTTTAGATTTGTTTTATTTACTTCTTTGTAACGCCTTAAAAGGCATTTTGAACCTTTCAAATTTAAGCTAATAAAGATTTGTTTATTTTTGGTTTGCAAATTTAAATCTCCCAAAGTCTTTGAAATCATTACATACGCATCCATTTATCATGCACATCAGTACATGTACCCCTATAGGTTTCTCATCTTCTTCGTTGTTTATTTCACGCAGAAATGTCTTCCGATCAAGCCATCAAAGATCTTCAGGAGCAGAACGCCCAATTCCAACAGATGTTCATAAGTCTGGCTAAAGGGCAAGAGGATCTAAAAACCCTTATTCTGAAAGAGAAGAAGAAGAAGAAGAAGAAGACAAGTATTCTGAATATGGGTAGAAGATTCGGAGAAAGGTTGAGGCAACCAGTTGATCTAACCACCTCGTCCAAAGAAGGGGAGAACCAAGAAAGGGAAAAGGACCCTAGTCCTGCAGTTTTTGAAGACGATACTGATTACAATGATGAGCAATATCCTCCTGCTGAGGATAGGTATAAGCAGCTAGAAGACCGTCTGAGCGCTATGGAGATTCAGAAAATACCTGGTTTGGATTTCAGAGAATTGGGTTTGGTATCGGGAGTGGTCATCCCTCATAAGTTCAAAGCTCTGATTTTTTCCAAGTACGATAGAGTATCCTGTCCAAAACTCCATCTCCGCCCGTATGTCAGAAAAATCCAACCCCACACTACTGATAGAAATTTATGGGTGCATTTCTTTCAAGATAGTCTATCAGGGACTCAACTTAAATGGTTCTACCAGTTAGAAGGAGCCAGTGTCCAAAACTGGGAAGATCTTGCTGCTGCTTTCTACAAGCAGTATCAGTATAACGCCGACCTTGCTCCCACTCGTACTCAGCTCCAGGGTATGTCCATGGGTGCAGGTGGAGGTTTTAAGGACTATGCTCAAAAGTGGAGAGACTTGGCTAGAAGAGTCCAACCCCCGTTGTCTGATAGGGAGTTGGTTGATATGTTTTTGGGGACGCTATCTGATCCGTTTTTCAATCACTTGATCGGCAGCTCATCATCTGAGTTTACTGAGTTGATTTTGACTGGAGAAAGAGTAGAAGCTGGAATTCGAAGTGGTAAGATACAGAAGGATGCCTCTTCGAGTTCGGTAAAGAAGCCTTTCACTGGTAAGAAGGAAGCTAGTGCAGTCTATAGCCCTAGGGGCCAGGGAAGATTTGAACACCTTCAAACGGTAAATGCTGTAGTGATACCAAGGCCCACAGTTGCTCCACAATGCAACAATCAACAAAGGGTGGAAAGACCACAACGGCAGTTTACCCGCATCAACATGACTTTGGCTGAAGTTCTGCCTCACCTGCTGAAATCCAACTTGGTAACATTGAGAGAGGCACCCAAGAATCCAAACACCACTTCTCCCAGATACAATCCCAACGCGCAGTGCGCCTACCATTCTGAGAGCCCAGGCCACGATACAAATGATTGCTGGGCTCTGAGAAACAAAGTACAAGGTCTGCTTGAAGCCAAGGAGATAGAGTTTGATGCTCTAGAAAAGATGAATGTTATAACTGCTCCCATGCCCAAACATAGTCGTGGAGTTAATGCTATTGACACTGATCTGTTTGTGATCTCTATTGAAGAAATTTCTACTCCTCTGATGACTGTTAAGAAGAAATTGTTGTTGGCTGGTTTATTTCCGGGTTATGGTTAAGGTTTCCACATGTGTTCAATTCTACCTTTCGGTTGTTATTTATTGAAATCAGGTGTTCAACGCCTGATGGATAATAAAGAGATTTTGTTCTAGAAGACTATGATCCCTGCTGTTCCCATTGAAGACGTTGCCATTATAACCATTTCTGCCAATCCTTCCAAGGTTTCCTCGAGAAAACCTGTTAGGATTACACCTATTCTAAGAATTGCTCCGCTCATAATCACCGCTCCTGGTCCCATCCCGTACACCTCAGATAAGGCTATCCCATGGAATTACGGTGCTGACGTGTATTATCGTGGTATTAAGCAAGATCTGAAGAAGCTGATACTGATGTCAGTAATATTGTCGGGACTAGTAAGGTTACCCGAAGTGGAAGGGTTTTCTCTCCTGAGATTGTTCCGAAGATCATCAAGCCTACTATTATTCCAACTACTGCTCCAACCAGCACTCCTGACATTTCTCTTGTTCCTGCTCCAGTTATTACCCCTGCTGCTGAGCCATCTGGGACTAGGGGCAAGGAAATTATAGGTGAGCCTTCCCGGGAAGAGGAACCTAGGAAAATCGTTGTGGAAGCCTCTAAGCAAGAAATAGAAGAAATACTGAAAATTATCAAGAAGTGCGATTACAATGTGGTCGAGCAGTTGGGGCAGACCCCATCAAAGATATCCATGTTGTCTTTACTGTTGTGTTCTGAAGCCCATGCGAAGGCTTTGATTGCATTTCTCAAAACTGCGCATGTGCCGCAGGAAACTTCAGCAGATCAGTTCAAAGATTGCATGGCCATCCTAACTGCTGACAATGGGCTGGGCTTCTCAGATACGGATCTGACACTGAAAGGAAGAAATCATAATGATGCTCTGCATGTCTCGATGGAGTGTAGGGGCACTACTATGGCCCATGTGCTAGTAGATACCGGGTCTTTGTTGAATGTTTTGCCAAAGAAAGCGTTAAACCGTTTGGATTGTGAAGGTTTGACCTTAAAGCCTAGTAATATTGTGGTAAGGGATTTTGATGGATCCAAGAGAATGGTGCACGAGGAGGTGGACATCCCTTTCAAAGTGGGTTCTCAGACTTTTGGGTCCACCTTCTACGTAATGGATATCAGACCATCGTATTCTTGCTTGCTGGGTTGTCCTTGGATCCATAGGGCTGAGGCAGTTATTTCCATGCTCCATCAAATGTTGAAGTACCCAGTGAAGGGAAAGATTGTCACAGTGCACGGTGAAGAAGAGTATATGGTGAGTCATCTCAATTCCTTCTGCTACGTAGAGATGGACGAGGAATTCATATAAACTCCTTGTCAGAATTTCGAAGAGGTCCCTCAGTTCTCGGCATCAACTGAAGTTACTATCAATAAACCTCCACTGAAGATGGCTTCTCTCAAGGATGCCAGGTGTGATACGGTGGGAGAACTGACTTGAGGTTTTGCGTTTGCGTTCGCAAATGTTTCGGTTTAGCAAGAGTCGCCACCAAATTTTTATTTTATCCTAAGGAAAGGTCAAAAAGAACAGGAAAGACCTTTGAGATGTTTTCTTGGGTTCGAGGAGTAGATTATGAAAAGGGAAGGTGCAAGCACCCTTTTCATCCATGGTTATCCATGGCTCTTAGTTATTTGTTTAGATCACTTGCTTTTCTTTTCCAATTGTTTGAAATGGTGCTTTGTGTGTGGTTTTGAAAGATGTTTTGAAAAGAGGCCATCGTTGTGGCGACCTTTGTAATGATTCTTGCTTGAATATATACAAAGGTGTTTTTGTCTTTTGAAAAGATTTCAATGTTTGAAAGTTTGATTTGGGAAATGTTTTGAAATTGTGTTGTGAAGTGTGTTTGAAAATAGCAAGGATGTTTTTGCAAGCTTTTTTGATCAAGTAACTAAGAGCTATCTACCCTATTTTACTCAAAGATCTTTCATAATATTTTTAACCCTTTTGACAGTGTTGTTTCACCATTGCATTTGGTGAACAACCTTGTGTTAGGATGTTAAACGGGACAGGCGCGGGTCATCGTATAGACCATGATAGCAATTATGTCAAGTATTTTGGCAAAATTTTTTAAGGGACTTGATCATTTTTGTTTAGGCAACCAAGATAGCGTCATCGAGGGACTATGATCTTTTGTTTTGTTTTTGTTTTGCCAAAGTACCCAACATGCATAACATGGCCCATTTTTGAAGGCAACAAGTGAATTGTAACCCTAGGGGTGCAAGTGTGCATTGTGTTTGATTTTCATGCATATTTGTCTTTGATTAGGTCAAACTATTTGTTGATTTAGATTTTTGCATACAAACCCTAATTCTCTAATCATGGCATAATTGAAAGCGTAAAGTGCGAGAATTAAAATTCTAAGCTATTACAACATGATTATGGGGATGGGGGTACAATCTTTGAATGAGGGGTATTTGACAAGAAATATAAACCCTAGTTTACTATTACATCCAAATTGAATCCCAAAGCATAAATATTAAAAGGGGCAATATTTAAATAAACAATGTAAATAAATATATCAAATAACATGAAGTATGAAAAAAAGGTATTTTTGTTCATTTATGTATGTAAAATATTTTATGTAAAAAATAAAGAAATAAATAAAAAGATTAATTTATTGGTTTAAGGGGTAAAACCCTAATTTCTTTAAGAAAATAAATATATTATATTATTTATATACAATAAAATATATTAATATGTAAAAAAAATAAAATATACTTAAAAAAGTATTTTTTAGTATAAATAAAAATAAAAGTAAAAAATGTAATATTTTTATATTTTTTTTCTAAAGTATTTAATAAAATAAAAGTATATATGTATATATATGTATATTAATTATATTAAATATGTACAACATAAAATAAAATATGTAAAAAAATAAAATATATTTACAATAATATATTCAGTGTGAATAAAAAATAAGAAATAAAAATAAAGGTATAATTTACATATTATTTTTAAGTTTAAATAAATAATATAAAAGTATTTAAATACTTTTCATGTTAGAAAAATTAAAATAAATTGTCAAATAAATGTGAAAAAATCATGAAAATATTTTTGAGCATTTTTTATGTTTGGAAATAAATAAACAAAATCAGAAATGAAAACAAAAATGCAAAAATATAAAAATACAAGAAATTGGGCCAGGGGGTGCAAAAAGGAAAAGAGGGGGTGTCAAAAGTAGCCAGACCAAGCCCAACCCAAAACTTCATCTTCAACCTTCGGCATTTGAAAAAACACGCGCGTCCCTGTACAAAATACCAGATCCTGTATACGTGATCTATTGCAAAAACACACAACATCAAACTCGTAGAGAATTTAAAGATAATTCCAACCATATAAACAACTTGTCCTAACTCTCAAAGACCAGAGAGAATTTCTCTGGCCCTAAAATCTGACCTAGTTTTTTCATCATGTTCATGGATGAAATTCTCCTAGCACACTTAATATAAATGAAAACTGAGCATATGTACAACTTCATGGCAATGAACACTACATTTTTTATTCACAAACCTAAAGCTAAATGTTCCTAAATAGAGAGATAGAAAGTGAAGAAAAACCTGTTTCAATTGGATTCGTGTAGGGCAATGTAGTGCTTTTCAACAAGGCTTGAGATGTCTGGTAGCTTGCTTGAACTTCACTTGACCTTCTCTAATAGCTAGCTTGCCTTGAATGTCCTTGAATCAGCCTATAGAACTCAACCTGCACAAAGTCAAAATGAAAATGGTGAACACTGTAAATGGAGTTACAATTGGTGTTTGAGGTTTGGGATAGCTTGGGTGAGTTGAATAGAAGGTGTTTGAAGCAACTTGGGGGCAAAACGCACGAGCCAAATGAGCTATGGCACTCAGGTTGCAGAACCTGCCCTGTTTTGCCAAAGAAGTGTGATTTTTGGCTATGGGGTGTTTAGAGGCTCAAGCAATCGTGTTTCTAACTCAAAGGGGTGTGAGAAAGATGTTCAAACTGTTTGTGTAAGTTAGCATTGGCTGGTTTTCAAGTTCTCAAGTTTTGGACAAATTTCTTGTTTTTGAAGTAAGAATGTGGAAGTGAAGTTACAGGCTTGTACAGGCTATCAAATATGCTTGCATACATTGCCCTTGGCCCCTCTAACTTGGAGATTTGATTTGCTCTCTGAGATTTGGACCAATGCTCAAGGGATTGTGGTTTGACATAAAGCACATTATGGCAAAAATGGAAATGTGCCTTTTTCTACTTAGGGCTTAATTTTGTGTACAATGTCCAAATGGACAAAACAAAAGCTTAGACTGATGGATTTGCATTTAATTATGGAGTGTGAAGTGGTTTAGAGGCCTGCAAACTAGTGTAAGGCATGCTGATTTGAAAATGCAACTTGTATGAACATGAATATGCCATGGATGAAAAGTGAGTTTTTGCCAACTTCAAGCCTTCGATTCTCCCTAACCACAAATGTGTTTGAGGAGTTCTTGGACAATTTGGAAATCTTGCAACATGCTATATAATCCATCTTTGAAATGAAAATTGAGACTCCAATTGGAACTATGTGAAAAATGGCCAAGAAGATAGGTCAAAATCCTGCCTAAACTAGGGCAAAATTTCACTAAGTTAAAAGTTTTAGGTACCCTTGTTCCAAAAATCATAACTTGAGATCCAAGCTTCTTTTGAGAAAACTTTGTGAATCAAAGTTGTCGACTTTGTGGAGGACTACAACTTTCATGTTGGGGTTTTTGTTTGAATCCATTTTCATCATGGTGAAAATGTGGGGCAAAGTTAGGAAAAATTAAGAAAATTTCATAACTTAGAAAAATTCTAAGTTATGAAAATTTTCAATTTCAAACCCTAATTTGCAATTTTGGGTTTCTTGATGAACAAGTTTCATAATTTGACACATCTTGATGAAAAATGACCCTTGGCACTTGATTTTGACCAAAAAGTCAAAGTTTGACTTTTCAGTGTACAATCCAATTTTGATCAGTTGACTGAAAAATTCATCTGTCAATCCCATGCATTTGAGATCTTTTGAACTTGTTGAATAAGTAAAGATGATGTCATCGAGTCCTTGAGTCCATGGTTGAACCTAATTTGCCATTGGCTAGGTCAAAAAGTCATAAATTGCCTTTGTACAGTCAAAACCCTAAAAATGACCATTTTGCCCTTTTGGTGATCTGATCAAATTTCTTGTGGGGTTGTGGTCCAAACTTGATCCAATGGTTCACGTGAGTTCATAATATTGATGTGGGTCAAAATTCATGAGGTTTGACTGTAAAGTGGCCACATTTGACTTTTTCCCCAATATAGTTGATTTCTAGGTTAACTGTCCAATTGACTGGGCAAACTTTGATTCAAGGCTTGAAACTTGGTATGGACAAACTTATGAGTCCAATATGAAGTATGAAAGTCAATTTGAGCATTGAAGGTCCAAAAATCCTTGTGCAAACTCAAACCCTAGTTTAGGTAATCAGTGCAAGGAGATGTCTTGAGCAGAGCAAACCCTAGTTTGATCTTGAGTTCAAAGAGCCTTGTGATGAGAAATGTTGATAAAATGAGAGGGCAAATTTTGGGGTACCACACCAGGGCTGTAATTGAAGAAGGTGGGTGTACCAATTGGGGTCAGCTCCCTGATTTCACTCACAAAACTGACAAATTTGGTTTGGGCTTTACTATAGGGGCTCAAAGGGCTGTTAGGCGCACTCGGGATGGAAGATCTCCTCTACACATCAGCAATCAGGGAATTAATGTAATTGAAGACAGTGAAGAGGATTCAAACATCGACAGTTGGATCTACCCAACAACCAATAGTGGACTGAATAACTGGACGGCTAGGGACTTCATACCTGTTTCTTTTATTCCGCAGTAATTGACTCATTTATTTTAATTTGTAATAAACAATTTGAAACTTTACGGCCCGGTGCCTTGCCCGAGGTACCTTGGCTTTGCTTGTGAGGGCTATTATTTGTCATTTCATATATCATTAATAAAGCATTGGACGTTTCTTGCATACAAATTTTGCGCTCCTTATTTTTCTTTTCTGTCTCTCACTTTATCAAAACAGTTATTCTCTTACACACACTCACGTATCATACTGCAGATCCATATCCATTATGGATCCCATTGATAACAGCTTTGCTACTGCCAGTTATGACTTCAAAAATCCGATCAACCAAGCCGAGGACGAAGGTGAGGACGATTGTGAGGTACCTGGAGAACTTGATAGACTACTGCAGCAGGAAGAAAGGGCCATACAACCTCATGAAGAGCCATTTGAGTTAGTGAATTTAGGTACAGATAAAGACATGAAAGAGGTTAAGATAGGTGTAAATCTGGAGCCTAGTGTCAAACAACGGTTAATACAGATGCTACACGACTATGTTGAGATCTTCGCCTGGTCCTATGAAGACATGCCTGGTTTGGACACTGATATTGTGGTACATCGCCTGCCGACTAAAGAAGACTGCCCTCTGGTAAAGCAGAAAGTCCGCCGTATGCGCCCTGAAATGTCAGAGAAAATCAAGGCAGAGGTCATGAAACAGTTTGATGCAGGATTCTTAGCTGTCACTTCTTATCCGCAGTGGGTTGCTAACATTGTTTCGGTACCTAAGAAGGATGGTAAGGTACGGATGTGTGTGGACTACAGAGATCTGAACAGGGCAAGCCCCAAGGATGACTTCCCGCTTCCTCACATTGATGTTCTAGTCGACAACACCGTGCAACATAAGATCTTCTCCTTCATGGATGGTTTCTCTAGCTACAACCAGATCAAGATGGCTCCTGAGGACATGGATAAGATAACCTTCGTTACACAGTGGGGCACCTTTTGTTACAAGGTAATTCCTTTTGGGTTGAAGAATGTTGGGGCAACTTATCAGCGTGCTATGGTCGCTTTGTTCCACGATATGATTCACCACGAGATCAAGGTTTATGTTGATGACATGATAGCCAGGTCCCAGACTGAGGAAAAGCACCTTGATTATCTCCAAAAACTGTTTGGCAGGTTAAAGACGTACAAGATAAGTTTGAATCCGAATAAGTGTACCTTTGGGGTAAGGTCTGGTAAGCTTCTGGGTTTTATTGTCAGTGACAAAGGTATTCAGGTAGACCCTGCAAAGGTAAAATTCATACAAGAGATGCCGGCTCCCCGCACAGAGAAAGAAGTTAGAGGTTTCTTGGGACGCCTGAATTACATCGCCAGGTTCATTTCACATCTGACTGCTACTTGTGAGCCAATCTTCAAGCTGCTGAAGAAAGATCAAGTGGTAAAGTGGAATGATGAGTGTCAGACTGCTTTTTAAAGAATCAAAGAATACCTTCAAGAACCACCTATTTTGATTCCTCTAGTTGAAGGAAGACCTTTGATTTTATACTTGACAGTGCTAGACAGTTCAATGGGGTGTGTGCTGGGGCAGCATGACGAGTCTGGTCAAAAAGAGCATGCCATTTACTACCTTAACAAAAAGTTTACCGACTATGAGACCCGATACTCATTGCTCGAGAAAACTTGTTGCGCTTTGGCATGAACTGCTCGCCGACTGAGACAGTATATGCTGACTCACACCACCTTGTTGATATCAAATATGGATCCGATCAAGTATATTTTCGAGAAGTCCGCTCTCTCCGGAAGGATAGTAAGATGCCAGATGATCTTAACCGAGTACGACATCCAATACAAGACCCAAAAAGCAATCAAGGGGAGTGTATTGGTGGATCATTTGGCACATCAGGCCGTGGATGACTACCAGTCCATGAATTTCGAGTTCCCGGATGAGAATATCATGTTGGTAACCGGTTGCAAAGAACATGGACCGGATGAAGGACCCGAGGAGGGATCCCGATGGTCTATGTATTTTGATGGAGCCTCGAATGCATCAGGTAATGGCATTGGCGCTGTAATTATATCTCCTGAGGGCTTTCATACTCCGTTCACCGCCCGATTATGTTTTAACTGCACCAACAACATGGCGGAGTATGAAGCATGTATCATGGGTCTTCAAGCTGCTATTGACCTGAGGATTAAGTTTTTAAGTGTATTCGGGGATTCCGATCTGGTGATAAGTCAGATCAAAGGCGAGTGGGATACGAAGCACCCGAATCTTATTCCTTACAAAGAGTACGTATTGACATTGCTCCCACACTTTGAGGAGATAACCTTTGAACATTTCCCACGAGAGGAGAACTAGTTGGAGGACGCGCTAGCTACCATGTCTTCTATGTTCAAAGTCAGGTGGGACAATGAAGCTCCCCAGATTACCATTGAGAGGTTGGACGAACCCGCACATTGCTGTGACATTGAGACTGAAGAGGTAGCAGATAAACCCTGGTTCCACGAGGTAAAGAGGTATCTTGAGGCTCAAGAATACCTCGAGGGGGCATCTGTTAATGATAAGAAGTTTCTGAGAAGGTTCACTGCGAAGTTCTTCATTAGTAATGGAATCCTCTATAAGCGTAACCATAATTCAACCTTATTGTGGTGTGTAGACAAAAGCGAGGCAGAAAGGATCATGAAAGAGTTACATGAAGGTACCTTCGGAACTCATTCCAGTGGACATACCATGGCAAAGAAAATCCTACGAGCAGGATATTACTGGTCCACTATGGAAGCCGATTGTTATCAGCACTCTCGAACCTGTCATAAATGCCAAGTCTATGCTGATAAGGTGCATGTACCTCCGGTTCCCCTGAATGTTTTGACAGCTCCTTAGCCCTTTGCAATGTGGGGCATCGACATGATTGGCGAGATCAGACCTACTATGTCTAACAGACATCGCTTCATTTTGGTAGCAATTGATTACTTTACAAAGTGGGTTAAGGCAGCTTCCTTTGCTACGGTAACCAAGAACGTTGTGGTGCGGTTTATCCGACATAATCTGATCTATCGATATGGTGTACTAGAGAGGATTATTACGGATAATGGTACAAATCTCAATAACATGATAATCACCGAACTCTGCAAACAGTTCAAGATACAACATCACAACTCTTCTTCCTACCGGCCGAAGATGAATGGAGTTGTTGAAGCGGCTAACAAGAACATCAAGAAGGTCGTACAGAAGATGACGGTGACATTCAAAGACTGGCATAAGATGTTACCATTCGCTCTTCATGGGTACCGTACCTCAGCACGGACGTCGACAGGGGCAACACCCTACTCTTTGGTGTATGGCATGGAGGTAGTCCTACCCATCGAGGTCCAGATACCCTCTCTCAGGATTATGAAGGATGCGGGTTTGAACGAAGACGATTGGATCCAAACCCGACTTGATCAGCTGAACCTAATCGATGAGAAGAGACTTACTGCTATCTGTCATGGTCAGACGTATCAAAAGCGAATGATCAAGGCTTTTAACAAGAAAGTCAAACGTCGAGAATATCAAGTTGGGGATCTAGTGATCAAACTCATCATACTACTGCAAGGTGATCCTAGGGGTAAATGGACCCCTACGTACGAAGGGCCATTTGTGGTTAAGAACACATTCTCGGGAGGAGCTATGATTCTAACCACCGTGGATAGTGACGACCTTCCTCACCCCGTCAATGCAGACATAGTGAAAAGATACTACGCATAATCAAAGACCCGCTAGGTTGACTGGCCTAGGAAAAAATAAGGGCTTCCCGGCGAACCAAAAGGGTTTGGGAAAAAATAAGGGATGAAAATGAAAAAAACTGTACACCTGGCAAGTCGAAAACCTGAAAAGGCGAATTGGGCAAAAAAGGGTATCCCGGTGGACTGGAAACCCGAAAGGGCGGTCCTGGAAAAAGTTAGGGATTTAAGCGTAACACTATGTCTCATTGGATCATCTTGCAACCAGACTTCAATATCGACTATCAAGCTCAGACGGCGCCAATCAATCTAATCCACCTTCGGCCAAGTAGCAAAGTGATGAGACGCTTGAAGATATAAAGGCAATAACAGAGTTGGAACCCAATGGGATTGTTTCACAAAGTTGTTTCTTTCTTTTATGCAAATTGTAATTTCTGTCTTTCGGCGGCATTCTCTTACTAGGACGTCAGCCTCCTTGTATAAAACGCCTATTATAGGCCAACTTCAAAAATCAATACAATTCATTTTCACAAGAAGTTTCACTTTGTTTTTCTTTTTCTGTTTTGTTTTGTAAGAACGTTCAATGATTTATTTTTTATATATGCATTTGAAAATGATTGCTACTCATAAATATTTACACAAGAAACAAAGACGATTACTCATAATTCCAGGAACAGGGACAAACAAGAAGTACCCCAAACCTTGTAGTTACTCTGCCCACTAGTTACCGGGATAGAGCCAGCTTGAGAATATGAGAAGTTTTACATACACTCCCCATAGAGTAAAAGTATCCAAAGACAGTGGTGTTAGCTTTCCCAAACAAGAAATAACTCTCCCCAGCCGAGGTTCACAATCGCGAGTGAGTCAGTAAATTTTTCCCCAAGCAGAGTTTATGTCTCTCACGGGAAGAAATTCGATCTCCAACAGAATTCATTATCACCAGCAACGGAAATTCATCCCCAACTGAGTTTATTTCTCCAAATCAACAGATATACCAAAAGAGTATCTCCTCTCCAACAGAGTTATTCCCCCGCAGAGTTATCCTCAGACAGGGTCTCTTCCGACAGAATATTCACCAGCCAAGGGGAAAATCCCCAGCATAGTCATCTTTTTTCACCATCCCCCACAAAAGTAGAGGAACCGTGTTTTTTACAACAGTCAAGAATACCATTTCTCATACTCTCCAAACAGCAGACAGGGATTTATTTTCCCAGACTCAGTTTAGTACATCAGCATTTCATGTTCATACATCATGACATGTGCATACATTACATATAACATGGTCTCATTTATTTTGAGAAACGTCATCATACAATGCATCTCATGCATCGTACATAACTAACCCTGTATTTCTTTCAGGAAAGACAATTATTACCAACAATTTCCAGCAGGTCCATGATCAACACTTGAAGCTAAACAGAGTAATAATCGGCGCGACAAGAACAACCCTACCCAGGTTCCCTCTGCAGTTTTACCCAAACTCATTCCGAAACAGCCCTACTATCCAGGCTTTCATATCGAAGTTACCCTACCATCCAGGTTCTTTCTCACATCCCTACTACCCAGGATTTCATATCGAAGTTACCCTACTATCCAGGTTTCTTCTCACAGCCCTACTATCCAGGCTCTCATATCGAAGTAACCCTACCATCCAGGTTCCTTCTCACAGCTCTACTACCCATGCTTTCATATCGAAGTTACCCTGCTATCCAGGTTTCTTCTCACAACCCTATATCCAGGCTCTCATATCGAAGTAACCCTACCATCCAGGTTCCTTCTCACAGCCCTACTACCCAGGATTTCATATCTAAGTAACCCTACTATCCAGGTTCCTTCTCACATCCCTACTACCTAGGTTCCTTCTCACAGCCCTACTATCCAGGCTTTCATATCGAAGTAACCCTACTATCCAGGTTCCTTCTCATAGCCTTACTATCCAGGCTTTCATATCAAAGCAACCCTACTATCCAGGATCCTTCTCATAACCTTACTATTCGGGTTCTTCCTCTCTTATCCCCAGACAGCAGTCTACAACACTGTAAGACCGGGACCTGATCAAACACAATTGATTTCACATTTCCCAAGAAAGTCGCGGTGCAACATATACCCTGACCAAACACACAGTTCACTTCCGCTTCCCAAACCGGAATTATTCCCCAGTAGAGTAACGGACAACTGAAGCTCCTAAAACTCTATTTCTCTCAAGACAAAGACCAACATTCCCCAGCGGAGTCCTCCTCAAACAACAGGTATACGGGTTCTCGCAAAGGAATCTCTCATGCGATCGACGCTTCCTCGGATGGCATCTTTAAACCCATATATGACAATTCTCTATCAACTTCCAAATGCCATCTATAAGCCCATTCCCGATATCATAAATCAAGTATCACTTCATGCGAGTGCAAATTTCTGGGCACTCTAGTGTTCAATCATCTCCCACCTTCAGATCACGAAAGGCAGACGAGCCAATCTATATCCTCTGGTTTAAGAAGATTGAATAGGGGCAGCTGTTGTACCCTAAAATTTTCCCTCCCATATTTCTAAATACATGTCAAGTGAGGTCCTCAAATTGCTCAAGGAAGTTCAAGAGTTGACCAGACAAACTCTCTCCTAAGGCAGTCTACCTCAAATTAGGGTTTAATTTTTATTAGGATATGTGAACCACAAAGGACTCAAATTATCACCATTGTCCTAATGTTCTCAATATCATCCATGTCAATTTTCAAGCCTTTCAGAAGAATTTTGCTCAGTCAATTGCTTAAAGGCCTCAAAATCGACCGTGCTAGGTCAAAAGTCAACTATGGCCCACATACAGTAAAACTTCAAGATTTTTGGTCAAAATTCTCATTTTGAAGTATAATTCATCATTTTATCAAGGGTTGATCATGATTCATCAAGGATTGCTCACAATTCATCAAAACCCAGAAGTTGCTAAATTAGGGTTTTGTAGGAAAAGTCAACTCAACTTTGACCAAGCATAACTTTCTCATACTTCATCAGAAATGACCCACTCAAAGCTCATTTTGAAGGGTATGAAATTCTCTACAATTCATCTTCATCTCCCAAGTTTAAAATATGCACTTACAAAAAGTTATGATTTTTGACATTATAGGTCATTTTGAAAAGTCAACAAAAACACCTTTTGGGTCAAAGCTTCATACATGAACATGGAAGATTCAATTGAGATAATACCAAAAGGGTTGCTTAGGGGACAACCTAATATTTCTAAAAAGTCCAAGAACACCTCTCTAGGGTCAAAATTGAGAGAGTTATGCATTGGCCAAGTTGACCTTTTTTGCAAAATTGCCAAAAGTCAACATTGATCAAATTTGCATTTTTTTTCCAAAAGGGCCCATGTTTTCTTGTTTGAAACATGTTTCTAATAGGACCCACGATCCCTAAGCTTTTCCAAATTTTATTTTATTATTTTTATCATTTATTTTGATTTTTTATTCATTTAAATCAAAATAAATCAAATTAAATGGTAAAATAATAAAATCAAATCAAATCTTGGATTTTTTGTGCATCTTTTGAGTCTATGTACAGCTATAAGGACAACCAATATGTGTAAGATTTATTTGGGTGGAAAAAGATTGGATTGAAGCAAATTTGGAAAGATATCATATGCCATGAAAGACCAAATCAAATCTTCATAATGGGCAAGATTCAATTTGTTTTTGTTGACCTAATGTGTTGCACTATATATACAGAAGGAATCCAAGGCAAGAGAGGAGGTTGAGCAGTCGTGAAAGAGGCAGAACAAACTTCAAAATTTCAAAGAAAAAGTGCAGATCAAATTCCAAGCTACATGCCATATTAAGCCATCCTAACCTTACCAAACGGTTGTTGGACGTCTCAGGAACGTGTTCCAATCACTAGCAAGCCTCCCCACGTCCTGAAACACTTTGTAGGAGCATCACGGTTTGCCCTATTTCTTGGAATTAGATTATCATGATTTATATATCATTTGCACGTTTTGATTATATATTTTTGTTCCTTATTGAGTTTGCAAGCTAATCATTCTATTCAATTGCATTTTTGATGACTGTATATAAAACTGCCATGGCTAGGGTTTCTTGGTTAGTTTTAGGGCTTTGCAGTACAGGTTAAATTGGACGTTGATTCTGGTACCATGATACTCGCGAGGATGAGACGAGTTGATTGGTACCAGCCATGATCATTTATCTTTCCCGTGGACAATTTTTGAGATACACAGGTCTAAACCTACAACGAAACGTCCGTAGGTAAAAGATTGTTTACCTAAAACGACGGTTTGGTGAAGAAGACGATGCGTGGCACTCCCTGGTTGGGTGGTTTGAACTTTAGCGCGTTTTTTCCATTAACCATTCTTTTTCATATATTATGTTTTGTTTTCATTATATGTATAAACAAGTCAAGTAGCTCAGTTGGCAAGCGTGCATTGGAAATATGCATAAGGATTTGGGTTCGATCCCCAAGTCCCATATTTGTTTCATATTGTTTTTCAACAGGTGATCAAGCGCGTTGCATTAGTGTATGTCCACCATGTACCATCAACATCTGGCCATCAAACACATCTCTGGGCTAGATCAACGTGCCACTCTTGGAGGCCTACCATGCTCCTCAAATATTTAACTGCCTAGATGTATGCTAATAGGATTGTATGGCAAGAATGCATGACAAATTAAAACGGTTAGAAAACCCTAATGTGCAAAGATAAATAACTGAAATAAATCACTCGCACATATCACTCTTAGGGTATACTCTCACTTCGGTTGCCTTCGGTAAACGATCATTAAGCATAGGATGTCTTAGTGGTTGCCCTCTAGTCTAAAAAGATCAAAATGTCCCATTCAAATGTTGCCTCAGAAATGTTGCCTCGAATAAGATCTTAAGACTCTAGGGTTACTACTAAGGTGTTCTAACATTACTTTAGTGACTGTACGTCCCTTTCGAATTGACCCTTACAAACTTCAACGACGGTGCTACCTACTCCTCAATAGTGGGATAACACTGTCTAAAGGAAACAAGAATAAAAACAATCTTTTTTTTTCCGAGTAGGTAGATGCTGGTAGGTACTTGCTCAAATCAAAACTTTTCACACTTACACCTTTCAAAACAATTTTCAAAACAACTTCATCACACCCTTGAGGACTGATACAAGGGTTATCACGAGGTAAAACATTATTCAAAAATAAAGCACACAAACACAAGCAATTTAAAAATGAGCAAGTACCTAAGAGCCCATGGAAAACCATAGATAAAAAGGGTGATAACACCTTCCCTTTCTATAATCTACCCCCCGTACTCAAAATCTCGAAAAAGGATTTTTTCTGTACTTTTTTCCTTTCCGGTTGGATGAAATAAAAGTCGGTGGCGACTCTTGCTTACCGCGACATTTTGCAAACACAAAACGCAAAATGCAAACCAGTATTAACAGTCGGTTCTGCCACCGTATCACAGTAGGGATTATGGGAAGGAACCTGGATAGTAGTGTTACTTTAAGGTGAAAGCCTGGATAGTAGGGCTTAATGGGAAGGAACCTGGGTCGTAGGGTTTCTTCGAGGTGATCATGTAAGTTAGTTGACCCGTTTGACTTCGGGAACTGATTTTCCATTAACTATCTATAGATATGACGTGTATAACTGCTGGGATTGTCGACGATAATTGTCTTTCTAGAAAAGATAGTAGGGTTAGTTGTATGCGATGCATGAAATGCATTGTCTGATGATTTTCTCAAAATAAATGAGATTGTGCTGTATGCGATATGTATGCGCATGTCATGATGCATGAACACGAGGTACTACTATGGCATATCCGACTCTGGGAAAATAAATCCCTGACTTCTGTTGGAGAGTATTGGAAATAGGATTCCTGACTATTATAGAAAATCGTGGTTCTTCTACTTCCGATGGGGATGGTGAATGGAGATGACTATGTGTTGCACCCCAAAATTTGCCCTCTTATTTCTCAAGGAATCACCCTGGATCCTTAAATTTTCTCTCATCAAGTCTCCAGGCCTTGAATTATCAATTTTTCCAAGCAAACCATTCACAAGGGCAAAATGGTCATTTGCACCCTAAGAAGTCTGACTTTGACTTTTGGATCAAAATCATATTTCATCCAGATATGTTGGAATATGAAGTTTGCTTCATCAAGAGTTTAAAAAGTCAAATTTTATTTTAGAAGAATCAAATTCTAAAAACTTAGAAAATTTTCAAAGTATTTAAGAAATATGACAATTTCAGAACTTTTGAGCCAAGTGTTCACACTCAGCAGATTCTAGATATTCTCAAAACAAAGTGTGGTCAGAACTTCTGGGCCAGTATCCACGAAGGTTCAGAGTTTGCAAGGGTTAAATCAAAGAAGGTAACAAAGCGTGTTGTAAGTATACTGGAAGTTTTGAAGGATCCCTCAGAACATGCTGAAGTCAGAAGATAAGAGGATCAGAAGATGAGATGCTATGCTGAAGCAGAACTTCTAATCTAGAGTCAAGCAAAGATGCAGAGTTTCACACGGGAACTCATTTAATGCTCACAACCGCCTCTGAGTCTTTATCCAAGGGATTCACACCACGTGTACCCCTACTGCCTTGGGAAGACAAATTTTTGTGCAAAGTATGCTAGACCCACGCGCTGTCTCTACTTTTCATTAATTCACGCTGCCAGATCCAGCTGAGGCGCTGTTCACCATCCAACTTGAATAAGTTGAACCCCACTTGTTTTAGCTTACTTCAAGAGTAAGTCAGCATCTAGCACATGTTGTAGGCACCACTTGACTGCCCCAACTGCAAAACTTTTCCTATAAATAGAACACCATTTGCACACTGAAAAGGCCCAGAAATTTTTTGTAAAAGAGGCAAGAGAATTGAGAAAGAAGTATTTGAATCACTGCAACATTCCAGGAACCCAGGAACTATAAACACAAGAATACCAAGAATCTTAGCAATAATTCCTTACATTCAAACTCCATTTCTTCCTCAATTGTTCGTGACTAAAGCCACCCACATATCTGCTGATTCATGCATAAGAAGTTACCTTAACTTCTGTATTCCTATTTCCATTCAAACTCCACTCATTTCCACCTCCAAGGAGTCAAAATATCACCCTTTGGCTGTTCCAGAAATTACAAATTCCCATCCTGCTGAGTACGTGAAGAAGCTACTCAGAACATCACCAGAATTCAAGAACAATCTCCAGTTCACAGAATCCTTTCCAGCTGCAAGGTAAGTTTTCTACTGACTCTCATCATACTGATTAAGCATTGCCAGGTTTTGCATACTAAACACAATGTAGTTATTCTGATCCTAATGATGTACATATTCTGAAAATTCATGCATCTGCCTGCCTAAGTAAAAGAAATCCCAGTTCAGAGTTTCATAAGGAAATTAAGGCTCAGAATTAGAATTAGCCAATGCATGTTGCTTCTGATTCATGCTTCTGATATTTCATGAAATTTGGTAAAACTGTTATACATGCAACTTCTGTTCTGTAAATGACTAAGCTACAGATGTTCTGACTGGCATGGAGAGAGGCAAAGTTCTGACAATTGCGTCAGAACTTCTGAAAACTTATGAATTCTCAGAAGATCTAGAACTTTTGAACTTCCATATATTTTATAACATGTTTTTTCTTTGTGCAGCAAGTCAGAGTCAGAACTTCTGACCTCTTCTATTTTCAGTATTTTGCGCTGATTATGTTTTCTTTCCTTTTTTACTTCTTTTATTATTTTGCCCTTATATTAATTTATTATTAATACAAAAATACCAAAAATATTTTATATTTTGCATGTTATATTTTCTTTTAACATAAAAACCCAAAAAATATTTTCTTAAACAAAGGTTATTTCCCTTTTAAACAGACAAACATTTTACATTTCCTGTACATTCTTATCTATTTCAATATGGTTGTAATAGTAACCTAGAATTTTAGCTTGCAACCCCCATTCATAAACATGTACCCCCATCCCCCTAAATATTGTAATAGCGTAGGACTTTACATTTTCGCACTGTTCTTGCTTTCAATATATGCTAGTAATTAGGGTGTATGGCAAGATATGAAAATTGATAAATAGATCATCCTAATCAAGATAAATTATGCATGCAATCAAACACACTAGTCACACATACACCCCTAAGGTAATTCCACTTGTTGCCTTATAAAAATGGCCATGTTATGCATGTGGGAAGTCTTAGCACAAACAAAATCGAAAAAGATCATAGTCCCTCGATGACGCTATCAATGTTGCTTTCAAAATGATCTTAGTTCCGAAAAGAAAAGTGCTAAGTCATCTCACAACATTGCTATCATGGTCATACGATGACCCATGTGTTGTACCCCAAAACTTTCCCTCTCATTTTATCAAGATTTTTCACACAAGACTTCTTTGACTCAAGACAAGATCAGGGTTTGCTCAGCTCAAGACATCTCATCTTGCACTGATAACCCAAAATTAGGGTTTGAGTTTGCACGAGGATTTTTTGACCACCAATGCTTCATGTGACTTTCATACACCATTTTGGACCCCTAAGATTTCTCATGTTAAGTTCCAATCTTTGAACCACATTTTTTATCAGTCAATTTGACAGTTGACCTAAATATCAGCTGTATTGGGGAAAAAGTCAACCATGGCCAATTTACAGTCAAACATCATCATTTTTTATCCACATCAACATTTTAGACTCATATGTACCATTTGATAAAGTTTGGATCACAACTCCTCAAGAAATTTGATCAAATCATCAAAAGGGCAAAATGGTCAAAATTAGGGTTTTGACTGAGAAAGGGAAATTTCTGATTTTTAACCTAGCCAATGACCAATTGAGTTCAAAAATGATTTCAAGGGTTCAATGGCATCATCTTGACCTAATTACATGGTTCAAAATATCTTAAGTTCATTGGATTGACAGATGAATTTTGCAGTCAACTAATCAAAAGTCAATTGTGCACTGAAAAGTCAAACTTTGACTTTTTGGTCAAAATAAAGTGCCAAGGGTCATAATTCATCAAGATATGTCAAAATATGAAACTTGTTCACCAAGAAACTCAAAATTGAAAATTAGGGTTTTAATTTGAAAAAATTTCATAACTTAGAATTTTTCTAAGTATAAAAATTTTCTTATTTTTTCCCAACTTTTCACCACTTTTTCACCATGATGCATTTTGATTCAAAGAAAACTTCCAACATGAAAGTTGTAGTCCTCCATGAAATCTACAACTTTTCATCATAAACTTTTCCCAAAAGATGCTTGTATCTCAAGTTATGAATTTGTGAATATAAGTCCATGAACTTCTTAACTTAGTGAAATTTTGCCCTAATTTAGGCAGGTTTTGGACCCAACTTCACGGAGATTTTTCACCTAGTTCCAAGAGGTATCTCAAATTGCATTTCAAATATGGATTATAGATCACATTGCAAGCTTTCCAAAATGTCCAATAACTCTCCAAGATCATTTTTTATTAGGGAGAATCGAAGAAGGGAAGTTGGCATTTTCTCACTTTTGTTCAAGCCATTTTCACATAGCATCAAGTTGAAAATCAAATCTATGCTGGTTGTATCTTGCTTTACAGGTCCTAAGCTTGCTATACACTCCATAATTAAATGCAAACTCATTTGACAAAGGCTTTATCTTTGCTTTTGAAGCTTTACACAAAATGTATTTCCATTTTGGGCAAAATGTTCACAATGCCATTTTCATAAAGAGGAACTTTTGTAACTTTGTCAATCTTGAGCATTGAACCTGTCCCCTTGATACAAGAAATTTACACAACTCTCAAGCAATTGGTACAATCTCATTTCATCCCTCAAGCAAGCAAGTACAAGCATGGCAAGTATAGTCACTTCACTTTACTTCAAATGCAAGAAAAGTTGCAAAAAGGTCCAAAGCTTGCACAGCTAGTAAGGGATGACTTTGGATCACTTCTATACAAATATACAAACTTGTTACAAGGCATAAAACGCTTGGATTGAACCTTAAACACTCTCAAACTGAAAAACTCCATAAAACTGCCCAAACACTCAGATTCTGCAAAAGCACAACCAACTCTCATTTGGCTCGTGCGTTTTATGTTTAATCACTTCAAACATCTTATTCACTTGATACCTAGACAATCCAAGCCATCACCCTGGTTCTGTAACCCCTGTTTCAGCATTCACCATTTTCAATTTAGAAGCTTGCAGTTTGACTTGTTCAGAGAGTTCCATCCATCCTCAAAGCAAGATAAGCATTGGAATAGCTTCAGGGAAGTTCAAGGAAGCTCAAACAATCATCAGGCCTCCATTAAAGTCCCTACATTGTTCTGCATGATTCAAACTGAAGGAGGTATTTTTTCAAACTCTATCTCTCTTAATAGGCAACTTCAAGCCACGATTTGTGAAGAAAAAATGTAGCTCTCCTCATAACGAAGTTGTACATATCATTACTTTTCATTTATATTACTTGTGCAAAGAGAATTTGAAGATTGAAAACTCTGAAAAAATTAGATCACAAATTAGGGGTTCAAAAATTCTCTTTGATCTTTAAGAGTTAGATTACATAATTTATATGGTTAGAATCGTGAGCTCAAATGCCACATGTTTCATGTTATGATTTTTTGTTTTTATGCAAGCATAAGCAAGATGCAGTTTGAACATGGAAGCGCGCGCAGGGACAGACGAAGGACACGGACGATGATGTTCTGGGCTTTTTGGCGCCTTGGGCTTTTTGCTTTTTCTATTTGCACCCCCTGACTTGTTATTTGCACCCCCTGGCTGAACTTTTTATATTTTTATTTTTCTTCATATTTTTTATATTTAATACTTTTTTTTATTTTTTTTTCTAAATGATAAAAAATCCTAAAAAATGACTTATTTATTTTCACACCTTTATTTTATTTTATTTTTAATTATTTTCTCACATGAAAAAATATTTTATTTTGATAAATAGAGTTTATTTTTCTTAAATAACTTGTAAACATAATTAAAAATACTTAACATTTTTATTATACATTTTTACATTCACAAATATTTATTTTCTACACATATTTAATTTTTAATATTTAAACATAATATTATTTATTTATTTTTATACAAAAAAATATACAAGTTGATAAATATGAAACATTATTTTCTTTAAATAAAAATTAGGGTTTCATCCCTTTCAAAAAAGAATTATATATTTTTTCCTTATTTTTTAGGTTTAAGTTAAATATCCTTTCATACAAAAATAAGACATAAAACATTTTTAACATGAACATATTGCATTGCATTTTAAATATTTGTCTTATATTTATTTAAATTCGCGCATATTCGATTTGGTTGTAATAATATATTTATTTTTATATTTGTGCAAATCCCCATTCAAACTTGTATTCCCCCCTCCCATAAAAATTGTTGTAATAGCTTAGTTTATTTTACGCAATTTATCGCTTTTATACCATGATTAGTAAATTAGGGTTTGCATGACAAGAACAAAAATAAATCAAAATAGAAAACCCTAAATGCAAGACAAAAGCATGAAAATGATACACTTTGCACACAAGCACCCTTAGGGTTTCTCCCACTTGGTTGCCTAAAATTAAATGGCCATGTTACGCACGCGAAGTATCTTGGCAAAACAAAACAAATATAAGATCATAGTCCCTCGATGACGCTATTCAAAGGTTGCCTAAAACAAAATGATCCTGGTCCCTCAAAAAATACTAAGATACTTGGCAACATTGCTATCATGGTTATACGATGACCCACGCCCGTCCCGTTTACATCCAAAGATAGGGTTGCTTACCAAATCAATGGTAAGTCAACAATGTCAAAGGAATAAAAATGCACAAGAAAGACATTTGAGTAGGTAGATAGCTTCTAAGTTACTTGCTCCATTTCAAAACAATCCTTTCTATTTTCAAAAACAAACACAGACACATTTCAAAACATCTTACAAAACATTGAAAACATTTTCAAAAGACAAACATCTTTGTATACATTCTTACAAACGAGAATCATTATAAAGATTGCCTAAACGAGTGGCCTCTTTTACAAAATACTTTCTAAACCACACCAAACACCATTTCAAACAAAACAAAGCAAGTGATCTAAACAAGTAACTAAGAGCCCATGGATGAAAAGGGTGCTAGCATTTTCCCTTTTCATAATCTACCCCCCGAACTCAAGAAAACATCTCAAAGGTCTTTCCTGTGCTTTTTTACCTTTCCTTTTGGATAAAAGAAAAGTCGGTGGCGACTCTTGCTAACCGTGACATTTGCGAACACAAACACAAAACCTTCAAGTCAGTTCTCCCACCGCATCACACCATGCCTGTCCCTTTATATCCAACGATGGGGCTTCTTATCAAATCAATGGTAAGATAGCAACATCTAAAGGAGGAAAAACACATCTAAGACCTTTTTGAGTAGGTAGATTAATTTTAGTTACTTGCTCACTCTTAAAACAAATATCCTTGCTATTTTCAAAACAATCACATACACTTTCAAAACATCTTAAAAAAAACACTTTCCAAAGACTTGAAATATTTTCAAAAGCTCAACACTTTGCATACATTCTTACGAACGAGAATCATTGCAAAGTTTGCCTAAATGATGGCATCTTTTCAAAATACTTTCAAAACCACACAAAACACATTCAAACAAAAGCAAGTGATCTAGCGAGTAACTAAGAGCCCATGGAAAACCATGGATGAAAAGGGTTCTAATACCTTCCCTTTTCATAATCAACCCCCCGAACTCAAGAAAATATCTCAAAAGGTCTTTCCTGTGCTTTTTCACCTTTCCTTATTGGATAAAAGAAAAGTCGGTGGCGACTCTTGCTAAACCGCAATATTTGCGATCAAACACAAACCCTTCAAGTCAGTTCTCCCACCATATCACAGAACTGGCGACTTTGCTGGGGAATACTCTTATAAAAGTGGGGTTACCTTAGGGTTAGATCACCTTTACTTGCTTACATTATTTGATTTGTTTTCTTTACATTTTGGTTCCTTGTTTGGGTTTGTTTTAAAATCCTACACCCAGATTTGGGGATACCTTTTAGGTAAGTAGCAATAAACTGTGAGAGGGAACTGTGTGGGGTATACCGACACGGTTGAAGCAGTAGCTACATTGATGTGGCACTTTGGTTGGTACCGGTAACCCTTGAGTCAGTCAAGGAGAGTACGGGGCCGCCGCGTGGTGTCGTAAAGCATCAACTGACCTTAGAACCTTACTTGACCAACTTGGCCATTAGAAAGTAGCGAGATAACCGGCTTTGGTGCAGTCCGAAGTTGGTTGGTACTCGATGCTACACTCATTGAGGTTGTACTCTTGAGTTTTGTTTGGTTGTGAGTCAATCACTTATTGAACAAAACTTAGGGGAAAGATCAGTGATATTGAGATCCCTTAGAACTCAGTTACTATTAACTAGGACAAGTTAAGCCAACTAAACTTCAAGAGGGTACTTACCTGAAACCCCATGCAAGCCTAAACTGAGGACTTGTTTGCTTTGTATATACACTTATACATAACATCATAAACATCATAAGCATCATAAACATCACTAACCATTTCAAGGATTTTTGGATTTATCTTTGTTCTGTTTTGTAGGACATGGCTTCCACTCGTAGGAGCACTATCCAAGTCAATCTTGTGAGGATACCTCCACAACTCAAGGATTTAGTATCAAAGGTCCCCGAAGATTCTCCGTTCTCCAAAAGACACGGTCGACTCCTTAGTCTGGTTACCTCAAATATTGAAGAAGATATGGTAAAGGTGCTTGTCTAATTCTTCGACCCTTTGCATCATTGCTTCACTTTTCCTGATTACCAACTTGTGCCCACTTTAGAAGAATTTTCTCAACTCATAGGGATCCCTATTCTTGATCAGTTACCTTTCAACGGTTTTGAAAGAAACCCTAAACCTGAGGAAATTGCTCGAGCTCTACATTTGCAACCATCTGACATAGTAGCAAATTGGGTAACAAGGAGTGGTGTTAAAGGGTTACTAGCAAAGTTTTTGTCGGAGAAGGCTCAAGAGTGTTGGAATAATTTGGATCTACAAGCCTTCGAGGAAATTTTGGCTCTTCTCATCTATGGGTTGGTACTATTTCCAAATCCTGACCAATTTATAGATGTAAATGCGATCAAGGTTTTCATATCTCGTAATCCGGTGCCTACATTGCTTGGAGATATCTTGCATTCTCTTCACTCTCGCACTTTGAAGAAAAGGGGGACTTTTATGTGTTGCACTCTCTTTTGGCTAGGTGGTTTATTTCGCACCTACCTCGATCCGTGGTGAAGAATGAACAAGGTATGAGGTGGTCTAAAAGATTGATGTCACTTTCAGATGCTGATATCCGTTGGTATTATCGCTCCTTAGAAGACATTACCATCATTGATCGCTGTGGGGAATTCCCCAATGTCCCTCTACTTGGCATTAGGGGAGGTATTACTTACAACCCTTGTTTATCTTTGCGACAATTTGGATACGCTAGGAGAGATGGCCCTCATGAGGTACTCATCCAAGGAATTGCATTTGACTACGAAAGCGATACCCAAGGTTACCGTCAAAGATTTATCCGAGCTTGGGGTATGGTTAACAAAGTTGATAGCAAGATGTTGGGGCGTAAGAATTCCATTCCTTTGGAACCTTATCTTAAATGGGTGAGGGATCACGCTCAAAGTCTTAAGATGCCTTATGAAGTCGTCTTACCTGTTATCATGGAGCCAGTAGTTGAGGGAGACATTCCCCATACCATCCTCTATCCTGATATGCCTATTCTCTTGAAGATTTGCAAAACGCTTGGATTCAGTTAAAAGGAGAACGAGACACCTTTGAAGCTAAGTTCTATGAGAGCGAGAGGAAGTTATTAGAGCTTACAAGGGAACTTCATGAAGAAAGGAGTTTAAACACCTACATTGCGCCAAAGATGATGCGCACAACTTTTCTGTCTTAGGAATTTACTTTATGGTTATTTCTGTTGTTATAAGCCCAAGAGGCATGTTTGTATTCAAATCAGAACTCTTTAATGCAATTTAACGTTTGTTCACTCTTTGTCTATACAAATTTAAATTCCTTAAATCATTGAAATCATTTGCATATTGCATATTCATGCATCATGACATGACAGGCTTCCGCATAACAGGTTTCCTTATCTCTCCGCTGTTTATTTCAGCAAGATGGATCTAGAGAAAACTGTGACGAAACTTCAAGCTCAGAAATCTCAATTTCAGGAAGCTTTACTCGCCCTGGCCAAGGGGCAGCAGGATATGATGGCCTTGTTGGTCGCTAAGAAAAAGCCAAAGAAGAAAGCTCTTCTCAACATGGGTAAACGGTTCAAGGAGACAATCCGTCAAATTCCAATAGAGGAAGATTCATCCGAAGAGGACGAGAACCAAATTGGTGAAGTCAAGAGTACTCATGCCGACTGTATCAATGACCAAGAATCTGATGATGATTATTTCAATGAACAATATCCCCCCGCAGACATCAAATACAAGCAGCTAGAAGACTGGTTGAAAGCGGTTGAAATCCAAGATATTCTCGGTTTGAATTTTGACGATTTGGGCTTAATCTCTGGGGAGGTCATTCCCCACAAGTTCAAAATACCAACCTTTGCAAAATACGATGGGGTTTCTTGCCCAAAGCTCCATTTAAAGTCCTATGTGCGTAAGATACAACCACACACTGCAGATAAAAAACTTTGGATTCACTTTTTCCAAGAGAGTCTGGCTGGAACACAACTTGAATGGTTTTATCAGTTAGATGGCTCTCGCACAAATACTTGGGAGGGCCTAGCTACTGCCTTCTACCATCAATATCAGTACAACACCGACTTGGCACCGACAAGGGTTCAATTGCAAGGTATGACCATGGGGAAAGATGAGGGATTTAAGGAATATGCGCAGAAGTGGAGAGACATTGCTAGTAGGGTCCAACCTCCCTTGACTGATAGGGAACACATTGACATGTTCATGAGCACATTATCTGGTCCTTTCTTTAATCTATTGGTTGGCTGATCTTCTTCTGGTTTCACCGAATTAATCCTAACCGGTGAAAGAGTTGAAAGTGGCATTAAAAGTGGAAAGACCTCTGCGGCATCTACTTCCACTCCCAATCCTGTCAAGAAACCTTTTGCCACGAAGAAAGAGGTTAATGTTGTGTATGGGGCAAAGGCCCACACCAAAAAGAATAATCATCTGTCTATCAATGTTATTCGAATCTCCAATCCGACTTCTACTCAAAGACCATCTTCCAATCATCAACGTGTTGAAGCTCTAAGAAGACAGTTTACAAGGTTAGGCATGTCATTATCTCAAGCCATTCAACATCTACTCAGGGCCAATTTAGTGATATTGCAGGATCGTCCCGCCAACCCTGACACCTCGTCACCGAGATATAATCCAAATGCAAAGTGCGCTTACCATTCAAACAGTCCCGGGCATGAGACTGATCAGTGCTGGGCTCTGAAAAACAAAATCCAGGATTTAATTGACAACAAGACTATTGAATTTGATCCTCTTCCGACGCCAAATGTAATTACTGCTCTAATGTTGAAGCATGACAAAGGCGTTAATGTTGTCGAAGACATAATCTTCATTGCCTCAGTTGAAGAATTAACTACTCCGTTGAATGTAATCAAGAGCAATCTGCTAAAAGCTGGGACTTTTCCTGGTTATGAAAAAGTCTGTGGAGGCTGTATGAGACAACCCAATGAGTGTCAGGAATTGAAGAAAGGTATACAACGCCTAATCGATGGCCGCGAATTTCTATTAAAAAAGATTCCCACCGTCGAAAATTCAATCGACAAAGCTGAAGATTTGGCCATCATAACAATTTCAAACAAACCTATTAGGATCTCATCCAAAGGTCCTATCAAGATTTCAAACGAACCAATCATCACTCCTCTCATAATCACTGCTGTTGGACCTGTTCCATACACCTCTGATAAAGTGGTACCATGGAATTATGGTGCCGAGGTTTATTACCATGGGGTAAAACAAGATTATTGGATTGATGATAATGAAGCTGGTATTACTAATATTACTGGTTCTAGTAAAGTCACGTGAACAGGAAGGGTCTTTTCCCCTGTTATCTCACCACCAACCACTACCACAGTTCCAGTCCGCATAACCAATGGAAATTCTGATGCCAGTACTAAAGGGAAAGAGAAAGAAAGTGAGCCTGCCAGGGAAGAGGCACCTGCTAAAAAGTCTGTTATGGAAGAACCATCCACTCAAGAGATAGAGGAGATTCTGAAGATCATCAAGAAAAGCGACTTCAAGATAGTAGAGCAGTTGGGGCAAACCCCTTCTAAAATATCAATGTTGTCCTTATTGCTATGTTCAGACGCTCATGCACAAGCTTTGATTAAGTTCTTGAAAAAGGCCCATGTGCCTCAAGAAACCACAACCGACTAATTTGAGAACTGCGTAGCAAGTCTGACAGCTGACAATGGTCTGGGGTTCTCCGATGCAGATTTAACTCCCATGGGAAAGAATCATAATAAAGCCTTACATGTTTCTATTGAATGCAAGGGGACCACTCTAGCACATGTTTTGGTGGACACAGGCTCATCTTTAAACGTGTTACCTAAAGGCGCTTTATATCGGCTAGACTCTGAAGGTTTGGTTTTAAAGCCAAGTGATATTGTCGTAAGGGCATTTGATGGATCTAAAAGGATGGTTCATGGAGAGGTGGATCTCCCAATTAAGGTTGGTTCACAAATTCTCAACTCCACATTCTATATAATGGACATACGTCCTGTGTATCCTTGCATTCTCGGGCACCCATGGATCCATGGGGCACGTGCGGTCACTTCTACTCTCCACCAGAAGTTAAAATACCCAGTTCAAGGGAAGGTCATCATTGTTTGCGGTGATGAAGAATTTATGGTAAGCCATCTCAATTCTTTCAAGTACGTAGAAATGGATGGCGAATTCATAGAAACTCCTTGTCAGACGTTTGAAGTTGTGGCCACCACCAAAATCCCCTATGACACTCCAAAATCCGACAAAGTTATCCCCAAGATGGTTTCTCTTAAGGATGCCCGTGTTGTGGTAGAAGAAGGAAACAATGAGATGTGGGGTTAACTCCCCGATATCCCGTTCAAAGCAGACAAGTTTGGGTTAGGTTTCACCTCCAAAGCTCAGAAAGAAATTAGAGGTGCTCGTACTGGAAAGCCGCCTCTCCACCTCAAAAGTCACAAAGTGAACGCTATAGAGGACTCCGATGATGAGTGTGCTTTTGAAGACTAGATCTACCCAACAACCGAAGGGAAGCCCAACAATTGGCATACGAAGGACTTTGTGCCCATCTCCTTTATTAAGGAGTAATCTACTTGTTTTCGCTTTCTAATAAATTTAAGAACTCGTTGTCTGTAATATTTTGCTAATGACTTTTAAGCCATGTGCCTTGCCTGGGGCACTTTGGTCCTTTTGTCAAGGGTTTTATTTATGTTCATCAAATCATATGATCATTCAGTACATTAGAATCTTTTGCATTCAGATATTTGTGTTCATTGTCTTTCTTTTCTTTCAAATACATTGTCAAAAATAGCCATGTATCTTACATGCACACACACACACACTCTTGCAGGTCTACATCCACTCTGGATCCTATTGCAAAAAACTCTACTATTGCCGACTATGACTTTGAATATCCTATCAACCAAGCCGAAGACGAAAGCAAGGAAGATTGTGACATACCAGGAGAACTAGCCAGACTTCTGTTACAAGAGGAAAAAGCTATTCAACCGCATGAAGAGTCAATTGAGGTTGTCAACTTGCGTACTGAGTCAGATAAGAAAGAAATCAGAATCGGCGCTAATTTGGAAAGCAATGTCAAGAGCTGTTTGGTTCAGATGTTGTGCGATTATGTGGAAGTATTTGCTTGGTCTTATGAAGATATGCCTGGGTTAGATACCGATATCGTGGTTCATCGTCTGCCAACTAAAGAAGACTACCCTCCTATCAAACAAAAAGTTTGTCGCATGAGGCCTGATATGTCTGAAAAGATCAAAGTCGAAGTAATGAAACAATTTGATGCAGGATTCCTAGCTGTAACATCCTATCCTCAATGGGTGGCCAACATAGTGCCAGTGCCAAAGAAAGACGGGAAAGTTCACATGTGCGTAGACTATAGGGATTTGAATAGGGCAAGCCCCAAGGACGATTTCCCTCTACCACACATTGACGTCTTAGTCGATAATACTGCTCAACATAAAGTCTTCTCATTCATGGATGGCTTCTCAGGCTATAATCAAATAAAGATGGCTCTCAAAGATATGGAAAAGACTACTTTCGTTACACAATGGGGCACCTTCTGCTACAAGGTCATGCCGTTCGGATTAAAAAATGCAGGGGCAACATATCAAAGGGCTATGGTTGCTTTATTTCATGACATGATTCATCATGAGATATAGGTATATTTGGATGATATGATTTCTAGATCACAAACTGAAGAAGAACATCTCGGTCACCTGTACAAACTATTCGAAAGACTAAAGAAGTACAAGCTGAGGTTAAACCCTAACAAGTGCACGTTTGGAGTATGCTCTGGAAAACTTTTAGGTTTTGTTGTCAGCAATAAAGACATTAAAGTTGATCCCTCCAAGATCAAGGCCATCCAAGAAATTCCAGTCCCTCAGTCTGAAAAAGAAGTTAGAGGATTTTTGGGTCGTCTCAATTACATCGCCCGTTTCATATCACACTTAACCGCTACTTGCGAGCCACTCTTCAAACTCTTGAAGAAAGATCAGTTAGTCAAATGGAACGATGAATGCCAGATTGCCTTTGACAAGATCAAGGAATACCTGCAAGAACCTCCTATTCTCATGCCTCCGGTTGAAGGAAGACCGTTGATCATGTACTTGACAGTACTAGAGAATTCTATGGGGTGTGTTTTGGGCCAACATGACGAGTCTGGCCGAAAAGAGCATGCAATTTACTACCTAAGCAAAAAGTTTACCGACTGTGAAACCAGATATTAACTGCTCAAGAAAACTTGTTGTGCTTTAGCGTGAGATGCTCGTCGGCTAAGGCAGTACATGTTGACTCATACCACTTTGTTGATTTCTAAGATGGATCCGATTAAGTACATCTTTGAAAAACCTGCCCTTTCCGGATGGATAGCCAGATGGCAAATGATCTTGACTGAGTACGACATTCAATACAACAATAAAAAAGCCATCAAAGGAAGTGTACTAGCATATCATTTGGCCCATCAAGCTGTGGATGATTATCAGTCAATGAACTTCGACTTCCCTGACGAGAATATTATGCTGGTAACCGACTGTGCGAAACCTGGACCGTATGACGGACCTGAACAAGGATCCCGATGGACTATGGTATTCGATGGGGCTTCCAACACCTTAGGTAACGGAATTGGTGATGTGATCATCTCTCCTGAAGGTTTCCACACTCCTTTCACTTCCAGACTATGCTTCGATTGCATAAATAACATGGCCGAATACGAAGCATGTATCTTAGGTCTAAAGGCTGCTATTGACTTAAGGATCCATCATTTGAATGTGTTCGGAGATTCCGCCCTAGTGATCAGCCAAGTAAAAGGAGATTGGGACACTAGACACCCTAATCTTATCCCTTACAAGGAACTTGTACTATCCCTAATTCCTCACTTCGAAGAAATCACATTCGAGCACTTCCCTAGGGAAGAAAACCAGTTGGCCGATGCTTTGGCAACCATGTCCTCAATGTTCAAAGTCAGATGGGATAACGAAGCCCCTATGATTACCATTGAAAGATTAGATGAACCTGCACATTGCTATAAGCTCGACACCGATGCGGAAACGCCATGGTACCATGAGGTAATGAGATACCTCAAAGCACAAGAGTATCCAGAGAGAGCGTCTATCAATGACAGAAAGTTCTTACGAAGATTTGCAGCCAAATTCTTCCTAAGTAACGAGATATTGTATAAGCGCAACTATGATTCAACTCTACTCCGATGTGTGGATAAGAAGGAGGTAGAGGAAATTATAGAAGACATGCATGATGGCCTTTTCGGTACTCACTCAAGTGGACATACGATGGCCAAGAAAATCTTAAGAGCAGGTTACTATTGGTCAACGATGGAAACCGATTGTCATCAACATTCAAGAACTTGTCACAAATGCCAAATCTACGCTGACAAAGTCCATGTACCTCCAATCCCTTTAAATGTCATGACCTCTCCATGGCCATTTGCGATATGGGGCATTGATATGATAGGGGAAATCAAGCCCACGGCTTCCAACGGACACTGCTTCATTCTTGTTGCTATCGATTATTTCACCAAATGGGTCGAAGCCGCCTCCTATGCCTCAGTAACCAAGAATATGGTAGCCAGATTCATCAGACACAGTCTCATCTTCCGTTATGGTGTTCTCGAAAGGATCGTCACCGACAATGGGACTAACCTCAACAATGCCATGATCAGGGAGTTGTGCACTCAGTTTAAGATCAAGCGTCACAATTCTTCTCCGTATAGACCGACAATGAATGACGCAGTCAAAGTGGCCAACAAAAATATCAAGAAAATTATGCAGAAAATGGTAGTGATCCATAAAGATTGGCATGAGATTTTACTCTACATGGCTACCGTACTTCAGCTAGAACATCAACTGGGGCAACTCCCTTCTCTCTAGTCTATGGCATGGAAGCTGTTCTGCCAGTGGAAGTTCAAATTCACTCGCTGAGGATTATGATTGAGGAAGGCCTAGGCGAAGACGAGTGGATTCAAACGAGATTAGATCAGCTGAATTTTATCGATGAAAAATGATTAGCTGCTATTTGCCATGGTCAAATGTATCAAAAACGGATGATTAAAGCTTTCAACAAAAAGGTCAAGCCTCGAGTACATCAAGTTGGTGACCTGGTGATAAAACGCATCATTTTACCACAAGGTGACCCCAGAGGAAAATGGAATCCCACATATGAAGGGCCGTTTGTTATCAAAAGAGTCTTTTCTAGCGGTGCCATGATGCTGACCACCTTGGACGAAGAAGATTTCCCACATCCTATAAACACGGACATAGTTAAAAAATACTACGCATAAGAAACCCGTTAGGTTGACATACCTAAGCAAAAATAAGGGCATCCCGGCAAACCAAAAGGTTTGGGAGAAAATTAGGGATATATGCAAAAGATTATACACCTGTCAAGTTGAAAACTCGAAAGGGCGACTTGGGCAAAAAAGGGTATCCTGGTGGATCGAAAACCCAAAAGAGCGGTTCAGGCAAAAATTAAGGATTAAAAGCGTACGACTATGTCCCGTTAAATCAACACAGTCAATTCTATCACCAAGGTCCAAGTTCAAATGGTCCAGGATCAATCCAATCAATTTCGATCAACGACAAAGGATGTTCGAAGACATTGGGGCAATAGTAGAGCTGGAAGGCAATGAGATCATTTCACATGGCTATTTGTTTCCATTTCTCAATTTTGTTTTCCTTTTTGGCGATTTCCTCTTACTAGGATTTCCGTCTCTATGTATAAAAACGCCTATTCATGGGCAAAATATCAATGCAAATACACTTTGAAGTACAAATTTTTTATCTCTGTTTTGAATGCAAATTTGTCCAATGACTAAAATTGAATGAACATATGCATATGAACATAATTAAAACTATTTGGCACATGTGTCCTACCAAGCAGCTGCCTCAACAAAGCATCAGTGCCCAGAAGCAGTGAGCATCTCTTTTAATGTATATGAAATAGCCCCACAGAGTTATCTCATCATCATTATCCCCATCAGGGCGGTGACAATAAACCTTTCCCCAACGGAGTTGCCACAAAATCTCCTTACACGGGATAATCCCCGGCCAGAGTCCCAACCTCTTAACAAACTTTCTCCCCAGCTAAAGCCTAGGAGATCTCTTCCTAAAAGGAATTCACCTCCTCAACAGAGTTAATTCCCTAATAGAGTTAATTCCACAACAGAGTTAATTCCCTAATAGAGTTGATTCCCTAACGGAGTATATCTTCCCCAAACCGAGGTTTCTATCCCCAGCGAAGTATATCTTCCAACCAAGGTTTCTATCCCCAACTGAGTATATACTCCCCAGTGAGTCCAAATTTCCCAGCTGAGTCCATTTTCCCAACTGAGTATATCTTCTCCAGCTGAACCGAAATTCCCCAGATGATCCCATCATCCCCAACTGAGTATATCCTCCCCAAGCT
The DNA here is from genome assembly GCA_948472305.1 of Vicia faba. Taxonomy (NCBI): domain Eukaryota; kingdom Viridiplantae; phylum Streptophyta; class Magnoliopsida; order Fabales; family Fabaceae; genus Vicia; species Vicia faba. The sequence continues at coordinate 944,490,256 of OX451735.1, forward strand.
CAATCTGCCTTACCCAACTGAGTCTATACCCTCCAAATTTGAATTTCCCTTTCAAATGACTGCAAATCACATGGCCACAATCCCTAATCCCGGTAAAGCCTTCGACAAAGCCTTTATTATTACCAAGAAATGCTATGAAGCCTGGAGCCGACCAAATATTAGCACAGTTCTCAAGTTATTTCTGAAGCCTGGACCCGAACAGATAACAGTTTGACTCCTTCAAATTACTGAAGCCTGGACCCGACCAGATAACAGTTTGACTCCTTCAAATTACTGAAGCCTGGACCCGACCAGATAACAGTTTGACTCCTTCAAATTACTGAAGCCTGGACCCGACCAGATAACAGTTTGACTCCTTCAAATTACTGAAGCCTGGACCCGACCAGATAACAGTTGATCTCATTTTTTCAAAACGCTATGAAACCTGGACCTGGCCGGATAATAGCCTAGCTCTTCAAAGATATAGAAGAACCTGAAATCAATACAAAGATTAACTTCTTTTCCCTAATAGAGTTGCCTCTCTATTCCCAATAAATGGCTGAGAAATCTAAACCCGACCAGATATCTGTTTCCATTTCCATCCTTTCAAGAAAGCCGCTGTGAAACCTGGATCCGACCAGATAACAATCACCCTCAGAGATCCGTTGTGAAACCTGGAAACTGACCAGATAACAACTAAATCCCCAAGCAGTCTATTGTGAAGCCTGGACCCGACCAGATAACAATTAACTTCGTCAAAGAAATTTGTGAAGCCTGGACCCGACCAGATAACAGTTTTCAAACAGTTTATTGTGAAGCCTGGACTCGACCAGATAACAATTAACTTCATCAAAGAAATCTGCGAAGCCTGGACCCGACCAGATAACAGCTTTCAAATAGTTTATTGTGAAGCCTGGACCCGACCACATAACAATTAACTTCAATCAAAGAAATCTGCAAAGCCTGGACCCGACCAGATAACAGTTTTCAACCAGTTTATTGTGAAGCCTGGACCCGACCAGATTGCAATTGACCTCATCAAACCTCATAAATCTGCGAAGCCTGGACCCGACCAGATAACAGTTTTCAAATGGTGTATTGTAAAGCCTAGACCCGACCAGATAACAATTAACCGTGATCCCCAGATAGTTACCGTGAAGCATGGATCCGACCAGATAATAGTACAGCTTTTCAAAATACCGTAAAGCCTGGACCCGACCAGATAACAGTCTTCAAAGAGTTATTGTGAAGCATGGATCCGACCAGATAATAGTTAGTTCATCCTTTCCTCCAGTAGGTTACTATGAAGCCTGGATCCGACCAGATAACAATTAACCTCCGCATCCCCAGCAAATTGTTGTAAAACCTGGACCCGACCAGATGACTATTCAATTTTAAGGAATTTTCTACAAAACCTGGATCCGACCAGATAACAGTTAATTCATCTCTTCTCCCAGTAAGTTGCCATGAAACCTAGATCCTACCAGATAACAACCGATTACTTCATCCTCAACAACTATGAAGCCCGGATCCGACCAGATAACAACTAATACTTGAGTGATATTCCCCAGTAAAAGCATCCCTCCAATAAAATTTGAAAATATGCATATTCTTCATTTCCAACAGGAAATCAAGGATTCAACCTCCCTGGATTTCCTCAGCAGCAGTCAGGGATTTATTTTCCCGAACGAAAACACATTTCACATTCATACATCATAGCATGTACATACCAATTCATTTAGCATGATACCACATCTGGTGGACACCATGCAAGCATCTGCATTTTACTAACCCATTTTCTCACAGGTAAAACAGCTAGTTTAGTATGAATCAACAAGAGATTTGTGCTAATACTCATCTAGCATTTACCAACATTCCTCCAAATGGCATCTATAATCCTATTCACCATCCATCTTCGAGTGCAAATTTCTGGGCACTCTAGTGTTTAATCACCTTTCACCTTCAAGTCACGAATGGCGGATCCGCCAATCTAACTCTCCAGGTTCAAGAAGTTTGAACAGGGGCAGCTGTTGCACCCTAAAATTTTCCCTCTCATTTCTCAAGGAATCACCCTGGATCCTCAAATTTTCTCTCATCAAGTCTCCAGGCCTTGAATTATCAATTTTTCCAAGCAAACCATTCACAAGGGCAAAATGGTCATTTGCACCCTAAGAAGTCTGACTTTGAATTTTGGATCAAAATCAAATCTCAAAAATCATATTTCATCCAGATATGTTGGAATATGAAGTTTGCTTCATCAAGAGTTTCAAAAGTCAAATTTTATTTTAGAAGAATCAAATTATAAAAACTTAGAAAATTTTCTAAGTATTTAAGAAATATGACAATTTCAGAACTTCTCAGCCAAGTGTTCACACTCAGCAGATTTTGGATATTCTCAAGACAAAGTGTGGTCAGAACTTCTGGGCCAGTATCCACGAAGGTTCAGTCAGAGTTTGCAAGGGTTAAATCAAATAAGGTAACAAAGCGTGTTGTAAGTATACTGGAAGTTCCGAAGGATCCCTTAGAGCATGCTGAAGTTAGAAGATAAGAGGATTAGAAGATGAGATGCTACGCTGAAGCAGAACTTCTAATCCAGAGTCAAGCAAAGATGCAGAGTTTCACACGAGAACTCATTTAATGCTCGCAACCGCCTCTAAGTCTTTATCCAAGGGATTCACACCACGTGTACCCCTACTGCCTTGGGAAGACAAATTTCTGTGCAAAGTATGTAGACCCACACGCTGTCTCTACTTTACATTAATTCACGCTGCCAGATCCAGCTGAGGCGCTATTCACCATCCAACTTGAATACGTTGAACCCCACTTGTTTAAGCTTACTTCAAGAGTAAGTCAACATCTAGCACATGTTGTAGGCACCACTTGACCGCCCCAACTGCAAAACTTTGCCTATAAATAGAACACCATTTGCACACTGAAAAGGCCCATAAAAATTTGTAAAAGAGGCAAGAGAATTGAGAAAGAAGGCTTTGAATCACTGCAAAATTCCAGGAACCCAGGAACTATAAACACAAGAATACCAAGAATCTTAGCATTAATTCCTTACATTCAAACTCCATTTCTTCCTTAATTGTTCGTGACTAAAGCCACCCACGTAGCTGCTGATTCATGCATCAGAAGTTACCTTAACTTCTGTATTCCTATTTCCATTCAAACTCCACTCATTTCCACCTCCAAGGAGTTAGAATATCACCCTTTGGCTGTTCCAGAAATTACAAATTCCCATCCTGCTGAGTACGTGAAGAAGCTACTCAGAACATCACCAGAATTCAAGAATAATCTCCAGTTCACAGAATCCTTTCTAGCTGCAAGGTAAGTTTTCTGTTGACTCTCATCATACTGATTAAGCATTGCCATATTTTGCATACTTAGCACAATGTAGATATTCTGATCCTGATGATGTACATATTCTGAAAATTCATGCATCTGCCTGCCTAAGTAAAAGAAATCCCAGTTCAGAGTTTCATAAGGAAATTAAGGCTCAGAATTAGAATTAGCCAATGCACATTGATTCTGATTCATGCTTCTGATATTTCATGAAATTTGGTATAACTGTTATACATGCAACTTCTGTTCTATAAATGACTAAGCTGCAGATGTTCTGACTGGCATGGAGAGAGGAAAAGTTCCGAAAATTGCGTCATAACTTCTGAAAACTTCTGAATTCTCAGAAGATCCAGAACTTTTGAACTTCTATATATTTGCTAACATGTTTTTTCTTTGTGCAGCAAGTCAGAGTCAGAACTTCTGACCTCTTCTATTTTCAGTATTTTGCGCTGATTATGTTTTCTTTCCTTTTTTACTTCTTTTATTATTTTGCCCTCATATTATTTTATTATTAATAAAAAAATACCAAAAATATTTTATATTTTGCATGTTATATTTTCTTTTAACATAAAAACCCAAAAAATATTTTCTTAAACAAAGGTTATTTCCCTTTTAAACAGACAAACATTTTACATTTCCTGTACATTCTTATCTATTTCAATATGGTTGTAATAGTAACCTAGAATTTTAACTTGCAACCCCCATTCATAAATATGTACCCCCATCCCCCTAAATATTGTAATAGCGTAGGACTTTACATTTTCGCACTGTTCTTGCTTTCAATATATGCTAGTAATTAGGGTGTATGGCAAGATATGAAAATTGATAAATAGATCATCCTAATCAAGATAAATTATGCATGCAATCAAACACACTATTCACACATACACCCCTAGGGTAATTCCACTTGTTGCCTTATAAAAATGGCCATGTTATGCATGTGGGAAGTCTTAGCATAAACAAAATCGAAAAAGATCATAGTCCCTCGATGACGCTATCAATGTTTCCTTTCAAAATGATCTTAGTCCCTAAAAGAAAAGTGTTAAGTCATCTCACAATATTGCTATCATGGTCATACGATGACCCATGCCCGTCCCTTCACATCCAACGATGGGGCTTCTTATCAAATCAATGGTAAGATAGCAACATCTAAAGGAGGAAAAACACATCTAATACCTTTTTGAGTAGGTAGATTACTTTTAGTTACTTGCTCACTCTCAAAATAAATATCCTTGCTATTTTCAAAACAATCACATACACTATCAAAACATCTTAAAAAAAACACTTTCCAAACACTTTGTACGCATTCTTATAGAGACGAGAATCATTACAAAGTCACACTTTCAAAACCCACATCACATAGCACATTTCAAAACAAAAGCAAGTGATCCAGGAAGCAACTAAGATCCCATGGAAAACCATGGATGAAAAGGGTGCTAATACCTTCCCTTTTCATAATCAACCCCCCGAACTCAAGAAAATATCTCAAAAGGTCTTTCCTGTTTTTTTTCACCTTTCCTTATTGGATAAAAGAAAAGTCGATGGCGACTCTTGCTAAACCGCAACATTTGCGATCAAACGCAAACCCTTCAAGTCAGTTCTCCCACCGTATCTCACTATGCTGGAGATTTGCTCCTTGTTTACAGATATTCTACCGAGGAGAGACTCTGTTTGAGAATAACTCTGCAGGGGAATAATTCTGTTGGAATGTGAACTTCCGTAGCTGAAGGGATAAACTCTGTCGGGGATTGAGCTTCTGTATTCGGAGAAATAAACTCTATTTGGGAGAAAATTTTATGACCCACTTGTGATTATGAAATTCGGGTGGGGAATATAGATGTCAGCTCCCTGAAGGAACCTGGCTGGGGGGAGTAGTTCCTGTTTTGGGGGAGCTGATATCAATGCTTTGATTACCTTTACTTTGTGGGGAGTATAGAAGTCACGGGGTCGTATGTACTGATGACTTTGTTTCAAAGTTGCCTCTGCCCCGGTACCTGTTGGACAGAGTAACTGTCGAGTTTGACATTTTTTTAGTTTTGCCCATGTTTCTTAGGTTACGAGTAATTGTCTTTCCGTTTCTTATACAAACATTTATGAACATCAATCATATTCAAATTCATATGAAAGAATAAATCACTGGACGTTTTTGCGAAACAAAACAAAAAAAAGAAAAACAAATGGTTTTGTAAAAAATGACTTGTATTAATTTTCGAAGTTGGCCTATAACAGGTGTTGTACCCCAAAATTTGCCCTCCCATATTTCTCAAAATATTTCAAGAAAAATTCACAAGTCCAACCCGGCGCGTCATATTCAGGTATGCTTTCGCCAAGATATCTCTGATAACGTATTCTCAAAATCAGGTTCGGCTCAAGAGTCAATTCTTTAAAGAAGGTATCCGAATGTGTGAGTTTTCTCGAAGAAATATGGTGAAAAAGTGTGCTGAAAGTGCAGTTTTCATGCGCTAAAAAATTCATAACTTGAAGATCGTGGCTCGTTTTGAACCCGTTCCGGTGGCCAAAATTCCTTCTTGACATTATCTACGTTTTTATCTCTCACGGCTGGAAGCCAATTTCGATCAGAAGGTCTTCAAAAATGTGGATTTATCAAGTATTTTCATACAGAAAATTTGTGACAAAAGTTTATTTGCATCATGTTCAGAAAATCATAACTTGGTCGATTTTCATCGTATCGAGCTGGTTCTGGTGCAAACATTTCACAAATTGAGTTGGCTACATTTTCACAGAAGGTATTGAGTTTGAACGGTGTTCAAAAGGCCTTCGTTTTTTGCTCAGAGTGCGTGACACGCTGAAAATCATGAATGCTGAATATTATTTCATCTGGGCCGAAACTTCGAAAATTCATAACTCGGTCAATTTTTATCGGATTGGGCTCATATTTTTACACAAGGTCCCTGACTCATAGATCTACAACTTTGCTTCAAAAGTCGAGACTGGATTATGCTCCGATCAATACCAGTTTTTTATTGAAGAACGTGTCAGAGTCGACACTGGAGCCCAAAATAAGTTTGTCTGAGCTGAAACTTCAAAAATTCATAACTAATTCACTGTTTATCCGATTGAGCCGATTTTCGGATAGGAGTTAGTTATCGATGTCGGCTACATTTTGTTTTCACATTTAAACTTCAAAAATTGCACTTAAGTCCCTGCGATTTAGCCTGGAAAGTGACGAACTCAAGTGAACATTGGAGGCCCAATTGCACATTCAAAGCCCATTTTCTTTACCCTAATTTCTATTATATAATCACCTTCTTTTCACACAAACCAGAGGAGGAAAAGAGAGAAAAAACCTTGCCACAACACTGTTAGAATATCAAATTCTTTCAAGAACCCTAAAACCTTGAAATCCTTATTACAAATCTCTCTCTCACTACAAACAAGTCATCACAGTTACAAACCAACACCTCACTACTTCTTCAGTAAGGATAAGGCTGGCTTGATCTCCATGATCCAAAGGGCATAAAAGCATTCAGGTCACTAATTTTCCAGTAAGGGTAAGATTGATTTGATCTCCATGATCAAAAGGGTATAATCATTCATACATGTCATATTGTGCCTAAACATTAAATTTCTTCATATATTGGCTTTATTTGCATTTTATGATTTTATTTAATGTGTTCATGAGATTCTACACTGCAGATTTAGACAGGATCCCATGCAGGTTCATTAAGGAACGTTGAGGCCAAAAGCCAAATGGCCAAGAGCCAAAAGCCAAATGGCCAAAAGCCAAAAGCCAAATGGCCAAAAGAACAACTTATGCATGACACCAATACATGGCGAGACAGACATCCTGAGAAGATTAAGGAACGTTGAGGCCAGAACATAAATGGCCAACAACCAGAACACAAATGGCCATGAAACCCAATTCAATGGCCAAAGAATGCAGACCACGGTACTCAGGAGTCAATGAACACGCACGTGATGCCAGAAAGTCAAACAAGACTTTTTGTCTAATGGGCCAGAATACTTCAAAAAACTTTCACTTGGGCCTGAAACTCCCCTTGATTTACATCCTTTTTAATTTTCTTTTCTTTTCTAATTCTTTTTTAATTGTTTTAATTGTTTTTTCACCATAAAGTAATTTTCTATAATAAAAACAGAAAAATCAAAAAAATACAAATATATTTAATTTCTTCACTAATTAATTTTTGTAAATAAACTCTAACAATTAACTTAGTTTATTTAGGTTTTTAAACTTTAATCTTTTTCTTAATAAGTAAAAAGTATCTAGAATTAGGTTTTTTTGACATATTCATCTTTTTCTTAAATAATATTAATCATCATTATTTATCATTATTATTAATTATCATTAATTTTGTAAATAAACATGTAAATAAATTAATTAACTAGTAAATTAGGTTAACTTTAATATTTTCATTAATAATTAAAATAATCTAGATTTAGGGTTTCCTTTTAATTCTTGTTCTTTATTTTCCATTAAATACCAAAAACCTAAAAAACATTTCTTTTCTTTTAATTAAATAATTAATTAACTTTTAATTCAATTTAATTCCAAAAGGGTCCAACGCCCTCGAACGTTCTATTTTCTATTCTTTTCGCGCATTTATTCTTATTTTTCTTGTGAATATTATGTAATTGCTCAAGCCATGTAATAGTAACTAGGTTTTACTTTCCGCATTTTTATTCAAACGGGTCTTTGTTAATTTGGCGATGTATAAACCCGTGCCTTGTAATAGCGTAGGATTTTACTTTCCGCACTTTTAAACTGCTAAACTTTGCATGAAAGAATGTATGACCTAAATTAAAAACAAGCGTAGATCACCATGATACATGTACAAGATAACATTAACTGAACATAACACACAAATTCACACATCACTCTTAGGGTACGCCTCACTGTTGCCTTACCTTCGAAACGTGGTCGTCGAGTATAGGACGTTTTAGTAAGTCCTTATGTCCATGACATGATCCAGTTGCCTCGGAAAAGTTGCCTCGAATTAAAAAGGATCAATGGCATAAGGGTAGCTTCTAAGGTGTCCTACTGTTGCTCTGGTGACCACGCTGTCCCTACAAACGAATTGGCCCGAACACCTCCAACGGTGGTGCTACTTATCTCTCAATGGTGGGATGGCACTACCTTAAGGACATTTACACAGCCTAATTCCTTAGGGTAGGTAGATGACTCGTAGATACTTGCTCTATTCAAAAACAATCAAAACTCTTTTCACACCGACACTTTTCAAAAAGCTTTCAAAACAATTTTTCAAACACTCTTGAGGACTGATACAAGAGTCGAACTGAAATCTTTAAACGAAAATTTTTCAAACCCACTCACATTTGAAAAGCAAACACTTTTGAAAACACAAATGAGCAAGTATCTAAGAGCCCATGGATAACCATGGATAGAAAGGGTGCTAACACCTTCCCTTTCTATAAATCTACCTCCCGAACCGAGAAACTATCTCATAAGGAATTTTGCTGTGCTTTTGTCCTGTCCATGTTAGAGAAAATAAAAGACGGTGGCGACTCTTGCTTCCGCGACATTTCACGAACCAGCGTTAGACAATCAGTTCCAGATCCACCGATCACAGAACTGGCGACTCTGCTGGGGAATACTTAAAGTGAGGTGTACCTTAGGATAACTCATACTTGTGTTTTCAATTGCTGTGCTTTATTATTGTGGGCACTGTCTTGGGAGTTCTATAGATCCTAACCCGGATCTGGGGGATACCTTCTTAGAAAGTAGCAACAAGGCTGTGAGGGAACTGTGCGGGGTATATCGACATGGTTGAAGCAGTCTGCTACGTTGATGTGGCACTTTAGTGAGTACCGGTAACCCTTGAGTTCAGTCAAGGAGAGTACGGGGCCGCCGCGTGGTGTCGTGAAGCATCAACTGACCTTAGGAACCTTAATTGAACCATCTTGGCCTCTTTAGGGTAGTGAGATAACTGACTTTGGTACAGTCCGAGGTTGGTTGATACTCGATACTACACTCAATTGAGGGTTGTTTTCTTGGAATATTTTGGTCGCCAGTTCAGTGGCTAAATCGAAACGATGAACAATGAAAGCAGTCCAGTGATATTGGGACCCTTAGAACCCGGTTACTTCTGATAGGACAGGTTGAGCCCACCAACTTCAAGAGGGTAGTACCCCAAACTCCATGCTGGCCCGAACTCTAAGGGCTCTTTTGTGTGACTTGTGTGCCTTCAAACTTGACTACTTGCATACTTGTTATCTGACGCTTGAGTTTCTTGCAGGTTTTGTTTATAGTCCTTAATCTGGACTCATAACAGGGTTTACTTACATTACCCCACGCATAGCATAACATCATACCATTATACCATTGCATACATCCTGCATAAGGACTAATCCATTTCATGGATCTCAAGGGCTTGTGATGCAGGTCATGATGAACCAACATGTCTGGCAAGGGGCAAAGGGGATTTATTTTCCTCTAGCCAAGGTTGTCAGGGGCTATGACCCACTGGATATGGTGAGCCTTTGACCCTTGAAGAAGGACTCTCTATAACATGAAGTTACTTCAATCAAGATACCAGATTCTAATTTTAACAAATTTTCTTGTTTACCCTGCAAGATCCTTGAAAACATCGCATGCATACATACACATCATTGCATAACAGGTATCCCTTTTACAGGTTGCTTACCTTCTTCGCTGTTTGTTTCAGCCGATCGTCATGAATCCTGAATCATCTACTGAGCAATCCATCAAGGCCCTCCAGGCCCAGAACGCCCAGTTCCAAGAGTTGATCATGAGTTTGGCCCAGGGGAAATAGGATTTGAAGACCCTGCTTTCGAAAAAGAAGAAGAAGAGGGCGGTGTTGTTCAACCCTAGACGCAAATCTGGGAATGGATCATGAAATGAAGTTGAGCAGACTACCCCATCTGTTGGGAAAGACAGTCCCCAAGAAAGGGAGGTTCCTAGTCCAGTGGTCTCTAACAACGAGACCGATTACAATGATGAGCAGTACCCTCCAGCTGAGGACAGGTACAAACAGCTAGAAGACAGGCTAAGTGCTATGGAGATACAAAAAGTGCCCGGCCTGGACTTCGAAGATCTAGGTCTGTCTTCTGGGGTAGTAATCCCGCACAAATTCAAGGCACCTGCCTTTGCCAAGTACGATGGGGCATCATGTCCTAAGCTGTATCTCAGGTCATACATGAGGAGGATCCAGCCCTACACGGCTGACAAGAATTTGTGGGTTCACTTTTTTCAGGATAGTCTGTCGGGAACTCAACTCGACTGGTTCTATCAACTGAATGGAGCCAACATCCACAGCTGGGAGGACTTGGCCACTGCATTCTACAAGCAATACCAGTATAATGCCGACCTTGCTCCCACGCGTACTCAGCTTCAGGGAATGTCTATGGGTACAGGCGAAGGCTTCAAAGAATATGCTCAAAAATGGAGGGACCTTGCTGGAAGGGTACAACCACCTCTGACTGACCGCGAGCTCGTCGACATGTTCATGGGGACCCTGTCTGGTCCATTCTTCAACCACCTGATTGAGAATTCTGCTGCTGGGTTTACGGATCTGATCTTGACCGGGGAAAGAATAGAAGCTGGCATCAAGTCGGGGAAAATACATAATGGTGATTCCTCAAACATTGAGAAGAAACCATCCAAGAGAGAATCTAGTGCTGTCAACGCGGTAACTATTGCAAAACCGGTCGACGCCCCTCAGTGTCACAATCAGCAAAGGGAAGAGAGACCCAAAAGGCAATTCACTCCCCTCGGCATGACCTTGTCACAGATATTGCCACAATTGCTGGAAACCAAGTTGGTAACTCTCATGGACCCTCCAAAGAATCCTAACAGGACACCTTCAAGGTACAACCCCAATGTTCGCTGCGCCTATCATTCTGGCAGCCCGGGGCATGCTACAGATGACTGTTGGACTTTGAGAAACAAGGTTCAGGATCTGATCGACGCGAAGGAAGTCCAGTTCGACTCCCCAGAGACTCTGAATGTGATCACTGCTCCCCTGCCAAAATATGGCTAGGATTGGAAACTTTTTGTTCATTCGAATGTTCAATTTGTAATTTTCTTTTGATTGTTAAAACATTTTATTTCATGTCAAACTTGGTTATTTCATTAATGCATTACACATGTCTGTTTTGAAGTAATTATTTTGTATTCACTATATGCAAACTGTTTTCATATTTTTGTGATGATCAACTCTTGATTAAGAAATTCTAAGCCTCTTGAGGGAGGATGACGAAAACGATACCACGATCTTTACAATATGCTTTTGAAGAGACCCCGTTGATGAGGTACATGCATTGTTTCAATTCCTAAACACTGGAGTTATAAGGAAGATAATCCCTCGTCAACCCCTCTGAGCCAAAGAAGTAGGAGTTTTTCTTTTCGAAATTTAAAACCCTTAATCATAACCTGGGGCAGGGTAGTCTCTCAGTTGATCCAAGTGCATAACGAATGGCACCAAAGAGGTCCTTACAAAACAAAAGACAGTGATGGTTCCGAACAATCATACAGACAGGCAGTCATTACGAAAATCAAAAAGCCCATTAAGTCAAAACCTATGAAGGAGACTTACAAAACTGGGGCATCCCGCTGACTGTAATCACAAAAGAAACAGTTCAGGCAAAAAACAGGGATAACGAAATCAAAAAAAAGGGAAAGAGGTCACACAAACCCTCAATAACAAAAAGGAATGACTGCCTATTCAAAATAAACTATCAACATCCGAACCATCACGGGAATATCAGGACAAAAACTCAAATAAGGTCTAACGCACGATCAGCTGAGTTTAGGATTGAAGAACATCACGAAGAGCGGGTGGGTACAAATAAAATTTGAGCCTTTATCCTTTGTTTCTTAAACCGTGAACCAGACCACGTTACAACCCTAAAAAGTCCTAGCTGAAGCATGGGTTAGTTCGAAAGCATACTGTTACAAAGGTATCCTGACTCCTTAAGGCTCGCAGTAAAATAACGAGTTTGACATCACAGTTTACAAAAGAACTCACTTGTTTTATTAAAAAACTGCATTTCCAAAAACTTCGAAACAGACATAAGCTTTGCATTTTTAACATAACTTTGTTTGCATACGACTATTTGTTTGAACAACATAGAAGCTCGCACGACGAATATCGGATGAACAAAAGCACTCCCAAACAAGGGGCATGACATGATCATTGTCCGTCATCTGGGGCAGTTAAGTCAAGATTCAGAGAATCTCTCAAATGCCAAATAGCCTGGGGCAAATCTCCGTCTAAGTCACTTGGGGCATTGGACAATCAAACGAAGATCTTCTGGTGGCATGGCAACACAACAACAGAGGCCCCTCCCTACATTCTGAGAACGTGGACATAGTCAGAAAAATACTACGCAAAATCAAAGACCCGCTAGGTTGACACACCTAGGCAAAAATATGGGCTTCCCGGCGAACCAAAAGGGTTCGAGCAAAAATAAGGGATGAAATGAAAAATCTGTACACCCGGCAAGTCGAAAACCTGAAAAGGCGGCTTGGGTAAAAATGGGTATCCCGGTGGACTGAAAACCCGAAAGGGAGGTCTAGGCAAAAATTAGGGATCAAAAGTGTACGACTATGTCCCGTCATCTCGTCACTTGCCTACCAGAAGAAGATTTGTCAAATCGGCAGTCATCAAGCGCCTTCACAGGTACCTTCTCCCACAGAAGCTGGGGCAATAAGAATGGTCCAAACTGTACTAGCTGCTTTGTCCACAAGATACAAGGTAGATTCAGCTGAAGAACGTAACCAAGATACCTTCACTCCCCCGAGAGTAAGACAGGTTCAGCAATACTCTCCCCCGAGCAGAGTTGGTCTCCCGTCAGCCCTGAAAAGGCACAGTACCCACAGCAACTCAGCAACGCTCTCCCCAAGCAGAGTTAGTCTACTGTCAGCCTTAAGGAAGTTGGGTATCCCCAGAAAATCTCAATATTCCCCAGTGGAGTATACAGATGTTCCTCAGCAAGCATCCCCGACAGTCTTAATATTCCTCGACAGAAATATAAGATTGTTCCCCGGCGGAATACCAGACACCCCAGTGGAGCCATTTCCCTAGTACAATTCAAAAGTCTTCCCAGGAGAGTTGAATCAATCTCCCCAGTAGATTTCTGGAAGCTTATCCCCAGTATATTCTGGAAGCTTGTCCCCCGCAGAGTGACAAAGCATCTCCCCGGCTTTATTCAGAAGGTTATCCCCCACCAGAGCTTATAACTGGATTATCCTCAGCTAAAAGCCACGGAAAGATCGTCCTCAGCAAAGTTCTTCTTATTCCCCAACAGAGTTCATCAAAACTTCCAACAGAGCACATCAACGGTATCCCCTAGCGGAGTTATCCTCATCAATCTCAGCAAAGTACCTCTCTTTCCCCACAGAGTTACCTCCCCGCAGAGTAATCTATTCGCCAAGTTTATTCCCCAACAGAGTCATCTTCTCCTACCGGTATTCTTGCAATCATCATCCCCAACGGAAACGAAGAATCTCACTCTTCAAACATCAGCCCAGGATTTGACTTCCCGGCATCCGTCAAGGATCTATTTTCCCAGAAGAAGATACATTCATAAACATCACATTGTTATACATCATGATACATGCATATACGCATCATATCATACAATCTCATGTGTTGAGAACATCATTGCTTGATTCATATCATGCATTGCATATGACTGACCTTTACCTTTCAGGAAGGATACAGTTAAATGATCAGCTATGTAGACGAATACAGTCAAAAGAGACCAACCCAGTCAAAGAATACAAATCCAGTTAAATCAATGCCTAGAGATTTCTCTGATACAACTCGTCGTTATAGACACTCGTCGTTATAGACACCCGTCGTCATAGACACTCGTCGTTATAGACACTCGTCGTTATAGACACCCATCGTCATAGACACTCGTCGTTATAGACACTCGTCGTTATAGACACTCGTCGTCATAGACACTCGTCGTCATAGACACTCGTCGTTATAGACACTCGTCGTCATAGACACCCGTCATCATAGACACTCGTCGTTGTAGACACTCGTCGTTATAGACACTCATCGTTATAGACACTCATCGTTATAGACACTCGTCGTTATAGACACTCGTTGTTATAGACACTCGTCGTTATAGACACTCGTCGTTATAGACACTCGTCGTTATAGACACTCGTCGTTATAGACACTCGTCGTTATAGACACTCGTCGTTATAGACACTCGTCGTTATAGACACTCGTCGTTATAGACACTCGTCGTTATAGACACTCGTCGTTATAGACACTCGTCGTTATAGACACTCGTCGTTATAGACACTCTTCGTTATAGACACTCGTCGTTATAGACACTCATCGTTATAGACACTCGTTGTTATAGACGCTCGTCGTTATAGACGCCCGTCGTTATAGACGCCCGTCGTCATAGACGCCCGTTGTCATAGACACTCGTCGTTATAGACACTCGTCGTTATAGACACTCGTCGTTATAGACACTCGTCGTTATAGACACTCTTCGTTATAGACACTCGTCGTTAAAGACCACTCGTCCATGAGGATAACCTGTCAGTAGAGACAACTCACCAACCTTACCATTACCAGACTCGATTCCTGTATCCTGCTAGGGCACGTCTGAAGAGTTTGAGGATCCGATTCCTGTATCTTGCCAGGGTGTATCCATTGACGACTAACATTACCAGACTCGATTCCTGTATCTTGCCAGGGCACGTCTGAAGAGTTTGAAGATCCGATTCCTGTATCTCGCCAGGGTGTATCTGTTGACGACTATATTCCAGACTCGATTCCTGTATCCTGCCAGGGCACGTCTGAAGAGTTTGAGGATCCGATTCCTGTATCTTGCCAGGGTGTATCTGTTGACGACTATATTCTCCGGACTCGATTCCTGTATCTTGCCAGGGCACGTCTGAAGAGTTTAAAGATTCAATTCTTGTATATCCAGCCAGGGCACATCTACATGAAGAGTTTGAAGATCAACTCCTGTAAGAGGCCATGTAGTTATCTTTCTTTGCCCATGTTTCTTAGGTTACGAGTAATTGTCTTTCCGTTTCTTATACAAACATTTTTGAACATCAATCATATTCAAATTCATATGAAAGAATAAATCACTGGACGTTTTTGCGAAACAAAACAAAAAAAGAAAAACAAATGGTTTTGTAAAAAATGACTTGTATTAATTTTTGAAGTTGGCCTATAACAGGTGTTGTACCCCAAAATTTGCCCTCCCATATTTCTCAAAATATTTCAAGAAAAATTCACAAGTCCAACCCGGCGCGTCATATTCAGGTATTCTTTCGCCAAGATATCTCTGATAACGTATTCTCAAAATCAGGTTCGGCTCAAGAGTCAATTCTTTAAAGAAGGTATCCGAATGTGTGAGTTTTCTCGAAGAAATATGGTGAAAAAGTGTGCTGAAAGTGCAGTTTTCATGCGCTAAAAAATTCATAACTTGAAGATCGTGGCTCGTTTTGAACCCGTTCCGGTGGCCAAAATTCCTTCTTGACATTATCTACGTTTTTATCTCTCACGGCTGGAAGCCAATTTCGATCAGAAGGTCTTCAAAAATGTGGATTTATCAAGTATTTTCATACAGAAAATTTGTGACAGAAGTTTATTTGCATCATGTTCAGAAAATCATAACTTGGTCGATTTTCATCGTATCGAGCTGGTTCTGGTGCAAATATTTCACAAATTGAGTTGGCTACATTTTCACAGAAGGTATTGAGTTTGAACGGTGTTCAAAAGGCCTTCGTTTTTTGCTCAGAGTGCGTGACACGCTGAAAATCATGAATGCTGAATATTATTTCATCTGGGCCGAAACTTCGAAAATTCATAACTCGGTCAATTTTTATCGGATTGGGCTCATATTTTTACACAAGGTCCCTGACTCATAGATCTACAACTTTGCTTCAAAAGTCGAGACTGGATTATGCTCCGATCAATACCAGTTTTTTATTGAAGAACGTGTCAGAGTCGACACTGGAGCCCAAAATAAGTTTGTCTGAGCTGAAACTTCAAAAATTCATAACTAATTCACCGTTTATCCGATTGAGCCGATTTTCGGATAGGAGTTAGTTATCGATGTCGGCTACATTTTGTTTTCACATTTCAACTTCAAAAATTGCACTTAAGTCCCTGCGATTTAGCCCGGAAAGTGACGAACTCAAGTGAACATTGGAGGCCCAATTGCACATTCAAAGCCCATTTTCTTTACCCTAATTTCTATTATATAATCACCTTCTTTTCACACAAACCAGAGGAGGAAAAGAGAGAAAAAACCTTGCCACAACACTGTTAGAATATCAAATTCTTTCAAGAACCCTAAAACCTTGAAATCCTTATTACAAATCCCTCTCTCACTACAAACAAGCCATCACAGTTACAAACCAACACCTCACTACTTCTTCAGTAAGGATAAGACTGGCTTGATCTCCATGATCCAAAGGGCATAAAAACATTCAGGTCACTAATTTTCCAGTAAGGGTAAGATTGATTTGATCTCCATGATCAAAAGGGTATAATCATTCATACATGTCATATTGTGCCTAAACATTAAATTTCTTCATATATTGGCTTTATTTGCATTTTATGATTTTATTTAATGTGTTCATGAGATTCTACACTGCAGATTTAGATAGGATCCCATGCAGGTTCATTAAGGAACGTTGAGGCCAAAAGCCAAATGGCCAAGAGCCAAAAGCCAAATGGCCAAAAGCCAAAAGCCAAAAGCCAAATGGCCAAAAGAACAACTTATGCATGACACCAATACATGGCGAGACAGACATCCTGAGAAGATTAAGGAACGTTGAGGCCAGAACATAAATGGCCAACAGCCAGAACACAAATGGCCATGAAACCCAATCCAATGGCCAAAGAATGCAGACCACGGTACTCAGGAGTCAATGAACACGCACGTGATGCCAGAAAGTCAAACAAGGCTTTTTGTCTAATGGGCCAGAATACTTCAAAAAACTTTCACTTGGGCCTGAAACCCCCCTTGGTTTGCATCCTTTTTAATTTTTTTTCTTTTCTAATTCTTTTTTAATTGTTTTAATTGTTTTTTTCACCATAAAGTAATTTTCTATAATAAAAACAGAAAAATCAAAAAAATACAAATATATTTAATTTCTTCACTAATTAATTTTTGTAAATAAACTCTAACAATTAACTTAGTTTATTTAGGTTTTTAAACTTTAATCTTTTTCTTAATAAGTAAAAAGTATCTAGAATTAGGTTTTTTTGACATATTCATCTTTTTCTTAAATAATATTAATCATCATTATTTATCATTATTATTAATTATCATTAATTTTGTAAATAAACATGTAAATAAATTAATTAACTAGTAAATTAGGTTAACTTTAATATTTTCATTAATAATTAAAATAATCTAGATTTAGGGTTTCCTTTTATTTCTTGTTCTTTATTTTCCATTAAATACCAAAAACCTAAAAAACATTTCTTTTCTTTTAATTAAATAATTAATTAACTTTTAATTCAATTTAATTCCGAAAGGGTCCAACGCCCTCAAACGTTCTATTTTCTATTCTTTTCGCGCATTTATTCTTATTTTTCTTGTGAATATTATGTAATTGCTCAAGCCATGTAATAGTAACTAGGTTTTACTTTCCGCATTTTTATTCAAACGGGTCTTTGTTAATTTGGCGATGTATAGACCCGTGCTTTGTAATAGCGTAGGATTTTACTTTCCGCATTTAAATTTCCGCACTTTTAAACTGCTAAACTTTGCATGAAAGAATGTATGGCCTAAATTAAAAACAAGCGTAGATCACCATGATACATGTACAAGATAACATTAACTGAACATAACACACAAATTCACACATCACTCTTAGGGTACGCCTCACTGTTGCCTTACCTTCGAAACGTGGTCGTCGAGTATAGGACGTTTTAGTAAGTCCTTATGTCCATGACATGATCCAGTTGCCTCGGAAAAGTTGCCTCGAATTAAAAAGGATCAATGGCATAAGGGTAACTTTTAAGGTGTCCTACTGTTGCTCTGGTGACCATGTTGTCCCTACAAACGAATTGGCCCGAACACCTCCAACGGTGGTGCTACTTATCTCTCAATGGTGGGATGGCACTACCTTAAGGACATTTACACAGCCTAATTCCTTAGGGTAGGTAGATGACTCGTAGATACTTGCTCTATTCAAAAACAATCAAAACTCTTTTCACACCGACACTTTTCAAAAAGCTTTCAAAACAATTTTTCAAACACTCTTGAGGACTGATACAAGAGTCGAACTGAAATCTTTAAACGAAACTTTTTCAAACCCACTCACATTTAAAAAGAAAACACTTTTGAAAACACAAATGAGCAAGTATCTAAGAGCCCATGGATAACCATGGATAGAAAGGGTGCTAACACCTTCCCTTTCTATAAATCTACCTCCCGAACTGAGAAACTATCTCATAAGGAATTTTGCTGTGCTTTTGTCCTGTCCATGTTGGAGAAAATAAAAGACGGTGGCGACTCTTGCTTCCGCGACATTTCGCGAACCAGCGTTAGACAATCAGTTCCAGATCCACCGATCACAACAGGCGTTTTTATACATGGAAGTTGGCGCTCTAGTAAGAGAACACCGCTATGAAAAGGAAAACTATACAATAATTTTATACAAAGAAAAGGAAACAACTATGTGTAATAATCCCATTGGGTTCCAACTCTGCTATTGCCCCTATGTCTTCGAGCGTCTCATCACTTAGTTGCTTGTCCGAAGTTGATTAGGTTGATCGATGCCGTTCGAGCTTGACAATTGATAATGAGGTCAGATTGCAAGGTGATTCAATGGGACATAGTGATACGCTTTACATCCCTAATTTTTGCCTGGACTGCCCTTTCGGGTTTTCAGTCCACCGGGATACCCTTTGTTGCCCAAGCCGCCTTTTCAGGTTTTCGACTTGCCGGGTGTACAATTTTTTCTTTCATTTTCATCCCTTATTTTTGCCTGAACCCTTTTGGCTCGTCGAGAAGCCCATATTTTTGCCTAGGCATGTCAACCTAGCGGGTATTTTATCATGCGTAGTATCTTTTCATTATGTCTGCATTGACAGGGTGAGGAAGGTCGTCACTATTCATGGTGGTTAGAATCATGGCTCCACCCGAGAAAATGTTTTTAACCACAAATGACCCTTCGTATGTGGGAGTCCATTTGCCCCTGGGGTCACCTTGCAGCAGTATGATGCGCTTGATCACTAAATCCCCGACTTGATACTCTTGGCGTCTGAAATTCTTGTTGAAAGCCTTGATCATCCGTTTTTGATACGTTTGACCATGACAGACAGCAGTAAGTCTTTTCTCATCGATCAAATTCAGTTGATCAAGTTGAGTCTGGATCCAGTCGTCTTTATTTAAACCTGCATCTTTCATAATCCTTAGGGAAGGAATCTGGACCTCAATGGGTAGGACTGCCTCCATGCCATATACCAGAGAGTAGGGTGTTCCCCCTGTCGATGTCCGTGCTGAGGTACGGTACCCATGCAGAGTAAATGGTAACATCTTATGCCAGTCTTTGTATGTCACCGTCATCTTCTGTACAATTTTCTTGATGTTCTTGTTAGCTTCTTCAACAACACCATTCATCTTCGGCCGGTAGGGAGAAGAGTTATGATGTTGTATCTTGAACTGCTTACAGAGTTCGGTGATCATCGTGTTATTGAGATTTGTACCATTATCGGTGATAATTCTCTCTGGCATACCATACCGACAGATTAGGTTATGCTTGATAAACTGCGCCACAACATTCTTGGTGACAATAGAAAAGGAGGCCACCTCAACCTATTTCATGAAGTAATCGATGGCCACTAGGATGAAGCGATGCCCATTGGAGGCGGTGGGCCTGATTTCTCCGATCATGTCAATGCCCCACATTGCAAAGGGCCACGAAGCTGTCAAGACATTCAAAGGAACCGGAGGCACATGCACCTTGTCAGCATAGATTTGGAACTTATGACAAGTTCGAGAGTGCTGATAACAATCGGCTTCCATAGTGGACCAGTAATATCCTTCCCATAGGATCTTCTTAGCCATAGTATGTCCACTGGAATGGGTTCCGAAGGTACCTTCATGTAGATCTGTCATAATCCTCTCTGCTTCACTCTTGTCTACACACCGCAGTAAGGTCGAGTCATGATTGCGCCTGTAGAGGATTCCATTACTGAGGAAGAATTTCACAGCGAACCTTCTCAGAAACTTCTTATCATTGACAGATGCCCCTTCAGGATACTCTTGAGCCTCGAGATACTTTTTTACTTCATGAAACCAGGGTTTGTCTGTCACCTCCTTAGTATCAATCTCACAGCAGTGCGCTGGTTCATCCAACCTTTCAATGGTGATTCGGGGAGCTTCGTTATCCCACCTAACTTTGAACATAGAAGACATGGTAGCTAGCGCGTACGCTAACTGATTCTCCTCTCATGGGAAATGTTCAAAAGTTACCTCCTCAAAGTGTGGGAGCAATGTCAGTACATGTTAATTGTATGGGATAAGATTCAGATGCTTCGTATCCCATTCGCCTTTGATCTGACTTATCACCAAGGCTGAATCCCTGAAGACATTTAGGAACTTGATTCTGAGGTCAATAGCGGCTTTGATACCCATGATGCAGGCTTCATACTCCACCATGTTGTTAGTGTAGTTGAAACATAATCGGGCAGTGAAATGAGTGTGACAACCCTCAGGGGATATGATTACAGCGCTAATGCCATTACCAAGCGCGTTCGAAGCTCCATCAAAGACCATAGCCCATTGAATCCTTCTTCAGGTCTTTCATCTGGTCCAGGTTCTTCGTAGTTAGTCACCAGCATAATGTTCTCGTCCGGGAACTCAAAATTCATGGACTGGTAGTCATCCACGGCATGATGAGCCAAATGATCAGCCAATACACTCCCCTTGATTGCTTTCTGGGTTGTATATTGTATATCGTATTTGGTTAAGATCATTTTCCATCTCGCTATTCTTCCGGAGAGTGCGGTCTTCTCGAAGATGTATTTGATTGGATCCATCTTAGGTATCAACAAAGTAGTGTGGGTCAACATATACTGTCTTAGTCGGTGAGCAGCCCATGCCAAAGTGCAACAAGTTTTCTCGAGCAATGAGTATCTTGTCTCACAGTCGGTAAACTTTTTGCTAAGGTAGTATATTGCGTGCTCTTTTCGACCAGACTCGTCATGCTGCCCCAACACACACCCCATTGAATTGTCTAGTACTGTTAAGTATAATATCAAAGGTCTTACTTCAACCGGAGGCATCAAAATTGGCGGTTCTTGAAGATATTCTTTAATCCTTTTGAAAGAAGTCTGGCATTCGTCATTCCACTTTACCACTTAATCTTTCTTCAGAAGCTTGAAGATGGGCTCACAAGTAGCAGTCAGATGTGAAATGAACCTGGCGATATAATTCAAGCGTCCCAAGAAACCTCTAACTTCCTTCTCAGTACGGGGAGCCGACATCTCTCGTATGGCCTTTACTTTTGCGGGGTCTACCTGAATACCTTTGTCACTAACGACGAAACCCAGAAGCTTACCAGACCTTACCCCGAAGGTGCACTTGTTCGGATTCAACCTCAGCTTGTATATCTTCAACCTGTCGAACAATTTTTATAGATGATCGAGATGTTACTCTTTGGTTTGAGACCTGGCTATCATGTCATCAACATAAACCTCGATCTCGTGGTGAATCAAATCATGGAACAAAGTGACCATGGCTCGCTGATTGGTTGCCCCAACATATTTCAACCCAAAAGGCATCACCTTGTACCAAAAGGTGCCCCACTGTGTGACGAAGGTCGTCTTCTCCATGTCTTCAGGAGTCATCTTGATCTGGTTGTAGCCAGAGAAACCATCCATGAAAGAGAAGATTTTATGCTGCGTGGTGTTGTCAACCAGAACATCAATGTGGGGAAGCGGGAAGTCATCCTTGGGGCTTGCCCTGTTCAGATCTCTGTAATCCACACACATCCGTACCTTTACGTCCTTCTTAGGTACTGGAACAACGTTAGCAACCCACTGCGGATAGGAGGTGACAGCTACGAAACCTGCATCGAACTGCTTCATGACCTCTGCCTTTATCTTCTCTGACATTTCAGGGTGCATATGGCGGACCTTCTGTTTAACCGGAGGACAATCCTCTTTAGTTGGGAGATGGTGTACCACGATGTCAGTGTCTAAACCAGGCATGTCTTTATATGACCAGGAAAAAATCTCAACGTAGTCGCGCAACATCTGTATCAACCGCTGTTTGATCTTAACTTCCAGATTTGCGCCGATCTTGACTTCTTTTCTGTCCGTCTCTGTGCCAAAGTTTATTGTCTCAACTGGCTCTTCATGAGGCTGTATAGCCCTCTCTTCTTGTTGTAATAGTCTAGCCAGTTCCCCAGGCACCTCACAATCATTCTCACCTTCATCCTCGACTCGGTTGATCGGATTCTCGAAGTCATAGCTGGTAATAGCAGGATTGTTATCAATGGGATCCAGAGTGGATATGGATCTGCAGTTTGATACGTGCGTGTGTGTAAGAGCATAGCTGAATTGATAAAGTAAAAACAGAAAAGAAAAAACAGAGAGCGCAAAATTTGTATGCAAAGAACATCCAATGCTTCATTGATGATATATGAAATGACATATAATAACCCTCATAGATGGAACCATTGTGCCTCGGGTAAGACACAAGGCCAAAAAGTTTAAAAAATTCATTATAAATTCAGAATACAAGTAAGATAATTACTGTGGAATAAAATAAACTGGAATAAAATCTCTAGCCGTCCAGTTATTCAATCCACCATTGGTAGTCGGGTAGATCCAGCTGTCGAGGGTCTTCCTCACTGTCTTCACTAGCATTGACCTCACGATTGCTGATGCGTAGGGGAGGTCCTCCAGCCCGAGCGCGTCGAACAACCCTTTAAGCCCCTGAAGTAAATCCCAAACCAAATTAGTCAGTCTTATGAGTAAAATCTGGGAGCCGTCCCTAATTGGTACACCCACCTTCCTCAACCACTGTTATGGCATCCTTGAGAGAAGCCATCTTCAAAGGAAGTTTGGTACTAGTGATAGTTTCAGTCGACGCCAAAATCTGGGGAACCTCTTCAAAGTTTTGACAAGGGGTATCTATGAATTACCCGTCCATCTCCACATACCTGAAGGAGTTCAGGTGGCTCACCATATACTCCTCTTCGCCATGCACAGTGACTATCTTCCCCTTCACCAGATACTTTAACATTTGGTGTAGTGTAGAAGTAACAACCCCAACTTCATGGACCCAAGGACGACCCAACAAACAAGATTATGGTGGCCTGATGTCCATCACGTAGAAGGTGGACTTAAAAGTTTGAGAGCTTACCTTGATATGGATGTCCACCTCCCCATGCACCAGTCTCTTCGACCCGTCAAAAGCCCTTACTACAATGTTACTGGGCTTTAGGGTCAAGCCTTCACAATCCAATCGATCAAGAGCCTTCTTAGGCAGCACATTCAGGGAAGACCGAGTATCCACCAGCACATGAGCCATAGTGGTGCCCCTACATTCGATCGATACATGCAGAGCATCATTATGCTTCCTCCCTTTCGGTGTTAAGTCGGCATCTAAAAAACCCAGCCCATTGTCAGCAGTCAAGCTGACCACGCAGTCTTTGAATTGATCGGCTGAGGTTTCTTGTGGCACATGCGCCGTCTTGAGGAATGTAATCAAAGCATTTGCATGGGCCTCAGAACATAACAACAAAGACAACATCGATATCTTCGAGGTGGTCTGCCCCAACTGCTCGACCACATTGTAGTTGCTTTTTTTAATTATTTTTAAAATTTCCTCTATCTCTTGCTTAGAGGTTTCCACAACAATCTTTCTAGGTGTCTCCCTCCGGTCAGGCTCACCTATAGCTTCTTTGCCTCGAGTCCCAAATGACTCAACGACAGGAGTAACAATTAGAGTAAGAGCAGGAGTAGCGACATAAGTATTGGTAGGAACAACAGATGAAATAACAACAGGCTTAGTGACAGTCTTTGGGGAGATCTCGGGAGAAAAACCCTTCCACTTCTAGTAATCCTACTGGTCTCGACAATGTTACTGACATCGGGATCAGCCTCTTCATTCTTCAGGTCTTGTTTAACGCCATGATAGTAGATATCGGCGCCATAATGCCAAGGGACAACTTTGTCCGAGGTGTACGGGACAGGACCAGGACAAGTGATTATTAACGGAGCAACTCTCAGAGCGGGTGTAATCCTAACAAGTCTTCTCGAGGAGGCCTTGGAAGGATTGTCGGAAATGGTTATAATAGCAACATCTTTGAACGGAACAGTAGGAGTCAAAATTTTCTCGAACAAAATTTCTCTGCTATCCATCAGGCGCTGGACACCTCTCTTATACAGATAGCAACCAGAAGGCAGAGATGAACACATGTGGCAACCTTCACCACAACCCGGAAATAAACCGGCCAACAACAAATTCTTCTTAACAATCATAAAGGGAGTAGAAACTTCATCAACTGAGGTCACAAACAGATTGGTATCAACACCGTTAACTCCACGGTTGTGCCTAGGCATAGGAGCAGCTATGAGATTGGGCTCCTCTGGAGCGTCGAACTCAATCTCCTTGACTTCAATCAGATCTTGTACTTTATTTCTTAGAGCCCAACAATCATTTGTATCGTGACCAGGACTCTCAGAATGGTAGGCACACCGAGCGTTAGGATTGTACCGAGGAGACGGGGTATTAGGATTCTTGGGAGCCTCTTTCAAAGTTGTCAAGATGGATCTCAACAGATGGGGTAGAACCTCTGTCAATGTCATGTTAATCCGGGTGAACTGTGTGATCGGTGGGAATGAGAACTGACTGTTTTTTTAATGCTGGTTCGCGTTTGCGTTTGTTTTTGCAAAGTGTCGCGGTAAGCAAGAGTCGCCACCGTCTTTTATTTTATCCAACAAGGAAAGGACAAAAGCACAGAAAAATTCCTTTTCGAGATTTTTCTCGGGTTCGGGAGGTAGATTATAGAAAGGGAAGGTGTTAGCACCCTTTCTATCCGTGGTTATCCACGGGCTCTTAGGTACTTGCTCACTATGTTTTCAAAAGCTTGCTTTTCTTTGTGTTTATGGGTTTTGAAAAGAGATTTGTTTTTGAAGAAAGTGTAAGTGCGAAAAGTTTTGTTTTGTTTTTAAAATGAGCAAGTACTTAAGAACATCTACCTACTCAAAAAGGAATTAAATTGTGCAAACGTCCTTTAGACAATGCTATCCCACTATTGAGGAGTAGGTAGCACCGTCATTGGAGTTTTCGGGTCAATTCGATTTTAGGGACGTGTGGTCACTAAAGCAACATTAGAACGTTTTAGTGGTAATCCTAATGTCTTAGATCATTTTTATCGAGGCAACCATTTCGAGGCAACTTTGATCTTTGGACAGAAGGACGACCTCTAAAACATCCTATACTTAATGACCACAATTGAGGCAACCAAGTGAGGTATACCCTAGGAGTGGTATGTGCAAGTGTGTCCATTTTCAGTTTATATCATCTTTGTATTTTTAGGTGTTCTACCATTTGTTTTAGATCTTGTCATACAATCCTAGTTAGCATACATCTAAGCAGTTAATATATATACAGGAATTTAAAGTGCGGAAATTGTAAATCCTACGCTATTACAAGGCTTCGGGGAGGGGGATTATTTACATGTCCAAAATTGGGGGAATAATAAGCAGTTACAATAAAATAAACGCGCGTGAATCTTAAAAATCCTAAGCATATAATCTTTTTGTTGTTTTATTTTATTTTTTTGGGAAAATGCTAAATGTTCAATTAAGTCAAATTTAATTAATAAAAAAAAACTGATTTAAATTAACTCTAGAACATACCTAATATTTTTTGCATTTTTGTTTATGAAAAAGATTGAATTCAAATAAATCCTAAGTCTACTGATTTTAAAATTGAAGAAAATAAATTATAATGATTAGCTAAATTAAATCCTAATTCTAAGTTATTTATTTTTATGATTTTTATGTTGATTAAAAAAAAACTAAAAGAAATAAACAAAGTACAAATGGGCCAGGCAGCAAAACAAGAAAAAAATATAATTCTGGAGGCCTGGGTCGAAAGAGGTGCAGGCTGTCTTTCGACCCAGTGAAGAAGTTGGATCGAAGGTGCATGAGGGGCTGCACTCCGAGGGCATTCGATCTGGACATGTCATCCTTCAAACTGGAAGTCCTGGGTCCAGTTCGAAGCTAAACTGCTGAGCTTCGAAACTTTGAACAGGAATCTGATGATGTAGTTCCTGCAAAACGAAACACATGTTAAAGGTCCAGGGGGGATTTTACCCCCTGGTTCGAATCTCCCCCTTATTCGCACCTGCTGAATCTGAGTCTGAGTTTGTTTTATCCTGGGATTCGAAGGAGAAACTCAGATTGTACCCAAGCAATGGCACAATCTCAACTCTGCACTGTAGCTTATATGTAGCACATTAAATCATTCACAAACAGCAGTAATAATATGAATATGCAATCAAAATGAATTTAAAAATGAGTTTGAGATTAGATCCTTTTTTACCAAACAGAGGTGCTTCGATCTGTAGTTCTGAGGGTGGCAGCTCTGGCTTGGAAAATTCTGGGGAGCGTCTCTCCAAGTTCTCTATTTTTCTGTATATTTTCGTGTGTATTTTTCTGTGTATTTTTCTGTGTCCTTTTGCAACATTTGTGATTTCTTTATATAGAGGGGGTGGAGGGGACAGGAAGACAAAGGTTTAAATGACTTTGATTATGTGTTTGACAGCCATGAAGGAGGATTTGTAATGTTAATTATGTGTTTGAAAGCCATGAATGAGAGTTTGTAACGTTGGCTAAACACATGGGATCCTGTCCCTGTTTGAATTTTGAATGACATGTAGCTGGCCTTCGAATGCTCCCTTTCGAATGGGCTGATGGTCTCCTTCGAATGCTCCCTTTCGAATGGGCTGATGGCCTCCTTCGAATGCTTTCCAAAGCTTCTTCGAATGGATCCTTTGAATGCTTCTTCAAATGGACCTTTTTGGAATTCCAATCGAAGGACATTGTTATAATGCCAATCGAAGTACTTGTCTATAATGCCAATCGAAGCGCTTGTCCAGAATGCCAATCGAAAGGCTCGTCCAGAATGCCAATCGAAAGGATCCTTCAGAACACCAATCGAAGGATCTTTTCAGAATGCAAATCGAAGCGCTTGTCCAGAATGCCAATCGAAAGAGCTTGACAGAATGCCAATCGAAAGGCTCCTTTAGAACACCAATCGAAGGGTCTTTCATAATGCAAATCGAAATGTCTTTAAAGCACCACTCAAAAAATTTCCTTTTCCTTAGGCAAGAGTTTGTGATCAACCATGCAGGGGGAAGACTTTGGGAAACATGAGAGGGCAAATTTTGGGGTACAACATGTTGTACCCCAAAATTTGCCCTCCCATAATTCTTCAAAGAAAATGCCAAGTCAAGCTTCAAAGTTCCCCAAGGGTTGCACAGTCAAAGATCTCCTATACAGTCAAGATTAGGGTTTTTGTTCTGATCAAGAAAATGAAGTTTTCAAAGGTCCAATCAAGTCTCACATGCCTACAAATATGGTCAAGCATCCTTATATCAAGTTTCAAGACTTTCAGCATAAAATTGCACAGTCAAGAACCCTAATTGCACTACAGTCAACTGTAGGGGCAAAATGGTCATTTGACAGTCAAAAGTTCAAATTTTTGGTCAACATATCATTTTGAAGCCACAAACATCATTTGATCAATGCTTGATCATGATTATCAAAATTTGGTTCAGAAATCATCAAAATGCAAAAAGTTTCCTTATTTGGACAGATGAAAAAGTCAACTGAAATTGACCAGGGCATAACTTTCACATGGATTATCAGAAAAATTCCATCCAAAGCTCATTTTGAAGAGAAAGACATTTCCTACAACTCATCTTCATACTTCAAGTCCAAGAAATGCTCTCACAAAAAGTTATCAATTTCAACATTATAGGTCATTTTCAAAAGTCAACAAAAAGGGACTTTAAGTCAAAGGCCATAACTTGAGATTGGTAAATCAAAATGCCATGGGACCAAAGACATTGGTTAGAGGACTCAAAGACCTTTCCAAAATGTCCAAGAACATGAGAAAAGCTTAAAAATTGAGCAAGTTATGCCTTGTAGAAGTTGGGAAATTTTTGGATATTTTGAAAAGTCAACATTGATTCAAATGGTCTAAAATTGCTAATGGGCCCATTTTTCTTCCACAATTCATCATTCCAAGCATGTGCACGACCACTTGGCCCAAAGGAAAGTATTTTCTCATTTTTTATTTATTTATTTGAATTTTTATTTATATTAATTCATTTAAATCAATTAAATATGTGAAAAATACTTAACTTAACCTAACAAATCTTTTTGTACATGTTTTATTCTCAAAAATTCGTGCATATCCCAATATAGAAAGATTTGGAGAGATTGGAGATGATTTGAACAAAAAGCACATGGAAAAAGATATGGAAATCATGGTGAAAAAATCAAATCTTCAAATCATGAATGAAAGAGATTTTGATCAATTTTGTTAACCTAATTGACTCAATACAAAAGCCTGATGACAACCCTAATCAGAAGACACACACAGCTGCTCCAAAGGCCATTATCAAACTTGAAATTTTTTGCAAGAAACTCAATTCTGAAAACATCCTTCCAGGACGATTCAAGACCTAATTCTTGTTCCATTAGCTTCCTTGGAGATCACTGAGCATATTCCAATCAAAGACCTTCATCAAAGCTCAAGGAATCGGTATACAGGACTCCAAAAATTTCATGAAAAACTCATAATCGTGTTCTCAAATCTAGGCATTTTCATAACATTTTAATTATTGATTTGCATTCCTTATGCCATTCTAATGCTAACCATATGATTCAATTATGTTTTTAGGCTGTATACACGATTTCACCATGTTTGAATTTTAGGGTTTGCAGGATGTGAAATTAGGGCTTTTGAAACCAAGAAAAATTAGCCCTCAAGACCACCACCATTAGAATCATCATGGCTGGACGAACAAGAACCAACCCTCGCGCTCAATTTATGGGCGTCTGAGGGCTAATCGCTATTTTCTGGAAAGCTACCTAACAGAACGCGTGTAAAACCGTGGCCTAAATGTTGTATTTCAGGAACATGAAGACGATGATGTCGTGGCTGCCAACGACTGGCTGGTTTAAAATTCGCGCGCAATAATCCATTAACGCGTTATTTCATATTATATTATTTGTTGTTTATTTATCTAACAAAAGCTTTCAGTGGTTCAGCTGGCAAGCGTTGAGTGTGTTCACATCCAAGACCTGGGTTCGAGCCCCAGGTCTTCAATAATTTCCATGTTATTTTTCCTTTAACGTTCACGTGCAGCGCTTATGTTGAGGATCTTGATACACCTCTTAATCCAGCCATCCACGTGCTCCTGGAGATCAGATCAAAGGCTGAGAATTGATGAGCACCATAGGCTTGAGTCAACGCCTCTGCACGTGCCCAGTAAAAGTCCACCAGGCCTTGCTAAATGGGCCAGATTACTAAGGTCAGACCTCCACTTTGGGGACTACCACCCCCCTAGGTTTGCAAATTTTTCTTTTTTTTTATTTTCTTTATTTATTTAAATCTTTTACTTTCAATTATTATTTTATTTTCATTATTGTTTTGATTTAATTAATTATTTTTACAAAATATAAAATATCACAAAAAAAATCAGAAAAAAGGAAAAACACAATAAATATTTTTGTTTTAGTATTTTCATGAATAAATTTGCATGTAATTAAATTTAGTTTTTTTAATTAGGTTAATTTTAATACTTTTAACAAAAAATCTAAAAAATATAGAAATAGGTTAATTAATAATTTTTCATCCTTTTTATTTTTTTATTTTTTCTTTCATAAATAATTAAATAACTAAATATTTATTTTCCTGAATAAACTTGTAAATTAATTAGGGTTTCATTTAGGTTAAAAACTTCAATATTTTTCTTAATAACTTAAAAATAATTAGAATTAGGTTTAGCATTTTATTTTAATTTTAATTAATTCCTTTTTCTATTAAATCTTAAAACACTAAAAAACACCAAAAAAACAAGTCCTTTCTTTCTTTTAATATTAATTAATTTCATCATGTAATTTAATTTTGCAAAAGGGTCCAACGCCCTCGTTTCGTTTAATTCTCGTTAATTCGCGTATTTATTTTATTTCATTATAATACTTATGTATCTCTCCCGAAGCCTTGTAATTACTTCTCGCACTTTGTTTATTTATTTTCTGTCAAATCGGGTCCTGGTTAATTTTGGCGATGTGGACCCGCGCCATTTGTAATAGCTTTAGATTTATTTTTCCTCGCAACTTTTAACTGTTAATCAAAGCATGAAAGACTGTATGGACATAAATAAAAACAAGCGTAGAACACCGATAGAATGACAAGATGAATGCAAATGAAAACGACACACAAATCGCACACACCACCCCTAGGGTACGCCTCACTGTTGCCTTGCCCCTCGAAAGGTGATCGTCGAGTAGAGGATGTCTTAGTAAGTCCTCATGATCCGGGAACCTGGCATGAGGGTAGCTTCTAAGGTGTCTTCCCATTGCTCTGGTGATCACCATGTCCCGAACCTTCGAATTGACCCGAACACCTCCAACGGTAGTGCTACCTACCTCTCAATGGTGGGATGGCACTACTTTAAAGGACATTTACACAGACGAATTCCTTAGGGTAGGTAGACAACTCTAGATACTTGCTCTAAACTTCAAAACAAATCAAAAAAATACTTTTCACACCAACACATTTTCAAAAAGCTTTCGAAAGCAATTTTTCAAACACTCTTGAGGACTGATACAAGAGTCGAACTGAAATTTTCAAAGAAACTTTTTAAAACCCACTCACCTTGAAAAGCAAACAAACCATTTTTGAAAACACAAATGAGCAAGTATCTAAGAGCCCATGGATAACCATGGATAGAAAGGGTGCTAACACCTTCCCTTTCTATAATCTACCTCCCGAACCGAGAGCAATCTCTATAAGGAATTTTTCTGTGCTTTTGTCCTTTCCATTTGGAGAAAATAAAAGACGGTGGCGACTCTTGCTTCCGCGACATTTCGTGAACCAGCGTTAAACAGTCAGTTCCAGATCCACCGATCACAGAACTGGCGACTCTGCCGGGGACTTAACTTAAAGTGAGGTGTACCTTAGGGTTAGTTCATAACTGTGTTTTCAATTGCTTTCCTTGTTTGCTTTAAATTGTGGGACTGTCTTGGGAGTTCTATAGATCCTAACCCGGATCTGGGGATACCTTTCTTAGAAAGTAGAAACAAGGCTGTGAGGGAGCTGTGCGGGGTATACCGACATGGTTGAAACAGTCTGCTACGTTGATGTGGCACTTTGGTGTGTACCGGTAACCCTTGAGTTCAGTCAAGGAGAGTACGGGGCCTCCGCGTGGTGTCATGAAGCATCAACAGGCCTTAGGAACCTTAATTGAACTATCTTGGCCTCTTTAGGGTAGTGAGATAACTGACTTTGGTGCAGTCCGAGGTTGGTTGATACTCGATACTACACTCAATTGAGGGTTGCTTCCCTGGAATATTTCGGTCGCCAGTTCAGTGGCTAAATCGAAACGATGAACAATGAAAGCAATCCCGTGATATTGGGAACCTTAGAACCCGGTTACTTTTGATTAGGACAGGTATGAACCAACAAACTAAAAGAGGGTAGTACCCAGACCTCATGCTGGCCTTAAACTCTAAGGGCTTCTCTTGTGTGACTTGTGTGCCTTCGTACTTGACTACTTGCATGCTTGTTATCTGACATCCGAACTTCTTGCAGGTTTTGTTTATAGTCCTTATCTAGGACTCATAACTGAATTTCTTACAAGTTTTTGTTTTAGTCCTTAACTAGGACTCATAATAAGGCTTACTAAGTATCTTGCAGGTGTTTGTTTTAGTCCTTAACTAGGACTCATAACCAAATTTACCAAGTTTCTTGCAGGTTTCTGTTTATAGTCCTTAATAAGGGCTCATAACAGGGTTTATTCATATTACCCCATGCATCATGACATCATACCATTGCATACATCCTAACCCATTTCAAGGATCTCAAGGGCTTGTGATGCAGGTCATGATAAATCAAACATCTAGCAAGGGGCAAAGAGGATTTATTTTCCTCTAGCCAAGGTTGTCAGAGGCTATGACCCACTTGATATGGTGAGCTCTGACTCTTGAAGAAGGTTCCCCTAACCAAGGTTGTTTGGAAATCAAAACCAGACATGATGACCAAAGTCAGGGGCTGTGACCCACTGGATATGGTGAGCCTTTGACCCTTAAAGAAGAATCCTCAACAGCATGGGTTTCCTTCAATCAAAGCTACCAATTCCGATGCTAACAATTTCCTTGTTTACCCTGCGAGATCCTTGAAAACATTGCATGCATGTCATACACATCATTACATAACAGGTATCTTTGCTGCAGGTCACTTACCCTTCTCGCTGTTTATTTCAGCAATGGCCTTCCAACCAGATAACCAGGACCTTCTCGCTCAAGAGACTCAGTTCAGGGAAATCCTCCTGAATCTATCTAGGGGGCGGGAGGAGCTAAGGACACTTCTCATGGAGACCTTTGTTAGGAACAGGGCTGAGGATGAAAGGCTGAAACACCTACAAGCTGAGATGGATGCTATGAAAGCCCAAATGCTGGGGCAGAGGAATGCCATTCAAGGTTTAGCTCAAAGACAAGATGAGCTCCGGTTTCTCGTCAACCAACTGCTTCAGGGTAACCAACTGGGGCAAACGCCTAAGGGTAAAAAGCCAGCCATCGTTCGACCATCTTTGAGACAAAGAGGCAAGGAGAAAGCTCCTCATATGGTTTCAGTATCACCAGTTCAGTATCAACCTCACCAGCTTCAGCCAGGCAAGCCCAAAAGGCAATTCACCAAGCTCAACGTGTCGCTGCCTCAAGCCTTACAACAACTGCTGAGGCTGAACTTGGTAACTCGAAAGGATCCTCCTAAGAATCCCAACAGGACACCCTCAAGGTATGACCCCAATGCTCACTGCGCTTATCATTCTGACAGCCCGGGGCATGCTACAGAGGATTGTTGGACTTTGAAGAATAAAATCCAGGACCTGATTGAGGAAGGAGCTGTGGAATTCACCCAAGATGGCCAGGCTGAGTGCTTCTACCATCCCTACAGGAGGCACCATTTGAAGTGACAACCCCCGAGACTAGAAATTTTTTGTTCATTCGAATGTTCAAGATTGCAATTTTCTTTTGTTCAAACATTTATTCATGTTAAACATTGTTATCACATTAGTGCATCGCTTATGTCTATTTTGAAGCAATATATTCGTATTCACTAGACGCAAATTATTTTCATATTTTTTCTGATGTCAGCTCTTAAATAATAATTCTAAGCCTCTTGAGGGAGGATGACGAAAACGATACCACGATTCTTACATTATGCTTTTGAACAGACCCCACTGATGAGGTACAGGCATTGTTTCAATCCCTAAACACTGGAGTTATAAGGATGATAATCCCTCGTCAACCCCTCTGAGCCAAAGAAGTAGGAGTTTTCTTTTCGAAATTTAAAACCCTTAATCATGACCTGGGGCAGGGTAGTCTCTCAGTTGATCCAAGTGCATAACAAATGGCACCAAAGAAGTCCTTACAAAACGAAGAAAGACAGTGATGGTTCCGAATAATCAATAAAGAAAGGCAGTCATTATCTCAAAAAAAATAAAGAGCCCATTAAGTCAAAACCTATGAAGGAGACTTACAAAACTGGGGCATCCCGCTGACTGTAATTCCAAAAAAGGAAACAGTCCAGGCAAAAAAAAAAAAAAAAATAGGGATAAACAAAATCAAAAAGAAAGAGGTCCTACAAACCCTCAACAAAAAAAGGGAAATGACTGCCTATTCCAAATAAACCATCAATATCTGAACCATCACCAGAAAATCAGAGCAAAGACTCAACCAAGGTCTAACGTATGATCAACTGAGTTTAGGTTTGGAGAACATCACGAAGAGTGGGTGGGTATAAATAATTTGAGCCTTTATCCTTTGTTTCTTAAACCGTGAACCAGGCCACGTTATAACCCTTAAAAGTCCTAGCTGAAGCATGGGTTAGTTCGAAAGCATACTGTTACGAAAGGTATCCTGACTCCTTAAGGCCTACGGTACAATACGAAGTTGACATCACGTTTTATAAACAATCACTTGTTTTATGAAAAGAATGCATTTTTAAAAACTTCAAGACAGACATAGGCTTTGCATTTTTAATATAGCTTTGTTTGCATATGACTTTTGTTTGAACAACATAGAAATTCGCACGACGAATGCCTAATGAACAGAAGTACGTCCAATCAAGGGGCATGGCATGATCATGGTCCATCATCAGGGGCAATCCAATCAAGATTCGGAGAATCTCTCAAAGGCCAAACAACCTGGGGCAAATCTCCGCCTGAGTCATTTGGGGCACTCCAACAACGAATCTTGCCTGATCAAACATCTTCTGGTGGCGTGACAACACACTTCTAACAGGGGCAACTCCCTACATCCTGAGAGCATGGACATAGTCGAAAAGATGCTACGCAAAATCAAAGACCCGCTAGGTTGACACACCTAGGCAAAAATAAGGGCTTCCCAGCGAACCAAAAGGGTTCGGGCAAAATGAAGGGATGAAACGAAAAAAATCTGTACACCCGGCAAGTCGAAAACCTGAAAAGGCGGCTTGGGCAAAAATGGGTATCCCGGTGGACTGAAAACCCGAAAGGGCGGTCCAGGCAAAAGTTAGGGATCAAAGCGTACGACTATGTCCTGTCATCTTGTCACCTGCCTACCAGAAGTAGGTCTGTCCATCAACCACTATCAGCACCTCACAGGTCCTCCTCTCCCACCTCAGAAACAGGGGCAATGATGAGTTGTCCAAACAATCTAATCGCTCTGTCCACCAAGGTATCAAGGTGAGTTCAGTTAAAGAACATAACCAAATATCTTAATTCCCCAGAGAGTGAGCCAACAAGACAGCAATACACTCTCTCCAAGCAAAGTTATCAACCTTAAGGAAGCTGAGTATCCTCCAGCAGATCTCAACATTCCCCAGTAGCATACATGTATTCTTAACAAGCATCCCCGACAGTCTTGGTCTAAAGATTGTTCCCCGGAGGTATATCAAACATTCAAAGGAATCACTTCCCCCGCAGTTCAAAATCTCCCCAGGAGAGTCCAGCCCAGATTCCCCAGGAAAGTTGGAATTCATACCCCCAAGCAGCAAGCTTATCCCCAGTAGATTCTGGAAGCTTACCCTCGCAAGAGCACGAACGCGTCTCCCGGCTTTATTCAAAGAGTTATTTCCTTAACAGGATATAACTGGGTTATCCTCAGCCAAAAGCCACGGAAAGAGCGTCCTCGACGAAGTCTTCTTACCCCAGCGAAGTCCATCAACACTTCCAACAACAAGGGTATCCCCAGCAAATTATTATCAACACTCAGCAAGGCATCCCTCTTCCCACAGAGTATTACTTCCCAGCATGGTCGCTAGAGTATTTTTCTCCCCGCAGAATCTTCCATTTGCCAAGTTTATTCCTCAACGGAGTCATCTACTCCTACCGGTATTCTTGCAGTTATCATCCCCAGCGGAAGCAAAAGCTTATTCTTCAATATCAGCCCAGGAGTGACTTTCCGACACCCGTCAAGGATTTACTTTCCTAGACGAAAAAAATACATTCATAAACATCACATACATCATTATAGCATGCATAGACGCATCATATCATACAAATCTCATTTATGTTGAGAACATCATTGCTTGATCCATATCATGCATCGCATACGACTGACCTTTACCTTTCAGGAAAGAGGCAGTTAAATCCTCAACCACATTTCAAGACCTAGACCGGTTCAGTTAATCGACTCAAAAGATTTCTTATCCAGTCCAAGGCCTTCTCTAGTCCAGCTAAATCGACTCCCAACAGGTTTTTCTGATGAAGACTCAGTAGAAGTTATCAGACTATAATGGTTCTCTCTCCGACGGTGCATGAGATTTCCATTTTAGGTTTTTCTTTGAGATTATAATGTCCTATTGGTTCTCTCTCCGACGGTGCATGAGATTTCCATTTTAGGTTTTTCTTTAAGATTATATTTTCCTAATGGTTCCCTCTCCGACGGTGAGTGAGGTGGTAAGTCCTTTTCAGATGTTTCCCTCTCCGACGGTGAGTGAGGTGATAGTCTCCTATGGTTCCCTCTCCGACGGTGAGTGAGGTGGTAAGTCCTTTTCAGATGTTTCCCTATCCGACGGTGAGTGAGGTGATAGTCTCCTATGGTTCCCTCTCCGACGGTGAGTGAGGTGGTAAGTCCTTTTCAGATGTTTCCCTCTCCGACGGTGAGTGAGGTGATAATCTCCTACGGTTCCCTCTCCGACGGTGAGTGAGGTGGTAAGTCCTTTTCAGATGTTTCCCTCTCCGACAGTGAGTGAGGTGATAATCTCCCATGGTTCCCTCTCCGACGGTGAGTGAGGTGGTAAGTCCTTTTCAGATGTTTCCTCTCCGACGGTGAGTGAGGTGATAGTCTCCTATGGTTACCTCTCCGACGGTGAGTGAGGTGGTAAGTCCTTTTCAGATGTTTCCCTCTCCGACGGTGAGTGAGGTGATAGTCTCCTACGGTTCCCTCTTCGACGGTGAGTGAGGTGGTAAGTCCTTTTCAGATGTTTCCCTCTCCGACGGTGAGTGAGGTGATAATCTCCCATGGTTCCCTCTCCGACGGTGAGTGAGGTGGTAAGTCCTTTTCAGATGTTTCCCTCTCTGATGGTGAGTGAGGTGATAGTCTCCTACGGTTCCCTCTCCGACGGTGAGTGAGGTGGTAAGTCCTTTTCAGATGTTTCCCTCTCCGACGGTGAGTGAGGTGATAGTCTCCTATGGTTCCCTCTCCGACGGTGAGTGAGGTGGTAAGTCCTTTTCAGATGTTTCCCTCTCCGACGGTGAGTGAGGTGATAGTCTCCTATGGTTCCCTCTCCGACGGTGAGTGAGGTAATAATTCCTTTCCAGATGTTTCCCTCTCCGACGGTGAGTGAGGTGATAATCTCCTATGGTTCCCTCTCCGACGGTGAGTGAGGTAATAATTCCTTTTCTATGGTTCCCTCTCCGACGGTGAGTGAGGTGATAATTCCTTTCAGATTATAATTACCTATGGTTCCCTCTCCGACGGTGAGTGAGGTGATAACTCCTTTTCCTATGGGTCCCTCTCCGACGGTGAGTGAGGTGATAATTCCCTTTCAGATTATAATTTCCTCTGGCTCTCTTCCCGATACTGCAAAGATAGTAATTCCCACTAAGATTTTTCTCAACGAGCGTTGTTGAAGTTAAAGTCACCCAAGGTTCTCTTACTATTCATGCTAAGGTAGTGACCATCTCCGGTTCATTCATCATCTTGTGAAGATCCAGATTCAGCTCCTGTAACCAGTCAGGACATATCTATGCCAAGCATCTGAAAACCAGTTCTTGCAACGTGTCAGGTACTCCTTTTTCTTTTGCAGGTATGCAGGTTCTCGCTAAGGAATCTCTTACACGATCAACATCCAGATGGCATTGTGACACGGTGGGAGAACTGACTAGTGTTTTGCGTTCGTATTCGCACTTGTGCGGTTAGCAAGAGTCGCCACCGACTTTTTATTTTATCCTAAAGGAAAGGTTAAAAAAGCACAGCAAAAACCTTTTGAGATATTTCGTGGGTTCGGGGGGTAGATTATGAAAAGGGAAGGTATTAGCACCCTTTTCATCCATGGTTATCCATGGGCTCTTAGTTACTTGGTTTTTTAGATCACTTGCCTTGTTTTTCGATTGCTTTGAAAATGGTGTGTGTGTGGGTGCTTTTTGAAAATGTTTTGGAAAAAGATGCCTTGTCTTAGGCAACTAATGTATTTGACTCGTGTTTGAGTGTTTTACAAAAGTGTGAATCTTTTCGAAAAGATGTTTTCAAATGTTTTTGAGAGTTTGTTTGAAAGTGTTGTGGATTGTGGTTTTTGAAAAGAAGGCAAGTGTTTTTGCAAGTTTGATCTCAAGTAACTAAGAGTTTTGTCTACCCTATTGTACTCAAAGGTTTTTGTCATGTTTTAACCCTTTTTAACAATTTTGTTCCACCATTGAAATTGATGGACAACCTTGCGTTTAGGAAGTTTATTCGGGACGGGCGCGGGTCATCGTATAGACCATGAATGCAATGATGCCAAGTGTCTTTGGCAATTTGTTTTGCGGGACTTGATCATTTGTTTTAGGCAACACTTTGAGGGACTTATGATCATTTGATTGTTTTGCCAAAGAAACTCGACGTGCAAGCATGGCCCATTTTGGAAGGCAACATGTGGGATTACCCTAGGGGGTGCAAGTGTGATTGTGTATCGATTACATGTATTTGTCTTGTATTAGGTTATCTAGCGTTTGATTTTATGTACATACAAACCCTAGGTCTAACCATGGTATAATTGAAAAGCTGTAAATTGCGGAATGTAAATCTACGCTATTACAAAATAGTGTCCGGGAGTGGGGGTATAAATGTACAAGGGGATGAGACTTATAGTACCCAATAAGTTACAACCAAATCGAATGTCGCAATCAAATGTAAATATCGAATATACAAATATAAGATAAAAATGTGTATAGGGCAATGTGAATGTATTTGTGTAAGTGTACAAGTGTATATGTATATGAATTGTGTATGTGTAATTATGTACAAGTGCGAAATGTGAAGTTGAAGCGTATTAGGGTTTTGACCTAGATACATGTTTTAAACGAATCTTTGATTTTTTGTATGTTTAATTATGTACAAAAGAAAAATGAAATGTTTTTGATTAAATGTTAAGTTTTTTTAAAAAAGTATTTTAGTCAAATGTTTGTGAATTTCAATATTAAAAGATGTATTGAATTATTATGTACAAAAAAGAATGTTAACTAAAAAAGAGTTTAATTTTAATTATGTATGAAAAATGTATAATATGTACAAATATGTATTTTGATTAAAAAAAGTATTTTCAATTTAATTATGAAAAAGTTTATCATTTTTATGTACAAATATACTTAAAAAAGGATATTTTAACTTATATGATAGAAAATGCAATTTAATTAAATTAGTATTTTACAAAGAATAAAAAAAAACATTGTTTATAGAATAAAGTTAGTAAAAGAAGTAAATATTGTTTATGAATAAAAAAAGGTTAGTGTTAAGAAAAAAAAAGTAAATATACAATAAAGAAAGGAAAGGGTTAGTGTTTTATGAGAATGTTTGGTTAGAAAATGAGATGATTTTCTTGTTGGGCTTTTAGAGGAATTAGGAACGGGTTAAGCCCATGTCAAACACAGGCGAAATTAGGGTTAGGCATTTTGCTATTCAGAACGAGTGTTAGGGCTTGAGCGGCACCGTGTTGGGTTCGTCTTCTCCGATTATCAATTTCCTGAGCCATCCATCCCTCCGGCCACCAACATCACTCTCGAACCTCTCTTCCCTCCCTAGCACGGTCTCCACATGTTCTTGAAACAAGGTTGGTTCTTAGTTGTTATGTTTTCCTCTTCTTTTCTGATTCGCGTGGAATTTATTCTGAGCTCTTTATTTTTTCGTTTTTTATGAGGTGAAGGGGAAGATATAGCAAGTTCGTTACCTGATTTTTGGAGATGGAGGAGAGAAGAGGGGTGACGTTGAGGAGGCCGGAGCGGCGTGAGGAACTTTGAGCTTGCTTTTGAACCTTTGAGCTTCCCTGGTACTTTCGTTCCTTTGCCTATGATTTGTTTCTGCTTCTGTTTGTCTTGAATATTTTGGAATAGTTGTTGCCTTGAGCCTTGTTGCCTGAGTATGATATGTCTGAGTATTGTTGCCTGAGATGATATTGCTGCCTTGCCTATGATGAAGCTTGCTTCTGAGGCTCTCTTGATGCTTTTGAATTGTCGAATGCTTTCTTGAACGATTTTGAACAGTTATTGCCTTGGACTGGATGCCTTTTTGAGATTTTATGCCCAATGATGCTTGTACTGAGGGCTTATGTGTTTGATTATGCTTGACAGTTTTGGTACTGGTATGACAGGATGTTGGTATGGTTTTTGAATTGAACTGTGTGTTTGATGGCTTTGAACTTCTGTTGAGGGGTTATGTTTTCTTAATGTAGGTAAATGGTTTGGGTTATGTTTCGTGACTGATACTTGGCTTGAGGTTGTTCAGGTTATGGTTTGCAGTGTGTTGTTGGACTTGACAAGGTTTTGAAGTTGGATGGTTTTTTTTTGAAAATGCAGGTTATCAGTTTTTTTGGTTATATCAGGTTAAGGTATTTTCTGGTCATGTGTTTGTATGTTTTGGTGATGCAAGGTTCAACACAGTTTTCTTTGGCTAGGTTTTGATGATGCAGCTACTGAGTTGGCTTTTGATTTGTGTATCTTAGCCTCTCTTCTGAACTGTCTTGGTATATGCTTGGCCCTCTGTATATTATGCAGAGTTGATAAAGTTTTGACAGTTTTTTCCTCCCTATTCACTTTTGCATTGGTTTGTGTATATGTTGGACTGAGTTTTGTCTCTTTCTTTTCTTCCTTTTCTACTGTCTATGCCTGAACTGTTTTATTGGCCTCTTTCTATCGGTTTTTTGGCGCCCAATCTTCATTCAAAACTTTGGTCTTCTCTTTGACCCAAGTTTGCTGGATAGTTTCACAAGGTTTCTTGGCATTTTTCCATTTTCGGTAACTGGCTATGCTGTGTAGTTTTTGAACAATGCTGAATTATCCTCTTTTTTATATATCTTTTCTGCCTTGCTCCTACTGTCTACGCCTGAACTATGCCTAAACCCTGCCTATGCTTGCTTTATCTCTTTTTCTTCTCTCTAAAGTACAGCTTAGAATTTTATAATGTTATTATTCTGTACTTGTTCTGAAGGGGTTTGACTAGGGAAATGATGATTTTAGATTTCCTGCATAACACATTTTGCATCCTCTTTCTCCAGCTTTTGCGCTTTGCTCTGACTTTGCATTTTGATACCTTTTCCTCAAATCTTCTTTGACAACTTTTGAGTACTTGTGACAGCAAATGCACTTTTGAAATCTTTGATATCTTTGGCATTTTGACAGTTAATGCCTTTGCTTTTGGATAGAAAGTTGAGATTGAACTTTTCAGTTTGGATTTTGGATTTTGAATTTCTATGCAGCTTGAAATTTATGACTTATGCATTTGCATTTCATGAAATAAAAATCTTCCCTCTCTGTGAACTGGGAGAAATCCCGTGATTTGCAGAGAGGGTCAACTGATCCCAGTCAGTGGCCCCTAATGATGAGCAATATTTTATCTGTCTCTTTTTTATTAACTGCTTTCTGATTTTTCTTGTTTCTTTTTGCAGATAAAAATGGAGCATCGAAGCGGAGTGAAGAATGAAGAATATTTAGAAAATAGGATAGTTTTAATTTTATGTAATCTTTAAATTAATGTACATCATTGTTCATAATTTAAATTATAAACAACAATTTGTACAAATAATTCAATTATTCAATAAAATCTAAATTATCCAATTAATTCCAATTTTCTTTATTGTTTATTTATTTATTTAAAATTCTTAGAATTAGAACAATTGAAAAATAAATTCAATCATTCAATTTCAGAATAATAAATAACTAAAATAAAACAACATTGATCAATTAAAGTCTGTCTTATTCAACACCCAAAGCAAAGCAGCAATTAACCCAAATGGACTGATCGAACGCATAAACACCGTGAATCCAATACCGCAAATATCTTTTGACTGATGAATTCAAACCAATTGCCTCCTCTTACTGTTTTGTCCTAAACACTGATTCTTTGTAAGTACTGTAAATCCAAACTGCACACCTTCTTTGACTGGCCTAAACAAACTGAATTTACACCACTGTCTCCTTTGCTGATTAAACCAAGATAACGCGAATTTTAATCCGAATCTTGAAATAAACCGCAAAGTGCTGTGGAATTTAGATTCTTCTGAGAATATGCCCATAAAACCCTAATTCTGTTTGACTGTCAAGAAAAGTCCGTTTGTCCGATTCTTGCGCCAGTTTGAAAAGTCAGGAAATGTTTGAAGCTGAGATTTCTTGGGGAAAAATGCGAGGGCAAATTTTGGGGTACAACAGTTGCCCCTGTTCAATCTTCTTGAATCTGAAGAGTTAGATTGGCAAGCTTGCCTTTCGCGACTCGAAGGTAAAAGGAGATTGGACACTAGAGTGCTCGGAAATTTGCACTCGCATGCCGGAGTCTCAACAATGTGATGTAAGGAATGGACTTATAGATGCCATTTGGAGAGGTGGTAGATAGGGAGATGGGCTTATAGATGCCATCTGGAGACGTGACAGAACCTTGTCGGGAATGGGCTTATAGATGCCATTTGGAAGTGTCGATCGCATAAGAGATTCCTTAGCGAGAACTTGTGTATTTGAGAAAGACGGATGTTTTCCTGGCTTGTTACAGGTGTTTGATCTTCAATCTCCTCATGCAGATATGCCCTGGCTAGATACAGGTGTCGAATCTACAATCGGTTGCTCACAGATGTGCCCTGACTGGATACAGGAGTCGAGTCTGGGGATGTTGTAGTTGATAGATGTGCCCTGGCCGAATACAGGAATCGAATCTTCGAACTCTTCAGACGTGCCCTGGCTAGATACAGGAATCGAGTCTGGAAATGGTTGTTAACAGATATGCCCTGGCTGGATACAGGAATCGAATCTGGAGATGTTGTAGTTGATAGATGTGCCCTGGCCGGATACAGGAATCGAATCTTCGAACTCTTCAGACGTGCCCTGGCTAGATACAGGAATCGAGTCTGGAAACTGATCACTCTCAGATGTGCCCTGGCTAGATACAGGTATCGGATCTGGAATTGTGACAGTTGAAGGTAATTGTTTTTGAGGTTGTCTTTTTCCTGAAAAGGCAAAGACGTAAGTTGTATGCAATGTCATGATGTATGATATGCATGATGTCATGATGTTCAACATTTGATGTTGTATGCGTTTCATCATGTATGTAAGCAAGATGTATGAAAATGTGAAATGTTTATGAGTGTAATTTCATCTTAGGAAAATAAATCCTTGACGAACG
Source organism: Vicia faba (assembly GCA_948472305.1). Classification (NCBI taxonomy): domain Eukaryota; kingdom Viridiplantae; phylum Streptophyta; class Magnoliopsida; order Fabales; family Fabaceae; genus Vicia; species Vicia faba. Next base: position 944,533,647 of record OX451735.1, read on the forward strand.
GCCGGGAAGCTGCTCTGCGGAAGAGATACTTGGCCGAAGTTTTGATGAGAGGCCTGCTGAGGACTTTAATGATGGATTCCGCTGAGGATGATGGTGATAAACTCCGCTGGGGAACTCCGAAGATAAACTCTGCTTGGGAATACCAAAGATAGACTCCGCTGGGGACTGAAGGAACTTTGCCGAGAGCGATCCTCCGTGGCTTTTAGCTGAGGATAACCCAGTTATAAGTCCTTGTGAGGAAATAACTCTAAATAAAACTCGGGCGAGACGTCCGTACTTTGCAGGGGATAAGCTTCCAGAATCTACTGGGGATGAGCTTTAAGACCTGCCTGGGAATGTTGGGCTTCTTCAGGATCGACGGGGGATCAACCTCTCTTGGGGAAAGTATTGCTGAACCTTGTTTTACTCTGCGGGGAGTTAAGATGATTTGGCCATATTTTCAGTTGAACCTACCTTGGTGCCTTGGCGGACAAAACAATTAGACTGCATTAGACAACTCCACATTGCCCCTGTCTTTGATGTCACCTGTAATTAATCTCTTGTTTTATATGTAAATATTTATGAATCAGCAATTTAATGTCAAATGCATATATCAAAAATGAACATTGGACGTTCTTCGCAAGACAAAACAGAAAAAAGGGAAAACAATGGTAATTTGTATGGACAAGTGAATTTGTATTGATTTAAACTTTGCCTGTGAATAGGCGTTTTTTTGTACAAGAGACTGACATCCTAGTAAGAGGACATCGCCCAAATAGTATAGAGTTTACACTTTGAAAAAGAAAACAAAACAGCTATGTGAACAATCCCACTGGGTTCCAACTCTGCTATTGCCTTTATATCTTCGAACGTCTCATCGCTTTGCTGCTTAGTTGAAGATGAAGCCGATTGGTCAATGCCGAAATCTGGAGCCAGATAGTTGATGCCGAATTCCGGATGCGAAGTGATCCAATGAGACATAGTGTTACGCTTTTATCCCTAACTTTTGCCTGGACCGCCCTTTCGGGTTTTCAGTCCACCGGGGTACCCTTTTTTGCCCAAGCCGCCCTTTCAGGTTTTCGACTTGCCGGGTGTACAGATTTTTTTCATTTCATCCCTTATTTTTGCCCGAACCCTTTTGGTTCGCCGGGAAGCCCTTGTTTTTGCCTAGGCATGTCAACCTAGCGGGTCTTTTATTTATGCGTAGTATTTTTTCACTATGTCTGCATTGGCGGGGTGAGGAAGGTCGTCACCGTCCATGGTGGTTAGGATCATGGCTCCTCCTGAGAACACACGCTTAACCACAAATGGCCCTTCGTAAGTAGGGGTCCATTTGCCCCGGGGATCACTTTGAGGAAGGATGATGCGTTTGATTACCAGGTCCCCAACTTGATACTCTTGCGGTCTGACTTTCTTGTTAAATGCCCTGATCATCCGTTTTTGATACGTCTGACCATGACAGATAGCAGTGAGCCTCTTTTCGTCAATCAGATTTAATTGATCAAGTCGAGTCTGGATCCAATCATCTTCATTCAAGTCTGCATCCTTCATTATCCGGAGGGAGGGTATCTGGATTTCAATCGGCAAGACTGCCTCCATGCCATAGACCAAGGAGAAAGGAGTTGCCCCGGTTGACGTCCTTGCTGAGGTGCGGTACCCATGCAGAGCGAACGATAACATCTCGTGCCAATCTTTATAGGTCACTGTCATCTTCTGCACAATTTTCTTGATATTTTTATTGGCTGCCTCAACAGCCCCATTCATCTTCGGCCGGTAGGGGGAAGAATTATGGTGCTGTATCTTGAATTGTTCACAGAGTTCAGTGATCATCTTGTTGTTGAGATTGGTACCATTATCCGTAATGATTCTTTCTGGGACGCCGTACCGACAGATTAGATTATGCCGGATGAAACGTGCCACGACGCTCTTGGTTACTATGGCATAGGAAGCTGCCTCTACCCATTTCGTGAAGTAATCGATTGCCACCAAGATGAAGCGATGCCCATTGGATGCCGTCGGTCGGATCTCACCGATCATATCGATGCCCCACATTGCGAAAGGCCAAGGTGCCGTTAGGACATTCAAAGGAAACAGAGGGATATGCACCTTGTCAGCATAGATCTGGCATTTATGACAAGTTCGGGAGTGTTGGTAACAATCGGCTTCCATGGTGGACCAGAAATATCCTGCCCGAAGGATTTTCTTAGCCATGGTGTGTCCACTGGAATGGGTTCCAAATGTACCTTCATGTAGTTCCATCATGATTTTCTCCGCTTCAGCCTTATCCACACAACGTAGCAAGGTTGAATCATGATTCCGTTTGTAGAGAATGCCGTTGCTGAGGAAGAATTTCGCAGCAAACCTCCTCATGAACTTCTTGTCATTGACAGATGCACCTTCAGGGTATTCCTGAGCTTCTAAGTACCTCTTCACCTCATGATACCAGGGTTTTTCAACAACCTCCTCAGTCTCGAGCTCGCAACAGTAGGCCGGTTCATCCAACTTCCAGATAATGATTCGGGGAGCTTCATTGTCCCATTTAACTTTGAACATTGAAGACATCGTAGCTAGGGCGTCCGCTAGCTGATTCTCCTCTCTAGGGAAATGCTCAAAAGTTATCTCTTCAAAGTGGGGAAGCAAGGTCGACACATACTCCTTGTAAGGAATAAGATTCGGGTGTTTCGTATCCCACTCGCCTTTGATCTGGTTGATCACGAGAGCGGAATCTCCGAAGACACTTAGAAATTTGATCCTTAAGTCGATTGCAGCTTGTAAACCCATGATACATGCCTCATATTCTGCCATATTGTTGGTGCAGCTGAAACATAATCGGGCGGTGAGTGGAGTATGAGTCCCCTTGGGAGATATGATTACAGCGCCGATGCCGTTACCCAAAGCATTGGAGGCTCCATCAAAATGCATAGACCATCAGGATCCTTCCTCAGGTCCTTCATCCGGTCCAGGTACTTCACAGTCAGTTACCACCATGATGTCTTCGTCCGGAAAATCAAAGTTCAATGGTTGGTAATCGTCCACAGGTTGGTGTGCCAAATGATCAGCCAGTACACTTCCCTTAATTGCTTTCTGAGTTGTATACTGGATATCATATTCTGTTAAGATCATTTGCCATCTCGCTATTCTCCCAGACAGAGCGGGCTTTTCAAATATGTACTTGATGGGATCCATCTTTGAAATCAATAAGGTAGTGTGAGTCAGCATATACTGTCTCAGCCGGCGAGCAGCCCATACAAGAGCGCAGCAAGTCTTCTCAAGCAGTGAGTAACGAGACTCACAGTCGGTAAACTTTTTGCTCAAGTAATAAATAGCGTGCTCTTTTCGGCCAGACTCGTCATGCTGCCCCAGCACACACCCCATTGAATTATCAAGCACTGTTAAGTATAATATCAGAGGTCTTCCTTCCACTGGGGGCATAAGAATGGGTGGCTCTTGGAGATATTCCTTTATTCTTTCAAAGGCGGCCTGACATTCATCATTCCAGCGTATTACTTGATCTTTCTTCAGTAATTTGAAGATTGGCTCACAAGTAGCAGTTAGATGTGAGATGAATCGAGCAATGTAATTCAGTCGTCCTAGGAAACCTCTGACTTCTTTTTCTGTTTTTGGAGTCGGCATCTCTTGTATGGCTTTTACTTTGGCAGGATCCACCTGAATACCTTTATCACTTACAATGAAACCTAGCAACTTTCCGGATCTTACCCCAAAGGTGCATTTGTTGGGGTTCAACCTCAGCTTGTACAACTTGAGTCGGTCAAATAACTTCCTCAGATGGTCAAGGTGCTCCTCCTCAGTTTGAGACCTTGCAATCATGTCATCAACGTATACTTCAATCTCATGATGGATCATATCATGAAATAAAGCAACCATGGCACGCTGATAGGTTGCCCCAGCATTTTTCAATCCGAACGGCATGACCTTATAACAGAAGGTGCCCCACTGAGTCACGAAGGTTGTCTTCTCCATATCTTCTGGAGCCATCTTGATCTGATTATACCCTGAAAAACCATCCATGAAGGAGAACACCTTGTGTTGAGCTGTATTGTCAACAAGGACATCGATGTGAGGTAGGGGGAAGTCATCCTTGGGGCTAGCCCTGTTCAGATCCCTGTAGTCGACACACATTCTGACTTTACCGTCCTTCTTCGGTACTGGCACAACATTGGCAACCCACTGAGGGTAAGAAGTCACTGCAAGGAATCCGGCATCAAACTGCTTCATAACCTCGGCCTTGATCTTTTCAGACATCTCTGGACGCATCCGTCGAACTTTCTGTTTTACCGGAGGGCAATCTTCCTTGGTTGGCAGGTGGTGAACTACAATGTCGGCATCCAAACCAGGCATATCTTCATAGGACCAAGCAAAAATCTCCATGTAGTCTTGTAGCATCTGGATCAATCGTTGCTTCACGCTGAGCTCTAGATTGGCACCAATCTTGACTTCTTTCCTATCTGTCTCAGTACCCAAGTTAATTGTCTCCACAGGCTCTTCGTGTGGTTGAATAGCCCTCTCTTCCTGGAGTAGCAGTCTTGCGAGTTCACCAGGCACTTCGCAATCATCTTCACCTTCGTCTTCGGCCAAGTTGATCGGATTTTCGAAGTCATAACTGGCGGTAGCAGAGCTGTTACCAGTGAGATCCAGAGTGGATTGAAACCTGTATAAGTGAGTGTGTGTAAATATAGCTGTTTTGCAATATGTATAACACAGAAAGAAAAAAGAGCACAAGATTTGAAATGCAACAAACGTCCAATGTTTTGATTGATGATATATGAAAATGTCATACAGAAAGCCCTCACAAATGGAGCTACGATGCCCCGGGTAGGACACCGAGCCAACAAAGTTTTAACATATTGTTTGTTACAAATTTGGAAATCAAAAGAAATCAATTACTGCGTGACAAATGTGATAGGGGTAAAATCCTTTGCTGTCCAGTTGCTTGGTCCGTCGCTGGTAGTCGGGTAGATCCAACTGTCAAACTCTGCTTCCTCCACATCTTCCTCAATAGCGTTCACCCTTGAGCTGGAAATAAACACCGGAGCCTTTCCGATCTTCTCTTCGCGCACTGCCTTCTGAGCCTCTGCAGTAAAGCCTAGCCCAAACTTGTCGTTCTTCTGAGTGAAGTTAGGAAGCTGACCCCAGTGTGCACAATTGCCTTTCTGAACCACAGCCCGGGCATCCCTTAGGGAAGCCATCTTCAAGGAATCATTCTCTTCGGCCATTGTCTCTGCAGCTGCTGAAATTGGATGTATCTCCTCGAAATGCTGAAAAGGGGTTTCAATGAACTCCCCGTCCATCTCAATATATCTGAAGGAATTCAAATGGCTCACCATATACTCCTCTTCTCCTTGCACAGTGACGATCTTCCCCCTGACGGGATACTTCAGTTTCTGGTGCAAGGTGGAGGTCACTGCCCCAGCTTTATGGATCCAAGGTCGACCCAACAGACAAGAATATGACGGACGTATATCCATCACGTAAAAGGTAGAGTCAAACACTTGAGAGCCCACACGGATAGGGATGTTAACCTCTCCATGAACCACCCTCTTTGAACCATCGAAAGCCCTGACGATGATATTGCTGGGTTTCAACTCCAGGCCCTCATAATCCAGACGATCTAAAGCCTTTTTCGGAAGAACATTCAAGGAAGAACCAGTGTCCACCAATACATGTGCCAGAGTAGTGCCCCTGCATTCAATAGAGACATGCAGGGCATCATTGTGGTCTCTCCCTTTTGCGGTCAGGTCAGCATCTGAAAAACCCAAGCCGTTGTCCGCTGTCAGATTCGCTATGCAGTCAGTGAACTGGACTGCAGACGTCTCTTGCGGCACATGGGCCGTCTTGAGAAATGAGATCAAGGCCTTAGCATGGGCCTCGGAGCATAGCAATAGGGAGAGCAGGGAGATCTTGGAGGGCGTATGCCCCAACTGCTCGACAACATTAAAATCACTCTTCTTTATTATTTTCAGAATCTCCTCCATTTCTTGTCGGGAGGCCTCAGCATTTACGGGTATTGGTGCCTCCATCCGGGCAGGCTCTTCTTCAATCCCTTTGCCCCGAGCATTTGATGACTCGGCAGCAGGGGACACAATTTGATCAGCAACAAGACTAGGTAAACTTGCAGGTTTTATGAGGAGGGGTTTTCGAATAGCGGGCGGTGCAATGTCAGGCGAGAAGAGCCTGCCACTGCGGGTGACCTTGGCTGGACCAGTGATATCGCAGATACTGGCACTAGCGTCGAATTCTTGCTTGATTCCATTTACATACACGTCTGCCCCATAATGCCAGGGGACAGCTTTATCAGACACGTAGGAGAGGGGCCCTGGAACAGTAATGATCACAGGCGCAATTGTCATGATTTGAATAGGCTTCTTCGGGGGAGCCTTGATTGGATTTTTGAAGATGGTAATCACAGAAACTTCTTTCATCGGAACCAAATGAACAACAGTCTTTTTGAATAGAATTTCCTTGCTATCCATTAGGCCTTGGATGCCTAACCTCAGCAAGGGACAATCAGATGGGGAAATAGCACAGGATGGGCAACCTTCACCGCAACCCGGAAATAAACCGGCCCGCAGTAGGTTCTTCTTAACGGTCTTCAGAGGGGTAACAACTTCATCTATCGAAACATCATACACTTCTTTCTCAATGGCATTCACCCTATGCTGGGGCATGGGAGCCGTTACAACATTTGGTCTTTCTGGCGCTTCAAACTGAATTTCTTTCGCGTCGATCAGATCTTGCACTTTGTTTCTTAAGGCCCAGCAATCATCAGTAGTGTGCCCGGGACTATCAGAATGATAAGCACACCGGGCATTTGGGTTGTATTTAGGAGACGCAGTGTTGACGACCTTAGGAGCTTCTTTGAGGGTCACCAGGTTGGTGGATAATAGTTGGGGTAAAATTTGAGATAATGTCATACTCAGTCGGGTATACTGCCTCTTGGGCCTTTCACTTCTTTGTTGATTGTACTGCTGAGGAGCAGCAACAGGTTTGGAGATGACCAAAGCATTGACGGCTTGGCGACTTTCGGGCTTGATCTGTCTTCTAGGACCATAGACGGCACTTGCTTCTTTCTTAAACGGCCTCTTCTCAGCGCTTGTGGAGGCAGCCTTCTGTATCTTGCCAGACCTGATGCCAGCTTCAATCCTCTCTCCCGTCAATATTAAATCTGTAAACCCAGCGGAGGAGTTACCAACCAAATGGTTGAAAAACGGACCAGACAACGTCCCTAGAAACATATCAACCAGCTCTCGATCAGTCAATGGAGGCTGCACCCTGCCAGCCAAATCTCTCCATTTTTGAGCGTACTCTTTGAACCCTTCACCCGTTCCTAGAGACATACCCTGAAGTTGGGTACGCGTAGGAGCGAGATCAGAATTGTATTGGTATTGTCTGTAGAATGCGCTTGCCAAATCTTCCCAGTGTCGGATGCCAGTTCCATCCAATTGGTAGAACCATTCAAGTTGTGACCCCGAGAGGCTATCTTGGAAGAAGTGAATCCAGAGGTTCTTATCTTCCGTGTAAGGTTGGATTTTCCTTACGTACGACCTCAGATGCAGCTTTGGGCAGGAGACTCCATCATACTTGGCGAAGGCAGGCGCCTTAAACTTGTGTGGAATTACTACCCCAGCAGATAACCCCAAATCTCCGAAATCCAGCCCCGGCATATTCTGAATTTCCATGGCGCTCAAGCGGTCCTCCAATTGTTTGTATCTGTCAGCAGCAGGTGGGTATTGTTCGTCGTTGTAGTCTGTCTCGTTGTCGGAGACTGCGGGACTAGGAGCTCCTCCCCCTTGGGGACTGTTTTTCTCGGCAGAAGAAGTAGTTGGATCGGCTTCATTATGGAGTGTATTCCCAAATCTGCGTCCGGTGTTGAACAGCGCAGTCCTCTTTTTCTTCTTCTTCTTCAGGAGTAGAGTCTTCAACTCTTGCTGACCCTGGGCTAGGCTTAGGACCATCTCTTGAAATTGTGCATTCTGGGCTTGAAGAGCCTTGATTGCTTGCTCACTGGAGGAGTCTGGATTCATGATGACTGATTCAAAATAAACAGCGAAGGAGAATAAGCAACCTGTGAAATATGGTACCTGCTATGCATATGGTGCAATGAGATGCGTATGTTTTGTGTTTTCAAAGACAAACAAGATTCAACTTTGTAGACAAAAAAGGGAAACACACTTCATTAGATTAAAACTTCCAATTGTTCAACAATTTGCCCTTAGGCATTACAGGAATGAAAAATACTGGAAAGGAAATGAAAGCTATAAAAGGAAAAATCCAAAGCCCATTAGTGCTCCCATGGCCTCCTCTTTTCAGTCTGGATGTAGTTGTTCAGGGCCCGCTCCTCCTCCAATTGCTTAGTCAGCCTCTGGTTCTTCCGTTCCTGTTCGTTGAACTTTTCCCGATAGAAATCCCGTTCTTCTTTTAACTGCGCCCAAGATCTCTTCAGAGTGTCAAAATCAGTAGGCATCTGAGGAGGGAGGACAGTTGGAGAAACCCTATCTTCGTCAGGAGACTCAAGAATGATAGGTCTGACAGCTTCATACGGCATACCTAACTTCTGAGCACGGGCGCGGACCCACCTGCAAAAGGGGTCCAATGGTAGGGAAGTCTTAGGTCCTAACTCATGCGGGTCGGCTTTGTGGATTTTGTCCCAAGCTTTAATGAATCCCTGGCGTAGTTTGTCACTGTCTGCCTGAAATTCAAAATGGAAGTGAGGAACCAACATTTCGTGAGGCCCATCTCCTCTGGCTCTTCCAAACTGACGGAGAGCTAAGCACGGATTATAAGAGATTCCTCCTTGAATACCGATCAACGGAACATTAGGGTATTCTCCGCAACGGTCGATAACAGCTACCTCATCCAATCCTCTGAGAGTCCAGGTGATGTCATTATCAGTGAGAGACATTAACCTTCGAGCCCAACCTTTTCCTTCTTCATTTTTCAGCACGAACTTAGGAAGGTGCGAAATAAACCACCTTACTAGCAAAGGAGCACAACACCACGGAGTTCCCCGTTTTCGAGCAGTACGAGCATAGAGTTGTTGTAGAATGTCACCCAAAAGGGTGGGCACCGGATTCCGAGACATGAAGATCCTTATGACATGGATACTGATAAAGGTGTCGGGATTGGGAAACAATACCAGACCATAGATCAACAGAGCCAGAACATCCTCGTACGCCTTGAAGTCCAAGTCACTCCAGAAATCATTAGCCTTGCCAACCAGAAATTTGACCAAAAAGCCCTTGATCCCATTTCTAGTTTCCCAGTTGGACAATACCTCTTCTTTGGTCAAGGGGAGAATTGCAGCAATCTCTTCAGGCCTAGGAGTCTTTTCCAAACCAGTGAATGGAGTTTGTTCCAAGACAGGGATCCCAAGCAAATAAGAAAATTCTTCCAGGGTAGGAACCAGCTGGAAGTCTTGAAAGGTGAAACAGTGGTACAGAGGGTCATAAAACTGGGTCAGAACACTCATCAGTTGTTGGTCCCGTTTTGCAGTGACCAAGCCAAGGAGAGAGCCATGTCTGTTGATGAAAGAAGAGGTGTTGGGAATTCTTCCAACCAAATCCTTGAGTAATGTTGGTGGTTGAACAAAGTTGAGCCGGACAGTGTTCCTACGCACGGGCATCATGATGTCCTACAAAACAGAGCAAAGATGAAACCTTTTTTTGTCTTTGAAATGGGTCAGTCCTTTATACAGGATGCATGCAATGGTATGATGGCATGATGCTATGATGAAGCACACCACAAGTATTCATATAGGCAAACAAGGCACACAAGTCACACAAGACACCCTTAGGTTTCAGGCCAGCATGAGTTTCAGGTATCACCCTCTTTTGGTTTTGTTGGTTAAAACCTGTCCTATCAAAAGTAACCGGGTTCTAGAGGATCTCAAATCATTGGCTACCCTCAATCGGTCATAACTCCAGCATCGCAATCTTTTCTCGCGGCCAGAACCATCTCGAGAGTTTAGCCTCAATGAGTGTAGCATACTGCTACTGTCCTAATAGCCAAGTTGGTCAATCTAGGGTTCTAAGGTTGGTTGGTGTTTTAATGACCCCTTAGAAGACCTATATTCTCCCCGTTACAACACAAGGGATATAGGTACAGACTAAGATGCCACACCAACGTAGCCACTGCTTCACCCATGTCGGTCTACGCCGGACAGGTCCCTCACAGATTATGCTACCTAAAAGGGTATTTCCCAGATCCGGGTTAGGATCTATGAAACTCCGATGCAAAGCCCACAAATGTAAAGCATTTAAAGCAATCAATTTGAAAGTAAAGGTGATCTAAACCCTAAGGTAACCCCACTTAAAAAAGTCCCCAGCAGAGTCGCCAGTTCTGTGACACGGTGGGAGAACTGACTAGTGTTTTGCGTTCGTATTCGCACTTGTGCGGTTAGCAAGAGTCGCCACCGACTTTTTATTTTATCCTAAAGGAAAGGTTAAAAAAGCACAGCAAAAACCTTTTGAGATATTTCGTGGGTTCGGGGGGTAGATTATGAAAAGGGAAGGTATTAGCACCCTTTTCATCCATGGTTATCCATGGGCTCTTAGTTACTTGGTTTTTTAGATCACTTGCCTTGTTTTTCGATTGCTTTGAAAATGGTGTGTGTGTGGGTGCTTTTTGAAAATGTTTTGGAAAAAGATGCCTTGTCTTAGGCAACTAATGTATTTGACTCGTGTTTGAGTGTTTTACAAAAGTGTGAATCTTTTCGAAAAGATGTTTTCAAATGTTTTTGAGAGTTTGTTTGAAAGTGTTGTGGATTGTGGTTTTTGAAAAGAAGGCAAGTGTTTTTGCAAGTTTGATCTCAAGTAACTAAGAGTTTTGTCTACCCTATTGTACTCAAAGGTTTTTGTCATGTTTTAACCCTTTTTAACAATTTTGTTCCACCATTGAAATTGATGGACAACCTTGCGTTTAGGAAGTTTATTCGGGACGGGCGCGGGTCATCGTATAGACCATGAATGCAATGATGCCAAGTGTCTTTGGCAATTTGTTTTGCGGGACTTGATCATTTGTTTTAGGCAACACTTTGAGGGACTTATGATCATTTGATTGTTTTGCCAAAGAAACTCGACGTGCAAGCATGGCCCATTTTGGAAGGCAACATGTGGGATTACCCTAGGGGGTGCAAGTGTGATTGTGTATCGATTACATGTATTTGTCTTGTATTAGGTTATCTAGCGTTTGATTTTATGTACATACAAACCCTAGGTCTAACCATGGTATAATTGAAAAGCTGTAAATTGCGGAATGTAAATCTACGCTATTACAAAATAGTGTCCGGGAGTGGGGGTATAAATGTACAAGGGGATGAGACTTATAGTACCCAATAAGTTACAACCAAATCGAATGTCGCAATCAAATGTAAATATCGAATATACAAATATAAGATAAAAATGTGTATAGGGCAATGTGAATGTATTTGTGTAAGTGTACAAGTGTATATGTATATGAATTGTGTATGTGTAATTATGTACAAGTGCGAAATGTGAAGTTGAAGCGTATTAGGGTTTTGACCTAGATACATGTTTTAAACGAATCTTTGATTTTTTGTATGTTTAATTATGTACAAAAGAAAAATGAAATGTTTTTGATTAAATGTTAAGTTTTTTTAAAAAAGTATTTTAGTCAAATGTTTGTGAATTTCAATATTAAAAGATGTATTGAATTATTATGTACAAAAAAGAATGTTAACTAAAAAAGAGTTTAATTTTAATTATGTATGAAAAATGTATAATATGTACAAATATGTATTTTGATTAAAAAAAGTATTTTCAATTTAATTATGAAAAAGTTTATCATTTTTATGTACAAATATACTTAAAAAAGGATATTTTAACTTATATGATAGAAAATGCAATTTAATTAAATTAGTATTTTACAAAGAATAAAAAAAAACATTGTTTATAGAATAAAGTTAGTAAAAGAAGTAAATATTGTTTATGAATAAAAAAAGGTTAGTGTTAAGAAAAAAAAAGTAAATATACAATAAAGAAAGGAAAGGGTTAGTGTTTTATGAGAATGTTTGGTTAGAAAATGAGATGATTTTCTTGTTGGGCTTTTAGAGGAATTAGGAACGGGTTAAGCCCATGTCAAACACAGGCGAAATTAGGGTTAGGCATTTTGCTATTCAGAACGAGTGTTAGGGCTTGAGCGGCGCCGTGTTGGGTTCGTCTTCTCCGATTATCAATTTCCTGAGCCATCCATCCCTCCGGCCACCAACATCACTCTCGAACCTCTCTTCCCTCCCTAGCACGGTCTCCACATCTTCTTGAAACAAGGTTGGTTCTTAGTTGTTATGTTTTCCTCTTCTTTTCTGATTCGCGTGGAATTTATTCTGAGCTCTTTATTTTTTCGTTTTTTATGAGGTGAAGGGGAAGATATAGCAAGTTCGTTACCTGATTTTTGGAGATGGAGGAGAGAAGAGGGGTGACGTTGAGGAGGCCGGAGCGGCGTGAGGAACTTTGAGCTTGCTTTTGAACCTTTGAGCTTCCCTGGTACTTTCGTTCCTTTGCCTATGATTTGTTTCTGCTTCTGTTTGTCTTGAATATTTTGGAATAGTTGTTGCCTTGAGCCTTGTTGCCTGAGTATGATATGTCTGAGTATTGTTGCCTGAGATGATATTGCTGCCTTGCCTATGATGAAGCTTGCTTCTGAGGCTCTCTTGATGCTTTTGAATTGTCGAATGCTTTCTTGAACGATTTTGAACAGTTATTGCCTTGGACTGGATGCCTTTTTGAGATTTTATGCCCAATGATGCTTGTACTGAGGGCTTATGTGTTTGATTATGCTTGACAGTTTTGGTACTGGTATGACAGGATGTTGGTATGGTTTTTGAATTGAACTGTGTGTTTGATGGCTTTGAACTTCTGTTGAGGGGTTATGTTTTCTTAATGTAGGTAAATGGTTTGGGTTATGTTTCGTGACTGATACTTGGCTTGAGGTTGTTCAGGTTATGGTTTGCAGTGTGTTGTTGGACTTGACAAGGTTTTGAAGTTGGATGGTTTTTTTTTGAAAATGCAGGTTATCAGTTTTTTTGGTTATATCAGGTTAAGGTATTTTCTGGTCATGTGTTTGTATGTTTTGGTGATGCAAGGTTCAACACAGTTTTCTTTGGCTAGGTTTTGATGATGCAGCTACTGAGTTGGCTTTTGATTTGTGTATCTTAGCCTCTCTTCTGAACTGTCTTGGTATATGCTTGGCCCTCTGTATATTATGCAGAGTTGATAAAGTTTTGACAGTTTTTTCCTCCCTATTCACTTTTGCATTGGTTTGTGTATATGCTGGACTGAGTTTTGTCTCTTTCTTTTCTTCCTTTTCTACTGTCTATGCCTGAACTGTTTTATTGGCCTCTTTCTATCGGTTTTTTGGCGCCCAATCTTCATTCAAAACTTTGGTCTTCTCTTTGACCCAAGTTTGCTGGATAGTTTCACAAGGTTTCTTGGCATTTTTCCATTTTCGGTAACTGGCTATGCTGTGTAGTTTTTGAACAATGCTGAATTATCCTCTTTTTTGTATATCTTTTCTGCCTTGCTCCTACTGTCTACGCCTGAACTATGCCTAAACCCTGCCTATGCTTGCTTTATCTCTTTTTCTTCTCTCTAAAGTACAGCTTAGAATTTTATAATGTTATTATTCTGTACTTGTTCTGAAGGGGTTTGACTAGGGAAATGATGATTTTAGATTTCCTGCATAACACATTTTGCATCCTCTTTCTCCAGCTTTTGCGCTTTGCTCTGACTTTGCATTTTGATACCTTTTCCTCAAATCTTCTTTGACAGCTTTTGAGTACTTGTGACAGCAAATGCACTTTTGAAATCTTTGATATCTTTGGCATTTTGACAGTTAATGCCTTTGCTTTTGGATAGAAAGTTGAGATTGAACTTTTCAGTTTGGATTTTGGATTTTGAATTTCTATGCAGCTTGAAATTTATGACTTATGCATTTGCATTTCATGAAATAAAAATCTTCCCTCTCTGTGAACCGGGAGAAATCCCGTGATTTGCAGAGAGGGTCAACTGATCCCAGTCAGTGGCCCCTAATGATGAGCAATATTTTATCTGTCTCTTTTTTATTAACTGCTTTCTGATTTTTCTTGTTTCTTTTTGCAGATAAAAATGGAGCATCGAAGCGGAGTGAAGAATGAAGAATATTTAGAAAATAGGATAGTTTTAATTTTATGTAATCTTTAAATTAATGTACATCATTGTTCATAATTTAAATTATAAACAACAATTTGTACAAATAATTCAATTATTCAATAAAATCTAAATTATCCAATTAATTCCAATTTTCTTTATTGTTTATTTATTTATTTAAAATTCTTAGAATTAGAACAATTGAAAAATAAATTCAATCATTCAATTTCAGAATAATAAATAACTAAAATAAAACAACATTGATCAATTAAAGTCTGTCTTATTCAACACCCAAAGCAAAGCAGCAATTAACCCAAATGGACTGATCGAACGCATAAACACCGTGAATCCAATACCGTAAATATCTTTTGACTGATGAATTCAAACCAATTGCCTCCTCTTACTGTTTTGTCCTAAACACTGATTCTTTGTAAGTACTGTAAATCCAAACTGCACACCTTCTTTGACTGGCCTAAACAAACTGAATTTACACCACTGTCTCCTTTGCTGATTAAACCAAGATAACGCGAATTTTAATCCGAATCTTGAAATAAACCGCAAAGTGCTATGGAATTTAGATTCTTCTGAGAATATGCCCATAAAACCCTAATTCTGCTTGACTGTCAAGAAAAGTCCGTTTGTCCGATTCTTGCGCCAGTTTGAAAAGTCAGGAAATGTTTGAAGCTGAGATTTCTTGGGGAAAAATGCGAGGGCAAATTTTGGGGTACAACAGGCATCTATAAGCCCATCATCCTATTCATCAATCTCTAAATGGCATCTGTAAGCCCATTCCCATCATCACTGCTACTATGTGAGCGCAAATTTCTGGGCACTCTAGTGTCCAATCATCTTCTACCCTCGGATTACGAAAGGCACGTCAGCCAATCTGCATCCTCAGGTCTAAGAAGATTGAACAGGGGCAACTGTTGTACCCCAAAATTTTCCCTCCCATAATTCTTCAAAGAAAATGCCAAGTCAAGCTTCAAAGTTACCCAAGGGTTGCACAGTCAAAGATCTCCTATACAGTCAAGATTAGGGTTTTTGTTCTGATCAAGAAAATGAAGTTTTCAAAGGTCCAATCAAGTCTCACATGCCTACAAATATGGTCAAGCATCCTTATATCAAGTTTCAAGACTTTCAGCACAAAATTGCACAGTCAATAACCCTAATTGCACTACAGTCAACTGTAGGGGCAAAATGGTCATTTGACAGTCAAAAGTTCAAATTTTTGGTCAACATATCATTTTGAAGCCACAAACATCATTTGATCAATGCTTGATCATGATTCTCAAAATTTGGTTCAGAAATCATCAAAATGCAAAAAGTTTCCTTATTTGGACAGTTGAAAAAGTCAACTGAAATTGACCAGGGCATAACTTTCACATGGATTATCAGAAAAATTCCATCCAAAGCTCATTTTTAAGAGAAAGACATTTCCTACAACTCATCTTCATACTTCAAGTCCAAGAAATGCTCTCACAAAAAGTTATCAATTTCAACATTATAGGTCATTTTCAAAAGTCAACAAAAAGGGACTTTACGTCAAAGGCCATAAATTGAGCTTGGTAAATCAAAATGACATGGGACCAAAGACATTGGTTAGAGGACTCAAAGACCTTTCCAAAATGTCCAAGAACATGAGAAAAGCTTAAAAATTGAGCAAGTTATGCCTTGTAGAAGTTGGGAAATTTTTGGATATTTTGAAAAGTCAACATTGATTCAAATGGTCTAAAATTGCTAATGGGCCCATTTTTCTTCCACAATTCATCATTCCAAGCATGTGCACGACCACTTGGCCCAAAGGGAAGTATTTTCTCATTTTTTATTTATTTATTTGAATTTTAATTTATATTAATTCATTTAAATCAATTAAATATGTGAAAAATACTTAACTTAACCTAACAAATCTTTTTGTACATGTTTTATTCTCAAAAATTCGTGCATATCCCAATATAGAAAGATTTGGAGAGATTGGAGATGATTTGAACAAAAAGCACATGGAAAAAGATATGGAAATCATGGTGAAAAAATCAAATCTTCAAATCATGAATGAAAGAGATTTTGATCAATTTTGTTAACCTAATTGACTCAATACAAAAGCCTGATGACAACCCTAATCAGAAGACACGCACAGCTGCTCCAAAGGCCATTATCAAACTTGAAAAAATTTGCAAGAAACTCAATTCTGAAAACATCCTTCCAGGACGATTCAAGACCTAATTCTTGTTCCATTAGCTTCCTTGGAGATCACTGAGCATATTCCAATCAAAGACCTTCATCAAAGCTCAAGGAATCGGTATACAGGACTCCAAAACGTTCATGAAAAACTCATAATCGTGTTCTCAAATCTAGGCATTTTCATAACATTTTAATTATTGATTTGCATTCCTTATGCCATTCTAATGCTAACCATATGATTCAATTATGTTTTTAGGCTGTATACACGATTTCACCATGTTTGAATTTTAGGGTTTGCAGGATGTGAAATTAGGGCTTTTGAAACCAAGAAAAATTAGCCCTCAAGACCACCACCATTAGAATCATCATGGCTGGACGAACAAGAACCAACCCTCGCGCTCAATTTATGGGCGTCTGAGGGCTAATCGCTATTTTCTGGAAAGCTACCTAACATAACGCGTGTAAAACCGTGGCTTAAATGTTTTGTATTTCAGGAACATGAAGACGATGATGTCGTGGCTGCCAACGACTGGCTGGTTTAAAATTCGCGCGCAATAATCCATTAACGCGTTATTTCATATTATATTATTTGTTGTTTATTTATCTAACAAAAGCTTTCAGTGGTTCAGCTGGCAAGCGTTGAGTGTGTTCACATCCAAGACCTGGGTTCGAGCCCCAGGTCTTCAATAATTTCCATGTTATTTTTCCTTTAACGTTCACGTGCAGTGCTTATGTTGAGGATCTTGATACACCTCTTAATCCAGCCATCCACGTGCTCCTGGAGATCAGATCAAAGGCTGAGAATTGATGAGCACCATAGGCTTGAGTCAACGCCTCTGCACGTGCCCAGTAAAAGTCCACCAGGCCTTGCTAAATGGGCCAGATTACTAAGGCCAGACCTCCACTTTGGGGACTACCACCCCCCTAGGTTTGCAAATTTTTCTTTTTTTTATTTTCTTTATTTATTTAAATCTTTTACTTTCAATTATTATTTTATTTTCATTATTGTTTTGATTTAATTAATTATTTTTACAAAATATAAAATATCACAAAAAAAAATCAGAAAAAAGGAAAAACACAATAAATATTTTTGTTTTAGTATTTTCATGAATAAATTTGCATGTAATTAAATTTAGTTTTTTTAATTAGGTTAATTTTAATACTTTTAACAAAAAATCTAAAAAATATAGAAATAGGTTAATTAATAATTTTTCATCCTTTTTATTTTTTTTATTTTTTCTTTCATAAATAATTAAATAACTAAATATTTATTTTCCTGAATAAACTTGTAAATTAATTAGGGTTTCATTTAGGTTAAAAACTTCAATATTTTTCTTAATAACTTAAAAATAATTAGAATTAGGTTTAGCATTTTATTTTAATTTTAATTAATTCCTTTTTCTATTAAATCTTAAAACACTAAAAAACACCAAAAAAACAAGTCCTTTCTTTCTTTTAATATTAATTAATTTCATCATGTAATTTAATTTTGCAAAAGGGTCCAACGCCCTCGTTTCGTTTAATTCTCGTTAATTCGCGTATTTATTTTATTTCATTATAATACTTATGTATCTCTCCCGAAGCCTTGTAATTACTTCTCGCACTTTGTTTATTTATTTTCTGTCAAATCGGGTCCTGGTTAATTTTGGCGATGTGGACCCGCGCCATTTGTAATAGCTTTAGATTTATTTTTCCTCGCAACTTTTAACTGTTAATCAAAGCATGAAAGACTGTATGGACATAAATAAAAACAAGCGTAGAACACCGATAGAATGACAAGATGAATGCAAATGAAAACGACACACAAATCGCACACACCACCCCTAGGGTACGCCTCACTGTTGCCTTGCCCCTCGAAAGGTGATCGTCGAGTAGAGGATGTCTTAGTAAGTCCTCATGATCCGGGAACCTGTCATGAGGGTAGCTTCTAAGGTGTCTTCCCATTGCTCTGGTGATCACCATGTCCCGAACCTTCGAATTGACCCGAACACCTCCAACGGTAGTGCTACCTACCTCTCAATGGTGGGATGGCACTACTTTAAAGGACATTTACACAGACGAATTCCTTAGGGTAGGTAGACAACTCTAGATACTTGCTCTAAACTTCAAAACAAATCAAAAAAATACTTTTCACACCAACACATTTTCAAAAAGCTTTCGAAAGCAATTTTTCAAACACTCTTGAGGACTGATACAAGAGCCACTCACCTTGAAAAGCAAACAAACCATTTTTGAAAACACAAATGAGCAAGTATCTAAGAGCCCATGGATAACCATGGATAGAAAGGGTGCTAACACCTTCCCTTTCTATAATCTACCTCCCGAACCGAGAGCAATCTCTATAGGGAATTTTTCTGTGCTTTTGTCCTTTCCATTTGGAGAAAATAAAAGATGGTGGCGACTCTTGCTTCCGCGACATTTCGTGAACCAGCGTTAAACAGTCAGTTCCAGATCCACCGATCACACAACAGTTTCCCCTGTTCAATTTTCTTAAACCTGGGGATATAGATTGGCTTTCGAGCCTTTCGAGCCTTTCGTGATCCGAAGGTGGAAGATAATTGAACACTAGAGTGCCCAGAAATTTGCACTCGCATGGTGTAGTATCAGCATTGTGATGTCGGGAATGGGCTTACAGATGCCATTTGGAGATTGTTGGTAGGAGGATGGGCTTATAGATGCCATCTGCAGGAGTGTCGACCGCGTAAGAGATTCCTTAGCGAGAACTTGCATACCTGTTGTTGTAGAAGATTCTGCTGGGGAAGTCTAACTTTGTTGAGATTTAGGAATCTGCCTGTACTTCAACTGAGAGAATGCTTCAGCTGAGTTTTAAGAACCTGCCCATAATTCAACTGGGAAGAAACATCTTCATCAAGATCTAGGAACTATCTCATGCCCACCGGAAGTATACCGCCGAGGTTATAGAACTTGTCCATACTATGACGGAGGAAAACATCAAGATCTAGGAACTAACTCGTGCTCAATGGGAGTATACCGTTGAGGTTATAGTACTTGTCCACACTATGACGTAGGGAAGTGTGATGTTTTAGCTGGGAAAATAAATCTCGGAGCTGCTGGAGAATAGAGTTGAGTCTGGATGATTGTCAAAATTGCGTCTGCATCTGGAGCGTATCTGAAATGTATTTGAATGAGTGACAGAATGACATCCGAATCTGGATCGTATCTGGACTGTAATTTGAAATGAGTGACAGAATGACATCAGAATCTGGACTGTAATTTGAATGAGTGACAGAATGACATCCGAATCTGGATCGTATCTGGACTGTGGTTTGAATGAGTGACAGAATGACGTCCGAATCTGGATCGTATCTGGACTGCAATTTGAATGAGTGACAGAATGACATCCGAATCTGGATCGTATTTGGACTGTATTTTGAGTGAATCTGGAATAAGTATTAGAATGTCAGCCATATCTGGGTCGTATCTGAACTGTCTCTAGAAGGAGTCTGGAATAAGTATCAGAATGTCAGCCATATCTGGGTCGCATCTGAACTATCTCTAGAAGGAATCTGGAATAAGTATCAGAATGTCAGCCATATCTGGATCGCATCTGAACTATCTCTAGAAGGAATCTGGAATAAGTATCAGAATGTCAGCCATATCTGGGTCGCATCTGAACTATCTCTAGAAGGCATCTGGAATAAGTATCAGAATGTCAGCCATATCTGGGTTGCATCTGAACTATCTCTAGAAGGAGTCTGGAATAAGTATCAGAATGTAAGCCATATCTGGGTCGCATCTGAACTATCTCTAGAAGGCATCTGGAATAAGTATCAGAATGTCATCCATATCTGGGTCGCATCTGAACTATCTCTAGAAGGAGTCTGGAATAAGTATCAGAATGTCAGCCATATTTGGGTCACATCTGAACTATCTCTAGAAGGAATCTGGAATAAGTATCAGAATGTCAGACATATCTGGGTCACATCTGAACTATCTCTAGAAGGAATCTGGAATAAGTATCAGAATGACAGCCATATCTGGATCGCATCTGAACTATCTCTAGAAGGAATCTGGAATAAGTATCAGAATGTCAGCCATATCTGGGTCGCATCTGAACTATCTCTAGAAGGAATCTGGAATATGATGATCTTTGCCTGTTGATTGATCTTTCCTGAAAAGGTAAAGAGTTAGTTGTATGCAATGTCATGATGTATGCATTGTCATGATGTATGCATTGTAAAATGAGATTTGTTTCATATGTATTTTATATGCATATGTTATGAATGTTGTTGAAGTGTAATTTTGTCTTGGACTTTGCTCAAAATGTTTCCACCGGGGATCCCTGCTTTGTTGTTTGAGGAGAACTCCGCTGGGGGATATTGAAAACTCTATGGGGGAGAGATGCTCTGTTGAGGATTTTAACGATAAACTCCACTGGGGATTCTGTTGATAAGCTCTGTTGGGGATTTTGATGATAAACTCCGCTGGGGATGGATTACCATTGCTGGTGATATTGAATCTGTTGAGGATAGAAGTCCTGCTTGGGGAAAAAAAAGAACTTCGCTAGGGATGATCTTTCAGTTGCAACTTGCTGAGGATAACCTTCTGAAATTGGCTGGGGAGATTTATTTGTGCTCTGCAGGGGATAAGCTTCCAGAATCCGCTGGGGAAGACGATTCAACTCTGTCGGGGAAGCTTTTTTTAGACTGCGCTGGGGAAATGACTCCATTGTGGTATCTTGTATTCTGCCGGGAGAACATTCTTATATTCTGTTGGGAAATATTAAGACTGGCGGGGATGCTCTTACGCTTGTTGGAGAATGTCTTTATACTCCGTTGGGGAATATTATGACCTTCTGGGGATACCCGACCTTTTCAAGGCTGATGGTAGACCAACTCTGCTTGGGAAGAGTCTTGCTGATTTGTTCATGGTTGCAAGTCTCAGTGGGGAGAGCTACCATTACTGT
This sequence comes from Vicia faba, assembly GCA_948472305.1. NCBI lineage: Eukaryota > Viridiplantae > Streptophyta > Magnoliopsida > Fabales > Fabaceae > Vicia > Vicia faba. Next base: position 944,554,890 of record OX451735.1, read on the forward strand.
TTTTATTCTGCGGGGAGTGAAAGTATCTTAGCCCTGTTCTTCAGCTGAATCTACCTTTGTACCTGGTGAGCAGAGCAGTTGTACAGTTTGGACAATTTTTATTGCCCCTGTTTCTACGGGAGAAGGTGCCTGCGGAGGCCCTGTGGATCGAGTATTATCCCAACCTATGAGGTGCTTGGTCATTGCCGATTGAAGTGACAAATCTTCTTCTGGTAGGCAAGTGACGAGATGACGGGACATAGTCGTACGCTTTAATCCCTAATTTTTGCCTGGACCGCCCTTTCGGGTTTTCAGTCCATCGGGATACCCTTTTTTGCCCAAGCTGCCTTTTCAGGTTTTCGACTTGCCGGGTGTACAAATTTTTTTTCACTTTCATCCCTTATTTTTGCCCGAACCCTTTTGGTTCGCCGGGAAACCCTTATTTTTGCCTAGGCCTATCAACCTAGCGGGTCTTTGTTCATGCGCGGTATTTTTGACTATGTCCATTCCCTCAGGATGTAGAGAGGTGTCAATGTCGGTAGTGTTGTGTTGCCATACTACCAGAAGATCTTCGTTTGATCATGCAAGATTCGTTGCTGGAATTCATGTCCAATGCCCTAAGTGATTCAGATGGAGGTCTGCCCCTGGTTACTCTGCACTTCTTTGAGAGATTTCCTGGAATCTTGACTGGATTGCCCCAGGTGATGGACAATGATCACGCCGTTCCCCCTTGTTGATGGGAGATTTGTCAATGGAAGCGTCATCCTTTTTGAAGTGATTTTGTTCACTGAGAGGGCTTTCGTTCATCGAATATTCGTTGTGTGAATTTCTCCGCTGTCAAACAAATAGCCAAATGCAAACAGTGATATTCAAATAATGCAAAGTTTATACTTGTCTCGAAGTTTTGAAAAATGCGTTTTTTTTAGCAGAAAACTCTTTATAAGACAAATTCAACACAAGATTTAGGGCAAAGCCTTACAGGAGTCAGGATACCTTTTGTAACAGTATGCTTTTGAACTAACCCATGCTTCAGTTAGGACTTTTGAAGGGTTGTAACGTGGCTTGGTTCACGGTTTAAGAAACAAAGGATAAAGGCTCAAAGTATATTTGTACCCACCCGCTCTTCGTGATGTTCTTCAATCCTACACTCAGTTAATTATGCATTTGAACTCCAAATGAGTCGGGAACGACGTTTTGGTGATGGTTCACACAAGTTGGATTTTTGAAGGCAGTCATCATTTTTTGCAACATTTTTCACGTTGTTGAGGATTTGTAATGACCTCGTTCTTTTGATTTGTTATCCCTAACTTTTTCCTGACTGTTCCTGTTTTCGAGATTACAGTCAGTGGGATGCCCCAGCTTTCTTAAGCCTTCTTTATAGGTTTTGGCTCAGTGGGTTTTTTTCTTTTGAGGGATTGACTGCCTATGAGACAAGGAACCGCCATTGTCTTTTGATTCCAGAGGAATGCTTTTGATGTCGTTCGTTGTATTATGAACTGAGAGTTTTGCGACTTCAATGCACATCTTTTGAATTAACTGAGAGACTACCCTGCCCCAGGTTTAAATTAAAGGTTTCAATTTGTGTTTAAAACAGAAAACTCCTACTTCTTTGGCTCGAAGGGGTTGACTAGGGATTATCTTCCTTATAACTCCGGTGTTTAGGATTTGAAATAAATGCCTATACATCGTCAGCAAGGTCTGTCCAAAAGCATACTGTATGAGATTATGGCATTGTTTCGTCATCCTCCCTCTAAAGGCTTGTAACTTTTAGCAAGAATTGAATGAGTAAAAAGCATAGTTTAAATGTAATTAAAATGATTGGATCAAATCAAGACAAACATATGCAATGCATTAATGAAACAAAGTTTGGCATTAATAGATAATTGTTTAAATAACAAAGAGATTACAACTTGAAAATTTAAATGAACAAAAGCTTTTAATGATTCGTCATAGGAGCAGTGATTATGTTTGGAGTCTCTGGAGGGTCAAACTTGATCTCCTTGGCATCAATCATGTCTTGGATCTTGTTCTTCAGAGCCCAACAGTTGTTTGTGTCATGTCCCGGACTGTCAGAGTGGTATGCACACCTTTCATTGGGATGATAGGTAGGAGCGGAAGTATTTGGATTCCGGATAGGAGCCCTTAATGTAATCAGCTCTGCCTCCAACAAGCGTTGTAGCGCTTGAGTCAGTGACATGTTGATCTTAGTGAAATGTCTTTTAGGCGCGACCTCCTTACGCTGATGCCCCTGTCTTTGTTGAGCAGGCGTAGGATTAGAGATCAAGATTTCTCCTACGTGTTGGTCATGACGACTCTTTTGACCATACACAGCATTGGATTCTTTCTTCCCATTGTAGGGCTTTTTCTGAACATCAGAAGGTGTTTCTTCTTGAATCTTCCCACTGTGGATGCTAGCTTCGACCCTTTCGCCGGTCAGTATTAGCTCGGTGAATCCGGCTGAAGAGCTTCCGATCAAGTGTTTGAAATAGGGACCAGACAAAGTCCCAAGAAACATGTCCACAAACTCCCTATCAGACATAGGGGGTTGGAATCTTCCAGCAAGATCTCTCCACTTTTGAGCGTAGTCCTTAAAGCCTTCGCCTGTACCCATAGACATACCCTGAAGCTGAGTACGCGTGGGAACAAGGTCGGAATTATACTGGTATTACTTGTAAAAAGCAGCAGCAAGGTCCTCCCAGTTGCGGATGTTAGATCCTTCCAGTTGACAGAACCATTCAAGTTGAGTCCCTGAGAGACTGTCTTGAAAGAAATGGATCCACAAGTTCTTATCAGCAGTGTAAGGTTGGATCTTCCTCACATATGACTGGAGGTGCAGCTTTGGACAGGAAGCTCCGTCATACTTGGCAAAGGCAGGTGCCTTGAATTTATGGGGGATCACCACCCCAGATGATAGACACAGATCTCCGAAGTCCAGACCGGGCACCTTCTGTATCTCCATAGCGCTCAAGCGGTCTTCCAGCTGTTTGTACTTATCCTCAGCAGGAGGATACTGTTCTTCATCATAGTCCATCTCGTTGTCGGAGACTTCAGGGCTAGGAGCCCTCCTTTCTTATGGATTGTCTTTCTCTCCAGATGGGGTGGTCAGATCAACTTCATTCTGCAGCCCGTTTCCAAACCTGCGTCCAGTATTGAACATGATGATCCTCTTTTTCTTCTTCTTCCTCTCTTTCAGAATCAGGGTCTTCAGGTCTTGCTGACCCTTAGCTAGGCTCATGACCAACTCTTGAAATTGGGCATTCTGGGCCTGGAGGGCCTTGATAGCTTGATCAATGGAAGGTTCAGTAGACATGATGATTGCTGAAATAAACAGCGAAGAAGATAAGAGACCTGTACTGGGGGACCTGTTATGCAATGATATGTATGATATATGTATGCAATGTTTTCAAGGATCTCGCGGGGTAAACAAGAAACTTGTTAGAATTTGAATCTGGTAACTTGGTTGAAGGAACTTCATGTTTCTGAGAGTCCTTCTTCAAGAGTCAAGCTCACCATATCGAGTGGGTCATAGCCCCTGACTCAGGTTATCGTGCTTGGATTTCTAGACAACCTTGGCTAGAGGGAAATAAATCCCCTTTGCCCCTTGTTAGCCATTTGATTTACCATAACCTGTATTACAGACCCTTGAGATCCTTGAAATGGTTAAAGAAATGTTAAGGCATGATGTTATGATGTATATGCTATGCATTTAAAAATGTGAGGTGATGTAAGTAAACCCTGCAATAAGTCCAAATTATTGGATAAGGACTGTAAACAAAACCTGCAAGGAACTCATGTTGTCAGATAACAAGAATGTGCAAGTAGTTCAAGTTTGAAAGCACACAAGTCACACAAATAGCCGTAAGTTTAAGCTGGCATGGAGTTTCATAGGTAAGTACCCTCTTGAGTGTAGTTGGCTCAAAACCTGTCCTATAAATAATAACCGGGTTCTAAGGAGCTCAATATCATTGGATTGTTTTCTATGTTCATCGTTTCGGTTTAGCCACTTAACTGGCGACCAAAATATTCCAAGAAAACAACCCTCAATGAGTGTAGTATCGAGTATCTACCAACTTCGGACTGCACCAAAGTCGGTCATCTCACTACCCCTAAAAAAGGCCAAGATGGTCAAGTAAGGTTCTAAGGTCAATTGATGCTTCACGACACCACGCGGCGGCCCCGTACTCTCCTTGACTTAACTCAAGGGTTACCGGTACTCACCAAAGTGCCACATCAACGTAGCTACTGTTTCAACCATGTCGGTATACCCCGCACAGTTCCCTCACAGTTTGTTGCTACTTACCTAAAAGGTATCCCCAGATCCGGGTTAGGATCTATAGAACTCCGATACAAACCCACAAAATTTAAAGCATACAAAGCATACAATTGAAAACACAAGTGATCTAATCCTAATGTACACCTCACTTATAACTTCCCCAGTAGAGTCGTCAGTTCTGTGATCGGTGGGAATGAGAACTGACTGTTTTTTTAATGCTGGTTCGCGTTTGCGTTTGTTTTCAAAGTGTCGCGGTAAGCAAGAGTCGCCACCGTCTTTTATTTTATCCAACAAGGAAAGGACAAAAGCACAAAAAAATTCCTTTTCGAGATTTTTCTCGAGTTCAGGAGGTAGATTATAGAAAGGGAAGGTGTTAGCACCCTTTCTATCCGTGGTTATCCACGGGCTCTTAGGTACTTGCTCACTATGTTTTCAAAAGTTTGCTTTTCTTTGTGTTTGTGGGTTTTGAAAAGAGATTTGTTTTTGAAGAAAGTGTAAGTGCGAAAAGTTTTGTTTTGTTTTTAAAATGAGCAAGTACTTAAGAACATCTACCTACTCAAAAAGGAATTAAATTGTGCAAACGTCCTTTAGACAATGCTATCCCACTATTGAGGAGTAGGTAGCACCGTCATTGGAGTTTTCGGGTCAATTCGATTTTAGGGACGTGTGGTCACTAAAGCAACATTAGGACGTTTTAGTGGTAATCCTAATGTCTTAGATCATTTTTATCGAGGCAACCATTTCGAGGCAACTTTGATCTTTGGATAGAAGGACGACCTCTAAAACATCCTATACTTAATGACCACAATTGAGGCAACCAAGTGAGGTATACCCTAAGAGTGGTATGTGCAAGTGTGTCCATTTTCAGTTTATATCATCTTTGTATTTTTAGGTGTTCTACCATTTGTTTTAGATCTTGTCATACAATCCTAGTTAGCATACATCTAAGCAGTTAATATATATACAAGAATTTAAAGTGCGGAAATTGTAAATCCTACGCTATTACAAGGCTCCGGGGAGGGGGATTATTTACATGTCCAAAATTGGGGGAATAATAAGCAGTTACAATAAAATAAACGCGCGTGAATCTTAAAAATCCTAAGCATATAATCTTTTTGTTGTTTTATTTTATTTTTTGGGAAAATGCTAAATGTTCAATTAAGTCAAATTTAATTAATAAAAAAAAACTGATTTAAATTAACTCTAGAACATACCTAATATTTTTTGCATTTTTGTTTATGAAAAAGATTGAATTCAAATAAATCCTAAGTCTACTGATTTTAAAATTGAAGAAAATAAGTTAAAATGATTAGCTAAATTAAATCCTAATTCTAAGTTATTTATTTTTATGATTTTTATGTTGATTAAAAAAAACTAAAAGAAATTAACAAAGTAAACAAAGTACAAATGGGCCAGGCAGCAAAACAAGAAAAAATATAATTCTGGAGGCCTGGGTCGAAAGAGGTGCAAGCTGTCTTTCGACCCAGTGAAGAAGCTAGATCGAAGGTGCATGAGGGGCTGCACTCTGAGGGCATTCGATCTGGACATGTCATCCTTCGAACTGGAAGTCCTGGGTCCAGTTCGAAGCTAAACTGCTGAGCTTCGAAACTCTGAACAGGAATCTGATGATGTAGTTCCTGCAAAACAAAACACATGTTAAAGGTCCAGGGGGGATTTTACCCCCTGGTTCAAATCTCCCCCTTATTCGCACCTGCTGAATCTGGGTCTGAGTTTGTTTTATCCTGGGATTCGAAGGAGAAACTCAGATTGTGCCCAAGCAATGGCACAATCTCAACTCTGCATTGTAGCTTATATGTAGCATATTAAATCATTCATAAACAGCAGTAATAATATGAATATGCAATCAAAATGAATTTAAAAATGAGTTTGAGATTAGATCCTTTTTTACCAAACAGAGGTGCTTCGATCTGTAGTTCTGAGGGTGACAGCTCTGGCTTGGAAAATTCTGGGCAGCGTCTCCCCAAGTTTTCTATTTTTCTGTATATTTTCGTGTGTATTTTTCCGTGTCCTTTTGCAACATTTGTGATTTCTTTATATAGAGGGGGTGGAGGGGACAGGAAGACAAAGGTTTAAATGACTTTGATTATGTGTTTGACAGCCATGAAGGAGGATTTGTAACGTTAATTATGTGTTTGAAAGCCATGAATGAGAGTTTGTAACGTTGGCTAAACACATGGGATCCTGTCCCTGTTTGAATTTTGAATGACATGTAGCTGGCCTTCGAATGCTCCCTTTCGAATGGGCTGATGGCCTCCTTCGAATGCTTTCCAAATCTTCTTCGAATGGACCCTTTGAATGCTTTTTCGAATGGACCTTTTTGGAATTCCAATCGAAGGACACTGTTATAATGCAAATCGAAGTACTTGTCCATAATGCCAATCGAAGCGCTTGTCCAGAATTCCAATCGAAAGGCTCGTCCAGAATGCCAATCAAAATGATCCTTCAGAACACCAATCGAAGGATCTTTTCAGAATGCAAATCGAAGCGCTTGTCTAGAATGCCAATCGAAAGAGCTTGACAGAATGCCAATCGAAAGGCTCCTTCAGAACACTAATCGAAGGGTCTTTCAGAATGCAAATCGAAATGTCTTTAAAGCACCACTCAAAAATTTTCCTTTTCCTTAGGCAAGAGTTTGTGATCAACCATGCAGGGGGAAGACTTTGGGAAACATGAGAGGGAAAATTTTGGGGTACAACAAACTGCCTTTGTGGTCTTTCTACCCTTTGCTGATTGTTGCGCTGTGGGGCAGCCGCAGGCATATGTATCATTATAGCACTTACCGTTGGACGGTATTCCGTTTTGCTCTGACCTCTTGGACTATAAATGACATTGTCCTCCTTATTACCGGTGAAGGGCCTCTCTACTGAACTCGAAGAGGTGTCTTTTTGTATTTTACCACTCCAGATTCCAGCTTCTACCCTTTCTCTAGTTAATATCAGCTCCATAAAACCAGCCGATGAGCTACCGATTAAATGGTTGAAGAATGGACCAGACAACGTCCCAAGAAACATGTTGACCAACTCCCTATCAGACAAATGGGGTTGGACTCTCCCGGCCAAATCTCTCCACTTCTGCACATAGTCCTTAAAGCCTTCACCTGCACCCATGGACATACTCTGGAGTTGAGCACGAGTAGGGGCCAGGTCGGCATTGTATTGATACTGCTTGTAAAAAGCAACGGCCAAATTCTCCCAGTTTCGGACACTGGTTCCCTCCAATTGGTAGAACCATTCGAGCTGAGTCCCTGACAGGCTGTCTTAAAAGAAGTGAAACCACAAGTTTCTATCAGCGGTGTGGGGATGGATCTTCCTTACGTAGGAACGGAGATGAAGCTTTGGGAAAGACACCCCATCATATTTTGCAAAACCCAGAGCTTTAAACTTTTGTGGGATGACTACTCCCGACACCAATCCTAGTTCTTCGAAGTCCAACCCAGGTATTCTCTGGACTTCCATGGCGCTCAGCCGATCCTCTAACTGCTTGTATCTATCCTCAATGGGTGGATATTGCTCATCATTATAGTCTGTATCATTGTCAGAAACCTCAGGACTAGGATTCTCCTCCCTTGCTTCTATTTCTTGGTTTTCCCCTTCTTTGGACGAGGAGGTCAGATCGACTGGTTGCTTTAGCGGCCCCCCAAATCTTCTTCCCATATTAAGGATACCAGCGGACTTCTTCTTCTTCTTCTTCTTCTTCTTCTTTTTCTCTTTTAGGATTAGGGCCTTCAGATCCTCCTGCCCTTTCGCCAGAGTTATGAACATTTGTTGAAATTGAGCATTTTGTGCCTGAAGATCTTTTATGCTTTGTTCAGAAGACATCTTTGCTGAAATAAACAGCGAAGGAGATGAGAACCCCGTAATGGTACCTGCTTATGCAATGCTATGGATGATATGCGTATGCAATAATTTCAAAGATTCTTAAAAGCTCAAATTTGCTTAACCAAAAAAGAAACACATGTTAATTGTATTCAATGAGTTTGAATTGTTACAAAGAATGCCTTTTAGGCTCACAGTTTAAACAAAACAAAACTCAAAGCAAAAAGAAACTAGGTCTCCCAGGAGCGCATCCTCTTTGGTGCATTGTAGGTGTTTATGTTTCTTTCTTCATGAAATGGCCTAGTGAGCTCCGGGACCTTCTTCTTGTTGGCATAGAACTGAGCTTCAAACATGTCACGCTCCTCTTTAAGTTGAAACCAAGACTTCTGTAACTCCTCATGATCAGTTGGCATATCAGGATGATGAACGAGGGAAGCAGTATCTCCTTCAGCAACTGGTTCCATAATGATTGGTAGGATAGCATGGTAAGGCATCATAAGACTTTGAGCGCGGAATCGTACCCATCGAAGATAGGGCTCGAGAGGGATGGAGTTTTTGTGCCCCAGTGTCTTGCTATCAATTTTATATACCATGCCCCAAGCTTTTATAAACCTTTTGCGGTAACCCTGAGTATCATTCTCATAGTTGAAGATGATTCCTTATATAAGCGTGTCATGAGGACCGTCTCTTCTTGCATAACCAAACTGACGCAATTCCAAACAAGGGTTGTAAGTGATTCCTCCCCTAATGCCTAAGAGAGGGACATTAGGGAATTCACCACAGCGATCGATGATGGTAACATCTTCCAAGAACCGCGAACACCGATGAATGTTTGAATGCTTAAGGGACATCAACCTACGAGACCATTTCAAACCCTGTTCATTCTTCAAAACAGACCTGGGTAGGTGCGAAATAAACCACCTAGCTAATAGAGGAGTGCAACACATGAGGGCCCCCCTTCTCTTTAGAGTGCGAGCATGCAGAGAGTGCAGAATATCCCCGAGTAATATAGGCACTGGATTATGAGACAGAAAAACCTTAATAGTGCTTACATCTACGAGTTGATCTGCATTAGGGAAAAGTACCGTCCCATAAACGAGAAGTGCTAGCACCTCTTCCAAAGCTTGTAAATCTAAAGTATCCCAAAAATGGTAAGCCTTCTCGAATAGAAACTTAACCGGAATTCCTTGGACACTCCCTCTAGTCTCCCAATTTGTCACTATGTCGGATTGTTGTAAGGACAGAGCTCTAGCAATCTCTTCAGGATTTGGATGTTCTTCAGTACCGTTGAAAAGTAACTGGTCAAGAATAGGTACCCTCAACAACTGATAAAATGCCTCCATAGTAGGTACTAGCTGGTAATCCGGGAAGGTGAAACAATGCTGCACATGATCGAAGAACTGGAACAACACTTTTAATAATTCTTCGTAAGATTTTGCAGTGACCAAAATGAGAAACTGACCATGCTTTTTAGTGAAATGAGAAATTTCAAGAACCCTTAATGCTAGATCCTTTAGTTGGAGAGGCACTCTCACAAGGTTAATCTGGATAGTGTTCATGCGGGCGGGTGCCATGTCCTACAAAGCGAAGCAAAGATGAGCCCTAGAGAATCTTTGAAATGGTTAGTATGACATGCCATGCTTATGATGTCATGATTATGCTAAAAAACACATGTATAGCAAGAAACAAACAAGTCACACCAAGTCCTTAGGTTTAAGGTCTGCATGAGTTTTAAGGTCATACCCTCTTGAAGTTGGATTGGTTCAACCTGTTCTATAAATAGTAACTGGGTTCTAAGGGATCTCAATATCATCGATCTTTCCCCCAACTTTGTTCAATAGGCGATTGACTCACAACCAAACAAAGCTCAAGAGTCAAACCTCAATGAGTGTAGCATCCAGTATCTGTCGACCTTGGGAATACACCAAGGCCGGCCACCTCGCTACGTCCTACTGGCCAAGTTGTGCAATTAAAGGTTCTAAGGTCAATTAATGCTTCACGACACCACGCGGCGGCCCCGTACTCTCCTTGATTGACTCAAGGGTTACCGGTACCAACCAAAGTTCCACATCAACGTAGCTACTACTTCAACCGTGTCGGTATACCCCACATAGTTCCCTCATAGTTTATTGCTACTTACCTAAAAAGGTTTTCCCCAAATCCGGGTGTAGGATTTTTTAACAGTAACCCAAACAAGGACCCAAAACGTAAAGCATACAAGTCAAACAATGAAAGCAAGTAGATATGATCTAACCCTAAGGTAACCCCACTTTGAAAAGGTCCCCAACAGAGTCGCCAGTTCTGTGATATGGTGGGAGAACTGACATTTTGTTTTGCGTTTGACCGCAAATATTGCGGATAGCAAGAGTGGCCACCAACTTTTCTTTTATCCAATAAGGAAAGGTTAAAAAACACAGAAAATACCTTTATAGATGTTTTCTTGAGTTCGGGGGGTAGATTATGAAAGGGGAAGGTGTTAGCACCCCTTTCATCCATGGTTTTCCATGGGCTCTTAGTTTACTCGCTAGATCACTTGCTTTTGTTTTGAAATGTGCTTTGTGGTGTGGGTTTTGAAAGTATTTTGAAAATGTGACTTTGTAATGATTCTCGTCTCTATAAGAATGCGTACAAAGTGTTGGTTTCGAAAATAGTTCAAAGAGATGTATTGGTGTATAAAATGTTTTTGTTGTGAGCAAGCAAGCAACTAGAAGCGAATCTACCTACTCAAAAGGTCTTAGATATTCTTTTCCTCTTCCTTTAGATGTTGCTATCTTACCATTGATTTGGTAAGAAGCCCCATCGTTGGATGTGAAAGGACTTTTTTGTATAGTCATAGAAGTTAACCCATGGAATGTTTTAGCAATGTCGTGTGAGGGACTATATCATTTATCGAATGCAACATCGAGGGTCATCGAGGGACTACGATCTTTTATCGAGGGTCTTTTTCTAAAACGCCCATGTTCGAGGGACATGACTATTTTTCCGATAGGAAACAAAGTGGAATTACCCTAAGGATACTAGTGTGCAAGTGTGTTTGATTGCATGCATTTAGTCTTGATTAGGGTTATCTATTTGTTGGTTTCATGTCTTGCCATACACGCCTTAATTACTAGCATTTATATTTGAAAAGCGATAAATTGCGGGAATATAAAATCCTACGCTATTACAATATTTTAGGGATGGGGGTACATATTTACAAATGGGGATTGCAAATAAAATTAAATCCTAAGTTACTATTACAACCATATTGAAATGTACAATGCAAGAGAGAAAAAGGATTTATTTAAAAAATGGTTTTTTGTCTTAATGAATTAAGAAAAAAAGAAACAAATTAATTAATAAAAGAAAATATTTGTATGTCTTTTTATGTTAATATAAAGGGAATTAATATTAAAAATGATAGAAAGGAAAATAAATGAAAGATAGAAACAGCGTGTTGCTGCAAGCGAAACAACAAGGGTCAAAAGTTTTAAAGCCAGACGCGTGATGACCCAGAAAGGAACATCAGTGGAATCAGAAGTTCTGGATTGATACACTCTAAGGTCCTGCAAGAAACGTTAGAGGGAAAACACAGAAGTTTTGGGTTGCTATGTGCTGAACTTCCGAGTGTTAGAACAATGAGAAAATCTTAGAAGTTCTGTATATTAAAACAATGAAGAGAACTCATAGGTTCAGTATGTGCTAAGACAGTGAGTGAACATCAGAAGTTCAATGTGTTTTAACAGCGAGTGAATATCATAAGTTTAGTGTGTTTAAACAATGAGGAGAACTCAGAAGTTCTGTGTTATGCTAAAACTGTGAGTGAACATCAGAAGTTCAATGCCACATTTCAACTCTTAATCAGCACATCAGCAATTTATTCAGTTCTTTATAAACAACAAATCAGAAGGATAACAACGCAACAGTTTATAGAAGTTCTAATCCAAAATCTGAGCCTAGCCTTAATCAAGAAGTTCTGATCCACAATTTTCCTACTTATGCAATGATATGGACAACATTAATATTTTGATATTTACATATTTAATGATGTTCTGAATGAGAAGATGCAAAGTCAGAAAGACTTACCTTGAATCTGGAGCGTGTGCTTGGAGCTTGAACTGCCTTCAAATGTTCTAGAGTCAGCAAGAGCAACGGGAGAGAAAATGCCAAGTTCTTTCATTCAAAAGGAAGAACAAGGTTTTGTTTTCTGTTTAGGAATTCTGGATTTTTTATGAAGGTTTCACAGTTTTCTTTTCTCTCTTTTGACAATTTTCTCTCTAAAAAAAAACCCAGCCCCTTGAAAGTGTGATGGAGAAACTTATTTATAGGTGAATTTGTTGTGGTTTTGGGGGGAAAACAAATGGGATTTAAACTTTTTGGCACACTGTTCCATTGCTTTTTGGTCACAGCTTTTTTGTATTTGGTGCAAATACAAGATTTGGGAAAATGAAGGTGTGGACTGGATTAGCTGCTGGTTAGAGTACTGTGCTGTAGCAGTGCAATAAGTTGTTTAAAAGAGGTCTTGGGATTTGGTGATGTTCTGATCGCAGAAGATCGGAAACGTAACCTCCATATATTGAAGGGTCATGTTCTGACCGAAGAACATTGCTTCCATATTGTGATGCGGTGGGAGAACTGACTTGAGGTTTTGTGTTTTGTCGCAAATGTCGCGGTTAGCAAGAGTCGCCACTGAATTTTCTTTTATCCAAAAGGAAAGGTGAAAAAGCACAGGAAATACCTTTGAGATGTTTTCTTATATTCGGGGGGTAGATTATGAAAAGGGAAGGTATTAGCACCCTTTTCATCCATGGTTTTCCATGGGCTCTTAGTTACTTGCTTAGATCACTTGCTTTGGTTTGTTTGAAATGGTGTTTGATGTGGTTTTGAAAGTATTTTGTAAAAGAGGCCATTTGTTTATGCAATCTTTGTAATGATTCTCGTTCATAAGAATGTATGCAAAGATGTTTGTCTTTTGGAAATGTTTTCAATGTTTGTAAGATGTTTTTGAAATGTGTGTGTGTGTTTGTTTTTGAAAATAGCAAGGATTGTTTGAAATGGAGCAAGTAACTAGAAGCTATCTACCTACTCAAATGTCTTTCCTATGTATTTTCTATTCCTTTGACATTGTTGGCTTACCATTGATTTGGTAAGAAACCCTATATTTGGATGTAAACGGGACGGGTGTGGGTCATCGTATAACCATGATAGCAATGTTGCAAAGTATCTTAGCATTTTGAGGGACCAAGATCATTTTGTTTAGGCAACTTTTGAATAGCGTCATCGAGGGGCTATGATCTTATATTTGTTTTGTTTTTCCAAGATACTTTGCATGCGTAACATGGCCATTTTATTTTAGGCAACCAAACGGGAGGAACCCTAAGGGTGTTTGTGAAAAGTGTATCATTTTTCATGCTTTTGATCTTGCATTTAGGGTTTTCTATTTGTTTTGTTTTGTTCTTGTCATACAAACCCTAATTACTAATCATGGCATATGAAAGCAATAAATTGCATAATGTAAATATACTAAGCTATTACAACAATTTTATGGGAGGGGGGAATACAAGTTTGAATGGGGATTTGCACAAATATAAATATAAATATATTATTACAACCAAATCGAATTTGCGCGAATTAAAATAAATATAATACAATATTTAAAATGTAATGCAATGTATATGTAAAGTAAAGATGTTTTATGTCTTGCTTTTGTACAAAAGAATATTGAATTTAAAACTAAAAATATAAGGAAAAATATTTAATTCTTTTGAAAGGGATTAAACCCTAATTTTCATTTAAAAGAAAATAATGTTTCTATATTATTATTTTGTGTATTTTTGTATGAAAATAATAAATAATATTGTATATAAATATTAAAAATAAATATATGCAAAAAATAGGTATTTGTAAGTAGAAAATGCAAAAATAAATAAACTAAGTATATTTAATTATATCTACAAATTTATTAAGAAAATAATTTATATCCTATTAAAATAAACTATATTTTTATGTGCGAAATAAAAAAAAAAGTGCAATATGACTAAATTATATTTTTTAAGATTTTATATCATTTAAAGAAAATAATAAAAATATAAAATATGAAAATAAAACAAATAAAAAAATAAAATATGAAATAAGTTGGCAGAGGGTGAGATAACAAGTCAATGGTGATGTTGAGCAAAAATGCTGGCCCATAGCAAAAAGTCCAATCCTGCAAAAAAAATGTCAAAACTGAAAAGGAAAAAAATGCCAAAATGCAAAAAGTAGCGCGCAAGTTCGAACCCAGGACATGGGTCTCACCAGCGCGCTGCTTTACCACTGGGGTGGCTATACATCCATTGTCTTCAATGAAACAAAAATAACATATTCTAAAACGCTTCCTTGCCCTGTTTCATCTTCTTCCTCAAGCCTTGGCCGGACCACCTGTAACTTCCTCATGCCTCCATAAAAATGAAAACTTATAACATGAAAAATGTAGAGCTTGAACTCACGATTCCAACCATGTAAGCTATGTAATCTAACTATCAAAGATTAAAGAGAATTTAAACAGCCCTAAATCTTGACCTAATATTTCCAGAAATTTCAAGTTTAAAATTCTCTTAGGACAAGTAAAATTAATGCAAGATAATGATATGTATAGCTTCGTTATGATGAGAACTACATTTTTTATTCACAGATCGTGGCCTGAGGTTGCCTGTACAAGGAGATAGAGTTTGAAAAATTACCTCATTCAGCTGGAATCGTGTATGGAAATGTAGGGACTTTAATGGAGGCCTGATGATTGCTTGAGCTTCCTTGAGCTTCCCTGAATCTATTCCAACCTTTGCCTTGCTCTGAAAGTGGCTAGAACTCCCTGACCAAGTCCAACTGCAAGCTTTAAAGTCAACAATGGCAGATGGTGGAAAAGAGGATACAGAACAGGGATGATGGTTTGGATAGGTTTGATATCAAGTATGTAAGATGTTGGAATGGTCTAAACACCAAACACATGAGCCAAATGGATGTTGGATGTGTATATGCAAAAACTGTATGTTTGGGCAGTTTTTTGGTGTTTTTCAGTTGGGGAGAGTTTCAGGTCCTTGCCAAGCGTGTTATGTGTTGCATATCCTTTGCATATTAGTATAGAAATGATCTAAAGTCAGCTTCCCAACAGATCTGCTAATGCTAGTCTTTTTGCCAACTTTCTTGTACTTGAAGCAAAGTGACAAGACCAATGCTTCACATGCTTGTACCAGCTTTCTTAGGGTTGGTATAAGTTTGTACAAGTTGCTTGAGACCTGTGTGGTTTGTATGCATCAAGGGGACCAGTTCAAAGCTCCAAGTTGACAAGTTTGCAAAAGTGCTTCTTTATGAAAATGGCAATGAAGCCTTTTTGCCCAAAATGGAATTACAAGTTGTGTAAAAGTTCAAAAGCATGGATAGAGGCTTTGTCAACCGTGCAAGCATTTAATTAAAGAGTGTGTAGCAAGTTTAGGACCTGTAAAGCATGAAATAGCCAGCATAGGTTTGATTTGCAACTTGGTTCTTCATGAAAATGGCTCGAACAAAAGTGAGAAAATGCCAACTTCCTCTCTTCGATTCTCTTTACTCAACAGCTTCCCCTGTTCAATCTTCTTGAACCTGAAGAGTTAGATTGGCGAGTTTTGCCGTTCGTGACTCGAAGGTAAAAGATGATTGGACATTAAAGTGCCCGTAAATTTGCACTTGATAAAGTGTAGTTGAGGGAATGGGCTTAAAAGATGTCATTTAGAGAGGTGACAGAATATTGTTGGAGATGGGATTGTAGATGCCATCCAAGAATGTTTGTTGAATTTGTAAGTTATAAATTAGAAGAATAAGCATCAGAATGGGGTCCGTGTCTGGAACGTATCTGAATTGTATCTGGAGACTGAATCCGTATGAGTAACAGAATAGCATCCGTGTCTGGAGCGTATCCGAGCTGTATCTGAACTTGAATCTGAATGAGCAAAAGAATGGCTTCCGTGTCTGGAGCGTATCTGAACTGTATATGAATGTTGAAGTCTGAATAAGTAATAGAATGGAAATCATGTCTGGAGCGTATTTGTACTGTATTTGAATGTTGAAAACTGAACATGTAACAGAATGACAATCATGTCTGGAGCGTATCTGTACTGTATCTGAATGTTGAAAAATGAATGAGTATCAGAATGGCTTCCGTGTCTGGAGCGTATCTAAACTGTATCTGAATTTGAAAACTGAATGAGTAACAGAATGACATCCATATCTGGAGCGTATCTGAACAGTATTATGATTGCCCATTGTTTAATGCTAGTTGTTAATCTTATCTTGAAAAGGGTAAAATGTTAGCTGGAACATAGAATTATGTTGCATGAAATGTATGATGCAATATATGTGTTTTATCAATGTTTATGATATGTGGATGTAATGTATGCGCATGTAAGCTGATTCGCTGTATTGCTGAGGAAAATAAATCCTTGACTGCTGCTGAGGATGTGGATTCTTCATGTCTTGAAGTTGGAGTAATTGACAAAAATTCTGTTGTGAGCAATGCCATATACTGCTTGAGTAATCTACTTGGGGAATCCAGAGAATTTTGATGACTTCTACTGGGGATTTAACAATGCGAATCTTTGTTCTGTCGGGGAGCAATGAAAACTCTGTGGGGAAAAAGTTTATTCCTGTTTTTTTTTGGAAAAAAGTTCAGGAGTTTCGGTCGTCTGCCATGCTACCGGGGAATTATCCTAGGTTAGGGAGAAACAAAAGTTAGTCGTTATCCGGTTGATTTTCAGGCTTCAAGACAACTTGCTGGGGAATTTGGAGAAACTGGATGGTTTCCACTGGGGATTAATAGTTTGAAGTTTTCAGCTCCGCTGGGGATCTTAATGACGTACTGTAGGGATTGCTCATGGAATAGCCTAAATACATTTTCCTATTCTTTCAACCTGCCAGTAATTGTTCTTTTCCATTTTGTTTATTTGTAATCAGTAATTATGTTCAAATGCATATAGTCATTAATGAATCATTGGACGTTTTTGCAAATAAAACACAAGTCTAAAAGAAAAGGACAAATAGTTTTCTGTACTTTAAAGAAATATCTTTGTATTCACTTTGAATAAGTATTTTGTACAAAGGAGACATACATCCTAGTAAGAGGATGGTGTCATAAAAGTAAGAAAAACTTTATACAAAGAAAGACAGCTATGTGTGATAATCCCAGGGGGTTCCTATTCTGCTATAGCCTTCGTATCTCCGAATATCTTGTCTATTCGTTGCTTCGTCCGAAGATGATTGAATTGATCAGAAGCTTAGAGTTTATCAATGAAGAGATTGTCCTCAAATTGGTCCGACGAGACATAGTCATACACTTTAATTCCCTAACTTTTGCCTGAACCGCCCTTTCGGGATTTCAGTCCACCGGGAAACCCTTTTTGGCCCAAGTCACCCTTTCGGGTATTCAACTTGCCGGGTGTACAAATATTTTTTGTTTTATCCCTAATTTTTGCCCGAACCTTTTGGTTCGTCGGGATGCCCTTGTTTTGCCTAGGTGTGTCAACCTAGCGGGTCTCTTATGCGTAGTATCTTTTGACTTTGTTTGAGTTCGCAGGGTGTGGCTGGTCGTCACCGTCCATGGTGGTTAAGATCATTTCCCCACCGGAGAAGATGTTCTTGATTACAAATGGTCCTTCATAAGTAGGAGTCTATTTACCCCTGGGATCACTTTGTGGCAAGATGATGTGCTTGATCACCAGATCTCCAACTTGATATACCTGGCGTCTGACTTTCTTGTTGAAAGCCTTGATCATTCGTTTTTGATACATCTGACCATGGCAAACATCAGTAAGTCTCTTTTCATCAATTAAGTTCAGTTGATCAAGCCGGGTCTGGATCTAATCGTCTTCACTCAAACCTGCATATTTCATAATTCTCAAAGAGGGGATTTAAACCTTAATAGGCAAGACAACCTCCATGCCATAAACCAAAGAATAGGGTGTTGCCCCAGTTGATGTGCGAGCCGTGGTACGGTACCCGTGGAGAGCAAATGGTAGCATTTCATGCCAGTCATTGTAGGTGATTGTCATTTTCTGTATGATCTTTTTAATGTTTTTATTTGCAGCTTCGACGACACCATTCATCTTTGGCCGATAGGGGGATGAATTGTGATGTTGAATCTTGAACTGCTCGCACAAGGCGGTGATCATAGTATTATTAAGGTTCGTACCGTTATCAGTGATGATCCTTTCTGGGATATCGTACCAGCAAATAAGATTCTGTTTGATGAAGCGGGCAATAACATTCTTAGTGACGGATGCGAGGAAGCTGCTTTGACCCACTTTATGAAATAGTCAATGGCCACTAGAATGAAGCAGTGTCCATTGGAGGCTGTAGGCTTGATCTCCCCAATCATATCGATTCCCCACATAGCGAAGGGCCAAGGAGCTGTTAAGACATTTAGAGGAATCGGAGGCACGTGCGCCTTGTCCGCATAGATTTGACACTTATGACAGGTCCGGGAGTGTTGATAGCAGTCTGCTTCCATGGTAGACCAATAATAGCCTGCCCGTAGGATTTTCTTCACCATCGTATGCCCACTAGAGTGAGTGCCAAAGGCACCCTCATGTAATTCAGCCATGATCTTTTCAGCTTCAATCTTATCCATACAACAGAATAGAATAGAATCATGATTACGTTTGTACAGGATGCCATTACTAAGGAAGAACTTAGCAGAGAATCTCCTTAAGAACTTCTTATCATTGATTGAAGCTCCTTCCGGATATTCCTGAGCCTCGAGATACCTCTTGACTTCATGAAACCAAGGCTGGTCCACTACTTCTTCAGTATTAATCTCGTGACAGTGTGCTGGTTCATCCATTCGTTCAATGGTGATCTGGGGAGCCTCGTTATCCCAATTAAGTTTAAACATAGATGACATTGTGGCTAGAGCATCTGCTAGCTGATTTTCTTCTCGCGGGAAGTGCTCGAAGGTAATCTGCTCGAAATGTGGTAATAATGACAAAACATGTTCTTTGTAAGGGATAAGGTTGGGATGTTTAGTGTCCCATTCTCCTTTGATCTGGCTGATGACCAAAGCTGAATCTCCAAATACAACTAAAGATTTGATCCCCAAGTCTATGGCAGCCTTGGGACCAAAGATGCATGCTTCGTATTCTACCATGTTGTTCGTACAGTTGAAGCAAAGTCTGGCAGTAAAGGGATTATGACACCCTTTCGGAGATATGAGTACAACATCGATACCATTACCAAGTGCATTGGATGCCCCATCAAAGAAAAGGGTCCATCAGGATCCTTGTTCAGGTCCGTCATATGACCTGATTTCCTCACAGTTGTCTAATGTCATGATGTCTTCATCCAGGAATTCAAACTTCATGGACTGATAATCTTCTACAGCTTGATGGGCAAGATGATCAGCTAGCACACTGCCCTTTATAGCTTTTCGGGTAGTGTACTGTATGTCATATTCTGTTAGGATCATCTGCCATCTAGCTATCCTCCCAGACAGAGCAGGCTTCTCAAAGATGTACTTTATCAGATCTATCTTAGATATCAGCAAAGTGGTATGAGTCAACATATACTGTCTTATCCGGCGAGCAGCCTATACCAGAGCGCAACAAGTTTTCTCGAGCAGTGAATATCTGGTTTCACAGTTGGTAAACTTTTTGCTCAGATAGTAAATAACGTGCTCTTTTCGGCCAGACTCATCATGCTGCCCCAATACACACCCCATTAAGTTCTCTAAAACGGTCAGATACATGATCAGTGGTCTTCCCTCGACTGGTGGCATCAAGACATGAGGATCTTGTAAATACTCTTTGATTTTGTTAAAAGCGATTTGGCATTCATCATTCCATCTGACTACTTGATCTTTCTTCAATAGTTTGAAGATTGGTTCACAAGTAGATGTTAGGTGAGAAATGAATCTGGCGATATAGTTCAGGCGTCCCAAAAATCCCCTGACTTCCTTCTCAGTACGAGGAGCAGGCATTTCCTATATTGCTTTAACCTTGGCAGGATCAACCTCGATGCCTTTGTTGCTGAAAATGAAACCTAAGAGTTTACCGGATCGGACTCCGAATGTGCACTTGTTTGGATTCAACCTTAGTTTGTACTCCTTCAATCTTACAAACAACTTTTGCAAGTGATCAAGGTGTTCCTCTTCAGTTTGTGATCGGGATATCATGTCATCTACATAGACCTCTATCTCATGATGTATCATATCATGGAACAAAGCTACCATGGCGCGTTGATAGGTTGCCCCGACATTCTTCAGTCCGAATGGCATCACTTTGTAGCAGAACTCTCCCCATTGTGTGACAAATGTAGTTTTCTCCATGTCCTCAGGTGCCATTTTGATCTGGTTATAACCTGAGAATCCATCCATGAAGGAAAACACTTTGTGCTAGGCTGTATTATCAACCAAGATGTCGATGTGGGGAAGTGGAAAATCATCTTTAGGGCTGGCCCTGTTTAAATCTCTATAATCCACGCACATCCGTACTTTTTCGTCCTTTTTAGGCACGGGAACAATGTTGGCCACCCATTGAGGATAAGAAGTAACAGCCAAAAATCCAGCATTGAACTGTTTCATGACTTCCACTTTGATCTTCTCTGACATGTCAGGTCTCATGTGGCGGACTTTTTGTTTCACTGGTGGACAGTCCTCTCTTGTTGGCAGACGATGTACTACGATGTCTGTATCAAGTCCCGGCATGTCTTCGTATGATCAGGAAAAGATCTCAACATAATCATGCAATAGCTAAATTAGGCGCTCCTTGACACTCGGCTCTAAATTGGCACCCACTTTGATTTCCTTTTTATCTTCCTCGGTACCCAAGTTGATTGTATCCAACAACTCCTCATGAGGCTGAATAACTCTTTCCTCTTATTGTAGTAGTCTGGCCAATTCCCCTGGTACCTCACAATCTTCCCCACCTTCGTATTCGGCTTGGTAGATCAGATCTTCAGAGTCACTGAAGGCTATAGTAGTATCGTTACCCATGGGATCCGGAATGGAGGGGTACCTGTATTTGTGAGTGTGGGTGTGTGTAAGGGTATAACCATCTTTAAACAACAAAAATGTAAAAGAAAGACAATGAGCACAAAAGGTTTGTATGTGAAAAAGCGTCCATGATTCATTGAATGTCATATGAATATGAAATAAAAACCCTTACAAATGGACCATTGTGCCTCAGGTAAGACACAAGGTTTTTAAAGTGCGAATTGTTTGTGAATATTACAAGTCCAACAGAAATGTAAAAGATAAATTACTGAGAGATGAAAGTTATCGGGACAAAGTCTCTGGCTTCCCAGTTGCGAAGTCCTCCGTTGACAGTAGGAAATGTCTAATCTTCTAGGCTGCCATCTTCTTCAACATCTTCCACTGTGTTGACTTCCCTGTTACTAATCTTCAAAGGTGGCCCTCCAGCACGGGCACGACGCACGGTCTTCTGAGCAGTTGAAGTAAACTCCAAGCCAAACTTGTCTGATTTATACGGGATGTCTGGAAGCTGCCCCCAGATGGTGCATCCACCCTCTTCCACTAATGCCTTTGCGTCCTTTAGAGATGACATCCGAAGTGGAGGTCTTGTGATCTTAGGAATCGAGGATACCGCCTTGGTCGCCGCTACTTCTTGAGAGACTTCTTCAAAATGTTGGAAAGGGGTTTCAATGAACTCACCATCCAATTCCACATATCAGAAAGAATTTAGATGACTAATCATGTACTCCTCTTCTCCATGGACAATTATGATCTTTCCTTAGACCGGGTACTTCAGCATCTGGTGTAGCGTAGAAGTGACAGCACTGGCATTATGAATCCAGGGGCGTCCTAACAGACAGGAATAAGAAGGACGAATGTCCATCACATAGAAGATTGAGTTGAAAATCTGAGTTCCCACCTTTATTGGGATGTCCACCTCCCCGTGGACCATCCTCTCAGAACCGTCGAATGCTCTCACCACTATGTTACTGGGTTTTAATGTCAACCCTTTGCAATCCAATCTGTCAAGGGCTTTCTTTGGTAAGACGTTCAAAGATGAACCAGTGTCTACCAAGACATGGGCTAGGTGTTGTACCCCAAAATTTGCCCTCCCATATTCTTCAAGATTTGCCAAGTCAAAGCTTCAAAATTTCCCCAAGGGTTGCACAGTTCAAGGGCCTCCTAACAGTCAAGAATTAGGGTTTTTGTTCTGACAAAGAAAAAGAAGTTTCCAAGGGTCCAATCAAGTCCCACATGCCTACAAATATGGTCAAGCATCCTCATACCAAGTTTCAAGACTTACAACACAAAATTGCACAGTCAAAAACCCTAATTGCACTACAGTCAACTGTAGGGGCAAAATGGTCATTTGACAGTCAAAAGTTCAAATTGTTGGTCAACATCTCATTTTGAAGCCACAAACATCATTTGATCAATGCTTGATCATGATTCTCAAAGCTTGGCTCAAAAAGTCTCAAGATGCAAAAGTTTCCATATTTGGACAGCTGAAAAAGTCAACTGTAACTTGACTAAGGCATAACTTTCACATGGATTATCAGAAAAATTCCATCCAAAGCTCATTTTGAAGAGAAATACATTTCCTACAACTCCTCTTCATACTTCAAGTCCAAGAAATGCTCTCACAAAAAGTTATCAATTTCAACATTATAGGTCATTTTTAAAAGTCAACAAAAAGGGACTTTAGGTCAAAGGCCATAACTTGAGATTGGTAAATCAAAATAACATGGGACCAAAGGAATTGGTTAGAGGACTCAAAGACCTTTCCAAAATGTCCAAGAACATGAGCAAATCTTAAAAATTGAGCAAGATATGCCTTGTGGAAGTTGGGAAATTTTTGGATATTTTGAAAAGTCAACTTTGCTTCCAATGTCTTAAAAATGCTAATGGGCCTCTTTTTCTTCCAAAATCCATCATCCAAGGCATGTGCACGACCATTTGGCCCAAAGGGAAGTTTTTCATCATTTTTATTTATTTATTTGAATTTTTAAATGCTAATAATTCATTTAATTAAAATAAATATGTGGAAAATACTAAACCTAAGTTTTTAAATCTTTTCGTGCATGAAATAGTCTCAAGATTTCTTGCATGATCTGATTTAGAAAGAATCCATGTGATTGGACATGATTGGAACCAAAATATGCATGAAAAATATTGGAAAATTATGGCATGGAAATCAAATATTCTCTTCATCAATTCATTGATTTTTTGATCCAATTTCTAACCCTAATCATTCCAGTACATATATACATGATAACCCTAGTGCCCAAGACCTCCCAGCTGCGCAAGAACATCATCGTCACTTTTGCATTTTTGTGAAAAAACTCAAATACTGAAAACTAGGTTCTAGGGCGATTCAAGCCAAAATAATTGTTCCATTGGCTTGCTGAGACATCAAGGAAGGTGCCTGGATCAATACCATAGCCTGAAACATCAAGAATTGGTATATCAGAGTCAAGCTTTTCACGAAAATTTCCATAATCGAATCATGAATTTCATGCATTTTTCGTGTGTTTTCTTTATTGATTTACATTGAGTGATTGATTCTAAAGCTAACTGCATATTTTAATTGAGTTTTTGTGCCAAATTAGAGGATTCACCATTGATACAGGTTAGGGTTACCAAGCTTTCAAATTGGGCGTTTCTAAATGCTGTAAAATTGGAACACCATAATACCATGGTTGAATTCAGCATGCTTGGACGATTCTAAAGCAACCCTCGCGCCTAATTTATGTGATACCATGGCCTGTTCGCTATTATTAGAAAACGCATATTTTGGGGGGGGGGGTTAAAACCCCCGTTAACCTCTTTTATATTTAAGGGAAAAAAGCAAAACGGGGAAGATGATGAAGTGTCAAGGCATAAGTGGTTCGTTTGAATTTTCGCGCTAAAGTTCCACTAACCATTTGTTTTATCTTATATTATTTGTTTCCTATACAATATACAACGCGCGTGAAGAGCTTCAGTGTCAAGGCTTGGTGTTGGTAACCTCTAGGACCTGGGTTCGAACCCCAGGTCCCCACTCTCTTTCAATATTTTTTCTCTCAATCTAATCCCATGCAAATTTGATCCCAAGGTTCACCATACGTCCCTCATATCCAGCTGGCCATATGGCTTATGATATCAATCCAATGGCGCAGAATCATGGTCTATGATACGTTGCAGTCAACGCACATACATGCTAGCCAAAAAGTCAGACAAGGCCTTGCAAAGATAGGCCTAAAATGCTAGGAATACACCTCCAATTGGGGACAGAACCCCCTACGGTTTTGCCATTCAAGTTTTTTTTATTTTTTATTTTTATTTGTTTCAATTGTTCTTTTTTTAATTCTTTAATTTAAATTATTTTTCATAAACTATAAAAACAATATAAAAATCAGAAAAAAGACAAAAAAATAAGTATTTTTATTTAATGTTATTTTTTTGTAAATAAATATCATTAATTAATTTTAGCCTTTTAAATTAGGTTTAATTCAAATATTTTTCTCAATAAACTTAAAAAACTTGTAGAATTAGGTTTTAATTATTTTAATTACTTTTTCTTTTCTTTTCACTAATAATTAATTATTTACTATTATTTATTTTTGTAAATACTTGCAATTAATTAATTAGGGTTAATTTTAGGTTAAACTTTAATATCTTTTCTTAATAAAATAAAAATTGTAGAATTAGGTTTAAATTTCATTTAATTCACATAAAAAACCATAAATCCAAAAAAATATCAAAATAATTTCTTTTTTTCATTTTTATTTAATTAATTTAATAATTTAATTTAATTTCATTAAAAAGGGTCCAACGCCCTCGTTTCCAATTTTAATTCAATTCGCGCATTTATTTCTCTTCTTTTAATTATTTATGTAATTCTCCCAAAGCCGTGTAATATTTATCTTTCGCACTTTACTTTATTTACTTTCTGTCAAATCGGGTCCTGGATTTTAATTCGGCGATGTGGACCCGCGCCTTTGTAATAGCGTAGGAACTTTTAATTTCCGCAACCTTTTTTAACTGTTAATAAATGCATGCAAGAATGAATGATAAAATAAAAAACAAACGCATAGATCACTTTGACATGAACAAGATAAATGCAAATGAACATGACACACAAAACACACACCACCCCTAGGATACGCCTCACTGTTGCCTTGCCTCGAAAGGTGATCGTCGAGTAGAGGATGTCTTAGTAAGTCCTCATGATCCGGGAACCTGGCATGAGGGTAGCTTCTAAGGTATCTTCCCATTGCTCTGGTGATCACTATGTCCCTAATCTCGAATTGACCCGAACACCTCCAACGGTGGTGCTACCTACCTCTCAATGGTGGGATGGCACTACTTTAAAGGACATCTACACAGACGAATTCCTTAGGGTAGGTAGACAACTCTAGATACTTGCTCTAAATTTCAAAACCAATCAAAAAATACTTTTCACACCAACACATTTTCAAAAAAGCTTTCGAAAGCAATTTTTCAAACACTCTTGAGGACCGATACAAGAGTCGAACTGGAATTTTCAAAGAAACTTTTTTAAAACCCACAATTGAAAAGCAAACAAACCATTTTTGAAAACACAAATGAGCAAGTATCTAAGAGCCCATGGATAACCATGGATAGAAAGGGTGCTAACACCTTCCCTTTCTATAACCTACCTCCCGAACCGAGAGCAATCTCTATAAGGAATTTTTCTGTGCTTTTGTCCTTTCCATTTGGAGAAAATAAAAGACGGTGGCGACTCTTGCTTCCGCGACATTTCGCGAACCAGCGTTAAACAGTCAGTTCCAAATCCACCGATCACAGAACTGGCGACTCTGCTGGGGACTAAACTTTAAAGTGAGGTGTACCTTAGGGTTAGTTCATAACTGTGTTTTCAATTGTATTGACTTGTCTGCTTTAAATTTGTGGGTTGTCTTGGGAGTTCTATAGATCCTAACCTGGATCTGGGGGATACCTTCTTAGAAAGTAGCAACAAGGCTGTGAGGGAACTGTGCGGGGTATACCGACATGGTTGAAACACTGCTACGTTGATGTGACACTTTGGTGTGTACCGGTAACCCTTGAGTTCAGTCAAGGAGAGTATGGGGCCTCCGCGTGGTGTCGTGAAGCATCAACTGACCTTAGGAACCTTAATTGAACTATCTTGGCCTCTTTAGGGTAGTGAGATAACTGACTTTGGTGCAGTCAGAGGTTGGTTGATACTCGATACTACACTCAATTGAGGGTTGCTTTCCTGGAATATTTCGGTCGCCAGTTCAGTGGCTAAATCAAAACGATGAACAATGAAAGCAATCCCGTGATATTGGGACCCTTAGAACCCGATTACTTCTAATAGGACAGGTTGAGCCCACCAACTTCAAGAGGGTAATACCCAGACCCCATGCTGGCCTAAACTCTAAGGGCTTTTCTTGTGTGACTTGTGTGCCTTCGTACTTGACTACTTGCATGCTTGTTATCTAACACATGAACTACTTGCAGGTTTTGTTTATAGTCTTTAATTGGGACTCATAACAGGGTTTACTAAGTCTCTTGCAGGTTTTGTTTATAGTCCTTAATTGGGACTCCTAACAGAGTGTACTGAGTTTCTTGCAGGTTTTGGTTTGCAGTCCTTAATTGGGACTCGTAACAGGGTTTACCTACATTACCCCATGCATAGCATGACATCATACCATTGCATACATCCTGCACAAAAAACTAATCCATTTCAAGGATCTCAAGGGCTTGTGATGCAGGTCATGGTGAATCAACTATCCCAGCAAGGGGCAAAGAGGATTTATTTTCCTCTAGACAAAGTTGTCAGGGGCTATGACCCACTTGATATGGTGAGCTCTGACTCTTGAAGAAGGTTCCCCTAACCAAGGTTGTTTGGAAATCAAAACCAGACATGATGACTAAAGTCAGGGGCTATGACCCACTGGATATGGTGAGCCTTTGACCCTTGGAAGAAGGACTCTCAACAAATATGAAGTTCTTCCAATCAAGCTACCAGACCCAAATTCTAACAAATTTTCTTGTTTATCTCGCGAGGTCCTTGAAAACATTACATGCATGTCATACACATCATTGCATAACAGGTACCCTTTCTCTACAGGTTGCTTACCTTTCTCGCTGTTTATTTCAGCAATGGCTTCCCAACAAGATAACCAGGACTTCCATGCTCAAGAGACCCGGTTCGGGGAAATCCTCCTGAATCTATCCAAGGGGCAGGAGGAGTTGAGGACACTTCTCACGGAGACTTTTGTCAGGAACAATGCTGAGGATGAAAGGCTGAAACACTTGCAAGCTGAAATGGATGCAATGAAAGCCCAGATGCTGGGGCAGGTGACTATCATCCAAGACTTAGCTCAAAGACAAGATGAGCTCGGGGTTCTCGTCAACCAACTGCTTCGGGGTAACCAACTGGGGCAAACGTCTAAGGGTAAAGAGCCAGTCATCATTCAACCATCTGTGAGACAAGGAGATAAGGGGAGAGCTCCTCAAATGGCTCCAGTGCCACAAATTCAGCATCAACCTCACCGGCTTCAGCCAGACAAGTCCAGGAGGCAATTCACCCCGCTCAACATGTCGCTGTTTCAAGCTTTACAACGCCTGTTGAGATTGAATTTGATCACATTAAGGGCTCATCCCCAGAATCCCAACACAGCACATCCTACTTATGATCCCAATAAAAGGTGTGCCTACCACTCTGCCTGTCCAGGACATGATACAAATGAGTGTTGGGCTCTGAAGAACAAGATCCAGGACCTGATTGATGAAGGGGCATTAGAGTTCACACAAGATGGTCAGGCAGAATTTTTCTACCATCCCTCCAAGGCTCACCATTTGAAGTGACAAGCCCTGAGATGAAAAGACTTTTGTTCATTCGAATGTTCAAGTTGTAATTTTCTTTTGTTCAAACATTTACTCATGTTAGAACGTTGTTATTTCATTAATGCATCGCATATGTCTGTTTTGAAGCAATATATTCGTATTCACTATATGCAAATTGTTTTCATATTTTTTCTGATGATCAACCCTTGATTAATAATTCTAAGCCTCTTGAGGGAGGATGACGAAAACGATACCATAATCTACAGTATGCTTTTGAACAGACCCCGCTGATGAGGTACAGACATTGTTTCAATCCATAAACACTGGAGTTATAAGGAAGATAATCCCTCGTCAACCCCTTTGAGCCAAAGAAGTATGAGTTTTTCTTTTCGAAATTTAAAACCCTTAATCATAACCTGGGGCAGGGTAGTCTCTCAGTTGATCCAAGTGCATAACAAATGGCACCAAAGAGATCCTTACAAAAAAAAGAAAGACAGTGATGGTTCCGAACAATCGTAAAGACAGGCAGTCATTATCAAAAATTCATAAATGAAAAGCCCGAAAAGTCAAAACCTATAAAGGGGACTTACGAAACTGGGGCATCCCGCTGACTGTAATTCCAAAAAAGGAAACAGCTCAGGCAAAAAACAGAGATAACAAAATCAAAAAGAAAGAGGTCTTATAAACCCTCAACAAAAAGGAAATGACTGCCTATTCAAAATAAAATATCAGTATCTGAACCATCACCAGAATATCAGGACAAAGACTCAAACAAGGTCTAACGCACGATTAACTGAGCTTAGGTTTGAAGAACATCACGAAGAACGGGTGGGTACAAATAATTTGAGCCTTTACCCTTTGTTTCTTAAACCATGAACCAGGCCACGCTATAACCCTTAAAAGTCCTAACTGAAGCATGGGTTAGTTCGAAAGCATACTGTTATGAAAGGTATCCTGACTCCTTAAGGCCTACGGTAAATACGGAGTTGACATCACGTTTTACAAACATTCAATTGTTTTATGAAAAAGAATGCATTTTCAAAATCTTCAAGACAAACATAAGCTTTGCATTTTGATATAACTTGGTTTGCATATGACTTTTTGTTTGAACAGCAGGGAAATTCGCACGATGAATACCTAGTGAACAAAGGCACTTCCAATCAAGGGGCATGGCCTGATCATTGCCCATCATCTGGGGCAGTCCAGTCAAGATTCAAGGAATCTCTCAAGAGGCCAAATAGCCTGGGGCAAATCTCCGCCTGAGTCACTTGGGGCATTCCAACAACAAATCTTGACTGATCAAACACCTTCTGGTGGCATGACAAAACACTTCTAACAGGGGCAACTCCCTACATTCTGAAAACACGGACATAGTCGAAAAAATACTACGCATAATCAAAGACTCGCTAGGTTGACGTACCTAGGAAAAATAAGGGCTTCCCGGCGAACCAAAAGGGTTCGGGCAAAAGGAAGGGATGAAATGAAAAAAAATCTGTACACCCGGCAAGTCGAAAACCTGAAAAGGCGGCTTGGGCAAAAATGGGTATCCCGGTGGACTGAAAACCCGAAAGGGCGGTCCAGGCAAAAGTTAGGGATCAAACCGTACGACTATGTCCTGTCATCTCGTCACTTGCCTACCAGAAGAAGATTTGTCAAATCGACAACTATCAGCACCCCATAGGTGCCTTCTCCCATAGAAACAGGGGCAATGGTGAGTTGTCTAAGCGATCTAATTGCTCTATCCGCCAAGGTACCAAGATAGGTTCGGTCGAAGAACATAACCAGATATCTTAATTCCCCAGAGAGTGAGCCAACAAGCCAGTGCACTCTCCCCAAGCAAAGCTACAATCCACCTTGAGGAAGTTGGGTATCCTCCGAGCAGATCTCAACATTCCCCAGCAATATACAGACATTCTTAACAAGCATCCCCGACAGTCTTGACCTAAAGATTGTTCCCCGGCGGTATATCAAACGTTCAATGGAGTCACTTCCCCGATACAGTTCAAAACTTCCCCAAGAGAGTCCAATCTAGTTCCCCAGGAAAGTTGAAGTTCATCCCTCCAAGCAGTAAGCTTATACCCAGTAGATTCTGGAAGCTTATCCTCGCAGAGCACGAACGCGTCTCCCGGCTTTATTCAAAGAGTTATTTCCTTACCAGGATATAACTGGGTTATCCTCAGCCAAAAGCCATGGAAAGATCGTCCTCGACGAAGTCCTCTTATCCCCAGCAAAGTCTATCAACACTTCCAACACAACAATGGTATCCCCAGCAAGTTATCTTCATCAAACTCAACAAAGTACCTCTATCCCCACAGAGTATTGCTCCCCAGCAAGATCACTAGAGTACTTTTCTCCCCGCAGAGTAATCTATTCGCCAAGTCTATTCCCCAACGGAGTTATCTTCTCCTACCAGTATTCTTGCAACTATCATCCCCAGCGGAAGCAAAATCTATTCTTCAACAGCCCAAGAATGACTTCCTGGCACCCGTCAAAGATTTATTTTCCTGAGACGAAAATATACATTCATAAACATCACATACATCATAGCATGCATATACGCATCATATCTTACAAATCTCATTTATATTGAGAACATCATTGCTTGATCCATATCATGCATTGCATATGACTGACCCTTACCTTTCAGGAAAGATCCAGTTAAGTTCTCAGCTATAGTCCAAGGCCTTCTCTGGTTCAGTCAGATCGACCCTAAGATCTCCCTGTTTCTTATCCAGTTGAAGATTTCAAGACCTAGACCGGTTCAGTTAAGTCGACCCTAAGATTTTACTGTTTCTTATCCAGTCCAAGGCCTTCTCTGGTTCAGTCAGATCGACCCTAAGATCTCCCTGTTTCTTATCCAGTTGAAGACATCAAGACCTAGACCGGTTCAGTTAAATCGACCCTAAGATTTTTCTGTTTCTTATCCAGTCCAAGGCCTTCTCTGGTTCAGTCAGATCGACCCTAAGATCTCCCTGTTTCTTATCCAGTTGAAGACATTTCAAGACCTAGACCGGTTAAGTTAAATCGACCCTAAGATTTTTCTGTTTCTTATCCAGTCAAAGGCCTTCTCTAGTCCAGTTAAATCGACCCCTAACAGATTTTTCTAATGAAGACTCAGTAGAAGATATCCAAGATTCTCTCAATGATACTATTGAGGTTGTAGTCGCCTGTGGTTCTCTCCCCGTTACTGCGGAGGTAGTAATCGCCCCAAGATTCTCTCAGCGTTACTGTTGAAGTAGAAGATATCCAATGATACTATTGAGGTTGTAGTCGCCTGTGGTTCTCTCCCCGTTACTGCGGAGGTAGTAATCGCCCCAAGATTCTCTCAGCATTACTGTTGAAGTAGAAGATATCCAAGATTCTCTTAATGATACTATTGAGGTTGTAGTCGCCTGTGGTTCTCTCCCCGTTACTGCGGAGGTAGTAATCGCCCCAAGATTCTCTCAGCGTTACTGTTGAAGTAGAAGATATCCAAGATTCTCTCAATGATACTATTGAGGTTGTAGTCGCCTGTGGTTCTCTCCCCGTTACTGCGGAGGTAGTAATCGCCCCAAGATTCTCTCAGCGTTACTGTTGAAGTAGAAGATATCTAAGATTCTCTCAATGATACTATTGAGGTTGTAGTCGCCTGTGGTTCTCTCCCCGTTACTGCGGAGGTAGTAATCGCCCCAAGATTCTCTCAGCGTTACTGTTGAAGTAGAAGATATCCAAGATTCTCTCAATGATTACTGTTGAGGTTGAAGTCGCCCAAGATTCTCTCAATGATACTATTGAGGTTGTAGTCGCCTGTGGTTCTCTCCCCGTTACTGCGGATGTAGTAATCGCCCCAAGATTCTCTCAGCGTTACTGTTGAAGTAGAAGATATCCAAGATTCTCTCAATGATTACTGTTGAGGTTGAAGTCGCCCAAGATTCTCTCAATGATTACTGTTGAGGTTGGAGTCGCCTGTTGTTCTCTCCCCGATACTGCGGAGGTAGTAATCGTCCCCAGATTCTCTCAGCGTTACTGTTGAGGTTGAAGTCGTCCAAGATTCTCTCAATGATTACTGTTGAGGTTGAAATCGTCCAAGGTTCTCTCACCGTTCCTGTTGAGGTAGTAACCATCCCTGGTTCATTCATCACCTTTTGAAGATCCAGATTCAGCTCCTGTAACCAGTCAGGACACATCTACACAAGAGTTTGAAGACCACTCCTGTAACATGTCAGGTAATCATTTTTCTTTTGCAGGTACGCAAGTTCTCGCTAAGGAATCTCTTATGCGATTGACACCCAGATGGCATCTATAAGCCCATCCACCATCTATCATCTCCTAGCATGGCATCTATAAGCCCATCATCCTATCCATCAATCTCCAAACGGCATCTATAAGCCCATTCCCGTTATCACACTGCTACTATGTGAGCGCAAATTTCTGGGCACTCTAGTGTTCAATCATCTTCCACCTTCGGATTACGAAAGGCACGTCAGCCAATCTGCATCCTCAGGTCTAAGAAGATTGAACAGGGGCAACTGTTGTACCCCAAAATTTGCCCTCCCATATTCTTCAAGATTTGCCAAGTCAAAGCTTCAAAATTTCCCCAAGGGTTGCACAGTTCAAGGGCCTCCTAACAGTCAAGAATTAGGGTTTTTGTTCTGACAAAGAAAATGAAGTTTCCAAGGGTCCAATCAAGTCCCACATGCCTACAAATATGGTCAAGCATCCTCACACCAAGTTTCAAGACTTACAACACAAAATTGCACAGTCAAAAACCCAAATTGCACTACAGTCAACTGTAGGGGCAAAATGGTCATTTGACAGTCAAAAGTTCAAATTGTTGGTCAACATCTCATTTTGAAGCCACAAACATCATTTGATCAATGCTTGATCATGATTCTCAAAGCTTGGCTCAAAAAGTCTCAAGATGCAAAAGTTTCCATATTTGGACAGTTGAAAAAGTCAACTGTAACTTGACCAAGGCATAACTTTCACATGGATTATCAGAAAAATTACATCCAAAGCTCATTTTGAAGAGAAAGACATTTCCTACAACTCCTCTTCATACTTCAAGTCCAATAAATTCTCTCACAAAAAGTTATCAATTTCAACATTATAGGTCATTTTCAAAAGTCAACAAAAAGGGACTTTAGGTCAAAGGCCATAACTTGAGATTGGTAAATCAAAATAACATGGGACCAAAGGAATTGGTTAGAGGACTCAAAGACCTTTCCAAAATGTCCAAGAACATGAGCAAAGCTTAAAAATTGAGCAAGATATGCCTTGTGGAAGTTGGGAAATGTTTGGATATTTTGAAAAGTCAACTTTGCTTCCAATGTCTTAAAAATGCTAATGGGCCTCTTTTTCTTCCAAAATCCATCATCCAAGGCATGTGCACGACCATTTGGCCCAAAGGGAAGTTTTTCATCATTTTTATTTATTTATTTGAATTTTTAAATGCTAATAATTCATTTAATTAAAATAAATATGTGGAAAATACTAAACCTAAGTTTTTAAATCTTTTCGTGCATGAAATAGTCTCAAGATTTCGTGCATGATCTGATTTAGAAAGAATCCATGTGATTGGACATGATTGGAACCAAAATATGCATGAAAAAGATTGGAAAATTATGGCATGGAAATCAAATATTCTCTTCATCAATTCATTGATTTTTTGATCCAATTTCTAACCCTAATCATTCCAGTACATATATACATGATAACCCTAGTGCCCAAGACCTCCCAGTTGCGCAAGAACATCATCGTCACTTTTGCATTTTTGTGAAAAAACTCAAATACTGAAAACTAGGTTCTAGGGCGATTCAAGCCAAAATAATTGTTCCATTGGCTTGCTGAGACATCAAGGAAGGTGCCTGGATCAATACCATAGCCTGAAACATCAAGAATTGGTATATCAGAGTCAAGCTTTTCACGAATATTTCCATAATCGAATCATGAATTTCATGCATTTTTCGTGTGTTTTCTTTATTGATTTACATTGAGTGATTGATTCTAAAGCTAACTGCATATTTTAATTGAGTTTTTGTGCCAAATTAGAGGATTCACCATTGATACAAGTTAGGGTTACCAAGCTTTCAAATTGGGCGTTTCTAAATGCTGTAAAATTGGAACACCATAATACCATGGTTGAATTCAACATGCTTGGACGATTCTAAAGCAACCCTCGCGCCTAATTTATGTGATACCATGGCCTGTTCGCTATTATTAGAAAACACATATTTTGGGGGGGGGGGTTTAAAACCCCCGTTAACCTCTTTTATATTTAAGGGAAAAAAGCAAAACGGGGAAGATGATGAAGTGTCAAGGCATAAGTGGTTCGTTTGAATTTTCGCGCTAAAGTTCCACTAACCATTTGTTTTATCTTATATTATTTGTTTCCTATACAATATACAACGCACGTGAAGAGCTTCAGTGGCAAGGCTTGGTGTTGGTAACCTCTAGGACCTGGGTTCGAACCCCAGGTCCCCACTCTCTTTCAATATTTTTTCTCTCAATCTAATCCCATGCAGATTTGATCCTAAGGTTCACCATACGTCCCTCATATCTAGCTGGCCATATGGCTTATGATATCAATCCAATGGCCCAGAATCATGGTCTATGATACGCTGCAGTCAACGCACATACATGCTAGCCAAAAAGTCAGACAAGGCCTTGCAAAGATGGGCCTAAAATGCTAGGAATACACCTCCAATTGGGGACAGAACCCCCTAAGGTTTTGCCATTCAAGTTTTTTTTATTTTTTATTTTTATTTGTTTCAATTGTTCTTTTTTTAATTCTTTAATTTAAATTATTTTTCATAAACTATAAAAACAATATAAAAATCAGAAAAAAGACAAAAAAATAAGTATTTTTATTTAATGTTATTTTTTTGTAAATAAATATCATTAATTAATTTTAGCCTTTTAAATTAGGTTTAATTCAAATATTTTTCTCAATAAACTTAAAAAACTTGTAGAATTAGGTTTTAATTATTTTAATTACTTTTTATTTTCTTTTCACTAATAATTAATTATTTACTATTATTTATTTTTGTAAATACTTGCAATTAATTAATTAGGGTTAATTTTAGGTTAAACTTTAATATCTTTTCTTAATAAAATAAAAATTGTAGAATTAGGTTTAAATTTCATTTAATTCACATAAAAAACCATAAATCCAAAAAAATATCAAAATAATTTCTTTTTTTCATTTTTATTTAATTAATTTAATAATTTAATTTAATTTCATTAAAAAGGGTCCAACGCCCTCGTTTCCAATTTTAATTCAATTCGCGCATTTATTTCTCTTCTTTTAATTATTTATGTAATTCTCCCAAAGCCGTGTAATATTTATCTTTCGCACTTTACTTTATTTACTTTCTGTCAAATCGGGTCCTGGATTTTAATTCGGCGATGTGGACCCGCGCCTTTGTAATAGCGTAGGAACTTTTAATTTCCGCAACCTTTTTTAACTGTTAATAAATGCATGCAAGAATGAATGATAAAATAAAAAACAAACGCATAGATCACTTTGACATGAACAAGATAAATGCAAATGAACATGACACACAAAACACACACCACCCCTAGGGTACGCCTCACTGTTGCCTTGCCTCGAAAGGTGATCGTCGAGTAGAGGATGTCTTAGTAAGTCCTCATGATCCGGGAACATGGCATGAGGGTAGCTTCTAAGGTATCTTCCCATTGCTCTGGTGATCACTATGTCCCTAATCTCGAATTGACCCGAACACCTCCAACGGTGGTGCTACCTACCTCTCAATGGTGGGATGGCACTACTTTAAAGGACATCTACACAGAGGAATTCCTTAGGGTAGGTAGACAACTCTAGATACTTGCTCTAAATTTCAAAACCAATCAAAAAATACTTTTCACACCAACACATTTTCAAAAAAGCTTTCGAAAGCAATTTTTCAAACACTCTTGAGGACCGATACAAGAGTCGAACTGGAATTTTCAAAGAAACTTTTTTAAAACCCACAATTGAAAAGCAAACAAACCATTTTTGAAAACACAAATGAGCAAGTATCTAAGAGCCCATGGATAACCATGGATAGAAAGGGTGCTAACACCTTCCCTTTCTATAACCTACCTCCCGAACCGAGAGCAATCTCTATAAGGAATTTTTCTGTGCTTTTGTCCTTTCCATTTGGAGAAAATAAAAGACGGTGGCGACTCTTGCTTCCGCAACATTTCGCGAACCAGCGTTAAACAGTCAGTTCCAGATCCACCGATCACACTAGGGTTGTTCCTCTACACTCCACAGAGACATGTAATGCATCGTTGTGCTTTCTCCCCTTTGGTGTCAAATTAGCATCAGAGAAGCCCAGACCGTTATCAGCTGTCAAACTGGCCACCCATTCTTGGAATTGGTCAGCAGACGTCTCTTGTGGCACATGAGCTGTCTTCAGAAATTTTACTAGAGCTTTCGCATGTGCCTCAGAGTATAACAACAATGCTAACATGGAGATCTTGGAAGGGGTTTTCCCAAACTGTTCAACCACATCATAATCACTCTTATTTATTATCCTCAGGATTTCTTCCATTTCCTTCTTGGATGTTTCGGGGATAGCTAGTGATTGAGCCTTCATCCGGACATGCTCTTCTTGAATGCTTTTTCCTTTATTCTCTGCAGTAGAGTTACTGGCATGGACATGAATTGTGTCGTCTTTGTTGGTAGGTACGCTTGTAGGTATGATTACTGGTACAGAGGTAATCTTCAGAATGTCCACGGGTCCAAAAACTACCTTTGGAGGGGCAATCTCTGGAGAGAAGATTCTACCACTACGGGTAATCTTGCTAGTTCCGGAAATATTACTAATGTCTGAATTGTCTTCTTCAGAGCTCTCTTCTTCAGTGGTCAACCCATCTTGTTTAATACCATGGTAGTAGATTTCTCCACCGTAATTCCATGGTACTGTTTTATCTGATTCGTACGGGACCGACCCGGGCATTGTAATCTTAAGTGGAGTAGTCTTTGGAGCAGATGTAATCCTAACGGGCCTGTTGGGGACCCTGGAAGGATTGGCGTAAATGGTTATGATTGAAACTTCTTTAACCGGAACAGGTGAAACAGGAGCATTCTCAAACAGAATTTCTTGGTTGTCAATCAGTCGTTGGATACCTGTCTTCAACAGAGGGCAATCAATTGGGGAGGATAAGAAAATATGACAGTCTTTATCACAACCTGGGAATATCCCAGCTTTCAACAAGTTCATTTTGATGATTGGAAGCAGAGTCAAGAGTTCATCTACTGTAGCAACAAATAAATCCTCTTCGATAGCATTGGCATTGTGACCATGCCTAGGCATCGGAGCGAAAATGAAATTTGGTTTTTCTGGTGCGTCAAACTCAACTTCTTTGGCATCTATGAGGTCTTGAATTTTGTTCTTTAATTCCCAACAGTTGTTGGTGTCGTGCCCTGGACTTTCAGAATGATATGCGCATCTAGCATTCAGACGATAATAAGGGGATGCAGTATTGGGATTCTTTGGGGCCTCTTTTTAAAGTTTCCAGATTAAATTTCAGAAGATGTGGTAGAACCTGGGCTAGAGTCATGTTAATCCTGGTGAATTTCCGGACTGGCCTTTCCACCCTTGGCTGGTTATATCTAGGTTGGTCAGATCCGGGCTTTGGGATCATAACATCCCCCACCACTGGTCGGCGTTCAGCTCTTCCTTGATTTCTTTGTGAATAGACAGCAGACATCTCCTTCTTTCTAGTTAAGGGTTTTTCACAGCTGTAGAGGCAGATAAATCTTTCTAAATCTTCCCACTTCTTATACCAGCTTCCACCCTCTCATCGGTTAATATCAATTCAGTAAACCCTGTAGAGGAACTCCCAATCGGATGATTGAAGAAAGGGCCCGATAGAGTTCCCAAGAACATGTCCACCAACTCCCTTTCAGACAGAGGGGGTTGCACTCTTCCGGCTAGATCTCTCCACTTTTGTGCGTAATCTTTGAAACCCTTATTGGAAGCCATAGCCATACTCTGAAGTTGAGTACGGGTAGGCGCCAAATAGGTATTGTACAGGTATTTCTTATAGAAAGTTGCGGCCAGGTCTTCCCAATTGTGGACGTCGGCCCTTTCTAATTGGTAAAACCAATCAAGTTGCGTTCCTGATAAACCAATCAAGTCTTTGTCGGCAGAGTGCGGCTGAATCTTTCTGACATATGATTGCAGGTGCATTTTAGGACACGACACTCCATCATATTTTGCAAATAATGGAACTTTAAACTTTAGTGAGATTACAATTCCTGACACCGGCCCCAACTCTTCAAAATCTAGACCTGGTAATCTCTGGATTTCCATAGAGCTTAAACGCTCTTCAAGGTGTTTGTATTTATCATCAGTCGGAGGGTACTGTTCTTCAGAGTAGTCCTCTTCTTCCTCCTCTTCTTTAGAGTCTGACAGAACTGCCGTTTCTTTTCCTTTTCTTTCCCCTTCATCAGATGTTGATGGGAAATCTAAAGTCCTTCTAGCTTGTCCTTGAAACCTTCTGCCCATGATTACCATACCAGCTGGCTTCTTCTCTTTCTTCTTTTTCTCTTTCTCTTTTTCCAGCAGAGTCTTCAGCTCCTCTTGCCCCTTGGCTAAGGTCATGAGTAATTGTTGAAACTGTGTGTTTTGAGCTTGAAGATCTTTGATCGTCTGTTCGAGATCCATCTTACTGAAATAAACAGTAGAGAGATGAGGAAACTTGTTGCAAATACCAGTTTATGTTTATGATGAATGATATGTATTCATGCAATGCTTTCAAGGATTTAAAAATTCAAATTTGTTTCAAACAAAAAGAAACACACGTTATATTGATAAGATATAATTTGAGTACATCAATGCCCCTTGGGCAAAATAATATAAAATTCTAAGATATAAAGACATTGCGCATCCTCTTTGGTGCAATGTAGGTATTTAGAGTCTGCTCTTCATGAAGTAGCCTAGTGAGTTCCAAAACCTTCTTCTCACTTGCGTAGAATTGGGCTTCGAAAGTATCACGCTCTCCCTTGAGCTGTATCCAATCCCTTTGTAGATCTTCGAGTGATGTGGGCATGTCAGGATGTAGGATAGTGTATGGAACTTCTCCCTCCTTAATATGCTCAATAATCACTGGGAGAAAGGAAGGATAAGGCATCATAAGACTTTGAGCGCGGGTTCGTACCCACTTGAGGTAAGGCTCAAGAGAGATGGAATTCTTGTGTCCCAAAGTCTTGCTATCTACTTTGTTTAGCATCCTCCAAGCTCGGATGAATCTCTGGCAAAGACCTTGATCGTTGTTGTCGTAGTCGAAAACCAAACCTTGAATTAGCATATCATGTGGGCCATCCCTTCGGGTATAACCAAACTGTCTTAGAGCTAAAAATGGGTTGTAGGTGATGCCTCCCCTAATGCCAAGTAGAGGGACATTAGGGAATTCCCCACAAGAAGAGCCACAATCTCCTTAAAAGTTTGTAAGTCTAGGGAATTCCAACAACTTTGGGCTTTCTCAAACATAAACTTTGCCAAGAAGCCTTTGACACCACTTCTAGTTTCCCAATGAGTTGTGACATCAGATGAGTGCAAGTGTAGGGCTTGAGCAATCTCTTCTGGCTTTGGATCTCTTTCCGTACCGTTGAAGGGTAGTTGATTGAGAATAGTAATCCTCAGAAGTTGAGAGAATTATTCTAAAGTGGGCACAAGTTGATAGTCAGGAAATGTGAAGCAGTGATGCAAAGGGTCAAAGAATTGGAAGAGAACTTTCAACATATCCTCCTCTGTGTTGGAGGTGACCAAGTTGAGTAGACGACCATGTCTCTCGGTGAATGGAGAGTTCTCAGGGATCCTTGAAGCTAGTTCCTTGAGTTGTGGAGGAATTCTTACAAGGTTGATTTGGATAGTTTTCCTGCGAAGTGAATCCATATCCTACAAAACAAGAACAAAGATGAATTTCCAAAATCCTTGAAATGGTTAGTGAATGCATATGATTTTCATGATGTCCATGATGTTATGTACAAGTATGCATATACAAGCAAATCAAACAAGTTCTTAGTTTAGGCTTGCATGGGGTTTCATAGGTAAGTACCCTCTTGAAGTTTAGTTGGCTCAACCTGTCCTAAAAATAGTAACCGAGTTCTAAGGAGCTCAATATCACTGGATTGTTTCCTTGGTCATTGTTTCAGCTCAAGCCTCTTTAATGGCGACCGAAATATCCCAAGAAACTAAACCTCAATGAGTGTAGTATCGAGTATCTACCAACTTCATACTGCACCAAAGCCGGTCATCTCACTACATCCTAAAAGGCCAAGTTGGTCAAGTAAAGGGTTCTAGAAGTTCATTAGTGCTTCATGACATCACTCAGCGGCCCCGTATTCTCTTTGATTAACTCAAATGCTACCGGTACCCACAAATATGTCACACTAACATAGTTATTGCTTAGACCATATCGGTATACCCCGCACAGTTTCCACAACGTATTGCTATTTACCTATAATGTTTCCCAAATCCAGGTGGAGGATTTAAACCCAAACAAAGAACCATAATTGTAAAGTAAACAAATCAAACAAGGTAAGCAAAATAATGTGATCTAAACCCTAAGGTAACCACACTTTTATAATTTGTCCCCAGCAGAGTCGCCAGTTCTGTGATGCGGTGAGAGAACTGACTTGAGGTTTTGCGTTTTGTTGCAAATGTCGCGGTTAGCAAGAGTCGCCACCGACTTTTCTTTTATCCAAAAGGAAATGTGAAAAAGCACAGGAAAGACCTTTGAGATGTTTTCTTGGATTCAGGGGGTAGATTATGAAAAGGGAAGGTATTAGCACCCTTTTCATCCATGGTTTTCCATGGGCTCTTAGTTACTTGCTTAGATCACTTGCTTTGGTTTGTTTGAAATGGTGTTTGATGTGGTTTTGAAAGTATTTTGTAAAAGAGGCCATTTGTTTAGGAAATCTTTGTAATGATTCTCATTCGTAAGAACGTATACAAAGATGTTTGTCTTTTGAAAATGTTTTCAATGTTTGTAAGATGTTTTTGAAATGCGTGTGTGTTTGTTTTTGAAAATAGCAAGGATTGTTTGAAATGGAGCAAGTAACTAGAAGCTATCTACCTACTCAAATGTCTTTCCTATGTATTTTCTATTCCTTTGACATTGTTGGCTTACCATTGATTTGGTAAGCAACCCTATCTTTGGATGTAAACGGGACGGGCGTGGGTCATCGTATAACCATGATAGAAATGTTGCAAAGTATCTTAGCATTTTGAGGGACCAAGATCATTTTGTTTAGGAAAATTTTGAATAGCGTCATCGAGGGGCTATGATCTTATATTTGTTTTGTTTTTCCAAGATAATTTGCATGCGTAACATGACCATTTTATTTTAGGCAACCAAGCGGGAGAAACCCTAAGGGTGTTTGTGCAAAGTGTATCATTTTTCATGCTTTTGATCTTGCATTTAGGGTTTTCTATTTGTTTTGTTTTGTTCTTGTCATACAAACCCTAATTACTAATCATGGCATATGAAAGCAATAAATTGCATAATGTAAATATACTAAGCTATTACAACAATGTTATGGGAGGGGGGAATACAAGTTTGAATGGGGATTTGCACAAATATAAAGCTAAATATATTATTATAACCAAATCGAATTTACGCGAATTAAAATAAATATAATATAATATTTAAAATGTAATGCAATGTATATGTAAAGTAAAGATGTTTTATGTCTTGCTTTTGTATAAAAGAATATTGAATTTAAACCTAAAAGTATAAGGAAAAATATTTAATTCTTTTGAAAGGGATTAAACCCTAATTTTCATTTAAAAGAAAATAATGTTTCTATATTATTATTTTGTGTATTTTTGTATGAAAATAATAAATAATATTGTATATAAATATTAAAAATAAATATATGCAAAAATAGGTATTTGTAAGTAGAAAATGCAAAAATAAATAAACTAAGTATATTTAATTATATCTACAAATTTATTAAGAAAATAAATTATATCCTATTAAAATAAACTATATTTTTATGTGAGAAATAAAATAAAAATAAAATAAAGTGCAATATGACTAAATTATTTTTTTTAAGATTTTATATCATTTAAAGAAAATAATAAAAATATAAAATATGAAAATAAAACAAATAAAAAAAATATGAAATAAGTTGGAAGGGGGTGAGATAGCAAGTCAATGGTGATGTTGAGCAAAAATGCTGGCCCATAGCAAAAAGCCCAATCCTGCAAAAAAATGTTAAAACTGGAAAGGAAAAAAATGCCAAAATGCAAAAAGTAGCGCGCAGGTTCGAACCCAAGACATGGGTCTCACCAGCGTGCTGCTTTACCACTGGGGTGGCTATACATCCATTGTCTTCAATGAAACAAAAATAACATATTCTAAAACGCTTCCTTGCCCTGTTTCATCTTCTTCCTCAAGCCTTGGCCAGACCACCTGTAACTTCCTCATGCCTCTATAAAAATGAAAACTTATAACATGAAAAATGTAGAGCTTGAACTCACGATTCCAACCATGTAAGCTATGTAATCTAACTATCAAAGATTAAAGAGAATTTAAACAGCCCTAAATCTTGACCTAATATTTCCAGAAATTTCAAGTTTCAAATTCTCTTAGCACAAGTAAAATTAATGCAAGATAATGATATGTATAGCTTCGTTATGATGAGAACTACATTTTTTATTCACAGATCGTGGCCTGAGGTTGCATGTACAAGGAGATAGAGTTTGAAAAATTACCTCCTTCAACTGGAATCGTGTATGGAAATGTATGGACTTTAATGGAGGCCTGATGATTGCTTGAGCTTCCTTGAGCTTCCCTGAATCTATTCCAACCTTTGCCTTGCTCTAAAAGTGGCTAGAACTCCCTGACCAAGTCCAACTGCAAGCTTCAAAGTCAACAATGGCAGATGGTGTAAAAGAGGATACAGAACATGGATGATGGTTTGGATAGGTTTGATATCAAGTATGTAAGATGTTGGAATGGTCTAAACACCAAACGCACGAGCCAAATGGATGTTGGATGTGTATATGCATAAACTGTATGTTTGGGCAGTTTTTTGGTGTTTTTCAGTTGGAGAGAGTTTCAGGTCCTTGCCAAGCGTGTTATGTGTTGCATATCCTTTGCATATTAGTATAGAAATGATCTAAAGTTAGCTTCCCAACAGATCTGCCAATGCTAGGCTTTTTGCCAACTTTCTTGTACTTGAAGCAAAGTGATAAGACCAATGCTTCACATGCTTGTACCAGCTTTCTTAGGGTTGGTATAAGTTTGTACAAGTTGCTTAAGACCTGTGTGGTTTGTATGCATCAAGGGGACAAGTTCAAAGCTCCAAGTTGACAAGTTTGCAAAAGTGCTTCTTTATGAAAATGGCAATGAAGCCTTTTTGCCCAAAATGGAATTACAAGTTGTGTAAAAGTTCAAAAGCATGGATAGAGGCTTTGTCAACCGTGAAAGCATTTAATTAAAGAGTTTGTAGCAAGTTTAGGACCTGTAAAGCATGAAATAGCCAGCATAGGTTTGATTTGCAACTTGGTTCTTCATGAAAATGGCTCGAACAAAAGTGAGAAAATGCCAACTTCCTCTCTTCGATTCTCTTTACTCAAAAATGATCTTGGAGAGTTATTGGACATTTTGGAAATCTTGCAATGTTCTCTATAATCCATATTTGAAATGAATTTTGAGATACCTCTTGGAACTAGGTGACAAGTTTCCATGAAGTTGGGTCCAAAACTTTCCTAAATTAGGGCAAAATTTCACTAAGTTAAGAAGTTCATGATCATGTATTCACAAATTTATAACTTGAGATCCATGCATATTTAGGGAAAAGTTTGTGAAGAAAAGTTGTAGATTTCATGGAGGTCTACAACTTTCATGTTGGGAATTTTCTTTGAATTAAAATGCATCATGGTGAAAAAGTGGTGTAAAGTTGAGAAAAAATAAGAAAATTTTTATACTTAGAAAAATTCTAAGTTATGAAAATTTTCAAATTAAAACCCTAATTTTCAAATTTGGTTTTCTTGGTGAACAAGTTTCACATTTGGGAATTTTTTGATGAATTATGACCCTTGGTACTTGATTTTGA
This sequence comes from Vicia faba, assembly GCA_948472305.1. Taxonomy (NCBI): domain Eukaryota; kingdom Viridiplantae; phylum Streptophyta; class Magnoliopsida; order Fabales; family Fabaceae; genus Vicia; species Vicia faba. The sequence continues at coordinate 944,598,806 of OX451735.1, forward strand.
CCAAAAAGTCAAAGTTTGACTTTTCAGTGTACAGTTGACTTTTGATTAGTTGACTGCAAATTTCATCTGTCAATCCAATGAACTTGAGATCTTTTGAACCATGTAATTAAGTCAAGATGATGCCATTTAATCCTTGAAATCATGCTTGAACTCAATTGGTCATTGGCTAGGTTAAAAATCAGAAATTGCCCTTCCTCAGTCAAAACCCTAATTTTGACCATTTTGCCCTTTTGATGATTTGATCAAATTTCTTGAGGAGTTGTAATCCAAACTTGATCAAATGGTATACATGAGTCTAAAATGTTGATGTGGATAAAAAATTATGAAGTTTGACTGTAAATTGTCCATGGTTGACTTTTTCCCCAATATAGTTGATTTTTAGGTCAACTGTCCAATTGACTGATCAAAAATGTGGTTCAAGGCTTGAAAATCATCATGAGCAATCTTAGGGGTCCAAAATGATGTATGAAAGTCACATGAAACATTGGTGGTCCAAAAATCCTTGTGCAAACTCAAACCTTAATTTTGGGTTATCAGTGCAAGATAAGTTGTCTTGAGCTGACCAAACCCTAATCTTGTCTTGAGTCAAATAAGTCTTGTGAGAAAAGTATTGATAAATGAGAGGGAAAATTTTGGGGTACAACACATATGTTCTGATTGAAGCATTATGTTCTGAACCGTGTCTGCAAATTCTGGCTGCACTTGCGTGGAGGCTGGCTCAGAAGTTCTGAAGTATCATATTCTCTTGACACTTAGAAAATTTTCTAAATGTTTAGAAATTTGATTTTTTCAAAGTAACTTCCGACTTCTGATTTTTTTGATGAACCAATTTCATGTCTTGATGAAATATAATTGTTGAAACTTGATTTTTGTTCTAAAAGTCCAAGTTTGACTTTTCAATGTGCTTTTGACCATTTTCCCCTTGTGGATGATTTTCTTGAAAAGTTGTAATTCAAGACTTGAAACTTGATAGAAGCAAGCCCGAGAGTCCAGGATGATCTTTTGAGAAATGAGAGGGAAAATTTTGGGGTACAACACCACCTTACATATCTTCTCTGATATCTGATACAGACCAACAAAATGCAGCGTCAGTTTTCTCGAATTTAAAACTCTACCAACACCGGTTACCGGAATAACTCTTAAAAACACATGATTATATTTTTGGATTTCAAATGCCTTCATCCTCTTATCATGATAACTCTTATGATGACTATGAAAAGCTTTCATCCTCTCTTGGATCATCTTAATCTTCTCAGTTGTTTCCTTCACAATCTCAGGTTCAAATACAACACTCTCGCCCGACTCACACCAACACAAGAGAGTTCAACACCTCCTACCATGTAATGCTTCATACGTGTCATTCCATTACTAGAATGGTAAATGTTATTATAAGTAAACTCAATCAACGAAAAATGACTATCCCAAGCTCCTTCTTGTTCTAGCACACAAGCCCTTAGCAAATCCTCTAAGGACTAGATAGTCATCTCTGTCTGACTGTCCGTCTGCAAATGACACGCAAAACTCAAACTAAACTTTATATCGAAAGCATTTTGGAAGCCTCCCCAGAATTTTGATGTAAACCTCATATCTCTACCTGACACGATACTCGAAGGTATCCCATGCAATTTCACAATCTCATCAGTATACATCTTAGTTAGCTTCTCCATATGATGATTAATATTTATCGGTAAGAAATGAGTCAACTTAGTCAATCTATCCACTATCACCCAAATCGAATCATTGCCTTTAGCAGTCTTAGGCAAACCCGACACAAAATCCATAGAGACACTATCCAATTTCCACTTTGGAATACTCAAAGGTTGCATAAGACTCATAGGCTTATGATGTTCAATCTTTGACTCCTGACAAGTCAAACAAGCGTAAAAAAACTTAGCGATCTCCTTCTTCATACTAGGCCACCAAAATAACTTCTTCAAGTATTGATACATCTTTGTAGCACCGGGATGAATACTCAACCCGCTTTGATGTCCCTCTTAGAGGATACTTCTCTTAAGTTCTGGAATATCCAGAATACACACTTTATTTCTAAACCTCATTACACCATTATCATCAACTTTGAACTCACCTCCCTTACCTTGGTTAATTAAGGTCAACTGGTCAACCAAATTCAAATCATATTCCTGACCTTCTCAGATTTCTTCTATTATACCACTAGTCAGTTTCAATATTCTCAACTTCACACTATCGGGAGTCTCTTCACATACTAAGCTCATATCTCTAAATTGTTCGATCATCTATAACTCTCTAACCATAAGCATTGACATGTGTAGCGATTTCCTGCTTAATGTATTGACAACTATATTTGATTTACCAGGATGGTAATTTAAATCAAAGTCGAAATCCTTCAAAAGTTCAAGCCATATTCTCTGTGTAACACCCCGATTTAATTAAAATTATTTTATTTAAAATAATTAGATGATGCAGTGTATTTTTATGAGTTGGTAGATTTTATGATGTGATATGACGTGATGTATTGTTGATAATTAGCTACCTTAGAAATTATTGGAATGGGGATATATGAGTATATGATCCAAAAGTGTAGAAACATGAGGTGTAGAGAGATAACTGCTTATTAGCATTATTAGATTTAAATATTAGATTTATTATTATTTGATAATAATTAAATAAGACTAGTAGTGGGATAATATTATCATTATTATCATTATTATTATTATCATAGTTTTTATTTTAATGGTAATAATAATATAGTTAGTAATTTTATAATTTGGGTTATTAATTAAAATAAGGAAGGGTAAGACGGGGGTTATGATTTAGGGGTCTAAGAGTTAATATTTGGATAAGTAAGGAAATAGAGATTACAATTGTTATTCGATCGTGAAAACTAGAGAAGAGGAAGAACGACGAAAAAAGAGAAGAGTGTCCAAGTTAGGGCAGGGAGCTTACGGTAGAGAAAGTAGAATCATCAACTAAGGTAAGGGTGGGGTTCTAACTCTATAAGGGTTTGTATGATGATGAGTTATGATAGAGTTATATTATGTAAATATATGTCCATCTTTGTGAAATTTGGGTATTTTATGTAATTTATCTATGTGACAATTGTCGATGATGAATGGGTGTGAAATTCTTGTATTTGATGTTGTATAAATGAAGTTGATTGATGGGTGATATTTGAGTGTAATTGCTATAATAATGATTTTTGATTGGGATGAAAGAATCACTTAATTTAAGTTCTTAATTGTGTTTTTGTATGAATTAAAGTGGTTAATATTGAGGTATGAATGTGGGAAGTTCAATTGTAAACATTAATTGTATAGTAGGTGAAAGTTAGACATGTTTACCAGATAAATAAGTGCTTTTCGTAATATAAAAACCTTTTTTTATTCTGGAATAGTGAGAATTGGTTACCATATATGGGTACCCGGTTACCACTTGAAAAATATATTTTTTGGCCATTTTGACAGGGGGTAACCGGTTACCATATATGGGTACCCGGGTACCCTATTGAAACTGACAGATTTTTGGAAAGCCTTGAAAAATCATAACTTTTGCCTCGGGTATCCTTTTGACGCACCGTTTGAACCATTGGAAAATTAAAAATATTTTATATAATATGAAATTAATTTTTATAAAAGTGGCCTAATATTTTATCAGAACAATTGCGATAAATGTGTGTGTTGGATGACTTATGACACCAAATGTCGTGATAAGCTGTGTCTTTGTCGTACCCATGATGTGCAAAGAATTTATAGGTAATGTTACAGTTCTAAGAAGGTGATGTTGGCCTGAAAATTGGCTTGATGTTGATGGTATGCTTGGGATTGCATAATTATGGTTGTAGCATGTCACATTTCATGCATCGTTGAGGGCTTATGCTCTGGCCTGTGTTGGCAACTTGTTGAGGGCTTATGCTCTGGCCTATATGGAAACTGTTGAGGGCTTATTCCTGGCCTATATAGAAATTTGTTAGGAGAGGTATTATGCCTTGATGGTACCACATGCATTCGCATTAGAGTCAGTTGCATCACATTTGTGGAATTATGGGCTTGTTGGAGTGGTGTAACTAATAATTGTTGGACTTGAAATCTTGCATGATATACCTGTTGTTTACTTATAATTATATAACCTATTATATTGTTATGATATCTCACCCCTTCTATTATAATGTTGCCTCTACGTAGGTAACGCGCATGTGATAAAGATTAGATCGCTTGAGCTATGGAGTTGCGCCTCGTATTGCATAGATTGAGTCGGGTCTTGCTCTGATACATAACACCGGGTATGAACGCTTGTGTGCTTATTTAATTGTTATTTATTTTAAAAGGATTGTGAGAGCATTGTAAAATATCTTTTACTTGATAATACGTTGCTTATAAATTGTTGGAGTGGATGGCTGAATATATTTTCAATTGTCTTCCTTTACATTAATAAAGAGAAGTTGAAAACTGTGTTATGAATATGTTATCGGTTCATCTGAAATAAGTGTGTTATATATCCATTTGTTAAATGTTTGAGCAATTTGTGTGATATTGAATGATGTGACATCCTATTTGTTGTTGTTGTAAAAATTTAATTTACTTTGATGGGGAAAATAGGGTGTTACAATTGGTATCAGAGCAGGTCAGACCGTTTGGCCAAGTTGTTGAGTCTGTAGAGTGACAGCGGAATGCTTTTTTTTGTTTCGTTCCTTAGTACGCAACATGTGTGTAAAACACTGTTGGTACTTTCTTGTTGTTCTAATCACTTGTTTGCAGGAGTAAGATTGAAACCAGTGGGGGAGAAGCTCGTGTTTCTATGATATGGTTTAGTGTGCCATGAATCGTATAAGTGTAAAGATTGACAAAGTCGTGTTGTTTCCCGAATTCAGAGGAAGTACAGATTCTGGATTTAAGTCTAATAGTTAGTAGAAGTGTTATTAATGGGGAATGATCAAATACTCATATTGTTCACATATCTAAAAGTGGAGGGCGGTGTCATGGCTAATGATGTGCCCGTTGTGGGTGAGTCTTGATGTTTTCCCGGAGGATAATTATGAATTATCATTAGAGGGAAATGTTGGATTAACTTGATGTTATCCTTGGGGTGAACTATCTGGAATTAAACCAATATATTATGAAGTGTTTTGGCGAGTCGATGCAGATTTTCATGCCTGAAGGTTGTATGGATTCATGGTTCTTGTTCTTCGGTCAAGTAGATTTGCCTCCGAGGGAAAAAGATAAATGTTAACGGTTGCATCTCAAAGGATATGGAGCAATATGATGACTAGTGATATACAAGAGGTGTGTAATTACTTGATGATCCCCTGAAGAAATTAGCTAAGCAAGTAGGATAGCTCTTAGAAGATGAAGCTCAGATGCTTGCAATGTTATCAACATTGTATTTTGATTGCGAAGTTGTCAATACTGAGTTACTATTGTGTGTGATGTCGATGTTTAAATGGTGAAAGAGTGATGAAATTGAGGTGATTTTTGTGTTAGAATAGTGGTACACGTTATGTGTCGATGATTGCAAGAATTGATATGTTTTGGCATGTTTACAAAACTGATTTTTGTGTGAAAAAGATTGGAATCCCTTAGCAGGAAAATTGAGGTTTTTGGTTGTGCTGTCGCGGGTAACCAGTTACCATTATGGGGTAACCGATTACCACAGAAAAATTTTAAAATGTGAAGTATTGTCTTACGCATTAACTGGTTACCATTATGGAGCAACCGGTTACCGCTGAAGCTGACAAGATTTTTTTTTGTAATTCTTAAAAAAATCATAACTTGAGTTCTGGACGTCCAATTTGAGTTCCTTTTGAAGCGCTAGAAATCTAATGTGATGATTTTTTTTTTTAAAAATGGTTCCAGCATCTGGAAGTAATTTATTTGTCATGTGATGATGTTGGATGAGATGTGAATTTGATGTTGATCTTGTGCTTCATACCAGACTTATTCCTATGGCACCATACGTGATGTTCGTTCAAAAGTTGGGAGAAATTGAGAAGCTATTAGAAGATTTGCGGAGGAATATATTTGTAAAATGGAATGTATCATTATGGGAGCTTTGATGTCATTATGTAAGGAAAAAGAAAGTAGTATGAAGCTGTATATGGATTACCGATAACTGATTAAAGTGGTGGTTGAGGTTATATATCCACTTCAGATGATTGAGAACTGGATGGACCAACTGGTAGGCGAGTATTTTCTCAATATAATTGAATTGGGGTCAGATTATCTTCAGATACAGATGAAGAGTGAGGATAGTTAGAGGACAACTTTTATAAATCGATGAAGTTATTTTGAATAATTAGATCAGTTTGTTGCAGAATTTATTGAGGATATTTTGATTTAATCTGAGTCAGAAAAAGGAAATGTTGAATGTCGTGATTCTAAATTTGGTGTCGAAAGGGAAGAAAAATGTATGTTAGGAGGTCAGGATGTAGATCATGATTTGAAGAGGTGAATTTTATTGAACATTACTATTTCGAATGAAGATATCCGTGGAATCTATTCAGAGTAAATAGAGGTCTATATTGATAGGCTCTAAAATTGGTTATGGAGACTAGAAAATTTTCTAGATTAACTGGTTATTATCGCAGTTTGCTTGAGATGAGGTCAAGTGAGATATGTTGTTAGTGAATACGTTAAGGGAATGAGATGTTTGACATTAGTAAGGATGTGAATGTATTAGGCCAGTGCATAGAGATGCAACTTATGCCGATTAAGGATGATTAGAATAACGATAGTTTTTTAGGAGAAGAGAAGTAATGCTAAAGGAAAGATAAATTCAAGAAGGATTGGAATCATGGATATGATGGAAAAGTATAAACATGATTTAGGGAGAAATTGGGAGTTCTATCACCAACCATATGAAGGAATGATAGTGTTGAAATTGTAATTAAAATAAGATCCAAATGCGAGATTAAGGGGAAGAGTAAGGATTTATTGATGTGGTCAAAGTCTTCTAACTGGATAAAGACTTCTTTTAGAACGAAACATTTTGGATTATACTTGGTGAAGTGGTTTTCCTGTATTAGAATATACTTAACAATTGTGTAGTGCTGCATGCACGTACAAGAGACTATGAAATAGATTTTGGTGTTTATGTATCATTGACGAGGTAGAAATGAAGGAAATTAAGAAAAACATTTGTAAGCTTGGAGATATTGTTGGACATTATGCTCATGTAACTTTGAACACAAGGTGAATGACGCTATTATAGTTGGGTACTGATGAGTTATGCCACCATTATGGTTGTCAACTACCTATTGACAAATTGAGGAACTAATCACCCTTAATCTCTTGTTAATAGTAGACGGGATCATGTTGGATGGGATATACTTATCATGCCAGCTTGATGATGTGTAAAGTGAATTGGCGTTTTATCGAGAGGATAGTTGTTCACCATTTTGTGTGAGCCTAATACAAAAAGTGTCTAAGAAAGAGTTGGGAATTATTGAGTAGTTCAGAGGCTTGAGTTAGTATGTGAGCTAACACTGTATAGTGGAAGGTTGAGGTGTCAAAAAGTGAAAATTGATTCTCTGGTGGATACTAAAAAGAAACTGAAGATAGATCTAAAACTTATAGATCTGATAGTGGATGAAAATCAAAGAGAAGACAATGACTCGGAGTAGATAATCAGAATGGCGTGGAGGAAGTGTGATGCATCTTAGCTTGTTATGTGGGTATGATTTATTAGAGTCAATGATTAAATATTCGAAGTTACGAGGATATTGAAAACTATTGGACATTCCAGACTGGAAGTGATAGGTGAAGAGTTTGTATATTATTCGTGTTAGTGCGATTTCAATAAATGTATTGATTTATATGCTCGATTGGTGAAACATAGCATTGTGGTATTGGTGTATGTGTCGATGATGTCGATATTATGATGATGTTTATGTGCTTACGACAACACTGCTGTGAAATGAAGTGGTAGATTTTGTATCCTAGAGTGATGGGACAAGAAGTGAGATGAGTGGGTGCATTCATAACCCGGTCCCAATGAATCTCGTGGGATTATTGTGGTTGACGATATGAAATAATAGATAGTAGTATTCAAAAGGTTGCTAAGGATGACGTGAGAGTTGGAAAGAAGAATGCGGGAGTCGTATCTGGAGTTTTTAGTATCAAGTGACTTTTTGAGAACGAAAATATTCTAAGTGGAGAAAAGTTGTAACACCCCGATTTAATTATAATTATTTTATTTAAAATAATTAGATTATACAGTGTATTTTCATGAGTTAGTATATTTTATGATGTGGTATGATGTGATGTATTATTGATAATTAGATACCTTAGAAGTTATTGGAATGGAGATATAGGGGTGTATGATCCAAAAGTGTAGAAACATGCGGTATAGAGAGATAGTTGGTTATTAGCATTATTAGATTTAAATATTATATTTATTATTATTTGGTAATAATTCAATAAGACTATTAGTGGGATAATATTATTATTATCATAGTTTTTATTTTAATGTTAATAATAATATAGTTAGTGTAATACGGTGGGAGAACTGACTTGGTTGTTTTGCATTTAATCGCAATTGTTGCGAATAGCAAGAGTCGCCACCGACTTTTCTTTTATCCAAATAGGAAAGGGTGAAAATAACAGGAAAGACCTTTGAGATTATTTCTTGAGTTCGGGGGGTAGGTTATGAAAAGGGAAGGTATTAGCACCCTTTTCATCCGTAGTTATCTACGGGCTCTTAGTTGCTTTCTAGATCACTTGCTTTGTTTGAAAATGTGCTTTATGGTGTAAGTTTGAAAATATTTTGAAAAATGCCTTTGTAATGATTCTCGTCTCTATAAGAATGCGTACAAAGTGTTGGTTTTGAAAATATTTTAAAGAAGTGTTTGTTTGTGGAAGATGTTTTTGAAAGTGATTTTGAAACGTGCCTTTGTAATAATTCTCGTCTCTATAAGAATGCATACAAAGGGCTTTGACTTTTGAAAATGTTTCAATTGAAAGTGTTGGTGTGTAAATGGTTTTTTTGGTTATGAGCAAGCAAGCAACTACGAGCATCCTACCTACTCAAAAGATCTTTGTTCTTTTCCTCCCCCTTAGATGTTGCTATCTTACCATAGATTGATAAGAAGCTCCATCGTTGGATGTATGAGGGACATTTAAAGGGATGTACAGTCATAAAGGCAACATGTGGAGACACTTTAGCAATTTTGTCTAGGGACTAGATCATTTACCGAAAGGCAACTGTAGGGTCATCGAGGGACTATGACCTTTTTGATTTACGGGTCTTTGCTAAAGCGTCCCCGTTTCGAGGGACATGCCTGTTTTATTTCCGAAGGCAACCAAAGTGGGGTACTCTAGAGGTGTATATGTGCAATGTATATTATGTTCATTTATTTTTGTCTTTTTTGTTAGGTTTTCTAGCGTTTGATTTTAGTATTTTCCATACAAGCCTATTAATCATACGTCTAGCAGTTAATATGAAAAGCAGTAAAAAAATGCAGAAAGCAAGGGTCCTACGCTATTACAATCAAATCGAAAGACAAGTAAAATATAAAAATAAAGAAGAGAAATGAATTCTTCAATCCAGACCATGGACTCCTTCGATTTACCCTTCTTTTGCCTTCATTCAATTGGGCTTAAGGGTTGACATGAGCAAGCTTCGATTTGCACCCTTTCGTACCTCCTTCGACTGGGTTTAGGAATGATATGGGAAACCTTTGATTGGAACCTTCTTTACTTATTTCGATTTAGAATATGAAGTAAAATGGACCTACGGAGCAACATGAATGCATATCTTTCATTCATATTCTTTTTGTCTTTCGTTTAAATCTGTACAGGTTAGTTCCAACAAGAAAAGCAAACAAACCAAAAGGGAATAAACGAAGAACATAACTAAGAGGATATCTACATTATGCTGAAACGAAAAGTAAGCAAAGGCTATTTACATGCCATGCTGAAACGAAAGATGCAAGGTAAATGGGGCTTGCCTTGCTTGAAACTGGAACTTGCATGGGGAACTAGAGTTGATGGATGCTTTTGGATTCGAAAGGAGAGAGGCAAGCGTGATATGCTCTTGTTGAGTTTTGAGAGTTTTTTTTTGGTGTGCTTCTCTTAGGCTGTGTATGCATGTAAAACAATATGTGTGTATGGTTCCCCTGGGCTTCCGTCTCCACCCCATGTGCGTATGTATGTAGTCTCCTTATATATAGGGGGTGGAGGAGACAAGAATGCAAAGGAGTAAACATCCATTAAGTTGGTGTTTTAAGGCCATGAATACCATTTTGAAACATTGCAAAAGACATGGTTTCTTGTCCCTTTTTGAATTTGAATGAACCTGGATATTTGAATTTCGAATGCTCTCCTTTGAATGAATCTGATTTCCTCCTTCGAATGGCTCTGATTCAGCTCCTTCAAATGGCTCTGATGGCCTTCTTCAAATGGATCTGGTGGCCTCCTTCGAATGGATCTAATTCAGCTCCTTCGAATGGCTCTGATGGCCTCCTTCGAATGGCTTTGATTGCCTCATTCGAATGGCTCTGATTCAGCTCCTTCGAATGGCTCTGATTTCCTCCTTCGAATGGCTCTGATTCATCTCCTTTGATGGAGTCCATCCATATCAATTTGAATTTCCCAAATCTTCAGAGTTTTCCCTTATCAGATTTTCTTTAATTAAGTCAATATCTACATCAATTCGAATTGCCCAAAATTCTCTTCATCAGAGCATTTGTCCTTGTGAATCCAAGACAAGTCTGAGGAAACCTTTGTCTTGTGGATCGAAGGCCAGTTGGGGGAAGCTTTTGACTTAGCGAATCCAAGGCAAGCATGAAGAGGCCTTTGCCTAGTGAGTCAAAGGTTGCATGTAGAGGCCACTGCTGGTGAATCGAAAGGGACTTATAGGGGGTTCTTACCTTGTGAATCGAAGGAAAGCCTGAAGTAGCTAATACACAGTCGAAGCCTTGGGATCCAAGCTTGGTCGAAGGAGGCCCAGCGCTCTATTGAAGACATTGTAAAATCAAGGCACGATCGAAGAGGGCCAAATGCCTAATCAAAGACTTTGAAACAAAGCTTGCTCGAAGGATTTAGATGCCCAATCGAAGCTTATCAAGATACCAATCGAAGGACACCTTGTTCAGATGCCAATCAAAAGACACTTGATTATCTTCAAAAAATTCATTTTCTTTAGGCAAGTGCTTGTAACCACCCATATAAGATAAAAAACCTTAGGAAACATGAGAGGATAAATTTTGGGGCACAACAATAGCAGTATGGGTCGAAGCCATGCTAATATGGCCTATACAGGTTAGTCTCTAACATATATTTGGGCAAGAAAAGCAAATAAACAAAAGGGTGGAAATGAAAAATAAGCAAAAGGTTATTTACATGCTTGAAACGAAAGGGTTAAAGTCAGGAAGACTTACCTTGAATATGAAGTTGGTGCTTCTGGACCTTGAGTGATTGCCCTGGATTCTCTTGGATTCAAAGGGAGTGAGACAAGTGTTGTGTTTATTTGACTAGATTCGAAATCCAAGAAAAGTAGAGTTGTGTTTCTTTGGTTCTGGATTCGAAGAAAAAGAAACAAGTGTTGTGTTTCTTTAGTTCTGGATTCGAAAGAACAGAAACAAGGGTGTGGGTTTTTTATTCTGGGTTTGATAGTGTGTGAAGTGTTTGATCCTTTCTTTTCCTTGCCAACAAATCTCTCTCCAGTCACTAAAAATCCCCCTTAGATGTGTTGTGGAACATCTTATTTATAGAAGAGTTTGGCTGAGATTTGAGGGGGAAAACAAAAGAAATTTGAATAAATTGGGTATGTTGTCTTCATAGCCTTCAAGGTGCAGTTTTTGTATGCCAATTTGGTGCAAATATGAGAGCAGCATAGTAGGACTGCTTTGCAGCAGTTTTGGAGTATTGTGGCCAGTACAACAGGCTTGGGCTTGGCAGCATATTGGACCTTGGTCAGCAAGTATCTTGAATGAGACTCATCAAAAAGACAAAACAAAACTTGTTTCCAACAATTGTGTCCTTCGAATAGACGAAACGTGTATTCTTTGAATGGACCACATGCACCACTTGTGTGTTCTTCGAATGCACCACTTGAAATTCTTCGAATGGGCCACCAGTGTTTGTCCTTTGAATGGGCCACAAATGTATGTCCTTCGAATGGAGCACCCATGTATGTCATAGTGTAGAAACTACGTGTGTTGAAGGTTTTTAAAGGTGGAATCGAAGCAAGTTGTTTCAAAGGGAGCCATTGCCCAGTGAATCGAAGCACGCGTGAAAGAAGCCACTGCTTTGTGGGTGCTAGAATGAAGGGAAGCCATTGCCTTGTGCATTGAAGGCAAGCACATAGGAAGCCATTTCCTTGTGGGTCGAAAGCAAGTACAAAGGAGGCACTTGTTTTATAGATCAAAGCAGACACGAAGGAAGTACTTGCCTTGTAAATCAAAAGCAGGCATGTAGGATGTACTTGCCTTGTGAGTCGAAGGAAGACATGAAGGAAACATTTGCCTAGTGAATCGAAAGCAAGCCTGTAGGAGGCCACTTCTTTGATGAAGCTTGTGGACCAAAGCTTGCTCGAAGGGGACCAAATTTCCAATCAAAGATTGTGGACCAAATCTTGATTGAAGGGGACCAAATACCCAATCGAAGCTTGTGGACCAAAGCTTGATCGAAGGGGACCAAATACCCAATCGAAGCTTGTGGACCAAAGCTTGATCGAAGGGGACCAAATACCCAATTGAAGCTTATGAATCAAAGAAAAGTTGCTCTTCTTTGATTTGATGCTTGGTAGCCTAATATGATTCCATGGAAACTTGTGCAGTCTTGACTCAGTAAAAATTTTATGAGAAAGATCTTGAGAAATAAGAGGGTAAATTTTGGGGTACAACAGCTGCCCATGTTCAATCTTCTTAAACCTGAAAAGCGAGTGTGGCACGTTGTTGTTCGTAGCTTGAAGGTAGAAGATGATTGAACACTAGAGTGCCCAGAAATTTGCACTCGACTATGTGTTAGTTGATTGTATAGGGAATGAGATTAAAGATGCAATTTGGGGAAATGACGGAGAGTTGTCTGAGATGGGCTTATAGGTGCCATCCAAAGGTGATTGTTTATAGAAATTAAACCAAGTCTAAGCTTGAATGTAACTGGGAGAAGTGTTAGAATAAATCTTTGATCGATTTAATTCTGAATGCCATGCTGGAATGGACCTGTGTTAAGTCGTGTCTGGAAATGTATTAGAAGGAATCTATGTAAGATTGCTTCAGGATAAGTCCGTGTGAAACTTTATCTGGAAAAGGAATCCATGTAAGATTCCTTCAGGATGAATCCGTGTGAAACTGTGTCTGGAGGTATATGAAATGGAATCTGTGTAAGATTTCTTTATGATGAGCCTACGTGAAGCTGCATCTAGAAATGTATGAGAAGGAATCTGTGTAAGATTGCCTTATGATAAGCCTGTGTAGGGCTGGTTTAAGAAATATATGGAAAGGAATATGCGTAGGGCTAATGAGTCCATGTGAAACTACATCTGGAGATATATAAGAAGGAACTTGGGTAGGGCTGCTTCTGGATGAGTCAGTGTAAAACTTCATCTGGAAATTCATGAGAAGGAACATGGGTAGGGCTGCTTCAGGATGAGTCTGTGTAAAACTTCATTTGGAAATGTATGAGAAGGAACTGGGGTATGGTTGCTTTAGGATGAGTCCGGGTAAAACTTCATATGGAAATGTATTGAGAAGGAACCTGGGTAGGGCTGCTTCATGACGAGTCCGAGTAAAACTTCATCTGGAAATGTATAAGAAGGAACCGGGGTAGGGTTGCTTCAGGATGAGTCTGGGTAAAACTTCATCTGGAAATGTATGAGAAGGAACCAGGGTAGGGTTTCTTCATGATGAATCCATGTAAAACTTAATTTGGAAATTTATGAGAAGGAACCTGGGTAGGGTTGCTTCAGAATAAGTCTGTGTAAAACTGCATCTGGAAATTATGAGAAGGAACCAGGGTAAGGTTGCTTCATGATGAGTCTGTGTAAAACTTCATATGGAAATTTATGAGAAGGAACCTGGGTAGGGTTGCTTCAGGATGAGTCCGGGTAAAACTTCATCTGGAAATGTATGAGAAGGAACCAGGGTAGGGTTGCTTCATGATGAATCCGTGTAAAACTTAATATGGAAATTTATGAGAAGGAACCTGGGTAGGGTTTCTTCAGGATGAGTCTGTGTAAAACTGCATCTGGAAATTATGAGAAGGAACCAGGGTAGGGTTGCTTCATGATGAGTCTGTGTAAAACTTCATCTGGAAATTTATGAAAAGGAACCTGGGTAGGGTTTCTTCAGGATGAGTCTGTGTAAAACTGAATCTGGAAATTATGAGAAGGAACCTGGGTAGGGTTGCTTCGTCTGGTCATGTAGATAGTTGCTCTAGCTTGTTTCAGGAATTAATTCATAATCAGTCGTTCACATATAGTTGTCCTGTCTTGCTTCAGGTATTAATCTGGAACTTGTTTTTTGTTGGTCATAGAGATAGTTGCCCTAGCTTATTTTAGGAATTAATCTCTAACCTATTTGAAAGAAAGATAGTTTCTCCGGCTTGTTTCGGGAGTTAATCTTCAATCTGCTCATGTAGATAGTTGTCCTGGCTTGTTTTAGGTATTAATCTACAATCAGTCATTCCCATATAGTTGTCCTGTCTTGCTTCAGGTATTAATCTGGAACTTATTTTTTTGTTGGCCATAGAGATAGTTGCCCTGGCTTGTTTCAGGAATTAATCTTTGACCTATTTGAGAAATGGTTGTGGTATTTGCCCAAGAGGACTTTTGTTGATTGACTTTTCCCTGCAGGGAAGAGGGTTAGTTGCATGCAAATGTATACATGGCTTGAAGATGTTCTCAAAATAAATGAGATTATGTTGTATGCATTTATCATGTATGTAATATGATGTATGAATGTGAAATATTTGTTGAAATGTATCTTTGCTTCGGAAAATAAATCCTTGACAAGTGTTGGAGAGCTCTGGGAAGTTAAATCCCGGAATACTGTTGGGGATGAAGAGTAGGCACATCTTCAAACCTTGTTTACAATGTTTCCATTGGGGATTTCTGTTTTGTTGTTTGAGGAAAATAATATGTTGGGGAATATTGGCTTTGGCTTGAGAAATCTCTGTGGAGAGTGTTGATTTCTGTTTGAGGGAAAGATGTTCAACAATTTTAGTTGTCAGTTACTCTACTGGGGAGTTATACCCTTTATCAGAGAGAATGGAAGTTAATAACTTGTCAGGGATAAAGAAGTTAATTGTTATCTGATAGGCTTCCAGGCTTTGCAGCAACTCACTGGTGATAGTGGTAAACACTACTGGGGAAGAAGAGCTTTGTTGATGACTTCACTGGGGATTAGGAGTTGTAGTCCCTTGATTTGTAATAGCTGGAGAGGTAAACTCAAGCTGGGGAGGACAGACTCAGCTGGGGAATATTGCTGTTTGTTGGGGAAATAAACCCCGTTGAAGAGAATATTTGACGAACTACTGAAGATGTGTTTTCTTTTGGTAGAGCTCCTTGAGGATTCTTCTTGAGACCAAACTCAGCTAGGGAGAGGGTTTTCCGAAGATTGAAACTCTGGCTGAGGATTGCATGAATCCAACTTTGTAAAGGTATCCATGAATTTGGCCTTGAGGGGTTTGTACCCTTATCCGTAAGGATTATTCCGTGGGGACTTGACTAGGGATCACTTTATGAAAAGGAATTTGTGGGAATTTGTCACTGCCCCTAGTAGTAAGTGTTGTGATACTTCCAGGAAATATTTACTTGGCAGCATGTAACCCTTTGCTGGAATTCAAATTTAATACCCCAAGTGATTCAGATGGAGATCTGCCCCTGGTTATGAGAGATTTCTTGGAATCTTGACCTGACTTCCCCAGATGGGTTGGACAATGACATGTCATGCCCCCTTGATTATGAGAGGTTTGTCATTGGAAGCGTCTTTCCAATTGAAGTGATTTTGTACTTTGAGAGAATCTATGTTCATTGGATATTCATCGTGCGAATTTCTCTGTTGTCAAACAAATTAGCTATATGCAAACAACGGTATTCAAACAACGCAAAGTTTATATTTGTCTTGAAGTTTTGAAAATGCATTTTTAGCAAATAGAATAATTTTGTAAGAATGTTGTGAAAATAAAATAAAATAAGTCAAAATATAAAATAAGTCAAAGTATAGTAAATAAAATATTTTTGTTCATGGGAAAATAAAATAAAATAAGTCAAAATATAAAATATATCATTTTTTTGTATTTTTTTAATGATTTTTAGTATTTTAGAAAAGAAATATTTAAGAAAAATAAAAAAATAAAATAAATAAACAAATAAATAAATACAAATGGGCCAGGGTGCAAATATGAAGCAGGGGGGGAGGTTAGAAAAAAGTCAGGCCCAAGATGGGGGGGGGGCCATGCGCTGGAAGGAACAAAAAAACAGAAAATGTAAAAACATTTGCAAAAGAGAGCGCTGAGGTTCGAACCCACGACTTCTATCAATAACACGTGCTGCCTTACCACTGGGGTGGCAGTACATCCGTTAATTTAAATGAAAGAATAAATACATAAGGTAAAACGTTTCCATGGCATGTACTTCGTCTTCAACCTTTAGCCAGTCGGACCACCTGTATCTCATTCATTTCTCAACAAAAATGGAAAATGAAAACATGAAAGTTCTGCTATTATTCCTCACGAATCTAACCATATAACTTATGTAAGCTAAAAGTCAAAGATGAAGATTAATTTTTTTGGCCCTAAATTGAAACCTAATTTTCCCAGAAATTTCAAATATAAAATTCTCTATACACAGTTAATATAAATGGGAACTATGAACATGGTCAGTTTTAGAGCAATGATATCTACATTTTATCTTCACAAATCAGAAACAAATGATGCTTGTATGAAGAGATGGAAGTTTGAAAATTACCTCTTGCAGCCGGAGTCATGAATGGAGTTTGAGCAACTTTTGAGATGGCCTGAGGATCTGTTTAGCTTGCCTGGACTTCCTTCAGTGTATTCTAACTCCTACTTTGCCTTGAAAGTCCCTGAATCTCTCTACTCAAGTCAACCCGCAAGCTTGATTTTTGAAAACGGTGGATAGTGACAGAGGAGTTACAGTTTTGAAACAGGGGCCTGGATTACTTTGGTATGATGTATAGAAGGTGTTTGAATGATTGGTTTTCAAAACGCACGAGTGGAAATGAAGATGATGAGTTTTGGCTCAAAACTGTCAAGTTAGGAAGTTTTGTGCAGCAATGGTGTTTTAAAGAGTTTTAGGGCCTTCAAGCTCGTGTGTTAGATTGCAAATAATGTATGTAATTATAGGCAAGAGGTTTTGAAGCATGAAACAACTCAAAAATTGAAATCACATGTTATGGCTTGGTTACTTGATTTTGAAGCAAAGTTGACAAACATGGTTTCAATGTGAAGTACAAGGATTTGTAGGGTGGTTAGCAGGTTGTAGATATATTTATTCTTGCTTTTAAATGTTTTGGAGTCAGAAACAACAATGTATGGGCTCAAGAAGAGGTTACATTGTGATTAAAGTCACTTTTCCAAAATGAAAGTGGTGACTCTCTTCCCAAAATGGAAATACAACTTGGATAATGGCTCAAATTCTTGGACAATGGCTCTATAAGTTGTGTAAACATTAAATTATTGAGTGATTAGCAAGTTTGAAACCTGCAAAGCAATATTTGTACAGCATGCTTGAAGATTGGATCAAGTGTTCTTCACAAAATGGCTTGTAATTCAAGTTTGAAAACCCTAACTTCTTGCCTTCGATTCTCCTTGCTCAAGAATGATATCAAGGAGTTCTTAGACATTTTGGAAATATTGCAATGTTCTCTACAACCCATCTTTGAATTTCTTTTGAAGATTCACCTTGGAATTATGTTAAAAATTGCCATGAAGTTAGGTAAAAAATCTGCCTAACTAGGGCAAAATTTCACTAAGTCTTTTTTAGTTCATGAGCATGTATTCACAAAATTATAACTTGAGATCCAAGCACTTTTGGAAGAAGTTGTGTGAAGAAAAGTTGTAGATTTTATGGAGATATACAACTTTCATGTTGGAATTTTCCTTTTAATCATCTTGTATCATAATGAAAAGATTGCTCAAAGTTATGAAAAAATAAGAAATTTTCAACACAGAAAAAATTTCTAAGTTTAGAAATTTTGAATTTTCAAAATGAAATCTTAATTTCTTGATTTCTTGATGAATAAGTTTCCTGTTTTGACATGTTTTTATGAATTGTGATCTTTGGCACTTGAATTTGACCAAGAAGTCAAAGTCTGACTTTTCAATATACAATTGACTTTTGATCAGTTGACTGCAAAATTTATCTATCAATCCAAAGGATTTGCAATGTTTTGAATCATGTCATTAGGTCAAAATGATGCAATTTGACTCTTGATATCATTACTTAAACCAATTGACCACTTTCTGGGTCAAAAATCAGAAATTGCCCTTTCCCAATCAAAACCCTAATTTTGACCATTTTGCCCTTTTGGAGATTTGATCAAATTTCTTGAGGAATTATGGTCCAAACTTTATCAAATGATACATATGAGTCTAAAATGTTGACGTGGACAAAAAATTATGAAGTTTGACTATAAATTGGCCATGGTTGACTTTTTCCCCAATATAGTTGATTTTTAGGTCAACTGTTCAATTGATTTATCAAAAGTGTGATCCAAGGCTTAAAACTTGACATGAATAATATTGGGAGTCCATAATGATACATGCAAGTCATATGAAGCATTGATAGTTCAAAAATCCTTGTGCAAACTCAAACCCTAATTTCTGTCATCAGTGCATAATGTGGTGTCTTGAGCTGATCGAACCATAGTGCAGTCTTGAGCCCAATGAGATCTTGTGAAAAAAATTCTTGATAAGTGAGAGGGAAAATTTTGGGGTACAACAGCTTCCCCTGTTTAATCTTCTTAAGCCTGAAGAGTTAGATTGGCATGTTTTGCCAGTCGTGACTCGAAGGTGGAAGATGATTGGACACTAAAGTGCCCATAAATTTGCACTCGGTGATGAGATCGTTGAGGGAATAGGCTTAAAGATGCCATTTGGAGAGGTGATAGAAAGCTGTAGGAAATGGGCTTAAAGATGCCATCCAAAAGTGATTATTTTTATTGTAATTTGTAAGCTGAAAGAATGAGCATCAGAATGGCGTCCGTGCCTGTAGCGTATCTGAACTGTATCTGGGAGCTGATTTTGATTGATTATCAGAATGGAATCCGTGTCTGGAGCATATCTGAATTGTATCTAAAAGCTAGTTCTGAATGAGTATCAGAATAGCATTCGTGTCTGGAGCGTATCTGAACTATATCTGAATGTTGTACTTGAATGAGTATCAGAATGGCATCCGTGTCTGGAGTGTATCTGAACTGTATCTGAGAGTTGAATTTTGAATGAGTTTCAGAATGGCATCCGTGTCTGGAGCGTATTCGAACTGTATCTGAGAGTTGAATTTGAATGATTATCAGAATGGCATCTGTGTCTAGAGCGTATCTGAGCTGTATCTGAGAAGTTGAATCTGAATGAGTATCAGAATGGCATCCGTGTCTAGAGCGTATCTGAACTGTATCTGAGAAGTTGAATCTGAATGAGTATAAAAAAGGCAACCATGTCTGGAGCGTATATGAACTGTATCTGAGAAGTTGAATTTGAATGAGTATCAGAAAGGCATCCATGTCTGGAGCGTATCTCTATTATATCTGAAAACTTTTGAACATTGCTAATGATAGCTTTTAATCTTATCCTGAAAAGGACAAAATGTTAGCTAAGATGCAAAGCCATTTTGTATGAAATGTATGATATAATGCATTCGTGTTATCAATGTTTATGATATATGGATGCAATGTATGCGTATGTGGGCCAGTTTGTTGTACTGCTGTTGGATTGGGGAAAATAAATCCCTGACTGCTGCTGCGGATATGGAGTATAAGTATTCATGTTGCAAAGTCTAAGTGTTGATGAATTTCTGCTTAGAGAAATAAACTCTGTTGTAAGGGAAATGCCATGTACTGCTTGTAAAATCCTGTTGCGAAATCCTGAGAAAATGAACGACTTCTACCGGGGATTGATAATTGGAAGCTCGTTCCGCTGGGAATTAAACTGCAAACTGTGGGGGATTTATGGAAATAGCTTAGAGAGATTTCCCTACCTCTTAAAGCCATTAGTAATTATCTTTTATTTTGTTTATTTGTAAACAGTAATTATGTTCAAATGCATATGTTCAACAATGAATCATTGGATGTTTTTGCAAACAAAACACAAGAGTAAAGAAAAACATATAGTTTTGCACTTTCAAAGGAATATCTTTGCATTGACTTTGAGTACGTATTTGTAAAATGAGACAAGCATTCTAGTAAGAGAATGCTGTCGTAAAAAAATGAAAATTCAGATACAAAGAAATTATAGCTATGTGTAATAATCCCATGGGATTCCCATTTTTCTATAGCCTTTGTATCTCCGAGCATCTTGTCTATTTGTTGCCTTGTCCGAAGATGATTGAATTGATCAAAACCTCTGAGTTTTTCAGGTAAAGCCAAAGGTTGTCTGTAAGGTGACCCAATGAGACATAGTCATACGCTTTATATTCCCTAACTTTTTCCTGGACCGCCCTTTCGAGTTTTTAGTCCACCGGGAAACCCTTTTTTGCCCAAGTCACCCTTTCGGGTTTTCAACTTGCCGGGTGTACATATTTTTTTGTTCTATCCCTAATTTTTGCCCGAACCCTTTTGGTTCGTCGGGATGCCCTTGTTTTGCCTAGGTATGTTAACCTAGCGGGTCTCTTATGCGTAGTATCTTTTGACTATGTCCGCATTCGCAGGATGCATCAGTTCGTCACCATCCATGGTGGTCAAAATCATTGCCCCACCAGAGAAAATGTTTTTGATTACAAATGGTCCTTCATAGGTAGGAGTCCATTTGCCCCTAGGATCACCTTGTGGCAGTATGATATGTTTGATCACCAGATCTCCAACTTGATACACTTGGCGTCTGACCTTTTTGTTGAAAGCCTTGATCATTCGTTTTTGATACATTTGACCATGGCAAACAACAGTAAGTCTCTTCTCATCAATCAAGTTCAGTTGATAAAGGCGAGTCTGAATCCAATCGTCTTTGTTCAGCCTTGTATCCTTCATAATTCTTATAGAGGGGATCTGAACCTCAATAGGCAAGACGACTTCCATGCCGTATGTGATACGATGGCAGAATCGACTGTTTTTACTGGTTTGCGTTTTGCGTTTTTTTGTATGCAAAATGTCGCGGTAAGCAAGATTCGCCACCGACTTTTATTTTATCCAATCATGGAAAAGGGAAAAGAACAGAAAAAACCTTTTTTCGAGATATTCTGAGTACGGGGGGTAGATTATAGAAAGGGAAGGTGTTAGCACCCTTTCTATCCATGTTTTTCCATGGGCTCTTAGGTACTTGCTCATTTTTCAAATTGCTTGTGCGTGCTTGTTTTGAAAAAAGTTTTACTTCGTGATAACCCTTGTATCAGTCCTCAAGAGTGTGACGAAGTTGTTTTTGAAAATTGGTTTTGAAAGGTGTTTGTGAGGAAAGTTTTGTTGAGCAAGTACTTAAGATTCTACCTACTCGAAAAAAGATGGTTCGTTCTCATTTCCTTTAGACAGTACTATTATACTATTAAGGAGTAGGTAGCACCGTCGTTGGAGTTGTAAGGGACATTCGAAAGGGACAAGTACAATCACTTAAGAAATGGTTAGAAAACTTTAGTAGTAACCCTATAATTTTAAGATCTTTCTGAGGTAACATCTCTGAGGCAACATTTCCGAGGCAACATTCGAACGGGACAATTTGATCTTTTTAGACTGGAGGGCAACCACTAAAATCTCCTATGCATAATGACTGTTTACTGAAGGCAACCGAAGTGAGGTAAACCCTAGGAGTGAATATGTGCATGTGAATTTTTCAATTAATTTAGTCTTTGCACATTAGGTGATCTACCATTTCAATTTCAAGATATTCTTTCCATACAATCCTATTAGCGTACATCTAGACAGTTAAATATTTGCAGGAGTTCAAAATGCAAAAAATAAACCTAGCTATTACAAGGCTTTGACAATTACATAATTATCTCGACTGAAAATAAAAATGCGGAAGCTTAAAACCCTAGTTACTATTACAAACCCGAAGCATTTACAATAATAGAAAAAAGAATTAAAATGCACACGGCGAATTTAATGCGAGAAAAAAAATTGAAAATCCTAAAAATCTGACCAGGAGATATTTAAGTTATTTTTTGAGAAAAGAATTAATTAAGTTATGTACGACTGAAACCCTAATTCTAATTATTTTTAATTATAAAAAGAAGTTGAAATTAACCTAATCTAAACTAAATTAAATAATTCAAGAGAATAAAATATTTTACAAAAAAAAGGTTTTTATGTATTTTTGTGGTTTTTTATTTGAGGAAATCAATTTAATTGTAAAATTTAAAACCTAATTTCTACTTAATTTTAATTGAAACAAAATAATCAAATGAACTAATTAACCTAATTTATTTTCGAAAAAATATTAATTTGAATAAATATTTAATTATGTATTTCTATGATTTTTTTTGGTTTTATAAAAAATAATAATTTTTTGTGGTAATTAATTAAAACAAATAAAGAAACTAATTGAAGAAATTAAAAAGAAAATAGAAAAGAAAAGCAAACTGGGCCAGATTGAGTTGAATGAGGGAGGTGTATACTGAATTTATCCAAGCCCATGAAGCTATGGCCCAGTCCCACGTGAGATCCAATGTTGTGCAAGCCTGTGGATGCACCATAGTCTTTCATTGATGGGCGTTGGATCTGGCTAGCGATGAATCCAATGGCAGGATAGTGACAGCGCATGGTAGGCGTTTGAGATGACAATGCATAGGAAACTGCAAGTGAAAGTTAGGAAAATAAAATTGCCGAGACTTGGGATCGAACCCAGGTCCTCACACTCAATGCCAAACGCGCCTTGCCATCTGAGCCAGGTGACTTGTTTGTTAGTATAATAACAACAATTAATATTATATAAAAAATAAGTGGATTAATTAATAAAAGAAAAAACGCGCGCCAGCTTTCAAATAGTCCAATGATGATTGAACACGTTATCTTCTTCTTCCTCATCCGTCGTTTTAGATCCTTGCTTTTTACCTACGGAAAGCTTCGTAGCCATAGCCCTGCAAACTTCAAAAATCATCAAAACGCATGATAAATAAATTCTAGTTACATGGTTCAATTTATCTTGGTGCCACGATCATCATGGTACCCTGTTCTTGGCCTAATTTAGCCTGTAGAGAAAAACCCTAAAACGGCCATGTAAACCCTAACAATGGCAAACACGAATACAAACATCAAAACTTCAATTAAATCATCCAGGCATGTTGCAAATACATCAATAATCACAAATACATCATTAAAATATGCTTATGATACAAGGATTACTGTAATCGATTTTGAAATAAAGGGCAAACTGTATGAATGCTAGGGGGAGATTATGGGCGTGAGAATGCGTGCAACTGATCGTATTAGCTTCTGGGAAGGTCCAAGAAACGATTGGAAGTGTTGGAATGGCTTGAATTGATCTATAATTTCAAAAACGATCCAACACTTTTTATCACTTTTTTTGAATTTTGTTTGGTGTTTTTACGACTGTAAATCCTTGTGTCATGCTTTGTTCTTGTCCAATATATATCTAGGAATGAATTAGGGTTACAAACTTGGATTGGATCTTTGCAATTATGAGAGATTTGATTTGATTTTCAATCTACATGTAAAATTTCTATTTTGAGCCAAATCATCCTTTTCTTGTACCAATTATGCTTGATTCGTTTTGGCCTTGATAACTCAATATATTTTGATTGCCAACCTGTCCAAAAACCAAATCAAATCATATCTTTGCTATTATTCATCAATTATTTGATTTAATTCAATTTTTAATTAATAAAAAATCAAAATAATTTGAAAAATGAAGCAAATAAGTTAGGTGCAAGCATAAAAAGTTAGGCCCATTTAGCAAAAAATGCATTTTGAGCACATTTGACTTTTGGCAATTTTGCAAAAAAGGTCAACTTCGACAAGACATATCTCCTCCAATTTTAACCCTAGAGAGGTGTTATTTTACTTTTTATAAAGTTTAGGATGTCCCCTAAGCAACCTTTTTGGTCTCATCTCAATTGAGTCTTCCATGTTCATGTAAGAAGCTTTGACCCAAAAAGTGTTTTGTTAACTTTTCAAAAGGACCTATAATATGGAAATTCATATATTTTTGTGAGTGCATATGTTGAACTTGAGGGATGAAGATGAATTGCAGTTAATTGCATCCTCTTCAAAATGAGCCTTGGATGTAAAATTTCTGATAAAGTATGAGGAAGTTATGCTTGGTCAAAGTTTGGTTGACTTTTCTAGAGAAACCCTAATTTAGCAACTTTTGGGTTTTGATGAATTTGGAGCATTCCTTGAGGAATCATGATAAACCCTTGATCAAATGATGGATATAAATTCAAAATGTTGATGTTGACCAAAAATCTTGAAATTTGACTGTATGTGGGCCACCGTTGACTTTTGACCTAGTATAGTCGATTCTCAAGCATCTGAGCAGTTGACTGAGCAAACTTCTTGTGAAAGGCTTGAAATTTGACATGGAGGGTCTTGAGAACATATTAAGACCATGGAGAGCATATGAGGCCTTTGTGGTTCACCCATATTGATGAAAATGGAAACCCTAATTTGAGGTATACTGCCTTAGGAGAGAGTATGTTTGGTCCACTCTTGGGCAACCTTGAGCAAATTGAAGATCTCAATGGACATGTATTGAGTAAAATGTGGGAAAATTTTGGGGTACAACACCGTAAACCAGAGAATAGGGTGTTTCCCCGGTTGATGTGCGAGTTGTGGTACGATACCCGTGGAGAACGAACGACAGCATCTCATGCCAGTCTTTGTATGTGACTGTCATTTTCTTTATGATCTTTTTAATGTTCTTATTTGCAGCTTCGACAACACCATTCATCTTTGGCCGGTAAGGGGAAGAATTGTGATGTTGGATCTTGAATTGTTCGCACAAGGCGGTGATCATAGTGTTGTTGAGATTTGTACCATTGTCAGTGATGATCCTTTCCGAGATACCGTACCGGCAAATGAGATTTTGCTTGATGAAACGGGCAACAACATTCTTGGTAACAGAAGAGAAGGAAGCTGCCTCAACCCACTTTGTAAAATAATCAATGGCCACTAAGATGAGGCGGTGTCCGTTGGAGGCCGTCGACTTGATTTCCCCAATCATATCAATTCCCCACATAGTGAAGGGCCAAGGATCCGTCAAGACGTTCATACGAACCAGAGGTACATGCACCTTGTTAGCATAAATCTGGCATTTATGGTAGGTTCGAGAGTGTTGATAGTAATCTGCTTCCATGGTAGACCAGTAATAGCCTGCCCGTAGGATTTTCTTTGCCATCGTATGCCCACTGGAATGGGTGCCAAAAGTGCCTCCATGCCATTCATCCATGATCCTTTCAGCTTCAACCTTATCTATGCACTGAAGTAACACAGATTCATGATTGCGTTTGTACAGGATGCCCTTACTAAGGAAAAATTTATCAGAGAATCTCCTTAAGAACTTCTTATCATTGATTGAAGCTCCTTCTGGATATTCTTGAGCCTCGAGATACTTCTTGACTTCGTGAAACCAAGGACGGTCCACTACTTCTTCAGTATTAATCTCGTGACAGTGCGATGGTTCCTCCATTCGTTCGATGGTGATCTAGGGAGCCTCTTTATCCCAATTAAGTTTAAACATAGATGACATTGTGGCTAGAGTGTCTGCTAGCTGATTTTCTTCTCGTGGGAAATGCTCGAAGGTAATCTTCTCAAAATGTGGTAGCAACGTCAAAACATGTTCTTTGTAAGGGATAAGGTTTGGATGTTTGGTGTCCCATTCCCCTTTGATCTGGATGATAACCAAAGTTGAGTCTCCGAATACATTTAAAGATTTGATCCCCAAGTCTATGGCAGCTTTGAGACCAAAGATGCATGCTTCGTATTCTGCCATGTTGTTTGTACAATTGAAGTAGAGTCTTACGGTAAAGGGAGTATGACACCCTTCCAGAGATATGAGTACAACACTGATACCATTTCCAAGTGCATTGGATGCCCCATCAAAGAACAGGGTCCATCGGGATCCTTTTTCAGGTCCGTCATATGGCCTGAATTCTTCATAATTATTTACCGTCATGATGTCTTCATCTGGAAATTCGAACTTCATGGATTGGTAGTCTTCTACAGCTTGGTGAGCAAGGTGATCAGCTAATACACTGCACTTTATTGCTTTCTGTGTAGTATACTGTATGTCATATTCCGTCAGGATCATCTGCCATCTCGCTATTCTCCCAGAAAGAGTAGGCTTCTCGAAGATGTATTTTATCGGATCCATTTTAGATATCAACAAAGTAGTATGAGTCAGCATATACTGTCTTAGCCGGCGAGCAGCCCATGCCAGAGCGTAGCAAGTTTTCTCGAGCAGTGAATATCTGGTTTCACAGTCGGTAAACTTTTTGCTCAGGTAGTAAATAGCATGCTCTTTTCGGCCAGACTCGTCATGCTGCCCCAATACACACCCCGTTGAGTTTTCTAAAATAGTCAGATACATTATCAACGGTCTTCCCTCGACTGGTGGCATCAACACATGAGGCTCTTGTAAGTATTATTTTATTTTGTCAAAAGCAACTTAGCACTCATCATTCCATTTGACTACCTGATCTTTCGTCAACAATTTGAAGATTGGTTCACAAGTAGCTGTCAGGTGAGAGATGAATCTGGCAATGTAGTTCAAACATCCCAAGAACCCTCTGACTTCCTTCTCAGTACGAGGAGAAGGCATCTCTTGTATTTCTTTTACCTTGGCAGGATCTACTTCAATACATTTGTTCCTGACAATAAAGCCTAGGAGTTTACCAGACCGTACCCCAAATGTGCACTTGTTTGGATTCAACCTCAGTTTCTACTTCTTCAATCTCTTAAATAGTTTTTATAAGTGATCAAGATGCTCTTCTCCTGTTTGAGATCTGGCTATCATGTTGTCCATATAGACCTCTATTTCGTGATGTATCATGTCGTGAAATTAAGCTACCATGGCACGTTGATAGGTTGCCCCAACATTCTTCAGTCTGAATGGTATTACCTTATATCAGAAAGTGCCCCACTGCGTGACAAAGGTTGTTTTCTCCATGTCCTCAGGCGCCATTTTGATTTGGTTGTAACCTGAGAATCCTTCCATGAAGGAAAACACTTTGTGCTGTGCCGTATTGTCGACTAGAATATCAATATGGGGGGAGTGGAAAATCATCCTTAGGGCTTGCCCTATTCAAATCTCTGTAGTCCACACACATTCGCACCTTGCCGTCCTTTTTGGGCACTGGAACAACATTGGAAACCCATTGGGGATAAGAGGTGACAGCCAAAAATCCAGCGTTGAATTGCTTCATGACTTCTGCTTTAATCTTTTCTGACATATCAGGCCTCATGCGGCAAATATTTTGCTTTACTGGCGGACAATCCTCTCTTATAGGCATATGATGTACAACAATATTTGCATCAAGTCCTGGCATGTCTTCATACGACCAGGAAAATACTTCAACATAATCGTGTAATAACTGAATCAGACGCTCCTTAATACTGGGTTCCAGATTGGCACCCACCTTGACCTCTTTTTTGTCTTCTTTGGTACCTAGGTTGATTGTATCTACGGGTTCCTCGTGAGGCTGAATGGTTCTCTCTTCTTGTTGTAGTAGTCTGGCAAGTTATCCTGGTACTTCAAAATCTTCGTCTCCTTCGTCTTCGGCTTGGTAGATTAGATTCTTAGAGTCACAAAAGGCCATAAAAGTATTGTTACCCATGGGATCCCGAATGGATGTATACCTGCATTGTGAGCGTGAGTGTGTGTAAGGGTATAACTATCTTTGAAAGAAATAAAAATGTAAAAAGAAAAATAATGAGCATAAAAGTTTGTATGCAAAAACGTCCATGATTCATTGATGTCATATGAAAATGAGATAATAATCCTTACAAATAGACCATTTTGCCTCGGGTAAAACACAAGGTTTTAAGAGTGCGAAGTGTTTTAATATTACATATCCAACAAAATGTAAAGATAAATTACTGTGGGATAAAAGTGATCAGGACAAATCTCTAGCCTCCCAGTTGTTGAGCCCTCCACAGACAGTCGGAAATATTCAATCCTCCAAGTCATAGCTATCTTCATCTCCTTCTACGACGTTGACCTCACGGTTGCTGATCTTTAGGGGTGGTCCTCCGGCGTAAGCGCTGCGTACAACCTTCTGAGCACTTGAAGTGAAACCCAAGCCAAAATTGTCCGACTTATATGGGATATCCGGGAGTTGTCCCCAGATAGTGCATCCTCCTTCTTCTACCACTGCTTTGGCATCCTTTAGATATGACATCCGGAGTGGAGGCCTTGTAATCTTGGGAATAGCCTTGGTTACTGCCACATCTTGCGGGACCTCTTCAAAGTGTTGAAATGGAGTTTTAATAAATTCACCATCTAATTCCACATATCTAAAGGAATTGATATGGCTGATCATATACTCTTCTTCTCTATGAACGGTGATAATCTTCCCTTGAATTGGATATTTCAGCATTTGGTGCAACGTAGAAGTGACAACGCCAGCATTGTGAATCCATGGTCGACCTAGCAAGCAGGAAAATAAGGGATGGATATCCATTACATAAAAAGTTGAATCAAATGTTTGTGTTCCAACTTTTATGGGAATGTCTACCTCCCCATGTACCATCCTTTTCGAGCCGTCAAAAGCCTTTACTACTATGTTACTTGGCTTCAATGTCAATCCCTCACAGTCAACCCTATCATGAGCTTTTTTAGGCAATACATTCAGAGATGAGCCAGTGTCCACCAAAACATGGGCCAAGGTTGTGCCCCTACATTCAACTGATACATGAAATGCCTCATGATGCTTCCTTCCTCTTGGTGTTAAATCAACATCCGAAAAACCTAGACCATTATCTGCAGTTAAGCTGGCTATGCAGTCTTGAAACTGATAGACAGATGTCTCTTGGGGTACCTCGGCTTGATCAAATGATGGATATAACTTCAAAATGTTGATGTTGACCAAAAATCTTGAAATTTGACTGTATGTGGGCCACATTTGACTTTTGACCTAGTACAATCGATTCTCAAGCATCTGAGCAGTTGACTGAGCAAACTTCTTGTGTAAGGCTTGAAATTTGACATGGAGGGTCTTGAGAACATATTAAGTTCATGGAGAGCATATGACGCCTTTGTGGTTCACCCATCTTGATGAAAATGGAAACCCTAATTTGAGGTATACTGCCTTAGGAGAGAGTTTGTCTGGTCCACTCTTGGGCAACCTTGAGCAAATTGAAGATCTCAATGGACATGTATTGAGTAAAATGAGAGGGCAAATTTTGGGGTACAACAGCTTCCCCTGTTCAATCTTCTTAAGCCCTGAGGATGTAGATTTGTTAGCCTGCCTTTCGTGATCTGAAGGTGGAGGATGATTGAACACTAGAGTGCCCAGAAATTTGCACTCGCATAAAGTGGAACTTGATTTGTGATATCCGGAATGGGCTTATAGATGCCATTTGGATAATGGAAGATTGTCGGAGATGGGCTTAAAGATGTCGTCCTGGATGCAACGGAGAATTGTCGGAGATGGGCTTAAAGATGCTATCTAGAGAATGTTGATTTCCTGAGATATTCCTTTGATGAGAGTCCCTGATGCTGTTGTTGATGAGGAATCTGCTGAGGAACGTTGGTATCTGTCTTGGGAGAAATAGAATTTTAGGAGCTTCAGTTGTCTGTTACTCTACTGGGGAAATAACTTCGACTTGAGGAAGCGAAAGTGAACTGCATATCTGGTCAGGGTATATGCTGCATCACGACTTACTGGGGAAATGCAAAACCAATCGTGTTTGATCAGGTCCAAGTCCTACAGTGTTTTGGACTGCTATTTGGAGATAAGAGAGAAGGAACCAGGATAGTAGGGTTACTTAGATATGAATGCCTAGATAGTAGGGCTGTGAGAAGGAACCCGGATAGTAGGGTTACTTCGATATGAAAGCCTGGATAGTAGGGCTGTGAGAAAGAACCTGGATAGTAGGGTTACTTGGATATGAATGCCTAGATAGTACGGCTGTGAGAAGGAACCTGGATAGTGGGGTTACTTCGATATGAAAGCCTGGATAGTAGGGTTGTGAGAAGGAACCTGGATAGTAGGGTTACTTTGATAAGAAAGCTTGGATAGTAGGGCTGTGAGAAGGAACCTGGGTCGTAGGGTTACTTCGATATGAAAGCCTGGATAGTAGGGCTGTGAGAAGGAACCTGGATAGTAGGGTTACTTCGATATGAAAGCCTGGATAGTAGGGTTGTGAGAAGGAACCTGGGTCTAGGGTTACTTCGATATGAAAGCCTGCATAGTAGGGCTGTGAGAAGGAACCTGGATCGTAGGGTTACTTCGATATGAAAGCCTGGATAGTAGGGATGTGAGAAGGAACCTGGGTCGTAGGGTTTCTTCGAAATGAAAGCCTGGATAGTAGGGCTGTGAGAAGGAACCTGGTTCGTAGGGTTACTTCGATATGAAAGCCTGGATAGTAGGGCTGTAAGAAGGAACCTGGGTCGTAGGGTTACTTTGATATGAAAGCCTTGATAGTAGGGCTATGAGAAGGAACCTGGGTCGTAGGGTTACTTCGATATGAAAGCCTGGATAGTAGGGTTGTGAGAAGGAACCTGGATAGTAGGGTTACTTTGATATGAAAGCCTTGACAGTAGGGCTGTGAGAAGAAACCTGGGTCATAGGGTTTCTTCGAAATGAAAGCCTGGATAGTAGGGCTGTGAGAAGGAACCTGGGTCGTAGGGTTACTTCAAAGCGATGGTGTAGATTAGTTGACCCGTTTGGTTTCGGGAATTGAGTTTCCATTAGTCGTCTGCATATGTGACTTGCACATCTGCTAAATTTGTTGAAGCTAATCCTCTTTTCCTGAAAAGATATCAGGGTTAGTTATATGCGATGCATGAAATTCAGGGTGAGATGATGTTCTCAAAATAAATGAGATTATGTTGTATATTATATGTATGCATATGTCATAATGTATGTTCATGAAATGCTATCGGGGTATGCTCGCGTCTTGGGAAAATAAATCCCTGACGGTTACTGGAGATTTGTAAATATTCTGTCGGGAAGGGATGCTGGAGAATAACTCTGTGGGGACCAACTTAGGGGAAGAGATAATTTGTTGGTAGACCTGCGGATCCGGAGGAATAAACTTAGTTGGGAATGAAATTTCGTTTCTTGGAGATGATGAGCTATGTTGGAGATTGAGCTTCTTTATATGTAGAAATAAAATCCGCTTGGGGGATGAAATTTACTGACCCGCCCGCCATTATGAACCTCGGTTGGGGAGAGTATTGTCTTGTTTCAGGAAAGCTGACATCAATGCCTTTGGATACTTTTACTTTGTGGGGAGTGTATGTACCAATAATTATGTTCCCACGGTGGCTCTATCCCAGTAC
Source organism: Vicia faba (assembly GCA_948472305.1). Classification (NCBI taxonomy): domain Eukaryota; kingdom Viridiplantae; phylum Streptophyta; class Magnoliopsida; order Fabales; family Fabaceae; genus Vicia; species Vicia faba. The sequence continues at coordinate 944,630,347 of OX451735.1, forward strand.
CTGTAGGGCAGAGTAACCGTAGGGTTTGTCACTTCTTGTTTTTCCCTGTTTCTGGAATTACGAGTAATTGTCTTTTGTTTCTTATGTAAATATTTATGAGCGACAATCATTTTCAAATGCATATATCAAAAATAAATTATTGGATGTTCTTGCAAAACAAAATAGAAAAAGAAAAAACAAATTGAAGTTTCTTGTGAAAATGACCTGTATTGATTTTTGAAGTTGGCCAGTAATAGGCGTTTTGCACAAAGAGGTTGACGTTCTAGTAAGAGATCACCGCCGAAAAATAGAAATTACAATTTGTGTAAAAGAAATAAAAACAACTATGTGAAACAACCCCATTGGGTTCCAACTCTGCTATTGCCATTATATCTTCAAGCGTCTCATCACTTTGCTACTTGGCCGAAGGTTAATCAGATTTGTTGGCACCTGTGATACGGTGGCAGAACCGACTGTTTGAATGCTGGTTTGCGTTTTGCGTTTTGTGTTTGCAAAATGTCGCGTTAAGCAAGAGTCGCAACCGACATTTATTTCATCCAATCTTGGAAAGGAAAAAAGTACAGAAAAAATCCTTTTTCGAGATGTTTCTGAGTACGGGGGGCAGATTATAGAAAGGGAAGGTGTTATCACCCTTTCTATCCTTGGTTTTCCATGGGCTCTTAGGTACTTGCTCATCTTTTTTAAAATTGCTTGCGTATGTGCTTTGCTTTGAAAATGTTTTACTTCGTGATAACCCTTGTATCAGTCCTCAAGAGTGTGACGAAGTTGTTTTGTAAATTTGTTTGAAAAGTGTGAGTACGAAAAGCTTTGATTTGAGCAAGTACCTACTAGCATCTACCTACTCGAAAAAAAATTGTTTCTATTTTCGTTTCCTTCAGACAACAATATCCTACCATTGAGAAATAGGTAGCACCGTCGTTGGAGTTGTAAGGGTCAATTCGAAAGGGACGTACGATCACTAAAGCAATGTTAGGAAACCTTAGTAATAACCCTAGGGTCTTAAGATTATATTCGAGGCAACATTTCTGAGGCAACATTTCCGGGGCAACAGTCGAATGGGACATTTGATCTTTTTAGAGAGGAGGGAAACCACTAAGACAACCTATACTTAATGATCGTTTACCGAAGGCAACCGAAGAGAGAGTATACCCTAAGAGTGATATGTGCGTGTGATTTGTTTCAGTTATTTACCTTTGCACATGAGGGTTTTCTAACCGTATTAATTTGTCATGCATTCTTGTCATACAATCCTATTAGCATACATCTAGCCAGTTAAATATTTGCGGGAATTAAAAATGCGAGAAAGTAAATCTACGCTATTACAAGGCTTCGGGGAGAGGGGTTAATTACGTAGCAAAAAAAACCGGGAAAAAATGATAAGTAAAAACCCTAAATTAAACTATTACAAACCAGTGAGCAATTACAAAAATATTGTCAAAATAAAAAATAAGCGCGCGATGAATCAAATATGAAACGACTAGGGTTTTGACCCTTGACTAAACCTATTTGCGATTGATTAAAAAAAGTTTTTGTCATGTTTTTTTATTTAAGAAAACAATGAACTAATTAAATTAAAGAAAAATCCTAAATTCTAATTAATTTTAAATTAAGAAAAATAAATTAATTCCCCCTAAAAAACCTATTTTTGTATTTTTGGTTTATTTGAGAAAAAATAAGAGAAAATAAATCAAGAATTTATCCTAATTTCTATTTGATTTTGTTTATGAAAATAAATTAAAATTTCCCTAAGTTAAATTAAATTACACTAACAAAATTAAATTTGATAAAAAAAAATCTAATTCTAATTTTTATGAATTTTTGATTTTATGATTTTATAAAAAAATATTAATGGTGCTAATGAAAATAATTAAAGAAATATTAAAAGAATTAAAAAAGGGAAAAAATAAAAAATGAAAAAAGGTATAGAGATAGGCCTGCTGTCAGCAGATCTGAGGGTGCTGAATTTTTGATGGATCCAGAGGATGATGATCCTCAGAAGATGCTGGCACTGGATCTACTAGAGTGGAATTCAGAAGATGATGACCCTCAGAAGATGGTGGGCACTGGATCTGATCCTAGATGGTGGGTCCAGCAGATGACCAGAGAACACTTGATCTGGTTCTGGTTGAGGGATCCAGAAGATGATGACTCTCAGAAGGGGTATGTGCTGGATCTGGTGAAAACAAATGGAGAAAATGTCAAAAACTCGCGCCTGGGATCGAACCCATGGCACGAGTTTCTGATTTCCTTCCTCTGACCAACTGCGTTGGATGTTAACTTGTTAATATAATAAAAACAAATAATATATTAGAAAAAAACAAGTTTTTGGCCAAAATAACGCGCCAGAATTTAAACCAGCCAATCAAGTTGTGACACGTTGTTGTCTTCTTCCCTGGAACTTTCGTTTTAGGCTCTGAACCTTTACCCACAGACGCATGTCTGTTGCTGAAACCTGTGTAATTCAAGAATCAAGCACATGCAATATAAATTCAATTGGGGACCATGAATCAACTGGATTTGAAACTCTGATCATCATGGTACCCATTATCAGGCCTAATTTTGCTTGAAACCTAAAGCCCCAAATTGGAACATGAAACCCTAACAATGGCAAAAGCTTATTCATGCACTGTAAATTAAATCAAACTACCCAGAAACATTGCAAACATGATGATGAATACAAATATATATTTTAAACATGCTAAATATACAAGAATTAATGTAATCGAATTTTGATAATTTTGCAAACCGTGAGAGTGATAAGGCGTAATTCTGAATGTTCTGACGTCTGTAAATGATTGGGAATGCTTCCTGAAGTGCCAAGGAATTTATTGGGAACCTCAACACACCTTGAATTGGCCTGTGGAAGGAGATTCGTTTCACACTTTTCTTGAATTTTTCAAGTTTTGTTCTGGTTCTTGGAGGCAGGTTGTGCACGAAAATCCTTCTCCCCAGGGTTCCATAAACTTCAGTATATGTATTGAAACCAATTAGGTTAACAATTTTGGATCCAATCTTGAGAATTCATGAATGGAATATTTTATTTTTAAGCCATATGATATTTTTCCATAATCATGCCAATCATGCCTTTCTTGTACCAATTGCCAATGATATGATTTTATTTTGATCTTCCAGCATAATGAGCTTATGATTTTGTCTAAAAATCCAATCAAAACAAATCTTTGCTATTATTTACCAATTATTTGATTTAATTTAATTTTTAATAAATAAAAATCAAAATAAAATAAATAATGAAGCAAATAACATGTGAGTGAGAATTTGGGTCGTGGACCATGTTATAATTGAGGTGCAAGCATAAAAAGTTGGGCCCATTTAGCAAAAAATGCAAATTTGAGCACATTTGACTTTTGGAAACTTTGCAAAAATGGTCAACTTGGCCAATGCATAACTCTCTCTATTTTGACCCTAGAGAGGTGTTCTTGGACTTTTTAGAAAGCTTAAGATGTCCTATAATAAACCCTTTTGGTCTCATCTCAATTGAGTCTTCCATGTTCATGTATGAAGCTTTGACCCAAAAGGTGTTTTTCTTGACTTTCCAAAATGACCTATAATGTCAAAATTCATATCTTTTTGTGAGTGCATATTCTGAACTTGGGAGATGAATATGAATTGTAGGAAATTGCATCCTCTTCAAAATTAGCTTTGGATGGGTCATTTCTGATAAAGTATGAGAAATTTATGCTTGGTCAAAGTTGAGTTGACTTTTCCTACAAAACCCTAATTTAGCAACTTTTGGGTTTTGATGAATTGTGAGTAATCTCTGAGGAATCATGATCAAACCTTGATAAAATGATTAATAATAATTCAAAATGAGGATGTTGACCAAAAATCTTGAAGTTTGACTGTATGTGGGCCATAATTGACTTTTGACCTAACATAGTTGATTTTCAGGCAGTTGAGCAATTAACTGAGCAAACTTCCTCTACAAGGCCTGAAACTTGACATGGATGAACTTGAGAACATTTTAGGACCTTGGAAAGAATTTGGGATCCTTTGGACTCAAGTATCTTGATGGAAAATGGAACCCTAATTTGAGGTAAACTGTCTTAGGAGAGAGTTTGTCTGGTCAACTCTTGAACTTCCTTGAGCAATTTGGGGACCTCACTTGACACTTGTTGAGAAATATGGGAGGGCAAATTTTGGGGTACAACAACTTCCCATGTTCAATCTTCTTAAACCTGAAGATGTAGATTGGTTGTCTGCCTTTCATGATCTAAAGGTGGAAGATGATTGAACAATAGAGTGCCCATAAATTTGCACTCGCCTGAAGTGATACTTGATTTGTGATATCGGGAATGGGCTTATAGATGCCATTTGGTAGTTGCTAGAGCATTTTTAGAGATGGGCTTAAAGATGCCATCCGAAGAGATATCGATCGCACAAGAGATTCCTTTGCGAGAACTCGTATACCTGTTGTTGAGGAGAACTTTGATGGGGAAATGTGAAATCAATTGTGTTTGATTGGGTCCCGGTCTTACAGTGTTACAGACTGCTGTCTGGGGATGAAAGAGGAAGAACCCGGATAGTAAGGTTATAAGAAGGAACCTGGACAGTAGGGTTTGAGAAGGGACCTGTATAGTAGGGCTGTGAGAAGGAACCTGGATAGTAGGGTTACTTCGATATGAAAGCCGGGCTAGTAGGGCTGTGAGAAGGAACCTGGATAGTAGGGTTACTTCGATATGAAAGCCGGGAAAATAGGGATGTGAGAAGGAACCTGGATAGTAGGGTTACTTTGAAATGAAAGCCTGGATAATAGGGCTGTGAGAAGGAACTTGGATAGTAGGGTTACTTCGAGATGAAAGCCTGGATAGTAGGGTTTGAGAAGGAACTTGGATAGTAGGGTTACTTCGATATGAAAGCCTGGATGGTAGGGCTGTGAGAAGGAACCTGGATAGTAGGGTTACTTCAATATGAAATCCTGGATAGTAGGGCTGTGAGAAGGAATCTGGAAGGTAGGGCTGTGAGAAGGAACCTGGATAGTAGGGTTACTTCGTTATGAAAGCCTGGATAGTAGGGTTGTGAGAAGGAACCTGGATAGTAGGGTTACTTTGATATGAAAGCCTGGATAGTTGGGCTGTGAGAAGGAACCTGGATAGTAGGGTTACTTCGATATGAAAGCCTGGATAGTAGGGCTGTAAGAAGGAACTTGTCTGGTAGGATTACTTCAATATGAAAGCCTGGGTAGTAGGGATGTGAGAAGGAACCTAGATGGTAGGGTTACTTTTGTCGCACCGATGATTACTCTGTTTAGCTTTGAGTGTTGATCATGGACCTGCTGGAAATTGTTGGTAATAATTGTCTTTCTTGAAATAAATACAGGGTTAGTTATGTGCGATGCACGAGATGCATTGTATGATGACGTCTCTCAAAATAAATGAGACTGTGCTATATGTAATGCATGCACATGTCATGATGTATGAACATGAAATGCTGATGTAACAAACTGAGTCCGGGAAAATAACTCCATGACTGCTGTTTGGAGAGTGTGAGAAATGGTATTCTTGACTGCTGTAACAAACCATAGTTCCTCTGCTTCTGTTAGGGATGGTGAACAACGATGACTATGTTGGGGATTTGCCCCTTGGCTAGTAAATATTTTGCCGGACGAGACCCTGTCTGAGGATAACTCTGCGGGGAAATAACTCTATTAGAGAGGAGATACTCTGGTGATAGATCTGCTGATTTGGAGAAATAAACTCCACTGGGGATGAATTTTCGTTGCTGGTGATAATGATTTCTGTTGGAGATTGAATTTCTTCTTGTGAGAGAAATAAACTCTGCTTGGGGGAAAATTTACTGACTCACTCACGATTGTGAACCTCAGCTGGAGAGAGTTATGTCCTGTTCGGAAAGCTAACACCGCTGTCTTTGGATACCTTTTACTCTGTGGGGAGTGTATGTACCACTACTCATGTTCTTGAGCTAGCTCTATCCCTGTACCTGATGGGCAGAGTAACTGTAGGGTTTGGGCACTTCTTGTTTGTCCCTGTTTCTGGAATTACGCGTAATCGTCTTTTGTTTCTTATGTAAATATTTATGAGCAGCAATTATTTTCAAATGCATATATAAAAAATGAATCATTGGACGTTCTTGCAAAACAAAACGGAAAAAGAAAAACAAATTGAAATTTCTTGTGAAAATGAATTGTATTGATTTTTAAAGTTGGCCCGTAATAGACATTTTTGTACAAAGAGGCTGACGTCCTAGTAAGAGAACGCCGCCGAAAGAAATTACGATTTGTAAAAGAAACAAAAGTAGCTATGTGAAACGATCCCATCGGGTTCCAACTCTGCTATTGCCCTTATATCTTCAAGCGTCTCATCACCTTGTTATTTGGCCAAAGGTGGATCAGATTGATTGGCTCCGCCTGAGCTTGATAGTCGATGCCGAAGTCTGGTTGCAAGATAATCCAATGAGACATAGTGTTACGCTTTGATCCCTAATTTTTTCCTGTACCGCCTTTTCGGGTTTTCAGTCCACCGGGATACCCTTTTTTGCCCAAGTCGCCTTTTCAGGTTTTCGACTTGCCGGGTGTACAGTTTTTTTCATTTTCATCCCTTACTTTTGCCCGAACCCTTTTGGTTCACCGGGAAGCCCTTATTTTTGCCTAGGCCAGTCAACCTAGCGGGTCTTTCGATTATGCGTAGTATTTTTTCACTAAGTCTGCATTGACAGGGTGAGGAAGGTCGTCACCATCCATGGTGGTTAGAATCATAGCTCCTCCTGAGAAAATGTTCTTAACAACAAATGACCCTTCGTATGTGGGAGTCCATTTGCCCCTGGGATCACGTTGCGGCAGTATGATGCGTTTGATCACTAGATCCCCGACCTGATATTCTTGACGTCTGACTTTCTTGTTAAAAGCCTTGATCATTCACTTTTGATACGTCTGACCATGACAGATAGCAGTAAGTCTCTTTTCATCGATTAGATTTAGCTGATCAAGTCGGGTTTGGATCCAGTCGTCTTTGTTCAAACCCGCATTCTTCATAATCCTGAGAGAGGGTATCTGGACTTCGATGGGTAGGACTACCTCCATGCCATATACCAGAGAGTAGGGTGTTTCCCCTGTCGATGTCCGTGCTGAGGTACGGTACCCATGAAGAGTGAATGGTAACATCTCGTGCCAGTCTTTGTATGTCACCGTCATCTTCTGTACAATCTTCTTGATGTTCTTGTTAGCCGCTTCAACAGCCCCATTCATCTTCGGCCGGTAGGGAGAAGATTTGTGATGCTGTATCTTAAACTATTTGCAGAGCTCGGTGATCATTGTGTTATTGAGATTTGTACCATTGTCAGTAATAATCCTCTCTGGTACACCATATCGACATATCAGATTGTGTCGGATAAACCGCGCCACGACATTCTTGGTTACTGTAGAAAAGGAAACTTCCTCAACCCACTTCGTGAAGTAATCAATTGCTACCAGAATGAAGCGATTCCCATTAGATGCAGTAGGTCTGATCTCGCCGATCATGTCGATGCCCCACATTGCAAAGGGCCAAGGAGCTGTCAAAACATTCAGGGGAACTGGAGGTACATGTACCTTATCAGCATAAACTTGGCACTTATGACAGGTTCAAGAGTGTTGATAACAATCGGCTTCCATAGTGGACCAGTAATATCCTGCCCATAGGATTTTCTTCGCCATGGTATGTCCACTGGAATGGGTTCCGAAAGTGCCTTCATGTAGCTCTGCCATGATCCTTTCTTCCTCGCTCTTGTCTACACACTGCAGTAAGGTTGAACCATGGTTACGCTTATAGAGGATTCCATTACTGATGAAGAACTTTGCAGCGAACCTTCTCAGAAACTTCTTATCATTAACAGATGCCCCTTCGGGATACTCCTGAACCTCGAGATACCTTTTTACCTCGTGAAACCAGAGTTTATCTACTACCTCTTCAGTCTCAATCTCACAACAATGTGTGGGTTAGTCCAATCTCTCAATGGTAATCTGGGGAGCTTCATTGTCCCACCTGACTTTGAACATAGAAGACATGGTAGCTAGCGCGTCCGCCAACTGATTCTCCTCTCTTGGGAAGTGTTCAAAGGTTATTTCTTCAAAGTGTGGGAGCAATGTCAGTACATACTCTTTGTAAGGGATAAGATTTGGGTGCTTCGTATCCCACTCGCCTTTGATTTGACTTATCACCAGAGCGGAATCTCCGAATACACTTAAGAAATTGATCCTCAGGTCAATAGCAGCTCGAAGACCCATGATACATGCTTCATACTCCGCCATATTGTTGGTGCAGTTAAAACATAATCGGGCGGTTAATGGAGTATGACAACCCTCAGGAGATATAATTACAACACCAATGCCATTACCAAACACATTCGAGGCTCCATCAAAGTACATAGACCATCAGGATCCCTCCTCGGGTCCTTCATCCGGTCCAGGTTCTTCGCAATCGGTTACCAACATGATATTCTCATCCGGGAACTCAAAATTAATGGACTAGTAGTCATCCATGGGATGATGCGCCAAATGATCCGCCAATACACTCCCCTTGATTGCTTTTTGGGTTGTGTATTGGATGTCGTACTCGGCCAAGATCATCTGCCACCTTGCTATTCTTCTGGATAAGGCGGGCTTCTCGAAAATATACTTGATCAGATCCATCTTTGATATCAACATGGTAGTGTGAGTCAGCATATACTGTCTCAGTCGGCGAGCAGCCCATGCCAAAGCGCAACAAGTTTTCTCGAGCAATGAGTATCGGGTCTCACAGTCGGTAAACTTTTTGCTAAGGTAGTAAATTGTATGCTCTTTTTGACCAGACTCGTCATGCTTCCCCAGCACACACCCTATTGAATTGTCTAGCACTGTCAAGTATAAAATCAAAGGTCTTCCTTCAACTGGAGGCATCAAAATTGGTGGTTTTTGAAGGTATTCATTGATTCTTTCGAAAGCGGTCTGGCATTCATCATTCCACTTTACCACTTGATCTTTCTTCAGCAACTTGAGATTGGCTCACAAGTAGCAGTCAAATGTGAAATGAACCTGGCAATATAATTCAGACGTCCCAAGAAACCTCTAACTTCCTTTTCTGTGCGAGGAGCCGACATCTCTTGTATGGCTTTTACCTTTGCAGGGTCTACCTGAATACCTTTATCAATGACAACAAAATCCAGAAGCTTACCAGACCTTACCCCGAAGGTACACTTGTTCGGATTCAACCTCAGCTTGTACGTCTTCAACCTGTCAAACAGTTTCTGGAGATGATCAAGGTGCTCTTCCTCAGTCTGGGACCTGGCTATTATATCATCAATATAAACCTCAATCTCGTGGTGAATCATATCATGGAACAAAGCGACCATGGTGCGTTGATAAGTTGCCCCGGCATTCTTCAACCCAAAAGGCATTACCTTGTAACAGAAGGTGCCCCACTGTGTAACGAAGGTTGTCTTCTCCATGTCCTCAGGAGCCATCTTGATCTGGTTGTATCCAGAAAAACCTCCCTGAAAGAGAAGATCTTATTATGTGCGGTGTTGTTGACTAGAACATCAATGTGAGGAAGTGGGAAGTCATCCTTGGGGATTGCCCTGTTCAGATCTCTATAGTCCACACACATCCTTACCTTACCGTCCTTCTTAGGTACCGGAACGACGTTGGCAACCCACTGTGGATAAGAAGTGACAACTAGGAATCCCGCGTCAAACTGTTTCATGACCTCTGCCTTGATTTTCTCTAACATTTCAGGGCGTATACAGCGGATCTTCTGCTTTACCGGAGGGAAGTCTTCTTTAGTTGGCAGGCGAGGTACTACAATATCTGTGTCCAAACTAGGCATGTCTTCATAAGACCAGTTGAAGATCTCAACATAGTCGTGTAGCATCTGTACCAACCTCTATTTGACACTAGGCTCTAGATTCGCACCTATTTTAACCTCTTTCTTGTCTTCCTCTGTACCCAAATTCACTAACTCAACTGGCTCTTCATGAGGCTATATGGACCTTTCTTCCTGCTGTAATAGTCTAGCAAGTTCTTCAGGCACTTCATAATCGTCCTCACCTTCGTCCTCGACTTGGTTGATCGAATTTTTGAAGTCATAACTGGCAGTAGCAGAGTTGTTATTAATGGGATCCAGAGTGGATATGGATCTGCAGTATGATACATGAGTGTGTGTAAGAGAATAGCTATTTTGGTAAAGTGAGAGACATAAAAGAAAAACAAAGAGCACAAAATTTGTAATGCAAGAAACGTCCAATGCTTTATTAATGATATATGAAATGACAAATAATAAGCCCTCACAAGCAAAGTCAATGCGCCTCAGGCAAGGCACCAGGCCATAAAGTTTCAAATTGTTTATTACAAATCTTAAAACAAAAGTCAATTACTGCGAAATAAAATAAATAGGTATGAAGTCCTTCATCGTCTAGTTATTCAGTCCACCTTTGGTCGTTGGGTAGATTCAGCTGTCGAAGTCTGAATCTTCTTCACTGTCCTCAATTGCATTAACTCCCCGATTGTTGATGTGTAGAGGAGGTCTTCCGATCCGTGCGTGCCTAACAGCCCTTTGAGCCCCTGTAGTAAATCCCAAACCAAATTTGTCAGTTTTGTGAGTGAAATCAGGGAGCTGACCCCAATTGGTACACCCACCTTCTTCAATTACAGCTCTGGCGTCCTTGAGAGAAGCCATCTTCAGCGGAGGTTTGTTGGTAGTAACTTCAGTTGACGCCAGAGTCTGAGGGACCTCTTCGAAGTTCTGACAAGGAGTTTCTATGAATTCCCCATCCATCTCTATGTAGCGAAACGAATTGAGATGACTCACCATATATTCTTCTTCACCTCGCACTGTGATAATCTTTCCCTTCACTGGGTACTTCAACATTTGATGGAGTGTGGAAGTAACTGCCCCAGCCTTATGGATCCAAGGAAGACCCAACAAGCAAGCATATGATGGCTTAATATCCATTACGTAGAAGGTGGACCCAAAAGTCTGAGAACCCACTTTAACAGGGATGTACACCTCCCCGTGCACCATTCTCTTTGATCCGTCAAAAGCCCTTACCACAATGTTACTCGGCTTTAAGGTCAAACCCTCACAATCCAAATGGTCCAATGCTTTCTTCGGCAGAACATTCAGCGAAGACCTGGTATCTACTAGCACATGAGCCATAGTGGTGCCCCTGCACTCAATCGAGACATGACGAGCATCATTATGATTCCTCCCCTTAGGGGTCAGATCCGCATCTGAAAAGCCTAGCCTATTGTCAGCAGTCAGGCTAGCCACGCAATCTTTGAACTGATCTGCTGAAGTTTCCTGCGACACATGCGCAGTCTTAAGAAATGCAATCAAAGCCTTCGCATGGGCTTCAGAACACAACAAAAAAGACAACATGGAGATCTTTGATGGGGTCTACCCCAGCTGCTCGACCACATTGTAGTCGCTCTTCTTGATAATTTTCAGTATTTCCTATATTTCTTGTTTAGAGGCTTCCACAACGATTTTCTTAGGTGCCTTCGTCCGGGAAGGCTCACCTATAATTTCCTTGCCCTGAGTCCCAGATGGCTCAGCAGCAGGGGTGATAATTGGAGTAAGAATAGGAATATTAGCAGGTGTAATAACTGGAGTAGGAACAGGAGAAATGTCAGGAGTGCTGGTTGGAGTAGTAGTTGGAATAACAGTAGGCTTGATGATAGTCTTCGGGGGAAATCTCGGGAGAGAAGACCCTTCCACTTCGGGTAACTTTACTAGTCCCGAAAATATTACTAACATCAATATCAGCTTCTCCATTCTTCAGATCTTGCTTAATACCATGATAATACACATCAGCACCATAATGCCATGGGATAGCCTTGTCTGAGGTGTTAGGGATGGGACCAGGAACAATGATTATTAGAGGAGCAATTCTTTGAATATGTGTAATCCTAACAGGTTTTCTCGAGGAAACCTTGGAAGGATTGGCAGAAATGGTTATAATGGCAACGTCTTCAGTGGGAACAATAGGAATCATAGTCTTCTCGAACAAAATCTCTTTATTATCCATCAGGCGCTGGACACCTGACTTCAACAAACAGCAACCAGAGGGAAGAATCGAACACATGTGGCAACCTTCACCACATCCCAGAACTAAACCAACTAACAGCAAATTCTTCTTAACAGTCATAAGGGGAGTTGAAATTTCTTCAACAGAGGTCACAAACAAATCAGTGTTAACAACATTGACTCCACAACCATGTTTGGGCATGGGAGCACTTATAACATTCGGCTTCTCTGGAGCATAAAAATCTATCTCCTTGGCTTCAAGCAAATCTCGTACTTTGTTTCTCAGAGCCCAACAATCATTTGTATCATGGCCAGGACTCTCAGAATGGTAGGCGCACTATACGTTGGGATTGTATCTGGGAGAGGTAGTGTTTGGATTCTTGGGAGCCTCTCTCAAGGTTTCCAAGTTAGATTTCAGCAGGTGAGGTAACACTTCAGCCAATGTCATGTTGATACGGGTAAACTGCCGCTGTGGTCTTTCCCCCTTTGTAGATTGTTGCTTTGTGGCGCAACTGCGGGTCTTGGTATCACTACAGCATTTACCGTTTAACGGTGTTCAGATTTGCTTTGGCCCCTCGGGCTATAGACTGCACTGGCTTCCTTCTTACCAGCAAAAGGTTTCTTTACCGAACTCGAAGAGGCATCCTTCTGTATTTTACCACTCCGAATTCCAGCTTCTACTCTTTCTCCAGTTAAAATCAGCTCGGTGAAGCCAGATGACGAGATGCCAATCGAGTGATTGAAAAACGGACCAGATAGTGTCCCCAGAAACATATCAACCAACTCCCTATCAGACAAAGGGGGTTGGACTCTTCCAGTCAAGTCTCTCCACTTTTGAGCATAGTCCTTAAAACCTTCACCTGCACCCATGGACATACCCTGGAGCTGAGTATGAGTGGGAGCAAGGTTGGTGTTGTACTGATACTACTTGTAGAAAGCAGCAACAAGATCTTCCCAGTTTCGGACATTAACTCCCTCCAACTGATAGAACCATTCAAGTTGAGTCCCTGACAGTCTATCTTGAAAGAAATGCACCCACAAATTTCTATCAGCTGTGTGGGGTTGAATCTTCCTGACATACGAGCAGAGATGGAGTTTTAGGCAGGACACTCCATCATACTTGACAAAAACAGGAGCTTTGAACTTGTGAGGGATGACCACTCTCGATACCAGTCCCAATTCTCCGAAATCCAAACCAGGTATTTTCTGAATTTCCATAGCGCTCAGACGGTCTTCTAACTTCTTGTACCTATCCTCAGCCAGAGGATATTGCTCATCATCGTAATCAGTATCGTTGTCAGAAACTGCAGGACTAAGGTCCTTTTCCCTTTCTTTGTTCTCCTCGTCCTTGGATGAAGAGGTCAGATCAGTTTGATGCTTCAACCTTTCTCCAAACTTTCTACCCATATTCAGAGTACCGACCTTCTTCTTCTTCTTCTTCTTCTTCTTCTTCTCTTTCAGAATAAGGGTCTTCAAATCCTCTTGCCCCTTAGCCAGACTTATAAACATCTGTTGGAACTGGGCGTTATGTGCCTGAAGATCTTTGATGGCTTGATCGAAAAACATTTCTGCTGAAATAAACAGCGAAGAAGATGAGAAACCTGTAGTGGTACCTATAATGATGTGCATGATAATGGGATGCGTATGTAATGATTTCAAAGACTTTGAGAGATTTAAATTTGCAAACCAAAAATAAACAAAACTTTATTAGCTTAACTTTGAAAGGTTCAACAATGCCTTTAAGGCGTTACAAAGAAGTAAATAAAACAAATCTAAAACTAGAAAAAGCAAAATCAAAAGTCCCATGGACGCTTCCTCTTTGTGCTGATATAGTCATTGATCACTCTTTCTTCCTCGAGCTGCCTGGTGAGCTTTAAAACCTTCCTCTCTTGCTCATGGAACTGCTCTCGGTAAGTATCCCGCTCATTCCTCAACTGAATCCAAGACCTCTGTAGCTCCCCAGGACCAGTAGGCATGTAAGGATAGATAACCGTGTAAGGAATGCCTTCTTCATTAGTGGGCTCCACAATCACTGGTAGAACGGCCATATAGGGCATTATAAGCTTCTGGGAACGAGCTCGGACCCATTGGAGGTAAGGTTGCATAGGAAGGGAAGTCTTTGGTTCCAACTCATGGGGGTCAGATCTGTTTACCATGCCCCAAGGTTGTATGAACCTCCGGTGATACTCTTGAATGTCATCCTCATAGTTGAATACAATGCCTTCGATGAGTAACTCATGGGGACTATCCCTTCAAACATAACCAAATTGTCGCAGATCTAAACAAGGGTTGTAGGTTAAACCCCCTCTGATGCCAAGTAACGGAACATTAGGGTACTCCCCGCAGCGGTCAATAATAGCAGTGTTTTCCATAGCTCGGGAGCACAAGAGAATATCCATGTGAGCAAGTGACATTATCCTTTATGATCAACCCACGCCTTCTTCATTCTTCAGTACGGACTTAGGGAGGTGAGAAATAAACCACCTCGACAACAATGGCATGCAGCACATAAGAACCCCTCTTCTCTTCATGGTACGAGTATGGAGAGCATGCAAAATGTCTCCGAGCAAGGTAAGCACTGGGTTGCGAGAAAGGAAGATCTTGACCGCATTCACATCTACAAAGGAGTTCAGATTAGGGAAAAGAACTAAACCATAGATAAGAAGAGCCAAGGCATCCTCAAAATCCTGAAAATCCAAATCATCCCAAAATAGTTGAGCCTGGTCTAACAAAAATTTGGCTAGAAAACCTTCGACCCCGCTTCGAGTTTCCCAATTGGATACCACATCAGCCCATTTTAAATGCAAAGCTGAGGCAATGTCTTCTGGCTTAGGAACCTCTTCCATACCTGTGAAGGATACCTGTTCAAGAATGGATATGCCCAATAGATGAGAGAATTCTTCCAAGGTGGGCACCGGCTGGTAAAATGGAAAGGTGAAGCAGTGATGCTTGGGATCGAAGAACTGAAATATTACGCTCATCATCTATTCATCAAGGTTTTAAGTAACCAGGCTGAGAAGTTGACCCTGTCTCTTGATGAAAGTAGAAGTTTCGGAAACTCTTGATGCTAGCTCTTTGAGTTGAGCAGGTATTTGCACAAAGTTGACTCGGATGGTATTTCTACGCACGGAAGCCATGATCTGCAAAATAGAACAAAGATAAATTCCCTTGGTCTTTGAAATGGTTAGTGTAATGAAACATGAATGCCATGTTATGATGCATGATGTCATGATAAACCACAGGTATAACAAACACAAGTATTGCAAACACAGTCAAATCACACAAAGCCCTTAGGTTTAAGGCTTGCATGTGGTCAAAAGTAATACCCTCTTGAAGTTAAGTTGGTTTCAAACCTGTCCTAGAAAAGTAACCGGGTTCTAGAGGATCTCAATATCACTGACCATCCTCCATCGGTCATGGTTTCAGCTCACGCAATCTTTTCTTGCGGCCGAAATTATTCTAAGAGTATGTTCTCAATGAGTGTAGCATCAAGTATCAACCAGTTCTCAGCTCTACACTGAGGCCGGCTATATCACTACTTTCTAATGGCCAAGTTGGGCGATTAAAGGTTCTAAGGTCAGTTGATGCTTAACGACACCATGCAGCGGCCCCGTATTCTCCTCATTTCTCCACAAGGGATACCGATACCAACCAATGTGCCACACCAACGTAGCTACTGCTCCAACCGTATCGGTCTACACCGTACAATTCCCTCACAGTCTATTGCTACTTACCTAAAAGGTATTCCCAAGATCCGGGTGTAGGATCTATAGTAACCCCAAACAAAACATTCAAAAGTAAAGCAAACAAAGCAATCAAGAGAAGCAATTAAGATGAACTAATTCCTAAGGTATACTCCCCAGCAGAGTCGCCAGTTCTGTGATACGGTGGCAGAACTGACTGTTTGAATGCTGGTTTGCGTTTTGTGTTTTGTGTTTGCAAAATGTCGCGGTAAGCAAGAGTCGCCACCGACTTTTATTTCATCCAATCTTAGAAAGGAAAAAAGTACAGAAAAAATCCTTTTTCGAGATGTTTCTGAGTACGGGGGGTAGATCATAGAAAGGGAAGTTATTAGCACCCTTTTTATCCATGGTTTTCCATGGGCTCTTAGGTACTTGCTCATCTTTTTTAAAATTGCTTGTGTATGTGCTTTGCTTTGAAAATGTTTTACTTCGTGATAACCCTTGTATTAGTCCTCAAGAGTGTGACGAAGTTGTTTTGTAAATTTGTTTGAAAAGTGTGAGTGCAAAAAGCTTTGGTTTGAGCAAGTACCTACTAGCATCTACCTTCTTGAAAAAAGATTGTTTCTATTCTCGTTTCCTTTAGGCAGCGCTATCCTACTATTGAGAAATAGGTAGCACCGTCATTGGAGTTGTAAGGGTCAATTCGAAAGGGACGTATAATCAGTAAAGCAATGTTAGGAAACCTTAGTAATAACCCTAGAGTCTTAAGATCATATTCGAGGCAACATTTCCGAGGCAACATTTCTGAGGCAACAATCGAATGGGACATTTGATCTTTTTAGAAAGGAGGGCAACCACTAAGACAACCTATACTTAATGATCATTTTCCGAAGGTGTGATACGGTGGGAAGAACTGACTATTTTTTGGAATGCTGGTTTGTGTCTTACGTTTGTATTAGCAAAATGTCGCGGTAAGCAAGAGTCGCCACCAACTTTTATTTTATCCAACAAGGAAAGGAAAAAAGCACAGAAAAATTCCTTTTTTGAGATGTTTCTTGGGTTCGGGGGGTAGATTATAGAAAGGGAAGGTGTTAGCACCCTTTCTATCCATGGTTATCCACGGGATCTTAGGTACTTGCTCATCTATTTTCAAAAATTGTTTTCTTTGTGCTTGTGGGTTTTGAAAAGTTTATTTTAAACTTCGATTTAACTCTTGCTTCTGTCCTCAAGAGTGTAATGAAGTGTTTTTGAAAACTTTGTTCGAAAAGAAGTGTAAGTGTGAAAAGTTTTTGTTTTGAAAGAGCAAGTATATAAGAACTATCTACCTACTCGAAAAAGGAATCATTCTATGCTAATTTCCTTTAGACAATGCTATCCCACTATTGATGAGTAGGTAGCACTTTCGTTGGAGTTTGAGGGTCAATTCGAATGAGGGACATACGGTCACTAAAGCAATGTTAGGATGCCCTAGCGGTAACCCTAATTTCTTAGATCATTTGTTTGAGGCAACAATATTCGAGGCAACCGTTTCGAGGCGACTATGATCTTTTAGACAAGAGGGCGACCTCTAAAACGACCTATACTCAATGACCGTGTACGAAGGCAACCAAGTGGGGTGTACCCTAAGAGTGCGCATGTGCGAGTGTGTCGTTTTCAGTTATTTTTATCTTTGTGCATGTTAAAGGTGATCTAATTTGATTTTAGGATTAACATTCAGTCTTGTCATGCAAACCCTATTATCAAACATCTAGCAGTTATAATTTGCGGAAATAAAATGCAGAATTTAAATTACAAGGCGTCGGGTATTTACATCGCCAAAGACAAAACCCTTTGAAAAATAAAGTAAAGCGGTAAAAATAATTAAATGTCCTATTTAACTATTACAATCCATAAGCAGATACATAATTGGGTAAAAATAAATAAAGCGCGCGGACGATTTAATCGAGTGCGAAATTTAAGGTTTTGACCCTTTTAAAAGAAGATGGTTTTTTAGTCTGTGGTTTTTTATTTTAAGAAAGAAATTAATCCTAAGCTAAATAACTAAATTAAATTAAATTAATTAATTAAATGAAAAAATAAATTATTTTTGGAGTTTTTGATTATTTAGGAAAGAAATTAAAAATAATTAAATTAGTGGTTAATACCTAATTAAATCTAATTAATTATTTATTTGCAAAATAGGTTAAAGTTTTCTAGAATTAAAAACCTAAATTAATTAGTTAGTAATTATAAATAAAATAAAAGTTTTAAAATTTTATTGGACAAAAAAAGTATTTTTGTGATTTTTATTAAAAAATAGAATTTTGTTATTGGTTAAAAAATTAATTAAATGAAATAAAACAATTAAATTAAATAAAACAAAATAAATAAAAGTGAGAGGAGTTGGGCCTGATTAGGAGGTGCAAGGAGAAATTTGTAGGCCCATTAGAAGCTGGCCCTTTTGACCTTTTGGATCTGGTGCACACACGTTGACTGGCACCTTGGTGGACCTCCAATCACTGACCACCAAATCTGGCTCTTGGCCATCTGGCGCTTGGATGGATGAGGGAGCATGGTATAGTCCAAGCCTGAGTGCGCATGTGATTATCTACAAATAATTGAGAAAAGGCAAATTACTGGAGGCAGGGATCGAACCCCTGACCTCCAGCCTTGGAACACTTTAAGGGTGACTTGGCAACCGCTGGGGCGTGTTGTTGTTTGAAAATAATAATGCAAATAATATATTATGTAGGAAAACAAATCAGATGCCAGAAAAAACAAAAAAACACGCACGATATTTGAACCACCCAATGGACGGATGACACGAATTCATCCCTGTCCTCCAAAACCTATAAAAATTACCTGCGAATTTGTATCTGCAGCTAAAAGCACAACCTTGTTCTAAAATCCTCTCCAGGCTATATAAATACATTCCAAGAACAAGGTTCAATTCATCGTGACCTCCTGATCACAACCATGTTCTTCTTATGGGCCAATTGTACCTGAAACAGAAAGCCCCAAAAAAACTCCAAGAACCCTAACTATGGTGGTTCTCCATATAAGCCAGATAAATGTAATTGAATATTGTGAAAAGCTTGCAAATGTTCTTGTGATCACAAATATGCCATTAGTTTTCTCAAATTATGCCAGAATAATTCAAATCGATTTCAAGAACAGGGGTAAGTTACGTGATACTTACAACGCGTATGGATGCCCGAGGATGCATGGTTTGGATCGTAATAGCTTCTGGAGATAGCCAGGAATTGATTGAGACAACTCTCGCATCCTGAAACTGCCTCTAACCTGGATTTTAATCTCCAACTTTTTTGTGAATTTTTGCAAAGTGGTCCTGCCTCTACAAGTGATTTCCAACCCTTATTTTCGTGCCTTCAGCTTGCTTAAGTATTGTACATTGCATTAGGTTTACAAACTTGGTCCAAATCTCTCCACATTGATGTTTGGATATTTGATTTGATCTCCATTTATAAACTTGCCAAATTTGCTTAATCTCAATCTTTTTGCACATGATTCACTTGATACGAATTTGATGATGATAATAGTTGTACTTGGAGCCTGAAATAGCCAAAAAATCATGTGTTATCAAAGCTTTAGATTTTATATGATTTTATTTGATTTAAAATGAATTAATTCAAATAAAAATCAAATTAAATAGTAAAAATAAGATATGGACACATGGCTGAAGCTAGGGAACGTGGGCAATAATGCAAACTCAAATCAAGTGGAAAAGAATGGGCCCATTTGGCAAAATTTGAAGTTTTGGGGATAGTTGACTTTTGGCAATTTTGCAAAAACGTCCAATTTCAACAATGCACAACTTCTTCAATTTTGAACTTTTGGAGGTGTTATTAGACTTTATAGAAATCTTGAGATGTCCTATAATCAACCCTTTTAGTCTCATATCATTTTGATATTCCATGCTCAAGTTAGAAGCTTTGGAAAAAAAGGTGTTTTTGTTGACTTTTCAAAATGACCCATAATGTCCAAATTCATAACTTCTTGTGAGTGCATATTTTGATCTTGGGGTATGAAGATGGATTGTAGGGAATTGCATACTCTTAAAAAATGAGCTTTGGATGGGTCATTTATTATAAAGTATGAGAAAGTTATGCTTGGTCAAATTTGAGTTGACTTTTCCTGCAAAACCCTAATTTAGCAAATTTTGAATCTTGATGAATTTTGAGAAATCTTTGATGAATCATGATCAACCCTTGATCAAATGATGAAATATCCTTCAAAATGAGAATGTTGACAAAAAATCTTGAAGTTTGACTATATTTGGGTCACAGTTGACTTTTGCCCTAGCACAATCGACTTTTGGACCTTTGAGCAATTGACTGAGCAAACTTCCTCTGCAAGGCTTGAAACTTGACATGGATGACCTTGAGAACATATTAGGACATTGGGGAGCACATGAGGTCATTTGGACTCAAAGATCTTGATGCAACACAAAACCCTAATTTGGGGTAGACTGCCTTAGGAGATAACTTGTCTGACCAACTCTTGAGAAACCTTGAGCCACTTGGAGATTTTTTCTTGCAATATTTTGAGAAATATGAGAGGGAAAATTTTGGGGTACAACAACTGCCCCTGTTCAATCTTCTTAAATCTGAGGATGTAGATTGGCTTTCATGCCTTTCGTGATCCGAAGGTGGAAGATGATTGAACACTAGAATGCCCAGAAATTTGCACTCGCATGAAGTGGTATCAGCCTTGTGATGTCGGGAATGGGCTTACAGATTCCATTTGGAGATTGCTGATCGCATAAGAGATTCCTTAGCGAGAGCTTGTATACCTGTTATTGTGGAAGATTCCGCTGGGGAAGTCTGATTTCGTTGAGATTTAGGAACTTGCCTGTACTTCAAGTGAGAGAACATCTATGCTGAGTTTTAAGAACTTGTCCGTAATTCAACTGAGGGGGAAACATCTTCATCGAGATTTAAGAACTCGCCCGTAATTCAACTGAGAAAACTCTACTGAGATTTAGGAACTCGTCTGTAATTCGACGGAGGAACTTTGTCGAGATTTAGGACCTTGTCTGTAATTCAACTGAGGATAATTCGGTTGAGATTTAAGAACTGGTCAGTACTTCGACTGAGGGAAACATCTTCATCAAGATTTAAGAACTTGTCTGTAATTCAACTGAGAAAAACTCTGCTGAGATTTAAGAACTCATTTGTACTTCGACGGAGGAAAATTGTTGAGATTTAGGACCTTATCTGTAATTCAACTGAGGATAATTCTGTTGAGATTTAAGAACTGGTCAGTAGTTCGAATTTAGGGAAACATCTTCATCGAGATTTAAGAACTCGCCCATAATTCAACTGAGAAAACTCTGCTGAGATTTAGGAACCTGTCTGTAACTCGACGGAGGAAAATTGTCGAGATTTAGGACCTTATCTGTAATTCAACTGAGGATAATTCTGTTGAGATTTAAGAACTGGTCAGTAGTTTGACTTTAGGGAAACATCTTCATCGATATTTAAGAACTCGCCCGTAATTCAACTGAGAAAAACTCTGCTGAGATTTAAGAACTCGTCTGTACTTCGACAGAGGAAAATTGTCGAGATTTAGGACCTTATCTGTAATTCAACCGAGGATAATTCTGTTGAGATTTAAGAACTGGTATGTAGTTCGACTTTAGTCAAAAGCTTCATAGCTTTGGATTTTATGAGAATTTAACCACATCCTTCCTGAAAGGTAAAAGTTAGCTGTATGTAATGCATAATATGTATCAAGCAATGATGTTCTCAAAATAAATGAGATTGTGTTGTATGATGCGTATATGCATGTGTCATGATGTATGGAAATGTAATGCTTTTAGCTGGGGAAAATAAATCCCAGATAGCTGCTGGAGAAAAGAGTTGAATTCTTCGTTTCCGCTGGAGATAGCGAATGAAGATGACAGTGAGAATAAACCTGCGGGAGAGGATAACTCCGTTGGGGAATAAACTGATGAGGAGATTACTCTGTGGGGAAGAGATGCTCTGTAGAGGATTCTTCTGATAAATTCCGTTAGGGATGAATTACCGTTGCTGGTGATGCTGAATCCTGTTAGGGATTGGGCTCTTGTTTGTGAAAGGCATGAACTCCGCTGGGGATGATCTTCCAAAGTCTACTGGGGATTATTCTCCAAACTCCACTGGGGGAAGCTTTTTCAGACTGCGCTGGAAAAAATTTCAGACTCCACAGGGGATATTTTGTATTCTGCCGGGGAATATTCTTATACTCCGTTGGGGAATATTAAGACCTTTCAGTGCTGATGGTAGATAAACTCTGCTTTGGGAGAATATTACCGATTCATTCACAGTTGCAAGTCTCAGCTGGGGAGAGCTAATGTTACTGTCCTTTCTCTTCGGGGAGTGAAAGTATTTCAGCCATATTCTTCAGCTAAATTTACCTTGTACCTGGCGGACAGAGCAACTGTACAGTTTGGACAATTCTTACTTGCCCCTGTTTCTGATATTACCAGTAATCATTTTTTGTTTCACATGTGAACATTTATGAGCAGCAATTAATGTCAAATGCATATATCAAAAATGAACATTGGACGTTCTTTGTAAAACAAAACAGAAAAAGGAAAAACAGTTTGAAATTTATCTGAAAATGAATTCTATTGATTTTTGAAGTTTGGCCTGTAAATAGGCATTTTTTGTACAAGAGGCTGACGTCCTAGTAAGAGAACGCCGCCGAACAATAGAATTTACACAATTTTTGAAAAAGAAAAACAAAACAGCTATGTGAATAATCCCACTGGGTTCCAACTCTGCTATTGCCTTTATGTCCTCGAGCATCTCATCACTTTGCTACTTGGTTGAAGGTAGATCAGATTGAATAGTGCCATCCTAGCTTGATAGTTGATACCGAAGTCTGGTATCAAGGTGATCCAATGAGACATAGTGTTACGCTTTGATCCCTAATTTTTTCCTGGACCGCCCTTTCGGGTTTTCAGTCCACCGGGATACCCTTTTTTGCCCAAGCCGCCTTTTTAGGTTTTCGACTTGCCGGGTGTAAATATTTTTTTATTTTCATCCCTTATTTTTGCCCGAACCCTTTTGATTCGCCGGGAAGCCCTTATTTTTTCCCAGGCCAGTCAACCTAGCGGGTCTTTGGTCATGCATAGTATTTTTTCACTATGTCTGCGTTGACGGGGTGAGGAAGAACGTCACCATTCGTGGTGGTTAGAATCATAGCTCCTCTTGAGAAAATGTTCTTAACCACAAATGGCCCTTCGTAAGTAGGGGTCCATTTGCCCCTGGGATCACCTTGAGGAAGTATGATGCGCTTGATAACCAGGTCCCCAAATTGATACTCTTGTCGTCTGACTTTCTTGTTAAATGCCTTGATCATCCGTTTTTGATACGTCTGACCATGACAAATAGCAGTAAGTCTCTTTTCATCGATTAAGTTCAGCTGATCAAGCCGGGTATGGATCCAGTCATCTTCACTCAAACCTACATCCTTCATAATCCGAAGAGAGGGTATCTGAACTTCAATGGGTAAGACGGCCTCCATGCCATATACCAAGGAATAGGGTGTTGCCCCTGTTGACGTCCGCGCTGAGGTACGGTATCCATGAAGAGCAAATGGTAACATCTCATGCCAGTCTTTGTATGTCACCATCATCTTCTGCACAATCTTCTTGATATTCTTATTAGCCTCCTCTACAGCCCCATTCATCTTCGGCCGATAGGGAGAAGAGTTGTGATGCTGTATCTTGAACTGTTTGCAGAGTTCAATGATCATATTATTGTTGATATTTGTACCATTGTCCGTAATGATCCTCTCTGGTACACCATATCGACAGATCAGATTATGCCGAATAAATCGTGCTACGACATTTTTGGTTACAGTAGCAAAGGAAGCTGCTTCAACCCACTTTGTAAAGTAATCAATTGCTACCAGGATGAAACGATGCTCGTTGGATGCCGTAGGTCTGATCTCGCCGATCATGTCAATGCCCCACATTGCAAAAGGCCAAGGAGATGTCAAGACATTCGAAGGAACTGGAGGTATGTGCACCTTATCAGCATAGACTTGGCACTTGTGACAGGTCCGAGAATGCTGATAACAGTCGGCTTCCATTGTGGACCAAAAATATCCTGCCCGAAGGATTTTCTTTGCCATGGTGTGTCCACTGGAATGAGTTCCGAAAGTACCTTCATGTAACTCTATCATGATCCTTTCTGCTTCGTTCTTATCCACACAACGCAGTAAGGTCGAATCATGGTTGCGCTTGTAGAGAGTGCCATTGCTGATGAAGAACTTCACCGTGAACCTTCTCAGAAACTTCTTGTCATGAACAGATGCACCCTTGGGGTATTATTGAGCTTCAAGATACCTCTTCACCTCATGAAACCAGGGTTTATCCGTTGCCTCTTCAGTCTCAATGTCACAACAATGTGCAGGTTCGTCCAACCTCTCTATGGTAATCCGGGGAGCTTCGTTGTCCCAATTGACTTTGAACATAGAAGACATCATAGCCAGCGCGTCCGCCAACTGATTCTCCTCTCTAAGGAAGTGTTCAAAAGTTATCTCCTCAAAATGTGGAAGCAACATCAACATATACTCCTTGTAAGGAATAAGATTTGGGTGTTTCATATCCCACTCGCCTTTAATCTGACTGATCACGAGAGAGGAATCTCCGAAAACACTTAGAAACTTAATCCTTAGGTCAATAGCTGCTCGAAGACCCATGATGCATGCTTCATACTCCGCCATGTTGTTGGTGCAGTTGAAACATAGCCGGGCGATGAACGGAGTATGAGAGGCTTCAGGAGATATGATCATGGCGCCAATGCCATTACCCAAAGCGTTTGAAGCTATATCAAAGTACATAGACCACCGGGATCCCTCCTCAGGTCCTTCATCCGGTCCAGGTGTTTCACAGTCAGTCACTATCATGATATTCTCATCCGAGAATTCAAAGTTCATAGACTGGTAGTCGTCCACTGCCTGATAAGCCAGATGATCTGCCAACATACTTCCCTTGATTGCTTTTTGGGTCGTATATTGGATGTCATACTCAGTCAAGATCATCTGCCATCTTGCTATTCTTCTGGACAAGGCAGGTTTTTCAAAGATATACTTGATTGGATCCATCTTTGATATCAATAGAGTAGTTTGAGTCAGCATATTCTGTCTCAGCCGGCGAGCAGCCCATGCCAAAGCGCAACAAGTTTTCTCAAGCAATGAGTATCGGGTCTCGCAGTCGGTAAACTTTTTGCTAAGGTAGTAAATAACATGCTCTTTTCGGCCAGACTCGTCATGTTGACCCAACACACACCCCATTGAATTGTCAAGTATTGTCAAGTATAGGATTAAAGGTCGCCCTTCAACTGGAGGCATCAGAATAGGTGGCTCTTGGAGACACTCTTTAATCCTTTCGAAAGCGGCCTGACATTCATCATTCCATCTTACCACTTGATCTTTCTTCAGTAATTTGAAGATTGGCTCACAAGTAGCAGTCAGGTGTGAGATGAATCGGGCAATGTAGTTCAAACGTCCCAGAAAGCCTCTGACTTCTTTTTCTGTTCGGGGAACTGGCATTTCCTGTATAGCCTTCACCTTTGCAGGGTCCACTTGAATACCTTTGTCACTTACAACGAAACCCAGCAGCTTACCAGATCTCACTCCGAAGGTGCACTTGTTCGGGTTTAACCTCAGCTTGTACAACTTCAACCTGTCGAATAGCTTCTGAAGATGGTCAAGATGTTCTTCCCCAGTTTGGGACCTGGCAATCATGTCATCAACGTATAATTCAATCTCATGATGGATCATGTCATGGAACAAAGCAACCATGGCACGCTGATACGTTGCCCCAACATTCTTCAATCTGAAGGGCATGACCTTGTAGCAAAAGGTACCCCATTGAGTAACAAAGGTTGTCTTCTCCATGTCTTCGGGAGCCATTTTAATCTGATTATAACCGGAGAAACCATCCATAAAGGAGAAGACCTTATGTTGTGCGGTGTTGTCATCCAAAACATTGATATGAGGTAGAGGGAAATCATCCTTGGGGCTTGCCCTGTTCAGATCCCTATAGTCAACACACATTCGAACTTTACCATCCTTCTTCGGCACAGGAACCACGTTGGCTACCCATTATGGGTAAGAAGTAACTGCTAGAAAACCGGTGTCAAAATGTTTCATAACTTCAGTCTTGATTTTCTTAGACATCTCCGGGCGCATTCGGTGGACCTTCTGTTTCACCGAAGGACAGTCTTCCTTGGTAGGCAGGCGGTGAACCACGATATCGGTTTCCAACCCATGCATATCTTCATAAGACCAGACAAAGATCTCAACATAGTCACGCAGCATCTGAATCGGCCGTTGCTTAACACTAGACTCCAGATTTGCATCGATCTTGACCTCTTTCTTGTCTACCTCTGTACCCAGATTCACTGTTTCCATTGGCTCCTCATGCGGCTGTATGGCCCTCTCTTCCTGAAGTAACAGTCTAGCAAGTTCACCAGGCACTTCTCAATCATCTTCACCTTCGTCTTCGGCTAAGTTGATCGGAATTTCGAAGTCATAACCGGCAGTAGTAGAGTCGTTATCAATGGGATCCAGAGTGGATGTAGACCTGTATATGTGAGTGTGTGTGTAAAATAGTTGTTTTGCAATATAAAATAAAAGAGAAACAAGGAGCGCAAAATTTGAAATGCAAGAAACGTCCAATGCTTTTATTAATGATATATGGAAATGACACACATAATGCCCTCACAAACAAAACCACGGTGTCTCGGGTAAGACACCGGGCCGTAAAGCTTAATAATTGTCTGTTACAAATTCAAAACAAAAAGTCTTATTACTGGGTAAAAAAAGAAATTGGGACGAAGTCCTTTGCTGTCCAATTGCTTAGACCACCATCAGTAGTAGGATAGATCCAACTGTCGAACTTAGATTCTTCAACATCGTCTTCAACGACATTCACTCTTGAATTGCTGATAAACAGGGGAGGTCTTCCAGTCCGTGCACTCCGAACATCCCTTTGAGCTTCTGTAGTGAAACCCAAACCAAACTTGTTAGTCTTATGTGCAAAATCAGAGAGTTGGCCCCAATTCACACACCCACTTTTCTGAACAACAACCCGGGCATCCTTGAAGGAGGCCATCTTCATTGGAGGATCTTTAACAACAGTTTCAGCTGATGCCAGCGTCTGGGGAACTTCTTCAAAATGTTGAAATGAGGTTTCAATGAACTCCCCATCCATCTCTACATATCAGAAAGAGTTGAGGTGACTCACCATGTACTCCTCTTCTCCTCGTACCATAACAATTTTCCCCTTGACTGGGTATTTCAGCATTTGGTGAAGCGTGGAAGTCACTACCCCAGCTTTGTGGATCCATGGGTGACCCAACAAACAAGAATAAGATGGCCGAATGTCCATCATATAGAATGTAGACGCGAAAATATGAGAACCAAACTTCATTGGAATATCCATTTCTCCATGTACCATTCTCTTGGACCCGTCAAAGGCCCTAACAACAATATTACTCGGCTTTAGTTCCAACCCTTCACAGTTTAACCGGTCCAAAGCTTTCTTAGGCAAAACGTTCAACGAGGAACCAGTATCCACTAATACATGAGCTAGAGTAGTGCCCCTGCATTTAATGGAGACATGCAGGGCGTCATTATGGTTCTTCCCCTTAGCAGTCAAGCCGGCGTCAGAGAAACCCAACCCACTATCCGCTGTCAGACTAGCCACATAATCTTTAAACTGATCAGCTGATGTCTCCTATGGCACGTGCAAAGTTTTCAGGAAGGCAATCAGAGCCTTGGCATGGGCTTATGAGCAAAGCAACGGAGACAACATAGATATTTTGGACGGGGTTTGCCCCAGCTGTTCGACTACATTGTAGTCACTCTTTTTGATGATCTTCAAAATTTCTTTCATCTCTTGTCTAGAGGCTTCAACAGTAATCCTCTTCGGTGCCTCCATCCGGGCAGGCTCATCAGTGGTCCCTTTTCCCCGAGTATCAGATGACTCAGCAACAGGGGTAAGAATGGGAACTTGAACCGGAATAGTATCAGGTGTACTGAAAGGTATAATAACAACAGGCTTCCGAATAGTTGGTGGAGAGATCTCAGGGGAGAAAAGTCTTCCGCTGCGGGTAACTTTGGCAGGTCCAACAATATTGCTGATGTCAGTATCAGTCTCTTCAGCACTCAAGTCTTGCTTAACTCCGTGACAATATACATCAGCCCCGTAGTGCCATGGGACAACTTTATCTGATGTATAGGGGATAGGCCCAGGAACAGTGATGATCAAGGGTGAAATTCTCGGAACAGATGTAATTCTAACAGGCTTTCTCGAGGAAGCCTTGGAAGAATTGTCGAAAATGGTAATTATAGAAACTTCTTCAGTAGGAACTAAAGGAACAACAATCTTCTCAAATAGAATTTCTTTATTATCCATCAGGCGTTGGACACCTGACTTCAAAAGATGGCAACCAGTAGGTAAAACGGAACACATACGGCAACCTTCGCCACAACCCAGAAATAAACCGGCTAATAGAAGGCTCTTCTTCACAGTCATCAATGGAGTAACAATGTCTTTCACAAAAACCACAAATGAGTCTTCCTCTACAGCATTCACTCCATGCTTGGGCATAGGAGCGGTCACAACATTAGGCCTTTCTTGCGCTTCGAACTCAATCTCCTTAGCATCAATCAAGTCTTGTACCTTATTCTTCAAAACCTAACAATCATTCATATTGTGCCCCAGGCTATCAGAATGAAAAGCACAGCGGGCGTTCGGGTTGTACATTGGTGATGTTGTATTGGGATTCTTCGGGGCTTCCTTCGGAATCACCAAATTGGTCTTTAACAACTGCGGCAGAATCTGAGACAGGGTCATATAGAGCTGAGTGAATTGTCTTTGCGGCCTCTCGGCTCTTGGCTGATTGTTGTGTTGTGGGGAAACAGTTGGTCTTGATATAACAACCGCATTGACAGCTTGGCGGCGTTCAAGTCTATTATGGCTCTTTGAACTGTAAACAACACTGGATTCCTTCTTAAAAGGCTTCTTTTCGGTACTTGATGTAGCACCCTTCTGTATCTTACCGCTCTTGATACCAGCCTCAATTCTTTCCCCGGTCATAATCAGCTCAGTAAACCCAGATGATGAACTTCCAATCAGATGGTTGAAATACGGACCAGACAAGGTCCCCAGAAATATATCTACTAACTCCCTGTCAGCTAGCGGGGGTTGCACTCTTCCAGCAAGGTCCCTCTATTTCTGAGCGTAGTCTTTGAAACCTTCGCTCGCACCCATAGACATACCCTGAAGTTGGGTACGTGTGGGAGCGAGGTCGGCATTATATTGGTACTGCTTGTAGAAAGAAGCAGCCAAATCCTCCCAATTACGGATACTAGCTCCTTCCAGCTGGTAAAATCATTCAAGCTGAGTTCCTGAAAGACTGTCTTGAAAGAAGTGGATCCAGAGGTTCCTGTCAGCGGTGTATGGCTGAATTTTTCTAACATACGAATGGAGGTGCAGCTTTGGACAAGAAACCCCGTTGTATTTAGCAAAGGCTGGTGCTTTAAACTTGTGGGGAATCACCACCCCAGATGATAAGCCTAAATCACAAAAGTCCAACCCAGGGACCTTCTGAATCTCCATCGCACTTAACCGGTCTTCAAGCTGTTTATATCTATCCTCGGCAGGAGGATACTAGTCTTCGTCAAAGTCAGTCTCATGGTCAGATACCACAGGGCTAGGAACCCTCCTTTCTTCTTGGTTTTCTCCCCCTCCAGATGAGTGGGATAAATTGACTTCATCTCGCATCCTGTTCCCAAACCTGTGACCCATGTTCAGGAGGATTGTCTTCTTCTTCTTCTTCTTCTTCTTATCCTTCAAGATAAGAGTCTTCAGATCTTGCTGACCCTTGGCCAGGTTCATGAACATTTCCTAGAATTGAGCGTTTTAAGCTTGTAGAGCCTTGATAGCTTGATCAGTTGATGTTTCAGCAGACATATGTGCTGAAATAAACAGCGAAGAAGATGAGAAAACCTGTAAGGGTACCTGTTATGAGGTGCATGGGAATGAAATGTGTATGATATGATTTCAAAGACTTTGGAGATTCAAATTTGTAAACCAAAATGAAACACACTTTTATTAGATAAACTTGAAACAATGTCTGATAAATGCCTTTAAGGCGTTACAAGAAAGAAATACTGAAAAATAAATCAAAGTTAGAAATAATCAAAAGACATTAGCGCTCCCATGGTCGTTTGCCTTTGGTGGTGACATAGTCGTTGAGGATCTGCTCATTCTCCAGTTGCCTTGTCAACTTCAGGATCTTTCATTCTTGTTCGTGATACTTTTCTCTATAAGTATCCCGTTCCTCTCTTAGATACATCCAAGACCTTTTTAATGCCCCAATGTCAATAGGCATGTATGGGTGGAGGATGGTAGGAGGAACCCCTGCTTCATCAGCAAGTTCAACTATCACAGGCAAGACAACTTCGTAGGGCATCCCTAGCTTCTGAGAACGTGTACGAACCCATCAGAGATATGGCTCCATCAGAAGAGATGTCTTCGCACCTAGCTCATGTGGATCAGACCGGTGCACCCTATCCCAAGCTCGTATGAACCTGCGGCGTTGCTCGTCACTATCCCCTTGGAAGTCAAAGACAATACATGGCATTAGCAACTCATGAGGTCCTTCCCTCCTAGCTCTCCCAAACTGACGTAAGGCCAAACACGGATTATAGGTGATCCCTCCATTGATTCCTAGCAGTGCAACGTTGGGGTATTCCCCATAGCGATCAATAATAGCTACGTCTTCCATGTCCTTATTATTCCAAATGATGTCCATGTGAGAGAGGGACATAATCCTGTAGGCCCAACCCATGCCTTCCTTGTTCTTCAAAACTGATTTGGAGAGGTGAGAAATAAACCACCTCGCCAACAATGGTGCACAACACATAAGGGTTCCCCGTTTCCGAGCAGTACGGGCATAAAGAGAGTGCAGAATGTCACCCAAGAGAGTGGGTACCGGATTACGAGAAATGAAGATCTTCATTGCATTCACGTCAACAAAGGAATCTGAGTTAGGAAACAACACCAAACCATATATGAGAAGAGCCATAATATCTTCAAATGCCTGAAAGTCTAGACTGTCCCAGAACTAATTAGCCCGATCAACCAAGAATTTAGCCAAGAAGCCTTTTGGCCCACTCCGAGTTTCCCAATTAGACATTACCTCAGCCTTTGTCAGATGGAGGGCTGAAGCAATCTCTTCCGGCCTAAGGACTTTCTCCCAACCTGTAAACGGGGTCTGCTCTAAAATGGAGATACCAAGTAGATCAGAGAACTCCTCCACAGTAGAGACTAACTGGTAGTCCGGGAACGTGAAGTATTGGTAGAGTGGATCAAAGAAATGGACTAATACACTCATCATCTGTTCATCCATCTTGGAGGTGACCAAACCCAGGAGGTGACCATGTCTTCTGATAAAAGAGGAAGTATCTGGAATCTTTGCAACCAATCCCTTAAGTTGAGTGGGAATCTGGACAAAGTTGATCCGAATAATGTTTCTACGCATAGGTTCCATGACCTACAAAATAGAACAAAGATGAATCCCCTTTGTCTTTGAAATAGGTTAGTCCAATGCAATATGCATGCTATGTCATGATGCATGATGTCATGATACAAACACATCACAAGTATTCACAAATAGCAAACATGGTAAGGGCATACAAGTCACACATATAGCCCTTAGATTTCAGGCTGGCAAGGAGTTTAGGTATTACCCTCTTTCAGTTTAGTTGGTTCACACCTGTCCTAAAAATAGTAACCGGGTTCTAAAGGATCTCAATATCACTGACTACCCTCGATCGGTCATAATTCCAGTTTGGCAACCTTTTCTTGCGGTCGGAATCATCGCGAGAGTTTAGTCTCAATGAGTGTAGCATACTGCTACTGTTCTATGGCCAAGTTAGTCAATTATAGGTGCTAAGGTCAGTTGGTGCTTAATGACCCCTTAGACGACCCATATTCTCCTTGTTGCGCCACAAGGGACATCGGTACAAACTAAAATGCCACACCAACATAGCTACCGCTTCAACCGTATCGGTCTACGCCGTACAGTTCCCTCACAGTCTATTGCTACTTACCTAAAAGGTATCCCCAGATCCGGGTTAGGATATATAGTAACTCCGATACAAGCCCACAAAGATAAAGCATACAAATCAAGAAATTGAAAACATTATGATGAACTATTCCTAAGGTACACCCCACTTATTAAGTTTCCCCAGCAGAGTCGCCAGTTCTGTGATACTGTGGGAAGAACTGACTGTTTTTTGGAATGCTGGTTTGCGTTTTGTGTTTGTATTCGCAAAATGTCGCGGTAAGCAAGAGTCGCCACCGACTTTTATTTTATCCAACAAGGAAAGGAAAAAAGCACAGAAAAATTCCTTTTTTGAGATGTTTCTTGGGTTCGGGGGGTAGATTATAGAAAGGGAAGGTGTTAGTACCCTTTCTATCCGTGGTTATCCATGGGCTCTTAGGTACTTGCTCATCTGTTTTCAAAAATTGTTTTCTTTGTGCTTGTGGGTTTTGAAAAGTTTGTTTTAAACTTCGATTTAACTCTTGCTTCTGTCCTCAAGAGTGTAATGATGTGTTTTTGAAAACTTTGTTCGAAAAGAAGTGTAAGTGTGAAAAGTTTTTATTTTGAAACAGCAAGTATCTAAGAACCATCTACCTACTCGAAAAAGGAATCATTCTATGCTAATTTCCTTTAGACAATTCTATCCCACTATTGATGAGTAGGTAGCACCATCGTTGGAGTTTGAGGGTCAATTCGAATGAGGGACATACGGTCACTAAAGCAATGTTAGGATGCCCTAGCGGTAACCCTAATGTCTTAGATCATTTGTTTGAGGCAACAATATCCGAGGCAACCGTTTTGAGGCGACTATGATCTTTTAGACAAGAGGGCAACCTCTAAAACAACCTATACTCAATGACCGTGGACGAAGGCAACCAAGTGGGGTGTATCCTAAGAGTGCGCATGTGCGAGTGTGTCATTTTCAGTTATTTTTATCTTTGTACATGTTAAAGGTGATCTAATTTGATTTTAGGATTAACATTTAGTCTTGTCATGCAAACCCTATTATCAAACATCTAGCAGTTATAATTTGCGGAAATAAAATGTGGAATTTACAAGGCGTCGGGTACTTACATCGCCAAAGACAAAACCCTTTGAAAAATAAAGTAAAGCGGTAAAAATAATTAAATGTCCTACTTAACTATTACAATCCATAAGCAGATACATAATTGGGTAAAAATAAATAAAGCGCGCAGACGATTTAATCGAGTGCGAAATTTAGGGTTTTGACCCTTTTGAAAGAAGATGGTTTTTTAGTTTGTTGTTTTTTATTTTAAGAAAGAAATTAATCCTAAGCTAAATAACTAAATTAAATTAAATAAATTAATTAAATGAAAAAATAAACTATTTTTGGAGTGTTTGATTATTTAGGAAAGAAATTAAAAATAATTAAATTAGTGGTTAATACCTAATTAAATCTAATTAATTATTTATTTGCAAAATAGGTTAAAGTTTTCTAGAATTAAAAACCTAAATTAATTAGTTAGTAATTATTAATAAAATAAAAGTTTTAAAATTTGATTGGATAAAAAAAGTATTTTTGTGATTTTTATTAAAAAATAGAATTTTGTTATTGGTTAAAAAATTAATTAAATGAAATAAAACAATTAAATTAAATAAAACAAAATAAATAAAAGAGAGAGGAGTTGGGCCTGATTAGGAGGTGCAAGGAGCAATTTGTAGGCCCATTAGAAGCGGGCCCTTATGACCTTTTGGATCTAGTGCACACATGTTGACTGGCACCTTGGTGGACCTCCAATCACTGACCACCAGATCTGGCTCTTGGCCATCTGGCGCTTGGATGGATGAGGGAGCATGGTATAGTCCAAGCCTGAGCGCGCATGTGATTATCTACAAATAATTGAGAAAAGGCAAATTGCTGGAGGCAGGGATCGAACCCCTGACCTCCAGCCTTGGAACACTTTAAGGGTGACTTGGCAACCGTTGCGGCGTGTTATTGTTTGTAAATAATAATGCAAATAATATATTATGTAGGAAAACAAATCAGATGCCAGAAAAAACAAAAAAACGCGCACGATATTTGAATCACCCAATGGACGGATGACACAAATTCATCCCTGTCCTCCAAAACCTGTAAAAATTACCTGCGGATTTGTATCCGCGGCTAAAAGTGTAGCCTTGTTCTAAAATCCTCTCCAGGCTATATAAATACATTCCAAGAACATGGTTCAATTCGTCATGACCTCCTGATCACAACCATGTTCTTCTTATGGGCCCATTGTACCTGAAACAGAAAGCCAAAACAAAACTCCACGAACCCTAACTATGGTGGTTCTCCATATAAGCCAGATAAATGCAATTGAATATTGTGAAAAGCTTGCAAATGTTCTTGTGATCACAAATATGCCATTAGTTTTCTCAAATGATGCCAGAATAATTCAAATCGATTTCAAGAACAGGGGTAAGTTGCGTGATACTTACAGCGCGTATGGATGCCTGAGGATGCATGGTTTGGATCGTAATAGCTTCTGGAGATGGCCAGTAATTGATTGAGACAACTCTCGCGTCCTGAAACTGCCTCTAACCTGGATTTTTATTTCCAACTTTTTTGTGATTTTTTGCAAAGTGGTCATGCCTCTACAAGTGATTGCCAACCCTTATTTTCATGTCTCCAGCTTGCTTAAGTATTGTACATTGCATTAGGTTTACAAACTTGGTCCAAATCTCTCCACATTGATGTTTGGATATTTGATTTGATCTCCATTTATAAACTTGCCAAATTTGCTTAATCTCAATCTTTTTGCACATGATTCACTTGATACGAATTTGAAGATGATAATAGCTGTACTTGGAGCTTGAAATAGCCAAAAAATCATGTGTTATCAAAGCTTTAGATTTTATATGATTTTATTTGATTTAAAATGAATTAATTCAAATAAAAATCATATTAAATAGTAAAAATAAGATATGGACACATGGCTGAAGCTAGGGAACATGGGAAATAATGAAAACTCAAATCAAGTGGAAAAGAATGGGCCCATTTGGCAAAATTTGAAGTTTTGGGGATAGTTGACTTTTGGCAATTTTGCAAAAAAAGTCCAATTTCAACAATGCATAACTTCTTTAATTTTGAACATTTTGAGGTGTTCTTGGACTTTCTAGAAATCTTGAGATGTCCTCTAATCAACCTTTTGGTCTCATCTCATTTTTATATTCCATGCTCAAGTTAGAAGCTTTGGAAAAAAAAGGTGTTTTTGTTGACTTTTCAAAATGACCCATAATGTCCAAATTCATAACTTCTTGTGAGTGCATATTTTGTTCTTGGGGTATGAAGATGGATTATAGGGAATTGAATCCTCTTAAAAATTAGCTTTGTATGGTTCATTTATCATAAAGTATGAGAAAGTTATGCTTTGTCAAAGTTGAGTTGACTTTTCCTACAAAACCCTAATTTAGCAACTTTTGAATCTTGATGATTTTTAAGCAATCTTTGATGAATCATGATCAACCCTTGATCAAATGATGAAAAATCCTTCAAAATGAGAATGTTGACAAAAAATCTTGAAGTTTGACTGTATTTGGGTCACAGTTGACTTTTGCCCTAACACAGTCGACTTTTGGACCTTTGAGCAATTGACTGAGCAAACTTCCTCTGCAAGGCTTGAAACTTGACATGGATGACCTTGAGAACATATTAGGACATTGGGGAGAACTTGAGGTCACTTGGACTCAAAGATCTTGATGCAACACAAAACCCTAATTTGGGGTAGACTGCCTTAGGAGATAGCTTGTCTGACCAACTCTTGAGCAACCTTGAGCCACTTGGAGATTTTTTCTTGCAATATTTTGAGAAATATGGGAGGGAAAATTTTGGGGTACAACAGAAGGCAACTGAAGTGAGAGTATACCCTAAGAGTGATATGTGCGAGTGAT
Source organism: Vicia faba (assembly GCA_948472305.1). NCBI lineage: Eukaryota > Viridiplantae > Streptophyta > Magnoliopsida > Fabales > Fabaceae > Vicia > Vicia faba. Next base: position 944,666,053 of record OX451735.1, read on the forward strand.
TTGTTTCAGTTATTTATCTTTGCACATTAGGGTTTTCTAACCGTATTAATTTGTCATGCATTCTTGTCATACAATCCTATTAGCATACATCTAGCCAGTTAAATATTTGCGGGAATTAAAAATGCGAGAAAGTAAATCTACGCTATCACAAGGCTTCGGGTAAGGGGGTTAAATTACATAGCTAAAAAAAACCGGGAAAAAACGATAAGTAAAAACCTTAAATTAAACTATTACAAACCAGTGAGCAGTTACAAAAATATTGTCAAAATAAATAATAAGCGCGCAATTAATCAAATATGAAACGACTAGGGTTTTGACCCTTGACTAAACCTATTTGCGATTGATTAAAAAAAGTTTTTGTCATGTTTTGTTATTTAAGAAAACAATGAACTAATTAAATTAAAGAAAAATCCTAAATTCTAATTAATTTTAAATTAAGAAAAATAAATTAATTCACCCTAAAAAACCTATTTTTGTATTTTTGGTTTATTTGATTAAAAATAAGAGAAAATAAATCAAGAATTTATCCTAATTTCTATTTGATTTTATTTATGAAAATAAATTAAAATTTCCCTAAGTTAAATTAAATTACACTAACAAAATTAAATTTGATAAAAAAAATTAATTCTAATTTTTATGAATTCTTGATTTTATGATTTTATAAAAAAATATTAATGGTACTAATGAAAATAAATAAAGAAATATTAAAAGAATTAAAAAAGGGAAAAAATAAAAAAATGAAAAAAGGTATACAGATAGGCCTGCTGTCAGCAGATCTGAGGGTGCTGAATTTCTGATGGATCTATAGGATGATGATCCTCAGAAGATGCTGGCGCTGGATCTACTGGAGAGGAATTCAGAAGATGATGACCCTCAGAAGATGGTGGGCACTGGATCTGATCCTGGCTAGTGGGTCCAGCAGATGACCAGAGAACACTTGATCTGATTCTGGTTGAGGGGTCCAGAAGATGATGACTCTCAGAAGGGGTATGTGCTAGATCTGGTGAAAACAAATGGAGAAAATGTTAAAAACTCATGCCTGGGATCAAACCCAAAGCATGAGTTTCTGATTTCCTTCCTCTGACCAACTGCGCTGGATGTTAACTTGTTAATATAATAAAAACAAATAATATATCAGAAAAAAATAAGTTTCTGGCCAAAATAACGCGCCAGAATTTAAACCAGCCAATCAAGTTGTGACACATTGTTGTCTTCTTCCCTGAAATTGTCGTTTTAGGCTCTGAACCTTTACCCACAGACACGGGTCTGTTGCTGAAACATGTGTCATTCAAGAATAAAGCACATGCAATATAAATTCAATTGGGGACCATGAATCAACTGGATTTGAAACTCTGATCATCATTGTACCCATTATCAGGCCTAATTTTGCTTGAAACCCAAAGCCCCAAATTGGAACACGAAACCGTAACAATGGTAAAAGCTTATTCATGCACTGTAAATTAAATCAAACTACCCAGGAACATTGCAAACATGATTATGAATACAAATATGTATTTTAAACATGCTAAATATGCAAGAATTACTGTAATCGAATTTTGATAATTTTGCAAACCGTGAGAGTGATAAGGCGTGATTCTGAATGTTCTGACGCCTGCAAATGATTGGGAATGCTTCCTGAAATGCCAAGGAATTTATTGGGAACCTCAACACACCTTGAATTGGCCTGTGGAAGGAGATTCGTTTCACACTTTTCTTGAATTTTTCAAGTTTTGTTCTGGTTCTTGGAGGCAGGTTGTGCATAAAAATCCTTCTCCCCAGGGTTCCTTAAACTTCAGTATATGTATTGAATCCAATTAGGTTAACAATTTTGGATCCAATCTTAAGAATTCATGAATGGAATATTTAATTTTTAATCATGCCAATCATGCCTTTCTTGTACCAATTGCCAATGATATAATTTGATTATGATCTTCCAGCATAATGAGCTTATGATTATGTCCAAAAATCCAATCAAAACAAATCTTTGCTATTATTTACCAATTATTTGATTTAATTCAAATTTTAATAAATAAAAATCAAAATAAAATAAATAATGAAGCAAATAACATGTGAGTGAGAATTTGGGTCGTGGATCATGTTATATTTGAGGTGCAAGCATAAAAAGTTGGGCCCATTTAGCAAAAAATGCAAATTTGAGCATATTTGACTTTTGGCAACTTTACAAAAATGGTTAACTTGGCCAATGCATAACTCTTTCAATTTTGACCCTAGAAAGGTGTTCTTGTACTTTTTAGAAAGCTTAGTATGTCCTATAAGCAACCCTTTTGGTCTCATCTCAATTGAGTCTTTCATGTTCATGTATGAAGCTTTGACCCAAAAGGTGTTTTTGTTGACTTTCCAAAATGGCGTATAATGTCAAAATTCTAATCTTTTTGTGAGTGCACTTTCTGAACTTGGGAGCTGAATATGAATTGTAGGTAATTGCATCCTCTTCAAAATGAGCTTTGGATGGGTCATTTCTGATAAAGTATGAGAAAGTTATGATTGGTCAAAGTTGAGTTGACTTTTCCTACAAAATCCTAATTTAACAACTTTTGGGTTTTGATGAATTGTGAGCAATCTTTGAGGAATCATGATCAACCCTTGATAAAATGATGAATAATACTTCAAATGAGGATGTTGACCAAAAATCTTGAAGTTTGACTGTATGTGGGCCACAATTGACTTTTGACCTAACACAATTGATTTTCAGGCAGTTGAGCAATTGACTGAGCAAACTTCGTCTGCAAGGCCTGAAACTTGACATGGATGATCTTGAGAACGTTTTAGGACCTTGGAAGGAATTTGGGATCCTTTGGACTCAAGTATCTTGATGAAAAATGGAACCCTAATTTGAGGTAGACTGCCTTATGAGAGAGTTTGTCTGGTCAACTCTTGAACTTCCTTGAGCAATTTAGGGACCTCACTTGACACTTGTTGAGAAATATGGGAGGGGAAATTTTGGGGTACAAGAGCATCGTCTGAGCTTGATAGTCGATACTGAAGTCTGGTCACAAGATGATCCAATGAGACATAGTGTTACGCTTAAATCCCTAACTTTTGCCTGGATTGCCCTTTCGGGTTTTCAATCCATCGGGATACCCTTTTTTGCCCAATCCTCCCTTTTGGGGTTTCGACTTGTCGAGTGTATAGATTTTTTCATTTTCATCCCTTACTTTTGCCCGAACCCTTTTGGTTCGCCGGGAAGCCCTTATTTTTGCCTAGGCCAGTCGACCTAGCGGGTCTTTGATTATGCATAGTATCTTTTCACTATGTCTGCATTGACATGGTGAGGAAGGTCGTCACCATCCATGGTGGTTAGAATCATAGCTCCTCCCAATAAAATGTTCTTAACCACAAATGTCCCTTCGTACGTGGGGGTCCATTTGCCCCTGGGATCACCTTGTGGCAGTATGATGCGTTTGATCACTAGATCCCCAACTTGATATTCTTGGCGTCTAACTTTCTTGTTAAAAGCCTTGATCATTCGCTTTTGATATGTCTGACCATGGCAGATAGCAGTAAGTATCTTTTCATCGATTAGATTTAACTGATCAAGTCGGGTTTGGATCCAGTCGTCCTCGTTCAAACCCGCATCCTTCATAATCCTGATAGAAGGTATCTGGACTTTGATGGGTAGGACTGCCTCCATGCCATATACCAGAGAATAGGGCGTTGCCCCTGTCGACGTCCGTGCTGAGGTACGGTACCCATGAAGAGCAAATGGTAACATCTCATGTCAGTCTTTATATGTCACCGTCATCTTCTGCACAATCTTCTTGATATTCTTATTAGCTGCTTCAACAACCCCATTCATCTTCGGCCGATAGGGAGAAGAGTTATGGTGCTGTATCTTGAACTGTTTACAGAGCTCAGTGACCATTGTGTTGTTGAGATTAGTACCATTGTCAGTAATAATTCTGTCTGGCACACCATACCGACAGATCAGATTATGTCAGATGAGTCGTGCCACGACGTTCTTGGTTACTGTAGCAAAAGAGGCTGCCTCAACCCACTTCGTGAAGTATTCAATGGCTACTAGGATGAAGCGATGTCCGTTGGAAGCGGTGGGCCTGATTTCTCCGATCATGTCGATGCCCCACATTGCAAAAGGCCATGGAGCTGTCAAGACATTTAAGGGGACTGGAGGCACATGCACTTTATCAACGTAGATTTGGCACTTATGACAAGTTCTAGAGTGCTGATAACAATCGGCTTCCATAGTGGACCAGTAGTATCCTGCCCGTAGGATCTTCTTAGCCATGGTATGTCCACTAGAATGGGTTCCAAAGGTGCCTTCGTGTAGATCTATCATGATCCTCTCTGCTTCGCTCTTGTCTACACACCGTAGTAGCGTGGAGTCATGATTGCGTTTATAGAGGATTCCATTTCTGAGGAAGAACTTTGCAGCGAACCTTCTCAGAAACTTCTTATCATTGACAGATGCCCATTCGGGATACTCTTGAGCCTCGAGATACCTTTTGACTCCGTGAAACCAGGGTTTGTCTGCCACTTCTTCGGTATCGATTTCGCAGCAGTGTGCTGGTTCATCTAACCTCTCAATGGTGATTTGGGGAGCTTCATTGTCCCACCTAACTTTGAACATAGAAGACACGGTAGCTAGCACGTCCGCTAACTGGTTCTCCTCTCGTGGGAAATGTTCAAAGGTTACCTCCTCAAAGTGTGGGAGCAATGTCAGTACATACTCTTTGTAAGGAATGAGATTCGGGTGCTTCGTATCCCACTCGCCTTTGATCTGACTTATCACCAGAGAGGAATCCCCAAATACACTCAAGAACTTGATCCTTAGGTCGATAGCAGCTCGAAGACCCATAATGCATGCTTCATACTCCGCAATGTTGTTGGTACAGTTGAAACATAATCAAGCAGTGAACGGAGTATGACATCTCTCGGGAGATATGATTATGGCGTCGATGCCATTACCCAGTGAGTTTGAAGCTCCGTCAAAATACATAGACCATCGGGACCCCTCCTCAGGTCCTTCATCTAGTCCAGGTTCTTCATAGTCAGTCACCAACATAATATTCTCATCCGGGAACTCGAAATTCATGGGCTGGTAATCATCCACGGCCTGATGAGCCAAATGATCAGCCAATACACCCCCCTTTATTGCTTTTTGGGTTGTATATTGTATGTCGTATTCAGTTAAGATCACTTTCCACCTTGCTATCCTTCCGGAGAGAGCGAGCTTCTCGAAAATATACTTGATCAGATCCATCTTCGATATCAACAAGGTAGTGTGAGTCAGCATATACTGTCTCAGTCAGCGAGCAGCCCATGCCAAAGCGCAGCAAATTTTCTCGAGCAATGAGTATCGTGTCTCATAGTCGGTAAACTTTTTGCTAAGGTAGTTGTGATCGGTGGATTTAGAACTGACTATTTAATGCTGGATCGCGAAATGTCGCGGAAGCAAGAGTCGCCACTGTCTTTTATGTTCTCCAACATGGAAAGGACAAAAGCACAGCAAAATTCCTTCTTTGAGAATGTTTCTCGGTTCGGGAGGTAGATTTATAGAAAGGGAAGGTGTTAGCACCCTTTCTATCCATGGTTATCCATGGGCTCTTAGATACTTGCTCATTGTGTTTTCAAAATGTTTGTTTGCTTTTCAAGTGTGAGTGGGTTTGAAAAAGTTTCATTTAAAGATTTCTGAATAACTCTTGTATCAGTCCTCAAGAAAAATTGTTTTGAAAGCTTTTTGAAAGTGTCGGTGTGAAAAGATTTTGTTTTGTTTTTTAGAGAGCAAGTATCCCTGAGTCATCTACCTACCCTAAGGAATTAGGCTGTGTAAATGTCTTTAAGGTAGTGTCATCCCACCATTGAGAGATAGGTAGCACCACCGTTGGAGGTGTTCGGGTCAATTCGAGTTTAGGGACAGTGTGGTCACCGAAGCAACAGTAGGACACCCTAGAAGCTACCCTTATGTCATTGATCCTTTTTTAATCCGAGGCAACCATTTCGAGGCAACTATTTCGAGGCAACTGGATCATGGACATAAGGACTTACTAAAACGTCCTATACTTGACGACCACGTTTCGAAGGCAACAGGTGAGGCGTACCCTAGAAGTGGTGTGTGAATTTGTGTGTTGTTTTCATGTTAAGTTTATCTTTTATCATGGTATTGTGAGCTACGCTTGTTTTTAATTAACCATACATTCTTTCATGCAAGTTAGAATTTAAGAGTGCGGAAATTTAAATGCGGAAAGATAAAACTACGCTATTACAAGCCGCGGGTCTATACATCGCAAAAATACAAAGACCCGTTTGATAAAAAATGCGGAAAGTAAAAAGACCTAATTACTATTACAATCCTTGAGCAGTTACATAATATTCAAAAAGAAAATAATGCGCGAAAAGAAATCGAACGTCCGAGGGTTTTGACCCTTTTGAAATTAAACGAAATTAAAGTCTAATGAATTATTTAATTAAAGAAAAGAAATTGTTTTTTATGTTTTTGGTATTTATGAAAATAAGGAAAATTAATATTAGAAGGAAACCCTAGTTCTAAATATTTTAATTATTAATAAAAAGAAATATTAAAGTTACTCTAATTTACTAATTAATTAATATACATGTTTATTTACAAAAATAAATAGTAATTATAATAATAAATAATGAGAAAAATAATTAATTAAGAAAAGGACGAAAAATGTCAAAAAAAACCTAAGTCTAGATATTTTTTATTTACTAAGAAAAGGATTAAAGTTTAAAACCTAAAGTAACTAAATTGATTATTAAAATTTATTTACAAAAATAAATTAATGAGTAAATTAATAAATAATTAACATATTTTGTATTTTTCTGTTTTTATTATGGAAAAAATTATTTTACGGAATTAAAGAAAACAATTAAAACAATTAAAACAATTTAAACAAAATTAGAATTAAAAAGGTGCAAACCAGGGGGTATCAGGCCTAGAATGGAGGTGTGATTTGAGAAATTCAGGCCCATCAGCCAAAGGCCTTGTTGACTTTCCACGCTTGTGTGTATGTCCATTGACTGAGCCCTACCATGGAATTCATTCAGTGGCCCTTGGATTGAACCCTGAAGCCACTTGGCAAGCACAGGCATGAGCGTGTATGGTAGGCCATGGAATGAGTGCTACACTAGAACACATTGAAACAAAAATTATTAAGCATATGGGGGGACCTGGGAATCGAACCCAGGTCCCTATACCTGCAAGACACCTCATCAACCAACTGAGCTATTGCGTGCGTTTGTTATATGGATAGACAAAAAATATAATATACAAAAACATTGGATAGTAGTATAAGACAAAAAATTACGCGCCATATTTGAATCTCCCAATAGCATCAGGCCACATCCATCTTCTTCCTTGTTTTCCCTGCAATTATAAAACAAATAGCGGGGGTTTTAAACCCCCACTAAGTGCAACAATGGATAATAGCGAATAGAAGAGGAGGGAATATAAATTGAGCGCGAATAGTTCATTGGATCCGTCTTGCTGCAACAATTCTATCCATATAGGTTTGGGAGTCTAATTTTTCCATACAAGGAAAGCCCTATTTTGGAGCTTCTGAAACCCTAGGTTTCATCAATGGTGGATTTGGCTACAGGCAGTGTTAATCCAATTAAATGTTACCAATCGCTTCAGAAAGATGTTAGTAGCATAAATCAACAATCAAAACACATGAATGATGCGTGAAAATTAAAAATCGATTATGGACATTTTTGTGAAAAACGCGATGCTGTTCTACCGTTTCTTTGAGTATAGAGGCTTGTTCTTGATTGTAATAGACTCCTAGAAATGTCAGTAACGTAATGGACAAGGTTTTAAGCCTTGAATCACCCTGCAAATATGAAATCAGTCCCAAGCTTTTTTGTGAAAATTTGCAAATTGGTTCTATGTTTGTGAGCAGCTTTTCGTGTCTGTCCCTATTAGGTTAGGTTATGCATAAGTATGTGAAAGAAACAAGCCCATAAGTCCATGAATTGATGATTTCAATATTTGATTTTTATCATATCTTTTTCAATCTTTTTTCATGGAAACCCTTGCCAATCATGGAAAATCTTCCCTTTTTGAATGTGAAACGACTTGCCAGCTTGCCCTAGTATGATTTGCTGCACAAAAAGATTTGAAAAGCATTATTTGATATTTTTCTACAATTAAAATTAATTAAATGAATTAATAAGAATAAAAATTCAATTAATTAATTAAAAATAAGGAAATAAATCCTTTTAAGCTCAATGGGTCGTGCATAGGATTTGGGTAATGATTCAAGGAAGAATTTGAGGCCCATTAGCAATTTTGAAGTGTTTTAGGCAAAGTTGACTTTTCAAAATTCCCCAAAATTTCCCAACTTCTCCAATGCATATCTTGCTCAATTTTGAAGATATGATCATGTTCTTTGACATTTTGGAAAGGTCTTGAAGTCCTCTAACCAATGCCTTTGGTCCCATGTCATTTTTATTTACCAATCTCAAGTTATGGTCTTTGACTTAAAGTGCCTTTTTGTTGACTTTTGAAAATAACCTATAATGTTGAAATTGATAACTTTTTGTGAGAGCATTTCTTGGACTTGAAGTGTGAAGATGAGTTGTAGGAAATATCATCCTCTTCAAAATGAGATTTGGATGGGATTTTTCTGATGAACCATGAAGAAGTTATGCCTTGGTCAATTTGCAGTTGACTTTTCAGCTGTCCAAAAATAGAAACTTTTGCATCTTGAGACTTTTTGAGCCATACTTTGAGAATCATGATCAAGAATTGATCAAATGATGTTTGTGGCTTCAAAATAAGATGTTGACCAAAAATTTTGACTTTTGACTGTCAAATGACCATTTTGCCCCTACAGTTGACTGTGCAGCATTTAGGGTTTTTTGACTGTGCAATTTGATGCTGTGAGTCTTGAAACTTGACATATGAATGCTTGACAATATATGTAGGCATATGGGACTTGATTGGACCCTTGAAAACCTCAATTTCTTTGCAAGAACCAAAACCCTAATTTTGACTATGATAGGAGGCAATTGGACTATGCAACCCTTGAGTGATTTTGAATCATCTGGAGATTGACCTTGGCAAATCTTGAAGAATATGGGAGATCAAATTTTGGGGTACAACAGTTGCCCCTGTTCAATCTTCTTAGACCTGAGGATGTAGATTGGCTGGCTTGCCTTTCGTAATCCGAAGGTGGAAGATGATTGAACACTAGAGTGCCCAGAAATTTGCACTCACATAGTAGAGTGTCAGCAGTATGATGAAGGGAATGGGCTTACAGATGCCATTTGGAGAGATGATGGATAGGAGGATGGGATTATAGATGCCATCTGGAGCTGTTGGTATGTGGATGGGCTTATAGATGCCATCTAGGTGTCGATCGCGTAAGAGGTTCCTTAGCGAGAACTTGTGTACCTGAGAAAGAAAAACAATTACCTGGCCTGTTACAGGGGTTGATCTTCAAACTCTTTATGTAGATGTGCCCTAGCTGGATACAGGTATCGAGTCTACCATCAGTTACTCACAGATGTGCCCTGGCTAGATACAAGAATCGAATCTGGAATTAGTCGTTAACAGATACACCCTGGTAAGATACAGGAATCAGATCTTCGAACTCTTCAGACGTGCCCTAGAAAGATACAGGAATCGAGTCTGGAATTAGTCGTCAACAGATACACCCTGGCAAGATACAGGAATCAGATCTTTAAACTCTTCAGACGTGCCCTAGCAAGATACAGGAATCGAGTTTGGAATCAGTCGTCAACAGATACACCCTGGCAAGATACAGGAATCGGATCTTCGAACTCTTTAGACGTGCCCTGGCAAGATACAGGAATCGAGTCTGGAATATAGTCGTCAACAGATACACCCTGGCAAGATACAGGAATCAGATCTTCAAACTCTTCAGACGTGCCCTGGTAGGATATAGGAATCGAGTCTGGAATATAGTCGTCAACAGATACACCCTGGCGAGATACAGGAATCGGCTCTGGAATCACGACAATTGATAGTAATTATCTTTGTATTGACCTTTGTCCTGAAAAGACAAAACGTTAGTTGTGTGCAATGTCATGATGTTTGACATGCGAGATGTTCTCAGAATAAATGAGATTGTATGTTCATGATGCGTATGTGCATGCTATAATGTATGAAGATGTGACGTTCATGAATGTATTTTTGTCTAGGAAAGTAAATCCTTGACGGGTGCCGGGAAGTTAAATCCTGGGCTTGATGTTGAAGAGTAGCGTTCTTTGTTTCCGCTGGGGGTGATGGTTGCAAGAATACCGGTAGGAGAAGATGACTCCGTTGGGGAATAAACTTGGCGAATAGATTACTCTGCGGGGAAAGAGGTATTTTTGCTGAGGTTGGTGATAACTTCGTTGGGGATACCATTGTTAAGTTCTATTGGGAGATTGGATGAACTCCGCTGGGGGTAGGAAGAACTTCGCCGAAGACGATCTTTCCGTGGCAACTGGCTGAGGATAACCCAGTTATATCCTGGTGGGGAAATAACCTTTGAATAAAGCCGGGAGAGCGTTCATACTCTGTGGGTGATAAGCTTCCAGAATCTACTGGGGATAAGCTTCAAGACCTGCTGGGGAGATGGATTCCACTTTCCTGGGGAAACTTCTTGGACTGGACTGGGGACTGGCTCCACTGGATGTTCGGTATTTCGCCGGGGAACAATCTTAGATCAAGACTGCCGGGGATGCTTGTTAAGAATGTCTGTATACTCCGTTGGGGAATGTTGAGATCTTCGGGGGATAATCCAACTTCCTTAAGGCTGACAGTGGACTAACTCTGCTTGGGGAGAGTATCGTTGACTTGCTGGCTCACTCTCTAGGGAATTAAGATATCTTGGTTACACTCTTCAGCCGAACTTACCTTGGTACCTTGGTGGACAGAGCAATTAGATCGCTTTAGACAACTCATTATTGCCCCTGTTTCTGATGTTACCCGTAATTAATCCTTTGTTTCATATGCAAATATTTATGAGTTAGCAATTAGTGTCAAATGCATATATCACAATTGAACATTGGACGTTCTTCGCAAGACAAAATAGAAAAAGGAAAAAACAATTGGCAATTTAGCTGAAACGTGAATTTGTATTGATTTTTGAATCTGCCTGTAAATAGGCGTTTATGTACAAGAGGCTGACGTCCTAGTAAGAGAACGCCGCCGAATAACAGAGTTTATACAATTTTGTGAAAAGGGAAAACAAAACAGCTATGTGAAAAGAATAATCCCACTGGGTTCCAACTCTGCTATCGCCTTTATATCTTCGAGTGTCTCATCACTTGGCTGCTCGGTTGAAGATGAAGCTGATTGATCGATGCCGTTTGAACTTGATATTGATACCGGATTCTGGATGCAAAGTGATCCAATGAGACATAATATTACGCTTTAATCCCTAACTTTTTCCTGGACCGCCCTTTCGGGTTTTCAGTCCACCGGGATACCCATTTTTGCCCAAGCCGCCTTTTCAGGTTTTCGACTTGCCAGGTGTACATATTTTTTTCATTTCATCCCTCATTTTTGACCGAACCCTTTTGGTTCGCCGGGAAGCCCTAATTTTTGCCTAGGTGTGTCAACCTAGCGGGTCTTTTATCATGCGTAGTATCTTTTTACTATGTCTGCATTGGCGGGGTGAGGAAGGTCGTCACCATCCATGGTGGTTAGAATCATGGCTCCTCCTGAGAACATATGTTTAACCACAAATGGCCCTTCGTACGTAGGGGTCCATTTGCCCCTGGGATCACTTTGAGGAAGAATGATGCGTTTGATTACCAGGTCTCCAACTTGATACTCTTGTGGTCTGACTTTCTTGTTAAATGCCCTGATCATCCGTTTTTGGTACGTTTGACCATGACAAATAGCAGTGAGTCTCTTTTCATCGATTAGGTTTAATTGATCAAGTTGAGTCTGGATCCAGTCATCTTCGCTCAGGTCTGCATCCTTCATTATCCGGAGAGAGGGTATCTGGACTTCAATCGGCAAGACTGCCTCCATGCTGTAGACCAAGGAAAAGGGAGTTGCCCCGGTTGACGTTCTTGCTGAGGTACGGTACCCATGAAGAGTGAACGGTAACATCTCGTGCTAATCTTTATAGGTCACTGTCATCTTCTGCACAATCTTCTTAATATTCTTATTAGCTGCTTCTACGACCCCATTCATCTTCAGTCGGTAAGGAGAAGAGTTGTGGTGCTGTATCTTGAATTGCTCGCAGAGCTCAGTGATCATCTTGTTGTTAAGATTGGTACCATTGTCCGTAATGATCCTTTCCGGGACGCCGTATCGACAGATCAGGTTATGCCGAATGAACCGTGCCACGACATTCTTGGTTACTGTAGCGTAGGAAGCTGCTTCCACCCACTTTGTAAAGTAATCGATCGCCACCAGGATGAAGCGATGCCCGTTGGATGCCGTAGGTTTAATCTCACTGATCATATCAATGCCCCACATTGCAAAAGGCCAAGGTGCTGTCAAGACATTCAGAGGAACTGGAGGAACGTGCACCTTATCTGCATATATCTAGCACTTATGACATGTCCGAGAATGTTGGTAACAATCAGCTTCCATTGTGGACCAGAAATATCCTGCCCAAAGGATCTTCTTTGCCATGGTGTGTCCACTAGAATGTGTTCCGAAGGTACCTTCATGCAGTTCTGCCATGATCCTTTCTGCTTCAGTCTTATCCACACAACGCAGTAAGGTCGAATCATGGTTTCGCTTGTACAGAATGTCGTTGCTGAGGAAGAACTTTGCTGCGAACCTTCTCAGAAACTTTTTATCATTGATGGATGCACCTTCAGGGTATTCTTGAGCTTCTAAGTACCTTTTCACCTCATGATACCAGGGTTTTTCAGTTACTACCTCAGCCTCAAGATCACAACAGTATACAGGTTCGTCCAGTTTCCAGATAATGATCCGGGGAGCCTCATTGTCCCACTTGACTTTGAACATAGAAGACATCGTAGCCAGCGCGTCCGCCAACTGATTCTCCTCTCTTGGAAAGTGTTCAAAAGTGATCTCTGTGAAATGGGGGATCAATGTCAACACACATTCTCTGTAAGGAATAAGATTCGGATGTTTCGTATCCCACTCGCCTTTGATCTGATTGATCACGAGAGCGGAATCTCCGAAGACACTCAGAAACTTGATCCTTAAGTCAATTGCAGCTTGAAGACCCATGGTACACGCCTCATACTCCGCCATGTTGTTGGTGCAGTTGAAACATAGCCGGGCAGTAAGTGGAGTATGAGTGCCTTTGGGAGATATGATCACAGCGCCGATACCGTTACCCAAAGCGTTGGAGGCTCCATCAAAGTGCATAGACCATCGGGATCCTTCCTCAGGTCCTTCATCTGGTCCAGGTACTTCACAATCAGTCACTACCATGATGCTCTCGTCAGGAAATTCAAAGTTCATTGACTGGTAGTCGTCTACTGCCTGGTGTGCCAAATGGTCTGCCAATACACTTCCCTTGATAGCTTTCTGAGTCGTGTACTGGATGTCGTATTCCGTCAAGATCATTTGCCATCTTTCTATTCTTCCAGACAGAGCAGGCTTTTCGAATATGTACTTTATTGGATCCATCTTTGAAATCGACAGAGTACTGTGAGTCAGCATATACTGTCTCAGCCGGCGAGCAGCCCATACCAAAGCGCAGCAAGTTTTCTCGAGCAATGAGTATCGGGTCTCACAGTCGGTAAACTTTTTGCTAAGGTAATAAATGGCGTGCTCTTTTTGGCCAGACTCGTCATGCTGCCCCAGCACACACCCCATTGAGCTGTCAAGTACTGTCAGGTATAGTATTAGAGGTCTCCCTTCAACCGGTGGCATAAGAATGGGTGGTTCTTGGAGATACTCTTTGATTCTGTCGAAAGCGGCCTGACATTCATCATTCTAACGTACTACTTGATCTTTCTTCAGCAGCTTGAAGATTGGTTCACAGGTAGCAGTTAGGTGTGAGATGAATCGGGAAATGTAATTCAGACATCCTAGAAAGCCTCTGACTTCTTTCTCTGTCTTGGGAACTGGCATCTCTTGTATGGCCTTAACCTTGGCAGGGTCCACTTGGATACCTTTGTCGCTCACGACGAAACCTAGCAACTTTCCAGATCTTACCCCAAAGGTGCACTTGTTTGGGTTCAACCTCAGCTTGTACAATTTCAGACGGTCAAACAACTTCTGTACATGGTCAAGGTGTTCCTCCTCAGTTTTGGACCTTGCAATCATATCATCGACGTACACTTCAATCTCATGATGGATCATGTCATGAAATAAAGCAACCATGGCACGTTGGTAGGTTGCCCCTGCATTTTTCAACCCGAATGGCATGACCTTGTAGCAGAAGGTGCCCCACTGAGTAACAAAGGTAGTCTTTTCCATATCTTCAGGAGCCATCTTGATCTGATTATAACCTGAAAAACCATCCATGAAGGAGAACACCTTGTGCTGAGCCGTATTGTCAACCAGAACGTCGATATGAGGTAGAGGGAAATCATCCTTGGGGCTTGCCCTGTTCAAATCCCTGTAATCGACACACATTCTGACCTTACCATCTTTCTTTGGCACTGGAACCACGTTGGCAACCCACTGAGGGTAAGAAGTCACTGCAAGAAAATCGGCGTCAAATTGCTTCATAACCCCAGCTTTGATCTTCTCGGACATCTCTGGACGCATACGGCGGAGGGCAGTCTTCCTTGGTAGGCAGATGATGGACCACAATGTCGGTATCCAACCCAGGCATGTCTTCGTAGGACCAGGCAAATATTTCCACATAATCATGCAACATCTGAATCAACCGTTGTTTCACGCTGAGCTCCAGATTGGCACCAATCTTGACTTCCCTTCTGTCTGTCTCAGTACCCAGATTTACCGTTTCCACTGGCTCTTCATGTGGCTGAATGGCCCTCTCTTCCTGGAGTAACAGTCTTGCAAGCTCACCAGGCACTTCGCAATCATCTTCACCTTCGTCTTCAGCTAAGTTGATCGGATTTTCGAAGTCATAACTGGCAGTAGCATAGTCGTTACCAGTGGGATCCAGAGTGGATTGAAACCTGTATGGGTGAGTGTGTGTAAATATAGCTGTTTTGCAATATATAAAGAAAGAAAGAAAGGGAGCACAAGATTTTAAATGCGAAAAACGTCCAATGTCTTTATTCATGATATATGGAAATGACAAGTAATAAGCCCTCACAAATGAAGCCAACGGTGCCCCGGGTAAGACACCGGGCCATAAAGTTTCAATTTATTGTTCATTACAAAATTAAAAACAAAGGAATTCATTACTGCGTAACAAAAGTGACAGGTATGTAGTCTTTTGCAGTCCAATTATTCAGTCCACCATCGGTCGTCGGGTAGATCCAGCTATCAAACTCTGATTCCTCCGCATCGCCTTCAATAGCATTCACTCCCGGGTTGGTGATGAACACGGGAGGTCTTCCGATCCTTGCTTTGCGTACATCCCTCTAAGCCTCTTTCTCAATTACAGCCCGGGCGTCCTTTAAGGAGGCCATCTTCAAAGGAAAGTCTTCTTCAATTACTGTCTCAGCTGACGCCAATGTTGGAGGTACCTCTTCAAAATGTTGAAAGGGGGTTTCAATAAACTCCCCGTCCATCTCAATATACCAGAATGAATTCAGATGACTAACCATGTATTCTTCCTCCCCCTGCACTGTAACAATCTTCCCTCTGACAGGGTACTTGAGCTTCTGGTGTAGAGTGGAGGTCACAACCCCAGCCTTGTGAATCCAAGGCCGACCCAGCAAACAGGAATAAGATGGACGAATGTCCATCACATAGAATGTTGAATCAAAGACTTGGGAACCAACCCGAATCGGAATATCCACTTCACCATGTACCATCCTCTTCGACCCGTCAAAGGCTCGGACAATGATGTTGCTAGGCTTCAACTCCAGGCCATCACAATCCAACCGGTCTAAGGCCTTCTTGGGCAATACATTCAGGGAAGAACCGGTGTCCACCAACACGTGTGCGAGAGTAGTGCCCCTGCATTCAATGGAGACATGCAGGGCATCATTGTGGTTCTTTCCCTTAGCGGTCAGATCAGCATCCGAGAAACCCAAACCATTGTCAACAGTCAAATTGGCCACACAGTCAGTGAATTGGTCTGCAGATGTCTCTTGTGGCACGTGGGCCGTCTTCAGAAATGAAATCAGGGCCTTGGCATGGGCCTCTGAGCATAGCAGTAATGATAGCATAGAGATCTTGGAGGGGGTATGCCCCAGTTGTTCAACGACGTTGAAATCGCTCTTCTTAATGATCTTAAGGATTTCCTCCATCTCTTGCTGGGAGGCTTCAACATTGACAGTCTTTGGTGCCTCCATCTGGGCAGGCACATCAGCAATCCCTTTGCCCCGAGTGTCAGATTACTCGGCAGCAGGGATAGAAACTTGATCAAAAGGGGAAACAGGCGCACTTGCAGGTGTTATTATAAGAGGTCTTCGGATAACTGGTGGCGCAATGTCAGGCGAGAAGAGCCTGCCACTGCGAGTAACTTTAGCGGGACCAGTGATGTTACTGATACCGGTACTGGTGTTGAACTCCTGCTTTACTCCAAGTACATACACATCTGCCCCATAGTGCCATGGGACAGCCTTGTCAGATTCATAGGGGAGAGGCCCCGGAACAGTAATGATAATAGGTGCAACAGACATGATTTTGACTGGCTTCCTCGGGGGAGTCTTGGTAGGATTGTTGAAGATGGTGACAACGGACACTTCTGCAGTAGGAACAATAGGAACATCGGTCTTCTTGAACAAGATTTCTTTGCTATCCATCAGGCTTTGGATGCCTGACTTCAGCAACGGACAACCAGTAGGGGAAACAACACACAGAAGGCAACCTTTGCTACAACCCGGAAATAAACCGGCTAGCAACAGGTTCCTTTGACAGTCAATAAGGGGGTAGCCACATCATCCACAGAAACTGCATACAGGTCTTCCTCAATAGCATTTACTCCATGCTGGGGCATAGGAGCAGTCACAACGTTGGGCCTTTCGGGCACCTCAAATTGTATTTCCTTGGCATCGATAAGGTCCTGAACCTTATTTCTCAGGGCCCAGCAATCATCAGTAGAATGCCCCGGGCTATCAGAGTGATAGGCACAACGGGCATTTGGATTATACTTCGGAGAGGTCGTGTTCACTACCTTCGGAGCTTCTCTGACGGTTACCAAGTTGGTCGATAGCAATTGCGGCAAGATTTGTGACAAGGTCATACTAAGCCGAGTATATTCTCTTATGGGTCTCTCACCCCTTGGTTGGTTAGGT
Source organism: Vicia faba (assembly GCA_948472305.1). NCBI lineage: Eukaryota > Viridiplantae > Streptophyta > Magnoliopsida > Fabales > Fabaceae > Vicia > Vicia faba. The sequence continues at coordinate 944,683,330 of OX451735.1, forward strand.
TGCCGAGGAGCGGCATCAGGCTTTGCAATTACCACCGCATTGACAGCTTGGCGGCGTTCTGGTTTATTCTGCCTCCTAGGCCCATACACAGCATTGGCATCCTTCTTGAAAGGCTTTTTCTTAGAACTTGAGGACGCACCTTTCTGAATTTTCCCTGATTTCATGCCAGCTTCTATTCTTTCCCCAGTCAGAATGAGGTCTGTGAAGCCTGCAGATGAATTTCCAATGAGATGATTGAAGAACGGCCCAGATAGGGTACCCAAAAACATGTCTACTAGTTCACGGTCGGTTAATGGTGGCTGCACCCCTGCCAGCTAGGTCCCTCCACTTCTGCGCATACTCCTTAAAACCTTCTCCCGATCCTAGCGACATACCCTGGAGTTGGGTACGTGTAGGAGCGAGGTCGGAATTATACTGATACTGCTTGTAAAAAGCAGTAGCCAAATCCTCCCAGTTACGAACCTTGGTTCCATCCAGCTGATAGAACCATTCGAGATGAGTCCCTGAAAGACTCTCCTCGAATAAATGGATCCATAAGTTCTTGTCCACAGCGTATGGTTGGATCTTCCGCACATAAGATCTGAGATGTAGTTTAGGGCAGGACGCCCCGTCATACTTTGCGAAAGATGGTGCTTTGAACTTGTGTGGGATGACCACACCAGAAGATAGACCCAGGTCTCCGAAATCCAACCCAGGCACTTGTTGAATTTCTATGGCATTCAGACGATCCTCTAACTGCTTGTACTTGTCTTCAGCTGGAGGATATTTCTCCTCATTGAAATCAGTCTCGTTTTCAGAGACCACCGGACTAGGAACCCTTCCCCCCTGGGGACTGCCTTTTCCTACAGAAGAACTAGCTTGATCAACCTCATTCTGCAGTGTGTTGCCAAACTTCTGGCCAGTGTTGAACATTACAGTTCTCTTCTTCTTCTTCTTGACCAGCAGAGCCTTCAATTCCTCCTGACCTTGGGCTAAACTCATAATCAGCTCTTGGAACTGGGTGTTCTGAGCCTGAAGGGCCTTGATGGATTGCTCAGTAGATGATTCAGGATTTATGATGAGATTGCTGAAATAAACAGTGAAGAACATTAAACCACCTGTAAAAAAGAGTACCTGCTATGCACATGATGCATGATATGTGTTTATGCAATGCATTCAAGGGTTCAAAAGTTCAAATTTGTTGTAGACAAAAAGGAACACACGTTATCATTAAGAAATAATTGTCCAGTACATCAAGGCCTCAGGGACAAAACATTACAAAAGTGAATCAATCCCAAAAGACACTGTGCATCCTCTTTGGAGCAATGTAGGTGTTGAGAGTCTTTTCCTCATGCAGTAGGCGGGTGAGCTCCAAGACCTTCTTCTCACTAGCATGTAGACTAGACTCAAGAGAATTTCGTTCTTCCTTAAGCTGGATCCAACTTTTCTGCATTTCTTCCCAGGATGTAGGCATATCAGGATGTTGAATGGTGTAGGACACCTCTCCTTCCAATACTGGCTCTTTGATCACATGGAGAACATGAGGATAAGGCATCACTAACTTCTGGGAGCGGGCTCGTACCCACTTGAGATAAGGCTCCAACGGGATGGAATTCCTGTGCCCCAGTGTCTTGCTGTCTACCTTGCTGGGCATCCTCCAAGCTCTGATAAATCTCTGGCGAAGTCCTTGTGCATCGTTATCGAAGTCAAAAACTATGTCAGGAATTAACATGTCATGAGGGCCATCCCTCCGAGCATAACCAAACTGTCTCCAAGCCAGACACGGGTTGTAAGTAATACCCCCTCTGATTCCAAGTAAAGGAACATTAGGAAACTCCCCGCAACGATCAATGATAGTGACATCCTCTCTGGACCGAGAGCACCAATGTATATCTGCATGTGTAAGAGTCATTAATCGGTGTGACTGTGATCGGTGGATTTAGAACTGACTGTTTAACGCTGGATCGCGAAATGTCGCGGAAGCAAGAGTCGTCACCGTCTTTTATTTTCTCCAACATGGACAGGACAAAAGCACAGCAAAATTCCTTATGAGATAGTTTCTCGGTTCGGGAGGTAGATTTATAGAAAGGGAAGGTGTTAGCACCCTTTCTACCCATGGTTATCCATGGGCTCTTAGATACTTGCTCATTGTGTTTTCAATAGATGTTTGCTTTTCAAAGTGTGAGTGGGTTTGAAAAAGTTTCGTTTAAAAATTTCAGAATGACTCTTTTATCAGTCCTCAAGAGTGTTTGAAAAATTGTTTTGAAAGCTTTTTGAAAGTGTCGGTGTGAAAAGAGTTTTGATTTGTTTTTTAGAGAGTAAGTATCTACGAGTCATCTACCTACCCTAAGGAATTAGGCTGTGTAAATGTCCTTAAGGTAGTGCCATCCCACCATTCAGAAGTAAGTAGCACCACCATTGGAGGTGTTCGGGTCAATTCGAGTGTAGGGACAGTGTGGTCACCGAAGCAACAATAGGACACCTTAGAAGCTACCCTTATGTCCTTGATCCCTTTTTTTATTCCAAGGTAACCGTTTCGAGGCAACTGTTCCGAGGCAACTGTTTCGAGGCAACTTGTTTCGAGGCAACTGGATCATGGACATAAGGACTTACTAAGACGTCCTATACTTGACGACCACGTTTCGAAGGCAACAGGTGAGGCGTACCCTAAGAGTGGTGTGTGAATTTGTGTATTGTTTTCAGTTTAGCAATTATATTTGATCATGGCATTTGTGAGCTACGTTTGTTTTTAGTTAGCCATACACTCTTTCATGCAAAGTTTAGAAGTTAAGAGTGCGGAATTTTAAATGCAGAAAGATAAATCCTACGCTATTACAAGGCGCGGGTCTATACATCGCCAAAATACAAAGACCCGTTTGGTAAAAATGCGGAAAGTAAACAGACCTAATTACTATTACAAGCCTTGAGCAGTTACATAACATTCAAAAGAAAAAAAGAATAACGTGCGAAAGAATAAAAGTTAGGACGTCCGAGGGTTTTGACTCTTTTGAAATTAAATTGAAATTAAAGTCTAATTATTATTTAATTAAAGAAAAGAAATTGTTTTTTATGTTTTTGATATTTAATGAAAATAAGAAAAGAATTAAAATTAGAAGGAAACCCTAGTTCTAAATATTTTTAATTATTAATGAAAAACATACAAGTTAACCTAATTTACACTAATTAGTTAATTTACATATTTATTTACAAAAGTAATAATTAATAATAATAATAATGAGAGAAAATTATTTATTTAAGAAAAAGATAAGAATGTTAAAAACCCTAATTCTACCTATTTTATTTATTAAGAAAAGATTAAAGTTTAAAACCTAAATTAAACTAAGTTAATTATTAGAATTTATTTACAAAAAATATTTTAATGGTGAAATAATAATAATTAAATATATTGTATTTTTTTGATTTTTCTGGTTTTATTATGAAAAGAAAATTATTTTAAGTGAATTAAATAAACATAATTAAAAGAATTAGAAAAAGAAAAGAAAAGAAAATTAAGAAATATACAAACCAAGGGGGGTTTTCAGACCCAAAGGGAGGTGTTTTTGGAGCAATTTTGGCCCATCAAGACAAGGCCTGGTTTGACTTTTCTGATCATGCGTGTGAAGCTTGACTGAGGTCCACCCTGGAATTCACGTTATGGCCATTGGATGGGTGAGCATGAGCGCGTGGCAGGCCAACGTGTGAGGATGTATGGTGGAGCGTTGAAGGGATGATGCGTAGGAACGTGTTAAAACAAAAGTTATTAAACATATGGGGGGACCTGGGAATCGAACCCAGGTCCCAATGCTTACCAGCCACGTCTTCTACCAACTGAACCATTGCGTTCGTTTGTTAATATAATAAATGGAAAACATAATATACAAAAACATTAGTTAATGGTATAAACAAAAAATTACGCGCCAGATTTGAATCTCCCTGTCACATGAAGACACGCATGCTTCTTCTTCCTCTTTATACCTGCAATATAAACAAGTAGCGGGGGTTTTAAACCCCCACTAAATAGAACAGTGGAAAATAGTGAACACGCGTACAGGTAACATAAATTAAGCGCGAGGAGATGGTTTGCTTCGTCTTGATGTCACGAATTCATCCACACAGGTTTTAAGGGCCAATTTTACCATATAGGGAAAGCCCTAATTTTCAAGTCCTGGAACCCTAGATATCCTTCAATGGTAGGTTTCAGTTTAGGAAGAGTTAGATCAATTAACCTATGCCAATCGCTTCAGAAAGATGTTAGTAGTATAAATCAACAATTAAAACACAGGAATGATGCATGAAATTTAAAAACCGATTATGGAAATGTTTGTGACAAACGCGATGCTATTCTACCAATTCTTGGAGTATGGAGACTGGAAAGTGATTGCAACACGTTCAAAGAAGTCTCAACAAGGGTTTGGAATAGGTTTTAGGCTTTGAATGATCCTGCAAATACGAAATCAGTTTTCAAAATTTCTATCAAAAATTGCAACTTTGTTCTATGTTTTTGAGCAACTTTTCGTGTCCTCTAGAATAGGGTTGAGTTGTGCATAAGTAAGTGAATGAAATTAGGTCAAGAAACAAGCCCAAAGATCCATGAATTTATGTTTTGAATATTTGATTTTTATCACATCTTTTTCAATCTTTTTTCCATGCAAATCTTGCAAAATGTGGATGATCTTGTCCCCTTGGATGGTGCACGAAATCTTTTGCATATAATGAACATATTTGCTGCACAAAAAAGATTTAAAACCATTATTTGATATTTTTCTCATAATTAAATCTAATTAAATGAATTAATAAGAATAAAAATTCAATTAATTAATTAAAAATAAGAAAATAAATCATTTTTAGCTCAATGGGTCGTGCATAGGCTTTGGGTAATGATTCAAGGAAGAATTTGAGGCCCATTAGCATTTTTGAAGTGTTTTAGGCAAAGTTGACTTTTCAAAATTCCCAAAAATTTCCCAACTTCTCCAATGCATATCTTGCTCAATTTTGAAGCTATGATCATGTTCTTGGACATTTTGGAAAGGTCTCGAAGTCCTCTAACCAATTCCTTTGGTCCCATGGCATTTTGATTTACCAATATCAAGTTATGGTCTTTGACTTAAAGTGCCTTTTTGTTGACTTTTAAAAATGACTTATAATGTGGAAATTGATAACTTTTTGTGAGAGCATTTCTTGGACTTGAAGTGTGAATGTGAGTTGTAGGGAATGTCATCCTATTCAAAATGAGCTTTGGATGGGATTTTTCTGATAAATCATGAGGAAGTTATGCCTTGGTCAATTTGCAGTTGACTTTTCAACTGTCCAAAAATAGAAACTTTTGCATCTTGAGACTTTTTGAGCCATACTGTGAGAATCATGATCAAGAATTGATCAAATGATGTTTGTGGCTTCAAAATAAGATGTTGACCAAAATTTTTGACTTTTGACTGTCAAATGACCATTTTGCCCCTGCAGTTGACTGTGAAGCATTTAGGTTTTTTGACTGTGCAATTTGATGCTGTGAGTCTTGAAACCTGGCATATGGATGCTTGACAATGTATATGGTCATGTGAGACTTGATTGGACCCTTGGAAACCTCAATTTCTTTGCAAGAGCCAAAACCCTAATTTTTGACTGTGTTAGGAGGCAATTGGACTGTGCAACTTTTGAGGGATTTTGAATCATCTGGAGATTGATCTTGACAAATCTTTGCAGAATATGGGAGGGAAAATTTTGGGGTACAAAAATTGCCCCTGTTCAATCTTCTTAGACCTGAGGATGTAGATTGGCTGGCGTGCCTTTCGTAATCCGAAGGTGGAAGATGATTGAACACTAGAGTGCCCAGAAATTTGCACTCACATAGTATAATGTCAGCAGTGTGATGTAGGGAATGGACTTATAGATGCCATTTGGAGAGATGATGGATAGGAGGATGGGCTTATAGATGCCATCTGGAGACTGTTGGTAAGTGGAGAGGTGGGCTTATAGATGCCATCGGGAGGTTGTCGATCGCGTAAGAGATTCCTTAGCGAGAACTTGCGTACCTGAGAAAGAAAGATAATTACCTGGCCTGTTACAGGAGTTGATCCTCAAACTCTTTATGTAGATGTGCCCTGGCTGGATACAGGAATCGAATCTTTAAACTTTTCAGACGTGCCCTGGCAAGATACAGGAATCGAGTCCGGAGAATAGTCGTCAACAGATACACCCTGGCAAGATACAGGAATCGGATTTGGAATATAGTCGTCAACAGATACACCCTGGCGAGATACAGGAATTGGATCTTCAAACTCTTCAGACGTGCCCTGGAAAGATACAGGAATCGAGTCTGGAACTCTTCAGACGTGCCCTGGCAAGGTACAGGAATCGAGTCCGGAAAATAGTCGTCAACAGATACACCCTGGAAAGATACAGGAATCGGATCTGGAATATAGTCGTCAACAGATACACCCTAGCGAGATACAAGAATCAGATCTTCAAACTCTTCAGACGTGCCCTTGCAAGATACAGGAATCGAGTCTGGAATATAGTCGTCAACAGATACACCCTGGCGAGATACAGGAATCGGATCTTCGAACTCTTCAGACGTGCCCTGGCAGGATACAGGAATCGAGTCTGGAATTAGTCGTCAACAGATACACCCTGGCAAGATACAGGAATCGGATCTTCAAACTCTTCAGACGTGCCCTAGCAAGATACAGGAATCGAGTCTGGAATTAGTCGTCAACAGATACACCCTGGCGAGATACAGGAATCGGATCTTCGAACACTTCAGACGTGCCCTGGCAGGATACAGGAATCGAGTCTGGAATTAGTCGTCAACAGATACACCCTGGCGAGATACAGGAACCGGATCTTCGAACTCTTCAGACGTGCCCTGGCAGGATACAGGAATCGAGTCTGGAATATAGTCGTCAACAGATACACCCTGGCGAGGTACAGGAATCAGATCTTCGAACTCTTCAGATGTGCCCTGGCAGGATACAGGAATCGAGTCTAGAATTAGTCGTCAACAGATACACCCTGGCGAGATACAGGAATCGGATCTTCGAACTCTTCAGACGTGCCCTAGCAGGATACAGGAATCGAGTCTGGAATATAGTCGTCAACAGATACACCCTGGCGAGATACAGGAATCGGATCTTCGAACTCTTCAGACGTGCCCTGGCAGGATACAGGAATCGAGTCTGGAATATAGTCGTCAACAGATACACCCTGGCGAGATACAAGAATCGGATCTTCGAACTCTTCAGACGTGCCCTGGCAGGATACAGGAATCGAGTCTGGAATTAGTCGTCAACAGATACACCCTGGCAAGATACAGGAATTGGATCTTCAAACTCTTCATACGTGCCCTGGCAAGATACAGGAATTGTGTCTGGAATTAGTCGTCAACAGATACACCCTGGTGAGATACAGGAATCAGATCTTCGAACTCTTCAGACGTGCCCTGGCAGGATACAGGAATCGAGTCTAGAATTAGTCGTCAACAGATACACCCTGGCAAGATACAGGAATCGGATCTTCGAACTCTTCAGACGTGCCCTGGCAGGATACAGGAATCGAGTCTGGAATTAGTCATCAACAGATACACCCTGGCAAGATACAGGAATCAGATCTTCAAACTCTTCAGACGTGCCCTGGCAGGATACAGGAATCGAGTCTGGAATTAGTCGTCAACAGATACACCCTGGCAAGATACAGGAATCAGATCTTCAAACTCTTCAGACGTGCCCTGGCAGGATACAGGAATCGACTCTGGAATATAGTCGTCAACAGATACACCCTGGCGAGATACAGGAATCAGATCTTTAGTTGCGACCGTTGATAGTAATCATCTTTGTACTGACCTTTGTCCTGAAAAGACAAAACGTTAGTTGTATGCTATGTCATGATATATGAGATGCGTGATGTTCTCAGAATAAATGAGATTGTATGTTCGTGATGCGTATGTGCATGCTGTAATGTATGAAGATGCGATGTTTATGAATGTATGTTTTTGTCTAGGAAAGTAAATCCTTGACGGGTGCCGGGAAGTTAAATCCTGGGCTTGATGTTGAAGAGGAGAATTCTTTGTTTCCGCTGGGGATGATTGTTGCAAGAATACTGGTAGGAGAAGATGACTCCGTTGGGGAATAAACTTGGCGAATAGATTACTCTGCGGGGAATGCTTTGTGGGGAAGAGATGTACTTTGCTGAGATGTTGATGATAACTCCGCTGGGGATTCCGTTGATAAGCTCTGTTGGGGATTTTGATGATGAACTCCGCTGGGGATAGAAAGAACTTCGCTGGGGATGATCTTTCAGTTGCAACTTGTTGAGGATAACCCGGTTAGACTCTTGTGAGGATAACCTCTGAATTTGGCTGGGAGACTTATTCATGCTTCGCAGGGGATAAGCTTCCATAATCTACTGGGGAAGATGATTCAACTCCATTGGGGAAACCCTTTTTTTTAGACTCCGCTGGGGAAATGGCTCCACTGGGGGTATCTTGCATTCTGTCGGGGAACATTCTTATATTCCTTTGAGGAATATTAAGACTGCCAGGGATACTCTTATGCTTGCTGGGGAATATCCTTATATTCCGCTGGGGAATATTAAGACCTTCTGGGGATACCCAACCTTTTTAGGGTTGATGGTAGACCAACTCTACTTGGGGAGAGTATTGCTGATTCGCTAGGGATATTGTGCCTTGTAGGGCTGATGGGAGATCAACTGCTTGGGAGAATGGTTGAATCTTGTCTCACTCTCTGGGGAATTAAGGCATTTTGGTTACATTCTTCGACCGAACTTACCTTGGTGCCTTGGTGGACAGGGCAATTAGATTGTTTAGACCACTCATTATTGCCCCTGTTTCTGCGAGAGAAGGTACCTGTGGAGGCGCTTGATTACTGCCGATAGACGAATCTTCTTTTGGTAGGCAAGTGACGAGATGACGGGACATAGTCGTACGCTTTTGATCCCTAACTTTTTCCTGGACCGCCCTTTCGGGTTTTCAGTCCACCGGGATACCCATTTTTGCCCAAGCCGCCTTTTTAGGTTTTCGACTTGCCGGGTGTACAGATATTTCATTTTCATCCCTTATTTTTGCCCGAACCCTTTTGGTTCGCCGGGAAGCCCTTATTTTTGCCTAGGTGTGTCAACCTAGCGGGTCTTTGATTATGCGCAGTATTTTTTCGACTATGTCCACGCTCTCAGAGTGTAGGGAGGTGCCCCTGTCAGTAGCATTATGTTGCCATACTACCAGAAGATGTTTGATTAGGTAAGATTCGTAGCTGGAATTCACGTCCAATGCCCCAAGTGACTCAGGCGGAGATTTGCCCCTGGCTCTTTGGCATTTTGAGAGATTCTCTGAATCTTGACTGGACTGCCCCAGATTATGGACAATGATCCTCCCATGCCCCTTGATTGGAGGTGCTTTTGTTCATTAGACATTTGTCGCGCGAACTTCTATGCTGCTAAAAAAAATAGTCCTATGCAAACAATGTTATATCAGGAATGCGAAGCTTATGTCTGTCTTGACGTTTTTGAAAATGCATTTTTTCATAAAAACAAGTGAAATTTTTTTGTAAACTGTGATGTCAACTCGTTATTTTACCGCAAGCCTTAAGGAGTCAGGATACCTTTCGTAACAGTATGCTTTCGAACTAACCCATGCTTCAGCTAGGACTTTTGAGGGTTGTAGCGTGGCTTGGTTCACGGCTTAAGAAACAAAAGATAAAGGCTCAAATTATATTTGTACCCACCCGCTCTTCATGATGTTCTTCAAACCTAAACTCAGCTGATCGTGCATTTAGACCTTGTTTGAGTCTTTGCTTTGATATTCCGGTGATGGTTCAGATACCGATAGTTTATTTCGAATAGGCAGTCATTTCTTGTCGAGGGTTTGTAGGACCTCTTTCTTTTTGATTTTATTATCCCTAAATTTTGCCTGAACTTTTCTTTTGTGATTACAGTCAGCCGGATGCCCCAGTTTTTTAAGTCTCCTTCATAGGTTTTGACTTATTGGGTTTTTATTTCTGAGAGATAATGACTGTCTGTCTTTATGATTATTCAGAACCATCACTGTCTTTCTTTGTTTTGTAAGGACCTCTTTGGTGCCATTTGTTATGCACTTGGATCAACTGAGAGAACTACCCTTCCCCAGGTTATGATTAAGGGTTTAATTTTTTTTGTGAAAAGAAAAACTCCTACTTCTTTGGCTCGAAGGGGTTGACGAGGGATTATCTTCCTTATAACTCCAGTGTTTAGGAATTGAAACAACGCCTGTACCTTATCAGCGGGGTCTGTTCAAAAGCATACTGTAAAGATCGCGGTATCATTTTCGTCATCCTCCCTCAAGAGGCTTAGAATTATTAACCGAACGTTGAACATCACAAAAAATGAAAGTAGTTTGAATATAGAGAATGCGAATATATTGATTCAAAACAGACATATGCGATGCATTTATGAAATAACAACGTTTAACATGAATAAGTGTTTGAACAATCAAAAGAAAATTACAACTTGAAAATTCTAATAGACAAAAAGTCTTCACATCTCAGGACTTGTTACTTCAAGTGGTGCATCCTGTAGGGATGGTAGAAACACTCAGCCTGACCCACTTGGGTGAAATCCACTACTCCTTCATTAATCAGATCCTGGACCTTGTTCTTCAGAGCCCAGCAGTCGGCAGTGTCATGTCCAGGACTATTGGAGTGGTATGCACATCTTTTGTTGGGATGATAGTTAGGAGCAGATGTGTTGGGGTTCCGGGGAGGAGCCCTTAGTGTAATCAGATTCAACCTCAGCAGGTGTTGTAGAGCTTGAAACAACGGCATGTTGAGCTGGGTGAATTGTCTCCTGGACTTGCTTGGCTTACTCTGATCAACCTGTTGCTCTGGGCTGGGTTGTGGTTGGACCTGTGAAGTGGTAGCAATTTGGAGAGGTCTATTCATCCCCATACCAGACTCTTGTCCTCTCGGCAGCTGATCAATGACCTGGTCCCTGACTTGGACTGTTTGCTTCTCTTGGTGAAGCTGGTTGACCATGGTTCTCAACTCTTCTTGCTCCCGAGCCAAACCTTGGATAAGAGCCATTTGCCCCAGCATCTGGGTTCTCATTGTATCCACTTCAGCTTGCAGATGTTTCAGTCGTTCGTCCTTGTCGTCCTCAGGACCTTTTCTGATCAGATTCCCCATGAGGAGTGTTCTCAGCTCTTCCTGCCCCTTGGATAGGCTTAGGAAGATCTCTCTGAACTGAGTCTCTTGAGTACGAAGCTCCTGGTTATCTTGTTGGGAAGCCATTGCTGAAATAGACAGCGAAGAAGGTAAGTAACCTGTAAGAAGGATACCTGTAATGTAATGATGTGTATGATATGCATGCAATGTTTTCAAGGATCTTGCGGGGTAAACAAGAGAATTGTTAGAATTTTCATTTTGTAGCTTGATGGAAGGCACTGTATATTGTTAAGAGTCCTTCTTCAAGAGTCAAGGCTCACCATATCGAGTGGGTCATAGCCCCTGACAACCTTGGCTAGAGGAAAATAAATCCCCTTTGTCCCTTGCTAGACATTTGGTTCATCATGACCTGCATCACAGACCCTTGAGATCCTTGAAATGGGTTAGTCCCTATGCAGGATGTATGCAATGGTATGATGGTATGATGTTATGCTATGCGTGGGGTAATGTAGGTAAGCCCTGTTATGAGTCCCAATTAAGGACTGTAAACAACCTGCAAGAAACTCAAGTGTCAGATAACAAGCATGCAAATAGTCAAGTTGGAAGGCACACAAGTCACACAAGACAGCCCTTAGAGTTTAGGCCAGCATGAAGTTTGAGGTACTACCCTCTTGAAGTTGGTGGGCTCAAAACCTGTCCTATCAGAAGTAACTGGGTTCTAAGGGTCCCAATATCATTGGATTGCTTTCATTGTTCATCATTTCGATTTAGCCACTGAACTGGCAACCGAAATATTCCAAGAAAACAACCCTCAATTGAGTGTAGTATCGAGTATCAACCAACATAGGACTGCACCAAAGTCAGTTATCTCACTACCCTAAAGAGGCCAAGATGGTTCAATTAAGGTTCCTAAGGTTAGTTGATGCTTCACGACACCACGCGGCGGCCCCGTACTCTCCTTGACTGGACTCAAGGGTTACCGGTACTCACCAAAGTGCCACATCAACGTAGCAAACTGCTTCAACCGTGTCGGTATACCCCGCACAGTTCCCTCACAGTCTTGTTGCTACTTTCTAAGAAGGTATTCCCCCAGATCCGGGTTAGGATCTATAGAACTCCCGAGACAGGCCCACAATAATAAAGCAAACAGTTCAGACCATTGAAAACACAAGTGATCTTAGTCCTAAGGTACACCTCACTTTTACCGTATCCCCAGCAGAGTCGCCAGTTCTGTGATCGGTGGATTTAGAACTGACTGTTTAACGCGGGATCGCGAAATGTCGCGGAAGCAAGAGTCGCCACCGTCTTTTATTTTCTCCAACATGGACAGGACAAAAGCACAGCAAAATTCCTTATGAGATAGTTTCTCGGTTCGGGAGGTAGATTTATAGAAAGGGAAGGTGTTAGCACCCTTTCTATCCATGGTTATCCATGGGCTCTTAGATACTTGCTCATTGAGTTTTCAAAAGATGTTTGCTTTTCAAAGTGTGAGTGGGTTTGAAAAAGTTTCGTTTAAAATTTCAGAATGACTCTTGTATCAGTCCTCAAGAGTGTTTGAAAAATTGTTTTGAAAGCTTTTTGAAAGTGTCGGTGTGAAAAGAGTTTTGATTTGTTTTTTAGAGAGCAAGTATCTACGAGTCATCTACCTACCCTAAGGAATTAGGCTGTGTAAATGTCCTTAAGGTAGTGCCATCCCACCATTGAGAGGTAAGTAGCACCACCATTGGAGGTGTTCGGGTCAATTCGAGTGTAGGGACAGTGTGGTCACCGAAGCAACAGTAGGACACCTTAGAAGCTACCCTTATGTCCTTGATCCCTTTTTTTATTCCGAGGCAACCGTTTCGAGGCAACTGTTCCGAGGCAACTGTTTCGAGGCAACTTGTTTCGAGGCAACTGGATCATGGACATAAGGACTTACTAAGACGTCCTATACTTGACAACCACGTTTCAAAGGCAACAGGTGAGGCGTACCCTAAGAGTGGTGTGTGAATTTGTGTATTGTTTTCAGTTTAGAAATTATCTTTGATCATGGCATTTGTGAGCTACGTTTGTTTTTAGTTAGCCATACACTCTTTCATGCAAAGTTTAGAAGTTAAGAGTGTGGAATTTTAAATGCGGAAAGATAAATCCTACGCTATTACAAGGCGCGGGTCTATACATCGCCAAAATACAAAGACCCGTTTGGTAAAAATGCGGAAAGTAAACAGACCTAATTACTATTACAAGCCTTGAGCAGTTACATAACATTCAAAAGAAAAGAAGAATAACGTGCGAAAGAATAAAAGTTAGGACGTCCGAGGGTTTTGACCCTTTTGAAATTAAATTGAAATTAAAGTCTAATTATTATTTAATTAAAGAAAAGAAATTGTTTTTTATGTTTTTGGTATTTAATGAAAATAAGAAAAGAATTAAAATTAGAAGGAAACCCTAGTTCTAAATATTTTTAATTATTAATGAAAAACATACAAGTTAACCTAATTTACACTAATTAGTTAATTTACATATTTATTTACAAAAGTAATAATTAATAATAATAATAATGATAGAAAATTATTTATTTAAGAAAAAGATAAGAATGTTAAAAACCCTAATTCTACCTATTTTATTTATTAAGAAAAGATTAAAGTTTAAAACCTAAATTAAACTAAGTTAATTATTAGAATTTATTTACAAAAAATATTTTAATGATGAAATAATAATAATTAAATATATTGTATTTTTTTATTTTTCTTGTTTTATTATGAAAAGAAAATTATTTTAAGTGAATTAAATAAACATAATTAAAAGAATTAGAAAAAGAAAAGAAAAGAAAATCAAGAAATATACAAACCAATGGGGGTTTTCAGACCCAAAGGGAGGTGTTTTTGGAGCAATTTTGGCCCATCAAGACAAGGCCTGGTTTGACTTTTCTGATCATGCGTGTGAAGCTTGACTGAGGTCCACCCTGGAATTCACGTTATGGCCATTGGATGGGTGAGCATGAGCGCGTGGCAGGCCAACGTGTGAGGATGTATGGTGGAGCGTTGAAGGGATGCTGCGTAGGAACGTGTTAAAACAAAAGTTATTAAACATATGGGGGGACCTGGGAATCGAACCCAGGTCCCAATGCTTACCAGCCACGTCTTCTACCAACTGAACCATTGCGTTCGTTTGTTAATATAATAGATGGAAAACATAATATACAAAAACATTAGTTAATGGTATAAACAAAAAATTACGCGCCAGATTTGAATCTCCCTATCACATGAAGACACGCATGCTTCTTCTTCCTCTTTATACCTGCAATATAAACAAGTAGCGGGGGTTTTAAACCCCCACTAAATAGAACAGTGGAAAATAGCGAACACGCGTACATGTAACATAAATTAAGCGCGAGGAGATGGTTTGCTTCGTCTTGATGTCACGAATTCATCCACACAGGTTTTAAGGGCCAATTTTACCATATAGGGAAAGCCCTAATTTTCAAGTCCTGGAACCCTAGATATCCTTCAATGGTAGGTTTCAGTTTAGGAAGAGTTAGATCAATTAACCTATGCCAATCGCTTCAGAAAGATGTTAGTAGTATAAATCAACAATTAAAACACAGGAATGATGCATGAAATTTAAAAACCGATTATGGAAATGTTTGTGACAAACGCGATGCTATTCTACCAATTCTTGGAGTATGGAGACTGGAAAGTGATTGCAACACGTTCAAAGAAGTCTCAGCAAGGGTTTGGAATAGGTTTTGGGCTTTGAATGATCCTGCAAATACGAAATCAGTTTTCAAAATTTCTATCAAAAATTGCAAATTTGTTCTATGTTTTTGAGCAGCTTTTCGTGTCCTCTAGAATAGGGTTGAGTTGTGCATAAGTAAGTGAATGAAATTAGGTCAAGAAACAAGCCCAAAGATCCATGAATTTATGTTTTGAATATTTGATTTTTATCACATCTTTTTCAATCTTTTTTCCATGCAAATCTTGCCAAATGTGGATGATCTTGTCCCCTTGGATGGTGCACGAAATCTTTTGCATATAATGAACATATTTGCTGCACAAAAAAGATTTAAAACCATTATTTGATATTTTTCTCATAATTAAATCTGATTAAATGAATTAATAAGAATAAAAATTCAATTAATTAATTAAAAATAAGAAAATAAATCATTTTTAGCTCAATGGGTCGTGCATAGGCTTTGGGTAATGATTCAAGGAAGAATTTGAGGCCCATTAGAATTTTTGAAGTGTTTTAGGCAAAGTTGACTTTTCAAAATTCCCAAAAATTTCCCAACTTCTCCAATACATATCTTGCTCAATTTTGAAGCTATGATCATGTTCTTTGACATTTTGGAAAGGTCTTGAAGTCCTCTAACCAATGCCTTTGGTCCCATGTCATTTTGATTTACCAATATCAAGTTATGGTCTTTGACTTAAAGTGCCTTTTTGTTGACTTTTGAAAATGACCTATAATGTTGAAATTGATAACTTTTTGTGAGAGCATTTCTTGGACTTGAAGTTTGAAGATGAGTTGTAGGAAATGTCATCCTCTTCAAAATGAGCTTTGGATGGGATTTTTCTGATAAACCATGAGGAAGTTATGCCTTGGTCAATTTGCAGTTGACTTTTCAGTTGTCCAAAAATAGAAACTTTTGCATCTTGAGACTTTTTGAGCCATACTTTGAGAATCATGATCAAGAATTGATCAAATGATGTTTGTGGCTTCAAAATAAGATGTTGACCAAATTTTTTGACTTTTGACTGTCAAATGACCATTTTGCCCCTACAGTTGACTTTGAAGCATTTAGGTTTTTTGACTGTGCAATTTGATGCTGTGAGTCTTGAAACCTGGCATATGGACGCTTGACAATGTATATGGTCATGTGAGACTTGATTGGACCCTTGGAAACCTCAATTTCTTTGCAAGAGCCAAAACCCTAATTTTTGACTGTGTTAGGAGGCAATTGGACTGTGCAACTTTTGAGGGATTTTGAATCATCTGGAGATTGATCTTGACAAATCTTTGTAGAATATGGGAGGGAAAATTTTGGGGTACAACAGTGACCATCTCAAACCCCTCTCATTCTTCAAAACTGATTGTGGAAGGTGCGAAATAAACCACCTTCCCAGGAGAGGAGTACAACACATAAGAACACCTCTTTTTCTCATGGTTCGAGTGTAACATGAGTGAAGGATGTCCCCAAGAAACGTAGGTATAGGATTCATGGACATGAAGATCTGGACAACACTGATATCTATAAGCTGATCGGGATTCGGGAACAACACCAGTCCATAGACAAGGAGGGCCACAACTTCTTCAAAGGCTTGTAGGTCAAGGGAGTTCCAACATTCTTGGGCCTTCTCAAATAGAAACCTGGCCAAGAACCCTTTGATACCACTTCTAACTTCCCAATGTCCCTTGATGTCAGATGGTTGTAGACGTAAGGCTCTAGCAATCTCTTCAAGTTTGGGTTCCTTTTCCATACCGTTGTAGGGTAGTTGACTAAGGATATGGATCTTCAGAAGCCGGGAGAACTCTTCCAATGTAGGCACCAGTTAATAATCCAGGAATGTAAAGCAGTGATGCAGAGGGTCAAAGAACTGGAAGAGGACCTTTATCATATCTTCTTCAATGTTGGTGTTGACCAGGCTGATGAGTCTTCCATGTTTCTCACTGAAAGAAGAGCTCTCGGGAATCCTAGATATAAGTTCCTTAAGCGGAGGAGGGATCCTTACAAGGCTGATCTGAATTGTCTTTCTGCGAATAGTTTCCATGTCCTACAAAACAAGAACAAAGATGAAGATTCGAACCCCTGAAACGGTTAGTGGATGCATATGATGTTGTATGATGTTATGATGCTATGATAAAACACACCACAAATATTCACAAGAAGCAAACATGATAAGGTACACAAATCACACCACAACCCTTAGAGTTTAGGCCAGCATGGGGTCTAGGTATTACCCTCTTGAAGTTGGTGGGCTCAAACCTGTCCTATCAGAAGTAACCGGGTTCTAAGGGTCCCAATATCATTGGATTGTTTTCTGTGTTCATCGTTTCGATTTAGCCACTGAACTGGCGACCGAAATATTCCAAGAAAACAACCCTCAACTGAGTGTAGTATCGAGTATCAACCAACCTCGGACTGCACCAAAGTCAGTTATCTCACTACCCTAAAGAGGCCAAGATGGTTCAATTAAGGTTCCTAAGGTCAGTTGATGCTTCACGACACCACGCGGCGGCCCCGTACTCTCCTTGACTGAAATCAAGGGTTACCGGTACTCACCAAAGTGCCACATCAACGTAGCAGACTGCTTTAACCATGTCGGTATACCCCACACAGTTCCCTCACAGCCTTGTTGCTACTTTCTAAGAAGGTATCCCCCAGATCTGGGTTAGGATCTATAGAACTCCCAAGACAGTACCCACAATAATAAAGCAAGCAATTCATACAATTGAAAACACAAGTGATCTTAGTCCTAAGGTACACCTCACTTTTATAATTTTCCCCAGCAGAGTCGCCAGTTCTGTGATCGGTGGATATATAACTGACTGTTTAACGCTGGATCGCGAAATGTCGCGGAAGCAAGAGTCGCCACCGTCTTTTATGTTCTCCAACATGGAAAGGACAAAAGCACAGCAAAATTCCTTCTTTGAGAATGTTTCTCGGTTCGGGAGGTAGATTTATAGAAAGGGAAGGTGTTAGCACCCTTTCTATCCATGGTTATCCATGGGCTCTTAGATACTTGCTCATTGTGTTTTCAAAATGTTTGTTTGCTTTTCAAGTGTGAGTGGGTTTGAAAAAGTTTCGTTTAAAGATTTATGAATAACTCTTGTATCAGTCCTCAAGAGTGTTTGAAAAATTGTTTTGAAAGCTTTTTGAAAGTGTCGGTGTGAAAAGATTTTGTTTTGTTTTTTAGAGAGCAAGTATCCCTGAGTCATCTACCTACCCTAAGGAATTAGGCTGTGTAAATGTCCTTAAGGTAGTGCCATCCCATCATTGAGAGATAGGTAGCACCACCGTTGGAGGTGTTCGGGTCAATTCGAGTTTAGGGACAGTGTGGTCACCGAAGCAACAGTAGGACACCCTAGAAGCTACCCTTATGTCATTGATCCTTTTTTAATCCGAGGCAACCGTTTCGAGGAAACTATATCGAGGCAACTGGATCATGGACATAAGGACTTACTAAAACGTCCTATACTTGACGACCACGTTTCGAAGGCAACATGTGAGGCGTACCCTAGAAGTGGTGTGTGAATTTGTGTGTTGTTTTCATGTTAAGTTTATCTTTGATCATGGTATTGTGAGCTACGCTTGTTTTTAATTAACCATACATTCTTTCATGCAAGTTAGAATTTAAGAGTGCGGAAATTAAAATGCGGAAAGATAAAACTACGCTATTACAAGGCGCAGGTCTATACATCGCCAAAATACAAAGACCTGTTTGATAAAAAATGCGGAAAGTAAAAAGACCTAATTACTATTACAATCCTTGAGCAGTTACATAATATTCAAAAAGAAAATAATGCGCGAAAAGAAATCGAACGTCCGAGGGTTTTGACCCTTTTGAAATTAAACGAAATTAAAGTCTAATGAATTATTTAATTAAAGAAAAGAAATTGTTTTTTATGTTTTTGGTATTTATGAAAATAAGGAAAATTAAAATTAGAAGGAAACCCTAGTTCTAAATATTTTAATTATTAATAAAAAGAAATATTAAAGTTACTCTAATTTACTAATTAATTAATATACATGTTTATTTACAAAAATAAATAGTAATTATAATAATAAATAATGAGAAAAATAATTAGTTAAGAAAAGGACGAAAAATGTCAAAAAAAACCTAAGTCTAGATATTTTTTATTTACTAAGAAAAGGATTAAAGTTTAAAACCTAAATTAACTAAATTAATTATTAAAATTTATTTACAAAAATAAATTAATGAGTAAATTAATAAATAATTAACATATTTTGTATTTTTCTGTTTTTATTATGGAAAAAATTATTTTATGGAATTAAAGAAAACAATTAAAACAGTTAAAACAATTTAAACAAAATTAGAATTCAAAAGGTGCAAACCAGGGGGTATCAGGCCCAGAATGGAGGTGTGATTTGAGAAATTCAGGCCCATCAGCCAAAGGCCTTGTTGACTTTCCACGCTTGTGTGTATGTCCATTGACTGAGCCCTACCATGGAATTCATTCAGTGGCCCTTGGATTGAACCCTGAAGCCACTTGGCAAGCACAGGCATGAGCGTGTATGGTAGGCCATGGAATGAGTGCTGCACTAGAACACATTGAAACAAAAAATATTAAGCATATGGGGGGACCTGGGAATCGAACCCAGGTCCCTATACCTGCAAGACACCTCATCAACCAACTGAGCTATTGCATGCATTTGTTATATGGATAGACAAAAAATATAATATACAAAAACATTGGATAGTAGTATAAGACAAAAAATTACGCGCCAGATTTGAATCTCCCAATAGCATCAGGCCACGTCCATCTTCTTCCTTGTTTTCCCTGCAATTATAAAACAAATAGCGGGGGTTTTAAACCCCCACTAAGTGCAACAATGGATAATAGCGAATAGAAGAGGAGGGAATATAAATTGAGCGCGAATAGTTCATTGGATCCGTCTTGCTGCAACGATTCTATCCATATAGGTTTGGGAGTCTAATTTTTCCATACAAGGAAAACCCTATTTTGGAGCTTCTGAAACCCTAGGTTTCATCAATGGTGGATTTGGCTACAGGCAGTGTTAATCCAATTAAATGTTACCAATCGCTTCAGAAATATGTTAGTAGCATAAATCAACAATCAAAACACATGAATGATGCGTGAAAATTAAAAATCGATTATGGACATTTTTGTGAAAAACGCGATGTTGTTCTACCGTTTCTTTGAGTATGGAGGCTTGTTCTTGATTGTAATAGACTCCTAGCAATGTCAGTAACGTAATGGACAAGGTTTTAAGCCTTGAATCACCCTGCAAATATGAAATCAGTCCCAAGCTTTTTTGTGAAAATTTGCAAATTGGTTCTATGTTTGTGAGCAGCTTTTCGTGTCTGTCCCCATTAGGTTAGGTTATGCATAAGTATGTGAACGAAATTAGGTCAAGAAACAAGCCCATAAGTCCATGAATTGATGATTTCAATATTTGATTTTTATCATATCTTTTTCAATATTTTTCATGGAAACCCTTGCCAATCATGGAAAATCTTCCCTTTTTGAATGTGAAACGACTTGCCAGCTTGCCCTAGTATGATTTGCTGCACAAAAAGATTTGAAAAGCATTATTTGATATTTTTCTACAATTAAAATTAATTAAATGAATTAATAAGAATAAAAATTCAATTAATTAATTAAAAATAAGGAAATAAATCCTTTTAAGCTCAATGGGTCGTGCATAGGCTTTGGGTAATGATTCAAGGAAGAATTTGAGGCCCATTAGCAATTTTGAAGTGTTTTAGGCAAAGTTGACTTTTCAAAATTCCCAAAAATTTCCCAACTTCTCCAATGCATATCTTGCTCAATTTTGAAGTTATGATCATGTTCTTGGACATTTTGGAAAGGTCTTGAAGTCCTCTAACCAATGCCTTTGGTCCCATGTCATTTTGATTTACCAATCTCAAGTTATGGTCTTTGACTTAAAGTGCCTTTTTGTTGACTTTTGAAAATGACCTATAATGTTGAAATTGATAACTTTTTGTGAGAGCATTTCTTGGACTTGAAGTGTGAAGATGAGTGTTAGGAAATGTCATCCTATTCAAAATGAGCTTTGGATGGGATTTTTCTGATGAACCATGAAGAAGTTATGCCTTGGTCAATTTGTAGTTGACTTTTCAACTGTCCAAAAATAGAAACTTTTGCATCTTGAGACTTTTTGAGCCATACTTTGAGAATCATGATCAAGAATTGATCAAATGATGTTTGTGGCTTCAAAATAAAATGTTGACCAAATTTTTTGACTTTTGACTGTCAAATGACCATTTTGCCCCTACAGTTGACTGTGCAGCATTTAGGGTTTTTTGACTGTGCAATTTGATGCTGTGAGTCTTGAAACTTGACATATGAATGCTTGACAATATATGTAAGCATATGGGACTTGATTGGACCCTTGAAAACCTCAATTTCTTTGCAAGAACCAAAACCCTAATTTTGACTGTGTTAGGAGGCAATTGGACTATGCAACCCTTGAGTGATTTTGAATCATCTGGAGATTGACCTTGGCAAATCTTGAAGAATATGGGAGGGCAAATTTTGGGGTACAACAGTAGTATATTGTGTGCTCTTTTCCACCAGACTCGTCATGCTGCCCCAGCACACACCCCATTGAATTGTATAGCACTGTCAAGTATAATATCAAAGGTGTTCCTTCAACTGGAGGCATCAAAATTTGTGGTTCTTGAAGGTATTCCTTGATTCTTTCGAAAGCGGTCTGGCATTCATCATTCCACTTTACCACTTGATCTTTCTTCAGAAGCTTGAAGATTGGCTCACAAGTAGCAGTTAGATGTGAAATGAACCTGGCGATGTAATTCAGACGTCCCAAGAAACCTCTAACTTCCTTCTCTGTAAAGGGAGCCGACATTTCTTGTATGACCTTTACCTTCGCAGGGTCTACCTGAATACCCTTGTCACTGACGATAAAACCCAGAAGCTTACCAGATCTTACCCCGAAGGTACACTTGTTCGGATTCAACCTCAACTTGTATGTCTTCAACCTGTCGAACAACTTTTGGAGATGGTCTAGGTGCTCTTCCTCAGTCTGAGACCTGGCTATCATGTCATCAACATAAACTTCGATCTCATGGTGAATCATATCATGGAACAAAGCGACCATGGCGCGTTTATAGGTTGACCCGATATTCTTTAACCCAAAAGGCATCACCTTGTAACAGAAGGTGCCCCACTGTGTAATGAAGGTTTTCTTCTCCATGTCTTCAGGAGCCATCTTGATATGGTTGTAGCCAGAGAAACCATCCATGAAGGAGAAGATTTTGTGTTGCACGGTGTTGTCTACCAGAACATCGATGTGAGGAAGTGGGAAGTCATCCTTGGGGCTTTCCCGGTTCATATCTCTGTAATCAACACACATCCGTACCTTACCATCCTTCTTAGGTACCGGGACGATGTTAGCAACCCACTGTGGATACGAAGTGACAGCTAAGAATACCGCATCGAACTGTTTCATGACCTCTGCCTTGATCTTCTCTGACATTTCAGGGCGCATACGACAGACCTTCTGTTTAACCGGAGGACAGTCTTCTTTAATCGGCAGGCAGTGTACCATAATATCAGTGTCCAAACCAGGCATGTCTTCATAGGACCAGGCAAAGATCTCAACATAGTCGTGCAGCATCTGTACCAACCTCTATTTGACACTAAGCTCCAGATTTGCACCTATTTTAACCTCTTTTCTATCTTCCTCAGTACCCAAATTCACTATCTCAATCGGCTCTTCATAAGGCTGTATGGCCCTTTCTTCCTACTGTAATAGTCTAGCAAGTTCTCCAGGCACCTCACAATAATCCTCACCTTCGGCCTCGGCTTGGTTGATCGGATTTTTGAAGTCATAATTGGCAATAGCAGAGCTGTTATCAATGGGAGCCTGAGTGGATACGGATCTGCATTATGATACGTGTGTGTAAGAGAATAGTTGTTTTGATAAAGTAAAAAAAAAGAAAAGAAAAACAGAGAGCGCAAAATTTGTATGCAAGAAACGTCCAATTATTTATTAATGGTATATGAAATGACAAATAATAGCCCTCACAAACAAAGCTAAGGTGTCTCAGGCAAGGCACCAGGACGTAAAGTTTCAAATTGTTTATCATAAATCTTAAATCAAATAAGTCAATTACTGCGAAATAAAAGAAATTGATATAAAGTCCCTAGTCGTTCAGTAACTCGGTCCACCGTTGGTATTTGGGTAGATCCAGCTGTCGATGTCTGATTTCTCCTCGCTGTCTTCAATGGCATTAATTCCCTGATTACTGATGTGTAGGAGAGGTCTTCCATCCCGAGCACTTCTAACAGCCCTTTGAGCCCTTGTAGTAAAGCCCAAACCAAATTTGTCAATTTTATGAGTGAAATCAGGGAGCTGACCCCAATTGGTACACCCACCTTCTTCAACCACAGCCCTGGCGTCCTTGAGAGAAGCCATCTTCAAAGGAGGTTTGTTGCTAATAGTCTCAGTTGATGCCAAGATCCGAGGGACCTCTTCAAAATTCTGACAAGGAGTTTCTATGAATTCCCCGTCTATCTCTACATAGCGAAAGGAATTGAGGTGGCTCACCATGTATTCTTATTCACCCCGCACGGTGACAATCTTTCCTTTCACCGGATACTTCAGCATTTGGTGGAGTGTGGAAGTAACTTCCCCATCCTCGTGGATCCAAGGACGACCCAACAAACAAGAATATGACGGCCTAATATCCATCACATAGAAATTGGACCCAAAAGTCTGAGAACCCACTTTGACAGGGATGTCCACCTCCCCGTGCACCATTCTCTTCGACCCGTCAAAAGCCCTTACCACGATGTTACTAGGCTTTAACGTCAAACCCTCGCAATCCAACCGCCCCAATGCCTTTTTCGGAAAAAACATTCAGTGAAGACCCAGTATCTACTATCACATGAGCCATATTGGTGCCTCTGCATTCGATCGAGACATGCAAAGCATCATTATTCTTCCTTCCCTTTGGTGTCAAATCCGCATCTAAAAAACCCAGCCCATTATCAGCAGTCAGGCTGGCCACACAATCTTTGAACTGATCAGCTGAAGTCTCTTGCGGCACATGCGCAATTTTGAGGAATGTGATCAGAGCCTTCGCATGGGCTTTAGAGCATAACAGTAGGGATAACATGGATATCTTTGATGGGATCTGCCCCAGCTGCTCGACCACATTGTAGTCGCTCTTCTTAATGATTTTCAGTATTTCCTCCATTTCTTGCTTAGAGGCTTCCATAATAATTTTCCTAGGCGCCTCCGTCCAGGCAGGCTCACCTATAATTTCCTTGCCGTGGGTATCATACGATTCGTCGACAGGGGTAATAACTGGAGTAAGAACAGGAATTATAGTTGATGTACTAGAAGGAACAACAGATGGAATGACAATAGGTTTGTTGACAGTCTTAGGGGAAATCTCGGGAGAGAAGACCCTTCCACTTCAGGTGATTTTGCTGGTTCCGACAATTTTACCAATATCAGGATCAGCCTCTTCATCTTTCAAATCTTGTTTGATGCCATGATAGTACACATCGGTATCATAATGCCATGGGACAGCTTTGTCCGAGACATACGGGACAAGACCAGGAACAATGATTATTAGCGGAGAAATTCTTGGAGCAGATGTAATCCTAACAGGTCTTCTCGAGGAGACCTTGGAAGGATTGGCAGAAATGGTTATAATGACAATGTCTTCAGATGGAACAACGGGAACCAAAGTTCTCTCAAACAAAATTTCTTTGCTATCCATCAGGCGTTGAACACATGACTTCAGCAAACGACAACCAGAAGGTAGAAACGAACACATGTGGCAACCTTCACCACAATCCAGAAATAAACCGGCCAACAGAAAATTCTTCTTCACAGTCATTAGAGGAGTAGAAACTTCATCCACCAAGGTCACAAACAAGTCGGTGTCAACAACATTAATTCCACGACCGTGTTTGGGCATGGGAGCAGTTATGACATTTGGCTTCTCTGGAGCATCAAACTCTATTTCTTTGGCTTCAATCAGATCTTGTACCTTATTCCTTAGAGCCCAGCAGTCATTGGTATCGTGGCCAGGACTCTCATAATGATAGGCACACGGAGCATTTGGATTATATCTGGGAGATGTAGTATTTGGATTCTTGGGAGCCTCTTTCAAGGTTGCCAAGTTGGATCTCAGTAGATGAGGTAGAACTTCAGCCAATGTCTTGTTGATTCGGGTACACTTCCGTTGTGGTCTTTCTATCCTTTGTTGATTGTTGCATTGTAGAGCAACTGCAGGTCTAGGTATCATCACGACACTTACTGTCTGACAATGTTCAACGCTGTTTTGGCCCCTCGGGCTATAGATGGCACTGGCTTCTTACCAGTAAAAGGCTTCTTTACTGAGCTCAAAGAGGCATCCTTTTGTATCTTGCCACTCCGAATCCCAACTTCTACTCTCTCTCCAGTTAAAATCAGCTTGGTGAAACCAGTTGATGAGCTGCCAATCAAATGATTGAAAAATGGACCAGATAACATCCCCCAAAACTTATCAACCAACTCCCTATCAGAAAACGGGGGTTGAACTCTCCCAGCCAAGTCTCTCCATTTTTTTGCATAATCTTTAAAGCCTTCACTTGCACCCATGGACATACTCTGGAGTTGAGTACGAGTGGGAGCAAGGTCGGCATTATATTGATACTGCTTGTAGAAAGCAACAGCCAGATCTTCCCAGTTTCGGACATTGGCTCCCTCCAGCTGGTAGAACCATTCAAGCTGAGTCCCTGACTGACTATCTTGAAATAAATGAACCCACAGATTTCTATCAGCGGTGTGGGGCTGAATCTTTCTGACATAAGAACAGAGATGGAGTTTTGGGCAGGACGCCCCATCATACTTAGCAAAAACTGGAGCTTTGAACTTCTGCAGGATGACCACTCCCGAAACCAATCCCAATTCTTCGAAATCCAGTCCAGGTATCCTCTGAACTTCCATGGCACTCAGACGATCTTCCAACTGCTTGTATTTATCCTCATCAGGAGGATATTGCTCATCATTATAATCAGTATCATTGTCAGAAACTGCAGGACTAGGGTCCTTCTCTTCTTCCTGATTCTCCCCTTCCTTGGATGAAGAGGTCAGATCGGCTTGTCGCTTCAACCGCTCTCCGAATCTTCTGCCCATATTTAGAATACCGATAGCCTTCTTCATTTTCTTCTTCTCTTTCAGGACAAGGAATTTCAGATCCTCCTGCCTTTTTTCCAGACTTATGAACATTTGTTGGAACTGGGCGTTTTGTGCCTGAAGGTCCTTGATGCTTTGTTCAGAAGACATTTCTGCTGAAATAAATAGCGAAGAAGATGAGAAAACTGTAAGGGTACCTGTACATGCAATGCTATGAATGGGATGCGCATGCAATGATTTCAAAGACTTTGGGAAATTTAAATTTGCAAACCAAAATAAAACAAAGATTTTATTAGCAGAATTCGAAGTTCAAATGCCTTTTAGGCGTTACAATTAAAAACAAAGCTAAAACTAGAAAAGAAATCAAAATTCCCATGGATGCTCCCTCTTCGTGTCGAGATAAGCATTGAGTCCTCTTTCTTCATTAAGTTGCTTTGTGAGCTCTAGAACCTTCCTCTCTTGAGCATGGAACTGATCTCTGTAAGTGTCTCACTCGTTCTTCAACTGAATCCAAGACCTCTGTAACTCTCCAAGATCAGTGGGCATATAAGGATAGAGAACCGTTTAAGGAATACCCTCTTTAGTAGTAGGCTCCACAACCACTGATAAAACGGTCACATAGGGCATCATAAGCTTCTGGGCGCGAGCTCGTACCCATTGGAGGTAAGGTTCCATAGGAATGGAAGCCTTTGGCCCTAAAACCCTGGCACCAGATCGGTTTACCATGCCCCAAGCTCGTATGAACCTCCGACGATACTCGTGAACATCATCCTCATAGTTGAATACAATGCCCTCAATAAGTAACTCGTGGGGACCATCTCTTCGAGCGTAACCAAATTGTCACAGAGCTAAACAAGGGTTGTAGGTTATGCCCCCTCTGATGCCAAGTAACGAGACATTAGGGTACTCCCCACAGCGGACAATAATAGAAATGTTTTCTATAGCTCGGGAACACTAGAGAATATCCATATGAGCGAGTGACATTATCTTTTGTGACCAACCCAAACCTTCTTCATTCTTTAGTATGGACTTAGGGAGGTGAGAAATAAACCACCTCGACAGCAATGGCATGCAACACATAAGAACTCCTCTTCTCTTCATGGTACGAGTATGAAGAGTATGCAAAATATCTCTGAGCAAGGTAGGCACAGTGTTGCGAGAGAGGAAGATCTTGATAGCACTCACATCTATGAATGAGTCCGGATTAGGGAATAGGACTAACCCATAGATTATAAGAGCCAAGACCTCCTCAAAAGGCTGAAAATCCATATCATCCCAAAACAGCTGGGCCTTATTTATCAGAAACTTAGCTAGAAAACCCTTGACTCCGCTTCTTGTTTCCCAATTGGATACCACGTCGGCTCGTTTCAAATGCAAAGTTGAGGCAATGACTTCTGGCTTAGGAACTTCTTCTAGACCTTTGAAGGGTAACTGTTCAAGAATGGTTATATCCAACAACTGAGAGAATTCTTCCAAGGTAGGCACCAACTGATAGTCTGGAAAGGTGAAGCAGTGGTGCTTGGGATCAAAGAACTGAAAGAGTACACTCATCATCTTTTCATCAAAGTTTGAAGTAACCAGGTTGAGAAGTCTTCCATTTCTCTTAGTGAACGCATAATTTTCAGAAACCCTTGA
Organism: Vicia faba; assembly: GCA_948472305.1. Lineage (NCBI taxonomy): Eukaryota > Viridiplantae > Streptophyta > Magnoliopsida > Fabales > Fabaceae > Vicia > Vicia faba. Next base: position 944,710,951 of record OX451735.1, read on the forward strand.
TGCTAGCTCTTTGAGTTGGGAAGGTATCTTCACAAAGCTGATTCGGATAGTGTTTCTGCGAACAGAAGCCATGATCTGCAAAACAGTACAAAGATAAATTCCCTTGGTCTTTGAAATGGTTAGTGCAACAAGAACGGATGCTATGTTATGATGCATGATGTCATGATAAACCACAGGTATAGAAAACATAGGTATAGCAAACACAGTCAAATCACACAAAGTCCTTAGGTTTAAGGCTTGTATGAGGTTAAAGGTAGTACCCTCTTGAAGTTTAGTTGGTTTTAAACCTGTCTTAAAAAGTAACCGGGTTCTAGAGGATCTCAATATCATTGACCATCCTTTATCGGGCATTTTCTCAGCTCAAGCAATCTTTTCTTGCAACCGAAAAATCCCGAAAGTCTGATCTCAATGAGTGTAGCATCGAGTATTAACCAATCCTCAGCTCTACTCTGAGGTCGACTATCTTACTACTTTCTAATGGCCAAGTTTGTTCAACTAAGATTCTAAGGTCCGTTAGTGCTTCACGGCACCACTCGGCGGCCCCGTATTTTTCTCGTTTCCCCATGAAGGATACCGGTACCAACCAAAGTTCCACACCAACACAGCCATCGCTTAAACCATATCGGTTTATGTCGTACAGTCTCTATGATCTATTGTTGTTTACCTAATAAGTACCCCCAGATCCGGGTGTAGGATCTATAGTAACCCAAGCAAGACCCTTTAAGAATAAAGCAAACAAACAAGAAAGAAATTTGAAATGACCTAGATCCTAAGGTAAACCCCACTTTATACATTAATTCCCAGCAGAGTCGCCAGTTCTGTGATACGGTGGCAGAACCGATTGTTTTTACAGGTTTGCATTTTGCGTTTTTTTGTATGCAAAATGTCGTGGTAAGCAAGAGTCGCCACTGACTTTTATTTTATCCAATCATGGAAAAGGGAAAAGAACAGGAAAAAAACCTTTTTTCGAGATATTCTGAGTACGGGGGGTAGATTATAGAAAGGGAAGGTGTTAGCACCCTTTCAATCCATGGTTTTTCATGGGCTCTTAGGTACTTGATCATTTTTCAAATTGCGTGTGTGTGCTTGTTTTGAAAAAAGTTTTACTTTGTCATAACCCTTGTATCAGTCCTCAAGGGTGTGACAAAGTTGTTTTTGAAAATTGGTTTTGAAAGGTGTTTATGCGAAAAGTTTTGTTGAGCAAGTACTTAAGATTCTACCTACTCGAAAAAAGATGGTTCGTTCTCATTTCCTTTAGACAGTACTATCCTACTATTAAGGAGTAGGTAGCAGCGTCGTTGGAGTTGTAAGGGACATTCGAAAGGTACAAGTACAGTCACTTAAGCAATGGTTAGAAAACTTTAGTAGTAACCCTAGAATCTTCAGATCTTTCTGAGGCAACATCTCCGAGGCAACATTTCCGAGGCAACATTCGAATGAGATAATTTGATCTTTTTAGAATGGAGGGAAACCACTAAAATCTCCTATGCTTAATGACTGTTTACCGAAGGCAACCGAAGTGAGGTAAACCTTAAGAGTGAATATGTGCATGTGAATTTTTCAGTTAATTTAGTATTTTCACATTAGGTGATCTACCGTTTCAATTTCAAGATATTCTTGCCATACAATCCTATTAGCGTACATCTAGACAGTTAAATATTTATAGGAATTCAAAATGCGAAAAATAAACCTAGCTATTACAAGGCTTTGACAGTTACATAATTATCTCGACTGAAAATAAAAATGTGGAAGCTTAAAACCCTAGTTACTATTACAAACCCGAAGTAGTTACAATAATAGAAAAAAGAATTAAAATGCACGCGGCGAATTAAATGCGAGAAAAAATTGAAAATCCTAAAAATCTGCCCAGAAGATATTTAAGTTATGTTTTGAGAAAAGAATTAATTAAGTTATGTATGACTGAAACCCTAATTATAATTATTTTTAATTATAAAAATAAGTTGAAATTAACCTAATCTAAACTAAATTAAATAATTCAAGAGAATAAAATATTTTACAAAAAAAAGGTTTTTATGTATTTTTGTGGTTTTTTATTTGAGGAAAGAAATTTAATTGTAAAATTTAAAACCTAATTTCTACTTAATTTTAATTGAAACAAAATAATCAAATGAACTAATAAACCTAACTTATTTTCGAATAAATATTAATTTGAATAAATATTTAATTCTTTATTTCTATAAAAAAAAATTGGTTTTATAAAAAATAATAATTTTTTGTGTTAAAGAATTAAAACAAATAAAGAAATTAATTGAAGAAATTAAAAAGAAAATAGAAAAGAAAAGCAAACTGGGCCTGATTGAGTTGAATGAGGGAGGTGTATACTGAATTTATCCAAGCCCATGAAGCTAAGGCCCAGTCCCACATGAGATCCAATGTTGTGCAAGCCTGTGGATGCACCATAGTATTTCATTGATGGGTGTTGGATCTGGCTAGCCATGAATCCAATGGCAGGATAGTGACAGCGCATGGTAGGCGTTTGGGATGAAAATGCATAGGAAACTGCAAGTGAAAGTTAGGAAAATAAAATTACTGGGACTTGGGATCGAACCCAGGTCCTCACACTCAACACAAAATGCGCATTGCCATCTGAGCCATGTGACTTGTTTGTTAGTATAATAACAACAATTAATATTATATAAAAAATAAGTGGATTAATGAATAAAAGAAAAAACGCACGCCAGCTTTCAAATAGTCCAATGATGATTGAACACGCTATCTTCTTCTTCCTCATCCATCGTTTTAGATCCTTGCCTTTTACCTACGGACAAGCTTCATAGCCATAGCCCTACAAACTTCAAAAATCATCAAAACGCATGATAAATAAATTCTAGTTACATGGTTCAATTTGTCTTGGTGCCACAATCATCATGGTACCCTGTTTTTGGCCTAATTTAGCCTGTAGAGAAAAACCCTAAAACGGCCATGTAAACCCTAACAATGGCAAACACGAATACAAGCATCAAAACTTCAATTAAATCATCCAGGCATATTGCAAATACATCAATAATCACAAATACATAATTAAAATATGTTTATGATGCAAGGATTACTGTAATCAATTTTGAAATAAAGGGCAAATCGTATGAATGCTAGGGGAGATTCTGGGCGTGAGAATGGGTGCAACTGATCGTATTAGCTTCTGGAAAGGTCCAAGAAACAATTGGAAGTGTTGGAATGGCTTGAATTGATCTCTAAGTTCAAAAACGATCCAACACTTTTTGTCACTTTTTTTTTTAATTTTGTTTGGTGTTTTCACGACTGTAAATCCTTGTGTCATGCTTTGTTCTTGTCCAATATATATCTAGGAATGAATTAGGGTTACAAACTTGGATTGGATCTTTGCAATTATGAGAGATTTGATTTGATTTTCAAGCTACATGTAAACTTTCTATTTTTAGCCAAATCATCCCTTTCTTGTACCAATTATGCTTGATTCGTTTTGGCCTTGATAACTCAACATATTTTGATTGCCAACCTATCCAAAAACCAAATTGAATCATATCTTTGCTATTATTAATCAATTATTTGATTTAATTCAATTTTTAATTAATAAAAAATCAAAATAAATTGAGAAATGAAGAAAATAATGTGTGGATGAGTATTTGGGTCGTGTACCATAGTATAAGTAAGGTGCAAGCATAAAAAGTTAGGCCCATTTAGCAAAAAATGCATTTTTGAGCACATTTAACTTTTGGCAATTTTGCAAAAAAGGTCAACTTTGACAAGGAATATCTCCTCCAATTTTAACCCTGGAGAGGTGTTATTTGAATTTTTAGAAATCTTAGGATGTCCCCTAAGCAACCCTTTTGGTCGCATCTCAATTGAGTCTTCCATGTTCATGTAAGAAGCTTTGACCCAAAAAGTGTTTTTGTTGACTTTTCAAAAGGACCTATAATATGGAAATTCATATCTTCTTGTGAGTGAATATTTTGAACTTGAGGGATGAAGATGAATTGTAGGGAGTTTCATCCTCTTAAAAATGAGCCTTGGATGGAAAATTTCTGATAAAGTATGAGGAAGTTATGCTTGGTCAAAGTTTGGTTGACTTTTCCAAAGAAACCCTAATTTAGCAACTTTTGGGTTTTGATGAATTTGGGGCATTCCTTGAGGAATCATGATCAAACCTTGATCAAATGATGGATATAACTTCAAAATGTTGATGTTGACCAAAAATCTTGAAATTTGACTGTATGTGGGCCATAGTTGACTTTTGACCTAGTACAGTCGATTCTCAAGCATTTATGCACTTGACTGAGAAAACTTCTTGTGCAAGGCTTGAAATTTGACATGGATGGTCTTGAGAACATATTAAGACCATGGAGAGCATATGAGGCCTTTATGGTTCACCCATCTTGATGAAAATGGAAACCCTAATTTGAGGTATACTGCCTTAGGAGAGAGTTTGTCTGGTCCACTCTTGGGCAACCTTGAGCAAATTGAAGATCTCAATGGACATGTATTGAGTAAAAAAAATGAGAGGGAAAATTTTGGGGTACAACACCATAAACCAAAGAATAGGGTGTTTCCCCGGTTGATGTGTAAGTTGTGGTACAATACCCGTGGAGAGCGAACGACAACATCTCATGCCAGTCTTTGTATGTGACTGTCATTTTCTGTATGATCTTTTTAATGTTCTTATTTGCAGCTTCGACAACACCATTCATCTTTGGCCTGTAAGGGGAAGAATTGTGATGCTGGATCTTGAATTTCTCGCACAAGGCGGTGATCATAGTGTTATTGAGATTTGTACCATTGTCAGTGATGATCCTTTCCGGGATATCGTACCTGCAAATGAGATTTTGCTTGATGAAACGAGCAACAACATTCTTGGTAACGGAAGTGAAGGAAGCTGCCTCCACCCACTTTGTAAAATAATCAATGGCCACTAAGATGAAGTGGTGTCTGTTGGAGGTCGTCGGCTTGATTTCCCCAATCATATCAATTCCCCACATAGCGAAGGGCCAAGGAGCCGTCAAGACCTTCAGAGGAACCGGAGGTACGTGCACCTTGTCAGCATAAATCTGGAATTTATGGCAGGTTCGAGAGTGTTGATAGTAATCTGCTTCCATGGTAGACCAGTAATAGCCCGCCCGTAGGATTTTCTTTTCCATCGTATTCCCACTGGAATGGGTGCCAAAAGTGCCTCCATGCAATTCAACCATGATCCTTTCAGCTTCAACCTTATCTATGCACTAAAGTAACACAGAGTCATGATTGCGTTTGTACATGATGCCATTACTAAGGAAAAATTTAGCAGAGAATTTCCTTAAGAACTTCTTATCATTGATTGAAGCTCCTTCTGGATATTCTTGAGCCTCGAGATACTTCTTGACTTCGTGAAACCAAGGCCGGTCCACTACTTCTTCAATACTAATCTCGTGACAGTGCGATGGTTCCTCCATTTGTTCAATGGTGATCTAGGGAGCCTCATTATCCCAATTAAGTTTAAACATAGATGACATTATGGCTAGAGCGTATGCTAGCTGATTTTCTTCTCGCGGGAAATGCTCGAAGGTAATCTTCTCAAAATGTGGTAGCAACGTCAAAACATGTTCTTTCTAAGGGATAAGGTTTGGGTGTTTGGTGTCCCATTCCCCTTTGATCTAGATGATAACCAAAGCTGAGTCTCCGAATACATTTAAAGATTTAATCCCCAAGTCTATGGCAGCTCTGAGACCAAAGATGCATGCTTCATACTCTACCATGTTGTTTATACAGTTGATCAGCTTGGTGAGCAAGGTGATCAGCTAATACACTGCACTTTATCTCTTTCTAGGTAGTATACTGTATGTCATATTCCGTCAGGATCATCTGCCATCTTGCTATTCTCCCAGAAAGAGAAGGCTTCTCGAAGATGTATTTTATCAGATCCATTTTAGATATCAACAAAGTAGTATGAGTCAGCATATACTGTCTTAGCCGCTGAGCAGCCCATGCCAGAGCGTAGCAAGTTTTCTCGAGCATTGAATATCTGGTTTCACAGTTGGTAAACTTTTTGCTCAGGTAGTAAATAACATGCTCTTTTCGGCCAGACTCGTCATGTTGCCCCAATACACACCCCATTGAGTTTTCTAAAATAGTTAGATACATGATCAACGGTCTTCCCTCGACTGGTGGCATCAACACAGGAGGCTCTTGTAAGTATTCTTTGATTTTGTCAAAAGCAACTTGGCACTCATCATTCCATTTGACTACCTGATCTTTCTTCAACAATTTGAAGATTGGTTCACAAGTAGCTGTCAGGTGAGAGATGAATCTGGCAATGTAGTTCAAACGTCCCAAGAACCCTCTGACTTCCTTATTAGTACAAGGAGCAGGCATCTCTTGTATTGCTTTTACCTTGGCAGGATCTACTTCAATACCTTTGTTGCTGACAATAAAGCCTAGGAGTTTACGAGACCGTACCCCAAATGTGACCTTGTTTGGATTCAACCTCAGTTTATACTTCTTCAGTCTCTCAAACATTTTTTGTAAGTGATCAAGATGCTCTACTTCTGTTTGAGATCTGGCTATCATGTCGTCCTCATAGACCTCTATTTCGTGATGTATCATGTCATGAAATTAAGCTACCATGGCACGTTGATTGGTTGCCCCAGCATTCTTCAGTCCGAATGGCATTACCTTATAGCATAAAGTGCCCCACTGTGTGACAAAGGTTGTTTTCTCCATGTACTTGGGCGCCATTTTGATTTGGTTGTAACCTAAGAATCCGTCCATGAAGGAAAACACTTTGTGTTGTGCCGTATTGTCGATTAGAATATCAATATGTGGGAGTGGAAAATCATCCTTAGGGCTTGCCCTATTCAAATCTCTGTAGTCTACACACATTCGCACCTTGTCGTCCTTTTTGGGCATTGGAACAACATTGGCAACCCATTGGGGATAAGAGGTGACAGCCAAAAATCCAGCGTTGAATTGCTTCATGACTTCTGCTTTAATCTTTTCTGACATATCAGGCCTCATGCGGTGAACCTTTTGCTTTACTGGCGGATAATCCTCTCTTGTAGGCAGATGATGTACCACAATATCTGCATCAAGTCCTGGCATGTCTTCATACGACCAGGCAAAGACTTCAACATAATCGTGTAACAACTGAATCAGACGTTCCTTAATACTGGGTTCCAGATTGGCACCCACCTTGACCTCTTTTTGTCTTCTTCGGTACCTAGGTTGATTGTATCTATGAGTTCCTCGTGAGGCTGAATGGTTCTCTCTTCTTGTTGTAGTAGTTTGGCAAGTTCTCCTGGTACTTCACAATCTTCCTCACCTTCGTCTTCGGCTTGGTAGATTAGATTCTTAGAGTCACAAAATTCCATAGCAGTATTGTTACCCATGGGATCCCAAATGGATGTATACCTGCATTGTGAGCATGAGTGTGTGTAAGGGTATATCTATCCTTGAAAGAAATAAAAATGTAAAAATAAAAATAATGAGCACAAAAGTTTGTATGTGAAAACGTCCATGATTCATTGATGTCATATGAAAATGAGATAATAACCCTTACAAATGGACAATTGTGCTTCGGGTAAGACACAAGTTTTTAAGAGTGCGGATTGTTTTAATATTACAGATCCAACAAAATGTAAAGACAAATTACTGTGGGATAAAAGTGATCGGGACAAAATCTCTAGCCTCCCAGTTGTTGAGCCCTCCACTAACAGTCGGAAATATCCAATCCTCCAAGTCATAGTTATCTTTATCTCCTTCTACGGTGTTGACCTCACGGTTGCTGATCTTCAGGGTTGGTCCTCCGAGGTGAGTGCGGCGTACAACCTTTTGAGAACTTGAAGTGAAACCCAAGCCAAACTTGTCAGACTTATACGGGATATCCGGGAGTTGTCCCCAGATAATGAACCTGCCTTCTTCTACCACTGCTTTGGAATCCTTTAGAGATGACATCCGGAGTGGAAGCCTTGTAATCTTGGGAACAACCTTGGTTATTGCCACATCTTGCGGGACCTCTTCAAAGTAATGAAATGGAGTTTCAATAAATTCACCATCTAATTCCACATATCTAAAGGAATTGAGATGGCTGATCATATACTCTTCTTCTCCATGAACGGGTATAATCTTCCCATGAATTAGATATTTCAGCATTTGGTGCAACGTAGAAGTGACAGCGCCAGCATTGTGAATCCATGGTCGACCTAGCAAGAAGGAATATAAGGGACGGATATCCATTACGTAAAAAGTTGAATCAAATGTTTGTGTTCCAACTTTTATGGGAATGTCTACCTCCCTATGTACCATCCTTTTCGAGCCGTCAAAAGCCCTTACTACTATGTTACTTGGCTTCAACGTCAATCCCTCACAGTCAAGCCTATCAAGAGCTTTTTTAGGAAATACATTCAGAGATGAGCCAGTGTCCACCAAAACACGGGCCAAGGTTGTGCCCCTACATTCAACTGAGACATGCAATGCCTCATTATGCTTCCTTCCTCTTGGCGTTAAATCAACATCCAAAAAACCTAGACCATTATCTGCAGTTAAGCTGGCTACGCAGTCTTGAAACTGATCGACAAATGTCTCTTGGGGTACATGGGCAGTTTTCAGGAATTTTACCAAGGCTTTTGCATGCGCCTCAGAACATAGTAGTAATGCTAGCATGGGAATTTTATAGGGAGTCTGCCCCAGTTGTTCAACTACATCGTAGTCGCTTCTTTTTATGATTTTCAGAATCTCCTCCATCTCTTTCTAGGAGGTCTCAGGGATAGCCAATGATTGAGCCTTTGTCTTGACAGGCTCAATTAGAATACTTTTACCTCGAGTTTTGGTTAACTCGGCAACAGGAGTGTCAGTAGGAACGATAACAGGGGTTGTAACAGCTTTGTTAGTTAGAGTATTGGTGAAGATGATTGTAGGACCAGGAATAACCTTCGGAGGGGCAACAACAACATGAATGATTATGGGTCCAGAAACAACCTTTGGTGGAGCAATTTCTGTAGAGAAGATCCTACCATTTTGGGTAATCTTACTAGTCCCGACAATATTACTGACGTCGGAATCCACTTTCTCGGAACTTGAATCTTCGGCGGCTGGTCAGTCCTTCTTGATACCATGGTAGTAGACATCCCTTCCATAATTCCATGGTACAGTCTTGTCTGATGAATATGGGACTAGTCCAGGCATTGTAATTATTAAATGAGTTTCTTTTGGAATTAATGTAATTCTAACGGGTCTTTTGGTGGAGACCCTGGAAGAATTGGCAGAAATGGTAATGATAGAAACATCTTCAAAAGGAATAGGTGGAACAAAAGTCTTTTCAAATAAGATTTATTTGTTATCTATTAGGCACTGAACGCCCGCTTTCAACAAAGGACAGCTGGTTGGTGAGGACAAACAGAAATGGCCAACTTCATCACAGCCCGGGAACACACCGGCATTCAACAAGTTCATTTTAATAGTCAGAAGCAGGGTCATAAGTTCATCAACTGAAGTAACAAACAATTCTCCTTCAATGGCATTGGTATTATGGTCATGTCTGGGCATAGGGGCAGAAATGACATTTAGCTTTTCGGGAGCATCGAATTCAATCTCGTTTGCTTCAATGAGATCTTGTATTTTGTTCTTTAAAGCCCAAAAGTTATTAGTGTCGTGGCCGAGACTTTCAGAGTGGTATGCACAACGGGCATTGGGATGATAGTGAGGAGATATTGTGTTAGGGTTTTTTGGAGCTTCTTTTAAGGTCACCAAATTGGATCTTAGTAGATGTGGTAATACCTGAGATGGGGTCATGTTAATTCTTGTGAACTGCCTGACTGGTCTTTCCATCTTCGGTTGGTTGTTTCTTTGCTGATCAGGCGCAGGTTTAGAAATAATAATCGCCCCCACCATTGGACGGAGTTCGGCCCTATCTTAATTTCTCTGAGGATAAACGGAAACCACTTCTTTCTTTCCGATAAATGGCTTCCTTATGGAAGCAGAGGAGGATGTATCTTTCGGAATCTTTCAACTCTATATACCGGCTTCTACCCTTTCTCCGGTCAATATTAGTTCAGTAAAGCCTGCAGATGAACTTCCAATTAAATGATTGAAGAAGGGACCAGACAAGGTGCCCAAGAACATGTCTACCAATTCCCTCTTAGATAGAGGGGGTTGAACTCTTCTAGCCAAGTCTCTCCATTTTTGCGCATAGTCCTTGAAACCTTCATTGGAAACCATTGTCATACTCTGGAGTTGAGTACGGGTAGGCGCCAGATTAGCATTGTATTGGTATTGTTTGTAGAAGGCTGCAGCAAGATCTTCCCAGTTGTGAATGTCGGCTCTTTCTAGTTGGTAAAACCAATCAAGTTTAGTTCCAAATAGACTGTCTCGGAAGAAGTGTACCCATAAGTCTTTATCTGTGGTATGAGGCTGGATTTTCCTTACATATGACCGAAGATGCATTTTAGGGCATGAGAATCCATCATACTTGGCGAACACAGGTGCTTTGAATTTCGGAGGAATGACAATCCCGGATACTAACCCCAATTCCTTAAAGTCCAAACCAGGCACTTTTTGGATTTCCATTGCACTCAACCGCTCTTCGAGATGTTTATACTTGTCATCAGCTGGAGGGTATTGTTCTTCAGAATAGTCTTCTTCTTCCTCTTCCTCTTCTAATTCTGACGGGACAACTGTTTCCTTGCCTTTCTCATCTTGGTTGTCTCTTTCACCGGATGTCGTTGCAAAGTCTAAGGTCCTTCTTGTCTGCCCATGAAATCTTCTTCCCATGTTTAGGACTCCAGTTTCCTTATTTGTCTTCTTTTTCCTCTCTTCAGCCAGCAAAGTCTTCAATTCTTCTTGTCCTTTGGCCAGGGTCAAGAGCAACTGTTGAAATTATGTATTCTGAGCTTGGAGGTCCTTCACTATTTGCTCGAGATCCATCTCACTGAAATAAACAGCGGAGAGATGAGGAGACTTGTTGCAAAAGACCTGCTTATGTTATGATGAATGGTATATGCATATGTAATGATTTCAAGGATTTTAAGATTCAAATTTGTTTTAGACAAAAAGGAAACACACGTTATATTAATAAACTAAAGCTCGAGTACATCAATGCCCCTTGGGAAAAATAATACAAAAACTCTAAGATAGAAAGGTAGTACGCATCCTCTTTGGTGCAATGTAGGCATTGAGAGTCTGCTCCTCATGAAGTAGCCCAGTGAGTTCCAAAACCTTCTTCTCGCTTGCATATAATTGGCCATCGAAAGTATCTCTCTCCCCCTTGAGTTGTATCTAATCTCTTTGTAGATCTTCAAGAGAGGTGGGCATATCAGGATGTAGGATAATGTATGGAATATCTCCTTTCATGATAGGCTCAATGATTACCGGGAGAATGGAGGGGTAAGGCATCATAAGACTCTGCGCACGAGTTCGTACCCATTTGAGGTAAGGCTCAAGAGGGATGGAATTTTTATGCCCCAAAGTCTTGCTATCCACCTTGTTTAACATCCTCCAAGCTTGGATAAATCTTTGGCGAAGACCTTGATTATCGTTATCGTAGTCAAATACCAAACCTTGAATCAGCATCTCGTGTGGGCCATCCCTTCGAGCGTAACCAAACTTTCTTAAGGCTAAGCATGGGTTGTAGGTGATACCTCCCCTAATTCCAAGTAAAGGGACATTAGGGAACTCTCCACAACGATCGACAGTGATAACATTCTCTTTGAATCGGGGACACCAATGAATGTCTGAATGTTTGAGCGTCATCAACCTTTGTGACCACCTTGAACCTTGCTCATTTTTTAATACAGATTGGGGAAGATGCAAAACAAACCATCTTTCCAAGAGAGGAGTGCAACACATAAGGACACCTCTTTTCCTCATTGCGCGAGTGTGAAAAGAGTGTAGGATATCTCCTAGCAATGTAGGCCCCAGGTTGCGGGATATGAATATTTTGACGGTGTTGATATCTATGAGTTGGTCAAGATTTGGAAACAAAACCATCCCATAGATGAGGAGGGCCACAATTTCCTCAAAGGCTTGCAAGTCCAAGAAACTCCAATAGCTTTGGGCTTTCTCAAACAGGAACTTTGCTAAGAAACCTGTGACACCACTCCTTGTTTCCCAATGAGTTGTGATATCAGATGAGTGCAAGTGTAGAGCTTGAGCAATCTCTTCTGGCTTTGGATCTCTTTCCGTATTGTTGAAAGGTAGTTGATTGAGAATGGGAATCCTCAAGATTTGGGAGAATTCTTCCAAAATAGGCACAAGTTGATAGTCGAGAAATGTGAAGCAATGGTGTAAAGGATCAAAGAACTGAAAGAGCACCTTAATCATGTCCTCATCTGTGTTGGAGGTGACCAAGTTGAGTAGGCGACCATGTCTCTCGGTAAATGGAGAGTTTTCAGGAATCTTTGAAGCTAGCTCCTTGAGTTGTGGACGGATCCTTACAAGGTTGACTTGAATAGTTTTCCTGCGAAGTGAATCCATATCCTACAAAACAAGAACAAAGATGAATCTAAAAATCCTTGAAATGGTTAGTGGATGTATATGATGTTCATGATGTTATGTACAAGTATGCATATACAAACAAAGCAAATAAGTCCTTAGGTTTAGGTTTGCATGAAGTTTTATAGGTAAGTACCCTCTTGAAGTTTAGTTGGCTTAAACCTATCCTAGTAATAGTAACCGGGTTCTAAGGAGCTCAATATCACTGGTTTGTTTCCTTGGTCATTATTTCAGCACAAGCCTCTTTAATGGCGACCGAAATATCCCAAGAAACCAAACCTCAATGAGTGTAGTATCAAGTATCTACCAACTTCGGACTGCACCAAAGTCGGTCATCTCACTACATCCTAAAGGTCAAGTTGGTCAAGTAAAGGTTCTAAAAGTTCACTAGTGCTTCATGACATCACTCAGCGGCCCCGTATTCTCTTTGATTAACTCAAAGGCTACCGGTACCCACAAATATGCCGCACTAACGTAGCTATTGCTTAGACCATGTCGGTATACCCCGCACAGTTTCCACAATGTATTGCTACTTACCTATAATGTATCCCAAATCCGAGTAGAGGATTCAAACCCAAACAAAGAACCATAATATAAAGCATACAAGTCAAACAATGTAAGCAAATAAATATGATCTATCCCTAAGGTAACCCCACTTTTAGAATTTTCCCCAGAAGAGTCGCCAGTTCTGTGATACGGTGGGAGAACTGACTTGGATGTTTTGCGTTTGATTACAAATGTTGCAGTTAGCAAGAGTCGCCACCGACTTTTCTTTTATCCAAAAAGGAAAGGTGAAAAAGCACAGGAAAGACCTTTGAGATTGTTTCTTGAGTTCGGGGGGTAGATTATGAAAAGGGAAGGTATTAACACCCTTTCCATCCATGGTTATCCATGGGGCTCTTAGTTACTTGCTAAATCACTTGCTTTAGTTTGAAATTGTGTTTTGTGTGGTTTTTGAAAGTATTTTGTAAAGAGACCATTTTTTAGGCAATCTTTATAATGATTCTTATTCGTAAGAATGTATACAAAGATGTTTGATCTTTTGAAAATATTTTCAAGTTTTGTAAGATGTTTTGAAAGTGTAAGTGTTTGTTTTTTAAAATAGCAAGGATGTTTTGTTTGAAATGGAGCAAGTAATTAGGAGAAATCTACCTACTCAAATGTTTTTCTTGTTCATTTTCTTTTCCTTTGACATTGTTGTCTTACCATTGATTTGGTAAGCAACCCTATCTTTGGATGTTAACGGGACGGGCGTGGGTCATCGTATAACCATGATTAGCAATGTTGCAAGGTATATTAGCATTCTTTTTGAGGGACTAAGATCATTTGTAAGGCAACTTAGATAGCGTCATCGAGGGACTATGATCTTGTATTTGTTTGTTTTTGCTAAGATACCTTACATGCGTAATATGGTCATTTTGTATAAGGCAACCAAGTGGGATAACCCTAGGGGTGCTTGTGTGCAAGTGTATTATTTCATGCTTAATTTTGTCTTGAATTAGGGTTTGCTATTTGGTTGATTTTAATCTTTCCATACAAAACCTAATTACTAGCATTGTATATATGAAAGCGATAAATTGCGAAATTTAAAATTACTACGCTATTACAATACTTGTGGGAGGGGGGTATACAATTTATGAATGGGGATTGCAATAATATAAACTTAATTAATCTATTACAACCAAATTGAATATTTACAAATAATTGAAGAAATATATAAAGTACAAATGCAAATGGAAAGAAATGAATTTTTTTGTTTGGATTTTTATATGAAAGAGGTTTTAACCTAAACCTAACTAGAGAAAAATAATTAAATCAAAAATTAAATTAACTTAAATTAATTAAGAAAAGAAATTAATTAAGAATTTTTTTTTGAATAAAACCCTAATTCTATTTAGTTGATTAATAGAAAATAAGTTTAAAGAAAGTATATTTTTTTAGCATTTTTTTATCTTGAAAATATTTATAGCATTAAAAATATAATATATTTTTAAATTGTATGAAGAAAAATAAATAATATAATTATTAATTAAGTATATTGGATTTAGATAATAAAAATAAATAAAGTATAGTAAATAAAATATTTTTGTTCATGGAAAAATAAAATAAAATAAGTCAAAATATAAAATATATCATTTTTTTGTATTTTTTATGATTTTTAGTATTTTAGAAAAGAAATATTTAAGAAAAATAAAAAATGAAATAAATAAACAAACAAATAAATACAAATGGGCCAAGGTGCAGATATGAAGCAGGGGGGAGGTTAGAAAAAAGTCAGGCCCAGGATGGGGGAGGCCCATACGCTGGAAGGAACAAAAAAAAATAGAAAATGTAAAAACATTTGCAAAAGGCAGCGCTGAAGTTCGAACCCACAACCTCTATCAATAACGTGTGTTGCCTTACCACTGGGGTGACTGTACATCCGTTAATTTAAATGAAAGAATAAATACATAAGGTAAAACGTTTCAATGGCTTGTACTTCTTCTTCAACCTTCAGCCAGTCGGACCACCTGTATCTCATTCATTTCTCAACAAAAATGGAAAATGAAAACATGAAAGTTGTGCTATTTTTTCTCACGAATCTAACCATATAACTTATGTAAGCTAAAATTCAAAGATGAAGATTAATTTTGTTGGCCCTAAATTGAAACCTAATTTTCTCATAAATTTCAAATTCAAAATTCCCTATACACAGTTGAAACCACGCGGCCGGAACCTGTCATCTGGATGTAATGAAACATCAATGAAGTTGCCACCGAACGTCTTTTATCCCACCGAAAGGGAAAGGTAAACATCGAGAAAACTTGGAAAGGGAGAAATCACAGTCTTTCGACCGATAGATCGATTAAGGGAGTCTGTTACACGAGGGGAAGGTGTTAGCACCACCACACACTCGTAGTACTTTATGGTATCCATTCTTGTTGTCTAATCTAATGGGTGTGGTCAAATCCTATGTCTATGGCTTAAAACTGAAAAGGGAATGCATGCGAAAGAAAAAGAAAACAATGTAGGGAAAATAAAAGTTATGCTCGGTTGGGCCCTACCCCAATGCCTACGTATCCCTTTTAAGGAATCAGAGCAGCCGTAGTTCGGCTTACATATTTTGGTTGGTTTGTGTTTTTTAGTTAAGACAAACAAAAACAATCAAGATGGCAAAACATCGAATGAAACAACGAACAAATGAGATGGTTAAACGTTGACTAAATAATAACAAGGTAACATGTCAAAGATGGCGGAACATCAAATGATAAAACGGATGACAAAACATCACACCTAGCAATGATATTGAGAATCAAAACAGGATAACAAACAGATGCCATGGCGAAACATCGGCTTCAAACAAATGTGCGATGGAGAAACATCGGCTAAAAGGTAATAAGATAACATGGTAAAGATGACGAAACATAAATAAAGCAGATGGCAAAACATCACACCTAACAATGATTGGGAATCAAAGTAGGATAACAAACATGCGCGATGGCGAAACATCGGCTTCAAACAAGTGTGCAATGGCGAAACATCGGCTAAGAGGTAATAAGATATCATGGTAAAGATGGCGAAACATCAATAAATCAGATGGCAAAACATCACACCTAACAATGATATTGGGAATCAAAGTAGGATAACAAACATGCGCGAAGGGGAAACATCGGCTTCAAACAAATGTGCGATGGCAAAACATCATCTAAGAGGTAATAAAGCATAGCCAAGAGGCACATAGACAAAGTAAGATTGGTTTGTATCTTTTACTCTGAATAAGGGTTTGAGTTTATTAGAAATGTCTTATGATTTGCCAAGAAAACAATTTTTGTTTTAAGACGCAGAATGCATAGAAAGGGAAAACAACTAAGGGAAACTAACCTAGTACTATCCCTAGTGTTATCATACAGTGGTTGACCCTAAGGTTGAGGATAAAGGAAAACCCTACCTTAATTAACATGCTAAAAGAAGCTTAACAAGACTATCCTATAGGGAATATGCAATGAGAGCGAAGTCGTGATCTCAATTTCTAAATTGAGTGACTCATCGATCAACAATTAAAGAAGAAAAACGATAAACATCCTATAGGGAACATGCACTGAGAGCAAAGTCGTGATCTCAATTTCTAAATTGAGTGACTCATCGATCAATAATTAAAGAAGAAAAACAATAAACATTCTATAGGGAACATGCAATGAGAGCGAAGTCGTGATCTTAATTTCTAAATTGAGTGACTCATCGATCAAAAGCAAATACAACACATGCATCAGACAAAAAAACAAAGGGCCTCCTGACATATATCAGCAACAGAGATCCCATCATGCAAACAAAGAACTATGCAAAATGAAAATGGAAGAAAGGAGATAGTGTAATACCAAACGGATAACTATCCGTAGCAACTGAGCAAGAATAAAAGAAACCCAGAGAACTTCAAGCAAGCTTTCAAGTTGAGAAATAAACTGAACTATGGCCTTTGAAACAAAGCGAAAACTCTTGTCCCTTGCTTCTAATGCTCCAATGAAGTGAAAATGTTCATGAATCGAGCTCTGGAATGGAGAATAAAGGAGCTTCGAAGCAGAAATTTTTTGAGAGAGAGAGATTTGCAGTTTCTGATTTTTGAGAGAATGAAAAATGCCCCCTTTCAAAGGGAGTGAAATATGGCTTATATAGAGTGACTGCTGAGGGTAGAAGGGTCTTTGAAAAACTCAAGGCGGTTAGAAGCAGAATTTGCAAAAACAGAAAGAAAATGAAGATTGCCAAAGGTGATGCGTTTTGTTTCTACTTATGCCCAGCCTAGAAGTCGTTTTGGTGATGTCATGTTGAGTGGTATTGTGAGAAAAACATGTGCATTTGGTGAGTTGGCTATGTTGACAACAAACAAAACTGAAGTTGTGCAAAAATATGCAACATTGGCATGGTTTTCCAATAATTTGGCTAGCTAACTTTATGCTTAGGCCAATCGAAAATCCTTCGTGCGTTTTGGATGCTTGAGGGGCCTTTCAAGAGCTTTCAAAATGTAGAACATCTTAGGGCTTTGAATTTTCCAAATTGATGCTGACTTGATGGAGAAATGGTGTTGCAAACTTGAGGCAAAAATGCAATTTGGCCCGCCTGGTCCGCGCGCGTGCATGGGCATGCATGGTGTGCATGAAGCCAGCTTTGAAATATCAACTTTGAAACATCACAACTCACTCAATTCTTGGCCAAACTGAATGATTCAAAGTTCAATGGGAAGCTCTCATGGGAGACTACAAAATGTTCTTTTTAATTTTTCAAATTGAAGCTTGAATCACAAGAAATTGATTCCACAAAATGGCATGCCAAGTGTTGATGAAATTACGCGCATGGCTTGCCCAAGAGAAGTCATCTTGGCACTTAGAATTTTTTTCAAAATTTAAGTTACTTCTTGGACAAGTTACACTCAAATTCACCCTTTCTCATGATTCAAAGATGAATTTAGGTATGGGATATGAAAAGAGGATGCTTGAATTGATGGTTGACCAAAAGTCTACTTGGTTAACTCCTGATTTTACTGACTTTGGTCAAAATGACCAATTTGCCCCCCTTTTGATCAATTAAACCATTTCCAATCCAAATTGAACCTCAATCTTTCAATCCTAAATAATTAATAAAATGTGGTGAACCATGGGAACAAGTTTGGGTGAAAAAGTCATAGAAATCCTGATTAAATCCAAAACCCTAGTTTTGTGCCATGTGCTAGGAGATAGCTGATCAAGCTTCAAAACCCTAACTCCACCGCATATCATGAGATACTTCTTGATCAAATTTGATTCCAATGATGATAAGATAATGATGCTTCATGAATTGGCTCATCTAGACCTAAATTATCGCAACTTGGACCAAACCCTAATTTTGATTAACATCTTAGGAGACTGATGAACCATCTCCAAAACTTTTAAATCCTCTGGACATCTTGGCCAAATCTTTGTACAAAGACCTTTCAAATGCCAATGAGATGTTGTATCTTCCAAATCAAAACTTGTACATTGATCAATAGCCCTGATGATCTAAGGAGATGGATAAGATGTCTTGAGATATGCAATAACTTTTGAGCTTGAAAGATCCAAAGGTTTAGATGATAAGATTTCACTTGAGCAACTTGTCAATGCAATCATTCTTCAAAGCCTGAGGAAGACTTGATAACAAAAGTACTTTGATCCCATCACAATGTATGAATGCAATGCAATATGATATTCATGATGAAACATAAGCCTAAAATCAAGAGGGTAAATTTTGGGGTGCAACAACTGCCCCTATTCAAATATCTTCAACATGATAAGTGAGAAAAGTGACAATTTTCGAGCGCTCAGAGTTGAAGATGATTGAATATGAAAGAACTCGAAAATTTACACTCTTGGAGAAGAAAGAAAAAGAAGCAGAAAACCCCCAAGACAATGCGTCAGAATGAAGCTGTAATGCAGGTTGAAACAGAACGAAAACATAAAGAAGAGTAGACGCAACTAAACTTCCAGACAAAAGTGCCAGGGCAAAATTGGGCTTCAAAAAGAGGAGGTGAGATAAAACTCAATCAACAGGGTATAGGCGAAACTAAGCTCTGGAAAAGAAAACGTACGCGGGTGAGGAGACGAAACTCTGAGCTCGACCCAAAGAAAAGTGGCTAGAGTGCGTGATTCTAGGAGCACTTGTCAATCTCAACTAAGATAGACAGTATGAAGGAACTGAAAGAATCCCAGAAATGAAGAACAAAAGCGAGGCAAAACTCGACTCAATAACTAGTTAGACGAAACTAAACTAGATGAGTACCAGGACGAAACTGGATTTCACGCACGGGTAACGAGGCGAAACTCAACCCAAAGCAAAATGATGAGAGTGCATGTTTCTCAGAGCACCTGCTGGTCTCAGGTCAATGGATAAACAGTGACGAAAACTGACAGAAGAATCCAAGGAACAAAAGAGACTGATTTCAAACCAGGGACGCAGTACGAACACTGCACTCGGTAAACGAACATCGTTAAAGGGTCCAAGGTATGAAAGCGAAAACGAGACAAAACTTGAATCAATAACTAGTTAGGCGAAACTAAACTAGACGAGTATCAGGATGAAACTGGATTTCATGCACAAGGTGAGGAGACAAAACTCGAGCTCGACCCAAAGCAAGGAGATTAGGGCGTACACCTAAAAACCTGCTGAAAGCGAATATCAGGATGAAACTGGTATTCGAAAGGTGCATAAATAGACATTGGAATGAACCGAAGAGGGTAGTGAAGACTAAAAACGAGAAGACCGCACCAGGGCAAAACTGAACTACAGTCAAGAGTAAACACTCAAACAAACAAATGATTGACATTAAAAGGATATTGGTATGGAGAGTAGACTGAGATAATGAGGAGGAAGACCTCGTTGGGGATTTAATCCGAAGTATTAGAAAACTCACTGGGGAAGACGGAAATAATAATGGCTTATGTTCCGATGTATGTTTGAATTCTTTTTATATAGCGCAATGCTTCATATAATGGAAATGCTACGCATTTTGGTAGATGCAATGTGATGGTGCATGTTTTAAAAGTTTCACCAGGGAACGGCCAACTGAGAAGTCAATAACCAAGAAGTCAGGACCTGACAAGACTTGCAAAAATAAATTGCAAAATCCAAAGGAGAGGAGAAAATATGGGGAACCGCTAGAGAGGGAACCTCAAAGAGATGAAGCTTTGTGGGGAATAACAACCGAGCCACCAGTAGAAACGGACCACAAACATTAAGGGGAACTGCAAAAATAAATTACAAACTCCTGGAGAAAATCAGATCAACATTGTAGCTTCTGGAAAGGGGCGACATCTGAAGATTAGACAATGAGGGAGAAGATCAGGGCAAGACTGTAATCTCTTGGAAAAGACAGCGCGCGACCGCGTTGAGGATGATATCAAGACAAAAAACCCGACGTGAGGGGTGAAAACCTTTGCTGGGGGAATAAAGCTCTACTAAGGAGATGGGACTTCACCGGGGAGACAGAACTCTATTGAAAATTCTCGTTGGAGAGAGATTTCTTTGGAATGCAACCAATGGACGAATCATGCAGATAGTCACAGTATCGACCTTACTGGGGATAAGGAAAGACATTAACATAAGGATGCCCCAGTCAGCAAATCGGCTGGAAAATGAGAGGTCATGGAAAGGGATCTCTGTTGGCAATTCTGTTAGAGAATTGAAACTTCCTCAGAATGCGAGTTCCTATTTAAACAAAACTCCAATGGGGATATGCAACATATCTAAACTTAAAGTCTCGGAATGAAACTTTTGAAAGAAGATTCCTGGCGCAACAAAAATTTGTTGCGGAAACGAAACTTCACTGAGAAACGAAATTTCACTGGGGAAATAAAACTTCACTGGGGAATAGGTAAAGTCCTATTCATGCATGGGCTCTATCTAACAGAAGAAAACCAAATTTTACTTTCTTGACAATCATTAAGCTCTTTACTGGTGTTCAACGTGTAAACTCTTTTTGATGTCAAACAAATGTTTCGCATGTAGTAAGATGTTTATTTTGGGAATGACAGACCTGATGCGACAATTATTTAAACCTTGAAGTCGAAAACCTTAACAAAGTGTCGCACCTCTGTTGTGAATGAATCACTGGCTAGAGTGCAAAAATTTCAAAACTTCTTTTTTTCCTTTTTTTTCAAAAAAAAAACGAGTCAAGATGCGGGTGATAAGATACCAACATGGATATGCAACACATATTTGGGAGTTTAGGAAACGTCATCCTGTTGTAGTATGCTTTCGAGTTAAACCCTTGTTTCAGTTAGGACTTTTAAAGGTTATAACATGGCCTGGTTCGAGGTTTTTTTTTTAGAATTTTTTTTTTCAAGGCTCAAGTTATTTGGTGCCCACCCCCTTCGTGATATTCTCTTGTCCTAAGTTCAGTTGACTTATCACAAGCATTCATCTTTCAAAAGGAATTATAATGGTTGAGTGATCACGATAAATTCTCTAACATGATTGTCACTTAACTTTTGCTGCTTTTGTTTTTGATATTATTGTTCCTCTTCTTTTGATGAAAATTTTATTGAATAATCTTTCTTCGTGGCCTTTTAGGCTCTCTTTTCCCTAACTTTTGCCTGGACAAAATCTTTTAAATTTCAAATTTGGGAGACCAGCAGGATGCCCTAACTTTTGCCTAAGCGACTTGTTTTCAAGTTTCGACTTAGCGGGGCTTTTTGTTTCTTTCTTATTCATACTTTCCACTTTGAACAAGTCAATGTGACTTTAGGTATTTGAACTTTTTCTTTCTTTCTCTTTTTTTTTTGAAAGCAAATGCCTCATTCCTTGGTCGGCGAGGGATAGCCATTATTGTATTGATTCGATCTCAACTTCAAGACTTTGTGAGGAAATGAACATCGTGGTTTATACATTTTTCCTGAGCTCATGATGCGAAAGATAAAATGTGGTGATCCTCAGATGGGACATTCCTTCTGAAATTTGAATGCTTGGTCAAATTAAACTGAACATCTACCCTGCCCCGGGTTAAAAAACAAGGTTTTTTTTAATCGGAAAAGAAACTCCTACTTCGAAGGCTCAGAGGGGTTACCGAGGGTCTAACTCCCTTATGTCTCTGGTGTTTGGGGATTGAAACAAGGCATGTACATCGTCAACGAGATACTGGATGGATTAAGTAAACTCCTTCCTCCAAAATCTTGGCTAAGCAAAAGAATTGGCACAGTTGGTATCAAAATGCCCGAAAAATCGATTAAAGAGTGATACTGGATGGATTAAGTAAAATGAAACAATTTTTTTTCAAAGCAAAAATATTCAACGCATCAAGGCTGACATTCGGCTATAAACAAAATCCTATATGCAGACAATGCTAAAACAATCAATCAAGATAACACATGAAAGTGCGGCAAAGAAACATAATAAAAGCCATGATAGGAAGAAATGACTCCAACCAGGTTCGTCGATCCTGCCGTAATCTTGATATTACCCTGGCCCATGACCTTTACCAACAACATGGAGCGGTGAATCAAAATGGCAAGGCATCTGCCAATAGGGTGAAAGAGAAATCTATCAAACATCGCACCAAACATGCCCCTTGCACAGTAGTGGTTGTGTTTGTTATCCGCATTTCAAGTGATCAACCAACCATGACTTAGATTATCATTTCCGTGTGTTGTACCCCAAAATTTTCCCTCCCATTTTTCTCAAAACATTTCAAGAAAGATCCTCAAGTTGCTCAAGGAAGTCCAAGGGTTGACTAGACAATCTCTTTCCTAAGGCAGTCTACCTCAAATTAGGGTTTCATATTGCATTAAGATACTTGAGTCCAAGGGATCCAAAATGCTCACCATTGTCCTAATATGTTCTCAAGATCATCCATGTCAAGTTTCAAGCCTTGCAGAGGAAGTTTGCTCAGTCAAATGCTCAAAAGCCTGAAAATCGATTGTGCTAGGGCAAAAGTCAACTGTGGCCTACATACAGTCAAACTTCAATATTTTTGGTCAACATCCTAATTTTTAAGTATCATTCATCATTTGATCAAGGGTTGATCATGATTCATCAAGGATTGCTCATAATTCATCAAGAACCAAAAGTTGATAAATTAGGGTTTTACAGGAAAAGTCAACTCAAATTTGACCAAGCATAACTTTCTCATACTTTATGAGAAATGACCCATCCAAACTCATTTTGAAGAGGATGCAATGCTCTACAATCCATCTTCATCTCCCAAGTTAAAAATATGCACTCACAAGAAGTTATAAATTTGGACATTATAGGTCATTTTGAAAAGTCAACAAAAACACATTTTTGTCAAAGCTTCATACATGAGCATGGAATATGAAATTGAGATGAGACCAAAAGGGTTGCTTAGAGGACATCTCAAGCTTTATAAAAAGTCCAATAACACCTTCAAAGAGCCAAAATTGAGGAAGTTATGCATTGGTGAAAGTATCTTGTTTTTATTATTTATTTTGATTTTTATTTGAATTAAATCAATTTTAAACAAAACAAATCATGAAAAAATCTAAAGCATTGAAAACTCAAGATTTTGTACTTGTTTCAGGTCTCAAATCCAGTTGGCAAGTATTTGAAATTGTGCAAAGCATTGGTGTGGACAAAAAGATTGAATTTGCCTAATTTTAGAAAGATATTCAAAGTGAATCAAATCCAAATCAAAGACATTGATGGAGGAAGATTATGATCATATTGGAAACCCTAATTCATTCCTTAGTACATAAGGAGTATTGGAAGACCCAAAAGAAGGCTAGAAAGAGGCGTGTGAACCAGAACCAAACTTGAAAAAACAACAAAAAAGTGTAGACACGAATTCATACTTCCAGGCATCCTGAAGGCCTTCTAGCTATCCCAATCGCTTCCTGGGAGTGTAAGCAAGCAAAATCAATCAAGAACAAGTCTTTTCCAGTACCAAATCGCGTTGTAAGTCATCCATGACATTGCTTCTTTCTTGAATTCAAATTGCATCATTCTTATACTTGTAGCATGAAATAACTGTAGATTCTTGTTCACCGTCACATTTGCAAGCTTTCTGTAACATTTAATTTCGTTTTCATGAACTGTATTGGAGTTTGCCATTATTAGGGTTTACAAGCCCGCTATGGGGTTTCTGAACCTAGGTAAAATTGGGCTATGAAAGGGGCACCATCACGCTCAGAAGGTCCAGGCGAGTTGATTGGTGGCCCTAGTTTTTATTTATCTTGCTCATGGTTGATTTTAAGAGTATGCAGGTTTGTAGTGACGGACAAACGTCCGTAGGTAAAAGTCTGGGACTTTTACCAACGAAGAAGGGAAGAAGACAACTAGCATGGTAGCCTCCCACTCGTCCATTTGAATTTTTGCACGAATTTCTTTTATTTCATTTGTTCTTAATATAATAATTGTTGTTTGTTTTGTATACAAGAAACGCGTGTAGCTCAGTTGGTAGCCAGGTGGTTGGAAAGTGCTTCAGGGCCTGGGTTCGAATCCCAGGTCCCCCAATTATTTCATATATTTTGTCTTTCCAGGATCCAGCGCGCACACAATGCCAAGGACTACCATGGTCCATCATGATCCAGCCAGCCAAGTGTCCATAGGCCAGATCTGATGGCTATCATCTGAAGGAGCACCAAAGGCCTTAGTCAATGCAATACATGGGATCCAGGAGGTCAAACGTGGGGCTTCTCTTCTTGGGCCAGAATTGCTAGCAATGCACCCCCATATTACTTTCAGGCCCATATCTCTTTCTATATTCTTTTTTTTTAATATTTTTTCTTAATTTATTTATTTATTTAATTTACTAACACAAAAATTATTTCTTTTATAAAAAAATCACAAAAATATTTCTCATCCAATTAAACATAGGATATTTATTTTTTATCAAAAAAAATTAAATTAATTTAATTAGGTTTTTAATTTTAGATAACTTTAATTCTTTTTATAAATAAATTAAAATTAATTAGAATACTTAGGGTTTTATTTCTAACTTAGTTATATTTTCTTTTTTTTCTTAAAATAACAAAAACACAAAAATAGGCCATTTATTTATTTTAATTAGCTAATTAATTTAGTATTTAATTTAAAAACGAATTCTTTTTCTTAAAAATGATTAAAAACAACAAAAACATTTTTTTCTTTTAATTAGGTTAGAAAGGGTCAAAACCCTAGTTCTCTCCCGATCTTAATTTCCTCGCGCGCGCTTTATCATTTACTATTTTTACCATATTGATGTAATTGTTCACAAGTTGTAATAGTTTAATTAGGTCTTTATTTTCATTTATCGCTTTATTTTTAAGGGTTTGTTTTTGGCTATGTAAATACCCGAAGCCTTGTAATAGCATAGTTTACTTTCCGCACTTTAATTTCTACAAAATATTAAACTGTTAGATGTATGAATAATTAGGGTTGCATGACAAGAATGTATGTAAACTTTAAAACAGTTAGCAAACCCTAAATGTGCAAAGATAAATAATCTGAAATTGAATCACTCGCACATGCGCACTCCTAGGGTACACTCCCACTTGGTTGCCTTCGGTAAACGGTCATTAAGTATGGGATATTTTAGTGGTCGCTCTCTTGTCTAAACAAAGATCAAAGTCCCGTTCAGAAAAGTTACCTCAGAATGGTTGCCTCGGATATTGTTGCCTCGAATAATTGATCTAAGACTTTATGGTTACTACTAAGACATCCTAACATTGCTTTAGTGACCGTACCTCCCTTTTTGAATTGACCCTCAAAACTCCAACGACGATGCTACCTACTCACTAATAGTGGGATATAACTGTCTAAAGGAAACAAACATAGAACAATTCTCTTTTTTGAGTAGGTAGATTAGTTCTTAAGTACTTGCTCAATCCAAACAAACTTTTTCACACTTACACCCCTCTTTTAAACAAAGCTTTCAAAAACACTTCCTAACACTCTTGAAGACAGAAGCAAGAGTTAAATCGAAGTCAAAAACTTTTTTCAAATCAAACACACAAGCAATTTTGAAAATGATGAGCAAGTACCTAAGAGCCCGTAGATAACTATGGATAGAAAGGGTGCTAATACCTACCCTTTCTATAATCTACTCCCCGTACTCAAAATCTCGAAAAAGGGAATTTTTCTGTGCTTTTTTCCTTTCCTTGTTGGATAAAATAAAAGTCGATGGTGACTCTTGCTTACCGCGACATTTTTCAAACACAAATGCAAAATGCAAACCAGCAATTCCTAAAAAAAAATAGTCCCGGTTCTGACCACCGTATCACACCGTGTAAGGCCCACGAAGTTTATATGCTCATGCTTATCAAAAATATTGGACGTTTTCGCAAACAAAAATAGAAAAAAGGGAGAAAAGAAAAGTATACGTATACTTGAAAGAAGATATTCTATTGATTTTGAGAAATCAGCCCGTGAAAAAGGCATTTACAATTGGAAGCAAGAAATTACAAAATCAAAGCAAACAAGTGTTTACAAATGGAAATGTGAATGTGAATGTGAATATCCATCGAGTTCCAACTCTGCTATGACTCTTGTGACTCTTACGCTTCCATCTCCTTTCTTTACGACAGATCATTCTTGGATTAGCTTCGAGCTTATACCAGGTGACGGAACGAAGGAAAGAAATAAAAGATCCCATGCTGAGCGTAGTTATTTGCTTTAAGTCCCTAACTTTTTCCTGAATCGCCCTTTCGGGTTTTCAGTTTAGCGGGTTATTATTTTTTTATGAAAAGTATTTTTTAACTACGTCAACATTCACAGGGAGAGGGAAGTACTCTCCATCCATAGTCGTGAGCATCATCGCTCCTCCAGAGAAAACTTTTCTGACCACGAAAGGACCTTCATAAGTCGGAGCCCACTTTCCCCTGGGATCTCCCTGGGGGAGAATTATCCTTTTTAGCACAAGGTCACCTGGCTTGTAACACTGAGGTCGTACCCTTTTATCAAAAGCTTTCCTCATCCTTTGCTGATATACCTGACCATGACATACAACAGTTAACCTATTTTCGTCAATAAGTTCCAATTGATCCAACCGATTTTGTACCCATTCACTTTCATCCAGCTCAACATCTCTCATGATCCTAAGAGAAGGAATCTCGACTTCTACCGGAAATACTGCTTCCATGCTGTAAACCAATCAAAATGGGGTTACCCCAGTCGAAGTACGCACAGTGGTGCGGTAACCATGCAAAGCGAAGGGCAGCATCTCATGCTAGGTTACCACCATCTTCTGCATGATTTTCTTGATATTCTTATTGGCCTCTTCGACAGCTCCGTTCATCTTTGGTCGGTATGGGGAAGAGTTATGATGCTTAATTTTGAAGGACTCACACAGCTCCTTCATCATCTTGTTGTTCAGATTAGACCCATTATTGGTAATGATCTTTTCAGGCACTCCGTAGTGACAGATAATATTGTGCTTAATGAACCGAGTTACCACCTGCTTGGTGACATTGGCATAGGATGCAGCTTCGACCCATTTTGTAAAATAATAGATGGCAACCAGAATGAAAACGGTGACCGTTGGACGCAATCGGTTCAATTTTGCCAATCATATCAATTCCCCACATCGCGAACGGCCAAGGGGAAGTCAAGACATTCAAAGGTAGTGGCGGCACATGCACTTTGTCAGCATAGACTTGACATTTGTGGCAAACCCGTGCATGATTGTAACAGTCAGTCTCCATGGTGGACCAATAATAACCTGCTCGCAAAATCTTTTTGGCCATGGTATACACGTTGGAATGGGTCCCGAAATCACCTTCATGTATCTCTTCAATGATTTTAGCTGCTTCTTTCTTGTCAACACATCTGAGCAGTAAACCGTCATAATGCCTTCTATACAACACACCACCACTGAGAAAGAACTTGGCTAAAAATCTTCTCAAGAACTTCTTATCTACGGATGCCTCTTCAGGGTACTCTTGTGTTTCAAGATATCGTTTAACATCATAAAACCAAGGATTACCATCTGGTTCCAAACTGGCCTCAAAACAGAAAGCTGGCTCACTCAAACTTTTGATAGTAATGGAAGGTGCCTCATTAGCCCATTTAACCTTGACCATGGAGGACAAAGTTGCCAGTGCATCAGCTAGATTGTTTTCTTCTCTGGGAATGTGTTCAAACGTGATCTCCTCGAAGTACAGAATCAACTTCATAACATGCTCAGGATAGGGAATTAGGTTCTGATGGCGAGTCTCCCAATCTTCATTAATCTGGCTGATAACAAGATTGGAATCCCCGTAAACTTTCAGAAATTTGATGTGCAGGTTGATCGCTGCTTCAATGCCATAAATGCAAGCCTCATACTCGGCCATGTTGTTAGTGTAATCGAAACAAATACGAGCCATGAAAGGAATATGGTATCCCTCAGGGGAAGTAATAATATCTCCAACACCGTTGCCCATGGCGTTAGAGGCACCATCAAAAACAAGCGTCCAACGTGATCCCGGCTCGGGTCCTTCGTCTGGGTCTGGAAAATTACAATCCCGAATATACACAATTTCCTTAACAGGAAAATCAAACTTCATCGATTCATAATTATTCATGGGCTGATGAGCAAGATGGTCGGCCAGTACACTACCCTTAATTGCTTTTTGAGTAGTATATTGGATATCATATTCGGTGAGTATCATCTGTCAACGGGCTACCCTGCCTGTAAGAGTTAGCTTTTCAAAAATGTACTTGATTGGATCCATTTTGGATATCAAGTTGGTGGTGTGAGTTAACATGTACTGCCTCAAACGTTTGGCGGCCCAGGCAAGCGCACAACAAGTCTTTTCCAGCAATGAGTACCTCGACTCACATTCCGTAAACTTCTTACTCAAGTAGTAAATAGCCTGCTCTTTCTTCCCTGTCTCGTCGTGCTGACCGAGGAAACAACCTATTGAGCTCTCCAACACAGCTAGATACATGATTAGTGGCCTTCCTTCCACTGGCGGCACTAGTATCAGAGGTTCTTGCAGATACTCCTTTACTTTGTCAAAGGCCTTATGACAATCCTCATTCCATTTCATCGTCTGATTGTTCTTCAACAACTTGAACAAAGGTTCACAGGTGGCTGTGAGATGAGAAATAAATCTAGAAATGTAGTTTAACCTTCCCAAGAAACCATGTACTTCCTTCTCCGTCCTTGGTTCGGGCATTTCCTGTATCGCTTTCACCTTGGCCGGGTCCACCTCGATACCTTTTTCACTTACAATAAAACCCAACAGCTTGCCAAATCTCACCCCGAAGGTGCACTTATTCGGATTTAACCTCAGCAAGAATTGCCTCAAGCTCTCGAACAATTTTTCCAGATGAACAAGATGTTCCTCTTTTGTATCAGACTTAGCAATCATATCGTCCACATATACCTCAATCTCTTTGTGAATCAAATCATGAAAGAGAGTGACCATGGCGCACTGATATGTTTCCCCAGCATTCTTTAAACCAAATGGCATCACTTTATAACAGAAAGTTCCCCAAGGTGTGATAAATGTTGTCTTTTCCATATCCTCCTGAGCCATCTTAATTTGATTGTAACCCGAAAAACCATCCATGAACGAAAACACTTTAGAATGAGCAGTATTATCGACCAACAAATTAATATGCAGAATAGGGAAGTCATCTTTAGGGCTGGCCCTGTTCAAATCCCTATAATTCACGCACATCCTGACCTTACCATCCTTCTTGGGCACAGGCACAATATTTTCATTCCATGGCGGATAATTGATGACCTTTAAGAAATTCGCGTCCAACTACTTCTGGACTTCCTCCTTGATCTTCTTGGACATCTCAGGATGAGTTCTTCGGAGCTTTCGCTTGACAGGGGAACAACCTTCTTTGAGCGGTAGTCGATGCACCACTATGTCTGTATTCAGCCCGGGCATATCCTCATAAGACCAAGCGAAGATATCAGAATACTCACGGAGTAGCTCAATCAATCTGGCCTTTACACCTTCTTCGAGATCGACCCTTATCTTGACTTCTCTTCTTACCTCTTCTGTGCCAATATTCACCACCTCAATCGAATCCTGATTCGGCTGGATAACCTTCTCCTCTTATTTTAACAATCTTGCTAATTCCTCAAGAAGATCACAATCCTCATATGCTTCTTCTTCAGCTTGATAAATAGGAGTATCAAAGTCATAATGAGCCATAGCAGAGTCGTTATCAATATAATCGGTGGTGGAAGTGCATCTGCATGAATGACATTTTTGTGTTTTTTAGTGACAGTGTGTGAAAAGAAAAACATTGCCATTCAAATAAAAAAGAAAAAGAAGCAAAATTTTGAATGCAAAAACGTCCTTTATTTCATGATAAAATTTTGAAAATAAACATGGTGGCCCTACACAAATGATCCACTACGCATTGGGCAGAGCGTAAGAATTATGATATGATAATAAAAGAAAACAAGAAAATTATTCCTCAGTGCTTGAAACTTGGATAACATCCACAGAAGTCCAATTGTTGAGTGTCTGGCCTGGAATACTCGGACGAATCCAATCTTCGATATTGTATCCATCAACCCTATCGTCACCAACTGCATTGACGTGTCCTTCTTGAGCAACACAAGGACGGGAAAACTTCATAGGAGTAGATAAACTAGATGCTCTGGGAGTTGTACTCTACTGACCTGGGCTAAAACCAAGACCAAATTTATTAATTTTTGGAGTAACGTCCAGCACCTGACCCCAACCTTCATGGTTACCACTTTCCACCATAGCTCTCGCATCCTTGAGAGAAGACATAACAGTTTCCAGTTTCTTTTTCTGTTCTGGAGGAGGAAAATTGACAGCATGAACTGTCTCAAACGCCTGAAATGGAGTTTCATGTATCTCGCCTTCAACTTCAACATAGCGGAATGATGTCAAATGACTCACGATGTACTCTTTCTCGCTGCACACAATTATTACCTTTCCCTCTGCATGATACTTAAGCTTCTGATGAAGAGTAGAAGTGAATGCCCTTGCTCTATGAATCCACGACCTCCCCAATAAACAACAATACGCTGGCTGTATATCCATCACAAAAAATGTAGTCGTGAAGGTGCGGGGACCAACCTTGATTGGTAACTCCAACTCCCCAAATACTGACCTTCGAGACCCATCAAACTCCTTCACCATCAAATCACTAGGGTGCAGCTCCAGTCTAGAATAATCAATCTTCATCAATGCTGACTTTGGCAACACATTCAAAGACGATCTTGTATCTACCAAAACCCGGGATAAAGTAGTGCCCATGCACTCTATTGAAATATGCAACACTTTGTTATGGTCTGGCCCCTCCGGAGGAAGATCAAAATCTGTGAAGCCCAGACCATTCCCAACAAATATATTAGCACAAACATTCTCAAACTGATTGACTGTTATTTCATGTGGCACAAAGGCATCCTTTAACAACTTCATAAAAGCATTTTTGTGAGGTTCTGAATAAATCAACAGAGACAAGATAGACATCTTAGAAGGAGTATGGCTCAGATGATCAATTATACTATAATCACTCTTTCTGATAATTCGCATTAACTCTTCAACCTCATCGGGAACTGAAGAAACTTCTGGTATCGGAATTGGTTGTGTCACATTGGCTGGCGTAACCCTTGGATTACCAATTATCGCCTGATGTTTTCCTTTTTCTCTTACAGAAGCATCTGCCGCATCTTGCACATTGGAAGGACCAAATACTCTCACGCTTCTAGTCATTCGACCCACACCATAAAAATTATGAACTTCCCCTTCATTACCTTCAGCATGTTCTTCCTCAGACAAATGAGTACTTACCTCCTGCTTTACCCTCATGGTAATAAACATCACCACCGTAATGCCATGGGATGGCCTTCTCACTGGTATACGGCATGGAACCAGGTACCGTAATCATCAAAGGAGGCTCCCTAGATAGGGTAGGAATGCGCACAGGGGTGTAAGGAATAGATACCACAACAACATCTTCTTTGGTAACCTTACGGTAGCTCGGTTTTCTATCAAACTGCAGGGAACCCTCCTTTATCAACAACTGAATACCGACTTTTAAATAATCACAGCCCTTCGGTTTCTCTCTACACTTGGCACACTCTGAAGTACAACCCGAGAAAATAGAATTGTCAAGCAAATACCTCTTAACATACCACAACGGAGAAGTTACTTGTTCCACATTCATGATTAAATTCAACATTTCACCATTATCATCAATCATATTAACAACACCCCCTCCATGCCTAGGCATTGGGTTCTGAGTAACATTCAGACCAGTCACTGGAGTAAACTCAATTGCCTTAGCATCCAACAAGTCTTGCACTTTGCACTTCACCAAAAAGCAATTGTCAGTAGAATAACCAACTCCGCCTGAATGGAATTCACATCTTATGTTAGCATCATAGTTAGCAGGAAGTCTTGCGGGTGGTGGTGGCATATTTCTCAAACTGATCAACTTCAAATGGAGCAAATGGTGGAGTACTTCAGTAAGAGATACCAGCAAGGGATCGAACTTTCTCGGCTGTCTCTGATGTTGATTATTATACTGACGGGGAGAATCTTGCTGTCTTTTTTCTTGAGGCACTGTATTCGGTCTCTGCTGCGGAGGAGCATTAACAGGAATAGAAACAACATTGATTTGTTGGTGATTACGATCCTCTCTTCTTCCTCTATGAGAGTAAACCGCGCTTGTGTCGCCTTCCCTTTTCTTGGGGTAAGTGTTGAATGGTTTCTTACTGCCCCCTGATGAGCCACTAGAACCTCCAATCTGAATTTTCCCCAATTTCAAACCTACCTCAATTCTTTCACCATCCATAACCAAGTCTGCAAACCCCGCCGAAGTACTTCCTATCATGTGCTCATAAAATGGCCCTTGCAGGGTACTCATAAACATATCAATGAGTTCTCTCTCCATGAGTGGAGTTTGAACCCTCGCAGCCAACTCACACCACTTCTGAGCGTATTCCTTGAAAGACTCTTTTGGTCCCTGTGACATATTCTGTAACTGAGTGCGATTAGGCGCCATATCCACATTGTACTGATAATGTTTGACAAAAGCCCGAGCAAGATCATTCCAGCAACGAATATGTGTTTTCTCCAACTTCATGTACCACTCCAGGGATGCCCCAGATAGGCTATCCTGAAAAAGTGAATCAAAAGTCCACGATCCTCAGTATGCACTAACATCTTTCGGAAATAAGCAATTGCATGAGTAACAGGACATGACGTTCCGTTGTACTTTTCAAATGTTGGAGACTTGAATTTTGGAGGAACTTTTACTCCAGACACCAGCACGAGATCATTAGCATCCATACCAAGGACTCTCTGTCCTTCCACAGCCTTCAAACGTTCTTTCAATAACTGATACTTCATATCCTCAACCTGAACTTCTGGCTCTGAACACCGAACAGAAAATTGATCTTCATCCTGGTCAAAGTCATAATCCTGCTCCTGATAGTTCCTTACGCCGCCTTGATTAACTCTTCTGTTCCTCACAAGACGAGGTCTCGGAGACGGGGGAAATTGCCCTACGTTGTGCACAAAATGGTTTCCAGGCATCCCGTGATAATTTCCAGCAGGCTGATCTTGCACACCCCCCAAAGCTACAAAAATGTTCTGATAGAGCCCTTGATTTCCACCATCCCCTGGATAGCGGCCCTGGTTGTTGACAATGGCAGCCAATTCCTCTTGTCGGTGATTTACATTGGTGATGACCTCCATGAACTGAGTCATTTGAGTATCCATC
Organism: Vicia faba; assembly: GCA_948472305.1. NCBI lineage: Eukaryota > Viridiplantae > Streptophyta > Magnoliopsida > Fabales > Fabaceae > Vicia > Vicia faba. Next base: position 944,744,530 of record OX451735.1, read on the forward strand.
TAGGCCCTTATTTCAGCGAGTTCAGCTTGAACTTGTTCCATCTGTCTTGGCAAATTGTTTCTGTTGGAATACCGATGAGTAGTCGTCTTGAATTCTGAATAAGAAAAGCAGAAGAATAAGAATACCGTATTGAGATAACCTGTAATGTTATGAAATGCATGATGTGCATGATATGTTTGTCATTTCCAGGTATTCAAGAGTCCTTTTATTCATCAATCACGGTGTGCGACCAAAGATAATCAAGCATACAATCAAAGGGAAAAGGACAATAAGACAAACACTTCAATTATTTACAAACAAAAGAAACGATGTTCGTGTAACTTTGGACATTTAAGAGTGTAACAATAAACAATAAAATACACGTTTAAAAGTAAACTTAACAAAAAGAAAACTGAATAATAAAAACAAACAAATGGTCCCTTCCAAAAATCCTGGGGGTGACCAAGTACACCAAAAGTAAATAACAAAACTAAATCTCCGGAACAAGGCACGCTTCAAGATGTTTACAATACTCTTCAAGCCTTGCTTTCTCCTTCAAAAGTTGCGATGCGACTACTTTACTTTCTCGAAATCGATCCTCTGCAACACACTTCTGGGCTACTTCCTTCTTAAGCTGAGCATCTTTGTCTTTGAGCTGTTTCTTCAAGTTTTGAATCTTCTTCCTGTAACTATTCTCAGATGCCTGAAGCTTATGGCACTCTTGCCGGGTCTTACTCAACTCTTCTTCCATTTCAGCATGAGACATCTTCCTAACATTGGTTGCATCAGAAGTTTCCCCTTGAGATTCTTTGAGTTTGCGAGCTAAGTCGGCCCTTTCTTGATCTACCCAATAAAGTTTCATCCCTGCCTCACGGACCTTTGCACGAAGTTGAATGTTCTCTACATGAACCTGGGTGAACACCTTGGTAGGCACCGTGTTACTCAGAACAATAGGAGGTTGCTCACATAGAGGAGCCGACCTTGCAAATGGTAACCACAAAATCTTAACCCTGGCTCTAATCCAATCTAAGTAAGGAACCATAGCAATAGTAACCTTCTTGCCCAAAGTAGTTCTATCCTTCCTGTGAATTCTCTTCCAAGAACTGGTCATTCTTTTCAACATCACAGGATCACTTCCCCTAACAAAATACACTGATTCAGACACCTCCTCAACCTTTGGCGGTCCATCCATTGCATATCCCAGTTGACGATAAGCAAGCACAAGATTATAATTGATACACCCCTTAGTTCCTATGAGGGGAACATTAGGGAAATCTCCACAGCTAGTGATAATACCTCGTACTTCCCACATGTCATAATTCCACCGAATATCAAATGAAGTAAGGTTGACAAGTCTTGATGACCATCAGAGAGAATGCCTGGTATCCACGAAAGGACCGCTTACCGGTAGGTGCAACTTAAACCATTGATATAACATCGAATGACATAAACTTAAATTACCTCCTTTTCCATGCCTAAAATGAATGGTGTAAAGAGTATCTGCTAAGAGTGTCGGTACCAGGTTCTTATTTCTAAAAATGCAAATAGCCGCCAAATCCACAAAATTTCTCTTGTGAAGAAAAAGGATGATCTCGTATATCATGAGAGCAAACAGAGAGCTGAAGTCACTCCAATTCCCTTTCTTTGCCCAGTCTTCAGCTTTCTTCACTAAGAAATCCAAATAAAACCTTGTAGTACCCTCACTTAATTTCCAATTGTCTTTCACCTCTTTCCAACTCAAATGAAGGATTTCAGCAATAACCTTGAACTTTGGCTTTTCCGGAACTTGGACAAAAGGAACTTCATCAGACAACTTGATATTAAGTAGGTACGCGTACTCTTCTAGCGTGGGAACCAGTTAATAATATTGAAAAGTAAAACACCGTAATTCCTTGTCGTAGAACTGGAAGAGAGTGATCAAAGCCATTGGGTCAACTGGAGTGTTAAGGATTAGTAACAAATTGCCATAATTTTTGTTGAAATTATTCAGAACATCACTCTTCAGATAAAAACTCAACCTCTTCAATTAGGACACATCAACAGTAGGAATCTGATAAGAGAATGTATGCCTGGTGGGCTCTTTAACACGAACTGAATCAAACTCATCTGACAGGAGGCCATCCATTTCTGATGGAAAGAAGACTCTCGAATGTCTCTGGAAGATGACATGCGCATGCTAGTTATTTTTTGGCAAAATACCCTTTTTAGTCCTTTAAGTTTACCCCAAGGTCCATTTTGGTCCTTTATCTAAAAAAAGTGTCAAATTGGTCCTATAATTCTTTCAAAAGGACCATAGGAGTCCTTTCCGTCCATTTTGGTCCTTTTTGGTTCAGCCCATCCTTCTTTATTTCAATTTGTAACTCCATTATCTTATGTTTCAGCCCATCCTCCCTTTCCTTTAGATGATGTATCTCCATCTTTGCTCCATCAAGCTCATTTTGCAGCTTCTCCAATGAACCAAAAAGGACCAAAATGGACGGAAAGGACTCCTATGGTCCTTTTGAAAGAATTATAGGACCAGTTTGACACTTTTTTTAGATAAAGGACCAAAATGGACCTTGGGGTAAACTTAAAGGACTAAAAAGGGTATTTTGCCTTATTTTTTATACATCATTTTTTTAGAAATAAATATGCTATGATGCAACATGACAGGATCAAAGTTTCACACTGGATCATGGCTGGACCATTACAGAACAGCACCACTCGAGATCAAAAGAAAATCCCAAAGGTTCAAAACTAACATGGGAACCTGAGTCACCTTCGCAACACAAAGTCACCAACAGTACCTGTACCTGTAAGAAAAGTTTTCCCGCCCCTCTCACGGGTGTAGTCTAGGTCAAGGTAAGGTTAAAAGCTAAATATGAGTACAAGAGCTCGACTGCCGGTATCATCATACGATAACACCTATCTGAACTACCTCTGAAGTCATGGGTCTCATGGTCAGGTCTATAAAGCATCCTCCTCATAGCTGCCATGGCCACTTTATTCCTAGTTCCTATGGAATTCACTGATAGCCTGGGTATGAGGCCTTTTACCTCATGGAACAACCCACCCACCAAGAAATCCAGAATCCAAATAGTCCAACCAAATCCAGTATGCAGAAAGTAAAGCGCACATAGGATGCAATGCAAACAGGTAAATATGAAAAGCGGTAAAATAAACACCCAAAAAGAAAACAAACAAGAGCTAGGGTCGACTCCAGGATGGACCAGCAAAAGGTCAATCTATTCCCCAGTGAAGTCGCCAGCTGAAACCACGCGGTCGGAACCTGTCATCTGGATGTAATGAAACATCAATGAAGTCGCCACCGAACGTATTTTATCCCACCGAAAGGGAAAGGTAAACATCGAGAAAACCTGGAAAGGGAGAAATCACGGTCTTTCAACCGAGAGATCGAGTAAGGGAGTCTGTTACGCGAGGGGAAGGTGTTAGCACCCCACATGCCCGTAGTACTCTACAGTATCCACTCTTGTTGTCTAATCTAATGGGTGTGGTCAAATCCTATGTCTATGGCTTAAAACTGAAAAGGGAATGCATGCGAAAGAAAAAGAAAACAATGTAGGGAAAATATAACTTATGCTCGATTGGGCCCTACCCCAATGCCTACGTAACCATTTTAGGGAATCAGAGCAGCCGTAGTTCGGCTTACATATTTTGGTTGGTTTGTGTTTTTTAGTTAAGACAAATAAAAACAATCAAGATGGCAAAACATCGAATGAAACAACGAACAAATGAGATGGTTAAACATTGACTAAATAATAACAAGGTAACATGTCAAAGATGGCAGAACATCAAATGATAAAACGGATGACAAAACATCACACCTAGCAATGATATTGAGAATCAAAACAGGATAACAAACAAATGTGATGGCGAAACATCGGCTTCAAACAAATGTGCGATGGTGAAACATCGGCTAAAAGGTAATAAGATAACATGGTAAAGATGATGAAACATCAATAAAGCGGATGACAAAACATCACACCTAACAATGATATTGGGAATCAAAGTAGGATAACAAACATGCACGATGGCGAAACATCGGCTTCAAACAAGTGTGTGATGGCGAAACATCGGCTAAGAGGTAATAAGATATCATGGTAAAGATGGCAAAACATCAATAAATCGGATGGCAAAACATCACACCTAACAATGATATTGGGAATCAAAGTAGGATAACAAACATGCGCGATGGCGAAACATCGGCTTCAAACAAGTGGGCGATGGAGAAACATCGGCTAAGAGGTAATAAAGCATAGACAAGAGGCACATAGACAAAGTAAGATTGGTTTGTATCTTTTACTCTGAAGAAGGGTTTGAGTTTATTAGAATTGTCTTATGATTTGCCAAGAAAACAATTTTTGTTTTAAGACGCAGAATGCATAGAAAGGGAAATCAACTAAGGGAAACTAACCTAGTACTATCCCTAGTGTTATCATACAGTGGTTGACCCTAAGGTTGAGGATAAATGAAAACCCTACCTTAATTAACATGCTAAAGGAAGCTTAACAAGACTGTCCTATAGGAAACATGCAATGAGAGCAAACTTGTAATCTCAATTTCTAAATTGAGTGACTCATCGATCAACAATTAAAGAAGAAAAGCGATAAACATCCTATAGGGAACATGCACTGAGAGAGAAGTCGTGATCTCAAATTCTAAATTGAGTGACTCATCGATCAACAATTAAAGAAGAAAAGCAATAAACATCCTATAGGGAACATGCAATGAGAGCGAAGTCGTGATCTCAATTTCTAAATTGAGTGACTCATCGATCAAAAGAAAATACAACATATGCATCAGACAAAAAAAAACAAAGGGCCTCCTGACATATATCAGCAACAGAGATCCCATCATGCAAACAGAGAACTATGCAAAATGAAAATGGAAGAAAGGAGATAGTGCAATACCAAACGGATAACTACCCGTAGCAACTGAGCAAGAATAAAAGAAACCCAAAGAACTTCAAGCAAGCTTTCGAGTTGAGAAATAAACTCAACTATGGCCTCTGAAATCAAGCGAAAACTCTTGTCCGTTGCTTCTAATGCTCCAATGAAGTGAAAATGGTCATGAATCGAGCTCTGGGATGGAGAATAAAGGAGCTTCAAAGCAGAATTTTTTTGAGAGAGAGAGATTTGCAGTTTCTGATTTTTGAGAGAATGAAAAATGCCCCCTTTCAAAGGGAGTGAAATATGGCTTATATAGAGTGACTGCTGAGGGTAGAAGGGTCTTTGAAAAACTCAAGGCGGTTAGAAGCAGAATTTGCAAAAACAGAAAAAAATGAAGATTGCCAAAGGTGATGCGTTTTGTTTCTACTTATGCCCAGCCTAGAAGTCGTTTTGGTGATGTCATGTTGAGTGGTATTGTGAGCAAAACATGTTCATTTGGTGAGCTGGCTACGTTGACAACAAACAAAACTGAAGTTGTGCAAAAATCTGCAACATGGGCATGGTTTTCCAATAATTTGGCTAGCTAACTTTATGGTTAGGCCAATCGAAATTCCTTCGTGCGTTTTGGATGCTTGAGGGGCCTTTCAAGAGCTTTCAAAATGTAGAACATCTTAGGGCTTTGAATTTTCCAAATTGATGTTGACGTGATGGAGAAATGGTGTTGCAAACTTGAGGCAAAAATGAAATTTGGCCCGCCTGGTCCGCGTGCGTGCATGGGCATGCATGGTGTGCATGAAGCCAGCTTTGAAATACCAATTTTGAAACATCACAACTCACTCAATTCTTGGCCAAACTGAATGATTCAAAGTTCAATGGGAAGCTCTCATGGGAGACTACAAAATGTTCTTTTTAATTTTTCAAATTGAAGCTTGAATCACAAGAAATTGATTCCACAAAATGGCATGCCAAGTGTTTGATGAAATTACGCGCATGGCTTGCCCAAGAGAAGTCATCTTGGCACTTAGAATTTTTTTCAAAATTTAAGTTACTTCTTGGACAAGTTACACTCAAATTCACCCTTTCTCATGATTCAAAGATGAATTTATGTATGGGATATGAAAAGGGGATGCTTGAATTAATGGTTGACCAAAAGTCTACTTGGTCAACTCCTGATTTTACTGACTTTGGTCAAAATGACCAATTTGCCCCCTTTTGATCAATTGAATCATTTCCAATCCAAATTGAACCCCAATCTTTCAATCCTAAATGCTTAATAACATGTGGTGAACCATGGGAACAAGTTTGGGTGAAAAAGTCAGAGAAATCCTGATTAAATCCAAAACCCTAGTTTTGTGCCATGTCCTAGGAGATAGCTGATCAAGCTTCAAAACCCTAACTCCACTGCATATAATGAGAGACTTCTTGATTAAATTTGATTCCAATGATGATAATATAGTGATGCTTCATGAATTGGCTCATCTAGATCTCAATCATCTCAACTTGGACCAAACCCTAATTTTGATTAACATCTTAGGAGACTGATGAACCATCTTCAAATCTTTAAAATCCTTTGGACATCATGGCCAAATCTTTGTACAAAGACCTTTCAAATGCCAATGAGATGTTGTAGCTTCCAAATCAAAACTTGTACATTGATCAATAGCCCTGATGATCCAAGGAGATGGATAAGATGTCTTGAGATATGAAATAACTTTTGAGCTTGAAAGATCCAAAGGTTTAGATGATAAGATTTCACTTGAGAAACTTGTCAATGCAATCATTCTTCAAAGCCTGAGTAAGACTTAATAACCAAAGTACTTTGATCCCATCACAATGTATGAATGCAATGCAATATGATATTCATGATGAAACATAAGCCTAAAATCAAGAGGGTAAATTTTTGGGTGCAAGAACAGTCAATATAAATGGGAACTATGAACTAGGTCTGTTTTAGAGCAATGATATCTATATTTTATCTTCACAAATCAGAAACAAATGATGCATGTATGAAGAGATGGAAGTTTGAAAACTTACCTCTTGCAGCTGGAGTCGTGAATGGAGTTTGAGCAACTTTTGAGATGGCCTGAGGATCTGTTTAGCTTGCCTGGACTGCCTTGAGTGTATTCCAACTCCTACTTTACCTTGAAAGTCCCTGAATCTCTCTACTCAAGTCAACCTGCAAGCTTGATTTTTGAAAATGGTGGATAGTGATGGAGGAGTTACAGTCTTGAAACAGGGGCCTGAATTACTTTGGTATGATGTATAGAAGGTGTTTGAATGATTGGTTTTCAAAACGCACGAGTGGAAATGAAGTTTTGTGCAGCAATGGTGTTTTGGATAGTTTTAGGGTCTTCAAGCTCGTGTCTTAGCTTGCAAATAGTGTATGTACTTATAGGCAAGAGGTTTTCAGGCTTGAAACAACTCAGAAATTGAAATCACATGTTATGGCTTGGTTACTTGATTTTGAAGCAAAATTGACAAACATGGTTTCAATGTGAAGTACAAGGATTTGTAGGGTGGTTAGTAGGCTATAGATATGTTGCTTCTTTCTTTTAAATGTTTTGGAGTCAGAAACAACAATGTATGGGCTCAAGAAGAGTTGACATTCCGATTAAAGTCACTTTTCCAAAATGGAAGTGGTGACTTTCTTCCCAAAATGGAAATGCAACTTTGATAATGGCTCAAATGCTTGGAAAATGGCTCTATCAGTTGTGTAAAGATTACATTATTGAGTGATTAGCAAGTTTGAAACCTGCAAAGCAATATTTGTACAGCATGCTTGAAGATTGGATCAAGTGTTCTTCACAAAATGGCTTGTAATTCAAGTTTGAAAACCCTAAATTCTTGCCTTCGATTCTCCTTGCTCAAGAATGATATCAAGGAGTTCTTAGACATTTTGGAAAGCTTGCAAAGTGCTCTACAACCCATATTTGATTTTCTTTTAAAGATTCCCCTTGGAACTGTGTGAAAAATTTCCATGAAGTTAGGTCAAAAATCTGCCTAACTAGGGCAAAATTTCACTAAGTCTTTTTTAGTTCATGAGCATGTATTCACAAAATTATAACTTGAGATCCAAGCAATTTTATAAGAAGTTGTGTGAATAAAAGTTTTATATTTCATGGATATATACAACTTTCATGTTGGAAGTTTCCTTTGAATCATCTTGTATCTTAATGAAAAAATTGCTCAAAGTTATGAAAAAATAAGAAATTTTCAACACTTAGAAAAAATTTCTAAGTTTAGAAATTTTGACTTTTCAAAATGAAATCTTGATTTATTGATGAATAAGTTTCCTATTTTGACATGTTTTGATGAATTGTGATCTTTGGCACTTGAATTTGACCAAAAAGTCAAAGTCTGACTTTTCAGTATACAATTGACTTTTGATCAGTTGACTGCAAAATTTATCTGTCAATCCAAAGGATTTGAAATGTTTTAAATCATGTCATTAGGTCAAAATTATGCAATTGGACTCTTTAGATCATACCTTAAACAAATTGACCATTTTTTAGGTCAAAAATCAGAAATTGCCCTTTCCCAGTCAAAACCCTAATTTTGACCATTTTGCCCTTTTGGAGATTTGATCAAATTTCTTGAGGAATTGTGGTCCAAACTTGATCAAATGATACATATGAGTCTAAAATGTTGACATGGATAAAAAATTATGAAGTTTGACTATAAATTGGCCATGGTTGACTTTTTCCCCAATACAACTGATTTTTAGGTCAACTGTTCAATTGTATGATCAAAAGTGTGATTCAAGGCTTGGAACTTGACATGAATAATCTTGGGAGTCCATAATTATCCATGAAATTCATATGAAGAATTGATAGTTCAAAAATCCTTGTGCAAACTCAAACCCTAATTTTGGTCATCAGTGCATAAGGAGGTGTCTTGAGTTGATCAAACCCTAATGGAGTCTTGAGCCCAATGAGATCTTGTGAGAAAATTCTGTGAAATCAAGCTTTCCAAATTTTTTGATGAAGACAAGCTAGCATGAAAAAATGAATGGGTCAAGATAGAAGATTTATCTCAAGCAAAGATTCATTGATCAAGATCAACATTTCAAGAATTATGTCTTAAGGTATATGAAATTTTTGATCTTATGCTCTTAGTGCTCAAAACTATTTTTAATCATGCATTTACTTTATTAAAATAATATTTTGAGTATATACTATTTATGATTAAAGAAGGATATTTTAAATTTCTTAAAATATTTGAAAATAATGATTTTTCAATTTTTGTACACAAGCAATCGATTGTCATGCTAGGACAATCGGTTGCATCCAAAAAACAAAAGCTTTTGTTTGAAAACAATTGATTGTCATCTAGCAGCAATCGATTGTCATAGTTATATTTTTCAAATTTTTTAAACGTTGCTTTTACAGCAATCGGTTGTTGCTTTAGTGCAACCAGTTGTTGTGCCTTAAATTTTGAAAAATTTTATTTTTTCCAACAACTTTTTGTAACACCTTTTCATGGCAATCTTTGTATCTTTTCAAATACATCTTTTTAGTAAAAATGGTTTAAACATTGCTATGATTCATTGAAGAGGTATTACTACACTATAAATTATTCTTTGTTTAGAATTTTAAAAACATCAACAAAAAAAAATACAACAACAATCACTAACAACTATTATTTTCTATTCTTTTGATCATACTCTTTATACTCAACATTTTTGTTCATCATTTTCATATGCATACTGAAAATTGTTCTTGAGCACTTAGAAGAGTATTCCATCTTAAATTTCATATTGAATAGAAAAGATCAATCAAGTGATTGACATTGCTCTTTCATTATTCAAACTCTTATACAAATCAAACAAACTATTGTATCCTTGTTTTCAGGATTGTTGAAAACAAGAAAGACACTTAGGGAGGATTGTTCTCTTTGTGGTCTTAGTGAAAATCCAAGAGGATTGTTCTTGGCTTGTTAGGTAGTCATTGTACAAATTACCAACTATAAGGAAATCTCTTTCATGTTGAAAGGGTACTGGAGTACTCTCGGACTGTGAGGGGAACCAGGATACATCTCTGTGTTCTTTACTTTCCGCATTTACTGCTTTCATCACTTATCAGAAAAAGAAAGAAAAGAAACTCGTGCAAAAATATTCATACAATTCAGAAAAAGTTTTAAAGAACCTAATTCACCCCCCCCCCTCTTAGGCGCATCTGAACTTACAATTGGTATCAGAGCAGGTTATAGGTAACCTGTTCCTACTAGATCCAGAATGGCTTCCGTAAACAACAATTTTGTGTTCAGAGACGGTGGCAGTAGCAACAAGCCTCCTCTATTCAGTGGTGAATATTTTGATTTCTGGAAGATCTGTATGAAGGCTCATCTAGAAGCACAAGGAGAAGAAATATGGGATGCTGTCCAAAATGTCCCATTTGTTCCGGTAACTGTAGTAAATGGCGTTGGTTCATCAAAGCCTAAAAATACATGGGATGATGATGATGATAAGAAAAAGGTCTTGTATGACAAAAAGGAAATAAACCTCCTTCAAAGCGCACTTAGTATGGATGAATTATTTCGTGTCTCAGCATGCACAACGATAAAAGAAATTTGGGATACACTGGTTGAAACACATGAAGGAACGACTGAAGTTAAGAGATCGAGACTTAATACGGTAAGTCAAGAATATGAATTGTTCCGCATGCAACCCGGAGAATCCATTCTTGATTTACAAAAGAGATTTGTGCATCTAACAAATCATCTAAGGGCACTTGGCAAAACATTGACTAATGATGAATTGAACCTAAAAGTGCTCAGATCCTTGACTAGAGAATGGCAACCAAAAGTAACGGCAATCTCAGAAAAGAAGAGTCTCGCTACTATGACATCCGCAACTTTGTTCGGGAAACTTCAAGAATACGAGACAGAACTTGGTAGATTGGAAAAGCGTGAAAATCAAGAAAAGAAGTCTAAGAACATTGCCTTGAATATTGACTCCAAAGAAGACGAAAAGAAAGATAATCATGATGAAGATGAAAACTTCATGCTTCTCGTTAGAAGACTTGGAAAATTCTTTGGTAAAAATGACAAAGCCTTCTCACACTCAAAGAAGAAGAAACACTTCAAGAAGAAGGAAGGATCCTCATCAACACAAGAAGTTACTTATTATGAATATGGTAAAAAAGGTCACATCAAACCGGATTGTCCAAACCTTTCAAAGAAAAGTGGCTACAAAGGCAAGAAGGAATCAAAAGATAAGAAAGCATATGTTGCATGGGAAGATGTTGAACTGAGTTCGTCATCCGACTCCGATAGCGACGAAAGTGCCAATCTTGCATTAATGGCCTCACACCACTCCGAAAGTGAAGATGATGAGGTTAGTAACGTATTCTCTCTTTTTGATAGTGATGCACAAGGTTCTATAAATGAACTGTTAAATGAATGCAAAATTCTGTACAAAACTATCTCATCACAAAAGAAACAAATTTCATCGTTGGAAGAAAAATGTGGATCTATTGAAAAAGATCTCAAAGATGAAAAGCAAAAAGTTAGTGATGAAAAACAGAATTTTGTATACACAAAGTGTGAATCTCTCTCTTTCCAAGTTGTCCAATTGAAAAGGGTTATTGAAAGATATGAAAAAGGACAAATTGGATTGGAAGGTGTTCTTAGCCAACAAAGATACTCAAATGACAAAAGTGGTCTTGGATACTCAAAATTTTCAAAACCAAGTACCAACAAAACCATCTTTGTCAAGGCTAGCGATCAACCAACCAAAGAGAAAGAAATCACTCCCAAAATAGTTCATCACTATCCTAAAAAGAAAATACCCTCTAAGAAGAAATCTTATCCTTCTAGATATAGAAGTAAATTTGAACCTACTTGTTTTTATTGTGGTATTCGAGGACACACACCTAATGCTTGTTATGTTAGAAACTTTGGCATGGCAAATGGGCCTTATGTGTGGGTTAAGAAAGGAACTAATTATGAAGGACCCAAAGCAACTTGGGTACCTAAAAAAACCTAATCTTGTTTTTTAGGTAAGCTTGACGACCACTTCAAATCTATGGTATCTCGATAGTGGTTGTTCCAAGCATATGACGGGAGATATCGACAAATTTTCACATCTAACGCTTAAGGCCAAGGGTTATGTGACGTATGGAGATAACAACAAAGGAAAGATTCTTGGCATAAGCAAAGTTGTTGGTCCACCTTTCACATCAATTGAAGATTTTCTTTATGTCGAAGGACTAAAGCACAATCTTCTAAGTATTAGCCAACTATGTGACAAAGGCTTCAAGATCAAGTTCACTAAAGATGAATGTTTGATAGAAGATGAAGTCACACGTGAGGCTAAACTTAAAGGTGAAAGAGTAAATAATATTTTTATGATTTCCCTTAAAGATTTGTCTTTGAAGGTTAAATGTCTCATGGCAAACAACAACGACTCATGGCTATGGCACAAAAGAATCGCTCATATTCATATGGAGCATTTAAACAAATTGATTAAGCATGACCTTGTTGTTGGACTGCCTAAGATAAAGTTCATCAAAGATAGACTTTGTGATGCATGTCAAAAGGGAAAGCAAATAAAATCAACTTTCAAATCCAAGAATGTGGTGTCCACTACTAGGCCACTACAATTGCTTCATATGGACTTGTTTGGCCCTTCTAGAACGAGGAGCTTCAGAGGTAATGTATACGCTCTAGTTATTGTTGATGACTTTTCTAGATATACTTGGACACTCTTTTTAGTGCAGAAAAATGATGCATTCAAGGCGTTCAAGAAATATGCAAAGCAAATTCAAAATGAGAAGTCACAATCTATTGCCTCCATAAGAAGCGACCATGGTGGAGAATTCTAGAATTCCTCCTTTGAAGATTTCTGTGAAGAACATGGAATATCACATAATTTCTCAGCACCAAGGACTCCTCAACAGAATGGAGTTGTAGAAAGGAAGAATAGGTCTCTTATTGAACTTGCAAGGACAATGCTTAGTGATTCAAACCTTCCAAAATACTTTTGGGCAAATCCTGTAAGCACGACATGCTTTGTAAGCAATAGAGTTAATATTCGACCTATCTTGAAGAAGACTCCATATGAACTCTTTCGAGGAAGGAAACCAAATATTTTATTCTTTCATGTCTTTGGATGCAAATGTTTTGTCCTTAACAACGACAAAGACAACCTTGGTAAGTTTGATGAAAAATCAGATGAAGGTATTTTTCTTGGATACTCCTTATCTAGTAAAGCTTATCGTATTTACAATAAAAGAACTTTAACTATTGAGGAATCTATGCACGTATCATTTGATGAATCTAACCCCTCCTCCGAGGATACTATTGTTTTAAATAATGATGATGAGATTTTAGATATTCCTCAAGAAGATGGCTCCAAGACCAACAATGAGAATCAATTGGAACAACAAGAAAAACAAATTCCGGAAGAATCAAATGTCAATGATCTACCTAAGGAATGGAGAACCCATAGAGATCACCCTATTGATAAAATCATCGGTGACATCAGTTAAGGTGTTTCAACAAGATTGAACCTCAAAGATGCTTGCTTGAACATGGCGTTCGTTTCTCAAATCGAACCTTCCAAAGTCGATGACACATTAGGAGACGACCAATGGATGATTGCTATGCAAGAAGAATTAAATCAGTTCGAGAGAAATCAAGTTTGGGAACTTGTTCCTAGACCAAGTGACAAACACATCATAGGTACCAGATGGGTGTTCAAAAACAAACTTGATGAGAACGGTATAATTGTTCGAAACAAAGCAAGATTGGTAGCCCAAGGATACAACCAAGAAGAGGGAATTGACTTTGAAGAAAATTTCGCTCCGGTTGCAAGGTTAGAAGCTATCCGTGTTTTACTTGCTTACGCTTGTTCATTGAATTTTCAGCTTTACCAAATGGACGTCAAAAGCGCGTTCTTAAATGGCTACATCAATGAAGAAGTCTATGTCAAACAACCCCCTGGCTTTGAAGACTTCAAGAATCCTTCACATGTCTTTAAGTTAAGAAAAGCTCTTTATGGCTTAAAACAAGCACCTAGAGCATGGTATGACAGACTCAGTACGTTTTTATGCGAAAAAGGTTTCGAGAAAGGTAAAGTGGATAAGACCTTGTTCATAAAGAAGATCAAAGGTAACACTTTATTAGTACAAGTCTATGTCGATGATATTATATTTGGTTCAACTAACCAAGATTTGTGTGAAGAATTCTCGTTGATGATGCAAGGAGAATTTGAGATGTCTATGATGGGCAAGATGAACTATTTCCTTGGATTGCAAATTAAGTAAGTGAAAGATGGTATCTTCATCAATCAATCAAAATATTGCAAGGAACATTTGAAAAAATTTGATATGGATAATTGCAAATCAATGCACACGCCAATGGGCTCTAGTACTTATGTTGATCAAGATGAATCCGGTATTTCCATTGATATTACTAAATATCAAGGCATGATTGGCTCACTGTTATACTTGACGGCAAGTCGTCCTGACATCATGTTCAATGTATGTCTGTGTGCACGATTTCAAGCAAACCCGAAGGAATCTCACCTTATGGCAGTAAAAAGAATCATGAAATATCTCAAAGGAACAACCAATGTTGGCCTATGGTACCCAAAAGGTAATATATGCAATTTAATTGGTTATTCTGACATTGATTATGCAGGATGTAAAACAGATAGAAAAAGCACAAGTGGCACTTGTCACATTTTGGGAAATGCATTAGTCTCTTGGGCATGCAAGAAATAAGCTTGTATGGCTCTTAGTACAGTCGAGGTGGAATACATTGTAGAGGGTAGTTAATGTGCGCAAATTCTATGGCTCAAGAAACAACTCTGTGACTGCGGACTCGACCTTGGATGCATTCCACTCCGATGCGACAACACAAGTGCAATCAACATTACAAAAAATCCTGTGATGCATTCTAGAACAAATCATATCGATATTCGACATCACTTTCTTCGTGATCATGTACTTCAAGGAGATGTCGAAGTCATCTTCGTGGATACGCATAATCAACTAGCAGATATCTTCACTAAACCGTTGGCAAGAGAACCATTCTTCAAGATCCGAAGAGAGCTAGGTATCTTGGACGAAAATGACATTATCTAATTAAGGTACATGGCTATGATCTTAATCTTAACTTTATGGTAATATATCATGATCCATGTTTTTATTACTAAATTTTTTATATATGACCATGAAATCCCCAAAATTAAGTATTTTTTCACTTTTTCACTAATGACAATCGGTTGTCATAGAGTGACAATCGGTTGTATCTAAAAAATTTTAGATTCTGTCTTCACAACAATCGGTTGTCACTCCATGAGAACCGGTTGCTTTCTCAATGTTTTCGCCCCTGTTTAAAATTTCAAAGGATGCAATCGGTTGTCATCAAACAACAATCGATTGCACAGTTCCAAATTTTGAATTTTTTTTATTTTTTTTCAGTTACACTCTCTTTTATTCTTTTTCTTCCATTGTCATTACCATTATTTATTTTGTACAAGATTCTTATTCTCTTTTTGAATGTTTTAAAGTGTTTGGTCAACAACTTTTTAATGCTTAGTCTTTTCCTATGACACAATTTTTTGGATACTTACACACTCAAGAATCTCTATGCTACAAGTCTTTATTGTTTTGGCTAAACCATTGAATGCCTTACCTATCCATTGAATGCCTATCTATCTATAAAAGCCCAACCAAAACCTAAACTTCATATATCCTCTTTTGTCTCAAGAAACCCTATAAACACCAAATACCCTTTTCCCCTTCCAATTCTCTCATCCCTCACCATGTCAACATTAAAGAAAGGCAAGGGAAAAGCTTCTTCCTCATCTCAAAACTCATTCCATCAAGAAGCCAAAGGGAAAGATTTGTGTCTCACTTTCAGAAGATGATGGTTCTTCTACCAAGCAATCTAACCATTAGTAGAGGATGCATGATTTCAAATGTCAAAGGGGTTCCTATATAACTCACAGTGCAGAATTTTGGTGAAGCTTTGGGTATTCCACATGATGGTGCTTGCATTAAACTTCTCTCAAATGCAAATCTGCCTGGCTACAGCAAAAGAGACTTCTACTATGGAATTGCAAGAATTCCCGAGCGTGATTTTATTCAGAAAAGGCAAAGGTTTATTGGTGGAACTCTGGAGAGGTACTCTTGGTCTGCAGGAATTCTCACTATTGATGATCGTTTGATCCACTACTTTTTGGCGTATGTGGTTATGCCAAAATTCTCAAACATTTCCAATATCAATGATTGTGAGATGCAGATTCTGTATGCGATGAAGAATGGGATTCAAATCAACTGGTCTTATGTGATTCTACATCATATGGCACTACATAATGAAAATGCTTCTACTTTGCCCTATGGCTCCTGGCTTACCCTTGTTTTTGAGAAGTTCAATGTTCCCTTGTCTGGTGAACACATGGTGCCTATGACTAACCCCAAACATGAAATCACTCCGAAGAAAGTATGTAATACCAAAACCGGCGTCAAATTTGATCCGATTAATAGAACCATCACATACATTCATACTCCTCCATAAAACCAACCTCCACAAGAACAACCACTTCAAAACCAACCTCCACGACCAATGGAAAACTCCTACAATCAAGTTTTTGACTATCTTCAATACATGAAAAACAACATGAACAATCAATTTGCTCATCTCTATGCCCATACAAATGTCCCTCCTTATGAAGCTCAACCCTATCATTACCCTTTCATTCAACCTCAAACCAATGAAGGCAATGATGGTGAAAATCAAGATGATGAAGACTTTGTCGTAGGCATGGATGATTAGTTTTTAAGTTATTATATTTCTTAGTACTTTATGTTCTTATGGTTTACGTCGTGTTTCTAGTTTTGTTTAAGACACTTCATGTATTGTGATCTCTTTCGTTTTGTGCACTTTGTTTCTGTTGTATCTATGTATGCAAACTTTATTTATGCTATGTTGTTTCTATGTGCAAAAAATTTATGATCTTCTTTCCCATTCCTTTTTGCTAATGATAAATGGGGAGAAGACTTTGTAGTTTCCTTTGTGTTTCTCTAACCCTAATTGAAGCAAGCAAGCAATCTTTAAAACCCTCGTGCAATAGATCAAGGGGGAGTCTTTGACTTAGGGGGAATTTTTAAACAACTTGATTAGAGAAAACCAAGATGCACTCCAAACTTCAAGCAATGGTTGTCATCATCAAAAAGGGGGAGACTGTGAAATCAAGCTTTCCAAATGTTTTGATGAAGACAAGCTAGCATGCAAAAATGAATGGATCAAGATAGAAGATTTATCTCAAGCAAAGATTCATTGATCAAGATCAACATTTCAAGACTTATGGCTTAGGGTATATGAAATTTTTAATCTTATGCTCTTAGTGCTCAAAACTATTTTTAATCATGCATTTACTTTATTAAAATAATATTTTGAGTATATACTATGTATGATTAAAGAAGGATATTTTAAATTGCTTAAAATCTTTGAAAATAATGATTTTTCAATTTTTGTATACAAGCAATCGATTGTCATGCTAGGACAATCGGTTGCATCCAAAAAAAAAAAGCTTCTGTTTGAAAACAATCGATTGTCATCTAGCAGCAATCGATTGTCATAGTTATATTTTTCAAATTTTTTAAACATTGCTTTTACAGCAATCGGTTGTTGCTTTAGTGCAACCGGTTGTTGTGCCTTAAATTTTGAAAAATTTTATTTTTCCAGCAACTTTTTGTAACACCTTTTCATGGCAATCTTTGTATCTTTTCAAATACATCTTTTTAGTAAAAATAGTTTAAACAATTCTATGATTCATTGAAGAGGTATTACTACACTATAAATTATTCTTTGTTTAGAATTTTAAAACATAAAAAAAAAAGAATACAACAACAATCACTAACAACTATTATTTTCTATTCTTTTGATCATACTCTTTATACTCAAGATTTTTGTTCATCATTTTCATATGCATACTGAAAATTGTTCTTGAGCACTTAGAAGAGTATTCCATCTTAAATTTCATATTGAATAGAAAAGATCAATCAAGTGATTGACATTGCTCTTTCATTATTCAAACTCTTATACAAATCAAACAAACTATTGTATCCTTGTTTTCAGGATTGTTGGAAACAAGAAAGACACTTAGGGAGGATTGTTCTCTTTGTGGTCTTAGTGAAAATCCAAGAGGATTGTTCTTGGCTTGTTAGGTAGTCTTTGTACAAATTACCAACTATAAGGAAATCTCTTTCATGTTGAAAGGGGACTGAAGTACTCTCGGACTGTGAGGGGAACCAGGATACATCTTTGTGTTCTTTACTTTCTGCATTTACTACTTTCATCACTTATCAGAAAAAGAAAGAAAAGAAACTCGTGCAAAAATATTCCTACAATTCAGAAAAAGTTTTAAAGAACCTAATTCACCCCCCCCCCTCTTAGGCGCATTTGAACTTACAAATTCTTGATAAGTGAGAGGGAAAATTTTGGGGTACAACAAATGTGAATTCAACTCAGGATTTACAGTAAGCCTTACAGGAGTCGAGATACCTTTTGTAACAGTACGCTTTATGTTGTACCCCAAAATTTTCCCTCTCATTTTATCAAGATTTCCCCTCACAAGACTCTTTGAACTCCAGACAGGATTAAGGTTTGCTCTGCTCAAGGCATCTCCTTGCACTGATGACCTAAATTAGGGTTTGAGCTTGCACAGGGATTTTTGGACTTTCAATGTTCAAAGTGACTTTCATACTTCATGTTGGACTTATAAGATTGCCAATACCAAGTTTCAAGCCTTGAATCAAATTTTTTCCCAGTCAATTGGACAGTTGTCACGAGATTAATACCGAAGAAGTAGTGGACCGACCTTGGTTTCATGATGTAAAAAGGTATCTCGAAGCACAAGAATACCCTGAAGGAGCTTTAGTCAACGACAAAAAGTTCTTAAGGAGGTTTGTGGCCAAGTTCTTTCTGAGCAATGGTATCCTATACAAGCGCAATCTTGATTGTGTCCTAATCCGTTGTGTGGACAAGGTTGAAGCTGAGCAGATCATGGCTGAACTACATAATGGCACCTTTGGCACCCACTCAAGCGGTCATACGATGGCTAAGAAGATTCTACGGGCAGGCTACTACTGGTCTACCATGGAAGCTGATTGTCATCAAAATTCTCGTACTTGTCACAAATTCCAAATCTACGCGGACAAGGTACATATACCTCCAGTTCCTCTCAATGTCTTAACAGCTCCTTGGCCATTCGCGACGTGGGGAATTGACATGATTGGATAGATCAAGCCTACAACATCCAATGGACACCGTTTCATCCTGGTGGCCATTGATTACTTTACCAAGTGGGTTGAGGCAGCTTCCTTCGCCTCTGTTACAAAGAATGTGGTTGTCCGCTTCATCAAGCAGAACCTCATATGCCGGTATGGTATCCCCGATAGGATCATTACGGACAATGGTACAAATTTGAACAATACTATGATCACCGCTCTGTGCGAGCAGTTCAAGATTCAACATCACAATTCATCTCCATATCGGCCTAAGATGAACGGTGATGTCGAAGCTGCAAACAAAAATATCAAAAAGATCATTCAAAAGATGACAGTCACCTACAAGGACTGGCATGAGATGTTACCGTTTTCTCTGCACGGGTACCGTACCACGGCACGCACTTCAACTGGGGCAACACCCTTTTCTTTGGTATACGGCATGGAAGCTGTTTTTCCTATCGAGGTTCAGATTCCCTCCTTGAGAATCATGAAAGATGCTGGTTTGAGTGAAGACGATTAGATTCAGACCCAGCTTGATCAAGTTAACTTGATTGACGAAAAGCGACTTATTGCTGTTTGCCATGGTCAGGCGTATCAGAAACGTATAATCAAGGCCTTCAATAAGAAAGTCAAGAGACAAGTATATCAAGTCGGGGACCTTGTAATCAAGCGGATCATCTTGCTGCAAAGTGATCCCAGGGGCAAATGGACTCCTACTTACGAAGGACCATTTGTGATAAAAAAACATCTTTTCTGGTGGGGCAATGATCCTGACCACCATGGACGGCGATGACCTGCCGCACCCTGCGAACACAGACATAGTCAAAAGATACTACGCATAAACGACCCAACAAGTTGAAAACCCGAAAGGGCGACTTGGGCAAAAATGGGCATCCCGGTAAATCGAAAATCCGAAAGGGCGGTTCAGGCAAAAATTAGGGATAAATATAAAAAAATTTGTACACCCGACAAGTTGAAAACCCGAAAGGGCTACTTGGGCAAAAAAGGGTTTCCCGGTGGACTGAAAACCCAAAGGAGCGGTCCAGGAAAAAGTTAGGGAGTTAAAGCGTATGACTATGTCTCGTCGGATCACTTTAAGGACAATCTCTTCAACAGACAAGCTCCGCGCTTCTAATCAATCTAATCATCATCGGACAAAGCAACGAATGGACAAGATACTCAGAGTTATGAAGGCCATAGCAGAATGGGAACCCCATGGAATTGTTACACATAGCCATCTTTCTTTGTATAAATGTTTCTCAATTTTATGACAACATTATCTTACTAGGATGTCTGTCCCTTTTGTACAAAATACTTACACAAAGTTAATACAAAGATACTTCAAAGTACAGAAATTTGTTTGCCTTTTCTTCCTTTTTACGCTTATGTTTTATTTGAAAACTTCCAATGACTTATTAAATGAGCATATGCATTTGAATATAATCACTGCTTACAAATAAGACGAAATGAGAGGGAATAATTACTGACAGATTGAAAGTATGGGAAAACGTCTTAGGGCTATTCCAGGAAAAATCCTCAGTAGAGCTAAAGCCTTGAAATACATATCCCCAACGGAGTTATGTTTCAAAATCTCCATCAGAACTAAGTTTCCAAACTCCCAATCCCCAACGGAGAAAAACTTTGAACTGCGGACCCTCAGTGACGATAAGACTTTCTTCCCCAACGAAGTCCAAAACTTCAACCCTTAAACCCCGGTGGAAGACCATCTAGTTTCCTCCTATTCCCCAGAGATTTGTCTTAAAACCAGAAGATTCCCCTGTAAGATATCTTAGAAACCAGACGACGACTTCGGATAATTCCTTAATAGATTGGCATACAACCCAAACTCTTGAAAAGTTTCCAACAGAATAAACATCCTCCCCACAGAGTTGTTTCCCAACAGATCGAAGATTCTCATTCTCGCCTCCAAGGTTTCAATTCCCCAGTAGAGATCGTTAGAGTTTTCTTTATTCCCCATACCATAGCCATCAAAGTTCTCTAGATTCCCCAAACAGGTTTCTCAAGTAGACTTGAAGGATCCCTATATCCCCACAAGTTACCAAGGATTTTCTACCCTCAACAGTGGTCCAAGGATTTCTCATCCTCAGCAACCAAAGATTTCATTATCTCCAACTGTTAAAGATTTATTTTCCTCAACAAGACAGCTAATCAGCTTACATGCGCATCCATTACATTCATATATCATAAACATTGATAAAACACATTTTATTGCATCACACATTTCATGCAACATAACTTTGTGTTTTCAGCTAACATTTTACCCTTTTCAGGATAAGATTAAAAGCTATCTTTAACAAATATTCAAATATTTCAGATACAGTACGAATACACTCCAAGACATGGAAGTCATTCTGCTACTTATTCAAATCTCTTATTCAGATATAGTATGGATACACCCCAGACACGGAGGTCATTCTACTACTCATTCAGAATTTTAAGTCAAGATATAGTATGGATACACCCCAGACACGGAGGTCATTCTACTACTTATTCAGACTTCATCAATCAGATACAAACTAGATACACTCTAGACACGGAAGCCATTCTATTTCTCATTCAAATTCAACTGTCAACCTCAAGTTCAGATACACTCCAAGCACGAAATTCATTCTGCTACTCATACAGTTTTCAATTTCAGATACAGTCCAGATACGCACCAAACACGGTTTCCATTCTATCACTCATTCGGAATTTATCCCCATCCCAGAGATGCTCCGTACACAGATGTTTCTTTGTCGCCCATTCAGAATTCTGATACAATACAGATACACTCCAGACACGGCAGTCATTCTGATATTCATTCAAGAATCAAATACAGTTACAGCTCGGATACGCTCCTGACACGGACGCAATTCCTTTGCTCATACGAATCCAATCTCCAGATATAACTCAGATACGTTCCAAATACGGATACTGTGATACGGTGGGAGAACTGACTTGAGGTTTTGTGTTCGTATTCGCACTTGTTCGGTTTAGCAAGAGTCGCCACCGACTTTTTATTCTATCCTAAAGGAAAGGTTAAAAAGCACAGGAAAAACCTTTTTGAGATGTTTCGTGGGTTCGGGGGGTAGATTATGAAAAGGGAAGGTATTAGCACCCTTTTCATCCATGGTTATCCATGGGCTCTTAGTTACTTGGTTTTTAGATCACTTGCCTTGATTTTTGATTGCTTGAAATTTTGGTATGTGTGTGTGTTTTGAAAATGTTTTTGAAATAGACGCCTTTGTTTCGGCAACCGTTGTAATGACTCGTGTTTGAGTATATACAACGGTGTGTATCTTTTCGAAAAGATGTTTCAAAATGTTTTTGGAAGTTTGTTTTGGAAGTGTTTGTGAAGTGTGGTTTTTGAAAAGGAGGCAAGTGTTTTTTGCAAGTTGATTTCAAGTAACTAAGAGTTTGGTCTACCCCTATTGTACTCAAAGGTTTTCTCTATGTTTTCAACCCTTTTTAACAATTTTGTTCCACCATTGAATTTGGTGGACAATCTTGCATTTAGGATGTGATCGGGACAGGCGCGGGTCATCGTATGGACCATGAATGCAATGGTGCCAAGTGTCTTTGGCAATTTGCTTGAAGGGACTATGATCATTCCGTTTAGGCAACTTTCGAAAGCGTCATCGAGGGACTTATGATCATTTGAATTTGTTTTTCCAAAGAAACTCGACGTGCAAGCATGGCCCATTTTGGAAGGCAACATGTGGGATTACCCTAGGGGGGTGCAAGTGTGATTGTGTATTGATTTCATGTATTTGTCTTGTATTAGGTTATCTAGCGTTTGATTTTATGTACATGCAAACCCTAGGTCTAACCATGGTATAATTCGAAAGCGATAAATTGCGGGAATTTAAAGTCTACGCTATTACAAATAGTATCCGGGAGTGGGGGTACAAATTTACAAATGGGGATGAGACTTTAGGAGCGTAGTGTCCAATAATTTACAACCAAATCGAATTGCGATCAAATGTAATATATAATGTAATGTACAAGAATAGTAATTGTATATGTGTAAAGCAAAGTAAATGTATTAGTGTATGGTGTAAGTGTAATTTATTTACAAGTGGCAAAATGTTAAGAAAATTAAGTATTGTTAACCCTAATGAAAAGAATTAAATATTTTTGTTTATTTAATTTTGGTAATCTTGTATTTTTCTTTAATATGTACGAAAAAAGTATTTTTAGAAAAGAAAAGTATTAACTTAAAGAAAAATTATGTATTGATTTATTTATGGACAAATAAGATATTTTAAGAAAAAGAAAGAAATGTTTTAAGTTTTAATTATATTATGTATTATTGTTTTATGTACAAAAAAGATGTTTTAATAATAAAAGAGTATTAAGTTTTTAATTAAAAGAAAAAAGATTTAAAGGAAAGTTTATTTTCTTATGTAAACTAAAAGGTTTTAATAAAACAAAAAAACGTTTAAACTTAAATAAAAAGTCTAATATTTATTTTAAATGTGATAAACAAAATTTTGTGAGATTAATGTATTATTCAGATTTTAGTTAAAATATTATGTAAAAAAAGGTTAGGTTATAAAATGAGTGAAAATTAAGAAAAGGCTAAAAGAGGTTATGTTAATAAACAAAGAAGAAAAAAGGTCATGTGGGCCTAAAGTTTGCACTAATGGCCCAAAACGAATCAGGGAGAGGGGGTACGATAGGAAATAGAAAGGGCTTAGTCGTTCAGAAAGGGGCAAGGCCCATTTGTTTCACAAACTATTTTTAGGGTTCTTTGGTTTTGTTCATTAGGGTTCACGAGCTTGAGAGTTACAGCACCGTTTTGGTTTCATCTTCGTCTTCTCCGGCCAGCTTCTGATAAAACTTCTTCATCCAAAGCCACCGGCGCCACCGTTCCCCTTTCTCCCTCCAGTGGACCGCTTAGGCGACACTTATAAGGTTCAAACTCTGTCTCCATCGCGTTTAGGGCTTTCGTTATTGTTTGATTTCATGTTTTGATTGAGTTCTGATTTAAGTGTTTTGTTTGCCATTTTGAAATGCATGCAAAGGGTATGAGAAGACTACCTCTTGGAGACGGAGGAGGAGGGAACTAGGAGGCGCGTAGGCGGCTTGACGGCGGAGGAAGCAGTGATGCACGCTAGCTTGCTTGGACCCTGGTATTTCGTACTTTTCTTTAGGTTTTGTGATGCTCCCTGAAAACCTTTTGTCACTTCTTTCTTCTTCTTGCTCGCTTTCTGTATGCTTGTGTTGTTTGATATGCTTATTGGTATGTTGTGCCCCTGTATGTTGCTAAGCTTGAGATTGACTTGAATGTTTACCCGATGATGAAGTTGGCTGAGGGCTCGTGTTGGTTAGGCTTCTGGTTCAATCAGGCTTAAGGCTTTTGTGGCTTAGGCTTTTATTCAAGGTTTGACAATTTTGTTTGAACTTCTTGTCTGAATAATGGTAAGGCTTTGGTTTGCTGGTCAGGTTTACTGTGCTTACAGGTTTCAGCAGGTTGTTAGCTTGAAAGGCTTCATAGGTTTGTGCTTTTTGACAGGGGTTAAGGTTTGAATGTTTTGGCTTTGGCTGTTTAGATCTTGGCTTTAGCTTGAGGCCTTTGTTTTGACAGGTTAAGGTTTGAATGTTTTGGCTTTGGCTGTTTGAAACAGGTTAATGGTTTTAGGCTTGATGACTGGTGCAGTTTTGTTGTTGTGAACTCGTTTTCTTTTAGTGGAAGGCAGTTCTGTATATTTGTTTGGGGTCCCTTTTGTTTGTGATCTTTTGCCTCCCCCCTTACTGTTTCATTGCAGTTTGTTTTATATATTTTTATGCCTCAAGCCAAAACCTGTAAGCCCAACTTCTTTTCTCTCTTTTTTCTCTCTCTAGTACAGTTAAAACATTTAAATAATGTTTATGTTTGTACTTTTTCTGAAAAGTCAACTGCTGGGAAATGATGAAATGAAACCTTGCTTGCACATGTAGTTCTCTGCATACTTTATGTCTTCTTGATATCTTTCCAAATCTTCTTTTGACAGCATCTTGTACTTGCATCTGAATAGCCTTTTGGACAGTTTGACATTGGACTTTGTTTGGCAATTTGAACTTTTATAGTTGTACATGCTGTTTGCTTTGAACTATGCAGTTGGTTGGCCAATTTGAAATGTGCAATTTTAACTTTTGTGCATTTTCAATATTTTTGTTGCAAGTATTTTTCATCCCTCTCTGTGAACCGGGAGAAATCTCGTGATTTTCAGAGAGGGCGAACTGATTCCAGCCAGTTTCCTTTAATGATGAACCCAATTTTTATCCGTCTGCTTTTAATTATTTATCTGCTTCTGAATTTTTCTTCTTTTCTTTGCAGATAAAAAATCAAATGGAGAGAAATAGCAACAAATGGAGGATGAAGAATTGAAGACTTAGAAATTTAGGATAGTTTATTTCACTTTTAATTATTGTAACTATTATTATTGTAAATACTTTGTAAATAAATACTTGTATTTAAATAACAATTGTGTTGTACCCCAAAATTTGCCCTCACGCTTTTCCACAAGAAATCTCAGCTTCAAACATTTCCTGACTTCTCAAACTGGCTCAAGAATCGGACAGACGGACTTTTCTTGACAGTCAAGCAAAACTAGGGTTTTTACTGATTTTCAGAGCTCTGAATTGTTTCATACAGTGGGCTTAGGGTTTGGTTGATTTTTGGTTCAATTTTGATCAAGCGAGCGTGATTTGGCATTTAATCGGGAATTAAGGTTTTATGGGCATATTCTCAGAAGAATTTAAATTCCACAGCACTTTGCGGTTTATTTCAAGATTCGGATTAAAATTCGCGTTATCTTGGTTTAATCAGTAAAAGAGACAGTGGTTTGAATTCAGTACGTTTTGATTGGGCCAGTCAGATACAAGATGCAGTATTGAATTCACAGTGTTTATGTGTTTGATCAGTCTACTTGGATTGACTGCTGCTTTGCTTTGGGTGTTGAATAAGACGGGTTTAATTGGCCAATATTGTTATTATTTAAGTTATTTATTATTCTAAAAAATTGAATGATTGAAATTTATTTTTCAATTGTTTTAATTCTAAGAATTTTAAATAAATAAATAAACAATAAAGAAAATTAGAATTAATTGGATAATTTAAACTTTTATTGATATTTGAATTATTTGTACAAATTGTTGTTTATAATTTAAAATTATGAACAATAATATACATTGATTTAAAATATTACATAGAATAAAAAACTATCCTATTTTCTAATATTCTTCACTCTTCACTCCGCTCCGGTGCTCCATTGTTTTATCTGCAAAAAAGAAACAAGAAAAGTCAGAAAGCAGTTAATAAAAAAAAGACAGATAAAATATTGCTCATCATTAGGGGCCACTGACTGGGATCAGTTGACCCTCTCTGCAAATCACGGGATTTCTCCCGGTTCACAGAGAGGGAAGACTTTTATTCATGAAATGCAAATGTCAAATGCATAATTTCTAAAAATTCAAGCTGCATAGAATCTCAAGTCCAAAGTTCAAACTATATGGTTCAAATCCAATCCCACTTTCCATCAAAAGCAAAAGGCAATTTATTGTCAAAAAACAGAAAATCTATCCCAAGCTGTCAAAAGGGGATTTGGAAAGGATATCAAAATACAAAGTCAAATCCCAAGATATCAAGGAAAAGGAAGTCAGCACACATAAACTGTCAAAAGAGATAAAGATGCAAAATGTGTTATGCAAGTAATCTTATCATCATTTCCCAAGGAGGGCCCCTTCAGAACCATAGTACAGAACAATAATCATATAAAATTCAAAACTGTACTTTAGGAGAGAAGAAAGAGAGATAAAGCAGCAGTAAGCAACTCAGTTCAGCAGACAGTAAGAAAGGAAGAGAAAAAGATATAATCCAAAACTCAGTTCAGCAGCAGGCAGAAGACAGAGGTGAGGAGATAAAAGAGAAAAGATACAAACTCAGTTCAGCAGGCAGGATAGAGAGGTTAGAATAGAAAAAAGTATACAAGCTAAAGCCTCTGAGTTCCAAGAAAGAAAAAACCTGCAAGTTCAAACACACATTCTCAAACACAAACATATTGAACCTATCAAAACTGAAGCACAGCCTCCAACCCTGTAAAAAGAACACATCTCAAACCCAAGCCTAAAAAAACCTGATATACAAAACAGTCTAGCATAGCAAGAGAGAAAGAGATATACAAAAATTACTCAGAACCTGTCAAGGCCCATCAACCAGCACCCTGTTCAAACACCCAAACTTTAGCATACAAACTCAAAAGCCTCACCATAAAAAGTTGCATCAGTGAACCATTACCAAGATATAGCATCAAACCTGAAGTATGAACCTTCCATAGCCAAATTTCCTAAACCCACCTTAGGCCTCAGAAGGGGGGCTTCATCATAGGCAAATCAGAAAGATACATCCAAACATAACCCATCCTAAAAACCTCAGAAACCTGTCCAACTCCTAAGCCTCAGAGTTCTTCTTTCCTCATCATAGGCAATACATAGCATCCAAACAAATATACAGCATTCCAGAAGAAGAGGCATTTCAGAAAGCATCACAGTTCAAGATAACACCCAACATCCAATTCAACAAAAGTATTCAAAGCAACCTTCCAAGGCAAATCCATCAGGCCCTCAGTCTACACATCACTGGGCAATAAGGCAAGCAACTCAAGTCATTCAAAGGTCTAAAGGCAAGCAAACGTACAGGAGAGGCAAGTTCATCTCAAGGCAACCATTCAACAAAAATGCTAGACAACTCATAGAAGTCAAACAAGAAGCATACAAATACTCAGGCAACAATAAGCATCAGTGATATAGAAGAAGAGGTAAAGAAGTGAACATATTAGGGTTTCTCAGTACACGTCATCATCAAAACCATAGACAAGCAAATACATTCCAAGGCCACCAACAATTCAAAGGGACGAAAGTAGAAGAGATAAAGATACTAGGAAAGCATCAGAAGCCAAGGGTAAGCATCACTGTTCACGCCGTTCCGGCCTCCTGAGCGCTACTTCTCCACCTTTCCTCCACCTCCAAATATCAGGTAGTATAATCTTCGCCTTCTATCTCTTCTCCTTCACCTCATAAAAAACGAAAAAATAAGAACTTAAAACAACACATGCGAATCCAGAAAAGAAGAAAGAAACATAAGACATTAAAACGAACCTTGTTTCGAAGGCGCTGAGTTCATGTTATGGAGGGAAGAAAGGCGTTGGAATAACGCTGGTGGCCGGAGGAAGCTCAGGAAGCCTAATCGGAGAAGACAAACTCAGCGAACGGCGCCGCCACGAACCCTAAAGCCTTTGTTCTGAACATACCAAATGCCCAACCCTAATTTCGTTCAAGACAACACGGGCCTGACCCGTTCTTAATTGTGTTAAGCCCATTAATCACTAACCCTTTTTTTTTTTTTATACTTACTTTTTCTTCTTGATAAAACACTAACCCTTTTTCATTTTTATAAAAGAAACAATGTTTACTTTTTTATTTTATTCTTTGTAAAATACTAACTCAATTAAAATACATTTTTAACATACACAATTTATTTCTTGATATTTAATTAAAACATACTTTGCACATTAAATAATAAACATAGATTTTATTGCACCATGACAAATATTGAAATTAATTGTCCTTTAACTTGTTTATAATAAATATTAAAAAAAAATACTTTTCGTTTATTTTGTATATATAATATAATTGAAAATACCTCTATTTTATAAATTTACTTTTGTACATAAAAATAACAAGATACTTTTTAATTAACTTGAAAATATTTTTAATACATATTGAAATACATTTGTACATATTATACATTTTTTCATACATAATTAAAATTGAAACTCTTTTTTCAGTTAACATTCTTTTTCATACATAACAATTCAATACATTTTTCTAATATTGAAATTCACAAACATTTGGACTAAAATACTTTCCAATTAAAACTTAACATTTTAATCAAAACACTTCATTTTTCTTTTGTACATAATTAAACATACAAAATCAAAGATTCATTTAAAAACATTTCTCTAGGTCAAACCCTAATACGCTTCAACTTCACAATTCACTTGTAAATAATTACACATACATATACACTTGTACACTTACACAAATACCTTCACATTACCCTATACACATTTGTTTATCTTACATTTGATATTCATTTTGATCGCACATTCGATTTGGCTGTAAATTATTGGGTACTATAAGTCTCATCCCCTTTGTACATTTATACCCCCACTCCCGGACACTATTTTGTAATAGCGTAGATTTACGTTCCGCAATTTACAGCTTTCCAATTATACCATGGTTAGACCTAGGGTTTGTATGTACATAAAACCAAACGCTAGATAACCTAATACAAGACAAATACATGTAATCAATACACAATTGCACTTGCACCCCCTAGGGTAATCCCACATGTTGCCTTCCAAAATGGGCCATGCTTGCACGTCGAGTATCTTTGGCAAAACAAATCAAATGATCATAAGTCTCAAAGTGTTGTCTAAATGGAATGATCATAGTCCCTTCAAAACAAATTGCCAAAGACACTTGGCATCATTGCATTCATGGTCCATACGATGACCCGCGCCCGTCCCGAATAAGCTTCCTAAACGCAAGATTGTCCATCAATTTCAATGGTGGAACAAAATTGTTAAAAAGGGTTAAAACATGACAAAAAACCTTTGAGAACAATAGGGTAGACAAAAATTCTTAGTTACTTGAGATCAAACTTGCAAAAACACTTGCCTTCTTTTCAAAAACCACAATCCACAACACTTTCAAACAAACTCTCAAAAACATTTGAAAACATCTTTTCGAAAAGATTCACACTTTTGTAAAATACTCAAACACGAGTCAAATACATTGGTAGCCTAAGACAAGGCATCTTCTTCCAAAACATTTTCAAAAACACACACACACACACACCATTTTCAAGCAATCGAAAAACAAGGCAAGTGATCTAAAAAACCAAGTAACTAAGAGCCCATGGATAACCATGGATGAAAAGGGTGCTAATACCTTCCCTTTTCATAATCTACCCCCCGAACCCACGAAATATCTCAAAAGGTTTTTGCTGTGCTTTTTTAACCTTTCCTTTAGGATAAAATAAAAAGTCGGTGGCGACTCTTGCTAACCGCAACATTTGCAAATACAAACGCAAAACCTCAAGTCAGTTCTCCCACCGTACCACAGAACTGGCGACTCTGCTGGGGAATTCTTTTTCAAGTGGGGTTACCTTAGGGTTTAGATCACCTTTACTTTCAATTGTTTGCTTTGTTTGCTTTACATTTGTGGGCTTTGTATCGGAGTTTCATAGATCCTAACCCGGATCTGGGGAATACCCTTTTAGGTAGCATAATCTGTGAGGGACCTGTCCGGCGTATACCGACATGGGTGAAGCAGTGGCTACGTTGGTGTGGCGCCTTGGTCTGTACCGATATCCCTCGTATTGAAACGGGGAGAATATGGGTCTTCCAAGGAGTCATTAAGCACCAGCCGACCTTAGAACCCTAATTGACCAAATTGGCCATTAGAACAGTAGCAGTATGCTACACTCATTGAGGCAAAACTCTCGAGATGGTTCCGGCCGCGAGAAAAGGTTGCGATGCTGGAGTTATAACCGATTGAGGGTAGCCAATGATGTGAGATCCTCTAGAACCCGGTTACTTTTGATAGGACAGGTTTTAACCAACAAACTGAAAGAGGGTAGTACCTGAACCTCATGCAAGCCTAAACCTAAGGCCTTGTGTGCTTTGTGTGAATATTGTTTGCCTGTATATACACTTACTTGCTTGCGCATACATGTACATAACATCATAACATCATACCATAGCATTTTAGCATTTTCAATAACCATTTCAAGGATCTCGGGGGTTCTTTTGATGCAGGGTTACGTCGAACCAGACATCTATCAAGGGGCAAGAGGTCTCTCCTCTAACCAACCCAGTCAAAGTTCAAGTGCAACAACTTGAATCAGTGGCTATGACCCACTGGACATGGTGATCTTGATTCTCGTGGAAAGACATCCACCAACACAAAGCTCTCCAAACAAAGATCGAGAACAACAACTTGAATCAGTGGCTATGACCCACTCGACATGGTGAGCTTGATTCTCGTGGAAGGACGTCCACCGATGCAGAGATCTCCAATCCAAGAGCAGAGTTCAAACTCTAACATTTTCTTGTGTTTACCCCAAGAGATCCTTGAAAGCATGCATCCACATATCATGCATTTCATTTTGACAATCTTTCATTTTTCAGGTTTCCTTACTCTCCTGCTGTTTATTTCAGCAAGAGATGGCTCTAGAACGGTCTGTCAAAGACATCCAAGACCAGACTGCTCAACTGCAAGAGATGTTCCTGAACTTGTCCCTGGGGCAAGAAGAGATGAAAGCTCTCCTCACCAAGGACTTGGGGAGTTCCAACAATGCCAGGAGTGATCAGATTGCGGAGCTACAGTTTGATCTGACAACACTGAGGACTCAAATGATGGGACAGTTGGTGGGCCAGATGGCTCTCATCCAAGACTTATCCCAAAGACAAGAAGAACTCAGAGTTCTTGTCCGCCAACTGCTTCCAAACAACCAACTGGGGCAAACATCTGAGGTCGAAGAGCAAATCACCGCTCAGCCTCCATCAACTCAAGAAGACAAGGGGAAAGCTCCTCTGCAAGCTTCAGGGTCACAAACCCATCAACAACCTCACCAGCGTCAACGGGGCAATCGGCGTAAGCAAGAAAAGTCGGGAAGACAGTTTACGGAGACTGAAATACCATCATTCTTCATACTGAAGCGCCTGTTGGAGGTCGATTTGCTCACCGTAAAGGACCCTCCTCAGAAGCTCAACATCTCTTCTCCTCACTTTAATCCCGACGCATTCTGTGTTTACCACTCCTGCAGCCCGGGACACAGTACCAACGACTGTTGGGCCTTGAAGAACAAGATTCAAGATCTGATTGACATTGGGGTGCTGGAATTCATGCCAGACGGCGAGATGAAAATCTTCCATTAAAGGGTTCTCCGCTTGAAGTGACGAAGCCCAAACTGAAAGACTTTTGCTTCCTTTTGAATTTTTCAAAGTTGTAATTCCTTTTGCTGTCAAACAATTATCTGTTGATGTTAAACTCTGTTTTCATTAATGCATTGCATATGTTTGTCTTGAATTCGTCCATTCGTTTCACTACTCTTATGCCTTTCTTTATGATATGTGACTCTGGATAAAAAGCTGTAAGCCTTTAGAGGGAGGATGACGAAACAATACCATGATCTTATACAGTATGCTTTTGAACAGACCTTGCTGATGATGTACAGGCATTTCTTTCAATTCCCAAACACTGGAGTTATAAGGAAGTTAATCCCTAGTCAACCCCTTCGAGCCAAAGAAGTAGGAGTTTTCTGTTCTAAACAATCAAAACCTTTGATATAAACCCGGGGCAGGGTAGTATCTCAGTTAATTCAAAAGAAAATGCGCATTGAAGTCGCAAACTCTCAGTTCATAATACAACGAACGACGTCAAAAAAGAAAGCGTTCCTTCGGAATCAAAAGACAAGGGTGGTTCCCTATCACATAGACAGTCAATCTCTCAAAAGAGAAAAGCCCACCAAGCCAAAACCTATAAAGGAGGCTTAAGAAAACTGGGGCATCCCGCTGACAGTAATCCCTAAAACGGTAACAGTCAGGCAAAAGTTAGGGATAACAAATCAAAATCAAAATAGTGAGGTCATTACAAAACCCTCAACAACATGAAAATGTTGAAAAAGAAAAAAAGGAGATGATGACTGTCTCCCTAAAATTCAAAACTGGTGAACCATCGCCCAAGAGTCGTTCCAAACTCAAAACTGAGTACGACGCACAGTTAACTGAGCTTAGGTTGAAGGACATCGCGAAGAGCGGGTGGGTACAAATATACTTTGAGCCTTTATCCTTTGTTTCTTAAATCGTGAACCAGGCCACGTTACAACCCTTCAAAAGTCCTAATTGAAGCATGGGTTAGTTCGAAAGCATATTGTTACAAAAGGTATCCTGACTCCTGTAGGGCTTTACTCTAAGTCTTGTGTTAACTTGTCTTATGAAAAGTTTTCTGCTAAAAAACGCATTTTTCAAAAACTTCGAGACAAACATAAACTTTGCATTATTCGAATATCACTGTCTGCATTTAACCCCTTTTGTTTGACAGCGAAGAAGTTCATACAGCGAATGTTCGGAGGAACGAAAACTCTCTCGGTAAGTCAAAATCACTTCAAGAGGATAACACTTCCATTATAAATTCCCTTATCAACAAAGGGGCATGACATGTCACAATTCAATTAACCTGGGGCAGTCCAGTCAAGGTCCAACAGATCTTTCAAAGTTCAGTTAACCTGGGGCAGTCCAGTCAAGATTTCAAGAAATCTCTCAATATGCAGGGTAATCTGATTCAAGACTCCTTCTTCACCACTTGGGGCATTCGAATGTCAAAAGTGTTCAACAAATCAACTACAACATTTCCAGATTCGACTCCTGTATCCAGCCAGGGCATATCTGTTGACCATTTCCAGACTCGATTCCTGTATCTAGCCAGGGCACGTCTGAAGAGTTCGAAGATTCGATTCCTGTATCCAGCCAGGGCATATCTGTTGACGACTATTTCCAGATTCGACTCCTGTATCCAGCCAGGGCATATCTGTTGACTACATTTCCAGACTCGATTCCTGTATCTAGCCAGGGCACGTCTGAAGAGTTCAAAGATTCGATTCCTGTATCCAGCCAGGGCATATCTATCAACTATCACCTTTCCAGATTCGACTCCTGTATCCAGCCAGGGCATGTCTGAAGAATTCCAGATCAACACCTGCAACAACCCAGGAAACATCTGTGAACGACCGATTGTAGACCAACACCTGTAATAAACCAGGATTTTATCTACATCACCACTTGGGGCATTTGAATGTCAAAAGTGTTCAAAACCCGATGCAGTTTTTACACAAGCTCATCATCAGGAAGCCCTACACCGGTTCCTCTTCAAGACTTCTGAAACAAGTTTACGGATTCTTCCCAACAACGGACGCTAATCTACCGACTTGTTCAGATTCTTCTCAAGACTTCTGAAAACAGTTCAGGGATTCATCCCATCAACGGATGTTAACCTATCGCTTGTTCAGATTCTTCTCAAAGCTAACCACCACGGAAGATCGTACTCGCCAAAATTCTCCCTGTCCCCAGCGGAGTCAGACTTTTAAACCTTCTCTCCACAGAGTTTTGGGAGGATAAATCTTGAGTTCCCCAGTGAAGTCTCAGGGGTTACTTCCCATCAAACCGAAGACTCTCAATCTGGTCTCCCCGGCATGAGTCTACTAGTTTGGGACTCCCCAGTAGAGGTCATCAGGAATTCTCTTCCCCAGTGACAGCCAAGGATTTATTTTCCCCGGCGGCAGTCAAGATGCTTTTATCTCCAGCCATCTCGGATTCATGTATCCTCGGCAGGATTAGCTCATCAGCTTACATGTGCATTCATTACATTCATATCATAAACATCAATGTCACGTACATTGCATCAAACATCATAACATTGCATACAACTAACCCTTTGCCTTTTCAGGTAAGATCAGTCGACAGACACAGATCATCTCCTGAGATTCATCCAAAAATAGTTCAGATGTGACCCGGACACGGCAACATTTTGATACTTATTCCAGATTCATTCAGACGCATCAGCAGAAACCTTACACCGGTTCCTCTTCAACTTCTCAACTTCTGAAACAAGTTTACGGATTCTTCCCTACAACGGATGTCAATCTACCGATTTGTTCAGACTTTTCTCAACTTCTGAAACAAGTTTACGGATTCTTCCCTACAACGGATGTCAATCTACCGATTTGTTCAGACTCTTCATAGCTTCTGAAACAGTTTACGGATTCTTCCCTACAATGGATGTCAATCTACCGATTTGTTCAGACTCTTCTCAACTTTTGAAGACAGTTTACGGATTCTTCCCTACAATGGATGTCAATCTACCAACTGATTCAGACTCTTCTCAATTTTTGAAAATAGGTTACGGACGCTTCCCAACAACGGATGCTGCTCCATTGCTTGTTCAGTCCCAACTCCTGAAAATAGTTTACAGATTCTCCAGACATGGACGTCATCTGTTGCTTGTTCAGACCCCAATTCAGAGATATTCCAAAACAGGGATGCCCTTCTGATACTCGTTCAACATCACCATATGGCATCTGTAAGCCCATCCTCCTACCAGCAGTCGCCGAATGGCATCTGTAAGCCCATTCTCAGATGGCATCTCTAAGCCCATCCCCCGACAAAATTCTCTCGCACCAGATGGCATCTCTAAGCCCATCACCAAATGGCATCTTTAAGCCCATTCACCTCCACCGTCACATCGACGAGCGCAAATTTTCTGGGCACATTAGTGTCCAATCTCCTTTTACCTTCAAGTCGCGAAAGGCAAACTTGCCAATCTAACTCTTCAGGTCAAAGAAGATTGAACAGGGGCAACTGTTGTACCCCAAAATTTGCCCTCGCGCTTTTCCACAAGAAATCTCAGCTTCAAACATTTCCTGACTTCTCAAACTGGCTCAAGAATCGGACAGACGGACTTTTCTTGACAGTCAAGCAAAACTAGGGTTTTTACTGATTTTCAGAGCTCTGAATTGTTTCATACAGTGGGCTTAGGGTTTGGTTGATTTTTGGTTCAATTTTGATCAAGTGAGCGTGATTTGGCATTTAATCGGGAATTAAGGTTTTATGGGCATATTCTCAGAAGAATTTAAATTCCACAGCACTTTGCGGTTTATTTCAAGATTCGGATTAAAATTCGCGTTATCTTGGTTTAATCAGTAAAAGAGACAGTGGTTTGAATTCAGTACGTTTTGATTGGGCCAGTCAGATACAAGATGCAGTATTGAATTCACAGTGTTTATGTGTTTGATCAGTCTACTTGGATTGACTGCTGCTTTGCTTTGGGTGTTGAATAAGACGGGTTTAATTGGCCAATATTGTTATTATTTAAGTTATTTATTATTCTAAAAAATTGAATGATTGAAATTTATTTTTCAATTGTTTTAATTCTAAGAATTTTAAATAAATAAATAAACAATAAAGAAAATTAGAATTAATTTGATAATTTAAACTTTTATTGATATTTGAATTATTTGTACAAATTGTTGTTTATAATTTAAAATTATGAACAATAATATACATTGATTTAAAATATTACATAGAATAAAAAACTATCCTATTTTCTAATATTCTTCACTCTTCACATCCGCTCCGGTGCTCCATTGTTTTATCTGCAAAAAAGAAACAAGAAAAGTCAGAAAGCAGTTAATAAAAAAAAGACAGATAAAATATTGCTCATCATTAGGGGCCACTGACTGGGATCAGTTGACCCTCTCTGCAAATCACGGGATTTCTCCCGGTTCACAGAGAGGGAAGACTTTTATTCATGAAATGCAAATGTCAAATGCATAATTTCTAAAAATTCAAGCTGCATAGAATCTCAAGTCCAAAGTTCAAACTATATGGTTCAAATCCAATCCCACTTTCCATCAAAAGCAAAAGGCAATTTATTGTCAAAAAACAAAAAATCTATCCCAAGCTGTCAAAAGGGGATTTGGAAAGGATATCAAAATACAAAGTCAAATCCCAAGATATCAAGGAAAAGGAAGTCAGCACACATAAACTGTCAAAAGAGATAAAGATGCAAAATGTGTTATGCAAGTAATCTTATCATCATTTCCCAAGGAGGGCCCCTTCAGAACCATAGTACAGAACAATAATCATATAAAATTCAAAACTGTACTTTAGGAGAGAAGAAAGAGAGATAAAGCAGCAGTAAGCAACTCAGTTCAGCAGACAGTAAGAAAGGAAGAGAAAAAGATATAATCCAAAACTCAGTTCAGCAGCAGGCAGAAGACAGAGGTGAGGAGATAAAAGAGAAAAGATACAAACTCAGTTCAGCAGGCAGGATAGAGAGGTTAGAATAGAAAAAAGTATACAAGCTAAAGCCTCTGAGTTCCAAGAAAGAAAAAACCTGCAAGTTCAAACACACATTCTCAAACACAAACATACTGAACCTATCAAAACTGAAGCACAACCTCCAACCCTGTAAAAAGAACACATCTCAAACCCAAGCCTAAAAAAACCTGATATACAAAACAGTCCAGCATAGCAAGAGAGAAAGAGATATACAAAAATTACTCAGAACCTGTCAAGGCCCATCAACCAGCACCCTGTTCAAACACCCAAACTTTAGCATACAAACTCAAAAGCCTCACCATAAAAAGTTGCATCAGTGAACCATTACCAAGATATAGCATCAAACCTGAAGTATGAACCTTCCATAGCCAAATTTCCTAAACCCACCTTAGGCCTCAGAAGGGGGGCTTCATCATAGGCAAATCAGAAAGATACATCCAAACATAACCCATCCTAAAAACCTCATAAACCTGTCCAACTCCCAAGCCTCAGAGTTCTTCTTTCCTCATCATAGGCAATACATAGCATCCAAACAAATATACAGCATTCCAGAAGAAGAGGCATTTCAGAAAGCATCACAGTTCAAGATAACACCCAACATCCAATTCAACAAAAGTATTCAAAGCAACCTTCCAAGGCAAATCCATCAGGCCCTCAGTCTACACATCACTGGGCAATAAGGCAAGCAACTCAAGTCATTCAAAGGTCTAAAGGCAAGCAAACGTACAGGAGAGGCAAGTTCATCTCAAGGCAACCATTCAACAAAAATGCTAGACAACTCATAGAAGTCAAACAAGAAGCATACAAATACTCAGGCAACAATAAGCATCAGTGATATAGAAGAAGAGGTAAAGAAGTGAACATATTAGGGTTTCTCAGTACACGTCATCATCAAAACCATAGACAAGCAAATACATTCCAAGGCCACCAACAATTCAAAGGGACGAAAGTAGAAGAGATAAAGATACCAGGAAAGCATCAGAAGCCAAGGGTAAGCATCACTGTTTACGCCGTTCCGGCCTCCTGAGCGCTACTTCTCCACCTTTCCTCCACCTCCAAATATCAGGTAGTATAATCTTCGCCTTCTATCTCTTCTCCTTCACCTCATAAAAAACGAAAAAATAAGAACTTAAAACAACACATGCGAATCCAGAAAAGAAGAAAGAAACATAAGACATTAAAACGAACCTTGTTTCGAAGGCGCTGAGTTCATGTTATGGAGGGAAGAAAGGCGTTGGAATAACGCTGGTGGCCGGAGGAAGCTCAGGAAGCCTAATCGGAGAAGACAAACTCAGCGAACGGCGCCGCCACGAACCCTAAAGCCTTCGTTCTGAACATACCAAATGCCCAACCCTAATTTCGTTCAAGACAACACGGGCCTGACCCGTTCTTAATTGTGCTAAGCCCATTAATCACTAACCCTTTTTTTTTTTTTATACTTACTTTTTCTTCTTGATAAAACACTAACCCTTTTTCATTTTTATAAAAGAAACAATGTTTACTTTTTTATTTTATTCTTTGTAAAATACTAACTCAATTAAAATACATTTTTAACATACACAATTTATTTCTTGATATTTAATTAAAACATACTTTGCACATTAAATAATAAACATAGATTTTATTGCACCATGACAAATATTGAAATTAATTGTCCTTTAACTTGTTTATAATAAATATTAAAAAAAAATACTTTTCGTTTATTTTGTATATATAATATAATTGAAAATACCTCTTTTTTATAAATTTACTTTTGTACATAAAAATAACAAGATACTTTTTAATTAACTTGAAAATATTTTTAATATATATTGAAATACATTTGTACATATTATACATTTTTTCATACATAATTAAAATTGAAACTCTTTTTTCAGTTAACATTCTTTTTCATACATAACAATTCAATACATTTTTCTAATATTGAAATTCACAAACATTTGGACTAAAATACTTTCCAATTAAAACTTAACATTTTAATCAAAACACTTCATTTTTCTTTTGTACATAATTAAACATACAAAATCAAAGATTCATTTAAAAACATTTCTCTAGGTCAAACCCTAATACGCTTCAACTTCACAATTCACTTGTAAATAATTACACATACATATACACTTGTACACTTACACAAATACCTTCACATTACCCTATACACATTTGTTTATCTTACATTTGATATTCATTTTGATCGCACATTCGATTTGGCTGTAAATTATTGGGTATTATAAGTCTCATCCCCTTTGTACATTTATACCCCCACTCCCGGACACTATTTTGTAATAGCGTAGATTTACGTTCCGCAATTTACAGCTTTCTAATTATACCATGGTTAGACCTAGGGTTTGTATGTACATAAAACCAAACGCTAGATAACCTAATACAAGACAAATACATGTAATCAATACACAATCGCACTTGCACCCCCTAGGGTAATCCCACATGTTGCCTTCCAAAATGGGCCATGCTTGCACGTCGAGTATCTTTGGCAAAACAAATCAAATGATCATAAGTCTCAAAGTGTTGTCTAAACGGAATGATCATAGTCCCTTCAAAACAAATTGCCAAAGACACTTGGCATCATTGCATTCATGGTCCATACGATGACCCGCGCCCGTCCCGAATAAGCTTCCTAAACGCAAGATTATCCATCAATTTCAATGGTGGAACAAAATTGTTAAAAAGGGTTAAAACATGACAAAAAACCTTTGAGAACAATAGGGTAGACAAAACTCTTAGTTACTTGAGATCAAACTTGCAAAAACACTTGCCTTCTTTTCAAAAACCACAATCCACAACACTTTCAAACAAACTCTCAAAAACATTTGAAAACATCTTTTCGAAAAGATTCACACTTTTGTAAAACACTCAAACACGAGTCAAATACATTGGTAGCCTAAGACAAGGCATCTTCTTCCAAAACATTTTCAAAAACACACACACACACACCATTTTCAAGCAATCGAAAAACAAGGCAAGTGATCTAAAAAACCAAGTAACTAAGAGCCCATGGATAACCATGGATGAAAAGGGTGCTAATACCTTCCCTTTTCATAATCTACCCCCCGAACCCACGAAATATCTCAAAAGGTTTTTGCTGTGCTTTTTTAACCTTTCCTTTAGGATAAAATAAAAAGTCGGTGGCGACTCTTGCTAACCGCAACATTTGCAAATACAAACGCAAAACCTCAAGTCAGTTCTCCCACCGTACCACAGAACTGGCGACTCTGCTGGGGAATTCTTTTTCAAGTGGGGTTACCTTAGGGTTTAGATCACCTTTACTTTCAATTGTTTGCTTTGTTTGCTTTACATTTGTGGGCTTTGTATCGGAGTTTCATAGATCCTAACCCGGATCTGGGGAATACCCTTTTAGGTAGCATAATCTGTGAGGGACCTGTCCGGCGTATACCGACATGGGTGAAGCAGTGGCTACGTTGGTGTGGCGCCTTGGTCTGTACCGATATCCCTCGTGTTGAAACGGGGAGAATATGGGTCTTCCAAGGAGTCATTAAGCACCAGCCGACCTTAGAACCCTAATTGACCAAATTGGCCATTAGAACAGTAGCAGTATGCTACACTCATTGAGGCAAAACTCTCGAGATGGTTCCGGCCGCGAGAAAAGGTTGCGATGCTGGAGTTATGACCGATTGAGGGTAGCCAATGATGTGAGATCCTCTAGAACCCGGTTACTTTTGATAGGACAGGTTTTAACCAACAAACTGAAAGAGGGTAGTACCTGAACCTCATGCAAGCCTAAACCTAAGGCCTTGTGTGCTTTGTGTGAATATTGTTTGCCTATATATACACTTACTTACTTGCGCATACATGTACATAACATCATAACATCATACCATAGCATTTTAGCATTTTCAATAACCATTTCAAGGATCTCGAGGGTTCTTTTGATGCAGGGTTACGTCGAACCAGACATCTATCAAGGGGCAAGAGGTCTCTCCTCTAACCAACCCAGTCAAAGTTCAAGTGCAACAACTTGAATCAGTGGCTATGACCCACTGGACATGGTGAGCTTGATTCTCGTGGAAAGACATCCACCAACACAAAGCTCTCCAAACAAAGATCGAGAACAACAACTTGAATCAGTGGCTATGACCCACTCAACATGGTGAGCTTGATTCTCGTGGAAGGACGTCCACCGATGCAGAGATCTCCAATCCAAGAGCAGAGTTCAACCTCTAACATTTTCTTGTGTTTACCCCAAGAGATCCTTGAAAGCATGCATCCACATATCATGCATTTCATTTTGACAATCTTTCATTTTTCAGGTTTCCTTACTCTCCTGCTGTTTATTTCAGCAAGAGATGGCTC
Source organism: Vicia faba (assembly GCA_948472305.1). Classification (NCBI taxonomy): domain Eukaryota; kingdom Viridiplantae; phylum Streptophyta; class Magnoliopsida; order Fabales; family Fabaceae; genus Vicia; species Vicia faba. The sequence continues at coordinate 944,785,912 of OX451735.1, forward strand.
TAGAACGGTCTGTCAAAGACATCCAAGACCAGACTGCTCAACTGCAAGAGATGTTCCTGAACTTGTCCCTGGGGCAAGAAGAGATGAAAGCTCTCCTCACCAAGGACTTGGGGAGTTCCAACAATGCCAGGAGTGATCAGATTGCGGAGCTGCAGTTTGATCTGACAACACTGAGGACTCAAATGATGGGACAGTTGGTGGGCCAGATGGCTCTCATCCAAGACTTATCCCAAAGACAAGAAGAACTCAGAGTTCTTGTCCGCCAACTGCTTCCAAACAACCAACTGGGGCAAACATCTGAGGTCGAAGAGCAAATCACCGCTCAGCCTCCATCAACTCAAGAAGACAAGGGGAAAGCTCCTCTGCAAGCTTCAGGGTCACAAACCCATCAACAACCTCACCAGCGTCAACGGGGCAATCGGCGTAAGCAAGAAAAGTCGGGAAGACAGTTTACGGAGACTGAAATACCATCATTCTTCATACTGAAGCGCCTGTTGGAGGTCGATTTGCTCACCGTAAAGGACCCTCCTCAGAAGCTCAACATCTCTTCTCCTCACTTTAATCCCGACGCATTCTGTGTTTACCACTCCTGCAGCCCGGGACACAGTACCAACGACTGTTGGGCCTTGAAGAACAAGATTCAAGATCTGATTGACATTGGGGTGCTGGAATTCATGCCAGACGGCGAGATGAAAATCTTCCATTAAAGGGTTCTCCGCTTGAAGTGACGAAGCCCAAACTGAAAGACTTTTGCTTCCTTTTGAATTTTTCAAAGTTGTAATTCCTTTTGCTGTCAAACAATTATCTGTTGATGTTAAACTCTGTTTTCATTAATGCATTGCATATGTTTGTCTTGAATTCGTCCATTCGTTTCACTACTCTTATGCCTTTCTTTATGATATGTGACTCTGGATAAAAAGCTGTAAGCCTTTAGAGGGAGGATGACGAAACAATACCATGATCTTATACAGTATGCTTTTGAACAGACCTTGCTGATGATGTACAGGCATTTCTTTCAATTCCCAAACACTGGAGTTATAAGGAAGTTAATCCCTAGTCAACCCCTTCGAGCCAAAGAAGTAGGAGTTTTCTGTTCTAAACAATCAAAACCTTTGATATAAACCCGGGGCAGGGTAGTATCTCAGTTAATTCAAAAGAAAATGCGCATTGAAGTCGCAAACTCTCAGTTCATAATACAACGAACGACGTCAAAAAAGAAAGCGTTCCTTCGGAATCAAAAGACAAGGGTGGTTCCCTATCACATAGACAGTCAATCTCTCAAAAGAGAAAAGCCCACCAAGCCAAAACCTATAAAGGAGGCTTAAGAAAACTGGGGCATCCCGCTGACAGTAATCCCGAAAACGGTAACAGTCAGGCAAAAGTTAGGGATAACAAATCAAAATCAAAATAGTGAGGTCATTACAAAACCCTCAACAACATGAAAATGTTGAAAAAGAAAAAAAGGAGATGATGACTGTCTCCCCAAAATTCAAAACTGGTGAACCATCGCCCAAGAGTCGTTCCAAACTCAAAACTGAGTACGACACACAGTTAACTGAGCTTAGGTTGAAGGACATCGCGAAGAGCGGGTGGGTACAAATATACTTTGAGCCTTTATCCTTTGTTTCTTAAACCGTGAACCAGGCCACGTTACAACCCTTCAAAAGTCCTAATTGAAGCATGGGTTAGTTCGAAAGCATACTGTTACAAAAGGTATCCTGACTCCTGTAGGGCTTTACTCTAAGTCTTGTGTTAACTTGTCTTATGAAAAGTTTTCTGCTAAAAAACGCATTTTTCAAAAACTTCGAGACAAACATAAACTTTGCATTATTCGAATATCACTGTCTGCATTTAACCCCTTTTGTTTGACAGCGAAGAAGTTCATACAGCGAATGTTCGGAGGAACGAAAACTCTCTCGGTAAGTCAAAATCACTTCAAGAGGATAACACTTCCATTACAAATTCCCTTATCAACAAAGGGGCATGACATGTCACAATTCAATTAACCTGGGGCAGTCCAGTCAAGGTCCAACAGATCTTTCAAAGTTCAGTTAACCTGGGGCAGTCCAGTCAAGATTTCAAGAAATCTCTCAATATGCAGGGTAATCTGATTCAAGACTCCTTCTTCACCACTTGGGGCATTCGAATGTCAAAAGTGTTCAACAAATCAACTACAACATTTCCAGATTCGACTCCTGTATCCAGCCAGGGCATATCTGTTGACCATTTCCAGACTCGATTCCTGTATCTAGCCAGGGAACGTCTGAAGAGTTCGAAGATTCGATTCCTGTATCCAGCCAGGGCATATCTGTTGACGACTATTTCCAGATTCGACTCCTGTATCCAGCCAGGGCATATCTGTTGACTACATTTCCAGACTCGATTCCTGTATCTAGCCAGGGAACGTCTGAAGAGTTCAAAGATTCGATTCCTGTATCCAGCCAGGGCATATCTATCAACTATCACCTTTCCAGATTCGACTCCTGTATCCAGCCAGGGCATGTCTGAAGAATTCCAGATCAACACCTGCAACAACCCAGGAAACATCTGTGAACGACCGATTGTAGACCAACACCTGTAATAAACCAGGATTTTATCTACATCACCACTTGGGGCATTCGAATGTCAAAAGTGTTCAAAACCCGATGCAGTTTTTACACAAGCTCATCATCAGGAAGCCCTACACCGGTTCCTCTTCAAGACTTCTGAAACAAGTTTACGGATTCTTCCCAACAACGGACGCTAATCTACCGACTTGTTCAGATTCTTCTCAAGACTTCTGAAAACAGTTCAGGGATTCATCCCATCAACGGATGTTAACCTATCGCTTGTTCAGATTCTTCTCAAAGCTAACCACCACGGAAGATCGTACTCGCCAAAATTCTCCCTGTCCCCAGCGGAGTCAGACTTTTAAACCTTCTCTCCACAGAGTTTTGGGAGGATAAATCTTGAGTTCCCCAGTGAAGTCTCAGGGGTTACTTCCCATCAAACCGAAGACTCTCAATCTGGTCTCCCCGGCATGAGTCTACTAGTTTGGGACTCCCCAGTAGAGGTCATCAGGAATTCTCTTCCCCAGTGATAGCCAAGGATTTATTTTCCCCGGCGGCAGTCAAGATGCTTTTATCTCCAGCCATCTCGGATTCATGTATCCTCGGCAGGATTAGCTCATCAGCTTACATGTGCATTCATTACATTCATATCATAAACATCAATGTCACGTACATTGCATCAAACATCATAACATTGCATACAACTAACCCTTTGCCTTTTCAGGTAAGATCAGTCGACAGACACAGATCATCTCCTGAGATTCATCCAAAAATAGTTCAGATGTGAACCGGACACGGCAACATTTTGATACTTATTCCAGATTCATTCAGACGCATCAGCAGAAACCTTACACCGGTTCCTCTTCAACTTCTCAACTTCTGAAACAAGTTTACGGATTCTTCCCTACAACGGATGTCAATCTACCGATTTGTTCAGACTTTTCTCAACTTCTGAAACAAGTTTACGGATTCTTCCCTACAACGGATGTCAATCTACCGATTTGTTCAGACTCTTCATAGCTTCTGAAACAGTTTACGGATTCTTCCCTACAACGGATGTCAATCTACCGATTTGTTCAGACTCTTCTCAACTTTTGAAGACAGTTTACGGATTCTTCCCTACAATGGATGTCAATCTACCAACTGATTCAGACTCTTCTCAATTTTTGAAAATAGGTTACGGACGCTTCCCAACAACGGATGCTGCTCCATTGCTTGTTCAGTCCCAACTCCTGAAAATAGTTTACAGATTCTCCAGACATGGACGTCAATCTGTTGCTTGTTCAGACCCCAATTCAGAGATATTCCAAAACAGGGATGCCCTTCTGATACTCGTTCAACATCACCATATGGCATCTGTAAGCCCATCCTCCTACCAGCAGTCGCCGAATGGCATCTGTAAGCCCATTCTCAGATGGCATCTCTAAGCCCATCCCCCGACAAAATTCTCTCGCACCAGATGGCATCTCTAAGCCCATCACCAAATGGCATCTTTAAGCCCATTCACCTCCACCGTCACATCGACGAGCGCAAATTTTCTGGGCACATTAGTGTCCAATCTCCTTTTACCTTCAAGTCGCGAAAGGCAAACTTGCCAATCTAACTCTTCAGGTCAAAGAAGATTGAACAGGGGCAACTGTTGTACCCCAAAATTTGCCCTCGCGCTTTTCCACAAGAAATCTCAGCTTCAAACATTTCCTGACTTCTCAAACTGGCTCAAGAATCGGACAGACGGACTTTTCTTGACAGTCAAGCAAAACTAGGGTTTTTACTGATTTTCAGAGCTCTGAATTGTTTCATACAGTGGGCTTAGGGTTTGGTTGATTTTTGGTTCAATTTTGATCAAGCGAGCGTGATTTGGCATTTAATCGGGAATTAAGGTTTTATGGGCATATTCTCAGAAGAATTTAAATTCCACAACACTTTGCGGTTTATTTCAAGATTCGGATTAAAATTCGCGTTATCTTGGTTTAATCAGTAAAAGAGACAGTGGTTTGAATTCAGTACGTTTTGATTGGGCCAGTCAGATACAAGATGCAGTATTGAATTCACAGTGTTTATGTGTTTGATCAGTCTACTTGGATTGACTGCTGCTTTGCTTTGGGTGTTGAATAAGACGGGTTTAATTGGCCAATATTGTTATTATTTAAGTTATTTATTATTCTAAAAAATTGAATGATTGAAATTTATTTTTCAATTGTTTTAATTCTAAGAATTTTAAATAAATAAATAAACAATAAAGAAAATTAGAATTAATTGGATAATTTAAACTTTTATTGATATTTGAATTATTTGTACAAATTGTTGTTTATAATTTAAAATTATGAACAATAATATACATTGATTTAAAATATTACATAGAATAAAAAACTATCCTATTTTCTAATATTCTTCACTCTTCACTCTGCTCCGGTGCTCCATTGTTTTATCTGCAAAAAAGAAACAAGAAAAGTCAGAAAGCAGTTAATAAAAAAAAGACAGATAAAATATTGCTCATCATTAGGGGCCACTGACTGGGATCAGTTGACCCTCTCTGCAAATCACGGGATTTCTCCCGGTTCACAGAGAGGGAAGACTTTTATTCATGAAATGCAAATGTCAAATGCATAATTTCTAAAAATTCAAGCTGCATAGAATCTCAAGTCCAAAGTTCAAACTATATGGTTCAAATCCAATCCCACTTTCCATCAAAAGCAAAAGGCAATTTATTGTCAAAAAACAGAAAATCTATCCCAAGCTGTCAAAAGGGGATTTGGAAAGGATATCAAAATACAAAGTCAAATCCCAAGATATCAAGGAAAAGGAAGTCAGCACACATAAACTGTCAAAAGAGATAAAGATGCAAAATGTGTTATGCAAGTAATCTTATCATCATTTCCCAAGGAGGGCCCCTTCAGAACCATAGTACAGAACAATAATCATATAAAATTCAAAACTGTACTTTAGGAGAGAAGAAAGAGAGATAAAGCAGCAGTAAGCAACTCAGTTCAGCAGACAGTAAGAAAGGAAGAGAAAAAGATATAATCCAAAACTCAGTTCAGCAGCAGGCAGAAGACAGAGGTGAGGAGATAAAAGAGAAAAGATACAAACTCAGTTCAGCAGGCAGGATAGAGAGGTTAGAATAGAAAAAAGTATACAAGCTAAAGCCTCTGAGTTCCAAGAAAGAAAAAACCTGCAAGTTCAAACACACATTCTCAAACACAAACATACTGAACCTATCAAAACTGAAGCACAACCTCCAACCCTGTAAAAAGAACACATCTCAAACCCAAGCCTAAAAAAACCTGATATACAAAACAGTCCAGCATAGCAAGAGAGAAAGAGATATACAAAAATTACTCAGAACCTGTCAAGGCCCATCAACCAGCACCCTGTTCAAACACCCAAACTTTAGCATACAAACTCAAAAGCCTCACCATAAAAAGTTGCATCAGTGAACCATTACCAAGATATAGCATCAAACCTGAAGTATGAACCTTCCATAGCCAAATTTCCTAAACCCACCTTAGGCCTCAGAAGGGGGGCTTCATCATAGGCAAATCAGAAAGATACATCCAAACATAACCCATCCTAAAAACCTCAGAAACCTGTCCAACTCCTAAGCCTCAGAGTTCTTCTTTCCTCATCATAGGCAATACATAGCATCCAAACAAATATACAGCATTCCAGAAGAAGAGGCATTTCAGAAAGCATCACAGTTCAAGATAACACCCAACATCCAATTCAACAAAAGTATTCAAAGCAACCTTCCAAGGCAAATCCATCAGGCCCTCAGTCTACACATCACTGGGCAATAAGGCAAGCAACTCAAGTCATTCAAAGGTCTAAAGGCAAGCAAACGTACAGGAGAGGCAAGTTCATCTCAAGGCAACCATTCAACAAAAATGCTAGACAACTCATAGAAGTCAAACGAGAAGCATACAAATACTCAGGCAACAATAAGCATCAGTGATATAGAAGAAGAGGTAAAGAAGTGAACATATTAGGGTTTCTCAGTACACGTCATCATCAAAACCATAGACAAGCAAATACATTCCAAGGCCACCAACAATTCAAAGGGACGAAAGTAGAAGAGATAAAGATACCAGGAAAGCATCAGAAGCCAAGGGTAAGCATCACTGTTCACGCCGTTCCGGCCTCCTGAGCGCTACTTCTCCACCTTTCCTCCACCTCCAAATATCAGGTAGTATAATCTTCGCCTTCTATCTCTTCTCCTTCACCTCATAAAAAACGAAAAAATAAGAACTTAAAACAACACATGCGAATCCAGAAAAGAAGAAAGAAACATAAGACATTAAAACGAACCTTGTTTCGAAGGCGCTGAGTTCATGTTATGGAGGGAAGAAAGGCGTTGGAATAACGCTGGTGGCCGGAGGAAGCTCAGGAAGCCTAATCGGAGAAGACAAACTCAGCGAACGGCGCCGCCACGAACCCTAAAGCCTTCGTTCTGAACATACCAAATGCCCAACCCTAATTTCGTTCAAGACAACACGGGCCTGACCCGTTCTTAATTGTGCTAAGCCCATTAATCACTAACCCTTTTTTTTTTTATACTTACTTTTTCTTCTTGATAAAACACTAACCCTTTTTCATTTTTATAAAAGAAACAATGTTTACTTTTTTATTTTATTCTTTGTAAAATACTAACTCAATTAAAATACATTTTTAACATACACAATTTATTTCTTGATATTTAATTAAAACATACTTTGCACATTAAATAATAAACATAGATTTTATTGCACCATGACAAATATTGAAATTAATTGTCCTTTAACTTGTTTATAATAAATATTAAAAAAAAATACTTTTCGTTTATTTTGTATATATAATATAATTGAAAATACCTCTTTTTTATAAATTTACTTTTGTACATAAAAATAACAAGATACTTTTTAATTAACTTGAAAATATTTTTAATACATATTGAAATACATTTGTACATATTATACATTTTTTCATACATAATTAAAATTGAAACTCTTTTTTCAGTTAACATTCTTTTTCATACATAACAATTCAATACATTTTTCTAATATTGAAATTCACAAACATTTGGACTAAAATACTTTCCAATTAAAACTTAACATTTTAATCAAAACACTTCATTTTTCTTTTGTACATAATTAAACATACAAAATCAAAGATTCATTTAAAAACATTTCTCTAGGTCAAACCCTAATACGCTTCAACTTCACAATTCACTTGTAAATAATTACACATACATATACACTTGTACACTTACACAAATACCTTCACATTACCCTATACACATTTGTTTATCTTACATTTGATATTCATTTTGATCGCACATTCGATTTGGCTGTAAATTATTGGGTACTATAAGTCTCATCCCCTTTGTACATTTATACCCCCACTCCCGGACACTATTTTGTAATAGCGTAGATTTACGTTCCGCAATTTACAGCTTTCTAATTATACCATGGTTAGACCTAGGGTTTGTATGTACATAAAACCAAACGCTAGATAACCTAATACAAGACAAATACATGTAATCAATACACAATCGCACTTGCACCCCCTAGGGTAATCCCACATGTTGCCTTCCAAAATGGGCCATTGTGATACGGTGGGAGAACTGACTAGTGTTTTGCATTCATATTCGCACTTGTGCGGTTAGCAAGAGTCGCCACCGACTTTTTATTTTATCCTAAAGGAAAGGTTAAAAAGCACAGCAAAAACCTTTTTGAGATATTTCGTGGGTTCGGGGGGTAGATTATAAAAAGGGAAGGTATTAGCACCCTTTTCATCCATGGTTATCCATGGGCTCTTAGGTACTTGCTTAGATCGACATTGCCTTGGTTTTCAATTGTGTGAAATGGTGCTTTGTGGATTGTTTTGAAAATGTTTTTGAAAAGATGCCTTATGTTAGGCTAACCTTGTAACAATTCTTTACTCGAATGTTTTACAAAAGGTGTTTTATCTTTTAAAAAATGTTTCAAGGGTTTGAAAAGTTTGATTCTTGAAAGTGTTGTGGATTGTGGTTTTTGAAAAGAAGGCAAGTGTTTTTGCAAGCTTGATCTCAAGTAACTAAGAGTTTTGTCTACCCTATTGTACTCAAAGGTTTTTGTCATGTTTTAACCCTTTATAACAATTTTGTTCCACCATTGAAATTGATGGACAATCTTGCGTTTAGGAAGTTTATTCGGGACGGGCGCGGGTCATCGTATGGACCACGAATGCAATGGTGCCAAGTGTCTTTGGCAATTTGTTTTGAAGGGACTTGATCACTTTTAATAGGCGACTTTCGAAAGCGTCATCGAGGGACTTATGATCATTTGATTCGTTTTGCCAAAGATACTCGACGTGCAAGCATGGCCCATTTGGAAGGCAACATGTGGGATTACCCTAGGGGGTGCAAGTGTGATTGTGTATTGATTACATGCATTTGTCTTGTATTAGGTTATCTAGCGTTTGATTTTATGTACATACAAACCCTAGGTCTAACCATGGTATAATTGAAAAGCTGTAAATTGCGGAATGTAAATCTACGCTATTACAAAATAATGTCCGGGAGTGGGGGTATAAATGTACAAGGGGATGAGACTTATAGTACCCAATAATTTACAACCAAATCGAATGTCGCGATCAAATGAATATCAAATATAAATGTAAGATAAACATGTGTATAGGATAATATGAATGTGTTTGTGTAAGTGTACAAGTGTATATGTATGTGAATTGTGTAACGAGTGCGAAATGTGAAATTGAGCGTATTAGGGTTTTGACTTAGATAAATGTTTTAATCCGCATTTTTGATTTATATGTTGAATTAAGTACAAAAGAAAAATGAAGGTGCTTTGATTAAATGTTAAGTTTTAATTAAAGAAGCATTTTAGTCAAAATGTTTATGAATTTAAATATTAGAAAAATGAATGTATTTGAATTGGTATGTACAAATGTATATGTTAATTAAAAAGTTCAATTTAATTATGTATAAAAGAATGTGTAATATGTACAAATAATGTTCAAGTTTAAATTAAGAATGTTTCTTTATTTGTTTATATACAACAAAGTATTTAAATTAAAAGAATTGAATTTTGTATTAGAAAAGTGTATTTAAATTATTATGTACAAATGTATTTTAATGCGTATATAAAAATATTTTCAAGTTAATCGAATTAATTATATTATAAAAAATATATTTTTGTTTATTAGAATGATTTTGTAAAAAAGAATGTTTATGTAACATATATAAAAGGTTAGTGTTTAATTGAAAACATTTGGTTAGAACAGAATTAGAGTAATGTTTGTTTTTTTTATAAAAAGAGGTTTAAAGTCTAAATGGGCTTTTAGGGATGATAGGAACGGGTCGAGCCCAGATTTGGGCGTTTGAACGAAATTAGGGTTTCATGCTGTTGGCAATCAGAACGATGGTTAGGGTTAACAGCGGCGTGCTTGTGTTCGTCGTCTCCGATTTAGGCTTCCTGAACGCTTCCTTGAATGCTTCCTCCGGCCACCAGCGTCATTCTCAAACTCTCTTCCCTCCAAGGCGTAAGTTCGCGTCCTCTATACAAGGTTCGTTCTTGATTAATGTTTTCTTCTTCTACTGAATTCGCGTGTTTTTGGGTTCGTTTAAACTGAGTTTTTTAATCATTTATGAGGTGAAGGAAAGGAAGAAAAAGAATACTGCATGCTACCTGATTTTTGGAGATGGAGGAGAGAAGAGTGGTGATGCTTCAGGAGGCCGGAACGGCGTGAGGAAGGCAGTGCTGTGATGAGACTTTGAGCTTGCTTTGCTTCGGGTATTTTCGTTCCTTTACCTTCTTGCTTAGGTTTTTGATGATGAGATTCACTGAGAAACCCTAATGTGCACTTCTTTACCTCTTCTTCTTTATGTCGCTGATGCTTATGATTCTGAACTGGTCTTGAATGCTCTTGAGTTGCTTTTGTCTTGTTGCCTTACTGAGATGCCTGTGATGAAGCTTGCTTCTGAGGCTTGGGGTTTGAATGCTCAGTGTCACAGGGTTGTAGGCTTGGATATTGGTGTTTGATAGGTGTTCTTTGACTTAGGCAGGTTGTGATGCTTTTGAGAATGTGCTATGTGGTGTTGAAGCTGGTACAGTAGGTTTGTTTTTGTGGGCAAGGTTTTGTTTTTTCTGATATTGGTTAGATGACAGGGTATTGGTTTAGCATAAGATGGTGAGGTTATGATTTGGATATCAGGTTTCTTGTTTTTTATAAAGGTTTGGTTCTTGAGTTTTGTATATCCCTCTTCTTATTCTAACCTGCTATGTTGCTCTCTTCTGAACTGATATTTTGCTCCCCTGAACTGTCTATGTTGAACTGTGCTTTTTTGGATTTGTATCTCTGCTGCCTCTGAACTGTCTAATCAAGTTGGCTTTTGATAATCTTTTCCTGTCTTGCTTTTCTTCTGCAGTCTGCTGTGTATTATGCCTATCTTGAACTGTTTTATTGTTTTCTGACTTGCATAATCTCTTTCTTCTGTCTACTGTCTGCTGTGCTGAGTTTTTGGATTATCTCCTTTCTTCTCTCTAACCTGCTATGCTGCTATATTGAACTGTCTTCTGAGTTGAGTTGGCTTTGGTTATGACAGTAGTGGTTTTTAGCTTGGTTCTGAGATGTATATTGTTTCCTTTACTACTTTCTGAACTGTGTACTCTGAACTGCTATGCTTGCCTTTTACCCTGCTGCTGAACTGTCTTGGCCTTATCTCTCTTTTCTTCTCTATTGTCTGCTGTGAACTGCTATATCTCTGCTATGCTTTATCTCTTTTCCTTCTCTCAAAGTACAGCTTAAGATTTTATATGATATTTATCTGTACTGTTCTGAAGGGGCTGACTAGGGAAATGATGAAAAAGATAGTTTTGCTTGCATAATACATCTTGCATCCCCTTTTGACAGTTTGTGTAGATTTTCTGCTTTTTGATATCTTGGCAAAAGTCTTTCCATGACAGCTTTGAGTACTTTTCCTGATTTTCTTTGAGTGGACTTTCAGTTTAGATTTGAAATACATGGTTTGAATTGGACATTGAGATTCTATGCAGTTTGCAATTTTTTTAGAAACTATGCATTTTTGACATTTGCATTTCATGAGATAAAATAATCTTCCCTCTCTGTGAACCGGGAGAAATCCCGTGATTTGCAGAGAGGGCAACTGATCCCAGTCAGTGGCCCCTAATGATGAGCATTTTTATCCGTCTCTGCTAATTTTAATTCTTTCTGACTTTCTTATTTCTTTTTGCAGATGAAAGATGGAATGCCGGAGCGGAGTGAAGAATGAAGAGTATTTAGAAAATAGGATATTTTTTCATTCTATTGTAATATTAAATTAAATGTAAATTATTGTTTGTAATAAACAACAATTTGTACAAATAATTTAAATATCAATAAAAATTCAAATTATCTAATTAATTCTAATTTCCTTATTGTTTATTTATTTATTTAAAATTCTTAGAATTAAAACAATTGAAAAATAAATTCAATCATTTTAGTTTCAGAATAATAAATAACTAAAATAAAACAACATTGATCCAATAAACCTGTCTTATCCAACATCCAAAGCAACGCAGCCATTAACCCAGATAGACTGATCAAACACATGAACACTGTGAATTCCAAAACTGCATCTTGCATCTGACTGGCCCAATCAAAACGTACTGAATTCAAACCACCGTCTCTTTTGCTGATCAAACCAAGATAACGCGAATTTTAATCTGAATCTCGAAATAAATCGCAAAGCGCTGTTGAATTCAAATTCTTCTGAGAATATGCCCATAAAACCCTAATTCCCGATTAAATGCCAAATCACGCTCGCTTGATCAAAATTGAACCAAAAATCAATCAAACCCTAAGCCCACTGTATGAAACAATTCAGAATTCTGAAAATCAGTAAAAACCCTAGTTTCGCTTGACTGTCAAAAAAGGTCCGTTTGTACGATTCTTGAGCCAGTTTGAGAAGTCAGGAAATGTTTGAAGCTGAGATTTCTTGTGGAAAAGCGCGAGGGCAAATTTTGGGGTACAACAGTTGCCCCTGTCCAATCTTCTTTGACCTGAAGAGTTAGGTTGGCAAGTTTGCCTTTCGCGACTTGAAGGTAAAAGGAGATTGAACACTAATGTGCCCAGAAAATTTGCGCTCGTCGATGCGACGGTGGAGGTGAATGGGCTTAAAGATGCCATTTGGTGATGGGCTTAAAGATGCCATCTGGTGCGAGAGAACTTTGTCGGGGGATGGGCTTAGGGATGCCATCTGAGAAGGGGCTTGCAGATGCCATTCGACGACTGCTGGTAGGAGGATGGGCTTATAGATGCCATATGGTGATGTTGAACTGTACGTCAATGGTAAGTGGACGAGTATCAGAAGGGCATCCCTGTTTTGGAATATCTCTGAATTGGGGTCTGAACAAGCAACAGATTGATGTCCGTGTCTGGAGAATCTGTAAACTACTTTCAAGAGTTGGGACTGAACAAGCAATGGAGTAGCATCCGTTGTTGGGAAGCGTCCGTGACCTATTTTCAAAAATTGAGAAGAGTCTGAATCAGTCGGTAGATTGACCTCCGTTGTAGGGAAGAATCCGTAAACTGTCTTCAAAAGTTTGAGAAGAGTCTGAACAAATCGGTAGATTGACATCCGTTGTAGGGAAGAATCCGTAAACTTGTTTCAGAAGTTGAGAAGTTGAAGAGGAACCGGTGTAAGGTTTCTGCTGATGCGTCTGAATGAACCTGGAATAAGTATCAGAATGTTGCCGTGTCCGGGTCACATCTGAACTATGTTTTTGGATGAATCCTGGGAGTTGATTTGTGTCTGTCGACTGATCTTACCTGAAAAGGCAAAGGGTTAGTTGTATGCAATGTTATGATGCAATGCATGTGACATTTAATGTTTATGATATGAATGTAATGAGTGCACATGTAAGCTGATGAGCTAATCCTGCCAAGGATACATGATTCCGAGATGGCTGAAGATAAAAGCGTCTTGACCGCTGCCGGGGAAAATAAATCCTTGGCTGTCACTGGGGAAGAGAATTCCTGATGACCTCTACTGGGGAGCTCCAACTAGTGGACTCATACCGGGGAGACCAGATTGAGAGTCTTTGGTTTGATGGGAGGTAACCCTGGAGACTTCACTGGGGAACTCAAGATTGCTTCCTTAAAACTCTTGTGGGGAGAAGGTTTAAAAGTCTGACTCCGCTGGGGATTGAAGGAATTCCGCTGGGGATAGGGAGAATCCTGGCGAGCGCGATCTTCCGTGGTTGTTAGCTTTGAGAAGAATCTGAACAAGCGATAGGTTAACATCCGTTTACTTGGAGAACCCGTAAACTGTTTTCAGAAATCTTGAAGTTGAGTCAGCAATAGAATAACATCCGTTGTTGGGAAGCGTCCGTAAACTGTCTTCGAAAGTTGCATCTGAACAAGTTGATAGATTAACATCCGTTGTTGGGATGAATCCAATGAACTGTTTTCAGAAGTCTTGATAAGAATCTGAACGAGTCGGTAGATTGGCGTCCGTTGTTGGGAAGAATCCGTAAACTGTTTCAGAAGTCTTGGAGAGGAATCAGCAATAGAACAACATCCGTTGTTGGGAAGCGTCCGTAAACTGAATTCAAAGGTTGCATCTGAACAAGTTGATAGATTAACATCCGTTGTTGGGATGAATCCATGAACTGTTTTCAGAAGTCTTGATAAGAATCTGAACAAGTCGGTAGATTGGCGTCCGTTGTTGGGAAGAATCCGTAAACTGTTTCAGAAGTCTTGGAGAGGAATCAGCAATAGAACAACATCCGTTGTTGGGAAGCGTCCGTAAACTGAATTCAAAGGTTGCATCTGAACAAGTTGATAGATTAACATCCGTTGTTGGGATGAATCCATGAACTGTTTTCAGAAGTCTTGATAAGAATCTGAACAAGTCGGTAGATTGGCGTCCGTTGTTGGAGAACCCGTAAACTGTTTTCAGAAATCTTGAAGTTGAATCAGCAATAGAATAACATCCGTTGTTGGGAAGCGTCCGTAAACTGAATTCAAAGGTTGCATCTGAACAAGTTGATAGATTAACATCCGTTGTTGGGATGAATCCATGAACTGTTTTCAGAAGTCTTGATAAGAATCTGAACAAGTCGGTAGATTGGCGTCCGTTGTTGGGAAGAATCCGTAAACTGTTTGAGAAGTCTTGAAGGGGAACCGGTGTAGGGTTTCCTGATGATGAGCTTGTGTAAAACTGCATCGGGTTTTGAACACTTTTGACATTCGAATGCCCCAAGTGGTGATGTAGATAAATCCTGGCTTATTACAGGTGTTGGTCTAACATCGGTTGTTCACAGATGTTTCCTGGGTTATTGCAGGTGTTGATCTGGAATTCTTCAGACATGCCCTGGCTGGATACAGGAGTCGAATCTGGAAAGGTGATAGTTGATAGATATGCCCTGGCAGGATACAGGAATCGAATCTTCAAACTCTTCAGACATGCCCTGGCTGGATACAGGAATCGAGTCTGGAAATGTAGTTAACAGATATGCCCTGGCTGGATACAGGAGTCGAATCTGGAAATAGTCGTCAACAGATATGCCCTGGCTGGATACAGGAATCGAATCTTCGAACTCTTCAGACGTGCCCTGGCTAGATACAGGAATCGAGTCTGGAAATGTAGTTAACAGATATGCCCTGGCTGGATACAGGAGTCGAATCTGGAAATGTTGTAGTTGATTTGTTGAACACTTTTGACATTCGAATGCCCCAAGGGAAGGTATTAGCACCCTTTTCATCCATGGTTATCCATGGGCTCTTAGTTACTTGGTTTTTTAGATCACTTGCCTTGTTTTTCGATTGCTTGAAAATGGTGTGTGTGTGTGTGTTTTTGAAAATGTTTTGGAAGAAGATGCCTTGTCTTAGGCTACCAATGTATTTGACTCGTGTTTGAGTGTTTTACAAAAGTGTGAATCTTTTCGAAAAGATGTTTTCAAATGTTTTTGAGAGTTTGTTTGAAAGTGTTGTGGATTGTGGTTTTTGAAAAGAAGGCAAGTGTTTTTGCAAGTTTGATCTCAAGTAACTAAGAATTTTTGTCTACCCTATTGTTCTCAAAGGTTTTTTGTCATGTTTTAACCCTTTTTAACAATTTTGTTCCACCATTGAAATTGATGGACAATCTTGCGTTTAGGAAGCTTATTCGGGACGGGCGCGGGTCATCGTATGGACCATGAATGCAATGATGCCAAGTGTCTTTGGCAATTTGTTTTGAAGGGACTATGATCATTCCGTTTAGACAACACTTTGAGACTTATGATCATTTGATTTGTTTTGCCAAAGATACTCGACGTGCAAGCATGGCTGTTGTACCCCAAAATTTGCCCTCGCGCTTTTCCACAAGAAATCTCAGCTTCAAACATTTCCTGACTTCTCAAACTGGCTCAAGAATCGTACAAACGGACCTTTTTTGACAGTCAAGCGAAACTAGGGTTTTTACTGATTTTCAGAATTCTGAATTGTTTCATACCATGGATGCAGGGTAATCTGATTCAAGACTCCTTCTTCACCACTTGGGGCATTCGAATGTCAAAAGTGTTCAACAAATCAACTACAACATTTCCAGATTCGACTCCTGTATCCAGCCAGGGCATATCTGTTGACCATTTCCAGACTCGATTCCTGTATCTAGCCAGGGAACGTCTGAAGAGTTCGAAGATTCGATTCCTGTATCCAGCCAGGGCATATCTGTTGACGACTATTTCCAGATTCGACTCCTGTATCCAGCCAGGGCATATCTGTTGACTACATTTCCAGACTCGATTCCTGTATCTAGCCAGGGAACGTCTGAAGAGTTCAAAGATTCGATTCCTGTATCCAGCCAGGGCATATCTATCAACTATCACCTTTCCAGATTCGACTCCTGTATCCAGCCAGGGCATGTCTGAAGAATTCCAGATCAACACCTGCAACAACCCAGGAAACATCTGTGAATGACCGATTGTAGACCAACACCTGTAATAAACCAGGATTTTATCTACATCACCACTTGGGGCATTCGAATGTCAAAAGTGTTCAAAACCCGATGCAGTTTTTACACAAGCTCATCATCAGGAAGCCCTACACCGGTTCCTCTTCAAGACTTCTGAAACAAGTTTACGGATTCTTCCCAACAACGGACGCTAATCTACCGACTTGTTCAGATTCTTCTCAAGACTTCTGAAAACAGTTCAGGGATTCATCCCATCAACGGATGTTAACCTATCGCTTGTTCAGATTCTTCTCAAAGCTAACCACCACGGAAGATCGTACTCGCCAAAATTCTCCCTGTCCCCAGCGGAGTCAGACTTTTAAACCTTCTCTCCACAGAGTTTTGGGAGGATAAATCTTGAGTTCCCCAGTGAAGTCTCAGGGGTTACTTCCCATCAAACCGAAGACTCTCAATCTGGTCTCCCCGGCATGAGTCTACTAGTTTGGGACTCCCCAGTAGAGGTCATCAGGAATTCTCTTCCCCAGTGATAGCCAAGGATTTATTTTCCCCGGCGGCAGTCAAGATGCTTTTATCTCCAGCCATTTCGGATTCATGTATCCTCGGCAGGATTAGCTCATCAGCTTACATGTGCATTCATTACATTCATATCATAAACATCAATGTCACGTACATTGCATCAAACATCATAACATTGCATACAACTAACCCTTTGCCTTTTCAGGTAAGATCAGTCGACAGACACAGATCATCTCCTGAGATTCATCCAAAAATAGTTCAGATGTGACCCGGACACGGCAACATTTTGATACTTATTCCAGATTCATTCAGACGCATCAGCAGAAACCTTACACCGGTTCCTCTTCAACTTCTCAACTTCTGAAACAAGTTTACGGATTCTTCCCTACAACGGATGTCAATCTACCGATTTGTTCAGACTTTTCTCAACTTCTGAAACAAGTTTACGGATTCTTCCCTACAACGGATGTCAATCTACCGATTTGTTCAGACTCTTCATAGCTTCTGAAACAGTTTACGGATTCTTCCCTACAACGGATGTCAATCTACCGATTTGTTCAGACTCTTCTCAACTTTTGAAGACAGTTTACGGATTCTTCCCTACAATGGATGTCAATCTACCAACTGATTCAGACTCTTCTCAATTTTTGAAAATAGGTTACGGACGCTTCCCAACAACGGATGCTGCTCCATTGCTTGTTCAGTCCCAACTCCTGAAAATAGTTTACAGATTCTCCAGACATGGACGTCAATCTGTTGCTTGTTCAGACCCCAATTCAGAGATATTCCAAAACAGGGATGCCCTTCTGATACTCGTTCAACATCACCATATGGCATCTGTAAGCCCATCCTCCTACCAGCAGTCGCCGAATGGCATCTGTAAGCCCATTCTCAGATGGCATCTCTAAGCCCATCCCCCGACAAAATTCTCTCGCACCAGATGGCATCTCTAAGCCCATCACCAAATGGCATCTTTAAGCCCATTCACCTCCACCGTCACATCGACGAGCGCAAATTTTCTGGGCACATTAGTGTCCAATCTCCTTTTACCTTCAAGTCGCGAAAGGCAAACTTGCCAATCTAACTCTTCAGGTCAAAGAAGATTGAACAGGGGCAACTGTTGTACCCCAAAATTTGCCCTCGCGCTTTTCCACAAGAAATCTCAGCTTCAAACATTTCCTGACTTCTCAAACTGGCTCAAGAATCGGACAGACGGACTTTTCTTGACAGTCAAGCAAAACTAGGGTTTTTACTGATTTTCAGAGCTCTGAATTGTTTCATACAGTGGGCTTAGGGTTTGGTTGATTTTTGGTTCAATTTTGATCAAGCGAGCGTGATTTGGCATTTAATCGGGAATTAAGGTTTTATGGGCATATTCTCAGAAGAATTTAAATTCCACAACACTTTGCGGTTTATTTCAAGATTCGGATTAAAATTCGCGTTATCTTGGTTTAATCAGTAAAAGAGACAGTGGTTTGAATTCAGTACGTTTTGATTGGGCCAGTCAGATACAAGATGCAGTATTGAATTCACAGTGTTTATGTGTTTGATCAGTCTACTTGGATTGACTGCTGCTTTGCTTTGGGTGTTGAATAAGACGGGTTTAATTGGCCAATATTGTTATTATTTAAGTTATTTATTATTCTAAAAAATTGAATGATTGAAATTTATTTTTCAATTGTTTTAATTCTAAGAATTTTAAATAAATAAATAAACAATAAAGAAAATTAGAATTAATTGGATAATTTAAACTTTTATTGATATTTGAATTATTTGTACAAATTGTTGTTTATAATTTAAAATTATGAACAATAATATACATTGATTTAAAATATTACATAGAATAAAAAACTATCCTATTTTCTAATATTCTTCACTCTTCACTCTGCTCCGGTGCTCCATTGTTTTATCTGCAAAAAAGAAACAAGAAAAGTCAGAAAGCAGTTAATAAAAAAAAGACAGATAAAATATTGCTCATCATTAGGGGCCACTGACTGGGATCAGTTGACCCTCTCTGCAAATCACGGGATTTCTCCCGGTTCACAGAGAGGGAAGACTTTTATTCATGAAATGCAAATGTCAAATGCATAATTTCTAAAAATTCAAGCTGCATAGAATCTCAAGTCCAAAGTTCAAACTATATGGTTCAAATCCAATCCCACTTTCCATCAAAAGCAAAAGGCAATTTATTGTCAAAAAACAGAAAATCTATCCCAAGCTGTCAAAAGGGGATTTGGAAAGGATATCAAAATACAAAGTCAAATCCCAAGATATCAAGGAAAAGGAAGTCAGCACACATAAACTGTCAAAAGAGATAAAGATGCAAAATGTGTTATGCAAGTAATCTTATCATCATTTCCCAAGGAGGGCCCCTTCAGAACCATAGTACAGAACAATAATCATATAAAATTCAAAACTGTACTTTAGGAGAGAAGAAAGAGAGATAAAGCAGCAGTAAGCAACTCAGTTCAGCAGACAGTAAGAAAGGAAGAGAAAAAGATATAATCCAAAACTCAGTTCAGCAGCAGGCAGAAGACAGAGGTGAGGAGATAAAAGAGAAAAGATACAAACTCAGTTCAGCAGGCAGGATAGAGAGGTTAGAATAGAAAAAAGTATACAAGCTAAAGCCTCTGAGTTCCAAGAAAGAAAAAACCTGCAAGTTCAAACACACATTCTCAAACACAAACATACTGAACCTATCAAAACTGAAGCACAACCTCCAACCCTGTAAAAAGAACACATCTCAAACCCAAGCCTAAAAAAACCTGATATACAAAACAGTCCAGCATAGCAAGAGAGAAAGAGATATACAAAAATTACTCAGAACCTGTCAAGGCCCATCAACCAGCACCCTGTTCAAACACCCAAACTTTAGCATACAAACTCAAAAGCCTCACCATAAAAAGTTGCATCAGTGAACCATTACCAAGATATAGCATCAAACCTGAAGTATGAACCTTCCATAGCCAAATTTCCTAAACCCACCTTAGGCCTCAGAAGGGGGGCTTCATCATAGGCAAATCAGAAAGATACATCCAAACATAACCCATCCTAAAAACCTCAGAAACCTGTCCAACTCCTAAGCCTCAGAGTTCTTCTTTCCTCATCATAGGCAATACATAGCATCCAAACAAATATACAGCATTCCAGAAGAAGAGGCATTTCAGAAAGCATCACAGTTCAAGATAACACCCAACATCCAATTCAACAAAAGTATTCAAAGCAACCTTCCAAGGCAAATCCATCAGGCCCTCAGTCTACACATCACTGGGCAATAAGGCAAGCAACTCAAGTCATTCAAAGGTCTAAAGGCAAGCAAACGTACAGGAGAGGCAAGTTCATCTCAAGGCAACCATTCAACAAAAATGCTAGACAACTCATAGAAGTCAAACGAGAAGCATACAAATACTCAGGCAACAATAAGCATCAGTGATATAGAAGAAGAGGTAAAGAAGTGAACATATTAGGGTTTCTCAGTACACGTCATCATCAAAACCATAGACAAGCAAATACATTCCAAGGCCACCAACAATTCAAAGGGACGAAAGTAGAAGAGATAAAGATACCAGGAAAGCATCAGAAGCCAAGGGTAAGCATCACTGTTCACGCCGTTCCGGCCTCCTGAGCGCTACTTCTCCACCTTTCCTCCACCTCCAAATATCAGGTAGTATAATCTTCGCCTTCTATCTCTTCTCCTTCACCTCATAAAAAACGAAAAAATAAGAACTTAAAACAACACATGCGAATCCAGAAAAGAAGAAAGAAACATAAGACATTAAAACGAACCTTGTTTCGAAGGCGCTGAGTTCATGTTATGGAGGGAAGAAAGGCGTTGGAATAACGCTGGTGGCCGGAGGAAGCTCAGGAAGCCTAATCGGAGAAGACAAACTCAGCGAACGGCGCCGCCACGAACCCTAAAGCCTTCGTTCTGAACATACCAAATGCCCAACCCTAATTTCGTTCAAGACAACACGGGCCTGACCCGTTCTTAATTGTGCTAAGCCCATTAATCACTAACCCTTTTTTTTTTTTATACTTACTTTTTCTTCTTGATAAAACACTAACCCTTTTTCATTTTTATAAAAGAAACAATGTTTACTTTTTTATTTTATTCTTTGTAAAATACTAACTCAATTAAAATACATTTTTAACATACACAATTTATTTCTTGATATTTAATTAAAACATACTTTGCACATTAAATAATAAACATAGATTTTATTGCACCATGACAAATATTGAAATTAATTGTCCTTTAACTTGTTTATAATAAATATTAAAAAAAAATACTTTTCGTTTATTTTGTATATATAATATAATTGAAAATACCTCTTTTTTATAAATTTACTTTTGTACATAAAAATAACAAGATACTTTTTAATTAACTTGAAAATATTTTTAATACATATTGAAATACATTTGTACATATTATACATTTTTTCATACATAATTAAAATTGAAACTCTTTTTTCAGTTAACATTCTTTTTCATACATAACAATTCAATACATTTTTCTAATATTGAAATTCACAAACATTTGGACTAAAATACTTTCCAATTAAAACTTAACATTTTAATCAAAACACTTCATTTTTCTTTTGTACATAATTAAACATACAAAATCAAAGATTCATTTAAAAACATTTCTCTAGGTCAAACCCTAATACGCTTCAACTTCACAATTCACTTGTAAATAATTACACATACATATACACTTGTACACTTACACAAATACCTTCACATTACCCTATACACATTTGTTTATCTTACATTTGATATTCATTTTGATCGCACATTCGATTTGGCTGTAAATTATTGGGTACTATAAGTCTCATCCCCTTTGTACATTTATACCCCCACTCCCGGACACTATTTTGTAATAGCGTAGATTTACGTTCCGCAATTTACAGCTTTCTAATTATACCATGGTTAGACCTAGGGTTTGTATGTACATAAAACCAAACGCTAGATAACCTAATACAAGACAAATACATGTAATCAATACACAATCGCACTTGCACCCCCTAGGGTAATCCCACATGTTGCCTTCCAAAATGGGCCATTGTGATACGGTGGGAGAACTGACTAGTGTTTTGCATTCATATTCGCACTTGTGCGGTTAGCAAGAGTCGCCACCGACTTTTTATTTTATCCTAAAGGAAAGGTTAAAAAGCACAGCAAAAACCTTTTTGAGATATTTCGTGGGTTCGGGGGGTAGATTATAAAAAGGGAAGGTATTAGCACCCTTTTCATCCATGGTTATCCATGGGCTCTTAGGTACTTGCTTAGATCGACATTGCCTTGGTTTTCAATTGTGTGAAATGGTGCTTTGTGGATTGTTTTGAAAATGTTTTTGAAAAGATGCCTTATGTTAGGCTAACCTTGTAACAATTCTTTACTCGAATGTTTTACAAAAGGTGTTTTATCTTTTAAAAAATGTTTCAAGGGTTTGAAAAGTTTGATTCTTGAAAGTGTTGTGGATTGTGGTTTTTGAAAAGAAGGCAAGTGTTTTTGCAAGCTTGATCTCAAGTAACTAAGAGTTTTGTCTACCCTATTGTACTCAAAGGTTTTTGTCATGTTTTAACCCTTTATAACAATTTTGTTCCACCATTGAAATTGATGGACAATCTTGCGTTTAGGAAGTTTATTCGGGACGGGCGCGGGTCATCGTATGGACCACGAATGCAATGGTGCCAAGTGTCTTTGGCAATTTGTTTTGAAGGGACTTGATCACTTTTAATAGGCGACTTTCGAAAGCGTCATCGAGGGACTTATGATCATTTGATTCGTTTTGCCAAAGATACTCGACGTGCAAGCATGGCCCATTTGGAAGGCAACATGTGGGATTACCCTAGGGGGTGCAAGTGTGATTGTGTATTGATTACATGCATTTGTCTTGTATTAGGTTATCTAGCGTTTGATTTTATGTACATACAAACCCTAGGTCTAACCATGGTATAATTGAAAAGCTGTAAATTGCGGAATGTAAATCTACGCTATTACAAAATAATGTCCGGGAGTGGGGGTATAAATGTACAAGGGGATGAGACTTATAGTACCCAATAATTTACAACCAAATCGAATGTCGCGATCAAATGAATATCAAATATAAATGTAAGATAAACATGTGTATAGGATAATATGAATGTGTTTGTGTAAGTGTACAAGTGTATATGTATGTGAATTGTGTAACGAGTGCGAAATGTGAAATTGAGCGTATTAGGGTTTTGACTTAGATAAATGTTTTAATCCGCATTTTTGATTTATATGTTGAATTAAGTACAAAAGAAAAATGAAGGTGCTTTGATTAAATGTTAAGTTTTAATTAAAGAAGCATTTTAGTCAAAATGTTTATGAATTTAAATATTAGAAAAATGAATGTATTTGAATTGGTATGTACAAATGTATATGTTAATTAAAAAGTTCAATTTAATTATGTATAAAAGAATGTGTAATATGTACAAATAATGTTCAAGTTTAAATTAAGAATGTTTCTTTATTTGTTTATATACAACAAAGTATTTAAATTAAAAGAATTGAATTTTGTATTAGAAAAGTGTATTTAAATTATTATGTACAAATGTATTTTAATGCGTATATAAAAATATTTTCAAGTTAATCGAATTAATTATATTATAAAAAATATATTTTTGTTTATTAGAATGATTTTGTAAAAAAGAATGTTTATGTAACATATATAAAAGGTTAGTGTTTAATTGAAAACATTTGGTTAGAACAGAATTAGAGTAATGTTTGTTTTTTTTATAAAAAGAGGTTTAAAGTCTAAATGGGCTTTTAGGGATGATAGGAACGGGTCGAGCCCAGATTTGGGCGTTTGAACGAAATTAGGGTTTCATGCTGTTGGCAATCAGAACGATGGTTAGGGTTAACAGCGGCGTGCTTGTGTTCGTCGTCTCCGATTTAGGCTTCCTGAACGCTTCCTTGAATGCTTCCTCCGGCCACCAGCGTCATTCTCAAACTCTCTTCCCTCCAAGGCGTAAGTTCGCGTCCTCTATACAAGGTTCGTTCTTGATTAATGTTTTCTTCTTCTACTGAATTCGCGTGTTTTTGGGTTCGTTTAAACTGAGTTTTTTAATCATTTATGAGGTGAAGGAAAGGAAGAAAAAGAATACTGCATGCTACCTGATTTTTGGAGATGGAGGAGAGAAGAGTGGTGATGCTTCAGGAGGCCGGAACGGCGTGAGGAAGGCAGTGCTGTGATGAGACTTTGAGCTTGCTTTGCTTCGGGTATTTTCGTTCCTTTACCTTCTTGCTTAGGTTTTTGATGATGAGATTCACTGAGAAACCCTAATGTGCACTTCTTTACCTCTTCTTCTTTATGTCGCTGATGCTTATGATTCTGAACTGGTCTTGAATGCTCTTGAGTTGCTTTTGTGTTGTTGCCTTACTGAGATGCCTGTGATGAAGCTTGCTTCTGAGGCTTGGGGTTTGAATGCTCAGTGTCACAGGGTTGTAGGCTTGGATATTGGTGTTTGATAGGTGTTCTTTGACTTAGGCAGGTTGTGATGCTTTTGAGAATGTGCTATGTGGTGTTGAAGCTGGTACAGTAGGTTTGTTTTTGTGGGCAAGGTTTTGTTTTTTCTGATATTGGTTAGATGACAGGGTATTGGTTTAGCATAAGATGGTGAGGTTATGATTTGGATATCAGGTTTCTTGTTTTTTATAAAGGTTTGGTTCTTGAGTTTTGTATATCCCTCTTCTTATTCTAACCTGCTATGTTGCTCTCTTCTGAACTGATATTTTGCTCCCCTGAACTGTCTATGTTGAACTGTGCTTTTTTGGATTTGTATCTCTGCTGCCTCTGAACTGTCTAATCAAGTTGGCTTTTGATAATCTTTTCCTGTCTTGCTTTTCTTCTGCAGTCTGCTGTGTATTATGCCTATCTTGAACTGTTTTATTGTTTTCTGACTTGCATAATCTCTTTCTTCTGTCTACTGTCTGCTGTGCTGAGTTTTTGGATTATCTCCTTTCTTCTCTCTAACCTGCTATGCTGCTATATTGAACTGTCTTCTGAGTTGAGTTGGCTTTGGTTATGACAGTAGTGGTTTTTAGCTTGGTTCTGAGATGTATATTGTTTCCTTTACTACTTTCTGAACTGTGTACTCTGAACTGCTATGCTTGCCTTTTACCCTGCTGCTGAACTGTCTTGGCCTTATCTCTCTTTTCTTCTCTATTGTCTGCTGTGAACTGCTATATCTCTGCTATGCTTTATCTCTTTTCCTTCTCTCAAAGTACAGCTTAAGATTTTATATGATATTTATCTGTACTGTTCTGAAGGGGCTGACTAGGGAAATGATGAAAAAGATAGTTTTGCTTGCATAATACATCTTGCATCCCCTTTTGACAGTTTGTGTAGATTTTCTGCTTTTTGATATCTTGGCAAAAGTCTTTCCATGACAGCTTTGAGTACTTTTCCTGATTTTCTTTGAGTGGACTTTCAGTTTAGATTTGAAATACATGGTTTGAATTGGACATTGAGATTCTATGCAGTTTGCAATTTTTTTAGAAACTATGCATTTTTGACATTTGCATTTCATGAGATAAAATAATCTTCCCTCTCTGTGAACCGGGAGAAATCCCGTGATTTGCAGAGAGGGCAACTGATCCCAGTCAGTGGCCCCTAATGATGAGCATTTTTATCCGTCTCTGCTAATTTTAATTCTTTCTGACTTTCTTATTTCTTTTTGCAGATGAAAGGGTGAATGCCGGAGCGGAGTGAAGAATGAAGAGTATTTAGAAAATAGGATATTTTTTCATTCTATTGTAATATTAAATTAAATGTAAATTATTGTTTGTAATAAACAACAATTTGTACAAATAATTTAAATATCAATAAAAATTCAAATTATCTAATTAATTCTAATTTCCTTATTGTTTATTTATTTATTTAAAATTCTTAGAATTAAAACAATTGAAAAATAAATTCAATCATTTTAGTTTCAGAATAATAAATAACTAAAATAAAACAACATTGATCCAATAAACCTGTCTTATCCAACATCCAAAGCAACGCAGCCATTAACCCAGATAGACTGATCAAACACATGAACACTGTGAATTCCAAAACTGCATCTTGCATCTGACTGGCCCAATCAAAACGTACTGAATTCAAACCACCGTCTCTTTTGCTGATCAAACCAAGATAACGCGAATTTTAATCCGAATCTCGAAATAAATCGCAAAGCGCTGTTGAATTCAAATTCTTCTGAGAATATGCCCATAAAACCCTAATTCCCGATTAAATGCCAAATCACGCTCGCTTGATCAAAATTGAACCAAAAATCAATCAAACCCTAAGCCCACTGTATGAAACAATTCAGAATTCTGAAAATCAGTAAAAACCCTAGTTTCGCTTGACTGTCAAAAAAGGTCCGTTTGTACGATTCTTGAGCCAGTTTGAGAAGTCAGGAAATGTTTGAAGCTGAGATTTCTTGTGGAAAAGCGCGAGGGCAAATTTTGGGGTACAACAGCCATGCTTGCACGTCGAGTATCTTTGGCAAAACAAATCAAATGATCATAAGTCTCAAAGTGTTGTCTAAACGGAATGATCATAGTCCCTTCAAAACAAATTGCCAAAGACACTTGGCATCATTGCATTCATGGTCCATACGATGACCCGCGCCCGTCCCGAATAAGCTTCCTAAACGCAAGATTGTCCATCAATTTCAATGGTGGAACAAAATTGTTAAAAAGGGTTAAAACATGACAAAAAACCTTTGAGAACAATAGGGTAGACAAAAATTCTTAGTTACTTGAGATCAAACTTGCAAAAACACTTGCCTTCTTTTCAAAAACCACAATCCACAACACTTTCAAACAAACTCTCAAAAACATTTGAAAACATCTTTTCGAAAAGATTCACACTTTTGTAAAACACTCAAACACGAGTCAAATACATTGGTAGCCTAAGACAAGGCATCTTCTTCCAAAACATTTTCAAAAACACACACACACACACCATTTTCAAGCAATCGAAAAACAAGGCAAGTGATCTAAAAAACCAAGTAACTAAGAGCCCATGGATAACCATGGATGAAAAGGGTGCTAATACCTTCCCTTTTCATAATCTACCCCCCGAACCCACGAAATATCTCAAAAGGTTTTTGCTGTGCTTTTTTAACCTTTCCTTTAGGATAAAATAAAAAGTCGGTGGCGACTCTTGCTAACCGCAACATTTGCAAATACAAACGCAAAACCTCAAGTCAGTTCTCCCACCGTACCATAAATTGTAACAAATATTTAAAGATGAATAAAAATTCCTTTTAACCAATTAATTCTTTTTATTCTTTCCAATTGTTTATTTATTATTTATAATTCTTTAAATTATAATAATTGAAAATAAATTCCAACCATTTAACTCAGAATAATAAATAATCCATAAACGTCCGGTATCTTGAATAATCAAAGTAATGCACCGTCAAATTATACATGCCCAAATGTCTTTTCTTCTCACTGATTTAGTCAAACATTGCAAACTAAGCCCAAATGCCTCAGTCCATATCTCGGAATAACTTGAAAAGCACTGTAGAATTTAAATCTTTCTGAGAGATCTGCGCATAAACCCTAGTTCCTGATCAAATGCCAAAGAAGCGTTCGCCTGATCAAAATTGAGCCAAAATCAACCAAAACCCTAAACCAACTGTTTGAATTGTTCCAGAGCCATGAAAATCAATGAAGACCCTAACTTTGTCTGACTGACGAGAAAAGTTTGTTTGACCGATTCTTGAGCCAATCTGAAAAATCAGGAAAAGCCTGAAGATGTGATTTCTCGTGGAAAAATGCGAGGGCAAATTTTGGGGTACAACAGATACCAATCTGGTGTTCATTCTCCTGATTTTAAACAAACAGTCTTGAATGGAATCTTTAAGCCCATATCCATCAAGATTCTACCATCTCCAAATGGCATCTTTAAGCCCATTCCCTCAGCTACATTTTGACGAGTGCAAATTTACGAGCACTCTAGTGTCCAATCATCTTTTACCTTCGAGTCACGAAAGGCAAACTCGCCAATCTAACTCTTCAGGTTCAAGAAGATTTAACAGGGGCAGCTATTGTACCCTAAAATTTGCCCTCTCATTTTATCAAGATTTCCCCTCACAAGACTCTTTGAACTCCAGGCAAGATTAGGGTTTGCTCTGCTCAAGGCATCTCCTTGCACTGATGACCTAAATTAGGTTTTGAGCTTGCACAGAGATTTTTGGACTTTCAATGCTCAAAGTGACTTTCATACTTCATGTTGGACTTATAAGATTGCCCCTACCAATTTTCAAGCCTTGAATCAAATTTTTGCCCAATCAATTAGACAGTTGACCTAGAAATCAATTGTATTGGGGAAAAAGTCAATTATGGCCAATTTACAGTCAAACCTCATAATTTTTGATCCACATCAACATTATGAACTCATATGAACCATTTGATCAAGTTAGGACCACAACTCCTCAATAAATTTGATCAGATCATCAAAAGGGCAAAATGGTCATTTTTAGGGTTTTGACTGCAGAAAGGGCAATTTCTGATTTTTAACCTAGCCAATGGCAAATTGGGTTCAAGCATGGATTCAAGGACTCAAAGTTTCACCTATCTTCAATGGCAAATAGGATTTTGACCTATCTTCATGGCCATTTTTCACATAGTTCCACTTGGAATCTCAAAATGCATTTCAAAGATGGATTTTAGAGAATGTTACAGGCTTTCCAAAATGTCAAAGAACTCTCCAAAATCATTTATGGTTAGGGAGAATCGAAGATTTGAATTTGGCAAAAACTCACTTTGATCCATGGCATTATCATGTTGACACAAGTTGCAAAATCTGTCCAAACTTGCTTTGTACTTGATTACAGGTCTCTAAATCCTTCAACACTCAAAAATTGAATGCAAACTCATTGGTTTAAGGTGTTATTCTGATCATTAGATGTTTACACAATGAATTAATCCATTTATGGCATAAAGGCAACAATGCCATTTACATAAAGCACAACTTTTGCAATTTTGTTTCTCTTTAGCATTGCACCAAGCCTTTTGCTGCAAAAAAAATCCCCCTAATATCAGGAAAAGTTCACCAACTTTGTGCAGCTAGGTTACAGGCCTGTACAACCTTGGCATGGTCACTTCTCACTTTTTACTTCAAAACCAAGTAATTGTGCAAAAGGTCAACAACACTTGAATCTGATATAACCAAGCTTTGCAAACATTTGAAACAAGTTTTGCACTTTGCCTTGAGCCAGAAACATGAGTTATTGAACCCTCAAGCCTTCCAAAACACAAAATCACCTTCCTCTTGCAAAACAGGGCAGCTTCTGCACTTTGAGTTCCATCTCACAAACCACTCATGCGTTTTGCCCCAAACCACTTCCAACACACTTTATACAACCTATATGAACTATCCCAACCATTGGCCATTGACTGTAACTCCATTTGTAAGCTTCACCATTTTTGTTTTCAGCTTGTGCAGGTTGACTTCTACAAGCTTGTTCAAGCACATCCAAAGCAAACTAAGCATTGGGGAAGGTCAGAGGAAGTTCAAGCAAGCTCCCAAGCATCTCAGGCCTCACTGAAAAGCTCCACATTGCCATACACGAGTTCATCTGAAACAGGTATTTGGCAACTTTTTATCTCTCTATTTAGGAATCATTAGGCTTAGGTTTGTGAATAAAAAATGTAGTACTCATAGCCCTTAAGTTGTACATATGCTCAGTTTTCATTTAAGTTAAGTGTGCTAAGAGAATTTGATTGATGAACTTCCTGAAAAAGTTAGGTTAGAAATTAGGGCCAGAGAAATTCTCTCTGGTCTTTGAGAGTTAGATTAAGTTTTTTATATGGTTGGAATCGTCTTGAAAAATGCTATGACTTTAGTGTTATGAGTTTTTGCTTTAAAGCACGTATGCAGGATCTGGACATTTGCATAGGGCGCGCGTTTGTTTTGATTCAAAGGTTGAAGATGAAGTGGAACTGGGCTGGGCTGGCCTGTTTCTGTTTTTGACACCCCCAGCTTGCTATTTGCACCTCCTAGCCCATTTCATTATTATTTGATATTTTTCTATTTTTATTTTTATTTCTGACTTTAAAATATTTTTTCTAAACATAAAAAATACTAAAAATATTTTCATAAATTTTCACATTTTATTTTATTATTTTTTAGACATAAAAATAATTATTAATTAGTATATACCTTTATTTTCTTTAATAAAAACTTATAAACATTATAGAAATAATATATATTTTATTTTTATTATTCATACATATAAAATAAAATTTTTTTCATATGTTTTATTTGTTAATATCCTTGTATATATGTTTATATTTATTCTTGTACATAAAATAAATAATATAATATATATTATCTTAAAACAAAAAACTAGGGTTTCCACCCTTATTAAAAAATAATGTTTTTCTAATATATTTTATTTTTGACATTTGAATATATTTTGATTTATTTTATTGTGCATAAATAAATAATATTAATAGATATACTTTCTTAAAACAAAATTTAGGGTTTTTCCCTTAACAAAAATAACTTTTTATTTTCTTTCTTTTTAATACATTAAATGTTATATTTTTACACATAAAAATAAATAAAAACATTTTTTTGCATATTCTTAATATTTTGCATATTTATATTTTATTGCTTATGTAAATATTGTTTATTTATCTTTTGAAGCAAAGAAATTCAATTTGGATGTAATAGTAAATATTAGGGTTTTATTTTCTTGCAAATACCCCCCCATTCAAAAATTGTATCCCCCTCCCCATATCAATGTTGTAATAGCCTAGATTATTTTTACGCACTTATGCTTTCAAATATTCCATGATAGAGATTAGGGTTTGTATGCAATATCCAAAATCAAAACAAATAGTTTGACCTAATGCAAGACATAAATGCATGAAAATGACAACACAATTCACACATGCACCCCTAGGGTTTCATCCACTTGTTGCCTTTAAAAATGGCCATGTTATGCATGTTGAGTATCTTGGAAAAACAAAAACAAAATAAAATATCATAGTCCGTCGATGATGCTATCTTGGTTGCCTATAGAAAAATTATCTAGTCCCTCAAGAAATTGCTAAAGATACTTAGCACAATTGCTATCATGGTCAATACGATGACCCGCGCCTGTCCCGTTTAACATCCTAATACAAGGTTGTTTACCAAATGCAATGGTAAAACAACACTGTCAAAAGGGTTAAAAATGTGTAGGAAAGACTCTTGAGCAGATAGGGTAGACAACTCTTAATTACTTGATCAAAACTTGCAAAAACATCCTTGCTATTTTCAAACACACCTCACAACACAATTTCAAAACATTTCCCAAAACAAAATTTCAAACTTTCAAACATTGAAACATCTTTTCAAAAGACAATACACCTTTTGTATACATTCAAACAAGAATCATTACAAAGGTTGCCACAACGATGGCCTCTTTTCAAAACATTTTCAAAACCACACACACAAAGCACCATTTCAAACAATTGAAAAGAAAAAGCAAGTGATCTAAACAAGTAACTAAGAGCCCATGGATAACCATGGATGAAAAGGGTGCTTGCACATTCCCTTTTCATAATCTACCCCCCGAACCCAAGAAAACATCTCAAAGGTCTTTCCTGTGCTTTTTGACCTTTCCTTTGGATAAAATAAAAAGTCGGTGGCGACTCTTGCTAAACCGAAACATTTGCGAACACGAACGCAAAACCTCAAGTCAGTTCTCCCACCATATCACACTTTCGAACTAACTCATGTATCAATTAGGACTTTTGAAGGGTTGTAGCATGGTCTGATTCACGATTTAAGAAAAAAAGGATAAGTCTCAAAGTGTATTTGTACCCAACCCATTCTCCATGATATCCTCCAGTCCTAAACTCAGTGAATTGTGTGTATTAATTCCAATTGAGTCTGGAATAACGTTTTGGTGATCGTGCAGAAACTTGGGAGTTTATTTGTGAAGTCAGTCATTTTGGCAACATTTTTTATGTTGTCGAGGATTTGTAGTGACCTCTTTTTTGATTTATTATCTCTGATTTTTGCCTGACAGTTCTTGTTTTGAGATTACAGCCAGCGTGATGCCCCAGTTTTTCTTAAGTCTCCTTCGTAGGTTTTGACTTAGTGGGCTTCTCCCTTTGAGAGATAATGACTTCCTATTTTTGGAACCATCATCGTATTTTTATTCAGAAGGTTATTTTCGTTGTGAAGTGACAGCTTGTGACTGAACATGCACTTGAATTAACTGAGAAACTAAACCTGCCCCGGGTTTTGATTAAATGTTTCAACTTGTGTGAAAAAGAAAAACCCTACTTCTTTGGCTCAAAGGGGTTGACTAGGGATTAGCTTCCTTATAACTCCAGTGTTTAGGAATTGAAAACAACGCCTGTACATTGTCAACAAGGTCTGTCCAAAAGCATATTGTATGGGATTATGGTATTGTTTTCGTCATCCTCCCTCTAAAGGCTTACAATTTTTAATGAGAGTTGAATATCACAAAAGGGAGTAAAAGCACAGTTTAAATATAGTGAAAACAAATAGATTAAATCAAGACAAACATCTGCAATGCATTAATGAAACAAAGTTTAACATTAATAGATAAGTGTTCGAACAAACAAAAGATATTTCCATTGAAAATTTCAAATTAAATGGACACTCTCAATGATTTGGCATGGGAGCAGTGATCACGTTGGGAGTCTCTAGAGGACCGAATTCTATCTCCTTGGCATTAATCATGTTTTGAATCTTATATTTCAGCGCCCTACAATCGTTAGTATCATGCCCAGGACTGCCGGAGTGATATACACATATTGTATAAGGATTATAGTTAGGAGAAGAAGTTTTGGGGTTTGGATGAGGTCCTATCAACGTAATCAGATTCATCCTTAACATGTATTGCAATGCTTGAGAAAGTGGCATGTTGATGTTGGTAAATTGTCTCTTGGGCTCATCTTGCCTTCGCTGATTTCCCCATTGTTATTATCACCGCGATGCAGGACTAGAGATCAAGACTGCCCCTACATGTTGATCGTGGTTACTCTTGTTACGACCCTTTTGGATGTACACAACACTGGACTCTTTCTTCCCATTGTATGGCTTCTTTTGAGTATCGGAGGATGTAGCCCCTTGGATCTTTCCACTTCTGATTCCATTTTCAACTTGTTCCCCAGTTAGAATCAGCTCAGTGAACCCATCTGAGGAGCATCCGATTAGGTGATTAAAGAAAGGTCCTGCCAAAGTTCCCATAAAGATATCAATCAGCTCCCTATCAGTTAAGGGTGGTTGCGCCCTGCCAGCCAAGTCTCTCCATTTTTGGGTGTATTCTTTGAAGCCCTCGTTGGATCCCATGGTCATATTCTACAACTACTTACGAGTTGGTGCAAGACCAGAGTTGTATTGGTACTTATTGTAGAAAGCAGCAGATAGATCCTCCCATGTGTGGATGCGAGAGCCTTCCAATTGATAGAACCATTCAAGTTGAGTTCCAGTTAGAATCTATTGGAAGAAATAGACCCAGAGCTTCTGATAAGTGGTGTGTGACTGAATCTTGCATACATAAGATCTCAGATGCATCTTAGGACAAGAGACCCCATCATACTTGGCAAAATCAGGGATCTTGAATTTAGGTGGGATGACCACTCTAGAAACCAAACCCAATTCTTTAAAATCCAGACCAGGTACCCTCATGGCGTTGAGACGATCCTCCAACTGTTTGTAGTTGTCATCTGCAGGAGGATACTGTTCTTCAGCGTAATCATCTTCTTCTTCATCAGACCCCAGACTGTGGTCCCCTTCTTTTGTCTTCTCCTCCTGATTGTCCCACTCAGTTAACGGATTTGAAAATTCTATAGCTCGCTTTGCTGGTCCTCTGAATCTCCTTCCCAAGTTCAAGACACCCACTTGTTTCTTTGTTTTTCTTCTTCTTGTCTTTGGTGAAGAGTGTTTTCAGATCTTCCTGCCCCTTGGCTAAGTTCAGGAGCATTTATTGGAATTGGGCATTCTGAGGTTGGAGATCTTTAACTGTTTATTCTAGATCCATCTCTACTGAAATAAATAGTAAGAAGATGAGAAACATGTGTGGGTAAAACCTGTTATGATGACATGCATGATATGTGGATGCAATGTTTTCAAGGATCTCGCGAGTTAAACACAAGAAGATGTTAGAAGTTGAACTTTGATCACAACTTTGATTGGATAACTTCGTATCGGTGGATGTCCTTCCACGAGAATCAAGCTCACCATGTCAAGTGGGTCATATCCCTTGACTCTTGTCACCGTTCTTTGGTTCTTGACAGTGTTTGGTTAGAGGAGAATAAATCCTCTTTCCCCTTGATAGATGTCTAGTTCATCATGATCCTGCATCACAAGCCCTTTGATATCCTTGAAATGGTTATTGAGAATGCTATGGCATGATTTCATGATGTTTATGTACAAGTATGAAAAGCAAACAAGTCGTTATGTACAAATAATCATATACACACAAAGCAGACAAGTCCTTAGGTTTAGGCTCGCATGAAGTTTGTAGGTAAGTACCCTCTTGAAATTTAGTTGGTTTTACCTGTCCTAGAAAGTAACTGGGTTATAGGGGATCTCAATATCATTGATCTTTCTTCATCGGGCATTGTTTTAGTGCAAGCCTCTTTATTGGCAATCGGAATATTTCGAAAGTCCAATCTCAATGAGCGTAGCATCGAGTATCAACCAATCTTCGGTCGGAACCAAAGCCGTTTATCTCACTACTTCCTAATGGCCAAGTTGTTCAATTAAAGGTTCTAAGGTCAGTTAGTACTTCATGACACCACACAGCGGTCCCGTATTCTCCTTGACTGACTCAGGGGCTACCGGTACCGACAAATGTGTCACACTAACGTAGCCATCGCTTCAACCATGTTGGTATACGCTGCACAGCCCCCATGATTTATTGCTACTTACCTAAAAGGTGCCCGAGATCCGGGTGTAGGGTCTTTAACAATAACCCAAACAAGGACCCATAATGTAAATCAAGCAAGTCAAATAAGGAAATCAAGTAAAGGTGATCTACCCCTAAGGTAACGCCACTTTTTAGTTATCTCCCCAGCAGAGTCGGTAGTTCTGTAATACGGTGGGAGAACTGACTTGGTTATTTTGCATTTGATCACAATTGTTGCGGATAGCAAGAGTCACCACCGACTTTTCTTTTATCCAAATAGGGAAGGGTGAAAAGAACAGAAAAGACCTTTGAGATTATTTCTTGAGTTCGGGGGGTAGGTTATGAAAAGGGAAGATATTAGCACCCTTTTCATCCGTAGTTATCTACGGGCTCTTAGTTGCTTGCTAGATCACTTTCTTTGTTTGAAAATATGCTTTATGGTATAAGTTTGAAAATATTTTGCAAAATTCCTTTGTTACGGAAAACTTTGTAATGATTCTCGTCTCTATAAGAATGCGTACAAAGTGTTGGTTTTGAAAATAGTACAAAGAGATGTTTGTTTTTGAAGATATTTTTGAAAGTGTAAGTGTGGAAAATGGTTTTAGTTCAAGAGCAAGCAACTATGAGCATCCTACCTACTCAAAAGGTATAATGTTATTTTCCTCCTCCTTTAGATATTGTTATCTTACCATTGATTGATAAGAAGCCCTATCGTTGGATGTGAAGGGACGGGTGTGATATGATGGGAGAACTGACTTTTTGTTTTGCGTTTGATCGCAATGTTGTAGATAGCAAGAGTCGCCACCGACTTTTCTTTTATCCAATAAGGAAAGGTGAAAAAGCACAGGAAAGACCTTTAGAGATGTTTTCTTGAGTTCGGGGGGTAGATTATGAAAAGGGAAGGTATTAGCACCCTTTTCATCCATGGTTTTCCATGGACTCTTAGTTGCTTGCTGGATCACTTGCTTTTGTTTTGAAATGTGCTATGTGATGTGGGTTTTGAAAGTATTTTGAAAATGTGACTTTGTAATGATTCTCGTCTCTATAAGAATGCGTACAAAGTGTTGGTTTTAAAAATAGTTCAAAGAGATGTGTTGGTGTATAAAAATGTTTTTGTTGTGAGCAAGCGAGCAACTAGGAGCGAATCTACCTACTCAAAAGGTCTTAGACATTATTTTCCTATTCCTTTAGATGTTTCTATCTTACCATTGATTTGGTAAGAAGCCCCATCGTTGGATGTGAAGGAACGGGCGCGGGACGTTTTTGTATTGTCATAGAAAGTAACCCATGGAACATTTTAGCAATATCGTGTGAGGGACTAGATCGTTTTATCGAAGGCAACATCGAGGGTCGTCAAGGGACTACGATCTGTTATCGAGGGTCTTTTGCTAAAATGCTCGTGTTCGAGGGACATGACTATTTTCTGATAGGAAACAAAGTGAAATTACCCTAAAGGTGCTAGTGTGCAACGTATGTTTGATTGCATGCTGTTGTACCCAAAAATTTTCCCTCCCATAATCTTCAAAGTTTTGCCAAGCATCACTTCAAATGGTTCAAAGTCTACTCAAGGGCTACACAGTCAGCCACCCTCCTAAGCCAGTCAAACTAGGGTTTTGGTTCTTGCAAGGAAGTTGAGGTTTTCAAAGGCTCTATCAAGTCACACATGCTCATGCACATTGTCAAGCACCTACATGTCAAGTTTCAAGGCTCACAAGGTCAAGTTGCACAGTCAAAAACCCTAATTGCTCAACAGTCAACTGTAGGGGCAAAATGGTCATTTGGCAGTCAAAAGTCAAAAGTTTTGGTCAACATCTTATTTTGAAGCCACAATCATCATTTGGTCAAGTCTTGACCATGATTTCACAAGAATGGCTCAAAAATCATCAAGGTGTCAAAAGTTTCTATTTTTGGACAGCTGAAAAGTCAACTGTAACTTGACCAAGGCATAACTTTTTCATGGTTCATCAGAAAAATCCCATCCAATGCTCATCTTGAAGAGGAAGGCATTTCATACAATTCATCTTCACATTCCAAGTCCAAGAAATGCTCTCACAAAAAGTTATCAATTTCAACATTATAGGTCATTTTCAAAAGTCAACAAAAAGGCACTTTAAGTCAAAGACCATAACTTGAGATTGGTAAATTAAAATGACATGGAACCAAAGACATTGGTTAGAGGACTTCAAGACCTTTCCAAAATGTCCAAGAACATGTTCATAGCTTCAAAATTGAGCAAGATATGCATTGGAGAAGTTGGGAAATGTTTGTGAAATGGCCAACTTTTTGAAACTTCATTTTTGACAAAGGGGGCCCACTTTTTCCACTTGTTTCAGCTTGTCCATGCTTCCCACGTGTCCCACAAATTATTTCAAGATTTAAAATTAATTTTTCCATTTTTATTTAATTTTATTTGATTTAATTCATTTTAAATCTTTTAAAATCAAATAAAAATCAAAGAAATTAATGGAGGGATATATTTTGTGATGATTAGCTTTGATGCACCCTAAAACACATTCCAAATTCGTGCAAGGGGCTATTCCAAGCAAGAATTTAAATTTGACACAAAAATGGAAAGTGTTTCAATGTTGGTTATGGCATAATCTCAAACATGAATGCATAAGCTTAATGGTCATAATTCTGATTGATATTCTTTACATAAGACATATGCAAGCATTCACAACAAGATTCACGACCTAAGAAACACCCAAAACGGCCAAACACATTTCAAACTTTCAAGAAAAAAAGAAAATATGTAAACCTATTTGCAGCACGTTTTAAACCTCCCTTTCAATCAAAACACACTCCTGGGATCCCTAGGAACCTTTGGCAATCATTAACAAGCCCAAACGCGCAAAGAATCATCCCCACGAAGTCACACGGTTTGTCCAATATTTGAAAATCAAAACTCCATTTTCATGCCTCTTTAATTCATTTTAAACATTGCTATGCATTGCTGACGTTATTACCAAGCTCTCTGTATGTTTTAATTTGACTATAAGGCTGTAAAACGCAAATCGCCATGGGAGATTTCTAGGTTTTTCAGAGCTTCAAATTGGGGATTTCACCATACTGTAAAATTGGAACCCCAGACACCCATGGTTGAATCGAGAAGGACAAGACGAATCAAATAGACCCATCGCGCTTTTTTTATGTTGCCCCAATTCCTATTCGCTATTTTTCGCCGTTGCACTTAGTGGGGGTTAAAAACCCCCGCTATCTTATTTCTTTTTTGCAGGTATGAAGAAGACGACGGTGACGTGTCCATATGCGTCTGGTTAATTTGAATTGAAGCGCGCGTTTTCTTATTGCTAGCATATAATGCAGTTATTCTATATAATGTTTCTTTTCCATATTACTAACAAATGCGTTTGAGTGCCTCAGTGGTTGGGGACGTGGCCAAGCATCCTTGGGACCTGGGTTCGATTCCCAGGTCCCCCCAAATAATTTCTATTATTTTGTTCAAAGTGATTCCATGCAGCATAGTCAAAAACAGGCCACCATGTGACTCCAGATCCAAGCAGCCATGTGTCCTTCCATGCAGATCCAAAGGTCCAAAAGGCCAGCACACCATACTCTGGAGTCAACGTCGGCATAAGTGATTAAAAAAGTCAATCGAGCCGGAGATGTCAATGGGCCACAGTTTCAACAACACACCTCCATTTCAGCCCAATACCCCTTCCATTTGGTTTATTATTTTCTTTTCATTTTTTTTAATTTAATTTTATTTTATTTTTCAATTTAATTTCTAACCTTTTTTTATTTTATTTATTATTAGCAATTAACCAATTAATACATTTTCATAAAAAATCAAAAAAATAGAATTAACATTTTTATTATTATTATTATTATGTTGTAAATAAACCATAATTGAATTAGTTTTTTTTAATTAGGCCATTTTGACTTTGTTTTAATAATTAAAATAGATTTAGAATTAGGTTAACCTAGATTTATATTTCTTTTATTCTATTTCATAAAAACATAAAAAACAAAAAAATATTTTCTTTTAATTAAATTAAATTAATTAGTCATTAATTAGTTTTTAATTTCATTTAATTACCAAAAAGACCAAAAAAAAATCAATTTTCTTTTCTAAAAAGGGTCAACACCCTTAGCACATTCCGATTTAATTTTTTATTCGCGCACAGTTTATTATTATGTAATTGCTCCGGACATGTAATAGTAATTAGGACTTTTACTGTTTTTATTTACTTTCCGTATTCATTTACCAAAAACGGGTCTTTGTAATTTTTGGCGATGTATAGACCCGCGCTTTGTAATAACGTAGGATTTATGTTTCCGCAATTTACTTTCCGCACCCCTTAACTGCTAAACTTGCATGAAAGAATGTATGTAAAAAAAAACAACTCGTAGCTCACTAATTACAAAGATAAACATTAACTGAATACAATACACAATACACACATCACTTCTAGGGTACGCCTCACTTGTTGCCTTCGAAACGTGGTCGTCAAGTATGGGACGTCTTAGTAAGTCCTTATGTCCATGATCCGGTTGCCTCGGAAAAGTTGCCTCGAAACGGTTGCCTCGGAAAAGTTGCCTCGGAATAGTTGCTTCGAAACGGTTGCCTCGAATTAAAAAAAGGATCAAGGACATAAGGGTAGCTTCTAAGGTGTCCTAACTGTTGCTTCGGTGACCACACTGTCCCTAAACTCGAATTGACCCGAACACCTCCAACGGTGGTGCTACCTACCTCTCAATGGTGGGATGGCACTACCTTAAGGACTTCTACACAGCTTAATTCCTTAGGGTAGGTAGATGACTCATAGATACTTGCTCTATTCAAAAACAAATCAAAACTCTTTTCACACCGACACTTTCAAAAAGCTTTCAAAACAATTTTTCAAACACTCTTGAGGACAAATACAAGAGTTATTCCGAAATCTTTGAACGAAACTTTTTCAAACCCACTCACAATTGAAAAGCAAACATTTTGAAAACACAATGAGCAAGTATCTAAGAGCCCATGGATAACCATGAATAGAAAGGGTGCTAACACCTTCCCTTTCTATAAATCTACCTCCCGAACCGAGAAACATATCTCGTAAGGAATTTTGCTGTGCTTTTGTCCTTTCCTTGTTGGAGAACATAAAAGACGGTGGCGACTCTTGCTTCCGCGACATTTCGTGAAACCAGCTAAAAACAGTCAGTTCTAAATCCACCGATCACAGAACTGGCGACTC
Organism: Vicia faba; assembly: GCA_948472305.1. NCBI lineage: Eukaryota > Viridiplantae > Streptophyta > Magnoliopsida > Fabales > Fabaceae > Vicia > Vicia faba. Next base: position 944,826,014 of record OX451735.1, read on the forward strand.
TGCTGGGGAGATACTTAAAGTGAGGTGTACCTTAGGATAGTCCATACTTGTGTTTTCAATTGTTGTGCTTGTTTGCTTTATTATTGTGGGCTGCATCGGAGTTACATAGATCCTAACCCGGATCTGGGGATACCCTGTTAGGTAGCATAAGCTGTGAGGGACCTGTCCGGCGTAGACCGACACGGGTGAAACAGTGGCTATGTTGGTGTGGCGCCTTGGTCTGTACCGATATCCCTTGTGTCGCAACGAGGAGAATATGGGTCTTCTGAGGAGTCATTAAGCACCAACCGACCTTAGAACCTTAAATGACCCAACTTGGCCATAGAACAGTAGCAGTATGCTACACCCATTCAGGCTAAACTCTCGCGATGGTTCTGGCCGCAAGAAAAGATTGTGACGATGGAGTTATGACCGATTGAGGGTAGTCAGTGATATTGGGATCCTCTAGAACCCGGTTACTTTTGATAGGACAGGTCTTAACCAACAAACTGAAAGAGGGTAGTACCTGAACTCCATGCTGGCCTAAACTCTAAGGGCTGTGGTGTGACTTGTGTGCCTTATCATGTTTGCCTTTGTGAATACTTGTGGTGTGCTTTATCATAACATCATGCCATCATAACATTGCATGCATCCTACATAAGGACTGGCCTATTTCAAAGACAAGAGGGTTTCATCTTTGCTCTGTTTTGTAGGACACCATGTTGCCTATGCGAAGGAACACTATCCGGTTCAACTTTGTTCACCCACCTGAGTTGCTTGAAGAATTGGTTAGCAGAATTCCAAACACCATTCCTTCATCCAGAGGCATGGTTCTCTTCTCGGCTTAGTCACTGCAAAGTGGGACCAACAATTGATGAGTGTCTTGACCCAGTTCTATGACCCCTTGTACAACTGCTTCACCTTTCAAGACTTCCAGCTGGTCCCCACCCTGGAAGAGTTCTCTGATTTGCTGGGTATCCCTATCTTGGATCAGGCTCCCTTCACTGGTTGGGAAAAGGCTCTTAGACCTGAGGAGATTGCAGCAGCCTTTCCTTTGACCAACAGTTTCTTGGCTAAGTTTCTGATTGGTAAAGCTAACAGTTTCTGGAATGACTTAGACTTCAGGGCGTACGAGGACATTCTGGCTCTCTTAATCTATGGGCTAGTATTGTTTCCAAATCCTGATAACTTTGTCAATATCAATGCCATAAGGATCTTCATGTCTCGGAACCCTGTACCCACTCTCTTGGGCGATGTCCTGCAACAACTCCATGCTCGTACTGCCCGAAGACGAGGAACTTTGTGGTGTTGTACTCCTTTGTTGGTGAGGTGGTTTATTTCGCACCTCCCCAAGTTCGTGCTAAAGAACCAAGAAGGAAGAGGCTGGGCTCATAGGTTAATGTCTCTCACTGATAATGACATCATTTGGACTCTCAGAAATTTAGATGAAGTGGCTGTTATTGATCGCTGTAGAGAATATCCTAATGTTCCATTGATTGGCACTCAGGGCGGAATCTCTTATAATCCATGTTTAGCTCTCCGTCAGTTTGGAAGAGCCAGAAGAGCAGGGCCTCATGAGATGCTGGTGCCTCACATCAGTTTTGAGTTTCAGAAAGATAGTGACGAACTGCGCCGTAGATTCATCAAAGCTTGGGACAAAATTCACAAAGCTGACCCACATGAGTTGGGACTGAAGACTTCTCTGCCAATGGAACCCTATTACAGATGGGTCCGCATCCGTGCTCAGAAGTTAGGTATGCCATATGAAGCTGTCAGGCCTATCATTCTTGAAGGTCCTGATGGAGATGGGGTTCCTCCAACTATTCTCCCTCCTCAGATACCCACTAATGTTGATACACTAAAGAGGTCTTGGGCGCAACTATAGGAAGAGCGGGATTATTATCGGGAAAAGTTCAACGAACAGGAACAGAAGATCCAGAAGCTGACCAAGCAATTGGAGAACGAGCGAACCCTGAATGACTATATTCGTACTGAGAAGAGGAGGCCATGGGAGCACTGATGGGCTTTGGATGTTTCTTTTACAGCTTTATTTCCTTTTCAGTATTTTCATTCTTGTAACGCCTAAGGGCAAATTGTTGAACAATTTAAAGTTTAAATCTAATAAAGTGTGTTCCTTTTGTTTACAAAGTTGATTCCCGATTGTCTTTGAAAACATAATTCATACGCATTTCATTCATCATATGCATTACAAGTACCCTTTTCCTACAGGTTGCTTAATCTTCTTCACTGTTTATTTCAGCACTCAAGCATCATGAATCCTGAACTCACTACCGAGCAAGCTATCAAGGCCCTCCAGGCCCAGAATGCCCAATTTCAGGAGATGGTCATGAACTTGGCCCAGGGAAAACAAGAGCTGAAGGCTTTGCTCCTGAAGAAGAATAAGAAGAAGAAGAGGATTGTGCTATTTAACACTGGGCGCAGACTCGGGAACACATTGCAGAATGAAGCTGAGAGGAATACTCCATATGTGGGGGAAGGTAGTCACCAAGGGAGAGAGGTCCCTAGTCCTGTGGTCTCTGACACTGAGACAAACTTTAACGACGAACAGTACCCTCCTGCTGAGGACCGGTACAAGCAGCTGGAGGACAGGCTGAATGCTATGGAGATTCAGCGTGTGCCTGGGTTGGATTTCGGAGACTTGGGTTTATCTTCTGGGGTGGTGATCCTACACAAGTTCAAGGCGCCTGCCTTTGTGAAGTATGACGGGGCTTCCTGTCCCAAGATGCACCTCCGTTCTTATGTAAGGAAGATCCAGCCTTACACAGCAGACAAGAACTTATGGATCCACTTCTTCCAGGAGAGTCTTTCAGGGACTCATCTCGAATGGTTCTATCAGCTGGATGGAACCAACATTCGTAACTGGGAGGATTTGCCACTGCTTTTTACAAGCAGTATCAATATAATTCCGACCTCGCTCCTACGCGTACCCAACTCCAGGGTATGTCACTAGGATCGGGTGAAGGTTTTAAGGAGTACGCACAGAAGTGGAGAGATCTGGCTGGCAGGGTGCAGCCACCATTGACAGATCGTGAGCTAGTGGACATGTTCTTGGGGACCCTATCTGGTCCATTCTTCAACCATCTCATTGGTAATTCCTCTGCTGGGTTTACTGACCTGATCCTGACTGGTGAGAGGATCTAAGCTGGTATAAAATCGGGGAAGATACAGAAGGGTGCCTCCTCAAATACTGAAAAGAAACCCTTCAAGAAGGAGGCCAGTGCTGTGTATGGTCCAAGGAGGCAAAACAAACCAGAACGCCGCCAAGCTATCAACGCGGTGGTTATTTCTAAGCCTGCTGCTGCTCCACAACAGTACAACCAACCCAGAGCTGAGAGGCCCAAACGACAGTATACTCGGCTCAGCATGACTCTCTCTCAGATCCTACCGCAACTGCTGTCCACTAGCCTGGTAACTGTCAAAGAGGCCCCGAAGATGGTAAACACAACATCTCCGAAATACAACCCCAACGCCCGTTGCGCGTATCACTCTGATAGCCCGGGACATTCTACTGATGATTGTTGGGCCCTGAGGAATAAGGTTCAGGACCTTATTGATGCCAAGGAGATACAGTTCGAGGCGCCCGAAAGGCCAAATGTTGTGACCGCTCCCATGCCCCAGCATGGAGTGAACGCTGTTGAGGAGGATTTATATGTAGCTTCTGTGGATGATGTTGCTACTCCGCTGCTGACGGTCAAGAGGAACCTGTTGTTGGCCGGTTTATTTTCGGGATGTAGCAAAGGTTGCCATTTATGTGCTGATTCACCTGCTGGTTGTCATTTGCTGAAATCAGGCGTCTAAAACCTGATGGATAGTAAATAGATTTTGTTCAAAAAGACTGCTGTTCCTGCTGCCCCTGTTGAAGAAGTTTCAATTGTTACCATTTTCAATAACCCTTCCAAGGCTCCTTTAAAGAAGCCTGTCCAAATTTTGCCTGTTCACAAGATTGCTCCCATCACCATTACTGTTCTAGGGCCCATCCCTTACAAGTCTGATAAAGCTGTCCCATGGCACTATGGGGCAGATGTTTATGTTCTGGGAGTGAAACAAGAGTTCAACACTGGTACCGGTGTCACCAACATCACCGGGCCTGCTAAGGTCACTCGTAGTGGAAGACTGTTCTCGCCAGACATCGCTCCTCCAGCAATTCAAAAGCCTCTGGTCATCACACCTGCCAGTGTGCCTGTTTCCCCCCCTAATCAAGTTTCCACCCCTGCTGTCGAGTCATCTGACGCTCGGGGCAAGGGGATTGCTGCTGATATGCCTGCCCGGACGGAGGCACCAAAGACCATTGTTGAGGCTTCCAAGCAAGAGATGGAAGAGATCCTCAAAATTATCAAAAAGAGTGATTTCAACGTCGTTGAACAGCTGGGGCACACCCCCTCCAAAATCTCCATGCTATCACTGTTGTTGTGTTCAGAGGCCCATGCCAAGGCCCTGATTGCTTTCCTGAAAACGGCCCACGTGCCTCAAGAGACGTCTGCTGATCAATTCACCGACTGTGTGGCCAACTTAACCGCTGATAATGGCCTGGGTTTCTCTGATGCTGATCTGACGACCAAGGGGAAGAACCATAATGATGCCCTGCATGTCTCCATTGAATGCAGGGGAACTACTCTTGCTCATGTGCTGGTTGACACTGGTTCTTCACTAAACGTGCTACCCAATAAGGCTCTAGACAGGCTGGACTGTGAGGGTTTAGATCTCAAACCAAGTAACATTGTTGTCCGGGCCTTTGACGGGTCCAAAAGGATGGTACATGGTGAGGTTGACATCCCGATCAGGGTTGGTTCGCAGGTATTTGATTCAAAATTCTATGTGATGGACATCCGTCCATCCTATTCTTGTTTACTGGGTCGCCCGTGGATCCACAAGGCTGGAGCTGTGACTTCAACTTTACATCAGAAGCTCAAATACCCGGTCAGGGGGAAGATTGTAACAGTACAAGGGGAAGCGGAATACATGGTCAGCCACCTCAACTCCTTCAGGTATGTGGAAATGGACGGGGAGTTCATTGAGACCCCCTTTCAACATTTTGAAGAGGTGCCACAAACATTGGCAGCAGCAGAAGCAGTGACTGAAGAGGGTTCTCCCTTGAAGATGGCCTCCTTAAAGGACGCCCGGGTTGTGATTGAAAAAGGTGAATGTGCAAACTGGGGCAGGCTCCCTGATTTTACTCCAAAGACTGACAAATTTGGCTTGGGTTTCACTGCAGAAGCTCAGAAGGCTGTGCGCAAGGCAAGGATTGGAAGACCTCTTGTGCTCATCACTAATCCAGGAGTGAATGCTATTGGGGATGAAGAAGAAGTGGAAGAATCCGAGTTTGACAGCTGGATCTACCCAACGACTAACGGTGGACCTAGCAACTGGACCGCAAAAGACTTTACACCCATTACTTTTGTCACCCAGTAATGAACTTCTTTGTTTTGGATTTGTAATAAACAATAATTTGAAACTTTATGGCCCGGTGTCTTACCCGGGGCACCGTGGTTTTATTTGTGAGGGCTTTTGTTTGTCACTTTCATATATCATGAATAAAAGCATTGGACGTTTTTCACATTTCAAATCTTGCGCTCCCTTTCTTTCTTTATATATTGCAAAACAGCTGTATTTACACACACTCACCCATACAGGTTTCAATCCACTCTGGATCTCACTGGTAACGACTCTGCTACTGCCAGTTATGACTTCGAAAATCCGATCAACTTAGCTGAAGACGAAGGTGAAGATGATTGCGAAGTACCTGGTGAGCTTGCAAGACCGTTACTCCAGGAAGAGATGGCCATTCAGCCACATGAAGAGCCAGTGGAAACGGTGAATCTGGGTACTGAGACAGATAGAAAGGAAGTCAAGATTGGTGCCAATCTAGAGCTCAGCGTGAAACAACGGTTGATTCAGATGTTGCAAGATTATGTGGAGATCTTTTCCTGGTCCTACGAAGACATGCCTGGGTTAGATACCGACATTGTGGTCCATCATTTTCCTACCAAGGAAGACTGCCCTCCGGTTAAACAAAAGGTCTGTCGTATGCGTCCAGAGATGTCAGAGAAGATCAAAGCTGAGGTTATGAAGCAATTTGATGCCGGGTTTCTAGCAGTGACTTCCTACCCTCAGTGGGTTGCCAATGTGGTGCTGGTACCGAAGAAAGATGGTAAGGTCAGAATGTGTGTCGATTATAGGGATCTGAACAGGGCAAGCCCCAAGGATGACTTCCCCTACCTCACATTGACGTTCTGGTTGACAATACTGCCCAGCATAAAGTGTTCTCCTTCATGGACGGCTTTTCTGGATATAATCAGATCAAGATGGCTCCTGAAGACATGGAGAAGACCACTTTTGTTACTCAGTGGGGCACCTTTTGCTACAAGGTCATGCCATTTGGGTTGAAAAATGTTGGGGCAACCTACCAACGGGCCATGGTTGCTTTGTTTCATGACATGATCCATCATGATATTGAAGTGTATGTCGACGATATGATTGCAAGGTCTCAAACTGAGGAGGAACACCTTGACCATCTGCATAAGCTGTTTGATCGTCTGAAGTTGTACAAGCTGAGGTTGAACCCAAACAAGTGCACCTTTGGGGTGAGATCTGGAAAACTGCTAGGCTTCGTCGTAAGTGACAAGGGTATTCAAGTGGACCCTGCCAAGGTGAAAGCCATACAAGAGATGCCAGCTCCCAAGACAGAGAAAGAAGTCAGAGGCTTTCTAGGACGTCTGAATTACATTGTTCGATTCATCTCGCATCTAACTGCTACCTGTGAACCAATCTTCAAACTACTGAAGAAGGATCAAGTAGTACGTTGGAATGATGAATGTCAGGCCGCTTTCGACAGAATCAAAGAGTATCTCCAAGAACCACCCATTCTTATGCCACCGGTTGAAGGGAGACCTCTAATATTATACCTGACAGTACTTGACAGCTCAATGGGGTGTGTGTTGGGGCAGCATGACGAGTCTTGCCGAAAAGAGCACGCCATTTATTACCTTAGCAAAAAGTTTACCGACTGTGAGACCCGATACTCACTGCTCGAGAAAACTTGATGCGCTTTGGTATGGGCTGCTCGCCGGCTGAGACAGTATATGCTGACTCACACTACTCTCTTGATTTCAAATATGGATCCAATCAAGTACATATTCGAAAAGCCTGCCTTGTCCGGAAGGATAGCAAGATGGCAGATGATCTTGACAGAATACGACATCCAGTACACGACCCAGAAAGCAATCAAGGGAAGTGTATTGGCAGACCATTTGGCACACCAGGCAGTGGACGACTACCATTTAATGAACTTTGAGTTTTCTGACGAAAGCATCATGATAGTGACTGATTATGAAGTACCTGGACCGGATGAAGGACCTGAGGAAGGATCCCGATGGTCTATGCACTTTGACGGAGCCTCCAACGCTTTGGGTAACGGTATCGCCGCTGTGATCATATCCCCCAAAGGCACTCATACTCCACTCACTGCCCGGCTATGTTTCAACTACACCAATAACATGGCGGAGTATGAGGCATGCATCATGGGTCTGCAAGCTGCAATTGAATTAAGGATCAAGTTTCTGAGTGTCTTCGAAGATTCCGCTCTCGTGATCAATCAGATCAAAGGTAAGTGGGATACGAAACACCCAAACCTTATTCCTTATAAAGAATATGTGTTGACATTGATCCCCCACTTCACGGAGATAACTTTTGAACACTTCCCGAGAGAAGAGAATCAGCTGGCGGACGCGTTGGCTACGATGTCTTCTATGTTCAAAGTCAAATGGGACAATGAGGCTCCCCGAATCATTATCTGGAAATTGGATGAACCTGCATATTGCTGTGATCTTGAGGCTGAAGAGGTAACTGAGAAACCCTGGTATCATGAGGTGAAGAGGTATCTCGAAGCTCAAGAGTATCCCGAGGGTACATCCATCAATGACAAAAAGTTTCTGAGAAGGTTCGCCGCGAAGTTCTTCCTCAGCAATGGCATTCTATACAAGCGAAACCACGATTCGACCTTACTGCATTGTATGGATAAGACTGAAGCAGAAAAGATCATGGCAGAGCTGCATGAAGGTACCTTCGGAACACATTCCAGTGGAAATACCATGGAAAAGAAAATCCTTCGGGCAGGATATTTCTGGTCCACAATGGAAGCCGACTGTTACCAACATTCTTGGACATGTCACAAATGCCAGATCTATGCTGATAAGGTGAACGTTCCGCCAGTTCCCCTGAATGTCCTGACAGCACCTTGGCCTTTTGCAATGTGGGGCATTGATATGATCGGTGAGATTAAACCTACGACATCTAACGGGCATCGCTTCATCCTGGTAGCGATTGATTACTTTACAAAGTGGGTTGAAGCAGCTTCCTACGCTACAGTAACCAAGAATGTCGTGGCACGGTTCATTCGGCATAACCTGATCTATCGATACGGCGTCCCGGAAAGGATCATTACGGACAATGGTACCAATCTTAACAACAAAATGATCACTGAGCTCTGCGAGCAATTCAAGATACAACACCACAACTCCTCTACCTACCGACCGAAGATGAATGGGGCTGTAGAAGCAGCTAATAAGAATATCAAGAAGATTGTGCAGAAGATGACAGTGACCTATAAAGATTGGCACGAGATATTACCGTTCGCTCTTCATGGGTACCGTACCTCAGCAAAAACGTCAACCGGGGCAACTCCTTTTTCCTTGGTCTATGGCATGGAGGCAGTCTTGCCGATTGAAGTCCAGACACCCTCTCTCCGGATAATGAAGGATGCAGATCTGAGCGAAGATGACTGGATCCAGACTCGACTTGATCAGTTAAACCTAATTGACGAAAAGAGACTCACTGTTATTTGTCATGGTCAAACGTACCAAAAACGGATGATCAGGGCATTTAACAAGAAGGTCAGACGCCAAGAGTATCAAGTTGGAGATCTGGTAATCAAACGCATCATCCTTCCTCAAAGTGATCCCAGGGGCAAATGGACCCCTACGTACGAAGGGCCATTTGTGGTTAAGCATGTCTTCTCGGGAGGAGCCATGATTCTAACCACCATGGACGGTGACGACTTTCCTCACCCCGCCAATGCAGACATAGTAAAAAGATACTACGCATGATAAAAGACCCGCTAGGTTGATATACCTAGGCAAAAATTAGGGCTTCCCGGCGAACCAAAAGGGTTCGGGCAAAAATAAGGGATGAAATGGAAAAAATCGGTACACCCGGTAAGTCGAAAACCTGAAAAGGCGGCTTGGGCAAAAATGGGTATCCCGGTGGACTGAAAACCCGAAAGGGCGGTCCAGGCAAAAGTTAGGGATTAGAGCGTAATACTATGTCTCATTGGATCACCTTGCATCCAGAATCCGGTATCAACAATCAGGTTCAGACAACATCGATCAATCAGCTTCATCGTCAACTAAGCAGCAAAGTGATGAGACGCTCGAAGATATAAAGGCGATAGCAGAGTTGGAACCCAGTGGGATTATTCTCTTCATATAGCTGTTTTGTTTTTTCTTTGTACAAAATTGTATAAACTCTGTTGTTCGGCGGCGTTCTCTTACTAGGACGTCAGCCTCTTGTACATAAACGCCTATTCACAGGAAAATTCAAAAATCAATACAAATTCACTGTTCAGACCAATTGCCAATTATTTTTTCCTTTTTCTGTTTTGTTTTGCGAAGAACGTCCAATGTTCAATTGTGATATATGCATTTGACACTAATTGCTAACTCGTAAATACTTGCATGCAAAACAAAGGATTAATTACAGGTGACATCAGAAACAGGGGCAATAATGAGTTGTCTAAGCAATCTAGTTGCTCTGTCCTCCAAGGTACCAAGGTAGGTTCAGCTGAAGAACGTGACCAAGATACCCTCACTCCCCGCAGAGTAAGACAAGACTCAATACTCCCTGAGCAGAGTTGGTCTCCCAATCAGCCCTACAAGGCACAGTATCTCCAGCAAGTCAACAACACTCTCCCCAAGCAGAGTTAATCTACTGTCAGCCTTAACGAAGTTGGGTATCCCCAGAAAATCTCAACATTCCCCAACGGAGTATACAGATGTTCCCAAGCAAGCATCCTCGACAGTCTTGATCTAAGATTGTTCCCCGGCAGAATACCAGGCATCCCAGTGGAGCTATTCCCCAGTACAGTTCAAAAGTCTCCCCAGGAGAGTTGAATCAATCTCCGCAGTAGATTCTAGAAGCTCATCCCCAGTAGATTCTGGAAGTTTATCCCTGCAGAGTACGAACGCATCTCCCCGGCTTTATTCAAAGGTCATTCCCCACCGGAGCTTATAATTGGGTTATCCTCAGCCAAAAGCCACAGAAGGATCGCCCCCGGCAAAGTCTTCCCATCCCCAGTGGAGTTCATCCAATCTTCCAACAGAACTCAACAATGATATCCCCAGCTGAGTTATCAGCAACCTCAGTAAAGTACCTCTCTTTCCCCACAGAGTAATTCCCCGCAGAGTAATCTTCCCAACAAGTTTATTCCCCAACGGAGTCATCTTCTCCTACCGGTATTCTTGCAACCATCATCCCCAGCGGAAACAAAGGCTCTACTCTTCAACATCAGCCCAGGAGTTAACTTCCCGGCACCCGTCAAAGATTTATTTTCCTAGACGAAAATACATTCATAAACATATCACATTTTCATACATCCTGCTTACATACACAATGCATGCCCATACGCATCATATCACACAATCTCATTCCTCCCTGAGAACATCATGACATCATGCTTTTCATACATCATGACATCGCATACAACTAACGTTTTGTCTTTTCAGGACAAAGGTCAATACAAAGATAATTACTATCAACTGTCGTGATCCCAGATCCGATTCCTGTATCTTGCTAGGGTGTATCTGTTGACGACTAATTCCAGACTTGATTCCTGTATCCTGCCAGGGCACGTCTGAAGAGTTCGAAGATCCGATTCCTGTATCTTGCCAGGGTGTATCTGTTGACGACTAATTCCAGACTCGATTCTTGTATCCTGCCAGGGAACGTCTTAAGAGTTCGAAGATCCGATTCCTGTATCTTGCCAGGGTGTATCTGTTGATGACTAATTCCAGACTCGATTCCTGTATCCTGCCAGGGCACGTCTGAAGAGTTCAAAGATCCGATTCCTGTATCTTGCCAGGGTGTATCTGTTGACGACTATTTCCAGACTCGATTCATGTATCCTGCCAGGGCACGTCTGAAGAGTTCGAAGATCCGATTCATGTATCTTGCCAGGGTGTATCTGTTGACGACTATTTCCAGACTCGATTCCTGTATCCTGCCAGGGCACGTCTGAAGAGTTTGAAGATCCGATTCCTGTATCTTGCCAGGGTGTATCTGTTGACGACTAGTTCCGGACTCGATTCCTGTATCCTGCCAGGGCACGTTTGAAGAGTTTGAAGATCCGATTCCTGTATCCAGCCAGGGCGTATCTGTTGACGACTATTTCCATACTCGATTCCTGTATCTTGCCAGGGCACGTCTGAAGAGTTTGAAGATCCGATTCCTGTATCCAGCCAGGGCGTATCTGTTGACGACTATTTCCAGACTCGATTCCTGTATCTTGCCAGGGCACGTCTGAAGAGTTTGAAGATCTGATTCCTGTATCCTGCCAGGGCGTATCTGTTGACGACTATTTCCAGATTCGATTCCTGTAACCAGCCAGGGCACGTCTGAAGAGATTGTAGATTCGATACCTGTATCCAGCCAGGGCACGTCTGCATGAAAAGTTTGAAGATCAACACCTGTAATAGGCCAGGTAATTATCTTTCTTTCTCAGGTACGCAAGTTCTTGCTAAGGAATCTCTTACGCGATCGACACCTAGATGGCATCTATAAGCCCATCCACATACCAACAGTTCCAAATGGCATCTATAAGCCCATTCCCGACAAGGTTCTGTCACACTTCCAGATAGCATCTCTAAGCCCATCCTCCTATCCACCATCCCTCCAAATGGCATTTGTAAGCCCATTCCCGCTATCACACTGCTGATACTCTACTATGTGAGTGCAAATTTCTGGGCACTCTAGTGTTCAATCATCTTCCACCCTCGGATCACGAAAGGCACACAGGCCAATCTAAATCCTCGGGTCTAAGAATATTGAACAGGGGCAACTGTTGTACCCCAAAATTTGCCCTCCCATAATCTTCAAAGTTTTGCCAAGCATCACTTCAAATGGTTCAAAGTCTACTCAAGGGCTACACAGTCAGCCACCCTCCTAAGCCAGTCAAACTAGGGTTTTGGTTCTTCAAAGGAAGTTGAGGTTTTCAAAGGCTCAATCAAGTCACACATGCTCATGCACATTGTCAAGCACCTACATGTCAAGTTTCAAGGCTCACAAGGTTAAGTTGCACAGTCAAAAACCCTAATTGCTCAACAGTCAACTATAGGGGCAAAATGGTCATTTGGCAGTCAAAAGTCAAAAGTTTTGGTCAACATCTTATTTTGAAGTCACAATCATGATTTGGTCAAGTCTTGACCATGATTTCACAAGAATGGCTCAAAAATTATCAAGGTGTCAAAAGTTTCTATTTTTGGACAGCTGAAAAGTCAACTGTAACTTGACCAAGGCATAACTTTTTCATGGTTCATCAGAAAAATCCCATCCAATGCTCATCTTTAAGAGGAAGACATTTCCTACAATTCATCTTCACATTCCAAGTCCAAGAAATGCTCTCACAAAAAGTTATCAATTTCAACATTATAGGTTATTTTCAAAAGTCAACAAAAAGGCACTTTAAGTCAAAGACCATAACTTGAGATTGGTAAATCAAAATGACATGGCACCAAAGACATTGGTTATAGGACTTCAAGACCTTTCCAAAATGTCCAAGAACATGTTCATAGCTTCAAAATTGAGCAAGATATGCATTGGAGAAGTTGGGAAATTTTTGTGAAATGGCCAAAGTCAATTATCCTTGAAACTTCATTTTTGACAAAAGGAGCCCACTTTTTCCACTTGTTTCAGCTTGGCCATGCTTCCCACGTGTCCCACAAATTATTTCAAGATTTAAAATTAATTTTTCCATTTTTATTTAATTTTATTTGATTTAATTCATTTTAAATCTTTTAAAATCAAATAAAAATCAAAGAAATTAATGGAGGGATATATTTTGTGATGATTAGCTTTGATGCACCCTAAAACACATTCCAAATTCGTGCAAGGGGCTATTCCAAGCAAGAATTCAAATTTGACACAAAAATGGAAAGTGTTTCAATGTTGGTTATGGCATAATCTCAAACATGAATGCATAAGCTTAATGGTCATAATTCTGATTGATATTCTTTACATAAGACATATGCAAGCATTCACAACAAGATTCACGACCTAAGAAACACCCAAAACGGCCAAACACATTTCAAACTTTCAAGAAAAAAAGCAAATCTGTAAACCTATTTGCAGCACGTTTTAAACCTCCCTTTCAATCAAAACACACTCCTGGGATCCCTAGGAACCTTTGGCAATCATTAACAAGCCCAAACGCGCAAAAAATCATCCCCACGAAGTCACACGGTTTGTCCAATATTTGAAAATCAAAACTCCATTTCCATGCCTCTTTAATTCATTTTAAACATTGCTATGCATTGCTGACGTTATTACCAAGCTCTCTGTATGTTTTAATTTGACTATAAGGCTGTAAAACGCAAATCGCCATGGGAGATTTCTAGGTTTTTCAGAGCTTCAAATTGGGGATTTCACCATACTGTAAAATTGGAACCCCAGACACCCATGGTTGAATCGAGAAGGACAAGACGAATCAAATAGACCCATCGCGCTTTTTTTATGTTGCCCCAATTCCTATTCGCTATTTTTCGCAGTTGCACTTAGTGGGGGTTAAAAACCCCCACTATCTTATTTCTTTTTTGCAGGTATGAAGAAGACGACGGTGACGTGTCCATATGCGTCTGGTTAATTTGAATTGAAGCGCGCGTTTTCTTATTGCTAGCATATAATGCAGTTATTCTATATAATGTTTCTTTTCCATATTACTAACAAATGCGTTTGAGTGCCTCAGTGGTTGGGGACGTGGCCAAGCATCCTTGGGACCTGGGTTCGATTCCCAGGTCCCCCCAAATAATTTCTTTTATTTTGTTCAAAGTGATTCCATGCAGCATAGTCAAAAACAGGCCACCATGTGACTCCAGATCCAAGCAGCCATGTGTCCTTCCATGCAGATCCAAAGGTCCAAAAGGCCAGCACACCATACTCTGGAGTCAACGTGGGCATAAGTGATTAAAAAAGTCAAACGAGCCGGAGATGTCAATGGGCCACAGTTTCAACAACACACCTCCATTTCAGCCCAATACCCCTTCCATTTGGTTTATTATTTTCTTTTCATTTTTTTTAATTTTATTTTATTTTATTTTTCAATTTAATTTCTAACCTTTTTTTATTTTATTTATTATTAGCAATTAACCAATTAATACATTTTCATAAAAAATCAAAAAAATAGAATTAACATTTTTATTATTATTATTATTATTTTGTAAATAAACCATAATTGAATTAGTTTTTTTTAATTAGGCCATTTTGACTTTGTTTTAATAATTAAAATAGATTTAGAATTAGGTTAACCTAGATTTATATTTCTTTTATTCTATTTCATAAAAACATAAAAAACAAAAAAATATTTTCTTTTAATTAAATTAAATTAATTAGTCATTAATTAGTTTTTAATTTCATTTAATTACCAAAAAGACAAAAAAAAATCAATTTTCTTTTCTAAAAAGGGTCAACACCCTTAGCACATTTCGATTTAATTTTTTATTCGCGCACAGTTTATTATTATGTAATTGCTCCGGACATGTAATAGTAATTAGGACTTTTACTGTTTTTATTTACTTTCCGTATTCATTTACCAAAAACGGGTCTTTGTAATTTTTGGCGATGTATAGACCCGCGCCTTGTAATAACGTAGGATTTATGTTTCCGCAATTTACTTTCCGCACCCCTTAACTGCTAAACTTGCATGAAAGAATGTATGTAAATAAAAACAACTCGTAGCTCACTAATTACAAAGATAAACATTAACTGAATACAATATACAATACACACATCACTTCTAGGGTACGCCTCACTTGTTGCCTTCGAAACGTGGTCGTCAAGTATGGGACGTCTTAGTAAGTCCTTATGTCCATGATCCGGTTGCCTCGGAAAAGTTGCCTCGGAATAGTTGCCTCGAAACGGTTGCCTCGAATTAAAAAAAGGATCAAGGACATAAGGGTAGCTTCTAAGGTGTCCTAACTGTTGCTTCGGTGACCACACTGTCCCTAAACTCGAATTGACCCGAACACCTCCAACGGTGGTGCTACCTACCTCTCAATGGTGGGATGGCACTACCTTAAGGACTTCTACAAAGCTTAATTCCTTAGGGTAGGTAGATGACTCATAGATACTTGCTCTATTCAAAAACAAATCAAAACTCTTTTCACACCGACACTTTCAAAAAGCTTTCAAAACAATTTTTCAAACACTCTTGAGGACAGATACAAGAGTTATTTCGAAATCTTTAAACGAAACTTTTTCAAACCCACTCACAATTGAAAAGCAAACATTTTGAAAACACAATGAGCAAGTATCTAAGAGCCCATGGATAACCATGGATAGAAAGGGTTCTAACACCTTCCCTTTCTATAAATCTACCTCCCGAACCGAGAAACATATCTCGTAAGGAATTTTGCTGTGCTTTTGTCCTTTCCTTGTTGGAGAACATAAAAGACGGTGGCGACTCTTACTTCCGCGACATTTCGTGAAACCAGCTAAAAACAGTCAGTTCTAAATCCACCGATCACACATGCATTTAGTCTTGATTAGGGTTATCTATTTGTTGATTTCATGTCTTGCCATACACGCCTTAATTACTAGCATTTATATTTGAAAAGCGATAAATTGCGGGAATATAAAGTCCTACGCTATTACAATATTTTAGGGATGAGGGTACATATTTAGAAATGGGGATTGCAAATAAAATTAAATCCTAAGTTACTATTACAACCATATTGAAATGTACAATGCAAGAGAGAGAAAAGGATTTATTTTAAAAAATGGTTTTTTGTCTTAATGAATTAAGAAAAAGAAATAAATTAATTAATAAAAGAAAATATTTTTATGTCTTTTTATGTTAATGAAAAGGGAATTAATATTAAAAATGATAAAAAGGAAAATAAATGAAAGATAGAAACAGCGTGCTGCTGCAAGCGAAACAACAAGGATCGGAAGTTCTAAAGCCAGACGCGTGATGACTCGGAAAGGAACGTCAGTGGAATCAGAAGTTCTGGATTGGTACACTCTGAGGTCCTGCAAGACAAGTTAGAGGGAAACACAGAAGTTCTGGGTTGCTATGTGCTGAACTTCCGAGTGTTAGAACAATGAGAAAATCTTAGAATTTTTGTATATTAAAACAGTGAAGAGAACTCAGAGGTTCAGTGTGTGCTAAGACAGTGAGTGAATATCAGAAGTTCAATGTGTTTTAACAGCAAGTGAATATCAGAAATTCAGTGTGTTTAAATAGTGAGGAGAACTCAGAAGTTCTGTGTTGTGCTTAAACTATGAGTGAACATCAGAAGTTCTATGCCACATTTCAACTCATAATCAGCATATCAATAATTTATTCAGTTCTTAATAAATAGCAAATCAGAAGGATAACAGCACAACAATTTATAGAAGTTCTAATCCTAAATCTAAGCCTAGCCTTAATCAAGAAGTTCTGATCCACAGTTTCCCTACTTATGCAATGATATGGACAACATTAATATTGTGATATTTACATATTTAATGATGTTCTGAATGAGAAGATGCAAAGTCAGAAAGACTTACCTTGAATCTGGAGCATGTGCTTGGAACTTGAACTGCTGCCTTCAAATGTTCTAGAGTCAGCAAGAGCAACGGGAGAGAAAATGCCAAGTTCTTTGATTCAAAGAGAAGAACAAAGGTTTTGTTTCTTGTTTAGGAATTCTGGATTTTTCTATGAAGGTTTCACATTTTTTATTTTCTCTCTTTTGACAATTTTCTCTCTCCAAAACCCAGCCCCCTTGAAAGTGTGATGGAACAACTTATTTATAGGTGAATTTGTTGTGGTTTTGGGTGGAAAAACAAATGGGATTTAAACTTTTTGGCACATTGTTCCATTGCTTTTTGATCACAGCTTTTTGTATTTGGTACAAATATAAGATTTGGGAAAATGCAAGCGTGGACTGGATTAGCTACTGGTTAGAGTACTGTGTTGTAGCAGTGCAGCAGGTTGTTTAAACAAGGTCTTGGGATTTGATGATGTTCTGATTGCAAAAGATCATAAACGTAACCTCTAAATGCTTAAGGGTCATGTTCTGACCGAAGAACATTGCTTTCATATGTTCTGATTGAAGCATTATGTTCTGAACCGTGACTGCAAATTCTGACTGTGCTTGCCTGGAGGCTGGCTCAGAAGTTCTGAAGTATCATATTCTTTTGACACTTAGAAAATTTTCTAAATGTTTAGAAATTTGATTTTTTCAAAGTAACTTCTGACTTCTGATTTTTGATGAACCAATTTCATGTCTTGATGCAATATAATTGTTGAAACTTGATTTTTGATCTAAAAGTCCAAGTTTGACTTGTTAATGTGCTTTTGACCATTTTTCCCTTGTGGATGATTTTCTTGAAAAGATGTAATTCAAAACTTGAAACTTGATAGAAGCAAGCCTGGGAGTCCAGAATGATATTTTGAGAAATGAGAGGGCAAATTTTGGGGTACAACTGTTGCCCCTGTTCAATCTTCTTAAGCCTGAGGATGTAGATTGGATGGTCTGCCTTTCGTGATCTGAAGGTGGAAGATGATTGAACACTAGAGTGCCCTGAATTTTGCACTCGCATGAAGTATTGCTGATTGGTGACGTCGGGAATGGGCTTATAGATGCCATTTGGAAGGCGAAGGAGAATCGTCGGAGATGGGCTTAAAAATGTCATCCAGAAAAGATCGGTTGCATAAGAGATTCCTTGGCGAGAATTCATGTACCTACTGTTGAGGAGGACTTTACCGAGGAATGTTGATTTATGCCCTAGGAAGTAAAATCTAGGAGCTTCGGTTGTCCATTACTCTACTGGGGAATTAACTCTTGATTGAGGGAGTGAAATTAGAATGTGTACCAGGTCAGGGTCCAGGCTGTACAGTGAATTACTGGGGAAATGTGAAACCGACCGTATCTGGTCGGGTCTAGGCCGTACAGTGTTGCAAATTGTTGCCTGGAGATAAGGGAGAAGGAACTTGGATAGTAGGGTTACTTCGAGATGAAAGCCTAGATAGTAAGGCTATGAGAAGGAACCTGGGTAGTAGGGTTAGTTCGAAATGAAAGCCTGGATAGTAGGGCTTATAGGAAGGAACCTGAGTAGTAGGGTTACTTCGAAATGAAAGCCTGGATAGTAGGGCTTACGGGAAGGAACCTGGGTAATAGGGTTACTTTGAAATGAAAGCCTGGATAGTAGGGCTTATGGGAAGGAACCTGGGTAGTAGGGTTACTTCGAAATGAAATCCTGGACATTAGGGATTACGGGAAGGAACCTGGGTATTAGGGTTACTTCAAAATGAAAGCCTGGATAGTAGGGCTTATGGGAAGGAACCTGGGTAGTATGGTTACTTCTAAATTAAAGCCTGGATAGTAGGGCTTATGGGAAGGAACCTGGATAGTAGGGTTACTTCGAAATGAAAGCCTGGATAGTAGGGCTCATGGGAAGGAACCTAGGTAGTAGGGTTACTTCTAAATGAAAGCCTGGATAGTAGGGCTTACGGGAAGGAACCTGGGTAGTAGGGTTACTTCAAAATGAAAGCCTGGATAGTAGGGCTTATGGGAAGGAACCTGGATAATAGGGTTACTTCGAAATGAAAGCCTGGATAGTAGGGCTTATGGGAAGGAACCTGGGTAGTAGGGTTACTTCGAAATGAAAGCCTGGATAGTAGGGCTTACGGGAAGGAACCTGGTTAGTAGGGTTACTTCGAATGAAAGTCTGGATAGTAGGGCTTACGGGAAGGAACCTGGGTAGTAGGGTTACTTTGAAATGAAAGCATGGATAGTAGGGCTTATGGGAAGGAACCTGGGTAGTAGGGTTACTTCGAAATGAAAGCCTGGATAGTAGGGCTTACGGGGAGGAACCTGGGTAGTAGGGTTACTTCGAATGAAAGCCTGGATAGTAGGGCTTACGGGAAGGAACCTGGGTAGTAGGGTTACTTTGAAATGAAAGCCTGGATAGTAAGGCTTATGGGAAGGAACTTGGGTAGTAGGGTTACTTCAAAATGAAAGCCTAGATAGTAGGGCTTACGGGAAGGAACCTGGGTAGTAGGGTTACTTCGAAATGAAAGCCTGGATAGTAGGGCTTATAGGAAGGAACCTGGGTAGTAGGGTTACTTCGCTTGATCATGTAGATTAGTTGACCCGTTTAGTTTTGGGAAATGATTTTTCATTAGCTGTCTGCATATATGACATGTATAACTGCTGGAATTGTTGGTGATAATTGTCTTTCCTGAAAAGATAACAAGGTTAATCATATGCGATGCATGAAATGCATTGTGAGATGATGTTCTCAAAATAAATGAGATTATGATGTATGTGATATGTATGTGCATGTCATGATGTATGAGCATGAGATGTTAGTTCTGACATATCCGAGTATGGGAAAATAAATCCCTGACTGCGGCTGGAGAAAATATCATTTCTGACTGTTGTAGAGAACTGTGGTTCTTCTACTTCCGTTGGAGATGGTGAACAGAAATGACTATGCCAGAGATTTGTTCTTAGCTGTTTGTGAATATTCTACCAAGGAGAGACTTTGTTCGAGAATAGCTCTGCGGGAGAATGACTCTGATTAAACTTTGTTGGGGATTGAGCTAGAGAAACAAACTCTGCTTGTGGAGATAATAATTTATAATGATCCGTTCGCAATCATGCAATTCGGCCGGGGGATATAGATGTCAGGTTTCTAGACGACCCTGGCTAGGGGGATTACTTCCCGTTTTGCGAGAACTGACATAAATGCTTTGATTACCTTTACTCTGTGGGGAATACAGATATTGCAAGGTCGCATGTATTAATGATTGTGTTCCAAAGCTGTCTCTGCCCCGGTACCTGCTGGATAGAGTAACTGTCGGGTTTTGACACTTCTTATTTTTTCCCTGTTTCTAGAATTACGAGTAATTGCATTTTGTTTCTTATGTAAATATTTATGAGCAGAAATCATTTTCAAATGCATATATCAAAAATAAGTCATTGGACGTTCTTGCAAAACAAAATAGAAAAAGAAAAAATAGATCGAAATTTCTTTTGAAAATGATTTGTATTGATTTTTGAAATTGGCCTGTGATAGGCATTTTTGTACAAGGAGGCTGACTCTCTAGCAAGAGAACGCTGTCGTAAAAAATAGAAGTTATACAATATTGTGTAAAAAGAAAACAGCTATGTACAACAATCCCATTGGGTTCTAACTCTGCTATTGCCCCTATGTCTTTAAGCGTCTCATCACTTTGTTGCTTGTCCGAAGTTGATTAGGTTAATCGATGCCGTTCAGGCTTGACAATTGATAATGAGGTCAGATCGCAAGGTGATCCAATGGGACATAGTGATACGCTTTTCATCCCTAACTTTTGCCTGGACCGCCCTTTCAGGTTTTCAGTCCACCGGGATACCCTTTTTTGCCCAAGTCGCCTTTTCAGATTTTCGACTTGCCGGGTGAACAGATTTTTTTTCATTTTCATCCCTTATTTTTGCCCAAACCCTTTTGGTTCGCCAGGAAGCCCTTATTTTTTCCTAGGCCAGTCGACCTAGCGGGTCTTTTATCATGCGTAGTATCTTTTCACTATGTCCGTATTAACAGGGTGAAGAAGGTCGTCACCGTCCATGGTGGTCAGGATCATGGCCCCACCCGAGAAAATGTTTTTAACCACAAATGGCCCTTCGTATGTGGGAGTCCATTTGCCCCTAGGGTCACCTTGCGGAAGTATGATACGTTTGATCACTAGATCCCCGACATGATATACTTGGCGCCTGACCTTCTTTTTGAAAGCCTTGATCATCTGTTTTTGATACATTTAACCATGGCAAACAGCAGTAAGTCTCTTCTCATCAATCAAGCTCAGTTGATCAAGTCGAGTCTGGATCCAATTGTCTTCGTTCAACCCTGTATCCTTCATAATCCTCAGAGAGGGGATCTGGACCTTGATAGGAAAGACAACCTCCATGCTGTAAACTAGAGAATATGGTGTTGCCCTGGTTGATGTGCGAGTTGTGGTACGATACCCGTAGAGAGCGAATGGCAGCATCTCATGACAGTCTTTGTATGTGACTGTCATTTTCTGTATGATCTTTTTAATGTTCTTATTTGCAGCTTCGACAGCACCATTCATCTTCGGCCGGTAAGGAGAAGAATTGTGACGTTGAATCTTGAATTGCTCGCACAAGGCGGTGATCATAGTGTTGTTGATTTGTACCATTGTCAGTGATGATCCTCTCCGGGATACCGTACCGGAAAATGAGATTTTGCTTGATGAAATGGGCGATAACATTCTTGATAACAGAGTCGAAGGAGGCTGCCTCAACCCACTTTGTAAAATAGTCAATGGCCACTAGGATGAAGCGGTGTCTATTGGAGGTTGTTGGCTTGATTTCCCCAATCATATCAATCCCCCACATAGCAAAGGGCCAAGGGGCCGTCAAGATGTTCAGAGGAACTGGAGGTACGTGCACCTTGTCAACATAAATCTGACATTTATGGCAGGTTCGAGAGTGTTGATAGCAATCTGCTTCCATGGTAGACCAGTAATAGCCTTCCCGTAGGATTTTCTTTGCCATCATATGTCCACTTGAATGGGTGCCAAAAGTGCCTTCATGCAATTCAGCCACGATCCTTTCAGCTTCAACCTTATCTACGCACCGAAGTAACACAGAGTCATGATTGCGTTTGTACAGGATTCCATTACTAAGGAAGAATTTAGCAGAGAATCTCCTTAAGAACTTCTTATAATTAACTGAAGCTCCTTCTGGATAATGTTGAGCCTCGAGATACCTCTTGACTTCGTGAAACCAGGGCTGGTCCACTACTTTTTCTGTATTAATCTCGTGACAGTGCACTGGTTCATCCATTCGTTCGATGGTGATTTGGGGAGCCTCGTTATCCCATTTAAGTTTAAACATGGATGACATTGTGGCTAGTGCGTCTGCTAGCTGATTTTCTTCTCGCGGGAAATGCTCGAAGATAATATTCTCAAAATGTGGTAGAAATGTCAAAACATATTCTTTGTAAGGGATCAGGTTAGGGTGTTTGGTGTCCCATTCCCCTTTTATCTAAATGATGACCAAAGCTGAATCTCCGAACACACTCAAAGATTTGATCCCTAGGTCTATGGGAGCTCTGAGGCCAAAGATGCATGCTTCGTATTCCGCCATGTTATTTGTATAATTGAAGTAGAGTCTGGCAGTAAAGGGAGTATGACACCCTTCCGGAGATACGAGTACAGCACTGATACCATTGCCAAGTGCATTGGATGCCCCATCAAAGAACAGGGTCCATCGGGACCCTTGTTCAGGTCCGTCACGTGGCCTGAATTCTTTACAGTTGTCTAACGTCATGATGTATTCATCTGGAAATTTGAACTTCATGGATTGGTAGTCTTCCACGGCTTGGTGAGCAAGGTAATCAGCTAATACACTGCCCTTTATTGCCTTCTGGGTGGTATACTGTATGTCATACTATTTTAGGATCATCTGCCATCTCGCTATTCTCTCAGAGAGAGCAGGTTTCTCAAAGATGTATTTTATTGGTTCCATTTTAAATATCAACAGGGTAGTATGAGTCAGCATATACTGTCTTAACCGACGAGCAGCCCATGCCAGAGTGCAGCAAGTTTTCTCAAGCAATGAATATCTGGTTTCACAGTCGGTAAACTTTTTGCTCAGGTAGTAAATAGCATGCTCTTTTCGGCCAGACTCGTCATGTTGCCCCAATACACACCCCATTGAATTGTCTAGCACTGTTAAGTATAATATCAAAGGTCTTCCTTCAACCGGAGGCATCAGAATTGGCGGTTCTTGAAGATATTCTTTGATCCTTTCGAAAGCAGTCTGGCATTCTTCATTCCACTTTACCACTTGATCTTTCTTCAGAAGCTTGAAGATGGGATCACAAGTAACAGTCAGATGTGAAATGAACCTGGCGATATAATTCAAGTGTCCCAAGAAACCTCTAACTTCCTTCTCGGTACTGGGAGTTAGAATCTCTTGTATGGCCTTTACCTTTGCGGGGTCTACCTGAATACCTTTGTCACTGACGATGAAACCCAGAAGCTTTCCAGACCTTACCCCGAAGGTGCACTTGTTCGGATTCAACCTCAACTTGTATATCTTCAACCTGTCGAACAACTTTTGTAGATAATCGAGATGCTCCTCTTTGGTTTGAGACCTGGCTATCATGTCGTCAACATAAACCTCGATCTCGTGGTGAATCATATCGTGGAACAAAGCGACCATGGCTCGCTGATAGGTTGCCCCAGCATTCTTCAACTCAAAAAGCATCACCTTGTAACAGAAGGTCCCCCACTGTGTGACGAAGGTCGTCTTCTCCATGTCTTCAAGAGCCATCTTGATCTGGTTGTAGCCAGAGAAACCATCCATGAAGGAGAAGATTTTGTGTTGTGCGGTGTTGTCAACCAGAACATTAATATGGGGAAGCGGGAATTCATCCTTGGGGCTTGCCCTGTTTATATCTCTGTAATCCACACACATCTGTACCTTGTCGTCCTTCTTAGGTACCGGAACGATGTTAGCAACCCACTGCAGATAAGAGGTGACAGCTAAGAACCCCGTGTTGAACTGCTTCATGACCTCTGCCTTGATCTTCTTTGACATTTCAGGGTGCATACGGCGGACCTTCTGTTTAACCGGAGGACTATCCTCTTTAGTTGGGAGATGGTGTACCACGATGTCAGTGTCTAAACAAAGCATGTCTTCATATGACCAGGAAAAAATCTCAACGCAGTCGTGCAACATCTGTATCAACCGTTGTTTGATCTTAGCTTCCAGATTTGCACCGATCTTGACTTCTTTTCTGTCCGTCTTTGTGCCCAAGTTTATTGTCTCAACTGGCTCTTCGTGAGGCTGTAAAGCCTTCTCTTCCTGTTCTAACAGTCTAGCTAGTTCTCCAGGCACCTCACAATCGTCCTCACCTTCGTTCTCGACTTGGTTGATCGGATTTTCGAAATCATAACTGGCAGTAACAGAATTTTTATCAATGGGATCCAAATTGGATATGGCTCTACAGTTTGATACGTGAGTGTGTGCAAGAGCATAGCTGTATTAATAAAGTAAAATCAGAAAATAAAAACAAAGAACGCAAAATTTGTATGCAAGGAACGTCCAGTGCTTTATTTATGACATGTGAAATGACATATAATAACCCTCACATATGGAACCGTTGTGCCTCGGGTAAATCACAAGGCCAATAAGTTTAAAAAATTATTTATTACAAATTCAGAACACAAGTAAGACAATTATTGCGGAATAAAAGAAACTGGAATAAAATCTCTAGCCGTCCAGTTATTCGGTCCACCGTTGGTAGTCGGGTAGATCCAGCTGTCAATGTCAGGGTATTCCTCATTGTCTTCAATAGCGTTGACCTCACGATTACTGATGTGTAGGGGAGGTCCTCCAGCCCGAGCGCGTCGAACAGCCCTTTGAGCCCCTGAAGTAAAGCCCAAACCAAATTTGTTAGTTTTATGAGTAAAATCAGGGATCCGCCCCCAATTGGTACACCCACCTTCCTCAACCACTGTTCTGGCGTCCTTGAGAGAAGCCATCTTCAAAGGAGGTTTGCTAATGGTGGTAGTGTTGGTCGAGGCCAAAATTTGGGGAACCTATTCAATGTTTTGACAAGGGGTTTCTATGAATTCCCCGTCCATCTCCATATACCTGAAGGAGTTCAGGTGGCTCACTGTTGTACCCCAAAATTTTCCCTCTCATTTTACTCAACAAATGTCAATTGAGGTCCCCAAGTTGCTCAAGGAAGTCCAAGAGTTGATCAGATAAACTCTCTCCTAAGGCAGTATACCTTAAATTAGGGTTTCCTTTTTCATCAAGATGTGTGAACTACAAAGGACTCAAATGCTTCCCAAGGTCCTAATATGTTCCCAAGATCATCCATGCCAAGTTTCAAGCCTTGTATAAGAAGTTTGTTCATCCAACTGCTCAGATGCTTGAGAATCGACTGTATTAGGTCAAAAGTCAACTATGGCCCACCTACAGTCAAACCTCAAGATTTTGGGTCAACATCAACATTTTTAAGTGGCTTCCATCATTTGATCAAGGGTTGATCATGATTCCTCAAGGAATGCTCCAAATTCATCAAAACCCAAAAGTTGCTAAATTAGGGTTTCTTAGTAAAAGTCAACCCAACTTTGACCAAGCATAACTTCTTCATACTTTATCAGAAATTTTCCATCCAAAGCTCATTTTGAAGAGGATGCAATTCCCTACAATTCATCTTCAAATCACAAGTTCAAAATATGAACTCATAAATAGATATGAATTTTTACATTATAGGTCCTTTTAGAAAGTCAACAAAAACACCTTTTGGGTCAAAGCTTCATACATGAACATGGAAGACTCAATTGAGATGAGACTAAAAGGGTTGCTTAAGGGACATCCTAAGATTTCTAAAAAGTCCAAGAACACCCTCCTAGGGTCAAAATTGAGAAAGTGGTGCATTGTCAAAGTTGGCAATTTTTGGAAATTTGTCAAAAGTCAACATTGATCAAATTTGCATTTTTTCCAAAGGGGCCCATGTTTTCTTGCTTGAAACATGTTTCTAATAGGACCCACAACCCCTGAGCTTTTCCACCTATTTTTTCGTTAATTTTATCATTTATTTTGATTTTTTTATTCAATTAAAACAAAATAAATCAAATTAAATGGCAAAAAAATGAAAACAAATCAAATCTTGAGATTTTTATGCATCTTCTAAGTCCATGTATAGCTAGCATGCCAATCAAGTCATGCAAGTTTCATTAGGGTTGAAAAAGATTGGATTGAAGCAAGTTTTGGAAAGAAATCATACATGAGGAAATAAAATCCAATCTTCCTAATTTGCCAAGATTTGAATAATTTTTGTTGACCTAATTCAGTGCACTACATATACATAACAATTCCAATGCACAAGAACAAGGATTAGAGGTGTGAAACTGTCAGAAGAAAACTGAAATTTTAGACAAAAAGTGTGAGATCGAAATCCATCTTAGAGCCATCCTCAAGGAGTTTCAAGGCTAGCAATATGTTCCTGGACATCTCAGGAAGCTTCTCCATTCATTTGCAAGCCTCAAAGTGTCAAGAATCGCACGTTACAACATCACGGTTTGCACAAAAACTCAAATTCGATTTCTATTATTTACGCATTATAAATGTATTTTACCCATATATTTGTGTTCATCATCATGTTTGCAATTTTTCTAGATAGTTTGATTTAAGTTACAGTGCAGGAATAAGCTTTTGCCATTGTTAGGGTTTCGTGCTCCAATTTGGGGTTTTGTGATTTAAGCAAAATTAGGCCTGATAATGGGTACCATGATGATCAGAGCTTCAAACCCAGTCGATTCATGGTCCCTAATTGAATTTATATTGTGTGTGCTTGATTATTGAATAACAAAGGTTTTTAGCAACAGACTTGCGTCTGTAGGTAAAAGTTCAGAAACCTAAGACGACGGTCCAAGGAAGAATACAACAGCGTGTCACAACCTGGCTAGCTGGTTAAAATTCTGGCGTGTTTTTGGAATAATCATTGTTGTATACTTTTTGTTTAATCTTTATATTATATTAACAATTGAGACATCCAGCGCAGTTGGTCTGGGGAAGGAAGTCAGAAGCTCATGTCCTGGGTTCGATCCCAGGTGTGAGCTTTTGGCATTTTTTCCATTATTTCCTTGCATGTTCCATACACCTCTCCTTCTGAGGACCATCATCTTCTGGATCCATCTCCAGCAGGTTCCATACACCTCTCCTTCTGAGGACAATCATCTTTTGGATCCATCTCCAGCAGGTTCCATACACCTCTCCTTCGGAGGACCATCATCCTCTGGATCCATCCCCAGCCAGATCCAACACACCTTCTGAGGATCATCAAGAACCCTCTGATCTCATCCTCTGATCCAACGCCATCATATGCAAGTCCACCATGAGTCCCCAGAAGATGGTCTCATTGGATCAGGCGCCAGACTCTGGGCCATCCTTCTAGGTTTTAGAAGTTCAACACCCCCCAGAATTGCTTAAACAGGCCTTTTTCTCATCTTTTAATTTTAATTCTTTTTTTAATTATTTTCTAACTATTCTTTTTTAAAATAACACATAAATTATTTTTTTTAGTTATTAAATCAAAAAATCACAAAAAAACACCAAAAATATTTTTCATAAAAAATATTTTGTTTCCTTGAATTAATTAATTTAATTTAATTAGGGCAATTAAATCTTATTTTTGTAATTAAAATCAATTAGAAATGAGGGTTTACTTTTGTATGATAATTAATTTCTTCTTCAAAAATAACTTAAATATTTTCTCAAATTAGATTTTTTTAGGTTTTATAATTGTCCTCGCATTTAATTCGTTGCACGTATTTTAATTATGTTTTATTATTATTGTAACTGTTTCAAGATTGTAATAGTTTTAATTAAGGTTTTAAGTTCCGCACTTTTATTTCCCGTCAAGGCAATTATGTAACTGTCAAAACCATGTAATATCTAGGTTTATTTCTGCTTTTAATTTCTGCAATCTTTAACTGTTAGATGTATGGCTAGTAGGATTGTAGGGCAAGAATGTATGAAAAAATTAAAACAGTTAGAAAACCCTAATGTGCAAAGATAACATCAACTGAAAAAAGCACACTTGCACATGCTCACTCTTAGGGTATACTCTCACTCCGGTTGCCTTCGGTAAACGATCATGAAGCATAGGATGTTTTAGAGGTTATCCTCTATGTCCAAAAAGATCAAATTGTCCCATTCGAATGTTACCTCGAAAAAGATCTTTAGGACTCTAGGATGGTTACTAAGGTGTCCTAACATTGCTTTTATGATCGTATGTCCCTTTCGAATGTCCCTTACAACTACAATGACGGTGCTACCTACTCTTTAATAGTGGGATAGCGCTGTATAAAGGAAATAGAACTGAAACGATCTTTTGTCGAGTAGGTAGATGCTAGGAGGTACTTTCTCAATGAAAACTTTTTTCACACAAACACCTTTCAAAACAAACTTTCAAAACAAACTTTGTCACATCCTTGAGGACTAATACAAGGGTTATCACGAAGTAAAAACATTTTCAAGACAAACACACACAAGTAATTTGAAAAATGATCAAGTACCTAAGAGCCCGTAGATAACTACGGATAGAAAGGGTGCTAACACCTTTCGTTTCTATAATCTACCCCCCGTTCTCAGAATATCTCGAAAAAAGGTTTTTTCTGTTCTTTTTCCTTTTCATGATTGGATAAAATAAAAGTCGGTGGTGACTCTTGCTTACCGCGACATTTTGCAAACAAAAAACGCAAAACACAAACTAGTATTAAATAGTCGGTTCTGCCACCATATCACACTCACCATATACTCCTCTTCGCCATGCACAGTGACTATCTTCCCTTTCACCGGATACTTCAACATTTGGTGTAGTGTAGAAGTAACAGTCCCAGCACCATGGATCCAAGGACGACCCAACAAACAAGAGTACGATGGCATGATGTCCATCACGTAGAAGGTGGACTTAAAAGTTTGAGAGCCTGCCTTGACAGGGATGTCCACCTCCCCATGCACCATTCTCTTCGACCCGTCAAAAGCCCTTACCACAATGTTAATGGGCTTTAGGGTCAAGCCTTCACAATCCAACCGATCAAGAGCCTTCTTAGGCAGCATATTCAGGGAAGACCCAGTATCCACCAGCACATGAGCCATGGTAGTGCCCCTGCATTCAATCGAGACATACAGAGCATTATTATGCTTCCTCCCTTTCGGTGTCAAGTCGGCATCTGAAAAACCTAGCTCGTTGTCAGCAGTCAAGCTGGATACACAGTCTTTGAATTGATCGGTTGAGGTTTCTTGTGGCACATGCACCGTCTTGAGGAATGCAATCAAAGCCTTCGCATGGGCCTCCAAACATAAAAGCAAAGACAACATCGATATCTTCGAGGGGGTCTGCCCCAACTGCTCGACCATATTATAGTCGCTTTTTTTAATTATTTTTAAAATTTCCTCTATCTCTTGCTTAGAGGTTTCCACGACAATCTTTCTAGGTGCCTTCGTTCGGGAAGGCTCACCTATAGCTTCTTTGCCTCGAGTCTCAGATGCTTCTACGGCAGGAGTAACAATTAGGGTAAGAACAGGAGTAGCGACGGAAGTACTGGTAGGAACAGCAGATGAAATAACAATAGGCTTAGTGACAGTCTTTGGGGAGACTTTAGGAGGAAAAAACCTTCCACTTCTAGTAATCCTACTGGTCCCAACAATGTTACTGACATCGGGATCAGCCTCTTCATTCTTCAGGTCTTGTTTAACACCATGATAGTAGATATCGGCGCCATAATGCCAAGGGACAACTTTGTCCGAGGTGTACGGGACAGGTCCAGGATAGGTGATTATTAACGGAGCAAATCTCAAAGAGGGTGTAATCCTAACAGGTCTTCTCGAGGAGGCCTTGGAAGGATTGACGGAAATGGTTATAATAGCAACATCTTCAAACGGAACAGCAAGAGTCAAAAATTTCTCGAACAAAATTTCTCTGCTATCCATCAGGCGTTGGACGCCTGTCTTTAGCAGATAGCAACCAGAAGGTAGAGATAAGCACATGTGGCAACTTTCACCATAACCCGGAAATAAACTGGCCAGTAACAGATTCTTCTTAACAGTCATAAGGGGAGAAGAAACTTCATCAACTGAGGTCACAAACAGATCGGTATCAACGACGTTAACTCCACAATTGTGCCTAGGCATGGGAGCAAGTATGACATTAGGCTTCTCCGGAGCGTCGAACTCAATCTCCTTGGCTTCAATAAGATCTTGTACTTTATTTCTTAGAGGCCAGCAGTCATTTGTATCGTGACTAGGACTCTCAGAATGGTAGGCACACCGAGTGTTAGGATTGTACCGAGGAGACGAGGTATTAGGATTCTTGGGGGCCTCTTTCAAAGTTATCAAGTTGGATCTCAGCAGATGGGGTAGAACCTCTGTCAATGTTATGTTAATCCGGGTAAACTGCCTTTGTGGTTGTGATACGGTGGCAGAATCGACAGTTTAAATACTGGTTTGCATTTTACGTTTTTTATTCGCAAAATGTCGCGGTAAGCAAGAGTCGCCACCGAATTTTATTTCATCCAAAAAAGGGAAAGGAAGAAGAACAGAAAAAACCTTTTTCGAGATGTTTCTGAGTACGGGGGGTAGATTATAGAAAGGGAAGGTGTTAGCACCCTTTCTATCCATGGTTTTCCATGGGCTCTTAGGTACTTGCTCATCTTTTTAAAATTTCTTGTGTATGTGCTTTGTGTGATACGGTGGGAGAACTGACTTGGGATTTGCGTTTGTTTTCGCGCTTGTTCGGTTTAGCAAGAGTCGCCACCGACTTTTTATTTTATCCTAAGGAAAGGCCAAAAAGCACAGGAAAGACCTTTGAGATGTTTTCTTGGGTTCGGGGAGTAGATTATAGAAAGGGAAGGTATTAGCACCCTTTCTATCCATGGTTATCCATGGGCTCTTAGTTACTTGCTTAGATCACTTGCTTTGCTTTTCAATTGTTTGAAATGGTGCTTTGTGTGTGGTTTTGAAAGATGTTTTGAAAAGAGGCCATCATTGTGGCAACCTTTGTAATGATTCTTGTTTGAATGTATACAAAGGTGTTTTTGTCTTTTGAAAAGTTTTCAATGTTTGAAAGTAAGGTTTTGAAATTGTGTGGAGAAGTGTGTTTGAAAAATGGCAAGGATGTTTTTCAAGATTTTTGATCAAGTAACTAAGAGTTGTCTACCCTATTTTACTCAAAGATTTTTCTTATGTTTTTGACCCTTTTAATAGTGTTGTTTCACCATTGTGTTTGATGAACAACCTTGTGTTAGGATGTTTTACGGGACAGGCGCGGGTCATCGTATAGACCATGATAGCAATGGTGTCAAGTATTTTTGGCAATTTTCTTGAGGGACTTGATCATTTTGTTTAGGCAACTCAGATAGCGTCATTGAGGGACTATGATCTTTTGTTTTGTTTTTGTTTTGCCAAAGTACTTTACATGCATATCATGGCCCATTTTTAAGGCAACAAGTGGATTGAAACCCTAGGGGTGCAAGAGTGCATGTGTGTTATTTTCATGCTTTGTTTTTTTTATTAGTGATTGGCTACTTGTTGATTTTATCTGGCCATACATATCCTATTTACTAGCAAGCATATAAAAGTAATAAAGCGCATAAAGATAAAATCCTACACTATTATAACCATATTGAATTGCATTAAAATATAAAAGCAAAAATAAAATAAAAGCAAGAAAAATGAGGGTCTTTCGATTGAGGCAGAAAACCCTTCAATTCTGCACATTCTGGCTCTCTTCGATTTGGCCTGAAAAGGGTGAAGGCATGACTTTCGACTGAGGCCTCACGGTCAGCATGTTGTGCCTTTCGATTGGGACCAGTGGGACAGCATGTTGTGCCTTTCAATTGGGACCAGTGGAACCAGTATAAGATGTAATCTGCTTTTCTGCCTCCTTCGATTGGGCCTGGAGTCAGTGAGGAAGCCTGAGGCTTCGTTTAATACTCCTGTCTGCTGTTTATTTCGTTTGAGATATTAAATAGCAACATGGCCTAAGGCCATGCTATCATTACCTCAGGGCCAGGTTAGTTCTTAAAGCATTTGTAATAAACCAAAGAGCAAAACCAAAAGGAGAGGCAATAAAAACAAACTAAAAGGGTGGAAACGAAAAGGTAACAAACACTACGTACATGTTTGAAACGAAAAGGAAGCTTATTTACATGTTATGCTAGAAATGAAGGGTTCAAGGTTAAGAATGACTTACCTTGCTTGAGGCTGGAACGTGTGCTAGGCTTTTAAGTGGTTTCCTTGAATGCTTCTGGATTCGAAGGGAGGAACCAGGGGTTATGTCTTTGATACTGGATTCGAAAGAGAAGAAAAAGTGTGAGGTTCTTCCTACTGGATTTGAAGGGTGTTGTACCCCAAAATTTTCCCTCCCATATTCTTCAAAGTTTTGACAAACATCATCTCAATTTGCTCAAGTCTACTCAAGGGTTGCACAGTTCAAACACCCTCCTAAGCCAGTCAAATTAGGGTTTTGGTTCTTGCAAGGAAGTTGAGGTTTTCAAGGGCTCAATCAAGTCCCATATGCTCATATACATTTTCAAGCACCTACATGTCAAGTTTCAAGGCTCACAAGGTCAAGTTGCACAGTCAAAAACCCTAATTGCTTCACAATCAACTGTAGGGGAAAAATGGTCATTTGGCAGTCAAAAGTCAAAAATTTTGGTCAACGTCTTATTTTGAAGCCACAATCATCATTTGGTCAAATCTTGACCATGATTTCACAAGAATGGCTCAAAAATCATCAAGGTGTCAAAAGTTTCTATTTTTGGACAGCTGAAAAGTCAACTGTAACTTGACCAAGGCATAACTTTTTCATGGTTCATCAGAAAAATCCCATCCAATGCTCATTTTGAAGGAGAGGACATTTCCTACAACTCATCTTCACATTCCAAGTCCAAGAAATGCTCTCACAAAAAGTTATCAATTTCAACATTATAGGTCATTTTAAAAAGTCAACAAAAAGGCATTTTAAGTCAAAGACCATAACTTGAGATTGGTAAATCAAAATGACATGAGACCAAAGGCATTGGTTAGAGGACTTCAAGACCTTTCCAAAATGTCCAAGAACATGTTCATATGATCAAATTTGAGCAAGATATGCATTGGAGAAGTTGGGAAATATTTGTGAAATGGCAAAAGTCAACTATCCTTGAAACTTCAATTTTTGACAAAAGGGCCCACTTTTTCCACTTGATTCATCCTTGTCATGCCACCCACGTGTCCCATGATTAAATTCAAGATTAAACATTTATTTTTTCTATTTTTATTTAATTTTATTGATTTAATTCATTTTAAATCCATAAAATTCAAATAAAAATCAAAAAAATTAATTAAGGGATATCTTGTGGCTTGAATGACTTTGATACATCATAATCCACCTACCAAATTCGTGTAAGGTCCATTTTAAGCATAAAATTCAAATTTGGACAAAAAAAGGCAAGTTTCTTCAATGGTGGTTATGGAAATCTCAAAACATAATTGCATTGGTTAAGAGCTCATAATAGTGACTGATTCTCATTCAAGGATACATATGCAAGCCTCCCATACAGCAGACACGACCTAGAAACCTCTGAGGGAGCAAAACCAATTTCCAAAATTCCAAAGAAAAGTCACAAACTGAAATCAATCTTCCAGTGCAATTCAAGCATTTCTTTTGATCCAAACACGTTCCCAGCATTGACAGGAACCTATTGCAAGCATAAACAAGTCCTAACACTCAAGAACTCGTGTTACATAGTCATACGGTTCACCTTCTTTTTTCAAAATCACAATCATCAATTCATGCGTTTTTAACATTTTTCATTGATTGTATTATGTTCACAGGACCCATACGAAGCTTTCTATATAATTTAATTTGATTATTATGCCCTGGAATTGAAACTACCATTAACGAGTTCTAGGGTTTCAAAGCTTTTGAATTGGGGTTTTTCACATAGTGTCAAATTAGACCTCAAGACATATATGGTCAAACTCGTCAGGACAAGACGAATCCATTGATACCATCGCGCCTTTTTTATGTTATCCCTAACTCTATTCGCTATTTTATGTCGTTGTAGTTAGTGGGGGTTAAAAACCCCCGCTATCTTGTGTCTATTTTGCAGATAAAACGAAGACGATGATGAGGTGTCCATGCCTGGCTAGTACATTCAAATAGGCGCGCGCTTTTTCTTTGATCCATCATATAATGCGTTATTTTTATATAATATTTAGTTCCCATTATGCTTACAAACGCGCATGAGTGGTCTAGTGGTACAGGTGTTGGCTGTGAATCTCTGGGGCCTGGGTTCGATTCCCAGGTCCCCCAAATGCTTATTTCCATTTTTTCTCACATACTTGTGTGCAGGCAACGTGAAGCAACTCACCATAAACCTCATATCCAACGCGCCAAGTGTCCCTCAGAAGCAGATCCAAAGGCTAAGAGAGGGAGCACACCATACTCCTGGTCAGCTAGTGCCCCACTCAATCCAGAAAGTAAACGGGCTTTGTGCTTAATGGGCCTGAATTCCAGAATCAAACACCCATTTCTGGCCCACACCTCCCTTTGGTTTTGTTATTTCTCTTTATCTCTTTATTTTTCTTTTCTTTTATAACCTTTTTTTATTATTAATTATTAGTATTATTAACTTAATTAATATTTTCATAAAAAATCAAAAAAGAACTAATATTATTATTATTATTAATTTCATTTTATTTTTGTAAATAAATATTAATAAATTGAATTAGCTTTAATTAGGCAACTTTAACTTTTTTTAAATAACTAAAATAAATTTAGAATTAGGCTTTTATTAACTTTTAATTTTATTTCCTTTTATTTTATTTCATTAAAAAGCATAAAAATACAAAAACATTTTTTTAATAAATTAATTAATTAGATTAATCATTAGTTTTAATTTCATTTAATCACAAAAAAGACAAAAAAATTCCATTCCTTCTTAAAAAGGGTCAACACCCTTAGGACGTTCCTGATTAATTTTTTATTCGCGCGTATTTTTCATATTTTGATTATTATGTAACTGCTTCAAGAATGTAATAGTAATTAGGTTTATTGCTTTCTTTACTTTCCGCACTTTATCAAAACGGGTCTTTGTTTTTTTGGCGATGTATAGACCCGCGCCTTGTAATAGCGTAGCTTTACATTCCCGCACTTTAATTTTCCACACTCCTAACTGTTAACAATGCATGAAAGAATGTATGTAAATAAAATTAATCCATAGCTCACAAATAACATGCAAAGACAAACCTTAACTGAAAAACAACACACAAAGCACATGCCACTTCTAGGGTACGCCTCACTGGTTGCCTCGAACGTGGTCATCAAGTATAGGACGTCTTAGAGGTCACCCTTTGTCTAAAGATCCAGTTGCCTCGAAATGGTTGCCTCGGATAAAAGGATCTAGGACATTAGGGTTACTTCTAAGGTGTCCTACCATTGCTTTGGTGACCATACTGTCCCGATAATCGAATTGACCCGAACAACTCCAATGATGGTGCTACCTACCCCTCAATGGTGGGATAACACTATCTAAAGGACTTTTACACAGCTTAATTCCTTAGGGTAGGTAGACTTCTCTTAAGTACTTGCTCTTTTCAAAACAAACAAAAACAACTTTTCGCACCTACACTTTCTAAAAGTTTTCAAACAAATTTTTCACACACTCTTGAGGACAGATACAAGAGTTACTTAGAAATTTTTCAAACGAAACTTTTTCAAAACCCACAAACACTTGAAAAGCAAACAATTTTTGAAAACATAAGAGCAAGTACCTAAGAGCCCGTGGATAACCACAGATAGAAAGGGTGCTAACACCTTCCCTTTCTATAAATCTACCTCCCGAACCGAGAAACATTCTCAAATAAGGAATTTTGCTGTGCTTTTGTCCTTTCCATATTGGAGAACATAAAAGACGGTGGCGACTCTTGCTTACCGCGACATTTCGCGAAACCAGCTAAAAAATAGTCAGTTCTATTTACACCGATCACAGAACTAGCGACTCTGCTGGGGAAACTTAAAGTGAGGTGTACCTTAGGAATAGTTCATCACCGTGTTTTCAATTGCTTGCTTTGATTGCTCTAAAATTGTGGGCCTGTCTTGGGAGTTTCATAGATCCTAACCCGGATCTGGGGGATACCTTTTAGAAAGTAGCAACAAATCTGTGAGGGAACTGCGCGGGGTATACCGACACGGTTGAAGCAGTTTGCTACGTTGATGTGGCACTTTGGTGAGTACCGGTAACCCTTGAGTCAAGTCAAGGAGAGTACGGGGCCGCCGCGTGGTGTCGTGAAGCATCAACTGACCTTAGGAACCTTAATTGAACCATCCTGGCCTCTTTAGGGGTAGTGAGATGACTGACTTTGGTGCAGTCTGAAGTTGGTTGATACTCGATACTACACTCATTGAGGGTTGTTTTCTTGGAATATTTTGATCGCTAGTTCAGTGGCTAAATCAAAACAATGAACATAGAAAATAATCCAATGATATTGAGCTCCTTAGAACCCGGTTACTTTTGATAGGACAGGTTTTTGAGCCCACCAACTTCAAGAGGGTAGTACCCCAAACTCCATGCTGGCCTAAACTCTAAGGGTTGTGGTGTGACTTGTGTGCCTTATCATGTTTGCTTTTTGTGAATACTTGTGATGTGTTTTATCATAGCATCATAACATCTTACAGCATCATATGCATCCACTAACCACTTCAGGGGTTCGAATCTTCATCTTTGTTCTTGTTTTGTAGGACATGGAAACTATCCGCAAAAAGACAATTCAGGTCAACCTTGTAAGGGTCCCTCCTCAGCTTAAGGAACTTACATCCAAGATTCCCGAGAACTCTTCATTCAGTGAAAGGCATGGTAGACTCATCAGCTTGGTCAATACCAACATTGAAGAGGATATGGTGAAAGTGTTGTTCCAGTTCTTTGACCCTCTGCATCACTGTTTTACTTTCCCGGATTATCAATTGGTGCCTACTTTGGAAGAGTTTTCTCAGCTTCTGAAGATTCCTATCCTTAGTCAACTACCCTACAACGGTACAGAAAAGGAGCCAAAACTTGAAGAGGTTGCTAAAGCATTATGCCTACAACCATCTGACATTAAGGGACATTGGGAAGTTAGAAGTGGTATCAAAGGGTTCTTGGCCAAGTTCCTGTTCGAGAAAGCACACGAATGTTGGAACTCCCTTGACCTACAAGCTTTTGAAGAAGTTGTGGCACTCCTCGTCTATGGGTTGGTGTTGTTCCCTAATCCAGATCAGCTTATAGATATCAATGTTGTCGAGATCTTCATGTCCAAGAATCCTATACCTACATTGCTTGGGGACATCCTTCACTCATGTTACACTCGAACCATGAGAAAAAGAGGTGTTCTCATGTGCTGCACTCCTCTCCTGGCAAGGTGGTTTATTTCGCACCTTCCACAATCAGTTTTGAAGAACGAACGGGGTTTGAGATGGTCACAACGGTTGATGACTCTTACACATGCTGATATACATTGGTGTTCTCGGTCCAGAGAGAATGTCACTATCATTGATCGTTGCGGGGAGTTTCCTAATGTTCCTTTACTTGGAATCAGAGGAGGTATTACTTACAACCCCTTTCTGGCTTTGAGGCAGTTTGGATATGCTCGGAGGGATGGCCCTCATGATATGTTGATTCCTGACATAGTTTTTGACTTCGACAACGATGCACAAGGACTTCACCAGAGATTCATCAGAGCTTGGAGGATGCCCAACAGGGTAGATAGGAAGACACTGGGGCACAAGAACTCCATCCCCCTCGAGCCTTATCTCAAATGGGTACGAGCCCGCTCCCAAAAGCTGGTGATGCCATATCCTCATGTTCTCCCTGTGATCAAAGAGCCATTTTTGGAAGGAGAGGTGCCCTACACTATTCAACATCCTGACATGCCTATATCCTGGGAAGAAATGCAGAAAAGGTGGATCCAACTCAAGGAAGAACGGAATTCTCTTGAAGCCAGTCTACATGCCAGTGAGAAGAAGGTCTTGGAGCTCACTCGCCTACTGCACGAGGAAAAGACCCTCAACACTTACATAGCTCCAAAGAGGATGCGCAGTGTCTTTTGGGATTAATTATTTTGTAATGTTTTGCCCATGAGGCCCTGATGTACTGAACAAATTATTTCCTAATAAAAAGTGTGTTCTTTTTTGGCTACAACGAATTTGAACTTTCGAACCCTTGAATGCATTGCATAAATAGCATATCATGCATCATGTGCATAACAGGTACCCTTTTTCTACAGGTTGCTTAATCTTCTTCGATGTTTATTTCAGCACTCAGTCATCATGAATCCTGAATCAACTACCGAGCAAGCTATCAAGGCCCTCCAGGCCCAGAACGCCCAGTTTCAGGAGATGGTCATGAACTTGGCCCAAGGACAACAAGAGCTGAAGGCTTTGCTCCTGAAAAAGAAGAAGAAGAAGAGGAATGTGATGTTCAACACTGGATGCAGACTCGGGAATGCACTGCAGAATGAAGCGGAGAGGACTACTCCATCTGTTGGGGAAGGCAGTCACCAAGGGAGAGAGGTTCCTAGTCCTGTGGTCTCTGACATCGAGGCAGATTTCAATGATGAGCAGTACCCTCCTGCTGAGGACAGGTACAAACAGCTGGAGGACAGGTTAAATGCTATGGAGATTCAACGCGTGCCTGGGTTGGATTTTGGAGACTTGGGGTTATCTTATGGGGTGGTGATCCCACACAAGTTCAAGGCGCCGGCCTTTGTGAAGTACGACGGGGCTTCTTGTCCTAAAATTCACCTCCGCTCTTATGTAAGGAAGATCCAGCCTTACACTGCAGACAATAACTTATGGATCCATTTCTTCCAGGAGAGTCTTTCAGGGACTCATCTCGAATGGTTCTATCAGCTGGATGGAACCAACATTCGTAACTGGGAGGACTTGGCTACTGCTTTTTATAAGCAGTATCAGTATAATTCCGACCTCGCTCCCACGCGTACCCAACTCCAGGGTATGTCATTGGGAACGGGTGAAGGTTTTAAGGAGTATGCACAGAAATGGAGAGACCTGGCTGGTAGGGTGCAGCCACCGTTGACGGATCGTGAACTAGTGGACATGTTCTTGGGGACCCTATCTGGTCCATTCTTCAACCATCTCATTGGTAATTCCTCTGCTGGGTTTACAGACCTGATCCTGACTGGTGAGAGGATCGAAGCTGGTATAAAATCGGGGAAGATACAGAAGGGTGCCTCCTCAAATACTGAAAAGAAGCCCTTCAATAAGGAAGCTAGTGCTATGTATGGTCCCAAGAGACAGAACAAACCAGAACGCCGCCAAGCTGTAAACGCGGTGGTTATTTCTAAGCCTGCTGCTGCTCCTCAGCAGTACAACCAGCCAAGAGTTGAGAGGCCCAAAAGGCAGTATACTCGGCTCAGCATGACTCTCTCTCAGATATTACCACAACTGCTGTCAACCAGCCTGGTAACTGTCAAGGAAGCTCCGAAGGTGGTAAACACAGCATCTCCGAAGTACAACCCCAACGCCCGTTGCGCTTATCACTCTGATAGCCCGGGACATTCTACTGATGATTGTTGGGCCATAAGGAATAAGGTTCAGGACCTTATTGATGCTAAGGAAATACAGTTCGAGGCGCCCGAAAGGCCAAATGTTGTGACCGCTCCCATGCCCCAACATGGAGTGAATGCTGTTGAGGAGGATCTGTATGTAGCTTTTGTGGATGATGTTGCTACTCCGCTGCTGACCGTCAAGAGGAACATGTTGCTAGCCGGTTTATTTCCGGGATGTAGTAAAGGTTGCCATCTATGTGCTATTTCACCTGCTGGTTGTCTGTTGTTGGAGTCAGGCGTCCAAACCCTGATGGATAGCAAAGAGATCTTGTTCAAGAAGATTGTTGTTCCTGCTGTCCCTGTTGAAGAAGTTTCAATTGTCACTATTTTCAATAACCCCCCTAAGGCTCCCTCAAAGAAGCCTGTCAAAATTATGCCTGTTCACAAGATTGCTCCTATAACCATTACTGTTTCGGGGCCCATCCCCTATAAGTCTGACAAAGTTGTCCCGTGGCACTATGGGGCAGATGTTTATGTTCTGGGAGTGAAACAAGAGTTCAATACTAAT
This sequence comes from Vicia faba, assembly GCA_948472305.1. Classification (NCBI taxonomy): domain Eukaryota; kingdom Viridiplantae; phylum Streptophyta; class Magnoliopsida; order Fabales; family Fabaceae; genus Vicia; species Vicia faba. The sequence goes on from OX451735.1 coordinate 944,865,950, forward strand.
ACCGGTGTCACCAACATCACCGGGCCTGCTAAAGTCACTCGTAGTGGAAGATTGTTCTCACCAGACATTGCACCTCCAATAATTCAGAGACCTCTTGTCGTCACACCTGCCAGTGTGCCTGTTTCCCCTCCTGATCAAGTTTCTACCTCTACTGCCGAGTCATCTGACGCTCGGGGCAAGGGGATTTCTACTGATGTGCCTGCCCGGACGGAGGCACCAAAGACCACTGTTGAGGCTTCCAAGCAATAGATGGAATAGATCCTCAAAATTATCAAGAAGGGTGATTTCAACGTCGTTGAACAGCTGGGACACACCCCCTCTAAAATCTCTATGCTATCACTGTTGCTGTGTTCAGAGGCCCATGCCAAGGCCCTGATTGCTTTCCTGAAGACGGACCACGTGCCACAATAGACGTCTGCTGATCAATTTACTGATTGTGTGGCCAACTTAACTGCTGACAATGGCTTGGGATTCTCCGACGCTGATCTGACGGCCAAAGGAGAGAACCATAATGATGCCCTGCATGTCTCCATTGAATGCAGGGGCACTACTCTTGCTCTTGTGCTGGTTGACACTGGTTCTTCATTAAACGTACTACCCAAGAAAGCTCTAGAGAGGCTGGACTGTGAGGGTTTAGAGCTCAAACCAAGTAACATCGTTGTCCGGGCCTTTGACGGGTCCAAAAGGATGGTACATGGCGAGGTTGACATCCCAATCAGGGTTGGTTCACAAGTCTTTGATTCAAAATTCTACGTGATGGATATCCGTTCATTCTATTCTTGTTTACTGGGTCGTCCCTAGATCCACAAGGCTGGAGCTGTGACCTCCACATTGCATCAGAAGCTTAAGTACCCGGTCAGGGGGAAGATCGTAACAGTGCAAGGGGAAGAGGAATACATGGTCAGCCACCTCAACTCGTTCCGATACGTAGAAATGGATGGGGAGTTCATTGAGACCCCCTTTCAACAATTTGAAGAGGTGCCTCAGATATTGGCAGCAGCAGAGACTGTGACTGAAGAGGGTTCTCCTTTGAAGATGGCTTCCTTGAAGGATGCCCGGGCTGTGATTGAGAAGGGTGAGTGCGCAAACTGGGGAAGACTTCCTGATTTCACTCTAAAGACTGACAAATTTGGCTTGGGTTTCACTGCAGAAGCTCAGAAGGCTGTGCGTAAGGCAAGAATTAGAAGACCTCCTGTGCTCATCACCAACCCGGGAGTGAATGCTATTGAGGACGACGTGGAGGAATCCGAATTTGACAGCTGGATCTACCCAACAACCAACGGTGGACCTAGCAATTGGACTGCAAAAGACTTTATACCTATTACTTTTGTCACGCAGTAGTGAACTCTTTTGAAGTTGTAACAAACAATATTACTAAACTCTATGGCCCGGTGTCTTACCCGGGGCACCGTGGTTTCATTTGTGAGGGCTTATTATTTTTCACCTTCATATATCATGAATAAAAGCATTGGACGTTTTTCACATTTCAAATCTTGCGCTCCTTTTCTTTCTTTATTATATATTGCAAAACAGCTATATTTACACACACTCACTCATACAGGTTCCAATCCACTCTGGATCTCACTGATAACGACTCTGCTACTGCCAATTATGACTTCAAAAATCCGATCAACTTAGTCGAAGACGAAGGTGAAGATGATTGCGAAGTGCCTGGCGAGCTTGCAAGACTGCTACTCCAGGAAGAGAGGGCCATTCAGCCACATGAAGAGCCAGTGGAAACGGTAAATCTGGGTACTGAGACAGACAGAAAGGAAGTTAAGATTGGTGCCAATCTGGAGGCCAATGTGAAACAACGGTTGATTCAGATGCTGCATGATTATGTGGAAATATTTGCCTGGTCTTACGAAGACATGCCTGAGTTGGATACTGACATTGTGGTTCATCACCTGCCTACCAAGGAAGAATGCCCTCCGGTAAAACAGAAGGTTCGTCGTATGCGTCCAGAGATGTCCGGGAAAATCAAGACTGAGGTTATGAAACAATTTGATGCCGGTTTTCTAGCAGTGACTTCTTACCCTCAGTGGGTGGCCAATGTGGTTCCAGTGCCGAAGAAAGATGGTAAGGTCCGAATGTGTGTTGATTACAGGGATTTGAACAGGGCGAGCCCTAAGGATGACTTCCCTTTGCCTCACATTGACATTCTGGTTAACAATACTGCCCAACATAAGGTATTCTCCTTCATGGACGGCTTCTCCGGTTATAACCAAATCAAGATGGCTCCTGAAGACATGGAGAAGACCACTTTTGTTACTCAGTGGGGCACCTTTTGCTACAAGGTCATGCCCTTTGGGTTGAAAAATGCTGGGGCAACCTACCAACGTGCCATGGTGAAAATTCTGGCTGCAGATACTCAATGTCACGTCCAATGTTATGACACCGTATCTGACTTACTATATGACAGTAAATACAAAAGCAATAAAGAACACAGTTAATTGTTTACCCAGTTCAGTGTGCAACAACACCTACTCTGGGGGCTACCAAGCCAGGGAGAGAATCCACTATAAGAGATGTTAATTCAGGAATAAACCAACCAGTTTATCTCCTTCACTTAAGACCTACCCAATGCAATTCTAATCTAAGTACAACTTAAACCTGAGTTCCTACTCACTCCCCCTCAATCACAGCAGTGATACATAAACCAATTTGACTTAAGAATTAATGAAGACACTCTTCAAAAAAACACACACTTGATTAAGCTTCACAGCTTTTTAATCAAGCAACACAATCACTCGTGCTTCACAACTTTGAGTGATGTACACAACTAACTTGACTCTGCTTCACAGCTTTAGTCAAGGGACATTCAAACACTCTTGCTTCAAAGCTTTGAGTGCTACACAACCCTTACAATCGAAACCTATTCCAAGGCACTTATCACAATGATAATTGCTTGGAGTACAATAAACAAATCTATACAGATTACAAAATTGATCTTCTAATAAATCAGCAGGGGTCACTTGAAAAACAGCAGCTCTGTTGAATATATAGCAGCTGCAACTTCAGTTAGGGTTTCCAAAAACCTAGGGTTGATTCCGTTTGACCTAAAGACCAGGTCACAGGACTTTATTAACCAGGTTAGGGTTGAGCTAGGTTACTCCTCAGAAAACGCAGGATTCTGTTCAGAAAGGACTGAGTTATTTCCTGAAAAAACTCAGACTTATCCAATCCTGCAATCCTGTTAGTTCAGAACAGGATGTCATAACATCTGTTATGACATCTGAGAAAACCTGTCTACTGATTTAGCAAAATGTGATCATTTTGCAAACATGCTCAGATACACACTTATAAACATCAGTATTTGAATTACAATATTTTTCTGCACATGTACCTAATGAGTTAGTACAACCTGAACTAGAATGTTATGACATCAGTCATGACATTCACACATACACTTGGGATTTACCAAAAATGCAAGCCAATACCTAAACACCTACAAACTCCCCCTTTGGCAGATTTTTGGCTAAAGTCCCTAATCAATCAGAGATAGATAGCAGCAGAAATAAGTGACAGCAGAAAAATATAATGTCAAGTACTAATTAAGCAAGTACCAAAATAATCTCCCCCTCTTTAGCCACAAATAGGCCAAAGTTACATGTTCATAAAATTATACAGTTATCCAAAACAAAATAATAAGATCAGCAGCAGACAACAGCAGAACACACTTCCAAACTCCACCAGCAACACCACCAAGCAGTAATCAACCTTCAAGCACTGTCATCAGACTCAGAGGAGCTAGTTTCTTCAATGTTGAGCTGTCCTTCAGCTTCTATACCTTCTTCCCTTCTGCTTTCTTCAGCTTCCTCCTTTTCTAGCCTGGCAATTAGAGCTTCTAGAGTCCTTTTTCTAGCATCCAGATCTTTGCAAGTTTCTTTTAAAACAGCTATGACATCTGATGTCTTGGACTGGGTCTTTGCAGACGATGTCTCAGCTGATGTTATGACAATGTCTGGAGCATGAGATCCCTGAAACAGTTTGTAGTGCAGGCCAAGGGCAGGAGCTCTTTTGCAGACTGTATCTCTTGCTACAAGGATGTCAGGGTATTGTGCAAGGATGATTCCACAAAGGAGGGAGGGAAAGGCAATTGGTCCTTTGACAGCATAACTGCCAGCATGCTTCAAAGTTTGTTCAAAGATGTACCTTCCATAGTCAAAGGCAGTCTTGGTTCCTACAGCATAGATAAATCTCCCCAATCCTGTGGAGATGGTTGATTTGTGATTTGTAGGCACCCAGTTTGCTGCACCTATTTTATGCAAGATGGCAAATTTCATGCTGAGTTTACTAGCATTCAGCTTCCCTTTCAATGGCCAGCACTTTACTTGCCTGGCTGTGATGGTTAAACACACTTCATTGTCAGTTGCCTCTAGATCAGGACAGTCCTTATTTGTTCTTCCAAGAAACTTGTTGATTTCTGATGGAGAGAACTTGACCCTTCTTCCTCTAACAAACACACTCTCAAAGTCAGCTGACCTCCCATCAGCACAATCATTGGACAAGTTCACTACAAACTCCTTAACCAGATTTTCATAACATTTGTTAAACTTCATCACTGTCTTCATTAGCCCAGCATTCCTGATCAGATCCATGATGTCTTTGCACTCCAAGGCATCATTGTTGAGTTCTCTTTCCAAGGCTATTCTCTTTAAGCAAACATACTTCCATCTGTTTGCATTGTCAGGATGATGAAAGGAGATGTTGTCTGTTGGCACTTCAGGCACTCTAGCAATCTTGCTGGAGGGGAGCTTCCTTCTGATGGGAGTTTCTTCAATATCAATCTCAAATTCTGATTCATCATCAGAATCAGAAGTTTCAGGTTCTTTACTTTTCTTAGAGATTGGTTGTCTAGCAGTCTGCACCTGTGCCTTCTTCCCTTTTGTCTGAATACTTTTCTCAGCCATCCCTTCAGCCTTGGATTTCTTAGCATCAGGTTTATCATTCTGACTACTCTTTCTTTTCATCAATCTCCTAGCTATGCTAGGGTTCACATTAGCAATCAGTTCATTATCTGAGTAATCTTCATCCACATCAATGATAGGTGGATCAGCAGCCTTTTCAGAGGGGTTCTGAATGTTGTCTTTTGGTGTCACAACATCCTCAGTGACATCCACATTTTCAGAACCTTCCACATTTGGACTTTCTGATTGATTTAAAGGGATAGAAATCCCTGGTACATATTGGTTGCCACTCAGAATGCTAGTAACCAGCCTAGCAATAGCTTGGTGTACTTGAACTGATCCTTCTCTATTAGGTACAGAAGACGAAGGATGAGAAGAATTACCAGAGGCTGTAGCTTGAGCTCTTCCTGCATGTCTGGTTCTGAGCTTTTTGACTCTGGCTGGGTCAGTTGCCATCTCCCTGAGAGGAGTGACCTCAAGAACTTCAGATTCTATGCATGTAGTGATTGCCCTAGAATCTTGATCAGATGATGACGATGATGAGGAAGATGAAGCCGCCATGGTGGAAGACGATGTCTGAGACATTTTGATTGACTTTGAGTAATAGTAGCAGTTTGAGAAAAATCTTTGATTGGGAGGAGGAAACAGGTTGCAAGGATGAGAGAGGTAGGGGGTAAAAGGGAGTCTCTTCAACTTCTTAAAACTTTTGAAGGAATTGTGAAAGAATATGATTAACCCACTAAATATAGACTTAATAAAATTAATCCCTTCAACCCTTGTTTTAAGCAAAACTAATTGCTATAATTTCTCATGCTGGTGAATACCCAACCTGCCCCTCAAATTTTCAAGTTTATTTCCAACAAGAGCCTTGGTTGAAGAATCAGTCAGCTGAAGTTTAGAGAAACTATGTTCCAGTTTAAATGACTTCTTCTCTTCAAGGTCAATAGGGTTCAAGGAAATGTTGAATGTTTTCAGATTGTCACAACACAATGTCACAACATCTTGTGTAACATTGTACTCAGGGAGCATCTGTTTTGACCAGATGTTTTGAGAACAGAATTTATGAGACTTGTTATTTCCAACATCCTTGTCAAGATGACTTAAGGTTCTGACAACACATTCTTCTTCAAGTTTATTTCCCACATCACAGATATTATCAACCTGTAGTTTTGGAGTTCTTCTGACAGTTTCCATAGAGATAGCTCTCTTCATTCTTCTTAGATGAAGGAGGCCAAGCTTATGCTGCCACAGTTTCACCTCTTTTTCTTCTTTTGCAATGGAATACACAGATGAGGAATTAGTGTTCTCAGCCTCCCACAAGTAGCAGTTGTCTTTGGATCTGACTCCTTTCATTACTATCTCTTGTTTGTCATTGATTACAAGGCATTCAGATTTTGAGAAATTGACCTTGAATCCTAGATCACACAGTTGACTGATACTAATGAGATTAGCGGTCAGTCCTTTCACCAGCAGTACTTCATTCAGACTTGGAACTCCAGGGCAGTCCAAATCACCAACTCCTTTGATTTCACCTTTAGCCCCATCTCCAAAGGTCACAAAACTGGTGGTGTGAGGCTTAATATTATTGAGGAGGTTCTTGATTCCAGTCATATGTCTGGAACATCCACTGTCAAAGTACCAGTCTTCCTTTGCAGAGACCCTCAGGGAAGTGTGAGCTATCAGTACAGTAGCCTTTTTCTTCCATTGAGGAGCATGTGGTACCTTTTTAGACTTAGGTTTGACACCTGAGATCTGATTAGGGTATCCATGCAATCTGAAGCAGAAGGGCTTTATGTGGCCATATCTACCACAATGATGGCATTTCCATCTTTGGTACCTTTTCTTCATATGTCTCTGTTCCTGATGTTGAGAGTTGTGTTGAGACATCCGTTTTGACATTTGCTTACCAGTACCAGATTTCTTTGTTTCCATAAATCCTAGTCCAGATTTATTTCCCACATTTTGTCCAACCTGAAGGATCTCTTCCAATTTGTCTGTTTCATTGGTCAACATCTTGACAGATTTGGTCATTTGATTCAGTTGTGAGTTCAGCAGTTGAACTTCTCCTTCTAAATGACTTATAGTTTCAAGATTTGCCCTCTTTTCAGCCTCCAGCTTTATAATGAGTTTTGATCGTTTCTCATTCTGCACACGGACTTCAGCACTTCTGATACACAATTTCTTGTAGGTATCAGCCAGTTCTTCAAATGTCACTTCTTCATCACTAGTGTCACTCTCAGAAGTACAAACACTAGTTAGGGCAGTAACTAGTTTGGCAGATTCTTCTTCAGAATTAATTTCTGAATCATAGTCAGACCAAGTAACAGTCATTCCTTTCTTTTGCTTCTTAAGAAAGGTAGGACATTCAGCTCGAATATATCCATATCCTTCACATCCATGGCATTGAATACCTCTGCCTTGGTTTCCCTTATCTTCTGACCTTGGTCTTCTGCTGTAACTGTCAATGTCAGAGGGAATGTTATGAACATTAGACCTTGACTTTGGGTCCATTCTTTTGATGAGCCTGTTGAACTGTCTTCCAAGCATGGCAATAGCTTCTGATATGTTTTCTTCTTCATCCTCCTTGTATTCAATATCAGTGTTGGATACAAGTGCTATGCTTTTGTTCTTCTTGTCACCATTATCAGTGATCCCCATCTCAAAAGTCTGAAGAGACCCAATAAGTTCATCCACTTTCAACTTGCTAATGTCCTGGGCTTCCTCTATGGCAGTTACCTTCATTGCAAATCTTTTAGGCAAGGATCTGAGAATCTTCCTCACCAGTTTTTCTTCTGACATTTTTTCTCCCAGTGCTCCTGAGGTGTTGGAAATCTCCAAGATGTTCATGTGAAACTCATGAATGGTTTCATCTTCCATCATTTTTAGATTCTCAAATTTGGTGGTCAACATCTGAAGCCTTGACATTTTTACTTTGGAAGTTCCCTCATGAGTAGTTTTGAGAGTGTCCCAAACTTCCTTGGCCAGTTCATATTGATGTACTAGTCTGAAAATGTTTCTATCAATTCCATTGAACAAGGCATTTAAAGCTTTTGAATTTCCCAGAGCTAACTCATCTTCTTCTTTACTCCAATCTTCCTCAGGCTTCAGACTGATTGTCCCATCTATCTCAGTTATGGTGGGATGAATCCATCCTTTGTCAGCAGCTCTCCAAGCCTTTTTGTCCAAAGATTTTAGGAAGGCAATCATACGAGGTTTCCAGTAGTCATAATTAGTTCCATCCAGAATGGGTGGTCTATTTCCAAAAACTCCTTCTTTGTCCATAGTGCCAGAAAGTGATATCCCTAGATCTCACCCAGTAATACAGGCAGGGTGCCTGCTCTGATACCAATTGAAAATTCTGGCTGCAGATACTCAATGTCACGTCCAATGTTATGACACCGTATCTGACTTACTATATGACAGTAAATACAAAAGCAATAAAGAACACAGTTAATTGTTTACCCAGTTCAGTGTGCAACAACACCTACTCTGGGGGCTACCAAGCCAGGGAGAGAATCCACTATAAGAGATGTTAATTCAGGAATAAACCAACCAGTTTATCTCCTTCACTTAAGACCTACCCAATGCAATTCTAATCTAAGTACAACTTAAACCTGAGTTCCTACTCACTCCCCCTCAATCACAGCAGTGATACATAAACCAATTTGACTTAAGAATTAATGAAGACACTCTTCAAAAAAACACACACTTGATTAAGCTTCACAGCTTTTTAATCAAGCAACACAATCACTCGTGCTTCACAGCTTTGAGTGATGTACACAACTAACTTGACTCTGCTTCACAGCTTTAGTCAAGGGACATTCAAACACTCTTGCTTCAAAGCTTTGAGTGCTACACAACCCTTACAATCGAAACCTATTCCAAGGCACTTATCACAATGATAATTGCTTGGAGTACAATAAACAAATCTATACAGATTACAAAATTGATCTTCTAATAAATCAGCAGGGGTCACTTGAAAAACAGCAGCTCTGTTGAATATATAGCAGCTGCAACTTCAGTTAGGGTTTCCAAAAACCTAGGGTTGATTCCGTTTGACCTAAAGACCAGGTCACAGGACTTTATTAACCAGGTTAGGGTTGAGCTAGGTTACTCCTCAGAAAACGCAGGATTCTGTTCAGAAAGGACTGAGTTATTTCCTGAAAAAACTCAGACTTATCCAATCCTGCAATCATGTTAGTTCAGAACAGGATGTCATAACATCTGTTATGACATCTGAGAAAACCTGTCTACTGATTTAGCAAAATGTGATCATTTTGCAAACATGCTCAGATACACACTTATAAACATCAGTATTTGAATTACAATATTTTTCTGCACATGTACCTAATGAGTTAGTACAACCTGAACTAGAATGTTATGACATCAGTCATGACATTCACACATACACTTGGGATTTACCAAAAATGCAAGCCAATACCTAAACACCTACACATGGTCGCTTTATTTCATGACATGATCCATCATGAGATAGAAGTGTATGTCGACGATATGATTGCAAGGTCTCAAACTGAGGAGGAACACCTTGGCCATCTACAAAAGCTGTTTGACTGTCTGAAGTTGTACAAGCTGAGGTTTAACCCAAACAAGTGCACCTTTGGGGTGAGATCTGGAAAATTGCTAGGTTTCGTCGTAAGCGACAAAGGTATTCAAGTGGACCCTACCAAGGTGAAAGCCATACAAGAGATACCGGCTCCCAAGACAGAGAAGGAAGTCAGAGGCTTTCTAGGACGACTGAATTACATTGCCCGGTTCATCTCACATTTAACTGCTACCTGTGAACCAATCTTCAAGCTGCTGAAGAAAGATCAAGTAGTACGTTGGAATGATGAATGTCAGGCCGCTTTCGACAGAATCAAAGAGTATCTCCAAGAACCACCCATTCTTATGCCACCGGTTGAAGGGAGGCCGCTAATACTATACTTGACAGTACTGGACAGCTCAATGGGGTGTGTGCTGGGGCAGCATGACGAGTCTTGCCGAAAAGAGCACGCCATTTATTACCTTAGCAAAAAGTTTACCGACTGTGAGACCCGATACTCGCTGCTCGAGAAAACTTGATGTGCTTTGGTATAGGCTGCTCGCCGGCTGAGACAGTATATGCTGACTCACACCACTCCGTTGATTTCAAAAATGGATCCAATAAAGTACATATTCGAAAAGCCCGCATTGTCTGGAAGAATAGCAAGATGGCAGATGATCTTGACGGAATATGACATCCAGTACACGACTCAGAAAGCAATCAAAGGAAGTGTATTGGCTGACCATTTGGCACACCAGGCAGTGGACGACTACCAATCTATGAACTTTGAATTTCCTGACGAGAACATCATGGTAGTGACTGATTGTGAAGTACTTGGACCGGATGAAGGACCTGAGGAAGGATCCCGATGGTCTATGCACTTTGACGGAGCCTCCAACGCTTTGGGTAATGGTATTGGCGCTGTGATCATATCCCCAAAAGGCACTCATACTCCACTTACTTCCCGGCTATGCTTCAACTGCACCAACAACATGGCGGAGTATGAGGTGTGTATCATGGGTCTTCAAGCTGCAATTGACTTAAGGATCAAGTTTTTGAGTGTCTTCGGAGATTCCGCTCTCGTGATCAATCAGATCAAAGGAGAGTGGGATACGAAACACCCAAATCTTATTCCTTACAAGGAGTTAGTGTTGACATTGATCCCCCATTTCACGGAGATAACTTTTGAACACTTCCCAAGAGAGGAGAATCAGTTGGCGGACGCGCTGGCTACGATGTCTTCCATGTTCAAAGTCAAATGGGACAACGAAGCTCCCCGGATCATTATTTGGAAATTGGACGAACCTGCACATTGTTGTGATCTTGAGGCTGAAGAGGTAACTGAAAAACCTTGGTATCATGAAGTGAAGAGGTACTTGGAAGCTCAAGAATACCCCGAAGGTGCATCCATCAATGACAAAAAGTTTCTGAGAAGGTTCGCTGCAAAGTTCTTCCTCAGCAACGGCATTCTGTACAAGCGAAACCATGATTCAACCTTACTGCGTTGTGTTGATAAGACTGAAGCAGAAAAGATCATGGCAGAGCTGCATGAAGGTACCTTCGGAACACACTCCAGTGGACATACTATGGCAAAGAAAATCCTTCGGGCAGGATATTTCTGGTCCACAATGGAAGCTGACTGTTACCAACATTCTCGGACATGTCATAAATGCCAGATATATGCTGATAAGGTGCACGTTCCTCCAGTACCTCTGAATGTCTTGACAGCACCTTGGCCTTTTGCAATGTGGGGCATTTATATGATCGGTGAGATCAGACCTACGACATCCAACGGGCATCGCTTCATCCTGGTAGCGATTGATTATTTCACAAAGTGGGTTGAAGCAGCTTCCTATGCTACGGTAACCAAGAACGTCGTAGCACGATTCATTCGGCATAACCTAATCTGTCGATACGGCATCCCGGAAAGGATCATTACGGACAATGGTACCAATCTTAACAACAAGATGATCACTAAGCTCTGTGAGCAATTCAAGATACAGCACCACAACTCTTCTCCCTACCGGCCGAAGATGAATGGAGTTGTCGAAGCAGCAAATAAGAATATCAAGAAGATTGTGCAGAAGATGACAGTGACCTACAAAGATTGGCACGAGATGTTACCATTTGCTCTTCATGGGTACCGTACCTCAGCAAGGACGTCAACCGGGGCAACACCCTTTTCCTTGGTCTATGGCATGGAGGCAGTCTTGCCTATTGAAGTCCAGATACCCTCTCTCCGGATAATGAAGGATGCAGGTTTGAGCGAAGATGACTGGATCCAGACTCGACTTGATCAATTAAACCTAATTGACGAAAAGAGACTCACTGCTATTTGTCATGGTCAAACGTACCAAAAACGAATGATCAGGGCATTTAACAAGAAAGTCAGACGACAAGAGTATCAAGTTGGAGACCTGGTAATCAAGCGCATCATTCTTCCTCAAAGTGATCCCAGGGGAAAATGGACCCCTACGTACGAAGGGCCATTTGTGGTTAAACATATCTTCTCAGGAGGAGCTATGATTCTAACCACCATGGATGGTGACGACCTTCCTCACCCCGCCAATGCAGACATAGTAAAAATATACTACGCATGATAAAAGACCCGCTAGGTTGACACACCTAGGCAAAAATAAGGGCTTCCCAGCGAACCAAAAGGGTTCGGGCAAAAATAAGGGATGAAATGAAAAAAATATGTACACCCAGCAAGTCGAAAACCTGAAAAGGCGGTTTGGGCAAAAATGGGTATCCCGGTGGACTGAAAACCCGAAAGGGCGGTCCAGGAAAAAGTTAGGGATTAAAGCGTAATACTATGCCTCATTGGATTACCTTGCATCCAGAATCCGGTATCAACTATCAGGTTCAGACGGCATCGATCAGTCAGCTTCATCTTCAACTAAGCAGCCAAGTGATGAGACGCTTGGAGACATAAAGGCGATAGTAGAGTTGGAACCCAGTGGGATTTTTCACATAGCTGTTTTGTTTCCCTTTTCAAAATTGTATAAACTCTATGTTGTTCGGCGGCGTTCTCTTACTAGGACGTGAACCTCTTGTACATAAACGCCTATTTACAGGCAGATTCAAAATCAATACAAATACACTTTTTCATACAAATCGCCAATTATTTTTCCTTTTTCTGTTTTGTTTTGCGAAGAACGTCCAATGTTCAATTTTTGATATATGCATTTGACACTAATTGCTAACTCATAAATATTTGCATACGAAACAAAGGATTAATTACAGGTGACATTAGAAACAGGGGCAATAATGAGTTGTCTAAGCGGTCTAGTTGCTCTGTCAACCAAGGTACCAAGGTAGGTTCGGCTGAAGAACGCAACCAAGATACTTTCACTCCCCGCAGAGTAAGACCAGAATCAGCAATGCTCTCCCCGAGCAGAGTTGGTCTTCCATCAGCCCTGAAAAGGCACAGTATCTCCAGCAAGTCAGCGACACTCTCCCCAAGCAGAGTTAAGCTACTGTCAACCCTAATGAAGTTGGATATCCTCAGAAGATCTCAATATTCCCCAGCGGAGTATACAGATGTTCCTAAGAAAGCATCCCCGACAGTCTTGATCTAAGATTGTTCCCCGGCGGAATACCAGACACCCCAGTGGAGCCATTTCCCAGTACAGTCCAAAAAGTCTCCCCAGGAGAGTTGAGTCAATCTCCCCAGTAGGAAGCTTATCCCCAGTAGATTCTGGAAGCTTATCACCTGCAGAGTGCATACGTCTCTCTCCGGCTTTATTCAAAGGTTATTCTCCACCATAGCTTATAACTGGGTTATCCTCAGCTAAAAACCACGGAAAGATCGTCCTCGACGAAGTTCTTCCTATCCCCAGCGGAGTTCATCAAATCTTCCAACAGAACTTATCAACGCTATCCCCAGCGGAGTTATCATCAATTTCAAAACCTCAGCGAAGTATCTCTTCCCACAGAGTATTCCCCGCAGAGTAACCTCTTCATCAAGTTTATTCCCCAACGGATTCATCTTCTCCTACCGGATTATTCTTGTAACCATGATCCCCAGCGGAAATGAAGAACTTCACTCTTCAACATCAGCCCAGGATTCAAGCTTCTCGGCATTCGTCAAGGATTTATTTTCCTAGACGAAAATACATTCATCAACATATCACATTTCATACATCCTGCTTACATACACAATGCATGCACATACGCATCATATCACACAATCTCATCTATTTTAGAGAACATCATGACATCGTGCACTTCATACATCATGACATTGCATACAACTGATGTTTTGCCTTTTCAGGAAAAAGGTCAATCCAAAGGTAATTATTATCAACTGTCGCAATTCCAGATTCGATACCTGTATCTAGCCAGGGCATATCTGTGAGCGATCAATTCCAGACTCGATTCCTGTATCTAGCCAGGGCGCGTCTGAAGAGTTTGAAGATTCGATTCCTGTATCCAGCCAGGGCATATCTGTTAACGACTAACTCCAGATTCGATTCTTGTATCCAGCCAGGGCACGTCTGAAGAGTTTGAAGATTCGATTCCTGTATCTAGCCAGGGCATATCTGTTGACGACTAATTCCAGATTCGATTCCTGTATCCAGCCAGGGCACGTCTGAAGAGTTTGAAGATTCGATTCCTGTATCTAGCCAGGGCATATCTGTTGACGACTAATTCCAGATTCGATTCCTGTATCCAGCCAGGGCACGTCTGAAGAGTTTGAAGATTTGATTCCTGCATCCAGCCAGGGCATATCTGTTGACGACTAATTCCATATTCGATTCCTGTATCCAACCAGGGCACGTCTAAAGAGTTTGAAGTTTCGATTCCTGTATCCAGCCAGGGCATATCTGTTGACGACTATTTTCAGATTCGATTCTTGTATCCAGCCAGGGCACGTCTAAAGGGTTTGTAGATTCGATTTCTGTATCCAGCCAGGGCATATCTACATAAAGAGTTTGAAGATCAACCCCTGTAACAGGCCAGGTAATTATCTTTCTTTCTCAGGTATGCAAGTTCTCGCTAAGGAATCTCTTAAGCGATCGACACCTAGATGGCATCTATAAGCCCATCACATACCAACCGTCTCCAAATGGCATCTATAAGCCTATTCCCGACAAGATTATGTCACATCTCCAGATGGCATCTATAAGCCCATCCTCCTATCCACCATCTCTCCAAATGGCATCTGTAAGCCCATTCCCGACATCACACTGCTGATACTCTACTATGTGAGTGCAAATTTCTAGGCACTCTAGTGTTCAATCATCTTCCACCCTCGGATCATGAAAGGCACACAAGCCAATCTACATCCTCAGGTCTAAGAAGATTGAACAGGGGCAATTGTTGTACCCCAAAATTTGCCCTCCCATATTCTTCAAAGTTTTGACAAACATCATCTCAATTTGCTCAAGTCTACTCAAGGGTTGCACAGTTCAAACACCCTCCTAAGCCAGTCAAATTAGGGTTTTGGTTCTTCAAAGGAAGTTGAGGTTTTCAAGGGCTCAATCAAGTCCCATATGCTCATATACATTATCAAGCACCTACATGTCAAGTTTCAAGGCTCACAAGGTCAAGTTGCACAGTCAAAAACCCTAATTGCTTCACAATCAACTGTAGGGGAAAAATGGTCTTTTGGCAGTCAAAAGTCAAAAATTTTGGTCAACGTCTTATTTTGAAGCCACAATCATCATTTGGTCAAATCTTGACCATGATTTCACAAGAATGGCTCAAAAATCATCAAGGTGTCAAAAGTTTTTATTTTTGGACAGCTGAAAAGTCAACTGTAACTTGACCAAGGCATAACTTTTTCATGGTTCATCAGAAAAATCCCATCCAATGCTCATTTTGAAGGAGAGGACATTTCCTAAAACTCATCTTCACATTCCAAGTCCAAGAAATGCTCTCACAAAAAGTTATCAATTTCAACATTATAGGTCATTTTAAAAAGTCAACAAAAAGGCATTTTAAGTCAAAGACCATAACTTGAGATTGGTAAATCAAAATGACATGAGACCAAAGGCATTGGTTAGAGGATTTCAAGACCTTTCCAAAATGTCCAAGAACATGTTCATATGATCAAAATTGAGCAAGATATGCATTGGAGAAGTTGGGAAATTTTTGTGAAATGGCAAAAGTCAACTATCCTTGAAACTTCAATTTTTGACAAAAGGGCCCACTTTTTTCCACTTGATTCATCCTTTTCATGCCACCCACGTGTCCCATGATTAAATTCAAGATTAAACATTTATTTTTTCTATTTTTATTTAATTTTATTGATTTAATTCATTTTAAATCCATAAAATTCAAATAAAAATCAAAAAAATTAATTAAGGGATATCTTGTGGCTTGAATGACTTTGATACATCATAATCCATCTACCAAATTCGTGTAAGGTCCATTTTAAGCATAAAATTCAAATTTGGACAAAAAAAGGCAAGTTTCTTCAATGGTGGTTATGGAAATCTCAAAACATAATTGCATTGGTTAAGAGCTCATAATAGTGACTGATTCTCATTCAAGGATACATATGCAAGCCTCCCATACAGCAGACACGACCTAGAAACCTCTGAGGGAGCAAAACCAATTTCCAAAATTCCAAAGAAAAGTCACAAACTGAAATCAATCTTCCAGTGCAATTCAAGCATTTCTTTTGATCCAAACACGTTCCCAGCATTGCCAGGAACCTATTGCAAGCATAAACAAGTCCTAACACTCAAGAACTCGTGCTACACAGTCATACGGTTCACCTTCTTTTTTCAAAATCACAATCATCAATTCATGCGTTTTTAACATTTTTCATTGATTGTATTATGTTCACAGGACCCATACGAAGCTTTCTATATAATTTAATTTGATTATTATGCCCTGGAATCGAAACTACCATTAACGAGTTCTAGGGTTTCAAAGCTTTTGAATTGGGGTTTTTCACATAGTATAAAATTAGACCTCAAGACATATATGGTCAAACTCGTCAGGACAAGACGAATCCATTGATACCATCGCGCCTTTTTTATGTTATCCCTAACTCTATTCGCTATTTTCTGTCGTTGTAGTTAGTGGGGGTTAAAAACCCCCGCTATCTTGTTTCTATTTTGCAGATAAAACGAAGACGATGATGAGGTGTCCATGCCTAGCTGGTACATTCAAATAGGCGCGCGCTTTTTCTTTGATCCATCATATAATGCGTTCTTTTTATATAATATTTAGTTCCCATTATGCTTACAAACGCGCATGAGTGGTCTAGTGGTACAGGTGTTGGCTGTGAATCTCTGGGGCCTGGGTTCGATTCCCAGGTCCCCCAAATGCTTATTTCCATTTTTTCTCACATACTTGTGTGCAGGCAACGTGAAGCAACTCACCATAAACCTCATATCCAACGCGCCAAGTGTCCCTCAGAAGCAGATCCAAAGGCCAAGAGAGGGAGCACACCATACTCCTGGTCAGCCAGTGCCCCACTCAATCCAGAAAGTCAACGGGCTTTGTGCTTAATGGGCCTGAATTCCAGAATCAAACACCCATTTCTGGCCCACACCTCCCTTTGGTTTTGTTATTTCTCTTTATCTCTTTATTTTTCTTTTCTTTTATAACCTTTTTTTTTATTATTAATTATTAGTATTATTAACTTAATTAATATTTTCATAAAAAATCAAAAAAGAACTAATATTATTATTATTATTATTAATTTCATTTTATTTTTGTAAATAAATATTAGTAAATTGAATTAGCTTTAATTAGGCAACTTTAACTTTTTTTAAATAACTAAAATAAATTTAGAATTAGGCTTTTATTAACTTTTAATTTTATTTCCTTTTATTTTATTTCATTAAAAAGCATAAAAATACAAAAACATTTTTTTAATAAATTAATTAATTAGATTAATCATTAGTTTTAATTTCATTTAATCACAAAAAAGACAAAAAAATTCCATTCCTTCTTAAAAAGGGTCAACACCCTTAGGACGTTCCTGATTAATTTTTTATTCGCGCGTATTTTTCATATTTTGATTATTATGTAACTGCTTCAAGAATGTAATAGTAATTAGGTTTATTGCTTTCTTTACTTTCCGCACTTTATCAAAATGGGTCTTTGTTTTTTTGGCGATGTATAGACCCGCGCCTTGTAATAGCATAGCTTTACATTCCCGCACTTTAATTTTCCGCACTCCTAACTGTTAACAATGCATGAAAGAATGTATGTAAATAAAATTAATTTGTAGCTCACAAATAACATGCAAAGACAAACCTTAACTGAAAAACAACACACAAAGCACATGCCACTTCTAGGGTACGCCTCACTGGTTGCCTCGAACGTGGTCATCAAGTATAGGACGTCTTAGAGGTCGCCCTTTGTCTAAAGGTCCAGTTGCCTCGAAACGGTTGCCTCGTATAAAAGGATCTAGGACATTAGGGTTACTTCTAAGGTGTCCTACCATTGCTTTGGTGACCACACTGTCCCGATAATCGAATTGACCCGAACAACTCCAACGATGGTGCTACCTACCCCTCAATGGTGGGATAGCACTATCTAAAGGACTTTTACACAACTTAATTCCTTAGGGTAGGTAGACTTCTCTTAAGTACTTGCTCTTTTCAAAACAAACAAAAACAACTTTTCGCACCTACACTTTCTAAAAGTTTTCAAACAAATTTTTCACACACTCTTGAGGACAGATACAAGAGTTACTTAGAAATTTTTCAAACGAAACTTTTTCAAAACCCACAAACACTTGAAAAGCAAACAATTTTTGAAAACATAAGAGCAAGTACCTAAGAGCC
The DNA here is from genome assembly GCA_948472305.1 of Vicia faba. Lineage (NCBI taxonomy): Eukaryota > Viridiplantae > Streptophyta > Magnoliopsida > Fabales > Fabaceae > Vicia > Vicia faba. Next base: position 944,884,159 of record OX451735.1, read on the forward strand.
CGTGGATAACCACGGATAGAAAGGGTGCTAACACCTTCCCTTTCTATAAATCTACCTCCCGAACCGAGAAACATTCTCAAATAAGGAATTTTGCTGTGCTTTTGTCCTTTCCATGTTGGAGAACATAAAAGACGGTGGCGACTCTTGCTTACCGCGACATTTCACGAAACCAGCTAAAAAACAGTCAGTTCTATTTCCACCGATCACAAAGGGTAACAAGGTATAGGGATGTTTCAGATTCTAAGGGGATAAGTGTTTGGATTCTGGGTATGTGTTTGATGAGTGTTTAAGTGTTTGAGATATTTATGGTGTTTGAGAATTTTTTGAAGATTTGTTCCCCTGGCCAAAAAGTCCTCCTAAACATGTGTTGGAGCCTCTTATTTATAGGCAAAGTTGGCTGAAGCTTTTGGAGGGAAAACAAAATAATTTGAACAATTTGATTAAACTGCTCTTTGTAGCCTTCGAGGGACAGTGCTTGTATGCTATTTTGGTGCAACAATGGGGCAGTGTTTCAAGACTGCTGTGCAGCAGTTTTGGCCAGTGTACCATGCCTGAACTTGGCAGCAAGCATCTTTGAATATTTCATCCTTTCATTTTGACCCTCCTTCGACCAGATTCTTCTTCCAAACATATCGTTTAACTTTCCTCCAACAAGAGTCTTTCGAACGAATCACCTTTGTGCATCGTTTGAAGGGGCCAAATGTGTGCCCCTTGGATGGGTAACCTAAACATGTCTTAAGGTGGGCTTTGTAAATCCTTCGAATGGGCCCTCAAGCATGTCCTTCGAATGGGATTCCGAGACATGTCCCTTGAATGGATCATGTATGCTTCTTTGAAAAGGGCCAAATGTGTCCTTCGAATGGACTAGTAAGGTGTACCCTTCGACAGGGACTCGTATGTATGCCCCTCAAGTTCACCACTATATGTCTTTTGAAGGGGACATCAACCATGTGCTGAAGTTTGTCAAGGATGGAAATGCAGCATACTAAAGAGAAATGTTGTCCAGTCGAAGCTAGTACAAACATAGTCAATGTCTTGTCGAAGCCTGCATGGAGGAGGTCTAAACTTTGTAACTCCAAGCAAGCATACAAAAGGTCAATGCTCAAACAAAGACTTGCACGAAGGGAGCCACATGCCCAAACGAAAGAGGCATGCATGAGGCAAAATGTCCAGATTCGAAAGAGGCATACATGAGGCAAAAAAGTGCAAATCGAAGGACACCAAAAGGGAGCTTTTTGCCTTGGAATTGAAGGAAGTTATAGGAGGCTTTGTACCTTGTGCATGCTAGCAAAGGGGATGCCTTTTGCGTGCAAGTTGTGTCTCAAATGAAAGTTTGTATGTAACTAGTCATTACTTTATGAGTCAAGGAAATCATGGAGGGAAAGTTTGTATAGGCATGCAAGCATCAGACATCCAAACGAAGCATGCAATAGGCAGTCATGGCATTGTGAACCCAGTAAGGCCAGAGATGCAATCGAAGGTGGCATGTAGGAAACTCCTGCCTTGTAAATCAAAGCCAGTGTGCCAGAGGCCATCGCCCAGTCGAAGGATGTAACCAAAGCCTGTATCAAAAGAGGCCAAAAGGCCAATCGAAGGAGCTGAAACGAAGAACACTTGTATTTCTCCAAATTTTGTCAAAATCATATTTTTATCTGTTTTCTCCCTTTTTGACAGTTTCCTTTTAATTTTGGTACTGGAAAATTCCAAAGTACTTGTGCAAGCTTGAACCTTGAGAATCCTTGTGAGAAAGGCCTTGAATAATGAGAGGGCAAATTTTGGGGTACAACAGCTGCCCCTGTTCAATCTTCTTGAACTTGAAGAGTTAGATTGGCAAGTTTGCCTTTCGCGACTCAAAGGTAAAAGAGGATTGGACACTAGAGTGCCCGTAAATTTTCACTCGTCAAAATATAGTTGAGGAAATGGGTTTAAAGATGCCATTTGGAGATGGTGGAATCTTGCTGGAGATGGGCTTAAAGATGCCATCCAAGAATGTTTGTTGAATTGCAATGTTGTAGGTCAGAAGAATGAGCATCAAAATGGTATTCGTGTCTGGAATGCATTTGAACTGTATCTGGAGACTAAGTCTATATGAGCCAAAGAATGGCATCCGTGTCTGGAGCGTAACTGGGTTGTAACTGTATTTGATTCTTTGAATGAATATCAGAATGACTGCTGTGTCTGGAGTGTATCTGTATTCTGAATGGGTGTTGGCTAAAGATTTTGATAATATTATTAGAAGCCAAGTGAATTGAACGTTTCGATCGAAATGAAACAAAGCGTCATGTTTCGAAATGGCAGAAGCAGTGTTTCGAATGAGCATATCAAAGCTTGGAGCTTCGAGTGGCAATTATGGGAACATATCTAAAGAAGTCTCGAAATGACAACAGGGTTGTGTCTGAGAAGTGCGTTCGAAGCGGAGAAGTACCAAAACATTTGAAATTCAAATGCAAGTGGGACATTCGAAGTTTGAAATTTATGTGCTGGAGCATTTGGAGACACGTGGAAACAAGAGAGAGGCATTGTTCTGCATGTTCTGAACGTGGCATAATCTTATAGCAAGACCGTTATGGTCGAATTAGTATAAATAGAAGTCTTAGTATTAGGATTTCGTGTGTCATATCTATTGTACTAAATACTCAGTAAACATTCAAATTACCACATGGCTAGGGAAACGAATGCAAGAGCAATGTACGTATGATAGCACCACATGTTTATGATTTAATGAAAACCTTTTATCATTTCCAGCACTTTCCTTTATCTTCTTGCCAAATACCATTTACAAGTTTTCTCATTTAAAGTCTTTTTATTCGAAATCTTTTCATTGAAGCCTTACATTTTAATGCTTTCTTTACATTTCAAACACTTTACATTTCAGAAAACTGTCATACTTTTCATGCCTTTATCTTCAAGTTTTATCCTTCGAACGTCTATTTTTACTTAAAGTCATTTTACAGATTTCTTGCATTAAACGCTTTCTTCATATTTCGAATCTTTTACGTTCCAGAGCATCTTTTACATTAACTGTTTTTATAATTCGAAGCCATTTACTTGCTTTTTATGCAATTTTACATGTCTTTACAATTAACATTTATTCATGCAAGTCAGTTTCGCGCACATATATTTTGATTACACCTTTAGACCTTTAAGAGAGAAATCGAAATAAGTCAAACACCTACACGACACTCAAATACCAACCATGAATATCTGTTTAATCATGAGAGTTACCCTAATGACCAATGAGTCCTAGGATCAATCTAGTCGATCCTGCGAGTTACCAGAGAAATTGAATAACAGTCAGTAAGTTTATTCGATAGTTTGGAGGACTAGCGGTTGTTTACCAGAAATCACTGGAAACAAATTGGCACACCTGGTGGGACCAATAATTGGATATTAGAAATAAAGATTGTTGAGACATAACCATTATAAAAACGTTGGAACCTAAGAAGTTTGCTATTTTATGAACCTAAGAAGTGGTAAAATAACCAACAGCAACCAAACCTTATCTAGAAGAAAACGTTTGAACAAAATGTCTAATTCTGACAATCAACAAGGGGAACAAAATGCCCCACATACAACAGGCACTAATGTGTCCACTTCGGTGGGAACATCTAATGTGATCCCTTCGAATGCACAGTCTGTTGCATCCTCAACCAGTAATATAGCCACCAATGGAGTAAGTGGCATATCAACTAATAGTTCGATCTTAGGAAATACTGGAACCATTGGTTATCCTGGGGGATTCGTTCCACCATCAGGGACACCATCCCATTTCGCCACTCCACTAACTAGACCACCCAGTTTCGATGGTAATAGAACCAGAAATTCCTCTTATGGAATGCCAACTTCCTTTATGGCAGGTTTACACAATTCCACATCGAATTCATCACCACAATTAGGGTTTGGGTCTAGGGCGAATCAGTTTATGACAAATAACCAAGGGTCAGTGGGTTATAGCACAATGCCTATTTTAACCACAGAAAACCAGTTGGCTTTTAGGCAATTGATGGATGACAGTAACCATAATATGATAGGGGTGTTTGCACAAACTATGCAGGAAATATTTGCCCCAATAGTACAAAATGTGACTGTGACAAACAGGGAAAACGCTGACAACATGAGTCGAATAGCAGATTTCTTTGCTCCCCCAGAAAGGCGTAGGCAGACTCAGGCGGGAGTTCGAGCGAACATGCCTGTTATGGAACAAGTTTCTAACGACCCAATTTATAGACCACCTAGAGAAGAAGTTAACTTGGGGGCAAGGGCACCAAGGTTAGAAGCCCCAATAATCCCAGGCCCACAAAGAGAAATTATGGAACCACGGGCAAGGGTCGAAAGGCTAGAAGCCCCAGAGTTTCGAGAAGAACAACCTAGGGGGGTTGTCATGGTTGGTCGAAATCAAGATGCTGATGCTGTCGTTCAAAGAATTCGAAACAATAACATCTTGGCAGAAAACAATCTAACCACCATGATAGAGAGAGTCATGGCCCAGAATGGCCTCAACACAGGAATGAGAAGGCCAAATTATGCTTCTCCTATATTAGATTGCATAATGCATATTGATTTACCAAGGGGATATAAAGTCCCTAAATTTACAAAGTTCGCTGGGGATACCAATGAGTCAACAGTCGAACACATAGCCAGATATCTAACTGAAGCGGGAGATATAGCCAATAATGAAGATCTCAAGATCAAATATTTCCCAAGTTCCTTGACTAAAAACGCCTTCACATGGTTTACCACTTTGCCTCCTGGGTCCATTGATACTTGGGCTCTTTTGGAGAGATTATTCCATGAACAATTTTACATGGGACAGTCGAAAATAAGCTTGAAGGAATTAGCCAGTGTCAAGAGAAAGTTCATCAAACCCATAGATGATTATCTGAATAGATTTAGGCTTTTGAAATCCAGATGTTACACAGTAGTGCCTGAACATGAGTTAGTCGAAATGGCCGCTGGTGGTTTGGATTACTTTATTCGAAAGAAACTAGACACTCAATATTTGAGGGACATGGCTCAGTTAGTCGATAGGGTTCGACTGGTCGAGAGGCTAAAGGCCGAAAAGGCCAGAGTCTTCAAGAATAGCAAGAAAGAAAGGATCTTCTACGTTGGGACTGAGGAAGCAGAAGAATATCCTGAATTCGAATTCGAAGAGGTCGAAATCGACCTCGCTGAATTAAAACAGGCTCCACCTTACTCCCGCAAATTATTGGTTCCCACAAAAGGGAAAGAGATTGTTGAAAATGAGAAAAGTGACAAATTCCCAAAGAAGGTTTATACCTTCGATGTCACTAAATGTGACGAGATTTTTGATTTACTTGTCAAAGATGGCCAACTCATTGTGCCATCAAATGTCAAAATACCTCCTTTAGATCAGAGAAAGAAGAGAGGATTTTGCAAATATCATAGTTTCCTAGGCCACAAAACCTCACAATGTTTTCTTTTCAGGGACCTAATTCAAAATGCAATCAAAGACGGCAGACTAAAGTTTGCTGATAAGGCAAAGATGAAAGTGGACGAAGATCCTTTGGACGTCGCAGACACCAACTACTCCGAGCATGCATGCATTGGAGAGATTAACATGGTGGAAGCTGTCCAAAGCGATGCCCCAACAGGAGAGAAAGGTACTGAAAACGAAAGTTGGGTGATGGTCGAAGTCGATAAGGAGGTCACTGAAGACATCCAGAAGATACCAGAGACTTCGATTGAAGCAGCACCTGTAGCTGTTGCAAAAGAAACCCAGGCTACTGAAGGCCAGGAAAATCGAAACCAAGAACTAACACAGATCACTGAAGGCCTGAGGCTGGAATTAGAGAAAGTCCAAATTACGAAGCCAACTTCCCCTCAGAAGGAAATATGGGACACTCTAGGGGAACCCAGTGGAAAATTTGACTATTTGGTCAAATATTCTGCCCCAGAGAGTTCGAAGGTTCACATTGAGGATATAAATCCCACAGGATGGGGAGATGATGAAGCTAAGGGGGAAGATGTTGAGATAAATATGATGGATATGGAGAGGCCTCGCTCTGAGATGGAGGAGGCAGAAAAATACTTAGAAAAAGAGAAGTATAAAATGGAGGATAACCACGCTGGAGATGCTAGTCTCAAGGATTACCTCATGACATGCCACAAAGGAGATACATGCATGATATTGTGCCCTAGGTGCAGCATCCTCTGCAATCAGAGAATCGCTGCGAATTTCGAGAGGGTACAGAGGACTCGAACTGGCAACAATTGGCGCCAGGATAACCAACTGTTCAGGTGTTATCCTAAGGCTGGAGAAAGTTTGCTGGAATTTGTGTTTCGCTGCTACAAAGGGGCAACCAAGTGCTTGATTTACCCAAGGTGTTCTGCTGTGTATGACCAAAGCATGGCCAGAGCCTTCGAAACGATTCCCTTCGCCCCTTGCTGGAACCATCAAGAAACTGTCCAGATGGGCCCACGTTTCGACAGCAGACACAAACAACGAAGGCCTGATAGCCCTCACCCCAAGGCTGCTCGAAGAGTGACTTTCAAATTCCCTGCTGAAGTGCCAACCGACAGGTGGTTGCAAGTCAGAAATGACAAAGACAAAGACAGATGGAGAAACACCGAACGAAATGCACGCCATGCCATGACGTACAGAAGGCAATTCAACATGGCAAAAAGGGAGGAGGTAAGATTAGAAAACTACAAAGGAAGGAACCCCATGTCGAGATCCCAGTGGCGCAGGTAACAAAGGATTCGAAAGGCTGAGAGGGAAACTGTGGCAAACAAAGGGGTCACTTCAACAAATAACCAAGGTGAATCTAGCACCAACAAACCAAAAAATCAAACTGAAGACAAACCTCCAGTTAATAGGAGGCTTTTCTCTGAAGTACAACGGGATGAACCAAAGGAATACACTCCAGGCCCAGAAGAGGACGAAGATATGATAACAGATAACTTCGAATCGGAGGGGGAGTCTTCATTCAACCTAAACTGTAACGTGGTATCTGTGCTTCCCTGTGAATTTGGGCAGGAAACCGAAATTGATGAACGTGAGGAAGAAGATACCACAGATTTGATGAAACATAGGCCTGTGTGCTACTATGTGATGGACAATGGGGCTATCGAGGAGCAAAATGCGTTCTTCGAACGGCCAGAACCTGCTATGAAGAACCATCTTAAGCCACTATTTATTCGGGCAAAAGTTGGTGCCCATGGTGTGAACAAGGTTCTAGTGGATGGGGGTGCTGCAGTCAATTTGATACCCCATTTCATGCTGAAAAGATTAGAGATCCGCGAAGGAGATATCAAGCCCCATAATATGGTTCTGTCCAATTATGAGGGAAAAGTGGGCAAAACACTGGGAGTGGTCCAGTTGGAATTGACAATAGGCTCAAGCTGTAGGCCCACCATGTTTATGGTGATCGAAGCCAAGGCCAACTATAACTTATTGATGGGAAGGGAGTGGATCCATGGCGTGGGGGCAGTTCCTTCATCAATGCTTCAGCGACTAGTTCTGTGGAGAGATGATGGAATCGTGGAAAACATCGAAGCAGACCATAGTTACTTTATGTCAACAGTCAATTTAGTTGACAAGAGGGATTATGATAAAAATCTGGCAAAGATTGCTCCGTGTGTTCCAAATGATGAGATTAACGAAACCAGAAACGCCCACTACTACATGACCCTTCGCCATGATGGCCTTTACTGGGATAGAACAATAATCAGTGAAGAAGAGGGAGTCGAAAGCACTATACAAAAACGGCCAGCAGGCCGGGACTTCGACAACCTTATCCATGACTGAGTCCTCCTTTTTCGAAAGGATTTCGGCCTATATGGCTGAGAACGAATCAAAAGCGGCCTTAGAGGCTGAAATAAATAAATTAACTGTAAAGATGAACGAAGTAAGTGGGGATGGCTCGAAATGCTCACCCTTCAAAGAATTGGAGATGGATCAAAGGTTGGATGCCATCTACGATAAAGAACCCTTAGGCTTCGAAAGGGACCCCATAAACTCAGGTGCCAAAATGTTGGCACAAGATCCACTCGAAGAAGTCAACTTAGGGGATGAAAAAACGAAAAGAATAACCTACATAAGTGCAAAACTTAGCCCAGGCCTCAAGAAGGAAGTAATCGAAGTCCTTAAGAAAAACAAAGATTGCTTCGCATGGGATTATGACGAAATGCCTGGTTTAAAGAGGGAGTTGGTCGAACACAGACTGCCAATCAAAGATGGCAAGAAGCCCATCAAACAAACTCCCAGAAGATTCGCACCAACGGTTCTCACAAAGATTAAAGCTGAGATCGAAAGGTTGCTGCGTTGCAAATTCATCAGAACAACAAGGTACGTCGAATGGTTAGCAAATATAGTACCTGTTATTAAGAAAAATGGTTCTTTAAGAATTTGCATAGATTTTAGGGATTTAAACACTGCAACCCCTAAAGATGAGTACTATATGCCTGTGGCAGAAATGCTAGTAGACTCTGCTGCAGGGTTCGAATACTTGAGTATGTTAGATGGATACTCTGGGTATAATCAGATTTTCATTGCTGAAGAAGATGTTGCAAAGACAGCATTTTGTTGCCCAGGAGCCTTAGGCACCTATGAATGGGTGGTGATGCCTTTTGGTTTAAAGAACGCTGGGGCGACTTATCAAAGGGAAATGAATTCAATTTTTCATGATTTCATTGAAACCTTCATGCAGGTGTATATTGATGATATAGTCATCAAATCTATATCTGCAGAAACACATTTGCATCATTTGAGCCAATCATTCGAGCGAATGAGAAAACATGGCTTAAAGATGAATCCCCTTAAATGTGCATTTTTTGTGCAGGCTGGAGATTTTCTTGGTTTTGTGGTTCACAAGAAAGGGATTGAAATCAACCAGAACAAAACCAAAGCCATAATGGAGACGAAAGCACCTACGTCAAAAAGGGAGTTGCAATCTCTGCTAGGGAAAATTAACTTCCTCAGAAGATTCATTTCGAACCTGAGTGGAAGAACCCAAGCTTTCTCTCCGTTACTTCGTCTAAAGCAAGGCCAAGCCTTCGAATGGAACGAATCCCACCAGGAGGCATTTGACAGGATAAAAAGATACCTCTCTTAGCCTCCTATTTTGTCTCCACCTTCATGGGGGAAGCCCATGAGATTGTACATATCTGCCTCTGAAGTTAGTATAGGTAGTATGTTAGCACAAGAAGATAGCAATGGTATCGAAAGAGCCATATACTATTTAAGTAGAGTACTAAATGATGCAGAGACCAGATATAGCAATTTAGAAAAGCTATGTCTCTGTTTGTATTTCTCTTGTATGAAACTCAAGTATTATATAAAGCCTGTTGATGTTTATGTTTCATCTCATTTCGATGTCATTAAACATATGCTTTCAAAACCAATAATGCATAACAGAGTTGGTAAATGGGCTTTAGCCTTAACAGAATATTCTTTGACTTTCATGCCTTTAAAAGCTATGAAAGGTCAAGTGATTTCTGACTTCATTGTGGACCATTCTTTGGTTGAGCAGACTGTCATGAGTTACGTCGAAATACAACCATGGAAATTATACTTTGATGGTTCAACCCACAGGAATGGAAGTGGCGTTGGAGTCCTTCTAATTTCTCCTGAAGGAATTCCAACAAAATTCAAGTATAAATTAGATGGTCCTCGTTGCTCGAACAACGAAGCTGAGTATGAAGCGCTCATTGTTGGACTTGAAGCTTTGTTGGAATTGGGGGAAACTAGAGTCGAAATTAAAGGAGACTCAGAATTAGTGGTCAAACAAATTACAAAGGAATATAAGTGCATAAAGGAAAACTTGATGATATACTTCGTCATAGTCAACAGGCTACTAAGGAAATTTGAATACATGGATATTCAACACATACCAAGAATAGAGAACCAAGAAGCAAATGACTTAGCACAGTTGGCTTCGGGTTATAAAGTTTCTACTAGGAACTTTAAGGATTTAGTTAAATTAAGGGGAAGAGTTATGGCTACTAGATTCACACCATCGGATCTGGAAAGTATGAAATTGGGATATGCTGAGAAACAGGGATTCGAAATATTATCCATAAATACTTTGTCAGATGCAGATTGGCGAAGTCCACTGATGAGTTATTTAGCAAACCCAACTATGAATGTGGACAGAAAGACAAAATACAGAGCATTGTCATATCTCCTCATGGGGAACGAATTGTTTAAAAAGACCCAAGAGGGCGTATTATTGAAATGCCTAGGAGAAAGTGAGACATACTTAGCATTGTCAGAAGTCCACAATGGGGCATGTGGGGCACATCAAGCAGGCCATAAAATGAAATGGCTGTTATTTCGATACGGCTTGTATTGGCCTAGCATGCTCAAAGATTGCATAGACTTTGCTAAAGGATATGAGGAATGTCAGAAACATGCAGGGATTCAACATGCCCCTGCAAGTGAGTTGCATTCGATCATCAAACCATGGCCATTTAGAGGATGGGCATTGGATTTGATAGGAGAAATAAATCCTGCTTCGTCCAAAGGACAGAAATATATCTTGGTAGGAATAGATTATTTTACCAAGTGGATCGAAGCTATACCATTAATAGTTGCTGATCAAGAGGCTATTATTGAGTTTATACAGAAGCACATTATCTATAGGTTCGGATTAGCAGAGAGCATAACCACAGACCAAGGCTCTGTGTTTACTGGTAGAAAGATGCAAGAATTTGCCCAAGAAATGGGATTTAGATTGCTAACGTCAACGCCATATTATGCTCAAGCAAACGGTCAAGTCGAAGTAGCCAATAAAGTGATAATAGGATTAATCAAGAAACATATTGGTAAAAAGCCAAGAAACTGGCACAAAACTTTGGACCAAATATTATGGGCCTGTAGAACATCTCCTAAGGAAGCTACTAACACTATGCCTTTCCAACTCACATTTGGTCATGATGCAGTGCTGCCAGTAGAAATTCATCTGCAATCAGTTCGAATTCAGAGACAAAACGAAATCCCAGCTGCATTATATTGGGAAATGATGATGAATGAATTAGTTGAGTTGGATGAAATTAGATTACATGCATTGGAAATTTTGATGAGACAAAAAGAAAGAGTGGCCAGAACATACAACAAAAGGGTGAAGAAAAAAGTATTCATTATTAATGACTTAGTTTGGAAAGTCATATTGCCCATGGACAAGAAAAATAAAACACTAGGTAAATGGTCACCTCATTGGGAAGGACCGTTTCGAATATTAAAAGTATTCTCAAACAATGCATACGAAATCGAAGAACTGATGGATGATAAGCGTATCCTAAAGGTTAATGGGAAATATTTAAAGAAATATAAGCCACGCCTGCAGGAGATTCGAATAGTAACAACGTAACCAAGATATTATAAAAGGCCAAAATGGCAAGATAAGATGCCAAAATGGCGTTGTTCGAATATTACATATAAGAAACCAAATTGTAGTCAAATAAACACTGAAATTTAGAAATAAGAATTATTTTTCAATCTGTTGAAAGTGCTTCGAAAAGATTCAAGTCTCTGCTGAGCGAAACGCCTGGCTCCTTCCAAGGTTACCACTTCTCCTTTAAGTTGTTCTGCAGTTTCCATTTCTGCAAGCCCCTGGTTGAGAAGCTCTTCGAATTGGTTACCAGCAGTATTAGTTTCGAAGGCTATTTATTGTTCTTTAGCCTCCTTAACCTTCTGTTGAAGTTCCAGAATCTGCCTTTCCCAAAGAAGTATGGACTCAGCTCGAGCCTCATAATCAGTTTTCGCCTGCTTTAGATGCATAGCTTGATCCTCAGCTTCTTGAGAGAGTTTCGAAGCTTGTTCATAAGCAGCATCCATTGCAATGCGTTTTTCTTGAACCTTCTTGGCAGCAGATTCATCTTGGAGAAGGTAACCAGTTATGTTGTCCAGCAAAGACTGAAGATCGAACAAGAGAGTACTAACTGGCAAGGAGCAGGTAGCAAGATTGACCTTTGTAAGCAACTCCTTCATAGTATAGCAAGCAGTGCTATCTTGTTTGAGCACTTCGAATATATCCACATTGAGAATTGTTTTCCTGATCTTATTAAGAAGTACAATTCTTCCATCTGTGGGAAGAGGATAGCTGGTCGAACTTGTGCCAGCCCTAGCAAGTGGGATGTCCCTTTGAGCCAGCTTTGCCTTCATATACCCAATAGGGTCATTTCGTCTCAGGAGTGCAAGCTCCTCGTCAGTCATTCGAGACAAAGAGGATTGAGGGAGTTCCACACGTAGGGGAGTCACGTCCATTTCAACCTCCATGGGTTTGTTGGTTGCATCACCATCCCCTTCATTCGTTTCGTGCTCATGATCTTCTTCATCATCATCCAAGTCCACCACTTTGATGCCTTCTTTTTCACTGCTATTTGCATTGGACTCCGTCCCAGCAGTCGAACCATCATGGGCATCCTCCTCCTCAGACTCTTCGTCTGTAGATTCTTCGTCTCTTTGGCCAGAATCAGCTTTCTCTCCTTCAGTTTAAGTGTCCTTTGGATCCTCTTGAAGGGTTTCAAGAGGGGACTTTTGAAGAGAAGCTCTTTGCAAATCTTCTGCAGATGTTTGAAGTGGTGTTTCGTTTGTCTCTTTTAGAGGAATGGAGGTGCCTTGATCATCCTGCTGTTCAGAAGTTCCAGCCAGAACCGCCATATTGGAGGAACCTTTGTTCTGTACAAGGTTGCTGGAATCTCCTTGGGGAGAGGAGTTGAGTGGAGCAGAAGCTTTGGATGGTGAGTTCGAAGTAGTGGAAGCTGGATTCAAGATGTTCTGCAAGGAGCAAAAGAATGTTAAAAACATGCACCACGGTAATAAGAAATTATTATTTTCAAAGAGATTTAAAGTTCAATTTACCTGTGGACTCTCGGAGGAGAGGTTACTAGCTATGCATTCCAACATTACGTTGGAGGTCGAAGGTGGAATTTTGGATTTGGTTAAGGGAGCAGCATCCCTGGAATCAAGTCCAGAGACACTAGTTGGAACGGTACTTTTCGAAATGTCCTTCTTCTGCTTCTTCTTCGAAGCAGTTGGTAAGTTTCCTCCAGCCTTGGGATCTTCCCCAGTGGTGTTTGATTTTCGCTTCTTGGGAGTAGTAGGAGGAAGTTTTTTGGTCTGAAGAGATTTAAACAAAGAGTTAGATGCAAACCATAAAACATGAGTGAATTCGAAACATCAAGGCTAAGTGATTACCGTTGGAGTTGGAACACTGGTTGTTGCAGCAATGGTTGTTGTTTCGGATGGAGTCACTTTGTCAGCAGTTTCGATAGAGGCTTGAGAGGCGCTCCCTTCTTTCGACTTCAACGCGGCTGTCTTTATCCTGATGGCTGAAAATCGAAACAATTAAAGCAAAGGTTAAAGATATGGAAAATAAAAACGTTGGGGATTTTCCCAAGCATTCGCACCTGTGCCTTGATCAGATTTAATCGACATGGCAGAAAGGTCGTATCAAAGGTGTCCTAGGAAATCGTGGAGCCAGTGTCGAGCCCATGTCACAGTCTCAGATGGCTTTGGTTTCTTTTAAGATGTTTGAACATCTCTTTGCAAGTGAACCACCAAGGATATGGGGGAAACCAAGCCAGAGCCAGTTCTGAGGTAGGTAGTCTAGGAAATTTAGGTGGATGCATTTCGAATGCCAACCTATACCTATCCTCAGGTGACAACCCTAAAGGAAGTTTTAACTTAGAAACTTTTTGTTTGAATTTTTCCTTCAAGGTCTCAGCCGCTTGATGCACAGTGGATTCCAAGCGTGTGGGGTCATAAGTAGTTTCAAAATAATTTTGAAAAGCTTTAATCTCTTTGGCATGAGTAAACATACCTTTCTTGGCTGGTACCTGCACATCGAAGGCATCAATTAGTTTCTGTTGAATTGTAAGAGTATCGAACATATAAGTTTGATAAAACTTGGTCCACCATTCCAGAAACCCCTTAGCTGTGAGATGGGTAGGTTCGAAGGTTATTAACTCAAACTGGGCAAAGCCTTGGTATTGTTCTTGCTGTAATTTGGCTTCCCGTGCCTTGAAATTTCGCCCAGAGGTAATGGCACTCTCAGTTTGAAATAAGGGTTCAGGAATTAGTTGGCATAAGCCAAACTGTCTCGAAACAAAATTTGGCTGGTAAGCGAAAAGGAAAATCTGATTCTTGGCAGGAGTTATTCTTGAAGAAATGAGTCTAGGCATCAAAAAGGCTCTCCATACATCCTGAATCTCCTTGCTCTTGACAGCTTCTGAGAGAGCCATGGTGAACCAAGAAGGTCCATGAGCCCTCGAAGCAAAAGGTGCCATGGTCTCTTCGAACTTATGCCTTTTGGAGAATATCATGATGTACTTCGAGAATAGGACTTTGAAGTCGTCTTTGTCGTCATTTGGAGTTAATCTTCGAAGCCTAGTGCCTTCGACTATCCTATCAGTTATCTCAGGGTCTTGTTCATCAATGGTGTTGGCAGTTGACAAGGAGGGTTCGAACATGGCATTTAGCCATAGCTGAAGTAACCAAAAAGGGCCATCCAACAGGATATTCTTGGAGGTATGGGATTTTAGGCTCGAAACAGCTGACCTTAGGCTTTCATAAAGGTCAACTAAGAGCAGTTCACTTAAGCACACTCTTCGATTTTCATGCAAATCCCTAGCTAGAGGAATAAACCTACTGGCTACCTGTAGGGATCTACTACAGAAGACGTATCTTGACAGCCATAGGGTAAGGAAAGCAATGTGTTCTACGTCAGACACACTGTCTCCCTCAGCATGGTAGTGACTGATAAACTTGGAAAAACTTGCTAGTTTGACTTCGAAGTCGATTATACTTGAATGTTCTTTGTTGTCAGGGATATATGTTTCTCCTACGGGCGATAGCCCAGTGATGGCCGCTATGTCGAAGAAGGTGGGGGTAATCATTCCACCAGGGAGATGGAAAGTATTATAGGTATTGTCCCAGAAATAGAGGGACGCGAATAGCAAAGGGTGGCTGTAAGTGAAACCAGGCTTCGACAGCTTAATCAAGTTGTAGATACATAATTCTTCCCATTGCTGGGATTTC
Source organism: Vicia faba (assembly GCA_948472305.1). Classification (NCBI taxonomy): domain Eukaryota; kingdom Viridiplantae; phylum Streptophyta; class Magnoliopsida; order Fabales; family Fabaceae; genus Vicia; species Vicia faba. The sequence continues at coordinate 944,899,160 of OX451735.1, forward strand.
TTAGCTTCTACCTTATTGAACCAGTTTTGATAAGCAGTGTCTGAGGTGGGGCAAGATCGAAACGGTTTAAAATTACTTTTTACACAGTCTAATACAAAAGGGTCCTTAGGAGGAACAGTTGGATTTTCCATGGTGTTTGAGCCAGAAGATTCTATTGCCTTAGGGGCGTCCATTTTGTTAAACAAGGGTTTGAAACTATAGCAAACTGGGAAAATTGTCCTGGTATCTTTTAGAATTTCAAAAACCGTAAGAGGGCCCATTAAGGCTAACCTCTTACCAGCAACGGTGGTAGGAATGAGTACCTGTGATGCATAAAGCATTTCTTTTTCCTTTGAAATCATCTGGGGAGCAAGAACGGATTGACCTTGGTGAGTGATAACCTTACTTTCCATTGTAGTTCCTGCGGTCTTTCCTTTCTTCTTGGAAACCTTTTTGAGTTGGGATGAAGTAGAAGAAGACATTTTTGAAGAATGTTGAAAGCTTAGGGTTTTTTGGCGAGAGAAGAAGGATAAAAGATTCAGAATGTGGAAATAAAAGAAAAAGACTAAGTTGATGATGTTTTATAATGTGGAAGTTTAAGCATCCACTGAATAAGGTTGTGATACGTGGTACTTATGGGTTGGGGTGATGAAGAGGTGGCGTAAAGTTAACATGGGTAATAGGCGTGATTAAAGATAATTATTGTTTGTAACTGCACCATACTGTGAAGTGGCTCCAGGCTGTTAAGGAATCCAAAAAGTGTTATGATTGACGTGACTGGAGTCAAATGCATTAAATGTTACGATGATTCGAAGGTCGGATCAAAATCTTGTATAGATGTTTAAAATAAGTATTTCTCAGAGAGATCGAAATACATATTTTAAAGGGGAATTTTGTTGGCTGAAGATTTTGATAATATTATTTGAAGCCAACTGAATTGAACGTTTCGAACGAAATGAAACAAAGCGTCATGTTTCGAAATGGCAGAAGCAGTGTTTCGAATGAGCATATCAAAGCTTGGAGCTTCGAGTGGCAATTATGGGAACATATCTAAAGAAGTCTTGAAATGACAACAGGGCTGTGTCTGAGAAGTGCGTTCGAAGCGGAGAAGTACCAAAACATTTGAAATTCAAATGCAAGCGGGACATTCGAAGTTTGAAATTTATGTGCTGGAGCATTTGGAGACACGTGGAAACAAGAGAGAGCCATTGTTCTGCATGTTCTGAACGTGGCATAATCTTATAGCAAGATCGTTATGGTCGAATTAGTATAAATAGAAGTCTTAGTATTAGGATTTCGTGTGTCATATCTATTGTACTAAATACCCAGTAAACATTCAAATTACCACATGGCTAGGGAAACGAATGCAAGAGCAATGTACGTATGATAGCACCACATGTTTATGATTTAATGAAAACCTTTTATCATTTCCAGCACTTTCCTTTATCTTCTTGCCAAATACCATTTACAAGTTTTCTCATTTAAAGTCTTTTTATTCGAAATCTTTTCATTGAAGCCTTACATTTTAATGCTTTCTTTACATTTCAAACACTTTACATTTCAGAAAATTGTCATACTTTTCATGCCTTTATCTTCAAGTTTTATCCTTCGAACGTCTATTTTTACTTAAAGTCATTTTACAGATTTCTTGCATTAAACGCTTTCTTCATATTTCGAAACTTTTACGTTCCAGAGCATCTTTTACATTAACTGTTTTTATAATTTGAAGCCATTTACTTGCTTTTTATGCAATTTTACATGTCTTTACAATTAACATTTATTCATGCAAGTCAGTTTCGCGCACATATATTTTGATTACACCTTTAGACCTTTAAGAGAGAAATTGAAATAAGTCAAACACCTACACGACACTCAAATACCAACCATGAATATCTGTTCGATCATGAGAGTTACCCTAATGACCAATGAGTCCTAGGATCAATCTAGTCGATCCTGCGAGTTACCAGAGAAATTGAATAACAGTCAGTAAGTTTATTCGATAGTTTGGAGGACTAGCGGTTGTTTACCAGAAATCACTTGAAACAATGGGTAACAGAGAAAAATCTGTGTATGGAGCAACTGTGTGCTGAGGATAAGTTCTGAATGAGTGACAGAATGACAACCGTGTCTGGAGCGTATTTGGACCGTATCTGAAGTTGAGATTTGTATGAGTAGCAGAATGACTTATGTGTCTGGAGTGTATCTGAAACTGTAACTGGGATTTGAATAAGTGACAGAATGACTTTCATGGCAACTGCACTGAGGGAATCAAACTGTTGATGTAAGGGTCAGAATGGTATCCGTGTCTGGAATGCATTTGAACTTGAGTTTTGATAATTGAATCTGAATGAGAGATAGAATGGTTGCCGTGTCTGGAGCGTATCTAGTCGGTATCGAATTGCCGAAGTTTAAATGAATAGTAGAATGACCGTCGTATCTGGGGTGTATATGTACTGTATTTTGACTTGAAATTCTGAATGAGTAATAGAATGACCGTCGTGTTTGGGGTGTATCCATACTGTATCTGACTTGAAATTCTGAATGAGTAATAGAATGACCGCTGTGTTTGGGGTGTATCCATATTGTATCTGACTTGAAATTCTGAATGAGTAATAGAATGACCGTCGTGTTTGGGGTGTATCCATACTGTATCTGAATAATTGTTAATGATAGCCTTTCGATCTCATCCTGAAAAGGATAAAATGTTAGCTAAACACAAATTTATGTTGCATGATATGTATGATGCAATGAATTGTGTTTCATCAATGTTTATGATATATGAATGTAATGATTATGCAAGTAAGCTGAGTATCCGTCTTGCTGAGGAAGATAAATCCTGGTAGCTGGAGATAACGGAATCTTTGACTGCTGCCGGGGAAAATAAATCCATGATCGAAGCTGGGGATTCCAAAAATCTTTGATTACTGAAGATGAGAAATCCTTGCTGACTGTTTGGGGAATAAGGAAAACTTAGGAAATCTCTACTGGGAAGAAAAAAACCTAGGAGACTTCTGCTGGAGAAATGAGAATGAGAATTTTCCCATCTGCTGGGGAAGCATCTCTGTGGGGAGAATGTTCACTATTCTGGTTCCCCTGGAGACAAGGTTTTCAGGGTTTTTAGGCTCCACTGGAAATCTTGAAACTTGACTCTGAGGGGAATTAAGTTTTGGAATACACTGGCTCTGCTAAGGATTTTGAAGCTTAACTCACCTGGAGAAATATACTCCAAATTTAGCCTTGTTGAGGGTCGGAATGATGTATCGCAGGGGATTTCTTCTGAAATGGCATAAAGATATCTTCATATTCCTCCCACCTATCAGTAACTATCCTTTCTCCATTCATTTTATTTGTAAGCAATGATTATATTCAAATGCATATGCCTATTTAACAAAACATTGGACGTTTTCAAAATAAACATAAGTGTAAAAAGAAAAGAAAGGCAAGTAAATTTCAACACTTGGAGGTGTATTTGTATTAACTTTTATGAGTATCTTTGTACAAAGGAGACAGACATCCTAGTAAGAGAATGTTGTCATAAAAATTGAAAAGAATTTATACAAAAGAAAGATGGCTATGTGTAACAATTCCATGGGATTCCCATTCTGTTATGGCCTTCACAACTCTGAATATCTTGTCCATTCGTTGCTTTGTCTGCCGATGACTAAGTTGATCAGAAGCTCGGAGCTCGTTGATGAAGAGATTCTTCTTAAAGTGATCCGACGAGACACAATCATACGCTTTAATTCCCTAACTTTTGCCTGAATCTCCCTTTCGGTTTTCGATCCACCGGGAAACCCTTTTTTGCCCAAGTCGCCCTTTCGGGTTTTCAACTTGCCGGGTGTACAAATTTGTTTTGTTTTTATCCCTAATTTTTGCCTGAACCGCCCTTTCGGATTTTCGGTTCACCGGGATGCCCTTTTTTGCCCAAGTCGCCCTTTCGGGTTTTCAACTTGTCGGGTCGTTTCATGCGTAGTATCTTTTGACTATGTATGCGTTCGTAGGGTATGGCAAGTCATCGCCGTCCATGGTGGTCAGAATCATTGCCCCACCAGAAAAGATGCTCTTGATCACAAATGGTCCTTCGTAAGTAGGAGTCCATTTGCCCCTGGGATCACTTTGTGGCAAGATGATCCGCTTGATTACAAGATCTCCGACTTGATATACCTGACGCCTGACTTTCTTGTTGAAAGCCTTGATCATTCGTTTTTGGTACGTCTGACCATGACAAACAGCGGTAAGGCGCTTCTCGTCGATCAAATTGAGTTGATCAAGCTAGGTCTGAATCCAATCGTCTTCACTCAAACCAGCGTCCTTCATAATCCTTAAAGAAGGAATAAGAACTTCCATAGGTAGGACAACTTCCATGCCATACACCAAAGAGAATGGGGTTTCCCCTGTTGAAGTACGTGCCATGGTACGATATCCATGCAGAGCAAACGGTAACATCTCATGCCAGTCTTTGTAGGTAACTGTCATTTTTTGAATGATCTTCTTGATATTTTTGTTCGCGGCTTCAACAGCACCGTTCATCTTTGGCCGATAGGGAGATGAATTGTGATGATAAATCTTGAACTGTTCGCATAGAGCGGTGATCATAGTATTATTCAGATTTATACCGTTGTCTGTGATGATCCTGTCGGGGACACCATACCGGCATATGAGGTTCTGCTTGATGAAGCGGACAACCACATTCTTTGTAACTGAGGCATAGGAAGTTGCCTCGACCCATTTGGTGAAGTAATCAATAGCGACCAAGATGAAGCGATGTCCATTGGACGTTGTGGGCTTGATCTCTCCAATCATGTCAATGCCCTACATTGCGAATGGCCAAGGAGCTGTCAGAACGTTGAGAGGAACAGGAGGAATATGTACCTTGTCGGCGTAGACTTGGCATTTATGGCAAGTACGGGAATATTGATGACAATCAGCTTCCATGGTAGACCAGTAGTAGTCTGCCCTTAGAATCTTCTTTGCCATCGTATGTCCGCTCAAATGGGTGCCAAATGTGCCGCTGTGTATCTCAGTCATGATCAACTCTGCTTCAGCTTTGTCCACACATCGAAGTAGAACACAATCATGGTTGCGCTTATAAAGGATGCCATTGCTTAGGAAGAACTTGGCAGCAAATCTCCTTAAGAACTTTTTGTCATTGACGGAAGTTCCTTCGGGATATTCTCTAGTCTGGAGATACCTTTTGATTTAATGAAACCAGGGTTGTTCCACTACTTCTTCGGTATTAATCACATGACAGTGCGTAGGTTCGTCCATTCGCTCGATGGTAATTTGGGGAGTCTCGTTATCCCAGTTGAGTTTAAACATGGAAGACATTGTAGCCAGAGCATCTGCTAGCTGATTCTCTTCTCGCGGGAAATGCTCGAAAGTAATCTGCTCGAAATGAGGCAACAAAGTCAGGAAATGTTCCTTGTATGGGATAAGATTAGGATGTTTGGTTTCCTACTCTCCTTTGACTTGACTGATAACCAAAGCCGAGTCCCCAAATACGACCAAAGATTTGATCCCTAGGTCTATAGCAGCCTTGAGACCAAAGATGCAAGCTTCATATTTGGCCATGTTATTGGTACAGCTGAAACAAAGTCGGGCAGTGAAAGGTGTATGGCAACCTTCTGGGGAAATGAGTACCGCGCCGATACCGTTTCCAAGTGCATTTGAAGCACCATCAAAGTACAGGGTCCATCGGGATCCTTGTTCTGGTCCGTCATACGGTCCATTACCTTCGATGTTGTCTAGAGTCATGATGTCTTCGTCAGGGAAGTCGAATCTCATAGATTGATAATCTTCGATGGCTTGATGAGCTAGATGGTCAGCTAGTACACTCCCTTTTATAGCTTTTTGAGTAGTATACTGGATGTCATACTCAGTCAGGATCATCTTCCATCTAGCGATTCTTCCAGATAAAGCAGGCTTCTCGAAGATATACTTGATTGGATCCATTTTGGAAATCAGCAAAGTGATATGAGTCAACATATACTACCTTAGCCGGCGAGCAGCCCATACCAAAGCGCAACAAGTTTTCTCGAGCAGTGAGTAGCGAGTCTCACAGTCAGTAAACTTTTTGCTAAGGTAATAAATGGCATGCTCTTTTCGACCAGACTCGTCATGTTGGCCCAGTACGCACCCTATTGAGTTGTCCAAAACAGTTAGATACATGATCAATGGCCTTCCTTCAACGGGTGGCATCAGAATAGGAGGTTCTAGTAAATACTCCTTGATTTTGTCAAAAGCCAACTGACAATCATTGTTCCATTCAACTACCTAATCTTTCTTCAACAGTTTGAAAATTGGCTCACAGGTAGATGTCAGGTGAGAGATGAATCTGGCGATATAGTTCAAGCGTCCCAAGAATCCTCTAACCTCCTTTTTAGTACGAGGAGCGGGCATTTCTTGTATAGATTTTACTTTAGCTGGATCAACCTCAATGCCCTTGTTGCTAACAATAAATCCCAGAAGTTTACCAGATCTAACTCCAAAAGTGCACTTGCTTGGATTCAGTCTGAGTTTATACTCCTTCAACCTGGCAAACAGCTTTTGCAAGTGTTCAAGGGCTTCTTCTTCTGTTTGTGATCGAGCTATCATGTCGTCTACGTAAACTTCGATCTCATGATGTATCATATCATGAAACAAAGCTACCATGGCGCGTTGATAGGTTGCCCCTGCGTTCTTCAGTCCGAACGGCATCACCTTGTAGCAGAAGGTACCCCATTGTGTAACAAAGGTTGTTTTCTCTATATCCTCGGGGGCCATTTTGATCTGGTTGTAGCCCGAGAATCCGTCCATGAAAGAAAATACTTTGTGCTGAGCTGTGTTGTCAACCAAAATGTCGATATGTGGCAGCGGAAAATCATCTTTAGGGCTAGCCCTGTTCAAATCCCGATAGTCCACGCACATTCTGACCTTGCCGTCCTTTTTGGGTACGGGCACAATGTTAGCAACCCATTATGGATAGGTTGTAACAGCCAGAAAGCCGGTGTTGAATTTCTTCATTACTCCAGCCTTAATCTTCTCAGACATGTCAGGCCTCATTCGACGAACCTTTTGCTTGATCGGTGGACAGTCTTCTCTTGTAGGGAGACGGTGAACCATGATATCTGAGTCTAACCCTGGCATGTCTTCATAAGACCAAGCGAAGATTTCAACGTATTCATTTAACAACTGCACTAAGCGTTCCTTGACACTCGGTTCCAGGTTGGCACCCACTTTTACTTCTCTCATGTCCTCCTTTGTCCCTAAGTTGATGGTTTCTAACAACTCTTCATGAGGCAGAATGGCCCTCTCTTCTTGTTGTAGAAGTCTGGCTAACTCTCCCGGCACTTCACAATCTTCGTCAACTTCGTACTCAGTGTGTTTGACCAAATCTTCAGAGTTATCGAAGGCTAAAACAGAATAGTCACCCATGGAATCCGGAGTGGATGGGTACCTGCATTTGTGAGTGTGGGTGTGTGTAAGGGATAGCCATCCTTAAACAAACAAAATGCAAAAGGAAAGGAAAATGAACACAACAGTTTATAGATGAAAAATGTCCAATGATTCATTAAAACATGGCATATGATTATGAAGGAAATCAAACCCTTACAAATGGACCTACATGCCCCGGGCAAGGCATGAGGTGAAGATAGTGTGCGAATTGTTTTAGTTATTACAGACCCTAAAAATGGGAAATTGTTCAAAGATAAAATTACTGGTTGATAAAGGTGATAGGGACGAAATCCTTTGCTTCCCAATTACTCAAACCCCCTTCGACAGTCGGAAAAATTCAATCTTCAAAGTGGCTCTCCTCATCCTCCTCTTCTACAGCATTGATTCTGTGGTGAGAAATCTTGACAGGTGATCTTCCAATCATAGAGCGACGCATAGCCTTCTGTCCTGCAGCAGTAAACCCTAAACCAAACTTATCCGTCTTATGGGGAAAGTCAGGCAATTGTCCTCATACTGCGCTCTTCCCTTCCTTAATCACAGCCTCTGCGTCCTTGAGAGATGCCATCTTAGCCACATGCTTGGGAATGATAGGTACCTCAACTGCTGTCTTCGCAACTGCTACCTCGGGAGAAACTTCCTCGAAATGAGGTGTTTCGATGAACTCGCCGTCTAACTCCACATATCGAAAGGAATTGAGATGACTAATCATGTACTCTTCCTCGCCATGCACAGTTATGATTTTACCCTTAACAGGATACTTCAGCATCTGGTGCAAAGAGGATGTAATTGCCCCGGCATAATGGATTCACGGTCTTCCCAGCAAACAAGAGTATGACGGACGGATGTCCATTATGTAGAAGGTGGAGTTGAACACTTCGGTGCCTACCTTGATGGGAATATCAACCTCTCCATGAACCATTCTTTTGGAACCATCGAAAGCTCTGACGACGATGTTGCTAGGTTTGAGGGTCAAACCTTCACAATCCAAACGGTCTAAGGCCTTCTTTGGTAGAACATTCAGGGAAGAACCAGTATCAACCAAGACATGGGCGAGGGTGGTTCCTCGGCACTCAACTGAAACATGTAATGCATCATTGTGTTTCCTTCCTTTGGGAGTTAAGTCAGCATCGGAAAAGCCCAGGCCATTGTCAGCAGTAACACTGGCCACACAATTTTGGAACTGGTCAGCCGAGGTCTCTTGGGGGACATGTGTCTTCTTCAAGAATTTAATCAGAGCCTTAGCATGGGCCTCTGAATAGAGCAGGAGAGCTAACATTGAAATCTTAGAAGGGGTTTGCCCTAATTGTTCCACAATGTCGTCGTCACTTTTTCTGATTATTTTTAGGATCTCATCCATCTCCTTCTGAGTGGTTTCAGGGATAACCACAGCATGAGCCTTCATCCTGATAGGCATTTCCAGTATCCCCTTACCTTTGTCGGTGTTATCAGCGGATGGTCTTTCTTCAGGAGTGTTTAAATCTTCGATCACTGGGCCTTGCACAGAGGGTCCAACAGGTGCAGAAGCTTTTAAGGGTCCGAAGACTGCTCAGGGAGGAGCAATCTCCGGAGAAAAGATCTGGCCACTGCGGGTGATCTTGCTAGTACCCGCGATGTTTCCTACATCATGGTCTTCTTCAGATATTTCTTGGACTGTTTAGATTTGTTTGATGTCGTGGTAGAAGATTTCTCCCCCATAGTTCCACAGTATCATTTTGCTTGATTTGTACGGGACAGGTCCCGGCATGGTGATCTTTAGAGGTACACATTCAGAGTTGAGTGTAATCCTGATAGGCCTTTTGCAAGCCTTGGGAGGATTGTCGGAAATGGTTATGATGGCAATATCGTTGGTTGAGGTATCATAAGTATAAGGAGTAATCGGATTGGAAGTGTTAACAGGAGTTTTCTAGAAAAGTATTTCTTGAGTATCCATTAGGCGTTGGACACCCGACTTCAACATTGGACAATCACCTTGAATGTTCAAACAAAAATAGCAGTCTTCATCACAACCAGGAAAGATCCCGGCTTTCAACAAATTTTCTTTAATCACAAACAATGGAGTCAACAGATCGGCAATATCAGTAACATGGAGATTTTCCAAAATAGCATGCACATTGTGGCCGTGCTTGGGCATCGGCATAGATATAACATTCGGCTTTTCAGGAGCGTCAAATTCGACCTCTTTGGCGTCAATTAAATCTTGAATTTTGTTCTTGAGTGCCCAGCAATTATTGGTATCGTGCCCAATACTGTCGGAATGGTAAGCACACTTGGCTTTTGAGTTGTAGGATGAAGAGGTGGTATTTACATTCTTTGGCGCATCTTTTAAATTAGCAAGGTTCAACTTCAGGAGATATGGAAGGATCTGAGCAGGTGTCATATTTACTGGGGTAAACTGCCGTGGCGGCCTTTGCTGATCATTCCTCGGTTGGCTGTTTCTAAGTTGGTCTGATGCAGACTTCTGTATTAATACGGCCCCCACTGTTGGCCGACGCTCCTCTCTTTCCCGATTTTTATGTGTGTATACAGCGGATGCTTCTTTCTTGGCTGGGAAAGGTTTTCTAACAGCTGTGGATGCGGAAGCATCCTTTTGAATCTTTCCACTTTTGATACCGGCTTCCACCCTCTCGCCAGTCAAAATCAACTCCGTAAATCCTGCAGAAAAGCTTCCGATTAGATGGTTGAAGAAGGGGCCAAACAGGGTTCCCAAAAACATGTCAACTAATTCCCTATCTGATAGCGGTGGCTGCACCCTTCCAGCCAGGTCGCGCCACTTCTAGGCGTACTCCTTAAACCTTTCATTTGAAGCCATCCCCATACTTTGTAGTTGAGTACGGGTAGGCGCCAAATCAGTGTTGTATTGATACTGACGATAGAAAGCGGCTGCCAAGTCTTCCCAATTGTGGACCTCTAATCTCTCGAGCTGATAAAACCAATCTAACTGAGTGCCAAACAAGCTGTCTTGGAAAAGGTGCACCCAGAGGTCTTTGTCGGATGAATGTGGCTGGATCTTTCTAACATACGACCTCAAGTGCATCTTAGGGCAAGACAGACCGTCGTACTTGGCGAATGTTGGCACCTTGAACTTAGGAGGGATAACAATCCCAGCCACAAGCCCCAGCTCCTCAAAATCCAATCCGGGCACCCTCTGCAACTCTATAGCTGCTAATTTGTCTTCAAGGTTCTTGTACTTATCATCCGCTGGTGGATACTGTTGTTCTGAATAGTCCTTGTCTGCTTCCTCTTCCTCCTCTTCTACCTCAAATTCAGAAGGTACAGTAACTCCTTTCCCTTTTCCAATCCCTTCGTCGGACGTTGATGGAAACTCAAGAGTCTTTCTAGCATCACCCTCAAATCTTCTTCAGAAAAGTAACTACCCCTAGTCTCTTTTTCTTTTTCTTCTCTTTACTTTTCTCTAGCAGAACTTTGAGATCCTCTTGACCCTTTGCCTAGGTCATGAGGAGTTGTTGAAATTGTGAATTTTGTGCCTGAAGGTCCTTCATTGTTTGCTCCAAATCCATCTTGCTAAAATAAACAGCAGAAAGATAAGGAAACCTGGCTTGAAGACCTGTTTGTGCATATGATGAATGATATGTTATTCATGTAATGCATTCAAGGGTTCAAAAATTCAAATTCGTTGTAAACAAAAAGAACGCATGTCATATTAAGAAGAAATTGTTAGTACATAAATTCCCCATGGGCGAAATATTACAAAATTCTTAATGTAAAAAGACGTTGTGCATCCTCTTTGGTGCAATGTAGGTGTTAAGAGTTTCCTCCTCGTGAAGTTGGCGGGTGAGTTCTAAAACCTTCTTCTCACTGGCATAGAAGCTGGCTTCAAAAGTATCCCGTTCTTCTTTGAGTTGGATCCAACTCTTTTGCATTTCTACCCATGATGTTGGCATGTCAGGATGTAGGATGGTGTATGGAACCTCTCCTTCCTTAACGGGCTCTTTAATCAAGGGGAGAATGTGAGGATATGGCATCATAAGATTCTGAGAGCGGGTTCGTACCCATTTGAGGTAAGGCTCAAGGGGGATGGAATTCTTGTGCCCCAGTGTCTTACTATCCACCTTGTTAGGCATCCTCCAATCTCTGATGAACCTTTGTCGAAGTCTTTGCGCATCGTTGTCGAAGTCAAAAACTAGGTCAGGAATCAGCATGTCATGAGGGCCATCCCTCCGAGCATATCCAAATTGTCTCAAGGCTAGACAGGGGTTGTAGGTAATGCCTCCCCTAATGCCAAGCAATGGGACATTAGGGAATTCACCACAACGATCAATGATGATGACATTTTCTCTGGACCAAGAACACCAATATACATCAGAATGTGTGAGGGTCATTAACCGTTGTGACCACCTTAAACCCTGCTCATTCTTCAAAACTGATTGTGGAATGTGAGAAATAAACCACCTTGCCAGGAGAGGAGTACAGCACATGAGAACACCTTTTTTCCTCATTGTTCGTGTGTAAAATGAGTGTAGGATGTCCCCAAGTAATGTAGGTATGGGATTCTTGGACATGAAAATTTTAACAGCATTCACATCTATAAGTTGGTCAGGGTTTGGGAACAAGACCAACCCATAAGTAAGGAGTGCCATAATTTCTTCAAAGGCTTGTAGATCAAGAGAATTCCAGCAGTCTTGTGCCTTCTCAAACAGAAACTTTACCAAGAAACCCTTGACACCACTTCTGGTTTCCCAATGCCCCTTGATATCAGATGGTTGCAAGTGTAATGCTTGAGCAACATCTTCAGGCTTTGACTCTTTTTCCGTACCGTTGTAGGGTAGTTGATTAAGAATAGGAATTCTCATGAGTTGATAAAATTCCTCCAAAGTAGGCACCAATTGGTAGTCAGGGAATGTGAAACAGTGGTGTAGGGGGTCAAAGAACTGGAAGAGAACTTTAACCATGTCTTCTTCAATGTTGGTGTTGACTAAGTTGAGGAGTCTACCATGTCTTTCACTGAAGAGAGAATTCTCTGGAATTCTGGATGTAAGCTCCTTGAGTTGAGGAGGGATTCTCACTAGGTTGACTTGAATTGTTTTCCTGCGAAGAGATTCCATGACCTACAAAACAAGAACAAAGATGAAGATCCAAACCCTTGAAATGGTTAGTGGATGCATATGATTCTTTATGATGTATGCACAAACACATGTATAAGCAAGTTACACAAAACCCTAGTTTCAGGCTTGCATGAGGTTTCATAGGTAAGTACCCTCTTGAGTTTAGTTGGCTCAAAACCTGTCCTATAAATAGTAACTGGGTTCTAAGGAGCTCAATATCATTGGATTGTTTTCTATATTCATTGTTTTGTTTTAGCCACTTAACTAGCGACCAAAATATTCCAAGAAAACAACCCTCAATGAGTGTAGTATCGAGTATCTACCAACTTCGGACTGCACCAAAGTCGGTCATCTCACTACCCCTAATGAAAGGCTAAGATGGTCAAGTAAGGTTCTAGTTCATTAGTGCTTAATGACATCACTCAGCGGCCCCGTATTCTCTTTAATTGACTCAAAGGCTACCGGTACTCACAAATATGTCGCACTAATATAGCTATTGCTTCAACCATGTCGGTATACCCCGCACAGTTTCCACAACATATTGCTATCTATGAATGTTTCCCAAATCCGGGTGGAAGATTTCAAGCCCAAACAAGAGAACCAAAATGTAAAGCAATCAAGGAAAATAATAATCGTGCAAAAAGGTGATCTAAGCCCTAAGGTTACTCCACTTTTAGAATATTTCCCCAGCAGAGTCGTCAGTTCTGTGATACGGTGGGAGAACTGACTTGGGATTTGCGTTTGCTTTCGCACTTGTTCGGTTTAGCAAGAGTCGCCACCGACTTTTTATTTTATCCTAAGGAAAGGCCAAAAAGCACAGGAAAGACCTTTGAGATGTTTTCTTGGGTTCGGGGAGTAGATTATAGAAAGGGAAGGTATTAGCACCCTTTCTATCCATGGTTATCCATGGGCTCTTAGTTACTTGCTTAGATCACTTTCTTTGCTTTTCAATTGTTTGAAATGGTGCTTTGTGTGTGGTTTTGAAAGATGTTTTGAAAAGAGGCCATCGTTGTGGCAACCTTTGTAATGATTCTTGTTTGAATGTATACAAAGGTGTTTTTTTCTTTTGAAAAGTTTTCAATGTTTGAAAGTAGGGTTTTGAAATTGTGTGGAAAAGTGTGTTTGAAAAATGGCAAGGATGTTTTGCAACATTTTTGATCAAGTAACTAAGAATTGTCTACCCTATTTTACTCAAAGATTTTTCTTATGTTTTTGACCCTTTTAACAGTGTTGTTTCACCATTGTGTTTGATGAACAACCTTGTGTTAGGATGTTTTACGGGACAGGCGCGAGTCATCGTATAGACCATGATAGCAATGGTGTCAAGTATTTTTGGCAATTTTCTTGAGGGACTTGATCATTTTGTTTAGGAAACTCAGATAGCGTCATTGAGGGACTATGATCTTTTGTTTTGTTTTTGTTTTGCCAAAGTACTTGACATGCATATCATGACCCATTTTTGAAGGCAACAAGTGGATTGAAACCCTAGGGGTGCAAGTGTGCATGTGTGTTATTTTCATGCTTTGTTTTTTTTATTAGTGATTGTCTACTTGTTGATTTTATCTGGCCATACATATCTTATTTACTAGCAAGCATATAAAAGTAATAAAGCGCAGAAAGATAAAATCCTACACTATTACAACCATATTGAATTGCATGAAAATATAAAGGCAAAAATAAAATAAAAGCAAGAAAAATGAGGGTCTTTCGGTTGAGGCAGAAAACCCTTCGATTCTGCACTTTCTAGCTCTCTTCGATTTGGCCTGAAAAGGGTGAAGGCATGACTTTCGACTGAGGCCTCACGGTCAGCATGTTGTGCCTTTCGATTGGGACCAGTGGGACAGCATGTTGTGCCTTTCGATTAGGACCAGTGGAACCAGTATAAGATGTAATTTGCCTTTCTTCCTCCTTCGATTGGGCCTGGAGTCAGTGAGGAAGCCTGAGGCTTCGTTTCATACTCATGTCTCCTATTTATTTCGTTTGAGATATTAAATAGCAACATGGCCTAAGGCCATGCTATCATTACCTCAGAGCCAGGTTAGTTCTTAAAGCATTTGTAATAAACCAAAGAGCAAAACCAAAAGGAGAGGCAATAAAAATAAACTAAAAGGGTGGAAACGAAAAGGTAACAAACACTACGTACATGTTTGAAACGAAAAGGAATCTTATTTACATGTTATGCTAGAAATGAAGGGTTCAAGGTTAAGAATGACTTACCTTGCTTGAGGCTGGAACGTATGCTGGGATTTTAAGTGGTTTCCTTGAATGCTTTTGGATTCGAAGGGAGGAACCAGGGGTTATGTCTTTGATATTGGATTCGAAAGAGAAGAACAAGTGTGAGGTTCTTCCTACTGGATTCGAAGGGTAACAAGGTATAGGGATGTTTCAGATTCTAAGGGGATAAGTGTTTGGATTCTGGGTATGTGTTTGATGAGTGTTTAAGTGTTTGAGAGCTTTATGGTGTTTGAGAATTTTTTGAAGATTCGTTCCCCTGGCCAAAAAGTCCTCCTAAACATGTGTTGGAGCCTCTTATTTATAGGCAAAGTTGGCTGAAGCTTTTGGAGGGAAAACAAAATAATTTGAACAATTTGAGTAAACTGCTCTTTGTAGCCTTCGAGGGACAGTGCTTGTATGCTATTTCGTTGCAAGAATGGGGCAGTGTTTCAAGACTACTGTGCAGCAGTTTTTGCCAGTGTACCATGCCTGAACTTGGCAGAAAGCATATTTGAATATTTCATCCTTTCATTTTGACCCTCCTTCGACCAGATTCTTCTTCCAAACATATTGTTTGACTTTCCTCCAACAAGTGTCTTTCGAATGAATCACCTTTGTGCATCGTTTGAAGGGGCCAAATGTGTGCCCCTTGGATGGGTAACCTAAACATGCCTTAAGGTGGGCTTTGTAAATCCTTCGAATGGGCCCTCAAGCATGTCCTTCGAATGGGATTCCGAGACATGTCCCTTGAATGGATCATGTATGCTTCTTTGAAAAGGGTCAAATGTGTCCTTCGAATGGACTAGTAAGGTGTACCCTTCGACAGGGACTCGTATGTATGCCCCTCAAGTCCACCACTATATGTCTTTTGAAGGGGCCATCAACCATGTGTTGAAGTTTGTCAAGGATGGAAATGCAGCACACTAAAGAGAAATGTTGTCCAGTCGAAGCTAGTACAAACATAGTCAATGTCTTGTCGAAGCCTGCATGGAGGAGGTCTAAACTTTGTGACTCCAAGCAAGCACACAAAAGGTCAATACTCAAACAAAGACTTGCACGAAGGGAGCCACATGCCCAAACGAAAGAGGCATGCATGAGGCAAAATGTCCAGATTCAGAAGAGGCATACATGAGGCAAAAAAGTGCAAATCGAAGGACACCAAAAGGGAGCTTTTTGCCTTGGAATCGAAGGAAGTTATAGGAGGCTTTGTACCTTGTGCATGCTAGCAAGGGGGATGCCTTTTGCGTGCAAGTTGTGGGTCAAATGAAAGTTTGTATGTAACTAGTCATTACTTTATGAGTCAAGGAAAGCATGGAGGGAAAGTTTGTATAGGCATGCAAGCATCAGACATCCAAACGAAACATGCAATAGGCAGTCATGGCATTGTGAACCCAGTAAGGCCAGAGATGCAATCGAAGGTGGCATGTAGGAAACTCCTGCCTTGTAAATCAAAGTCAGCGTGCCAGAGGCCATCGCCCATTCGAAGGATGCAACCAAAGCCTGTATCAAAAGAGGCCAAAAGGCCAATCGAAGGAGCTGAAACGAAGAACACTTGTATTTCTCCAAATTTTGTCAAAATCATATTTTTATCTGTTTTCTCCCTTTTTGACAGTTTCCTTTTAATTTTGGTACTGAAAAATTCCAAAGTACTTGTACAAGCTTGAACCTTGAGAATCCTTGTGAGAAAGGCCTTGAAGAATGAGAGGGAAAATTTTGGGGTACAACACTTTGTTTTGAAACAATTTGATTTCGTGATAACCCTTGTATCAGTCCTCAAAGGTGTGACGAAGTTGTTTTTGAAAACTATTTTGAAAGTGTTTATGTAAAAAGTTTTGATTTGAGCAAGTACCTACTAGTATCCACCTACTCAAGAAAAGATTGTTTCTATTCTTGTTTCCTTTAGACAGTGTTATCCCACTATTGACAAATAGGTAGCACCGTCGTTGGAGTTGTAAGGGTCAATTTGAAAGGGACGTACGATCACTAAAGCAATGTTAGGACATCTTAGTAATAACCCTAGAGTCTTAAGATCATATCTGAGGCAACATTTCCGAGGCAACATTTCCGAGGCAACATTCGAACGGGACATTTGATCTTTTTAGACGGGAGGGCAACCACTAAGACACCCTATGCTTAATGATCGTTTTACCGAAGGCAACCGAAGTGAGAGTATACCTTAAGAGTGATATGAGCGAGTGATCTGTTTCATTTATTTAATCTTTTCACATTAGGGTTTTCTAACCGTATTAATTTGTCATGCATTCTTGTCATACAATCCTATTAGCATACATATGAACAGTCAAATATTTGCGGGAATTAAAATGCGAAAAAGTAAATCTACGCTATTACAAGGCTTCGGGGAGGGGGATTAATTACATAGCCAAAATACTCGTGAAAAAGCGATAAGTGAAAAGCCCTAGATTAAATTATTACAAACCATGAACAGTTACAAAAATATTGGCAAAAATAATTAACACGCGCGCGACGAATTAAATACGAGACAACTAGGGTTTTGACCCTTGACTTAAACCTATTGACGATTGATTAAAAAAAGATGTTTTCGTCATGCTTCGTTATTTTAAGAAAATAATGAACTAAATAAACTCCTAAGTCTAATTAATTTTATACTATAAATAAATTAATTCAATCTAAAAACCTATTTTTTTATTTTTTTATTTATTTGAGAAAGGAAGAAAAATTAAATCAAGAATTAGCCTAATTTTCTAATTGAATTTTTAATTGTGAAAGAAATTAAAGTTGCCCTAAATTAATTAAACTAATTAATAAATAAAAAAATGTTTATTAAGAAAACAAATATTTTTTTTGTGATTTTTGATTGGTTGATTTAAAATAAAATATCTTTTGTGTTGATTAAAAAAACAACAGAATAATTAAAGAAAAGAAATTAAAGAAAGAAAAATAATGGAAATAACCGAGTGGGCCTGTTGTCAGTAGATCTGGTTCTGGATGATGGGTCCAGAAGATGGTGACCCTCAGAAGATGGGGGGCGCTGTATCTGGTCCTAGCTGGTGGATCAGAAGATGCTGCTCTTCAGAAGATGAGGTGCACTGGATTTGATTATGGTTGATGGATCCAGAAGGTGATACACTGGATCTGGTCCTGACTAGTGGATCAGAAGATGTTGCTCTTCAGAAGATGCACGTGCTGGATCTGGTGAAAACAAAGGAGAAAATACGAAAAGCTCACGCCTGGGCTCGAACCCAGAACAATGAGCTTCTGACTTTCTTCTTCTGACCAACTACGTTGGAAGTTAACTTGTTAACATAATGAAAACAAACAATATATCAGAACAAACAAGTTTCTGGCCAGAATAACGCGCCAGAATTTAAACCAGCCAATCAGGTTGTGACACACTGTTGTCTTCTTCCTTAGAACTGTCATTTTAAGTTCTGATTCTTTTACCTACAGACGCGGGTCTGTTGCTGAAACATGTGTCATTCAAAAATCAAGCATCTGCAATATAAATTCAATTGGGGATCATGAGTCAGCTGGGTTTGAAACTCTGATCATCATGGTACCCATTATCAGGCCTAATTTTGCTTGAACACCAAAACCCCAAATTGGAGCACAAAAACCTAACAATGGCAAAAGCTTATTCCTGCACTGTAACTCAA
Source organism: Vicia faba (assembly GCA_948472305.1). Classification (NCBI taxonomy): domain Eukaryota; kingdom Viridiplantae; phylum Streptophyta; class Magnoliopsida; order Fabales; family Fabaceae; genus Vicia; species Vicia faba. The sequence goes on from OX451735.1 coordinate 944,917,485, forward strand.
ATCAAACTATCCAGAAACATTGCAAACATGATGATAAATACAAATATGTAATTTAAACATGCCAAATATGCAAGAATTACAGTAATCAAATTTTGGATATTTGTGCAAACCATAAGAATGCTAGGCAGTGATTCTGGATGTTCTGATGCCTGCGAACGATTGGGAATGCTTCTTGAGACGTCCTGGAACATATTGCTGGCCTTGAATTATTCTCAAAGATCCTCTATCCTGAAATCATAACTTCACTTTTTGTCAAGATTTTTGAGTTTTGTTCTTCTAGTCTCACGCCTCCAGCCTCTTCTCTTGCCCTGGATTCCTTCTGTATATGTAGTGCAACACATTAGGTCAACAAAAGTGAATTGAATCTTGCCCATTATGAAGATTTGATTTGGTCTTTCATGGCATATGATATTTTTCCAAATTTGCTTCAATCCAATATTTTTCCACCCAAATCAATTTTGCACGAATTGGTTGTCCTACTAGCTAGACATAGACTCAAAATATGCACCAAAAATCAAGATTTGATTTCATTTTATTATTTTACCATTTAATTTGATTTATTTTGATTTAAATGAATAAAAAATCAAAATAAATGATAAAAATAACAAAATAAAAGGTGGAAAAGCTTAGGGGTCGTGGGTCCTATTATAAAAATGTTTCAAACAAGAAAACATGGGCCCCTTTGGAGAAAATGCAAATTTGATCAATGTTGACTTTTGGCAATTTTGCAAAAAAGGGTCAACTTGGCCAATGCATAACTCTCTCAATTTTGACCCTGGAGAGGTGTTCTTTGAATTTTTAGAAAGCTTGGTATGTCCCCTAAGAAACCCTTTTGGTTTCATATCAATTTATTCCTCCATGTTCATGTATGAAGCTTTGACCCAAAAGGTGTTTTTGTTGACTTTTCAAAATGACCTATAATGTCAAAATTTATATCTTCTTGTGAGTGCATTTTTTGAACTTGGGAGCTGAAGATGAATTGTAAGGGATTTCATCCTCTTCAAGATGAGATTTGGATGGTCCATTTTTGATAAAGTATGAGAAAGTTGTGCTTGGTCAAAGTTGAGTTGACTTTTTCTACAAAACCCTAATTTAGCAACTTTTGGGTTTTGGTGAATTGTGAGCAATCCTTGAGGAATCATGATCAACCCTTGATAAAATGATGAATAATACTTCAAAATGAGGATGTTTACCAAAAATCTTGAAGTTTGACTGTATGTGGGCCATAGTTGACTATTGACCTAACATAGTCGATTTTCAGGCCTTTGAGCAATTGACTGAACAAATTTCTCCTGCAAGGCTTGAAACTTGACATGGATGATCTTGAGAACATACTAGGACAATGGTGAGCATTTGAGTCCTTTGTGGTTCAAGCATCTTGATGCAAAATGAAACCCTAATTTGAGGTAGATTGCCTTAGGAGAGAGTTTGTCTGGTCAACTTTGAACTTCCTTGAGCAATTTGGGGACCTCACTTGCCATGTGTTGAGAAATATGGGAGGGAAAATTTTGGGGTACAACAGCTGCCCCTGTTCAATCTTCTTAAACCTGAGTGTTGTACCCCAAAATTTCCCCTCCCATATTCTTCAAGATTTGCCAAGTCAATGCTTCAAAATTCCCCAAGGGTTGCATAGTTCAAGGACCTCCTAACAGTCAAAATTAGGGTTTTGGTTCTGACAAAGAAAATGAAGTTTCCAAGGGTCCAATCAAGTCCCACATGCCTACAAACATGGTCAAGCATCCTCATACCAAGTTTCAAGACTTACAGTTCAAAATTGCACAGTCAAAAACCCTAATTGCACTGCAGTCAACTGTAGGGGCAAAATGGTCATTTGACAGTCAAAAGTTCAAATTTTTGGTCAACATCTCATTTTGAAGTCACAAACATCATTTGATCAATGCTTGATCATGATTCTCAAAGTTTGGCTCAAAAAGTCTCAAGATGCAAAAGTTTCCATATTTGGACAATTGAAAAATTCAACTGTAACTTGACCAAGGCATAACTTCCACATGGTTTATCAGAAAAATTCCATCCAAAGCTAATTTTGAAGAAAAAGACATTTCCTACAACTTCTCTTCATACTTCAAGTCCAAGAAATGCTCTCACAAAAAGTTATCAATTTCAACATTATAGGTCATTTTCAAAAGTCAACAAAAAGGGACTTTAAGTCAAAGGCCTTAACTTGAGATTGGTACATCAAAATGACATGGGACCAAAGGCATTGGTTAGAGGACTCAAAGACCTTTCCAAAATGTCCAAGAACATGAGCAAAGCTTAAAAATTGAGCACGTTATGCCTTGTGGAAGTTGGGAAATTTTTGGATATTTTGAAAAGTCAACATTGCTTCAAATGTCTTAAAAATGCTAATGGGCCTCTTTTTCTTCCACAATTCATCATCCAAAGCATGTGCACGACCATTTGGCCCAAAGGGGAGTTTTTTATCATTTTTATTTATTTATTTGGATTTTTAATTATTAATAATTCATTTAATTAAAATAAATAGGTGAAAAATACTAAACCTAACTTTTTAAATCTTTTTGTGCATGGAATAGGCTTAAGATTTCGTGTATGATCAGATTTGGAAGGAATTATGGTGATTGGATATGATTGAAACCAAAATAGCATGAAAAAGATTGAAAACTCATGGCTTGAAAATCAAATATCTTCTCCATCAATTCAAGGATTCTTTGGACAAAAAATTGAACCCTAATCATTCACACATAAATACTGATGCAAACCCTAGTGTTCATGACCTCCCAGCTGCGCAGAAAAGCCATAGCCAAACTTGCAATTTTCTCAAAAAAGTCCAATACTGAAAACTAGGTTCTAGGGCGATTCAAGCCAAAATAATTATCTCATCACCTTCTTGAGACATCAAGAAACGTGTTTGAGTAGTTTTCCACGTCCCTAACGCCCAGAATTGGTGAATAGAACTCAAGCTTTTTCACTTTTTTGCATAAATCGTATTTTATCATTCATGCCATGATTTTAAATTCTAATACTTGTTTTGTGTTGCTCTCATGATTCTGAAGCTAACCCTATAATTTGATTGAGTTTTTGTGCATTATTGGAGATTTCACCATTGATACAGGCTAGGGTTTTCAAAGCTTTGAATTGGGGTTTCCCAGTTAAGGAAAAATTAGAACGTGAGACCCAGACCATTCAACTCAGCGCGCTTGGACGATTTGGACACACACCTCGCGCTCAATTTATGAGCTACCATGTGCTATTCGCTATTTTGGCATATGTCATATAGTGGGGGTTCAAAACCCCCGCAATCCAATTGTTTTTTATTTCAGAAAAATGCAATAAGGAAGAAGACGACCCCGTGGCAATCTATGGTTGGGTCATTTAAATTCCTCGCGCGTTTTTTCTACTTTTTGAGCCACTGACCACTTTTCTCTTATAACAATTATTTGTCATTATATAATAAAAGTGTGCGTTTGGTTCAGGTGGTAAGCAAGTGTATTGGTAACCTTCAGGACCTGGGTTCGATACCCAGGTCCCCCTCCCTTTCCTTATATTTTTCCTCTAATTGTCATCCTATGCAGTTTCAATACAAGAAGTCCACCATGCAACTTACAATCCAGTTTGCCACGCACATACTAAGACCAATCCAAGGGGCATGGTTTGAAGATCATCATGGACACAAGTCAAAGATGCCACATGCTAGCGTCAGATTCAAAGGAGGCCATAGACAAATGGTCCTAAATTACTAAGCAAAACCTCCAATTTGGGGACAGACCCCCCATGGTTTGCCTTTCTAATTCTTTTTTCTCATATTTTTCTATTTTTGTTTTAATTAGTTTTTTTTAATTTAATTCTGCAATTTAATTATTTTCATAAAAAATATAAAAATGACATAAAAATCAAAAAAGACAAAATTACAAATATATTTTATTTTAATATTTTTTAAGTAAATATCATTAATTAATTTAGCTTTGTAAAATTAGGTTTAATTCAAACATTTTTCTTAATTAACTTAAAATTTGTAGAATTAGGGTTTTAATCAATTTTTATCCTTTTTCTTTTCTTTGCATTAATAATTAATTATTTATTTTCATAAATCAAATTGCCATTAGTTAATTAATTTAATTTTAGGTTTAATTCTAACATGTTTTTCTTAACAAATAAAAGTTGTAGAATTAGGGTTAATTAGTTAATTTCTTAATAATTATTTAATTCACATAAAAATTCATAAATCCAAAAAATACCAAAATAATTTCTTTTTTATTTTAATTTAATTAATTTAATCATTTAATTTAATTTCATTAAAAAGGGTCCAACGCCCTCGTTTCCAATTCGCGCATTTTATTTATTTCCTTCTTGTAAATATTAATGTAACTCTCCCGAAGCCGTGTAAATTAAATTTCTCGCACTTTACTTTAATTATTTACTTTCTGTCAAATCGGGTCCTGGATTTTAATTTTGGCGATGTGGACCCGCGCCTTTGTAATAGTTTAGAACTTTTTATTTCTCGCAATCTTTAACTGTTAAATAAATGCATGTAAGAATGAATGACAAAAATAAAAACAAACGCATAGATCACTTTGACATGAACAAGACAAAATAACTGAACATGACACACGAATCACACACCACCCCTAGGGTACGCCTCACTGTTGCCTTGCCTCGAAAGGTGATCGTCGAGTAGAGGATGTCTTAGTAAGTCCTCATGATCCGGGAACCTGGCATGAGGGTAGCTTCTAAGGTGTCTTCCTATTGCTCCGGTGATCACCATGTCCCGAACCTCGAATTGACCCGAACACCTCCAACGGTGGTGCTACCTACCTCTCAATGGTGGGATGGCACTACTTTAAAGGACATCTACACAGACGAATTCCTTAGGGTAGGTAGACGAATCTAGATACTTGCTCTAAATTTCAAAACAAATCAAAAATACTTTTCACACCGACACCTTTTCAAAAAGCTTTCGAAAGCAACTTTTCAAACACTCTTGAGGACCGATACAAGAGTCGAACTGAAATTTTCAAAGAAACTTTTTAAAACCCACAGTTGAAAAGCAAACAAACATTTTTGAAAACACAAATGAGCAAGTATCTAAGAGCCCATGGATAACCATGGATAGAAAGGGTGCTAACACCTTCCCTTTCTATAACCTACCTCCCGAACCGAGAGCAATCTCTTTAAGGAATTTTTCTGTGCTTTTGTCCTTTCCATTTGGAGAAAATAAAAGATGGTTGCGACTCTTGCTTACCGCGACATTTCGCGAACCAGCGTTAAACAGTCAGTTCCAGATCCACCAATCACAGAACTGGCGACTCTGCTGGGGATTTAACTTAAAGTGAGGTGTACCTTAGGGATAGTTCATAACTGTGTTTTCAATTGTCTAAATTGCTTGCTTTATCATTGTGGGTATTGTCTTGGGAGTTCTATAGATCCTAACCCGGATCTGGGGGATACCTTCTTAGAAAGTAGCAACAAGACTGTGAGAGAACTGTGCGGGGTATACCGACATGGTTGAAACAGTCTGCTACATTGATGTGGCACTTTGGTGTGTACCGGTAACCCTTGAGTTCAGTCAAGGAGAGTACGGGGCCTCCGCGTGGTGTCGTGAAGCATCAACAGACCTTAGGAACCTTAATTGAACTATCTTGGCCTCTTTAGGGTAGTGAGATAACTGACTTTGGTGTAGTCCGAGGTTGGTTGATACTCGATACTACACTCAATTGAGGGTTGCTTTCCTGGAATATTTCGGTCGCCAGTTCAGTGGCTAAATCGAAACGATGAACAATGAAAGCAATCTCGTGATATTGGGACCCTTAGAACCTGGTTGCTTCTAATAGGACAGGTTGAGCCCACCAACTTCAAGAGGGTAATACCTAGACCCCATGCTGGCCTAAACTCTAAGGGCTCTTTTGTGTGACTTGTATGCCTTCATACTTGACTACTTGCATGCTTGTTATCTGACACTTGAGTTTCTTGCAGGTTTTGTTTACAGTCCTTAATTGGGACTCGTAATAGGGTTTACCTACATTACCCCATGCATAGCATGACATCATACCATTGCATACATCCTGCACAAAAAACTAATCCATTTCAAGGATCTCAAGGGCTTGTGATGCAGGTCATGGTGAATCAACTATCCCAGCAAGGGGCAAAGAGGATTTATTTTCCTCTAGACAAAGTCAGGAGCTATGACCCACTCGATATGGTGAGCCTTGACTCTTGAAGAAGGACTCCCAATAATATGCAGTTCCTTCAATCAAGCTACCGGACCCAAATTCTAACAAATTTTCTTGTTTATCCCGCGGGGTCCTTGAAAACATTACATGCATATCATACATATCATTGCATTGCAGGTACCCTTTTGACAGGTTGCTTACCCTCTTCGCTGTTTGTTTCAGCCGATCGTCATGAATCCTGAATCATCAACTGAGCAGTCTATCAAGGCCCTCCAGGCTCAGAATGCCCAGTTCCAAGAGCTGATCATGAATTTGGCCCAGGGGCAACAAGACCTGAAGACTCTGCTCTTGAAAAAGAAGAAGAAGAGGACTGTGTGGTTCAACCCTAGACGCAAACCTGGGAATGGCACACAAAATGAAGCTGAGAGGGCTACTCCATCTGTTGGGGAAGGCAGTCATCAGGAGGAAAGGGTTCCCAGTCCAGTGGTCTCCGATAACGAGACAGATTTCAACGACGAACAATACCCTCCTGCTGAGGACAAGTATAAACAGTTGGAAGACTGCCTGAAGGCAATGGAAATTCAACAAGTACCTGGTTTGGATTTCAGAGATTTGGGTCTAACTTCTGGTGTGGTGATCCCACACAAATTCAAAGCACCCTCTTTTGCTAAGTACGATGGGGCATCCGGTCCCAGGCTGCATCTCAGGTCTTATGTGCGGAAGATTCAACCGTATACTGTGGACAAGAACTTGTGGATCCACTTCTTCCAGGAAAGTCTTTCAGGGACTCATCTCGAATGGTTCTATCAGCTGGATGGAACCAAGGTTCGTAACTGGGAGGAGTTGGCTACTGCTTTCTATAAGCAGTATCAATATAATGCCGACCTTGCCCCTACACGTACCCAACTCCAGGGTATGTCGTTAGGTTCAAGCGAAGGTTTTAAAGAGTATGCGCAGAAATGGAGAGACCTGGCCGGTAGGGTACAACCACCGCTGACTGACCGTGAACTTGTGGACATGTTCTTGGGGACCCTGTCTGGTCCATTCTACAACCACCTGATTGGGAATTCGTCTGCTGGATTCACAAATCTTATCTTGACTGGAGAGCGAATAGAAGTTGGCATCAGGTCTGGGAAGATTCAAGAGGCTGCACCCTCTGACAAAAAAGCCTCATCATGGAAAGAAGGAGTCCAATGCTGTGCACGGTAAAAAGAGCCGTCATGAGGTAGGGGCAACCCAGATCTCCAATCCTAGACCTGCTCAACAAGGACAGGGGCAGCAGCGCAAGGAGAGCGCACCCAAACGACAGTTCACCAAGATCAACATGTCGTTGGATCAAGCACTACAACAAATGTTGAAGGCAGGGCTGATCACCTTAAGGGCTCCTCTTCGGAATCCGAACACTTCTGCTCCTAACTATCATCTGAACGATAGGTGCGCATATCACTCTGATAGCCCGGGGCATACTACGGACAACTGCTGGCCTCTCAAGAACAAGATTCAAGATATGATCGACGCCGGAGAGATTCAGTTTGAAGTGCCTGAGACTCCGAACATAATCACTGCTCCGTTGCCCGATCATTGAAGACCTTTTGTTTATTTGAATTTCCGAGTTGTATTTTTCTTTGCTCATACAAACAATTAATGTCATAGCAAACTCTTTTATTCTATCAATACATCGCATGTGTCTGTTTTGGGAATTAATACAATTGTTTTCATTATATTCAAAATTCTTTTCATTTTTCTGTGATGATCAACTCTCGGTTAATAATTCTAAGCCTCTTGAGGGAGGATGACGAAAACGATACCACGATCTTTACAGTATGCTTTTGAACAGACCCCGCTGATGAGGTACAAGCATTGTTTTAATCCCTAAACACTGGAGTTATAAGGATGATAATCCCTCGTCAACCCCTCTAAGACAAAGAAGTAGGAGTTTTTCTTTTCAAAATTTAAAACCCTTAATCATAACCTGGGGCAGGGTAGTCTCTCAGTTGATCCAAGTGCATAACGAATGGCACCAAAGAGGTCCTTACAAAACAAGAGACAGTGATGGTTCCGAATAATCAATAAAGAAAGGCAGTCATTATCTCAAAAAAATAAAAACCCATTAAGTCAAGACCCATGAAGGAGACTTACAAAACTGGGGCATCCCGCTGACTGTAATTCCAAAAAAGGAAACAGTTCAGGCAAAAAAGAAAGGGATAACAAAAATCAGACAAGAAAGAGGTCTTACAAACCCTCAACAAAAAAGGGAATGACTGCCTATTCAGAATAAATCATCAATATCTGGACCATCACTGGTATATCAGGACAAAGACTCGAACAAGGTCTGACGCACGATCAACTGAGTTTAGGTTTGAAGAACATCACGAAGAGCGGGTGGGTACAAATAATTTGAGCCTTTATCCTTTGTTTATTAAACCGTGAACCAAGCCACGTTATAACCCTTAAAAGTCCTAGCTGAAGCATGGGTTAGTTCGAAAGCATACTGTTACGAAAGGTATCCTGACTCCTTAAGGCTACGGTAAATACGGAGTTGACATCACATTTTACAAACATTCACTTGTTTTATGAAAAAGAATGCATTTTCAAAATATTCAGGACAGACATAAGCTTTGCATTTTTTATATAACATTGTTCGCATATGATTATTTGTTTGAACAGCAGGGAAATTCGCACGATGAATACCTAGTGGACAAAAGCACTTCCAATCAAGGGGCATGGCCTAATCTTGGTCTATCATCCAGGGCAGTTAAGTCAAGATTCGGAGAATCTCTCAAAAGCCAAAATAGCCTGGGGCAAGTCTCCGCCTAGGTCACTTGGGGCATTCCAACAACGAATCTTGCCTGATCAAACACCTTCTGGTGGCATGACAAAACATTTCTAACAGGGGCAACTCCCTACATTCTGAAAGCACGGACATAGTCGAAAAAACTACGCAAAATCAAAGACCCGTTAGGTTGACACACCTAGGCAAAAGTAAGGGCTTCCCGACGAACCAAAAGGGTTCGGGCAAAAATAAGGGATGAAATGGAAAAATTTGTACACCCGGCAAGCCGAAAACCTGAAAAGGCGGCTTGGGCAAAAATGGGTATCCCGGTGGACTGAAAACCCGAAAGGGCGGTCCAGGAAAAAGTTAGGGATCAAAGCGTACGACTATGTCCTGTCATCTTGTCACTTGCCTATCAGAAGAAGGTTTGTCCATCAACAACTATCAGTACCTCACAGGTTTTCCTCTCCCACCTCAGAAACAGGGGCAATGTTGAGTTGTCCAAACGATCTAATTGTTCTGTCCTCCAAGGTACCAAGGTAGGTTCAGCTAAAGAACATAACCAGATACCTTAATTCCCCAGAGAGTGATCCAGCAAGTCAAGCAAAACTATATTATCAAAACCTTAAGGAAGTTGGGTATTCCCCGCAGATCTCAACATTCCCTAGCAGTATATATGCATTCTTAACAAGCATCCCCGGCAGTCTTGGTCTAAAGATGGTTCCCCGGCGGTATATCAAACATTCAGTGGAGTCACTACCCCAATACAATTCAAAACTTCCCCAGGAGAGTTCAATCCAGTTTCCCCAGGAAAAGCAAAGTATCCATCTCCCCAAGCAGTAAGTTTATCCCCAGTAGATTCTGGAAGCTTACCCTTGCAGAGCACGAACGCGTCTCCCGACTTTATTTAAAGAGTTATTTCCTTACCAGGATATAACTGGGTTATCCTCAGCCAAAAGCCACGGAAAGAGCGTCCTCGACGAAGTCTTCTTATCCCCAGTAAAGTCTATTAACACTTCCAACACAACAAGGGTATCCCCAGCAAGTTATTATCAACATTTCAGCAAAGTAACCCTCTCCCCACAGAATATTTTCCCCAGCAAGATCGCTATAGTAATCTCCCCGCAGAGTAATCTATTCGCCAAGTTTATTCCCCAACGGAGTTATCTTCTCCTACCGGTATTCTTGCAATTATCATCCAGCGGAAGCAAAATATGTTCTTCAACATCAGCCCAGGAGTGACTTCCCGGCACCCTTCAAGGATTTATCTTCCTAAAGACGAAAACATACATTCATGAACATTACATCTTCATACATTATAGCATGCATATGCATCATACTACATGAATCTCATCAATTTTGAGGACATCCTAAAATCATGCAGTTCATGCGTCATGATCTTGCATACAACTGATGCTTTACCTTTTCAGGAAAGGTCAATACAAAGATGATTACTATCAACTATCGCAACTCTTTCTAGATATAGTTCAGATGTGAACCAAATATGGCGACGTTCTGATACTTCTTCCAGACTTGTTCTAGAGATAGTTCAGATGTGAACCAGATATGGCGACGTTCTGATACTTCTTCCAGACTTCTTTCTAGAGATAGTTCAGATGTGAACCAGATATGGCGACGTTCTGATACTTCTTCCAGATTTCCTTCTAGATATAGTTCAGATGTGAACCAGATATGGCGACGTTCTGATACTTCTTCCAGATTTCCTTCCAGATATGGTTCGGATGTGACCCAGGCATGGCGACGTTCTGACACTTATTCCAGACCCCCTCAGATAACTTAGAGATGCCCCGGACATGGAAGCTGTTCTATTGTTTATTCAGAGATCACCTTTCTAGAGATGGTTCAGATGTGACTCGGACATGGCTACCTTCTGATACTTATCCCAAGATTCTCTCAATGATTACCGTTGAGGTTGAAGTCGCCCAAGATTCTCTCAATGATTACTGTTGAGGTTGAAGTCGCCCAAGATTCTCTCAATGATTACTGTTGAGGTTGAAGTCGCCCAAGATTCTCTCAATGATTACTGTTGAGGTTGAAGTCGTCCAAGATTCTCTCAATGATTACTGTTGAGGTTGAAGTCGCCCAAGATTCTCTCAATGATTACTGTTGAGGTTGAAGTCGCCCAAGATTCTCTCAATGATTACTGTTGAGGTTGAAGTCGCCCAAGATTCTCTCAATGATTACTGTTGAGGTTGAAGTCGTCCAAGATTCTCTCAATGATTACTGTTGAGGTTGAAGTCGCCCAAGATTCTCTCAATGATACTGTTGAGGTAGAAGTCGCCCAAGATTCTCTCAGCGTTACTGTTGAAGTAGAAGATATCCAAGATTCTCTCAATGATTACTGTTGAGGTTGAAGTCGCCTATGGTTCTCTCCCCGTTACTGCGGAGGTAGTAATCGTCCCCAGATTCTCTCAATGATACTGTTGAGGTAGTAATCATCCAAGGTTCTCTCGGCGTTCCTGTTGAAGTAGTAACCATCCCTGGTTCATTCATCACCTTTTGAAGATCCAGATCCAGCTCCTGTAACCAGTCAGGACACATCCACGAAGAAGTTGAAGACCAGCTCCTGTAACAGGTCAGGTACTCATTTTTCTTGTACAGGTACGCAAGTTCTCGCTAAGGAATCTCTTATGCAATCAACATCCAGATGGCATCTATAAGCCCATCCACCATCAATCATCTCTCAGCATGGCATCTATAAGCCCATCATCCTATCCATCAATCTCCAAATGGCATCTATAAGCCCATTCCCCACATCACACTACTATGTGAGCGCAAATTTCTGGGCACTCTAGTGTTCAATCATCTTCCACCTTCGGATTACGAAAGGCATGTCAGCCAATCTGCATCCTCAGGTCTAAGAAGATTGAACAGGGGCAACTGTTGTACCCCAAAATTTGCCCTCCCATATTCTTCAATATTTGCCAAGTCAATGCTTCAAAATTCCCCAAGGGTTGCATAGTTCAAGGACCTCCTAACAGTCAAAATTAGGGTTTTGGTTCTGACAAATAAAATGAAGTTTCCAAGGGTCCAATCAAGTCCCACATGCCTACAAACATGGTCAAGCATCCTCATACCAAGTTTCAAGACTTACAGTTCAAAATTGCACAGTCAAAAACCCTAATTGCACTATAGTCAACTGTAGGGGCAAAATGGTCATTTGACAGTCAAAAGTTCAAATTTTTGGTCAACATCTCATTTTGAAGTCACAAACATCATTTGATCAATGCTTGATCATGATTCTCAAAGTTTGGCTCAAAAAGTCTCAAGATGCAAAAGTTTCCATATTTGGACAGTTGAAAAAGTCAACTATAACTTGACCAAGGCATAACTTCCACATGGTTTATCAGAAAAATTCCATCCAAAGCTCATTTTGAAGAGAAAGACATTTCCTACAACTCCTCTTCATACTTCAAGTCCAAGAAATGCTCTCACAAAAAGTTATCAATTTCAACATTATAGGTCATTTTCAAAAGTCAACAAAAAGGGACTTTAAGTCAAAGGCCATAACTTGAGATTGGTAAATCAAAATGACATGGGACCAAAGGCATTGGTTATAGGACTCAAAGACCTTTCCAAAATGTCCAAGAACATGAGCAAAGCTTAAAAATTGAGCAAGTTATGCCTTGTGGAAGTTGGGAAAGTTTTGGATATTTTGAAAAGTCAACATTGCTTCAAATGTCTTAAAAATGCTAATGGGCCTCTTTTTCTTCCACAATTCATCATCCAAAGCATGTGCACGACCATTTGGCCCAAAGGGAAGTTTTTTATCATTTTTATTTATTTATTTGGATTTTTAATTATTAATAATTCATTTAATTAAAATAAATAGGTGAAAAATACTAAACCTAACTTTTTAAATCTTTTTGTGCATGGAATAGGCTTAAGATTTCGTGTATGATCAGATTTGGAAGGAATTATGGTGATTGGATATGATTGAAACCAAAATAGCATGAAAAAGATTGAATACTCATGGCTTGAAAATCAAATATCTTCTCCATCAATTCAAGGATTCTTTGAACAAAAAATTGAACCCTAATCATTCACACATAAATACTGATGCAAACCCTAGTGTTCATGACCTCCCAGCTGCGCAGAAAAGCCATAGCCAAACTTGCAATTTTCTCAAAAAAGTCCAATACTGAAAACTAGGTTCTAGGGCGATTTAAGCCAAAATAATTATCTCATCACCTTCCTGAGACATCAAGAAACGTGTTTGAGTAGTTTTCCACGTCCCTAACGCCCAGAATTGGTGAATAGAACTCAAGCTTTTTCACTTTTTTGCATAAATCGTATTTTATCATTCATGCCATGATTTTAAATTCTAATACTTATTTTGTGTTGCTCTCATGATTCTGAAGCTAACCCTATAATTTGATTGAGTTTTTGTGCATTATTGGAGATTTCACCATTGATACAGGCTAGGGTTTTCAAAGCTTTGAATTGGGGTTTCCCAGTTAAGGAAAAATTAGAACGTGAGACCCAGACCATTCAACTCAGCGCGCTTGGACGATTTGGACACACACCTCGCGCTCAATTTATGAGCTACCATGTGTTATTCGCTATTTTGGCATATGTCATATTGTGGGGGTTCAAAACCCCCGCAATCCAATTGTTTTTTATTTCAGAAAAATGCAATAAGGAAGAAGACGACCCCGTGGCAATCTATGGTTGGGTCATTTAAATTCCTCGCGCGTTTTTTCTACTTTTTGAGCCACTGACCACTTTTCTCTTATAACAATTATTTGTCATTATATAATAAAAGCGTGCGTTTGGTTCAGGTGGTAAGCAAGTGTATTGGTAACCTTCAGGACCTGGGTTCGATACCCAGGTCCCCCTCCCTTTCCTTATATTTTTCCTCTAATTGTCATCCTATGCAGTTTCAATACAAGAAGTCCACCATGCAACTTACAATCCAGTTTGCCACGCACATACTAAGACCAATCCAAGGGGCATGGTTTGAAGATCATCATGGACACAAGTCAAAGATGCCACATGCTAGCGTCAGAGTCAAAGGAGGCCATAGACAAATGGGCCTAAATTACTAAGCAAAACCTCCAATTTGGGGACAGACCCCCCATGGTTTGCCTTTCTAATTCTTTTTTCTCATATTTTTCTATTTTTGTTTTAATTAGTTTTTTTTAATTTAATTCTGCAATTTAATTATTTTCATAAAAAATATAAAAATGACATAAAAATCAAAAAAGACAAAATTACAAATATATTTTATTTTAATATTTTTTAAGTAAATATCATTAATTAATTTAGCTTTGTAAAATTAGGTTTAATTCAAACATTTTTCTTAATTAACTTAAAATTTGTAGAATTAGGGTTTTAATCAATTTTTATCCTTTTTCTTTTCTTTGCATTAATAATTAATTATTTATTTTCATAAATCAAATTGCCATTAGTTAATTAATTTAATTTTAGGTTTAATTCTAACATGTTTTTCTTAACAAATAAAAGTTGTAGAATTAGGGTTAATTAGTTAATTTCTTAATAATTATTTAATTCACATAAAAATTCATAAATCCAAAAAATACCAAAATAATTTCTTTTTTATTTTAATTTAATTAATTTAATCATTTAATTTAATTTCATTAAAAAGGGTCCAACGCCCTCGTTTCCAATTTTAATTCCAATTCGCGCATTTTATTTATTTCCTTCTTGTAAATATTAATGTAACTCTCCCGAAGCCGTGTAAATTAAATTTCTCGCACTTTACTTTAATTATTTACTTTCTGTCAAATCGGGTCCTGGATTTTAATTTTGGCGATATGGACCCGCGCCTTTGTAATAGTTTAGAACTTTTTATTTCTCGCAATCTTTAACTGTTAAATAAATGTATGTAAGAATGAATGACAAAAATAAAAACAAACGCATAGATCACTTTGACATGAACAAGACAAAATAACTGAACATGACACACGAATCACACACCACCCCTAGGGTACGCCTCACTGTTGCCTTGCCTCGAAAGGTGATCGTCGAGTAGAGAATGTCTTAGTAAGTCCTCATGATCCGAGAACCTGGCATGAGGGTAGCTTCTAAGGTGTCTTCCTATTGCTCCGGTGATCACCATGTCCCGAACCTCGAATTGACCCGAACACCTCCAACGGTGGTGCTACCTACCTCTCAATGGTGGGATGGCACTACTTTAAAGGACATCTACACAGACGAATTCCTTAGGGTAGGTAGACGACTCTAGATACTTGCTCTAAATTTCAAAACAAATCAAAAATACTTTTCACACCGACATCTTTTCAAAAAGCTTTCAAAAGCAACTTTTCAATCACTCTTGAGGACCGATACAAGAGTCGAACTGAAATTTTCAAAGAAACTTTTTAAAACCCACAGTTGAAAAGCAAACAAACATTTTTGAAAACACAAATGAGCAAGTATCTAAGAGCCCATGGATAACCATGGATAGAAAGGGTGCTAACACCTTCCCTTTCTATAACCTACCTCCCGAACCGAGAGCAATCTCTTTAAGGAATTTTTTTGTGCTTTTGTCCTTTCCATTTGGAGAAAATAAAAGACGGTTGCGACTCTTGCTTACCGCGACATTTCGCGAACCAGCGTTAAACAGTCAGTTCCAGATCCACCGATCACATTGAGGATGTAGATTGGCTCGTCTGCCTTTCGTGATCTGAAGGTGGAAGATGATTGAACACTAGAGTGCCTAGAAATTTGCACTCGCATGAGGTACTAATTGACTTGTGATATCGGGAATGGGCTTGTAGATGCCATTTGGTAGTTGCTAGAGAATTGTCGGAGATGGGCTTAAAGATGTCATCCGAAGAAGTGTCGATCGCACAAGAGATTCCTTTGCGAGAACTTGTATACTTGTTGTTGAGGAGGACTTCACTGGGGAATGCTGGTCTCTGTCTTGAGAGAAATAGAGTTTTAGGAGCTTCAGTTGTCCGTTACTCTATTGGGGAACAATTCCGGTTTGGGAAGCGAAAGTGAACTGTGTATCTGGTCGGGGTATATGCTGCACCGCGACTTTCTGGGGACATGTGAAATCAATTGTATTTGATCGGGTCCTAGTCTTGTAGTGTTGTGGACTGTTTTCTGGGGATAAGAGAGGAAGAACCTGGATAGTAAGGTTATGAGAAGGAACCTGGATAGTAGGGTTACTTCGACATGAAAGCCTATATAGTAGGGCTATGAGAAGGAACCCGGATGGTAGGGTTACTTCGATATGAAAGACCGGATAGTAGGGCTGTGAGAAGGAACCTGGATGATAGGGTTACTTTGATATGAAAGACTGGATAGTAGGATTGTGAGAAGGAACCTGGATAGTAGGGTTACTCCGAGATGAAAGCCGGGATAGTAGGGTTGTGAGAAGGAACCTGGATAGTAGGGTTACTTCGATATGATATCCTGGATAGTAGGGTTGTGAGAAGGAACCTGGATGGTAGGGTTACTTCGATATGGAAGCCTGGATAGTAGTGCTGTGAGAAGGAACTTGGATAGTAGGGTTACTTTGATATGAAAACCTGGATGGTAGGGCTGTGAGAAGGAACCTGGATAGTAGGGTTACTTCGAAATGAAAGTCGGGATAGTAGGGCTTGAGAAGGAACCTGGATAGTAGGGTTACTTAGATATGATAGCCTAGATAGTAGGGCTGTGAGAAGGAACCTAGATGGTAGGGTTACTTCGATATGAAATCCTGGATAGTAGGGTTGTGAGAAGGAAACTGGATAGTAGGGTTACTTCGAAATGAAATCCGGGATAGTAGGGCTGTGAGAAGGAACCTGGATAGTAGGGTTACTTCGATATGAAATCCTGGATGGTAGGGCTGTGAGAAGGAACCTAGATAGTAGGGTTACTTCGAAATGAAATTCGGGGTAGTAGGGCTTGAGAAGGAACCTGGATAGTAGGGTTACTTCGATATGATAGCCTGGATAGTAGGGCTGTGAGAAGGAACCTGGATGGTAGGGTTACTTCAATATGAAAGCCTGGATATTAGGGCTGTGAGATGGAACCTGGATAGTAGGGTTACTTTGGAATGAAAGCCGGGATAGTAGGGCTGTGAGAAGGAACCTGGATAGTAGGGTTACTTAGAAATGAAAGCTGGGATAGTAGGGCTGCTTCGGAATGAGTTTGGGTAAAACTGTAGAGGGAACCTGGGTAAGGTTCCTTTGTGATGAGTCTGTGTAGGACTTCTGGAATAAACCTGGGTAAGGTTGTATCTGTCGCGCCGATGATTACTCTGTTTAGCTTCGAGTGTTGATCACGGACCTGTTGGAAGTTATTGATAATAATTGTCTTTCCTGAAATAAATACAGGGTTAGTTATGTGCGATGCAGATGCATTGTATGATGACGTTCTCAAAATAAATGAGACTATGTTATATGTGATGTATGCATATGTCATGATGTATGAACATGACATGTTGACGTGATAATCTGAATCTGGGAAAATAAATCCCTGATTGCTATAAAAACCATAGTTCCTCTACTTCTGTTAGGGATGGTGAACAACGATGACTATGTTTGGGATTTTCCACTTGGCTGGCGAATATTCTGCCGGAAGCGACCTTGTCTGAGGATAACTCTGCGGGGATAACTCAGTTGGAGAGGAGATACTCTATTGATAGATCATGCTGATTTGGAGAAATAAACTCCATCGGGGATGAATTTCCGCTGCTGGTGATAATGAATTCTGTTGGAGATTAAATTTTTACTTGTGAGAGAAATAAACTTTGCTTGGGGAAAAAATTTACCAACTCACTCACGATTGTGGTCCTTAGTTGGGGAGAGTTATGTCCTGTTCGGGAAAGCTAACACCACCGTCTTTGGATAATTTTTACTATGTGGGGGGTGTATGTACCACTGCTCATGCTCTCAAGCTGGCTCTATCCCGATACCTGATGGGCAGAGTGACTGTAAGGTTTGGGAACTTCTTGTTTGTCCCTGTTCCTGGAATTACGAGTAGTTGTCTTTTGTTTTTCATGTAAATATTTATGAGCAACAATTATTTTCAAATACATATATCAAAAATGAATCATTGGACGTTCTTGCAACAAAAACAGAAAAATAAAAACAATTTGGAATTTCTTTGTGAAAATGAATTGCATTGATTTTTGAAGTTGGCCTATAATAGGTGTTTTGTACAAAGTGAAGAAGTGAAAAACACAAGAAGGGGGGTTGAATTGTAAAACTGAAAATCAATGCAATGAACAAGATATTTTTATCCTGGTTCGTTTAATCTCAAACTACTCCAGTCCACCCATCAAGGTGATTTCACCTCTCTCCAACGAGGTCTTAATCCACTATATTCAACTGAATATTACAATCTGCTTTAACAACTGCTAAAGCCTTCTTGATGCAAACCACAACCCGGTTTGTCAAGGAATCACTTTCTTACACAGAGTGGAAATCTAAATGTGTGAGTGTTTTTCTACAAAAACAGTTTATCACAACTGTGATATTACACAACTTAAGCTTATGAAACTAGATTGCTAAAATACTGAGTAAGGAGATATGAAGCGTTTAGTAAACTGAGAGAAGGAAGATGATGATTAGCTTTTAGGCGTGGAATATGATGTAGAGCATTAGCCAATTCAATCTTCATTGTCTTGTTTATATAGCACTGAATTTGTTGAACGTTGGAGCAATATTCTTGATTCAATGCCAATAACAAACTTTCCTTATTGAGCAGATCTTGTCTGGAATGATGCCGTTGGTAATAATTCGCTTTGAATGCACAGTACCGTTGCTACTTAAAGCGTGTTCTGGCTTGGCCTCATTCTGACACTGCTTAAGTGCTGATGAACTATTGTTGTCTTTAATCAGAGTGTTGAGCGCAGTTCTGTTCATCAAGCTTCAGCATTCGTGTGAATTGTTCTTCTGATTCTGGTATTCTGATATAGCATCTTCTGATGCTGACGTTGATAACCAATATTCTGATGCTGATTAGGTGTGCTCTTGCTGATACCTATCAGAGTTTCTGCAAAACAGAACGTAATATTTTAGGTAGCAAATAGCTCTTATATGAATCACATAATTAATATATCCTTTCATTTTGTTATCATCAAAACTTAAACTTAGGGTAGTAGATTCAAACTTTGTTCTAACAATATCCCCCTTTTTGATGATGACAAAAACTAGATATTTTTAATTGAAAATAACGTGAAAAAGTATCAGAGATAACTAAATGATAAGATGTATCAGAGTAAGAGGTTATCAAAGATAAGGATAAAGAGATATCAGAGTTGAGAGATACTCCCCCTGAATTTATTACTTCCCTTTTTAATTCCAAGAGTTCTTCAGGATCAGATCTTTATTGTCTTTCTTTGATCATCAGAATATCAGAGCTTTGACTATCAGAGGCTTTAGATCAGAATATCAGAGCAGAGCTTCATATCAGAATGTCAGAGCTTTATCAGAGCTTTGCTTTGGATCAGAGTATCAGAGCTTTAGTCTTCAGTGAGTTAGAGAGCATTCTTGTACATGTAGACTTAAGCAAAAATAGAAAACATATTCAAGTATATCGGAGTTAGAATGTTTGAGATTTTCTGTCTCAGTAATCCGTTATTGAAAAATATCATTCTTGTTCTCCCCCTTTTTGTCAGCAATCAAAAAGTGTAAGTGAAGTGCTAAAACAATTAGAGCAGAAAAACTTGTCATATTAAAATATTCAGAATCAAACAAAACAGTACAGAAGATATGCAAAGAAAACATGAAAATGGCATGAATGAAAATCTAAGGTTGGGGAGGAAGGCGTGTGAACAGAGTCTCCAGCATTGCTTTGATCTGATCAGCAGTCTCAGTCTGCTTGTGCACCATGCTGACTACTGTGTCTATCTTGCTATCCTGCACATCCATCCTTTCTTTCATCTTCTGGTCATTTTCATCCATCCTTTGCTGCAGACGGATATCATTCAGCTTTAGCTCTTCCAGAGTCTGCCTGTCCAAGGCAGCTTGAGAAACATCAGAAGCAGGGAGCTTCTGAGAGCTTTCTGCAACATCTTCAGCTTGGCTAACTTCAGCTTGAATAGTCTTATCTTCTTCTGGCTGCACCTTTGAAGCTGGACGCTTCTCAGACCATGGCTCACTATCCAGAAGGAGCACGTCTTCTTTCAGCAGCTGACTTCCAACTTCATTCAGAAGCTTGCTGAAATTCTGTTGTGCTTGCTCATAATTGATGTCTTGCAATTTTAGAGCTTCAGCACGTACCCAAATTCTGAATTGTGACCAGAGCTGGTCAGAGGCAGCTGGATCAATCATTCCAAGACAGACTTGCTTCAGAGAAGCAATCCACTGCTGCAAACCTGTTTCAAAATTCATAATACCAGAGCCAACATCCGGCTGTTTCGGTTTTGGAATGGCTATATTATTTTTCAGATCAGCAAGACGGTCAAGGATTGTTAAATCTATGAAGGTCCTGCTGGGGTTTTATGTGGTTTGTTTGGGAGCTGTTTGTTTTAGAGAAGGAGTGGGAGAATCAGAGATAATGATTGGACTGTTTGGGGTTTTGGGAGTGTTTGGTGGTGTAGATTCTAGCGAGGATGGAAGTTGGGCCATGGTTACTGTTGTTCCACATGGCAGCTGGATTGCCAGAGGTTGTGGTTCAGAGGATTGAGGAGAATGTGGTTCAAGAGGAGGAGGAGATGGAGTTTCAGAATGATGAAACTCAGGTTGAGGTGATGGTTGAGGTGATGGTGGATGAATTTCTGGTTGAGGAGAGGGAGAAGGAATTGCTGGTTGTGGAGAAGGAGGAGGAATTTATGGTTGTTCAGGAATATGTGGTTCTTCTGGAATGGGTGAGAGAGGTTGTTCTGGTTGAGGAGAGTGGACAATTTGTGGTTCAGAGTTTGGATTATTGGAGGGGTGATCAGATGCATGTTGATCAATGTCAGACAGCACTTTGTCAATTGCTGATGTTGTTGAAATTGTTGGTTTGGGATGTTTGGTGCGGGGTCTTCTGAGTTGTAGTGCCTCAGAAGGTTCATCTTCTGGTTCGGTTTCATCTATTGTTGGGATGGGGATTTGGATTCTATGAGAAGTTGGAGTTGGGATTGATGCTGGAATAGCAGAAGAATTTAAAACAGAAGCAGCAGATAAATTACCTCTTTTCTTGGGTGTCTGCTGGGATGTTCCTTCTGAAGGGGCCTTCCTTTTCTTCGTCTTCTTCAGTGTAACTTCTGGTTGAGGTTGGTGCAGATCTTTGATATTCAGATTGGGATCTGTACCATCAGCCTTGCACGCGTCCAGATATATGAGAACCACCACTGGTTTGGATTCTATCTCAGAAAATAAAGGAAAGTCACTCAGTGGGACTCTTCTGCTAGTGATGTCAGCAGTGGGAGTAACGCTGGGTTCCTTTATGATATTCTCTATTAACTTCATTTTCTTCAGATTCTTCGTGTTCAGAGGCTTCCCAACCGTTGGTTCAATGGTGCTTAACTCTTGAGCTTCTATCAGGTGCTCTATCAGCCTATTCTCAGTCAGAATATCTGATATTAACCTTCCAAAGGGTATCCAATCCCTCTTTGTTCTTTCTTATTCCCTGGTCTCCTTCACGCTTGTTTTGAGGTGATTAAACAGAAGATGAGCCAAGTTGATTTTTACCTTCTGATTGATAAAATAGATCAGAAACTACTGATCTATATTTATGTAATCAGGGGAACTAGTTGGCTTCCTATGATTAAAACACCCCAGAATTATCTTCGCCCAAACTTTGTGGTGATCCTTCAGATCTCTGATCTTGCTGCTGGGCACCCCATGGGTGAAAATCCTTTCTGCTATGACACCCATGTCAGATCATCTTTCAGCCATATCAATACAGCGGACGCCACCGCCACTGTAACCAATCAACTTTGCTATGTGATCCTCAGTGATCACAATCTTCTTCCCCATTATGTAGGAGGTGACTTGATGCGTTGAAGCAGTTGCATGAATCCAGAACTCCTTGACTAACATTGGGAATGTCGGTCCAACCAACCTGTCAAAATACCTTTCCCATTTCTGTGCCCTAACTTCTTCTGTTAAATCAAAACCATTCTCTTTCAGACTGCCAAAATCAATGATCAGTTCAGACAACACTTCAAGATTCTTCACTGGAGTAAGGAGTGTTCTGAATGGAACTTGGTACTGTTCAGAGGATGCTTTCTTCTGAGAACCTGCAGAAGCACTGCTGGAGGTTGCCATGTTCACACTTAGGGTTTTTCTGAGAAAACTGAGAAAAAGGGTTTAAGATTGAAAGAGATGAACACAGAGAGAATGCAGAAAAATATTTGAGAGATAATGAGAAACTGTAACAGATTAATGTGAGAAATTAACGTCCTTAAATAGGCTTCAGAATGTTTTGAAAGAGTAAACGTTTTCAAGAGAGAGAAATAAAATCATGATTACGTTTTAAAAACATGATTACTTTCATTTAATGCTTGCTGATTTTGGGGGATTTGAGAAAGATACTTAAAACGGTTACCAGACATGTGTCTCAATGCACCCAATCAGCATTTTGCCTTCTCAGAAGCGTGCACGCGTTCTGCTTCAGAGATTTGCTGATGATTGGATGACACTTGTTTGATTTAGTGATCAGCACGTCTATCCTTGAGCTGAAACGCTCAGATCTTTAAGACTAGCATCTGATACAATCTGCATGTTCTATCTTTCTGAAAAGAGATTGATCAGAAGTTCACAGTAAAACAAATACATTCTGAAGATAAATATATGGAATTAAAACATTTTCACTCTGGGCAGATTTTCATGCTGAGATGTTTCAGAATGAAATTGAACCTATCTTCAGAAAGGGGTTTAGTGAAGATATCAGCCCATTGATGGTCTGTATCTATAAATTTTAAGTTCAAAATTCCTTTCTGAATATAGTCCCTAATGAAATGATGTTTTATTTCTATATGCTTAGCTCTAGAATGTAAAATGGGATTCTTACTTAAGCAAATAGCAGAAGTATTGTCACAGAGTATAGGGATGTTACTCTCAAAAATCTGGAAGTCTTCAAGCTGACTTTTCATCCAGAGCATTTGTGTGCTACATCCTGCTGCTGCTATGTACTCAGCTTCTGCTGTTGATAGCGCAATTGTGGATTGCCTTTTGCTGGACCAAGAGATCAGATTTTCTCCCAGAAACTGGCAGCTTCCAAAAGTACTTTTACGCTCTACTCTGTCTCCAGCAAAGTCAGCATCGCAGTAGCCTACTAAACTGTAATCACTAGATTTTCTATAAAACAAACCCAGATTAGTAGTACCTTTCAGATACTTGAAAATTCGCTTAACAGCTGTTAAGTGAGATTCTCTAGGATCTGATTGGAATCTAGCACAAATACATACGCTGAATAATATATCAGGTCTTGAAGCTGTTAGATAAAGGAGAGAACCAATCATACCTCTGTAGACTTTCTGTTCTACCTTTTTGCTTACCTCTTATCTTTCCAGAATGCACGTGGGATACATTGGAATCTTTGATGGCTTACATTCTGAGAGGTCAAATTTCTTCAGAAGATCTCTGATGTATTTGCTCTGATGAATGTAAGTTCCTTCTGGAGTTTGATTGATCTGAATTCCTAGAAAGAATTTCAGTTCCCCCATGAGGCTCATCTCAAATTCTGCCTGCATACACTTAGCAAATTTTCTTCCAAGAGAAGGATTAGTAGAACCAAAAATAATATCATCAACATAAATTTGACATACTAAGATGTCATTCTTAACTGACTTACAGAATAAGGTAGTGTCCACCTTCCCTCTGGTGAATTCATTTTCTAACAGAAAGTTACTTAGTCTTTCATACCAAGCTCTGGGAGCTTGTTTCAGACCATATAGTGACTTCTTTAGTTTAAAAACATGTTCTGGATGTTTTGTATTTTCAAAACCAGGGGGTTGGTGCACATAAACCTCTTCTTCTATATAACCATTTAAGAATGCACTTTTGACATCCATCTGATACAGAGTGATGCCTCTATTAACAGCAAATGAAATTAAAAGTTTGATAGATTCTAACCTGGCGACTGGAGCAATGGTTTCTGTATAGTCTATCCCCTCTTGCTGACTATAACCTTGTGCAACCAGTCGTGCTTTGTTTCTGATGACTTCACCTTGTTCATTTAGCTTGTTTCTGAAGACCCATCTTGTTCCAATGACGTTGAATCCTTTTGGTCTGGGAACAAGATCCCATACGTCATTTCTGGTGAATTGATTCAGCTCTTCTTGCATTGCCAGAATCCAGTCATTATCCAGAAGTGCTTCATCAATAGAAGAAGGTTCAATCAGAGACACAAGTCCCATGAGGGTTTCTTCAGAGTTTCTGAAGCTTGCTCTTGTTCTGATTGGATCTTCCTTTCTTCCTAAGATAGTCTCTTCTGGGTGATCTAAGCTGCTTCTGGGTAATCTCTTCTGAGGTTGATCAGCAGCTGTTGTAGGATTGCTAGCAGTGCTCCTTTCAGACGTTGAAGGAGTGTCTGTGTTGAGAGCTTCTGATGACTTGTCTTCAGAACCTGTAAACTCAATTTCCATACCTGCAAAAACTTCATTCTGCTTTGACTTTACAGAGTCAAGCTTATCATCAAAACGAACACTGATTGATTCTTCCACAATCTGTGTTTCTGTATTGTATACTCTGTACCCTATTGAGCGTTCAGAGTATCCTAACATAATACACTTCTGTGCTTTAGAGTCAAACTTGTTCAAATAATTCTTTGTATTTAACATAAAACAGGTACATCCAAATGGATGAAAATATGAAATGTTGGGATTTCTGTTCTTCCACAATTCATATGGAGTCTTTTCCAGAATAGGTCTTATTGAGATTCTATTCTGAATGTAGCACGCTGTGTTTATTGCCTCTGCCCAGAAGATCTTAGCAACGTTTGTCTCATTGATCATGGTTCTGGCCATTTCTTGCAATGTTCTGTTCTTTCGTTCTACAACTCCATTTTGTTGGGGAGTTCTAGGACAAGAGAAATCATGCAGAATGCCTCTATCATTAAAGAATGACTCAAAATCTTTGTTTTCAAATTCTCCACCATGATCACTTCTGACTTTAACGATTCTAAGATCCTTTTCATTCTGAACTTGGTTACAGAAGGTAACAAACACAGAGTGTGACTCGTCCTTGTGTCTTAAGAACTTTACCCATGTCCATCTTCTATAGTCATCTACGATTACTAACCCATACTTCTTGCCACTGACTGAAGCAGTTTTAACTGGTCCAAATAAGTCAATGTGCAGAAGTTCTAATGGCTTAGAGGTAGAAACAACATTTTTAGATTTAAAAGAAGGTTTTGCAAACTTGCCTTTCTGACATGCTTCACACAGAGCATCTGAATTGAACTTCAAATTAGGAAGTCCTCTGACCAGATTGAGTTTGTTAATCTGAGATATTCTTCTCATACTAACATGCCCCAATCTTCTGTGCCAGATCCACTGCTCGTTGTTAACAGACAGAAGGCACTTTACATTCTGACTTTTTAGTTCAGAAAGTTTGATTTTGTAAATGTTGTTTTTCCTCTTTCCATTAAACAGGATAGTCCCATCTTTCTGACTAACAGCTTTACATGATTTTTGATTAAAGATTATATCATAACCGTTATCACTTAATTGACTTATGGATAACAGATTATGCATTAATCCATCTACTAGCAGAACATTATTAATAGAGGGAAGATTTCCATTACCTACAGTTCCAGAGCCAATTATCTTTCCCCTCTGGTTGCCTCCAAAGCCAACGTGGCCTCCAGGCTTAAGTTCCAGGCTTTGGAACATATGCCTTCTTCCCGTCATGTGTCGCGAGCAGCCAGAGTCCAGGTACCATGACTGGTGTTTCTGATTTGCTGCTAAAGATATCTGCAACATGTATTATTTTATCCTTAGGTACCCAGATTTTCTTGGGTCCTGATTTGTTAGATTTACCAAAACTCTGGTTGAATTTTGGTTTCACAGAGTACTTACTGTTAGTGTATTTGATATCATGTGTGTGACCATACACAAAATGTGAATTCAGAGGAGTGTGTTTAATGGTTAAATCCATGACATTCTTTGGTGTAGGAACCTTACCTTGGTATCTTATTCCCTTCCTGCCGTTTCTGCTAACTCCATAGATCATTGAAGCCATTTTGCTTCTATCTATGCTTTTAGCAAGGAACTTCTGGAAACTGTGATCATACTCCTTGATAATCTCATCAGCGTTGCTGGGAGTTTCAGAAATTGGTTCCTTCTGAGAGTTTTGTAAAGTATTTTCTAATTTTGAAATTTTAATTCTCAGCTCAAAATTCTCCAATTTAAGACTCTCAGTCTTATTAGACTCAGATTCAAGATTCCTTTTCAGGTCTCTGAATTTAACTCTAATCTGCTGATACCTTTCCAGGATTTCATTAAGGCTTTCAGCAAGTTCAGCCTTGGTAAAATTAACAGCAAAGTTAGGAAATACCTCTTCAGTATCTGATTCTGAGTCTGATTCAGAAGCTTCACTATCTTCTGAAATGTTAGCCATGAGAGCTATGTTTTCTCTCTCATCATCTGATTCTGAGTCAGCTTCAGACGAGTCAGAGTCATCCCATGTAGCCATGAGACTTTTCTTCTTTTCTCTTCCAAACTTCTTTTTGGGCTTTTCCCTCTGAAGCTTTGAGCAGTCACTCTTGTTGTGTCCTTGCTCATTGCACTCATAGCAGATGATGTCCTTGGTGTTTGGCTTTCTGCTACCTGAGGGGCCTTCAGATCTTCTGTATCCAGAGGAAGAATATGTCCTTCTGTATCTGGAAGAAGACTCGTTCTGATCAGATCTTCTGGGATTCCTGAACTTCCTTTGCCTCTACTTCCACAGTTGATTCACTCTTCTGGAGAGGAGGGAGAGTTTGTCTTCTTCTGATGAGGATCCATCAGATGTTTCTTCAACTGTCTGCAAAACTTTAGACTCAGATTTTTTGTTAGATTTTAATGCTAAAGGCTTACCTTGCTTCTGGGTTTCATCAGCTTCTAGCTCTATCTCATGACTTCTGAGGGAGCTGATAAGTTCCTCCAGAGAAATTTTGTTGAGATCTTTTGCTAGCTTCAGAGCTGTAACCATTGGCCTCCACTGCTTGGGTAAACTTCTGATGATTTTCTTGACGTGATCAGGAGTAGAGTAACCTTTATCCAGAACCTTGAGACCAGCTACCAGAATCTGGAATCTTGAGAACATTGTTTCAATGGATTCACTTTTTTCCATTTTGAACGCCTCATACTTCTGAATGAGCGCCAGAGCTTTAGTTTCTTTGACCTGAACGTTGCCCTCATGCGTCATTCTGAGTGAGTCAAACATGTTCTTTGTTGTGTCTCTGTTGGAGATCTTTTCATATTTAGCATACGAGATGGCGCTGAGAAGGATGGTTCTGGCCTTGTGGTGATTCTTGAAGTCACGCTTTTGTTGGTCAGACATTATTTTCCTATCAATCTTCTGACCGCTTGCATTCATAGGGTGCGTGTATCCATCTGTCACCATATCCCACAGATCAGCATCATGTGCCAGAAAGAAGCTTTCAATTCTGTCTTTCCAGTAATCAAAGTTTTCTCCATCAAAGACTGGAGGTTTCCCGCTGAATCTGTCTTTGTCCTCATGGTTGTCATTGCTGGTGTGAGAATAATTTCCTGCCATTGTGTTTTTTTGACATTGGATCTTGTACTGACACGGTTAAGTGTTTTAGCTCAGAACCAGGCGCTCTGATGCCAATTGGAGAAGTGAAAAACACAAGAAGGGGGGTTGAATTGTAAAACTGAAAATCAATGCAATGAACAAGATATTTTTATCCTGGTTCGTTTGATCTCAAACTACTCCAGTCCACCCGTCAAGGTGATTTCGCCTCTCTCCAACGAGGTCTTAATCCACTATATTCAACTGAATATTACAATCTGCTTTAACAACTGCTAAAGCCTTCTTGATGCAAACCACAACCCGGTTTGTCAAGGAATCACTTTCTTACACAGAGTGGAAATCTAAGTGTGTGAGTGTTTTTCTACAAAAATAGTTTATCACAACTGTGATATTACACAACTTAAGCTTATGAAACTAGATTGCTAAAATACTGAGTAAGGAGATATGAAGCGTTTAGAAAACTGAGAGAAGGAAGATGATGATTAGCTTTTAGGCGTGTAATATGATGTAGAGCATTAGCCAATTCAATCTTCATTGTCTTGTTTATATAGCATTGAATTTGTTGAACGTTGGAGCAATATTCTTGATTCAATGCCAATAACAAACTTTCCTTATTGAGCAGATCTTATCTGGAATGATGCCGTTGGTAATAATTTTCTTTGAATGCACAGTACCGTTGCTACTTAAAGCGTGTTCTGGCTTGGCCTCATTCTGACACTGCTTAAGTGCTGATGAACTGTTGTTGTCTTTAATCAGAGTGTTGAGCGCAGTTCTGTTCATCAAGCTTCAGCATTCGCGTGAATTGTTCTTCTGATTCTGGTATTCTGATATAGCATCTTCTGATGCTGACGTTGATAACCAATATTCTGATGCTGATTAGGTGTGCTCTTGCTGATACCTATCAGAGTTTCTGCAAAACAGAACGTAATATTTTAGGTAGCAAATAGCTCTTATATGAATCACATAATTAATATATCCTTTCATTTTGTTATCATCAAAACTTAAACTTAGGGTAGTAGATTCAAACTTTGTTCTAACACAAAGAGGTTGACGTCCTAGTAAGAGAATGCCGTTGAAAGATAGAAATTACGATTTGTGTAACAGAAAGAAAAAACAGCTATGTGAAATAATCCCATTGGGTTCCAACTCTGTTATTGCCTTTATATCTTCAAGTGTCTCATCACTTTGCTTCTTGGCCGAAGGTGGATCAGATTGATTGGCACCGTCTGAGCTTGATAGTCGATACCTAAGTCTGGTTGCAAGATGATCCAATGAGACATAGTGTTATGCTTCAATCCCTAATTTTTGCCTGGACCGCCCTTTCGGGTTTTCAGTCCACCGGGATACCCTTTTTTGCCCAAGTCGCCTTTTCAGGTTTTCAACTTGTCGGGTGTACAGTTTTTTCATTTACATCCCTTACTTTTGCCCGAATCCTTTTGGTTCGTCGGGAAGCCCTTATTTTTGCCTAGGCCAATCAACCTAGCGGGTCTTTGATTATGCGTAGTATCTTTTCACTATGTTTTCATTGATGGGGTGAGGAAGGTCGTCACCATCCATGGTAATTAGAATCATAGCTCCTCCCGAGAAAATGTTCTTAACCACAAATGGCCCTTCGTATGTGGGGGTCCATTTTCCCCTGGGATCACCTTGCGGCAGTATGATATGTTTGATTACCAGATACCCGACTTGATATTCTTGACGTCTAACTTTCTTGTTAAAATCCTTGATCATTCGTCTTTGATACGCCTGACCATGACAGATAGCAGTAAGTCTCTTTTCATCGATTAGATTCAGTTGATCAAGTCGGGTTTGGATCCAGTTGTCTTTGTTTAAACCCGCATCCTTCATAATCCTGAGAGAGGGTATCTGGACTTCGATGGGTAGGACTGCCTCTATGTCATACACCAAATAGTAGGGCGTTGCCCTGTCGACGTCCGTGCTGAGGTACGGTACCCATGAAGAGAGAATGGTAACATCTCATGCCAGTCTTTGTATGACACCGTCATCTTCTGCACAATCTTTTTTATGTTCTTGTTAGCTGCTTCAACAGCCCCATTCATCTTCGGCTGGTAGGGAGAAGAGTTATGATGCTGAATCTTGAACTATTTGCAGAGCTCGGTGATTATCGTGTTATTGAGATTTGTACCATTATCAGTAATAATCCTCTCTGGTACACCATATCGACAGATCATATTGTGTCGGATAAACCGCGCCACGATGTTCTTGGTTACCATAGAAAAGGAAGCTGCCTCAACCCACTTTGTAAAGTAATCAATTGCTACCAGAATGAAGCGATGCCCATTAGACGCAGTAGGTATGATCTCGCCAATCATGTATATGCCCCACATTGCAAAGGGCCAAGGAGCTGTCAAAACATTCAGGGGAACCAGAGGTACATGCACCTTATCAGCATAAACTTGGCACTTATGACAGGTTCGAGAGTGCTGATAACAATCGGCTTCCATATTGGACCAATAGTATCCTGCCCGTAGGATTTTCTTCTCCATGGTATGTCCACTGGAATGAGTTCCAAAGGTACCTTCATGCAACTCTGACATGATCCTTTCTGCCTCGCTCCTGTCTACACACCGCAGTAAGGTTAAATCATGGTTACGCTTATAGAGGATTCTGTTACTGATGAAGAACTTCGCAGCGAACCTTCTCATAATCTTCTTATCATTAACAGATGCCCCCTCGGGGTATTATTGAGCCTTAAGATACCTCTATACCTCGTGAAACCAGGGCTTATCTGCTACCTCCTCAGTCTCAATGTCACAGCAATGTGAGGGTTCATCCAACCTCTCAATGGTAATCTGAGAAGCTTCATTGTCCCACCTAACTTTGAACATAAAAGACATGGTAGCTAGCGCGTCCGCCAACTGGTTCTCTTCTCTTGGGAAATGTTCAAAGGTTATTTCCTCAAAGTGTGGGAGCAATGTCAGTACATACTCTTTGTAAGGAATAAGATTTTGGTGCTTTGTATCCCACTTGCCTTTGATCTGACTTATTACTAGAGCAGAATCTCTGAATACACTCAAGAACTTAATCCTCAGATCAATGGCCGCTCGAAGACCCATTATACACGCTTCATACTCCGCCATGTTGTTGGTGCAGTTGAAACATAATCGGGCGGTGAATGGAGTATGACAGCCCTCAGGAGATATGATTACAGGGTCAATCTCATTACCCAACGCGTTCGAGGCTCCATCAAAATACATAGACCATCGGGATCCCTCCTCGGGTCCTTCATCCGGTCCAAGTTCTTCGCAGTCGGTTACCAACATGATATTCTCATCCGGGAACTCGAAATTCATGGACTGATAATCATCCACGGCCTGATGCGCCAAATGATCTGCCAATACACTCCCCTTGATTTCTTTTTGGGTTGTGTATTAGATGTCGTACTCGGTTAAGATCATCTTCCATCTTGCTATTCTTCCGAAGAGAGCGGGCTTCTCGAAAATATACTTGATCGGATCCATCTTTGATATCAACAAGGTAGTGTGAGTCAGCATATACTGTCTCAGTCGGCGAGCAGCCCATGCCAAAGCGCAACAAGTTTTCTCGAGCAATGAGTATCGGGTCTCACAGTCGGTAAAATTTTTGTTAAGGTAGTAAATGGCATGCTCTTTTCGACCAGACTCGTCATGTTGCCCCAGCACACACCCCATTGAGTTATCTAGCACTGTCAAGTATAAAATCAAAGGTCTTCCTTTAACTGGAGGAATCAAAATTGGTGGTTCTTGAAGGTATTCCTTGATTCTTTCGAAAGCGGTTTGGCACTCATCATTCCACTTTACCACTTGATCTTTCTTCAGCAGCTTGAAGATTGGCTCACAAGTAGCGGTCAGATGTGAAATGAACCTGGCGATGTAATTCAGGCATCCCAAGAAACCTCTAACTTCTTTCTCTGTGTGAGGAGTCGGCATCTCTTGTATGGCTTTTACCCTTGCAGGGTCTACCTGAATACCTTTGTCACTGACAACAAAACCTAGAAGCTTACCAGACCTTACCCCAAAGTTACACTTGTTCGGATTCAACCTCAGCTTGTACGTCTTTAACCTTCCAAACAGTTTCTGGAGATGATCAAGGTGCTTTTCCTCAGTCTGGGACCTGGCTATCATGTCATCAACATAAACCTCGATCTCATGGTGAATCATATTGTGGAACAAAGCGACCATGGCGTGCTGATAAGTTGCCCCAGCATTCTTCAACCCGAAAGGCATTACCTTGTAACAAAAGGTCCCCACTGCGGATAAGAAGTGATAGCTAAGAATCCAGCGTCGAACGGTTTCATGACCTCTGCCTTGATTTTCTCTGACATTTCAGGGCGCATACGGTGGACTTTCTGCTTTACCGGAGGGCAGTCTTCTTTAGTCGGCAGGCGATGTACCACAATATCAGTGTCCAAACCAGGCATGTCTTCATAGGACCAAGTGAAGATCTCAACATAGTCGTGTAGCATCTGTATTAACCGTTGTTTGACACTAGGCTCTAGATTTGCACCTATCTTAACCTCTTTTCTGTCTTCCTCTGTACCCAAATTTAATGATTCAACTGGCTCTTCATGAGGCTGTATGGCCCTTTCTTCCTGCTGTAATAGTCTAGCAAGTTCTCCAGGCACCTCACAATCGTCCTCACCTTCGTCCTCGGCTTAGTTGATCGGATTTTTGAAGTCATAATTGGCAGTAGCAGAGTTGTTATCAATGGGATCCAGAGTGGATATGAATATGCAGTATTATACGTGAGTGTGTGTAAGAAAATAGTTGTTTTGATAAAGTGAGAGACAGAAAAGAAAAACAAGGAGCGCAAAATTTGTAATGCAAGAAAGGTTTAATGTTTTATTAATGATATATGAAATGACAAATAATAGCCCTCACAAACAAAGCCAAGGTGCCTTGGGCAAGGCATCAGGCCGTAAAGTTTCAAACTGTTTATTATAAATCTTAAAACAAAAGTCAATTACTGCGGAATAAAAGAAACAGGTGTGAAGTCCTTCGCTGTCCAGTTATTCAGTCCACTGTTGGTTGTTGGGTAGATCCAGTTGTCGATGTCTGAATCCTCTTCAATGTCCTCAATTGCATTAACTCCCCAATTGCTGATGTGTAGCGGAGGTCTTCCAATCCGTGCGTGCCTAACAGCCTTTTGAGCCCCTGTAGTAAAGCCCAAACCAAATTTGTCAGTTTTGTGAGTGAAATCAGGGAGTTGACCCCAATTGGTACACCCACCTTCTTCAAATATAGCCCTGGCGTCCTTGAGAGAAGCCATCTTCAGCAGAGGTTTGCCGGTAGTTACTTCAGTTGATGCCGAGAATTGAGGGACCTCTTCGAAATTCTGACAAGGAGTTTCTATGAACTCCCCGTCCATCTCTACGTAGCAGAAGGAATTGAGATGACTCACCATATACTCTTCTTCACCTCGCACCGCGACAATCTTCCCTTTCACTGGGTACTTTAGCATTTTATGCAGCGTAGAAGTAACTGCCCCAGCCTTATGAATCCAAGGACGACCCAGCAAGCAAGAATACGATGGTCTGATATCCATTACGTAGAAGGTGGACCCAAAGGTCTGAGAACCCACTTTGACAGGGATGTCCACCTCCCCATGCACCATTCTTTTTGATCCATCAAAAGCCCTCACCACAATGTTACTCGGCTTTAAAGTCAAACCCTCACAATCCAAACGGTCTAACGCTTTCTTTGGCAGAACATTCAACGATGACCCGGTATCTACCAGTACATGGGCCATAGTGGTGACCATGCACTCGATCGAGACATGCAGAGCATCATTATGATTTCTTCCTTTCGGTGTCAGATCCGTATCTGAGAAACCCAACCCATTGTCAGCAGTCAGGCTGGCCATGCAATCTTTGAACTGATCTGCTGAAGTTTCCTGCGACACATGCGCAGTCTTGAGAAATGCAATCAAAGCCTTCTCATGGGCTTCAGAACATAATAGTAGGGACAAAATGGAGATCTTTGACGGGGTCTACCACAGCTGCTCGACCGCATTGTAGTCGCTCTTCTTGATAATTTTCAAGTTTTCCTCTATTTCTTGTTTAGAGGCTTCCACAACGATTTTCTTAGGTGCCTCCATCTGGGAAGGCTCACCTATAATTTCTTTTCCCCGAGTCCCAGATGGCTCAGCAGCAGGGGTGGTAACTGGAGTAAGAACAGGAATAGTTGCAGGTGTACTAACTGGGGTAGGAACAGGAGAAATGTCAGGAGTGCTAGTTGGAGCAGCAGTTGGAATAACAGTAGGCTTGATGTTGTACCCCAAAATTTTCCCTCCCATATTTCTCAAAACATTTCAAGAAGGATCTTGAAATTTCTCAAGAAAGTCCAAGTGTTGACCAGACAAACTCTCTCCTAAGGCAGTCTACCTCAAACTAGGGTTTCATGTTGTATCAAGATACTTGAGTCCAAGGGATCCCAAATTATCACCATTGTCCTAATATGTTCTCAAGATCATCCATGTCAAGTTTCAAGCCTTGCAGAGAAAGTTTGCTCAGTTAATTGCTCAAAGGTCTGAAAATCGACTGTGCTAGGGCAAAAGTCAATTGTGGCCCACATACAGTCAAACTTCAATATTTTTGGTCAACATCCTCATTTTGAAGTATTATTCATCATTTGATCAAGGGTTGGTCATGATTCATCAAGGATTGCTCACAATTCATCAAAACCCAAAAGTTGCTAAATTAGGGTTTTGCAAGAAAAGTCAACTCAACTTTGACCAAGCATAACTTTCTCATACTTTATGATAAATGACCCATCCAAAGCTCATTTTGAATAGGATGCAATGCCTTACAATCCATCTTCATCTCCCAAGTTCAAAACATCCACTCATAAGAAGTTATGAATTTAGACATTATAGGTCATTTTGAAAAGTCAACAAAAATACCTTTTTTGTCAAAGCTTCATACATGAACATGGAAGACCCAATTTAGATGAGACCAAAAAGGTTGCTTAGAGGACATATTGAGATTTCTAAAAAGTCCAATAACACATTCAAAGAGTCAAAATTGATGAAGTTATGCATTGGTGAATGTGATCGGTGGATCTGGAACTGACTGTTTAACGCTGGTTCGCGAAATGTCGCGGAAGCAAGAGTCGCCACCGTCTTTTATTTTCTCCAACATGGAAAGGACAAAAGCACAGAAAAATTCCTTATGAGATAGTTTCTCGGTTCGGGAGGTAGATTTATAGAAAGGGAAGGTGTTAGCACCCTTTCTATCCGTGGTTATCCACGGGCTCTTAGATACTTGCTCATTGTGTTTTCAAAAGTGTTTGCTTTTCAAAGTGTGAGTGGGTTTGAAAAAGTTTCGTTTAAAGATTTCAGATCGACTCTTGTATCAGTCCTCAAGAGTGTTTGAAAAGTTGTTTTTGAAAGCTTTTTGAAAAGTGTCAGTGTGAAAAGAAGTTTTTGATTTGTTTTGAATTAGAGCAAGTATCTACGAGTCATCTACCTACCCTAAGGAATTAGGCTGTGTAAATGTCCTTAAGGTAGTGCCATCCCACCATTGAGAGGTAGGTAGCGCCACCGTTGGAGGTGTTCGGGTCAATTCGAGGATTAGGGACAGTGTGGTCACCAGAGCAACAGTAGGACACCTTAGAAGCTACCCTTATGCCATTGATCTTTTTATTCCGAGGCAACTATTCCGAGGCAACCGTTTTGAGGCAACTAGATCAATGGACATAAGGACTCACTAAGACGTCCTATACTCGACGACCACTTTTCGAGGGGCAAGGCAACAGTGAGGCGTACCCTAAGAGTGGTATGTGAATTGTGTGTCATTTTCAGTTATGTTTTATCTTTTCATGCTTTTGGTGAGCTACGCTTTGATTTTATTTGGGCCATTCATTCTTTCATGTGATTAGCAGTTAAGGGGTGCGGAAATTAAAGTGCGGAAAATAAAGGTCCTACGCTATTACAAGGTGCGGGTCTATACATCGCCAAATTAACAAAGACCCGATTTTAAACAAAATGCGGAAAATAAATAAATTTCCTAATTACTATTACAAGGCTTTGGCAATTACATAAGATTTGAAACAAAACATAAAGACAAACGCGCGAAAAGAAATTAGAATCGGATATGCGAGGGCGTTGGACCCTTTAAAGAATTTAAATTAAAATTGAAAGTGAATTAATTATTTAATGAAGAAAGGAAGTTATTTTTTATGTTTTTTTGTATTTAATGGAAATAAAGAGAATTAATTAAAATTAGAAATTAAATAAAACCCTAGTTCTAAATTGTTTTTAATTATTAAAGAAAAAAATGTTTAAGTTTTAACCTAATTTACCCTAATTAATTAATGACATATTTATTTATAAAATAATTAATAGTTAATAATAATAAGAAGAAGAGGAAATTATTTTATTAAGAAAAAGAATAAAAATGCTAAAAACCTAATTTCTACATTTTTTAGTTATTAAGAAAACATTAAAATTGAAAACCTAAATTAACCTAAATTAATTATTAGAATTTATTTACAAAAAATATTAGTGAATTAAATATTAAAAAAACAATAAACATATTTTATTTTTATGATTTTTCTGGTTTTTATTTTATTATGAAAATTATTTTATGAATTAAATAAAAAAACAATTAAAATAAAAAAGAAGAAAAGAAAAGGGAATTAAGAAAAGAAATACAAACAATGGGGGGTTTCTGCCCAATTTGGAGGTTAATTGCAAGGAATTTGGCCCATTGATTCCAAGCCCTTTTTGACTTTCAGCGTTTGCGTATGGCATGGTTGACTAGTGTGCATGATGGACTGCAGGTTCTGGCCATTGGATTGATCTCCTGGGCGCGTGGCAAGCAAGCAGGTGAGAGCACATGATGAACCCTGGGAGAGCATGCTGCATGGAAACGTTTTGAGAAAAATATTATTGAAGAAGTGGGGGACCTGGGAATCGAACCCAGGTCCCAATACCTGCATGCCAACACAACAACCAACTGAACCAACGCGCGCTTCTGATATTATTATGGAACGTGAATAACATATGTGAAAACGCGCTAGTGGCCTGAAGCAAAACAAAAACGCGCTAAATTCAAAATGTCCAGTCATGTGCCAACAACTCAGCATCTTCTTCATTGTTTCTTCGTTTTGCCTGAAAAATAAGAATAGATAGCGGGGGTTTTAAACCCCCACTAAATGGCACCTACAAAAATAGCGAATAGAGCATATGCAAACATAAAAAGGGCGCGAATAGTGAGATCAATTCGTTTGGATCTCCTGATTTCAATGGTACTGGTCTTATTGTCCAATTTTTCCAGATGCATAAAGCCCTAAATTTGTAGCTTTGAAACCCTAGCAACCATCAATGGCATCTTTTGACACAAGCAGTATTAATCCAATTGGAGAACACCAATAGCTTCAGAATCATCATGTTAGTATAAATCAATCATTAAAAGACATTAATAATGCATGAAAATGCAAACACGAATATGGAAAATTTTATGAACAAGGCAACGTGGTTCTACCAATTCTTGAGGTCAGGGGCTATGTTCTTGATTGCAATCTCTTCCTGGTGGTGTCAGCAAGCTTTTGGAATAGCTTTGAGGCCTTGAAGCAACCTCTATGTATGAAAACAGTTTTCAGATTTTTTGTGAGAAAGTGAAGTTTGTTCTATGCCTTCTGCGCAGCTTCTTGTGTTTCTAGCCCTAGGTTTCAATTGTGTACAAGTATATGAAGGGAATTAGGTCAAAAGTCAGCCCAAAATCCATTGTTTTAATGCTTTTCAATATTTGATTTTCCATGATCTTTTTCAATCTTCTTCATGCCTTTCTTATGCCAATCATTGCCAATCATATTGAATCTTTCCTTATTGAATGGTGCACGAAATATTGAGTGAATTCTATGCACAAAAAGATTTGAAAAGTATGATTTGCTATTTTTTCATATTTAATTTTAATTAAGTGAATTAATAGGTTTAAAAATTCAATTAATTAATTAAAAATAAGAAAATAATTCCCTTTTATCTTAATGGGTCGTGCATAGCTTTTGGATAATGATTCATGGAATTGAGGCCCATTAGCAATTTTGAGGCATTTGAAGCAAAGTTGACTTTTCAAAATTCCCAAAAATTTCCCAACTTCCACAAGGCATATCTTGCTCAATTTTTAAGCTTTGATCATGTTCTTGGACATTTTGGAAAGGTCTTGAAGTCCTCTAACCAATGCTTTTGGTCCCATGTCATTTTGATTTAACAATCTCAAGTTATGGTCTTTGACTTAAAGTGCCTTTTTGTTGACTTTTGAAAATGACCTATAATGTTGAGATTGATAACTTTTTGTGAGAGCATTTCTTGGACTTGAAGTGTGAATATGAGTTGTAGGAAATGTCATTCTCTTCAAAATGAGCTTTGGATGGAATTTTTCTGATAAACCATGTGGAAGTTATGCTTTGGTCAATTTGCAGTTGACTTTTCCAACTGTCCAAAAATAGAAACTTTTGCATCTTGAGACTTTTTGAGCCATGCCTTGAGAATCATGATCAAGAATTGATAAAATGATGTTTGTGGCTTCAAAATAAGATGTTGACCAAAAATTTTGACTTTTGACTATCAAATGACCATTTTGCCCCTGCAGTTGACTGTGAAGCAATTAGGGTTTTTGACTGTGCAATTTTGTGCTGTGAGTCTTGAAACTTGGCATGAGGATGCTTGACAATGTATGTAGGCATGTGGGACTTGTTTGGACCCTTGGAAACTTCAATTTCTTTTCCAGAACCAAAACCCTAATTTTGACTGTGTTAGGAGGCAATTGGACTGTGCAACCCTTGAGAGGTTTTGAACCTTGATCTTGGCAAATCTTGAAGAATATGGGAGGGCAAATTTTGGGGTACAACAGTTGCCCCTGTTCAATCTTCTTAGACCTGAGGATGTAGATTGGCTGAAGTGCCTTTCGCAATCCAAAGGTGGAAGATGATTGAACACTAGAGTGCCCAGAAATTTGCGCTCACATGTTAGCAGTGTGATGGTGGGAATGGGCTTATAGATGCCATTTGGAGATTGATGGATAGGAAGATGGGCTTACAGATGCCATGTTGAGAGGTGATGGATAGGTGGATGGGCTTATAGATGCCATCTGGGTGTTGATCGCGCAAGAGTTTCCTTAGCGAGAACTTGCGTACCTGAAAAAGAAAATGATTACCTGGCCTGTTACAGGGGTTGGTCTTCAAACTCTTTGTTTAGATGCGCCTTGGATGGATACAGGAATCGGATCTTTAGACTCTTCAGACGTGCCCTGGCGAGATACAGGAATCGAGTCTGGAGAATATAGTCTTCAACAGATACACCCTGGCAAGATACAGGAATCGGATCCTCAAACTCTTCAGACGCACCATGGCAAGATACAGGAATCGGGTCTGGTAATGTTAGTCGTCAACAGATACACCCTGGCAAGATACAGGAATCAGATCCTCAAACTCTTCAGACGCACCCTGGCAAGATACAGGAATCGGGTCTGGTAATACTAGTCGTCAACAGATACACCCTGGCAAGATACAGGAATCGGATCTTCGAACTCTTCAGACGCACCCTGGCAAGATACAGGAATCGAATCTGGTAATGCTAGTCGTCAACAGATACACCCTGGCAAGATACAGGCATCGGATCCTCGAACTCTTCAGACGCACCCTGGCAAGATACAGGAATCGGGTTTGGTAATGCTAGTCGTCAACAGATACACCCTGGCAAGATACAGGCATCGGATCCTCGAACTCTTCAGACGCACCCTGGCAAGATACAGGAATCGGGTCTGGTAATGCTAGTCGTCAACAGATACACCCTGGCAAGATACAGGCATAGGATCCTCAAACTCTTCAGACGCACCCTGGCAAGATACAGGAATCGGGTCTGGTAATGCTAGTCGTCAACAGATTTACCCTGGCAAGATACAGGAATCGGATCCTCGAACTCTTCAGACGCACCCTGGCAAGATACAGGAATCGGGTCTGGTAATGCTAGTCGTCAACAGATACGCCCTGGCAAGATACAGGAATCGGATCTTCGAACTCTTCAGACGCACTCTGGCAAGATACAGGAATCGGATCTGGTAATGCTAGTCGTCAACAG
Organism: Vicia faba; assembly: GCA_948472305.1. Classification (NCBI taxonomy): domain Eukaryota; kingdom Viridiplantae; phylum Streptophyta; class Magnoliopsida; order Fabales; family Fabaceae; genus Vicia; species Vicia faba. The sequence continues at coordinate 944,957,096 of OX451735.1, forward strand.
ATACACCCTGGCAAGATACAGGCATCGGATCCTCGAACTCTTCAGACGCACCCTGGCAAGATATAGGAATCGGGTCTGGTAATGCTAGTCGTCAACAGATACACCCTGGCAAGATACAGGCATCAGATCCTCAAACTCTTCAGACGCACCCTGGTAAGATACAGGAATCGGGTCTGGTAATGCTAGTCGTCAACAGATACACCCTGGCAAGATACAGGAATCGGATCCTCGAACTCTTCAGACGCACCCTGGCAAGATACAGGAATCGGGTCTGGTAATGCTAGTCATTAACAGATACACCCTGGCAAGATACAGGCATCGGATCCTCAAACTCTTCAGACGCACCCTGGCAAGATACAGGAATCGGGTCTGGAATCGATCGTCAACAGATACACCCTGGCGAGATACAGGAATTGGATCTTTAGTTGCGACCGTTGATAGTGATTATCTTTGTATTAACCTTTGTCCTGAAAAGACAAAACGTTAGTTGTATGCAATGTCATGATGTATGACATGCGTGATGAGATTATATGTTCATGATGCGTATATGCATGCTATAATGTATGGAAATGCGATGTTTATGAATGTATGTTTTGTCTAGGAAAGTAAATCATTGACGAATGCCGGGAAGTTAAATCCTGGGCTGATGTAAAGCTTTTGTTTCCACTGGGGAGTGATGGTTGCAAGAATACCGGTAGGAGAAGATGATTTCGTTGGGGAATAAACTTGGAGATTACTCTGCGGGGGAAAATTATTCTAGCGATCTTGTTGGGGAACAATACTCTGTGGGAAGAGAGGTACTCTGTTGAGATGTTGGTAGTAACTTCGCTGGGGATACCGTTGTTATGTTGGAAGTGTTAATAGACTCCGCTGGGGATAAGAAGACTCTGTCGAGGACGGTCTTTCCGTGGCTTTTGGCTGAGGATAACCCAGTTATACCCTGGTAGGGAAATAACCTTTGAATAAAGCCTGGGGACGTGTTCGTGCTCTGCAGGTAGCAAGCTTCCAGAATCTACTGGGGATAAGCTTCCTGCTGGGGATATTGATTCAAACTTTCCTGGGGAAATCTTTGGACTGGACTCTCCTGGGGAACTCTTTGAGATATATTGGGGGAGTGGCTCCGCTGAATGTCTGGTATACCGCCGGGGAACAATCTTAGATCAAGACTGCCGGGGATGCTTGTTAGGAATGTCTGTATACTCCTGGGGGAATGTTGAGATTTGTAGGGGATACCCAACTTCCTTAAGGCTGATAGTATAGCTTTGCTTGGGGAGAGTGCATTGACTTGCTGACTCACTCTCTGGGGAGTTAAGATATCTTGGTTATGTTCTTCAGCTGAACCTACCTTGGTACCTTGGTGGACAGAGCAATTAGATCACTTAGACAACTCATCATTACCCCTGTTTCTAAAGTTACATGTAATTAATCCTTTGTTTCGTATGAAAATTTTTATGAGTTAGCAATTAGTGTCAAATGCATATATCACAAATTGAACCTTGGACGTTCTTCGCAAAACAAAACAGAAAAGGAAAAACAATTGGCAATTTTAGCTGAAAAGTGAATTTATATTGATTTTGGATTTGCCTGTAAATAGGCGTTTATGTACAAGAGGCTGACGTCCTAGTAAGAGAACGCCGCCGAACAAAAGAGTTTATACAAATTTGTACAAAGGGAAAACAAAACAGCTATGTGAAAAGAATAATCCCACTGGGTTCCAACTCTGCTATCGCCTTTATATCTTCGAGCGTCTCATCACTTTGCTGCTCAGTTGACGATGAAGCTGATTGATCGATGTCGTCTGAACTTGATAGTTAATACCGGATTCTGGATACAAAGTGATCTAATGAGACATAGTATTACGCTTTAATCCCTAACTTTTGCCTGGACCGCCCTTTCGGGTTTTCAGTCCACCGGGATACCCATTTTTGCCCAAGCCGCCTTTTCCGGTTTTCGACTTGCCGGGTGTACAGATTTTTTTTATTTCATCCCTCATTTTGCCCGAACCCTTTTGGTTCGCCGGGAAGCCCTAATTTTTGCCTAGGTATGTCAACCTAGCGGGTCTTTTATCATGCGTAGTATCTTTTTACTATGTCTGCATTGGCGGGGTGAGGAAGGTCGTCACCATCCATGGTGGTTAGGATCATGGCTCCTCCTGAGAACACATGTTTAACCACAAATGGCCCTTCGTACATAGGGGTCCATTTGCCCCTGGGATCACTCTGAGGAAGGATGATGCGTTTGATTACCAGATCCCCAACTTGATACTCTTGTGGTCTGACCTTCTTGTTAAATGCCCTGATCATCCGTTTTTGGTACGTCTGACCATGACATATAGCAGTAAGTCTCTTTTCATCAATAAGGTTTAACTGATCAAGTCGTGTCAGGATCCAATCATCTTCGCTCAGATCTGCATCCTTCATTATCCGGAGAGAGGGTATCTGCACTTCGATCGGTAAGACTGCCTCCATGTCGTAGACCAAGGAGAAGGGTGTTGCCCCGGTTGACGTCCTTGCTGAGGTACGGTACCCATGTAGAGCAAACGGTAACATCTCGTGCCAATCTTTATAGGTCACTGTCATCTTCTGCACAATTTTCTTGATATTTTTATTCGCTGCTTCTACAGCCCCATTCATCTTCGGTCGGTAAGGAGAAGAGTTGTGGTGCTGTATCTTGAATTGCTCGCAGAGCTCAGTGATCATCTTGTTATTGAGATTGGTACCGTTGTCTGTAATGATCCTTTCCGGGACGCCGTATCGACAGATCAGGTTGTGCCGAATGAACCGTGCCACGACATTCTTGGTTACAGTGGCGTAAGAAGCAGCTTCAACCCATTTCGTGAAGTAATCGATTGCTACCAGGATGAAGCGATGCCCGTTGGATGCCGTAGGTTTAATCTCGCCGATCATATCTATGCCCAACATTGCAAAAGGCCAAGGTGCTGTCAAGACATTGAGAGGCACTGGAGGAACGTGCACCTTATCTGCATAAATCTGGCATTTATGACATGTCCGAGAATGTTGGTAGCAGTCGGCTTCCATGGTGGACCAGTAATATCCTGCCCGGAGGATCTTCTTTGCCATGGTGTGTCCACTGGAATGTGTTCCGAAGGTACCTTCATGTAGCTCTGCCATGATCCTTTCTGCTTCAGTCTTATCCACACAACGCAGTAAGGTCGAATCATGGTTTCGCTTGTACAGGATGCCGTTGCTAAGGAAGAATTTCGCTGCGAACCTTCTCAGAAACTTCTTATCGTTGACAGACGCACCTTCAGGGTATTCCTGAGCTTCTAAGTATCTCTTCACCTCATGGTACCAAGGTTTCTCAGTCACTATCTCAGCCTCAAGGTCACAACAATATGCCGGTTCGTCCAGTTTCCAGATAATGACCCGGGGAGCCTCATTGTCCCATTTGACTTTGAACATGGAAGACATCGTAGCTAACGCGTCTGCCAGCTGATTCTCCTCTCTTGGGAAATGTTCAAAAGTTATCTCTGAAATGGGGGATCAATGTCAACACACATTCTCTGTAAGGAATAAGATTCGGATGTTTCGTATCCCACTCGCCTTTGATCTGATTGATCACGAGAGCGGAATCTCTGAAGACACTCAGAAACTTGATCCTTAAGTCAACCGCAGCTTGAAGACCCATGATACATGCCTCATACTCTGCCATGTTGTTGGTGCAGTTGAAACATAGTCGGGTCGTGAGTGGAGTATGAGTGCCTTGAGGGGATATGATCACAGCGCCGATGCCGTTACCCAAAGCGTTGGAGGCTCCGTCAAAGTGCATAGACCATCGGGATCCTTCCTCAGGTCCTTCATCCGGTCCAGGTACTTCACAATCAGTCACTACCATGATGCTCTCGTCAGGAAATTCGAAGTTCATTGATTGGTAGTCATCCACTGCCTGGTGTGCCAAGTGGTCTGCCAATACACTTCCTTTGATAGCTTTCTGATTCGTGTACTGGATGTCGTATTCTGTCAAGATCATTTGCCATCTTGCTATTCTCCCAGACAGAGCAGGCTTTTCAAATATGTATTTTATAGGATCCATCTTTGAGATCAACAAGGTAGTGTGAGTCAGCATATACTGTCTCAGCCGGCGAGCAGCCCATACCAAAGCGCAGCAAGTTTTCTCGAGCAGTGAGTATCGGGTCTCACAATCGGTAAACTTTTTGCTAAGGTAATAAATGGCGTGCTCTTTTCGGCCAGACTCGTCATGCTGCCCCAGCACACACCCCATTGAGCTGTCAAGTACTGTCAGGTATAGTATTAGAGGTCTCCCTTCCACCGGTGGCATAAGAATGGGTGGTTCTTGGAGATACTCTTTGATTCTGTCAAAAGCGGCCTGACATTCATCATTCCAACGTACTACCTGATCTTTCTTCAGCAGCTTGAAGATTGGTTCACAGGTAGCAGTTAGGTGTGAGATGAATCGGGCAATGTAATTCAGGCGTCCTAAAACGCCTCTGACCTCTTTCTCTGTCTTAGGAACTGGCATCTCTTGAATGGCTTTAACCTTGGCAGGGTCCACTTGAATACCCTTATCACTTACAACAAAGCCTAGCAACTTTCCAGATCTTACCCCGAAGGTGCACTTGTTTGGGTTCAACCTCAGCTTGTACAGTTTCAACCGGTCAAACAGCTTCTGTAAATGGTCAAGGTGTTCCTCCTCAGTTTGAGACCTTACAATCATGTCGTCGACATACACTTCTATCTCATGATGGATCATGTCATGAAATAAAGCAACCATGGCACGTTGGTAGGTTGCCCCAGCATTTTTCAGTCCAAAAGGCATGACCTTGTAGCAGAAGGTGCCCCACTGAGTAACAAAGGTAGTCTTTTCCATATCTTCAGGAGCCATCTTGATCTGATTATAACCTGAAAAGCCATCCATGAAGGAGAACACCTTGTGCTGAGCAGTATTGTCAACCAGAACGTCAATGTGAGGTAGGGGGAAGTCATCCTTGGGGCTGGCCCTGTTCAGATCCCTGTAATTAACACACATTCTGACCTTACCATCCTTCTTCGGCACCGGAACCACGTTGGCAACCCACTGAGGGTAAGAAGTCACTGCAAGAAACCCGGCATCAAATTGCTTCATAACCTCAGCTTTGATCTTCTCAGACATCTCTGGACGCATACGGCGGACCTTCTGCTTAATCGGAGGGCAGTCTTCCTTGGTAGGCAAATGATGGACCACAATGTCGGTATCCAACCCAGGCATGTCTTCGTAGGACCAAGCGAAGATTTCCACATAATCATGTAACATCTGAGTCAACCGTTGTTTTACGCTGAGCTCCATATTAGCACCAATCTTGACTTCCTTCCTATCTGTCTCAGTACCCAGATTTATCGTTTCCACTGGCTCTTCATGTGGTTGAATTGCCCTCTCTTCCTGGAGTAACAGTCTTGCAAGCTCGCCAGGCACTTCGCAATCATCTTCACCTTCGTATTTGGCTAAGTTGATCGGATTTTCGAAGTCATAACTGGCAGTAGCAGAGTCGTTACCAGTGAGATCCAGAGTGGATTGAAACCTGTATAGGTGAGTGTGTGTAAATACAGCTGTTTTGCAATATATAAAGAAAGAAAGAAAGGGAGCACAAGATTTGAAATGCGAAAAAACGTCCAAGATCTTTATTCATGATATATGGAAATGACAGTTATAAGCCCTCACAAATGAAGCCAACGGTGCCCCGGGTAAGACACCGGGCCATAAAGTTTCAATTTATTGTTTATTACAAATAACAAAAACAAAGGAATTCATTACTGCGTAACAAAAGTAACAGGTAGGTTGTCCTTTGCAGTCCAATTGCTAGGTCCACTGTCGGCCGTCGGATAAATCCAGCTGTCGAACTCAGATTCTTCCACCTCATCATCATCCCTGATAGCATTCACTCCATGAGCAGGCAGGGGAGCTGTCACTACATTGGGCTTCTCAGGTGCCTCAAACTGCACCTCCTTTGCATCAATAAGGTCCTGCACCTTGTTCCTCAGGGCCCAACAATCATCCGTAGAATGCCCTGGGCTATCGGAGTGATAAGCACAGCGAGCATTTGGATTATACTTGGGGGATGCAGTATTCACAACCTTTGGATCCTCTCTGACGGTCACCAAGTTGGTAGATAGCAGTTGCGGCAAGATTTGTGACAAGGTCATACTCAGCCGGGTAAATTCTCTTCTGGGTCTTTCACCCCTTGGTTGGTTAGGTTGCCGAGGAGCGGTAGCAGGTTTAGCAATCACCATCGCGTCGACAGATTGGCGGCGCTCTGGTTTATCTTGCCTCCTAGGCCCATACACAGCACTGGCCTCCTTCTTAAAAGGTTTCTTCTCTGAACTTGAAGATGCACCTTTCTGAATCTTTCCTGACTTCATACCAGCCTCTATCCTTTCCCCAGTCAGAATGAGGTCAGTAAACCATGCAGACGAATTACCGATAAGATGATTGAAGAATGGCTCGGATAGGGTCCCCAAGAACATATCCACTAACTCACGATCGGTTAACGGAGGCTGCACCCTGCCAGCCAAATCCCTCCACTTCTGCGCATACTCTTTAAAACCTTCGCCTGATCCTAGCGACATACCCTGAAGTTGGGTACGTGTAGGAGCAAGGTCGTCATTATATTGATACTGCTTGTAAAAAGCAGTAGCCAACTCCTCCCAGTTACGAACCTTGGTTCCATCCAGCTGATAGAACCATTCGAGATGAGTCCCTGAAAGACTCTCCTGGAAGAAGTGGATCCACAAGTTCTTGTCCACTGTATACGGCTGAATCTTCCGCACATAAGATCTGAGGTGTAGTTTAGGGCAAGACGCCCCGTCGTACTTGGTGAAAGATGGTGCTTTAAACTTGTGCGGGATGATCACACCAGAAGATAAACCCAAGTCTCCGAAATCCAAACCAGGCACTTGTTGAATCTCCATAGCGTTCAGACGGTCTTCCAACTGCTTGTATCTGTCTTCAGTTGGAGGATACTGTTCCTCATTAAAATCAGTCTCATTGTCTGAGACCACCGGACTTGGAGCCCTTCCCCCCTGGGGACTGTCTTTGCCTACAGAAGAACCAGCTTCCTCATTCTGCAGAGTGTTACCAAACCTCTGGCCCGAGTTGAATAGAACAGTTCTCTTCTTCTTCTTCTCCTTCTTCAGGAGCAAAGCCTTTAGCTCTTCTTGACCTTGAGCCAAACCCATGATCAACTCCTGAAATTGTGCGTTCTGCGCCTGAAGGGCCTTGATAGACAGCTCGGTAGATGATTCGGGGTTCATGATGCTGAAATAAACAGCGAAGAACAGTAAGCAACCTGAAAAGAAGAGTACCTGCTATGCACATGATGAATGGAATGCGTATGATTTATGTTTTCAAAGACAATCAAGAATCAACTTTGTAAACAAAAAGGAACACACTTCATTAGATTCAACTTTGAAATTCAAATTGTTCAACAGATTGCCCTTAGGCGTTACATAAAAATGGAAATGCTGAAAAGGGAAATAAAACTGTAAAAGAACATCCAAAGTTCATCATTGATCCCAGGGTCTCCTCTTCTCAGTACGGATGTAGTCATTCAGAGCCCGCTCATTCTCCAACTGCTTTGTCAGCTTCTGGATCTTCAGTTCCTGCTCGTTGAACTTTTCCCGGTAAGAATCCCGTTCTTCTCGCAGTTGCGCCCAAGACCTCTTTAATGTCTCATAATCAGTAAGTATCTGAGGAGGGAGAATGGTTGGAGGAACCCCATCTTTATCAGGATACTCAAGAATGATGGGTCTGACAGCTTCGTACGGCATACCTAACTTCTGAGCACGGATGCGGACCCATTTGTAATAGGCTTCCATAGGTAGAGAGGTCTTTGGTCCTAACTTTTGTGGGTCAGCTTTGTGAATTCTGTCCTAAGCCTTGATGAACCTACGACGCAACTCGTCACTATCCACCTGAAACTCAAAACTGATGTGAGGCACCAACATCTCATGAGGCCCTGCTCTTCTGGCTCTTCCAAACTGACGGAGAGCTAGACATGGATTATAAGAGATTCCTCCTTGGGTACCAATCAGAGGAACATTAGGATATTCTCCGCAACGATCAATAACAGCTATCTCATCCAAGCCTCTGAGAGTCCAAATGATGTCCTTATCAGTGAGAGACATTAACCTATGAGCCCAACCTCTTCCTTCTTGGTTCTTCGGCACGAACTTAGGGAGGTGCGAAATAAGCCACCTCACCAACAAAGGGATACAACACCACAGAGTTCCTCGTCTTCGGGAAGTACGAGCATAAAGTTGTTGCAGGATGTCACCCAAGAGAGTGGGCACAGGGTTCCGAGACATGAAGATCCTTATGGCAGTGACATTGATGAAGTTGTCAGGATTAGGGAACAAGACTAAACCATAGATTAAGAGAGCCAGGATGTCTTCATATGCCCTAAAGTCTAAGTCATTCCAGAAACTGTTAGCCTTACCAATCAGAAACTTGGCCAAGAAACCCTTACCTCCGCTTCTAGTCACCCAGTTGTCCATTACTTCTTGATCGGTCAGGGGGAGAGCTGCAGCAACCTCCTCAAGCATAAGAGTCTTTTCCCAACCAGTGTAGGGAGTCTGACCCAAGATAGGGATACCAAGCAAATCAGAGAACTCTTCTAGGGTAGGGACCAGCTAGAAGTCTTGAAAGGTGAAGCACTGGTACAGAGGGTCATAGAACTGGGTCAGGACACTCATCAACTGTTGTTCCCACCTTGCCGTGACTAAACTGAGAAGGGAACCATGCCTCTGGATGAAGGAAGTAGTATTTGGAATTCTGCTAACCAACTCTTCAAGCAACTCAGGTGGGTGAACAAAGTTGAATCGGATAGTATTCCTTCGCATAGGCATCATGATGTCCTATAAAACAGAGCAAAGGTGAAACCCTCTTGTCTTTGAAATGGTCAGTCCTTATGCAGGATGCATGCAATGTTTATGATGGCATGATGTTATGATAAAGCACACCACAAATATTTACAAAGGCAAACATGATAAGGCACACAAGTCACACAAGACAAGCCCTTAGAGTTCAGGCCAGCATGGGGTCTAGGTATTACCCTCTTTCAGTTTGTTGGTTCATACCTGTCCTATCAGAAGTAACCGGGTTCTAGAGGATCCCAATATCACTGACTACCCTCAATCGGTCATAACTCCAGCATCGCAATCTTTTCTTGCAGCCAGAACCATCACGAGAGTTTAGCCTCAATGGGTGTAGCATACTGCTACTGTTCTATTGGCCAAGTTGGGTCATTTAAGGTTCTAAGGTCGGTTGGTGCTTAATGACTCCTCAGAAGACCCATATTCTCCTCGTTGCAACACAAGGGATATCGGTACAGACCAAGGTGCCACACCAACGTAGTCACTGCTTCACCCATGTCGGTCTACGCCGGACAGGTCCCTCACAGCTAATGCTACCTAACAGGGTATCCCCAGATCCGGGTTAGGATCTATGTAACTCCGATGCAACCCACAATTTAAAGCAAACAAAGCACAACAATTGAAAACACAGTTATGAACTATCCTAAGGTACACCTCACTTTAAAAGAATCCCCAGCAGAGTCGCCAGTTCTGTGATCGGTGGATCTGAAACTGACTGTTTAACGCTGGTTCGCGAAATGTCGTGGAAGCAAGAGTCGCCACCGTCTTTTATTTTCTCCAACATGGAAAGGACAAAAGCACAGAAAAATTCCTTATGAGATAGTTTCTCGGTTCGGGAGGTAGATTTATAGAAAGGGAAAGTGTTAGCACCCTTTCTATCCGTGGTTATCCACGGGCTCTTAGATACTTTCTCATTGTGTTTTCAAAAGTGTTTTCTTTTCAAAGTGTGAGTGGGTTTGAAAAAGTTTCGTTTAAAGATTTCAGATCGACTCTTGTATCAGTCCTCAAGAGTGTTTGAAAAGTTGTTTTTGAAAGCTTTTTGAAAAGTGTCAGTGTGAAAAGAAGTTTTTGATTTGTTTTGAATTAGAGCAAGTATCTATGAGTCATCTACCTACCCTAAGGAATTAGGCTGTGTAAATGTCCTTAAGGTAGTGCCATCCCACCATTGAGAGGTAGGTAGCGCCACCGTTGGAGGTGTTCGGGTCAATTCGAGGATTAGGGACAGTGTGGTCACCAGAGCAACAGTAGGACACCTTAGAAGCTACCCTTATGCCATTGATCTTTTTATTCTGAGGCAACTATTCCGAGGCAACCGTTTCGAGGCAACTAGATCATTGGACATAAGGACTCACTAAGACGTCCTATACTCGACGACCACTTTTCGAGGGGCAAGGCAACAGTGAGGCGTACCCTAAGAGTGGTGTGTGAATTGTGTGTCATTTTCAGTTATGTTTTATCTTGTCATGCTTTTGGTGAGCTACGCTTTGATTTTATTTGGGCCATTCATTCTTTCATGTGATTAGCAGTTAAGGGGTGCAGAAATTAAAGTGCGGAAAATAAAGGTCCTACGCTATTACAAGGCGCGGGTCTATACATCGCCAAATTAACAAAGACCCGATTTTAAACAAAATGCGGAAAATAAATAAATTTCCTAATTACTATTACAAGGCTTTGGCAATTACATAAGATTTGAAACAAAACATAAAGACAAACGCGCGAAAAGAAATTAGAATCGGATATGCGAGGGCGTTGGACCCTTTAAAGAATTTAAATTAAAATTGAAAGTGAATTAATTATTTAATGAAGAAAGGAAGTTATTTTTTATGTTTTTTTGTATTTAATGGAAATAAAGAGAATTAATTAAAATTAGAAATTAAATAAAACCCTAGTTCTAAATTGTTTTTAATTATTAAAGAAAAAAATGTTTAAGTTTTAACCTAATTTACCCTAATTAATTAATGACATATTTATTTATAAAATAATTAATAGTTAATAATAATAAGAAGAAGAGGAAATTATTTTATTAAGAAAAAGAATAAAAATGCTAAAAACCTAATTTCTACATTTTTTAGTTATTAAGAAAACATTAAAATTGAAAACCTAAATTAACCTAAATTAATTATTAGAATTTATTTACAAAAAATATTAGTGAATTAAATATTAAAAAAACAATAAACATATTTTATTTTTATGATTTTTCTGGTTTTTATTTTATTATGAAAATTATTTTATGAATTAAATAAAAAAACAATTAAAATAAAAAAGAAGAAAAGAAAAGGGAAATAAGAAAAGAAATACAAACAATGGGGGGTTTCTGCCCAATTTGGAGGTTAATTGCAAGGAATTTGGCCCATTGATTCCAAGCCCTTTTTGACTTTCAGCGTTTGCGTATGGCATGGTTGACTAGTGTGCATGATGGACTGCAGGTTCTGGCCATTGGATTGATCTCCTGGGCGCGTGGCAAGCAAGCAGGTGAGAGCACATGATGAACCCTGGGAGAGCATGCTGCATGGAAACGTTTTGAGAAAAATATTATTGAAGAAGTGGGGGACCTGGGAATCGAACCCAGGTCCCAATACCTGCATGCCAACACAACAACCAACTGAACCAACGCGCGCTTCTGATATTATTATGGAACGTGAATAACATATGTGAAAACGGGCTAGTGGCCTGAAGCAAAACAAAAACGCGCTAAATTCAAAATGTCCAGTCATGTGCCAACAACTCAGCATCTTCTTCATTGTTTCATCGTTTTGCCTGAAAAATAAGAATAGATAGCGGGGGTTTTAAACCCCCACTAAATGGCACCTACAAAAATAGCGAACAGAGCATATGCAAACATAAAAAGGGCGCGAATAGTGAGATCAATTCGTTTGGATCTCCTGATTTCAATGGTACTGGTCTTATTGTCCAATTTTTCCAGATGCATAAAGCCCTAAATTTGTAGCTTTGAAACCCTAGCAACCATCAATGGCATCTTTTGACACAGGCAGTATTAATCCAATTGGAGAACACCAATAGCTTCAGAATCATCATGTTAGTATAAATCTATCATTAAAAGACATTAATAATGCATGAAAATGAAAACACGAATATGGAAAATTTTATGAACAGGGCAACATGGTTCTACCAATTCTTGAGGTCAGGGGCTATGTTCTTGATTGCAATCTCTTCCTGGTGGTGTCAGCAAGCTTTTGGAATAGCTTTGAGGCTTTGAAGCAACCTCTATGTATGAAAACAGTTTTCAGTTTTTTTGTGAGAAAGTGAAGTTTGTTCTATGCCTTCTGCACAGCTTCTTGTGTTTCTAGCCCTAGGTTTCAATTGTGTACAAGTATATGAAGGGAATTAGGTCAAAAGTCAGCCCAAAATCCATTGTTTTAATGCTTTTCAATATTTGATTTTCCATGATCTTTTTCAATCTTCTTCATGCCTTTCTTATGCCAATCATTGCCAATCATATTGAATCTTTCCTTATTGAATGGTGCACGAAATATTGAGTGAATTCTATGCACAAAAAGATTTGAAAAGTATGATTTGCTATTTTTTCATATTTAATTTTAATTAAGTGAATTAATAGGTTTAAAAATTCAATTAATTAATTAAAAATAAGAAAATAATTCCCTTTTAGCTTAATGGGTCGTGCATAGCTTTTGGATAATGATTCATGGAAGAAATTGAGACCCATTAGCAATTTTGAGGCATTTGAAGCAAAGTTGACTTTTCAAAATTCCCAAAAATTTCCCAACTTCCACAAGGCATATCTTGCTCAATTATTAAGCTTTGATCATGTTCTTGGACATTTTGGAAATTTATTGAAGTCCTCTAACCAATGCCTTTGGTCCCATGTCATTTTGATTTACCAATCTCAAGTTATGGTCTTTGACTTAAAGTGCCTTTTTGTTGACTTTTGAAAATGACCTATAATGTTGAGATCGATAACTTTTTGTGAGAGCATTTCTTGGACTTGAAATGTGAAGATGCGTTGTAGGAAATGTCATTCTCTTCAAAATGAGATTTGGATGGAATTTTTCTGATAAACCATGTGGAAGTTATGCTTTGGTCAATTTGCAGTTGACTTTTCCAACTGTCCAAAAATAGAAACTTTTGCATCTTGAGACTTTTTGAGCCATGCCTTGAGAATCATGATCAAGAATTGATCAAATGATGTTTGTGGCTTCAAAATAAGATGTTGACCAAAAATTTTAACTTTTGACTGTCAAATGACCATTTTGCCCCTGCAGTTGACTGTGAAGCAATTAGGGTTTTTGACTGTGCAATTTTGTGTTGTGAGTCTTGAAACTTGGCATGAGGATGCTTGACAATGTATGTAGGCATGTGGGACTTGTTTGGACCCTTGGAAACTTCAATTTCTTTGCCAGAACCAAAACCCTAATTTTGACTGTGTTAGGAGGCAATTGGACTGTGCAACCCTTGAGAGGTTTTGAACCTTGATCTTGGCAAATCTTGAAGAATATGGGAGGGCAAATTTTGGGGTACAACAGTGAAGTTGACCCTTTTTGCAAAATTGTCAAAAGTCAACTATGCCTCAAATTGCAATTTTTGTTAAATGGGCCCAATCCTTTGCACTTGTTTTGAGTTGGTAGCATGGTCCACGAGCCCTAGATCTTTCCACTTGTCTTTATCTTATTTTTACTATTTATTTTGATTTTTATTGCATTCAAATCAATTTAAATCAAAACAAATCATGAAAAAATCCAAATCATTCAAACTTCAAGATCTTGTGCATATTTCAGGTCCTATATCCAGCTAGCAAGTGAATCAATTCGTGCAAGGCATAGGTGGGCACAAAAAGATTGATTTTGGCCTATTTTGGAAAGATTTTCAAGTGAATCAAATCAAGATCAAAAGCCATAATTGGTAAAGATTGTGAGCATAATTTCAACTCTAATTCAATCCTTGGTATATAGTGGACAATGGCAGATAAAAAACACAAGGTTTTGAGGCGCATAGAGGAAGAACAAAACTTGAAAAAATCACCAAAATGTGCTGACTTGATTTCATACTTCCAGGCGTTTACAGGACTCCCTAGCCATCTCATTCGCTTCCTGGGATTGCAAGGAAGCTGTACCAATTAAAAGCAAGCGCGCTAGTGCTCAGAATTCATCCCCACGACTCCCACGGTTTGCCCTTATTTCCAAAATTGAATCTTGTTATTCTTGCACATTCATCATGTTTCAATAGCATATTCTGAACCCCTAACACATTTGCAATCTATCTATATCATTTAATTGCATTTTTGGAAGCTATATCAGAATCCACCATTGCTAGGGTTCTTGGTTTTGTTTTAGGGTCTTTTCACACAGGTAAAATTGGCCCTCAAGAAGGGCACCATAATGCTCAGCAGGTCAAGGCGGTTTGATTTATGGCATTGGATTTTGTTTATCACGCCCATGTGAGATTTTGAAACAAGCAAGGGTTGTAGCTACAGACATATGTCCGTAGGTAAAAGTCTCTGACTTTTACCAACCGAGAGAGGTTGGGGACGACCTGCATGGCACCATCTTACTTGTCCATTTGAATTCAGGCGCTTTTTTTTATTTATTCCCACTAACTCACATTTTCATATATTATCCATTATTATTATTCCATGTACAATAAACACACGCAGCTCAGTTGGTGAAGAGGTAGTGGAAAAGGCCATAGGACCTGGGTTCGAATCCCAGGTTCCCCCATTCTTTCATGTTATTTTCATTCATATGATCAGGCGTGCACACAAGGCAGGGAGATCACCATGGACCATCATCATCCAACCAACCAGATGTCCACAGACCAGATCTGAAGGCTATCATGTGATGGTCCACCAAAAGCTTCAGTCAATGCATGGCATGGAATCCAGGAAGTCAAACGTGGACCTTTGGTTTTGGGCCAAGATTGCTAGCAACACACCCTCCATATTACTTTCACAGGCCCAATTTTCTTTCCCTTTTTCTTTTATATTTCTTTATTTAATTCATTTAATTTATTTTTACTAACACCAAACTAATTCTATTTTTTTTCATAAAAAAAAACATAAAATCAATTTTCATCCAATTAGATTTAGAATTTATTTTTTATACAAAAATTAATTTAATTAGTTCATTTAATTTTAGGGTAACTTTAATTATTTTGTAAATAAATTAAAACAAGTTAAAAATTAGGGTTTTGTTTAACTTAAATTCTATTTTCTTTTTCTTAAAAATAACCAAAATACAAAAATAGGTCACGTAAATTATTTTCTTTAAATTAATTTAATTACTAATTAGATTTGTATTTAATTTAAAAACCTTATTCTTTTTCTTAAAAATAATTGAATCAACCAAAAAAAATATTTTCTTCTAATTAGGATAGACGGGGTCAAAACCCTAATTTTCTTGTGTTCTATATTCGTCGCACGTTTATTTATTTTTACAATATTGATGTAATTGCTCATGGGATGCAATAGATTAATTAGTACTTTTTCGTTCATTTATCGCTTTTTTTACGGGTTGTTTTTGGCAATGTAATTAAATACCCGAAGCCTTGTAATAGCGTAGCTTTACTTTCCGCACTTTAATTTCCGCAAAATATTAAACTTTTAGATGTATGATATTAGGGTTGCATGACAAGAATGTATTATTAACTTTAAAACAGTTAGCAAACCCTAAATGTGCAAAGATAATAACTTGAAATTTAATCACTCGCACATCCGCACTCCTAGGGTATACTCCCACTTCGGTTGCCTTCGGTAAACGATCATTAAGTATAGGATATTTTAGTGGTTTCTCTCTTGTCTAAGCAAAGATCAAAGTCCCGTTCGGAAAAGTTGCCTCAGAAAGGTTGCCTCAGATATGTCGCCTCAAAATTGATCTTAAGACATTAAGGTTATTACTAAGACGTCCTAACATTACTTTAGTGATCGTACGTCCCTTTCGAACTGACCCTTAAAACTCCAACGACGGTGCTACCTACTCACTAATAGTGGGATAACATTGTCTAAAGGAAACAAAAATAGAAACATTCTCCTTTTTTCGAGTAGGTAGATTAGTTCTTAAGTACTTGCTCAAACAAACATTTTCACACTTACACTCCTTTCAAACAAAGTTTTCAAAACGACTTCGTAACACTCTTGAAGACAGAAGCAAGGGTTAAATCGAAGTAAAACAAAAACTTTTTCAAATCAAACACACACAAGCAATTTTGAAAATGATGAGCAAGTATCTAAGAGCCCGTAGAAAACTACGGATAGAAAGGGTGTTAATACCTTCCCTTTCTATAATCTACCCCCCGTACTCAAAATCTCGAAAAAAGGAATTTTTCTGTGCTTTTTTCCTTTCCAGTTGGATAAAATAAAAGTCGGTGGCGACTCTTGCTTACCGCGACATTTTGCAAACACAAACGCAAAACGCAAACCAGCATTTCAAAACAGTCCGGTTCTGGCCACTGTATCACACTTGATGATAGTCTTCAGGGAAATCTCGGGAGAGAAGACCCTTCCACTTCGGGTAACCTTACTAGCCCCAGCAATATTACTGACATTAGTATCAGCTTCTTCGGTCTTCAATTCTTGCTTAACACCATGGTAGTACACATCAGCACCATAATGCCATGGGATAGCCTTATCTGAGGTGTACGGGATGGGACCAGGAACAGTGATTATTAGTGGAGCAATTCTTGGAACAGGTGTAATCCTAACAGGTTTTCTCGAGGAAACCTTGGAAGGATTGGAGGAAATGGTTATAATGGAAACATCTTCATTGGGAACAACAAGAGTCGTAGTCTTCTCAAACAAAATTTCTTTATTATCCATCAGGCGCTAAACACCTGACTTCAACAAACAACAACCGGAAGGTAGAGTCGAACACATGTGGCAACCTTTAACACAACCCGGAAATAAACCGGCCAACATAAAATTCTTCTTAACAGTCATAGGAGGAATAGAAATTTCTTCAACAGAGGTCACAAACAAATCGGTGTCAACAGCATTAACTCCACGACCATGTTTGGGCATGGGAGAAGTTATAACATTCGGCTTTTCTGGAGCATCAAAATCTATCTCCTTGGCTTTGAGCAGATCTTGTACTTTGTTTCTCAGGGCCCAGCAATCACTTGTATTGTGTCCTGGACTCTCAGAATGGTAGGCGCACTGCGCATTGGGATTGTATCTGGGAGAAGTAGTGTTTGGATTCTTGGGAGCCTCTCTCAAGGTCGCCAAGTTGGATTTCAGCAGGTGAGGTAATACTTCAGCCAGTGTCATGTTGATGCGGGTAAACTGTCGTTGTGGTCTTTCCACCCTTTGTTGATTGTTGCATTGTGGAGCAACTGTGGGTCTTGGTATCACTACAGCATTTACCGTTTAACGATGTTCAGATCTGCTTTGGCCCCTCGGGCTATAGACTGCACTAGCTTCCTTCTTACCAGTGAAAGGCTTTTTTACCAAACTTGAAGAGACATCCTTCTGTATTTTACCACTTCAAATGCCAGCTTCCACTCTTTCTCCAGTTAAAATCAACTCAGTGAAACTAGATGACGAACTGCCAATTAAGTGATTAAAAAATGGACCAGATAGCGTCCCTAGAAACATGTCAACCAACTCCCTATTAGACAAAGGGGGTTGGACTCTTCCAGCCATGTCTCTCCATTTCTAAGCATAGTCCTTAAAACCTTCACCTGTAACCATGGACATACTCTGGAGTTGAGTACGAGTGGGAGCAAGGTCGGCGTTGTACTGATACTGCTTGTAATAAGCAGCAACAAGATCTTCCCAGTTTCGGACACTGGCTCCTTCCAACTGGTAGAACCATTCAAGCTGAGTCCCTGACAGACTATCTTGAAAGAAGTGTACCCACGGATTTCTATCAGCAGTGTGGGGTTGGATTTTCCTGACATAAGAGCGGAGATGGAGTTTTGGACAGGACACCACATCATACTTGGCAAAACCCGGAGCTTTGAACTTATGAGGGATGACCACTCCCGATACCAGTCCCAATTCTCTGAAATCCAAACCAGGTATTTTCTGAATCTCCATAGCGTCCAGACGGTCTTCTATCTTCTTGTACCTATCCTCAGCAGGAGGATATTGCTCATCATCGTAATCAGTATCGTTGTCAGAAACTGCAGGACTAGGGTCCTTAACCCTTTCTTGGTTCTCCCCGTCCTTGGATGAGGAGGTCAGATCAGTTTGTTGCCTCAATCTTTCTCCGAATCTTCTACCCATATTCAGAATTCTGACCTTCTTCTTCTTCTTCTTCTCTTTCAGAATAAGGGTCTTCAGATTCTCTTGCCCCTTAGCCAGACTTATGAACATCTGTTGGAACTGGGTGTTTTGTGCCTGAAGATCTTTGATGGCTTGATCGAAAGATATTTCTGCTGAAATAAACAGCGAACAAGATGAGAAACCTGTAAGGGTACCTGTAATGATGTGCATGATAATGGGATACGCATGTAATGATTTCAAAGACTTTGGGAGATTTAAATTTGTAAACCAAAAATAAACAAAACTTTATTAGCTTAACTTTGAAAGTTTCAACAATGCCTTTAAGGCGTTATAAAGAAGTAAATAAAACAAATCTAAAACTAGCAAAAGTAAAATCAAAAGTCCCACGGACACTTCCTCTTGTGATGATATAGTCATTGATCACTCTTTCCTCCTCGAGCTGTCTGGTGAGCTTAAAAATCTTCCTTTCTTTCTCGTGGAACTGCTCCCAGTAAGTGTCCCGCTCATTCTTAAGCTGAATCCAAGACCTCTACAACTCCCAAGGATCAGTAGGCATGTAAGGATAGAGAACCGTGTAAGGAATGCCTTCTTCATTAGTGGGCTCCACAATCACTGGTAATACGGCCGCATAAGGCATCATAAGCTTCTGGGCATGAGCTCGGACCCATTGGAGATAAGGCTGCATAGGAAGGGAAGTCTTCGGTCCCAACTCTTTAGGGTCAGATCTGTTTACCATGCCCCAATCTCGTATGAACCTCTGGCGATGCTCCTTAACGTCATCCTTATAGTCGAATACAATGTCCTCGAGAGAAGTAACTCATGGGGACCATCTCTCTGAGCACGACCAAATTGTCGCAAAGCTAGATAAGGATTGTAAGTTATACCCCCTATGATTCCAAGCAATGGGACATTAGGGTATCCCCCATAGCGGTCAATAACAGCAGTGTCTTCCATAGCCCGGGAACACCAAAGAATATATGTATGAGCAAGTGACACTATTTTGTACGACCAACCCAAACCTTCTTCGTTCTTCAGCACAGACTTAGGGAGGTAAGAAATAAACCACCTTGACAACAATGGCATGCAGCACATAAGAGTCCCTATTCTCTTCATAGTACGAGTATGGAGAGCATGCAAGATATCTCCAAGCAAGGTAGGCACTGGGTTGCGAGAAAGAAAAATCTTGACAGCATTCACATCTATAAAGGAGTCTGGATTAGGGAAGAGAACCAAACCATAGATAAGAAGAGCCAAGATATCTTCAAAATCTTGAAAATCCAAATCATCCCAGAATAGTTGAGCCTGGTCTATCAGAAACTTGGATAGAAAACCTTCGACCCCGCTTCGAGTTTCCCAATTAGATACCACATCAGCCCGTTTCAAGTGCAAAGCTGAGGCAATGTCTTCTGGCCTAGGAACCTCTTCCATACCTGTGAAGGGTACATGTTCAAGGATGTATATGCCCAATAGATGGGATAACTCTTCCAAAGTGGGTACCAGCTGGTAATCTGGAAAGGTGAAG
The DNA here is from genome assembly GCA_948472305.1 of Vicia faba. Taxonomy (NCBI): domain Eukaryota; kingdom Viridiplantae; phylum Streptophyta; class Magnoliopsida; order Fabales; family Fabaceae; genus Vicia; species Vicia faba. The sequence continues at coordinate 944,976,696 of OX451735.1, forward strand.
CAATGATGCACGGGATCGAAGAACTGAAATAGTACGCTCATCATTTGTTCATCAAGGTTTGAAGTAACCAGACTGAGAAGTTGACCGTGTCTCTTACTGAACATGGAAGTCTCGGAAACTCTTGAGGCTAGATCTTTAAGTTGGGTAGGTATTTACACAAAGTTGACTCGGATGGTGTTTCTGCGCACGGAGGCCATGACCTGCAAAACAGAACAAAGATAAATTCCCTTTGTCTTTGAAATGGTTAGTGTAATGAAACACGAATACCATGTTATGATGCATGATGTCATGGTAAACCACAGTTATACCAAACACAGATATTGCAAACACAGTCAAATCACACAAAGCCCTTAGGTTTAAGGCTTGCATGAGGTCAAAGGTAGTACCCTCTTGAAGTTAATTTAGTTTCAACCTGTCCTAAAAAAAGTAATCGGGTTCTAGAGGATCTTAATATCACTGACCATCCTCCATCAGTCATGGTTTCAGCTCACACAATCTTTTCTTGCGGTCGGAACTATCTCGAGAGTATGTGTTGTACCCCAAAATTTTCCCTCCCATATTTCTCAAAACATTTCAAGAAAGATCCCCAAGTTGCTCAAGGTAGTCCAAGGGTTGGCCAGACAAGCTCTCTCCTAAGGCAGTCTACCTCAAATTAGGGTTTCATGTTGCCTCAAGATACTTGAGTCCAAGGGACCCAAAATTCTCAACATTGTCTTAATTGTTCTCAAGATCATCCATGTCAAGTTTTAAGCCTTGCAGAGAAAGTTTGCTCAGTCAATTGCTCAAAGGCCTGAAAATCGATTGTGCTGGGGCAAAAGTCAACTGTGGCCTACATACAGTCAAACTTCAATATTTTTGGTCAACATCCTCATTTTGAAGTATATTTCATCATTTGATCAAGGGTTGATCATGATTCATCAAAGATTGCTCATAATTCATCAAGAACCAAAAGTTGCTAAATTAGGGTTTTATAGGAAAAGTCAACTCAACTTTGACCAAGCATAACTTTCTCATACTTTATGATAAATGACCCATCCAAAGCTCATTTTTAAAAGGATGCAATTCCCTAAAATCCATCTTCAGCTCCCAAGTTAAAAATATGCACTCACAAAAAGTTATGAATTTGGACATTATAGGTCATTTTGAAAAGTCAACAAAAACACCTTTTTTGTCAAAGATTCATACATGAGCATGGAATATCAAATTGATATGAGACCAAAAGGGTTGATTATAGGACATCTCAAGCTTTATAAAAAGTCTAAGAACACCTCCAAAGAGTCAAATTTGAGGAAGTTATGCATTGGTGAAGTTGACCTTTTTTGCAAAATTGCCAAAAGTCAACTATGTCTAAAACTTCATTTTTTGCCAAATGGGCCCAATCTTTTTCACTTGTTTTGAGTTGGAAACATGGTCTACGAGCCCTAGCCTTTGCCACTTGTCATTATCTTATTTTTATTATTTATTTTGATTTTTATTTGAATTAAGTCATTTTAAATCAAAACAAATTATAGAAAATCCAAAATATTGAAAACAAAAGATTTTGTGTTTGTTTCAGGTTTTAAATTACAACTAGCATCAAATCAAACTCGTGTAAAGGCTTGGTGTGCATAAAAAGATTGGATTTAGGCCATTTTTGGAAAGATTTTTAAGGTGAATCAAATCAAGATCAAACTCATTGATGGAGGAAGATTGAGTGCATTCTTTCAACCCTAATTCACTCCTTAATACATAAGGAGTGTGTGCAGACCAAAAGAAGCTGGAGGAGGAGGCGCAGCAAGGTGAACCAAACTTGAAAAATCACAACAAAAGTGTTGGATCGAATTCATTGCTCCAGGCATCCTCAAGGCATCCTAGCTATCTCAATCACTTCCTGAGATTCCCAGCAAGCGAAAGCAATCAAAATCAAGCATTTCCAGGCCCTATAACGCACTGTAAGGCATTCACGACACCCATCTTTTCTTGAATCTTGTTTGCATTATTCTTGCATATTCGGCATAATATAATCATAGATTCTTGTTCACCATGACAATTGCAAGCTTTCTATAATACCCAATTGCATTTTCATGGACTGAATCGTGAACTGCCATTGTTAGGTTTTTGGATTCTATTTTAGGGTTTTTGCTTGCAGGTAAAATTAGCCTTCATGAATGGTACCATCATGTTCAGGAGGACAAGATGAATCCAACCATGGCATTAGATGTAATTTATATTTCTCATGGAGAATTTTGAGAAGAATCAGGCTTGTAGCTACGGACAAACGTCTGTAGGTAAAAGTTTGGAACTTTTACCCACGGAGCGAGATCAGGGATGACCTATGTGTCACCTTTCCATTGGAGTATTTGAATCCTGGCGCGCTTTTTCTTTGTGCCCCACTAACTTCTTTTATTTTCCATATTATTATTATTATTACTTATTTTATGTACAGAAAGAACAAATGGCGCAGTGGTAGTGGAGTGCATACAAAACGCATCAGGACCTGGGTTCGAATCCCAGGTCCCCCAATTTCTCTATATTATTTTGCTTTCCAAGTTCCAGCGTGCACATGAAGCTAATGACCACCATGCTCCCTCAAGATCCAGTCTGCCAAGTGGCCAGATGGCCAAATCCAAAGGCCATCCATGAAGGAGCACCATGGAGCCTAGTCAACGCAATGCACTGGATTCAAGAAGTCAATAATGGATCAAATCTTTTGGGCCAAAAGCTTACTATCTGCACCCCTCTGATTTACTTTGAGGCCCATTTTTCTTCACCTTCCTTTTTTTATTTTGCTTTATTTATTTATTTATTTTATTTACTAACAAATAATTATTTTCTTTTTATCAAAAATCACAAAAATATTACTTTTCATAAATTAGGTCTAGACTTTATTTTTATTAAAAAAAATTAATTAATTTAATTAGGTTTGTTAATTTAGATAACTTTAATTTCTTTTTTGTATATAATTAAAATTAATTAGAACAAATAGGTTTTATTTCTAATTTAATTATTTTATTTTTCTTTAAAATAATAAAAACACAAAAATAGGTCATGTAATTATTTTAGTTAATTAATTTAATCACTAATTAATTTTCATACTTAATTTAGAAAACTTAATTCTTTTATTAAAAACAACAAACAGTTTTTTTCTTTTGATTAGGTTAGAAGGGTCAAAACCCTAATTTTCTCTCAATCTAAATTTCATCGTGCGCGTTATTGTTATCCCATTATTGTAACTGCTCACAAGGTGTAATAGTTTTAATTAGGACTTTTACTTCTCATTTTTTGCTTTATTATTCAAAGGGTTTGTTTTTGGCTATGTAAATACCCGAAGCCTTGTAATAGCTTAGTTTAATTTCCGCATTTTAAATTCCGCAAATATTAAACTGTTAGATGTATGAATAATTAGGGTTGCATGACAAGAATGTATGTGAAAAACTTTAAAATAGTTAGATAACCCTAACATGTACAAAGATGAATAATCTGAAATTGAATCACTCGCACATGCGCACTCCTAGGGTACACCCCCACTTGGTTGCCTTCGGTAAACGGTCATTGAGTATAGGATGCTTTAGTGGTCGTCCTTTTGTCCAAAGATCAAAGTTGCCTCGGAAAGGTTGCATCGGATATTGTTGCCTCGGATAATTGATCTAAGACATTAGGGTTACTAATAAGACGTCCTAACATTGCTTTAGTGATCGTACGTCCCTTTCGAATTGACCCTTAAAACTCCAACGACGGTGTTACCTACTCACTAATAGTGGGATAGCATTGTCTAAAGGAAACGAACATAGAACGATTCTTTTTTCGAGTAGGTAGATTAGCTCTTAAGTACTTGGTCAATTAAAACAAACTTTTTTTTCACACTTACACCCCTTTTCAAAAAAGTTTTCAAAACACTTCATTACACTCTTGAAGACAGAAGCAAGAGTTAAATCGAAGTTAAAACAAAAGCTTTTCAAATCACCTAAACACAAAGAAAACAATTTTGAAAATGATGAGCAAGTACCTAAGAGCCCGTAGATAACTACGGATAGAAAGGGTGTTAATACCTTCCCTTTCTATAATCTACCCCCCGTACTCAGAAATATCTCGAAAAAGGAATTTTTCTGTGCTTTTTTCCTTTCCTTGTTGGATAAATTAAAAGTCGATGGCGACTCTTGCTTAACGCGACATTTTGCAAACACAAACGCAAAACGCAAACCAGCAATTCCTTAAAAAAGGGAAACACGTCCCGGTTCTGGTCACCGTATCACAGAACTGGCGACTCTGTTGGGGAATTAATAAGTGTGGTGTACCTTAGGATTAGTTCATCATATTGTTTTTAATTGTTTGATTTGTTTGCGTTATCTTTGTGGGTTTTGTATCGGAGTTACTATAGATCCTAACCCAGATCTGGGGACACCTTTTAGGTAAGTAGAAATAGACTGTGAGGGAATTGTACGGCGTAGACTGATACGGTTGAAGCAGTAGCTACGTTGATGTGGCAATTAGTTGGTACCGATATCCCTTGTGGAGGAACAAGGAGAGTATGGGGCTGCTATATGGGTCATTAAGCATCAACTGACCTTAGAACCTATAATTGACCAACTTGGCCATAGAAAGTAGCAGTATGCTACACTCATTGAGACCATACTCTCGAGATGGTTCTGGCCGCAAGAAAATATTGCGTGACTGGAATTATGACCGATGGAGGATGGTCAATGATATTGAGAACCTCTAGAACCCGGTTACTATTATTAGGACAAGTTGAACCAACTGAACTTCAAGAGGGTAATATCTAGACCCCATGCAAGCCTAAACTTAAGGTTGTTTGTGTGACTTGTATGCCTTCAACTTAAACTACTTGCACATTTTTATTATCTGACAACTTGAGTTCCTTGCAGGTTTTGTTTACAGTCCTTATCCAATAACTTAGATTTCTTACCATATTTACTTATTTACATTACCTCGCACTTTTGCTTAAACGCATAGCATACACGTCATAACATCATACCATAACATTTCCTTAACCATTTCAAGGATCTCAAGGGTTTGTGATGCAAGTTATGGTAATACATACGTCTAGAAAGGGGAAAGGGGATTTATTTTCCTCTAGCCAATGTCGTTTATAAATCAAAACATGATAACTTGAGTCAGGGGCTATGACCCACTCGATATGGTGAGCTTGACTCTTGAAGAAGGACTCTTGACGACACGAAGTTTCTTCAATCAAAGCTGCAAAATTCAAATTCTAACAGTTTCTTGTTTACCCCGCGAGATCCTTGAAAACATTGCGTACATACATTGCATACATATCATTGCATAAGCAGGTCTTCTAGTACCGGTCTCTCATGTCCTCGTTGTTTATTTCAGCAATGGCTCTCAAACAAGACAACGGAGATCTTCATACTCAAGAAACTCAGTTCAGGGACATATTCCTAAACCTATACAAGGGGCAGGAAGAGTTGAAAACACTCCTCGTTGGGAACTTGGTCAAGAAAAGTCCCGAAGACAATAAGGACGAACGGCTGGAACAATTGCAAGCTGAGGTAGTTGCAATAAGAACCCAAATGTTAGGGCAAATGGCTCTTATCTAAGGCTTAGCCCGGGAACAAGAAGAGCTGAGAACCATTATCAACCAACTTCATCAATACCGATACAATAGTATGAAGCAAACAGACGAGGCCGGAGACCAAGTCATTGATCATCCTCCAAAAATACAAGGGTTTGGTTTGGTTAAGAATGGACCTCTCCAAGTTGCTACTACCTCATGAGTCCAACAACAACCTCGCCAAAAACAACGAGTTAATCAGAGTAAACCAGATACACCCAAGAGGCAGTTCACTGAGCTCAACATGCCACTGTCTCAAGCTTTACAACACCTGTTGAGATTGAATCTGGTGACATTGATAGGACCTCATCTGAATCCCAAGACTTCTTCTCCTAACTACAATCCTGATGCAAGGTGTGCATATCACTCCAATAGTCCGAGGCATGATACTAACGACTGTTGGAAGTTGAAGCATAAAATTCAAAACCTGATTGATGAAGGAGCGCTGGAGTTTACACAAGATGGTCAGGCTGAGTTCTTCTACCATCCCTCCAAGGCACGTCCTCTGAAGTGACAAGACCAGACGAGAAGACTTTTTGTTCATTAGAATTTTCAATTTGTAATTTTCTTTTGATTGTTCAAACATTTATTCATGTTAAACTTTGTTACTTTATCAATGCATTGCATATGTCTGTTTTGAATCAATCCATTTGTATTCACTATATTCAAATTGCTTTCATTTTTGTGATGTTCAACTCTCGATTAAAAAATTCTAAGCTATTAGAGGGAGGATGACGAAAATGATATCAAAATCTCTACAATATGCTTTTGAACAGACCCTGCTAACGATGTACAGGCGTTGTTTCAAATCCTAAACAGTGGAGTTATAAGGAAGATAATCCTTAGTCAACCCCTTTGAGCCAAAGAAGTAGGAGTTTTTCTTTTCACACAAAATAAAACCCTTAATTACAACCTGGGGCAGGGTAGTTTTCTCAATTAATCCAAGTGCACAATGAATGGCTTCAAAGACGTCCTTCCAAAACAAAAGACGGTGATGGTTCCCTATAATCATCAAGACAGGCAGTCATTATCTTTCAAAATAAAATCCCATTAAGTCAAAACCTATGAAGGAGACTTAAGAAAAGAAAAAACGGGGGCATCCCGCTGACTGTAATCACAAAAAGAAACAGTTCAGGCAAAAGACAGGGATGATAAAATTAAAAAAGAAAGAGGTCCTACAAACTCTCAACAAAAATGACTGCCTGTTCAAAATAAACTGTCAGTATCTGAACCATCGCTGGAATATCAGAGCAAAGACTCAAACGGGATCTAAATGCACAATTAGCTGAATTTAGGATCGAAGAACATCACGAAGAACGGGTGGGTACAAATAAAATTTGAGCCTTTATCCTTTGTTTCTTAAACCATGAACCAGGCCACGATATAACCCTTAAAAGTCCTAGCTGAAGCATGGGTTAGTTCGAAAGCATATTGTTACAAAAGGTATCCTGACTCCTATAAGGTTTGCTGTAAATCCTGAGTTGACATCACATTTCACAAAATTTGCCTGTTTTACTGAAAATTCACTTTCAAAAATTTCAAGACAGACATAAGCTTTGCATTCTTAAAATAACATTGTTTGCATATGACTATTTGTTCAACAGCAGAGAAATTCGCACGACGAATATCTAGTGAACAAAAAACCTTCTCAATAAAAAGGATCACCTCAAGTGGAAAAACACTTCCAACCAAGGGGCACGGCATGATCATTGTCCATCATCTGGGGCAGTCAAGTCAAGATTCAAGGAATCTCTCAAAGATGCCAAATAGCCAGAGGCAAATCTCCATCTGAATCACTTGGGGCATTGGACATGAATTCCAGCAACGAATCTTGCATGATCAAACGAACATCTTCTGGTAGTATGGCAACACAACACTACCGACAGTTGACAAATCCCTACACACTGAGAGCATGGACATAGTCAGAAAATACTACGCATGAACAAAGACCCGCTAGGTTGACTGGCCTAGGAAAAAATAAGGGCATCCCGGCGAACCAAAAAGGTTCGGGTAAAATTAGGAATAAAAACAAAAAAAATATGTACACCCGGCAAGTCGAAAACCTGAAAGCGCGGCTTGGGTAAAAAGGGGTATCCCAGTGGACTGAAAACCCGAAAGGGCGGTCCAGGCAAAAATTAGGGATCAAAGTGTACGACTATGTCCCATCATCTTGTCACTTGCCTACCAGAAGAAGGTTGATCATTTCGATCGAAAGTTACCAAGCTCCTCATAAATTGGGATAACACTCAATCTGTAAGGCCTCCACAGGAACCTTCTCCAGCAGATACAGGGGCAGAAAGGTCTCGATACAAAGTCATTGTCATATCCTCAGCATGCGTCCCAGTAACATTCACTCCCCCACAGAGTAAGAAAAAGACAGTGATGTTAGTTGTCCTAAACAGGACACCACTCTCCTAAGCTGAGGTTCACAATCGCGAATGAGTCGGCAATATTCTCCCCCAAGCAGAGTTTATCTATCACCAGCACTAGAAAATTATCCCCAGTGGAGTTTGGAGAATTATCCTCAGTAGACTCTGGAAGACTGTCCCCAGTAGAGTCTAAAAGGTTATTCCCAGTGAAATCGCAACTGGAAAATGATCCCCAGCGGAGTTCATTCCTTTCACAAACAGAAATTCAATCCCCAACAAAGTTTCTCATCGCCAGCAATGATGATTCATCCCCAGACGAGGTTATTTCTCCAAATCAACAGGTTCTCTAGCAGAGTTTGTCCTCCCCACAGAGACATTTCCATGTCAGTTTATTCCCCAGCGGAGTTATTCTCTCCTACAGGATCATTCTCACAATCATCTTCATTCATTATCCCCAACGAAAACGAAGAGTTCAATTTCTTGCACTCTCCAGCAGCAATCCGTGATTTATTTTCCCCAGCTAAAAACACCACATTTCCATACATCATGACACATGCATATACGCATCAAACAAACACAATCTAATTTATTTTGAGAATATCATTGCTTGATACATATCACGCATTACATACAACTAACTTTAACTTTCAGGAAAGATACAATCAAAATTCAAGCCGTAAAGCTCGAATTATGACCTGATTATAGCTCAGCAAGTTATTGTGAAGTCTGGATTACGACCGGATAGCAAGTTTAATCTCATCTCCCCAGTAAGTCACTGTAAAGCCTGGATTATGACCAGATAGCAGTCGGTCTTATTACTATGAAGCCTGGACCACAACCAGATAGTAGTTCATTCTCAACTTTCCTCTTCAATAGAGATGATTCCTCAGTAGAATAACGGAAAATCGAAGTTCCTAAATTTTAACAGAGATGATTCCTCAGTAGAATAACGGACAACCGAAGTTCCTAAATTTCAACAGTGATGATTCCTCAGTAGAATAACGGACGACCGAAGTTCCTAAATTTCAACAGAGATGATTCTTCAGTAGAATACGGATGACCGAAGTTCCTAAAATTCAATAGAGATGTTTCCTCAGTCGAATACGGACGACCGAAGTTCCTAAAATTCAACAGAGATGATTCCTCAGTAGAATACGGATGACCTCAGTTCCTAAAATTCAACAGAGATGGTTCCTCAGTAGAATACGGACGACCGAAGTTCCTAAAATTCAACAGAGATGTCTCCTCAGTCGAATACAGACGACCGAAGTTCCTAAAATTCAATAGAGATGATTCCTCAGTAGAATACAGACGACCGAAGTTCCTAAAATTCAACAGAGATGGTTCCTCGGTAGAATAAGGACGACCGAAGTTCCTAAAATTCAACAGAGATGTTTCCTCAGTAGAATACGGACGACCGGAGTTCCTAAAATTCAACAGAGATGTTTCCTCAATAGAATACGGACGACCGAAGTTCCTAAAATTCAACAGAGATGTTTACTTAGTAGAATACGGACGACCGAAGTTCCTAAAATTCAACAGAGATGTTTCCTCAGTAGAATACGAACGACCGAAGTTCCTAAAATTCAACAGAGATGTTTCCTCAGTAGAATACGAATGACCGAAGTTCCTAAAATTCAACAGAGATGATTCCTCAGTCGAATACGGACGACCGAAGTTCCTAAAATTCAACAGAGATGTTTCCTCAGTAGAATACGGGCGACCGAAGTTCCTAAAATTCAAACAGAGACGACTCACCAGTAGAATAACGGACGACCGAAGCTCCTAAAATTCTACTTCTCTCAACAAAGATCATCCTTCCCCATCGGAATCTTCCTTAACGACAGGTATACAAGCTCTCGCTAAGGAATCTCTTATGCAATCGACACTCCTTCGAATGGCATCTTTTAAGCCCATCTCCCGTCACCAATTTCCAAATGGCATCTATAAGCCCATTCCCGACATCACAAGACAAATACTACTTCATGCGAGTGCAAATTTCTGGGCACTCTAGTGTTCAATCATCTTCCACCTTCGGATCATGAAAGGCACGAAAGCCAATCTACATCCTCAGGTTTAAGAAGATTGAACAGGGGCAGCTGTTGTACCCCAAAATTTTCCCTCCCATATTTCTCAAAACATTTCAAGAAAGATCCCCAAGTTGCTCAAGGTAGTCCAAGGGTTAGCCAGACAAGCTCTCTCCTAAGGCAGTCTACCTCAAATTAGGGTTTCATGTTGCATCAAGATACTTGAGTCCAAGGGACCCCAAATGCTCAACATTTTCCTAATTGTTCTCAAGATCATCCATGTCAAGTTTCAAGCCTTGTAGAGAAATTTTGCTCAGTCAATTGCTCAAAGGCCTAAAAATCGACTGTGCTAAGGCAAAAGTCAATTGTGGCCTACATACAGTCAAACTTCAAGATTTTTGGTCAACATCCTCATTTTGAAGTATATTTCATCATTTGATCAAGGGTTGATCATGATTCATCAAATATTGCTCATAATTCATCAAGAACCAAAAGTTGCTAAATTAGGGTTTTGTAGGAAAAGTCAACTCAACTTTGACCAAGCATAACTTTCTCATACTTTATGAAAAATGACATATCCAAAGCTCATTATTAATAGGATGAAATTACCTACAATCCATATTCAGATCCCAAGTTCAAAATATGCACTCACAAGAAGTTATGAATTTGGACATTATAGGTCATTTTGAAAAGTCACCAAAAACACATTTTTTGTCAAAGCTTCATACATGAGCATGGAATATAAAATTGTGATGAGACCAAAAGGGTTGATTAGAAGACATCTCAAGCTTTCTAAAAAGTCCAAGGACACCTCCAAAGAGTCAAAATTGAGGAAGTTATGCATTGGTGAAGTTGACCTTTTTTGCAAAATTGCCAAAAGTCAACTATGCCTAAAACTTCAATTTTTGCCAAATGGGCCCAATCTTTTTCACTTGTTTTGAGTTGGCAACATGGTCCACGAGCCCTAGCCTTTTCCACTTGTCATTATCTTATTTTTATTATTTATTTTGATTTTCATTTGAATTAAGTCATTTTAAATCAAAACAAATTATAGAAAATCCAAAATATTGAAAACAAAAGATTTTGTGCTTGTTTCAGGTTTTAAATTACAGCTAGCATCAAATCAAACTCGTGTAAAGGCTTGGTGTGCATAAAAAGATTGGATTTAGGCCATTTTTGGAAAGATTTTTAAGGTGAATCAAATCAAGATCAAACTCATTGATGGAGGAAGATTGAGTGCATTCTTTCAACCTTAATTCACTCCTCAATACATAAAGAGTGTGTGCAGACCAAAAGAGGCTGGAGGAGGAGGCGCAGCAAGGAGAACCAAACTTGAAAAATCACAACAAAAGTGTTGGATCGAATTCATTGTTCCAGGCATCCTCAAGGCATCCTAGTTATCTCAATCACTTCTTGAGATTCCCAGCAAGCGAAAGCAATCGAAATCAAGCATTTCCAGGCCCTATAACGCACTGTAAGGCATTCACGACACCCACCTTTTCTTGAATTATGTTTGCATAATTCTTGCACATTCAGCATAATATAATCATAGATTCTTGTTCACCATGACAATTGCAAGCTTTCTATAATACCCAATTACATTTTCATGGACTGAATCGTGAACTGCCATTGTTAGGTTTTTGGATTCCGTTTTAGGGTTTTTGCTTGCAGGTAAAATTAGCCTTCATGAATGGTACCATCATGTTCAGGAGGACAAGACGAATCCAACCATAACATTAAATGTCATTTATATTTCTCATGGAGAATTTTGAGAAGAACCAGGCTTGTAGCTACGGACAAACGTCTGTAGGTAAAAGTTTGGAAATTTTACCCACGGAGCGAGGTCAGGGATGACCTATGTGTCACCTTTCCATTGGAGTATTTGAATCCTGGCGCGCTTTTTCTTTGTGCCCCACTAACTTCTTTTATTTTCCATATTATTATTATTACTTATTTTATGTACAGAAAGAACAAATGGCACAGTGGTAGTGGAGTGCATACAAAACGCATCAGGACCTGGGTTTGAATCCCAGGTCCCCCAATTTCTCTATATTATTTTGCTTTCCAGGTTCCAGCGCGCACATGAAGCTAATGACCACCATGCTCCCTCAAGATCCAGTCTGCCAAGTGGCCAGATGGCCAAATCCAAAGGCCATCCATGAAGGAGCACCATGGAGCCTAGTCAACGCAATGCACTGGATTCAAGAAGTCAATAATGGATCAAATCTTTTGGGCCAAAAGCTTACTATCTGCACCCCTCTGATTTACTTTCAGGCCCATTTTTCTTCACCTTCCTTTTTTTTATTTTGCTTTATTTATTTATTTATTTTATTTACTAACAAATAATTATTTTCTTTTTATCAAAAATCACAAAAATATTACTTTTCATAAATTAGGTCTAGACTTTATTTTTATTAAATAAAATTAATTAATTTAATTAGGTTTGTTAATTTAGATAACTTTAATTTCTTTTTTGTACATAATTAAAATTAATTAGAACAAATAGGTTTTATTTCTAATTTAATTATTTTCTTTTTCTTAAAAATAATAAAAAACACAAAAGTAGGCCATGTAATTATTTTAGTTAATTAAGTTAATCACTAATTAATTTTTATACTTAATTTAGAAAACTTAATTCTTTTATTAAAAACAACAAAAACAATTTTTTTTTCTTTTGATTAGGTTAGAAGGGTCAAAACCCTAATTTTCTCCCGATCTAAATTTCATCGTGCGCGTTATTGTTATCCCATTATTGTAACTGCTCACAAGGTGTAATAGTTTTAAATAGGACTTTTACTTCTCATTTTTCGCTTTATTATTCAAAGGGTTTGTTTTTGGCTATGTAAATACCTGAAGCCTTGTAATAGCTTAGTTTAATTTCCGTATTTTAAATTCCGCAAATATTAAACTGTTAGATGTATGAATAATTAGGGTTGCATGACAAGAATGTATGTGAAAAACTTTAAAACAGTTAGATAACCCTAACATGTGCAAAGATAAATAATCTGAAATTGAATCACTCGCATATGCGCCCTCCTAGGGTACACCCCCACTTGGTTGCCTTCGGTAAACGGTCATTGAGTATAGGATGCTTTAGTGGTCGTCCTTTTGTCCAAAGATCAAAGTTGCCTCGGAAAGGTTGCCTCGGATATTGTTGCCTCGGATAATTGATCTAAGACATTAGGGTTACTACTAAGACGTTCTAACATTGCTTTAGTGATCGTACGTCCCTTTCGAATTGACCCTTAAAACTCCAACGACGGTGCTACATACTCACTAATAGTGGGATAGCATTGTCTAAAGGAAACAAACATAGAACGATTCTTTTTTCGAGTAGGTAGATTAGCTCTTAAGTACTTGATCAATCAAAACAAACTTTTTTTTTCACACTTACACCCCTTTTCAACAAAGTTTTCAAAACACTTCATTACACTCTTGAAGACAGAAGCAAGAGTTAAATCGAAGTTAAAACAAAAGCTTTTCAAATCACCCAAACACAAAGAAAACAATTTTGAAAATGATGAGCAAGTACCTAAGAGCCCGTAGATAACTACGGATAGAAAGGGTGCTAATACCTTCCCTTTCTATAATCTACCCCCCGTACTCAGAAATATCTCGAAAAAGGAATTTTTGTGCTTTTTTCCTTTCCTTGTTGGATAAAATAAAAGTCGGTGGCGACTCTTGCTTACCGCGACATTTTCCAAACACAAACGTAAAATGCAAACCAGCAATTCCTTAAAAAACGGAAACACGTCCCGGTTCTGGCCACCGTATCACAGTATGGTCTCAATGAGTGTAGCATCGAGTATCAACCAGTTCTCAGCTTTACACCGAGGTCGGCTATCTCACTACTTTCTAATGGCCAAGTTGGGCGATTAAAGGTTCTAAGGTCAGTTGATGCTTAACGACACCACGCAGCGGCCCCTTATTCTCCTTGTTTCTCCACAAGGGATACTGGTACCAACCAATGTGCCACACCAACGTAGCTACTGCTTCAATCGTATCGGTCTATGCCGTACAGTTCCCTCACAGTCTATTGCTACTTACCTAAAAGGTATCCCCAGATTTGGGTTAGGATCTATAGTAACCCCAAACAAAAACCCTTAAAAGTAAAGCAAACAAAGAAATCAAGAGAATCAATTATGATGAACTAGATCCTAAGGTATACCCCACTTATATAAATCCCCAATAGAGTCGCCAGTTCTTTGATACGGTGGCAGAACCGATAGTTTAAATGCTGGTTTGCATTATGTGTTTTTTATTCGCAAAATGTCGCGGTAAGCAAGAGTTACCACCGACTTTTATATCATTCAACAAAGGGAAAGGAAAAAGAACAGAAAAAACCTTTTTCGAGATATTTTTGAGTACGGGGGGTAGATTATAGAAAGGGAAGGTGTTAGCACCCTTTCTATCCATGGTTTTCCATGGGCTCTTAGGTACTTGCTCATCTTTTTAAAATTGCTTGTGTATGTGCTTTGTTTTGAAACAGTTTGACTTCGTGATAACCCTTGTATCAGTCCTTAAAGGTGTGACGAAGTTGTTTTTGAAAACTATTTTGAAAGTGTTTGTGTAAAAAAAATTTATTTGAGCAAGTACCTACTAGCATCCACCTACTCGAGAAAAGATTGTTTCTATTCTTGTTTCCTTTAGACAGTGTTATCCCACTATTGAGAAATAGGTAGCACCGTCGTTGGAGTTGTAAGGGTCAATTTGAAAGGGACGTACGATCACTAAAGCAATGTTAGGACATCTTAGTAATAACCCTAGAGTCTTAAGATCATATTCGAGGCAACATTTCTGAGGCAACATTTCCGAGGCAACATTTCCTAGGCAACATTCTAACGGGACATTTGATCTTTTTAGACGGGAGGGCAACCACTAAGACACCCTATGCTTAATGATAGTTTTACCGAAGGCAACTGAAGTGAGAGTATACCTTAAGAGTGATATGTGCGAGTGATCTGTTTCATTTATTTAATCTTTGCACATTAGGGTTTTCTAAACGTATTAATTTATCATGCATTCTTGTCATACAATCCTATTAGCATACATCTAAACAGTCATATATTTGCGGGAATTAAAATGCGAGAAAGTAAATCTACGCTATTACAAGGCTTCGGGGAGGGGGGTTAATTACATAGCCAAAAGACTCGGGAAAAAGTGATAAGTGAAAAGCCCTAGATTAAACTATTACAAACCATGAACAGTTACAAAAATATTGGCAAAAATAATTAACATGCGCGCGACGAATTAAATACGAGACAACTAGGGTTTTGACCCTTGACTTAAACCTATTGACGATTGATTAAAAAAATGTTTTCGTCATGCTTCGTTATTTTAAGAAAATAATGAACTAAAGAAACTCCTAATTCTAATTAATTTTATACTAAAAATAAATTAATTCAATCTAAAAACCTATTTTTTTATTTTTTTATTTATTTGAGAAAGGAAGAAAAATTAAATCAAGAATTAGCCTAATTTTCTAACTGAATTTTTAATTGTGAAAGAAATTAAATTTGCCCTAAATTAATTAAAATAATTAATAAATAAAAAATGTTTATTAAGAAAACAAATCTTTTTTTGTGATTTTTTATTGGTTAATTTAAAATAAAATATCTTTTGTGTTGATTAAAAAAATAACAGAATAATTAAAGAAAAGAAATTAAAGAAAGAAAAATAATGGAAATAACCGAGTGGGCCTGCTGTCAGCAGATCTGGTTCTGGCTGATGGATCCAGAAGATGGTGACCCTCAGAAGATGGGGGCGCTGTATCTGGTCCTAGCTGGTGGATCAGAAGATGCTTCTCTTCAGAAGATGAGGTGCACTGGATTTGATTCTGGTTGATGGATCCAGAAGGTGATGCGCTGGATCTGGTCCTGACTAGTGGATCAGAAGATGCTGCTCTTCAGAAGATGCACGTGCTGGATCTATTGAAAACAAAGGATAAAATACCAAAACCGCACGTCTGGGCTCAAACCCAGAATAATGAGCTTCTGACTTCCTTCTTCTGACCAACTGCGTTGGTTGTTAACTTGTTAATGTGATACGGTGGCAGAACCGACTATTTAATACTGGTTTGCATTTTGCGTTTTTTGTTCGCAAAATGTCGCGGTAAGCAAGAGTCGCCACCGACTTTTATTTCATCCAATCGGAAAGGAAAAAAGTACAGAAAAAACCCTTTTTCGAGATGTTTCTGAGTACGGGGGGTAGATTATAGAAAGGGAAGGTGTTAGCACTCTTTCCATCCATGGTTTTCCATGGTCTCTTAGGTACTTGCTCATTTTGAAAATTGCTTGTGTGTGCTTGCTTTGAAAAGTTTTGATTTACTTCGTTTTAACCCTTGTTTCTGTCCTCAAGAGTGTTACGAAGTTGTTTTGAAAATTTGTTTGAAAAGTGTAAGTGTGAAAAGTTTATTTGTTTTAAGCAAGTACCTAACAGTTATCTACCTACTCGAAAAAATATGTTTCTATTCTTGTTTCCTTTAGACAGCGCTATCCTACTATTGAGGAGTAGGTAGCACCATCGTTGGAGTTGTAAGGGTCAATTCGAAAGGGACGTAACGGTCATTGAAGGCAACATGTAAGGATACCTTAGCATTTTGAAGGGACTGTCATCATATATTCGTAGGCAACATCGAGGGACAAGATCATATACCGTAGGCAACTTCGAGGGATATCAAGGGACCATGATCTTTATGATGATTTTAACCGAGGGTCTTTGCTAAGGGTATCCTTACGTTCGAGGGACATGACCATTATTTTCTGAGGCAACCAAGTGAGGCATACCCTAAGAGTAAGCATGTGCATGTGTTCGATTTCAGTTATTTAATCTTTGCATAATTAAGGTAATCTACTGTTTTAATTTTCAATTTGTCTTTCCATACAATCCTATTAACATACATCTAAGCAGTTTATAGTTTGCGAAAATAAAATGCAGCAAGTTTAAAGTCCTAGCTATTACAAGGCTTTTGCAGATACATAATTATCTTGGACTGAAAATAAAGATGCGGAATTTAAAACCTTAATTACTATTACATCCCGGAAGCAATTACATAATTAGAAAAAAAATGCGAGAAAAGATAAATCTACGCTATTACATTGATAATGCGACCTATACAATTTTTCTAGAAATAAAAATGTAAAAGAATAAATAAAAAGAAATTAAGGAGAAATTAAAACCTAAAATTCTAAGTTAATATTTTTGGTGTTTTTTGTAGAAAATGATTGAGTTAATTAAAAAAACCTAATTCTAACTAATTTTAATAAAAAAGTTAATTAATTTAATTTATTAATAAATGAAAAAAAGCCAAAAATTCAGTTACTAACTAAAACAAAAAACTTAATCCTAATTTGTTAAAAAAAAAGTTAATTAATCAAATTAAAGAGTTAATAAAAAAAAGAGTTAATAATAAAAAAAAAATTTAAAACCTAAATTAATGTTAATTTTGAAAAAAAAATTAAAAAATATAAAATTAATTAACCTAAAAATTAAATTAGGTTTTTTTTGTAAAAAAAAGGTTTGTGAAAAAAAAATTTGTGGTTAAGTGAATTTAAGATTGAAAAAGACAAATTGGTTAGAAACCAAAAACAAACAATCAAATTAAAAACCTAAAATTAAATTAAAACCTAAAATTAATTATTCGAGTTTAGGAGGAAAAATCAAAGGTTTGTAAAAAATGTTAAGTTTTATGAAAAAAAAAGTTTTAAACAGAAAGAATGAAAATATGTAAAAGAATAAATAGAAATGAAGAAAACTAATATCAATAGGGGTGGTTGTTGAACCCACACCCTTAACCTTCTCAGGATGTCTGCCTCGTCATGCATTGGTTGGGTGTTCTATTTTGACCATTAGTGTTTTAGCCTCAACGTTCTGTAACGAACCTGCATGAGAACTTATCTAAATCTGCAGTGTTGAATCTCGTGAACACATTAAATAAATTACTATATCATGAAATACAAATAAAGTAAATATATGGAAAAAAAGTTTAATGTTAAAACCGATATAGCGTGTATGAATGATTATACCCTTTTGATCATGGAGATCAAACCAGTCTTACTCTTACTGGAGAAGTAATGAGATGAATGCTTCTATACCCTTTTGATCATGGAAATTAAACCAGTCTTACCCTTACTGGAGAAGTAGTGAGATGTGGGTTTGTAATAAGAATTTCAAGGTTTTAGGGTTCTTGAAAGAATTTGATATTCTGACAGCGTTGTAGCAAAGGTTTTTTTTTCGTCTTTTCTTGTTTGTGTGAAAAAAATGAGATTATATAATGAAAATTAGAGCAAATATATGGGCTTTGAATATGCAATTGGGCCTCCAATGTTCATTTGAGTCTTTCACGTTCCAGGCTAAATCGCAGGGGCTTAAGTGCAATTTTTGAAGTTGAAATGTGAAAACAAAATGTAGTCGACATCGAGAAATAACTCCTGTCCAAAAATGGGCTCAATTGGATAAATGGTGAATTAGTTATGAATTTTTGAAGTTTCAGCTCAGACAAACTTATTTTGGGCTCCAGTGTCGACTCTGATACGTTCTTCAATAAAAAACTGGTATTGATCGGAGCATAATCCAGTCTCGACTTTGGAAGAAAAGTTGTAGATATCTGAATCAGTAACCTTGTGTAAAAATATGGGCCCGATCCGATAAAAATTGACTGAGTTATGAATTTTCAAAATTTCGACCCAGATGAAATAATATTCAGCATTCAGGATTTTCGGCGCGTCACCCGCACTCTGAGCAAAAAACGAAGGTCTTTTGGATCCTGTTCGAACTCAATACCTCCTGTGAAAAACTTAGCCAACTCAATTTGTGAAATTTTGGCGCCGGAACCAGCTCGATACGATGAAAATCGACCAAGTTATGATTTTCTGAACATGACGCAAATAAACTTCTGTCACAAATTTTTTGTACGAAAATACTTGATAAATCCACATTTTTGAAGACCTTCTGATCGAAATTGGCTTCCATCCATGAGAGATGAAAACGTAGATGACGTCAATACGGAATTTTTGCCACTGGAACGGGTTCAAAAAGAGCCACGATCTTCAAGTTATGAATTTTTTAGCGCGTAAAAACTGCACTTTCAGCACACTTTTTCAACACATTTCTTCGAGAAAAATCACACAGTCGAAGACCTTCTTTAAAGAATTGGATCTCGAGCTGAACCTGAATTTGAGAATATGTTATCAGGGATATCTTGGTGAAGAACACCTGAATATGACTCATCGGGTTGGACTTGTGAATCTTTGAACCCCGAATCGTTGCAAAAAGGCGAACCGATCTTCAGCACGGAAAATACTCTGAGAATATCCATTGACAAAATAAACGTCACTTGTAACCTGAAGAAGCTTGATAAATATACCTTTGTTCCATAACCATTAAACCAATAATATGCGTGTATGAAAAAAGGGCAAATTTTGGCGTACAACAACTGCCCTTGTTCAATCTTCTTAAACCTGAAGATTTAGATTGACTCGTCTTCCTTTCGTGATCTGAAGGTGGAAGATGATTGAATACTAGAGTGCCCAGAAATTTGCACTCGCATGAAGTGGTACTTGTCTTGCGATATCAGGAATGGGCTTATAGATGCCATTTGGAGGTTGGTGTCGGAAGATGGGCTTAAAGATGCCATCAGAAGAAGTGTCGATCGCACAAGAGATTCCTTTGCGAGAGCCCGTATACCTGTTGTTGAGGAGGACTGCGCTGGGGTGTGCTAGTCTCTGTCTTGGTAAAAGTAGAATTTTAGGAGCTTCAGTCGTCCGTTATTCTACTGAGGAACTATCTCT
Source organism: Vicia faba (assembly GCA_948472305.1). NCBI lineage: Eukaryota > Viridiplantae > Streptophyta > Magnoliopsida > Fabales > Fabaceae > Vicia > Vicia faba. Next base: position 944,996,449 of record OX451735.1, read on the forward strand.
TGGTCGAAGAGATGCAAATGAACTGCTATCTGGTCGTGCTCCAGGCTTCACAATGATTGGCTGAGGAAAATAAGACAGACTACTATTTGGTCGTGTTCCAGGCTTCGCAGCGACTTACTGGGGGATAAGATTAAACTTGCTATCTGGTCGTAATCCAGGCTTTGCAATTTCTCACTTCTTATCTGGTCGTGATCCAGGCTTCAGAAGGAATTAAGTTGTTATCCGGTCGTACCCGGGCTTCAACTTGAATTTAAGGCAATACTAATATCCGGTCGATTACAGGCTTCTTAGTAATTGGCCAGGTAAACTTCTATTTGGTCGAAATTTAAGCTTCACAGTGTCCCTTACTGTTATTTGGTCGTATCCCAGGCTTCAGTATCCTTTGCCGCTATCCGGTCATAATCCAGGCTTCACGGTGTCCTATACCATTATCTGGTCGAGTCCAGGCTTCATGGTGTTTGGAGAAATCAAGATATTATCCGGTTGAATCCGGGCTTCATAACTTGCATTAAAGATATACCACTATCTGGTCGACTCCAGGCTTCGTAGTATTCTTGGCTGCTGTCTGGTCGTAATTCAGGCTTCACAACGTCTTATACCATTATCTGGTCGAGTCCAGGCTTCATGGTATCTTGTATTGCTATCTGGTCGTAATCTAGGCTTCACAATAACTTGCTAGCTATTATCCGGTTGATTTTCGGGCTTCACAGATTGTGTTTATGACATACCAATATCTGGTCGCTTTCAGGCTTCATGGTGCCTTGTACCGTTATCTGGTCATAATCCAGGATTCACAGTAACTTGCATTGCTATCTGGTCGTTCTCCAGGATTCACAATAACTTGTTGGGGATTAAACTATTATCCGGTCGAATCCGGGCTTCATAGCTTAAATTTAAGATGAACCACTATCTGGTCGATTCCAAGCTTTGCGGTGTTTCATAATGTTATCCAGTCGTTCTCCGGGCTTCGCAGTATGATGGAGAAATCAAGATATTATCCGGTTGGATCTGGGCTTCATAGCTTGAATTGGAATAGAAATCTTAGCATCGGTTTGACTGAACCAGAGAAACTTGTGAGAATTTGATTGTATCTTTCTATGAAAGGTAAAGAGTTAGTCGTATGTAATGTCATGATGTATGAAATGTATTAAGTAATGATGTTCTTAAAATAAATGAGATTGTGCTGTATGATGCATATGCGTATGCCATGATGTATGGATATTTAATGTTCTCGTGGTGAATTGTATGATCTAAATTCTAATATATTATTTATCGTATATCTGATTATATGGTTCGATATCTCACCCCTTATGTTTGAATGTTGCCCTATGTTGGTAACGTGCAGGTAATCAAGAAGGTTAGTTGTTACCCTCGTTAGTTCGAGTCGGTGTTGTCGCTCTGATATGTAGCACTCGGAGGGATGAACGCATGTTTTCCTTATTGTTGATTTTCATGATGTTGCTGAATTTTTAAGTTGTCTTCATTAAAAGACTTGTTTTCTTAGAATTATTTTGAGTTGGATAAGATGTTATGGTGTTTCAGTTGAATTTTGTGAATCCGCTGTGTAGTAATGAAAGTTGTTTTATTTTTAAAGACTAAGCTAGTTGTTATCGGTTCATCTGAAGCTCATGTGTTATGTATCTGAACTATAGATGATTGAATGTCGTAGTTTCAAGTTGAAAGTGTAGCATTCCATTTGTTTGTTGGAAATTTTTATAACTCTGATTTTATTTAACTCGTTGGGTAGAAATGGGGTGTTACATTAGTGGTATCAGAGCAAGTCGGTATGCCTGGTCAAGTGGTCAAGTCATAGTTTTGTCTAACAATTGAGTATTGTTAATCTGAATTCTAATTGTTGTTTATGTTGTAGAGATAAGTTGAGATGGCTGGAAGGAATGATGCTGCACTTGCTGCTGCTCTGCAAGCGATGGCTCGGGCTATGCAGAATCAACTGAATGCTGACGAGAATGCTGGATCTCGCAGTCTGGTGACTCTCCAAAGGGAGAATCCACCTACCTTCAAGGGTAAGTATGATCCTGACGGAGCGTTGGATTGGCTGAAGGAGATTGAGAGAATCTTCCGTGTGATGGACTGCACTCCAGAGCAAAAGACTCTTTATGGTACTCATATGCTAGCGGACGAAGCTGATGACTAGTGGTTAGAGACTTGTCAAAGATTGGAAGTTGTAGGTGAGAATGTCACTTGGGCTGTGTTCCGTAGGGAATTTATGAGGAAGTATTTTCCTGAAGATGTCCGTGGTAAGAAGGAAATTGAGTTTCTTGAGATGAAGCAAGGGAGTATGTCGGTTGTTGAGTATGCTACAAAGTTTTCTAAGTTGGCTAAGTTTTATCCACACTATAGTGAGGCAGATGCTGAGTTTTCAAAGTGCATCAAGTTTGAGAACGGGTTGCACCCAGAGATCAAGAAGGCAATTGGATACCAAAAGATTTCTGTCTTTGCTGATTTGATTGATAGTTGCAGGATTTATGAAGAGGCTAATAATGCTCACTATAAGATTATCAATGAGAAGAGGGGTAAGCACCAACAGAACCGTGGTAAGCCTTATGATTCCCCGGTTGGTAAAGGTAAACAGAAAGTTGATCAGAGTCAAAGGACTAGTGGGGGAGATGCTCCTGCTAGTGTGGTGTGCTTCAAATGTGGAAAACCTGGTCATAAGAGTAATGTGTGCACTGTTGAGGTGAAGAGGTGTTTCCGTTGTGGTAAGACTGGACATGTTGTATCTGAATGCAAGCATAAAGAGATGATTTATTTCGACTGTGGTGAAGAAGGACACATTGGTAGTCAGTGTCAGAAACCAAAGAAGGTGCAAGACAGTGGAAAGGTGTTTGCTTTGGTTGGGACTCCATCAGCTAGTGAGGACAGACTCATCAGAGGTACATGTTTCATTAATAGTACGCCTTTAATTACTATTATTGATACCGGTGCTACTCATTGTTTTATTGCTGCTGATTGTGTTGAAATATTGGGTCTTATGTTGTCTTCCATGTATAGAGAAATGGTCATCGAGATTCCGACTAAGGGATCGGTGACTACTTCTCGTGTGTGTTTGAATTTCCCTTTGTCGATCTTCGGCAAAGACTTTGTTGTTGACTTGATTTGTTTGCCATTAAGAGGATTCGATGTGATCTTGGGTATGAACTGGTTAGAGTATAACTATGTTCATATCAATTGCTATGACAAGTCTGTAAGGTTTTCTACTTCTGAAGAGGAAGAGTCGGTTTGTTGACTGGTAAACAGTTGCGGAAACTGATGCAAGACGAAGTGCAGATGTTCTCGTTGATGGCATTGTTATTAATGGAGAACCAGGTTAGAATGGATGAGTTGCAGGTGGTGCGTGAATTTCCTGAAGTGTTTCTGGATGAAATTCCTAGTGTACCGCCAGAAAGGGAAGTTGAATTTGAGATCGATCTTGTACCTAGTACCAGATCTGTTTCTAAGGCACCGTACAGGATGTCTGCATCTGAATTGTCTGAATTGAAGAAGTTAGAAGATTTGCTTGAGAAAAATTTTGTAAGACCAAGTGTGTCACCGTGGGGAGCGCCTGTGTTGTTAGTAAAGAAAAAAGATGGAAGTATGAGACTTTGTGTTGATTATAGACAGCTGAATAAAGTGACGATTAAGAATAAGTACCCGCTACCGAGAATTGATGACTTGATGGATCAATTAGTGGATGCAAGTGTGTTTTCTAAGATTGATTTGAGGTCGGGATATCACCAGATTAGAGTGAAAGAAGATGATATTCAGAAGACCGCATTCAGAACTAGGTATGGACACTACGAGTATTAGGTGATTCCTTTTAGTGTGACCAATGTGCCAGGAGTATTCATGGAGTATATGAATTATATCTTTCATACTTATTTGGATCGGTTTGTGGTGGTATTCATCGATGACATTCTGATTTACTCTAAATCAGAAGAAGAACATGAAGAGCACCTAAGAGTTGTATTGCAAGTTTTGAAAGAGAAGAATTTGTATGCGAAGTTGTCCAAGTGTGATTTCTGGTTACAAGAAGTTAGTTTCCTTGGTCATATCATTTCTGGTGGTGGCATTGTCGTGGATCCTTCTAAAGTCGATGTTGTGTTGCAATGGGAAGCTCCAAAGTCGGTTACTAAGATTAGAAGCTTCTTGGGATTAGCCGGTTACTATAGACGGTTTATCAAAGGTTTTTCTAAGTTGGCACTTCCATTGACTAAGTTGACTTGTAAGGGTAAAGCTTTTGTGTGGGATATTCGATGTGAAGAAAGTTTTACCGAGTTGAAGAAGAGATTGACATCGGCTCTAGTTTTGACTTTGCCTAATCTAGGAGAGCATTTTGTTGTGTATTATGATGCTTGTCTGATGGGGTTAGGTGGTGTGCTCATGCAGAATAGTAAGGTGGTTGCTTATGCGTCGAGGCAATTGAGGACTCATGAAAAGAATTATCCTACAGATGATTTAGAATTAGCTGCAGTTGTCTTTGTGTTGAAAATATGGAGGCATTATCTTTATGGTTCTAGATTTGAAGTGTTTAGTGACCATAAGAGTTTGAAGTATCTTTTTGATCAGAAAGAGTTGAATATGAGGCAGCGAAGGTGGTTAGAATTGTTGAAGGATTATGATTTCAGTTTGAATTATCATTCAGGAAAAGCTAATGTTGTGGTCGATGCTCTAAGTCGAAAGACTTTGCACGTGTTGGAAATGATGGTTAAGGAGTTGGAGTTGATTGAGCAATTCCGAGATTTGAGTTTGGTTTGTGAAGTGACACCGCGAAGTGTTATGTTGGGAATGTTAAAGATTAATAATGAATTTCTGGATAGTATCAAGGAAGCTCAGAAGTTAGATGTGAAGTTGGTAGATTTGATGGTTGGGATCGATCAGCCTGAGAACAGTGATTTTAAGTTAGATGCGCAAGGTATGTTGAGATTTCGTAATCAGATTTGTATTCCTGATGATGCAGATATGAAGAAAGTGATTCTTGAAGAGAGTCATAGAAGCAAGTTGAGTATTCATCCAGGAGCTACAAAGATGTATCAAGATTTGAAGAATTTGTTTTGGTGGCCTAGAATGAAGAGTGATGTGGCTCGGTTTGTGTATGCATGTTTGACTTGTCAAAAGTCGAAAGTTGAACATCAGAAGCCTGCAGGGTTGATGCAACCGTTAGAGATTCCAGAATGGAAATGGGATAGCATTTCAATGGATTTTGTAACGGGATTACCTAGTACCTTGAGAGGACATGATTCGATTTGGGTGATTGTTGATAGGCTTTCGAAGTCGGAACACTTTATACCTATTAACATCACATATCTGATTTTGAAGTTGGCAGATATTTACACTAGTGTAATTGTGAAGTTGCATGGTGTTCCTTTGTGTATTGTGTCAGACAGGGATCTGAGGTTTACTTCTGATTTCTGGAAGAGTTTGCAAGAGGCGTTGGGATCTAAGTTGAGGTTGAGTTCGGTGTATCATCCTCACACGAATGGTCAGACCGAGAGGACTATTCAGTCATTGGAGGATCTGTTGAGAGCATGTGTTCTCGAGAAGGGAGGTTCGTGGGATACTTATCTTCCGTTGATTGAGTTCACTTACAATAACAGTTACCATTCTAGTATTGGGATGGCACCTTTTGAGGCGTTGTATGGTCGGAGGTGTAGGACTCCTTTGTGTTGGCATGAATCTGGTGAAGGTGTAGTACTTGGACCTGAACTTGTTCGTGAGACTACTGAGAAGGTGAAGTTGATTCGAGAAAAGATGAAAGCTTCGCAAAGTAGACAAAAAAGTTACCATGACAAGAGAAGGAAAGATTTGAAATTACAAGCTGGTGATCATGTATTTTTAAGAGTCACACCTGTGACTGGTTTTGGGCGAGCTCTGAAGTCTAAGAAGCTCACTCTTCGTTTTATTGGCCCGTATCAGATTTCGGAAAGAGTGGGAAATGTTGCTTATAGAGTGGCTTTACCGCCGAATCTTTCGAATTTGCATGATGTGTTTCATGTGTCACAACTCCGGAAATATGTTCCTGATCTGTCTCATGTGATTCAGATGGACGATGTGAAAGTACCGAATAATCTCACGATGATGCCTGTGAGAATCGCAGATCGCGAGATGAAGATTCTAAGAGGAAAAGAGATTGCATTTGTGAAGGTTGTTTGGTTAGGTGCTGCTGGTGAGAGCATGACCTGGGAGTTGGAGAGCAAGATGCGAGACTCCTATCCCGAGTTATTTGAACCAGGTAAACTTTTATTTTCGAGGACGAAAATATTCTAAGTGGAGGAGAGTTGTAACGCCCCGATATTTAATTATTTATTTAATTAAATATTTTTGAATATTTTTTTTATTAATTCAAATTTTTATCGTCGAAGTCGGAATTATTTTATTAAGTTGGAATAATAATTAATCGGATTTAATTTGGTGGAATTAAGTTAAAGTGTTATTTTATTATTAAGTTTAATTATGATATTGGGCTTAATTGATGGTGTTGTGTAGTAAAAGTGGGGTGTAGCATTTAGGCCCAATTGGATTTATTTGGATTAATATAATGATATATTATATTATAATTAGAATTAGAAGAATAGAAGAGTAGTATTGTATCAGGAAGAAAAGAAACAAAGAGGAAAATAGGGTTTGGGAGAGGAGAAGAAGAAGAAGAGGAAAAATTGCTTCTAGTGCCAAAATTCCCTAAAAATTCGGTTGAAGTCTCTTAAAGTTGCTCTTAATCCAAGGTAAGGGTGGGGTTCTGACTCTATAATAGGGTGTATAATTAATAGTATGTGAATTTGGGCTATGAAAATTAATTCTAGTTGTGTTTTAAATTGGTATATTGATGAAATTGAGAGATGATTTAGGACCCAATATAATTAGATAATACATATATTTAAGTGCCTTAGTATTTTCTCTGCAAATCCCGTAGTTTGTTACTGTAGCGACAATTAGAAGTGGTACTTAGATACAAATGCTTGCTATCCGTAGCGATATTAGGATGCAGCGCTTAAAGGCATATGGGTTGCAATACTATAATGCAATATTGAAATAACATCTAATAGGCATATGACTTGATTGTTGTAGCATAGAAATGAAGTAGTATGTAGGGGCACTTGTCTTGTTTTTCAGTAGCACATAGAATGAATATATTTGATGGCATATTACTTGCTTACATCCTGTAGCGATGATTGAATCAATAATTGATGGCACATACTGTAGCGCAATATTGTATGGCACATAATTGATGGTATTTAGTAATGAAGTAGTGTTAGGATTCATGCTTGCAATACTGTAGCTGTACAAAAAATGAAGTAGCACTTGGAAGTGGTTATTTGAATACTGTAGCGCATAATTGAAGAAGCAATGAAGTGGTGTTTAGCATATAGCTTCATACAGTAGCGATGGAAGAATTAGTATGTAGGAGGACTTGTTTTGCTACTGTAGCAATATATTAGAAAGTAATACATTAAAAGCATTTGTTTGCTTACTGTAGAGATACAAGGAAGAAGCAACTTTTAAAGGCACTTGTATTTGGCATACTAAGCGCATAGAATGAATTAATTGTTTTATAGCAATTAATAGGCATATGGCTTACAGTAGCGCAAAGATGAAGAGTATGTAGGAGGACTTGTTGCATACTGTAGTGAAATTTGAGAATTAATATTTAATAGCAATTGCATACTGTAGCGCAAAAGGAATTAATATTTAATGGCATTTGGCATACTGTAACTGCTACGTTTCGGCTTACAAATACAAAATATTTAATAACAATGATTTAATATCTTTAATAAATAATTTTATAGGATTTATAAAGTAGAAATAATAGAATTTTTGGCCGATAATTAATTAACCGATTTTAGTCAAAATAGTCCAAATAATTATGTGGTTTATTATAGTAATTTTGGTTGATCTGTTGGGTGGTTTTTTTGTTGAAAAATGTGAATTTCCAGGTGGTTTCATTGTCTCTATTTATGGGCAAAATATTAAGTTGCAGGCTTATGGCCAATGTTGAATTAAGTTGAATTGTTGTTGTTGTTGTTGTTATTACGTTCATGTCATTAATGCATACATAGCATATCATGTTGGAGCTAATGCTCGTCAAGTTAGCCTGGATTGGAAAATATTAAGTTGAAGGCTTGTGCCTTGTTGATGCCTCTATTTATTGGCAGATTTCTAAGTTGGGAGTTCTGCTCCATTGGTACCACATGCATGTGCATAAAGACGAGTCGCATTTCATGTTGCATTCTGAGTTGTCGTGTGGATGAATTAATGATGTTGAATGTTGATAAAAAGTTGTGAAGTGGTGAATTGTATGATCTAAATTCTAATATATTATTTATTGTATATCCGATTATATGGTTCGATATCTCACCCCTTCTGTTTGAATGTTGTCCTCTGTTGGTAACGTGCAGGTAATCAAGAAGGTTAGTTGTTACCCTCGTTAGTTCAAGTCGGTGTTGTCGTTCTGATACGTAGCACTCGGGGGGATGACCGCATGTTTTCCTTATTGTTGATTTTCATTATGCTTCTGAATTTTTAAGTTGTCTTCATTAAAAGACTTGTTGTCTTAGAATTGTTTTGAGTTGGATAAGATGTTATGGTGTTTTAGTTGAATTTTGTGAATCCGCTGCGTAGTAATGAAAGTTGTTTTATTTTTAAAGACTAAGCTGGTTGTTATCGGTTCATTCGAAGCTCATGTGTTATGTATCTGAACTATAGATGATTGAATGTCGTAGTTTAAGTTGAAAGTGTAGCATTCCATTTGTTTGTTGGAAATTTTTATAACTCTGATTTTATTTAACTCGTTGGGTAGAAATGGGGTGTTACAATATCCAGGTGGCATTTGATATTGTGGAACACTGACTTGAGCTACTGAAACTGGATCGGTAACAATTTCAGAGGTCATTGTGGTCTAGACTTGTGCTTCAATTGAACAAGGAGATGGGGGAGTCGGTGGCTGATTCTGAGCAGTCACCAAATTCTCCACCATGGTTGTCAATCTTTCCATTCCAGCCTGAAGGGTATTCACCTCTTCACGAAGCTCGTAGTTATCTTGCTCTAGTGTGATGTCCATCTTTTTAATGATTAGCTTGAGTGCGGTTTTGACTCTATTGGAGAGAAAAAGAACGAGTAAGACTCCTTGCAGTTCGAGCCTCTTGATCTTCTCCTTTTAAAAGTATTTCATCTCTGTCTTGTCTTTGACAAGTAAATCAACAACTTTTTGCCAAGCATCGGGAACGAAACTAACATCTATCAAATCTTTATGTTTCCTCTTCCTCTCTTTGGCACACTGCTTGAGCAAAGCGTCATTTCAGCGAAGCTTCCCATATTGCTCTACAAGCCAACCATCTTGAAGAAATAGTATATCTTCTTTGTCCTTCAACTGTCTTTCCAAAACCTTCTTTTCATACTCCGAGATGGGATATTTTTCCTCCCAAGTATTTCTTTCCAATTCCATCCTAGTCAAGATTTCTTGATACTCTTCCCTTTTCTCAATGGGAATGATAGAAGATGAAGGTGCAAGCAAAGGTTGAAAAGGTTTTTCTAGAAAATAGGGCATCTTGAGCTTGCAAGATCTATTATGTACCTGCTGAGTAAAGGGTTTAAAGGCTACACAATCTTTATTTCCCAAATGATATTTACCTTTCACATGAATCTTCCGCCAAGCATCCATAATTTCCTCCTTCAACTCCAAATTATCCTCCTCATTAAGGTAAAAGAAACTTGACAATAGAATGTTATTGGGTTTGTCCTCCATAGGGTATCCAAACTGACATCTAGCAAGAATAAGGTTATAGTTGTTCCCCAGTGAATTTCTCCTCAAACAAAAAAATAGGAATACCCCGCGGAAACATTCTAAACAAGGTTTGAAGATGTGCATACTCTTCATCCCCAACAGCAGTCTGGGATTTAACTTCCCAAAGCCTCCCAACATTTGTCAAGGATTTATTTTCCAAGACAAAGATACACTTGAACAACATTTCACATTCATACATCATATTACATACATGAAAAATGCATACAGCATAATCTCATTTATTTTGAGAACATCATTACGCCATGCATACGTTAAGGATATTTCCCTAGTAAAGTCGCCAAACAACAGACCTCTTCTGTCACTTTGGATGGCATCCGTAAGACCATCTCCGACAAACTCTTCATCACTTATCCAAATGGAATATTTAAGACTATTCCCGACAAAATCAACTAACACATCATCAAGTGCAAATTTCAGGGCACTCTAGTGTTCAATCATCTTCCACCTTCAAGTCACGAATGGCGGACCCTCCAATCTAACTCTTCAGGTTTAAGAAGATTGAACAGGGGCAACTGTTGTACCCCAAAATTTCCCCTCTATTTGTCAAGACATTCCTCACAAAGGATCTCCAATGCTCAAGGATTCTCAAGGAATTGATCAGACAAAATCATCTCTGAAACACTGAGACTCCAAATTAGGGTTTTGACTAAGAGTGACGAATCTTTGACTTTTGACTTAGTACATGATTTATTGGTTCGAAACATGACCTCAAGGGTTCAAGTACATCATTTTGACTTAATCACATATTTCAACTCATCTCCCGAGATCAGTGGATTGATAGATGAAATTTGGTCAATCGATGAAAAAAGTCAATTGTACACTGAAAAGTCAAACTTTAACCTTTTGATTAAATTTGAGTTTCAAAGATCACATTTCATCAAGACATTCAAAATATGAAATTTGATCATCAAGAAATCAAGAAAATCAAAAATCAAACTTTGTAAGACTTAGAAAATTTTCTAAGTTGTTTTTATACATGTTAATTTCATAACATCTTTTCACCACAATTCAAGATAATTCAAGTTGTTACAAGCTTTCAAGTAAATAACAAGGCTGCATTATTAAGCTAAAAATTGCAAGTTACAAATCCTAAACTTTGTCTTGTTTGAACTTTTTCCTTTGACTAAATCTTCAAACTTTGCCACTATGTTATCCAGAAATATGCCTTGTCTTTGTTACAAGCTGCATAAATCTATCCACAAAACCAGACTTGTATCATGCTACTAATTTTGTTGTCCAAAAAACCCCAAAAACAGATATGCTGCCAAGTTCAAGCCTGCGGCTACTAGCCCAAAACCATGTTAAAAAATATTTTGATGTCCTGTACAAAGCCATCCATGCACCAAGATGCCACTCCACTCTAAAACTGCTACAAAACAGTCCTGCTATGCTGCCTCTAACCCTGTCCAAGCCTGCACTATATCAGTCCCATATTTGCACCAAATTAGCACATAAGAGATGCATATAAAAAAGCAATGAAACAGTATACCCAAACAATTTAAAAATTCATCTATTTCCCTCCAAAATTTCAATCCATTTCATCTATAAATAAGCTGTTTCACAACACACAAGAGGAGGTTTTTTTGGAGAGAGGGGTTCAGGGAGATTTTTAGAGGAAAAGAGAGGTTTTTGTTGAAAGAGAGAGAGAAAGAAATCTGATAAATCTAACAGAACTTTTTGTAACCTCTACTCATATTCATCTTTATCTTCATTCATAAAAACAAAATCTCAACCCATTGTTCCACCTTGCAAGCTTTTCTATAAACCAACTATCCAAACACTTCACATCACATAGAGATTGTTCAAACACAATAATAGTTTATGTAGTGCCATTATCATCATCTTCTAAACACAAACACAAAAACAGTATCGTACAACTTGACTGATTCGACAGCTTTCAATACAAAGTAAGGGTTGGAGCAACTTCCTGGAGGTTCACTGAAGCCATTCTGATCATTACAACATCTTGAAAGGTATCCAGATTCAAAACACGAATTGCAGTCTCAAGGTAAGTCTTCTTGACTTCGATTTTTTTTCATACACGCATCATTATTTGTTCACTTGTGAAGATAGAATGTAGTAATCATTGCTCTTGAAGCTAACCATTTGCTTGCTTTTCATTTTTATCGATCATATGTTGAGAACTGACATGTACACATAATAGAACAATGTTAAAGGTAAAAAACTGCACCCTGAGTGGATGCATACTCACATGAGTCAACACATTTTAGTTACAAAATAGGTTATGAGTCGACACAAAACACACATGAGTCGACTCATATTAGTTGCAGAACAAGGTATGAGTCGACACAAGGCCTTATGTATCGATGCATACTGTTATCCAGGCATAATACAGAGAGACGAAAGGTGTATGAGTCGACACAAAACACGAATGTGTTGACACAAACAAGAAATAAGTCGACACATACCATTATGTATCGACTCATACTGGGTTGATTTTCTTTTTTCAGAAACAAGCAGTGGCATGTATCGATGCATGGAGATATGTGTCAATACATAAAGTTTGTTTTGCTTTCTTTGTACATTATTTTCCTTTTTATATTTTTTATTTCTATTCACTTATTCAATATGGTTGTAATAATTTAATTAGACTTGTATTTCATCCCCATTTGTAAATTGTACCCCCTTCCCCCAAGTGATGTAATAACGTAGGATTTTAATTTCCACAATTTACCGCTTTAATATAATTGTTAGTAATTAAGGTGTGTATGGCAAGATAAAATTAAACGTTAGAAAACCCTAATCTCATAGACAAAAATGCATGCAATCAAACACTTTTCACACGCGCATCTCTAGGGTAACCTCGCTTGTTGCCTCGGAAAAATAGTCATGTCCCTCAAATATGGGATACTTTAGCAAAGACCCTCGATAAAAAAAGATCGTAGTCCCTCAATGACCCTTCTACATTGCCTTTGGTAAAATGATCTTAGTCCCTCACGACAATTGTTAAAGCGTCTCATAAGTTGCCTTTTATGACTACGCAACGACCCACGCCCGTCCATTCACATCTAATAATGGGGTTTCTTACTGAACAATGGTAAGATAATAACATCTAAAGGAGGAAGAAAAGAATAAAGACTTATTTTGAGTAGGTAGAGCGTTCATAGTTTATTTCTCACAACATTTTTAAAACATCTCTCAAAATACAACAACACTTTCAAATGAATCATTTTCAAAAGTCGAACACTTTGTATACATTCTTATAGAGATGAGAATCATTACAAAGTTTTCCTAAACGATGGAAATTTTCAAAAATACTTTCCAAACCTATCACAAACACATTTCAAACAAAGCATTTTCAAAGTGAGCTAGCAACTAAGATCCTGTAGATAACTACGGGTGAAAAGGGTGCTAGCACCTTCCCTTTTTCATTATCTACCCCCCGAACTCAAGAAAAATTCTCAAAAGGTCTTTCTTGTTCTTTTCACCCTTTCCTTTATTGGATAAAAGAAAAGTCGGTGGCGACTCTTGTTATCCGCAACAATTACGATAAAAGGCAAAACACCAAGTTAGTTCTCCCGCCGCATTACAATACCATAAATGAGTAAGGCAAAAACTGCCTCAAAAACATCCATACTATTCACTTTGCCTAAGACAATAGCCTTTTCCATCTAGAACTGGGAAGTTAAAACTTGAAGACCTTTTCTGAAAGTAAGATTTGCCTTCACCTCAAACCCCTCTAAGTGAAGGACTTTAGCAATGACATGGGGATTGGGAATTTCTTCAAAACCATTGAAAGGTAAATCACTCGTCACTGGTAAATCAATCCAAAAAGAGTACTTTTCTAAAGTAGGAACCAACTGATAATCGGGGAAAGTGGAGCAATGGTAAAGGGGATCATAGAACTGAGCAAGAGTCTCAAGAATTCCATCCGGTATGTTAACTTGGAGAATACCCAAAAGCCTCCATAACGCTTTCTAAAATATTCTCGATTAGATACCAAAGATTCTAGCTTTATCAACTCTTGTAACTTAGGCTTCTTGAAATAGTACTTCTTAGTGTTCCTCTTTCCAATTTCTATGATTATAAATCCTATTATGTTTGCAAAGAGAATTTTATAAGTTCCTTGAAAAAAGTTTTTAATGAATGCATGAATGCATGGTTATGTAATAATCACAAACATGGTTTTAAGGTTTCAAAGTCACGAGCATGGAGCTAAAGGTAAGAATCACCCTACAAGGTATGTACTATGAGTTTATTTGTACTTGTAGAATAAGGTTCTAAAATTACCTTTAGAGTCGTGATTATTTTTTGAGATATTACTGATTTACACAACTATTTGTGAGTACCAATAACATTCTCAAGTAAAACTTGTCCAAGCGTAGCATCGCTTAACAGCTAATTCAAGACTACTTTTGAATTGCCACCGTACTACATCCTAAAGGCTAAGATGGGTAAAGAGGTTCTACGACTTCTCAGCTTCATGGGCTCTCAGATTGAAAGTAGTAATACTTTAACAACTGGCTTGTTTTGGCATTACCACCCCAAGGAGGCCTCTACTGAGTGGGGTTATATCATATGCTACTTATGTCAGAATTACTCCAGTCATGTAAGTTTTGATTATACCACCATCCTAATTCTTAAGTGTTACTTTAATTCGGGTGTAGGATTTGTCCTTCGCGAAACACCAATATCACCTCCAAAGAACAACAAAACAACACATATATGCAAACAAACAATAAATAATAAAATAGATAAAATAAACTAGATTTAACCCTCTTGTTAGAAAGTCCCCAATGATGTCCCCATTTCTGTCACAATGAAAAATTGAAGAGACCAAACTATTGAGGAACTTGACTCACAAAGACTTAAGAAGTCACAACCGAACTTTATTATTTCAAAGAAAAAAGGAAAAGATCGAAATCCTAGTGTTTAACATGTAATGTGAGGAGTAAAAACTAAAATCAAAGCATAAGGAAGAGATCCAAGGTACGAGGTTTGGTTATACAAATGGGGTATTAGCATCCTATGTATCTATAGTACTCTATAAGAATCATTTATAATATTTGTTTTTGGATTAAAAATTGTTTGTTTGCTAAATGAGTATGGAGATGGGAAAATAAGTATATTTTAGAATATTTTCATTTGGAAAGACATAGTCTTATACCTACGTACCAATTAAGGATCAAAATCTCATAGTTCATGGTAAAAATAACAAAATAGTTTGTTGTGGTTGATTTTAGGATAAGAGATATTTCATCATCTTTTAGAGAGAAAGCTTAACTAATATCACCACAAGTATGAGAAGATGAATCTTACATCATCATGAAGAAAGGGATACTAACTTGGATATAAAAATCAACAAGTTGCCAACTAACATCTTCATGTGAAAATAATCACATTTACTTCAATAATTACTACGGGGATATGAGAATAATATCTCAACTATAAAGATGATTTATATCTAATATCTTTGAGAAAAGTTTTAAATTGAAAATCCAAATGGCAAAAGATTTAAGTGAGGTTGAATCACTTTTAGTCTTTTGAAATTGTTTTGATATGCTTAAGTTTATTGAAGCAATTATTAAAAAAGGAAGCTTGAAAATGCAATGACACAAAGTCAAGATTTTTTTATATGAAAGTGGTGAAAGTTTAAAAAATTGATTATTTTTTTTGGTTAAAAGGTTCCTTAGAGTATATGATAATACATAGGCTGGACATTTACAAAGGGGTTTTATACAAAAGGTAATGCTTATGCACATGACTTATAAAGTCAACAAAATTATCTTTTTTCCTTGTATTTTTAACACAAATATTAATCATGTGAGGTAATGAACATACACAAATATCATGTTACTAAGCAAGAGTCAAAACATGGCATGTTGGACAAATTCAAATTGAGAATGATCAAGAAATAAATAAGAAAGTCTTAAAAGAAAATTATAAAATAAATGTTTTTGGATCTTTAATAAGATAAACAAAATAAAATATATTTTTGATACTTTTTTCAAATATTATCCAAGTATACACGTAAATCAAGTAGCATGCAAAAAATCAATCCAAAAGGAGTTGATTTGCTCATGTAAAATCAAATTGAAAGTTGAAGAAAAAGTTTTGAAAAGTGTGGACAAGAAAGCAATGAAAAAAAATATTTTTGGGAAAAAGTCTCAGGAAATCGATTTCCAGAAATGGGGAAACCGGTTTCTCCTGTGAAATTTGCTTAATAGAGGCACTGGAAGGAAAAAATTAGTTATGGAAACCGGTTTCCAGAAATGGGGAAACCGGTTTCTGCTGCAAAAAATCCAGAAACAGAAACAAAATTTAGCCTTGGAAACCAGTTTCCCTGTTTTGGGAAACCGGTTTCTGCTTCAAAAAATTAGATTTTTTAGTTTTTTCAGCAACACAAACCTCAAGCTCAAACTTCCGAGAATGGTAACTCTTTCATTTCTCAATCAAATGTAAAAGTGTAAAGATCAAAGTTGCTCAATTTTTTACAAGGATTTCAAAGAAATGTAGACATTACAAACTAATTTCAAGAATGAGTTTAAACTATGAGTTTAAAGTTAAGAAAATTTACCGAGCGGAGCGAGTCCGCTGCCCCTTTAAATGATGTTCCAGCAGCAAGATAATGATCATACTAGCTTCCTTAGACCTCAATGAAGCTATTGATGTACTTACTTTACTTTGAAACAAGCTCAAACTTTCTAACCAATTTAATGTGAAAACTCAAAAAGTGAGAAATAGAGGTATGGATTGGGTGGTTACAAAAGCAAACTTAAGGTTATAGTAGCTTTTATATGATGTATGGAAGGAGTTTAGATGGTTTGTTTGTATAGAACTTGCAAGGATTGAGAACTTGGTGTTTAAGGTTGAAGGATGCAACAATGGTGGTTTTTGTGTGCAAACTTAGTATGTCTTAGCAATGAGGCTTGAGGCTCTATTTATAGTGAATGCAAAGGTTATGTAAATTAGTTTTAGCCAAAATAAGCCAAAGGGAGAGATTGTTAATTCTTTGATTCTATGATTGATATTATGTTTGGTAAAACTAATATAGCAGCAATATGTTAAATAGGATGTGATTGCATTACTATGAGAAACTGGTTTAGCAAGAAGTTTTATGTTGAGACATGTTGAGATGAGAAGTTCTCATCATCTGGAGCAATATGTCAGATAAGATGCCCTATGTAGGGTCATTCGATGTCGCGCATGTACTGAGTTGGACATTTGGATTATGTTATGATTTAACAAATGTAGAATATTTTAGGAATATTATGCAGTCCTATGTGGTGCTGATTTAAAGGTCTGGAAGAATCAAGAAAAATATTGAAGAATAACGACTTTCTAAATAAGGAGACTTTTTAGGAAAGGTTTGTTTGAAGACATATTTTGTTGCATAATCTTTTGCAGATTTGTAGCTGCTGATATGTCGTGATTTGAAGCCCAAATCCAGTTGGGATATATGTTATAAATAGAAGCATTGTAACCTAGGAAACTGTATCAGTCGAGAATAAGAAAGATGTAATCACTAGGCCTGAGTCTGTGTGCCACTCTCTAGAAGACTTGGTATGTGTCGAAGCTGTGAAGCAAGAGTGAGTATTGTTCTTGGAGGAAGCTTGTAAGTAACTCCAAGTATTGTTCTTAATCCAGAGTCTTGGCTAGGTATTATTTTAGAAGTGAGTCTTCTAATATTTCATGAAAGTATGTCTTCTAGTTTTGTCGTCATGGAAGTGTGTCTTCCTATTTTGATTCAATCGCTGTCTGTGATTGATGAGGGAGTTGAGGAGGACCTCGTATCTAGGTGAGTCTTAGATAAATTTAACACATGTAGTGATTAAGTGAGAAGTTGTAAACGGGGGGTTTAGCTTCGAATTGATAATATTATAGTGGACTTTATCCTTGGCTTGGTATGCCCCTAGAGTAGGAGAATTGCTCTGAACTGGGTTAACAATTATGTGTGTTGTTTATGCTTTTCAGTACTATTTTTTATTGTTATACCTTGCCTTTGTATTTTAAGTCGAATCAGATGTCCCAACATGTCATAGGACATCTGAAGTTTGATATACCAGAATTTCAGATTTTTTGACAGGATTTCCCTTTCGAGCTTGTCTTTGTCATGGTCTCTTTTGGTAATTTCTCTATCGAAAGACATAGACCGATCATGGGACTTTTTGCTTCGAATTTTTGAGGAAGGACGCCTCTAGCCCGACCTATACTCTTGTCCAACTTGATCCATATTCGCTTGCTTGACAAGAGGAGCATTCCCCTTCTGAGTGCCCCCGATGTTGTCTTTATCGAGTTCAGAGTGAAGTTTAGAGAAGGAGACAAAAGTGTGTTCTTCATCGCTTAAGATTTCTTCCTCTTAAAAATATCACGAATCAGCTCTGTGTTATCTACAAGACAAGATAAAGAAGAATGTCAGAAAGGCAAATATACCTTCTTTCTCAGAAAGCGAATATACCATATTTCAACTATTCTTCTTCCAAGGTTAAAGAGTCAGATTCAAATGCATAACTTTCTGAAGGCTGAAAGACATGATCTTAGACCCGACACTTTCAATTTTGATTCAGCATTTGACCGACTCCAAACATTGGGGGGGGGGGGGGGGAGAAGGAGATGGTTGTCTTAAAGAAGAATGTAGAACGTATAACGGGCTTCTCGATTTTGGGGAGTGACCAAGAAGTAACGATCCTTAAATTTTTTTCAACTTTCAAGATAAATGTCAAACACCTTCATCAATTGACAGAGCGAGAGCAACCCTTGTTCCTACTCCTCTTGAACAAAAGTATGTGTCACATTGAAGAGATCAAAGAATAATTTCAAAGTCGACATTCTTCCTCGGTACTCACATCAGTATTGAAACACCTTTACAAAGGCATATTAAGCGCAACTAGGAATGAATGATTCTCAAATGATTTTAATACTTCTACCTTAAAATCATTAAAGGTTGGGATGAACTTCAGTTTGAAGAATTACATTCATCGAGAAAGATTGAACATTCATCAAAGAAACTACACACTAGAGTTGTCAAAATGGACTATCTGCCCCTAAACAGGTCAGCCCTAATGGGCCTGGGTCAAAAAAGCCCTATTATTATATGAGCCTCAAAATTACTACCCGAGTCCGACCTTAAATGGGCTTCGGGTACCCGGCTCTAAACGGATTTTTTTAATTAAAAAAAATTCATAATATTTATTATAAATAAATAAAAAATTATATTATTTTAAACATAATACATTTTTAAATACTATATTATCTTTTATAAATATTATAATATATTTTTAAATATAATACATATTTAAATTATAAAAAATAATATTTAAATATTTAACATAAGAAAAACTAATAAAATATTTTAAAAATCTATTAATTATTTTCAGGTGAAACGGACCAATCAATATGAAATAGTTCATTTTAACCGCTATAGTACACACCCTCTTGTTGGGGTCGGTAAGAGAAATGGACTAAACATAAGATGGCCCCACGTCTAAACAAGCACCCTCAAAACTTTGAGCACTAGTGAAGACAAAAGCCGTGCCATCAATTTGGTCTCCACCCAAAAATGTGAGCAGTATCGCAGGAAAATCATATCGTTTGATTAATATTATTTATATGATTTATAAATACAATTAATTTGGTAAAATTATTTAAAAACTTTTAACATATATTTAAGGTGTACGAGAATTATACAAAATCTAACCAGACAGCAATCCTCTGCTCTCTGTTCCCTCTCCTCCATGAAATCTCTTATCGCCTTTCATATTGGTTGAACTAAACGGACATTTAAAGTAATATTTTTATATGTTAAAATAATAAAATTAAAATAAATTGGGAAAAACAAAGTATTCTTCATGTGGATTTGTCACATGGTTTTGTCATGGTCTTAATGTACGTTTTGAAATGGACATTTTGAGATTCTTGAATATGCAATAGTAAAAAGGGTGGTAAACTTTTTCCTGCAAGTGACTGACTCTAGAAAGAAGAAAGGGAAAAGTTGCATAAGTTGAATTAAATTTTTGGATTTCTTGATTCCTTTTGTTAGGAAGCAACCAAGTGAACACAACCTTTTAGGTTTTACGTCTGGTTGCTGTGTGTCAGTATTATATCATAGGCTCAGATATTTCAAACCCACGGTATTCGGTAACAATGAGAATTAGATTTTCTTTTTTAATATTTTCCTTAGTAGTAATTTGTTCGAGACACTTTTCTTAAAAGTTATAAATTTATATTCTTGAGACACTTTTCTTAAAAGTTATAAATTTATATTCTTGAGACACTTTTTTATTAGTCCTAACCAATAACAAAATTGTGTTATTGTATGAATCTCGTATGAATATTATATATCTATTAAATTATTATTTAGAAAGTTTAAATTTATTTTTTAATTGATTAATATTTATATAATTATAAATATAAGATAATAATATGCCATAGCTTTTAAATATTGATTTGTACTTATAATAAATCGTACAGTTCATTCTTTAATTTCAATTATATAAAACAACAGTAAAAAAAATTTTTTTTAAGATGAACAATAAAATGAACTGTCTACCGCTGATATCTCATAAATACGTTCATATCTACTCGTAGGTCTATGTTTGCAAGGACCTTCGTTACAATGAACAATCTAGAGCTGCTAAATTGAAAAATAAATTAAGAAATAAAAAGAACTATTAAATTAATATACTTGACTAAAAGAATATTAAGTCTTTAATGTTAATAGGATTTTATTAAAAAGATTCTACAATTTTATAAAAAATGAACTTGTAGTGAATTAATATATATGTAGTGTATTAATAATTTTAAAGATTTTTATTAGATTAAAATTTTTAATTTAATTAAAAAATAAAATATATAAATGGAAGGGTAGTTGCTTGGAATAGTATATCTCATATATATACATTTCACATCTATACGTTAATTATGTCTTCAAAAATCTTTATTACGATAAACAGTCTACAACTATTATTCCATAAATTTGCTTCACATCTATCCGTCAATATGTTCTTCCAAGAACATTCATTACAATGTAGTGTTGGTTACAAACCGATTTATTTGATAGAGTATAAAATATACCTGTGTACCCGTAGGGATCAATTTATTTGATAGATATAAAAAGTATTTATAAGTAATATTAGGCACAAAGTAGTTATATAACCCTTTCAATAATGAACATTATACAATGTATAGAAACTTGTTTTTTGTCTCAAAAGCGATTATTAGAGCATGAAACTTCTGGAATATCAGTGACACAAACCTTTGCAAGAGCATCATCACACTATTTCAATTGGTTAAGAAGTACATCTTTATTTTGCAGTAATAAAAGACACTTCATAAATTATAGCAAGTTTGAAAGTGATTATACGTTAGATATAAGGTATAAACTTAAAATGAAAGCAAATGATCAATATCACACTATTAGAAATGCACCATCCACAGATATTCCTGCAGATTTTTCTGTGACTTTCTTAAATAAAATAAAGATAAAATACTCTTTTTGGTCCCTTAATTTTACCTCAGGGTCCATTATGGTCCCTTATCTTTAAAAAGTTCCGACAATATTCCAACCACTAGGCCAACACGTGCTTGCTTGTATGTCTTAAACAATTAAATAACTACAACACTTTAAAAATTGATCATTCATCAAACAACCAATAGCATTCTCATAAGAATGACCTTAATATTTGAAAATGTAGATTAAACTCATAAGATGGTATCAAAAGTTCATGAAAAGTTCTGTAAGATGTGAAGTTGCAGGTTGAAAACGAAAACCTCAATTGTAGAAAGGTTCACTATTGGTAGCCATTGTCAAGAGGAAGAGTAGAATTTTTCAATATCTACTTTAAGTTATGGCAGTAACAGCTCAGCTTTCTTAAGGCTAGTTACAATGGGATTCAAGTTCTTTAAGGCTAGCTGAAGCTTCCTCTCTAATCCTCGATAGTGTGTGGTCTGTTTTTTCTGCTAGTTGATTAAACTTAACATTTCTTTGTTCTACTTGGTCATTAAGAGATGCAAATCCTGAAAATATTATAGTCTGCTTCAGTTCCGACACTAATTTAAGTAAAGGATCAACGGCTTGTACCTATGTCATTCACCATTAAAAAATTTAGCAAAATAAAAATATTTCAATAACAACCCTTGAGACCTGTTTGGTTCGATATAGAAGAGAAGAGTGATTTGAATACACCTTCTCTCTCGTCCAATAATTGGAAAGAGAAGAGTGATACTGGCAGAGAAACTTAAGTAGAGATGTGGTCTTACCATCCTAGCAACACACGTTTCCATCATAAAAGCCTCTTGTGAATTTCTAACATGTAGATCATTTACCTGCAAGAGTGCAAACTTAATTAAGAAGTTAACAAGTAACAACTCAATATTATGCATATCTATTTTAGCATGTCAAGAAATCCAAACAATTACCTGTGTTTCACAAAAAGAAAGATATTGTAAAATGTTGAGTTGTTACTGCCATAAAATGTTGAGTTGTTACTACTATAACTTAAAATAAACATTATGTTATGGTTTGTTTGATGAATGATCAATTTTTAAAGTGTTATAGTTATTTAATTGTTTAAGACATACAAGCAAGCACATGCTAGCCTAGTAGTTGAAATGTTGTCAAGCAATAAACTTTTTTGCGAGACATGAAGAAGATTTAGCAGAAATATCTGCGAAATTTCCTGTGGAAAACATATTACGTATTAAAAACTAAATTAATTTAGAACAGCAGGTAATTCCGCAGGAACTTTTCTGCGGATTTTGTTGCGGATAATATGTTTTTGAATTAAAACGTTTGCTGTGGATTTTGCTGCGGATTCATTTTTGTATTATATTTTAACGATTTATAAATTATAAAATAATGTAAAATATATTTCTTTTAAAATAATTTTTTTTACAATAAATTTTAATAAAACTATAAAATAATGTAAAATATTTTTCTTTTAAAATAATTTTTTATTAGAATAAATTTTAATAGATGTAAATGTTTACAAAAATTAATAGTAATTTTATTTTAAAAGTTAACAATTTTTTTATATATTTTAGTTTACAATTCAAACTTAAGTTTTTAAAGATAATGTTAGTACATATTAGTTTTATGAGTTTAATTAAGATGTATTAATAGTATAAAATTAATTTATATTATTAGTGTATCATTTCTTTTTTTTTAATCATTTACATATTTTTTTTTATATTTCATAATTTTTTTATATTTATAAAATTAGACTGAAATTTTTAATTTTTTAATTAATTAATACAAATATTTATAAAATATTAAATTATATAAATAATTTAAAATTTACAGTCTAATCTGACGAAATATATGATTATTTTTTGTCGACAGTGTAAAAATAATTTACACTAATAATACAAAATTAAATTTTAAATTCATAAAAAACAAATCAAGATAAAGTCTTATAAATCTACTTTATTATAATAAAATAATAAATGCATAGTTGGGATATTAAAAAAATATTAGTTTTACTTAATAATTTTTTTTGTAAAAATTAAAAATATAAGTTTATATATAAATACAATTTGGTATGTAATTCTTTAATTTATAAAAATAAAAAATATAAGTTTATATTAAAAATAAATTTTCAATTTTTTTATTTCTCATTTATTTAATATACATTTTGTGTTATAACTATTGTATAATAGAAGATATACATATATTAAAAGTGGATAAAAAAATTTTATTATTATTTTTATTTTATTAATTAATGAAAAAGATACTTACATGTTGTTGGCTAGGATTTTTCACACAGACTAAAAGCCAACCAAAAGTAAAAAATATGCTTTGAGAACTTTGAATTATGAGAAGTCGATCACAGAAGCAGTCGGTCGGGAGAGATTTCATAAGTAGTCAATTGGACTTGTGGACGTAGTCGACCAGAAAGAGGCCTCATGAAGAATGGGTTGGGCCCAAGAACGTTAAAAATCCCAAAGAGTGCATAACTTGCAAAGCAAAGTGTTATGAATGGAGAACGTGGATTCGATAGCAGAAATGAAGAACGTGAGATCATGGAGAGAAGTTACCAGAGACATGTGGCGTACAAGAAAGGGAAGCCTGCCATAAAGTAGTTAGTTTTCATGTATTATAAATAAAGCACTTAGTGCATAGTCTAAGAGGTTCAAATTTTCACATTCCTATACACTAGTCACTCAAAGTACCCAAGCGAACAAGCGAAATGAGTCAAGCTAGGGCAATATACGTTTGAATCAACCTATTTTCAACTTTTTTAATGTTATGTCATTTATATTTACAGTTTAAAACGTCTTTTGTTTTATTTTACAAGTCTTGCTTTATTGCTTATAAACTCGTTTGACACTTACTTTGTGAAAACACTCAGAAATTGAAGCATATTACTGAGATTACCTGGTCGATCTCGCCAGTAAACTTTTTGTTAAGAGACCAGCGTTGTTTACCAAAACCAGAGGTGAACAAATTGACACGCCAAATGGGACCATGCTAATAATTTCGTATTTGTGTTTGGTTTTGCAGAGTTTCTTGTAGTTTAATTGGTGTGTGTATGAATTTAAGAAGTGGTAAACATTTTTCGAAGTCTAAAATGCCACGCTCTGACACAAACACTACACATATGCATATTTATATACAAAATGTGGATGTCATACCAGTTAATGCCACAACTCAAAGCGCGATGATTTTATCTCCTGTGAGATCGATTGTTGCTCATGGTTCAGTGACAATAATCACGATGACAGAACCGAGGCATGGGATATCACCATTCGACCCAAATCGACCACTCTTTCCAGGGGGTCCAGGGTCATCATTTGTCCCGTATCAATATGGTATGCCTTATTCTATGATGGTTGGGTTACAGTCGAACCCGTCCACATATACAGAAAATGCAGTGGCCACTGGAAACCAAGGCAGTTATGTCCCAGGTGGTCTACCAGGTGGTATTGGTTATATCTTTCAGCCGACACCATCTTTGAATACTACTTTTGTCATGGCTTTAAGACAACAGATGGATGAGAGTAATTTAGAGTAAGTAAATGTCTTAACTCAGCAAATGGGAGTTGCTCTCAATCTCGTGGTTGACCAAATAGGTAGATTGATCGACTCATTAGGGGTCCAACCAACCCAAACACGCCACAAGTCATTAAGATTTTTTGAAGAACTAGAGGGAGGCAACAATCAGCGTCCTTTTAGACCTCGGAGAGTGGAAGTACCCACTTATGAAGAGGAAGAATTAGTTGAATAATACGAACCTAGGCCGGTCGTAGTTAGGAGGAACCAAGATGCTGATCGAGTGTTAAGAAATGCCACTATTGGGCGTAATAACATAGTGAGTGTAGTATAAGAGGTGTTAACACGATCTAAGGTCTATTTGAAGAAATAGTTATTGAATTGATGAAGGTTGCATTTCCTAAACCTGAGAAAGAATTGGTGGATTTTTTTAATATATGCAAGTTGAGTAATTCCTGGTCTACGTTGTGCCCAAATTGTAACGTAGTCTATGATGAAAATGCTGCAAAGAAAATTGAGGTGCTGAAGAAGAAACATCCTCAAGAGAAAAATCCAAAAGGGGTGTTCGACCATGCGAAGGGGACATACAAAGTTCAAGTGCATCAAGGAAAACCTAGGTTTCCGTATCAAAGGACCTTTGTGCCACTAACTGATGCTCCTAACAATAACTGGGTTCGTCCTTTCTATCCAATGGGGCAAACCAAAATTAGAAGGTAGTGAAGAAAGGTTCAGGTTCGAGTCACATGTGAGAATTGATGGAGAATGGACCAAATTCTTCCCAATTTTCTGAAGTCGGGATCACCTCAAAGAAGTATCATGTTCCTCCCACATACAAAGGAAGAATCCTATGACGAAGACTCAGTGGAGAAGGTTTCAAAGAAACAAAAAAGCTGCAAGGGAAGAAACATCAAAAGTTTCTCCATCAAAAGATGAGTGCGATCAGAAGGAGATACACCATCGACCAGTAAAAGAGAGGTTATTGATGCCGATTGTGAGTGTGCCGTCGAAAAAAGCCGAAGGTCCTGATGACAACATGGACGATGAATTATTTGACGAATTTGAAGATAGTTCATAAGATGGCTTGATTATTCACTATAATATTATGTCGTTCTTACCTAATGAGTATGGGTTCGCGTCAGAAGCATCTGTGGACAAAGAAGAAGTCGTGTGCAAAGAAACTGCGGGCAAGAAACCTCTATGCTACTATGTCATGAATAATGGGGTAGTGGAAGAACAACATGCAATGTTTGAGAAACCTACATCTTATATGATGTACCATCTCAAGACTTTGTTTATAAGGGCTAAAGTTGATGGTTTCCATGTGAAAAAAGTGTTTATTGACGGTGGTGCTGCTGTGAACTTGATACTACAATCATTGATGAAAAGGATTGGCAAGTTCGACACTGACCTCAAACCACATAATATGGTTTTGTCGAACTATGAAGGAAAAGCAAGTCAGATACTGGGTGTGATTCAAGTAAATTTTTCAATTGGCTCGACTTCGAGGCCAACAGTGTTTATGGTGATTGCATCCAAAGCAAGTTATAATTTGTTGCTAGGACGTGAGTGGATACATGGCATTGGGGCAGTACCATCAACTCTACATCAACGCTTATCCATATGGCATCAGAATGTGATTATGGAGAATATTGAGGCATACCATATTTATTTTACGGCTGATGAGAATGTAGTCAATAAGAAGAATTTTGACAAAGCATTGACTACCATACCTCTGTGTGATCCTGAAGATGCAATGGTCATGTCACATCCTGATGCATTGAAATTTATAACCTTACACCCCACTCATGGTTTCATTTGGGACCAAGAAAAATTGGATACATATCCAACTACAGAATAGGAGTTTGAACCCCCGGAGTGGGAAAAACAAACTCATGGTGATGCCTGAGTCGAATGCTCTGGCAAGGATTTTGGCCTATATGGCCGAAAATAGGATAAATTTGGCCTTAGAGGTTGGAAGTGTGTCAAATATGGCGCCTGAAGCCATTATGATAGAAAAGCTTGGAGAACCAAGCCAAAGAACAGCTTCAGAAAGCCAGAGGCTTGACTGCATATGTGAAGAAGAGCCTTTGGGGTTTGAGAAAGACCCAAGAGATGATATTTTGAAGATGCAAGCACAAGATCCATTGGAGGAATTCGACCTAGGTGATGGCACGACTAAGCGAATTACATACATCAGCACCAAGATCGACGGTGAGATGAAGGATCAAGTAATCGATCTGCTTAATGAATTTAAAGACTTCTTTGCATGTGATTACAACGAGATGCCTGGTTTGAGCAGGTAAATGGTATAAATTAGACTACCCATAAATCGAGGTAAGCGACCAGTCAAACAAATGCCAATGAGGTTCGCACCAGAGTTGCAGTCTAAAATAAAAACAGAGATTGAAGAGCAGGTTCATCAGGACAACCAGATATGTTGAATGGTTAGACAATATAGTGCTTGTAGTAAAGAAAAATGGAACTTTAATAATTTGCATAGATTTAGGGATTTAAATAAAGCCACTCCAAAGGACAAATACCCAATGCTTGTGGCAGAAATGTTGGTCAATTCAGCTGCATGATATGAATATTTAAGTCTTTTGGATGGAAATCCAGGCTATAATAAATTTTTTATCGCTGAGGAAGATACCCATAAAACTGTGTTTCGATGCCCTGAGGCACTAGGCACATATGAGTGGGTAGTCATGACTTTTAGTTTGAAAAACATTGGGGCTACCTATCAAAGGGAAATGAACTCAATGTTTCACGATTTCATAGACACCTTCATGCAGGTGTACATTGACGACATTGTAGTCAAATCGCCCTCAGGGGTTGGTCATTTAGACCACCTTTGATAGTCTTCATTTAGAATGAGGGAATATAGATTAAAAATGAATCCACTAAAATATGCTTTTTGTGTTCGTGCAGGATATTTTTTGGGTTTTGTAGTACACAAGAAGGTTATAGAAATCAACCATAACAAAACCAAGGCAATTTTGAGTACCAAAGCGCCAACAACGAAGAAAGAGCTCAAATCTTTGTTGGGAAAGATAAATTTCTTGAGACGATTTGTGTCAAACATGAGCGGAAAGACTCTGGAATTTTCTTCGTGTTAAAACTAGGCAAATAGTCTGAGTTCAAGTGGGAAAAAGACCATAAGAGGCATTCGATCGTTTGAAAGACTACTTGGTGAAGTCTCCAATGTTAGCACTCCCAAATAGAAACAAAGGCATGAAACTTTATATTGCAGCATCAAATTCAACATTGGGAAGCATGCTAGCCCAAGAAGATGAGAATAGGATCAAAAGAGCCATTTATTACCTCAGTCGAGTGTTAAATGACGCTGAAACTAGATATAATGGAATTGAAAAATTATGTTTACGTTTATATTTTTCATGTACTAAACTCAAGCTTTATATAAAACCACTTGAAGTTTCTGTTTATTCTCATTTTAACGTTATTAAGCATATTTTATCTAAACCTATTTTGCACAATCAAATTGGAAAATGGGTACTAGCATTAACTAAATATTCCTTAACGTATGTTCCTTTAAAGGTGGTCAAAGGGAAAATTATTGCAGACTTTATAGTTGACCACTCAGTGGTCGACAACAATGAAGCCTATGTAGGTACTAAGTCTTGGAAATGCTATCTTGATGGTTCTAAACATAAACAAGTAACGGGGATAGGTATTTTTATCGTATCACCAGATAGAGTTCCAACTAGATTTCGTTATAAGATTAAAGGTGAGTGCTCTAATAATGAGGCTGAATATGAAGCTTTATTAATTGGACTGCAAATTATATTAGACGTGGGAATCAAAGACGTTGACGTTAAAGGAGATTCAAAGTTAGTGGTAAAACAATTGACCAAAGAATACAAGTGCATTAAAGATCATTTGGTAATATACGTGGCCAAAGCATTTTAGTTACTTCAGAAATTTGATAACGTGTTGATTAGTCATGTGAGGAGTATTGACAACCAAGAAGCAAACGACATGGCTCAATTAGTGTCTAGATATAAGTTACCCAAAGAGAGCATAGACGAGTTCATTGAGGTAAAAGATAAAATGGTGTTTGAGAATACACAAATGACAAAAACTTGGGGGGTAGAGCCCGAAGTGATCCATGATCTCCTAAATTATGATTATTTTGGAAATTTTGAAATAGTAGAAGAAGTTTTTTCCATTGATGCGTTAGCTGAGAATGATTGGAGGAAACGAATAGTCGAATACTTAAAAAATCCAGTTGGATCGACAGAGTGTAAAGTTAAGTATAGGGCATTAAGTTATAGAATAATGGGGAACAAATTGTTCAGGAAAACGCCTGAAGGGGTGTTGTTAAAATGCTTAGAGAAAAATGAAGCATATGTGGCAAAATTTGAAGTATATAGCAGAGCTTGTGGTACACATCAAGCAGGACAAAAAATGAAATGATTGTTATGTCGAACATGAATATATTGGTCGACCATGTTAAAAAATTGCATCGAGTTCGCCAAAAGCTGCCAAGAATGCCAAAATCATTATGGAATTCAACATGTGCCAGCTAGCGAATTACATTATGTCATCAAACCTTGGCCTTTCAGGGGATGGGCTTTGGATGTTATAGGAGAAATTAAACCCGCCTCATCGAAAGGCCATAGGTACAGCTTGGTGGGAATTGATTATTTTTCAAAATGGATAGAGGTGGTCGCTTTGGTTAAAGTAGATCAAGAGGAAGTAATGACCTTTATTCAAAATCAAATTATACATAGGTTTAAGATACCAGAAACTATAACAACTGACCAAGGAACTTGTTCATGGGTCGAAAAGTAACTGAGTTCATTGTAGAAATGGGGTTCAAACTGTTAACATCAACACCATATTACACCCAAGCAAATGGGCAGGTCGAAGCAATAAATAAGGTCATTATAACTTTGACCAAAAATATGTTGGCCAAAAGCCTAGAAGCTAGCATACAACTTTGAGGTAAGCATTGTGGGCATGTCGAAACTCACCAAAGGAGTCGACTAACATAACGCCTTTCAACTTAGTTTATGGGCACAAAGCAGTATTGCCTTTGGAGATTCATCTATAATCAGTGAGAGTGCAAAGGCAATCAGATATTCCTACTGAATATTATTGGGGAATGATGTATGATACGTTGGTAGATGTTGAAGAACATAGGATAGAAGCATTTGATACTTTATCCAAGAAGAAAGAACAAGTAGCAAGTGCCTATAATAAAAGGGTTAATGCAAAGGAATTCTTCCTTGGAGATATGGTTTGGAAAGTGATCCTGCCTATGGATAGAAGGGACAGAGTCCTGGGAAAATAGTCACCAAATTGGGAAGGACCATTTCGAATAGTGTAAGTTTTTTCCAACAATGCTTATGAGATTGAGGAGCTCACACCAGAAGATCGAATACTACAAGTAAATGTCAAATACTTAAATAGGTATAGGCCTATGTTGCAAGAAATTATAATAAATGAAGGACAAAATTCATTGCATAATGGAGGGGCCACCAAGAGGCCTGGAATGTAAATTAAGCATTACAAATAACTATGGAAAGACTAAATCTAGAGTACATGTGAAATCAAAACGACTAAAAAGGCATGTTATTCTTGAGGGTTATATAGCATTCTCGAGCAAGTTCTAGACGAGCATTGGTTAACGAAATAGATGTGTAAAGGTCGGCCAGTTTAATATCCAATGTGCCAACACACTCCAGATGAGCGGCCCCAACAAGAGCTTCGTTATTCAATGCTTGTTCAGCTGTGTGAAACCCAACAGCTATCAAAGTATCCGCCTTATTAATTTGTTTCTCTAGCCCTTTAATTTGCTGCTTCAACACCATGATTTGTTGTTTCCATTGGGAGATATTGTTGGCTCTAGCGTTGAAGTCTGTTTTTTCTTTATCAAGAGTTTTCTTCAACTCTTCACTGGAAACCATAGAAGAGTTCACGAAAGCCAATTCAATAGTGCATTCTTTCTCCTTAGGAAGACGTTTTTCTTGGATCTCTTTCTTTTCGATCAAGTCGACTAAAGCTGGTCAAGGAAGGTAGACACCTCAGCCACGGATTTGAGGACCAAAGAAGAAGCAGATTAAATGTCAACTTTATTCAACGTCTCTTTAATCTTGGCACCATCAGAAGGGTACGCCTCTAAATGGGTGATGAAATCAACATGGAAGAACACGGTTTTGAGACGATTAAGAACTTCTTCTTGAGTTTCAAGAGAAGAGATGCCTCCAGATGCAGTAGAAGTGCTGGAGCATCCATCAGTCGAACGGTTCCTAGCATTTACCAAAAATTTCAAGT
The DNA here is from genome assembly GCA_948472305.1 of Vicia faba. NCBI lineage: Eukaryota > Viridiplantae > Streptophyta > Magnoliopsida > Fabales > Fabaceae > Vicia > Vicia faba. Next base: position 945,027,492 of record OX451735.1, read on the forward strand.
ACTCAAAGGGGTTGTTTTTCCTTAGAGCGATAACTTGTTGGGGAGACATGGTGGTGGTTGCAGGAATCACGTTGGGAGGGGTCAAAATGGTTCCAAAAGAGGTAGTTGCTTGAGGAGTCACTTATTTTGTTTGGGAAGGATTTTGTTGGTAGTTGTGGTAACATCAACAACAATAGCATGTTCAAGACCCTTTAGGCCATCATTTCATGTATCCTCCCCTAGAATTTCATTATTGTCGTCATCCTTCAATCCTTCACTAATGGGAGAATATTCAGAAGTATCCTGAGTGACAGGAGAGTTGAGGTCACTCCCAGAAGGCTCACTATCAGTCAAGACCATGGTTAAATTCTTTTTGGTCTTGGAAGATTTCAAGACAATCTTGGTGGGGCATTTTTTAGGTTTAACTGTCAGTCGCTGAAACAATAAAAGCAAGTAACAACAAATCATAAAAGGGAAAAAATACATAAGGTAAAGAGTCTTTGGAAGAAGAAGGTACCTGATGGTCCCCTTCAGGACTAGAGTTAGTGCTCTCTGGTCGAGTTGGTGCAAGCTGCAAAACTCGTTCTTTTGCCACTAGCGAAGTAGGCGCGGTAATAGAAGTGGTCCTTTTTAGGTAAACCTCAGTGCAAGTGGACTGAGATTTTTTAGGAATGGCAAGCAAAGACGCGTCGTCAACTCGTTTCTCTTTACTAGAAGAGTGTTTCCGTATCTATGGGGATGGTTCAGGAAGGACGACAACATTGGCTTCAGGGGACTACAAATGGGTCAGCATAATCAGTGTATTAGAAAAGGAATGCAATTCGTTAGTAAATCATCAAGTTAGTATATTACCTGAGAAGAAGTTCTAACAACTTCATTAGCAAAGGGAGAAACAGTCGCGCCACTGGTGGATCCCCTAGTCTACTTCTTGTGTTCAACAACTTGATAAGGTGGTAACAGTAAGACAAAGCAGTAAAAGCCAAAAGCATAAAACTAACAATAGGTTTATCGACAGTTTAGACGTACCTTTTTTGAACTTTTGCGGCATATCGTTAAAGGCATGAGTCAATCGAGCCTTGAAAGATTTGAGAGTCCCATTACTTTGCACGAATTACACAGTCCACCAATCATAGAACTCCTTGGTGGTATAGAAGAGGGGTTAGAAGGCGACAAGAGTCATAGTGGAGATATCAGCAGTAAAATGTTGAAGACGTTAAGCACATTCGTCCTCACTATAGCTAGTCGACCAGGGACACAGTTCATCTGATGGCTTATAAAAGCTTAGAGGCAAAGGTTGGCACAAGCCAAACTGCCTAGCCACCAGATTAGGTTGATAACACAGGAGTGTTACGCCATCATTAGCTCCTACCCTAGATGCTAAGAGCCTAGAAGTTAAAAAAGCTTGCCAGATGGCTTTGGATTCAGGGATTTGTGTAGGATCAAAGGGAGGAAATGGTCAAGTGAACCACTCAGAACCATGTTGTTTGGAAGTAAAGAGAGCCATGCTTGGCTGAAAAGAAGTGCAACTAAAGAAAAAATTTAGGTATTTTTCAGGCGAATCCTCTAGAGTCATGTCATTATTGGAAGGTGACATCGCAGCAAGACAAAGGCTTTTGTTGGCACGCTGGGCAAATGGAGTCTCTTGTGCTTCAAAAAGTCACAGTTTGAGTTGGCTCGCAAAATTGGCGTTTAACCATAATTGAAGCAGCCAAAAAGGCCCAGCAAGATGATAGCTAATAGTAGGAGAGAGTGAGGTCATATGGTTGACCCCCACGCTAAGTGATTCATAAAGAGACCCCAAAATAAGTTCTCTCGGGCATATGTCTCGATCCAGATGAAGGTGGTAAGATAATGCAATAAATTGTTTAGCTACCTTCAAAGATCGACTGCAGAATACATACTTGGAAAGCCACAAGGCCAAGAAAGAAACGTGCTCTTTGTCAGACACAACGTCGACATCTTTAGCATGAAAACGCTCCATATATTTGGTGAAGCCAATAATGTCCTTCTCAAAAGGGATGTCATTTTCATCGACTTCAGTAGGAAGGAAAACTTCACCTGTGGGGCGGAGACCAGAGATGGCCACAATGTCAAACAAGGTAGGAGTAAGCATACCAGTTGCAAAATGGAAGGTGTTTGTGGAGCCTTCCCAGAAGTAAAGTGTAGAAATCAGCATATAATAACAATAGTTAGGGCTAACCCTAGATAGCTGAATCAAGTCAAAGATTCCTTGGGCCTTCCAAATGTCACCTTTAACTTTCTCTACTTTATTCAACCATGCAATGTAATCTTGGTTGACAGCAGGAGCAAAATGGAAGACTTTAGATGTCCGGTAAATGTGTGAAAAATCTATGGGGCGATCTCTATTGATAGGAGGTTTCATAGTTTTGTGAGTGGGGAACCAGCTTTCCAATGATTTGGTTGCTCTGATCTCATCAAGAATATGTCCCAATAGAGCGTAAGCAATTTTGTTACAGATGAAGAGGAGCAACAACTAGGAACGAAAGGTTTGGAGATTTTGTGTCGGCGTTGGTTCCAAAACAAAGGTATTTTGATCATGAACGAAGAACTCACTCATATTAGAAATCACTTCAATTTCCTGGGGAGTTGGAATGTGTTTAGAGAGTTGGCTTGAAGTGGCCATAGAGATGGTTGAAAGTTTTTCTAGGTAAAAATGAAAGCAAGAACTTCTTAATGGAGAGCCTAAGTATGCAAAAAGAACATAAAAAGGAAATTGAAGGGATGAAAGGGGTATTTATACCATCAAGAAAACCAAACGTTTGGGAAGAAAGTGGGAAAATGTGGCTACACGACCAAGCACGTGTTAGGCAGGTGGAGATTGATTGGAGAAGTTGGTGAGTTAGGGGCCACGTTTATCTTAGAAAGTTGAAGCTAAAAAGTAGGGAAGTGGCTGGGTGATCGCAGACGTAACTTTTGAGTGAAAAGGTCATAATTACGATGACGTCACTTTGCACTAAGAGAAGAGGATTAAAATATTTGTTTTTGTTCTTTCAGTCGAAAAGGACATTTTGAAGGGAAATTTGTTGGTTAAGATTTTTCACACAAATTAAAATCCAACCAAAAGCCAAAAAGGTGCTTTGAGAATTTTGAATTATGAGAAGTCGACCACAGAAGCAGTCGATCGGGAGAGATTTTTTAAGTAGTCAATTGGATTTGTGGACGCAGTCGACTAGAAAGAGGCCTCATGAGGCATGGATTGGGCCCAAGAATGTTAAAAAGCCCAAAGAGTGCATAAATAGAAAAGCAAAATGTTATGAATGGAGAACGTGAGTTCGATAGCAGGAATGGAGAACGTGGGATCATGGAGAGAAGTTACCAGAGACACATGGCGTACAAGGAAGCGAAGCCCGCCAGAAAGTAGTTAGTTTTCATGTATTATAAATAGAGCACTTAGTGCATAGTGTAAGAGGTTCAAACTTTCACATTCTTATACGCTAGTCACTCAGAGTACCCAAGCGAACAAGCAAAGTGAGTCAAGCTAGGGCAATGTACGTTTGAATCAATCTATTTTCAACTTTTTTGATGTTATGTCATTTATATTTACAGTTTAAAACGTCTTTTGTATTGTTTTACAAGTCTTGCTTTATTGCTTATAAACTCGTTTGACACTAGTCGAACGAATCTTTTTGAACATATTTTATGAAAACACTCGAAAACTGAAGCACACTACTGAGATTCCCTAGTCGATCTCACTAATAAATTTTTTATTAAGAGACCAGCGTTGTTTACCAAAAAATAAACACATGTTTAATTATTTATTCTAAATTAAAATAAATTATATTATATTTAATTTGTTTCTAGATAATTTTTAATTTTACATTTCAATAGAAAGAGAATAAATTTAATAAGTATTAAAAATATTTTAATTTTATTACCTATTTTATTTTAAATTATTTTATAATACATTAGTCCGAATCATCATATAATACAAAATAAAACCCTTTATCCAATAACAACCAAAGCTCAAACAACACCAAATGAGAGCTGATCCAAATGAACTATGCGTGGCAGCATGAGGGACGCTTGATTTTCTGGTCAATAAGACATAATGGCATCTAGGGCGTACACGTGGCAAGGAAAATAAGATCAGAAAGAAAAAAAGAAATAGCTATAACACGTGAAAATAACCGAATTTAATTATATTTTGAAAAAAATTATGTTTAAGATAAATTTACGCAAATAACCATATTTTAAAAAAAAGTGAACTGTAATATATTTTTCAAATTTTTTTAATTATTTATAAATTTTCCTGCGAATTTGATATTATCTGTGAATTTATCTATGAAATTTTTTACTGTGAAAAAATATAGATAAATCTGTAAGAAAATTCACAGATAAATAAAAAAATTGAAAAAAAATTTAATAAATGGTTAGGCGTCATCTCACTTGAGTCTACTTTAAAAAAATATATACATACGCCATTTGAAATAACTATTGTATCATAATATTTTCTAAAACATGATTATTTACGTAAATTTTTCTGAACTATAGTTATTTGTGTATTTTTTTTTTAAATATAATTATTGTTAAAAAAAATTCAAACGTACAACCGTCCCCCTCTACTTCTCACGACCGCCATGGATGGATTTTCGAGCTTACACAAAAATATTAACCAAACCTCAACATACAACATAGCATACGACTCGTCTATCCGTCCTCTATTGAAATCTAGCGCTCAAACTTTCCAAAACAACGTCATCAATATTTAATTTCGATTTGAAAGGAGAATTCCTAGGTCGTAAAAATGAAATTAAATGGTGGCTGTTCGGATGCCGGCGAGAATTCGATTCAGGTAAGCTTTCTTCTACTTCTTTATTGATCCAAAAATTCCTCTGGTTGGTTGTTGTCCTACGTTTCGAAACCGCAAGTTGATGGTGTTATCGCCAACGTCGACGTTGCTTTGCAGTTGAATTGAGATTGGAGGTTGAATTGTTGCAACGTGTTGCAGGTTGCAAGTGGAGTGGTGGCAGAAGAACATCATTTATCATGTTCGAAGGCTTTGGCTTACCATTGGTACACGTTTTGGAAATCGTAAAATTGGTTAGTAACACGTTTTGGTTTCAGTTTTGTGGAGTTTTCAATTATGCATATCATGTGTTTGTTTTATTGTTTCAATGACATGTTTGATTTTTCCACACACTGCTTTCTATTTTGTTAATAATTATAACTTTCAGGTAGCAATTTGGCGTGATTCTGTGCGAAGAATTTGTCCTGCTATAGTTAAGAAAAAAATTTCTTTTTCATAGGGACCCCCTTATGTTAGTGGATACATGATGGTAGGGTCTCAAATTTAGGACAAAACATAAGATATGTCTTTATAAACTTAGCTGGCAATAACTTATAAAATTAGGAAGGAAGAGTGAAGAGTGAGTATGGAAATGAAATGGGATAAGAACAAACAATGAGGGGGAGAAGAGTGGGGTCTACATTTGATTGTCATAAGACTGACTACATGAACTGCTTAAAATGATTGCCTCAAATAATTTTGATTGATGAATTTATTTTGGGAATGATATGTGCAACCCTTAGTTTATGTACTGTTCTGTTACTTAACACCCTTACTTATTTGAGGAGTTATACCTAATTTGTTTAAGGGTGCTCCATTTTCTTTTGCGAATTACTAAACAAGGGAGTTGTAGTTTCTTAAATAAGAAGGGGGTAAGGTGACTGTAATATAAATTGCTAACATCCGAATGGTTATTGTGACCACGCTTTTATTTTTTATTCTAAGATGAATGACTTTTTTCCGCCCACTAATAGCATTTGGATTCTTACAAGTTTTCTTCCTTTTTCATAAGAATCATAACCAGCTCTTTTCATTTGACTAAGTTTTTTCCTTCACTAATTGACAAACATGAAAAATATCTTAGAAATTGATCCCTCAAATGATCTAGCTGGGAAATCCATTCGCCGGCTAGAGACCCTTGCTGCAGTAAAACGGGAAAAGATGAAGGAAGAAATGATTGGTGAGTCTTTTTCTCTTATTGTTTTTCAAATATTTATAATGTGCTTTATTGATATTTTTTGTATGGTGGTTTGTGGCCATTCTTTAATTGCGTTTGATATTTCCTTCATTGTTAAATGTTTGTTTTTTTACACCATACTGTTTAATGTCAAGAGAGATGATTTAAACTCATTCTCATGTCTTCATCAAACAATTCAAGCTTCAGATGGATGTTCTTGACATGGTATCACAACCTCAATATTTTTTCATCTCTATTCTTCAAATAGTTGTTGAGTTTCAGCTCAATGTAGATGAGACGTGTGATTGCCAAACAATATAGGTGGCGGAGTTCTAAATTTTAATTCTAGTTTCGGTTTGAAGTTTTCTCTATTCATCAGTTTAGTATTATTGATTCAATGAATCAGAACATTGCTGCAAAATCAAGTAATTTATTACATCCATCAATAGTAGAGTTTAACTTTGATCATTGTTTGTGTTCACTAAAAAAATAATATAATGGACTGTTTATTGTGAAGGCTGCTTCTGGTTCTATACCAAGTGGAGAGACATATAGCTCTGTTGTCGAGGAGGTGGAAAGTCTGAGACATACAGTATTTGAGATCTAGGTTGAAGTTATATTGTAACCATAACCTAATAATATATTGAGATTCACCTTAAGTTTGAATAAATTCCAGTTATGGAAATAAATTTGATGAATAGGAAAACTAGAGTCTCAATTTTATCAATTAAATTTAGTTTTTTTTTTAATTTTGAAATATATTAGATGCGGAATTACCTGCGGATTTCGTTTCCTGCGGATTTGCCTGTGGATATGGTTCTTATGGAATTACCTGCGGATATTGGAGATCAGAAACGTCAGAAATAAGATCCGCAACTAAATCCGTAGGAAAATAGAATATTTCTAGTATTGTCAACCAAAAGAGTTGTCACCTTAAAAATAACTGATACTTTGTATAAAATCGTCCATCAAAATATTATTGATTATTTTCATTACATTAAATATACTCTGTCCATATATATATATATATATTAGCTATGTTAATATTTTAATAGGCATTACTCACAAACCTCAATTAATAGAGCTTTACGGTATATATCAGGGGCATAATCACTCCATACTTGAGAATTCTTTAACTCTTTATCAATGTTCATAATAATCAGACAATTCAAGGCTCCTGGCTTATTACTCAGAAGGATATTTGTGGATTTTTTGAATATTTTATATTTTTTATATTTGTAATATATTTCTATAATAGATTTCAGTAAAATGATCTTAATTTTATTATTAAAATAAATATAAATAATTTTTTTTCAAAATATTGTACAATCCAAATATGTTGCCTATTTATAGAATTTCACTTTTATTACTCTTATAATTATAAGTAATGTTTACTCTATAAGATGGATGGAGTATTTAGTACATGTATATAGTAGAACAATAATGGATATTTAAAATAGGTTATCAACATTAATTTTAGTATCAATATTTCTTAATATAAAGAGGGTTAAGTAAATTTTTAGTACCTCTAAATATCTCAAATTTTGTTTTTAGTTTCTCTAAAATGTTCGGTTAAAGAATGGTCCTCTTAAAAATTAAATTTTAACTTTTGATGCCTCCTACAATTTAGCGACGATTTTTATAATTTAGCGACGATTTTAACGATGATTTTAACGACAGTTTTTGTTTAGCGATGGAATCAGAGACTATTTTAAGTACGATTTTGTTAGGAGAGACCAAAAGTTAAAATTTAATTTTTTAGGAGAAATATTTTTTGAAGGAAAAATTTAGAAGGACTAAAAATAAAATTTAAAGTATTTAGAAGAACTAAAAACTTATTTAACCTATATAGATAAAATAGATTATGGAGCTTATATATAATCATCCAAAATTCATTTAACTAATATTCACTTTATTAGAAAATAAAATAGGAATATTAATTGGAGCTGATATGTTTTAGACTTTTAGTGCAATTTAGTTTGAATTCAGTTTTGTAAAATTTATTTGTATATCGGAAGGAGGCCCGACTTTTATTATTATTGGAAAGACAACAACATTTATTTTTCAAAGTGATTATGTGCGCCGCTTATAATGTGTGTATATTATTATTATTATGCATGACAGTAATTCTTTTTCCAATGTCTATTGGAACCAATGTTTTAGTTTTAAAATGTTTCATTTATTTTAATTTTAATTGTAACAAGACCTTCACTTGTTTTGTTGACTTGTCATATTTTATTGACTGTCCAGTGTTGTCTCCAGTGAGAAGTATAAGTATAAATTGTCTGCAAATATTATCATGCTGGACATTAGAACAACATAAGTATAAGTGTAAGAATCACGCTTTGCACAAAAACAACTTATTAATCCTTTGATGCTTATTTCATAAAAAATATTCCTACACAATAGCAATGTTGTTTTATAAAACACATACATAGTTAAATTGGTGAAGTAAATCACATCTTCATATTCACTGATATTCATGTCATTGGTGAAGTGAAATGGATGTTCTTCTTCTGTTCAACTATTGATGCATTAACGTTTTCATTATAAGCAACCAATCAACTATTTAGAAGAAATCAATGACATGTTAGACCATAGGAAATCATAAAATTAGTGTTAGTTTGAGATTCAGAAGAAAACAATCTATCAGTATAATGCTTGATCACGAATGTTAATTTGAAATCAGACGGTTGAGATTGAAATCTACATGATGCAGATAATGCACTAAGTTCAAATCTAAACGCTAAGATCTGCGACATTAAATCTAATATAGACAACAATCTAGTTTAGGAAGTCTTGCCTGGGTGTAGTCTTATAAATTTCCACCTCTATCTATATCTTAAAATCAAGTTTAGAAGTATATTGATCCAAGAATACCTATAACTCCTGCACATTAGAAAAAGAAAACGAATTCAACTAACATCAAATTAATATTAATTTTTGCAAATCTACCAACAAAATAGCTTATTTCTCTTCAAAATAGTTTATAAATAAGCATTTAATCAAACTCAACAAAAAAACTTACTTAGATTCTTAATCAAACAAACCCTAAAACTTATATTTAGATTTTCAAGAATTAAAAAAAATGAAAACACCTTTTTGCACATAATATTTAGGTAATAAAAATCAAATCACACATAATACAGTCTAGAACCAAACAATTAGAGTACCTTCTACATCTTAAAAATAGACAAAAGTCATTATTTACACTAATTAATTAATAAAAAATATTAAAAAATGCTTAAAATAAGTGCTTCATCTTGATCATAAACACATCTATTTTACAGATAATAAGATCAAAGAAAATCGTTAGAAACTTCAATTACGAAGAAAGAGAAAGAAAAGAAATTGACCATAGTTGATATGTGGAAGTAGAGGAGGAAACATAGGAAAAATCTTTAGATCAAAGAAACGAGAACGCAAATGTTGGTTTGGATAGCGTTGAGTTGAGTCAATAAAAAAAATAAAGATGAAAACAATACCTATTTGTTGTGGAGCCTGAAGTTTGGAGTATGAGATGTGTGTTTGATTTGAAGAACATTGCCCTTTTATGTTTTACATAATTGATATAGTGTTTGAATGTTTGAACGATACAATGTATGAGAAGTTGTGTTTTTACATATTTCAAAGTGGCAATAGAAATGGTGTATTAAGTAGTCATGATTAAAAATTCAATTTAGTGGTTGTGGCTTTTCATCTTTCAAGATTATTATTTGAATGATTTGAATGACATTAAAATTAAAATTAAATAAAAATGTAACAAAAAATGTAATATGTTAACGCGTCAGTGTCATACCTCAAATTTGTCCGTCTCGGTGCTACAGTCAAAATTATTTTCAAAATTTAGTTTTAAAAATCTTTTGGTTCGTTTACACTAACATTCTTTGGTTTTTATAAATATTCATTTTTAAATTATTTTGCTTATTTAAAAATATACATAATAATTTATTTGTATTTTTTAAATTAACAAATGCTTGCTCGTCTTCATATACTTTCAATTGAGTTTTTATTTCAAATAAGTAACACTATAATTGGTAAGGAAGTAGAGCTTGCATGTATGACATCATGAGTTTGAATCTCACTTTGTGCACTTTGGATATTTTTTTTCTTCTTTTTATTGTTACTAACTTTAATTTCATTTTTATTTATATTTAATTAAAAAAATCAAAAAAATATTGCATTATTAATTTAATTTTTGTTTTTTTATTTATCATTTTTTAAATATATATATCTTTTCATTTAAACAATAATTTTATGCATTTTATAGTAAAAAATCTAAATAAAGAAAGTTTTAATTTTGATTTGTTATTTTTAGCATTAACTTTGTGAGCAAGCAAATTAACTTAGGAAACATCCAATCTAATTAAATAAAAATATTTGAAATCTAGAATTAATTTTGGGGCTTTAATTATTTTATTCAATTATTGAATCAATTTAATTTATTTCTTATTTTAATTAACCTAATTTCTAGTATAAATAGAGCTAATTTCTACACATTAAAGAGGATGTCATTTTTTCACACAATTCCATTACATCCAATTGCTATCTCTCTCCACGTTTTGATTTCACAGTAAAGAAACAAAACCAAATTACCTCACAAATTCATATCAATATACAAAATAAAGTCCATACACTACTATTTTCAACAACACCAACAATCTACAGGCTATTCAATAGAAAATCGAAGAGGAGGAGAAACAATTGTTACAAAGAGAACAGAAGAAAATAAGAAGAAGAATAAGCTGAGATCTGGGTTTCGAATTCTGAAACCCTAGATTGGTGTCTGTTGTCGCCTTCAAGCCCTTCAATCTTCATCCGCTGCGCCTCTATCATTATCATCGTCTCCATCTCTCGTACCTGCAAATAGTAAGAAGAAAAACGAGATTAGCGAAGAGATCAAGCATCAGAACGAACGGAAAATATATCGAAGGTAATCTCAAAACTTAGCTTAGGATTTCTAAATGTTGATCTTTACTGTGATCTGGGTTTAAGGTGCGGATCGCCACCGCTTCAGGTCGCTACCTCCCAGATTCACTTCCTAACTAAAAGACATATCCCCTACTATTTGGGCTCCAATTTTCTCTTGGGCCTAAATATCTTTCCGATACACCTCCAATTTTAATATTTACACCCCACGCTTGAATTAATTAATTTTATTTATTAATTTTTCTTAACATTATTTTTTTCTTATTTTGTTTAATTTATTTAATTATCGTACTTTTTTTTAACATTTGCATTAAATATATTTTTGCATTTAAAATCATTAATAAGTAATTATTGCATTCTTATTTAAAATATCTAACAGATTTTTAAGTAATTATTCATTAATCTTTCTAAAAAATACTAACCTTTCTTTAATTACATTAAATATTTTTCTTATGCATTAAAATATATTTTCTCATATTGAATAATATATTCGAAAACATCTAACCAATCAAAAACTAACTTTTTCTTACTAACATAATTCAAACTTATATATTTTCAAAAAGGATTATGAAAATTTCTTTTATCGACTGCGAACATCGTCTATAAATTCCGCTATTCACACACCCAGATTTGGTTCAAGGAGAATTTGAGATACTCCATAATCCATAAAAAAACTAACTAAACAACTGCGAACTACGAATTGAGACTTTATTCCTCATAAGAGGATACGTAGGCATATGACTTAAAATCGTGGCGAATTCTCCTAATTAAAAATTAAAATCCTATTTCCTAAAAATTGCAATTCTAAACCCTAGTATCCTTGTGAACAAAGTAGATGAGGGGTGCCTATCACCTTCCCTTCGTCTAAAGACGAGTCAACAACTTAGAATCTCTATCAAAATTAGGGTTATTCGTTATATTCTCTTCCTTATAATAAAATTAATGACAATGACTCTTATTTTCAAACCGGTTATAACAATTGGCGACTCTGCTGGGGACTCAATCCTACGGTTTAGAAACCTTTTCTTTTGTTTTAGGGTTTTTTAGGGTTTTTTTTATTCTTCTATTTTCACTTTATTTATTTATTTATTTATTGTTGTTTATTATTATATTTTCATCTTTTTTCATTTGCTGGTGGAATTTTATTTCAAAAAAATTTATTTTCAAAAAACCTTATAAAGAAGGTTCGTCTATTGGCCAAGGGGATACATCATCCCTATGAGTTTTTGTGACGACTTCTCCTACAGTCGGTGGAATTCCAAAAAAGAAATATGTCTCAAGAGATATTTTCTTAGGGGGTAGGACTTTGGAACGAAAACTATAACTTTTGTATAAACCCTAAACTAAAAACTCATGGTGAGACCTTTCACGACCTTAGAGACGAAAGTTTCGGTCTGCAAAGAGGTCCTACTTAAGAGAGGCCCTTGTGCCTTTCCCTCTAGTGTTATCCATGATACCCTTAAGGAAACCGCCTTATGGGGAGGGTAGAATATCTGTAGGCGAAAATTAGGAACCTACCATCTAAGGATACCTTTTATGAAATCACGTCACTAAGCCACACAATCATGCATTCATGCATCTTACATTTCACATATTCATTATTCTCCACTCTTTTTTGTCTGTCTTATTCACAATATTAAAAAAATAAGTCAAAGAATTTGGTGAGTGTCTTAAAAGTTAATGCTAGAGAGAACAACTTGTCTGTGTTAGTGTTGTCAAGCCAGATGTGACAAAGATAATAATCATCAAGGAGAAACTGCATGAAAGAGCCATGAAGATGTTAGTGCTTCCAATAGTTGCTTTTTTGGTTCAATATTTTTCAATATATGAATTGTATTCCCTTTTGAGGATGGTTATTATTAATGAAAATACTTTTGTTTCCATATTCGAACTGCGTATTCGTTTCAAGATACTAACCAATAAAAAGAAAAATCTAGAAAAAATATATAAAGGAACCCAACGTGAATAAGGCAAAGGTCAAAAACTCTTAGTATATTCATATGCATCTATACATTCGGAAACATTTCATTTCATAACTTCATACAAAAAACTTATCATTTTTCAAAAACATTCTCCAGTTAAAACATCGGTAAGAAAGCACCACCTCTCCGACTACCATATCAAACAAGAGCCCATCAAAAAAGAGTGATGGAACAAATCGAGGAGAATCAACCCGTATTCAAGGAAGATTTATAGTAGGTGAAAGGAAACATCAACTCGATGAAGGGAGATATGAGCGAAGTTTTTCTAGCCTTGAAGAACATCATTGAGAGGCAAGAACAAATTCCTAGGGTAGCTTTTGAAGAAGTTGCCCAGACTATTGGTGCATCGAGCGGTTACCAACCAAGAAGAGAACCAGAGCCAGGACCCCAAAAGTCAACTATGGCTCAACAAGAAGTCAAGCAAGTGGATACTGAAGGATTTGTCCCACCTCCATCAAAGGTAAGGGCATCTCATGCTTTGCAGATCCCGGTCAATAATACAGATAACTATGCAGATCTACAATACTGAGATCTTGATTTAGAAGGTGTCACTCAAACACACCAACCCAAAATTATTGAGAATCCCTTGGCGCTTAATCAATATAAATCTCTAGAAGAAAGGTTGAAAGCTGTGGAGGGTTACGATGCTTTCAATTTTGACACTCTTGAAATGGGTCTAGTCCCATATGTGGTGATCCCTCCAAAATTCAAAGTACCTGAATTTGGAAAATATAAAGGGATCACATGTCTGAGGAACCATCTACGCATGTGTTGCAGAAAGATTCATGCATATGCTCAGGATCAGAAGCTGATGATCCATTACTTCCAAGAAAGTTTGAGTGGGGAATCCTTAGATTGGTACATGCAATTAGAGCAGATTCACATCCAGGAATGGACGGATCTTTCTAATGCTTTCTTGAGATAGTACACGTATAACTTAGACATGGCGCCTAATTGTATGAAACTCCAAAACCTGTCTTAGAAGAAGGAGGAATATTTCAAAGAGTATGCTCGAAGATGGAGGGAAATGGCAGCTCGTGTACAACCACCACTCTTGGAGAAATAACTATTCGATATGTTCATGGGAACTTTGCAAGGGTTGTACTATGACAAAATGGTAGGAAGCGTCACTTCTGGATTTTGGAATTTGGTGACTATTTGTGAAAGGATTGAAGCTGGTATAAAAAGTGGGAATATACAAGGGGCATCATCCAGTATCCCTTATAATTCAAAAAGACATGTTCCTAACTTCTCAAAAAAGAAGGAAGGAAAAGTCAATGATGTAGCATCGCATCCAAGGGCACAACAGCCATTGTTAAGTCCAAAAGAACATCAACAGAACAAGTTTGAAAGGCCTCAGAGAAGATTTGATCCTCTCCCCATGCCGCATAATCAATTATTACAACACTTAATGAAAGCATCTTTGGTAGAGCTAAATCCTCTAGCTCCTTCGATTGGGGCACTCCCACCAAAGTACAATGCAAATTCCAAATGCAAATATCATGCCAACTCTCTGGGGCATACCATAGAAAAATGTTGGGCCTTCACACATAAGGTTCAAGATTTGTTGGATTCTCAGGATATCACTTTTGACAAACCGAACATCAAGACAAACCCCATGCCTCCGAATGGTGGGCCAACTATGAATGCAATTGAAGTGATCACTGACTTTGGGGAAGCCAGGAAGGTAAAGGCCTCGATAAACCTTTTGAAAGAGTATTTGTTGGAGTGTGGGTTCCTCTTGGAACACAATGAAGCTTTTAAGAAGACGTTATAAGAATTGGTGGATCAGGGGATACTCCAATTCAGGCGATACCCTAAAGAAGAATACATAGCTGCAATCGATGAGAGTGAAAATAATCCATTGGTAATTCCTTTCCAAGGGCCAAACCTTAATAAGAAGACTCTTGTGATTCCATGGGGAGAGTCAACAGAAGCATCAGTGGTGATGCCACGCCAGACTCTTAGGATTCAAGTAGTTCCAAAGACTATAATGGTGATTAGGGGGCCATCTCCTACCCCTTACGAAAGCAACAAAGCGGTACCTTGGAGTTATAATTCTACTGTATACGTCAATGGTTTAAAACAAGAATGTGAACTGTCAACAAGTCAAGGACCTACAATCATAAATATAGCGGGAACATGGGGAATGACTCGCAGTGGCCGAATCTATGGTCTTGACCCACAAAAGAAGAATGATGTTGTGGGTAAGGATAAGGGGAAAGATGTAATAGAGGCAAGTAAAGAATAAGAGCCTCCGAGCAAGAATTTTTCTGACCAAGAGGCGAAATAATTCCTGAAAATAATCAAGAGGAGTGATTATAGGGTGGTAGATCAGTTACACCAAACCCCAACCAAGATTTTAATAACCTCATTAATCCTTAACTAACAAGCACATTGAGACTCTCTATTGAAGGTTCTAAGTTATGCTCATGTTGCAGAAGATATTACACTAAATCAGTTTGACAATGTTGTAGCAAATCTGACATTTGGATCATATCTAGGTTTTAATGACAGTGAGTTTCCTCAACAAGGGAGAGCTCACAACAAGGAGTTGCATATTTATATTCAGATAGGTACCACAAGCCTGTCCAGAGTAATCATTAATACTGGTTCTTATCTCAATGTATTACCAAAATCCAGCTTGATGAAGCTAACATTGAATGGTGTTGTAATAAGGCCAAGTTCTACGATAGTCAAAGCTTTTGATGGTTCTCAAAGTACAATGTTTGGAGAAGTGGATCTTCCTGTTAAGATCGGCCCACATATGTTTTATATCACTTTTCAAGTGGTGGATATAGAACCAGCATATACATGTTTACTCGGAAGACCTTGGATTCATGCAGCAAGGTCTGTTACTTCAACTCTACACCAGAAATTGAAGTTCTTAATTGAAGGAAGATTTTTTATAATCGACGGTCAAAAGGACATCTTTGTAAATCACATAGAGTCCTACAGATATATCAGTGCTGATGAAGACTGTATAGACCTACCATTTCAAGTCTTGGAGGTTGCTTTGATGGTAACCCTACCAGTGGACAGAACTAAGAAACCTATTGTGACTTAGTGGAGAGACTTACAAACAACTGTGGAAGATGGTACCTCAAAAAGTTGGGGTAAACTTGTAGAGATACCTGAGAAGAAGAATCGTTTTGGTTTGGGCTACGAATCATCAAATGCTACCCTGAAAGGCAAGGAGAAGTTTCCTCATATCTAGGTGTGATCGGTGGAAATAAAACCGACTGTTTTTAAGCTGGTTTCGTGAAATGTCGCGGTAAGCAAGAGTCGCCACCGTCTTTTATGTTCTCCAACATGGAAAGGACAAAAGCACAACAAAATTCCTTCTTTGAGATTTCTCTCGGTTCGGGAGGTAGATTTATAGAAAGGGAAGGTGTTAGCACCCTTTCTATCCATGGTTATCCATGGGCTCTTAGGTACTTGCTCTTATGTTTTCAAAATTTGTTTGCTTTTCAAGTGTGTGTGGGTTTTGAAAAAGTTTCGTTTGAAAAATTTCTAAGTAACTCCTGTATCTGTCCTCAAGAGTGTGTGAAAAATTTGTTTGAAAACTTTTAGAAAGTGTGAGGTGTGAAAAGTTGTTTTTGTTTGTTTTGAAAAGAGCAAGTACTTAAGAGAAATCTACCTACTCTAAGGAATTAGGCTGTGTAAGAGTCCTTTAGATAGTGTCATCCCACCATTGAGAGGTAAGTAGCACCATCGCTGGAGTTATTCGGGTCAATTCGATTATCGGGACAGTGTGGTCACCGAAGCAATAGTAGGACACCTTAGTGGTAACCCTAATGTCCTAGATCCTTTTATCCGAGGCAACCGTTTCGAGGCAACTGGATCTTTTAGACAGAAGGGCGACCTCTAAGACATCCTATACTTGATAACCACGTTCGAGGCAACCAGTGAGGCGTACCCTAGGGGTGGCATGTGCTTGTGTATTGTTTTCATGTTATTGTTTATCTTGTACATGTTATTTGTGAGCTACAGATTGGTTTTATTTACATACATTCTTGCAGGCATATTAGCAGTTAGGAGTGCGGAAAATAAATTGGAGAAATGTAAATCTAGCTATTACAAGGCGCGGGTCTATACATCGCCAAAAACAAAAACCCGTTTTGGTAAATAAATGCGAGAAATTAAATAAAGCGGTAAAATTCCTATTTAACTATTACATATCTGGAGACAGTTACATAAATAATCAAAATAAATAAATGCGCGCGAGAATTAAATTGGAACGTCTTTAGGGTGTTGACCCCTTTTTTTTGAATAAGAATGAGATTTGCCTTTTTTTGTAATTAATGAAATTAAAACTAATAACTAATTAATTAATTAATTAAGAAAATGCTATTTTTGTGTTTTTGTGTTTTTAATGAAAATAAAGAGAAAATAAATAGAAATTAAAAGTTAGCAAAAACCTAATTCTAAATGGTTTTTATTTATTGTAAAAGAGTATTAAAGTTAATTAACTAAACTAATTTAATTTAATTTACATTTATTTACAAAATAAGTTAATAAATAATAAAATGTTCTTTTTTTTTTTGATTTTTTATGAAAAATATTAATTATGTTAATAATACTAATAATTAATAAAAAAATGAGTTATAAAAGAAAAGAAAAATAAAAAGATAAAAAAGGAATAACAAAACCAAGGGGGGTTTGGGCCAGATTGGAGGGTTTTGTTAGCAAGCTGAAGCCCATTTGCCTTCAAGCCACGTTGACTTCTTGGATCTGCTGAGCTGGCTTTGACTGAGAAGCATGGTGGTCATCCATCCCATGGCCATTAGATTGATCCTTGAGGCCACTTGGCGCCCTGGTATATGAGGTTTATGGTGCTCATCATTTGGAAACCTACACAAGAATGCATTAGAAAAAATAACATGGAATTATGGGGGGACCTGGGAATCGAACCCAGGTCCCAAGGATCATTTGCCAACACCTGTACCACTAGATCACTTATGCGCGTTTGTAAATAAGATGAGAAACAAATATAATATATGAAAAACAAGTCACATGCTGAAACTAAAAAAAAAGCGCGCGCCATTTGAATCAGCCAGTGGCAAGCTGACACGCCCTTCGTCTTCATCCTGTAACCTGCAAAACAAAAGCAGTTAGCGGGGGTTTTTAACCCCCACAACATGGAACTGCCAAGAATAGCGATTAGGCCCCTGAGCTATATAAAAAGGGCGCGAGGGTTGCAATGGGTTCGTCTTGTCATCTTGAGTTCAACCATGGGCATCATTGGTTCTGATTTTACTTGTGCTGTAAAGCCCTAATTTACAAACTCAAAAAACCCTAAAAGTCAATAATGGCAGATCATCATTCTGTACATGATAATTCAATTAAATGATATGAATGGCTTTGTATGGTTGCAAACAATATAAAACAAGCTTTAAATCGCACCAAATATTCATGAATCGTGCATTTTAATTTTGAAAAAAAATGGACAAACCGTGATCTGAAGTGAGTGATTCTTTGAGTGTTGGAGCGTGTTTATGATTGTAATAGGTTCTGGAGACTTCCAACAATGTGTTTGATCCTTTAAATCTCCTTGAAATGGCTTGTAAGGTAGAATTAGGATTTGACTTTTTTTGGTTTTTTTATGGAATTGGTTCTGGCCGTTTCAATGAACTCTAGGTCGTGTATGAGGCTTGTCACACTTGCATATGTATGTATGAATGAGAATCAGTCACATTAAGAGCCAATGATCCATTGCAATGATGTTTTTGGATTTCTTCATAACCACCATTAAAGCATTTCCCAATTTTGTTCAAATTTGAATTTTCATGCTTAAAATGGCCCTAGCACGAAATTGGTAGGTTGTTCATGACACATGAAAGCCATTCAAAACTCAAAGATACCATTTAATTAATTTTTTTGATTTTATTTGAATTTTATGGATTTAAAATGAATTAAATCAAATAAAATTAAATAAAAATAGAAAAATTAATGTTTAATCTTGAAATGAATCATGGGACACGTGGGTGACATGACAAGGCTGAATCAAGTGGAAAAAGTGGGCCCTTTTGTTAAAAATTGAAGTTTCAAGGATAGTTGACTTTTGCCATTTCACAAAAATTTCCCAACTTCTCCAATGCATATCTTGCTCAATTTGATCATATGAACATGTTCTTGGACATTTTGGAAAGGTCTTGAAGTCCTATAACCAATGCCTTTGGTCCCATGTCATTTGAATTTACCAATCTCAAGTTATGGTCTTTGACTTAAAATGCCTTTTTGTTGACTTTTGAAAATGACCTATAATGTTGAAATTGATAACTTTTTGTGAGAGCATTTATTGGACTTGGAATGTGAAGATGAGTTGTAGGAAATGTCATCCCCTTCAAAATGAGCATTGGATGGGATTTTTCTGATGAACCATGAAAAAGTTATGCCTTGGTCAAGTTACAGTTGACTTTTCAGCTGTCCAAAAATAGAAACTTTTGCATCTTGATGATTTTTGAGCCATGCTTGTGGAATCATGATCAAGACTTGATCAAATGATGATTGTGGTTTCAAAATAAGATGTTGACCAAAATTTTTGACTTTTGACTGCCAAATGACCATTTTGCCCCTGCAGTTGATTGTGAAGCAATTAAGGTTTTTGACTGTGCAACTTGACCTTGTGAGCCTTGAAACTTGACATGTAGGTTCTTGACAATGTATATGAGCATATGGGACTTGATTGAGCCCTTGAAAACCTCAACTTCCTTGCAAGAACCAAAACCCTAATTTTGACTGGCTTAGGAGGGTGTTTTGACTGTGCAACCCTTGAGTAGACTTGAGCAAATTGAGATGATGCTTGTCAAAACTTTGAAGAATATGGGAGGGAAAATTTTGAGGTACAACACTAGGAAACCTTCATTAACAAAGGAACGAAGCATGGCGGGAAAGTGGTGATGATATCTAACAAGATCAACACCAAGAGAGCATCTGACTTCATCCTTGAATATGCTCCACGCGAAGAGCTCAAGAATTGGACAACCGTGGAGATTCCAAAGATCTTTTTCTTTCCAAAGTGTTTTTTTTCTTGTTTTCGAAAGAACCTATGTTAAGCCCGAGGCATAGGGGTAGCTTGTAAGGGTCCCCCGATTTGCTTTAGACAGTATTCACAATTAATAAAAATTATATTTCAAATTCAATTAAGATCCATGTCTTTCTCTTGCATTTATCTCTTATATTTTAAAATGGAAAAACTTTTCTTCATATGCATTTTCCAAATTCACATACTAAAGTCGCACCAAAACATGATAAATATGCAGATGCCTAAAATCACCGATAACGTTACTGCTGCTATCTAATATAATTTTTATGCACCCATCAACCAAGCGGAAGAGGAAGATGATGAAGATCTTGAACTCTCTGAAGAATTGGCGAGGGAGATAGAGCAAAAAGCTGATAATATACAACCATACCAAGAATCCATTGAAACCATCAACCTTATCACATAGGAGGATCCCAAGGAGATCAAGATAAGGGTAACATTGGAGGAAAACATCAAAGAAAGACTGATCAAGTTGTTACACGAATAGGTGGATATATTTGCCCGGTCTTACAGAAATATGCCAAGATTAGATACATATATTGTGGTGCATAGAATACCTCTCAAGGAAGGTTGCTCTCCAGTTAGATAAAAGCTCAAAAGAACTCGTCCAGACATGTCTAGCAAGATTTGAGAAGAAGTCCTTAAACAATTTGATATAGGGTTCTTAGCGGTGGTAGATTATCCACCTTGGATAGCTAACGTCATGCCAGTACCCAAGAAGGACGGTAAAGTACGCATGTGCGTAGATTATCAAGATATGAATAAAGCAAGTCCCAAATAAAATTTCCCGTTACCGCATATAGATGTTTTAGTGGATAATACAACTCAAGCTTCAATATTCTCATTCATGGATGGTTTCTCAGGTTATAACCAAATCAAAATGGCACTCGAGGATATGGAAAATACTACTTTCATGACTCCTTGGGGCACTTTTTATTACAAGGTGATGCCTTTCAGTCTAAAGAATGCAGGGGAAACTTATCAACGAGCTATGGTCACACTATTTTCACTATATGATCTATAAAGAAATCGAGGTATACATAGATGATATGATTTCCAAATCTCATACAAAGGAAGATCACATTGTACATTTACAAAAGTTATTCGAACGTCTGCGAAAGTTCAAACTAAGGTTGAATTCGAACAAGTGTACATTTGGTGTCAGGTCAGGCAAGCTATTGAGTTTTATTGTAAGTCAATGCAGTATTAAGGTAGATCCTGACGAAGTGCATGTGCCACCAGCTCCTGTGAATGTCCTGAGTTATCTTTGGACATTTTTGATGTGTGGAATTGATATGATAGGAATGATCGAACCGAAAGCCTCCAACGGACACCAGTTCATACTAGTTGCCATTGATTACTTTACCAAGTGGGTGGAAGTTGCGTCTTTCACAAATGTGACAAGACAAGTGGTTACTCGGTTCATCAAGCAAAATTTTATATGCATATATGGGGTTCCTAGCATGATCATTACAAACAACAGGTCCAATTTTAACAACAAAATTATGAAGGAGTTATGCGATGACTTCAAGATCGAGCATCATAAGTTCTCACCATATCGACCCAAGATAAACGGGACCGTTGAAGCTGTCAATAAGAACATCAATAAAATCATTCAGAAAATGGTAAAGACATACAAATATTGGCATGAGATGTTTCTGTTTGCTCTACAAGCTATGGTACGTCCGTACATATATAAACATGTGCAAATCCTTTCTCTCTCGTATATGGCATGAAGGCAGTACTCCCTGTTGAAGTAGAGATTACGTCACTACGAATTCTAATGGAAACAAAGCTTGAAGAGTCAGAATGGGTTCAGATGCGACTTGATCTGCTTAACTTCATTGAAGATAAACATTTGACATCTTTGTGCCATGGTCAATTATACCAAAAGCAAATGAAGAAAGCATTTGATAAGAAGGTTCATCCTCGAGTGTTCAAAGAAGGAGATTTGGTACTCAAGAAGATTCTAGTACCACAAATTGATTCACGTGGTAAATGGACACCCAACTACGAAGGTCCGTATGTGGTAAAAACACTATTCTCGGGTGGTGGTCTTATCCTCATAATAATGGACAGAGAGGAACTGCCTCATCCGACAAACTTCGACGCAGTAAAAAAATACTACGTATAAAAAGCTCGCTAAGTTTGACCCCTAAAGTGGTGACTTAGGCAAAAAGGAGCGTCTCGGTGGATTGAAAATCCTAAAGGGAGATCCAGACAAAAATTAGGGGCATACACAAAAAAATTTCCCAGTGGATTGAAAATCCGAAAGGGCGGTACAGACAAAAGTTATGGATCTTATTCAAAAATAAAGAACAAAATGGCTGCAATCTAAGAACCACGACTACAACCACGAAGGAGAGGGATTGATCCAAATCATTTGACTAAGAATAAAATGGGATTGGAGCTATCAAAAGGACATTGGAGAAACAACAATATCAATTATCATTTTCATTACCATTTTCAATTTTTGTTAAACTTTCTAGAATTACCTATTTCTAGGAATTACATCTAGTACTCACGCCTATTTAGAGGCATATTTATCAATAAAATATTTACTTTTCAATCTTTCAATTGTGTTTTTTCTTGTTTTGGACTTGTTTGTAAAATATACTATGATTATTTCTTGTGAATACTGCGTTGAAATAATTTTGGGGATTTAACAAATAAAAAAGCATTTGATATAACATCAAAAAGAATTTTGGTTAGAAAAATATCAAAAGAAAATCCACGCCTACGTCCACGTCTACGCCTACATCTGCAACTACGTCCACACCTGCGTCTGTGATACAAATATCAAAATCTTGCTGACCCTTGTTCATTATATTCAAATCGAATCGAAAACACCACGACAACGCAACATACAATGTTGAGGGAGTTGGTGACACAAAACCAATGGTTTAAAAGGAGAGAACATTAAAAAATTCACAATAAACATTTGGTGCATATATAAATATTTGGGGCATATACAAATACTTAGTGCATATACATTTTGGATTCCATATCAGCTTAGGGCATTATGCATTGCATTGTCCGAACACATATTTGGTTAAAACGATAAACTTTCTTGAGGCTCATCATTGGATTATTTGATCCACAAAACAAACAAATACCTTGGTTGAGAACAGATACAACCTGTAAACTCTGATCTTATCTTTGGTCTAGTTATCTAAGATTTGATTACCAAAACACTCTTCAAATATCTATCCTCTAGGTTGTGGTAGATATGTGAATTCTTAGGATTACGTTGTTCATCCTCTAGGTCGTGATGAATACGTAAGACTACCTTCGTGTCACTTATCCTCTAGGACGTGATAAACACACAAACTTTTCAATCATCTATCCTCTAGGTCGTGGTAGATGTGCGAATCGTAAGGTTTATGTTATTCATTCTCTAGGTCGTAATGAATACATAAGTATCTTCGTGTCGTTTATCCTCTAGGTCGTGATAAATGCACAAAATTTTCAAATATCTATCCCCTAGGTTGTGATAGGTATGTAAATTTCCAGGGTTATACTATTCATCCTCTAGGTCGTGATGAATACATAAGCCTATCCATGTGTCATTTATCTTCTAGGTCGTGATAATTGCACATGCTTATCCTCGTATTGTTTACTCTCTAGTTTGTAGTAAACATAACGAAATCTGCGATATAATTCATTGTGTTAGTCTCTATATGGAAATGTATTATCAAGCTCTGTTTTATTCATCCCCTAGGCTGTGATGGATAGACAAAATCTGCACTAAGATTACTATGTTAGTCTCGAAGCGTTAGTAAGTTGATTTTAAAACTTGTGTTATTTACCTCCTAGGTTACGATAAATATCCAAAGTCTACGATCTCTTTTCTAGGTATTGGTGAGTTATCCGCGTCGTCATATCTAGGTCAATCATACTCTCTGTCCAAACTCTGGTAGGATGATGCATCATCATCTTTGCATATTTTTCCGCACACTTGGGAATACTGTACAGTGTATCCTTATAATATTTGGTCCAAATTTTGGGGTCTTCTATTATTTAATAACCCTTCGATCCGAAAGTGTGAAACTTCGTATACTCGCATGCTTCAATCGCAAAGTAATTAAATAGGGGCAAGTGTCATACCCCAAATTTGTCCGCCTCGGTGCTACAGTCAAAATTATTTTCAAAATTTGATTTTAAAATTCTTTTAGTTCGTTTAAACTAACATTCTTTGATTTTTTATAAATATTCATTTTTAAATTATTTTTCTTATTTAAAAATATAAATAATAATTTATTTGTATTTTTTAAAATAACAAATATTTGCTCGTCTTCATATACTTTCAATTGTGTTTTTATTTTAAATAAGCAACATAGTACAATTGGTAAGGAAGTAGAACTTGTAAGCATTATTAAAAAGTCACAAAAATATTGCATTATTAATTTAATTTTCATTTTTTTATTTATCATTTTTTTTTTCATTTAAACAATAGTTTTATGAATTTTATAGTAAAAAATCTAAATAAAGAAAATTTTAATTTTGATTTGTTATTTTTAGCATTAACTTTGTGAGCAAGCAAATTAACTTAGGAAACATCCAATCTAATTAAATAAAAATATTTGAAATCTAGAATTAATTTTGGGGCTTTAATTATTTTATTCAATTATTGAATCAATTTAATTTATTTCCTATTTTAATTAACCTAATTTTCTAGTATAAATATAACTAATTTCTACATATTAAAGAGGATGCCGTTTTTTTACACAATTCCGTTACATCCAATTGCTATCTCTCTCCACGTTTTGATTTCACAGTGAAGAAACAAAACCAACTTACCTCATAAATTCATATCAATACATAAAATAAAGTTCATACACCACTATTTTCAACAACACCGACAATCTGCAGGTTATTCAATCGAAAATCGAAGGGGATGAGAAAAAGTTGTGACAAAGAAAACGAAAGAATAGAAGAAGAAGAAGTTGAGATCTGAGTTTCAAATTCTGAAACTCTAGATCTGTGTCCGCCATCGCCTACAAGCCCTTCAATCTTCATCCGCCGCGCCTCTATCATTTTCATTGTCTCCATCTCTCATACCTGCAAATAGAAAGAAGAAAAGCGAGATCACCGAAGAGATCAAGCATCGGAACGAACGAAAAATATATCGAAGGTAATCTCAAAACTTAGCTTAGGGTTTCTAAATGTTGATCTTTGATGTAATTTGGGTTTAAGGTGGAGATTGCCGCCGCTTCAGGTCGCCACCTCCCAGATTCACTTCCTAACTAAAGGACACACCCCGTGCTATTTGGGCTCAAATTTTTTTTTGGGCCTAATATCTTTCCAATACACCCAAATTCTAATATTTACACCCCCACACTTGAATTAATTAATTTTATTATTAATTTTTCTTAACATTATTTTTTTTCTTATTTTATTTAATTTATTTAATTACCATACGATTTTTAACATTTGCATTAAATGTGTTTTTGCATTTAAAATCATTAATAAGTAATTAGTGCATTCTTATTTAAAATATCTAACGTATTTTTAAGTAATTATTCATTAATCTTTCTTAAAAACACTAACCTTTTTTTAATTACATTAAATATTTTTCTCATGTATTAAAATATATTTTCTCATATTGCATAATATATTCGAAAACATCTATCCAATCAAAAACTAACTTTTTCTTACTAACATAATTCAAACTTATATATTTTCAAAAATGATTATGAAAATTTCTTTTATCGATTGCGAACTTCGTCTATAAATTCCGCTATTCACACACTCAGACTTGGTTCAAGGAGAATTTGAGATATTTCCATATTTCATAAAAAAAACTAATCAAACAACTGCAGACTACAAATTGAGACTTTGATTTCTTATGAGAGGATACGACTTAAAATCGTGGCGAGTTTCCCTAATTAAAAATTAAAACCCAATTTTCTAAAAATTACAATTCTAAACTCTAATATCCTTATTAACAAGGTAGATGACGAATGTTTAACACCTTCAATTCGTCTAAAGACAAGTCAACAACTTAGAATCTCTATCAAAATTAAGATTACCCGTTATATTTTCTTTTTTAAGATAAAAATTAATAGTAGAGACTCTTATTTTCAAACAGATTATAACAGTCAGTAATATTTAATACTAAATAAATCTGATTGAAATAATGTAACAAAATATCTAATATATCCTTAGAATCTTAAAAATTAAGATATTCAATCATAGAATTATACGTGACATTTTCATATATTTTATATTTTATAATTTATTGATCTAGTTAAAGACACAAGTTAAATATATTATAATTAAAAATTTAATTTGAATAAAATAATATTTGAAATTTTATAAAATTGAATGTTCTCATTTTAAGTGAATATTTATATAAATAGTTCATTATTTTATGTCTTTAGACTAGAGCGCATGTTACGCTTGACCATTTTTTATAATAATTCATTTATATTAATTAATAAATAAATAATAGTGTTAATGATTAAACTTTAAATTAATCATTATGATTTATTTAATTTAACTAACACATGTCAGTTGTACATTATTCATCTAATTTACTTGAAACATGGACATTAAGTATCAATAATAATTTTAAAAGTTAATACTTTTTTGAAAGTTAAATAAAAGATTTGGAATGTTTTTTAACGTTAATTATATTTTTAAAAAAAACACAAATAACTATGTTTTAGAAAAAATCATATAAATAACTATAATTATGTTTTCAAGAAAAATAAATTAAAGAGGAGGTACTATTTAAATTGACGTGTCTTATATAATTTTCAAACTTTTTCAATTAACTATAAATTTTCTTGTAAATTTAATATTATACAAGTAAATCTGCAGTAAAAGTCAAATCTGTAGAGAAATAAAAAAAATTGAAAACAAATTTAAGAGATGGTTAAGCGCCATCTTACTTGACGTCTCTTTTAAAAAAAATCAATGCATGCGCCATCTGAAATGACTGCTGTATTATAATGTTTTTTAAAACATAGTCATTTACGTAAATTTCTTCGAAACATAATTATTTATTTATTTTTTTAAAAACATAATTATTGTTTAAAAAATTCAAAAATTTGCATAAAAACAATATATTTTAAAGATAAAATCTCTTCGTATAAACTTTTTAAACAATATCATTAAAGCATGTTCTAGTGTAATTTAAGTTAATTATTTATTTAGTGACCAACACTAAATTGAAACCATGATTGTCACATGAGTGTTTACGAACCTAATCAATATTTGTTGTTGAGATAAGTACAGACACTAGTGGAATGTGATATGATCTGTCAAGTGTCAAGCACCAAATATTAGTAGATGTTTGATTGGTTTTCAGGTCCCCACATATGAGATCATTGACCTAAAGTCTACATAATTTCCAAACCTTTTTAATACTCTTTTTGTTATCTTGTCGGTTTACATATACAAACAAATTCCTTTATGGAGGATGATGGATTTTTTTTATTGGTAGACACACTAAATTAAGAAAAAAATGTCATGTTGATTAAAAAAAGTTTAAAGATGTCAATCCTCTATATAAGTTAGAAAGTTTATAGTTTTTATCAATGTATTTTTTAAAATAATTTTTTAGTTATTTTTTATATGAATCCAAATGTTGTTTTGTTTTAAAAATAGTTATGTGACAGAATGTTTTGACACTTGACATTAGTGATGTAGTTTTTATTGGTGTTTTCAGTAAATTAAATTATAAATTTTTGTTCACTTAATGAATTAAACTTGAAAATGTTCTATAGACAATTTGCGTAGAAAGTTTGAGAAAATATGTGTTTGTTTGAAAGTTTGATGTTTGTATGGACAAGTGAAAAGATTGTTCAAAGTAATGTGTAGAATTGCATACAAAGATAAAATAAATCAAGAAAATAGTAAACAACAATCAAGTAAAATGCTAAAATTAAAGGTGAGACATATATTCATATATTTCTCACAAACTCTTATCTTTGTAACTTGGATGTGTGAATTCTATAGAGGATAACTATGAAAATTGTGAATCCTTATTACATGAATGAAATCAACTTATATATTAAACTTTATTAACTGTCAATAACAGTCAACTCTTCAGCGTTCAACACGTACATTATTACACCGAGTTTTGTTCTCTTCCTTGCTTCCACATGTCTTCAACTCTTGAACTCTACAAACTACTATCCATGTCGACAAATTCCCATCCCATGATTGCTTCTATCGAAGACATCTTCAAGTCTTCTAATTACGCCTGTCGAATATGCCAAATCACTTCAAACCTTTTCGAGATTCTGAATATGTTTTGAAGAAAGAGTGATCCTAATCTTGTGGATATGCTCATGAGATTTCTCCAAACCATGCTTAGTGTGTTTCTAGGTCATCTAATCCTTAAAATCACGAATATATTAATTCCAAATAATCTAATAGGCGAGTCGAACTCACCGCCTCAGTAAAAGTAATCAAAACACCGAAACTATAGTTAGCTCATTTTACACCTAGCAATCTCATACATTTATATCACACTTTCATGTCGAAATGCTAAACTGAAATTCACAGTTTAACAAATCTCCCCCCCCCCAAAAAAAAATGTCAATTTTGATCATGTTTACATAATGGAAGAAAGTGGCATTTTTAATAAACTCTCAACACTGTTCAAAATAGTCAGCATATGTCATCGTCATCATGAGCACTTTCACTAAACTGTCACGTCAAGAACGTATATGCAAACTGTCATCATGATTATGATTTCCTAGGCCATCATGGGTGACAAGAATGAACCACTTTTAAAAATAATTAACTAGTTTTAATTCAAATAGTAGTGGGTTTTAATTTAGAGGGGGAAACTGAAAAGTCTCACTTTAAACTCTGTATATAGACCCTCATTTGCTTCCTCTTCTTCTTCTTTGCCGCTTCTTATTCTCTGAACCATAAGAGTTCTCGTTTTTCTGCAACCTTCACCACTATTTCTTCTTCTCAAGTTCTAACAACATTGGCTTCCTCTAGTATGAAAAAACAACTTCCAGTTCCATATGCTTATGATCTTCAAGGACCCATAATCAATAATCGTAGATACGTTCATGAACCTCCAATTGAGAAAAAAAATCCCTCATTTGGGCTTCCCATGTATTATCCCTTTTACTTTCTCAGGTAATGTTCATGCGTTCTTGGGTCCATTTCTCAATTCCTCTGCAAAACCTGATAAGTTAAAGAAAACTTTTCCTTGCTTGCGTTGTTGTAAATCTCGTGCATTTGAGGACATGATCTATGTATTAGGTTTTATCGATTCACCCCACTGTGTCTTTCGTTCTTCTCCTACCATCAACAATGAGGCTTGTATCAATTGGTTAGATAAAGTAGAAAAGAAGAAATAACAATTCTAGAAAGACCAAGGTATATTTAACTTGATCCAATTGTCAAGAAATGGCCCCAAATATAACACCAATATGCTCATTTCATCCTTTTAATTTTTGGAAGACTCGACCGATACCTTTCACCTTCGTTGTGGAATCATAACTGTAACACCCTAAATTCTAGATTAATTATTTATTTAATTAATTTAGCGTGAATATATGAGTCATTGTGAAATATTTGATGTATATGATATTTTTGTGTCTTTATGTGAGTCCTCGTGGTGATTTGTGATGTTTCGATGAATATGAAGTATACTATGATGTCGAGATGAATATGATGTCTAAAATGATTATTTCTGTGGTGTAGGAGAGATAATAAGAGATGTTTATAATTTAAATAATTAGTTGGAATTATTTAGATTTAATAGTAATTATTTAGAATTGTTTGGATTAAATAAATAGAATAATATTATTAGATAGAGGCCATGAGGGCAATGTGGTAATAAGGTGAAATAAGTGAGGATAAGATGGGAAGAACATATTAAGGGTCCAAGGGTTAAGTGAGACAAAATATATTTGGGATTTTAAATACACTCATTCTGTACGATAGTTTTTGGGAGAAGAGGCAGAGGCAGAGCTAGGGTATAAAGAGGCAAAGAGGAATTGTAGAACACAAAGAGGGATTAGAAGCTAGCAATAATCTTAAGGTAAGGGGAGTTTTATCATTGTTATTATAATCGATCTAAGATCTAGATAAATGTAGGATGTGTTGGGTTTTGGTGATTTGATGATTGTGTTACAATTGATGAATTTGTGTTGGAATGGGTGAAAATACTTTGTTGAATTGCCACGAGTTTGTGTTGAAATATATGAGGATTGAGATTGTTTTGGTGCAAAATCACAAGAATTAGGATTGGTTTTTATGTAGGAAATCACAACAGGAAACCCCTGTTCGCGCAGAATCGTTGGGCGATGATGGTGTTGCTAGACCGCCGCCAGGCAAAAATAGAAGCGACGAGGGGCGGAAAAGAATAAATTTGTTGGAGTGTGTCTGTTGTACCCCAAAATTTTCTCTCTCATTTATCAAGACTTTTCTCACAAGACTTCTTTGACTCAAGACAAGATTAGGGTTTGGTCAGCTCAAGACATCTCACCTTGCACTGATAACCCAAAATTAGGGTTTGAATTTGCACAAGGATTTTTGGATCACCAATGCTTAATTTCACTTTCATACATCATTTTGGACCCCTAAGATTGCTCATGTTAAGTTTCAAGCCTTGAACCACATTTTTGATCAGTCAATTGGACAGTTGACCTAAAAATCAGCTGTATTGGGGAAAAAGTCAACCATGGCCAATTTATAGTCAAACTTCAAAATTTTTTATCCACATCAACATTTTAGACTCATATGTACCATTTGATCAAGTTTGGATTACAACTCCTCAAGAAATTTGATCAAATCATCAAAAGGGCAAAATGGTCAAAATTAGGGTTTTGACTGAGGAAGGGCAATTTTTGATTTTTTAACCTAGCAATTGACAAATTGAGTTCAAGCATGATTTCAAGGATTAAATGGCATCATCTTGACTTAATTACATAGTTCAAAACATCTCAAGTTCATTGGATTGACAAATGAAATTTGCAGTCAACTGATCAAAAGTCAACTGTACACTGAAAAGTCAAACTTTGACTTTTTGGTCAAAATCAAGTGCCAAGGGTCATAATTCATCAAGATATGTCAAAATGTGAAACTTGTTGACCAAGAAAACCAAATTTGAAAATTAGGGTTTGAATTTGAAAATTTTCATAACTTAGAATTTTTTCTAAGTATAAAAATTTGCTTATTTTTTCTCAACTTTTCACCACTTTTTCACCATGATGCATTTTGATTCAAGGAAAGTCCCCAACACGAAAGTTGTAGATACCCATGAAATCTACAACTTTGCTTGACAAACTTTTCCCTAAAGATGCTAGGATCTCAAGTTATGAATTTGTGAATACATGGTCATGAACTTCTTAACTTAGTAAAATTTTGCCCTAATATAAGCAGGTTTTGGACCCAACTTCATGGCAAGTTTTCACCTAGTTCCAAGAGGTATCTCCAAATGTATTTCAAAGATGGATTATAGATCACATTGCAAGCTTTCCAAAATGTCTAAGAACTCTCAAAGATCATTTTTGAGTAGGAAGAATCGAAGAGGGGAAGTTGGAATTTTCTCCCTTTTTGTTCAAGCCATTTTCATGAAGAATCAAGTTGCAAACCAAACCTATGCTGGCTATTTCATGCTTTACAGGTCCTAAACTTGCTATAAACTCCTTAATTAAATGCATACTCAGTTGACAAAGCCTTTATCTTTGCTTTTGAACTTTTACACAACTTGTAATTCCATTTTGGGCAAAAAGGCTCCATTGCCATTTTCATAAAGAAGCACTTTTGCAAACTTGTCAACTTGGAGCTTTGAACCTGTCCCCTTGGTACAAGCAAACCACACAGGTCTCAAGAAACTTGTACAAACTCATATCAACCCTAAAGCAAGCTGGTACAAGCATGTGGGTTTGGTCTTGTCACTTTGCTTCAAGTACAAGAAAAGTTGTCAAAAGGCTAGGTGTGATGCAGTGGGAGAACTGACTTGAGGTTTTGCGTTTGTGTTTGCAAATGTTGTGGTTTAGCAAGAGTCGCCACTGACTTTTATTTTATCCAAAAGGAAAGGTAAAAAGCACAGGAAAGACCTTTGAGATTGTTTTTGAGTTCGGGGGGTAGATTATGAAAAGGGAAGGTGCTAGCACCCTTTTCATCCATGGTTTTCCATGGGCTCTTAGTTACTTGTTTTAGATCACTTGCTTTGCTTTTCCAATTGTTTGAAATGGTGCTTTGTGTGGTTTTGAAAGTATTTTGAAAAGAGGTCTTTGTTTAGGCAATCTTTGTAATGATTCTTGTTTGTAAGAATGTATACAAAGATGTTTGTCTTTTGAAAAATGTTTCAATGTTTTGAAAGTTGTTTGGAAATTGTTTTTGGAAATGTGTGTGTGTTTGTTTGAAAATAGCAAGGATTGATTGAAAGAGATCAAGTAACTAGAAGCTATCTACCTACTAAAAAGTCTTTCTTGTACATTTTTATTCCTTTGACATTGTTGACCTACTATTGTTTTAGTAGACAACCCTATCTTTGGATGTTAAACGGGACGGGCGCGGGTCATCGTATGACCATGATAACAATATTGGAAAGTATCTTTAGCAAGTTTTGAGGGACCAAGATCATTTTGTTTTTAGGCAACCAAGATAGCGTCATCGAGGGACTATGATCTTTTGTTTTGTTTTGTTTTGCCAAGATACCTAGCATGCATACCATGGCCATTTTGTTTAGGCAACCAAGTGGGTGAAACCCTAGAGGTGTTTGTGTGCAATGTGTTGTCATTTTTCATGCATTTTTGTCTTGTATTAGGTCATGCCATTTGTTTGATTTTTGTCTTATCATACAAACCTTAATTTACTAAACATGTATATAATGCGATAAATTACGTAAAGTAATTCTAAGCTATTACAACAATATTATGGGAGGGGGGATACAAGTTTTGAATAGGGATATTTGCACAAAATAAAACCCTAGTTTACTATTACAACCCAATTGAATTTATTCTAAAAATAAATAAATAAACAATTATTTAAATATGCAATAATATGTATTTATGCAAAAAATGTTTTGTAATTGTTTTATGTATAAGAAAAATAAATTATTAAGTCCTAAAAATAAGAAAAAAATAATATTATTATTTTTAAAAGGGGAAACCCTAAATTTTGATTTTAAAAGAAAATATGTTTTCTATTATTATTTTATTCATTTATGTACAAGAAAAATAATAGTAATAATAATAATATATACAAATATTAAAAAATAAATATGTATGAAAAATAAATATTTGATGTGTATAAAATAATAAAAAAAAAATTTAAGTATTTTTTTTTATTATTTACAAGTTTATTTAAGAAAATAAATTCTATAAACCTAATAAACCATTTTTATGCCAAAAAAAAAAAATAAAAACATAAAATGCAAAAAATTAAGAAAATATTTTTGGATTTTTTAATGTTCAGAAAAGAAATAATAAAGTCAGAAATATAAGTTTTGCAAGAAAATACAAAAAATATAAAAAATATGCAAAGGGGGGTGCAGAAGTAAAATGGGGTGTGTGGAAAGTGAAAGGCCCAAGGCGCCAGGCCCAGAACACCATCATCCCTGTCCTTCGTCCCTGCACGCGTTTCTGAGCTTGATTCTGTAACTCTCTATTCTTTGCACAAAAACAAAATCTTGCAACATAAAACTTGTAGCATTTTTGATCACGATTCCAATGATATAAGATTTGAAACCTAACTCTAAGAAACCAGGGAGAATTTTAATGGCCCTAATTTCTGACCTAGTTTTTTCAGCATGTTCAACAACCAAATACTCTTAGCTCAGTTAATATAAATAAAAACTATACATATGTACAACTTAAGCAAGTTAAGGACTACATTTTTGCTTCACAAATCGTGACCTAAGGATGCGTAAATAAGGAGATAGAACTTTGAAAAATACCTTGTTCAGTTGAGTTTGGATATGGCAATGTGGGAACTTTGAGTGAGGCCTGAAGATCTTGTGAGCTTCCTTGAAGTTCCCTCAAGCTTCTCCAATGCTCAGCTGGCCTTGTAGATGCTTGAATCTCCCTGCACGAGTCAACCTGCAACCTTGTAAAATGAAAATGGTGAAGTGTGAAACAGGGCACACAGTTGCAAGACAAGGGCCTGGATAGCTTGTATGTGATGTAGGGAAGATGTTTCAAGGGTTGAAAGGAAAAACGCACGAGCCAATTTTGAAATGGCTCGAGTTCTGCAGATGATGCCCTGTTTGGGCAGAAACTTGGGTTTTTTTGTGTTTGAGAGTGTTTTGAATGTTGTGAATTCGTGTCTTAGGCTTGTTACAAGGTTCTGAGGTTGTTTCAAATGATGCTAAGACTTCTCTTTATCAGATGCCCAAGCTTCCTTGACTTTTGCAAGTTTGCTTGCTTTTGAAGAAAGTTGGAAGTGACAATGCAAAAGCTTGTACTTGCTAGCTTATGGACTGCATAAAGTTGGTACAAGTTGCCTGGTAACTGTGGATCTTGTTTTCAACAAAAGATCAGGTCCATGGCTCAAGAAATGTAAAGTTGGAAAAAGCAAGCTTTATGAAAATGGTATTGAAAACTTTATGCCATAAATGGATTAATTCTTTGTGCAAAGCTTCATAGGTCAGAATAAAGCCAATATCCAATGTGTTAGAATTAAATTTTGGAGTGTATAAGGGATTAAGACCCGTAATACCAAGTACAAGCATGTTTGAAACTGATTTGCAACTTGTAACATTGTGAAAATGCCTTGAACAAAAGTGATAAATTGCTATTTTCCCTTCTTCGATTCTCCCTAACCACAAATGATCTTGGAGAGTTCTTGGACATTTTGGAAAGCTTGTAACATTATCTACAGTCCATATTTGAAATGAATTTTGATATTCCTCTTGGAACTAGGTGAAAAATGTCCATGAAGTTAGGTCAAAATCCTGCCTAAATTAGGGCAAAGTTTCACTAAGTTAAAAAGTTTATGGACCCCTATTCACAAAATCATAACTTGATATCCAAGCATCTTTTGGGAACACTTTGTGAATCAAAGTTGTAGATTTCATAGAGGACTACAGCTTTCATGTTGGAAGTTTTCTTTGAATCCAATTTCATCATGGTGAAAAAGTTGTGGAAAGTTGGGAAAAAAATAAGAAATTTCTATAACTTAGAAAAATTCTAAGTTATGAAAAATTTCAAATTAAAACCCTAATTTTAAATTTTAGGTTTCTTGGTCAACAAGTTTCACATTTTGACATATCTTGATGAATTATGACCCTTGGCACTTGATTTTGACCAAAAAGTCAAAGTTTGACTTTTCAGTGTACAGTTGGTTTTTGATCAGTTAATTGCAAAATTCATCTGTCAATCCTATGCATTTGAGATCTTTTGAACTATGTGATTAGGTCAAGATGATGCTATTGAGTCCTTGGAATCATGCTTGAACCCAATTGGTCATTGGCTGGGTTAAAAATCAGAAATTGCCCTTTCTCAATCAAAACCCTAATTTTGACCATTTTGCCCTTTTGATGATCTGATCAAATTTCTTGAGGAGTTATGATCCAAACTTGATCAAATGGTACATAGGAGCCTAGAATGTTTTCGGGGATAAAAAATTATGAAGTTTGACTGTAAATTGGCCATGGTTGACTTTTTACCCAATACAGTTGATTTTTAGGTCAACTGTCCAATTGACTGGGCAAAAATGTGATTCAAGGCTTGAAACTTGGTATGAGAAATCTTAGGGGTCCAAGATGGTGTATGAAAGTCACATGAAGCATTGATGGTCCAAAATTCCTTATGCAAACTCAAACCCTAATTTCAGGTCAACAAAGCAAGGAGATGTCTTGAGCTGAGCAAACCCTAATCATGTTTGGAGTCCAAGAAGTCTTGTGAGAAAAATATTGATAATATGAGAGGGTAAATTTTGGGGTACAACATCTGCCCCTGTTCAATCTTCTTGAACCTGAAGAGTTAGATTGGCGAGTTTGCCGTTCGTGACTCGAAGGTAAAAGATGATTGGACACTAGAGTGCCCGTAAATTTGCACTCGTCAAAATGTAGCTGAAGGAATGGGCTTAAATATGCCATTCGGAGATGTGCTAGAATCTTGTTGGAGATGGGCTTAAAGATGCCATCCAAGAATGTTTGTTGAGTTGCAAGTTGTAAGTCAGGAGAATAAGTATCAGAATAGTATCCGCGTCTAGAACGTATCTGAACTGTATCGGGAGACTGAATCTGAATGAGCAAAGGAATAGAATCCATGTCTGGAGCGTATCCAAGTTGTATCTGAATGTTGAATCTGAATAAGCAATAGAATAACATCCGTGTCTGGAGCGTCTCTGAGCTGAGGAAAATCAGAATAAGTGACAGAATGGCAACCGTGTCTGGAACATATCTGGACCGAAATCTGAATAAGAGATCTGAATAAGTGACAAAATGGCTTCTGTGTCTGGAGTGCATCTGAACTATATCTTGACCTTGAATTCTGAATGAGTAATAGAATGACTTCCTTGTCTGGAGTGTATCCGTACTGTATCTGAATCGGAGACTGAAATAAGGGTCAGAATGACATCCGTGTCTGGTGCGTATCTGAACCTAGAATCTGAATAAGTGACAGAATGACTTCCACGTCTGGAGTGTATCTGAACTGTATCTGATAGTTAAAATTTGAATAAATAGCAGAATGACTTCCTTGTCTGGAGTGTATCTGTATTGTATCATGAAATCTGAATCTGAATGAGCAACATAATGACTTCCTTGTCTGGAGTGTATCTGTACTGTATCACGATTGTATACCGTTAACGGTAGCTTGTTAATCTTATCCTGAGAAAGGTAAAATGTTAGCTGAAACACAAAGTTATGTTGCATGAAATGCATGATGCAATATATGTGTTTTATCAATGTTTATGATATATGAATGTAATGTATGCGCATGTAAGCTGATTTGCTGTCTTGCTGAGGAAAATAAATCCTTTACCGCCGGGGATAACAAAAACCCTTGAATTCTGCCTGGAAAAATAAATCCTTGGCTACTGAGGATAAGAAAATCCTGGGCGACTACTGGAGATTAAAAATCCTTGACAACTTCTGTGGGGATGTGAGGATCCTTCATGTCTTGAAGTTGGAGTGTTGACAGAATCTGTTGTGAGAGTAATGCCAAACTGCTTGAGAAATCTGCTTGGGGAGTCCAGAGAACTTTGATGACTTCTACTGGGGATTACACAACGGGGATCCTTACTCGGCTGGGGAATAGGGAAAACTCGAATGGCTTCTGCGGGGAATTAAGAATGAGAATCTTCATTCTGTTGGGGAGCAATGAAAACTTTGGTGACTTCACTGGGGAATTGAGAATGTGAATCTTCATTCTGTTAGGGAGCCATAAAACCTTGGTGACTTCATGCTGGGGAGTAATGAAGACTCTGTGGGGAAGAGTTTACTGCTGGGAGTAAGTTCAGGAGTTTTCAGTTGTCTGCCACTCTATTGGGAAGTTATCCTAGGTTGGGGAGAGATAAAAGTTAACTGTTATCTGGTTGATTTCCAGGCTTCAAGATAATTTGCTGGGGAAATTGGATGGTTTCCGTTGGGGATAGATAGTTTGAAGTTTTGACTTGACTGGGGATGAAGGTTTTAGCTCTGCTGGGGAATCTGTAACTCAAAGTTTTTGCTCCGCTGGGGATTGGGAGTTTGAAGTTTTAACTCTGATGGTGGATTAAGGGTTTGAAATTATAACTCCGCTGGGGATCTGTATTTCAAAGTTTTAGCTCCGCTAGGGATCTAGATGATGTACTGTAGGGGATTGCTTCTGGAATAGCCTAAAGACATTTTCCTATCCTTTCAGTCTGCCAGTAATTGTTCTTTTCCATCCTGTTTATTTGTAAACAGTAATTGTGTTCAAATGCATATGTTCATCAATGAATCATTGGACGCTTTTGCAAATAAAAACACGAGTGTAAAAAGAAAAAGGCAAATAGTTTTTGTACTTTGAAAAAGACATATTTGTATTTACTTTGAGTAAGTGTTTTGTACAAAGGAGACAGACGTCCTAGTAAGAGGATGGTGTCATAAAAGTAAGAAAATTTTATACAAAGAAAGATAGCTATGTGTGTAAAAAAATCCCATGGGGTTCCCATTCCGCTATAGCCTTCGTATCTCTGAATATCTTGTCCATCCGTTGCTTCGTCCGAAGATGATTGAATTGATCAGAAGCTCAGAGTTTGTCAATGAAGAGATTGTCCTCAAAGTGATCCGACGAGACATAGTCATACGCTTTAATTCCCTAACTTTTTCCTGGACCGCCCTTTCGGGTTTTCAGTCCACCGGAAACCCTTTTTTGCCCAAGTCGCCCTTTTGGGTTTTCAACTTGCCGGGTGTACAATTTTTTTTATTTATCCCTAATTTTTGCCTAAACCGTCCTTTCGGGTTTTCGATTCACCGGGATGCCCTTTTTTTGCCTAGGTGTGTCAACCTAGCGGGTCGTTTATGCGTAGTATCTTTTGACTATGTCTGCGTTCGCAGGGTGCGGCAGATCATCACCGTCCATGGTGGTTAAGATCATTGCCCCACCAGAAAAGATGTTCTTGATCACAAATGGTCCTTCATAGGTAGGAGTCCATTTGCCCCTGGGATCACTTTGCGGCAAGATAATGCGCTTGATCACTAGATCCCCAACTTGATATGTCTGGCGTCTGACTTTCTTGTTGAAAGCCTTGATCATCCGTTTTTGATACGTCTGACCGTGGAAAACAACAGTAAGTCTCTTCTCGTCAATTAAGTTCAACTGATCAAGTCGGGTTTGAATCCAATCGTCTTCACTCAAACCAGCATCCTTCATGATTCTCAAGGAGGGAATCTGAACTTCGATAGGTAAAATAGCCTCCATGCCATATACCAAGGAATATGGTGTTTCCCTAGTTGATGTGCGTGCCATGGTACGGTACCCGTGAAGAGCAAACAGTAGCATTTCATGCCAGTCCTTGTAGGTGACTGTCATCTTTTGTATGATCTTCTTGATATTTTTGTTCATAGCTTCGACAACACCGTTCATCTTTGGTCGATAGGGAGATGAATTATGATGTTGAATCTTGAACTGCTCGCACAAAGCGGTGATCATAGTATTGTTAAGGTTTGTACCATTGTCAGTGATGATCCTTTCAGGGATACCGTACCGGCAAATAAGGTTCTGCTTAATGAAGCGGGCAACCACATTCTTTGTAACGGATGCGAAAGAAGCTGCTTCGACCCACTTGGTGAAATAGTCAATGGCCACCAGGATGAAACGGTGTCCATTGGATGATGTAGGCTTGATCTCTCCAATCATGTCGATTCCCCACATAGCGAATGGCCAAGGAGCTGTTAATACATTTAGAGGAACTGGAGGCACATGCACTTTGTCTGCATAGATTTGACATTTATGGCATGTTCGGGAATGTTGATAACAGTCAGCTTCCATGGTAGAACATTAATAGTCTGCCCGTAGAATCTTCTTAGCCATCATATGCCCGCTAGAGTGAGTGCCGAAGGTGCCCTCATGCAATTCAACCATGATATTTTCAGATTCAGCTTTGTCCACACAACGAAGCAGAATAGAATCATGATTGCGCTTGTACAAGATGCCATTGCTCAAGAAGAACTTAGCTGAGAATCTCCTTAAGAACTTTTTGTCGTTGACTGAAGCTCCTTCAGGGTATTCTAGAGCCTTGAGATACCTTTTGACTTCATGAAACCACGGCTGGTCCACTACTTCTTCGGTATTAATCTCGTGACAATGTGCCGGTTCGTCCATCCGTTCAATGGTAATTTGGGGAGCCTCATTATCCCAGTTAAGTTTAAACATGGATGACATTGTAGCTAGAGCATCTGTTAGCTGATTTTCTTCACGCGGGAAGTGCGGAAGTGGAAATTCATCTTTAGGGCTGACCCTGTTTAAGTTTCTGTAATCCACGCACATTCTGTCTTTGCCGTCCTTCTTAGGCACGGGCACAATGTTAGCAACCCATTATGGATAGGAAGTAGCAGCCAAAAATTCAGCATTGAACTGCTTTATAACTTCTGCTTTGATCTTCTAGGACATGTCAGGTCTCATACAGCGGACCTTTTGTTTAACTGGTGGAAAGTCTTCTCTTATGGGTAAACGGTGAACCACAATGTCTGTATCAAGTCCCGACATGTCTTCGTATGACCAGGCGAAGATCTCAACATAACCATGCAATAGCTGAATTAGGCGTTCCTTGACACTCGGCTCTAGATTGACACCTATCTTAATTTCATTTTTATCTTCCTCAGTTCCCAAGTTGATTGTATCCAACTGCTCCTCATGAGGCTGAATTGCTCTTTCCTCTTGCTGTAGTAGTCTGGCCAATTCCCCTGGCACCTCACAATCTTCCTCACCTTCGTATTCGGCTTGGTGGATCAGATCTTCAGAGTTACTGAAGGCTATAGCAGTATCGTTACCCATGGGTTCCGGAATGGAAGGGTACCTGCATTTGTGAGTGTGGGTGTGTGTAAGGGCATAGCCATCTTAAAACAACAAAATGTAAAAGAAAGACAATGAGCATAAAGTGTTTAAATATGAAAAGCGTTCATGATTCATTAAAATGACATATGAAATGAAAATAAGAACCCTTACAAATGGACCTACGTGCCTTGGGTAAGACACAAGGTTGAAAAAGTAAGAATTGTTTGTGAATTATTACAGTCCAACAGAAACGGAAAAGATAAATTACTGATTTATGAAAGTAATCAGAACAAAGTCTTTTGCTTCCCAGTTGCACAGTCCTCCGTCAACAGTAGGGAAAATCCAGTCTTCCAAGTTGCCCTCTTCTTCACTGTCCTCTAGTGCATTAACCCCTCGGTGACTGATCTTCATAGGTGGCCCTCCGGCACGGGAGCGGCGCACAACCTTCTTACCAGTCGAAGTGAACCTCAGGCCAAATTTGTCTGATTTGAAAGGAAAGTCTGGAAGCTGCCCCCAGATTGTGGATCCGCCTTCTTCCATAACTGTCCTAGCATCCTTGAGAGATGACATCCGAGGCGGAGGTCTTGTGATCACAGGAGTTGAGGACAATGTCTTGGTCACCGCTATCTCTTCAGAGACTTCTTTGAAGTGTTGGAAAGGGGTCTCTATAAATTCTCCATCTAATTCCACATAACGGAAGGAATTAAGATGATTGATCATGTATTCCTCTTCGCCATGAACAGTTATAATTTTCCCCTGGACAGGGTACTTGAGCTTTTGATGCAGAGTAGAAGTGACAACTCCAACATGGTGGATCCAAGGTCTTCCCAACAGGAAATAATAGGAAGGACGGATGTCCATCACGTAAAATGTCGAATTGAACGTCTGGATACCCATCTTGATCGGGATGTCCACCTCCCCGTGGAACATCCTCTTAGAACCATCAAAGGCTCTGACAATGATGTTGCTGGGTTTCAGGGTTAAGCCTTCACAATCCAACCTATCCAAGGCTTTCTTTGGTAAGACATTTAGAGACGACCCAGTATCAACCAAAACATGAGCTAGGGTGGTTCCCCTACACTCCACCGAGACATGTAGTGCATCATTATGCTTTCTCCCTTTGGAGGTCAAGTCTGCATCGGAGAATCCTAGACCATTGTCAACTGTTAAACTAGCCACACATTCCTGGAATTGATCAGCGGAGGTTTCTTGTGGCACGTAGGCCGTCTTCAAAAACTTGATCAAAGCTTTAGCATGTGCCTCAGAGCACAACAACAAGGCTAACATAGATATTTTGGAGGGGGTCTTCCCCAATTGTTCAACAACATTATAATCACTTTTCTTAATGATCCTCAGAATTTCTTCTAACTCTTTCTGGGATGTATCAGGAATGACTAGTGATTGAGCCTTCGTCAAGACAGGTGTGATACGGTGGGAGAACTGACTTGAGGTTTTGCGTTTGTATTCACACTTGTTCGGTTTAGCAAGAGTCGCCACCGACTTTTTATTTTATCCTAAAGGAAAGGTTAAAAAGAACAAGAAAAACCTTTGAGATGTTTTCGTGGGTTCGGGGGGTAGATTATGAAAAGGGAAGGTGATAGCACCCTTTTCATCCATGGTTATCCATGGGCTCTTAGTTACTTGTTTTAGATCACTTGCCTTTGATTTTCAATTGCTTGAAATGGTGGTGTGTGTGTGTGTTTTTGAAAATGTTTTGAAAAAGATGCCTTGTCTAGGCAACCGTTGTAACAATTCTTTACTCGAATGTTTTACAAAGGTGTTTGTCTTTTCGAAAAGATGTTTCAAAGTTTTTGAAAGTTGTTTTTGAAAGTTGTGTTGTGAAGTGTGTTTTGAAAGTAGGCAAGTGTGTTTTGTAAGTTTGATCAAGTAACTAAGAGTTGTCTACCCTTTTGTACTCAAAGGTCTTTCTCATGT
Organism: Vicia faba; assembly: GCA_948472305.1. Classification (NCBI taxonomy): domain Eukaryota; kingdom Viridiplantae; phylum Streptophyta; class Magnoliopsida; order Fabales; family Fabaceae; genus Vicia; species Vicia faba. Next base: position 945,069,742 of record OX451735.1, read on the forward strand.
TTTAACCCTTTTAACAGTATTGTTCCACCATTGTATTTAGTGGACAATCTTGTGTTAGGATGTTAACGGGACAGGCGCGGGTCATCGTATGGACCATGAATGCAATGGTGCCAAGTGTCTTTGGCAATTTTTGCTTGAAGGGACTTGATCATTTTTTAGGCAACTTGAGAAAGCGTCATCGAGGGACTATGGTCGTTTGAATTGTTTTTGTTTTGCCAAAGAAACTCAACATGCAAACATGGCCCATTTTTGAAGGCAACAAGTGGAGGAACCCTAAGGGTGCAAGTGTGAATCGTGTATTGATTGTCATGCATTTATCTTTTATTAGGTTATCTAACGGTTGATTTTGAATCTTCGCATGCAAACCCTAATTACTGTACAGTATATAGAAAGCAATAAATTGCGGGAATTTAAAGTCTAAGCTATTACAAATAAGTATCCGGGGATGGGGGTACAAGTGTTTACAAATGGGGATGAGACTTATCAGGATAGTAGTGTCCAAATGTATTTACAATCAAATCGAATCGCATTCTCAATGTAAATATAGCAATGTATAAGAATAAAAGCAGTGTATCAAAAGTATTTGTGAAAGTGTATGTGATTATTTACAAGTGATGCAAGATGTTAACTTAATGCGAAATTAAATAAGTATTTATTCTTTTTTGTGTTTTTGTTGATTATGTACAAAAGTTTTAAAGAAAAGAAAAATGTTTAAGAAATTCTATTTTTATGTATTTTAGTTAATATTTTTTACGTAAACAACAAAAAGGTTTTAATAATAAAAAAATGTTTAAACTTAATACATCTAAGATTTACATATTTTTAAGTATAATAAAAATATTGTTAAAATAAGTATAATAAAAATATTGTTAAAATAAATTTATTATTAATATATTATTTATTTAACAAAGAAAAGAATTAAGTTATAAAAAAGGTGTTGGCTAATAAAAAAAAAGGGTTATATGGGCTTAAGGGGAAAGCTGGGCCCAAAATGACAAAATAACAAAAAAAAATGAGAAGAGAAACATGGGGTGCACGCCAGTTTGCATTGGGCTTTAGGGATTTTTGTGGGGCAAGGCCCAGACGGTGTCACAACATTTTGTAAGGGTTTTCAATGTTTTGTTTCATTTAGGGTTACAGAGTTACAGGCTTAGAGCGGCGCCGCTTCCACCTTTGTCCTCTTTGTCTCCTTGAGCCATGGATTCTGACCTCCTCCCTTTGCCTCAGTTACCAGACGCCTTCTTCCATCTTCCCTCTCTTCACGTTTGTATCCAGGCGATGTTTGTAAGGTAATGACCTCACAGTTCTGTCCGTCTTATGCTTTAGGGTTTCAAGCTTTGCATGTTTTATTTGTTCTGATTCTTTTGTATTATTATTTGCTTCTTGTGAGGTGTGAAAAGAAAAAGGAAGAGATACTACCTTTGGGGTTTGTTGCTTGGAGAGGAGGAGATGTGGACTTGGAGGCGTGTCTCAGGCAGCTGAAGGCGAGGGAGTGTGATGCTGGCTTTGCTTTTCCTGGTATTTGTATTTTTGCCTTTGGTTTTATGATGATATCCCTGAAAACCCTAGCTTGATCACTTCTTTTCCTCTCTTTTGCTTGCTTCTGTATGATGATGATGCTTGAATATGAGTATGTTTTCTTGGACCCTGTGATGAGCCTAGCTCTGAGGGTTTGGATTTGTTTGATTCTGAGCTTGCCTTGAGCTTTGATTGCTAACCTTGTGATGAATTTATTCTGAGGGTTTAGGGATTTGTTTGATTCTGAGATGCCTGATATGCTTGTTGGTATTGATATGTTGATGTTTCTTACTTCTGAATACTTGGTTGTTGAAATGTTGATGTTGTTGAACCTTGTTGTTATTGACCCTATGATGAGATTGCTCTGAGGGTGTTGGGATTCTGCTTTGAGTTGGTTATTTGGAATGGCTTGAGACAGGTTTGTGTTTGACAGGCTGATTGAAGTTTGTTTTTTTTGAAACTAACAGTTTGACAGGTTTGTGGCCATTTCTGGTTTGAAAGCTTAAGGTTTAGGCTTCAGGCTTGAAGTTCTTGACACATGTTTTGAAAGGCTTTTATTGTTTTTGGCTTCTGTTTGTTTACTAGTTTGGTACAGGCTTGTATGGCTCGAAACAGGCTTGGGAGTTGCTTCAAGGCTTTTCTAGTTTTTTGTATATGGTTTATGCTGTATTGGTATAGACTTTGTGTTTTGTATATGGCTTGTGTTTGAAGCAGGTTTGAGATAGTTTGTTTGTGTTGGAGGCAGTTTGCAATGTTTGAGCAATGTTACAGTTTGTGTGAACTTGTTTTTTGTGATATTCTGCCTCTTCTTCGTTCTGTTCTGAACTGTTTGTTTTATATCCTTTAAGCCTAAGCCTGTAAGCCTCTTCTCTCTCTCTTTTCTCTCTCCACAGAAAAAACATATTATATTGTTTAAATCTGTACTCTCTGAAAAAGGGTTGGCTGGAAAGTGATGTACATTTGAAATGTTGCTTTCAATTGTTTTGCTCTGCATATCTCTTTTCCAGATTTCCTGCATATCTCTTGACAGCTTTTTGTACTTTCTTTGGACAACTTTTGACAGTTTAGTTGACATTGGACTTGGTTAGGCATTTTTAAGTTTGCGATTTGTGACTTAGTTTGGAATTTTGAACTATGCAGCTTTGTATTTGGCATATTCAGTAGCTTTGTGCATTTTGACATTTTTGTTGACACTTTGCAAATTTGAAACTATGCAGCCTTGTACATTTAATTAATTCCAATGCTTGTAAACACTTTCTATCCCTCTTTGTGAACCAAGAGTATTTCTTGTGATTTGCAGAGAGGGTGAACAATTGATTCCAGCCAATCACTTTTAATGATGAGTTTTAAAATATCTATCTGCCTTTGTTTTTATTTCATCTGCATTTGACTTCTTTCTTTTTCTTTGTTTTTGCAGATGAAAATCAATTGAGCAATGGGGAGCAGCAATAGAAGATGAAGACTTAGGAAAATTAGGATGCAATTTTATTTTACTTTTAATCATTGTGATAAATATTATTATAAATACTTGTAAATAATTACTGTATTTAAATAACACTTGTACACATAATTAAAAATAAATAAAAGTCTTTTTATTGTCAGATATCTCTTTTATTTCAACTGTCTATTTAATTATTTAAGCTTTCTTGAATTAAAATAACTGGAAGTAGATCCAATTATTCTAACTTAGATAAAATAAATAATTAACAAACACTATAGTCTTGCAATCAATAATAAACCCGGCGTCCCAATTAAACATAAGCAATGCACAGTTAATCAAACAAACGTCCACATGTCTTTTCTCTTATTGATTATACCAAACATTGCAAGTTCTCAATTCAAATGCCTTTGCTCATATCCCAGAGTAAATTGGAAATAACTATAGAATTAATTCTTTCTGAGAATGCGCACACAAACCCTAGTTCTTAATTTATTGTCAAAGAAACGTTCGCCTGATCAAACCCTGAGCCAAACTCAACCAAACCCTAATAATCTGCTTGAACTGTTCCAGAGTCCATGAAAACCCTAAATTGGATAGACTGATAAGAAAAAGTCTGCTTGACTGATTCTTGAGCCAATCTGAAAAGTCAGGAAAAGCCCGAAGCGGTGATTTCTTGTGGAAAAATAGGAGGGTAAATTTTGGGGTACAACAACAGGCTCCTCTTGAACATTCTTTCCTTTCTTCTCAGCAGCGGAAACAGGGATGGGAATTGTATTGTCATTGTTGGCGGGTACACTTGCAGGTACAATTACTGGTATAGGTGTAATCTTCTGAATGGCCGCGGGTCCAAAGACTGTTGTTGGAGGAGAAATCTCTAGAGAAAAGATCCTTCCACTACGGGTAACTTTGCTTGTTCCGACAATGTTACTGATGTCAGGATTATCTTCCTCAGAGCTTTCTTCTTCAATGGTCTGTTCAATCTGTTTGACACCATGGTAGTAGATTTCTCCACCATAGTTCCATGGTACCATTTTGTCTGATTTGTATGTGGTTGGTCTGGGCATTGTCATCTTCAGCAGAGTAGTCACTGGAGCAGATGTAATCCTAACGGGTTTTTTAGGAACTCTAGAAGGATTGGCGTATATGGTTATTATTGAAACTTCAGGAGCTGGAATGGGTGATACAAGAGCTCTCTTAAACAAAACTTCCTTGTTATCAATCAATTGTTGGATTCCTTTCTTCAATAGAGGACAATCAAATGGGGAGGACAGGCAAGCATGGAAATCTTGGTCACAACCTGGGAACACCCCATCTTTCAACAGATTCAGCTTGATGGTTAAGAGAGGAGTTAACAGTTCATCCACAGTAGAAACAAACAGATCTTCTTCCACAGCGCTGGCATTATGTCCATGCCTAGGCATTGGTGCGAAGATAACATTCGGCTTTCAGGAGCTTCAAATTCAACTTCCTTAGCGTCAATTAGATCTTGAATCTTATTCTTCAGGGCCCAAAAATTGTTGGTGTCGTGCCCTAGACTTTCTGAGTGGTACGCGCATCTGGCGTTGGGATGGTAATATGGAGATGAAGTGTTAGGGTTTTTAGGGGCCTCTTTTAGCATGACCAGATTCAACTTTAAGAGATGGGGTAGGACTTGAGCAGGAGTCATGTTTATCTTGGTAAATTGCCTTACAGGCCTTTCCACCCTTTGCTGGTTATTTCTCGACTGGTCATTTCTCGGCTGGTTGTTTCTCGGCTGGTCTGAGGCAGACTTTTGAATCATAACGGCCCCCACTGTTGTTCGTATTTCAATTCTTCCCTGATTTCTCTGGGCATAGACATCAGACACTTCCTTCTTTCCAGTGAAGGGCTTTTTTGCAGTAGTTGAGGCAGATGCATCTTTCTGAATTTTCTCGCTTCTAATACTGGCTTCCACCCTTTCGCCAGTTAGAATCAACTCAGTGAAACCTACAGAGGAGCTTCCAATCAGGTGATTAAAGAAAGGACCTGACAGAGTCCCCAAGAACATGTCCACTAGCTCTCTTTCAGATAAAGGTGGTTGCACCCTTCCGGCCAAATCCCTCCATTTTTGGGCGTAGTCTTTGAAACCCTCATTGGTAGCCATAGCCATACTCTGTAGCTGAGTATGGGTTGGCGCCAAGTCGGTGTTATATTGATACTGTTTATAGAATGCGGCTGCCAAATCTTCCCAATTATGGACATCTGCTCTCTCCAACTGGTAGAACCAATCCAGTTGCGTCCTCGACAAACTATCTTAGAAAAAGTTGACCCACAGGTCTTTGTCAGAAGAATATGGTTGAATTTTCCTGACATAAGATCGTAGGTGCATCTTGGGACAAGACACCCCATCGTACTTAGAAAACATAGGTACTTTAATCTTAAGAGGGATTACAATTCCAGAAACCAACCCTAACTCCTCAAAATCCAGCCCCGGTACTCTCTGTATCTCCATAGCAGCTAGACTTTCTTCCAGGTTTTTGTATTTGTCATCGGCCGGAGGGTATTGCTGTTCAAAATAGTCCTCATCTTCTTCTTCTTCTTCTTCCTTAGAATCAGATGGTACTATCATTTCTTTTCCCTTTCTTAGCCCTTCATCAGATGTTGAGGGGAATTCCAAAGTCCGTCTGGCTTGTCCTTCAAACCTTCTGCCCATGATAACTACACCGGCCCGCTTATTTTTCCCCCCTCTTTTTCTTTCTCTAGAAGAGTCTTGAGCTCCTCCTGCCCCTTAGCCAAGGTCAGAAGTAATTGTTGAAATTGTGAATTCTGAGCTTGCAAATCTTTGACCGTTTGTTCAATATCCATCTTGCTGAAATAAACAGCAGAGAGATGAGGAATTTTGGTGTGAAGACTTGTTTATGCATATGATGAATGATATGTATTCATATAATGCTTTCAAGGATTCCGAAATTCAAATTTGTTTTAAACAAAAAAGGAACACACGTCATATTAATAAGATAGAATTTGTTAGTACATCAATTCCCCATGGGCAGAATAATACAAAATTCTAAGGTAAAAAGACGTTGCGCATCCTCTTTGGTGCAATGTAGGTGTTGAGAGTCAGCTCTTCATGAAGTTGACGAGTGAGTCACAAGACCTTCTTCTCGCTTGCATAGAATTGGGCTTTGAAAGTATTGCTCTCTCCCTTGAGCTGTATCCAACTCCTTTATAGATCTTCGAGTGATGTTTGCATGTCAGGATGTAGGAGGGTGTATGGAACCTCTCATTCCATAATAGGCTCTATAATCACTGGGAGAATGGATGGGTAAGGCATCATAAGACTTTGGGCGCAGGTTCGTACCCACTTGAGGTAAGGCTCAAGATGGATGGAATTCTTGTGTCCCAAGGTCTTACTGTCCACCTTGTTGGGCATCCTCCAAGCTCGGATGAATCTTTGACGGAGTCCTTGGTTGTCGTTGTCATAGTCGAAAACCAAACATTGAATCAGCATGTCATGTGGGCCATCCCTTCGGGAAATACCCAAACTGTCTCAGAGCCAAGCAGGGGTTGTAGGTGATGCCTCCCTTAGTGCCAAGTAGAGGGACATTATGGAATTCCCCACAACGATCAATGATAATGACATTCTCTCTGGATCGAGAACACCAATGAATAACTGAATGTGTAAGGGTCATTAACCGTTGTGACCACCTCAGACCTTGCTCATTCTTCAAAACTGATTGGGGAAGATGAGAAATAAACCATCTTTCCAGTAGAGGAGTGCAACACATGAGAACACCTTTTTTCCTCATTGTACGAGTGTGAAAAGAATGGAGGATATCCCCAAGCAAAGTAGGCACCGGGTTGCGAGCCATGAAGATTTTGACAGCACTCACATCTATAAGTTGGTCATGGTTAGGGAACAAGACCATCCCATAGATGAGAAGAGCTACAATCTCCTCAAAATCTTGTAAGTCCAATGAATTCCAGCAGCTTTGGGCCTTCTCAAATAAGAACTTTGACAAGAAACCTTTGACACCACTTCTAGTTTCCCAATGTGTTGTGACATCAAATGAGTGCAAGTGTAAGGCTTGAGCAATCTCCTCTGGTTTTGGATCTCTTTCCGTACCGTTGAAGGGTAGTTGATTGAGAACAGGAATCCTCAAGAGTTGAGAAAATTCCTCCAAAGTAGGCACAGGTTGGTAGTCAGGAAAGGTGAAGCAGTGATGCAAAGGGTCAAAGAACTGGAAGAGAACTTTCAGCATATCCTCTTTAGTGTTGGTGGTGACCAAGTTGAGTAGACGACCATGTCTCTCGGTGAATGGAGAATTCTCAGGAATCCTTGAAGCTAGCTCCTTGAGTTGTGGAGGGATTCTTACAAGGTTGATTTGGACAGTTTTCCTGCGAAGTGAATCCATTTCCTACAAAACAGGAACAAAGATGAAAATCCAAAATCCTTGAAATGGTTAGTGGATGCATATGATGCTTCATGATGTCCATGATGTTATGCACAAGTATATATGTACAACAATTCACACAAGTTCCTAGTTTAGGCTTGCATGGGGTTTCATAGGTAAGTACCCTCTTGAAGTTTAGTTGGCTCAACCTGTCCTAGAAATAGTAACCGGGTTCGAAGGAGCTCAATATCACTGGATTGTTTCCTTGTTCATTGTTTCAATTCAGCCTCTTTACTGGCGACCGAAATATTCCAAGGAACCAACCTTCAATGAGTGTAGTATCGAGTATCTACCAACTTCGGACTGCACCAAAGCCGGTCATCTCACTACATCCTAAAAGGCCAAGTTGGTCAAGTAAAGGTTCTAAAAGTCCATTAGTTCATGACATCACTCAGCGGCCCCGTATTCTCTTGATTGACTCAAAGGCTACCGGTACCCACAAATATGTCGCACTAATATAGCTATTGCTTAGACCATGTCGGTATACCCTGCATAGTTTCGACAACGTATTTCTATTTACCTATGAATGTTTCCCAAATCCGGGTAGAGGATTCAAACCCAAACAATAGAACCAAAGTGTAAAGAAAACAAGTCAAGCAATATAAGCATGTAAAGGTGATCTAAAACCCCAAGGTAACCCCACTTTTAGAATATTCCCCAGCAGAGTCGCCAGTTCTGTGATGCGGTGGGAGAACTGACTTGAGGTTTTGCGTTTGTGTTCACAAATGTTGCGGTTTAGCAAGAGTCGCCACCGACTTTTATTTTATCCAAAAGGAAAGGTAAAAAGCACAGGAAAGACCTTTGAGATTGTTTTTGAGTTCGGGGGGTAGATTATGAAAAGGGAAGGTGCTAGCACCCTTTTCATCCATGGTTTTCCATGGGCTCTTAGTTACTTGTTTTAGATCACTTGCTTTGCTTTTCCAATTGTTTAAAATGGTGCTTTGTGTGGTTTTGAAAGTATTTTGAAAAGAGGCCTTTGTTTAGGAAATCTTTGTAATGATTCTTGTTTGTAAGAATGTATACAAAGATGTTTGTCTTTTGAAAAATGTTTCAATATTTTGAAAGTTGTTTGGAAATTGTTTTTGGAAATGTGTGTGTGTTTGAAAATAGCAAGGATTTTTTGAAAGAGATCAAGTAACTAGAAGCTATCTACCTACTCAAAAGTCTTTCTTGTACATTTTTATTCCTTTGACATTGTTGACCTACTATTGTTTTAGTAGACAACCCTATCTTTGGATGTTAAATGGGACAGGCGTGGGTCATCGTATGACCATGATAACAATATTGCCAAGTATCTTTAGCAAGTTTTGAGGGACCAAGATCATTTTGTTTTTAGGAAAAAAGATAGCGTCATCGAGGGACTATGATCTTTTGTTTTGTTTTGTTTTGCCAAGATACCTAGCATGCATACCATGGCCATTTTGTTTGTGTGCAATGTGTTGTCATTTTTCATACATTTTTGTCTTGTATTAGGTCATGCCATTTGTTTGATTTTTGTCTTATCATACAAACCTTAATTTACTAAACATGTATATAATGCGATAAATTGCGTAAAGTAAATCTAAGCTATTACAACAATATTATGGGAGGGGGGATACAAGTTTTGAATAGGGATATTTGCACAAAATAAAACCCTAGTTTACTATTACAACCCAATTGAATTTATTGTACAAATAAATAAATAAACAATTATTTAAATATGCAATAATATGTATTTATGCAAAAAATGTTTTGCAATTGTTTTATGTATAAGAAAAATAAATTATTTAAGTCCTAAAAATAAGAAAAAAAAAATTATTACTTTTAAAAGGGGAAACCCTAAATTTTTATTTTAAAAGAAAATATGTTTTCTATTATTATTTTATTCATTTATGTACAAGAAAAATAATAATAATAACAATAATAATATATACAAATATTAAAAAATAAATATGTATGAAAAATAAATATTTAATGTGTATAAAATAATAAATAAAAAAATTTATGTTTTTTTATTTATTATTTACAAGTTTATTTAAGAAAATAAATTCTATAAACCTAATAAACTATTTTTATGCCAAAAAAATAATAAAAATAAAAACATAAAATGCAAAAAATTAAGAAAATATTTTTGGGATTTTTTAATGTTCAGAAAACAATAATACAGTCAGAAATATAAATTTTGCAAGAAAATACAAAAAATATAAAAAATATGCAAAGGGGGGTGTAGAAGTAAAATGGGGGGTGTGGAAAGAGAAAGGCCCAAAGCGCCAGGCCCAGAACACCATCATCCCTGTCCTTCGTCCCTGCGCGTGTTTTTGAGCTTGATTCTGTAACTCTCTATTCTTTGCACAAAAATAAAATCTTGCAACATAAAACTTGTAGCATTTTTGATCACGATTCCAATGATATAAGATTTGAAACCTAACTCTAAGAAACCAGGGAGAATTTTAATGGCCCTAATTTCTGACCTAGTTTTTTCAGCATGTTCAACAACCAAATACTCTTAGCTCAGTTAATATAAATAAAAACTATGCATATGTACAACTTAAGCAAGTTAATGACTACATTTTTGCTTCACAAATCGTGACCTAAGGATGCCTAAATAAGGAGATAAAACTTTGAAAAATACCTTGTTCAGTTGAGTTTGGATATGGCAATGTGGGAACTTTGAGTGAGGCCTGAAGATCTTGTGAGCTTCCTTGAAGTTCCCTCAAGCTTCTCCAATGCTCAGTTGGCCTTGTAGATGCTTGAATCTCCCTGCACGAGTCAACCTGCAACCTTGCAAAATGAAAATGGTGAAGTGTGAAACAGGGTACACAATTGCAAGACAAGGGCCTGGATAGCTTGGATGTGATGTAGGGAAGATGTTTCAAGGGTTGAAAGGCAAAACGCACGAGCCAATTTTGAAATGGCTTGAGTTTTGCAGATGATGCCCTGTTTGGGAAAGAACTTGGTTTTTTTTGTGTTTGAGAGTGTTTTGAATGTTGTGAATTCGTGTCTTAGGTTTGTTACAAGGTTCTAAGGTTGTTTCAAATGATGCTAAGACTTCTCTTTATCAGATGCCCAAGCTTCCTTGACTTTTGCAAGTTTGCTTGCTTTTGAAGAAAGTTGGAAGTGACAATGCAAAAGCTTGTACTTGCTAGCTTATGGACTGCATAGAGTTGGTACAAGTTGCCTGATAACTATGGATATTGTTTGCAACAATATATCAGGTCCATGGCTCAAGAAATGTAAAGTTGGAAAAAGCAAGCTTTATGAAAATGATATTGAGAACTTTATGCCATAAATGGATTAATTCTTTGTGCAAAGCTCCATAGGTCAGAATAAAGAAAATATCCAATGTGTTAGCATTCAATTTTTGAGTGTAGAAGGGATTAGGACATGTAATACCAAGTATAAGCATGTTTGAAACTGATTTGCAACTTGTAACTTTGTGAAAATGCCTTGAACAAAAGTGATAAATTGCCATTTTCCCTTCTTCGATTCTCCCTAACCACAAATGATCTTAGAGAGTTCTTGGAAATTTTGGAAAGCTTGTAACATGATCTACAATCCATCTTTGTAATGCATTTTGAGATTCCTCTTGGAACTAGGTGAAAAATGTCCATGAAGTTATGGACCCCTATTCACAAAATCATAACTTGAGATCCAAGCATCTTTTGGGAAAACTTTGTGAATTAAAGTTGTAGATTTCATGGAGGATTACAACTTTCATGTTGGAAGTTTTCTTTGAATCCAATTGCATCATGGTGAAAAAGTTGTGGAAAGGTGGGAAAAAGTAAGAAATTTCCATAACTTAGAAAAATTCTAAGTTATGAAAAATTTCAAATTAAAACCCTAATTTTCAATTTTAGGTTTCTTGGTCAACAGGTTTCACATTTTGATATATCTTGATGAATTATGACCCTTGGCACTTGATTTTGACCAAAAAGTCAAAGTTTTACTTTTCAGTGTACAATTGATTTTTGATCAGTTGACTGCAAAATTATCTGTCAATCCTTGCATTTGAGATCTTTTGAACTATCTGATTAGGTCAATATGATGCTATTGAGTCCTTGGAATCATGCTTGAACCCAATTGGTTATTGGCTAGGTTAAAAATCATAAATTTCTCTTTCTCAATCAAAACCTTAATTTTGACCATTTTGCCCTTTTGATGATTTGATCAAATTTCTTGAGGAGTTGTGATCCAAACTTGATAAAATGGTACATAGGAGCCTAGAATGTTGTTGGGGATAAAAAATTATGATGTTTGACTGTAAATTGGCCATGGTTGACTTTTCCCCCAATACAGCTGATTTTTAGGTCAACTGTCCAATTGACTGGGCAAAAATGTGATTCAAGGCTTGAAACTTGGTATGCGCAATCTTAGGGGTACAAGATGGTGTATGAAAGTCACATGAAGCATTGATGGTCCAAAATTCCTTGTGCAAACTCAAACCCTAATTTCAGGTCAACAGTGCAAGAAAATGTCTTGAGCCGAGCAAACCCTAATCCTGTCTGGAGTCCAAGAAGTCTTGTGAGAAAAATCTTGATAATATGAGAGGGAAAATTTTGGGGTACAACACCAGGGATTGTACAACTGATAGAGAGCCGACTTTGGATCATTTCTATACTAATATGCAAATAATGTACAACACATAACACGCCTGGCTTGGACCTGAAACTCTCTAGAACTGAAAAACACCAAAAAACTGCCTAAGCATACAGTTTCTGCACAAACTCATCCAACTCCTATTTGACTCGTGCGTTTTGTGTTTAACTCATCCAAACATCTTACATATTAGATATCAAACACATCCAAGCCATCATCCATGTTCTGTAACCTCTGTTTCACCATCTGCCATTGTTAACTTTGAAGCTTACAGTTGGACTTGGTCAGGGAGTTCTAGCCATCTTCAGAGCAAGGTAAGAGTTGGAATAGTTTCAGGGAAGCTCAAGAAAGCTCAAGCAATCATCAGGCCTCCTTTAAAGTCCCTACATTTCCATACACGATTCCAGCTGAAGGAGGTATTTTTTTCAAACTCTATCTCCTTATACAGGCAACCTCAAGCCACGATTTGTGAATAAAAAATGTAGCTCTCATCATAACGAAGCTGTACATATCACTATATTGCATTTATATTACTTGTGCTAAGAGAATTTAGAGTTTGAAATCTCTGAAAATTTTAGGTCACGATTTAGGGATTTCAAAATTCTCTTTGATCTTTGATAGTTAGGTCACATAATTTATATGGTTGGAATCGTGAGCTCAAATGCCACATTTTTCATGTTATAAGTTTTCATTTTTATGCAAGCATGAGGAAGTCACAGGTTGAATGACAAAAGCGTGAAGAAGAGGAAGACAGGACAGGGATGAAGTTGTTTGGGCTTTTTGTTTTTTGCTAAACACTACCACTGTTTTGCTATTACACCCCCTGCTAACTCTTTCATTTTTTATTTTTTTTATTTTTATATTTAATACATTTATTTATTTTTCTTAATGATAAAAAATCCTAAAAAATGATTTATTTATTTTCACACTTTTATTTTATTTTTTTATCATTTCTCACATAAAAAATATAATTTATTTTGATAGAATATAATTTATTTTCTTAAATAACTTATAAAAATAACAAAATAAACTTAATACTTTTATTTTACATTTGCTATTTACAAATACCTATTTTTTGCACATATTTAATTTTTAATATTTATATACAATATTATTTATTTTTTTTATACAAAAAATGCACAAAATAATAATATAGAAACATTATTTTCTTTTAAATGAAAATTAGGGTTTAACCCCTTTCAAAAAGAATTAATTATTTTTTCCTTATTTTTTAGGTTTAAATTAAATACTCTTTTACACAAAAACAAGACATAAAATATCTTTTTCTTTACATACATATTGCATTACATTTTAAATATTGTAGTATATTTATTTTAATTCGCGCAAATTCGATTTGGTTGTAATAATATATTTAGCTTTATATTTGTGCAAATCCCCATTCAAACTTGTATTCCCCCCTCCCATAAAATTGTTGTAATAGCTTAGTATATTTACATTACGCAATTTATTGCTTTCATATGCCATGATTAGTAATTAGGGTTTGTATGACAAGAACGAAATCAAACAAATAGAAAACCCTAAATGCAAGTCTATGGCAAAACAAAATGCCTGATCATAGTCCCTCGATGACGCTATTCAAAAAGTTGCCTAAACAAAATGATCTTGGTCCCTCAAAAAATGCTAGGATACTTTGCAACATTGCTATCATGGTTATACGATGACCCACGCCCGTCCCGTTTACATCCAAAGATAGGGTTGCTTACCAAATCAATGGTAAGTCAATAATGACAAAGGAATAGAAAATGCATGAGAAAGACATTTGAGTAGGTAGATAGCTTCTAAGTTACTTGCTCCATTTCAAACAATCCTTTCTATTTTCAAAAACAAACACACACACATTTCAAAAAACATCTTACAAACATTGAAAACATTTTTCAAAAGACAAACATCTTTGTATACATTCTTACGAACGAGAATCATTACAAAGATTGCCTAAACAAATGGCCTCTTTTACAAAATACTTTCAAAACCACATCAAGCACCATTTCAAACAAACCAAAGCAAGTGATCTAAGCAAGTAACTAAGATCCCATGGAAAACCATGGATGAAAAGGGTGCTAGCACCTTCCCTTTTCATAATCTATCCCCCGAACTCAAGAAAACATCTCAAAGGTCTTTCCTATGCTTTTTAACCTTTCCTTTTGGATAAAAGAAAAGTCGGTGGCGACTCTTGCTAATCGCGACATTTGCGACAAAACTGAAAACCTCAAGTCAGTTCTCCCACCGCATCACAGAACTGGCGACTCTGCTGGGGAATATTATAAAAGTGGGGTTACCTTAAGGTTTAGATCACATTTATTTGCTTACATTGTTTGACTTGTTTGCTTTACATTTTGGTTCTTTGTTTGGGTTTGAATCCTCCACCCGGATTTGGGAAACATTATAGGTAAATAGCAATACGTTATCGAAACTGTACGGGGTATACCAACATGGTCTAAGAAATAACTATGTTAGTGTGACATATTTGTGGGTACCGGTAGCCTTTGAGTCAATCAAAGAGAATACGGGGTCGCTGAGTGATGTCATGAAGCACTAATGAACTTCTAGAACCCTTTACTTGACCAACTTGGCCTTTTTAGGATGTAGTGAGATGACCGGCTTTGGTGCAGTCGGAAGTTGGTAGATACTCGATACTACACTCATTGAGGGTTGGTTTCTTGGGATATTTTGGTTGCCATTAAAGAGGCTTGAGATGAAACAATGACCAAGGAAACAATCCAGTGATATTGAGCTCCTTAGAACCCGATTACTATTTTTAGGACAGGTTGAGCCAACTAAACTTCAAGAGGGTACTTACCTATGAAACCCCATGCAAGCCTAAACTAAGAACTTGCTTAATTTGTTTGTATATGCATGCTTGTACATAAACATCATGTACATCATGAACATCATATGCATCCACTAACCATTTCAAGGATTTTAGAGATTCATCTTTGTTCTTGTTTTGTAGGATATGGATTCGCTTCACAGGAAAACTATCCAAATCAACCTTGTAAGAATTCCTCCACAACTCAAGGAGCTAGCTTCAAGGATCCCTGAGAAATATCCATTCACCGAGAGACATGGTCGTCTACTCAACTTGGTCACCTCCAACACAGAGGAGGATGTGATGAAGGTTCTCTTCCATTTCTTTGACCCTTTGCATCATTGCTTCACATTTCCTGACTATCAACTTGTGCCCACTTTGGAAGAATTCTCTCAACTATTGAGGATTCATATTCTCAATCAACTACCCTTCAACGGTATAGAAAGAGATCCAAGGCCAGAAGAGATTGCTCAAGCCCTGCACTTGCACTCATCTGATGTCACAACTTATTGGGAAACTAGAAGTGGTGTCAAAGGCTTCTTGGAAAAGTTTATGTTTGAGAAGGCCCAAAGCTGTTGGAATTCCCTAGAGTTGCAAGCTTTTGAGGAGATTGTAGCTCTTCTCATCTATGGGATGGTCTTGTTCCCCAATCCTGACCAACTCATAGATGTGAGTGCTGTCAAAATCTTCATGTCACACAACCCGGTGCCTACATTGCTTGGGGATATCTTACACTCTTTTCACACTCGTACAATGAGGAAAAGAGGTGTTCTTATCTGCACTCCTCTCCTGGAAAGATGGTTTATTTCTCATCTTCCCCAATCAGTCTTAAAGAATGAGCAAGGTTTGAGATGGTCACAAAGGTTAATGACGCTTAAACATTCAGATATTCATTGGTGCTCTCGATACAAAGAGAATGTTATCATTGTTGACCATTGTGGAGAATTCCCTAATGTCCCTCTACTTGGCATTAGGGGAGGCATCACCTACAACCCATGTTTGGCTCTAAGACAGTTTGGTTATGCCCGAAGGGATGGCCCACATGATATGCTGATTCAAGGCTTGGTTTTCGACTACGACAACGACGATCAAGGTCTTCGCCAGAGATTCATCCGATCTTGGAGGATTCTAAACAAGGTGGATAGCAAGACTTTGGGACACAAGAATTCCATCCCTCTTGAGCCTTACCTCAAGTGGGTACGAACCCGCGCTCAAAGTCTTATGATGCCTTATCCTTCCATTCTCCCAGTGATTATTGAGCCTGTTAAGGAGGGAGAAGTTCCATACACTATCCTACATCCTGACATGCCTACATCACTTGAAGACCTACAAAGGGATTGGATACAGATCAAGGGAGAGCGTGATACTTTCAAAGCCCAATTCTACATAAGCGAGAATAAGGTTTTGGAACTCACTCGGCTACTTCATGAGGAGCAGACTCTAAATACCTACATTGCACCAAAGAGGATACAAAATGTCTTTTTACCTTAGAATTTTGTATTATTTTACCCAAGGGGCATTGATGTACTAAAATTCTATCTTATCAATATAACGTGTGTTTCTTTTTGTTTGAAACAAATTTTAATTTCTAAATCCTTGATAGCATTGCATGAATACATATCATTCATCATAAACATAAACATGTCTTTGGAACAAGTTTCCTCATCTCTCTACTGTTTATTTCAGTAAGATGGATCTCGAACAGATGGTCAAAGACCTTCAAGCTCAAAACACACAATTTCAACAGTTACTCATGACCTTAACCAAGGGGAAAGAGGAGCTGAAGACCCTGTTAGAAAAAGAGAAAGAGAAAAAGAAGAAGAAGCCAGCTGGTGTGGTAATCACGGGCAGAAGGTTTCAGGGACAAGCTAGAAGGACCTTAGATTTTCCAACAACATCTGATGAAGGGGAAAGAAAAGGAAAAGAAACGGCAGTTCTGTCAAACTCTGAAAAAGAGGAGGAAGAGGAGGACTACTTTGAGCAATAATACCCTCCGGCTGATGATAAGTACAAACACCTTGAAGAGCGTTTAAGCGCTATGGAAATCCAGAGAGTACCGGGTCTAGATTTTGAAGAGTTGGGGTTAGTGTCAGGAATTGTGATCCCTCCAAAGTTTAAAGTGCCTTTATTTTCCAAGTATGATGGGGTGTCTTGTCCTAAAATGCACCTCCGATCATATGTCAGAAAGATTCAGCCGCACTCTACCAACAAAGACTTGTGGGTCCACTTTTTCCAAGACAGTTTATTAAGAACGCAACTTGATTGGTTCTACCAGTTGGAAAGGGCCGACGTCCACAATTGGGAAGACCTGGCCGTAGCTTTCTATAAATAATACTAGTACAATGCTGATTTTGCGCCTACCCGTACTCAACTTCAGAGTATGGCTATGGTTTCCAATGAGGGCTTCAAAGATTACGCGCAAAAGTGGAGAGATCTAGCCGGAAGAGTTCAACCCCCTCTGTCTGAAAGGGAGTTGGTGGACATGTTCTTGGGAACCCTATCGGGCCCTTTCTTCAATCATCTGATTCGGAGTTCCTCTGTAGGGTTTACTGAATTGATTTTAACCGGCGAGAGGGTGGAGGCTGGTATAAAAAGTGGGAAGATTCAGAAAGATTCGTCTGCATCTACAGCTGTGAAAAACCTTTCACTTGGAGGAAGGAAGTATCTGCTGTTTATTCACAGAGGAATCAAGGAAGAACTGAACACCGACCAACGGTGGGGGCCGTTATGATCCCAAAGCCTACATTTGATCAACCGAGAAATAACCAGCCAAGGGTGGAAAGGCCAGTCCGGCAATTCACCAGGATTAACATGACTCTAGCCCAGGTTCTACCACATCTTCTGAAATTGAATCTGGCAACTTTAAAAGAGGCCCCAAAGAATCCCAATACTGCGTCCCCTCATTATCATCCAAATTCCAGATGCGCATACCATTCTGAAAGTCCAGGGCACGACACTAACAACTGTGGGGCTCTGAAGAACAAAATTCAAGACCTAATAGATATGAAGGAAGTTGAGTTTGATGCGCCTGAGAAACCAAATGTTATTTCCGCTCCAATGCCTAGGCATGGTCACAATGCCAACACTATTGAAGAAGATTTGTTTGTTGCTACCGTGGATGAATTGTTGACTCCTCTCCTGATCATTAAGTTGAATTTGTTGAAAGCTGGTATATTCCCAGGTTGTGACAAAGACTGCCATGTTTGCCTATCCTCATCATTTGACTGTCCTCTGTTGAAAAAAGGTATCCAACGACTGATTGATAACCAAGAAATTCTGTTTGAGAATGCTCCTATTTCACCCGTTCCAGTTAAAGAAGTTTCAATTATAACCATCTCCGCCAATCCTTCCAGGGTCCCTAAAAGACCCGTTAGGATTACATCTGCTCCAAAGATTACTCCACTTAAGATTACAATTCCCGGGCCGGTCCCGTACAAATCAGATAAAGCAGTACCATGGAATTACGGTGGAGAAATCTACTACCATGGTATCAAACAGGATGAACTGACTTCCAAAGAAGAGAGCTCCGAAGAAGAAAACTCCAATGTTAGCAACATTGCCGGAACTAGCAAGATTACCCGTAGTGGTAGAATCTTCTCTCCAGAGATTGCCCCTCCAAAGGCAGTCTTTGGACCCGTGGCCGTTCCGAAGATTACCTCTGTACCAATGATCATACCTGCAAGTGCACCTACCGACAGAGACGACGTGACCCCTATTGTTATCCCTACTAATACTTCCACTGCTGAGAATAAAAGAAAAAGCATTCAAGAGGAGCCTGTCCGGACGAAGGCTCAATCACTAGCTATTCCCGAAACATCCAAGAAGAAGATGGAAGAAATCCTGAGGATAATAAAGAAGAGTGATTATGATGTGGTTGAACAGTAGAGGCAAACCCCTTCCAAGATCTCTATGCTAGCTCTGCTGCTGTGCTCTGAAGCACATGCGAAAGCTCTGGTAAAATTTCTAAAGATAGTTCATGTGCCACAAGAGACGTCTGATGACCAATTCCAAGAGTGTGTGGCTAGTTTGACAGCTGATAACGGCCTGGGCTTCTCTGATGCTGATTTGACACCCAAAGGGAGAAAGCACAACGAGGCATTACATGTCTCTGTGGAGTGTAGAGGAATAAATCTGGCCCATGTCTTGGTAGACACGGGTTCGTCTTTGAACGTCTTGCCGAAGAAAGCCCTTGATAGATTGTATTGCAAAGGGCTGACATTAAAACCCAGTAACATAGTTGTGAGAGCATTTGATGGTTCGAAAAGGATGGTCCACGGGGAGGTGGACATCCCAATAAAGGTGGGAATCCAGATTTTCAACTCAACCTTCTATGTGATGGACATCCGTCCTTCTTATTCCTGTCTATTAGGACGCCCCTGGATTCATAATGCCGGTGCTGTCACCTCCATATTGCACCAGATGCTGAAATACCCAGTCCAAGGAAAGATCATAAATGTCCATGGAGAAGAGGAGTACATGATTAGTCATCTAAATTCTTTCCGATATGTGGAGCTGGATGGCGAGTTCATTGAAACCCCTTTCCAACATTTTGAAGAAGTCTCTTAAGAAGTAGCGGCGACCAAGGCGGTATCCTCGATTCCTAATATCACAAGACCTCCACTTCGGATGTCATCTCTAAAGGATGCAAAGGCAGTAGTAGAAGAGGGTGGATGCACCATCTGGGGGCAGCTTCCAAACATTCCGTACAAATCAGACAAGTTTGGCTTGGGGTTTACTTCAACAGCTCAGAAGGCTGTGCGCCGCGCCCATGCCGGAGGGCCACCTGTGAAGATTAGAAACCAAGGGATCAATGCAGTAGAAGACAAAGAAGAGGACGACAGCTTGGAAGATTGGATATTTCCTACTGTCAACGGAGGACTTCGCAACTGGGAAGCCAGAGACTTTGTCCCAATAACCTTCATCTCTCAGTAATTTATCTTTTACATTTCTGTTGGACTTGTAATATTCACGAACAATTCGCACTTTAAAAAACCTTGTGTCTTACCCAAGGCACAATGGTCCATTTGTAAGGATTTTTATTTCATTTTCATATGACATTCAATGAATCATGAACGCTTTTTCACATACAAACCTTTGTGCTCATTGTCTTTCTTTTACATTTTTATTGTTTAAAGATGGCTATACCCTTACACACACCCACACTCACAAATGCAGGTACCCCTCCATTCTGGATCCCATGGGTAACGATACTGCTATAGCCTTCAGTGACTCTGAAGATCTGATCTACCAAGCCGAATATGAAGGTGAGGAAGATTGTGAGGTGCCAGGGGAATTGGCCAGACTACTACAACAAGAGGAAAAAGCTATTCAGCCTCATGAGGAGTTGTTGGATACAATCAACTTGGGTACCAAGGAAGATAAAAAGGAAATCAAAGTGGGTGCCAATCTAGAGCCGAGTGTCAAGAAGCGTCTAATTCAGCTGTTGCATGATTATGTTGAGATCTTTGCCTGGTCATACGAAGACATGCCGTGACTTGATACAGACATCGTGGTACATCGTCTACCCACAAGAGAAGATAGTCCACCAGTGAAATAAAAAGTCCGCCGCATGAGACCTGACATGTCAGAGAAGATCAAAGCGGAAGTCATGAAACAGTTCAATGCTGGATTTCTGACTGTTACTTCCTATCCTCAATGGGTTTCCAACATTGTTCCCGTGCCTAAAAAGGACGGCAAAGTAAGAATGTGCATGGATTATAGATATTTAAACAGGGCCAACCCTAAAGATGACTTTCCAGTTCCACACATCGATATCCTGGTTGATAATACGGCCCAGCACAAAGTATTTTCCTTCATGGACGGATTCTCAGGATATAACTAGATTAAAATGGCACCTGAGGACATGGAGAAAACTACATTTATCACACAGTGGGGCATGTTCTGCTACAAAGTGACGCCATTCGGACTGAAGAATGTCGGGGTAACCTATCAACGCGCCATGGTAGCTTTATTTCATGATATGATACATCATAAGATAGAGGTCTACATAGATGACATGATAGCCCGATCACAAACTGAAGAGGAACACCTTGATCACTTGCAAAAGCTGTTTGTGAGATTGAAAGAGTACAAACTAAGGTTGAATCCAAACAAGTGCACATTCGGAGTCTGGTCCGGTAAACTCTTAGGTTTCATTGTCAGCAACAAAGGCATCGAGGTTGATCCTGCCAAAGTCAAAGCGATACAAGAAATGCCTGCTCCTCGTACTGAGAAGGAAGTCAGAGGATTCTTGGGACGCCTGAACTATATTGCCAAATTCATTTCTCACCTAACATCTACTTGTGAACCAATCTTCAAACTATTGAAGAAAGATCAAGTAGTCAGATGGAATGATGAATGTCAGATTGCTTTCAATAAAATCAAAGAGTATTTACAAGAGCCTCCTATCTTGATGCCGCCAGTCGAGGGAAGACCACTAATCATGTATCTGACCGTTTTAGAGAACTCAATGGGGTGCGTATTGGGGCAGCATAACGAGTCTGGCCGAAAAGAGCACGCTATTTACTACCTGAGCAAAAAGTTTACCGACTGCGAAACCAGATATTCACTGCTCGAGAAAGCTTGCTGCACTCTGGTATGGGCTGCTCGCCGGCTAAGACAGTATATGTTGACTCATACCACTTTGCTGATATCTAAGATGGATCCAATAAAGTACATCTTTGAGAAGCCTGCTCTGTCTAGAAGGATACCTAGATGGTAGATGATCCTAACAGAATATGACATACAGTACACTACCCAAAAAGCTATAAAAGGCAGTGTGCTAGCTGATCATCTGGCTCATCAAGCTGTAGAGGATTATCAGTCTATGAAGTTTGAATTCTTAGACGAAGACATCATGACATTAGACAACTGTAAAGAAATCAGACCATATGACGGACCTGAACAAGGATCCGATGGACCCTGTTCTTTGATGGGGCATCCAATGCACTTGGTAATGGTATCGATGGTGTACTCATATCTCCGGAAGGGTTCCATACTCCTTTTACTGCTAGACTTTGCTTTAACTGTACGAATAATATGGCAGAATAAGAAGCATGCATCTTTGGTCTCAAGGCTGCCATAGACTTGGGAATCAAATCTTTAGATGTGTTCGGAGATTCAGCTTTGGTCATCAGTCAGATCAAAGGAGAGTGGGACACTAAGCACCCAAACCTTATCCCTTACAAAGGACATGTTTTGACGTTGCTACCACATTTTGAGCAGATTACCTTCGAGCATTTCCCGCGAGAAGAAAATCAGCTAGCATATGCCCTAGCCACAATGTCATCTATGTTTAAACTTAATTGGGATAACGAGGCTCTCCTGATCACCATTGAACGAATGGATGAACCAACACACTGTCACGAGATTAATACTGAAGAAGTAGTGGACCAACCTTGGTTTCATGAAGTCAAAAGGTATCTCGAGGCTCAGGAATATCCAGAAGGAGCTTCAATCAATGATAAAAAGTTCTTAAGGAGATTCTCTGCTAAGTTCTTCCTGAGTAATGGCATCTTGTACAAATGTAATCATGATTCTATTCTGCTCCATTGTGTGGATAAGATTGAAGCTGAAAAGATCATGGCTGAATTACATGAAGGTACCTTTGGCACTCACTCTAGTGGGCATACGATGGCGAAGAAAATTCTACGGGCAGGCTATTATTGGTCTACCATGGAAGCAGACTACTATCAACACTCCTGGACCTGTCATAAGTGTCAAATCTATGCAGACAAGGTGCACGTGCCTCCGGTTCCTCTAAATGTGTTAACAACTCCTTGGCCCTTCGCTATGTGGGGAATCAATATGATTGGGGAGATCAAGCCTACAGCCTCCAATGGACACCGCTTCATTCTAGTGGCCATTGACTATTTCACAAAGTGGGTCGAAGCAGCTTCCTTCGCATCCGTTACTAAGAATGTTGTTGCCAGCTTCATCAAGCAGAATCTTATTTGCCGGTACAGTATCCAAGAAAGGATCATCACTGATAACAGTACAAACCTTAACAATACTATGATCACCGCCTTGTGCGAGCAGTTCAAGATTCAACATCACAATTCATCCCCCTATCGGCCTAAGATGAATGGTGCAGTCGAAGCTGCTAATAAAAACATTAAAAAGATCATACAGAAGATGACAGTCACCTACAAAGACTGGCATGAGATGCTACCGTTTGCTCTCCACGACTCGCACATCAACTGGGGAAACACCCTATTCTTTGGTTTATGGCATGGAGGCTGTCTTGCCTATTGAGGTTCAAATCCCCTCTTTGAGAATTATGAAGGATGCAGGTTTGAGTGAGGATGATTAGATCCAGACCCGGCTTGATCAACTGAACTTAATTGATGAAAAAAGACTTACTGTTGTTTGCCATGGTCAGATGTATCAAAAACGGATGATCAAAGCTTTCAACAAGAAAGTCCGACGCCAAGTATATCAAGTTGGAGATCTAGTGATCAAGCGCATTATCTTGCCACAAAGTGATCCCAGGGGAAAATGGACTCCTACCTATGAAGGACCATTTGTAATCAAGAACATCTTTTCCGGTGGGGAAATGATCTTAACCACCATAGACGGCGACGATTTGCCACACCCTGCGAACGCAGACATAGTCAAAAGATACTACGCATAAAAGACCCGCTAGGTTGACACACCTAGGAAAAAAAGGGCATCCCGGCGAACCAAAATGTGCGGGCAAAAATTAGGGATAAAATAAAAAAATCTGTACACCCGGCAAGTTGAAAACCCGAAAGGGCGACTTGGGCAAAAAAGGGTTTCCCGGTGGATTGAAAACCCGAAAGGGAAATCCAGGAAAAAGTTAGGGAATTAAAGCGTATGACTATGTCTCATCGGATCACTTTGAGGACAACTTCAATCTCTTCACTGACAAACTCGAAGCTTCTGATCAATTCAATCATCTTCGAACGAAGCAACAAATAGACAAGATATTCGGAGATACAGAGGCTATAGAAGAATGGGAACCCCATGGGATTATCACACGTATCTATCTTTCTTTGTATAAATTTTTCTTATGACACCATCCTCTTACTAGGATGTCTGTCTCCTTTGTACAAAATACTTATTCAAAGTGAATACAAAGATATCTCTTTAAAGTACAAAAACTATTTGTCCTTTTCTTTTACACTTGTTATTTTATTTGCAAAAACGTCCAATGATTCATTAATGAATATATGCATTTGAACATAATTACTGTTTACAAATAAACAAAATGGAAAAGAACAATTACTGACAGGTTGAAAGAATAGGAAAACGTCTTTAGGTTATCCGCAGCGGAGCCGAAACTTCAAAACTATTAATCCGCAGTGGAAACCATCCAGTTTCTCCAAGTTCCCCATCAAGTTATCTTGAAACCTAAAAATCAACCGGATAATGACTAACTTCTGTTTTCTCCCTAACCTAGGATGATTCCCCAATAGAGTGGCAGGCGACAGAAACTCCCGAACTTTTCCCAAACAGGAATAAGCTTTTTCCCCACAGAGTTTTCATCAACAGAACGGGGATTCCCATTGTTAAATCCCCAGTAGAAGTCATCAAAATTCTCTGGATTCCCCAAGCAGATTACTCAAGCAGTATACGGCATTGCTCTCACAATAGGATTTTGTCAATACTTCAATTTTAAGATATGAAGAATCCACATATCCTCAGCAGCAGTCAAGGATTTATTTCCCTCAATTATACAGCAATACAGGAAATCAGCTTACATGCGCATACATTACATCCATATTATTATAAACATTGGTAAAACACATATATTGCATCATACATTTCATGCAACATAATTTTGTGTTCCAGCTAACATTTTACCCTTTCAGGATAGGATTAAACAACTACTGCTAAACAATGTGCAATCATGATACAATTCAGATACGCTCCAGATACGGATGCCATCCTGATACTCATTCAGATTAAGATTTCATGATACAGTTCAGATACGCTTCAGATACGGATGCCATCCTGATACTCATTCAGGTTCAGATTTCAGATACAGTTCAGATACGCTCCAGATACGGATGCCATCCTGATACTCATTCAGATTCAGATTTTAGATACAGTTCAGATACGCTCCAGATACGGATGCCATCCTGTTACTCATTCAGATTCGACCTTTTGATACAGTCCAGATATGTTCCTGACACGGAAGCCATTTTGTTACTCATTTAGATTCAACCTTTTGATACAGTTCAGATATGCTCCAGATACGGATGACATTCTGACACTCATTCAGTTTTCAAATTCAGATACAGTTCAAATACGTTCCAGACGCGGACACCATTCTGATACTTATTCTTCTGACTTACAACTTACTTTTCAACAAACATTCCTGGATGGCATCTACAAGCCCATCTCCAACAAGATTCTATCACCTCTCTAAATGGCATCTTTAAGCCCATTCCCTCAACTACACTTTGTCGAGTGCAAATTTACGGGCACTCTAGTGTCCAATCATCTTTTACCTTCGAGTCACGAACGACAAAGCTCGCCAATATAACTCTTCAGGTTCAAGAATATTGAACAGGGGCAGCTGTTGTGCCCCAAAATTTTCCCTCTCATTTATCAAGACTTTTCTCACAAGACTTCTTTGACTCAAGACAAGATTAGGGTTTGGTCAGCTCAAGACATCTCACCTTATACTGATAACCCAAAATTAGGGTTTGAATTTGCACAAGGATTTTTGGATCACCAATGCTTCATTTGACTTTCATACATCATTTTGGACCCCTAAGATTTCTCATGTTTAGTTTCAAGCCTTGAACCACATTTTTGATCAGTCAATTGGACAGTTGACCTAAAAATCAACTGTATTGGGGAAAGAGTCAACCATGGCCAATTTACAGTAAAACTTCATAATTTTTGATCCACATCAACATTTTAGACTCATATGTACCATTTGATCAAGTTTGGATTACAACTCCTCAAAAAATTTGATCAAATCATCAAAAGGGCAAAATGGTCAAAATTAGGGTTTTGACTGAGGAAGGGCAATTTCTGATTTTTCAACCTAGCAATTGACCAATTGAGTTCAAGCATGATTTCAAGGATTCAATGGAATCATCTTGACTTAATTACATAGTTCAAAACATCTCAAGTTCATTGGATTGACAGATGAAATTTGCAGTCAACTGATCAAAAGTCAATTGTACACTGAAAAGTCAAACTTTGACTTTTTGGTCAAAATCAAGTTCCAAGGGTCATAATTCATCGAGATATGTCAAAATGTGAAACTTGTTGACCAAGAAAACCAAATTTTAAAACTAGGGTTTGAATTTGAAAATTTTCCTAACTTAGAATTTTTTCTAAGTATAAAAATTTGCTTATTTTTTCTCAACTTTTCACCACTTTTTCACTATGATGAATTTTGATTCAAGGAAAGTCCCCAACATGAAAGTTGTAGATCCCCATGAAATATACAAATTTTATTCACAAACTTTTTCCTAAAGATGCTTGGATCTCAAGTTATGAATTTATGAATACATGGTCATGAACTTCTTAACTTAGTAAATTTTTGCCCTAATATAGGCAGGTTTTGGACCCAACTTCATGGCAAGTTTTTACCTAGTTCCAAGAGGTATCTCTAAATAAAATTCAAATATGGATTATATAGAACTTTGCAAGCTTTCTAAAATGTCCAAGAACTCTCCAAGATCATTTTTGAGTAGGGAGAATCGAAGAGGGGAAGTTGGCATTTTCTCCCTTTTTGTTCAAGCCATTTTCATGAAGAACCAAGTTGTAAACCAAACCTATGCTGGCTATTTCATGCTTTACATGTCCTAAACTTGCTATAAACTCCTCAATTAAATGCATACTCAGTTAACAAAGCCTTTATTCTTGCTTTTGAACTTTTACACAACTTGTAATTCCATTTTGGGCAAAAAGGCTCCATTGCCATTTTCATAAAGAAGCACTTTTGCAAACTTGTCAACTTGGAGCTTTGAACCTGTCCCCTTGGTACAAGCAAACCACACAGGTCTCAAGCAACTTGTACAAACTCATATCAACCCTAAAGCAACCTGGTACAAGCATGTGGGTTTGGTCTTGTCACTTTGCTTCAAGTACAAGAAAAGTTGCCAAAAGGCTAGGGCTTGTACAACTGATAGAGAGATGACTTTGGATCATTTCTATACTAATATGCAAACAATGTACAACACATAACACGCCTGGCTTGGACCTGAAACTCTCTAGAACTGAAAAACACCAAAAAACTGCCCAAGCATACAATTTCTGCACAAACTCATCCAACTCTCATTTGGCTTGTGCGTTTTGTGTTTAACTCATCCAAACATCTTACATATTAGATATCAAACACATCCAAGCCATCATACCTGTTTTGTAACCTCTGTTTCACCATATGCCATTGTTAACTTAGAAGCTTGCAGTTGGACTTGGTCAGGGAGTTCTAGCCATCTTCAGAGCAAGGTAAGAGTTGGAATAGTTTCAGGGAAGCTCAAGGAAGCTCAAGCAATCATCAGGCTTCCTTTAAAGTCCCTACATTTCCATACACGATTCCAGCTGAAGGAGGTATTTTTTTCAAACTCTATCTCCTTATACAGGCAACCTCAAGCCACGATTTGTGAATAAAAAATGTAGCTCTCATCATAACGAAGCTGTACATATCATTATATTGCATTTATATTACTTGTGCTAAGAGAATTTGAAGTTTGAAATCTCTGAAAATTTTATGTCACGATTTAGGGATTTCAAAATTCTCTTTGATCTTTGATAGTTAGGTCACATAATTTATATGGTTGGAATCGTGAGCTCAAATGCCACATTTTTCATGTTATAAGTTTTCATTTTTATGCAAGCATGAGGAAGTCACAGGTTGACTGAAAAAAGCGTGAAGAAGAGGAAGACAGTACATGGATGAAGTTGTTTGGGCTTTTTGCTGCTTGGGCTTTTTGTTTTTTGCTAAACACTACCACTGTTTTGCTATTACACCCCCTGCTAACTCTTTCATATTTTATTTTTTTATTTTTATATTTAATACATTTATTTATTTTTCTTAATGATAAAAAATCCTAAAAAATGATTTATTTATTTTCACACTTTTATTTTATTTTTTTATTATTTCTCACATAAAAAATATAATTTATTTTGATAAAATATAATTTATTTTCTTAAATAACTTATAAAAATAACAAAATAAACTTAATACTTTTATTTTACATTTCCTATTTACAAATACCTATTTTTTGCACATATTTAATTTTTAATATTTATATACAATATTATTTATTTATTTTATACAAAAAATGCACAAAATAATAATATAGAAACATTATTTTCTTTTAAATGAAAATTAGGGTTTAACCCCTTTCAAAAAGAATTAATTATTTTTTCCTTATTTTTTAGGTTTAAATTAAATACTCTTTTACACAAAAACAAGACATAAAATATCTTTTTCTTTACATACATATTGAATTACATTTTAAATATTGTAGTATATTTATTTTAATTCGCGCAAATTCAATTTGGTTGTAATAATATATTTAGCTTTATATTTGTACAAATCCCCATTCAAACTTGTATTCCCCCCTCCCATAAAATTGTTGTAATAGCTTAGTATATTTACATTATGCTATTTATTGCTTTCATATGCCATGATTAGTAATTAGGGTTTGTATGACAAGAACGAAATCAAACAAATAGAAAACCCTAAATTCAAGATCAAAAGCATGAAAATGATACACTTTTCACACAAACACCCTTAGGGTTTCTCCCACTTGGTTGCCTAAAATAAAATGGCCATGTTATGCATGCGAAGTATCTTGGCAAAACAAATATATGATCATAGTCCCTCGATGACGCTATTCAAAAAGTTGCCTAAACAAAATGATCTTGGTCCCTCAAAAAATGCTAAGATACTTTGCAACATTGCTATCAAGGTTATACGATGACCCACGCCCGTCCCGTTTACATCCAAAGATAGGGTTGCTTACCAAATCAATGGTAAGTCAACAATGTCAAAGGAATGGAAAATGCATGAGAAAGACATTTGAGTAGGTAGATAGCTTCTAAGTTACTTGCTCCATTTTAAACAATCCTTTCTATTTTCAAAAACAAACACACACACATTTCAAAAAATATCTTACAAACATTGAAAACATTTATCAAAAGACAAACATCTTTGTATACATTCTTACGAACGAGAATCATTACAAAGATTTCCTAAACAAATGGCCTCTTTTACAAAATACTTTCAAAACCACATCAAGCACCATCTCAAACAAACCAAAGCAAGTGATCTAAGCAAGTAACTAAGAGCCCATGGAAAACCATGGATGAAAATGGTGCTAGCACCTTCCCTTTTCATAATCTACCCCCCGAAATCAAGAAAACATCTCAAAGGTCTTTCCTGTGCTTTTTCACCTTTCCTTTTGGATAAAATAAAAGTCGGTGGCGACTCTTGCTAACCGCGACATTTGCAACAAAACGCAAAACCTCAAGTCATTTCTCCCACCGTATCACAGTGTCGCTCCAAGTGTTGCCAAGCAACGCAAGGCGCGATGGGTGTGTCGCTAGGTAACACAAGACGCGACGGGTGTGTCGCCAGGCGATTGAAGTGGTGTTTCCAGGCGATGGTGTCCAGAATTGAATGACTCTGTCACATTTTCTTGCTTGATCAATGAACACTCGATGCATTCTTGCCTTGAGTTTGACCATGTCTTGATCATATATACATGTATGCTTCTAACTTTTGATAACGTGATTTTAAACTTCACCTTGCCATTTGTGGATGAATACTATATTTTTTGTCCTTGTGTTTTAATCCAAGGGAATAGATTGTATTTGTTGATTATTTTGTCATATTTTAGTCTTGAATTATATGTTTATTGTCTCTTTTTATCATTTTTTCTATGTTTGGACTTTACCCCAACATTTTCAAACTTGAATCTCTTTTAAGAAAAACTTTGACTTATGTCATTGAATTTTCAAAACTTTATTTTCTTTAGTAAATGCTTCAAAGTACTTAAACATATCAAACTATTTTCATAAGACTAAAAGATACAAAACTCATCCAAACTTTTTGCCACTTTGGCTTTTCATTTTAAAACTTTTCATTTAAAATCAACAATAACAAACCCTTTTAATATTTGTACCCCGAAATACGAGGTTTTGATCCTTTATTGGTACGTAGGTATAAGAATTTTTGTCTTTCCAAATCCAAAATTAATAATAAATCATTTCTCTTCTCATCCCCTCCAAACTTTTAGCAAACAAACAATTTTAAACCAAAACCAGATATTATAAGTTTTTCTTGTAGAGTACTACAGATACATAGAGTGCCAATACTTTTCCTTTGTATAACCAACCCCTGTATCTTAGATCTCTTCTTTGTACTTTGATATTAGTCTTTACTTCTTGCATTGCATGTTAATTATAGATTTTTGATCCTTTCCATTTTCCTTGGAAATGATAAAGTTCAGTGGTGACCTTTTCTAAATTATTTATGAGCCAAAGTTAGTCAATAGCTCTTGGTCTCCGATTTTCACCGCGACACAATTGATGACTTCACTGGGGATAAATCCTCAATAGGGTTAAATCTAACTTATTTTATCTGTTTGTTATTATTATTGTTTGTTTATATGTGTTGTTTTGTGGATCTTGGGGTATTGATGTTTTTTGCAAAGGACAAATCCTACACCTGGATTAAAGTAACACTTAAGAATTATGATGGTGGTATAATCAAAAGTTACACGACTGAAGTAATCCTGGCATAAGTAGCATATGATAACCCCACTCAGTAGATTCCTTCTTGGGGTGGTAATGCTAAACAAGCCAGTTGTTAAAGCATTACTACTTTCAACCTGAGAGCTCGGGAAGCTGAGAACTGCAGAACCCCTTTAACCATCTTGGCCTTTAGGATGTAGTGCAGTGACAATTCAATAGTAGTCTTGAATTATTTGTTACATAATACTATGCTCAGACGAGTTTTTCTTGAAAATATTATTGGTACTCACGAGTAGTTGTATAAACCAGTAATATCCAAAAGAGGAATCACGACTCTGAGAACTTTTAGAACCTTGTTGTACAGGTAAAATAAACCCTTAGTACATACCTTGTGGGTGGTTCTTGCCTTTGACTCCATACTCGTGACATTGAACCTTTGAACCATATTATTGTGATCATGATTGTGATTGTTGCATAACCATACATTCATGCATCCTTGAAACTCTTTCCACTTGATTTCCAAGGAACTTAGAGGTCTTTCTTTGTAAATATCATGAGTTTCATCAAACTCAATGGATCTTGGATGTTGATAGGGTGAAAACCCTAATCCACCAAAACAGATGGTTTATTTTAATGATAACTTGATTAATACTTTGATCCAATTTAGGATTCACTTTCTTCCGGCTTTGATGTTTACAACTTAATATCTTGAGTTCCTTGAAAGCCAAATAAAAAACCAACATTGCATATCATTTACATGCTTTGCATATCATTTATATTCTTTTCATAATTCATGCATGCATCCTAGTTGTCCAGGGTCTCATTCCAGTAGTCTCTTTCCAATAGTTATCTGTCAACCGTCAAGTTGTTTCCTCAACACAAGTATGAAACTAGAGCTAACATCAGAAGAAGAATGGTAGACCAAGAGCAACGCGATGATGAAGTTAGAATGAAGATAGATGAGTTAAAGTTAGACATGACAAAGCTTACATAGATGATGCAAGTTCTGATTTCCAGAGGAGAACCACCTCAAAGGACTGCCATTTTAGAGATCACCAATGTTGCTATGGATCCCACTCATGTTCATAGACCAACTTCTACTTAGCATGAGTTTGGTTTACCTCCAAAATATTCTCCTCCTTATACAACTAATTCCTTAATTGGTCAACCTTCTAGATCTGCTTTTAAATATTCTGCGTTCGTCGAGCCTCGACCTATCATACATACCATTTCTCAGGCTACTCCTTTTCCTTATGAGAACCCTCTCTTTGAGTACATTGTTGTTAGTGCTCAAGATGAGGACCATGATGATGTTGTTGAAAATGAAGATGTCCGTGAACAATTTTAGACCTTGGAAAAGAGGCTTAAAGCCATGGAGGGTAGTGGGTTCTTTAGTGTTGATGCTGGTAATATGTGCTTAGTTTCTGACCTTGTAATGCCTGCCAAGTTCAAGACTCCTGATTTTGAAAAGTACCGAGGGAAATCATGTCCGAAAAGTCATTTGGTCATGTACTTCATAAAGATGGATACCTACACCAGTAATCAGAAGTTGCTTATCCACTGCTTTCAAGACAGCTTGTGTGGTGCTTCACTCAAGTGATATATGGGATTGGAAAGGAATCATACCCAGTGCTTCTAGGACTTAGCTGATGCTTTTATGAAGCAATACAAGTACAACCTTGACATGGATCCTGACCGACGTTAATTGTAGAGTATGTCCCAGAGAGAAAGAGAGTCCTTCAAATATCATATCATTCATATTTGCATCACTAACCTTGTAGAAATACAAGATATGCTCTAGTTGTTTATTACTTAAGCAAGATAAGAGTTCAAGGGATCGACAAATCAATGCTCTTAAGGGTTTCAAGCTCCTCATACATCCATGTTGATCAAGTAATCATCATCTTTATCACCCAGGAAAATCAAGAAAAAAACGCTTCAAAGTATCTTGAGGACTCGTGTTTGCCAGAGGACTCTTCCCTAGAAAAAGACAAAAGGTGGAGGACTCGTGTCTACTAGAGGACTCATGCCCACAATAAGACAAAACATGACATCATCATGACATCAACAACATGATATCGTAATGACATCATCAACACGATGTCGTTATGACATCATTAACATGATGTCATCATGACATCATCACCAAAGAAAAATTAACTACAGGATTTCGTCACACCAAGGAATCTAGAGGACTCGTTTTCACTAAAATACAAATTTCACTATTTGCAAGTACAAATAATATCATCACTTTATCTTTGATTTTCCATAAAGCCTATTGACACATCAAATCATGTCTTCATCATGATGGAAGGTTGATGACTCCTTTTGAATAAGAAAATAATATTAATGTCTGACACAAAGGCGAAGACTCTTCACCATTATTTTTTGCCTATAAATACAATTTTCCTCTTCAAGAAAAGGGAGGGCATTAGAGGTGGGAAATTGCACTAAAGAGAGGAATTATTCTTGAGAAAAAGGCTAACAAGATTCATTATCATTCAAGAGTAAAAAACATTCATTTCCTCCACCACCTCCATCAAAACACTTTCAACACAATAAGCTCAAACTTTACTAGATTTGGAGTTGTAAGTATCATTCATATTTTAGTTTTGTTCTTACCATATGTAACTAATTGTTTTGTTAATATTGTTTCATTTTAATTTTTACTATTTTTACTAATTTTTTTGTTTATATTGTTTCATTTTATTTTTACTATTTTACTAATTGTTAATTTTTTTTATCAATTTGTTTCTAACACTTTTTTCTTCAACTTTCTAATGGACTTTATATGAGCAAATCAACTCCTTTTGGCTTGATTTTTGCATGCTTATTTATTTGTATATATATTTTTCCAATACATGAAAAAATCCCAAAAATAATATTTATTTTGATTATTTTGTATAGTCAAAAATAAGATTGTTTTAATTGTTATTTTAGGACATTCCTTTTAATTTATTTGATGATTTCTTGACTGTTTTCAACATGAATAACCATAACAATACATGTCTTAATTCTTGCTTGTTCAACGAACACTTAATACATTCTTTCCTTGAGTTTGACCATGTCTTGATCATATATACATGTATGCTTCTAACTTTTGATAATATGGTTTTAAACTTCACCTTGCCATTTGTGGATGAATACTATCTTTTTTGTCCTTGTGTTTTAATCCAAGGGAAGAGATTGAATTTATGGACTATTTTGTCATGTTTTAGTCTTGACTTGTATGTTTATTGTCTCCTTTACCATATTTTTTCTATGTTTGGACTTTACCCTAACATTTTCAAACTTAAATCTCTTTTAATAAAAAACTTTGACTTATGTCATTGCATTTTCAAAACTTTCTTTTCTTTAATAAATGCTTCAAAGTACTTAAGCATATCAAACTTTTTTCATAAGACTAAAATATACAAAACTCATCCAAAATTTTTTCTACTTTGGGTTTTCATTTTAAAACCTTTTATTTAAAATCAACCATAATAAACCCTTTTATCATTTGTACCCCAAACTACGAGGTTTTGATCCTTTATTGGTACGTAGGTATAAGATTTTATGTCTTAAAATATAATAATAAATCATTTATATTCTCATCTCCTCCAAACTTTTAGCAAACGAATAATTTTAAACCCAAAATAGATATTATAAGTGGTTCATATAGAGTACTACAGATGCATAGGGTGCTAATACCTTCTCTTTATACAACCAACCCCCATAACTTAGATCTCTTATTTGTGCTTTGCTCTTAGTTTTTACTTATTGCATTGAATGTTTATTATAAGGTTTTGATCTTTTCCGTTTTCCTTGGAAATAATAAAGTTCAGTGGTGACCTTTATAAATCATTTATGAGCCATAGTTAATCAATAACTCTTGGTCTCCTATTTTCACTACGACAATTACATTATAAGTGACATTGCATAATAATGTTACTAAATTATTGTTGTACCAAAAAATTTTCCCTCTCATTTCTCAAATAATCTCTCACAAGATCTCCTTTGATTCAAGACTGCACAAGGGTTGATCAGCTCAAGACACCTCCTCAAGCACTGATGACTAAAAATTAGGGTTTGGGTTTTCACAAGGAAAAATGGACTTTTAATAACCCATATGACTTTCATGGATCATTTTGAACCCTCAAGATTTCTCATGTCAAGTTTCAAGTCTTGGATCACATTTTTGCTCAGTCAATTGATTAGTTGACCTAAAATCAACTGTATTGGGGAAAAAGTCAACTGTGGTCAATTTACAGTCAAACTTCATAATTTTTGATTCATATCAACATTATGAACTCATATATGTCATTTGATCAAGTTTGGATCACAATTCCTTAAGAAATTTGATCAAATCATCAAAAGGGCAAAATGGTCAAAATTAGGGTTTTGACTAAGAAGGTGCAATTTCTGATTTTTGACCTAGCAAATGATTGATTGGTTTAAGTTATGATCTCAAGGATTAAAATGCATAATTTTGAACTAATGCCATGGCTCAAAATATTCCTCAACATCAATTTATTGATAGTTGATTTTCAATCAACTGATGAAAAGTCAACTGTACACTGAAAAGTCAAACTTTGACTTTTTGGTCAAAATCAAGTGTCAAAGATTACCATTCATCAAGACATGTCAAAATATGAAACTTGTTCATCAAGCAATCAAAAAGTCAAGATTTCATTTTGAAAAGTCAAAATTTCTAAACTTAGAAATTTTTCTAAGTGTTGGAAAATTCATTTTTTTCATAACTTTGAGCCAAATTTACACCATGATCCAATATGATTCAAAGGAAACTTCCAACATGAAATTTGTAGATCTCAATGAGATATAAAACATTGTAGAACACAACTTCTTCTATAAATTCATGGATTTAAAGTTATGATTATGTGAAGACATATTCATGAAACTTGGAAACTTAGTGAAATTTTGCCCTAGTTTAGGCATGATTTTGACCTAACTTCATGGCAATTTTTCACATAGTTCCAAGATGAATTTTCAAAAATATATAACATAGAGGTTGTATAGGATGTTACAAGCTTTCCAAAATGGCCAGGAACTCATTGATATCATACTTGATCAAGGAGAATCGAAGGCAAGAAGTTAGAGTTTCATTCTTGAATTACAAGTCATTTCTTGATGAACACATAACTCAATTTCAATGTTAGGCTGCATAATATTGCTTTGCAGACCTTCTAACTTGTGTATCTATCCATCATTAATGGATTACATAAACTTTTGAGCTATAATCCAAGTGGTTTAAGCTTTATCCAATTCACATTGCCATTTTGGGAAGAAAGTGAAGAATGTCATTCTTGAAAAGCAAGCTTTATGCATAAAGTCAATTCTTGAGCCTCTAACTTGTTCCCTCTGATCACACTCTATCTACAAAGTCAGAAGCAAACTTGTATAAATCATAGTTACTCTACATTAGCAAGTACACAAGGCATTGAAAGTTGGATTTCTCAAAAACCACATGTTGAGTTTAACCATTTGTTTTTGAATTCTGATCAACAACAAGCCTCCAAACTTGTTGCTTATAAATAGAGGCACTATTTGTGAGCTAAGACACGAGCTCAAGCACCCTGAAACTCTCCCAAATTCCCTCAAATCAGAATTTGCACCAAAACACCATTGTTGCACAGTTTCTGACTTTGAACTTGTAACTTCCATTTCCCTCGTGCGTTTCTTGGCCTTTTGGTTCCTAAAGCTCCCACACATAAAATATAATCCATCCCCATCCTTATTCCAGAATTGTAACACCATTTACCATAACCTCCATAACCAAAAAACAAACCATTACAGGTTGAGTTCTCCAAGCCATTCCAGCCATCCATTGCTCAAGCTAATCATTGCATTAGCTTCCTGGGAACTTGAGGAAGCTAACCTGATTATTTCAGCACCTTGAATCAAGCTCAAACTCATTTCACGATTTCCAGTTTTGAGGTATATTTTTTGAACTTCTATCTTCTCATTTAGGTATTGTTAGGCTTGCATTTGTGAAGATAAAATGTAAACATCATTGCCCTGAAACTGTACATGTCCATAGATTTCACTTATATTGCTTGAATAGTGAGAATTTTGAGTTTGAACTTTCTGAAATATTTAGGTCAGAATTTGATACTTTTAGAAATTCTCATTCACATTTGATTTATAGCTTATGATATTTATATGGTTGGATTCATATGGAAAAGTGGAGCAACTTTCATGTTTGCATCTTTCATTTTTGTTGAGAAATGGTGAAGTTACAAGATCCATGGCCGGAGGTTAAAGATGAAGTTACATTCAGGACTTGATTTGTGTTATATGTTTATTATTTCACCAATGTTAATGGATGTACGGTCACCCCAGTGGCAAAGGTAACACGCGTGTGTATGGAAGGTCATGGGTTCAATACCCAGCGCTACCTTTTGTTTTATTTTTCAGCATTTTCTCTCTTTTTTTGTTACAAGCTGCCAGCGCTAGGCCTCCCCCTTTGGGCCTTCCTTTTTTTGCTTTCTCTAACCCCCATGTTTAATTTTGCAGGCTAGTCCATTTTCTTTTATTATTTCATTTTATTTATTTTCTTTTTCTTATTTCATTTTTATTTTCAGTTTTCTTTTATTATTATTTATTATTAATATTATTATTATTATTATTATTATTATTATTATTATTATTATTAATATTATTTTATTTTCATTAATAAAAAACACAAAATTTTTTTATTTATTATACTTACACCTATATATTTTATTTTCTTTATAAAACAAAAAGACAAAAACATTTTCTTAACAAATTAATTTCTTTTTCTTAAATAATTAATATCTAGACTTAGGTTTAATTATTATTTTATTTTCTTAATTAAAATTAACTTAGAATTTAGTTTTCTTTTAATTAATTAATTTCTCATTTTATTTTTATTAATTTAAAACCTCTTCATAAAAAAACCCTAAAAATCCTTTTTAACGTATTTTCTTTCTTAATTAGTTTAAGTTTAATTTTGATTAATTTTAATTAACCATCTCTCTTAATTAGGTTAAAACCCTTTCATGAAAACCAAACAAAAATCATTTCTTTTTTCCATTTGCATTTGTACATTATATTTTTTTTTCAATTTTTGTACAATATTCAATATGGTTGTAATAGATAATTAGGTTTAATTTACTTGCAAATCCCCATTTGTAAATTTGTATACCCCCTCCCCTAATGATGTAATAGCTTAGTATTTTTACTTTCCGCAATTTATCGCTTTATATAAATGCTAGTAAATTAGGTTTTTGTATGGAAAGCTAAAATCAACAAGTAGCAAACCCTAATCCAAGATAAACAATGCATGTAAATTAAACACACTTGCACACTTGCACCCTTAGGGTAATTCCACTTTGCTGCCTTACAAAAATGGCCATGTTATGCATGTGGGATATCTTAGCAAAAAGCAATAAAAATACAAGATCATAGTCCCTCGATGACGCTCTCAATGTTGCCTTTCAAAATTATCTTAGTCCCTCAAAGATAAATGCTAAGATATCTCACAACATTGCTATCATGGCTATACGATGAACCACACCCGTCCCTTTACATCCAAAGATAAGGCTTCTTACCAAATCAATGGTAAGATAGAAATATCAAAGGAAAGGAAGAAATGAACTAAGACTTTTGAGTAGGTAGATTGTTCCTAGTTGCTTGCTCATTTTCAAATCAAACATCCTTGCTTATTTTCAAAACAAACACTAACACTTTCGAAACACTTTCAAAAACACTTTCAAAATATTTCCAAACTTGAAACATTTTCAAAAGCTCAACACTTTGTATACGTTCTTACGAACGAGAACTATTACAAAGTTTGCCTAAACGATGACATCTTTTCAAAATACTTTAAAAACCACACAAAGCACATTTTCAAACAAAATCAAGTGATCTAGCAAGCAACTAAGAGCCCATAGATAACTATGGATGAAAAGGGTGCTAATACCTTCCCTTTTCATAATCTACCCCCCAAACTCAAGAAGTAATCTCAAAGGTCTTTCTTGTTCTTTTCAGCCTTTCCTTTTGGATAAAAGAAAAGCTGGTGGTGACTCGTGCTAACCGCAATATTTGCGATAAAATGCAAAACACCAAAATCAGTTCTCCCACCGTATCACAGAACTGGCGACTCTGCTGGGGAATAACTTAAAAGTGGGGTTACCTTAGGGCTAGATCACCTTTATTTTCTATCATTGTTTTCTTTACATTTTGGTTCCTTGTTTGGGCTTGTTCTAATCCTCTACCCGAATTTGGGATACCTTATAGGTAAGTAGCAATACATTGTGGAAACTGTGCAGGGTATACCGACATGGTCTAAGCAATAGCTACGTTAGTGTGACACATTTGTGGGTAACGGTAGACCTTGAGTAGTCAAGGAGAATACGAGGCCGCTGTGTGGTTTCATGAAGCATTAACT
The DNA here is from genome assembly GCA_948472305.1 of Vicia faba. Lineage (NCBI taxonomy): Eukaryota > Viridiplantae > Streptophyta > Magnoliopsida > Fabales > Fabaceae > Vicia > Vicia faba. The sequence continues at coordinate 945,108,615 of OX451735.1, forward strand.
GACTTTAGAACCTTTACTTGACCAACTTGGCCATTAGGACGTAGTGAGATAACCGGATTTGGTGCAGTCCAAAGTAGGTTGATACTCGATACTACACTCATTGAAGTTTGACTTTTCGGGATATTTCGGTCATCGTGAAAGAGGCTTGCGCTGAAATAATGCCCGAGAAGACAGATCATTGATATTGAGATCCCTTAGAACCCAGTTACTATTTTTAGGACAGGTTGAGCCAACTAAACTTCAAGATGGTATTTACCATTGAGACTCCATGCAAGCCTAAACCTAAAAACTTGTTTGCCTTGTTTGTATATATTTACTTGTACATGACATCATAAACATCATAACATCATACTCATTCTCACTAACCCTTTCAAGGATTTTTGGAATTTATCTTTGCTCTGTTTTGTAGGACATGGCTTATATCCGCAGAAATACTATCCAAGTCAATCTCGTAAGAATTCCTCCTCAACTCAAAGAGTTAGAATCAAGGGTTCCTGAGAATTCTCCATTCACCGAAAGACATGGTCGCCTCCTAAGCTTGGTTACCTCTAACAATTATGAAGATATGATGAAGGTGCTCTTCTAATTCTTTGATCCTCTACACCATTACTTCACTTTCCCCGATTATCAGCTTGTACCAACTTTGGAAGAATTCTCTCAACTCTTGAGGATTCCCATTCTCAATCAACTACCCTTCAACGGTACGGAAAGAGATCCAAAACCTGAAGAGATTTCCCAAGCACTACACTTGCAACAATATGATATCACAACTAGTTGAGAAACAAGGAGTGGTGTCAAAGGTTTCTTAGCCAAGTTCTTGTTCGAGAAAGCTCAAGATTGTTGGAAGTCCTTAGACTTACAAGCTTTTGAGGAAATCTTGGCCCTTCTAATCTTTGGGATGGTTTTGTTTCCAAACCCTGACCAACTCATAAATGTAAATGCTGTCAAAATCTTCATGTCTCGCAATCCAGTGCCTACTTTGTTGGGAGATATCCTTCATTCTTTTCACTCTCGCACTATGAGGAAGAGAGGGATCCTTATGTGTTGCAATCCTCTCTTTGAAAATGGTTTATTTCTCATCTTCCCCGATCTGTGTTGAAGAACGAGCAAAGTTTGAGGTGGTCCCATAGGTTGATGACGCTTATACATTAAGATGTTCATTGGTGTTCCCGATCCTTGGAGAATGTTACTATCATCGACTGTTGTGGGGAATTACCTAATGTCCCTTTGCTTGGCATTAGAGGAGGTATCACTTACAACCCTTTCTTAGCCTTACGACAATTTGGTTACGCCCGAAGAGATGGTCCACATGAGATGCTCATCCAAGGATTGGTATTCAACTATGAGAGCGACGATCAAAGCTACCGTCAGAGGTTTATCCGAGCATGGAGGATGGTAAGCAAAGTGGATAGTAAGACGCTGGGACACAAGAATTCCATTCCCCTCGAGCATTACCTTAGGTGGGTACGAGCTCGTGCTCAGAAACTGGTGATGCCTTATCCCTCCATCTTACCAGTTATCATGGAACATGTGGTCGAAGGAGATGTCCCATACACCATCCTCCATCCCGACATGCCTACCTCTCTTGAAGACTTACAAAAAGGTTGGATTCAGCTAAAGGAAGAAAGAGATACTTTTGAAGCTCAATTCTATGCTAGTGAGAAGAGGGTCTTGGAGCTTACAAAGCATCTACAAGAAGAGCAAAGTTTGAATGCCTATCTCGCGCCGAAGAGGATACGTTCAGTCTTTTTATCTTAGAAAGTTATTTTGTAAGCCCAAGAGGGGCATGTTGTAATATTTTGAACTAATTAATGAAAATTGACGTTTGTTCATTCCTTTTTCTATGCAAATTTAAATTCCATAAATCCTTGAAATCATTTGCATATACATCTTCCATGCATCATAACATGACATGTTTTCTCATAACATGTTTCCTTATCTTTCTATTGTTTATTTCAGCAAGATGGATCTAGAGAAAACTGTGAAGGATCTTCAGGAATAAAACTCTCAATTCCAAGAGACTCTAGTAGGCCTAGCCAAGGGGTAACAAGATATGATGGAATTGCTGGCAGTTAAGAAGAAGCCCAAGAAGAGAGCCCTGGTCAACATTGGCAGAAGGTTCAAAGAGTCAGTTCGTCAGATCCCAGTAGTGGAAGACGCATCTGAAGAAGACGAGAATCAGATTGGTGAGGTTAAGAGTACCCAGGCTGACTATGTTAATGATCAAGCGCCTGATGATGATTATTTTAACGAGTAGTATACACCCGCCGACGTCAAGTATAAGCAGTTAGAAGACAGATTGTAGGCTATTGAGATCCAAGCTGTCCCCGATTTAGATTTCAATGATTTGGGTTTGATCTCTAGGGTTTTCATTCCCCACAAATTCAAAATACCAGTCTTTACAAAGTATGATGGAGTTTCTTGTCCAAACCATCACCTGAAGTCTTATGTGCACAAGATACAGCCGCACACCGCTGATAAGAAACTCTGGGTTCACTTTTACCAAGAGAGCTTGACCAGAACACAACTAGAATGGTTCTACCAGTTGGATGGTTCCCGCATCAATACTTGGGAAGAGTTAGCTACTGCCTTCTACCATCAGCACCAGTATAATGCCGACTTGGCGCCGACAAAAGTGAAGTTGCAAGATATGACAATGGGGAAGAATGAAGGATTTAAAGAATACACACAAAAGTGGAGAGACCTGTCCAGTAGGGTTCAACCACCTTTGACTGATAGAGAGCACATTGAGATATATATGGTCACTTTATCTGGTCCATTATTTAACTTGTTGGTTGGCCGTTCCTCTTCCAAATTCTCCGAGTTAATCTTAACCGGTGAAAGAGTTGAAAGCGGCATCAAAAGTGGGAAGATTCCCGTGGCATCTGCCTCCACTTTAAATCCTATAAAGAAACCTTTGCTGCAAAGAAGGAAATCAATGCTGTGTACTGGGAAAGGGCCCGTACCAAGAAGAATGATCATCCATCTGTTAATGATGTTCGAATCTCCAATCCAATTCCCACTCCAAGACCATATGCTAATCATCAACGTTTTAAAACTCCGAGAAGACAATTCACGAGGTTAGGCATGTCACTGTCTCAAGACTTACAACATTTGCTAAAGGATAATTTAGTGACATTACCCGATCCTCCTGCCGACCAAGATACCTCTTCACCAAAGTATAATCCGAACGCTAAATGTGCTTACCACTAAAGTAGCCCCGGGCATGAGACTGACCATTGCTGGGCCTTGAAGAATAAAATCCAGGATTTGATTGATAACAAGACTATTGAATTTGATCCTCCCCCACCTCCAAATGTAATCACCGCACCTATGCCAAATCATGGCAAGGGTGTTAATGCTGTTGAAGATACAATTTTCATTGCCTCTATCGAAGACTTGACTACTCCTTTGAATATCATCAAAAAGAACCTCTTGAAAGCCGGGATTTTCCCTGGCTGTGTGAAAGATTGTGTTTGCTGTGCCAAACAACTCAATGGATATGTAGGGCTGAAGGAAGGCATTCAATGCCTGATGGATAGCCATGAAATCCTATTTGAGAAGACCCCCTTGCCAAAAGTCTGACTAACAAGTTTGAAGATCTCTCCATTATCACCATCTCAAACAAGCCTCTTAGGATCTCCTCCAAAGGTCCTATTAGGATTTCAAATGAACCTACTGTTGCTCCCTTAATAATTACCAATTTTGGACCAGTTCCCTAATCTTCAAACAAGGAAGTACCATGGAACTATGGTGCTGAGGTGTTTTATCACGGGATAAAACAAGACGCTTGGATCGAAGAAGAAAAAGCTGTTGACATTGGTAACATAACTGGCTCAAGTAAGGTAACTCGAAATGGGAGGAACTTTTCACCCAATATCTCACCACTAGTTGTTACAAAGGCACACGTCAACATCACTGCTGCCTAAGATCCCTTTATCATACCATGTATGTTTATTCACAACAAGATTACACTAGGATTCTTGGTTCCCCTCCCTACTTTGAGTTTTGCTCCTTTTGAGGGATTACCAAGCACCTTAAATTATGTTCCTTTTGTGATCATGAATATTGTTTTGATTTCTTCATTTAACTAATAAAATGCAATGTTGGCTTTTCTTGCTTGTTATCCATGTAGGTAAGGGAGATGAGATTTAACAAGTTACTCAATGGGTTCATGAGTTTATTTCCATGCCCTAGTCAATAAAGCTTGAGAAGTTAAAACCCAACCATTGGATTGGTTTTTGGAAGGATTGGCATGGCAAGGTTGCTTTGGTTCATCACATTTCAAGGTTATTAGATTTGACTCAAAAGTACAAGGGGTTTTGATTGGAGAAGTTGTCATGTTTGGACAAGGTTTTTTTCCCATTGGTCACAAGAGCATATTTCTTTCAAATTTCAAGATATGGAAGTGGTTTTGGTAGCTATGAATCCTCATTGTCATCCTCAATAACTTATATTCACAAAGCAAGAATATTGGTACAAGAAGTTTGTTAAGCTTGTCAAAGTTCTTCAAAGCATTTTCTTGATCTAGGAGCTAGGATTTTGAACTTCAAAGGAGCATATCATGGTCACCTTTTGGTATTTTTGAATGATTCGAAATACATCCTTCTCTTCAAAGGGTTATCAACAAATCACTTCAAAAGTTTCAAAGAGTTTTCACGTGGAAGAAACTTGGTGAAGAAGAAAGATTACAAGTCCTCCAGATGAATCCCCAATTTTCCATGTGTGACTTCAAATGATCATAACTTGGTTAATTTTTATCACTTTGAGCCAATTATTTTTCCAAATTTATCTTGAGGATGTGAACTTTATGCCTTCTTTTATGTGCAACATGGGAAAATGAATGGAAGTTACCTTAAATATGCAAAAGATTATAGGTCATTTCATAAAATTTTGCCAACTTCAACAAGTCATAACTTGCTCAAATTTTGGAGATTTTGAATGATATATTTTTTGATCAAGATCAAATTCCAAGTGGAGGGCCATGTTTGGATGCAAAACATTATAGCACATTTTTGATGAAGAATTTGAAATATTTCTAAGTATGGAAAGTCAACCCTTTTTCTTCAACTTTGACTCAATATAACTTTCAGCTCAAGCATCTATTTAACTCCATTCTTTTTCCATTGCAAAGCTTGTAACCTCATATTTCTAAAATATCAAGAATCATGCCTTAAGACCCCTTGAGCTGAGAATGCCATGGTTTCAAAAATGGTAACTTGGAATTGAAGTTTCCTTGCAAGTCAGAATTTAAATTTCATGTTACAATCTCTAAACCTCAAATTAACACGCGTTTTGGGTCTAAACATGATTAGCCAACCTTCCCAAGTGGATTAGTGCATCAAAACGCAAGAATTGGATGAGTTTTGGTGAAGTTTGAATCACACTTCACTCGTGCATCAGGTTTGCACGAATTCCCTCCAAAATGAATCATTCACTCTTCCTTTTGATCCCATTCGCTTCTCCTATAAATACATGAACTATCCCATTCATTTTCCCAAGCTTGGATAACCAGAATCACCCTGCCAAACTTGCTCCATAACTCAATTTTTTGTAACTTCAAAATTCATTCTCGAGCCTTTTTCAATCCAATTTTTCCATCAATTCACCTTCCTTGATCTTCCCTGAAGCTAACCACATAATTACATTCAAGAATCATGCCCTATATTGCTCCATAGAAGTCCAGTTTCAGAGCTCTACAACTCAAATTTAATAGGTAGATTCCTTCATCAATTCTTCAAAACTCTGATATCATTGTGTTGCTCTCATTTCCTTGGTTCTAGTCGAAACACTTACCTTTTACTGGAAACAAGTTTTTAACCATGAAATATCAAATCCTTTTTCAAAACTTTCCTTCCAAATTGCTTGAGCTACAATTTATATAAATTTGGCGCGAGGGTGTGGTTGTCTTCGTCTTGAAGAGACAAAGCGAATGGCATAAGTCTGAGTTTCTGATTTTATAGTTTGAGAGACCTGCAATTCATGATGGCTGGAGGTTGAAGATGACCAATGTGTCATCTTCCAACCAATGAAGGCGCACCATCTGTATTTTTCAAATCCTAATTTAATTAATGATTCTGTACAATATTCACTAATGACCATGATATGCAGAATGCGCCAGATCCCTTGGATTTGATTACTAACGCGTTTTGACTCTCATCCAATGGTCCACATATTTTACTTTTATTTTTTTTCTTCTGATTTTTATATTTTAATTGTTTTAAATTTCAAAAAATCATAGAAAATTCATTTTTAGTCCAAAAAATCTGAAAAAATTATGAAAAACATTTTTGATTATTCTCTTTCTGATTTTTATTTTTTCACAATTTAATTTTGTGTTTTGGTATTTTTTTATATAAATTTTACACTTATTTGATTTATTTTAAATGTTTAAAAATACTTTTATACATTTTAAAATTCTGAAAAAATTATGGAATGATCTAATGATATTGTGACAAATATTGGTGACCCTATTTTATTTTTGTTTCTGACTTTACTCTTTTTTACCATTTTTTGTTTATTTTACCCATTTATTTTAATTTTAAAAATAGTTTCTGACTTTAAAAAATTACCAAAAAATTTGTAAAATTATTTGAGCCTTTTTCAGATTTTTCTATGGTCTTACTTTTTATTTCTTGATTAATTTGAATATATTTGATATTTTTCTCTTTATTTTCTATTTTTAAACATTATTTTTAAACCCTTTTATGTATATTAAAATGTGATATTATTTTGTGACTATTTTCTGGATGATCTTGGGTTAGATTTTGGATCATGAACTTTATTAACATCATTGGGTCCATGGTGTTGAGTTTAACTCCACAAAAATGGATGAATGATTTTAATAATAGTTTGATTAAAATTTAATTGAAATGTGGTTTGTATATTTTTTCCCCATCCCTCTTCATCTCATCCCCTTCTTATTGCACTAGATGTTGTTGGAGCATGATCTCTATATCATGTCTCAAAACAAATGGTGCATAGATTGCTATTGACCGACCTCAAAATAGGTGCGACTTTTATATAAATCCACTTACGATTGCTTAACATAGCGCTAAATTTGTCCCGATTCGAATAAATGATCATTCGTGGCCCAACCTTATGATTGCAAGCCCAAGTATGTTAATTTGATCTCTTTGATCCAATAACCTTGAGATTCATTGTGTGGAGGCTTTGGTTCTACCAATCCTCTAATGGATCTACAACACCTTTGGTCAATGCAGATCACTTAAACATCGTTGATCATTAAATGGTATTTATGAGAATTCCAAATGGATGATATACTTGACAAAAAGCAAATGCAACTTGTTGTGTGGAGGCTTTGGTTCTATCAATCCTCTAATGAGTTCCAAATGCAAGCTTCAAGATGGTCATACAACTAACCAATAATTATTGACTTGTTTTACCTTATGCTTTCATTCTTTTTTATGCTTTATGTACCATTTACTTTTAGCATTTACATTTCATGCCATTTTCATCTTTGCTCATTTGAGCATTTACTTTCTTGCCATTTTTACTTTTCTCACATGAGCTTTTCTTTTCCTTTCTTAAGATACTTAATAATCAACATAAACCCTAAAAAATCTTTAATGGTACTTGGACTATTTGGTTACTATCCTTGGCATTATGGAGCATGGGACTTTTCTTGGACTTGGAATTAGAAACCTTGGCCTATCTTGGGGACTTTGTGACCTTATCTGATTATTTTGTCTGGAGTTCTTGAGGTTCACCTCAAGACATTGGGTTGCTTGTTTGTATTTGTGTGCAGGTTTTTGTGATTACACCCTCTGTTTGTAATATGGAATTCACCCGTATACAGCTGTTACTCTGCCCAATTTTTATGAAGACTTAATACACTTGAAGTTTGGTTCTCTCAAGAGGTCTAGTATTTTTGCTTGCTTGGTTTCAATCCAAGGAATAGGAATTATATCTTGGCTCATAATGTCAAGTATTGACTTATTGTTGGTTAGATGGTTCTTATGCCTAGCTTTTATTTTATGCTTTAGGATAGTCCCTTCTTCTCCTCCCATCTTCTTCAATTTCAAAAATCTTCTTCCTCCTTTTTTTTTGAAAAAAATCTCTTCTTGTTTTTGAACTTGAACCACTTTTATAATAAACTTGGACTTATGTCCATGTATTTTCAAAACATTTTCATAAATAAACCCCAATCAACTTAATGATACCTTGACATTTTTTTTGAGAAGACTAAAAGTAAATCAATCTCGTTTCAAACCAGCTTGCCATTTTGGCTTTTTATCTTTAAAATTTTCTCAAAAGATTAGACTCTTGTCAATCCTTGTAGTGATGCAAACAACTATAATTCTACAAAATGTAGTGAAGAGAGATATTTTCCACTTGGGTGTTGAGTGAGGCATTGTTGATTTTAAAATCCAAGCCATATCCTTCACTTTGAGATGATGCAAATTCTCCTTTCTCATGGTTGTGGGTAGTAGGTATGTTTTCCACACGGACAATGATGATGGTGTTTTATCTCATAAAATTAACCAACGCATTTGTGTTTCAAATTTCAAAAGCGCTATTACTTTGATGATTGCAATATGTCTATAAACTTTAAATCCCTTGAAATATTAAATAACAAAGTAAAAATAATCATATGCATTGCATATAATGCATCATATTGCACATATTTCTTTTATTTGTTATGCATATCCAGGTGTCTTACCAAGCTTCTTTACTTTGTTCAGCAAGCTGACTCATCACTATAACACTCGGGCTAATTTCAAAAATAAGATGGACAACTTAGAACAATAGAATTGCGAGCTGCGTGAGGAAGTTTCTGCTTTGAAGGCCGGCATGGCCAATCTGACTACTCTGATGGAAGCTATGGTGGCTGCTCAGAATCAGCCACCGAGTGTTCAACCCCAACCAACAAGGGCAAACACTGAAGCTCCAACTGTTCCCGTATCTGCTACTCCGACTGTTGTTCAAAACCTTATGCCTCAAGGTTATCCACGGGGAATGCCAGAGAATTTTGCACCTGAAGGTTTCAATCTTGGGCCTCAAGATACTCCACTAGTTCAGACTATTGTTACTCCAACACCTCCTGTGGTGCATGATGTTCCTATTGCGCCTCCTTCGGTGAATATGGTTCTGTTTTTTAATGATGATGTGTGTCGTCCTTTCCCTCCACCAAGTGAAGACTTGGGTCTTTATGACAGAATGAATGATTTTTAAGAGCAGTTTGACAATATGCAGAGAGAGATGAAGGCCCCCAGGGGGAAAGAGCTATTTGGGCAGAATGTGAATGAGTTATGCTTGGTCCCAAATGTTAAAATATCTGATAAGTTTAAGGTCCCGGAGTTTGAGAAGTATAAGGGCAACACTTGCCCTCGTGCTCATCTGGTGATGTACGTGAGGAGAATGTCTACCCATACTGATTATCAGCGTTTGCTGATTCACTTTTTTCAGGATAGTTTGACTGGTGTTGCATTGAAGTGGTATATGAGTTTGGATAGTGCCAATATCCATACTTTTAATGATTTGGGAGAAGCATTCATCAAACAATACAAGTACAACATGGACATGGCGCCTGACCGTGATCAACTTAGATCCATGGTTCAGAAAGAAAGGGAATCATTCAAAGAGTATGCACAGAGATGGCATGAGGTAGCCGCCCAAGTGATTCCTCCCATGGAAGAGAAGGAGATGACTAAGATTTTCTTAAAGCTGTTGGGTGCTTTCTACTACGAAAGGATGGTAGCAAGCGCACCAAGTGACTTTACTGAGATGGTAGGAATGGATATCCGCTTAGAAGAGGCTGTGAGAGAAGGCCGTTTGACGAAGAGTGAAGGATATGGAGGTGCGAAGAAGCCATCTTATGGGTTTACCAAGAAGAAATAAGGGGATGCAAATGCTGTTATACAAGAGAGGAGGGTAAATGCTCCTAGAAGGAATTATCAGCGTCATCAGCAAGTCACCTCAGTTACTCCTGTTATGAATGCCACTCCAACTACCGTTGCTTATCAGAGACCGTCCCAGCAGGGGAATCAAGGGTATAATAAGAGAAGGGAGAGTTATGACCCTATTCCCATGAGCTATACAGAGTTACTACCGGCATTGATTCAAAAAAAGTTGGTCCAGACACGACCACCTCCCGCCATACTGTCACCATTGCCTTGGTATTACAAGGCAGACCAAACATGTGCTTTTCATCAGGGAGCACCGGGGCATAATGTCAAGAATTGTTATCCTTTGAATACTGAGGTACAAAAATTGGTGAAGTCTGGTGTTCTATCTTTCAAAGACGTGGGACCTAATGTGAAAGATAATCCTCTACCCAAGCATGGGGGAGTAAATGCTGTGAATATGGTGGCCGGGTGTCCATGCGACTTCCGGATTTTTGATATTAATTTGGTTAGAGGAGATTTGGTGAAAATGCATGCAGACCTCTGCGAATTTAGCTACTACACGCATGACCATGCCGGTTGTGCTATTTGCAGTACAAACATACAGGGTTGCGAGAAGATAAAGGCTGATTTATAGGAGATGATGGATGAGGGCCTCATCCACATAATCAGGCCTAGGGCAGAGTATGAAGAGGAAGTGAACATGGTTTCTGGATGTCCTGGTGAGTTCATAATTTTTGATGTGGAGTATATGAATGAGGACCTCGTGCAGTTGCATGCTACCTTCTTCCATACGGCTGGTCAGGTGGAACACTAATATGGATCTTGCATAGTTTGCTGTCGAGACCCCAGAGGATGTTCAATCGTGAAGAAGGGTGTTCAATTATTGTTAAATAATGGAACTATCAAGATCACAGGTAAGAGGGATGATTACCATGAAGTTGATATGATTGAGGTTTGTTTAACGGAAGAAGAGTCAGAGGAGGAGTATACCTCCGCAGATGAGTATTTCTCTTCAGACAAAGATTTGTTTTCTGGAAATGACTCATTAATGATCGATTGCATTGAAGAAGGGGTAAACGTCATTGTGCCTTGTTTTGGTGCACCCGCCCATTTTGAAATGGAGTATAATAGTAAGCCAGCTGTTACCCCATTGGTAATTAGTTTGCCAGGTCCTATCCCCTACAAATCAGATAAGGCTGTGCCTTACAAATACAACGCTACAATCTTGGAGGTCGGTGTGGAGGTTCCCGTCCAGCCAATTTCTGATGTTGGAAATATAGCTGAAAATAGCAGGGTGACCCGTAGCAGTCGTGTGTTTGCACCAGTTGTTCGGAGAGATGTTGATGCTGGAAAGAAAGTTGCTGAGAATGATGAACCTAAGAAGGCTACGGGAGAGACTAGCGGAGCTACGTTAGAGAAAGAAGTAGATTATATTTTGAAGATGATTAAGATGAGCAACTACATAATTTTAGATCAGCTACTGCAGACTCCTTCAAAAATATCCATCTTGGCTTTATTGATGAACTCCTCTGCTTATAGAGAATTTTTGATGAGGGTATTAGACCAAGCTTTTATGGAGAGTGATATGCCAATAGATCAATTCAGCAGTGTAATAGGAAAGATTACATCGTGTAATAACTTGAGTTTCTGCGATGATGAACCACCAGATGAAGGGAGGAATCACAACTTGGCCCTCCACATCTCCATGAACTGCAAGAATGATTCGCTATCCAATGTGCTGATTGATAATGGATCCACATTGAATGTTATACCAAGAAGTACCCTTATGAAGTTGAAATATCAAGGAACGCCTATGCTCCCTAGTGGTATCATTGTGAAAGCGTTTGATGGGTCAAGGAAATTTGTCATCGATGAAGTGGACTTACCTATCCATATAGGACCACATTTGTTTCAGATAACCTTCCAGGTCATGTATATTGTTCCCGCTTACAGCTGTTTTCTAGGACGGCCGTGGATACATGAAGCAGGGGCTGTCACTTCAACTTTACACCATAATCTAAAGTTCGTGCGTGAAGGGAAGGTGGTGATCATAAATGGGGAGCAGACATTGTTGATATCTCATTTGTCCTCTTTCAGTATTGTAGAAGCAGATGAAACTGCTGTTGGAACCTAGTTCCAAGCCTTATCCGTTGATAACATAAGAGGAAATAAGAATTCCATGGTTTTGCTGAAGGATGCACATCAGGTTGTGTGTAATGGTTATAGTGAAGTTTGGGGACGAATTGTGGATCTAACTGTAAACAAGAACAAAACTGGCTTAGGGTTCTCTTCGAAGAATGACAAAGGTAAGGGCATGAAGCCGAAGTCTGCTGCAGGCAGGTATCAAGACATTTTCCGTAGCGGAGGCTATCTTCATCCGACTGTTTCCAGGATTAACGCCATCATGGAGGATGAAGCAGAGCAGGAAATACCAAATTATGTGACGCACAGAGTCAGGGTTCAGAACTGGATCACCATTGATGTTCCCTCTTGCATACATGTTTCAAAGTAATTTGATTTATTAATATTTCTTTTGAAAAGCTTTCACCCTGCCCAAGGTGGAAGTATTAATGTTGTAGGGATTATCTGTTTGCTGTGACTGTTAAGATCAATAATAAAAGTTGTCTTTGTTTCCCAAATTATGTCTTTATTTTTCTGGTTTTTCTCGGAAAATGGTAATAAAAAAAAACCTTTCAAAATAAATAATAACTGAAATTCAATCTGCATGATCACTTGTTATATGTGTCAGTTCCTAAATGCAATCACAAATCATATGTGCAGATTAATTAAAAAATCCGTTGAATACAATGACCCCGCACCCTCTCCCAACTTTGAATGTCCTATGTATGGGGCTCAAGAAGAAGATTATGATGATATTCTAGAAGAGGTCTCACGGTTGCTTGAGCACGAGGAAAATACCATTCAGCCATATAAAGAGCCTTTGGAAGTAATCAATTTGGGTTCAGAAGAAGATCCAAAGGAAGTCAAGATTGGAGCATCACTGCATCCTGATGTGAAGAGCAGGTTGATTGAGCTTTTGAAAGAGTATGTGGATATTTTTGCTTGGTCTTACCAAGATATGCCCGGTCTAGATACAAATATTGTCGAGCATCGTTTTCCGTTGAAGCCAGAGTGTCCGCCAATTAAACAAAAGTTGAGAAGAACTCACCCAGATATGGCAGTAAAGATCAAAGAGGAGGTTCTAAAGAAGATTAATGCTGGTTTTCTTATGACGTCAGTGTATCCTCAATGGATTTCCAATATTGTCCCAGTACCGAAAAAGACGGAAAAGTCCGCTTGTGCGTAGATTACAGAGATCTAAATAAAGCTAGTCCAAAAGATGATTTTCCGTTGCCTCACATCGACATGTTAGTGGATAGCATAACAAAATTCAAAGTATTCTCGTTCATGGACGGATTTTCCGGGTATAATCAAATAAGAATGGCTCTAGAGGATATGGAAAAAACAACGTTTATCACACCCTGGGGAACATTCTGTTACAGAGTGATGACTTTCAGGTTGAAGAACGCTGGTGTGACGTACCAGAGGGCTATGACAACCCCATTCCGTGATCTGATGCACAAGGAAATTGAAGTATATGTTGATGATATTATTTCCAAATCCCAGACCGAAGAAGGGCATATAGAAGATTTGTTGAAGCTATTTCAGCATTTGAGGAAGTATCGTCTCCGCTTGAATCCAAATAAATGCACCTTCGGTGTTCGATCAGGGAAATTGTTGGGTTTCATTGTTAGCCAGAAAGGAATTGAAGTTGACCCTGATAAAGTCAAGGAAATTAAAGAGATTCCAGCACCAAGAACTGAAAAGCAAGTCAGAGGCTTCCTCGGGCGCTTGAATTATATTTTCAGATTCATTTCTCACATGACTGCAACATCTGAACCGATCTTTAAGTTGTTAAAGAAAGATCAAGGTTGTGTGTGGACAGATGACTGCCAAAGGGAATTTGAGACTATTAAGGAATATCTGCTTGAACCTTCTATCTTGCTCCCTCCCGTAGAAGGAAGACCGTTGATTATGTATCTGACAGTGTTAGATAAATCCATGGGTTGTATTCTGGGACAACAGGATGAAACAGGGAAGAAGGAGTTCGCCATCTATTATCTCAGTAAAAAATTCACTGATTTCGAGTCGCGGTATACCATGCTGGAAAAAACATGTTGTACTTTGGCCTGGGCGGCAAAGCGTTTGCGGCAGTATATGTTGAATTACACCACTTGGTTGATCTCCAAAATGGACCCAATCAAGTACATTTTTGAAAAACCTGCTCTTACTGGAAGAGTTTCCTGCTGGCAGATGTTGTTATCTGAATACGATATCAAATACCGCACTCAAAAGGCTATTAAAAGTAGTGTGTTGGCAGATTATCTTGCTCACCAACCAGTGGAGGATCACCAGTCTGTAGAATATGAATTCCCCGATGAGGATGTGATGTTCCTAAAAGTAAAGGATTGTGATGATCCGTTGCCTGAGGAAGGCCCTGACCCTGAATCTCGTTGGAGTATGATATTTGATGGAGCTGTAAATGCTTATGGTAAAGGAATTGGTGTTGTGATTGTCACTCCTCATGGATCGCACATTCCTTTTACTGCAAGGTTAACATTCAATTGTACTAATAATATGGAAGAATATAAGGCTTGCATCATGGGTCTCGAAGAAGCTATTGATCTCAGAATTAAAATTCTCGATGTGTATGGTGATTCAGCTTTGGTAATAAATCAGATTAGAGGAGAATGGGATACTCGTCACCCCGGCTTGATCCCTTACAAAGATTATGCTAGAAGATTATTACCATTCTTCAATAAAGTGGAATTCCATCACATCCCTAGAGATGAAAATCAAATGGCGGATACTCTGGAAACCCTGGCTTCTATGTACCAAGTGAATACTTGGAATGATATACCCCGAATTGCGGTTCAACGGCTGGATAGGCCCGCTCATGTATTTACAACAGAGGAGGTAGCAGATGAAAAACCTTGGTATCATGATATCAAGCATTTTCTTCAGACTCAAGAATACCCGATCGGTGCATCAAAGAAAGATAGAAAGACACTGAGAAGATTTGCTGGCAGTTTCTTCCTCAATGAAAAGGTGTTATACAAGAGAAATTATGACATGGTCTTGCTCAGATGCGTGGATAGACACGAAGCAGACATGTTGATGCATGAGATTCATGAAGGTTCCTTTGGCACTCATGCCAATGGACATTCAATGGCTAAAAAGATGCTAAGGGCAGGTTACTATTGGTTGACAATGGAATCTGATTGTTATAAGTTTGCAAAGAAGTGTCATAAATTCCAGATTATACAGACAAGGTCCATGTGCCTCCGACGCTTCTCAATGTGATTTCCTCCCCGTGGCCTTTCCCTATGTGGGGTATTGACATGATTGGGATGATAAAACCCAAAGCTTCGAATGGACACCGTTTTATCTTAGTAGTAATTGATTACTTCACCAAGTGGGTGGAGGCTGCTTCATATGCCAATGTTACTAAGCAGGTGGTTGTGCGCTTCATTAAGAATAACCTTATATGTCGGTATGGTGTGCCAAGCAGGATTATCGCTGACAATGGATCGAATTTGAACAACAAGATGATGACAGAACTATGCAAAGAATTCAAGATTGCCCATCATAATTCATCTCCATACAGGCCTAATATGAGTGGAGCTGTTGAAGCTGCTAATAAGAATATCAAGAGAATTATCCAGAAAATGGTTGTTACTTATAAGGATTGACATGAAATGCTTCCTTTTACTCTGCATGGATATCGAACATCTGTACGCACTTCAACAGGAGCAACCCCGTTCTCCCTGGTGTATGGAATGGAAGTTGTACTCCCTGTCGAGGTAGAGATTCCATCACTGCGTGTGATAATGGAAATCAAGTTGACAGAGGTTGAATGGGTCCAGAAAAGGTTTGACCAATTGAATTTTATCGAGGAGAAGAGAATGACAGCTTTGTGTCATGGCCAGTTATATCATAGAAGAATGAAGAAATATTTTGATAAAAAGGTCAAACCTCGTGAATTCAGAGAAGGCGACCTCGTGCTCAGGAAGATCATGTCTTTCAACACTGATTCTAGGGGCAAGTGGACTCCCAATTTTGAAGGCCCATGCATCGTCAAGAAAGCCTTCTGTGGCGGTGCATTAATTCTTGAAACTATGGATGGCAAGGAGTTCCCACGTCCCATGAATGCTGACGCAGTCAAGAAATACTTTGCCTAAAGAAATACAATAACAACTCGCTAAGTTGAAAACCCGAAAGGGAGGCTTAGGAAAAAAGGAGCGTCTCGGTAGGCCGAAAACCTGAAAGGGCGGTCTAGACAAAAATTAGAAACATAAACATAATAAAATTCCCGCTAAGTTCAAAACCCGCAAGGGCAGCTTAGGTAAAAGTTAGGGACTTTCTTGGCAAGTAACTATGTCAGACAAGACTTGATTGTTGAAGCAACACTCTTCTCAGATCCTCACCATACTTCAACAGAAGCCGCTGCTCAGGATTTCAAAAGTTGTTAGAGGGGATAGTGGTCATTGTATCTCAATGTATCTTTTCCAGTATATATTACCATTTTCCGAACTTTGTAATCATCTATGGAGTCTCGCCATTCGCAGACTACCATTCTATTAATGAAATTTGAGCTTTTACCCAATTTTTTGTACTTCTTATTTTTATTTAGTTTGCAAAGACTCCATTTATTATTGATAATAACTTTCAAAGCAAAAAAAAGATTAAATAACAAAATTGACTTTTCAAAAAAAGAGATTTTACAATCTACTTTTACTTTGATATTTGTGATGAAACAATGACAACAAAAATGGTGATCCCAAGAATGGACAAACTCCAGTTGCTTTGAGAAGTTTTTGTTCCCCTCGGGAAGGTCTACTCGGGTTGTTTTCGCCGTATTGGGTTTATGGTTCAGGTATCCTCGGTCAAGTTTGGATTCATTTCTCTGCTTTTCTGAGTTTTCATGATGTGAAGTTTCAATCCGCATTTTCTCCAGTGAAGTTTTAGTTTGGCCCGATAGAAGTTCTTTTTTCCAGAGAGATTAGTACCATACCCACTCTTGAAGAACGTAGGTCCCTGGTTTCTCCCAATGAAGGATGTATTGTGAATATGATGTTAACCTCGCCAATGAAGTGAGTTTGTTTTCCCCATTAAATGTTCGGATGTTTTGGTGTCAGTCTGCTTTGCTTGAGACTGGTTTTGTAATCTCCAGTAGGAATGTTACTTTCGAAAACACTTATTTCCCCGATGAAGCCTGAAGAAGGATGTTCTATCCCTGTATCCGTACTATTTCATCACTTTGATTTATCTACCTCCGGATCATGTTTCTCCTCAGTAAAGTTAAAGCAGGCAGTAGGTTTTGTTTCATCAGCTGGCCTTTACCTTTCTTAGAATGATCATCTTGGATGAAGTTTAGTCGAGTGTTGTTAGTGCCTGAGGCAGTTTTACCTGGTTGTTCCTAATGTTGTATATCTGTTGTGTCAGCATACGCATGATAACGCTCATACATTCATGCATACATCATGCATAAATAAAATTGGCAAGTTATTGTTCATTGACATTTGTTAATATTTTTGTTGACATATTACCCTGTTTTGCAGATTTACCTTGTCCTCTCTTAAACAGAGTGTTGGTCCTAAGCAGAAAGCGTATATTCTTTCAATGTCCCCACTGAGTTGTCCCTCATGGAAGATTTTTGCTTTAGCCTTCCGGTACAACTCCTTGTTTGGTTGGATTTGGTTTTCCCTCTTGAGTTTATTTCTCAAAGGATGTATTCTAGTTGACTGTTTCATTCCAGTTTATTTCTGGTTTGAATATGTGGTTCCACGGCAATGTCATTTACTCTGGATTTCTGAAAACTCCAGATTTTGGTTGGTGCATTTATTTTGCATGAGAAGACTTTATCCCCTCAACAAGAATATCATGGCATCTCCCCAGGAAGTCATACCTCCTTCCTAAAAAGCCATTTCTTTTTACAATCTTCCGTGACATCAAGTAGAAAATCTCTTTATTTGAGACAACTCATATGTTATCCTTTCTAGGCAGAGCGCCTTGGTTAAATAAGAAGTTGAGACCCGTTCTAGGTGAAACACCAGAATCTTGGGGATACTTGTTATCTTTTTGCTACCCTCAGTGAACATGGGTAGTTCATCATCAGTGAACGGCGGTGATATGATATATTCTCTTTCTACCTTCAGTGAAACTTGGTAGACCATCGGAAGTGAACGTCGATGTTTGTTATTGTTGTACCCCAACATTTTCCCTCTCATTTTATCAAGATTTCCCCTCACAAGACTCTTTGAACTCCAGACAGGATTAGGGTTTGCTCTGCTCAAGACATCTCCTTGCACTGATGACCTAAATTAGGGTTTGAGTTTGCACATGTATTTTTGGACTTTCAATGCTCAAAATGACTTTCATACTTCATGTTAGACTTATAAGATTGCCTCTACCAAGTTTCAAGCCTTGAATCAAATTTTTGCCCAGTCAATTGGACAGTTGACCTAGAAATCAGTTGTATTGGGGAAAAAGTCAACTATGGCCAATTTACAGTCAAACCTCACAATTTTTGATCCACATCAACATTTTTGGCTCATATGAACAATTTGATCAAGTTTGGACCACAACTCCTCAAGAAATTTGATCAGATCATCAAAAGGGCAAAATGGTCATTTTTAGGGTTTTAACTGCACAAGGGCAGTTTCTGATTTTTCACCTATCCAATGGAAAATTGGGTTCAAGCATGGGTTCAAGGACTCAATGGCATCATCTTTACCTATTCACAAGGTTCAAAAGATCTCAAATGCATTGGATTGACAGATGAATTTTTCAGTCAACTGATCAAAATTTGATTGTACACTAAAAAGTCAAACTTTGACTTTTTGGTCAAAATCAAGTTCCAAGGGTCATTTTTCATCAAGATGTGTCAAAACATGAAACTTGTTCATCAAGAAACCTAATTTTGCAAATTAGGGTTTAAAATTGAAAAATTTCATAACTTAGAATTTTTCCAAGTTATGAAATTTCCTTATTTTTTCCCAACTTTGCCCAACATTTTCACCATGATGCAATTGAATTCAAACAAAACTTCCAACATTAAAGTTGTAGTCCTCCACAAAGTCTACAACTTTTATTCATAAAGTTTTCCCAAAATAAGCTTGGATCTCAAGTTATCATTTTTGGAACAAGGGTCCATGAAACTTTTAACTTAGTGAAATTTTGCCCTAGTTTAGGCAGGATTTTGACCTATCTTCATGACCATTTTTAATATAGTTCCACTTGGAATCTCAAATTTCATTTCAAATATGGATTGTAAAGCATGTTGCAAGCTTTCCAAAATGTCCAAGAACTCTCCAAAATCATTTGTGGTTAGGGAGAATCGAAAGCTTGAATTTTGCAAAAACTCACTTTTGATCCATGGCATTTTCATGATGATACAACTTGCAACTTCCATCCAGCATTGTTTGTACTTGATTACAGGTCCCTAAACCCTTTCATACTCAATAATTAAATTCAAATCCATTGGTTTTAAACTTTGTTCTGATCATTAGAGGATTTCACAAGAGATTAATCCAAAAATAGCAAAAAGGCAACATTGCCATTTTTGTCAAATTTGCTTTATGTCAAATTGCATTCTTGAGCCTTGAACCAAAATCTTGTGCAGCAAAAAATATCCACAAACTTGAGGGGCCAAGAGCATAGAGTGCAAGCTGGTAGATAGCCTGTACAGGCCTGTCTTGCATCATTTCTCACTTTTGCTTAAAATACAAGAAACTTGTCAAATACACAACAACTTGCATATCTGTGATAACCAACCCTTACAAGCATTTGAGACAAGTTTTGTGCATTCCCTTGAGCCAGAAACACGAGCCATTGAGCCCTCAAACCTTCCAAAACACAAAATCACCTTCCTCTTGCAAAACAGGGCAGCTTCTGCACTTTGAGTTCTATCTCACAAGTTGCTCGTGCGTTTTGCCCCAAACTTGTTCCAATACATTCCATATAACCTATCCAAGCTATCCCAACCCTTAGAAACTGACTGCAACTCCATTTGCAAGCTTCACCATTTCTGTTTCCAGCTTGTGTAGGTTGAGTTCTACAAGCTTGTTCAAGCACATTCAAAGCAAACTAGGCATTAGGGAAGGTCAGAGGAAGTTCAAGCAAGCTCCCAAACATCCCAAGCCTCACTGAAACGCTCCATATTGACATACACGAGTTCAAATGAAACAGGTTTTTGTCAACTTCCTATCTCTCTATTTAGGAATCATTAAGCTTAGGTTTGTGAATTAAAAAATGTAGTACTCATAGCCATGAAGTTGTACATATGCTCAGTTTTCATTTAAGTTAAACGTGTTAAGAGAATTTGATTCATGAACTTTCTGAAAAAGTTAGGTTAGAAATTAGGGCTATAGAAATTCTCTCTGGTCTTTGAGAGTTAGATCAAGTTTCTTATCTGGTTGAAATCGTCTTGAAAAATGCTACAAATTTGATGTTATGGGTTTTTGCATTAGAGCACGTATGCAGGATCTGGACATTTTGTACACGCGCGCGTATTTTTGAACCAAGGTTGAAGATGAAGCTTGGAACTGGGCTGAGCCTTTGCTTCTTGTTTTTGGCACCCCCTGCATTGTTGACTGCACCCCCTGGCCCATTTCTTTATTTGTTTATATTTTTCTATTTATTTTTCATTTCTGATTTTATTTTATATTTTCTAAACATAAAAAATACCAAAAATATTTTTATAAATTTTCACATTTTATTTTTATAATTTATTTTATTTTCTAACATGAAAATAATTATTAATTAGTATATACTTTTATTTTCTTTAATAAAAACAAACAAATATTTTAGAGATATTATATTATATTTTATTTTATTATTTATACATATAAAAATAATATTTTTCCACATGTTTTTTATTTCATAAATATCTTTGTATACATTTATGTTTATTTTCTTGTACATAAAATAAATAATATAGTATATATTATCTTAAAACAAAAACTAGGGTTTCCACCCTTATTAAAAATAATATTTTTCTAATATATATATATATATATATATATATATATATATATATATATATATATATATATATATATATATATATATATATATATATATATATATATATATATATATATATATATATATATATATATATATATATATATATATATATATATATATATATATATATATATATATATATATATATATATATATATATATATATACTTTCTTAAAATAAAATTAGGGTTTTTCCCCTTAATAAAAAAAATATTTTATTTTCTTTTTAATACATTAAAATATTTTATTTTTACACCCATAAAAATAAACAAAAAAACATTTTTACATATTTATGATAATTTGCATATTTATATTTAAATTGTTTAATTATTGCCAATTTATTTATTTGTACCATTTATTCAATTGGGATGTAATAGTAAATATTAGGGTTTTATTTTCTTGCAAATACTCCCCCATTCAAAATTGTATTCCCCCTCCCCATATCAATGTTGTAATAGCTTAGGTTTATTTTGTGCACTTTATGCTTTCAAATATGCCATGATTAGAGATTAGAGTTTGTATGCAAAATCCAAAATCAAACAAATAGCTTGACTAATACAAAGACAAAGAAGCATGAAAATTGACAACACAATGCACACATACACCCCTAGGGTTTCATCCACTTGTTGCCTTTAAAATTGCCATGTTATGCATGTTGAGTACTTTGGTAAAACAAAAACAAAACAAAAGATCATAGTCCCTCGATGACGCTATCTTGGTTGCCTATACAAAAATGATCTAGTCCCTCAAAAATTTGCTAAAGATACTTGGCAATATTGCTATCATGGTCAATACGATGACCCGCGCCTGTCCCGTTTAACATCCAAATACAAGGTTGTTTACCAAATGCAATGGTAAAACAACACTGTCAAAAGGGTTAAAAATGTTTAGGAAAGATCTTTGAGTAAAATAGGGTAGAAAACTCTTAGTTACTTGATCAAAACTTGCAAAACATCCTTGCTATTTTCAAACACACCTCACAACACAATCTCAAAACATTTCCCAAAACAAACTTTC
Source organism: Vicia faba (assembly GCA_948472305.1). Lineage (NCBI taxonomy): Eukaryota > Viridiplantae > Streptophyta > Magnoliopsida > Fabales > Fabaceae > Vicia > Vicia faba. The sequence continues at coordinate 945,130,592 of OX451735.1, forward strand.
ATAACTTTCAAAACATTGAAATATATTTTCAAAAGACAAATACACCTTTGTATACATTCAAACAAGAATCATTACAAAGGTTTCCTAACGATGGCCTCTTTTCAAAACATTTTTTAAAACCACAGACAAAGCACCATTTCAAATAATTGAAAAGCAAAATCAAGTGATCTAAACAAGTAACTAAGAGCCCATGGATAACCATGGATGAAAAGGGTGCTTGCACCTTTCCTTTTCATAATCTACCCCCCCGAACCCAAGAAAATATCTCAAAGGTCTTTCCTGTGCTTTTTGACCTTTCCTTTGGATAAAATAAAAAGTCGGTGGCGACTCTTGCTAAACCAAAACATTTGCGAACACAAACGCAAAATCCCAAGTCAGTTCTCCCACCGTATCACAATTATCTTTTTTCTACCCTCAGTGAATGTTGGTAGTACATCGTTAGTGAACGACGGTGATATGATATTCTCTTTCTACCTTTAGTGAAAGTTGGTAGACCATCAACAGTGAACGTCGATGTTTGTTATCTTTTTGCTACCCTCAGTGAATGTTGGTAGTTCATCGTCAGTGAATGGCGGTGATATGATATTTTCTCTTTCTACCTTGAAAGTTGGTAGACCATCGGCAGTGAACGTCGATGTTTGTTATCTTTTTGCTACCCTTAGTGAATGTTGGTAGTTCATCGTCAGTGAACGACAGTGATATGATATTCTCTTTCTACCTTCAGTGAAAGTTGGTAGACCATCGGCAGTGAACATCGATGTTTATCATCTTTTTGCTACCCTCAGTGAACGTTGGTAGTTCATCGTTAGTGAACGGTGGTGCTATGATATATTCTCTTTCATTTTCAAATCAAACATCCTTGCTTATTTTCAAAACAAACACTAACACTTTCGAAACACTTTTAAAAACACTTTCAAAATATTTTCCAAACTTGAAACATTTTCAAAAGCTCAACACTTTGTATACGTTCTTACGAACGAGAACTATTACAAAGTTTTCCTAAACGATGACTCCTTTTCAAAATACTTTCAAAACCATACAAAGCATATTTTCAAACAAAATCAAGTGATCTAGCAAGCAACTAAGAGCCCATAGATGACTATGGATGAAAAGGGTGCTAATACCTTCCCTTTTCATAATCTACCCCCGAACTCAAGAAATAATCTCAAAGGTCTTTCCTGTTCTTTTCAGCCTTTCCTTTTGGATAAAAGAAAATTCAGTGGTGACTCTTGCTAACCGCAACATTTGCGATAAAACACAAAACACCCAAATCAGTTCTCCCACCGTATCATAGAACTTGCGACTCTGCTGGGGAATAACTTAAAAGTGGGGTTACCTTAGGTCTAGATCACCTTTATTTGCTTTCATTGTTTGAATTGTTTGCTTTACATTTTGGTTCCTTGTTTGGGCTTGTTCTAATCCTCTACCCGGATTTGGGATACCTTATAGGTAAATAACAATACGTTATGCAAACTGTGCGGGGTATACCGACATGGTCTAAGCAATAGCTACGTTAGTGTGGCACATTTGTGGGTACCGGTAAACCTTGAGTAGTCAAGGAGAATACGGGGCCGCTGTGTGGTGCCATGAAGCACTAACTGACTTTAGAACCTTTACTTGACCAACTTGGCCATTAGGACGTAGTGAGATAACCGGCTTTGGTGTAGTCTGAAGTTGGTTGATACTCGATACTACACTCATTGAAGTTTGAATTTTCGGGATATTTAGGTCGGCATGAAAGAGGCTTGCGCTGAAATAATGCTCGAGAAGACAGATCATTGATATTGAGATCCCTTAGAACCCGGTTACTATTTCTAGGACAAGTTGAGCCAACTAAACTTCAAGAGGGTATTTACCTATGAGACTCCATGCAAGCCTAAACCTAAGAACTTATTTGCCTTGTTTGTATATATTTACATGTACATGACATCATAAACATCATAACATCATACTCATTCTCACTAACCATTTCAAGGATTTTTGGGATTTATCTTTGCTCTGTTTTGTAGGACATGGCTTCTATCCGCAGAAATACTATCCAAGTCAATCTCGTAAGAATTCCTCATCAAATCAAAGAGTTAGCATCAAGGGTTCTTGAGAATTCTCGATTCACCGAAAGACATGGTCTCCTCCTAAGCTTGGTTACCTCTAACACTGATGAAGATATGATGAAGGTGCTCATCCAATTCTTTGATCCTCTACACCATTGCTTCACTTTCCCCGATTATCAGCTTGTACCAACTTTGGAAGAATTCTCTAAACTCTTGAGGATTTCAATTCTCAATCAACTACCCTTCAACGGTACGGAAAGAGATCCAAAACCTGAAGAGATTTCCCAAGCACTACACTTGCAACAGTCTGATATCACAACTAATTGAGAAACAAGGAGTGGTGTCAAAGGTTTCTTATCCAAGTTCTTGTTCGAGAAAGCTCAAGATTGTTGGAACTCCTTAGGCTTACAAGATTTTGAGGAAATATTGGCCCTTCTCATCTATGGGATGGTTTTGTTTCCAAACCTTGACCAACTCATAGATGTAAATGCTATCAAAATCTTTATGTCTCGCAATCCAGTGCCTACTTTGTTAGGAGATATCCTTCATTCTTTTCACTCCCGCACTATGAGGAAGAGAGGGATCCTTATATGTTGCACTCCTCTCTTGGAAAAATGGTTTATTTCGCATCTTCCCCGATCTGTGTTGAAGAACAAGCAAGGTTTGAGGTGGTCCCATAGGTTGATGACGCTCAGACATTCAAATGTTCATTGGTGTTCCCGATCCTTGGAGAACGTTACTATCATCGACTGTGGGGAATTCCCTAATGTCCCTTTGCTTGGCATTAGAGGAGGTATCACTTACAACCCTTTCTTAGCCTTACGACAGTTTGGTTATGCCCGAAGAGATGGTCAACATGAGATGCTCATCCAAGGATTGGTATTCGACTATGAGAGCAACGATCAAAGCTACCGTCAGAGGTTTATCCGAGCATGGAGAATGGTAAGCAAAGTGGATAGTAAGACACTGGGACACAAGAATTCCATTCCCCTCGAGCCTTACCTTAGGTGGGTACGAGCTCGTGCTCAGAAACTGGTGATGCCTTAGCCCTCCATCTTACCAGTTATCATGGAACCTGTGGTTGAAGGAGATGTCCCATACACTATCCTCCATCCCGACATGCCTACCTCTCTTGAAGACTTACAAAAATGCTGGATTCAGCTAAAGGAAGAATGAGATACTTTCAAAGCTCAATTCTATGCTAGCGAGAAGAGGGTCTTGGAGCTTACGAAGCAGCTACAAGAAGAGAAAAGTTTGAATGCCTATCTCGCGTCGAAGAGGATGCGTTCAGTCTTTTTATCTTAGAAAGTTATTTTGTAACCCCAAGAGGCATGTTGTAATCTTCTGAACTAATTAATGAAAATTGACGTTTGTTCATTCCTTTGTCTATGCAAATTTAAATTCCATAAATCCTTGAAATCATTTGCATATACATCTTTTATGCATCATAACATTACAAGTTTTCTCATAACATGTTTCCTTATCTTTCTACTGTTTATTTTAGAAAGATGGATCTAGAGAAAACTGTGAAGGATCTTCAAGCATAAAACTCTCAATTCCAAGAGACTCTACTAGCCCTAGCTAAGGAGCAACAAGATATGATGGAATTGCTGGCAGTTAAGAAGATGCCCAAGAAGAGAGCCCTGGTCAACATGGGCAGAAGGTTCAAATAGTCGGTTCGTCAGATCTCGGTAGTGGAAGACTCATCTGAAGAAGACGAGAATCAGATTGGTGAGGCTAAGAGTACCCAGGATGATTGTGTTAATGATCAAGCACCTGATGATGATTATTTTGACGAGCAGTATCCACCCGCCGACATCAAGTATAAGCAGTTAGAAGACAAATTGAAGGCTGTTGAGATCCAAGCTGTCCCCAATTTAGATTTCGATGATTTGGGTTTGATCTCTGGGGTTGTCATTCCCCAAAAATTCAAAATACCAGTATTTGCAAAGTACGATGGAGTTTCTTGTCTAAAACTTCACCTGAAGTCTTATGTGCGCAAGATACAGCCGCACACCGCTGATAAGAAACTCTGGGTTCACTTTTACCAAGAGAGCTTGACTGGAACGCAACTAGAATGGTTCTACCAGTTGGATGGTTCTCGCATCAATACTTGGGAAGAGTTAGCTACCGCCTTCTACCATCAGTACCAGTATAATACCGACTTGGCGTCGATAAAAGTGCAGTTGCAAGATATGACAATGGGGAAGAATGAAGGATTTAAAGAATACACATAAAAGTGGAGAGACCTGTCCAGTAGGGTTTGAACCACATTTGACTGATAGAGAGCATATTGACATGTTTATGGTTACTTTATCTGGTCCATTATTAAACTTGTTGGTTGGCTGTTCCTCTTCAGGATTCACCGAGTTAATCTTAACCAGTGAAAGAGTTGAAAGCGACATCAAAAGTGGGAAGATTCCCATGGCATCTGCCTCCACTTTAAATCATGTAAAGAAACATTTTGTTGCATAGAAGTAAATCAATGTTGTGTACGGGGAAAGGGCCAGTACCAAGAAGAATGATCATCCGTCTGTTAATGATGTTCGAATCTCCAATCAACCTCCTACTCCAAGACCATATTCTAATCATCAACGTTTTGAAACTCCGAGAAGACAATTCACGAGGTTAGGCCTGTCACTGTCTCAAGACTTACACATTTTCTAAAGGCTAATTTAGTGACATTACACGATCCTCCTGCCAACCTAGATACCTCTTCACCAAAGTATAATCCAAATGCTAAATGTGCTTACCACTCAAGTAGCCCCGAGCATGAGACTGACCAATGCTGGGCCTTGAAGAATAAAATCTAGGATTTGATCAATAACAAGACTATTGAATTTGATCCTCCCCCAACTCCGAATGTAATCACCGCACCTATGCCAAATAACGGAAAGGGTGTTAATGTTGTTGAAGATACAATTTTCATTGCCTCTGTCGAAGACTTGACTACTCCTTTGAATATCATCAAAAAGAACCTGTTGAAAGTCGGGATTTTCCATGGATGTGTGAAAGATTGTGTTTGCTGTGCCAAACAACTTAATGAATGTGAAGGGCCAAAGGAAGGCATTCAATGCCTGATGGATAGCCATGAAATCCTATTTGAGAAGACCCCACTTTCCAAAAGTTTGACTAAACAATGTGAAGATCTCTCCATTATAACCATCTAAAATAAGCCTCTTAGGATCTCCTCCAAAGGTCCTATCCGGATTTCAAATGAACCCACTGTTGCTCCCTTAATAATTACCAATTTCGGACCAGTTGCCTACTCTTCAAACAAGGCAGTACCATGGAACTATGGTGCTGAGGTGTTTTATCACGAGATAAAATAAGATGCTTGGATCGAAGAAGACAAAGTTGTTGACATTGGTAACATAACTGGCTCAAGTAAGGTAATTCGAACTGGGAGGATCTTTTACCCAATATCTCACCACCAGTTGTTACAAAGGCACCCGTCCATATCACTGCTGCCAAGTGTTGTACCCTAATTTTTCCCCCTAAGATCCCTTCATCATGCCATGTTGGTTTATTCACAACAAGAATACACTAGGATTCTTGGTTCCCCTCCCTACTTTGAGTTTTGCTCCTTTTGAGGGATTACCAAGCATCTTTACTTATGTTACTTTTGTGATCATGAATATTGTTTTGATTTCTTAATTTAACTAATAAAATGCAATGTTGGCTTGTCTTGCTTGTTATCCATGTAGGTAAGGGCAATGAGATTTAACAAGTTACTCCATGGGTTCATGAGTTTATTTCCATGCCCTAGTCAATAAAGCTTGAGAAGTTCAAACCTCACCATTGGATTATTTTTGGAAGGATTGGCATGGCAAGGTTGCTTTGGTTCATCACATTTCAAGGTTATTAGATTTGACTCAAAAGTACAAGGGGTTTTGATTGGAGAAGTTGTCATGTTTGGACAAGGTTTTGTTCCCATTGGTCACAAGAGCATATTTCTCTCAAATTTTAAGATATGTAATTGGTTTTGGTAGCTATGAATCCTCATTATCATCCTCAACAACTTCTATTCACAAAGAAAGAATATTGGTACAAGAAGTTTGTTCAAGCTTGTCAAAGTTCTTCAAAGCATTTTCTTGATCTAGGAGCTAGGGTTTTGAACTTCAAAGGAGCATATATTGCTCACCTTTTGGTATTTTTGAATTATTTCAAAGACATCCTTCTCTTCAAAGGGTTATCAACAAATCACTTCAAAAGTTTCAAAGAGTTTTCATGTGGAAGAAACTTGGTGAAGAAGAAACATTACAAGTCCTCCAGATGTATCCCAAATTTTCCATGTGTGACTTCATATGATCATAACTTGGTTAATTTTTATCACCTTTAGCCCATTATTTTTCCAAAATTATCTTGAGGATGTGAACTTTATGCCTTATTTTATGTGCAAAGTGGGAAAATGAATGGAAGTTGCCTTAAAGATGCAAAAGATTATAGGTCATTCCATGAAATTTTGCCAACTTCAACAAGTCATAACTTGCTCAAATTTTGGAGATTTTGAATGATTCAAGTTTCAAAATGTCATTCAAGAGATCTACTTCATGTCATATTTTTTGATCAAGAACAAATTCTAAGTGGAAGGCCATGTTTGGATGCAAGACATTGTAGGACATTTTTGATGAAGAATTTGAAATATTTCTAAGTATGGAAAGTCAACCCTTTTTCTTCAACTTTGACTCAATATAACTTTTAGCTCAAACATCCATTTAACTCCATTCTTTTTCCATTGCAAAGCTTGTAACCTCATCTTTCTAAAGCATCAAGAATCATGCCTTAAGACCCCTTGAGCTGAGAATGCAATTTGTGATGGGTGGAGGTTGAAGACGACCAACAAGGTCTGAGCAAACTTGTTTGTGAATGCAATTTATATATATATATATATATATATATATATATATATATATATATATATATATATATATATATATATATATATATATATATATATATATATATATATATATATATATATATATATATATGAGCTTCTGATTTTACAGTTTGAGAGACCTGCAATTCGTGATGGCTGGAGGTTGAAGACGACCAACATGTCATCTTCCAACCAATGAAGGCGCGTCATCTGTATTTTTCAAATCCTGAGTTAATCAATGATTCTATACAATATTCACTAATGACCATGATATGCACAGCGTGCCAGATCCCTTGGATTTGATTACTAACGCGTTTTGACTCTCATCCAATGGTCCACATATTTTAATTTTATTTTCTTTTTCTGATTTTTATATTTTAATTGTTTTAAATTTTAAAACATCATAGAAAATTCTTTTTTAGTCCAAAAAATCTAAAAAAATTATCAAAAATATTTTTGATTATTCTCTTTCTGATTTTTATTTTTTTCACAATTTAATTTTGTGTTTTGGTATTTTTTATAAATTTTACACTTATTTGATTTGTTTTAAATGTTTAAAAATACTTTTATACATTTTAAAATTCTGAAAAAATTATGGAATGATCCAATGATATTGTGAAAAATATTGGTGACCTTATTTTATTTTTGTTTCTGACTTTACTATTTTTTTTTTACCATTTTTTGATTATTTTACCCATTTATTTTAATTTTAAAAATAGTTTTTGACTTTAAAAAATTACCAAAAAAATTGTAAAATTATTTGAGCCTTTTTCAGATTTTTCTATGGTCTTACTTTTTATTTCTTGATTAATTTGAATATAGTTGATATTTTTCTCTTTATTTTCTATTTTTAAACATTATTTTAAAACCCTTTTATGTATATTAAAATGTGATATTATTTTGTGACTATTTTCTGGATGATCTTGGGTTAGATTTTGGATCATGAACTTTATTAACATCATTGGATCCATGGTGTTGAGTTTAACTCCACAAAAATGGATGAATGATTTTAGTAATAGTTTGATTAAAATTTAATTCAAATGTGGTTTGTATATTTTTCTCCATCCCTCTTCATCTCATCCCCTTCTTATTTCACTAGATGTTGTTGGAGCATGATCTCTATATCATGTCTCAAAACAAATGGTGCATAGATTGCTATTGACCGACCTCAAAATAGGTGCGACTTCTATATAAGTCCACTTACAATTGCTTAATATAGCGCTAAATTTTGTCCTGATTCGAATAAATGATCATTCGTGGCCCAACCTTATGATTGCAAGCCCAAGTATGTTAATTTCATCTCTTTGATCCAATAACCTTGAGATTCATTGTATGAAGGCTTTGGTTCTACCAATCCTCTAATGAATCAACAACACCTTTGGTCAATGCAGATCACTTAAACATCATTGATCATTAAATGGTACTTATGAGAATTCCAAATGGATGATATACCTGACAAAAAGAAAGTGCAACTTGTTGTATGGAGGCTTTGGTTCTATCAATCCTCTAATGAGTTCCAAATGCAAGCTTCAAGATGGTCATCCAACTAACCACTAATTGTTGACTTGTTTTACCTTATGCTTTCATTCTTTTTTATGCTTTATGTACCATTTACTTTTAGCATTTACATTTCATGCCATTTTCATCTTTGCTCATTTGATCATTTACTTTCTTGCCATTTTTACTTTGCTCACTTGAGCTTTTCTTTTCCTTTCTTAAGATACTTAATAATCAACATAAACCCTAAAAAATCTTTAATGGTACTTGGACTATTTGGTTACTATCCTTGGTATTATGGAGCATGGGACTTTTCTTGGACTTGGAATTAGAAACCTTGGCCTATCTTGGAGTCTTTGTGACCTTATCTGATTATTTTGTCTGGAGTTCTTGAGGTTCACCTCAAGACATTGGGTTGCTTGTTTGTTTTTGTGTGCAGGTTTTTGTGATTACACCCTCTATTTGTAATCTGGAATTCACCCGTATACAGCCGTTACTCTGCCCAATTATTGTGAAGACTTAATACACTTGAAGTTTGGTTCTCTCAAGAGGTCTAGTATTTTTGCTTGCTTGGTTTCAATCCAAGGAATGGGAATTCTATCTTGGCTCATAATGTCATGTATTGGCTTCTTGTTGGTTAGATGGTTCTTATCCCTAGCTTTTATTTTATGCTTTAGGATAGTCCCTTCTTCTCCTCCCATCTTCTTCAATTTCAAAAATCTTCCTCCTCCCTTTTTTTTTTTGAAAAATAACTCCTCTTGTTTTTGAACTTGAACCACTTTTATAATAAACTTGGACTTATGTCCATGTATTTTCAAAACATTATCATAAATAAACCCCAATCAACTCAATGATACCTTGACATTTTTTGTGAGAAGACTAAAAGTTAATCAATCTCATTTCAAACCATCTTGCCATTTTGGCTTTTTATCTTTAAAATTTTCTCAAAAGATTAGACTCTTGTCAATCCTTGTAGTGATGCAAACAACTATACTTCTACAATATATAGTGAAGAGAGATATTTTCCACTTGGGTGTTGAGTGAGGCATTGTTGATTTTAAAATCCAAGCCATATCCTCCACTTTGAGATGATGCAAATTCTCCTTTCTCATGGTTGTGGGTAGTAGGTATGTTTTCCACACGGACAATGACGATGATGTTTTATCTCATAAAATTAACTAACACATTTGTGTTTCAATTTTTTAAAAGAGTAACTACGTGTACCCTGATCCCCTATTGCACGAAAGGTGGTACGTAGGCACTAAAGGTTCTCAACCGCGGCGGCTGAAAAAATTATAAAATAAATACGCTTCTTTCCTCACCTCCACCATCCACTTTTATGTACAACAATTTTATAGCCAAAATATACAGATTTTACAAAGAGGATCCTGCAGAGTATCGTAGATGTTTAGGATGCTAATACCTTCCCTTTGCATAACCAACCCCCTTACCTTGAATATTTCCCCCTCTTTTTGGGTTATTCGATCTTTTCCCATTCCTTTAGAAATAATAAAGCGCGGTGGCGATTTTTATTTTGATTTGTATAAAGTCTACTCAATCCAATGGCTTAGTCTTAAACATTTCTACCGCTACACCAAGCCAAGTACTGATACCAGAGGGAAAGAAAAGGTTGTTGAGCCTTTCGTAAAGAAATACCCACAAAGGACGTTGCTGATGAAGAATCCTCCGCCCGTGAGATGGACGAAATCTTGAAAATAATAAAAAGTAGTGATTTCAAGATTGTGGAACAGTTGGGGCAAACCCCTTCTAAGATTTCTATGTTGTCGTTGCTACTCTGTTCCGATGCCCATGCTCAGACATTAATCAAATTCTTGAAAAAGGCCCATGTCCCTCATGAGACCACAATAGACCGGTTTGAGAAGTGCGTCGCGAGCTTGACGGCTGATAACGGTTTGGTATTTACAGATGCTGACCTAACACCACTTGGGAAGAACTACAATAAAGCTCTACATGTTTTTGTCGAGTGCAAGGGAACCACCCTAGCACATGTTCTAGTTGACACTGGTTATTCTCTAAACGTGCTACCCAAGGGGGCGTTAGACCGTCTAGATTGTGAAGGTTTAATCTTGAAGCCAAGTGATATCATTGTGAGGGCCTTCGATGGATCAAAGAGGACAATTCATGGAGAAGTAGATCTTCCAATCAAGGTGGGCTCACAAATTTTCAATTCCACCTTCTACATCATGGATATCCGTCCCGCCTATTCGTGTTTGTTGGGTCTCCCTTGGATCCATAAAGCTAAGGCAGTAACCTCAACTCGCCATCAGAAACTCAAATATCCGGTCAAGGGAAGAATTGTCACCGTCTGTGGAGAAGAAGAGTTTATGGTAAGCCACCTTAACTCTTTAAAGTACGTAGAGATGGATGGAGAATTCATTGAGACCCCGTGTCAAGCCTTTGAAGTTATGCTACCAATGGTTGCTGCTACCAAATGTTCCTCCGATGTATCAAAAGCTGTCAAAGCCGTGCCGAAGATGGTTTTAGTCAAAGATGCTCGCGCTGCAATTGAATACGGAAGCTGTGATAATTGGGGGCAACTCCTCGATATCCCATTCAAAGTGGACAAATTTGGTTTGGGTTTCACCGTCAAATCTCAGAAGGAAGTGAGGCATGCTCGTGCAGAAAAGCCACCTCTCCGCATTGGAAGCCATGAGGTTAACATTGTGGGTGATTCGGATAAAGAAGCTGCATTTGAAGATTGGGTGTACCCTACTACAATGGAACTGAAGAATTGGCATGCAAAGGACTCCGTTCCCATCTCCTTCATTGAGAAGTAATCTACTTGTTATTACTTTTCTTTCAATTCAAGAACATTTTGTCTGTAATATTTACCAATGAATTTTAAGCCGTGTGCCTGGCCCGAGGCACTTTGGTCCATCTTTCAAGGGTTTTATTTATGTTCATCTAATAATATGATCATTCAATACAAATCATTAGATTCTCTTGCATTCAAATCCTTGTGTTCATTGTCTTTCTTTTCCTTCAAATACATTTTTCAAAATAGCTATGTATCTTACATGCACACACACACACACACACACACACACACACACACACACACACACACACACACACACACACACACACACACACACACTTGTAGGTCCTCATCCACTCTGGATCTTATTGGTAATGACTCTACTATTGCCGACTATGACTTCGAATGTCCAATCAACCAAGCCGAAGACGAAGGCAAGGAAGATTGTCAATTACCGAGAGAACTAGCCAGACTTCTATTACAAGAGGAAAAAGCTATTCAGCCACACAAAGAGTAAGTTGAAGTCATCAATCTGGGTACCGAGACAGACAAGAAAGAGGTTAAGATTGGTTCTAACTTAGAAGACAGTGTCAAGAGCAGGTTGGTTCAAATGTTGCATGACTATGTGGAAGTGTTTTCTTGGTCGTATGAAGATATGCCAGGGTTGGATACCAACATAGTAGTTCATTGTCTGCCGATAAAGGAAGATTGTCCTCCTGTCAAACAAAAGGTTTGTCGCATGAGGCCTGACATGTCTGAAAAGATCAAAGCTGAAGTGATGAAACAATTTGATGCAGGGTTCTTAGCTGTGACATCTTATCCCCAATGGGTTGAAAATGTGGTTCCAGTACCGAATAAAGAAGGAAAAGTTCGCATGTGCGTAGAGTATAGGGATCTGAATAGGGCAAGCCCCAAGGATGACTTCCCTCTACCATACATTAACGTCTTGGTCAATAATACTGCTCAGCATAAAGTATTCTCTTTCATGGATGGCTTCTCTGGCTATAATCAGATAAGGATGGCTCCCAAAGACATGGAGAAGACAACTTTCGTTACGCAATGGGGCACCTTTAACTAAAAGGTCATGCCGTTCGAATTGAAGAATGCAGGGGCAACATATCAAAGGTCTATGGTAATTGTGTTTCATGACATGATTCATCATGAAATAGAGGTATATATGGATGATATGCTTTCCAGATCACAAACTGAAGAGCAATATCTCGATCATCTGTACAAGCTATTCAAAAGGTTGAAAAAGTACAAGTTGAGGTTAAACCCTAACAAGTTCACATTTGGAGTATGATCTGGAAAGCTTCTAGGTTTTGTTGTCAGCGATAAAGGCATTAAAGTTGATCCTGCCAAGGTAAAGGCCATCCAAGAAATGCCACTCCCCCACTCAGAAAAAGAAGTTAGAGGATTCTTGGGTCATCTCAATTACATCGCCCGCTTCATATCTCACTTGACTGCTACTTGTGAGACAATCTTCAAACTCTTGAAGAAAGATCAGGTAGTCAGATGGAATGATGAATGCCAAGCTGCCTTCGACAAAATCAAAGAATATCTATAAGAACCTCCTATTCTCATGCCTCTAGTTAAAGGAAGACCCTTGATCATGTACTTGACAGTACTAGAGAATTCTATGGGGTGTGTGTTGGGCCAACATGACGAGTCTGGCCAAAAAGAGCATGCTATTTATTACCTGAGCAAAAAGTTTACCGACTGTAAAACCAGATATTCACTGCTCGAGAAAACTTGCTGCACTCTGGAATGGGCTGCTCGCCGGCTAAGATAGTATATGTTGACTCATACCACTTTGTTGATTTCTAAGATGGACCCAATCAAGTACATCTTCGAGAAACCTGCTCGTTCCGGATGGATAGCCAAATGGAAAATGATCTTGACTGAGTATGACATTCAATACACAACATAAAAAGCCATCAAATGAAGAGTACTAGAAGATCATTAGGCCTATCAAGTTGTCGATGATTATCAGTCTATGAATTTTGACTTCTCGGATGAGAACATCATGATGGTGACTGACTTTGTGAATCCTGGACCGTATGACAGACCTGAACAAGGATCCCAATGGACTATGGTCTTCGAAGGGGCTTCCAACGCCTTGGGTATTAGAATTGGTGCTTTGATCATCTCTCCTGAAGCTTTCCACACTCCATTCACTTCTAGACTATGCTTTGATTGCACGAACAATATGGCTGAGTACGAAGCGTGCATTTTGGGTCTGAAAGCTGCCATTGACTTGAGGATCAAGCATTTGAATGTGTTTGGGGATTCCGCTCTAGTGATTAGCCAAGTAAAATTATATTGGGACACTAAACACCCTAATCTCATCCCTTACATGGAACTTGTGCTATCCCGGATTCCTTACTTCGAAGATATCACCTTTGAGCACTTCCCTAGGGAAGAAAATCAAATGGATGACGCCTTGGCAACCATGTCCTCAATGTTCAAGGTCAAATGGGACAACGAAGCTCCTATGATTACAATCAATAGATTTGACGAACCTGCACACTGCTGTGAGCTTGACGCTGATACGGAAAAGCCATGGTACCATGAGGTGATGAGATACTGTGAGGCACAAGAATATCCCAAGGGAGCACCAATCAATGACAGAAAGTTCTTACGAATATTTTCAACCAAATTCTTCCTAAGTAACAGAATATTGTACAAACGCAACCATGATTCTACTCTACTCCGATGTGTGGACAAGAAGGAGGCAGAGGAAATTATGGAAGACATGCACAATGGTCTCTTTGGAAATCACTCAAGTGGATATATGATGGCCAATAAAATCTTAAGAGCTGGCTATTATTGTTCAATAATGGAGACTGATTGCCATCATCACTCAAGCACTTGCCACCACTGTCAAATCCATGATGACAAGGTCCATGTGCTTCCTATCCCTCTAAATGTCATGACTGCTTCGTGGCCGTTTGCAATGTGGGGCATTGACATGATTGGAGAGATCAAGCCCATTGCTTCTAATGGACATCGTTTCATTCTTATCGCTATTGACTATTTCACCAAATGGGTCGAAGCTGCTTCGTTTTCCTCAGTCACAAAAAATGTGGTAGCCAGATTCATCAAAACAACCTCATCTTCCGCTATGGTATCCCCAAAAGGATCATCACCGATAATGGGACTAACCTCAACAATGCTATGATTACCGAGCTTTGCACTCAGTTCAATATCAAGCATCACAATTCTTATCCATATAGACCTAAAATGAATGGCGCAGTCGAAGCAGCCAACAAAAACATTAAGAAGATTATGCAGAAGATGGTAGTGACCTATAAGGATTGGCATGAGATGTTACCATTTGCTCTACATGGCTACCATACTTCAGCTAGAACATCAACTGAGGCAACTCCCTTTTCCTTAGTCTATGGCATGGAAGCTGTTTTTCCGGTAGAAGTTCAGATTCCCTCACTAAGGATAGTGAATGAAGCAGGCCTAGGCAAAGACGAGTGGATTCAGACGAGATTGGATCAGTTGAACTTGATCGATGAGAAGCGATTGGCTGCTGTTTGTCATGGTCAGACGTACCAAAAATGTATGATCAAGGCTTTCAACAAAAAGATTAAGCCTCGAGTATATCAAGCTGGTGACTTGGTGATAAAACGCATCATTCTTCCACAAGGCGACCCCGGGGGCAAATGGACTCCCACCTACGAAGGGCCATTTGTTGTCAAGAGAGTGTTCTCTGGCGATGCCATGATGCTGACTACCATGGATGGCGAAGACTTCCCACATCCTATAAACGTGGACGTAGTTAAAAAATACTACACATAAAGGACCCACTAGGTTGACACACCTAGGCAAAAATAAGGGCATCACGACAAGTTGAAAACCCGAAAGGGCGACTTGGGCAAAAATGGGTATCCTGGTGGGATGAAAACCCGAAAGGGCGGTCCAGGAAAAATTTAAGGATTGAAAGCGTATGACTATGTTCCGTGGAATCACCATAATCAACTTTATTACAAGGCCCGAGTTCAAACGGTCCAAGATCAATCCAATTAACTTCTGTCAACGATAAGGGGCATTCAAAGAAATTGGGGCAATAGTAGAGTTGGAATGCAATAAGATCATTTCACATGGCTATTTGTTTTTGTTTTCAATTCTTGTTTTCCTTTCGAAGATTTCCTCTTACTAGGATCTCCGTCTCTTTGTACAAAAAATTCCTATTCATGGGCGAAATATTAATATAAATATACTTTTAAGTGCAAACTTTCTGTTTTGTTTTGAGTGCAAAATTATCCAATGACTAAAATTGAACAAACATATGCATATGAGCATAATTAAAACTATTTGGAACATGTGACCTGCCAAGAAGAAGCAAGTATCTCTTTAATGTATATGGAATATCCCCACACAGTTATTTCATTAGCATTATCCTCACAAAGACGGTTACAATAAACCTTCCTCAACAAAGTTATCCATAAAATTTCTTTGCAAAGGTTGATCTCCAGCCAGAGTCTCAATCTCTTGGCAGCTCTCTACCTAGATAAGTTGATCCTACAAGTAGAAGCCTTGTGGATCTCTTCCTCAAAGAACACACCTCATCAGCAGTTCATCAAGTATTCATCAACAGGGTTTATTTCCCCAACAAACAACGAGTAGCATAACTCCCCAGCCGAGTTCAAATTCCCCCGACATAGTCTATCTTCCCTAGCTGAATCTGTTATCCCCAACTGAGTATATCCTTCCCAAGCTGAGTATATCCTCCCCAAACTGAGTATACCTAACCTTCTTCTACCTTTCTCCGTCGCCTTAGGTGCTTGTACCTTTACCTACGGGCAAAGGTTTGTAACTACAAACCTGTAAAAATCAATAATCCATAAAACACAAGATAAATGAAATCCAACTATATAGATCAACTCGTTTTGATCTTGTGAACATCATGGTACCCTTTATTCAGGATAATTTGACATGTAGAACAAACCCCTAAACTGCACATACAAACCCTAACAATGGCAAAGGCACATATTGGCTTCAAAAATGCAATTAAATTATCTAGTTAGCTTGCAAACACGATGAGGATCACAAATATATAACTTAAATATGCTAATGATGCAAGAAATACAGTAATCGATTATCAAAATATGGGCAAACCGTATGAATGCTAGGGGAAGATTCTGGGTGTGAGAATGCGTGCAACTGATCGTATTAGCTTCTGGGAAGGTCCAAGAAACGATTGGAAGCGTTGGAATGGCTTGAATTGGCCTGTGGAGTGAAAACCGATTCACACTTTTCTTTGAATTTTTCGAATTTGCTCTGCCTCTTTCACGATTGCTAACCCCTGTTCTTTGCTTTGTTCTTGTCCAATATATATCTAGGGATGAATTAGGGTTACAAACTTGGATTGAATCTTGAAGTTTTGATGAGATTTGATTTGATTTTTTAGCCATATGCTAACTTTCTATTTTTAGCCAAATCATCCCTTTCTTGTACCAATTATGCTTGATTAGTTTTGGCCTTGATAATTCAGCATATTTTGATTACCAACCTATCCAAAAACCAAATCAAATCATATCTTTTCTATTATTCATCAATTATTTGATTTAATTCAATTTTTAATTAATAAAAAATAAAAATAAATTGAAAAATGAAGCAAATAATGTGTGGGTGAATATTTGAGTCGTGGACCACATTATAAGTGAGGTGCAAGCATAAAAAGTTAGGCTCATTTAGCAAAAAATGCAATTTTGAGCATATTTGACTTTTGGCAATTTTGCAAAAAGGGTCAACTTTGACAAGGCATATCTCCTCCAATTTCAACCCTAGAGAGGTGTTCTTGGACTTTTTAGAAATCTTAGGATGTCCCCTAAGCAACCCTTTTGGTCTCATCTCAATTGAGTCTTCCATGTTCATGTAAGAAGTTTTGTCCCAAAAGGTGTTTTTGTTGACTTTTCAAAAGGACCCATAATGTAGAAATTCATATCTTTTTCTGGGTGCATATTTTGAACTTGTGGGATGAAGATGAGTTGTTGGAAATTGCATCCTCTTCAAAATGAGCCTTGGATGGAAATTTCTGATGAAGCATATGGAAGTTATGCTTGGTCAAAGTTTGGTTGACTTTTACTAAGAAACCCTAATTAAACAACTTTTGGGTTTTGATGAATTTGGAGCATTCCTTGAGGAATCATGATCAACCCTTGATCAAATGATGAAAGTAACTTCAAAATGTTAATGTTGACCAAAAATCTTGAAGTTTGACTATATGTGGGCCACCGTTGAATTTTGACCTAATACAGTCGATTCTCAAGCATCTGAGCAGTTGACTGAGCAAACTTCTTGTGCAAGGCATGCAACTTGACATGTAGGGTCTTGAGGACATATTAAGACCATGGAGAGCATATTAGGCCTTTGTGGTTCACCCTATCTTGATTAAAATGGAAACCCTAATTTGAGGTATACTGCCTTAGGAGAGAGTTTGTCTGGTCCACTCTTGGGCAACCTTGAGCAAATTGAAGATCTCAATGGACATGTATTGAGTAAAATGAGAGGGAAAATTTTGGGGTACAGCAGCTGCCCCTGTTCAATCTTCTTAAACCCGAGGATGTAGATTGGCTCGTCTGCCTTTCGTGTTCTGAAGGTGTAAGATGATTGAACACTAGAGTGCCCAGAAATTTGCACTCGCATGAAGTGGTACTTGATTTGTGATAGCGGGAATGGGCTTACAAATGCCATTTGGAGGTTGATGATAGAAAATTTTCGGATATGGGCTTAAAGATGCCATCCTGGGTGTGACGGAGAGTCGTCGGAGATGGGCTTAAAGATGCCATCTAGATGATGTTAATTTCTTGAGACATTCCTTCAACAGGAGTTCCTGTTCCTGTTGTTAAGGAGGAATCTGCTAAGGATTGTTGGTATCTGTCTTGGGCGAAATAGAATTTGAGGAGCTTTAGTTGTCCGTTACTCTACTGGGGAAATAACATCGGCTTGAGGAAATGGAAGTGAACTGCATATTTGGTCAGGGTATATGCTGCACCGTGACTTACTGGGGAAATGCAAAACCAATCGTGTTTGATCGGGTCCTGGTCTTACAGTGTTGTGGACTGCTAATTGGAGATAAGAGAGAAGGAACCTGGATAGTAAGGTTATGAGAAGGAACCTGGATAGTAGGGTTGCTTCGATATGAGAGCCTGGATAGTAGGGCTGTGAGAAAGAACCTGGATCGTAAGGTTACTTCAATATGAAAGCCTGGATAGTAGGGCTGTGAGAAGGAACCTGGATGGTAGGGTTACTTCGATGTGAAAGCCTGGATAATAGGGTTGTGAGAAGGAACCTGAATAGTAAGGTTACTTCGATATGAAAGCCTGGATAGTAGGGCTGTGAGAAGGAACCTGGATAGTAAGGTTACTTCGATATGAAAGCCTGGATAGTAGGGCTGTGAGAAGGAACCTGGATGGTAAGGTTGTGAGAAGGAACCTGGATGGTAGGGTTACTTCGATATGAAAGCCTGGATAGTAGGGCTGTAAGAAGGAACCTGGATAGTAGGGTTACTTAGATATGAAAGCCTGGATAGTAGGGCTGTGAGAAGGAACCTGGATGGTGGGGTTACTTCGATATGAAATCCTGGATAGTAGGGATTTGAGAAGGAACCTGGATGGTAGGGTTACTTCGATATGAAAGCCTGGATAGTAGGGTTGTGAGAAGGAACCTGGATGGTAGGGTTACTTCGATATGAAAGCCTGGATAGTAGGGTTGTGAGAAGGAACCTGGGTAGTAGGGTTACTTTGATATGAAAGCCTGGATAGTAGGGCTGTGAGAAAGAACCTGGATAGTGGGGTTACTCCAAAGTGGAAGTGTAGATTAGTTAACCCGTTTAGTTTCGGGAACTGAGCTTCCGTTAGTCGTCTGTAGATGTAATTTGTATAACTGTTGAATTTGTTGAAGCTAATCGTCTTTTCCTGAAAAGATATCAGGGTTAGTTATATGCGATGTATGAAATGCAGGGTGAGATGATGTTCTCAAAATAAATGAGATTATGCTGCATATGATATGTATGTGTATGTCATGATGTATGTTCATGAAATGCTGTCGAGGCATGCTTGCGTTTGGGAAAATAAATCCCTGACAGTTGTTGGAGATTTATAAATATTTTGTCGGGAAGAGATACTGGAGAATAACTCTGCGGGGACCAAACTTAGGGGGAAGAGATACTCTGTTGGTAGACCTACTGATCTGGAGGAATAAACTCAGCTGGGGATGAAATTCGTTGTTGGAGATGATGAGCTCTGTTGGAGATTGAGCTTCTGTATCCGTAGAAATAAACTCCGCTTGGGGGATGAAATTTACTGACTCGCCCGCGATTACGAACCTCGGCTAGGGATAGTTAATTCCTGTTTCGGGGAAGCTGACAAAAATGCCTTTGGATACTTTTACTCTGTGGGGGAGTGTATGTACCAATAATTATGTTCCCAAGCTGGCTCTATCCTGGTACCTACTGGGCAGAGTAACCGTCGAGTTTGGCACTTCTTGTTTTTTCCCTGTTTCTGGAATTACGAGTAATTGCCTTTTGTTTCTTACGTAAATATTTATGAGCAGCAATCATTTTCAAATGCATATATCAAAAATAAATCATTGGACGTTCTTGCAAAACAAAACAGAAAAAGAAAAAATAGATTGAAGTTTCTTGTGGAAATGACTTGTATTGATTTTGAAGTCGGCCTGTAATAGGTGTTTTGTACAAAGAGGCTGATGTTCTAGTAAGAGAACACCGCCGAAAGATAGAAATTATACAATTTGTGTAGAAGAAAGAAAAACAGCTATGTGAAACGACCCCATTGGGTTCCAGCTCTACTATTGCCTTTATATCTTCAAGCGTCTCATCACTTTGCCACTTGGCCGAAGGTTGATCAGATTGGTTGGTGCCGTCTGAGTTTGATAGTCGATACCGAAGTCTGGTCGCACGATGATCCAATGAGACATAGTGATATACTTCAATCCCTAACTTTTGCCTAGATTTCCCTTTCGGGTTTTCAATCCACCGGGATACCCTTTTTTGCCCAAGCCTCCCTTTCAGGTTTTCGACTTGCCGGGTGTACAGATTTTTTCGTTTTCATCCCTTAATTTTTCCCAAACCCTTTTGGTTCGCCGGGAAGCCCTTATTTTTGCCTAGGCAAGTCAACCTAGCGGGTCTTTGATTAGGCGTAATATGTTTTCACTATGTCTGCATTTACAGGGTGAGGAAGGTCTTCACCATCCACGGTGGTTAGAATCATAGCTCCTCCCGAGAAAATCTTCTTAACCCCAAATAACCCTTCGTACGTGGGGGTCCATTTTCCCCTGGGATCACCTTGCAGCAGTATGATGCGTTTGATCACTAGATCCCTGACTTGATATTCTTGGTGTCTGACTTTCTTGTTAAAAGCCTTGATCATTCGCTTTTGATACGTTTGACCATGATAAATAGCAGTAAGTATTTTTTCATCTATTAGATTTAACTGATCAAGTCGGGTTTGGATCCAGTCGTCTTCGTTTAAACCCGCATCCTTCATAATCCTGAGAGAGGGTATCTGGACTTCGATGGGTAGGACTGCCTCCATGCCATATACCAGAGAGTAGGGTGTTGCCCCTGTCGACGTCCGTACTGAGGTACGATATCCATGAAGAGCAAATGGTAACATCTCATGCCAGTCTTTATATGTCACCGTCATCTTCTGTACAATCTTCTTGATGTTCTTGTTAGCTGCTTCAACAACGCCATTCATCTTCGGACGGTAGGGGAAGAATTATGATGCTGTATCTTAAACTGTTTACAGAGCTCGATGATCATTGTGTTGTTGAGATTCATACCATTTTCGATAATAATCCTCTCTGGCACACCATATTGACAGATCAGATTATGTCAGATAAACTGCGCCACGATGTTCTTGGTTACTGTAGCAAAGGAAGCTGCCTCAACCCACTTCGTGAAGTAATCAATGGCTACTAAGATGAAATGATGCCCGTTAGACGCAATAGGTCTGATCTCTCCAATCATGTCGATGCCCCACATTGCAAAGGGCCACGGAGCTGTCAATACATTTAAGGGGACTGGAGGCACATGCACCTTATCAGCGTAAATTTGGCATTTATGACAAGTTCGAGAGTGCTGATAACAATCGGCTCCCATGGTGGACCAGTAATATACTGCCCGTAGGATCTTCTTAGCCATGGTATGTCCACTAGAATGGGTTCCGAAAGTGTCTTCATGTAGACCTGTCATGATCCTATCTACTTCGCTCTTGTCTACACACCGTAATAGTGTGGAGTCATGGTTGCATTTATAGAGGATTCGATTACTGAGGAAGACTTTGCAACGAACCTTCTCAGAAACTTCTTATCATTGACAGATGCCCCTTCAGGATATTCCTGAGCCTCGAGATACCTTTTGACTTCGTGAAACCAGGGTTTGTCTGCCACTTCTTCGATATCGATCTCGTAGCAATGTGTTGGTTCATCCAACCTCTCAATGATGATTTGGGGAGCTTCATTGTCCCACCTTACCTTGAACATAGAAGACATGGTAGCTAGCGCGTCCGCTAACTGGTTCTCCTCTCGTGGGAAATGTTCGAAGGTTACCTCCTAAAAGTGTGGGAGCAATGTCAATACGTGCACTTTGTATGGAATGAGATTCGGGTGCTTCGTATCCCAATCGCCTTTGATCTGACTTATCACCAGAGTGGAATCCCCGAATACACTTAAGAACTTAATCCTCAGGTCAATAGCAGCTCGAAGACCCATGATACATGCTTCATACTCCGCCATGTTGTTGGTGTAGTTGAAACATAATCGGGCGGCGAACGAAGTATGACAACCCTCGGGGGATATGATTACGGCGCCAATGCTGTTACCCAGTGCATTTGAGGCTCCGTCAAAATACATAGACCATCGGGATCCTTCCTCAGGTCCTTCATCTGGTCCAGGTTCTTCGCAGTCAGTCACTAACATGATATTCTCATCCAGGAACTCAAAATTCATGGACTGGTAGTCGTCCACGGCCTAATGAGCCAAATGATCAGCCAATACACTCCCTTTTATTGCTTTTTGCATTGTGTATTGTATGTCGTACTCAGTTAAGATCATCTGCCACCTTGCTATCCTTCCGGAGAGAGCGGGCTTCTCGAAAAGATACTTGATCGGATCCATCTTCGATATCAACAAGGTAGTGTGAGTCAGCATATACTGTCTCAGTCAGCGAGCAACCCATGCCAAAGCGCAACAAGTTTTCTCGAGCAATGAGTATCGTGTCTTACAGTCGGTAAATTTTTTGCTAAGGTAGTAAATTGCGTGCTCTTTTCGACCAGACTCGTGATGCTGCCCCATCACACACCCCATTGAATTGTCTAGCACTGTTAAGTATAATATCAAAGGTCTTCCTTCAATTGGAGGCATCAGAATTGGCGGTTCTTGAAGGTATTCTTTGATTCCCTCGAAAGCAGTCTGACATTCATCATTCCACTTTACCACTTGATCTTTCTTCAGAAGCTTGAAGATTGGCTTACAAGTAGCAGTCAGATGTGAGATGAACCTGGTGATATAATTCAGACGTCCCAAGAAACCTATAACTTCTTTCTCTGTGCGGGGAGCCGACATCTCTTGTATGTACTTTACCTTCGTAGGGTCTACCTGAATACCCTTGTCATTGACGATGAAACCTAGAAGCTTACTAGACCTTACCCCGAAGGTACACTTGTTTGAATTCAACCTCAGCTTGTATGTCTTCAACCTGTTAAACAATTTCTGGAGATGATCAAGGTGCTCTTCCTCAATATGAGACCTGGCTATCATGTCATCAACATAAACTTCGATCTCGTGGTGAATCATATCGTGGAACAGAGCGACCATGGCGCGCTGATAGGTTGCCCCAGCGTTCTTCAACCCAAAAGGCATCACCTTGTAGCAGAAGGTGCCCCACTGTGTAGCGAAGGTTGTCTTCTCCATGTCTTCAGGAGCCATCTTGATCTGGTTGTAGCCAGAGAAACCATCCATGAAGGAGAATATTTCGTGTTACGCGGTGTTGTCGACCAAAACATCAATGTGAGGAAGTGGGAAGTCGTCCTTGGGGCTTTCCCTATTCATATCTATGTAATCCACACGCATCCGTACCTTACCGTCCTTCTTAGGTACCGGAACGACATTAGCAATCCATTATGGATAAGAAGTGACAGCTAAGAATCCTGCGTCAAACTGTTTCATAACCTCTGCCTTGATCTTCTTTGACATTTCAGGGCGCATACGACATACCTTCTGTTTAACTGGAAGATAGTCTTCTTTAGTCGGTAGGCGATGTACCACAATATCAACGTCAAAACCAGGCATGTCTTCATAGGACCAGGAGAAGATCTCAACATAGTCGTGCAACATCTGTATCAACCTCTGTTTGACGCCAAACTCCAGATTTGCACCTATTTTAACCTCCTTTCTGTCTTCCTCAGTACCCAAGTTCACTGTCTCAACTGGCTCTTCATGAGGCTGTATGGCCCTTTCTTCCTGCTGTAGTAGTCTAGCAAGTTCTCCAGGCACCTCACAATTATCCTCACCTTCGTCCTCGGCTTGGTTGATTGTATTTTTGAAGTCATAACTGGAAATAACATAGCTGTTATCAATGGGATTCAAAGTGGATATGGATCTGCATTATGATATGTGAGTGTGTGTAAGAGAATAGTTGTTTTGATAAAGTGAAAGCATGAAATAAAAACAGAGAGCACAAAATTTGTATGCAAGAAACGTCCAATGCTTTATTAATGATATATGAAATGAAAAATAATAGCCCTCACAAACAAAACCAATGTGCCTCGGGCAAGGCACAAGGCCGTAAAGTTTCAAATTGTTTATTACAAATCTTAAAACAAATGAGTCAATTACTGTGGAATAAAAGAAACAGGTATAAAGTCCCTAGCCGTCCAATTACTCGGTCCACTGTTGGTAGTTGGGTAGATCCAGTTGTCGATGTCTGAGTCCTCTTTGCTGTCTTCAATGGCGTTAATTCCCCGATTACTGATGTGTAGGGGAGGTCTTCCAGCCCGAGCGCGTCGAACAACCCTTTGAGCCCCTGTAGTAAAACCCAAACCAAATTTGTCAGTTTTGTGAGTGAAATCAGGGAGCTGACCCCAATTGGCACACCCACCTTATTCAACCATGGCCCTGGCATCCTTGAGGGAGGCCATCTTTAGAGGAGGTTTGTTGTTGGTAGTAGTTTCAGTTGATGTCGAGATCTAAGGGACCTTTTCAAAATTCTGACAAGGAGTTTCTATGAATTCCCCGTCCATCTCTATGTAGCGGAAGGAATTAAGGTGACTCACCATATATTCTTCTTCACCTCGCACTATGACAATCTTTCCTTTCACCAGATACTTCAGCATTTTGTGGAGTGTAGAAGTAACTGCCCCAGCCTCGTGGATCCAAGGACGACCCAACAAACAAGAATACAACGGCCTGATATCCATCACATAGAAGGTGGACCCAAAAGTTTGAGAACCCACTTTGACGGGGATGCCCACCTCCCCGTGCACAATTCTCTTCGATCCGTCAAAAGCCCTTACCACAATGTTACTAGGCTTTAGAGTTAGACCCTCGCAATCCAACCGGTCCAACACCTTCTTCGGCAGAACATTCAGTGAAGACCCAATATCTACCAACACATGAGCCATAGTGGTGCCCCTGCATTCAATCGAGACATGCAGAGCATCATTATGCTTCCTTCCCTTTGGTGTCAAATCTGCATATGAAAAACCCAACCCATCAGCAGTCAGGCTGGCCACACAATCTTTAAATTGATCAGCTGAAGTCTCTTGCGGCACATGCACAGTATTGAGGAATGGAATCAAAGCCTTTGTGTGATACGGTGGGATAACTGACTTGGGTTTTGCATTTGTTTTCGCAAATGTTTCGGTTGAGCAAGAGTCGCCACCGACTTTTTATTTTATCCTAAGGAAAGGTTAAAAAGCACAGCAAAAACCTTTGAGATGTTTTCTTGGGTTCGGGGGGTAGATTATAGAAAGGGAAGGTATTAGCACCCTTTCTATCCATGGTTATCCATGGTCTCTTAGTTACTTGCTTAGGTCACTTGCCTTGCATTTTCAATTGTTTGAAATGGTGCTTTGTGTGTGGGATTGAAAATGTTTTGAAAAAGAGGCCAATGTGGTGGCAACCTTTGTAATGATTCATGTTTGAATGTATACAAAGGTGTATGTCTTTTGAAAAGTTTTCAATGTTTTTTGAAAGTTGTTTTGAAAGTGTGTTGTGATGTGTGTTTTGAAAAGTGGGCAAGTGTGTTTTGCAAGTTTTATCAAGTAACTCAGAGTTGTATACCCCTAAATTTACTCAAAGGTTTTTTCTATGTTTTAACCCTTTTAACAATTTTGTTCCACCATTGTATTTGGTGGACAATCTTGTGTTAGGATGTTAACAGGACAGGCGCGGGTCATCGTTTAGACCATGATTGCAATGGTGCCAAGTGTCTTTGGCAACTTTTCCTTTAAGGGACTTGATCATTTTTAGGCAACTTTCGAAAGCGTCATCGAGGGACTATGATCATTTGATATTGTCTTGTTTTGCCAATGACACCCAACATGCAACATGGCCCATTATTGAAGGCAACAAGTGGAGTAACCCTAGGGGTGCAAGTGTGATTGGTGTTGTCCATTTTCATGCTTTTTTTATCTTTGAATTAGGTCAAGCTATTTGTCATTTGATTTTTGCATACAAACCCTAAGTCTATCATGGAATTTTTAGAAAGCTTTAAAGTGCGGAATTTAAATTCCTAAATTATTACAAAGTAATCATGGGGATGGGGGTACAAATGTTCAAATGGGGATGAGACTTTAATAAGAGAGTAGTGTCCCAATATTTACAACCAAATCGAATCAATTCGCAAATGTAAAATGTATCAAATGTACAAGAATAAACAAATGTGTAAATGTATTTATGTAAGTGTATGTGATTTATTTACAAGTGAAATAAAAATAATAAAAAAGGAGTTAATTTGGATATTTTCATGTTTAGGGCAAAAAACCCTAATTTTGCAAATAAATAGTATTAATTATTTATTATATACAATATTTATTAATTATGTACAAAAAATAAATAAAAAGGAAGTATATTGTAAAAAAGTATTTTTGAGGTTAAATATTAATAAAAATAAAAAAAGGGTATTATTTTGTATTTTTATCCTAAATATTCTAATAAATAAGTAAGTATTTATATTATTTACTAAATATATTAAATATGTACAAAAAATAAAAATATTTATTATTTACAAAAAAAAATAATATTTTTTTAGGAAATGTTTTCAGAAAATGCAAATAAAAATAATAACTAAAAGTATATATTTTCACATTATTTCTAAGGTTTTAAATAAAAGCATTATATTTATTTATATGTACAAATGTAAACAAAGCAAATAAATTCAAAATAAATGCAAAAATGTATGGAAAAATATTTTTAATATTTTTTATGTTTTGTCAAAAAATAACAAGTCAGAATAAAAAAGAAAAAGTCAAAAATGGTTAAAAAATCACACAATGGGCCAAAGGGGTGTATGTGGAAAATGAGGGTGTAAACAGAAAAGCAATCTCAGGCCCAGCCCAAGAGGAGTTGTCTTCAACCTCCAGCATCCTTGAACAACAAAACGCGCGTTTCTTTGCTTGATTCAAACATCCAGATTCTTTGATTTTTAGCACAAACTTATAACACAAAAAATGTCAAGCATCAAATCACGAATCCATACATACCAAGAACTTGATCTAACTCTCAGAAATGAGAGAGAATTTCTTCTCCCCCAATTCCTGACCTAACTTTTTCCTAATGTTCAGGTTCCAAATTCTCTTAACACACACAATATAAATGAAAAGTAACTATATGGATGGCTTCAGGGCTATGAATAGAACATGCTTTCTTCACAAACTTAAGCCTAACTATGCCTGGATAGAGAGATAGAAGTTCAAAAACTTACCTGTTCAGCTTGATTCGGGTATGACAATGGAGGTACTTTCAATGCAATGTGAAGACTTGTATAGCTTTCTTGAGGTCCAGGGATGCTTCTCCAACCTCTAGCTTGCTTTGGAACTAACTGAAACGAGCTATGGAAGTTAACCTGCACAACTGAAAAAAATGAAAATGGTGAACTTGGTTAGAGGTGTTACAGTCTGTAGCTAGGGCTTGGGATAGCTTGTATGGATGCTGTGGAGTGTGTATGAACCAACTTTGGCCAAAACGCACGAGCAAACTGAGTTGTGCAACTCAATCTGCAGGGATGCCCTGTTTTGTGCAGCAAAATGGTGTTTTGATGTTTAGGGAGGTATTGAAGGTGGTTGGCTCATGTTTCAGGTCAGGTTTGATGTTTGGAAAGTGTTCAAGAAGTTTGCTTTGGCTAGTTGTTGCAACAATGAGAGATGTGTTTCAATATGCAAAGTTTCTTCTTTTTTTTGTCCAAAATGCCAAGTTCAGTTACAAGCTTATGCAGGCCCCTTAAACATGCTGCAAAGTTTGTTCTTGATCAGTGGGACATGTCCACACACTTGTGCCTCAGAGATTTGCTTTGTACTTCATAGATTGTAAACTTGACATAAAGTTGATCTTTACAAGAATAAATAAAATGCTTTTTCTAATTATGGCTTAATTCTTCATGTAATTACCAAATGCAAAAAATAATGCTAGAAAACAATGGATTGGCATTTAATTATTGAGTGTAAAAAGGATTAGAGGCCTGTAATCTAGCTTGTACAAGCTGATTTCAAAAATGCCAAAGTTATGAACATGCATTTGGTCAAGAACAAAAGTGGATTTTGCCCAACTTTGCCAATTCGATCCATCTTTGTATTGCAAGTTGAAATTCCAAGTGGAAGCATGTGAAAAGTGGCCATGAAGTTAGGCAAAAATCCAGCCTAAAATAGGTCAAAAGATTTATAAGTTAAGAATGTTTTGCACCCCTATTCCAAAAATCATAACTTGAGCTACAAGCTTCTTTTGAGGAAACTTTGTGAATCAAAGTTGTAGATTTTGCAATGGAATATAACTTTCATGTTTTGAGTTTTGTTTGAATCCAAATGTATCTTGATGAAAAGATGGGACAAAGTTAGGAAAAAATAAGGAAGTTTCATAACTTAGAAAAATTCTAAGTTATGAAATTTTCTCATTCTAAACCCTAATTTGCAATTTTTGGTTTCTTGATGAAAAAGTTTCATAATTTGACATGTCTTGATGAAAAATGAATCTTGGCACTTGATTTTGACCAAAAAGTCAAAGTTTGACTTTTCAGTATACAGTCAAATTTTGCTCAGTTGACTGGAAAATTCATCTGTCAATCTTGTGCATTTGGGATCTTTTGAATTTGTTGAACATGTCAAGACAATGCCATTGGGTCCTTGAGTCCATATGTGAGCTTGAATTGCCATTGGTTAGGTCAAATAGTAAAAAATTGCCTTTGTGCAGTCAAAACCCTAAAAATGACCATTTTGCTCTTTTGGTGATCTGATCAAATTTCTTGTGGAATTGTGATCCAAACTTGATCAAATGGTCCATATGAGTTCATTATGTTGATGTGGGTCAAAAATCATGAGGTTTGACTGTCAATTGACCACAATTGACTTTTTCCCCAATACAGCAGATTTCTAGGTCAACTGTCCAATTGACTGGGCAAAGATTTGAATCAAGGCTTGAAACTTGGCATGGATAAACTTGTGAGTCCAACATGAAGCATGAAAGTCATCTTGGGAATTTTAGGTCAAAACATCTTTGTGCAAACTCAAACCCTAATTTGGGTCAACAGTGCAAGGAGGAGTCTTGAGCAGAGCAAACCCTAACTGGATCTTGAGCTCCAAGGGTCTTGTGATGAGAAAATGTTGAGGAAATGGGAGGGCAAATTTTGGGGTACAACAGTTGCCCCTGTTCAATCTTCTTAGACCTGAGGATGTAGATTGGCTTGCGTGCCTTTCGTGATCCGAAGGTGGAAGATGATTGAACACTAGAGTGCCCAAAAATTTGCACTCGCATGCTGGAGTATCAGCAATGTGATGTCGGGAATGGGCTTATAGATGCCATTTGGAGAGAGGATGGATAGGAGGATGGGCTTATAGATGCCATCTGAAGGTGTGACAGAACCTTGTCGGGAATGGGCTTATAGATGCCATTTGGAGGTTTCGATCGCGTAAGAGATTCCTTAGCGAGAACTTGCGTGTTTTGAGAAAGAAAGATGGTTTCCTGGCTTGCTACAGGTGTTGATCTTCAGTCTCTTCATGCAGATATTCCCTGGCTAGATACAGGTATCGAATCTACAATCAAACGCTCACAGATATGCCCTGGCTAGGTACAGGAATCGAATCCGGAACTTGGTCGTCTACAGATATGCCCTGGCTGGATACAAGTATCGAATATGGAATTAGTCATCTACAAATATGCCCTGGCTGGATACAGGAATCGAATCTGGAATTTGTTGTCTACAGATATGCCCTGGCTGGATACAGGTATCGGATCTAGAAATGGTCGTCTTTAGATGTGCCCTGGCTGGATACAGGAATCGGATCTGGAAATGGTCGTCTACAGATATGCCCTGGCTGGATGCAGGTATCGAATTTGGAAACTTGATCACTCACAGGTATGCCTTGGCTAGATACAGGAATCAAATCTGGAATTGTGACAGTTGATAGTAATCATCTTTGGATTGCCCTTTTCCTGAAAAGGTAAGAACGTTAGTTGTATGCAATGTCATGATGTTCTCAAAAATAAATGAGATCGTGTGATATGATGCGTATATGCATGCGTCATGGTGTGTGATAATGTGATGAATGTATTTTTGTCTAGGAAAATAAATCCTTGACGACTGCCGGGAGTTTGTGGAATCCTGGGCTGATGTTGAAGAGTGGAGTTCTTCGTTTCCGCTGGGGATGATGGTTGCAAGAATAAACCGGTAGGAGAAGATGACTCCGTTGGGGAATAAACTTGTTGGAGAGATTACTCTGCGGGGAACTACTCTGTGGGAAGAGATACTTCGCTGGGGTTTTGATGAGAGCTCCGTTGGGGATTCCACTGATATGTTATGTCGGGGAATTTGATGAACTCCACTGGGGATAGGAAGAACTTCGCCGAGGACGAACTTTCCGTGGTAATTAGATGAGGATAACCCAGTTATACCCTGGTGGGGAAATAACCTTTGAATGAAAGCCGGGGAGAGACGTTCGTACTCTGCAAGGGATAAGCTTCCAGAATCTACTGGGGATAAGCTTCCAGGATCTACTGGGGATATGGATTCCACTGGGGTGTCTGTATTCCACCGGGGAACAATCTTATACTAAGACTGCCGGGGATGCTTGTTGAGGAATGTCTATACTCCGCTGGGGAATGTTGAGATCTTCTGGGGATACCCAACTTCCTTAAGGCTGACAGTAGACTAACTCTGCTTGGGGAGAGTATCGCTGACTTGCTAGGGGAATATTGTGCCTTTTTAGGGCTGATGGGAAAACAAATCTGCTTAAGGAGAGCATTGCTGAATCTTGTCTTACCCTGTGGGGAGTGAAGGTATCTTGGTTACGTCCTTCAGCCGAACCTACTTTGGTACCTTGGTGGACAAAGCAACTAGATCGCTTAGACAATTCTTTATTGCCCCTGTTTCTGATGTCATCTGTAATTAGTTTTTTGTTTCGTATGCAAATATTCATGATTAACAATTAATGTCAAATGCATATATCAAAAATGAACATTGGACGTTCTTTGCAAAACAAAACAAAACAAAAAAAGGAAAAAACGATGGGTAATTTGTCTGAAAAATTGAACTTGTATTGATTTTGAATTTTGCCTGTAAATAGGCGTTTTATGTACAGGAGGCTGACGTCCTAGTAAGAGAACGCCACCGAGCAGAATAGAGTTTATACAATTTTGTGAAAAGGAAACAAAACAGCTATGTGAAAAATAATCCCACTGGGTTCCAACTCTGCTATCGCCTTTATGTCTTTAAGCGTCCTGTCACTCTGCTGCTTAGTTGAAGATGAAGCTGATTGATTAAAGTCATCTGAGTCCGATAGTTGATGCCGAATTCTGGATGCAAGGTGATCCAATGAGACATAGTATTACGCTTTAATCCCTAACTTTTGCCTGGACCGCCCTTTCGGGTTTTCAGTCCACCGGAATACCCATTTTTGCCCAAGCCGCCTTTTCAGGTTTTCGACTTGCCGGGTGTACAGATTTTTTTCATTTCATCCCTTATTTTTGCCTGAACCCTTTTGGTTCGCCGGGAAGCCCTTATTTTTGCCTAGGTGTGTCAACCTAGCGGGTCTTTGATTCATGCGTAGTATCTTTTTACTATGTCTGCATTGGCGGGGTGAGGAAGGTCGTCACCATCCAGGGTGGTTAGAATCATAGCTCCTCCTGAGAAGATATTCTTGATCACAAATGGCCCTTCGTACGTAGGGGTCCATTTGCCCCTGGGATCACTTTGAGGAAGAATGATGCGCTTGATTACCAAGTCCCCGACTTGATACTCTTGTCGTCTGACCTTCTTGTTAAATGCCCTGATCATCCGCTTTTGGCACGTTTGACCATGACAAATAGCGGCGAGTCTCTTTTCGTCAATTAGGTTTAATTGATCAAGCCGAGTCTGGATCCAGTCATCTTCTCTCAAGTCTGCATCCTTCATTATCCGGAGAGAGGGTATCTGGACTTCAATAGGCAAGACTGCCTCCATGCCATAGACCAAGGAAAAGGGCGTCGCCCCTGTTGACGTCCTTACTGAGGTACGGTACCCATGAAGAGCAAACGGTAACATTTCGTGCCAATCTTTGTAGGTCACTGTCATCTTCTGCACAATCTTCTTGATGTTCTTATTCGCTGCTTCTACAACCCCGTTCATCTTCGGCCGGTAGGGAGAAGAGTTATGGTGCTGTATTTTGAATTGCTCGCAGAGCTCAGTGATCATCTTATTGTTAAGATTGGTACCATTGTCCGTAATGATCCTTTCCGGTACACCGTATCGACAGATCAGGTTGTGCCGAATGAACCGTGCCACGACGTTCTTGGTTACGGTAGCGTAGGAAGCTACTTCAACCCACTTTGTGAAGTAATCAATCGCTACTAAGATGAAGCGATGCCCGTTGGATGCCGTAGGTCTGATTTCGCCGATCATATCAATGCCCCACATTGCAAAAGGCCAAGGTGCTGTCAGGACGTTCAGAGGAACCGGAGGAATGTGCACCTTATCAGCATATATCTGGCATTTATGACAAGTTCGAGAATGCTGATAACAGTCGGCTTCCATTGTGGACCAGAAATATCCTGCCCGGAGGATTTTCTTTGCCATGGTATGTCCACTGGAATGTGTTCCGAAGGTACCTTCATGTAGCTCTGCCATGATTCTTCCTGCTTCAGTCTTATCCACACAACGCAGTAAGGTTGAATCATGGTTTCGCTTGTAGAGAATGCCATTGCTGAGGAAGAACTTTGCCGCAAACCTTCTCAGGAACTTCTTGTCATTAACAGATGCGCCTTCGGGGTATTCTTGAGCTTCAAGGTACCTCTTCACTTCATGATACCAGGGCTTTTCTGTTACCTCTTCGGTTTTGAGATCGCAACAATGTGCAGGTTCATCCAACTTCCAGATAATGATCCGGGGCGCTTCGTTGTCCCATTTGACTTTGAACATAGAAGACATTGTAGCCAACGCGTCCGCTAACTGATTCTCCTCTCTTGGGAAGTGTTCAAAAGTTATCTCCTCGAAGTGGGGAAGCAATGTCAGCACATACTCCTTGTAAGGAATAAGATTTGGGTGTTTCGTATCCCACTCACCTTTGATCTGATTGATCACGAGAGCGGAATCTCCGAAGACACTCAGAAACTTGATCCTTAAGTTGATTGCAGCTTGAAGACCCATGATGCATGCCTCATACTCCGCCATGTTGTTGGTGCAGTTGAAACATAGCCGAGCGGTGAGTGGAGTATGAGTGCCTTTAGGGGATATGATCACAGCTCCGATACCATTACCCAAAGCGTTCGAGGCTCCATCAAAGTGCATAGACCATCGAGATCCTTCCTCAGGTCCTTCATCCGGTCCAGGTACTTCACAATCAGTCACTACCATGATATCCTCGTCTGGAAATTCAAAGTTCATCGACTGGTAATCATCCACTGCCTGGTGTGCCAAATGGTCTGCCAATACACTTCCCTTGATTGCTTTTTGAGTCGTGTACTGGATGTCATATTCCGTCAAGATCATCTGCCATCTTGTTATTCTTCCGGACAAAGCAGGCTTTTCGAATATGTACTTGATTGGATCCATTTTTGAAATCAACAGAGTAGTGTGGGTCAACATATACTGTCTCAGCCGGCGAGCAGCCCATACCAAAGCGCAACAAGTTTTCTCGAGCAGTGAGTATCGGGTCTCATAGTCGGTAAACTTTTTGCTAAGGTAATAAATAGCGTGCTCTTTTCGGCCAGACTCGTCATGCTGCCCCAGCACACACCCCATTGAGTTGTCAAGTACTGTCAAGTATAAGATTAGAGGTCTCCCTTCAACCGACGGCATAAGAATGGGTGGTTCTTGGAGATACTCTTTGATCTTTTCGAAAGCGGCCTGACATTCATCATTCCAACGTACTACTTGATCTTTCTTCAGCAGCTTGAAGATTGGTTCACAGGTAGCAGTTAGATGCGAGATGAATCGGGCAATGTAGTTCAATCGTCCTAGAAAGCCTCTGACTTCTTTCTCTGTCTTGGGAGTTGGCATCTCTTGTATGGCTTTCACCTTGGCAGGGTCCACTTGAATATCTTTGTCGCTTACGACGAAGCCTAGCATTTTTCCAGATCTTACCCCAAAGGTGCACTTGTTCGGGTTCAACCTCAGCTTGTACAACTTCAGACGGTCAAACAACTTTCGTAGATGGTCAAGGTGTTCCTCCTCAGTCTGGGACCTTGCAATCATATCGTCGACGTATAATTCTATCTCGTGATGGATCATATCATGAAATAAAGCAACCATGGCACGTTGGTAGGTTGCTCCAGCATTTTTCAACCCAAAAGGCATGACCTTGTAGCAAAAGGTGCCCCACTGAGTAACAAAAGTGGTCTTCTCCATGTCTTCAGAAGCCATCTTGATCTGATTATAACCGGAGAAGCCGTCCATGAAGGAGAATACTTAATGCTGAGCTGTGTTGTCAACCAGAACGTCGAAATGAGGCAGAGGGAAATCATCCTTAGGGCTCGCCCTGTTCAAATCCCTGTAATCAACACACATTCGGACCTTACCATCCTTTTTCGGCACTGGAACCATGTTGGCAATCCACTGAGGGTAAGAAGTCACTGCAAGAAACCCGACATCAAATTGTTTCATAACCTCAGCTTTGATTTTCTCGGACATTTCTGGACGCATATGGCGGACCTTCTATTTTACTGGAGGGCATTCTTCCTTGGTAGGCAGGTGATGAACCACAATGTCGATATCCAACCCAGGAATGTCTTCGTAAGACCAGGCAAAGATTTCCACATAGTCATGCAACATCTGAATCAACCGTTGTTTCACACTGAGCTCTAGATTGGCACCAATCTTGACTTCCTTTCTGTCTGTCTCAGTACCCATATTTACCGTTTCCACTGGCTCTTCATGTGGCTGAATGACCCTCTCTTCCTGGAGTAGTAGTCTTGCAAGTTCACCAGGCACTTCGCAATCATCTTCACCTTCGTCTTCGGCTAAGTTGATCGGATTTTCGAAGTCATAACTGGCAGTAGCAGAGTCGTTACCAGTGAGATCCAGAGTGGATTGGAACCTGTATAGGTGAGTGTGTGTAAATATAGCTGTTTTGCAATATATAATAAAGAAAGAAAAGGAGCGCAAGATTTTGAAATGCAACAAACGTCCAATGTTTTTATTGATGATATATGAAAATGACACACAAAAGCCCTCACAAATGAAGCCGCGGTGCCCCGGGTAAGACACCGAGCCATAAAAGTTTCAAAATATTGTCTGTTACAAATTCAAAACAAAAGAGTTCATTACTGAGTGGCAAAAGTAATAGGTGTGAAGTCTTTGGCAGTCCAGTTTCTTGGTCCACCGTTGGTTGTTGGGTAGATCCAGCTGTCGAATTCAGATTCCTCCACGTCGTCTTCAATAGCATTCACTCCTGGGTTGGTGATGAACACAGGAGGCCTTCCAATCCTTGCCTTACGAACATCCCTCTGAGCCTCTGCAGTGAAACCCAAACCAAATTTGTCGGTCTTTGGAGTGAAATCAGGAAGTCGGCCCCAGTTTGCACACTCACCCTTCTCAATCACAGCCCGTGCATCTTTTAAGGAAGCCATCTTCAAAGGAGGGTCTTCAATCACAATTTCAGCTGATGCCAGTGTCTGAGGAACTTCTTCAAAATGCTGGAATGGAGTCTCAATGAATTCCCCATCCATTTCTATGTACCGGAATGAGTTGAGGTGGCTGACCATGTATTCTTCTTCCCCCTGAACTGTAACAATCTTCCCTCTGACCGGGTACTTAAGCTTCTGATGTAGTGTGGAGGTCACAGCTCCAGCCTTGTGGATCCATGGACGACCCAGCAAACAAGAATAGGACGGTCGGATATCCATCACATAGAAAGTAGAATCAAAAACTTGAGAACCAACCCTAATTGGAATGTCAACTTCCCCATGTACCATCCTTTTCGAACCGTCAAAGGCTCGAACAACAATGTTACTAGGCTTGAGCTCTAAACTCTCACAATCCAACTTGTCTAGGGCCTTTTTGGGTAATACGTTCAATGAAGAACCGGTGTCTACCAACACATGGGCA
This sequence comes from Vicia faba, assembly GCA_948472305.1. Lineage (NCBI taxonomy): Eukaryota > Viridiplantae > Streptophyta > Magnoliopsida > Fabales > Fabaceae > Vicia > Vicia faba. The sequence continues at coordinate 945,166,564 of OX451735.1, forward strand.
AGAGTAGTGCCCATGCATTCAATGGAGACATGCAGGGCGTCGTTATGGTTTTTTCCTTTGGCAGTCAGATCAGCGTCAGAAAAGCCCAAACTATTATCGGCAGTCAAGTTGGCCACACAATCGGTAAATTGATCAACAGATGTTTCTTGTGGCACATGGGCCGTCTTCAGGAAGGAGATCAGGGCTTTGGCATGGGCCTCTGAGCACAACAACAATGATAACATAGAAATTTTAGAGGGGGTGTGCCCCAGCTGCTCAACTACATTGAAATCACTCTTCTTAATGATCTTGAGAATCTCTTCCATCTCTTGCTGGGAAGCTTCAACAGTGGTTTTCTTTGGTGCCTCCGTCAGGGCAGGAAAATCAGTAGCAATCCCTTTGCCCCGAGTGTCAGATGACTCGGCAGTAGGGGTAGAAACCGGAACTTGATCAGGAAGGGAAGCAGGCACACTTGCAGGTGTGATGATAAGAGGTCTCTGAATAGCTGGTGGCGCAATATCTGGTGAGAACAACCTACCACTGCGAGTAACCACTACTAAAAAAAAGACATTTCAGAAAAAGTTTTTACATCGGGTATCAAAATATGTGATGTAAAAAATACAGTTAACAAACTTTTTACATCAGGTATTTATTTACAATGATATAAAAAATAAGGAAATTTTTTTTTTCGTCACCTATTACATCGGGCAATCTCATCCACCGATGTAAAAGATTTACAAAAAAAAACACGGTGGCATTTTTGTAAATAAGAGACAACTTGTCTAAAACGTTAAAAAAATATAAGAAAGCTATTACATCGGTTGGAATTTCCACCGATGTAATAAACTCGTTGGATTTAGTATAAAAGATATATTAAAAAAAGGAGAAAAAACCAACGCGTGTCAACACAAGCTATTACATCGGGTGAAATATCCACCGATGTAATAAAGTAATAAAAACAAAAAAAAAATCAACGCGTGGCAAGCTATTACATCGGGTGAAATATACACCGATGTAATAAAGTAATAAAAACAAAAAAAAAACCAACGCGTGGCAAGCTATTACATCGGGTGAAATATCCACCGATGTAATAAAGTAATAAAAACAAAAAAAAAATTCAACGCGTGGCAAGCTATTACATCGGGTGAAATATCCACCGATGTAATAAAGTAATAAAAACAAAAAAAAAATTCAACGCGTGGCAAGCTATTACATCGGGTGCAGTTTCCACCGATGTAATAGCACATACGTGGCATGCTTTTACATCGGCTGCAGTTTCCACCGATGTAAAAGGTAATAAAAACAAAAATATTAACTTGAGAACTGTACAATCTCCTCCATTTTTTCTACCCATTTTTTCTGACCCATTTTCGCCGCGACCAGATTTTCGCCCACCACCATGCCATTTCGCCATTTCGCCGTCTCTCCTCCTTCGACCCACCGTCGTCGCTGTCTCTCCTCCTCCGACCCACCGTCGTCGCCGTCTCTCTCTCCTCCGACGCACGCCGCGACGCCGTCTCCCTCCTACGCCCACCGTCGTCGCCGTCAACGACCGTCCCACTTCGTCGTCTCTCCTCCGACGCCCACCGTCAACGGCTCACCTTCACGACTCTTCGCTCGCCGTTTCAACTGTAAGTGCAAATTTTTGTTTAAAAAACGAATTATTAGCATTATTCCTCTTTGAGTTTCAACTGTAAGAGAGAAATTTTTGTTGATTGTTCTGATCGAAAAAATTCTAAGTACTATGTTGTTGTTGTTCTGGTTATGTTTTTTATTTTGTTAATCTGTTTTGTTGGATTTTTTGTGGGTTAGTAAGAGTTTTAATGCGAGTTTATACTTAAAGTATGTTAGATTGTAAGAAGAGATTGAAAAGAGAGAAATAGTGGAAGGGAGTATCTAATATTAGTAGTATAGATATAATATTTTATTTAAATGATAAAGTTGTTAGTGTTAATATATTATTTTTGTTTAGAAAAAAATCTAATATAATAACTATATAGGCCATTAACAATGTAATACCATTTGATAGATACATAATAGTGTAAGAAAATAAGAAGTTGCATATAGGTGATATATAGGGATGCAGCACCACATTTTTAAGTGACTTTAGTAGCTCCTGTGTAATAAAATCAGTAAACAAAGGTTAAGTCTCAATTTCATACACAAACATGGTTTTAATTAAGAACAAAAGTTAATGATTTTTAATTATTTTAATTAAAAATGTTTAATTATTTTAATTAAAACAAAAAAAAATAAAGAGAAAATATGATTTTTAGTGCAGAATAATGCTATCCTAAAATGCAGATACATATATGCTCTCCAACAAAATTTACATGTAAAAAAGTATTCATTCCACTCAATTGTTACTCAAGAGTAAATTAACTATATATGTGGATGAACACAACAGTAATTAAAGTAGTTTCTTAAAGGTGTTCTTCTGTAATAAAAAATAACATGTAATCAATTGTGCTAAAAGAATTAATGGTCCTCTCAGAAACACGTTGTTTATATTTAACCTATCAAACTTAATAGAGTTATCACCTTGCCATTGAAATTTGATTCTATTTTTCTTTCTCCGCGAAGCAGCGCAACTTGCAATCTCGGAATCTCCGTGAAGTAGCGCAGCCGCGGACACACCGTTCGTCAGACCTTCCTCCGTGTGAACATAGTTATGGATCGTATTTGGATGAGAGCTAATCGATTAATTTTGATAACATATATATTTTATGCGACTTTTCTGTTTCCACACACACGTACAGGAGACATTGGCAATTAATAGTCATGTGTCCAAGAGACAATTTAGTTGTCGTATTTTATTCACTTCATCGGGAAATTGACCAGAACACGAAGAAAATTATTACAAAGTAAGTTTATCTTTCATGTGACTTTCATTGACAACTAATAGTTATGTGATTTTTCATTGGCGAGTATATTTAGTTATGTGATGTTTATATCTTTCTGTATTAGTTCTTTTGGGATTCATCAAATGGCAAATGGAAATAGAAAAAAGGCTACATGGCTTCATCCCAATGTAAGTGTGATGTAAATTGTAATTCTATAGTTAAATATATACGATAAATATTCACTAATTATGTCATTCAATTGTAGACAAGGCAACAACATAACTCTAATGATTGTGGATACTATGTGATGAAAAATATGTTGGATATTGTCTCTGCTAATATAACTGAGAATTGGATGCAGGTACTAAAAATAACTTTACTTTGTTCTTTACTTTTTGTTTTTCGACTTAATATGAATTTTTTAAAAATAACTCTATATTGTTATATTTATGTATTATAGGTATTTGATGACCCAACAGAATTAACACCAGATGATTTGTATGATTTGCGACTTCGTTGGGCAAAATGTTTCTTTGACTTACATGGAACTTAAGTTTAGCTTGGTGAGTTTTATAGAATTGTATAAGTTGTGGTTTTTGCACAATACATGTGGTTTTTGCTCATGTGTTGAGTTTCTTGATTTTTTTGCTGATGTTAATTGTTATTATTTATTGTCAGGCAATATGATTTTGGTGTTGTCTACCGAAGATTTTATATTGGTAATTCAAGTTTGGAAACTTAGAAATAGTTGAATATTTTAGTATATGTATATTTTGTGAATATTATGCAATTGTAAGTTTTGAAAAAGACTTATAAATAGTTGAATATTGTTTTATATTTTGTGAAGAATTTGTAATTGTAAGTTTGTTTGTTGTAATACAATACAAGTTTGCAATACAATTGTTCAATTTGTAAGTTTGTTGTAAAAAATATGAAAACATCGTCCTAAATGTGATATATGTGATGTTGGAAAGCTATGAAATCTATATAGCGACATAAATATAGTCTGTTTGATATTGGAAAAATATGAAAAAATGGGTACAAATTATATTTGTATAGGGAAACCCAGAAAATAAATAATCTATTCCAAAAAAATTTCATACATTTTACATCGGTTATTAGTAAAAACTGATGTAAAAACTTTCAAAAAGGGACTTTTTACATCGGTTTGAGATAATAACCGATGTAAAAAGTCGCGTCACTGGGGACTTTTTACATCGGGTATTACTTCCAACCGATGTAAAAAACTGGATCAATTTTTAAAAAAAATGTGCATAATAATTGTTTCTTACATCGGTTCATATATTATAACCGATGTAAAAAAGGTACTTTTTACATCGGGTATTACTTCCAACCAATGTAAAAAACTGGATCAATTTTTTAAAAAATGTGCATAATAACAGGTTATTACATCGGTTCTGATATTATAACCGATATAAAAAAGGGACTTTTTACATCGGTCCCAGAACCGATGTAAAAAGTCCCTGATTTACTATATCACATGACTTTACATCGGACCCAAAACCGATGTAAAAAGTCAATTTCACCCGATGTAAAAAGTCATTTATGCACTAGTGAACTTTGGCAGGCCCGGTGATGTTACTGACGCCGGTACTAGTATCAAACTCTTGCTTAACTCCAAGCACATAAACATCTGCCCCATAGTGCCATGGGACAGCTTTGTCGGATGTATAGGGGAGGGGCCCCGGAACAGTGATGATGATAGGAGCAATCTTCTGAGTGGACATGATTTTGACAGGCTTCTTTGAGAGAGCCTTAGGAGGCTTGTTAAAAATAGTAACAATAGACACTTCTTCAGCAGGGACAGCAGGAACAACAATCTTCTCGAACAAAATCTCTTTGCTATCCATCAGGCTTTGGATACTTGATTTCAGCAAAGGACAACCAACAGGTGAAACAGCACATAGAAGGCAACCTTTACCACATCTAGGAAATAAATCGGCTATCAACAAGTTCCTCTTGACGGTCAATAACGGAGTAACAATCTCTTCCACGGAGGCTACATACCGGTCTTCTTCCACAACATTCACTCCATGCTGGGGCATGGGAGCAGTCACAACATTGGGCCTTTTGGGCGCCTCAAACTGTATTTCTTTAGCATCAATAAGGTCCTGAACCTTATTCCTCAGAGCCCAGCAATCATCTGTGGTATGCCCCGGGCTATCAGAGTGATAAGCGCAACGGGCGTTGGGGTTGTACTTTGGAGAAGCTGTGTTCACTACCTTCGGAGCTTCTTTGACAGTTACCAGATTGGTCGACAGTAGTTGCGGCAAAATCTGAGACAGGGTCATGCTAAGTCGAGTGTACTGCCTTTTAGGTCTCTCACCCCTTGGTTGATTGTATTGCTGAGGAGCAGCAGCAGGCTTTGAAATTACCAACGCATTGACAGCTTGGCGGCGTTCTGGTTTATTCTGTCTCCTTGGACCATAAACAACACTAGCTTCTTTCTTGAAAGGCTTCTTTTCAGTACTCGAGGAGGCACCTTTCTGTATCTTCCCCGACTTGATACCAGCTTCTATTCTCTCACCAGTCAAGATCAAATCTGTGAACCCAGCAGAAGAATTCCCAATCAGATGGTTGAAGAATGGACCGGACAGGGTCCCCAGGAACATGTCAACAAGCTCACGGTCAGTCAAAGATGGCTGCACCCTGCCAGCCAGGTCTCTCCACTTTTTCGCATACTCCTTGAATCCTTCGCCCGTCCCCAGTGACATACCCTGGAGTTGGGTACGCGTGGGAGCAAGATCAGAATTGTACTGATACTGCTTATAAAATGCAGTAGCCAAGTCTTCCCAGTTTCGAATACGGGCTCCATCCAGCTGATAGAACCATTCGAGTTGAGACCCCGAAAGGCTATCCTGGAATAAATGGATCCATAGGTTCTTGTCTGCAGTGTAAGGTTGGATCTTCCTTACATATGATCTGAGGTGAAATTTAGGGCAGGAAGCCCCGTCGTACTTCGCAAAGGCAGGTGCCTTGAACTTGTGTGGGATCACCACCCCAGAAGATAAACCTAGATCTCCAAAATCCAGCCCCGGCACATTTTGAATCTCCATGGCACTTAAACGGTCCTCTAGTTGCTTGTACATGTCTTCAGCAGGAGGGTACTGTTCATCATTGTAATCCGTCTCGTTGTCGGAGACCATAGGACTAGGAGCCCTTCCCCCTTGGGGACTGTCTTTCTCTGCAGAGGAAGTAGCCTGATCAGCCTCATTATGTAGTGTATTCCCAAACCTGCGTCCAGTGTTAAACAGCGCAGTCCTCTTCTTCTTCTTCTTCTTCAAGAGCAGAGTCTTCAACTCCTATTGACCCTGGGCTAAGCTCATGACCAGCTCTTGAAACTGGGCGTTCTGGGCCTGGAGGGCGTTGATAGCTTGTTCGGTAGTAGGCTCGAAAGAAATGATGATTGAGTGCTGAAATAAATAGCGAAGAAGATTAAGCAACCTGTAGAAGAAAGGGTACCTGTTATGCATATGATGCAATGAGATGCTTATGATTTATGTTTTCAAAGATAATCGGGATTCAACTTTGTAGACAAAAAGGAAACACACTTCATTAGATTCAAACTTTAAATTGTTCAACAATTTTCCCTTAGGCATTACAAGAATGAAAATACTGAAAAGGAAATAAAAGCTGTAAAAGAAACATCCAAAGCCTATCAGTGCTCCCATGGCCTCCTCTTCTCAGTACAGATATAGTCGTTCAGGATCCGCTCCTCCTCCAATTGCTTAGTCAGCTTCTGGATCTTTTGTTCCTGTTCGTTGAACTTTTCCCGATAATAATCCCGCTCTTCCTGTAGCTGCGCCCAAGATCTCTTTAGTGTATCAACATCAGTGGGTATCTGAGGAGGGAGGACAGTTGGAGGAACCCCGTCTTCATCAGGAAATTCAAGAATGATAGGCCTGACAGCTTCGTATGGCATACCTAACTTCTGAGCACGAATGCGGACCCATCTGCAGTAGGGTTCCATTGGTAGAGAAGTCTTCGATCCTAACTCATATGGGCCAGCTTTGTGAATTCTGTCCCAAGCCTTGATGAATATACGGCGCAACTCGTCACTGTCTACCTGAAACTCAAAACTGATGTGAGGTACCAACATCTCATGAGGCCCTACTCTTCTGGATCTTCCAAACTGACGGAGAGCTAAACATGGATTATAAGAGATTCCTCCCTGGGTACTGATCAATGGAACATTAGGATATTCTCTGCAACGATCAATAATGGCTACCTCATCCAAACCTCTGAGAGTCCAAATGATGTCATTGTCAGTGAGAGACATTAACCTATGAGCCCAACCCTTTCCTTCTTCATTCTTCAGCACGAACTTAGGGAGGTGCGAAATAAACCACCTCACTAACAAAGGAGCACAACACCACAGAGTTCCCCGTCTTCGGGCAGTACGAGCATAGAGTTGTTGCAGGATATCACCCAAGAGAGTGGGTACAGGGTTCCGAGACATGAAAATCCTTATGGCATTGATATTGACAAAGTTATCAGGATTTGGAAACAATACTAGACCATAGATTAAGAGAGCCAAAATGTCTTCGTACACCTTGAAGTCTAAGTCATTCCAGAAACTATTAGCTTTGCCAACCAGAAACTTAGCCAAAAAGCCCTTAACTCCACTTCTAGTCTCCCAGTTAGCCATTACCTCTTCTTTGGTCAAGGGAAGGGCTGCAGCAATCTCTTCAGGCCTAAGAGTCTTCTCCCAACCAGTGAATGGAGTCTGCTCCAAAACAGGGATACCAAGCAAATCAGAGAATTCTTCCAGGGTAGGGACCAGCTGGAAGTCTTGAAAGGTGAAGCAATGATACAGGGGATCATAAAACTGGGTCAGGACACTCATCAGTTGTTGGTCCCACTTTGAAGTGACTAAACCAAGGAGAGAACCATGCCTCTTGATGAAGGAAGTAGTGTTTGGAATCCTATCAACCAATTCCTTGAGCAAAGCAGGTGGTTGAACAAAGTTGAGCCGGATAGTATTCCTATGTATGGGCATCATGATGTCCTACAAAACAGAGCAAAGATGAAACCCTCTTGTCTTTGAAATGGGCCAGTCCTTATGCAGGATGCATGCAATGGTATGATGGTATGATGTTTATGATAAAGCACACCACAATTATTCACAAAGGCAAGCATGATAAGGCACACAAGTCACACAAGACAACCCTTAGAGTTTAGGCCAGCATGAAGTTTAGGTATTACCCTCTTTCAGTTTCGTTGGTTAAGACCTGTCCTATCAAAAAGTAACCGGGTTCTAGAGGATCTCAATATCACTGACTACCCTCAATCGGTCATAACTCCAGCATCGCAATATTTTCTTGCGGCCAGAACCATCGCGAGAGTTTAGCCTCAATGAGTGTAGCATACTGCTACTGTTCTATGGCCAAGTTTGGTCAATTTAAGGTTCTAAGTCGGTTGGTGTTTAATGACTCCTTAGAAGACCCATATTCTCCTCGTTGCAACACAAGGGATATCGGTACAGACCAAGGTGTCACACCAACGTAGCCACTGTTTCACCCATGTCGGTCTACGCCGGACAGGTCCCTTACAGCTTATGCTACCTAAAAGGGTATTCCCCAGATCCGGGTTAGGATCTATGAAACTCCGATGCAAAGCCCACAAACATAAAAGCAAACAAAGCAATCAATTGAAAACATGTAAATGATCTAACCCTAAGGTAACCCCACTTTTAAGTTATTCCCCAACAGAGTCTCCAGTTCTGTGATACGGTGGGAGAACTGACTTGGGTTTTGCGTTTGTTTTCGCAAATATTTCGGTTGAGCAAGAGTCGCCACCGACTTTTTATTTTATCCTAAGGAAAGGTTAAAAAGCACAGCAAAAACCTTTGAGATGTTTTCTTGGGTTCGAGGGGTAGATTATAGAAAGGGAAGGTATTAGCACCCTTTCTATCCATGGTTATCCATGGGCTCTTAGTTACTTGCTTAGGTCACTTGCCTTGCATTTTCAATTGTTTGAAATGGTGCTTTGTGTGTGGGTTTGAAAATGTTTTGAAAAAGAGGCCAATGTGGTGGCAACCTTTGTAATGATTCATGTTTGAATGTATACAAAGGTGTATGTCTTTTGAAAAGTTTTCAATGTTTTTTGAAAGTTGTTTTGAAAGCGTGTTGTGATGTGTGTTTTGAAAAGTGGGCAAGTGTGTTTTGCAAGTTTGATCAAGTAACTCAGAGTTGTCTACCCCTAAATTTACTCAAAGGTTTTTTCTATGTTTTAACCCTTTTAACAATTTTGTTCCACCATTGTATTTGGTGGACAATCTTGTGTTAGGATGTTAACGGGACAGGCGCGGGTCATCGTTTAGACCATGATTGCAATAGTGCCAAGTGTCTTTGGCAACTTTTACTTTAAGGGACTTGATCATTTTTAGGCAACTTTCGAAAGCGTCATCGAGGGACTATGATCATTTGATATTGTCTTGTTTTGCCAATGACACCCAACATGCAACATGGCCCATTATTGAAGGCAACAAGTGGGGTAACCCTAGGGGTGCAAGTGTGATTGGTGTTGTCCATTTTCATGCTTTTTTTATCTTTGAATTAGGTCAAGCTATTTGTCATTTGATTTTTGCATACAAACCCTAAGTCTATCATGGTATTTTTAGAAAGCTTTAAAGTGCGGAATTTAAAGTCCTAAATTATTACAAAGTAATCATGGGGATGAGGGTACAAATGTTCAAATGGGGATGAGACTTTAATAAGAGAGTAGTGTCCCAATATTTAAAACCATATCGAATCAATTCGCAAATGTAAAATGTATCAAATGTACAAGAATAAACAAATGTGTAAATGTATTTGTGTAAGTGTATGTGATTTATTTACAAGTGAAATAAAAATAATAAAAAATGAGTTAATTTGGATATTTTCATGTTTAGGGCAAAAAACCCTAATTTTGCAAATAAATAGTATTAATTATTTATTATATACAATATTTATTAATTATGTACAAAAAATAAATAAAAAGGAAGTATATTGTAAAAAAGTATTTTTGAGGTTAAATATTAATAAAAATAAAAAAGGGTATTATTTTGTATTTTTATCCTAAATATTCTAATAAATAAGTAAGTATTTATATTATTTACTAAATATATTAAATATGTACAAAAAATAAAAATATTTATTATTTACAAAAAAAAAATATATATTTTTAGGAAATGTTTTCAGAAAATGCAAATAAAAATAATAACTAAAAGTATATATTTTCACATTATTTCTAAGGTTTTAAATAAAAGCATTATATTTATTTATATGTACAAATGTAAACAAAGCAAATAAATTCAAAATAAATGCGAAAATGTATGGAAAAATATTTTTAATATTTTTTATGTTTTGTCAAAAAATAACAAGTCAGAATAAAAAAGAAAAAGTCAAAAATGGTTAAAAAATCACACAATGGGCCAAGGGGGTGTATGTGGAAAATGAGGGTGTAAACAGAAAAGCAATCTCAGGCCCAGCCCAAGAGGAGTTGTCTTCAACCTCCAGCATCCTTGAACAACAAAACGCGCGTTTCTTTGCTTGATTCAAACATCCTGATTCTTTGATTTTTAGCACAAACATATAACACAAAAAATGTCAAGCATCAAATCACGAATCCATACATACCAAGAACTTGATCTAACTCTCAGAAATGAGAGAGAATTTCTTCTCCCCCAATTCCTGACCTAACTTTTTCCTAATGTTCAGGTTCCAAATTCTCTTAACACACACAATATAAATGAAAAGTAACTATATGGATGGCTTCAGGGCTATGATTAGAACATGATTTCTTCACAAACTTAAGCCTAACTATGCCTGGATAGAGAGATAGAAGTTCAAAAACTTACCTGTTCAGCTTGATTCGGGTATGACAATGGAGGTACTTTCAATGCAATGTGAGGACTTGTATAGCTTGCTTGAGGTCCAGGGACGCTTCTCCAACCTCTAGCTTGCTTTGGAACTAACTGAAACGAGCTATGGAAGTTAACCTGCACAACTGAAAAAAAATGAAAATGGTGAACTTGGTTAGAGGTGTTACAGTCTGTAGCTAGGGCTTGGGATAGCTTGTATGGATGCTGTGGAGTGTGTATGAACCAACTTTGGCCAAAACGCACGAGCAAACTGAGTTGTGCAACTCAATCTGCAGGGATGCCCTGTTTTGTGCAGCAAAATGGTGTTTTGATGTTTAGGGAGGTATTGAAGGTGGTTGGCTCGTGTTTCAGGTCAGGTTTGATGTTTGGAAAGTGTTCAAGAAGTTTGCTTTGGCTAGTTGTTGCAGCAATGAGAGATGTGTTTCAATATGCAAAGTTTCTTCTTTTTTTTGTCCAAAATGCCAAGTTCAGTTACAAGCTTATGCAGGCCCCTTAAACATGCTACAAAGTTTGTTCTTGATCAGTGGGATATGTCCACACACTTGTGCCTCATAGATTTGCTTTGTACTTCATAGATTGTAAACTTGACATAAAGTTGATCTTTACAAGAATAGATAAAATGCTTTTTCTAATTATGGCTTAATTCTTCATGTAATGACCAAATGCACAAAATAATGCTAGAACACAATGGATTGGCATTTAATTATTGAGTGTAAGAAGGATTAGAGGCCTGTAATCTAGCTTGTACAAGCTGATTTCAAAAATGCCTAAGTTATGAACATGCATTTGGTCAAGAACAAAAGTGGATTTTGCCCAACTTTGCCAATTCAATTCTCCCTAACCACAAGGGTTTTTGATGAGTTCTTGGACAATTTGGAAAGCTTGGAATGTGTACTACAATCCATCTTTGTATTGCAAGTTGAAATTCCAAGTGGAAGCATGTGAAAAGTGGCCATGAAGTTAGGCAAAAATCCTGCCTAAAATAGATCAAAAAGTTTTTAAGTTAAGAATGTTTTGCACCCCTATTCCAAAAATCATAACTTGAGCTACATGCTTCTTTTGAGGAAACTTTGTGAATCAAAGTTGTAGATTTTTCAATGGACTATAACTTTCATGTTTTGAGTTTTGTTTGAATCCAAATGTATCTTGATGAAAAGATGGGACAAAGTTAGGAAAAAATAAGGAAGTTTCATAACTTAAAAAAAATTCTAAGTTATGAAATTTTCTCATTCTAAACCCTAATTTGCAATTTTTGGTTTCTTGATGAACAAGTTTCATAATTTGACATGTCTTGATGAAAAATGAATCTTGGCACTTGATTTTGACCAAAAAGTCAAAGTTTGACTTTTCAGTATACAGTCAAATTTTGCTCAGTTGACTGGAAAATTCATCTGCCAATCTTGTGCATTTGGGATCTTTTGAATTTGTTGAACATGTCAAGACAATGCCATTGGGTCCTTGAGTCCATATGTGAGCTTGAATTGCCATTGGTTAGGTCAAATAGTCAAAATTGCCTTTGTGCAGTCAAAACCCTAAAAAGGACCATTTTGCCCTTTTAGTGATCTGATCAAATTTCTTGTGGAATTGTGATCCAAACTTGATCAAATGGTCCATATGAGTTCATTATGTTGATGTGGGGCAAAAATCATGAGGTTTGACTGTCAATTGACCACAGTTGACTTTTTCCCCAATACAGCTGATTTCTAGGTCAATTGTCCAATTGACTGGGCAAAGATTTGAATCAAGGCTTGAAACTTGGCATGGATAAACTTGTGAGTCCAACATGAAGCATGAAAGTCATCTTGGGCATTTTAGGTCAAAACATCTTTGTGCAAACTCAAACCCTAATTTGGGTCAACAGTGCAAGGAGGAGTCTTGAGCAGAGCAAACCCTAACTGGATCTTGAGCTCCAAGGGTCTTGTGATGAGAAAATGTTGAGAAAATGGGAGGGCAAATTTTGGGGTACAACACTTTGCATGGGCTTCAGAGTACAATAGTAGGGATAACATGGACATCTTTGATGGGGTCTGCCCCAGCTGCTCGACCACATTGTAGTAGTCGCTCTTCTTAATGATTTTCAGTATTTCCTCTATTTCTTGCTTAGAGGCTTCCACAACAATTTTCTTAGGCGTCTCCGTCCGAGCAGGCTCACCTATAATCTCCTTGTTGCGGATATCAGAAGATTCGCCGACAAGGGTAATAACTGGATTAAGAACAGGAACAGTAGTTGATGTACTAGCAGGAACAACAGATGGAATGACAATAGGTTTGTTGACAGTCTTCGGGGAAATCTTGGGAGAGAAGACCCTCCCACTTCGGGTAACTTTGCTAGTTCCGACAATGTTACCAATATCAGGATCAACCTCTTCATCTTTCAAATCTTGTTTGATGCCATGATAGTACACATCGACACCATAATGCCATGGGACAGGTTTGTCCGAGACATACGGGACAGGACCAGGAACAGTGATTATCAGCTGAGCAATTCTTGGAGCAGATGTAATCCTAACAGGTCTTCTCGAGGAAACCTTGGAAGGATTGGCGTAAATGGTTATAATAACAACGTCTTCAGATGGAATAGCGGGAACCAAAGTTTTCTCAAACAAAATTTCTTTGCTATCTATCAGGCGTTGAATCCCTGATTTCAGCAAACGGCAACCAGAAGGTAGAAAAAACACATGTGGCAACCTTCACCATAACCCAGAAATAAACCAGCCAACAACAAATTCTTCTTGACAGTCATGAGAGAAGTAGAAACTTCATCAACAGCGGTAACAAACAAATCAGTGTCAACATCATTAACTCCACGACCGTGTTTAGGCATGAGAGCAGTTATGACGTTGGGATTCTCCGGAGCATCAAAATCTATTTCCTTGGCTTCAATCAAGTCTTGTACTTTGTTCCTTAGAGCCCAACAGTCATTTGTATCGTGGCCAGGACTCTCAGAATGATAGGCACACCGAGCATTTGGATTATATCTGGGAGATGTAGTATTTGGATTCTTGGGAGCCTCTTTCAAGGTTGCCAAGTTGGATCTCAGCAGATGAGGTAAAACTTCAGCCAATGTCATGTTGATGCAGGTAAACTTCCGTTGCGGTCTTTCCACCCTTTGTTGATTGTTTCATTGTGGAGAAACTGCAGGCCTAGGTATCATTAAGGCACTTACTGTCTGACAGTGTTCAACCCTGTTTTGGCCCCTCGGGCTATGGATGACACTGGCTTCCTTCTTACCAACAAAAGGCTTCTTTACTGAACTTGAAGAGGCATCCTTCTTTATTTTTTTGCTTCGAATCCCAGACTCTACTCTTTCTCCAGTTAGAATCAGCTCAGTGAAGCCAGCTGACGAGCTGTCGATCAAATGATTGAAAAATGGACCATATAGCATCCCCAGAAACATATCAACCAGCTCCCTCTCAGACAACGAGGGTTGAACTCTCCCAGCCAAGTCTCTCCATTTCTGTGCATAGTCTTTAAAGCCTTCACTTGCACCCATGGACATACTCTAGAGTTGAGTACGAGTAGGAGCAAGGTCGGCATTGTACTGATACTGCTTGTAGAAGGCAACAACCATATCTTCCCAGTTTCGGAGATTTGTTCCTTCTAGCTGGTAAAACCATTCAAGTTGTGTCCCTGATAGTCTATCTTGAAAGAAATGAACCCACAGATTTCTATCAGAAGTGCGGGGCTGGAGCTTTCTGACATAAGAACAGAGATGGAGTTTTGGGCAGGACACCCCATCATACTTAGCCAAAAAAGGGAGCTTTGAACTTCTGCGGGATGACCACTCCCGATACCAATCCCAATTCTTCAAAATCCAGTCCAGGTATCCTCTGAACTTCCATGGCACTCAGACGATCTTCCAACTATTTGTACCTATCCTCAGTAGGAGGATATTGCTCATCATTGTAATCGATATCATTGTCAGAAACTGCAGGACTTGGGTCCTTCTCCTCTTCATGATTCTCCCCTTCCTTAGATGAAGAGGTTAGATCGACTTGTCGTTTCAACCGCTCTCCAAACTTTCTGCCCATATTCAGAATACCGGCAACCTTCTTCTTTTTCTTCTTTTCTTTCAGGATGAGGGCTTTCAGACCCTCCCGCCCTTTTACCAGACTTATGAACATTTGTTGGAACTGGACGTTCTGTGCCTAAAGGTCCTTGATGGTTTGTTCGGAAAACATTTCTGCTGAAATAAACAGCGAAGAAGATGAGAAACCTGTAATGGTACCTGTAATGATGTGTATGATATTGGGATGCGTATGCAATGATTTCAAAGACTTCGGGAAATTTAAATTTGCAAACCAAAATAAACAAAAACTTTATTAGCTGAATTTGAAGTTCAAATGCCTTTTAGGTGTTAAAATCAAATCTAAAATTATAAAAGACATCAAAACTCCCATGGATGCTTCCTCTTTGTGCCCAGATAATCATTCAGTCCTTTTTCCTCATGGAGTTGCTTTGTGAGCTCTAAAACCTTTCTCTCCTAAGCATGGAACTGATCCTTGTAAGTATCCCGCTCCTTCATCAACTGAATCCAAGACCTCTGTAACTCTCCAAGATCCATGGGCATATAAGGATAGAGAACCGTGTAAGGATTACCTTCTTCAGTAGTGGGTTCTACAATCACTAGTAAAATGGCCACATAGGGCATCATAAGCTTCTGGGCACGAGCTCGTACCCATTGGAGGTAAGGTTCCATAGGAATGGAAGTTTTTGGCCCCAAAGTCTTGGCGCTAGATCTGTTTACCATGCCCCAAGCTCGTATGAACCTCCGACGATACTGGTGAGTGTCATCCTCATAGTTGAATACAATGCCCTCGATAAGTAACTCATGGGGACAATCTCTTCGAGCGTAACCAAATTTTCGTAGAGCTAAACAAGGATTATAGGTTATATCCCCTCTAATACCAAGTAGTGGGACATTAGGGTACTCCCCGCAGCGGTCAATAATAGTAGTGTTTTCCATAGCTCGAGAACACCAAAGAATATCTATATGAGCGAGTGACATTATCCTTTGTGACCAACCTAAACCTTCTTCATTCTTCAGTACGGACTTAGGGAGGTGAGAAGTAAACCACCTCGACAACAATGGCATACAACACATAAGAACCCCTATTCTCTTCATGGTACGAGTATGGAGAGTGTGAAAAATATCTCCGAGCAAGGTAGGCACGGGGTTGCGAGAGAGGAAAATCTTGATAGCATTCACATCTATGAATGAGTCCGGATTAGGGAAAATAACTAACCCATATATAAGAAGATCCAAGACCTCCTCAAAAGCCTAAAAATCCATATCATCCCAAAATAGCTGGGCCTTGTCTATCAGAAACTTAGCTAGAAAACCCTTGACTCCGCTTCTTGTTTCCCAATTGGATACCATGTCGGCCTGTTTCAGATGCAAAGCTGAGGCAATGACTTCTGGCTTAGGAACTTCTTCTAGACCTGTGAAGGGCAACTATTCAAGAATGGGTATATCCAGCAGCTGAGAGAATTCTTCCAAGGTAGGCACCAACTGATAGTCCGAAAAGGTGAAGTAGTGGTGCTTGGGATCAAAGAACTGAAAGAGTACACTCATCATCTTCTCATCAAAGTTTGAAGTAACCAGGTTGAGAAGTCGACCATGTCTCTTAGTGAACGCAGAAGTTTTAGAAACCCTTGATGCTAGCTCTTTGAGTTGGGAAGGTATCTTCACAAAGCTGATTCAGATAGTGTTTCTGCGAACGAAAGCCATAATCTGCAAAATAAAATAAAGATAAATTCCCTTGGTCTTTGAAATGGTTAGTGCAATAAGAATGGATGCTATGTTATGATGCATGATGTCATGATAAAACACAGGTATATAAAACATTGGTATATAAAACATAGGTATAGAAAACACAGTCAAATCACACAAAGTCGTTAGGTTTAAGGCTTGCATGAGGTTAAAGGTTATACCTTCTTGAAGTTTAAATGGTTTCAAACCTGTCTTAAAAAGTAACCGGGTTCTAAGGGATCTCAATATCACTGACCATCCTTTATCGAGCATTGTCTCAGCTCAAGCAATCTTTTCTTGCGGCCGAAATATCCTGAAAGTTTGATCTCAATGAGTGTAGCATCGAGTATCAACCAATCCCCAGCTCTACACCGAGGCCGACTATCTCACTACTTTCTAATGGCCAAGTTTGTTCAACTAAGGTTCTAAGGTCCGTTAGTGCTTCACGACACCACGCGGAGGCCCCGTATGCTCCTCGTTTCCCCACGAAGGATACCGGTACCAACCAAAGTGCCACACCAACACAGCCATCGCTTAAAACATATCGTTCTACGTCGTACGGTCTCCACGATCTATTGCTGTTTACCTAAAATGTACCCCCCAGATCTGGGTGTAGGATCTATAGTAACCCCAAACAAACCCTTAAAAGTAAAGCAATCAAGGCAATCAAGAGAAGAAATTTAATGATCTAGATCCTAAGGTATACCCCACTTATTTTTTCCCCAGCAGAGTCGCCAGTTCTGTGATACAGTGGCAGAACCGACTATTTTTACTGGTTTTCATTTTTGCGTTTTTGTTCGTAAAATATCGCGGTAAGCAAGAGTCGCCACCGACTTTTATTTCATCCAATCATGGAAAAGGAAAAAGAACAGAAAAAACCTTTTTTCGAGATATTCTGAGTACGGGGGGTAGATTATAGAAAGGGAAGGTGTTAGCACCCTTTCTATCCATAGTTATCTATGGGCTCTTAGGTACTTGCTCATTTTTCAAATTGCTTGTGTGCGTTTGCCTTGAAAATGTTTTTACTTCGTGATAACCCTTGTATCAGTCCTCAAGGATGTGACGAAGTTTGTTTTGAAAATTTGTTTTGAAAGGTATGTGTGTGAAATGTTTTTATTGAGCAAGTACTTAAGATTCTACCTACTCGGAAAAAAATTGTTTGTTCTCGTTTCCTTTAGACATCGCTATCCTACTATTAATAAGTAGGTAGCACCGTCGTTGGAGTTGTAAGGGACATTCAAAAGGGACAAGTACAATCACTAAAGCAATAATTAGAAAACTTTAGTAGTAACCCTAGAGTCTTAAGATATTTCCGAGGCAACATCTCCGAGGCAACATTCGAACGGGACACTTTGATCTCTTAGACAAGAGGGCAACCACTAAAATCTCCTATGCTTAATGATTGTTTACGAAGGCAACCGAAGTGAGGTAAACCCTAGGAGTGAATATGTACATGTGAATTGTTTCAGTTTTTTAATCTTTGCACATTAGGTGATCTACCGTTTAAATTTCAAGTAATCTTGCCATACAATCCTATTAGCAAACATCTAGACAGTTAAATATTTGCAGGAATTTAAAATGCGAAAAAATAAACCTAGCTATTACAAGGCTTCGGGGAATGGGGATTAATTACATAACCAAAGAATCGGGGATTAAAGTAGTAAAATAAAACCCTAGTTTAACTATTATGAACCATTGGGAGTTACAAAAATAACGGAAAAGAAATAATTAAATGCGCGGCAAATTAAATACAAGGGATAAATTGAAAATCCTAAAATCTAATTGAAAAATAATTAAGTTATTTTTGAGAAAAGAATTAATTGAGTTATGTACGACTAAAACCCTAATTCTAATTATTTTGATTATGGAAAAAAAGTATTTAAGTTAACCTAATTAACCTAATTAATTAAAATAAATATTTTAATGAAAAAACTATTTTGGTGTATTTTTAAAGAAAATTAATTAAATTATGTACAATTCAAATTCTAGGTCTAGTTATTTTTAATTATAAAAAGAGATTAAATTGCCTTAAATTAGTTAAACTAAATTAATTAAGAAATAAAATATTTTTTTTATTAAAAACAAGATTTTTGTAGTTTGTTGTGATTTTTTGATAAAAAAAATAAAATGATTTTTGGGTTAATTAATTAAAACAAATAAAAGAAATTAATTAAAGAAATAAAAAATAAATAGAAATAGAAAGAGATGCAAACATGGGCCTGTATGCTAGCAAAGGAGGGGGTGCCATTCTGATTTTTTTAAGGCCCAAAACGCTCCAAGCCCAGTCATCCTTAGATTCCTTGTAGCGTTGACTTGAGGGTGCATCATGATCCCTCACTGCCTGTGCGTTGGATTGAATGGATGATGGATCCATTGGCTGGAGATTGGTGGAATATGGTGGGCATTTAGGATGGCAATGCACTAGATCTGTTGCAAGAAAATGCAATAAAGAGAATTGTTCGGACCTGGGATCGAACCTAGGTCCTTGTACTCCCCACTAACGCGCTTCACTATCTGAGCTGTTTTTCTTGTTTGTTAGTATAATGAAAACAAATAATATTATATAAAATCAAATGGATTAATGAATAAAAGAAAAAACACGCGCACTGGTTTGAATGGGCGAATGGCTGGCTGACACCTAATCTTCTTCTACCTTTCTCCGTCGCCTTAGGTGCTTATACCTTTACCTACAGACAAAGGTTTGTAACTACAAACCTGTAAAATTCAAAAATCCACAAAACGCAAGATAAATGAAATCTAACTATATAGATCAACTCGTTTTGATCTTGTGAACATCATAGTACCCTTTATTCAGGCTAATTTGACATGTAGAACAAACCCCTAAACTGCACATACAAACCCTAACAATGGCAAAGGCACATATAGGCTTCAAAAATGCAATTAAATTATCCAGTTAGCTTGCAAACACGATGAGGATCCCAAATATATAACTTAAACATGATAATGATTCAAGAAATACAGTAATCGATTTTGAAAATATGGGTAAACAGTATGAATGCTAGGGGAAGATTCTGGGCGTGAGAATGCGTGCAACTGATCGTATTAGCTTCTGGGAAGGTCCAAGAAACAATTGGAAGCGTTCGAATGGCTTGAATTGGCCTGTGGAGTGAAAACCGATTCACACTTTTCTTTGAATTTTTTGAATTTGCTCTGCCTCTTTCACGATTGCTAACCCCTGTTCTTTGCTTTGTTCTTGTCCAATATATATCTAGGGATGAATTAGGGTTACAAACTTGGATTGAATCTTGAAGTTTTGATGAGATTTGATTTGATTTTTTAGCCATATGCAAACTTGCTATTTTGATCCAAATCATCCCTTTCTTGTACCAATTATGCTTGATTCGTTTTGGCCTTGATAATTCAGCATATTTTGATTGCCAACCTATCCAAAAACCAAATCAAATCATATCTTTGCTATTATTCATCAATTATTTGATTTAATTCAATTTTTAATTAATAAAAAATCAAAATAAATTGAAAAATGAAGCAAATAATGTGTGGGTGAATATTTGAGTCGTGGACCACATTATAAGTGAGGTGCAAGCATAAAAAGTTAGGCCTATTTAGCAAAAAATGCATTTTTGAGCACATTTGACTTTTGGCAATTTTGCAAAAAAAGGTCAACTTTGACAAGGCATATCTCCTCCAATTTTAATCCTAGAGAGGTGTTCTTGGACTTTTTAGAAATCTTAGGATGTCCCCTAAGCAAACCTTTTGGTCTCATATCAATTGAGTCTTCCATGTTCATGTAAGAATCTTTGACCCAAAAGGTATTTTTGTTGACTTTTCAAAAGGACCCATAGTGTAGAAATTCATATCTTTTTGTGGGTGCATATTTTGAACTTGTGGGCTGAAGATGTGTTGTAGGGAATTGCATACTCTATAAAATGAGCCTTGGATGGAAAATATCTAATGAATCATGTGGAAGTTATGCTTGGTCAAAGTTTGGTTGACTTTTACTGAGAAACCCTAATTTAGCAACTTTTGGGTTTTGATGAATTTGGAGCATTCCTTGAGGAATCATGATCAACCCTTGATCAAATGATGAAATTCACTTCAAAATGTTAATGTTGACCAAAAATCTTGAAGTTGACTGTATGTGGGCCACTGTTGACTTTTGACCTAATACAGTCGATTCTCAAGCATCTAAGCAGTTGACTGAGCAAAATTCTTGTGCAAGGCATAAAACTTGACATGTAGGGTATTGAGGACATATTAAGACCATGGAGAGAATATGAGGGCTTTGTGGTTCACCCCATCTTGATGAAAATGGAAACCCTAATTTGAGGTATACTGCCTTAGGAGAGAGTTTGTCTGGTCCACTCTTGGGTAACCTTGAGCAAATTGAAGATCTCAATGGACATGTATTGAGTAAAATGGGAGGGCAAATTTCAGGGTACAACAATGTGCAACTTCGATCTTTTGGAAATTGTTTCTGCTGGGGACTCCGGCTTGCTGTTTGAGGATAACTCCGCTGGGAAACATTGATTTCTACTTTCTGAGGAAACTCTGCTGGAGAGTGTTAATTCTTGCTTGGGGGAGAAGAGTTCAAAACTTTGGTCTCTCTTTGTTCTACTGGGGAGTTATAATTCTTTGTATACCCTGACCGGGGATAACATTGATGGATGACTTTCTGGCTCGTTTTAGGAGGATAGAGTTGACTGATATTTGATCTAATTTTAGATTCAGTGGCACCTCTCTGGGGATAGTGATGACTTCACTAGAGAAAGGAGTTTTGTCGGTGACTCATTTTCATCTGAGTAATAGACTCAAGATGGGGAGGTTGGGCCTCACCAGGGAGATAAATCTTGTTGGCGAAGTAAACCTTGTTGGGGAAATAAACCTTGGAGATGGAGGAATATCCTGCTGAGTGAAGCTCTTTGTCAAGGAGAATGCGCTCTACTGGAGAGAAGTAATCTGCAGGGGCTTTTATAGTTTTGAAAACTCAGCTGGGGAGAGGAATTCCCATGGAATGTAATGTTTGGGATCTTGTATGTTAGTGACATTGTCGGGGAGAAGATCATACTCCTTTATCAGCCAGAGTGATCTGCCGGAGAAATTGCGGGGAATGTATGAACTTGTGAAGATTATCTTGTGGGGATAATCTCATGGCAGTGGCTCTGTGGGGATTCGTGGAGACTTGAACATATCTCAACTTCTAAATCCTTTGGTGAATGCTGATCAGGGTAATAAGTCTTCTACTGATAGACAAGTGACAAGATAACGGGACATAGTCGTACGCTTTAATCCCTAACTTTTGCCTGGATTGTCCTTTCAGATTTTCAGTCCACTGGGATACCCTTTTTTTCCCAAGCTGCCTTTTCAGGTCTTCGACTTGCAGGGTGTACAATTTTATTTATATATCCTAATTTTTGCCTGAACATTTTAGGTTTGCTGGGATGCCCTTATTTTTTCCTAGGTCAGTCAACCTAGCAGGTCTTTTTTTTTCATGCATAGTATTTTCTGACCATGTCCGCGTTCACAGGGTGCGGAGAATTGTCACTGTCCATAGTAGTAAGTGTTGTAGCACTGCCAGAAAGATGTTTGCTTGATTGCACATGGCCCTTTGCT
This sequence comes from Vicia faba, assembly GCA_948472305.1. Classification (NCBI taxonomy): domain Eukaryota; kingdom Viridiplantae; phylum Streptophyta; class Magnoliopsida; order Fabales; family Fabaceae; genus Vicia; species Vicia faba. Next base: position 945,188,615 of record OX451735.1, read on the forward strand.
GGAACTCATGTTCAATGCCCCAAGTGATTCAGACAGAGGTTTGCCTTGGACATTTGGCACTTTTGAGAGATTCCTCGAATCTTGACTCGATTGCCCCAGGTCAGTTAGACACCATGTCATGCCCCTTGATTATGAAAGGCCTGTTAGTAGAAATGTATTTCCATTTGAGGTGATTCTGTCCATTGAGAGGATTTTTGTTCATTTAATTTCCTTCGTGCGAATTTCTCTATTGTCAAACGATTAGTCATATGTAAACAATGGAATTTAAAGAATGCAAAGCTTTTGTCTGTCTTGAAGTTTTAAAAATGCATTTTAGTAAACAAACAAAATTTTGTAAGAATATGAATTCATCTCAGGATTTATAGTAAACCTTACAGGAGTCAGGATACCTTTTGTAACAATATGCCTTTGAACTAACCCATACTTTAGCTAGGACTTTTAAGGGTTGTAGTGTGGCCTGGTTCACGGTTTAAAAAACAAAGGATAAAGGCTCGAAATAAATTTGTACCCAACCTGTTCTTCGTTATGTTCTTCAGTCTTATACTCAGTTAATTGTGCGTTTAAATCCCAATTGAGCCTGTAATCTTTGCCCTGATAATCTGGTGATGGTTCGGATACTGAAAGTTTATTTGAGAAGGCAATCATTTTTGTAACCTTTTCTTTTTGTTGAGGATTTGTAGCAACCTCTTTTTTTATTTTATTATCCCTGCCTTTTTCCTGAACTATTTCTTTTGTGATTACAGTCAGCGGGATGCCCCAGTTTTTTCTTAAGTCTCATTCATAGGTTTTGACTTAGCAGGATTTTCTTTTGAGATATGATGACTTCCTGCTTTAATAATTATGCGGAACCATAACCATCTTTTGTTTTGGAAGGATGCTTTCGACACTACTCTTCGTGTACGAAGGGAAAGCTTGTGATTGAATTCACCATTGAATTAACTGAGAAACTACCCTGCCCTAGGTTATGATTAAAGGTTTTAATTTGTGTGAAAAAGAAAACTCCTACTTCTTAGGCTCAAAGGGGTTGACTAGGTATTATCTTCCTTATAACTCCACTATTTAGGATTTGAAACAACGCTTGTACATCGTCAGCCAGCTCTGCTCAAAAGCATACTGTAGAGATTATGGTATATTTTTCATCATCCTCCCTCTAAAGGCTTACAACTTTTAATCGAGAGTCGAATATCACAAAAAGGAAGTAAAAACATAGTTTCAGTACAGTGAAAACGATTGGATTAATTCAAGACAAACATATGCAATGCATTAATGGAATAACAAAGTTTGACATAAATAAGTGTTCGAACAATAAAAAGAAAATTACAATTTGAAAATTCTAATGAACAAAAAGCCTCTTTGTCTGAACTTGTCACTTCAGATGGTGTGCCTTTGAGGGATGGCAGAAGAATTCAGTCTGACCATCTTGTGTGAACTCCAGCACTCCTTCATCGATTAAGTCTTGAATCTTATTTCTCAACATTCAACAACTATTAGTGTCATGTCCAGGACTGTTGGAGTGGTACGCACACCTTACATTTAGATTGTACATTGGAGAGGCGATGTTGGGATTCTGAGGAGGATCCTTCAACGTAACCAGCTTGGCCTCTAACACGTGTTGCAATGCTTGAGCCAATGACACGTTGATTTCGGTAAAGCATCTTTTAGATGTATTCTTCTTATGCTTATTACCCCTTTGTTGTTGCACTGCTGCTAGATTAGAGATCCGTACTGCCCCCACAGATTGGTTAAGATCGCTCTTATTACGATCCTTCTAGTCGTACACAGTACTGGACTCCTTCTTTACATTGTATGATCTCTTCTGAGTACTTGAAGATGTAGTCCCCTAAATTTCACCGCTCCTGAGTTTATTTTCAACAAGTTCCCACATGAACATGTCACCCAATTCCCTATCTGCAAGAGAGATTGATTGTTGATTAGGCCCCAAATTCTAGAAGTTTGCCCCAGACGGTCGTATCTGTCTTGACAAAGTTCGCTGATGAGGATTCTTACTCTTCTTGTCCCCGAGCTAAATTTGGGATAAGAGCCATCTGACTACTCATCTGGATTCTCATCCTTTCCATTTCAGCTTGCAGTTGTTCCACCTGGTCATCCTGTTATCTTCAGGATTTTTCTTGCTCGTGTTCCCAGCGAGGAGTGCTTTCAATTATTCTTGCCACTTGGATAGATTCAGGAACATTTCCTTGAACTGAGCATCTTGAGTTTGGAGATCTCTATCGTTCTATTCGAGAGCCATCTTCCTTGCTAAAATAAACAGTGAGAAAAAGAGAAACTTGTCTTGAGAACACCTATTATAAAATGACGTGCATGTAATGTTTTCAAGGATCTTGTGGGGTAAACACAAGAAAATGTTTGAATTTTGATTTCATCTTTGACATAATAACTTCGTATTGTTGAATGTCCTTCTACAGGAATCAAGCCTACCATGTCGAGTGGGTCATAACCTTTGACTCGAGTTATCATGCTTTATCTTTTGACGGTATTGGCTAGAGGAAAATAAATCCCCTTGCCCCTTGCTAGACGTCTGGATCATCATAACCTGCATCGAAGGCCCTAGAGATCCTTGAAATGGTTAACGAAATGCTATGGCATGATATCATGATGTTATGTTCATGCTTAAAACAAAATAGAAAACACAAAAAAATCACACAGAGACCTTAGGTTTAAAGGCTTGCATGAGGTTTATAGGTAAGTACCCTTTTGAAGTTTCAGTTGGCTCAACCTGTCCTAGAAAAATTAACCAGGTTCTAGGGATCTCATATTATTGACCTTTTTCTCAGGCATTGTTTCAGCTCAAGCATCTGAATTGCGGTCGAAATATCATGAAAGTCCAATCTCAATGAGTGTAGCATTGAGTATCAACCAACTTCAATCTACACCAAAGCCGACCATCTCACTACTTTCTAATGGCTAAGATGAGTTAATTTAAGGTTCTAAAGGTCAGTTACTGCTTAGTGAGACTATGTGGAAGCCTAATGTTATCCTTGACTGACTCAAGGAACATTAGTATAAGCCAGAGTATCACACTAACGTAGCTATCATATCATCCATATCGGTCTATGTCGTACAACCTCCATGATTTATTGCTACTTACCTAAAAGGTGCCCAAGACCCGTGTATAGGATCTTTAACAATAACCTAAACATAAACCCAAAATATAAAGCATACAAATCAATCAAGTAAAGCATTTTAATTATGTTCTAGCTCTTAGGTAACCCAATTTTTAATTTAGATCAATGTTCCCCAGCAGAGTCTCCAGTTCTGTAATATGGTGGAAGAACTGACTTTACTGGTTTACATCTTATCGCAAATGTTGCGGTTAGCAAGAGTCACCACCAACTTTTATTTTATTCAACAAAGGAAAGGGTGAAAAGAACAAGAAAGACCTTTCGAGATTATTTTTTGAGTAAGGGGGTTAGGTTATGGAAAGGGAAGGTGTTAGCACCCTTTCCATCCGTAGTTATCTACGGGATCTTAGTTGCTAGCTCACTTTGAAAATGCTTTTTTGTGTAAGTGTGTTTTGAAGATATTTTGAAAAGACGCCTTAGTGCGGTGAACTTTGTAATGTTTCTCATTTCAGTGAGAACGTATACAAAGTGTTTTTTGTCTTTGAAAATATTTAGAAAAGAGTTTGTGTATGTGTGAAAAAATTGTTTTTGATTGTTTTTATGAGCAATCAACTAGGAGCTATCTACCTACTCGAAAGGTTTATTCTTTTCCCCTTTTCCTTTAGACAGTGTTATCATACTATTAGTGAGTAGGTAGCCCTATCGTTGGATTTTAAAGGAATGGGCGAGGGTCATCATACAATCACGAAAGCAACTAGTAAGATACTTTAGTATTTACCCTAAGGTTTTAAGATCATATACCGAGGCAACGTCGAAAGGGTCATCGAGGGACTTATGATCTTTAAATCAAAGGGTTACCACTAAAATCTCTTACGTTCGAGAGTCGTGACTGTTTATTTATCCGAAGGAAACAAGTGGAGGTACCTTAGAGGCGCGCGTGTGCGAGTGTGTTGTGTTTCAATTATTTATCTTGAGTGTTAGGTTTGCTAACGTTTGCTTTTATCTTGCCATACACGACCTAATTACTAACAGTAATATACATATATATACCGAGGTGCGGAAAGTAAAAGTGCAGGAAAGTAAATCCTAAACTATTACATCCCATGAAAAGTTACAATATTTAGAAAGAAAATGCGAAAAAGATAAACTAACTATTACAAAATCATATGTGCGACCTATACATTTATTTCTAAAATGGTAAATAAATAGAAAATAATAGGAAAGATTATTTAGAAAGAAAATTAAATATCCTAAAAAGAAAAGCCTAAATATTTTTGGTATTTTTGTGATTTGATCTTAATATTTTTAAAAAAAGTCTAAATTAATTACAAATTAATTATGAAATAAACATTAAAATGGGTTTAAAATAAATTTGTCAAAAACAAATTTTAATCTAAAAAAAAAACTAAATCTATTTTTTGTGATTTCAATTTTATGATTTTTTGTTTATTATTATTTTTAATTGATTTAAGAAAATTAAGTTAATGATAATAAAAAAAATCTAATGTCTAATTGATTATAATTAAAAAAAGAAAGTGATTATTAATTAAAATTAAATCTATTTTTTTTGGGTTTTCGATTTTATGAGACTTTTATGATTGAGTTGATTATCTAAAAAAAGTTAATAAGACAACATAAATATTAAGAAAAGAAATTATCCTGATTCCGAATCTGAGCTTATTTTTGTCTGGATTGTCCCATATCCTAAGATCTGAAACCAAACGTTCTTGATGCCCTAACGATGGCCTCACGTTATTTATGCCTTCATGCTTGCATGTAAAATGTTAGACTTGCTCAAAACATCAATAGTAATAAGAATATACGCATAAAAGTGATTTAAATTACGAAATCAAAGAGATTCAAAATCAAAATTTTAACAAATTGGAGGGATGGTATGAAGGGATTCTGAGACGCGTGGGGGTTAGACAATGATGTGGATCGCCTCCTAGGGGTCTCAAAAGGATGAGGGAGTCACTGATTTTGAGTGAGAGAAGTTGGAACTTGGGTTATGAGTTTTACAACTTCTTGGAATTTTTTATGAATTTCGAGCTCTCTCTTAGGCAATGAATTTTTCGTTCTCTTAGGCAATGATTTTTTTCGTCCCTTTGTAGCTTTCATAGTGTGGTATATATAGAGGAGTGAGAGGAGAGAAAACAAGTATGGTAAGAATCAAGGCATTAAGGCCCTTTTCAAAACAAGATAAAACACATTAAAATGTTTCCAAACTTGTGAAATCCTTGCCATTCTTGACATGCATTAAACCTAGACTATCTTGATGGCCTTTGCACAAAATTTGGGCTTCAATCTTGACCCATAAGTCTAATCATACGCCTAAGCCCATTTGCATTACACTTTGTTCTTGATTTAATTTGTTTTAAATGAAACAAATTCAAATAAAATAAATGAAAATCAGGAAAAATAAGGGAATGGTTTTAGGGGTCCTCTAACATATCATGAACATGTATGAGTCTAAAAAATTAGGTCCATTGGTCTAAAAGTTCAAAATTGCCCAACTTGAAATTCATGAATTCCTTCAAAATTCCCCAACTTGTGCAACTCATAACTTGTTCAATTTTCACCTTTTGGATATGATCTTATACTTTTTTGAAAGCCTAAGATGTCCTCTATACTTTCTACTTTAATCATTTTTGCATTTGGAGAAATTATCTTGATGTAAGTTACCTTGACAAAAAGTGTCTTTTGTTGACTTTTTGAAAATGACCTATAATGTATCAGATCATATCCTCCAAATGAAGCATCTTTTGGACTTGACATGAAAATAAAAGTTGTAGAGAATTGAATTTTCTTCAAAATTGGCTTTGGTTGGAGAAAATTTGATGAAGCATGTGAAAGTTATGCCTGGTCAAAGTTCAGTTAACTTCTCCTAAGGAAAACCCTAATTTGGCAAATTCTCGACTTTTGATGATCTGAGGACTTTCCTTGGGGAATCATGATCAACCCTTGATCAAATGATGAATATCACTTCAAAATGTTAATGTTGACCAAAAATCTTGAAGTTTGACTATATGTTGACCATAGTTGACTTTTTGATCAATACAGTTGATTTTCAAGCATTTGAGCCATTGACTGAGCAAACTTGTGATGTAGGGCTTGAAACTTGACATGAGACTTTTTGAGGACCTATGAATAAACATGAGACCCAATTGAGACTTTTGCAGACCAAATTTCCTTGAGAAACTCCAAACCCTAGTTGTAGGGTTTTGGTCTAAGAGGTGCATCTTGACTAGTCAACCCTTGGGTGCCTTGGCCATTTGAGGAGACTTGAAAGAATTCTTTGAAGAAAATGGGAGGGAAACTTTTGGGGTACAAAAATTGTGCTCTCCTCCGTTCGCAAGGCAGATGGAAACAAAAAGCCTCTTCATCTCGAGGATATACTCGACATCATAGATAGTCGAACCATATTCCCCGATTCGACTGACGTCGGCCACGATGATGTTCACATCTTGGAAAACCTGAAATCTAAGAAACTTGAAGAGGAACTGCAAGCCATCCTTAAACCAGTTCCGATTCCTCCCAATGCCAATCCGGCCATGGCAGCTCTGCTCGCTGCCCTCAACCAAACAAATTTCTTAATCCATCAATAGAGCAACAAGATTGGGGCCTAAGAACAGAAGCAGTCAAAGTCTCATCCTTAGAGACATAGATATTATGGCTCCCGTAGTCCATTGCCTCCAAGACGTGGCTGTCCACCCGCGCAGGAGAAGCAAGAAGTTTCTTTTCTCAGGAAACAAGGTTGCACATCTCCCCGCAAAGATCTACGTTCTTCTACCTCCAAAAGATGAAGAAAAACCAACGGCTTGATCACGACCGCTCACCATCGTCGAAACCAAAGAAGTGGCCAAGATGCATGTCTCCATGTCGGGACAATAGCCCCTGATGAGGAAGGATCTACCATTCTCCTCCAGCATCTCCTGATCAAAGTGACGATGACGACTAGCCCCGCGGCCCATTATCCAAAGAGATCACGGAGACCACACTCCCGTTCGGGCTGGAGAAACCCCCAAACTTTGGGACATATGATGGAACCACCGACCCTGACCAACACATAATGAACATCAATGTGTTTCTCGACTACAGGGGGTTCGAGGAGAAATCAAATGCATGATTTTTCCTACCACGCTCAGGAAAGGAGCCATGGCGTGGTACAACAGTCTTCCCGACAAATCCTTCACGTCGTGGAAGAACCTGGGAAGACAGTTTTCCAAGAATTTTACAGCATCTCGCCGACATCCCAAGTCAGAGGCATCGCTGGAGGCGATCATCCAAGGGAGGGATGAGTCCCTTCAAGGGTGCATTTAACATTTTAACAAGGAAGCCATATAAGTCTCCACGAGTGGCGGCATGAAGAAGTATCTCCTTGAACGCGGGCTTCGTCCCTGCAGTGACTTTGCCAAAGCAGTTTGCATCAAATCACCGACCACTCTGGATGCTCTCCTGCTCAAAGCATAGGCGTACATCTAGTACAAGGAGGAAGAGGCAGCTAACAACACACGGGACTCACGACATCAAGAAATTACGAAGGTCTCAAAGAATGATGAACCCTCGACATCTCGTTGAGGAGGTGAAAAGAAAAGGGAAGACAAGCCCCAGGAGTCTTGAGAATACAAGGGGCCACCTAGTCGCTTCCATGACTATACCCCTCTCAATGTCTCATGTGAGACGATTCTGACCGACTGTATGAACATGAAATTCAAGCAAGTTGGGGTTCATTTCCCCGACAAACACTGTCCAAGCCATGAACAGACAAGAGCAAGTACTCGCGGTTTCATAAAAGTCACGAGCATACGACGAAAGACTTCATCCACCTTAAGGATTCCATTGAGATCGTCATCCAAGATAAGCATCTCAAATAGTACAGAAAGAAGGAATCTCCCCGGGAAGATGCTCCTGAATCCAAACAAGTCGAGGGAGCAGGTACCTCCCTGGATAAAGCTCTCATTCCTGTCGCTATGAGCATCATGAGGCCGAAATATTTTTATTTCCCCGACATAGATGAGGTCCCCCTTTACTTCTCATCACACAGTCCTTGGAAGTCATTCCCAGCAGCAATGGTTATTTCCGGCAGTGCATTTAACAAGTGTATCATAGGCTCAGTAAAGAGAAGGTTTAAGCAGTTAATGGAGGCTAACTATGACATGAGTGCCACCCTCGAAAAGTTTTGAGGAGGCTCTCTCCCCCTCACATTCTATCGAGAAGAGTTCCCAAACAGATCTCCCAACTCCAGCATCCCCTTTCTCATATGAGTGCACATGACAAACTTTGACGTCAGGCGTATCTTGGTTGACCAAGGAAACTCGATCGACATAGTATATTCCCACCTGTTCAACACCTTGCAACTAAACGAGACTCATCTGACCCTATACGTGGACTCTGACCTCAAGAGATTCAATGGTTCCGTCACCAAATCTTAGGGGTATGTCGAGCTAATCGTCACCTTCGGGGCAGGAGAAATGGCCAGGTCCATCAAAACCCAGTTCCTCGTGGTGGACTATACATCGTTGTATCAATGCATTTTTATGAGGCCCACCTTGGCTGAACTAGTAATAGTTCCCTCCACTGTGAACCTAAAGATGAAGTACTACACTGCCGACAGCCTCGTCACCACCCTTCACGGGGACATCCAGGCTGCTAGAAGATGATTTGAAGCAACTGCTAAAGGCTTAAGCTCCATCAACACATAACTCGGAGCAGCTAATAGACCCGCTCTCCCCAATAGTTCTGAAGAACCAAAGTCGCTGCCACGCGTTGACACAATAAAGTTAGACAAACGCTTCACAAAGGAGGACCTCAGAGAGTAGAAAAAGAAGGGGAAGGATCCCTTTCTAGACACAGGAAGCTCGTTCTCATCAATGAGCACCCACGAGTCTGCATACCCTATGCGACAAATTCTAGATGGAGAGTTTAAAATTGTCCCCCTCAGCAGCGACCCCTCCAAAGGAGTCAAGATTGGCGCTGACCTCCTCGACTTGGGGAATAGACAACTGAAGGAGTGTCTATAGGAAAATGCAGACTTGTTCGCCTAGAGTGCAGTAGAGATGCCCGACCTAGATCCGGAGATAGCTTGTCATCATCTGACTATAGACCTTACCCTTAAGGCAGTTGCTCAGCGTAAATGCAAATAGTCTCCAGAAAAAATGGAGGTTGTCGAGCAAGCTGTAAAAGTCCTCCTAGAGGAAAATTTTATTTGTGAAGCGCAATACACAAACTGGTTCTCCAATGTAGTGCTCGTGAAAAAATCTAATGGAAAGTGGCGTATATGTGTTGATTATACTGATCTCAATAGGGCTTGACCTAAAGATGATTATCCCCTCCTTAATATAGATAAATTGGTCGATAACTCTGTAGGTTTTAAATTACTATCTTTCATGGATGCATATTATGGGTACAACCAAATCCCCATGGCGAAGACAGACAAAAAATACACAGCCTTCATGACCGAGTCGGGAAACTATGACTACAACAAAATGTCGTTCAGCCTGAAGAACGTCGACACTACCTACCAGCGAATGATGAACAAAGTCTTCCAAGGAGAAATCAGAGATATGCTCAAAGTTTACATGAATGACATGATCGTAAAATCCCAAGAGGAAACAGACCATGCACTCCACCTGAAGAAAGTCTTCGACCAAGCAAAGAAATGCAAAATGCGATTCAACCTAGAAAAATGCACCTTCGGCGTGAGGGTGGGCAAGTTCCTCGGTTTTTACTTAATAGAACGAGGAATTGAAGCCAACCTTGACAAATGTCGGGCATTTTCTGAGTTCCCGACACCAAACTCGAAGAAATCGATCCAAATCCTGAACGAAATGCTCACTTCCTTATCATGCTTCATGGAAAAATATGCCCAGCATGCGCTCCCCTTATTTAAACTTCTCCGCAAGGAAGCGGAATTTGAGTGGACTGAGGAGTGCGAATGTGCCCTCTGCCACCTCAAACAAGCTCTATCATAGCCGTGACATCCGAGGCCATCAGCGTAACCCTCATTCGAGAAACACCCGATGGGCATAAACCCATTTATTTCATGAGCAAGTCCTTGTAGGGTCCCAAAATAAGATACCAGCAAATCGAAAAGGCAGCTCTGGAGCTCATCAACACAACAAAGAGGCTAAGGCACTACTTCCTGGCTCACACCATCATGGTTTAAACAGATCGACCAGTAAAAAAACTACTTGGTTAACCCGACATGGCGGACATGATGCTTAATTGGTCGTTACAACTCTCTGAGTTCAAAATCAGGTATGAGAGAAGGAAAGCCCTTAAAGCACAAGTGTTGGCCTATTTTGTAGCAGAGATGACCTTCCCAGCTCCCACAAGTGGTGCCCACAAATGGACCATATTCGTGGATGGAGTTCCAGCTCGACCGAAAGTGGAGTAGGTATTTTACTTGAAAATGAGGAGGGAATACTGATTAAAGTCTCCCTCGCGCCGTCCTTCCCAACCTCAAAAAACCTAGAGAAATACAAAGCTTTCCTCGCAGGACTCTGCCTTGCCGAAGATTTGGGGGCCGAGGAAGTAAAGATCTTCGCAGACTCCCAGCTCATCGTCTCTCAGGTGCGGGGAGAATACCAGGTCAAAAATGACCAGCTCTTAGAGTACTGTACTCTGGTTCGAGAGAGAATGAATAAATTCAACTCCATAGATATACAACACGTTCCCCACGAACATAATGCCAGAGCATATGTCTTGTCGAAACTGGATAGCACAAAGAAGAAAGGAGGGAATAAATCATTAGTACATGAAATACTTCCTCGATCGCGCATAAAAAAATCTACCTCAGTTCTAGACATAAACGCTATTGGCAACGAAAACTGCTGAATGACCTCAGTATACATCTACTTCACAAAAGGGGAATTACCTACTGATTAGAAGGAGGCCGACGTGGTTAGGAAAAGAGCCTTCTCTTACGTCTTGGTCGAAGGCAAACTATACAGGAGGGGATTCTCCATCCCTCTCCTCAAATGTGTCGACGAGAGAAAATTTTCCCATATCCTATTCGAGATCCACGAGGGAATCAACACCTAACACCTGGGTGGGAGATCCCTCGCCAGAAAAGCGTTATGAGTAGGATATTAATGACCCACCATGCAGCACGATGCTAAAGAGAATGTTAAGAGATACGACAAATGCCAATGCCACGGGGACATGCACTTAGCACCCCCAAACAAACTCAAGACCCTCTCATCTCCCTGACCCTTCGTATGGTGGGGCATGGACCTCCTTGAGCCGTTTGTGATAGGATCAAACAAAAACAAATACCTAATAGTGGTTGTGGATCACTTCATAAAATAGATAGAGGAAAAAGTGCTATCCAGAATCACAACACAAAACAACCTTCGTTTCTACAAGAGGAACATCCTTTTCCGGTTCGACACACCCCAAACAATCATCAATGACAATAGGACACAATTCACAGACAAGAAATTCCAGGAATTCATTGCCAAGTTGGGCACCATCCAACATTTTGCTTCCGTCGAGCACCCGCAAACAAACAGGAAAGCCAAAGCTATGAACAGGGTGATCCTACAAGGCCTCAAACGAAGACTCGACGAAACCAAGAAGAGATGTGTCGATGAGTTTCATAGCATGCTCTGGGCCTACAGAAAAATGTCTCATTCGACCATCGGGGAAACTCTTTTCTGACTAGCATACAGGACTGAGATTGTCATCCCTGTCGAAATCAGGGAACCCTCGAGGTAGGTTGAAGCCCCTCTCGAGGAGAAGATGAATGATGAAGCATTGAGAGAAGAACTTGATCTTGTCGAGGAAGTTCGAACAGGAGCGGCCTTACGAGAAACATCCTTCAAACAAAAGATCGCAATATGATAGGACGCCAAAGTCATACAAGGAGAATTTGAAGTCGGCAGCCTAGTTCTAAAGAGAAACCACAAAGATTCCCGAGAGGGCCAGCTCACCGCAAACTAGGAAGGCCCCTACCACGTCGCTAAAATGGGGACCCAAGCCTACTACTTAGAAAATTTACACGAGAAACAAATTGCTCGACCTTGGAACACTAAAAATATAAAAACATACTACGGCTAAGGCGTTAAAACTTTCGACGTGCTCTGCCAAGACGACAGACACATCGTCCCAATCATACGTGCATGCTCAAGTACATGCATAACACTCCAAATTAAACAAAGAGGCAAGTCTCCACTCTTTTGACGAGAAGATTCTTAGCCCAACATGGAAAACTCGAACGGGATTCATTATCATCATACCACGATGGCAGAATACCCAGCTCGCGATGGAAAGTTCACCCTGCCGAAATCAGGCCTCAAACGAGACCTGAGTTCCAGCCCATGACGGGAGATTACCCTGCCTATTCGACCAGCCTCCCCACACTGGCGAACCTTAAAACTAACGATCAAACCCCCTAAAAACTCTTAAACAGAAAAAACGTCTCAAGAGGACGAGTGTACAAACATGCAAAAAATCAACAATATTGGATGATAAAACATACACAAATAACCTATACTAATCAGTTAATGCATGGTAAAGAAAATGACCACCACGGTCGAAACATTAAAACATGACCACGAAGGCCGCAATTGTCAGAATATTATATAAAGGGAGCACAAAGCCCCCATCCAAAATAATAGCAAATGGCCACGAGGACCACAATTGTTTGGAAATTACATCAACGGGCTGAGCCCCAAAACAAATCACAACAAAAAATGACACACAAGCTGAACATAATAAAAAAGTAACAAACTCCAATCGATTGGTGGGGTGAGGCTGCTCTTCAGGCTGAAGGGGCGCTCTAGTATCGGGCTGCGACTAGATAGGGACCTCCGGGAATCAGCTGCATGACCTTCAGCCGCCAACAGGAAGTCAGGGACAACCATTCGACCATGCACCATGCGATGAAGGAAGAAAGTCCCCGTCAAAGCAAGATCAACTCCCGGGTTCACCAGACGAATCTGAGCCACCACATTCTTGAAGTCATCATTGGCAGCCACAAGAGCATTATCGTCGGCCTACTGAATACGAGCGACCATCTTAGCCCTGGTCGTCATCCTCTTGACACCCTCTGGCTCCTCCTCCATAGGGGCCATGACAGACTTAAGCCCCTTCACCTCTTCCTCAAAAGTTTTCTTCTCAGCCACTAAAGCTTCCTTCTCCTTGACCAGGGCTTCCTCGCATTCGCCTCTTTCTCGAGTTCGGACCTCACTTTCTTCAACTTCCCCTCAAGAGTATTTTTAACCTCACGGGTTTTGCTCAACTCCAGTTCCTCAACACTCCCCTCCTCAGTATGGATCACCACTGTACCTAGGATCCACATTAGTGTTGTAGTGTCTTGAGCCAGGAGGACCCTATTGCTCAAATGACCCATTCCCCGTACAAAACGAATTCTGTCTGGTAGACCTCCAAGGAGACTCCTTCGAAGAGAGTTCTTTAGTGGAAGCAGGGGGGCACCTTAAACTTAACAGGACTAGAATTCCCGGCCATATCTATCAGGTCGTCTGAATAGGGTCTATTGGACCTCGAGGTCACATGAAGAGGAAAATCCTACCCAGCAGCAAGCCTCGACGAAGAGGTCCCCGACCCTGTCAGAAGCACGCCTGGTCAATCAACAACCAAAATGATCTTGGCAATTCCTTTCTGTGCTTTCTTGGCCTTGGCCGCAACGTTCTTGAGCATGCGCTCCTGAGGAGTAGATATTTTCTCTGCAACAAAACAAACACGGATTATAAAAACATGGACATCAATTCAAGAGCAAGTAAAAAATAAACACGACTACCTAAATACTTCGTAGGGTCCTCACACTTGAGGAGCTCCTTAACATTTATAAGTCCTGGTGTTGTAACCTAAAATTTTCCCTCCCATTTTCTTCAAAGATACTTCCTCATGCAACTAGGGTTTCTGTTTTCTCAAGGAAGATTGGGTTTATAAAGCCTTAAGTGGATTTATTGGCTTTTCATATGTCTCCAAGAATGCTCATGACAAGTTTCAAGCCTTACATCATAAGTTTTCTCAGTCAATTGCTCAGATGACTGGAAATCAACTGTATTGGACAAAAGGTCAATTGTGGTCAACATACAGTCAAAGTTCAAGATTTTTGGTCAACCTCAAGATTTTGAAGTCACATTCATCATTTTATCAAGGGTTGATCACGATCCATCAAGAAAACTCTTAATTCATCAAAAGTCAAAAGTTACCAAATTAGGGTTTTCTTAAGGAGAAGTCAACTGAACTTTAACCAAGCACAACTTTCACATGCTTCATCCGATTTTCCCAACCAAAGCTCATTTTGAAGGAAATTAAATTCTCTAAAACTATGGCGAGCTAAGCTCAAGTCCAAAAAAGGCTTCATCTGAGAGATATGGGCCAAAACATTATAGGTCATTTCAAAGTCAACAAAAAGATACTTTTGGTCAAAGCAATTTACATCAAGATAAATCTTCAAATGAAAAAATGATCAAGATAGAGATTGTAGGGTACATCTTGAGCTTTCCAAAAAGTCAAAGATCACCTTCAAAGGATTCAAATTGAGAGAGTTATGATTGGTGCAAGTTGGGCAATTTTGAGAAAATGTATGAAACCTAACTTGAGCAAACTTGAATTTTTGGGTTATTGGGCTTGTGTTTCAAGGACCATGCGTGTTATAGGTCTCAATATGAACCTCTGAATTACTTCATACACCCTTGGGTTTTTATTCTTTTTATTTATTTTTTTATTTATTTAAAGTCAAAAGTAAATTGGATAAAATCAAGTCTTCTTACAAAGGTACAAGCCCACTCTTGGTTTGACCTAATTCAGCTCTAGATATTCTCATCAATTCAGAAAAGAGACCACATGAGGAAACCCTTGTAAGAAACACCATTCCAAACTCTCCAAAATTCTCAAAACTAGGGCAAGTTGTAAACCCTATTTACAGCCACCTTCAAAGCATACCAACCCTTCCAATCGATCTCTGAAGTGGTATAGTGTAATAATGGATCAAACTTGATGATCCAAAGCACACGAAACCAGCATTCCATGCATCTCTGGTTTCCCTATATTTCACAAATCCATATCTTGGTTTTCTTTGTGTTTTAATACACGCTAACTTTACTAATATGTTTATGAGATATCCATGTGTAGAACGAGACCATTGCATGATCCCCATAATGGTTGAATCTCGAATTACCATGCTTAGTCCGTTTCGTGTTAGTCTTATCATATCTTACAATACAACGAGTTTTAGCCCAAACTAAGGGTTCCATTGAAATCAAAAGACCTGAATTAGGGGGTAGGGTTTTTTGGAACCTCTAATGTTTGTTATTTTACAGGAACGAATAAGGTGCTCGCTGGAGAAGACGACTGGAGCTAGGGCTCCGACGCTTCTCCGATCTAGTTAATTGAGTTGATTATATAATCATTTGTTTTCACTTATGTTACCATATGTATAGCCACCCTAGTGGTAGATGTGCATGCGATGAGGATTTGATGTACAAGGGCGTGGGTTCGATCCCCGCCTTTTATCATTTTTCATATTTTCTATTTTTTCCAGGTTTTCACAACGCACGTCTTCATAGCATCAACCGTGCGCCCCATCACTTCCCACCATCAGATCTTCACAGATCTGATCCAACGCTTCCAGACCTGCATGTCCATGATGCACCCTCTTAGCTGCTCATACAGGATCAGGCGGATCCAACCTTGGGCCAGGATTTTCTTTGCAATTCACACCCTCCCTTTTACAAATTCAGGCCCAAATCCCCTTTTCTATATTTTTCTTTTTTCTCTTTTACTTATATTTTAATTTATATTTTTATTAATTAAAATACAAAAAAAAAATTAGTTTTAGGTTTTCTTAATTAAAATAATTTAGGTTTTAGTTTTTAATTAACCATTTAATAATTTAATTAATTAATTAATTTTTTTAATTAAAATTAATTAGATTTAATAGGTTTTAATTAATTATCATAAACTATTTTCTTCATAAAAAATCACCAAAAAAATAATTTTTCTTTTCTATTTTCATATTTATATTTTTTCTAGATCAATTGTATAGGTCGCGCATTCCCTATGTAATAGCTTAGATTTATATTTTCCATTTTTTCTGTTATGTAATTGCTCTGAGTATGTAATAGTTTTAGGGTTTTTCTTTCTGCATTTCATTCTTATGTAGCTTCCCTGAAGCCATGTAATAGTCTTAGGTTTACATTTCCGCACTTTATTCTTCCTGCTACTATATTTCTTTACTGCTTAATACTTAGGATTTGTATGGAAAGATAATAATCAATGCTAGAAAAACCCTAATTCAAGACTAAAAATTGAAAACAACACACTTGCACCTCTAGGGTAGCCTCTCTTGTTGCCTTCAGAATAAAACGGTCATGTCCCTCAAAAGTAGGGACGCTTTAGCAAAGTCCCTCGAATCAAAGATCATAGTCCCTCAGTGACCCTTCGACATTGCCTTTCGATAAATGATCTAGTCCCTTACGAAATTGCTAAAGCGTCCTTACAAGTTGCCTTCATTGAATGTTCGATGACCCTAAGCTTGTCCCTTCACATCCAACGATAGGTCTTCCTACTAATTAATGGTATGAATAACGCTATCTAAAGGAGGAGGAAAAGTACAAGAACAACCTTAAGTGGGTAGAACTGTTAATCACTAGCTCGCAAACCTTTCAAAACAAAAACATTTTATGCAAACACTTTCAAAGATATTTTCAAAACACTTTGTACGTATTCTTTTGGACCGATACAAGGATCATTACAAAGTTCGCCTTACATGGGCATTTTCAAAATATTTTCAAACACACATACAAAGCAAATTTTCAAAGTGAGCTAAGCGATTAAGAGCCCGTAGATAACTACGGATGAAAAGGATGCTAACACCTTCCCTTTTCATAACCTACCCCCCAAACTCAAAATCTTCAAGGTCTTTCCTGTTATTTTCACCTTTTCCGTTTTAGATAAAAGAAAAGTCGGTAGCGACTCTTGCTATCTGTAATATTTAAGATAAAACGCTAAACAAGTCAGTTCTCCCACCGTATTACAGAACTGATAACTCTGTTAGGGATAATTTTGCTTAAAAAAGAGGGGTTACCTTAGAGTATAGATCACTTTATGTACTTTTACTTGTCTGATTTATTTGCTTTAAATTTGAGGGTTGCCCGGGTTTATATTTCTTGCAAAGATCCTACACCCGGATCTAGGGTACCTTAGGTAAGTAGAGATATATCATGGAAAATGTACGGCGTAGACTGATATGGTTGAAGTGATGGCTACGTTAGTGTGACACTTTGGTTTGTACTGGTGTTCCTTGAGTCAGTCGAGGATAACACTGGGCTACCGCGTGGTGTCATAAGCACTAACAGACTTTTAGAACCTTAATTGACCCATCTTGGCCATTAGAAGGTAGTGAGATGGCTTAATTAGGTACAATCCAAAGTTGGTTGATACTCGATGCTACACTCATTGAGATTCGACTCGCGGTATGTTTTAGTGGCGAATAAGTTACTGTGCGAAAATAAACCCTGTGAGAAAGATCGGTGATACTGAGACTCTTAGAATCCGGTTACTATTTTTAGGACAGGTTGAGCCATCTGAACTTCAATAGAAAATGGTACTTACCTACAGACCTCATGCAAGCCTTTAGACCTAAGGCCTTTGGGTGATTTGTTTGTGTTTGCTATCTTGTTTAACATGACATCATAACATCATACCATGGAATTTTCACTAACCCTTTTTAAGGATCTTAGGGACCAGTAATGCAAGTTTATCATGAACCAGACTTCTAGCAAGGGGCAAAAGGATTTATTTTCCTCTAACCAAAAGCTATCAAAGACTGAAGTACATTCTTTTAAGTCAGAGGCTAGGACCCACTTGACATGGTGATCTTGATTCTTAAAGAAGGACGTTAAAAAACAAAGACGTAAAGTTCTTCAGTCAAAGCTGCGGCCAGACTCAACTTCTAACATTTCATTTTTGTTTATCCCGTGAGGTCCTTGAAAACATTACATATACAAACCATACATATCATCATAACATGTATTTCACAAAGACAAGTTTTCTCATCTTCTTGTTGTTTATTTTAGTAAAAGATGGTGTTGTACCCTAAAATTTTCCCTCTCATTCCTCAAGGAATTTCTCACAAGGGCTCCCAAAAATTCAAGCTTACACAAATATATTTGGATTTTTCAACATCAAGATTAAAGAGGAAATTACTAAAAAGGGCAAAGCAAATGAAAATATTCTCTTTGACAAAATTGAAGGAAAAACAAGTTCGCTTCAATTTTACGTCTTTCGATTGAGCACTTTGGCTCCTTCGATGCAGGCTCTGGTTGCACCCTTCGTTTGAACATTGGATTTCTTTTGGGAAAGTTCATCTCCAGCTTCGTTTGGGCACTAGACTACTTTTGGACAAGTTTATTTCATGCTTTCGTTTCAACATTTACAAAAGCTTGTCCCAATCAAATGACATGTTTTGCCGACCCACCCGAAGAGCATGTATTTGGACCATTCGAAGGAACCCATGAAGGGCCTGGTTGAAAGACACTTATTTGGACCCCTTCAAAGGATACCTACATGAGCCATTCGAAGGACACTTCGATTTGAAAAAATAAATTATTATTGAAGAGTCTGGTCGAAGGATAGGGCTAGGGGGTTAAGACAAAAGGTTGATATGCCCAAAGGTACTTGTTGACCAAGTCTCACGCGCTGCCAGGTTCAGGCCTGATACACTGGCCATAAAACTCCAAAACTGCTGCAAAGCAGTCCTGCAACACTGCCTTATTCCTTGCACCAAAATGGCATAAAAACACTGTCCCTCGAAAGCTACAAACACAACATGCCTTTTTTGTTTAAACTTTTTGTTTTCCCTCCTAAAACATCAGCCAAGGCCATATATAAATATGAGCCTCCACCACACATGTTAAGGGCCTGAAGAATCGCAAGAGAACTCTTGTGAAAATTCTCAAAACTCTCAAACACCTCCCAACGTTTTTTCCAAACACTTATAAAAACTCAACCCCCTTTGTACACTAAGTGAATACTTCGATTCACCACCCAAGTGACCATCTAACTAGCCTTCGGCCCACTTCCCCAACTAAAATATAATAACCCTTTGATTCATTTTGTTACTTGTTAAAGAAAGAACCTTCAATCCACTCACACACCCTCCTTCAATTCAGTGACTGCTTGAACAAAATAGTAACTGGATTAGTCTCAGGAAGGCCCCAACAAACTTCCATTCACCACCATGGAAGACACATGCAGTTTCCTTCAATTTAAGAACTTCAAGAGGTAAGTTCCCTTTAAACTTGGATCTATTTTATTTAAATATCATGTGCGCATTCCAATAAAGAGAAATGTAGATATTTCATATAGGGAGATTGACCATGTTTTAACCTCCGATTCTGACTGCCCATATGATAAAAATCTCAACTCTCACTAGTTAGACTTTAGACTTTGAGACCCAATAATTTTGTGCTAACCCTTGGCCTATAGTTACACTTGAGTGTTGCATTTTAAGAATTTGTGACAGGTTCACTTGTACCCTTCGATTGGCTAAATGCTCAAGCCTTTCGAATCTCAACTTGAGGGCCTAACATGCTTACAGTCGAAGGAGTCAGCAAGGAGCCTGAGGAAAAGTATGCACCTCACATTGACTCCAAGCCTCAAACGAAGGAAGTATCCAGTAGAATTCACCCTACACACACTCCAGGCCTCAAACGAAGGAAGTAGCTAGAAAGGTGGCCTTGCTGACTTCCAGCTCCCAAACGAAAGGAACAAGCAAGGGGTGAAATCGAAGGACATGACCTTGCTAACTCCAGACCCAAATCGAAAGAAATCAAAAAGTGCAGAGTCGAAGGATGCTTCTGCCTAAATCGAAAGAGCTCATTTTTCTCCTTTTTATTTTTATTTTGTCTTTATATTTTCTTGCTATTTCAATATGGTTGTAATAGTGTAGGATTTATTTTTGCATTTTTATTACTTTTTTAGAAATGTTAGTAATTAGGATGTATGGAAATATAAAATCAACAAATAGATAACCTTTAAATTCAAGGCAAAAATGCATGCAATCAAACACACTATTCACACATGCACCCTTAGGATAATTTCACTTGTTGCCTCGGAAAAATAGTCATGTCCCTTGAATATGGGCGTTTTAGTAAAGACCCTCGATAAAAGATCGTAGTACCTCGATGACCCTTAATGTTGCCTTCGGTAAACGATCTAGTCCCTAAACGACATTGCTAAAACATCCCATAGGTTTCCTTCTATGACTATACAAACGTCCCACGCCTGTCCCTTCACATCCAATGACGGGGCTTCTTACCAAATCAATGGTAAGATAGCAACATCTAAAGGAGGAGAAAAAGAACATTAAGACCTTTTGAGTAGGTAGGATGCTCTTAGTTGCTCGCTTGCTCACCACAAAAACATTTTATACACCAAAACCTTCATTTTGAAACATTTTCAAAAGACAAATCTTTTTGTACGCGTTCTTATAGAAATGAGAGCCATTACAAAGACACTTTTCAAAATCACTTTCAAAAACACATTACATAAACATCTCTTTAAACTATTTTCAAAATAACACTTTGTTCACGTTCTTATAGTGACGAGAGCCATTACAAATACGTTTTCAAAATACTTTCAAAAACCACACCACAAGCACATTTTCAAACAAAAGCAAGTGATCTAGCAAGCAACTAAGAGCCCGTATATAACTACAGATAAAAAAGATGCTAATACCTTCCCTTTTCATAACCTACCCCCCGAACTCAAGAAAATAATTTTGAAAGGTCTTTCCTGTTCTTTTAAACCTTTCCTTATTGGATAAAAGAAAATTCCGTGGCGAATCTTGTTATCCACAATAATTGCGATCAAACGCAAAACACCCAAGTCAGTTCTCCCACTGTATTACAGAACTAGCGACTCTGTGGGGAGTTTACTTAAAAGTGGGGCTACCTTAGGGCTATATCACCTTTTTTTGTACCCCAAAATTTTCCCTCCCATATTTCTCAATACATGTCAAGTGAGGTCCTCAAATTGCTCAAGGAAGTCCAAGGGTTGACCAGACAAACTCTCTCCTAAGGCAGTCAACCTCAAATTAGGGTTTCATTTTGCATCAAGATTTTTGAGTCCAAAGGATCCCAAATGTTCACCATTATCCTAATATGTTCTCAAGATCATCCATGTTAAGTTTCAAGCCTTGTAGAGAAAGTTTGCTTAGTCAATTGCTCAAAGGCCTGAAAATCGATTGTGCTAGGTCAAAAGTCAATTGTGGCATACATACAGTCAAACTTCAAGATTTTTGGTCAACATACTAATTTTTAAGTATAATTCATCATTTGATCAAGGGTTGATCATGATTCATCAAGGATTTCTCATAATTCATCAAAACCCAAAAGTTGCTAAATTAGGGTTTTGTAGGAAAAGTCAACTCAACATTGACCAAGCATAACTTTCTCATACTTTATAAAAAATGACCCATCCAAAGCTCACTTTTAATAGGATTCAATTCCCTACAATTCATCTTCAGCTCCCAAGTTCAAAATATGCGCTCACAAAAATATATGAATTTTGACATTATAGGTTATTTTGAAAAGTCAACAAAAACACCTTTTAGGTCAAAGCTTCATACATGAACATGGAAGACTCATTTGAGATGAGACCAAGAGGTTTGCTTAGAGGACATCCTAAGATTTCTAAAAAGTCCAAGAACACCCTCCTAGGGTCAACATTGAGAGAGTTATGCATTGGCCAAGTTGACCATTTTTGCAAAATTGCCAAAAGTCAAATGTGCTCAAATTTGCATTTTTTGTTAAATGGGCCCAACTTTTTATGCTTGCACTTCAATGATAACATAGTCCACGACCTATGGGACCCTATATGCTTTATTTATTCATTTATTTTATTTATTTTGATTTTTATTCATTTAAAATTCAAATAAAATCAAATAAATCCTAATAAATCATATATTGTGTTTTAGGGATGATTTTTGCATTGAAAGAAGATCTTATATGCTGTCAATTGATAATCAATTCATGCAATGCTAATTTGGTTGGAAAAAGATTGAATTTGAGCAAATTTGGAAAGATATCATATGCCATGAAAGACCAAATCAAATCTTCATAATGGGCAAGATTGAGTTCGTTTTTGTTGACCTAACATGTTGTATTACATATACAGAAGCAAGGAAATGCATGAAAAAGAGGCTGGAGGCGTGAGACTGTAAGAACAAAACTCAAAAATCTTGATAAAAAGTGAAGTTCTGATTTCAGAATAGAGGACCTTTGAGAGCAATTCAAGGCTAGAAATCAATTCCTTGGCGTTTCAGGAAGCATTCCCAATCATTTGAAGGCATCAAAACATCCAGAATCTCCTCCTATCATTCATACGGTTTGCACAAATATTCAAATTCAATTACTGAAATTCTTGCGTATTCAGCATGTTTAAATTACATATTTGTATTCATTATCATGTTTTCAATGTTTCTGGATAGTTTGATTTAATTCATAGTGCAGGAGCAAGCTTCCGCCATTGTTAGGTTTTCATGCTCCAATTTGGGGTTTTGGGTTTCTAGCAGAATTTGGCCTGATAATGGGTGTCATGACGATCCGAATTTCAAACCCAGCTGATCCATGGTCCCCAATTGAATTTATATTGCATATACTTGATTCTTGAATGTCACAGGTTTCAGCAACAGACTTGCATCTGTAGGTAAAAGAATCAGAACTTAAAATGACGGTTCTAAGGAAGAAGACAACAATGTATCACAACCTGACTAGCTGGTTTAAATTCTGGCGCGTTATTCTGGCCAGAAGCTTGTTTGTTCTGATATATTGTTTGTTTTCATTATGTTAACAAGTTAACATTCAGCGCAGTTGGTCAGAAGAAGGAAGTCAGAAGCTCCTTGTTCTGGGTTCGAGCCCAGGCGTGAGCTTTTGGTATTTTCTCCTTTGTCTTCACCAGATCCAGCATGAGCATCTTCTGGTCCACTAGCCAAGACCAGATCCACCGCACCACCTTCTGGATCCATCAGCCAGAATCAAATCCAGTGCACCTCATCTTCTGAAGAGCAGCACCTTCTGGATCCATCAACCATAATCAAATCCAGTGCACCTCATCTTCTGAAGAGCAGCATCTTCTGATCCATTAGCCAGGACCAGATACAGCGCCCCCCACCTTCTGAGGGTCACCATCTTTTGGACCCATCAGTCAGAACCAGATCTGCTGACAGCAGACCCACTCGGTTATTTCCATTATTTTTCTTTCTTTAATTTCTTTTCTTTAATTATTCTGTTATTATCACAAAAAAGGATTCGTTTTCTTAATAAATATTTTTTTGTTTATTAATTAGTTTAATTAATTTAGGGAAACTTTAATTTCTTTCACAATTAAAATTCAATTAGAAAATTAGGTTAAATTTTGATTTAATTTTTCTTCCTCTCTCAAATAAATATAAAAATACAAAAAAATAGTTTTTTTTGGAAAATTAATTCATTTTTTCTTAATTTAAAATTAATTAGACTTAGGATTTTCCTTTAATTTAACTATTTCATTATTTTCTAAAAAATAGCAAAAACATTTCCTTTAACTAATTGCAATTAGGTTCAGGCAAGGGTCAAAACCCTAGTTGTCTCGTATTCGATTCATTGCACGCTTGTTATTTATTTTTTCCAATATTGTAATTGTTCATGGTTTGTAATAGTTTAATCTAGGGTTTTTTCATTTATCGCTTTTTTCGGAGTTTTGGCTATGTAATTAATTCCCCTCCCCGAAGCCTTGTCATAGCGTAGATTTACTTTCTCGCATTTTAATTCTCGCAAATATTTGGCTGTTTAGATGTATGCTAATAGGATTGTATGACAAGAATGCATGACAAATTAATCCAGTTAGAAAACCCTAATGTGCAAAGACAAATAACTGAAAACAGACCACTCGCACATATCACTCCTAGGGTATGCTCTCACTTCGGTTGTGTTGTACCCCAAAATTTTCCCTCTCATATTTCCCAAAACATTGCAAGAAAAATCTTCAAGTGGCTCAAGATTGCTCAAGAGTTGGACAGTCAAGCTATCTCCTAAGGCAGTCAACCCCAAATTAGGGTTTCGTGTTGCATCAAGATCCTTGAGTCCAAATGACTTCAAGTGCTCCCCAATGTCCTAATATTTTCTCAAGGTCATCCATGTCAAGTTTCAAGCCTTGCAGAGGAAGTTTGCTCAGTCAATTGCTCAAGGGGTCCAAAAATTGACTGTGCTAGGGCAAAAGTCAACTGTGACCTACAAACAGTCAAACTTCAAGATTTTTTGTCAAAATTCTCATTTTTAAGGATGTTTCATCATTTGATCAAGGGTTGATCATGATTCATCAAGGATTGCTCAAAATTCATCAAGACTCAAAAGTTGCTAAATTAGGGTTTTGTAGGAAAAGTCAACTCAACTTTGACCAAGCATAACTTTCTCATACTTTATGAGAAATGACCCATACAAAGCTCATTTTGAAGAGGAAGTAATTTCCTATAACCCATCTTCATACCCAAAGATCATAAAATTCACTCACAAGAAGTTATAAATTTGGACATTATAGGTCATTTTTGAAAGTCAACAAAAACACCTTTTTTGTCAATGCTTATAACTTGCGCATGGAATATCAAAATGATATGAGACCAAAAGGGTTGGTTAGAGGACATCTCAATATTTCTAAAAGGTCCAAGAACACTTCCAAAAGTCCAAAATTGAAGAAGTTATGAATTGTTGAAGTTGAGCATGTTTGTGAAATTGCCAAAAGTGAACTATCCCCAAAACATCAAAATTTGTCAAATAGGCCCATTCTTTTCCACTTGATATGAGCTTACATCATTGCCCACGTGTCCTAGCTTCAGCCATGTGTCCATTTATAAATTTTATTATTTTATTTGATTTTTTATTGAATTATTTCATTTTTAATCAAATTAAATCAAATAAAATCCCAAACTTTAATTACATGAGATTTTTTGCTATTTTCAGGATTGGATTCTTATCAATATCATCATCAAATTTGTATCACACAAGATCATGTGCAAAAAGATGGTTTTTTGAAAAATTTGGCAAGTTTTCAAAAGTGAATCAAATAAAATATGGGTGCATTGATTTAGAGAGATTGGATTCATGATTCTTGACCTAATGCATTCCATGATACATATAGAAGCCAAAGGACACAAAATAAGGTTTAGAGGATGCAAGAACAATCAAGACAAAACTTGAAAAAGTGTGGAAAAAGCTTGAATCTGAATTCATACTTAGATGCGATCTCAGAATCCAAGAAGGGTCTCAATCAATTCCTGGAGGTTCACTGAGTTGAAACCAACCCAAAGCAAGCTCCCATACACGCCCAAATGCACTGTAAGTACCACGCGGATCCGTTTCTTTCTTGAATTCGTAAATCCTCATTTTGGCATCTTTTGGACAAAATAATTACATGTTTGTGATCACCAAGACATTTGCAAACTTTTTGTATTATTGAATTTCGTTTATATGACCTGTACCAAGAATCACCATAGCTAGGGTTCTTGGAGATTTTTTGGGCATTTTTGTTACAGGTAAAATTAGCCTTAATGATGGTTGTGGACGTGAGCGGGAGAGGAAGACGAATGCAACCATGGTCTTGGGAGGAATTTATATAGCCTGAGATGAATTTTAGGAATGGCCTATGCATTTAGCTGCGGATTCAAATCCGCAGGTAATTTTGTTTCAGGCCCGTGGACAGGGACGACATCGTGTCCTCCTCTGATTGGCCCTTTTCAAATTTTCGCGCATTTGTTTCCTAGCATATTAACGTGTTTTAGCATATTATGTTTTGTTTGTATTTTATTAACAATTGAAGCAAAGTGCCCCAGTGGTTAGCGTGTCTATTTCCAAGGCGTTGATGGCTGGAGGTAAGGGGTTCGATCCCTGCCTCCAGCGCTTTGTATTTTCCTTTGTCTTTTTCATGTAATCAGGTGCAAATCTAAGAGTGCAGCCCACCATATGCCTTCACATGTCCAGCAGCCAGATGGCCAAAGGCCAGGACTGGTGATCCAGATTGAGAGTCCACCATGAAGCCAAGTCCAAGTGCGCATAGGGGATCTCAAAAGTCAAACGAGGCCAGATCCAAATGGGCCTCAGAATTTGCTTCCCAAACACCTCCAAACAGGCCCATACCTCCCTAACTCTCTCTATTTCATTTATTTTTGTTTTATTTTGATTTAAGTATTTTTATTTAATTAATTAACCAATCAAATTTTTTCCTTAATAAAATTAATACCAAAAAATATTTTCTTTATTAAATTAAATTTTAGTATTTTATTTTTTATTAACAAATCTATTAATTAATTTAGGCCATTAATTAGAATTAACTTTAATATATTTTGTAAATAATTAAAATCAATTAGACTTAACTAGGTTTTTACTAACATTGATTAATTTTATTTTCTTTCTTTAAATACCAAAAACCCAAAAATATTTATTTTAATTAATTAATTAATTAATTAATTTAATAATTAACTTAGGTAATTTCTTTCTTAATTCAAAAATAACAAAAAAATCTTTTCTTTAAATAAAAAGGGGTCAAAACCGTACTTGCGCTCGATTTAATTTTCCCGCACGCGATCTATTTATTCAATATTGTACTTGTTCCCGGTTTGTAATAGATAATTAGGACCATTTAATTATTTTTATCGCTTTATTTATTTTTCCGCATTTAAATTTCAAAGGGTTGCTTTTGGCGATGTAAATACCCGACGCCTTGTAATTTAATTTCCGCAATTTATTTTCCGCAAATTATAACTGTTAGATGTTTGATAATAGGAATGCATGACAAGAATGAATGCTTAAACCTAAAATCAACATAGATCACCATTAACATGTACAAAGATAAAAATAAACTGAAAACGACACAC
Source organism: Vicia faba (assembly GCA_948472305.1). Classification (NCBI taxonomy): domain Eukaryota; kingdom Viridiplantae; phylum Streptophyta; class Magnoliopsida; order Fabales; family Fabaceae; genus Vicia; species Vicia faba. Next base: position 945,215,579 of record OX451735.1, read on the forward strand.
TCGCACATGCGCACTCTTAGGGTACACCCCACTTGGTTTCCTTCGTACGCGGTCATTGAGTATAGGTCGCTTTAGAGGTCGTTCTCTTGTCTAAAGATCATAATCGCCTCGAAACGGTTGCCTCGGATATTGTTGCCTCAAAACAAATGATCTAAGACATTAGGGTTACCGCTAAGGCATCCTAACATTGCTTTGGTGACCGTAAGTCCCTAATTCGAATTGACCCTTTAAACTCCAACGACGGTGCTACCTACTCATCAATAGTGGGATAACATTGTCTAAAGGAAGATAACATAGAACGATTCCTTTTTCGAGTAGGTAGATGGTTCTTAAGTACTTGCTCTTTCAAAAAACAAAATCTTTTTCACACTTACACTTTTTCGAACAAAGTTTTCAAAAACACTTCATATACTCTTGAGGACAGAAGCAAGAGTTAAATCGAAGTTTCAAAACAAAAACTTTTTCAAACCCACAAGCACAAAGAAAGAAAATTTTGAAAACAATATGAGCAAGTACCTAAGAGCCCGTGGATAACCACAAATAGAAAGGGTACTAACACCTTCCCTTTCTATAATCTACCCCCCGAACCCGAGAAATATCTCAAAAAGGAATTTTTCTGTGCTTTTTTCCATTCCTTGTGGATAAAATAAAAGTTGGTGGCGACTCTTGCTTACCGCGACATTTTGCAAAAACAAACGCAAAACGCAAACCAGCATTCCAAAAAACAGTCAGTTCTTTCCCACCGTATCACAGAACTGGCGACTCTACTGGGGACTTTATCTAAATAAGTGGGGTGTACCTTAGGAATAGTTCATAATGTTTTCAGTTGATTGACTTGTATGATTTATATTTGTGGGCTTGTATCAGAGTTACTATAGATCCTAACCCGGATCTGGGGGATACCCTTTAGGTAAGTAGCAATAAACTATGAGGGAACTGTACGACGTAGACCGATACGGTTGAAGCAGTAGCTACATTGGTGTGGCACTTTAGTATGTATCGATATCCCTTGTGGCACAACGAGGAGAATATGGGTCTGCTAAGGGGGTCATTAAGCACCAACTGACCTTAAAACCTTTAAATTGACCAACTTGGCCATAGAACAGTAGCAATATGCTACACTCATTGAGACTAAACTCTCGTGATGATTTCGGCCGCAAGAAAAGGTTGCTAAAATAGAATTATGACTGATCGAGGGTAGTCAGTGATATTGAGATCCTCTAGAACCCAATTACTATTTTTAGGACAGGTTTGAACCAACTGAACTGAAAGAGGGTAGTACCTAGACTCCTTGCCAGCCTGAAATCTAAGGACTCTCTGTGTGACTTGTGTGCCTTTACCATGTTTGCTATTTGTGGATACTTATGGTGTGCTTTCTATCATAACATCATGACATCATAACATTGCATACATCTTGCATTTGACTAACCTATTTCAAAGACAGGAGGGATTCATCTTTGCTCTGTTTTGTAGGTCATGGCACCTATGCGTAGGAACACCATCCAGATCAACTTTGTCCAGGTTCCCATTATGCTTAAAGAGTTGGTTTCCAAGATGTCATATACTACTTCCTTTATCAGAAGACATGGGCACCTCTTGGGTTTGGTCACCTCCAAATTGGACGAGCAGATGATGAGTGTCCTAGTCCAGTTCTTTGATCCACTGTACCATTGCTTTACTTTTCAGGACTACCAGTTGGTCCCTACCTTGGAAGAGTTCTATGATCTGCTCGATATCTCTATTCTAGAGCAGACCCCGTTTACAGGTTGGGAGAAGATCCTTAGGCCGGAAGAGATTGATTCAGCCCTTCATCTGACAAAGGCTGAGGTAATTGCTAATTGGGAAACTCGTAGTGGAGCAAAGGGATTTTTGACTAAGTTCTTGGTTGGTAAGGCTAATTATTTCTGGGGTAGTCTAGACTTCCAGGCATTCGAAGATATTTTGGCTCTTCTGATATATGGCTTGGTATTGTTTCCTAACTCTAACTCTTTTGTTGATGTGAATGCGGTAAAAATCTTCATCTCTGGTAATCCTGTACCCACTCTCTTGGGTGACATTCTTCATCAGCTTTATGCCCGTACTGCTCAGAAGAGGGGAACCTTGATGTGTTGTACTCCGTTATTGGCGAGGTGGTTTGTTTCTCACATCCCCAAATCAGTTTTAAAGAACAAGGAAGGCATGGGCTGGGCTTATGGGGTTATGTCTCTCTCTCACAATGACATTATTTGGACTATTAAGGGTATGGACGAGGTGGCCGTTATTGATCGATATGGGGAATACCCCAATGTTCCACTGATAGGAACCAATGGAGGAATTACTTACAATTTATGCTTGGCCTTACGTTAGATTGGGTGAGCCAGAAGGGAAGGACCTCATGAGCTGCTAATGCCTAGTATTGTCTTTGATTTCCAAGGGGACGGTGACGAGCAACGCCGCAGATTCATAAGAGCTTGGGATAGAGTACACAGATCTGATCCACACGAGTTGGGTGCGAAGACTTCTCTACCAATGGAACCATATCTCCGATGGGTTCTCATACGGGCCCAAAAGCTGGGAATGCCCTATGAAGCCGTCTTGCCCATCAATGTTGAAGTTGCTGATGAGGAAGGGGTTCCTCCTACTATCTTACACCCTTACATGCCTACTGACATTGGGGCGTTGAAGAGGTCCTGGATGCAGCTAAGGGAAGAGCGGGATACTTATAGAGAAAAGTATCACGAGCAAGAGCGGAAGATCCAGAAGTTGACTAGGCAGCTGGAGAGGGAGCAAATCATCAATGACCATGTCAGCACTAAAGGCAAACGACCATGGGAGCGTTGATGTCCTTTGGTTATTTCCAGTTTTTATTTACTTTCCAGTATTTCCTTTCTTGTAACGCCTTAAGGGAATTTGTTGAAAAATTTGAATTTCAAGTTTATCTAATAAAAGTGTGTTTCATGCTTGGTTTACGAATTTGAATCTCTCGATGTCTTTGAAATCATATCATACGCATTTCATTCCATGCACCTCATAACAGGTATCCTTACAGGTTTTCTCATCTTCTTCGCTGTTTATTTCAGCATCATGTCTTCTGAGCCATCAACTGAACAAGCAATCAAGGCTCTGCAGGCTCAAAATGCCCATTTCCAGGAATTGTTCATGAACCTGGCTAAGGGTCAGCAAGATCTGAAGGCCCTTATCCTGAAAGAGAAGAAGAAGAAGAAGAAGAAGAAGACAATCCTATTCAACATGGGCCACAGGTTTAGAAACAGGCTACGAGATGAAGTTGATTTGACCACCTCATCTGGAGGGAAAGATATCCATGAAGAAAGGAGGGCTCTTAGCCCTGTGGTTTTAGACAACGAGACGGACTTCGACGAAGACCAGTATCCTCCGGCTGAGGATAGATACAAGCAACTGGAAGACCGGTTGAGTGCGATGGAAGTACAGAAGGTGCCTGGTCTGGACTTTGGTGATTTAGGTCTGTCATCTGGGGTGGTGATTCCCTACAAGTTCAAAGAACCATCCTTTGCTAAGTACGACGGGGTTTCTTGTCCAAAACTGCACCTCCGTTCGTATGTTAGGAAAATTCAGCCATACACCGCTGACAAGAATCTATGGATCCACTTCTTTCAAGACAGTCTCTCAGGGAATCAACTTGAATGGTTTTACCAGCTAGAAGGAGCCAGTATCCGTAATTGGGAAGATTTGGCTGCTGCTTTCTACCAGCAGTACCAATACAACACCGACCTCGCTCCCACGCGTACCCAACTCCAGGGTATGTCAACGGGTGCGGCCGAAGGTTTCAAAGATTATGCTCAGAAGTGGAGGGACCTCGCTGGAAGAGTGCAACCACCCTTGGCTGATAGGGAGTTAGTTGATATGTTTCTGGGGACCTTGTCTGGTCCGTATTTCAACCATCTGATTGGAAGTTCATCATCCGGGTTTACGAAGCTGATTATGACCGGGGAAAGGATTGAGGCTGGTATTAAGTCTGGTAAAATACAGAAGGGTGCTTCATCAGGCACCGAGAAGAAGCCTTTTAAGAAGAAATCCAATGCTGTTTACAGTTCAAAAAGCCAGAATAGACCTGAACGCCGCCAAGCTGTTAATGTGGTTGTTATTTCAAGACCTGCTGGTGCTCCTCAGCACAACAGTCAGCCAAAGGCTGAGAGACCGCGAAGGCAATTCACTCAGCTCAACATGACTTTATCTCAGATTCTGCCACAGTTATTGAAAACCAATCTAGTGATTCCAAGGGAGGCCCCGAAGAATCCCAACACTACATCACCAAAGTACAACCCTAATGCCCGCTGTGCTTTTCACTCTGATAGCCCGGGGCATGATACAGATGATTATTGGGTTTTAAAGAACAAAATACAGGACTTAATTGATGCGAAGGAGATTGAGTTTGAAGCACCTGAAAGACCTAATGTTGTGACCACTCCTATGCCCAAGCATGGAGTGAATGCTATAGATGAAAACTCATTTATGGTTTCTGTGAACCACATTGTTACCCCTTTGAAGACTGTGAAGAAGAACCTTTTGCTAGCCAGTTTATTTATGGGTTGTGACGAAGCTTGTTGTATGTGTTCTGTCCTATCTACCAGTTGCCATCTTTTGAAGTCAAGTGTCCAACGCCTGACGGATAATAAAGAAATTCTGTTTGAGAAGACTCTTGTTCCTTTGATCCCTACTGAAGAAGTTGCTATCATCACCATTTTCGACAATTCTTCCAAGGCTTCCTCGAGAAAGCCTGTTAGAATTACATCTGTTCCAAGAATCGCGTCGTTGATCATCACTGTTCCAGGGCCTATCCCCTATACATCTGATAAAGCTGTCCCTTGGCACTACGAGGCTGATGTTTATTATCATGGAGTTAAACAAGATTTGGATGCTGATACTGACGTCAACAATATTGTTGGACCTGCTAAAGTCACCCGCAGCGGAAGACTTTTCTCCCCTGATATCTCTCCACCAACTGCCCGGAAACCTGTTGTTATTACACTTGTCGGTGTACCTGCTATTATTCCTGTTCAAGTTCCCATTCTTACCCCTGTTGCCGAGTCATCCGATACTCGGGGCAAAGGGACCACTGATGAGCCTGCCCAGACGGAGGCGCCGAAGAAGATTATTGTTGAAGCCTCTAGACAAGAGATGGAGGAAAATTTGAAAATCATCAAAAAGAGCGACTACAATGTAGTCGAGCAGCTGGGGCAAACCCCATCCAAAATCTCTATGTTGTCATTGTTGCTATGCTCAGAGGCCCATGCCAAGGCTCTGATTGCATTCCTGAAGACTGCACATGTACCTCAAGAAACATCAGCTGATCAGTTTAAAGATTGTGTGGCTAGTCTGACTGCTGATAATGGGTTGGGTTTCTCTGACGCCGACTTGACTGCTAAGGGGAAGAATCACAATGATGCCCTGCATGTCTCCATTGAATGGAGGGGCACTACTCTTGCTCATGTATTAGTGGATATTGGTTCCTCATTGAATGTTTTTCCTAAGAAAGCTCTAGACCGGTTGGACTGTGAAGGGTTGGAGCTGAAACCAAGCAACATTGTTGTCAGGGCTTTTGATGGGTCAAAGAGAATGGTACATGGAGAAGTTGATATCCCGATTAAAGTTGGTTCTCAGGTTTTTTCATCTACATTCTATGTGATGGACATTCGGCCATCTTATTCTTGTTTGTTGGGTCGTCCATGGATCCACAAAGCTGGGGCAGTAACCTCAACACTCCACCAGAAGCTGAAGTACCCGGTGGAAGGGAAAATCATGACAGTGCAAGGAGAAGAGGAGTACATGGTGAGCCACCTCAACTCTTTCCGATATGTAGAAATGGATGGGGAGTTCATTGAGAGCCCATTTCAGCATTTTGAAGAGGTTCCCCAGACACTGGCATCAACTGAGACTGTTGTTGAAGATCCTCCTATGAAGATGGCTTCCTTCAAGGATGCCCGGGCTGTTGTCGAGATAGGTGGGTGTGCGAATTGGGGGCCAACTCCATGATTTTGCACAGAAGACTAACAAGTTTGGTTTGGGTTTCACTACAGAAGCTCAAAGGGCTGTTCGGAGTGCACGGATCGGAAGACCTCCCCTGTTCATCAGCAATTCGGGAGTGAATGCCATTGAAGACGATGTGGAAGAGTCTGAGTTCGACAACTGGATCTATCCTACTACTGATGGTGGACTAAGTAACTGGACAACCAAAGACTTCACCCCAATTTCTTTTGTTACCCAATAATGAGACTTTTTCTTTGTATTTGTAACAGACAATGTTTTAAACTTTACGGCCCGGTGTCTTACCCGGGGCACCGTGGCTTCATTTGTGAGGGCTTTATGTGTGTCATCTACATATATCATTAATAAAAGCATTGGATGTTTCTTGCATTTCAAATTTGCTCTCCTTGCTTTTCTTTTTTATATATTGCAAAACAGCTATTTTACACACACTCACATATACAGGTCTACATCCACTCAGGATCTCACTGGTAACGACTCTGCTACTTCCAGTTATGACTTCGAAAGTCCGATCAACTTAGCCGAAGACGAAGGTAAAGATGATTGCGAAGTTCCTGGTGAACTTGCTAGACTGCTACTTCAAGAAGAGAGGGCTATTCAGCCGCACGAAGAGTCGATGGAATCCGTAAATCTGTGTACAAAGATAGACAAGAAAGAGGTCAAGATCGGGGCAAATCTAGAAGCTAGTGTTAAGCAACGGTTGATTCAGATGATGTGTGACTATGTTGAGATCTTTGCCTGGTCTTATAAAGATATGCCTGGGTTGGATACCGATATTGTAGTTCACCGATTTCCTACCAAGGAAGACTGTCCTCCAGTGAAACAGAAAGTCCGTCGAATGCACCCGAATATGTCTGAGAAAATCAAGGCTGAAGTTATGAAACAGTTTGACGCCGATTTTCTAGCAGTTACTTCTTACCCTCAGTGGGTGGCCAACGTGGTTCCTGTGCCGAAGAAGGACGACAAGGTTCAAATAAGTGTTGACTATAGGGATCTGAGTAGGGCAAGTCCTAAGGATGATTCCCTCTACCTCATATCGATGTTCTGGTTGACGACACCGCTCAGCATAAGGTATTCTCCTTTATGGATGGTTTCTCCGGTTATAATCGGATTAAAATGGCTCCCGAGGATATGGAGAAGACAACCTTTGTTACTCAATGGGGCACCTTTTGGTACAAGGTCATGCCTTTTGGACTGAAGAATGCTGGGGCAACGTATCAGCGCGCGATGGTCGCTTTGTTCCATGACATGATACATCATGAGATTGAGGTATGCGTCGATGACATGATTGCAAGATCCCAGACCGAGGAGGAGCACCTTGACCATCTTCAGAAGCTATTTGACAGGTTGAAGTTGTACAAGCTGAGGTTAAACCTGAACAAGTGCACCTTCGGTGTGAGATCTGGTAAGCTGCTGGGTTTCGTTGTAAGTGACAAAGGTATTCAAGTGGATCCTGCCAAGGTGAAAGCCATACAAGAAATTCCAATTCCCCAAACAGAGAAAGAAGTCAGAGGCTTTCTGGGACGTCTGAACTACATTTCCCGATTCATCTCTCACTTGACTTCTACTTGTGAGCCAATCTTCAAGCTACTGAAGAAAGATCAAGTGGTACGATGGAATGATGAATGCCAGGCCGCTTTCGAAAGGATCAAAGAGTATCTCCAAGAGCCACCTATTCTGATGCCGCCAGTTGAAGGGAGACCTTTGATCCTATACTTGACAGTACTCGATAACTCAATGGGGTGTGTGATGGGTCAACATGACGAGTCTGGACGAAAAGAGCATGCTATTTACTACCGTAGCAAAATGTTTACTGACTGCGAGACCCGATACTCGTTGCTCGAGAAAACTTGCTGCGCTTTGGCATAGGCTGCTCGCCGGCTGAGACTGTATATGCTGACTCACACTACTCTATTGATATCAAAGATGGATCCAATCAAGTATATCTTAGAGAAGCCTGCCTTGTCTGGAAGAATAGCAAGATGGCAGATGATCTTGACTGAGTATGACATCCAGTATACGACCCAAAAGGCAATCAAGGGAAGTGTGTTGGCAGACCATTTGGCATATCAGGCAGTGGATGATTACCAGTCTATGAACTTTGAATTTCCGGATGAGAATATCATGTTGGTAACTGACTGTGAGACACCTGGACTGAATTAAAGACCTGAGGAGGGATCCCGATGGTCTATTTACTTTGATGGAGCTTCGAACGCTTTGGGTAATGGCATTGGCACCGTGATCATATCTCCTAAAGGCTCTCATACCCCGTTTACCGCCCGATTATGTTTCAACTGCACCAACAATATGGCGGAGTATGAAGCATGCATCATGGGTCTTCGAGCAGCAATTGACCTAAGGATTAAGTTTCTAAGTGTTTTCGGAGATTCCGCTCTCATGATCAGTCAAATCAAAGGCGAGTAGGATACGAAACACCCGAATCTTATTCCTTACAAGGAGTATGTGTTGACGTTGCTTCCACATTTTGAAGAGATAACCTTTGAACACTTCCCTAGAGAGGAGAATCAGTTGGCGAACGCACTGGCTACGATGTCTTCTACGTTAAAAGTCAATTGGGACAACGAAGCTCCCCGGATTATCATTGAAAGACTGGATGAACCTGCACATTGCTGTGACATTGAGACTGAAGAGGTAAATGAAAAACCCTGGTTTCATGAGGAGAAAAGGTATCTTAAAGCTCAGGAATACCCCGAGGGTGCATCTGTTAATGATAAGAAGTTTCTGAGGAGGTTCGCAACGAAATTCTTCATCAACAATGGCATCCTTTACAAGTGTAACCATGATTAGACCCTATTGTGATGTGTGGATAAGAACGAAGCAGAAAGGATCATGACAGAGTTACATGAAGGTACTTTCGGAACTCATTCCAGTGGACACACCATGGCAAAGAAAATCCTACGGGCAGGATATTTTTGGTCCACAATAGAAGCTGATTGTTATCAGCATTCTTGGACATGTCACAAGTGCCAGGTCTATGCTGATAAGGTGCACATCCCTCCAGTACCTTTGAATGTCTTGATGGCACCTTGGCCTTTTGCAATGTGGGGCATTGATATGATCGGCGAGATCAGACCTACAGCATCCAACGGGCATCGCTTCATCCTGGTAGCAATTGATTACTTTACAAAGTGGGTCGAAGCAGCTTCCTTTGCTACAGTTACCAAGAAGGTCGTGGCACGGTTTATTTGGCACAATCTGATCTGTCAATACGGTGTACCAGAGAGGATCATTACGGACAATGGTACCAATCTTAACAATAAGATGATCACTGAGCTCTGCAAGCAGTTCAAGATACAACATCACAACTCTTCTCCCTACCGGCCAAGATGAATGGGGATGTTGAAGCGGCTAATAAGAACATCAAGAAGATTGTGCAGAAGATGACAGTGACATACAAAGACTGGCACGAGATGTTACCATTCACTCTTCATGGGTACCGTACCTCAGCACGAACGTCAACAGGGGCAACACCCTATTCCTTGGTATATGGTATGGAAGCAGTCGTGCCTATCTAATTTCAGATACCCTCTCTTCGGATTATGAAGGATGCAGGTTTGAGCGAAGATGACTGGATCCAGACCCGGCTTGATCAGCTGAACCTAATCGACGAAAAGAGACTCACTGCTATTTGTCATGTTCAGACGTACCAAAAACGGATGATCAAGGCATTTAATAAGAAAGTTAGACGACAAGAGTATCAAGTGGGGGACCTGGTTATCAAGCACATTATTCTACCTCAAGGTGATCCCAGGGGCAAATGGACCCCTACTTACGAAGGGCCATTTGTGGTTAAGAACATTTTCTTAGGAGGAGCTATGATTCTAACCACCATGGATGGTGACGACCTTATTCACCCCGTCACTGCAGACATAGTGAAAAGATACTACGCATAATCAAAGACCCGCTAGGTCGACTGGCCTAGGCAAAAATAAGGGCTTCCCGGCGAACCAAAAGGGTTCGGGAAAAAATAAGGGATGAAAATGAAAAAAAAAAACTGTACACCCGGCAAGTCAAAAACCTGAAGAGGCGACTTGGGAAAAAAAGGGTATCCCGGTGGACTGAAAACCCGAAAGGGCGGTCCAGGCAAAAATTAGGGATCAAAGCGTAACACTATGTCTCATTGGATCACCTTGCATCCAGACTTCGGTATCGACTATCAAGCTCAGACGATACTAATCAATTTGATCCACCTTCAACCAAGTAGCAAAATAATGAGATGCTCGAGGACATAAAGGCAATAGCAGAGTTGGAACCCAGTGGGATTATTCACATAGCTGTTTTGTTTTCTTTTCACAAATTGTATTAATTCTATTTGTTCGGCGGCGTTCTCTTACTAGGACGTCAGCCTCTTGTACAAAAGCGCCTATTCCTAGGCCAAACTTCAAAATAAATACAATTCATTTTCAAAGAAATTTCAAACTGTTTTCCCTTTATCTGTTTTGTTTTGCAAAGAATGTCCAATGTTCATTTTTTATATATGCATTTGACATTAATTGCTGCTCATAAATATTTACATTTGAAACAAAAGACGATTACTGGTAATATCAGAAACAGGGGCAATAAGAATTGTCCAAACTGTACAGTTGCTCTGTCCACCAGATACAGGGTAAATTCAGCTGAAGAATATGGCTAAGATACTTTCACTCCCCACAGAGTAAGACAGTAATGATAGCTCTCCCCAGCTGAGACTTACAACCGTGAATGAATGAATCGGTAATATTCTCCCCCCAAGCAGAGTTTATCCACCATCAACACTGAAAAGGTCTAATATCCCCGACAGTCTTAATATTCCCCAACGGAGTATAAGAATATTCCCCGGTAGAATCCAAGATATCCCCAATGGAGTTAAAATTTTACCAGCGCAGTCTGAAAAAGCTTCCCCAGTGGAGTTGAAGAATCATCCCCAGTAGACTCTGGAAGTTCGTCCCCGACGGAGTATAAAAATAAATATCCCCAGCCAAGTTCAAAGGAAGATTGTCCCCAGCAAAGCTCAAAGGATTTTCCTCACAAGATTCTAACAGGTTATCCCCAGTGAAGTCGCAACTAAAAGTGCATCCCCAGCGGAGTTCTGTTCTCTCACAAACAGAACTCAAAACCCCAATAGGATTCAGTATCTCCAACAATGGTAATTCATCCCTAGCGGAACTTATTGGTTGAATCCTCAGCAGAACATCTCTTCCCCACAGAGTAATCTCTTCCTCAGTTTATTCCCCAACAGAGTTATCTTCTCTTGTAGGGTTATTCTCGCAATCATCTTTGTTCACCATCCCCAGCGGAAATGAAGAATCCAACTCTATTCTCCAGCAGCTATCCAGGATTTATTTTCCCCAACTAAAACATTACATTTCCATACATCATGATACATGCATATACGCATCATACAACACGATCTCATTTATTTTGAGAACATCATTGCTTGACCTATATCATGCATTGCATATGACCGACCTTTACCTTTCAGGAAGGAGGCACTTGAGTTCTCAGCTATGTCGAAGACCTGACCGGTTCTTAAATCTCAACTGAATTTACCTCGGTTGAATTTCAGATAAGGTTCTCAATCTCGACAATTTTCCTCCGTTATAGTGTGGACGAGTTATATAATCTTAACGGTATACTACGTTGAAGACCAGGAAGTTCCTAGATCTTGATGAAGATGTTTCCCTCCGTCATAGTGTGGATGAGTTCTATAATCTCAATGGTATACTACGTTGAAGACCAGACAGTTCCTAGATCTTGATGTTTTCCTCTGTCATATTACGGACGAGTTCTACAATCTCAACGGTATACTACGTTGAAGACCAGACAGTTCCTAGATCTTGATGAAGATGTTTCCCTCCGTCATAGTGTGGACGAGTTCTACAATCTCAACGGTATACTATGTTGAAGACCAGACAGTTCCTAGATCTTAATGTTTTCCTCCGTCATAGTGTGGACGAGTTCTACAATCTCAACGGTATACTACGTTGAAGACCAGACAGTTCCTAGATCTTGATGAAGATGTTTCCCTCCATCATAGTATGGACGAGTTCTACAATCTCAACAGTATACTACGTTGAAGACCAGACAGTTCCTAGATCTTGATGTTTTCCTCCATCATAGTGTTGACGAGTTCTACAATCTCAACGGTATACTACGTTGAAGACCAGACAATTCCTAGATCTTGATGAAGATGTTTTCCTCCGTCATAGTGTGGACGAGTTCTACAATCTCAACGGTATACTACGTTGAAGACCAGACAGTTCCTAGATCTTGATGTTTTCCTCCGTCATAGTGTGGACTAGTTCTACAATCTCAATAGTATACTATGTTGAAGACCAGACAGTTCCTAGATCTTGATGAAGATGTTTTCCTCCGTCAAAGTGCGGACGAGTTCTACAATCTCAACGGTATACTACGTTGAAGGACAGACAGTTCCTAGATCTTGATGAAGATGTTTCCCTCCGTCATAGTATGGATGAGTTCTATAATCTCAACGGTATACTATGTTGAAGACCAGACAGTTCCTATATCTTGATATTTTCCTCCGTCATAGTGTGGACGAGTTCTACAATCTCAATGGTATACTACGTTGAAGACAAGACAGTTCCTAGATCTTGATGAAGATGTTTCCCTCCGTCATAGTGTGGACGAGTTCTACAATCTCAACGGTATACTACGTTGAAGACTAGACAGTTCCTAGATCTTGATGAAGATGTTTCCCTCCATCATAGTGTGGACGAGTTCTATAATCTCAACGGTATACTACGTTGAAGACCAGACAGTTCCTAGATCTTGATGTTTTCGTCCGTCATAGTGTGGACGAGTTCTATAATCTCAACGGTATACTACGTTGAAGACCAGACAGTTCCTAGATCTTGATGAAGATGTTTTCATACGTCAAAGTGTGGACGAGTTCTATAATCTCAACAGTATACTACGTTGAAGACCAAACAGTTCCTAAATCTCAATAAAAGATAGACTTCCCCAACGGAATCTTCTACAAATAACAAGTATGCAAATTCTCGCTAAGGAATCTCTTATGCGATCGACGCTCCTGCAAATGGAATCTGTAAGCCTATCCTCCTACAAACAATCTCCAAATGGCATCTGTAAGTCCATTCCCGACATCATAAGGCTGATACTACTTCATGCGAGTGCAAATTTCTGGGCACTCTAGTGTTCAATCATCTTCCACCTTCGGATCACGAAAGGCGCGAAAGCCAATCTACATCCTCAGGTTTAAGAAGATTGAACAGGGGCAGCTGTTGTACCCCAAAATTTGCCCTCTCATATTTCCCAAAACATTGCAAGAAAAATCTCCAAGTGGCTCAAGATTGCTCAAGAGTTGGATAGTCAAGCTATCTCCTAAGACGGTCAACCCCAAATTAGGTTTTCGTGTTGCATCAAGATCCTTGAGTCCAAATGACTTCAAGTGATCCCAAATGTCCTAATATGTTCTCAAGGTCATCCATGTCAAGTTTCAAGAGTTGCAGAGGAAGTTTGCTCAGTCAATTGCTCAAGGGGTCCAAAAATCGATTGTGCTAGGGCAAAAGTCAACTGTGACCTACAAACAGTCAAACTTTAAGATTTTTTGTCAACATTCTCATTTTGAAGGATGTTTCATAATTTTATCAAGGGTTGATCATGGCTAATCAAGGATTGCTCAAAATTCATCAAGACTCAAAAGTTGCTAAATTAGGGTTTTGTAGGAAAAGTCAACTCAACTTTGACCAAGCATAACTTTCTCATACTTTATGAGAAATGACCCATCCAAAGCTCATTTTTAATAGGATGCAATTTCCTACAATCCATATTCATACCCAAGATCATAAAATGCACTCACAAGAAGTTATAAATTTGGACATTATAGGTCATTTTTGAAAGTCAACAAAAACACCTTTTTTGTCAAAGCTTATAACTTGCGCATGGAATATCAAAATGATATGAGACCAAAAGGGTTGGTTAGAGGACATCTCAAGATTTCTAAAAAGTCAAGGAAAAATTCTAGAAGTTCAAAATTGAAGAAGTTATGCATTGTTGAAGTTGAGCATTTATGCAAAATTGCCAAAAGTCAACTATCCCCAAAACTTCAAATTTTGTCAAATAGGCCCATTCGTTTCCACTTGATTTGAGCTTACATCATTTCCCACGTGTCCTAGCTTCATCCATGTGTCCATTTATTAATTTTATTATTTTATTTGATTTTTTATTGAATTGTTTCATTTTTAATCAAATTAAATCAAATAAAATCCCAAACTTTGATTACATGAGATTTTTTGCTATTTTCAGGATTGGATTCTCATCAATATCATCATCAAATTCGTATCACACAAGATCATGTGCAAAAAGATGGTTTTTTTGACAAATTTGGCAAGTTTTCAAAAGTGAATCAAATCAAATATGGGTGCATTGATTTAGAGAGATTGGATTCATGATTCTTGACCTAATGCATTCCATGATACATATAGAAGCCAAAGGACACGAAATAAGGTTTAGAGGCTGCAAGAACAATCAAGACAAAACTTGAAAAAGTGTGGAAAAATCTTGAATCCGAATTCATACTTAGAGGCGATCTCAGAAGCCAAGAAGGGTCTCAATCAATTCCTGGAGGTTCACTGAGTTAAAACCAACCCAAAGCAAGCTCCCATACACGCCCAAACGCACTGTAAGTACCACGCGGATCCGTTTCTTTCTTGAATTCGTAAATCCTCATTTTGGCATCTTTTGGACAAAATAATTACATGTTTGTGATCACCAAGACATTTGCAAACCTTTTGTATTATTGAATTTCGTTTATATGGCCTATACCAAGAATCACCATAACTAGGGTTCTTGGAGCTTTTTTGGGTGTTTTTGTTACATGTAAAATTAGCCTTAATGATGGCTATGTACGTGACCGGGAGAGGAAGACGAATGCAACCATGGTCTTGGGAGGAATTTATATAGCCTGAGATGAATTTTAGGAACGGCCTATGCATTTAGCCGCGGATTCAAATCCGCAGGTAATTTTGTTTCAGGCCAGAGGACAGGGACGACATCGTGTCCTCCTTTGATTGGCCCTTTTCAAATTTTCGCGCATTGTTTATTTCCTGGCATATTAACGTGTTTTAGCATATCATGTTTTGTTTGTATTTTATTAACAATTGAAACGAAGTGCCCCAGTGGTTAGCGTGTCTATTTCCAAGGCGTTGATGGCTGGAGGTCAGGGGTTCGATCCCTGCCTCCAGCGCTTTGTATTTTCCTTTGTCTTTTACATGTAATCAGGTGCAAATCTAAGAGTGCAGCCCACCATATGCCTTCACATGTCCAGCAGTCAGATGGCTAAAGGCCAGGTCTGGTGATCCAGATTGAGAGTCCACCATGAAGCCAAATCCAAGTGCGCATAGGGGATCTCAAAAGTCAAACGAGGCCAGATCCAAATGGGCCTCAGAATTTGCTTCCCAAACACCTCCAAACAGGCCCATACCTCCCTAACTCTCTCTATTTCATTTATTTTTGTTTTATTTTGATTTAATTATTTTTATTTAATTAATTAACCAATCAAATTTTTTCCTTTAATAAAATTAAAACCAAAAAATATTTTATTTATTAAATTAAATTTTAGTACTTTATTTTTTATTAACAAATCTATTAATTAATTTAGGCCATTAATTATAATTCACTTTAATATATTTTGTAAATAATTAAAATCAATTAGACTTAACTAGGTTTTTACTAACATTGATTAATTTTATTTTCTTTCTTTAAATACCAAAAACCCAAAAATATTTATTTTTATTAATTAATTAATTTATTAATTTAATAATTAACTTAGGTAATTTCTTTCTTAATCAAAAATAACAAAAAAATCTTTTCTTTAAATAAAAAAGGGTCAAAACCGTACTTGCGCTCGATTTAATTTTCCCGCACGCGATCTATTTATTCAATATTGTACTTGTTCCCGGTTTGTAATAGATAATTAGGACCATTTAATTATTTTTATCGCTTTATTTATTTTTCCGCATTTAAATTTCAAAGGGTTGCTTTTGGCGATGTAAATACCCGACGCCTTGTAATTTAATTTCCGCAATTTATTTTTCGCAAATTATAACTGTTAGATGTTTGATAATAAGAATGCATGACAAGAATGAATGCTTCAACCTAAAATCAACATAGATCACCATTAACATGTACAAAGATAAAAATAAACTGAAAACGACACACTCGCACATGCGCACTCTTAGGGTACACCCCACTTGGTTGCCTTCGTACGCGGTCATTGAGTATAGGTCGCTTTAGAGGTCGTCCTCTTGTCTAAAGATCATAGTCGCCTCGAAACGGTTGCCTCATATATTGTTGCCTCAAAACAAATGATCTAAGACATTAGGGTTACCGCTAAGGCATCCTAACATTGCTTTGGTGACCGTAAGTCCCTAATTCGAATTGACCCTTTAAACTCCAACGACGGTGCTACCTACTCATCAATAGTGGGATAGAATTATCTAAAGGAAGATAGCATATAACGATTCCTTTTTCGAGTAGGTAGATAGTTCTTAAGTACTTGCTCTTTCAAAAAACAAAATCTTTTTCACACTTACACTTTTTCGAACAAAGTTTTCAAAAACACTTTATATACTCTTGAGGACAGAAGCAAGAGTTAAATCGAAGTTTCAAAACAAAAACTTTTTCAAACCCACAAGCACAAAAAAAGCAAATTTTGAAAACAATATGAGCAAGTACCTAAGAGCCCGTGGATAACCACGGATAGAAAGGGTGCTAACACCTTCGCTTTCTATAATCTACCCCCCGAACCCGAGAAATATCTCAAAAAGGAATTTTTCTGTGATTTTTTCCTTTCCTTGTTGGATAAAATAAAAGTCGGTGGTGACTCTTGCTTACCGCGACATTTTGCGAAAACAAACGCAAAACAAAAACCAGCATTCCAAAAAACAGTCAGTTCTTTCCCACCGTATCACAGGTTGCCTTCGGTAAATGATCATTAAGCATAGGGTGTCTAAAAAAGATCAAACGTCCCATTCGAATTTTACCTCGGAAATGTTGCCTCGGATATGATCTTAAGACTCTAGGGTTATTACTAAGGTATCCTAAATATTGCTTTAGTGATCGTATGTCCCTTTCGAATTGACCCTTACAAACTCCAATGATGGTGCTACCTATTTCTCCAATAGTAGGATGGCGCTGTCTAAAGGAAACGAGAATAGAAACAATCTTTTTCGAGTAGGTAGATGCTAGTAGGTACTCGCTCAAATCAAAACTTTTCACACTTAAACTTTTCAAACAAATTTTCAAAACAACTTCGTCACACCTTTGAGGACTGATACAAGGGTTATCACGAAGTCAAACTATTTCAAAACAAAGCACATACACAAGAAATTTTTAAAATATGAGCAAGTACCTAAGAGCCCATGGAAAACCATGGATAGAAAGGGTTCTAACACCTTTCCTTTCTATAATCTACCCCCCGTACTCAGAAACATCTCGAAAAAAGTTTTTTCTATTCTTTTTCCTTTTCCTTTGTTGGATAAAATAAAAGTCGGTGGCGACTCTTGCTTACCGCGACATTTTGCGAACAAAAAATACAAAACGCAAACCAGCATTTCAAAACAGTCGGTTCTGCTACCGTATTACACCTTTACTTTCTTTTCATTGTTTGACTTGTTTGATTTATAATATGGTTCCTTGTTTGGGCTTGTTTTGATCCTCTACCCGGATCTGGGGCACCTTTTAGGTAAGTAGCAATAGATTGTGGAAGCTGTGCGGGGTATACCGACATGGTTGAAGCAATGACTATGTTAGTATGACACATTTGTTGGTATCGGTAGCCCTTGATTAGTAAAGGAGAATACAAGGCCGCTGTGTGGTGTCATGAAGCACTAAATGACTTTAGAACCTTACTTTAACAACTTGGCCATTAGGAAGTAGTGAGGTAGTCGGCTTAGGTGCAGTCTGAAGTTGGTTGATACTCGATGCTACGCTCATTGAGATCAGACTTTCGGGATATTTCGGTCGCCATTAAAGAGGCTTGCACTGAAATAATGCCCGATGAAGAAAGATCAGTGATATTGAGATCCCCTAGAACCCAATTACTTTCTAGGACAGGTTGAACCAACTAAACTTCAAGAGGGTACTTGTCTACAAACTCCATGCAAGCCTAAACCTAAGGACTTGTCTGCTTTGTGTGTATATGACTATTTGTACATAATAACTTGCTTGCTTTGCATACTTGAACATAACATCATGACATCATACCATAGCATTTTCAACCATTTCAAGGATCTCTAGGGCCTATGATGCAGGGTCATGTTGAACCAGATGTCTATCAAGGGGGCAAGAGGATTCATTCTCTAATCAAACTCCGTCAAAGCACGGTAACTTGAGTCAAGGGCTATGACCAACTTGACATGGTGAACTTGATTCTTCTCAAAGACATCCACTGATAGGAAGTTTTCAAATCAAAGCTGCTGATCAAAATTCAACTTTTAACATCTTCTTGTGTTTACCCCGCGAGATCCTTGAAAACATTGCATCCACATATCATGCATCATATCATGACAGGCTTTACCCACACAGGTCTCTCATCTGCTTACTGTTTATTTCAGTAGAGATGGCTCTAGAGCAGACTATCAAGGATATTCAGACTCAAAATGTTCAACTTCAGGAAATGTTCTTGAACCTATCCAAGGGACAAGAAGAAGTGAAAGCACTCCTCACTAGGGGCATGACCATGGGGAATCCGGAGGACGATATGGATGACCAGTTGGAACGGCTACAAATTGAGATAGACACAATGAAGATCCAGATGATGGGCCAGATAATGGGTCAGATGGCTCTTATCCAAAACTTGGCTCAGGGACAAGAGGAGCTAAGGACCCTTGTCAACAAACTTCATAAAGATGATTGCAACTATATGAAGCAAACAATCAAGATTAGGGATCAAGTCATTAGTCAGCCTCTGATGACACAAGAAGTTGGTTTGAGAGAGAGCAGACCCTTCCAATTTTTTGCCACGTCACGAGCCCAACAATGACCTCGCCAATGTCAACGGGGAAATCAGCAAAGGCAAAACGAGCCCGAGAGACAATTTACTAACATCAACATGCCATTGTCTCAAGCACTGCAATACATGTTGAGTATGAATCTAATTACGTGGATAGGACCTCATCCAAACCCCAATATTGCTTTCCCCCGCTATAATGCCAATGCAAGGTGCACCTATCATTCCGACAGTCCTGGGCATGACACAAACGATTGTTGGGCGTTGAAGTACAAGATTCAAAATCTGATCGATGGAGGAGCATTGGAATTCACACAAGACGGTAAAATAGAGCTCTTCTACCACCCCCCAAGGGCATCCAATTAATGTGACGGTCTGGGCGAGGAAATTTTCTGTTTATTCGAATTTTCAGTTGTAATTTCTTTTTTTACTTAAACACTTATCTTTATGTCAAACTTTGATTACTCTCATTAATGCATTAAATATGTTTGTCTTGAATTAATCCATTCCTTTTCACTCTATTTAAACTATGCTTTTTTCTCCCTTTATTATATTCAACTCTTGTTTCAAAAAGTTGCAAACCTTTAGAAGGAGGATGACGAAAACAATGCCATAATCTCATACAGTATGCTTTTTGGCAGACCTTGCTGACGATGTACATGCGTTATTTCAATTCCTAAACACTAGAGTTATAAGGAGGATAATCCCTAGTCAACCCCTTCGAGTCAAAGAAATAGAAGTTTTCTTTTTTACACAAATTGAAACCTTTAATCAAAACCTGGGGCAAAGTAGTCTCTCAGTTAATTCTAACGCACGTTCAGTTGCAAACTTTCACTTCGTACACGACGAATGACATCATAAACATTCCTTATGAACCAAAAGATGGTGATGGTTCACTATTAAATAGGAAGTCATTATCTCTCAAAAGAAAAACCCACTAAGTCAAAATCTACGAAGGAGACTTAAGAAAAACTAGGGCATCCCGCTGACTGTAATCTCAAAAACAAGAATAGTCAGGCAAAATCAGGGATAATAAATTAAAAAGAGGTCACTACAAATCCTCAACAAAATGGAAAATATGGCAAAAATGACTTCCTTCCGACAAACTTAACTTGTTTGAACCATCACCAAAACGTTATTCCAGACTCAAATGGAGTTCAAGCGCACAATTAACTGAGTTTAGGACTGAAAAACATCACGAAGAACGGGAAGATACAATTACACTTTGAGCCTTATCCTTTGTTTCTTAAACCGTGAACCTAGACCATGATACAACCTTTCAAAGTCCTAATTGAAGCATGGGTTAATACGAAAGCATACTGTTACAAAAGGTATCCTGACTCCTGTAAGGCTTACTCTAAATCCTGATTTGAGTTCACATACTTGCAAAATTCTTTTATCTGCTAAAACGAATTTTCAAAACTTCAAGACAAGCATAAACTTTGCATTATTTTGAATATCGCTGTTTGCATATGGCTAATTGTTTGACAACAGAGAAATTCACACGACGAATATTCAGCAAATGAAAGCTCTCTCAGTGAGAAAAATAACTTCAAATGGGATGACAGTCCCAATGACAAATCTCCTAGTAAGCAAGGGGGCATGACATGTCACTGTCCAATTTGTTTGGGGACAATCAAGGTAAGATTCCAAGAAATTTCTCAAGAAGTGCTGAATAACCAGGGGCGGGTTAACATCTGAGTCACTTGAGGCATTGAATATGAACTCCAACAAAGGGCTGTATACAGTCAAGCAAACATTTCTTAGAAATACTACAAATACTTGCTACTAGGGGCAATGACAAATCTCCCACAAAGTCCTTTTCATAAGGTGATCCCCAGCCAGAGTTTAAATCTCTGAAAACTTCTCCCCAACTAGGTTTGATCTCAAGAATCTTCGAGGAGTTCTACTAAAAGGAAACGCCTCTCCAACAAACTGACGACAAGGTTTATTTCCTCAATGTGATACGGTGGCAGAACCGACTGTTATATTGGTTTGCATTTTGTATTTGCAAATGTCGCGGTAAGCAAGAGTCTCCACCGACTTTTATTTCATCCAACAAAGGAAAAGGAAAAAGAACAGAAAAAAACCTTTTTTCGAGATGTTTCTGAGTACGGGGGGTAGATTATAGAAAGGGAAGGTGTTAGCACCCTTTCTATCTGTGGTTTTCCACGGGCTCTTAGGTACTTGCTCATTTTTTAAATTGCTTGTGTGTGCTTGTTTTGAAAAAAGTTTTTTTTACTTTGTGATAACCCTTGTATCGGTCCTCAAGAGTGTGACGAAGTTGTTTCGAAAACTGTTTTTGAAAAGTCTTTGTGTGAAAAGTTTTTAAAGTCATGAAGGATTCTCACATCCCCACTGAAGTTGTTAAAGTTTTTGATAATCTCCGCGAGTTGTCAAGGATCTTCTATTCCCAACAGTGGTCCAAGGATTTCTCATTCTCAGCAATCAAAGATTTTGAATCTCCAACAGCGGTCAAGGATTTATTTTCCCCGACAGCAGTCAAGGATTTTATTATCTCCAGCTATCAAGGATTTATTTTCCTCAGCAAGACAGCTAATCAACTTACATGCACATACATTACATTCATATATTGAACATTGATAAAACACATGGCATACATCATGACATTACATAGGACTAACTCTTTACCTTTCAGGGAAAGATACAATCAAATTCTCACAAGCTCTCTGGTTGAGTCAAATAAATGCTCAGATTCCTGTTCCAGTTCAAGTTATGAAGCCCAGATTCGACCGGATAATATCTTGATTTTTTCCCCATCATACTATGAAGCCCGGAGATCTACCGAAAAATAGTTGAATCCCCAACAAATTACTGTGAAGCCTAGAATCGACCAGATAGCAGTATAAAGTACCATGAAGCCTGGTGACCTGAAATTAGGGTTTGAGTTTGCACAAAGATTTTTGGACTTTCAATGCCTCATGTGACTTTCATACTTAATTTTGGACTCCTAAGATTGCCCATACCAATTTTCAAGCCTTGAATCAAATTTTTGCCCAGTCAATTGGACAGTTGACCTAAAAATCAGCTGTATTGGGGAAAAAGTCAATTGTGGCCAATTTATAGTCAAACCTCATAATTTTTTATCCACATAAACATTATAGACTCATATTAACCATTTGATCAAGTTTGGACCACAACTCCTCAAGAAATTTGATCAGATCATTAAAAGGGCAAAATGGTCATTTTAAGGGTTTCGACTACAGAAGGGCAATTTCTGATTTTTAACCTAGCCAATGGAAAATTGGGTTCAAGCATGGTTTCAAGGACTCAATGGCATCATCTTGACCTAATCACAAGGTTCAAAAGATCTTAAAAGCATTGGATTGACAGATGAATTTTCCAGTCAACTTATCAAAAATCAACTGTACACTGAAAAGTTAAACTTTGACTTTTTGGTCAAAATCAAGTGCCAAGAGTCATTCTTCATCAAGATGTTTCAAAAAATGTAACTTGTTCACCAAGAAACCTAATTTTGGAAATTAGGGTTTAAAATGGAAAATTTTCATTACTTAGAAATTTTCTAAGTTATGAAAATTTCTTATTTTTTCCCAACTTTTCCCAACTTTCTCACCATGATGCAATTGGATTCAAAGAAAAATTCCAACATGAAAGTTGTATTCCTCCACAAAATGTACAACTTTTATTCACAAAGTCTTCCAAAAAGATGCTTGGATCTCATGTTATGATTTTGTGAATAAGGGTCCATGAAACTTTTAACTTAGTGAAATTTTGCCCTAGTTTAGGCAGGATTTTGACCTATCTTCATGGAAATTTTTCACATAGTTCCAAGTGGAATCTCAAAATACATTTCAAATATGGATTGTAGAGAATGTTACAAGCTTTCCAAAATGTCAAAGAAAAATCCAAGATCATTTGTGGTTAGGGAGAATCGAAGGATTGAAAATGGAAAATCATCACTTTTGTCCAAGGCATTTTGCACCATGTTACAACTTGCAAATCTGTCCTAAGCATGCTTGTACTTGGTTTACATGTTCTAATATCTTCTACACTCATAAATTAAATGCAAATACATTGGTTAGAGGCTTTGTTCTAAGCTTTAGAACATTACACATTGAATTAATCCATTTTTGGCAAAAAGATAACATTGCTACTTTGATAAAGCATGATTTATGTCAAATTGTTTATCTTGAGCCATGGACCAAGCCTTTTGCTGCAAACAAAGTTCAATAATATCAGGAAAGGTGTATCAACTATCAGCAGGCCTCAAGCTAGCTTGTACAACCTTGGCATTGTCAACTTCACCTTTTACTTCAAAAACAAGCAATTGTGCAAAAGTCCACATAACTTTGTTATCTGATAAGATCAAGCTTTGTGTTCATTTCAAACAAGATCAAGACATTATACCAAGCCTGAAACACGATTTCCAAGCCTCTCAAACACCCTTAAGCACAAAAACTTCATTTCTTCCCAAAACAGGGCAAGTTCTACAAATCACAAGCCAAAACCAAATCCACTCTTGCGTTTTATCTCAAATCACTTCAAACACATTCTAAACAATACACCTAAGCTGTCCAGACCATTCTCAAGCAACTGTAACTTTGTTTTCACACTTCACCGTTTTTACTTTGAAGCTTTGCAGGTTGAGTTCTACAAGGAGATTTAGACCACTTCAAAGCAAGCAAAGCATTGGGAAAGGTTGAGACAACATCAAGCAAGCTCAAAAGTCCTTCAGGCCTCATCCAAAGTTGTTGCATTGTCATATTCGAACTTGACTGATACAGGTAATTTTCAAACTTCTATCTCCTTATTTAGGAATCATTAGGCTTAGGTTTGTGAAGCAAAAATGTAATCCTCATTGTTCTTGAGCTGCACATATGCATAGAATTCATTTATGTTAACTGAGCTGGGAGAATTTGGATGTTGAAGTTGTTGAATTTTTTAGGTCAGAAATTGGGGGTGATAAAATTCTCCCTGGTTTCTTAGAGTTAGATCAAGTTTTTTATATGGTTAGAATCGTTTGATGATGAGCTATAACTTTCATGTTGCAAGTTTTTGTTTTTAAGCATGTATGCAGGAGATACAAGTTTGTACATGGCGCGCGCGTATTTCTGTCTCAAGGACAGGGATGAAGTGGAATTTGGGATGGGCTTGGCTTGGTTCTGCTTTTGACACCCCCCATGCTTGCTTTCTGCACCCCTTGGCCCATTTGTTTTATTTTTTGTATATTTTTTATTTCATTTATATTTTCTGACTTTATTTATTTTTTCTAAATATTAAAAATCACCAAAAATATTTTCTTAATTTTTCACATTTTATTTTATTATTTTTATTATTTTTTTGGACATAAAGATAGTTTATTAAATAACAATACTTTTATTTTCTATAATAAACTTGTAAATATTATAAAAAATATTATATATTTTTATTTTTATTATTTATACACTTAAATAATATTTTCTCACACATTTTAATTTTTTAACATTGTTATATATATATATATATTTATTTATTTTCTTGTATATAAAAAAATGAATAAATAAATAATATAGAATATATTTTCTTAAAACAAAAATTAGGGTTTTCACCCTTTCCAAAAATAGTCATTAATATTTTTTCTTATTTTTGAGACATTAAATAATTTATTTTACATACATAAAATAAATACAAAAACATTTTTGCATATTTATATTTAATTGCATATTTAAATATTATTCATTTATTTATTTGTACAAATAAATTCAATATGATTGTAATAGTTTTAGGGCTTTATTTTTGAGCAATATCCCCTTATTCAAACTTGTACCCCTCTCCCCATAATAATGTTGTAATAGTCTTACATTTACTTTTACGCGTTTTATCGCTTTCAAATGCCATGATAGTAAGAACTAGGGTTTGTATGCAAAAGACCAAAATCAAAGAAATAGCGTGACTAAACACAAGACAAAAATGCATGAAAAATGACAACACAATGCACACAAGCACCCCTAGGGTTTCATCCACATGTTGCCTTAAAAACATGGCCATGGTATGCATGCTAGGTATCTTGGCAAAATCAAACAAAACAAAAGATCATAGTCCCTCGATGACGCTATCTTGGTTGCCTAAACAAAAATGATCTAGTCCATCAAAAACTTGCTAAGATGCTTGGTAATATTGTTATCATGGTCATACTATGACCCACGCTCGTCCCGTTTAACATCCAAAGATAGGGTTGTTTACCAAATGCAATGGTAATACAACAATATCAAAGGAATAAAAATGTGTAGGAAAGACTTTTGAGTAGGGTAGACAACTCCTAGTTACTTGATCAAACTTGCAAACCATCCTTGCTAATTTCAAAAACACATACACAATTTCAAAACATTTTCCAAACAAACTTTCAAACATTGAAACATTTTTTTCAAAAGACAAACACCTTTGTATACATTAAAACAAGAATCATTACAAAGGTTGCCTAAACAAAGGCCTCTTTTCAAAATACTTTCAAAACCACACACAAAAGCACCATTTCAAACATTTGAAAAGCAAAAGCAAGTGATCTAAAACAAGTAACTAAGAGCCCATGGAAAACCATGGATGAAAAGGGTGTTAGCACCTTCCCTTTTCATAATCTACCCCCCGAACCCAAAAACAATCTCAAAGGTCTTTCTTGTGCTTTTTTACCTTTCCTTTTGGATAAAATAAAAGTCAGTGGCGACTCTTGCTAAACCGAAACATTTGCGAACAAAAAACGCAAAATCTCAAGTCAGTTCTCCCACCGTATCACAGAACTGGCGACTCTGCTGGGGAAAAATAAAAAGTGGGGTTACCTTAGGGTTTTAGATCAACTTTACATGCTTATCTTGCTTGACTTGATTTCTTTATATTTGGTTCTATTGTTTGGGTTTGAATCCTCTACCAGGATTTGGGAAACATTCATAGGTAAATAGCAATACGTGGTGGAAACTCTGTGGGGTATACCGACATGGTTGAAGCAATAGCTATATTAGTGCGACATATTTGTGGGTACCGGTAGCCTTTGAGTTAATCAAAGAGAATACGGGGACGCTGAGTGATGTCATGAAGCACTAATGGACTTTTAGAACCTTTACTTGACCAACTTGGACTTTTTAAGGGTAGTGAGATGACCGACTTTGGTGCAGTCCAAAATTGATAGATACTCGATACTACACTCATTGAGGGTTGTTTTCTTGGAATATTTCGGTCGCCAGTAAAGTGGCTAAACTGAAACAATGAACACAGAAAATAATCCAGTGATATTGAGCTCCTTAGGACCCGATTACTATTTATAGGACATGTTGAGCCAACTAAACTTCAAGAGGGTACTTACCTATGAAACCCCATGCAAGCCTGAAACTAGGAACTTGTGTGATTTGTTTGTACATATATACTTGTGCATAACATCATAACATCATGAAGCATCATATGCATCCACTAACCATTTCAAGGATTTGGATCTTCATCTTTGTTACTGTTTTGTAGGTAATGGATTCACTTCGTAGGAAAACAATCCAAGTCAACCTTGTGAGAATTCCTCCTCAACTAAAGGAGCTAGCTTCAAGGATTCCTGAGAATTCTACATTCACCGAGAGGCATGGTCGTCTTATCAACTTAGTCAACACCAACACTGAGGAAGACATGGTGAAAGTTCTCTTCCAGTTCTTTGACCCCCTACACCACTGCTTCATATTTCCTGACTACCAACTAGTACCTACTTTAGAGGAATTTTCTCAACTCTTGAGGATTCCTATTCTCCATCAACTACCTTTCAACGGTACGGAAAGAGATCCAAAGCCTGAAGATGTTGCTCAAGCCCTACACTTACAACCATCTGATATCATAGGCCATTGGGAAACTAGAAGTGGTGTCAAGGGTTTCTTGTCAAAGTTTCTGTTTGAGAAGGCCCAAAGCTGCTGGAATTCATTGGACTTACAAGCTTTTGAGGAGATTGTAGCTCTTCTCATCTATGGGTTGGTCTTGTTCCCAAACCCTGACCAGCTTATAAATGTCAGTGCTGTCAAAATTTTCATGGCACGCAACCCGGTGCCTACATTGCTTGGGGATATCCTCCACTCTTTTCACACTCGAACAATGAGGAAAAGAGGTGTTCTCATGTGCTGTACTCCTTTACTGGCAAGATGGTTTATTTCTCATCTTCCCCAATCAGTTTTAAAGAATGAGCAAGGTTTGAGGTGGTCATAACGATTGATGACTCTTACACATTCAGATGTTCATTGGTGTTCTCGATCCAGAGATAATGTTATCATCATTGACCGTTGTGGGGAATTACCTAATGTCCCTCTACTAGGTATTAAGGAAGGCATTACCTACAACACTTGCTTGGCTCTAAGACAGTTTGGGTATGCCCGAAGGGATGGCCCACATGACATGTTGATTCCAGACTTGGTTTTTTACTTCGACAACGATGATCAAGGACTTCGACAAAGGTTCATCCGAGCTTGGAGAATGCCCAACAAGGTGGACAGTGAGACCTTGGGACACAAGAATTCCATCCCTCTTGAGCCTTACATCAAGTGGGTACGAACCCGCGCCCAAAGTCTTATGATGCCTTACCCCTACATTCTTCCTGTGATCAAAGAGCCTGTTATGGAAGGAGAGGTTCCATACACCCTCCTACATCCTGACATGCCAACATCACTTGAAGATTTGCAAAGGAGTTGGATACAGCTCAAGGGAGAGCGCGATACTTTTGAAGCCCAATTTTATGCCAGTGAGAAGAAGGTTTTGGAACTTACTCATCAACTTCACGAAGAGCAGACTCCTAACACCTACATTGCACCAAAGAGGATGCGCAACGTCTTTTTACATTAGAATTTTGTATTATTTTGCCCATGGGGCATTGATGTACTAACAAATTCTATCTTATTAATATGACGTGTGTTCCTTTTTGTTTAAAACAAATTTGAATTTCTGAATCCTTGAATGCATTACATGAATACATGTCATTCATCATATGCATAAGCAGGTCTTTAAACCAGGTTTCCTTATCTCTCTGCTGGTTATTTCAGCAAGATGGATATTGAGCAGACGGTTAAAGACTTACAAGCGCAGAATTCACAGTTTCAACAGCTACTTCTGACCTTGGCAAAGGGGCGGGAGGAGCTCAAAACCTTGCTGGAAAAGGAAAAAGAGAAAAAGAAAAAGAAGAGAGTTGGTGTGGCTACCTTGGGTAGAAGATTTGAAGGTCAAGCTAGAAGGGTCCTGGATTTCCCCTCAACATCTGATGAAGGGGTAGGAAAAGGAAAGGGAGTTACAGTACCAACTGAGTCTGAGGAAGAAGAAGAAGAAGAAGAAGAAGAAGAAGAAGAGGATAAAGACTATTCTGAACAGGAGTACCCTCCTGCAGACGACAAATACAAGAATCTGGAAGAGCGTCTGGCAGCTATGGAGGTACAGAGAGTGCCTGGGCTGGACTTCGAAGATTTATGGCTGGTTTCTGGGATTGTGATTCCCCCTAAGCTTAAGGTGCCTATATTTGCTAAGTACGATGGTTTGTCTTGTCCAAAGATGCATCTGCGATCTTATGTCAGGAAAATCCAACCGCACTCCTCTGACAAGGATCTGTGGGTCCATTTCTTCCAGGACAGTCTTTCGGGGACACAACTGGATTGGTTTTACCAGTTAGAGAGGTCATATGTGCAAAATTGGGAGGATTTGGCGACCGCCTTCTACAGACAATATCAATATAATGTGGATTTAGCACCAACCCGTACTCAATTACAGAGTATGGGCATGGTCTCAAATGAAGGTTTCAAAGAGTATGCCCATAAATGGAGAGACTTGGTGGGACGAGTACAACCACCTCTATCTGAGAGGGAGCTTGCGGATATGTTCTTGGGTACACTGTCATGCCCCTTTTTCAATCACTTGATCGGAAGTTCGTCTGTGGGGTTCACCGAGTTAATTATGACTGGTGAGAGAGTTGAAGCCGGCATAAAGAGCGGGAAAATTCAAAAGGATGCATCTGCTTCCGCTGCCATCAAAAAGACTTTTCCAGCAAAGAAAGAAGTCTCAGCTGTCTACTCCCAAAGAGGTCAAGAAAAGTTGAGCGCCGCCAAGCGGTGGGGGCTGTAATGATTCAGAAGTCTGCAGCTGATCAGCCTAGAAACAATCAACCCAGAACCAACCAAGCAAGGGTGGAAAGACCTGCACATCAATTCACCTGGATCAATATGACACCTGATCAGGTTTTACCCCATCTCCTGAAGTTAAACCTTACCAGTTTGAGAGAGGCCCCGAAGAATCCGAATACAACTTCTCCTTACTACCATGCAAATGCCAAGTGTGCTTATCATTCAGACAGCCTGGGGCACGGCACCAACATTTGTTAGGCCCTCAAGAATAAGATTCAGGATTTGATAGATGCTAAAGAAGTTGAATTCGACGCCCCTGAAAAGCCGAACATAATCTCTGCTCCAATGCCAAAGCATGGCCACAATGCCCATGATGTTGAAGAGGATCTATTTGTTGCTACTGTTGATGATTTGATGACTCCGCTATCGATAGTCAAGTTGAATTTGCTGAAGGCTGGGATTTTCCCAGGTTGTGAAGAAGATTGTCTCCTTTGTTCATCCTTACCAACCGACTGTCCATTGTTGAAGTTAGGCATCCAATGCCTAATGGATAACCAAGAAATCCTTTTTGAAAAGACTCCTGTTACACCGACTCCTGTCAATGATGTTTTAATAATTACCATATCTGCCAATCTTTCCAAGGTCTCCAAAAGACCTGTTAAGATTACATCCGATCCGAAGATTGCACCTTTGAAGATAACTATGCCGAGGCCCATCCCGTACAAGTCCAACAAATCAATATCGTGGAACTATGGGGGAGAGATCTTTTACCACGGTATTAAACAAATTGAATCAACTGAAGAGAGTTCTGATGAAGAGACTTCCGACATTTGAAACATTGCTGGAATGAGTAAAATCACCCGTAGTGGAAGAATTTTCTCTCTGGAGATTGCGCCTCCAAAGGCAATCTTCGGACCCTCAGCTGCTCCTAAAGTTACCCCTGCACCGGTTAACATATCTGCAAGAACTCCAATCATCGAAGAAGTTGTAACTCCTGTGGTTATCCCCTCTGCTGCTGCTGATGATAGAGGGAAAGGGATCTAAGAAGAGCCCGTCAGGACGAGGGCTCAACCATTGATCATCCCTGAAACCACTCAGAAAGAAATGGAAGAGATTTTGAAATTAATCAAGAAAAGCGATTATAATATTGTGGAACAACTGGGGAAAACCCCCTCAAAAATCTCTATGTTGGCTTTACTGCTTTGTTCAGAGGCTCATGCTAAAGCCTTGATCAAATTTTTGAAGACGGCCCACGTGCCACATGAAACCTCCGCGGATCAGTTCCAGGAATGTGTAGCTAGCCTAACAGCTGACAATGGTCTAGGGTTCTCCGATGCCGATTTAACATCAAAAGGGAGAAAACATAATGACGCTTTGCATGTCTCGGTGGAATGCATAGGAACTACTCTAGCACACGTACTGGTAGACATTGGTTCTTCGCTGAATGTCTTGTCGAAGAAAGCCTTGGATAGGTTGGATTGTGAAGGCCTAACCCTGAAACCCAGCAACATCATTGTCAGAGCCTTTGATGGTTCTAAAAGGATGGTCCACGGGGAGGTGGACATCCTGATTAAAGTGGGAACTAAAACCTTCAACTCCACATTCTATGTGATGCACATCCGTCCTTCCTATTCTTGCTTGTTGGGAAGACCCTGGATTCACCATGTCGGAGGCGTTACTTCTACTCTGCATCAAAAGCTCAAGTACCCTGTCCAGGGGAAAATTGTAACTGTTCACGGTGAAGAGGAATACAAGATAAGCCATCTAAATTCTTTCCGCTATGTTGAACTGGATGGCGAATTCATCGAAACCCCCTTTCAGCATTTTGAAGAGGTAGCTCAGGAGATTGCGGCAACCAAGACAGTGTCTTCTGTACCCATGATTACCAAACTTGTGCCTCGGATGTCATCCCTCAAAGATGCAAAGGTTGTGATTGAAGAAGGAGGAAGCACAATCTGGGGGCAGCTTCCTGACTTTCCTTTCAAGGCAGATAAATGCGGCTTGGGTTTCAATTCGGCTAGTCAAAAGGCTGTGTGTCGCTCCCGGGATGGAGGGCCACCGGTAAAGATCACTCATCATGGAGTCAATGCTTTGGAGGATAGTGAAGAGGAAAGTAACTTGGAAGACTGGATTTTCCCTACTGTGGATGGAAGACTGTGCAATTGGGAAGCGAAAGACTTTGTTCCCATTACTTTCATGAATCAGTAATTTATCTTTCAAACATTTCTGTTGGTTTGTAATAATTCTCATACAATTCATACACTTTTAGCCTTGTGCCTTACCCGAGGCACATAGGTCCATTTGTTAGGGTTTGATTTTTCATCTTCATATGCCATTTTAATGAATCATGGACGTTTTCATGTATAAAATTTTGTGTTCACTGTCTTTCTTTTTGCATTTTTATTTGTTTAAAGGTGGTTATCCCTTACACACACCCACACTTACAAATGCAGGTACCCTTCCATTCCGGATTCCATGGGTAACAATTCTGCTATGGCCTTCAGTGACTCTGAAGATTTGGTCTACCATGCCGAATACGAAGGTGAAGAAGACTGTGAGGTGCCAGCAGAATTGGCTAGACTGCTACAACAGGAATAAAGGGATATTCTACCTCATGAGGAGTTGTTAGAGACAATCAACTTGGGAACTGAGGAAGAGAAAAAAGAAGTTAGAGTGGGTGCCAACCTAGAGCCAAGTGTCAAAGAACGCCTGATTCAGCTGTTGAATGAATATGTTGAGATCTTCGCCTGGTCATACGAAGACATGCCAGGACTCGATACAGATATTATGGTACACCATCTACCCACAAGAGAAGACTGTCCACCAGTTAAACAGAAAGTCCGCCGCATGAGGCCCGCCATGTCGGAAAAGTTCAAAGCTGAAGTTATGAAGCAGTTCAATGCTGGATTTCTTGCTGTTACTTCCTATCCATAATGGGTTGCTAACATTATGCCCGTGCCTAAGAAGAACGGCAAAGTGAGAATGTGCATGGATTACAGAGACTTAAACAGGGCTAGCCCTAAAGATGACTTTCCACTACCGTACATTGACATCTTGGTTGACAACACAGCTCAGCACAAGGTATTTTCTTTCATGGATGGATTTTCAGGGTACAACCAGATCAAAATGGCACCTAAAGACATGGAGAAAACTACTTTTGTTACACAATGGGGTACGTTCTGCTACAAAGTGATGCCATTCGGACTGAAGAATGCCGGGGCAACCTATCAACACGCAATGGTAGCTTTGTTTCATGACATGATACATCATGAGATAGAGGTCTACGTAGACGACATGATAGCCTGATCACAAACAGAAGAAGAACACCTCAACCATCTGCAAAAGCTGTTTGTTAGGTTGAAAGAGTACAAGCTCAGACTGAACCCTAACAAGTGCACTTTCAGAGTCAGGTCCGGTAAACTCTTGGGTTTCATTGTCAGTAACAAAGGCATCGAGGATGATCCTGCCAAAGTCAAATCTATACAAGAAATGCCTGCTCCTCGCACTGAGAAGGAGGTCATAGGTTTCTTGGGACGCCTAAACTACATTGCAAGGTTCATTTCTCACCTAACATCTACATGTGAACCAATCTTCAAGCTGTTGAAGAAAGATCAGGTGGTTAAATGGAATGATGACTGTCAAGTTGCTTTCGATAAAATCAAGGAGTATTTGCTAGAACCTCCTATCTTGATGCCTCCTATCGAAGGAAGACCTCTAATCATGTATCTGACCGTCCTAGAGGATTCAATGGGGTGCGTATTGGGCCAACATGACGAGTTTGGCCGAAAAGAGCATGCCATTTATTACCTTAGCAAAAAGTTTACCGACTGTGAGACCCGATACTCACTGCTCGAGAAAACTTGATGCGCTTTGGTATGGGCTGTTCGCCGGCTAAGGCAATATATGTTGACTCATACCACTTTGCTGATCTCTAAGATGGATCCGATCAAGTACATCATTGAGAAGCCTGCTCTATTTAGAAGAATAGCAAGATGGCAGATGATCCTAACGGAATACGACATACAATACACGACCCAAAAGGCTATAAAGGGGAGTGTGATAGCCGATCATCTGGCTCATCAAGGTGTCGAAGATTACCAATCCATGAGGTTCGACTTCCTCGACGAAGACATTATGACTTTGGACAACATTGAAGATTTCAGACTGTATGACAGACCTGAACAAGGATCCCGATGGACCCTGTACTTTGATGGTGCCTCCAACGCACTTGGAAACGGTATCAGTGATGTACTTATCTCTCTCGAAGGTTGCCATACACCTTTCACCTCCAGACTTTGCTTCAACTGCACCAACAACATGGCCGGGTATGAAGCTTGCATCTTTGGTCTCAAGGCTGCCATAGACTTGGGAATCAAATCTTTGATTGTATTTGGGGACTCAGCTTAGGTCATCAGTCATATCAAAGGAGAGTGGGATACTAAGCATCCAAACCTCATCCCTTACAAAGAACATGTCCTGACATTGCTACCTCATTTCGAGCATATTACCTTCGAGCACTTCCCGCGAGAAGAGAATCAGCTAGCGGATGCTCTAGCTACAATGTCATCCATGTTTAAACTTAATTGGGATAATGAGGCTCCCCAAATCACCATTGAACGGATGGACGAACCTGCATATTGTCACGAGATTTATACCGAAGAAGTAGTGGACCGACCTTGGTTTCACGAAGTCAAAAGGTATCTCGAAGCGCAAGAATATCCCGAAGGAGCTTCAGTCAACGACAAAAAGTTCTTAAGGAGATTCTCAGCTAAGTTCTTCTTGAGCAATGGTATCCTATACAAGCACAATCATGATTGCATTCTGCTCCATTGTGTGGACAAGGTTGAAGCTGAGCAAATCATTGTTGAACTGCACAATGGTACCTTTGGCACTCACTCTAGCGGACATACGATGGCTAAGAAGATTCTACGGGAAAGCTATTACTGGTCTACCATGGAAGCATACTGCTATCAACATGCCCGAACATGCCACAAATGTCAAATCTATGCAGACAAGGTACATATACCTCCAGTTCCTCTCAATGTCTTAACAGCTCCTTGGCCATTCGCTATGTGGGGAATCGACATGATTGGAGAAATCAAGCCTACAACGTCCAATGGACACCGTTTCATCCTGGTGGCCATTGACTACTTCACCAAGTGGGTCAAAGCAGCTTCCTTCGCATCCGTTACAAAGAATGTTGTTACCC
The DNA here is from genome assembly GCA_948472305.1 of Vicia faba. NCBI lineage: Eukaryota > Viridiplantae > Streptophyta > Magnoliopsida > Fabales > Fabaceae > Vicia > Vicia faba. The sequence goes on from OX451735.1 coordinate 945,249,864, forward strand.
GCTTCATCAAGCAGAACCTCATTTGTCGGTATGGTATCCCCGAAAAGATTATCATTGATAACGATACAAACCTGAACAACACTATGATCACCGCTTTGTGCGAGCAGTTCCATATTCAACATCACAATTCATCTCCCTATCGGCCAAAGATGAACGGTTTTGTCGAAGCTGCTAACAAAAATATCAAGAAGATCATACAAAAGATGACAGTCACCTACAAGGATTGGCATGAGATGCTACTGTTTGCTCTGCATGATACCATACCACGGCGCATACATCAATTGAGGCAACACCCTATTCTTTGGTATACGGCATGGAAGCTATTTTACCTATCGAGGTTCAGATTCCCTCCTTGAGAATCATGAAAGATGCTGGTTTGAGTGAAGACGATTGGATTCAGACCCGACTTGATCAACTTAACTTGGTTGACGAAAAACGACTTACTGCTGTTTGCCATGGTCAGGCGTATCAAAACCGGATGATCAAGGAATTCAACAAGAAAGTCAGGCGCCAGGTATATCAAGTCGGGGATCTTGTAATCAAGCGGATCATCTTGCCGCAAAGTGATCCCAGGGGAAAATGGACTCCTACCTACAAAGGACCATTTGTGATCAAAAACATCTTTTCTGGTGGGGCAATGATATTAACCACCATGGACAGCGATGACTTTCCGCACCCTGCGAACGCAGACATAGTCAAAAGATACTACGCATAAACGACCCGACAAGTTGAAAACCCGAAAGGGCGACTTGGGCAAAAATGGGCATCCCGGTGAATCGAAAACCCGAAAGGACGGTTCAGGCAAAAATTAGGGATAAACAAAAATATTTGTACACCTGGAAAGTTGAAAACCCGAAAGGGCGACTTGGGCAAAAAAGGGTTTCCCGGTGGATCGAAAACCCGAAAAGGCGGTCCAGGCAAAAGTTAGGGAATTAAAGCGTATGACTATGTCTCGTCGGATCACTTTAAGAACAATCTATTCACAGACAAGCTCCGGGCTTCTGATCAATCCAATCACCTTCAGACAAAGCAACAAATGGACAAGATATCCAGAGTTACGAAGGCTATAGCAGAATGGGAACGCCATGGAATTTTCACACATAGCCATCTTTCTTTGTATAAATTTTTCTCATTTTTTATGACAACATTCTTTTACTAGGATGTCTGTCTCCTTTGTACAAAATACTTACACAAAGTTAATACAAAGATACTTCAAAGTGCAGAAAACTATTTGCCTTTTTCTTTTTTACACTTGTGTTTTATTTGAAAACGTCCAATGATTTATTTAATAAGCATATGCATTTGAATATAATCACTGTTTACAAATAAACGAAATGGGAAAGAACGATTACTGACAGGTTGGAAGTATAGGAAAATGTCTTTAGGCTATTCTAGGAGAAATCCCCTGTTGTACATCATCTAGATCCCCAACGGAGCTAAAACCTTGAAATACATATTCCCAGCGGAATTAAATTTCAAAATCCCCGTCAGAGTCAAATCTACAAACTCCTAATCCCCAACGGAGTTACAATTTCAAATCCTTAATTCTCACCAGAGTTAAACCTCCAAACTCCCAATCCACAGCGGAGCAAAAACTTTAAACTACAGGCCCTCAGCGAAGATGAAACCTTCTTCCCCAGTCAAGTCAAGACTGTCAATCCCCAGCAGAAACCATTCAGTTTTCCCCAGAGCCCCAGAAAGTTGTCTTAAAGTCTGAGAATCAACCAGATAACAATTAACTTTTGTCTTATCCCCAAACTAGGATATCCCCAATAGATTGGCATACAACCCAAACTCTTGATCTCCCAGCAGTATAACTACTCCCCCAAAGTCCTGAGCCTATTCTCCAGTAGGAAGCCTTCTTCCCCATAGAGTTTTTACTCCCCAACAGAATGAAGATTCTCATTTTTTTGATTCCCCAGTGAAGTTGCCAGAGTCTTCATTACTCCCCAACATGAATTTGTCAGAATTTTTAATCCCCTGCATATCGAAGATTTTTATTCTTGACTCCTCAGCTTGAATTCCCCAAGGATTCAAATTCCCCTAGCAGAATGAAGATTCTCATTCTCAGTTCCCCGCAGAAGCCATCAGAGTTTTCCTTATTCTCCAGTAGGTCAAGGTTTTTCTTTTGTCAGATCCCCAGTAGAGATCGTCAGAGTTTTCCCTATTCCCCAACCGAGTAAGGATTTCCATTACATAACCCCCAAGTAGAAGTCTTCAAAGTTCTCTGGATTCCCCAAGCAAGTAGCTCAAGCAGACTTGAAGGGTCCCTATATCCCCAGGAAAGTCATGAAGGATTCTCACATCCCCACGGAAGTTGTCAAAGTTTTTGATAATCCCCTCTAGTTGCCAAGGATCTTCTATCCCCGACAGTGGTCCAAGGATTTCTCATCCTCAACAATCAAAGATTTTGAATCTCCAACAGCGGTCAAGGATTTATTTTCCCCGACAGCAGTCAAGGATTTTATTATCTCCAGCTATCAAGGATTTATTTTCCTCAGCAAGACATCTAATTAGCTTACATGCACATACATTACATTCATATATTGAACATTGATAAAACACATGGCATACATCATGACATTACATAGGACCAACTCTTTACCTTTCAGGGAAAGATACAATCAAATTCTCACAAGCTCTCTGGTTCAGTCAAATAAATGCTCAGATTCCTGTTCTAGTTCAAGTTATGAAGCCCGGATTCGACCGAATAATATCCTGATTTTTTCTCCACCATACTGTGAAGCCCGGAGATCGACTAGAAAATAGTTGAATCCCCAGCAAATTACTGTGAAGCCTGGAATTGATCAGATAGCATTATAAAGTACCATGAAGCTTGGAATCGACTAGATAGAAGTATAAAGTACCATGAATCCTGGACTCGACCAGATAGTGATACACCTTAGATTCAAGTTATGAAGCCCAGATTCGACCAGATAGTATCTTGATATCTCTAAGTACCATGAAGCGTGGACTCGACCAGATAGTGATTCAAGTTATGAAGCCTGGATTTGACCGGATAGTATCTTGATATCTCCAAATACCGTGAATTCTGGACACGACCAGATAATGGTAAAAGACACTGAAGCCTGGACTCGACCAGATAACAATTTAAGACACTGCGAAGCTTGGATTTTGACCAAATAGTAGTTTACTTGGCTAATTACTAAGAAGCTCGTAATCGACCAGATATTAGTGTGCCTTAAATTCAAGTTGAAGCCCGGAGGAGAGTGGATAACAACTAAATTCCTTCTAAAGCCCGTGGTATAACCAGATAAGAATTGAGAAATGGTGAAGCCTGGAGAAAGACCAGATAGCAAGTTTAATCTCATCCCCCCAGTAAGTCACTGTAAAGCCTGGAGCACGACCAGATAGCAGTTCATTTTCACCTCTTCAAACGAGGGATGATTCCCCAGTAGAATAACGGACGACTGAAGCTCCTAAAATTCTATTTCTACCACGACAGAGACCAACATTCCCCGGCGTAGTCCTCCTCAACAACAGGTATACGGACTCTCGCAAAGGAATCTCTTATGCGATTGACACTTATTTGGATGGCATCTTTAATCCCATTTCCAACAAGATTCTATCACATCTCTGGATGGCTTCTTTAAGCCCATTCCCTCAACTACATTTTGACGAGTGCAAATTTACGGGCACTCTAGTGTCCAATCATCTTTTACCTTCGAGTCACGAACGACAAACTCGCCAATCTAACTCTTCAGGTTCAAGAAGATTGAACACGGGCAGCTGTTGTACCCCAAAATTTTCCCTCTCATTTTATCAAGATTTTCATCACAAGACTGCTTGGACTCAAGACCAGATTAGGGGTTGCTCAGCTCAAGACATCTCCTTGCACTAGTGACCTGAAATTAGGGTTTGAGTTTGCACACAGATTTTTGGAATTTCAATGCCTCGTGTGACTTTCATACTTCATGTTGGACTCCTAAGATTTCCCATGCCAAGTTTCAAGCCTTGAATCAAATTTTTGCCCAGTCAATTGGACAGTTGACCTAAAAATCAGTTATATTGGGGAAAAAGTCAACTGTGGCCAATTTACAGTCAAACCTCATAATTTTTTATCCACATCAACATTATAGACTCATATGAACCATTTGATCAAGTTTGGACCATAACTCCTCAAGAAATTTGATCAGATCATCAAAAGGGCAAAATGGTCATTTTTAGGGTTTTGACTGCAAAAGGGCAATTTCTAATTTTTAACCTAGCCAATGGCAAATTGGGTTCAAGCATGGTTTCAAGGACTTAATGGAATCATCTTGACCTAATCACAAGGTTCAAAAGATCTCAAAAGCATTGGATTGACAGATGAATTTTCTAGTCAACTAATCAAAAATCAACTGTACACTGAAAAGTCAAACTTTGAATTTTTGGTCAAAACCAAGTGCCAAGGGTCATTTTTCATCAAGATGTGTCAAAACATGTAAGTTGTTCACCAAGAAACCTAATTTTGGAAATTAGGGTTTAAAATGGAAAATTTTCATAACTTAGAAATTTTCTAAGTTATGAAAATTTCTTATTTTTTCCCAACTTTTTCACCATGATGCAATTGGATTCAAAGAAAACTTCCAACATGAAAGTTGTAGTACTACACAAAACTTACAAGTTTTATTCACAAATTTTTCCCAAAAGATGTGTGGATATCAAGTTATGATTTTGTGAATAGGGGTCCATGAAACTTTTAACTTAGTGAAATTTTGCCCTAGTTTAGGCAGGATTTTGACCTATCTTCATGGAAATTTTTCACATAGTTCCAAGTGGAATCTCAAAATTCATTTCAAAGATGGATTTTGGAGTATGTTACAAGCTTTCCAAAATGTCAAAGAACTCTCCAAGATCATTTGTGGTTAGGGAGAATCGAAGGATTGAAAACGGCAAATTATCACTTTTGTCCAAGGCATTTTGCACCATGTTACAACTTGCAAATATGTCCTAAGCATGCTTGTACTTGGTTTACAAGTTCTAATATCTTCTACACTCATAAATTAAATGCAAATACATTGGTTAGAGGCTTTGTTCTGAGCTTTAGAACATTACACATTGAATTAATCCATTTTTGGCAAAAAGATAACATTGCTACTTTGATAAAGCATGATTTATGTCAAATTGTTTATCTTAAGCCATGGACCAATCCTTTTGCTGCAAATAAAGTTCACTAATACAGGAAAGGTGTACCAACTATCAGCAGGCCTTAAGCTAGCTTGTACAACCTTGGCATTGTCAACTTCACCTTTTACTTCAAAAACAAGCAATTGTGCAAAAGTCCACATAACTTTGTTATCTGATAAGAGCAAGCTTTGTGTTCATTTCAAACAAGCTCAAGACATTGTACCAAGCCTGAAACACGATTGCCAAGCCTCTCAAACACCCTTAAGCACACAAATTTCATTTCTTCCCAAAACAGGGCAAGTTCTGCAAATCACAAGCCAAAACCAAATCCACTCGTGCGTTTTGTCTCAAACCACGTCAAACACATTCTAAACAATACACCTAAGTTGTCCAGACCATTCTCAAGCAACTGTAACCTTGTTTTCACACTTCACCATTTTTACTTTGAAGCTTTGCAGGTTGAGTTCTACAAGGAGATTCAGACCACTTCAAAGCAAGCAAAGCATTGGGAAAGGTTGAGACAACATCAAGCAAGCTCAAAAGTCCTTCAGGCCTCATCCAAAGTTGCTGTATTGTCATATTCGAACTTGAATGAAACAGGTAATTTTCAAACTTCTATCTCTTTATTTAGGAATCATTAGGCTTAGGTTTGTGAAGCAAAAATGTAATCCTCGTTGTCCTTGAGTTGTACATATGCATAGAATTCATTTATGTTAACTGAGCTAGGAGAATTTGGATGTTGAAGTTGCTGAATTTTTTAGGTCAGAAATTGGGGGTGATAAAATTCTCCCTGGTTTCTTAGATTTAGATCAAGTTTTTTATATGGTTAGAATCGTGTGATGATGAGCTATAACTTTCATGTTGCAAGTTTTTGTTTTTAAGCACGTATGCAGGAGATACAAGTTTGTACATGGCGCGCGCGTATTTCTTTCTCAAGGACGGGGATGAAGTGGAATCTGGGTTGGGCTTGGCTTGGTCCTGCTTTTGACACCCCTCATGCTTGCTTTCTACACCCCTTGGCCCATTTGTTTTATTTTTTGTATATTTTTTATTTCTTTTATATTTTCTGACTTTATTTATTTTTTCTAAATATTAAAAATCACCAAAAATATTTTCTTAATTTTTCACATTTTATTTTGTTATTTTTATTATTCTTTTGGACATAAAAATAGTTTATTAAATAACAATATTTTATTTTCTATAATAAACTTGTAAATATTATAAAAAATATTATATATTTTTATTTTTATTATTTATACACTTAAATAATATTTTCTCACACATTTTAATTTTTTAACATTGTTATATATATATTTTTATTTATTTTCTTGTACATAAAAAAATGAATAAATAAATAATATAGAGTATATTTTCTTAAAAAAAAATTAGGGTTTTCACCCTTTCCAAAAATAATCATTAATATTTTTTCTTATTTTTGAGACATTAAATAATTTATTTTACATGCATAAAATAAATACAAAAACATATTTGCATATTTATATTTAATTGCATATTTAAATATTATTCATTTATTGATTTGTACAAATAAATTCAATATGGTTGTAATAGTTTTAGGGCTTTATTTTTGAGCAATATCCCCTTATTCAAACGTGTACCCCTCTCCCCATAATAATGTTGTAATAGTCTTAGATTTACTTTTACACATTTTATCGCTTTCAAATGTCATGATAGTAAGAACTAGGGTTTGTATGCAAAAGACCAAAATCAAAGAAATAGCGTGACTAAACACAAGACAAAAATGCATGAAAAATGACAACACAATGCACACAAGCACCCCTAGGGTTTCATCCACTTGTTGCCTTAAAAACATGGCCATGGTATGCATGCTAGGTATCTTGGAAAAATCAAACAAAACAAAAGATCATAGTCCCTCGATGACGCTATCTTGGTTTCCTAAACAAAAATGATCTAGTCCCTCAAAAACTTGCTAAGATACTTGGCAATATTGTTATCATGGTCATACGATGACCCACGCCCGTCCCGTTTAACATCCAAAGATAGGGTTGTTTACCAAATGCAATGGTAAAACAACAATATCAAAGGAATAAAAATGCGTAGGAAATACTTTTGAGTAGGGTAGACAACTCCTAGTTACTTGATCAAACTTGCAAACCATCCTTGCTAATTTCAAAAACACATACACAATTTCAAAACATTTTCCAAACAAACTTTCAAACATTGAAACATTTTTTTAAAATACAAACACCTTTGTATGCATTCAAACAAGAATCATAACAAAGGTTTCCTAAACAAAGGCCTCTTTTCAAAATACTTTCAAAACCACACAGAAAAGCACCATTTCAAACAATTGAAAAGCAAAAGCAAGTGATCTAAAACAAGTAACTAAGAGCCCATGGAAAACCATGGATGAAAAGGGTGCTAGCACCTTTCCTTTTCATAATCTACCCCCCGAACCCAAAAACAATCTCAAAGGTCTTTCCTGTGCTTTTTAACCTTTCCTTTTGGATAAAATAAAAGTCGGTGGCGACTCTTGCTAAACCGAAACATTTGCAAACAAAAAATGCAAAATCTTAAGTCAGTTCTCCCACCGCATCACAGTAGGTAACTCTAGGAACAAGTAGGTACTATGATCTTTATGACGACTTTGAATCGCGGGTCATTGCTAAGGTATCCCTTCGTTCAAGGGACACGACCATTATTTTCAAGGCAACCAAGTGAGGCAAAACCCTAGGAGTGAGCATGTGCAAGTGTGCCTTTTTAAAGTTAATTATCTTTGCACAGTTATGGTTTTCTACTGTTTTAAATTGATTTATCTTGCCATTCAATCCTATTATCCATACATCTAGGCAGTTTATAATTGTGAAAAGTAAAGAGCGGGAAATTAAAACCCTAGCTATTACAAGGCCTTGGGGAGGGGATTACATAACCAAAAACCGGAGAAAGATGATAAATGCAAAATAGTAAACCTAATTAACTATTACAAACTTGGAACAATTACAATAATTAATAAAAATAAGGAAAAAACAAAGCGCGAAAGTTAAGACGAGAACAAATTAGAAACCTAAGAAATCTGATTAATTAAAAAATATTTTTGTATTTTTATTGAGAAAAATAGTTGCAATTTGCAAGTTAAACCTAATTTACTAATTAATCTTATTTAACAAAATAATCAATGTTGAAATAATTGAAATAATTGATTTCCAAAAATTAATTTTAATCATAAAAAAAACCTAATTCTATTTAATTTTAATTATGGAAGGAAAAAGTAATTAAGTTAACCCAATTTCTATTAAATTTTAATTAAAAAAATGTTTAAGTTAACCTAATTAGACTAATTAATTAAATGCAAATAAATATTTTATGAAAAAAATTAACTAAACCTAATATTTTTTGTAATTTTCTGATTTTCTGAATTAATTTAAAAAAATATGATTTTTATTGTGAAAGTAATTAAAATAATAAATTAAAAGAAAAACAAATAAAAAGAATAGAAAATTTAACGAGATGGGCCTGATTGTGAGAAGCAATTTGGGGGGGGGGGGGGTGTTGAAATTGGAATTGATTAGGCCCATGATAGATCAGCCCAGCTTCTGCGCCCAATCTAGTGTTACTGTATCTTGAGGATCTATCATGGATGTTTAGATCTGGACCATTCGATCCGGATTAATGATGATCAAACTGTTTGAAGGTGAGGACGCATGATACACTTATGGGCATATTCGACACCTGATCTGCAGAAAACACATAATGGAAAATAAAAACCAAGGCCTGGGGATTGAACCCAGACCCTCTAGCTTCACAACCATGCGCCTCACCACTACACCAACCTGCTCACTCGTTAATATACATAACAAAGTAATATTATATAACAAACAAAATCATAAATATGTTTGATCAAAAAAAGACGCGCGCGATTTGAATTATCCAACGGGAGGAAGACACCTAGGTGCCGGAGTCAGCGGCCGGAGTCAAACCTCCGGTCACCTTCTCCGGCCACACCAAAGTCAAAACCTGCAAAAATGGGAGATTCATGAAGGGTTAAAGGACCTATCCTATTTGAAATCGAGCCCTGAACTCGAATTTGACCTTAAATCAGTCTGAAAGTCCTTATATTTAGAGATCCAGCCCTAACAACCATGGATGCCCTAACAATGGCATCTGGTATTTTAGGTCCAAAAACTTCCATGCGACGCGTCCATCATGTCCTAATGAAGGTCCTGAGTAATAGTCAAAGCATTAAATCATTCAACAACGCGAAAAAAGAAAGATTAGATTTCCAGAAATTTACCAAACGATGATGATCGAGGATGGTGGTTATGGCGTGTGATTGCTTGAATAAAAGGGTGGTACGTATTCCTGGGAACCTCTGGGTGTGAATGGGATGTTTAGGTTGAATTGAAAGAGGCTAGAACCCGTTCTTTTTGTTTTCACGATTTTAAGTGATTTTTGCAATTTGGTTTGAGTGCTTAGGGTTGTCTCCTCCTCCTCCCGTGCTTCTGAGTGGGCATACATATATAATGAATCAAATTTAGGTTAACAAAGTGGAAAGAAATGTTTGCTTTCAATGAGAAAATAATGACTTTCAATAACATGATTTCTTACATATTTGGACCAAATCAAATCTTGCCTCTCCACGAATTTTCCTTGCCATGCCGACACATCTTGCTCTTTATTTTGATGAGAAAAAGATTTGAAATCAAATCTTACATTATACCTTTTATTCACCTTATTTAATTTTGCATTCTATTTAATAAAATATCAAAAATAAATAATTTAAATAATAAAATAATGTAAGAATGGACTCAAAGGTCGTGGGCCATGTTTGAAGTGAGATGTAAGCACAAAAAGTTGGGCCCATTTGCCAAAAATTGCAATTTTGGGCATTGTTGACTTTGGGCATATTTCCAAAAATGGCCAACTTTGACAATGCATATCCCTCTCAACTTTGATCCTAAGAGGGTGTTCTTGTACTTTTTAGAAATATTAGTATGTCCCCTAAGCAACCTCTTTAGTTTTATCTCAATTGGATCTTCCGTGTTCATGTAAGGAGCTTTGACCCAAAAGGTGTTTTTGTTGACTTTTTAGAATGACCTATAATGTCTGAATTCATATCTTTCCATGAGTGCATTTCTTGAACTTGAGGGATGAAAATGAGTTGTAGATAATTGAACTCTCTTTAAAATGAGCTTTGGATGAGAAATTTCTGATAATGTATGAGAAAGTTATGCTTGGTCAAAGTTTGGTTGACTTTTTCCTAGGAAACCCTAATTTACAACTTTTGAGTTTTGATGAATTAGGGGCATTCCTTAGGGAATCATGATCAAAACTTGATCAAATGATAGGTATTACTTGAAAATTTTGATGTTGACCAAAAATATTGAAGTTTGACTGTATGTGGGCCCCAGTTGACTTTTGACCTAATACAATTGATTTTCAAGCATCTGAGCAGTTGACTGGACAAACTTCTTGTGCAAGGCATGAAACTTGGCATGAATGGTCTTGATAACATATTAGTATTATGGAGAGAATATCATGCCCTTGGGACTCACCCATCATGATGAAAATGGAAACCCTAGTTGGAGGTTTATTGCTTCAGGGGAGAGTTTGTCTGGTCAACTCTTGGGCATCTTTGAGCAAGTTGAGTATCTTAATGAACATATGTTGAGTAAAATGGGAGGGGAAATTTTTGGGTACAACAACAGCCCCTGTTCAATCTTCTTAAGCCTGAGGATGTAGATTGACTAGTCTGCCTTTCGTGATCTGAAGGTGGAAGATGATTGAACACTAGAGTGCCAAGAAATTTGCACTCGCATGAAGTAACACTAATCAGTGATATCGGGAGTGGGCTTACAGATGCCATTTTGGAGTAGACAGAGATTCTTCATAGATGGGCTTAAAGATGCCATCTAGAAAAGATATCATTCGCATGAGATTTCTTTACGAGAATTCATGTACCTGCTGTTGAGGAGGACTTTGCCGGGGAATATTGATTTGTGTCCTGGGAAGTAGAGTCTAGGAGCTTCGGTTGTCCATTACTCTACTGGGGAACTAACTCTTGAGGAGGCGAAAGTGAACTGCATATATGGTCAGGGTCCAGGCTGCACAGCGACTTACTGGGGAATTATGAAATTGACCGTATATGGTCGGGTCCAGGTCTTACAGTGTTGTAAATTGTTGTTTGGAGATAAAATAGAAGGAACATGGATAGTGGGGTTACTTCGAAATTGGAGCCTAGATAGTAGGGCTATGAGAAGGAACCTGGATAGTAGGGTTACTTCGAGATGAAATCCTAGATAGTAGGGATATAAGAAGGAACCTGGATAGTAAGGTTACTTCAAGATGAAAGCCTGGATAGTAGGTGTTGTACCCCAAAACTTTCCCTCTCATTTACCAAGATTTTCTCACAATATCTCTTTGATTCAAGACAAAATTAGGGTTTTGATCAGCTCAAGACATCTCATCTTACACTGATGACCCAAAATTAAGGTTTGAGTTTGCACAAGGATTTTTGGATTATCAATACCTCACATGACTTTCAAGGATCATTATGGACCCCTAAGATTACTCATGACAAATTTCAAGCCTTGGATCATATTTTTGATCAGTTGATTGGACAGTTGACCTAAAAATCAGCTGTATTGGGGAAAAGTCAACCATGGCCAACTTGCAGTCAAACTTCATAATTTTTGATCCACATCAATATTATAGACTCATATGTATCATTTGATCAAGTTTGAACCACAATTCCTCAACAAATTTGATCAAATCATCAAAAGGGCAAAATGGTCAAATTTAGGGTTTTGACTGGGAAAGGGAAATTTCTGATTTTTGACCTAGAAAATGACCAATTGATTTGAAACATGATTTAAAGGGTTAAATTGAATCATCTTGACCTAATTACATGGTTCAAAACATTGCAAACCCATTGGATAGACAAATGAAATTTGCAGTCAACTAATCAAAAGTCAACTATATACTGAAAAGTCAAACTTTGACTTTTTGGTCAAAATCAAATACCAAGGATCACAATTCATCAAAACATGTCAAAATGTGAAACTTGTTCATCAAGAAATCAAAGATTGAAAATTTGGTTTTAAAATATGAAATTTTCTTAACTTAGAAATTTTTTTAAGTATAGAAAATTTCTTTTTTTTTCTCAACTTTAAGCCAAATTTCCACCATGTTACAAGATGATTCAAAGAAAGTTCCCAACATGAAAGTTGTGGACCTCCATAAAATCTAAAAAATTTCTTCACACATTTTTCCCTAAAAATGCTTGGATCTCAATATATAATTTTGTGAATACATGCCCATGAACTAAAATAACTTAGTGAAATTTTGCCCTAATTTAGGCAAGTTTTTGACCCAACTTCATGGCAATTTTTCACCTAATTACAAGAGGAATCTTGAAATGCATTTCAAAGATTAGTTATAGATCACATTGCAAGCTTTCCAAAATGTCTAAGAACTCTTTGAGATCATTTTTGAGTATGGAGAAATGAAGAGATGAAGTTTTCAATTTCTCACTTTGAATTCAAGCCATTTCATGAAGAACAAAACTCCAATCTGAACCTATGCTGCCTAATACTTGCTTTACAGGCCTCAAACTTGTTTCTCACTTCATAATTTAATGCTTACTCAGTTGACAAATCCTTAATCCAAGCACAAGGGTCCTTGTCCAAGCTTTAATTCCATAAATGGCACAAAGTTGCCATTGCCATTTTTGAAAAGCTTAACTTTTGCAACTTTTCAATTCTTGAGCATTGGACCTGTCTTCTCTGCACACACAAGTCCTACAAACCTAAAGAAATTTGTATACAGCTTGTACCAACTCCAAGCAGGCTAGTACAAGCATGTGGAGACTTGTCTCTTCACTTTTCTTCAAAAGCAAGCAAGAGTGCAAAAAGGACACAACTGAGAAATCTGTTGTGCAGTGGATTAGAAACCTTCTCTATACTAATACACAAAGACATTACAGCTTAGAACACGATTTAAAAAGGCCTGAAACACTCCAAAACTCCCTCTCACCAAAAACCTGTCAAAAACTTGCAGTTTGAGCATAAGCATAACAATCCACAAATTTGCTCGTGCGTTTCAAGTTTTAATCATTCAAACACTTTAGCTACCTCATATCTAAGTGATCCAGACCATTATCCCTCCACTGTAACACCTCCTTCTCTATCTTCCATTTTTGTTTTTCAAGCTTGCAGGTTGACTTGGATAGAGAGTTTCAGACACTTCCAAAGCAAGGCAAGGATTGGAACACACTCAGGAGGGCTCAAGCATGTTAAAGGAACCTTCAGGCCTTCCTAAATATCACTCAAACTCCATTCACGATCTCAACTGAAAGAGATAAGAATTCTAACTTTTATCTTTTCATACAGGCATCCATTGGCCACGATTTGTGAAAGAAAAATGTAGATATTATAGTGTTGAAGCCAACCAATGTGCACAGATTTCATTTCTGTTCATTATGTGTAGAGAATTTTGGAGTTCAAACTTCTGTAAAAATTAGGTTTGAAATTAGGGCTTTCAAAATTCGTTTTAATCTTTGATTGTTAGTTTCCATAAGTTACATGTCTGAAATCGTGGGAAAGAGCACTATCATTTCCATGTTAGAAGTTTCCATTTTCATGGAGAGATGTGAAAGATACAGAGGTTCTGGCCAGCTTGAGGAAGAAGATGAAGTACAGGGCAAGGAAGCTTCTTATGTTATGTTTTTATTGTTTCATATAAACTAACAGATGTACAGCCACCCCAGTGGCAAGGTAGCGCGCTGGCAATGCCCAAGTCATGGGTTCGAACCTTGGCGCTACCTTTTACATTTTTCTCATTTTTTCAGTTTCAGTTTTGGCATTTTTGGCAGTATGGGATTGGTTCTTGGGCCTTCTATTTTTTTTCTAACACACTACTCCCTGTTTGCTTGCAGCACCCCTGGCCCAATCTTTTTATTATTTATTTTATTTTCATATTTGTTTTATTAAAGTATTTTCTTTAACACATAAAAATCATAAAAAATATAAATATGATAAATATTGCATTTTTATTCTATTTTATTTTATTTTCACATAAAAATATATATTTTATTTTAAATATATACTAACTATCTTTCTTAAATAAATTTGTAAAAATAAATTAAACTTAGATATATTCTTATCTTTGTTTTTATACTTGTAAATATTTATTTTAACATATAAGGAGACTAAATATTTTCACCAAATATTATTTAATATTTTTAATACAAAAATACACAAAAAATAATACTTAAAGAGCTTTATTTTCTTTTTATCTTAGAAATTAGGGTTAACCTTTTTCCAAGAATTAATCTCCTCTTCTTAAGTTATTAGGTTTAACTCAAAACTTCTTTTCACATAAAAAATAAAACAAAAATCCTTTTCTTGCATTTATATATCTTTGCATATTTATTGTCTTGTATATTATTCATTTCAATATTTGTACAGATTTGATTTGGTTGTAATAGCTTAATTAGATTTATATTATTGCAAATCCCCATTCATAATTTGTATTCCCCCTCCCATAAAATATTGTAATAGCGTAGTAATCTTAAATTACGCAATTTACCGCTTTCATATACCATGTTAGTAATTAGGGTTTGAATGGCAAGATAAAAAAACAAATCAAATAGAAAACCCTAAATCCAAGACAAAATCAAAGCATGAAAATAACACACTTGCACACAAGCATCCTTAGGGTTTCTCCACTTGGTTGCCTTATACAAAATAGCCATATTACGCATGCAAAGTATCTTGTCAAAACAAACAAGCATAAGATCATAGACCCTCGATGACGTTATACAAAGTTGCCTTACAAAATGATCTTGGTCCCTCAAAATGCTAAGATACTTTGCAACATTGATAATCATGGCTATACGATGACCCACGCCCGTCCCATTTACATCCAAAGATAGGGTTGCTTACCAAATCAATGGTAAGACAACAATGTCAAAGGAATAGAAAATGAACAAGAAAGACATTTGAGTAGGTAGATTGCTTCTAGTTACTTGCTCTATTTTCAAACAATTATCCTTGCTATTTTCAAAACAAACACATACATTTTCAAACATTGAAAATATTTTCAAAAAGACAAACATCTTTGTATACATTCTTACGAACGAGAATCATTACAAAGATTGCCTAAACAAAGGCCTCTTTTACAAAATACTTTCAAAACCACACAAAACACAATTTCAAAACAAAAAGCAAATGGTCTGGCAAGTAACTAAGAGCCCATGGAAAACCATGGATGAAAAGGGTGCTAATACCTTCCCTTTTCATAATCTACCCCCCGAACTCAAGAAATAATCTCAAAGGTATTTCCTGTGCTTTTTCACCTTTACTTTTGGATAAAAGAAAAGTCGGTGGCGACTCTTGCTAACCGCAACATTTGCGATAAAACACAAAACCTCAAGTCAGTTATCCCACCGCACCACAGAACTGGAGACTCTGTTGGGGAAAATTATGAAAGTGGGGTTACCTTAGGGCTAGATCACATTTATTTGCTTACATTGTTTTACTTGTTTGCTTTATATTATGGTTCTTTGTTTGGGTTTGAAATCCTCTACCCGGATTTTGGATACTTTATAGGTAAATAGCAATACATTGTGAAAATTGTGCGGGGCATACCGACATGGTCTAAGCAATAGCTATGTTAGTGTGACATATTTGTGGGTATCAGTAGCCTTTGAGTTAATCAAAGAGAATACGGGGCCGCTGAGTGATGTCATGAAGCACTAACGAACTTCTAGAACCCTTTACTTGACCAACTTGGCATTTAGGATGTAGTGAGATGATCGGCTTTGGTGCAGTCCAAAGCTGGTAGATACTCGATACTACACTCATTGAGGTTTGGTTTCTTGGGATATTTTGGTCGCCATTAAAGAGGCTTGAGCTGAAACAATGACCAAGGAAAAAATCCGGTGATATTGAGCTCCTTAGAACCCGGTTACTATTACTAGGACAAGTTTAAGCCAACTAAACTTCAAGAGGGTACTTACCTATAAAACTCATGCAAGCCTAAACTAAGAAATTGTTTGCTTTGCTTGTATATGCATACTTGTACATAACATCATGGACATCATGGACATCATGAGCATCATACACATCACTAACCATTTCAAGGATTTTGGAGATTCATCTTTGTTCTTGTTTTGTAGGATATGGGTTCACTTCGCAGGAAAACTATCCAAGTCAACCTTGTAAGAATTCCTACACAACTCAAGGAGCTAACTTCAAGGATCCCTAAGAACTCTCCATTCACCGAGAGACATGGTCGTCTACTCAATTTGGTCACCTCCAACACAGATGAGGATATGATGAAGGTGCTCTTCCAGTTCTTTGACCCTTTGCACCATTACTTCACATTTCCCGACTATCAGCTTGTGCCCACTTTGGTAGAATTCTCTCAACTCTTGAGGATTCCCATTCTCAATCATCTACCTTTCAACGGTATGGAAAGAGACCCAAATCCAGAAGAGATTGCTCAAGCTCTGCACTTGCACTTATCTGATGTCACAACTCATTGGGAAACTAGAAGCGGTGTCAAAGGCTTCTTAGCAAAGTTCCTGTTTTAGAAATCCCAAAGCTGTTGGAATTCCTTAGAATTGCAAGCCTTTGAGGAAATTGTGGCTCTCCTCATCTATGGGATGGTTTTGTTTCCCAATCCTGACCAACTCATAGATGTGAGTGCCGTCAAAATCTACATGTCACGCAATCCGGTGCCTACATTACTTGGAGATATCCTACACTATTTTCACACTCGCACAATGAGGAAAAGAGGTGTCCTTATGTGTTGCACTCCTCTCCTTGAAAGATAGTTTATTTCTCATCTTCCCCAATCAGTCTTAAAGAATGAGCAAGGTTCAAGGTGGCCACAAAGGTTAATGACGCTCAAACATTCAGATATTCATTGGTGTTCCCGATCCAAAGATAATGTTATCATCGTTGACCATTGTGGGGAATTCCCTAATGTCCCTCTACTTGGAATTAGGGGAGGCATCACCTATAACCCATGCTTAGCTCTAAGACAGTTTGGTTATGCCCGAAGGGATGGCCCGCACAAGATGCTGATTCAAGGTTTGCTATTCGACTACGACAATGACGGTCAAGGTCTTCGCTAGAGATTCATCTGAGCTTGGAGGATGCTAAACAAGGTGGATAGCAAGACTTTGGGACACAAGAATTCCATCCCTCTTGAGCCTTACCTCAAGTGGGTATGAACCCGCGCTCAAAGTCTTATGATGCCTTATCCTTCCATTCTCCCGGTGATCATTGAGCCTGTTAAGGAGGGAGATGTTCCATACACTATCCTACATCCTGACATGCCCACATCTCTTGAAGACCTACAAAGGGATTGGATACAACTCAAAGGAGAGCGAGATACTTTCGAAGCCCAATTCTACGCAAGCGAGAAGATGGTTTTGGAACTCACGAGGCTACTTCATGAGGAGCAGACTCTAAATGCCTACATTGCACCAAAGAGGATGCACACTACTTTTTTATCTTAGAGTGTTGTATTATTTTTCCCAAGGGTTATTGATGTACTCAAACTCTATCTTATTAATATAACGTGTGTTTCTTTTTGTTTAAAACGAACTTGAATCTTTGAAATCCTTGAAAACATTGCATATGCACATATCATTCATCATAACATAAACAGGTCTTTTGCAACAAGTTTCCTCATCTCTCTACTGTTTATTTCAATAAGATGGATCTCGAACAGACAGTCAAAGATCTCAAAGCTCAGAACACGTAATTTTAATAGTTACTCATGACCCTAGCCAAGGGGCAAGAGGAGTTGAAGACTCTGCTGGCTGGGGAAAGAAAAAAGAAAACAAAAAAGGTCACTGGGGTTTTAAACATGGGGAGAAGGTTCCAAGGGCAGACTAGAAGAACCTTGAATTTTGCAACAATGTCCGGTGAAGGAGAGGGGAAAGGAAAGGCAACAGCGGTTCTGTCAGAATCTGAAGAGGAGGGAGAAGAGGAAGACTACTCTGAGGAACAATATCCTCCAGCTGATGATAAGTACATACATCTTGAAGAGCGTTTGAGCGCTATGGAAATACAAAAGGTGCCAGGTCTAGACTTTGAAGAATTAAGGCTAGTGTCAGGGATCGTGATTCCTCCGAAATTCAAAGTGCCATTGTTTGAAAAATATGATGGGATGTCATGTCCTAAGATGCATCTCCGATCTTATGTGAGAAATATCCAGCTGCACTCTGCCGATAAAGACTTGTGGGTGCATTTTTTCTAAGATAGCCTATCTGGAACACAACTCAATAGGTTTTACCAATTGGAAAGGGTCAAAATCCACAACTGGGAAGACCTTGCGGCAGCTTTCTATAAGCAATATCAATATAATGCTGATTTGGCGTCTACCTGTACTCAACTTCAGAGTATTGCCATGGCTTCCAATGAGGGTTTCAAGGATTTTGCGCAGAAATGGAGAGATCTAGCTGGGAGAGTTCAACCCCCTCTGTATGAAAGGGAGTTGGTGTACATGTTCTTAGGCACTCTATCGGGCCCTTTCTTCAACCATTTAATTGGAAGCTCATCTGCAGGATTTACTGAATTAATACTGACCGGAGAGAGGGTGGAAGCTGGTATAAAAAGTGGAAAGATTCAGAAGGATTCATCTGCCTCTACAGCTGTGAGGGAGCCCTTCATTGGGAAGAAGGAGGTATATGATGTATATCCATAAAGGAATCAAGGGAGAGCTGAACGCCGACCAATGATAGGGGTTGTTATAATCCCAAAGCCTACGTCTGATCAACCAAGAGGTAACCAATCGAGGGTGGAAAAGCCAGTCCGATAATTCACCATAATTAATATGACTCTAGCCCAGGTTTTACCGCACCTTCTGAAATCCAATTTGGAAACTTTAAAAGAAGCCCTAAAAAACCCAAACACAGCGTCCCCTCATTATCACCCAAATGCCCGCTGCGCATACCATTCCGAAAGTCCGGGTCATGATACTAACAATTGTTGGGCCTTGAAAAACGAAATTCAAGACCTTATAGAGGCAAAAGAGATTGAGTTTGATGCGCCCGAGAAGCCAAATGTCATTTCTACTCCTATGCCTAGACATGGTCACCACACCAATGTTGTTGAAGAAGATATGTTTGTTACCACAGTCGATGAACTCGTGACTCCACTCCCAATCATTAAGATAAACTTGTTGAAATCCGGTGTTTTCCCGGGTTGTAATGAAGACTGCCACCTCTGCTTATCCTCACCAATTGTTTGCCCTTTGTTGAAAACAGGCATTCAACGCTTGATAGACAACAAAGAGATTCTGTTTGAAAGTACTCCTGTTTCACCTGTTCCTGTTAAAGACGTCTCAATCATCATCATCTTCGCAAATTCTTCCAGGGTCCCCAAAAGACCCGTTAGAATTACATCGGTTCCAAAAGCTACTCCTCTTATAATCACAATGCCGGGGACGGTCCCGTATGAATTAGACAAAACTGTGCCGTGGAATTACGGTGGGGACATCTACTACCATGGCATCAAACAAGATGGGCTGGCCGCCGAAGAGACAAACTCTGAAGAAGAAGACTCTGACATTATTAATATTTCTGGAACCAGTAAGATTACCCGAAGCGGTAGAATCTTCTCTCTAGAAATTTCCCCACCCCCAAAGGTAGTTTTTGGACCCGTGGATGCTCCAAAGGTTATCCCTGCAAGTGCTCCTATTAACAAAGACGATACTGTTAGAACATAGTTTGATTCTACAACCCTCAGTTAGAGTTTTGATGATAACAAAATACAAGATTAAATAAATTGTAAGATTTATATAAGACATATATGCTACTTAAAATTATGTTATGTATTTACAGAAACTCTGATGGAATCAGCATCAGAAGATCAATATCAACATCAGCATCAGAAGATATGTCAGCATCAGAAGATCAAATAACATGTGCTATACGCTGAAGCCTGATGAACAGAATCTGCGCATAAAATACTCTGACTCT
The DNA here is from genome assembly GCA_948472305.1 of Vicia faba. Lineage (NCBI taxonomy): Eukaryota > Viridiplantae > Streptophyta > Magnoliopsida > Fabales > Fabaceae > Vicia > Vicia faba. The sequence goes on from OX451735.1 coordinate 945,269,968, forward strand.
CATCAAGATCCTTACCATGTCATCAACACTCAGAAGCGTCAGAATAAGCTAAAGCCAAGAACACTCTGATTATCATTAGCAGAACACTCTGAAGTGTCAATGTTACTATGCATTCAAGACAGATTAATTACCAACGGCTTTATTCCAAGACAAAGATCTTCTAAAAAAGGAAAGAACATTATTAGCATTGAAATGGATTTATGGACAACCAACGTATCTCTTCGTGGCTATTTAAACAAGACTATGTAAAAAAAAAGGCTAATCATCTCCACGCACGCATACGTAAACGAACTCATTCATACAATTGCTAAAGCATTCAACCACGTCTACTCAAAAGCATTAGCAGTCTAGTTTCATTCTAAGCTTAATATTGTGTATTATCACAGTTGTGATATATAGTTTTACTAGAAAACATCAAACACACTTTTGTTCATTTATCTGTAAGAGTATTTCCTTGAGATAAACCGGTTTGTGGTTAGACTCAAGAAGGCTTTAACAGTTGTTAAAGTAGTTGTTGTATTCAGTTGAATATAGTGGATTAAGACCTCGTTGGAGAGAGGCGAAATCACCTTGACGGGTGGACTGGAGTAGTTTGAGATCAAACGAACCAGGATAAAAATACTGTGTTGTCTGCATTTGATTTAAAGTTTTACAATTCAACCCCCCTTCTTGTGTTTTTCACATCTTCAGATACAACCCCTGCTGTCATTCCTACCAACACTCCTGCTGCTGAAACTCGAGGAAAAAGTATTCAAGTAGAGCCTGTCCGGACGAAGGCTCAATCCCTGACTATCCCTGAGACCTCCAAGAAAGAGATGGAGGAGATCTTGAGAATCATAAAGAGGAGCGACTACAACATAGTTGAACAGTTGGGGCAAACTCCCTCCAAAATATCCATACTGGCATTGTTGTTGTGTTCCGAAGCACATGCAAAAGCCCTGGTGAAGTTCCTAAAGACAGCCCATGTGCCTCAAGATACGTTTGCTGACCAATTTCAAGATTGTGTGGCCAGCTTGACGGTGGAAAACGGCCTAGGCTTCTCAGATGCTGATCTGACACCAAGGGGAAGAAAGCACAACAAGGCATTGCATGTCTCTGTGGAATGTAGAGGCACAACTCTGGCCCATGTCTTGGTGGACACTGGCTCATCTTTGAATGTTTTACCGAAGAAAGCTCTCGACAGACTGGATTGTGAAAGACTGACGTTGAAACCCAGTACCATAGTCGTAAGGGAATTTGATGGCTCAAAGAGGATGGTCCATGGGGAGGTGGATATCCCCATAAAGGTTGGAACTCAAACTTTTAACTCAACCTTCTATGTAATTGACATCCGCCCCTCTTACTCCTGTCTGCTAGGACGGCCGTGGATCCATAATGCAGGCGCTGTCACCTCTACACTGCACCAGATGTTGAAATATCCAGTCCAGGGAAATATTATCATTATCCACGGAGAGGAAGAATATATGATTAGCCACCTTAATTCCTTCAGGTATGTGGAATTGGACGGCGAGTTCATTGAAACTCCTATTCAACATTTCGAAGAGGTCCCCCAAGAGGTAGCAGTGGCCAAGACTGCGTCCCAGATTCCCAAGATCACAAGACCTCCACTCCGGATGTCATCTCTAAAAGACGCCAAGGAAGTAATAGAGGAGGGTGGATGCACCATCTGGGGGCAACTTCCAGATATTCCGTATAAATATGACAAGTTTGGTTTAGGGTTCACTTCAAGTGCTCAGAAGGTTGTACGCCGTGCCCGTGATGGAGGGCCCCCCTTGAAGATTAGCAACCGAGAGGTGAATGCGGTAGAAGACGGTGAAGAGGATTGCAGCTTGGAGGATTGTTTCTTTCCTACTGTCAACGGAGGACTTCGCAATTGGGAGGCCAGAGACTTTGTCCCAATAACTTTCATCCCTCAGTAATTTATATTTACATTTCTATTGGACTTGTAATATTCACAAACAATTAGCACATTTAAAACCTTGTGTCTTGCCCGAGACACAATGGTCCATTTGTAAGGGTTTTTTTTTTAATTTCATCTTCATATGACTTTCAATGAATCATGGACGTTTTTCACATACAAACTTTTGTGCTCATTGTTTTTCTTTTACATTTTATTTTTAAGGATGGTTATACCCTTACACACACCCACACTCACAAATGCAGGTACCCCTCCATTCCGGATCCCATGAGTAACGATACTGCTATGGCCTTTTGTGACTCTAAGGATCTAATCTACCAAGCCGAAGACGAAGGTGAGGAAGATGGTGAAGTACCAGGGGAACTGGCCAGACTGCTACAACAAGAGGAAAGAGCTATTCAGCCTCACGAGGAACCTGTGGATACAATCAACTTGGGTACCGAGGAGGATAAAAAAGAGGTCAAGGTGGGTGCCAATCTGGAGCCCAGTGTCAAGGAGCGTATGATTCAGCTGTTGCAGGATTATGTTGAGATCTTTTCTTGGTTATATGAAGATATGTCGGGACTTGATACGGACATCGTGGTACATCGCCTGCCAACAAGAGAAGATTGTCCGCCAGCAAAACAAAAAGCCAGCCGCATGAGGCCTGATATGTCAGAAAAGATCAAAGCGGAGGTCATGAAGTAATTCAATGCTAGATTCTTAGTTGTCACTTCCTATCCCCAATGGGTTGCCAACATTGTTCCCGTACCTAAAAAGACGGCAAAGTACGAATGTGCGTGGTCTATAGAGATTTGAATAGGGCAAGCCCTAAAGATGATTTTCCACTCCCCCACATTGATATCCTGGTTGACAATATGGCCCGGCATAAAGTGTTTTCCTTCATGGACGGATTCTCAGGTTATAACCAAATCAAAATGGCACCTGAGGACATGGAGAAAACTACATTTGTCACACAATGGGGCACATTCTGCTACAAGGTGATGCCATTCGGACTGAAGAATGCTGGGGAAACCTATCAACGCGCCATGGTAGCTTTATTTCACAACATGATACATCATGAAATAAAGGCCTACGTAGATGACATGATAGCCTGATCACAAACAGAAGAAGAGCACTTGGATCACTTGCAAAAGTTGTTTGAGAGACTAAGGAAGTACAAGCTAAGGTTGAATCCAAACAAGTGCACTTTCGGAGTACGGTCCGGTAAACTCTTAGGCTTTATCGTCAACAACAAAGGTATTGAGGTCGATCCAGCCAAGGTTAAAGCAATACAAGAAATGCCTGCTCCTCGTACTGAGAAGGAAGTCAGAGGATTCTTGGGACGCCTAAACTATATTTCCATATTCATTTCCCACCTAACGGCTATTTATGAGCCAATCTTCAAACTATTGAAGAAAGATCAAGTAGTTAGATGGAATGATGAATGCCTGGTTGCTTTTGACAAGATCAAAGAGTACTTATAAGAGCCTCCTGTTTTGATGCCACCGGTCGAGGGAAGACCACTGATCATATATCTGACTGTTTTAGAAAACTCAATGGGGTGTGTATGGGGGCAGCATGACGAATCTGGCCGAAAAGAGCATGCTATTTACTACCTGGGCAAAACGTTTACCGACTGTGAAACCAGATATTCACTGCTCGAGAAAACTTGTTGCGCTCTGGCATGGGCTGCTTGCCGGCTAAGACAGTATATGCTGACTCATACTACCTTGTTGATATCTAAGATGGATCCGATAAAATACATCTTCGAGAAGCCTGCTCTGTCTAGGAGGATAGCTAGATGGCAGATGATTCTAACAGAATATGACATACAATACACTACCCAAAAAGCTATAAAGGGCAGTGTATTGGCTGATCACCTTGCTCACCAAGCTGTTGAAGACTATCAGTTTATGAAGTTTGAATTCCCGAATGAAGACATCATGACATTAGACAACTGTGAAGAAATCAGGCCATATGACGGACCTAAACAAGGATCCCGATGGACCCTGTTCTTTGATGTGGAGTCCAATGCACTTGGTAATGGTATCGGCGCTGTACTCATATCTCCGGAAGGGTGTCATACTCCTTTTACTGCCAGACTTTGCTTCAATTGTAAAAACAACATGACGGAGTACGAAGCGTGCATCTTTGGTCTCAGAGCTGCCATAGACTTGGGAATCAAATCTTTAGATGTGTTTGGAGATTCATCTTTGGTTATCAGTCAGATCAAAGGGGAATGAGACACTAAGCACCCAACCCTTATCCCTTACAAAGAACATGTTTTGACATTGCTACCACATTTTGAGAAGATTACCTTCGAACATTTCCCGCGAGAAGAAAATCAGCTAGCAGACGCTCTAGCCACAATGTCATCTATGTTTAAACTTAATTGGGATAACGAAGCTCCCCAAATCGCCATCGAACGAATGGATGAACTAGCGCATTGTCACGAGATTAATACTGAAGAGGTAGTGGACCAGCCTTGGTTTCATGAGGTCAAGAGGTATCTTGAGTCTCAAGAATATCCAGAAGGAGCTTCAATCAATGATAAGAAGTTCTTAAGAAGATTCTCTGCTAAGTTCTTCCTTAGTAATGGCATCTTGTACAAACGCAATCATGACTCCATTTTGCTTCGGTGCGTGGATAAGGTTGAAGCTGAAAAGATCATGGATGAATTACATGATAGTACTTTTGGCACCCACTCTAGTGGGCATACGATGGCAAAGAAAATCCTACGGGCAGGCTATTATTGGTCTACTATGGAAGCAGATTGCTATAAACACTCTCGGACTTGTCATAAGTTTCAAATTTATGCTGAAAAGGTGCACGTACCCCTAGTTCCTTTGAATGTATTGACAACTCCTTGGCCCTTCGCTATGTGGGGAATTGATATGATTGGAGAGATCAAGCCTACAGCCTCCAATGGACACCGTTTCATCCTAGTGGCCATTGACTATTTTACCAAGTGGGTTGAAGCAACCTCATTCGCCTCTGTTACAAAGAATGTTATGGCTCGCTTCATCAAGCAAAACCTTATTTGTCGGTACGGTATCCCAGAAAGGATCATCGCTGACAATGGTACAAATCTTAACAACACTATGATCACCGCCTTGTGCGAGCAATTCAAGATTCAGCATCACAATTCTTCCCCCTATCGACCAAAGATGAATGGTGTTGTTGAAGCTGCAAACAAAAACATTAAGAAGATCATACAAAAAATGACAGTCACGTACAAAGACTGGCATGAGATGCTACCATTCGCCCTCCACGGGTACCGTACCACGGCTCGCACATCAACCGGGGCAACACCTTATTCTTTGGTTTAAGGCATGGAGGTTGTCTTGCCTATTGAGGTTCAAATCCCCTCTCTAAGAATTATGAAGGATGCAGGTTTGAATGAAGACGATTGGATCCAGACTCGACTTGATCAACTGAACTTAATTGATGAAAAGAGGCTTACTGTTGTTTGTCATGGTCAAATGTATCAAAAACGGATGATCAAGGCTTTCAACAAGAAAGTCAGACGCCAAGTATATCAAGTTTAAGATCTAGTGATCAAACGTATCATTTTGCCACAAAGTGATCCCAGGGGAAAATGGACTCCTACCTATGAAGGACCATTTGTAATCAAGAACATATTCTCCGGTGGGGCAATGATCTTGACCACCATGGATGGCGACGACTTGCCACACCCTGCAAACGCGAACATAGTCAAAAGATACTACGCATAAGAGACCTGCTAGGTTGACATACCTAGGAAAAACAAGGGCATCCCGGCGAACCGAAAAGGTTCAGGCAAAATTTATAGATAAAATAAAGAAAAATTTGTACACCCGACAAGTTGAAAACCCGAAAGGGCGACTTGGGCAAAAAAGGGTTTCCCGGTGGACTGAAAACCCGAAAGGGCGGTCCAGGAAAAAGTTAGGGAATTAAAGAGTATGGCTATGTCCATTCAGATCACTTAACGGACAACCTTTGACTTCCATTGACAAACTCGGAGTTTCTGATTAATTCAATCATCTTCGGAGGAAGCAACAAATAGACAAAATATTTGGAGATATGAAGGCTATAGCAGAATGGGAACCCCATGGGATTATTACAGATAGTTATCTTTCTTTGTATAAATTCTTCTTGTTTTATGGCACCATTCTCTTACTAGAATTTTTGTCTCCTTTGTACAAAATACTTATTCAAAGTCAATATAAAGATCCCCCTTTAAAAGCGCAAAAAACTATCTGCCTTTTCTTTACGATTGTTTTTTGTTTGCAAAAACGTTCAATGATTCATTGATGAACATATGCATTTGAACATAATTACTGTTTACAAATCAACAAAATGAGAAAGACAATTACTGATAGGTTGAAAGAATAGGGAAATGTCTCTAGGCTATTACCCAAGAAATCCCCACAGTAAGTCATTTAAATCCCCAGCGGAACAAATTTCAGATTAGTAATCCCCAGTAGAAATCGTCAAAATTCTCAGGATTCCCCAGACAGATCTTACAAGTAGTACATTGCATTTCCCTCACAACAAAATTTACTTCCCTTAACAAGAGTTTGTCAGTACTTCAACTTCAAAACATGAAGATTCAACATATCCTCTGCATCATTCAAGGATTTATTTTCCACAATCGAACAGCAATACAGCAAATCAGCTTACATGCGCATGCATTGCATCCACATGTCATAAACATTGATAAAGCAACTACATTGTATCATACATTTCATGCAACATAAATTTGTGTTTCAAGCTAACATTTTTCCCTTTTCAGGATAAGATTAATAGCTACCATTAACAATATGCAATCAGGATACAGTCCAAATACACTCTAGACACGGATGCCATTCTGATACAGTCCAAATACACTCTAGACACAGATGCCATTCTGATACTCATTCAGATTTCAAGTTCAGATACAGTTCAGATATGCTCCAGACACGGATGCCATTCTGATACTCATTCAGATTTCAAGTTCAGATACGCTCCAGATGTAGATTCCATTCTGATACTCATTCAGATACAACCTTTCAGATACAGTTCAGATACGCTCCAGACACGGATGCCATTTTGATACTCATTCAGATTCAACATTCGGATACAGTACAAATACGCTCCAGACACAGATTCTATTATGATACTCATTCAGATTTCAAGTTCAGATATAGTTCAGATACGCTCCAGACACGGATTCCATTCTGATACTCATTTAGATACGACCTTTCAGATACAGTTTAGATACGCTCGAGACACGGACGCCATTCTGATACTCATTCTTTCAGCTTACAACTTACAATTCAACAAAACATTTTTGGATGGAATCTACAAGCCCATCTCCAACAAGATTCTATCACTTCTCCAAATGGAATCTTTAAGCCCATTCCCTATATTACACATCGTCGAGTGCAAATTTCTGGGCACTTTAGTGTCCAATCATCTTCCACCTTTGAGTCACGAATGGCAAAATTCGCCAATCTAACTCTTCAGGCTTAAGAAGATTGAACAGGGGAAGCTATTGTACCCCAAAATTTTCCCTCTCATTTATCAAGATTTTCTCACAAGATCTCTTTTACTCAAGACAAAATTAGGGTTTTGATCAGCTCGAGACATCTCATCTTACACTGATGACCCAAAATTAGGATTTGAGTTTGCACAAGGATTTTCGGACTATCAATACCTCACATGACTTTCAAGGATCATTATGGACCCCTAAGATTACTCAAGACAAATTTCAAGCCTTGGATCATATTTTTGATCAGTTAATTGGACAGTTGACCAAAAAATCAACAGTATTGGGGAAAAAGTCAACCATAGCCAACTTGCAGTCAAACTTCATAATTTTTTATCCACATCAATATTCTAGACTCATATGTATCATTTGATCAAGTTTGAACCACAATTCCTTAAGAAATTTGATCAAATCATCAAAAGGGCCAAATGGTCAAATTTAGGGTTTTGATTGGGAAAGGGCAATTTCTGATTTTTGACCTAGAAAATGACCAATTGATTTGAAACATGATTTCAAGGGTTCAATTGCATCATATTTACCTAATTACATGGTTCAAAACATTGCAAACCCATTGGATAGACAAATGAAATTTGCAGTCAACTAATCAAAAGTCAACTATATACTGAAAAGTCAAACTTTGACTTTTTGGTCAAAATCAAATACCAAGGATCACAATTCATCAAAACATGTCAAAATGTGAAACTTGTTCATCAAGAAATCAAAGATTGAAAATTTGGTTTTAAAATATGAAATTTTCTTAACTTAGAAATTTTTTTAAGTATAGAAAATTTCTTTTTTTTTCTCAACTTTAAGCCAAATTTCCACCATGTTACAAGATGATTCAAAGAAAGTTCCCAACATGAAAGTTGTGGACCTCCATAAAATCTAAAAAATTTCTTCACACATTTTTCCCTAAAAATGCTTGGATCTCAATATATAATTTTGTGAATACATGCCCATGAACTAAAATAACTTAGTGAAATTTTGCCCTAATTTAGGCAAGTTTTTGACCCAACTTCATGGTAATTTTTCACCTAGTTCCAAGATGAATCTTGAAATTAATTTCAAATATGAGTTATAGAGCACAATGCAAGATTTACAAAATTTCTAAGAACTCCTTGAGATCATTTTTGAGTAGGAAGAATCGAAGAGATGAAGTTGGCAATTTCTCACTTTGAATTCAAGCCATTTCATGAAGAACAAAACTCCAATTTGAACCTATGCTGCCTAATCCCTTCTTTATAGGCCTAAAAATTGTTTCTCACTTCATAATTTAATGCTTACTCAGTTGACAAAGCCTTAATCCAAGCACAAGGGTCCTTGTCCAAGCTTTAATTCCATAAATGGCACAAAGTTGCCATTGCCATTTTGGAAAAGCTTAACTTTTGCAACTTTTCAATTCTTGAGTGTTGTACCCCAAAATTTGCCCTCTCATTTTATCAAGATCCCCCCCTCCTTAAGATTCTTTTGGACTCCAGCCGGGATTAGGGTTTGCTCTGCTCAAGACATCTCCTTGCACTGTTGACCTGAAATTAGGGTTTGAGTTTGCACAGGGATTTTTGGACTTTCAATACTCAATATGACTTTCATACTTCATGTTGGACTATAAGATTTACCTTACTAAGTTTCAAGCTTTGAATCAAATTTTTGCCCGGTCAAATGGACAATTGACCTAAAAATCAACTATATTGGGGAAAAAGTCAACTATGGCCAATTTACAGTCAAACCTCATAATTTTTGATCCTCAACAACATTTTATACTCATATGAACCATTTGATCAAGTTTGGACCACAAGAAATTTGATCAGATATTCAAAAGGGCAAAATGGTCATTTTTAGGGTTTTGACTGCAGAATGGATATTTCTGATTTTTAACCTAGCCAATGGAAAATTGGGTTCAATCATGGATTCAAGGACTCAATGGCATCATCTTGACCTAATCACAAGGCTCAAAAGATCTCAAAAGCATTGGATTGACAAATGAATTTTCCAGTCAACTGACCTAAAAATCAACTGTACACTGAAAAGTCAAATTCTGACTTTTTGGTTAAAATCAAGTGACAAGGGTCATTTTTCATCAAGATGTGTCAAAAACATGAAACTTGTTCACCAAGAAACCTAATTTTGAAAATTAGGGTTTTTCTCGCATTTCTCAGAAGAAATTGAGTTTTCAGAAATTCAATTGATTTTCACATGTTTTCATGCTCTCTTAAAATTTACTGAAAAGGCGGTGTTTGTTTGATTCAAGTTAACCAGATAATTTGCGTCTCTTAAAAAACATTCGCTTGTTTATGGAATAAACATTTGTTTGTTTATGAAATACACAGTGCGTATTTTTGATTGGATTACAATAGCAAGATTACAGAGTTATTGGATTACTTGGAGTTTAAGTTATCTGGATTGGAATTATTGGAATGCCGCTTCAGTTATTTTAATCAGGAATCTTAAAGAATCAGTGAAGACACAAAGAGAGAATTACAAGTTACTAACAGTAATGAATTTTATTGAACATCAGATTATCTCATAAAGACTTTTTCATTTATTTCAAAGAAATTGTTACAATACAATTTATTATTTAAATGCTTTAAGTTTTACAACTTATTGTATTTGAAAAAATAAATTAGTACAATTGTTTGAGTATTTCTCTCTAAATTACAAAGGAAAAAATCTAAGCCTAAGGATGACTAAGCTTCCATTGCTCCCATGCTCATCAAAGAATCTCTTGTTTCCTCTGCTTTGCCACCATCCAGTTTGCGCTCACATGAAAAACAAAAGACAGAAAATTGATCAGTACAGTTAATTGGACATGAGTAAGAATTTTCAAAAAAAAAAGAAACAATGTGTTCATCATTAAAGTTTGCCGTTTGGAATCAGAGGGATATTTTCAATTCATCACGTTTTTATTTTTCTCTTTGCAAATCGCAAGAAGATTACTCTTGTTGGTTCACAAAAAGAAAAAGAAAAATGCAAGCTGTCCAAATAAAAAGAATGCAAAGCAAATTTATCCAAATGCAAACAAGGCGCCAAACTGAATGCAACAAGGCCAAACAATGCATCAAGTTATCTAGGCAAACTAAAAAAAACAAAGTGCAATGCAGTAACTAGACAGCAGCAGGCGCGCAAATTGCCCAAGGCAAACTAAGCAAAGCATTACAAACTAAACAAGACAAGTACAGTGCAGCAAACTAGACAGTAGCATAGCAGAAAAAAGTACAGCATCATGATAAACCAAAACAACAAGCAAGGGGGCTTGTTTCAAAACCTTTTCATCACTTTCCAAAATTTGGGCAAACTTTTCAGAAAAATAGAGAAAAAGCAATTTGCTTTTATCATTGAGAGAGGAGAGAGAGAAAAGATATCACCTATTTTGTTGGAACTGCACAAAAGGTACAACTTGGCCATCCTGCCCACAAAACTGTCACAAGTTACATAAAGTAAGTTGTAAAATAAAAGCAACTAGGATATAACACCATCAAACTTTAAGAAGAAGGGAGAGCATTTTTCAAACAAAAACCTGTTATCAAACCAAGAACAGCCAAACCTGTAACTCAGTTCCCAAATACCAAACTGAAAAACCATAAGAAATCACAAAAGAACATTTTCAAACTGTGAAACCTGTTAAACCATAACCAATAACAACAATAACAAAACCTGCAGAACCATGTTCAAATAGGGCATAACCAAGAAAAATAGTTTCCAAATCCTATAACTCAGCTCAAACAACCCAACTTGTTAACAAAAATCAGAAAACCAAAACTGTTAACAAATTCAAAAACAGTTTCCAGACCTGCAAACTTTCAAAACATCCTCCAACATATCAAAAGCTTGCAAACTGTCAACAAAAACATTCAAAACAAAGATTCAAGCTTGTAACTCAAAGTCCAACATACTCAAACTGTCAAATATCCCCAAACTGCAAAAGCAGTTTTCAAACTCACAAAAACATCCAAACCTGTATCTCAGTCCCAAACACCAACAAAATCTTGTAAACTGTCAAAAGCATTCAAAAGCTGTATCTCATTTCAACAACAAAAACATAACAATTTCCAAACATTCAAACTGTAACCAAAACAAAGTCAGAAGGGAAACACCATCATCATTCAAGTTCAAGAGAGAGGAAAGAAATAACAAAGTCAGAAGGATAACACCATTATCGTTCAAGTTCAAGAGAGAGGAAAGAAATCACAAAGTCAGAAGTATAACACCATCATCATTCAAGTTCAAGGGATAGAAAAGTCACCGGAAAAACTCACGCCATCATTTCATCCCTCCCCATTTTCGGCCTCCAAGGAGCACCATCAGCTCAAATCTCGCATTCCTCTCCATTTTCCAGAAAAATTCCAAAGGTATGTTTCTCCTGAAACCCTTTCCTGCATCTCAATGAACATCAAACTTGATTAACATAAAAGAAACATGAACAAGATTAACAAAAAACAGAAATTGTTCAAGATTCAAATCCAACAGAACATCACCTTCTTTTTTCATGAGAGATTATTTGAGCGTGGTTAGGAAGAGAATGAGGGATGCTCCGGTGACGGGAATTGGGAAGAGGAGATCAGAATGAGAGTCAATGTTCCAAACCCCTTTTGATAAATCCATTTCAGAACTTAGGGATTCCCTGAAAAAAGTGTAAATCAGATTAAAATCAAAAGCCCAAAAGGAGTGTTTTGCTCGTGAATTAGGAAGAGGGATAGGGACAGAGTGAGAAAGATGAATGAGTGAGAAATAGATGAAGGGAGAATGAAGGAGACAATGGCGCCGTTCTAACGAACCACAAACCCTAATTTCCTTGTCCACCCTAATCAGAAATTAGATAACAAAATGCATTGGGCCTGTTTAAGTTTCAAACCTGAAGCCCATACATTTACTAATCATCCACCCCCTTTTGAGCTTTTTGTTTCAACAAGATAATAATCTTTTTTTTGGGCCTAGCACCCTCCAAATTCTTTAAAGCTCATTTTCTTCTTTTTTTGAATTTGTTGTTATTTGTTTTGAAAATTACTAATATTATTTTTTGTACATTTTTTTTTGTCTTAAGAATCAATTTTCATTATTTTCTTTTTTATAACTTTTTATTAATTTATAACATTTAATAAAAACACCAAAAAAATCAAGATTTTGTTTAATTAATTTTCTTTCTTTAAACTTTTCCTTTTAAAATTAATAAAAATACATAAAGGAATAATAATAACAAAATTTTAATCTTTCTTTTTAGAATAGATTTTATTTATCTCTTTTCAAGTAAATACATACATTTCATACTTTATTGATTTTATTTCCGTAAATTGTCTTAGCTTTATATTGAATCGCACAACAATTCGATTTGGTTGTAATATTTGGACATTGCTATTTTTATGTGATTCATCCCTGTTAAGAGTCCCACATTGGACAATATATGGCCTGAACATGTGTTTATAAGTGGGGGCAATCCTCACCCTACAAGCCGGTTTTGTAGGGTTGAATTAGGCCCAACCACATCTTAATATGGTATCAGAGCCTCGTCTAAGATCCAGTGGACCATCCACCATTTATTTCCACGCTCCAGTTGTCTAGTCCTGGACGTGAGGGGGTGTGTTAAGAGTCCCACATCGGACAATATATGGCCTGAACATGTGTTTATAAGTGGGGGCAATCCTCACCCTACAAGCCGGTTTTGTAGGGTTGAATTAGGCCCAACCACATCTTAATAATCCCCATTTGTAATAATTGTACCCCCATTCCCGGATACTTTTGTAATAGCTTAGACTTTTAATTCCCGCAATTTATTGCTTTCTATATACTGTGTAGTAATTAGGCATGTATGGCAAGATTCAAAAATCAATCACTAGATGACCTAATCCAAGAATAAGTAACTTGAAATCAACACACATCTCACACGCGCACCTCTAGGGTAACGTCGCTTGTTGCCTCGGAAGTACAATCATGTCCCTCGAATATGAGACACTCTAGCAAATGACCCTTCGATAAACAAAGATCGTAGTCCCTCGATGACCCTCGATGTTGCCTTCGATAAAACAATCTCTCCCCTTACAAAATTGCTAGAGCGTCTCACAAGTTGCCTTCAATGATTGTAAAATTGACCCGCGCCTGTCCCTTTACATCTGTTAAGAGTCCCACATCGGACAATATATGGCCTGAACATGTGTTTATAAGTGGGGGCAATCCTCACCCTACAAGCCGGTTTTGTAGGGTTTAATTAGGCCCAACCACATCTTAATATATGGTATCAGAGCCTCGTTTAAGATCCAGTGGGCCATCCACCATTTATTTCCACGCTCCAGTTGTCTAGTCCTGGGCGTGAGGGGGTGTGTTAAGAGTCCCACATCGGACAATATATGGCCTGAACATGTGTTTATAAGTGGGGGCAATCCTCACCCTACAAGCCGGTTTTGTAGGGTTGAATTAGGCCCAACCACATCTTAATAACATCCAATGATGGGGCTTCTTACCAAATCGATGGTAAGATAGCACCATTAAAAGGAATAAGAAAAGAAAAACTTAAGACCTTTCGAGTAGATAGATTCGCTCTTGGTTACTCTCTTGCTCACGACAAAAACTTTCACACATCACAACACAATTTCAAAACATTTTCCCAAAGCAAACTTTCAAACATTGAAACATTTTTCAAAAAACAAACACCTTTGTATACATTCAAAACAAGAATTATTACAAAGGTTGCCACAACGATGGCCTCTTTTCAAAATATTTTCAAAACCACACACAAAAGCACCATTTCAAATAATTGAAAAAGCAAAGCAAGTGATCTAAAACAAGTAACTAAGAGCCCATGGATAACCATGGATAAAAAGGGTGCTAGCACCTTCCCTTTTCATAATCTACCCCCCGAACCCGAGAAAATTCTCGAAAGGTGTTTCCTGTGCATTTTTACCTTACCTTTTGGATAAAAGAAAAGTCGGTGGCGACTCTTGCTAACCGCACAAGTGCGAACGAAACACAAAACCTCAAGTCAGTTCTCCCACCGCATCACAGAACTAGAGACTCTGCTGGGGAGATTTATAAAAGTGGGGTTAACTTAGGGTTTTAGATCACCTTTACTTGCTTATCTTGTTTGAATTATATGCTTTACATTTTTGGTTCCTTGTTTGGGTTTGTTTTAAATCCTACACCCGGATTTGGGGACACCTTTTAGGTAAGTAGCAATAGATTGTGAGGGAACTGTGTGGGGTATACCGACATGGTTAAAGCAGTAGCTACGTTGATGTGGAACTTTGATTGGTATCGGTAACCCTTGAGTTGAATCAAGGAGAGTACGGGGCCTCCGCGTGGTGTCGTGAAGCATCAACTGACCTTAGAACCTTACTTGACCAACTTGGCCATTAGGACGTAGTGAGATGACCGGTTTCGGTGTAGAGCTTAAAATTGGTTGATACTCGATACTACACTCATTGAGGGTTGTTTCCTTGGAATATTTTGGTCTCCTGTAAGGGGCTAAATTGAAACAATGAACAAGGAAACCATCCAGTGATATTGACCTCCTTAGAACCCGATTACTATTTCTAGGACAGGTTGAGCCAACTAGACTTCAAGAGGGTACTTACCTACAAACTCCATGCAAGCCTAAACCTAAGGACTTGTCTGCTTTATGTGAATATGATTATTTGTATATAAACTTGCTTACTTCGCATATTTGTACATAACATCATAACATCATACCATAGCATTTTCAATAACCATTTCAAGGATCTCGAGGGTCTTTGATGCAGGGTCACGTTGAACCATACATCTACCAAAGGGCAAGAGGATTCATTTTCCTCTAAACAAACACCGTCAAAGATCAAGTATAACAACTTGAGTCAAAGGCTATGACCCACTCGACATGGTGAGCTTGATTCTCGTGGAAAGGCGTCCACCAATACAAAGCTCTCCAGTCCAAGATGTTGAAAGATGTTCAATTTCTAACATTATTTTTTATGTTTACCCCGCGAGATCCTTGAAAACATGCATCCACGTATCATGCATCGTATCATGACAGGTTTCCTCCTTTCAGGTCTCCTTATCTTCCTATTGTTTATTTCAATAGAGATGGCTCTAGAGAAGACTATCAAAGACATCCAGGCTCAAAACGCTCAACTTCAAGAGATGTTCTTGAACCTATCCAAAGTGCAGGAAGAACTGAAATCTCTCCTCACTAGGGGCATGGTCATAGGGAATCCGGGGGGCATCAGGAATAATTAGTTGGAAGGG
Organism: Vicia faba; assembly: GCA_948472305.1. Lineage (NCBI taxonomy): Eukaryota > Viridiplantae > Streptophyta > Magnoliopsida > Fabales > Fabaceae > Vicia > Vicia faba. The sequence continues at coordinate 945,285,582 of OX451735.1, forward strand.
CTACAGATTGAGATGGCAACAATGAAAATCCAGATGATGGGACAACTGGTGGGCCAGATGGCTCTCATCCAAAACTTGGCACAAGGACAAGAGGAGCTAAAGGTCCTCATCAACAAGCTTCATCTAGGCGAACGTAACCAAATGGGGAAAATAACTAAGGTTGAAGATCAAGTCATCATTCAGCCTCCCTTGAGACAAGAAGTTGAGGGAAAGCTTCCCCAGTCACAAGCCCAACAGCAACCTCACCAGCGTCAACAGGGTAATCGACGTAAGAAGAATACATCTGAAAAGTGCTTCACTGAGATTAACATGTCATTATCCCAAGTGTTGCAACTCTTGTTGGAAGTCAAACTGATTGTATTAAGGGACCCCCTCGGTGTCCCAACACAGCCTCTCCAGGGTACAATCCAAATGCAAGATGTGCGTATCACTCCAACAGTCCTGGACATGACACCGATAGCTGTTGGGCATTGAGAAACAGAATTCAAGATCTGATTAAAGAAACAACGATGGATTTCACACAATATTTCCAGATGAAAATCTTCCGCTAAGGGTTCTCCACCTGAAATAACAAGTTCGAACTAAGAGGCTTCTGTTCATTTTGAATTTCCAATTGTAATTTATTTGTTATTCAAACAATTATCTATTAATGTCAAACTCTGTTTCATTAAATGCATTGCATATGTTTGTCTTGAATTCATCTTTTCGTTTTCACTATTTTTAAACTATGCTTTTATTCTACTTATGACACAAACCTTTAGAGGGAGGATGACGAAAACAATGCCATAATCTCATACAGTATGCTTTTGGACAGACCTTGCTGATGATGTACATGCGTTTCTTTCAAATCTTAAACACTGGAGTTATAAGGAAGATAATCCCTAGTCAACCCCTTTGAGCCAAAGAAGTAGAAGTTTTCTGTTTTAACACAAATTGAAACCTTTAATCAAAACCTGGGGCAGGGTAGTCTCTCAGTTAATTCAAAAGCATGTTAAAGTCGTAAAATCTCATCTTGTAATACAATGAATGACATCAAAAACATTCCTTTGGAATCAAAAGACAGTGATGGTTCCTTATCACATTGGCAGTCATTATCTTTCAAAAAGAAAAGCCCACTAAGTCGAAACCTACGAAGGAGATTTAAGAAAACTGGGGCATCCCGCTGATTGTAATCTCAAAAAACAGGAACAGTCAGGCAAAAATTAGGGATAATAAACCAAAAGAAAGAGGTCACTACAAATCCTCAACAAAAATAATGTTGCAAAAATGACGACCTTCCAACAAATTTAACTTGTGTGAACCATCACCAAAATGTCGTTCCAAACTCATTTGGAGTTCAAACGCACGATTAACTGAGTTTAGGACTAAAGAACATCACGAAGAGCGGGTGGGTACAAATATTACTTTGAGCCTTTATCCTTTGTTTCTTAAACCGTGAACCAGGCTACGTTACAACCCTTCAAAAGTAATAATTGAAGCATGGGTTAGTTTGAAAGCATACTGTTACAAAAAGGTATCCTGACTCCTGTAAGGCTTTGCTCTAAATCCTGAGTTGAATTTTTCGGCTAAAAAATGAATTTTCAAAATTTCAAGACAAGCATAAAATTTGCATTATTTGAATATCGTTGTTTGCATATGGCTATTTGTTTGACAGCGAAGAAATTCACACAGTGGATATCCGATGAACGAAAGCTCTCTCAGTGAACAAAATCACTTCAAGTGGGATGACACTTCCATTGCAAAAATCTCCTATCAACAGAGAGACATAACATGTCATTGTCCAGTACACCTGGGGAAGTCCAGTCAAGATTTCAAGAAATCTCTCAAAAAGCAGAGTAACCAGGGGCAAGCCTCTGTCCCCGTCGCTTGGGGCATTGAACGTCAATCACAACAAAGGGTTGCATATAGTCGAACATTTCCTGGCAAAGCCATAAACACTCGCTACTTGGGGCAGTGACAAATCTCTCTAAAATCCTTCTCATAAGAGGACTCCCAGCCAGAGTTTCAATCTTTGATGATCTCTTCCCAGCTAAGTCGACCTCAAGAATTCCTGAAAAAAATTTCCCAATGAAGTCGCCAGAATTTTCACCATCGGAAACAAAGAATTTAACTCTTTTCTCCCGCACCAATTCGGGATTTATTTTCCCCAGTGAGAGATCATCTTGAAAACATTGCACATCCGTACATCAAGACACCATAAAACGCAATCTCATTTATTTTGAGAACGTCATTGTTTGATATATGTCATGCAACTAACCTTTACCTTTCAGGAAAGATGCAATCAAATTCTCACGAAATTCAAGCTATGAAGCCTGGACCACGACCAGATAGTAGTTCATCCAACTTTCCTCTTCAACAGAGATGATTTCTCAACAGAATAACGGACGATCGAAGTTCCCAAAATTCAACAAAAGAGGATTCCTCAATAGAATAACGGACGACTGAAGTTCCCAAAATTCAACAGAGATGGTACCCTAGTAGAATAACGGACGACCGAAGCTCCTAAAATTCTATTTCTCTCAAGACAAAGATCAATATTTCCCAGCGGAGTCCTCCTCAAACAACGACACAGGAATCCATAGCGGAAACATTCTAAGAAAAGTTTAAAGACACATATGCTCTTCAACAGCAGTCCAGGATTTATTTTCCCCGACATCTGTTGAAGATTTTCCAAAACTTTCATCTGGCTCAGTTAAATCGATTCTAAGATTTTTCTGATTCTTATCCAGTCAAAGTGATTCAAAACCTTCTCTGGCTCAGTCAGATCGACACTAAGATCTCCCTGATTCCTATTCCAGTTGAAGATATTCCAGATTCTGCCGTTTTAGATAAATCTCTTAACGGTTTATTCTGATTCATTTCCACTTTTTGCTGTTTCAGATAAATATCTCAACGGGTTATTCTGATTTCCAGATTTTGCTGTTTCAGCTAAATCTCTCAATGGTTTATTCTGATTCACTTCCAGATTTTGCTATTTCAGATCCAGTTCAAACTTTCCAAATGGAATCTTTAAGCCCATTTCCATACACAATCAAATCAGCATGTCATTAGGATCCCCAGTGGAGATGAGACTACCAACTACCTATCCCCAACAAGTTATCTTAAAGCCTGGAAACCAACCAGATAACAATTAACTTTTATCCCCAACCTAGGATAACTCCTCAGTAGATTGGCATACACCCAAACTCCTGATATCCTTAACAGAATGAAGATTCTCATTCTTGAAACCCCAGTTGATTGGCATACACCCAAGCTCCTGACCCAAACTCCTGAATGAATATTCTCATTCTTGCTTCCCCAGTAGATTGGCATACACCCAAGCTCCTGACCTAAACGCTTGAATGAAGATTCTCATTCTTGCTTCCCTAGTAGATTGGCATGCACAAAACTCCTGATATCTCCAACAGAATGAAGATTCTCATTCTTAAAGTGGCATACGACCCAAACTCCCGAACTTTTTCCAAACAGGAATAAGCTTTTCCCTAGAGTCCTGAGCTTACTCTCCAGCAGTATAGCTATTCCCCACAGAGTTTTTTTTAACTCCCAAACAGAATGAAGATTATCATTCTTGATTCTCCAGTAAAGTTTCCAGATTCTTCATTACTCTCCAGCATGAATTTGTCAGAATCTTTTATCCCCTGCAGATCGAAGATTCTTATTCTTAACTCCTCAGCATGATGTCCCCAAGGATTCAAATTCTCCAGTAGATCAAGGTTTTCCTTTGTCTGATCCCCGGTAGAGATCGCCAGGGTTTTCCCTATTCCCCAGCCGAGTAAGGATTCCCATTGTGAAATCTCTAACCATAGTCATCAAAGTTCTCAGATTCCCCAAGCAGGTTTCTCAAACAACAGTTTGATATTACTCTCGCAACAGATTTTGTCATTACTCCAACTCCAAAGACTTAAAGGATCCTTGTATCCCCAGGAAAGCGGTCAAGGATTTATTTTCCCCGACAACAGTCAAATATTTTATTATCTCCAGCTATCAAGGATTTATTTTCCTCAACGATGTAGCTAATCAGCTTACATGCGCATACATTACATTCATATATCATAAACATTGATAAAACACATATATTGCATCATACATTTCATGCAACATAACTTTGTGTTTCAGCTAACCTTTTACCCTTTTCAGGATAAGATTAACAAGTTACCGATATACAATCAGAAAACAGCTTAAAGATGCTCCAGACACGGATGCTATTCTATTGCTTATTCAGATTCAAAGCTCGGAAAACAGCTTAGAGATGCTCCAGACACGGATGCTATTCTTTTGCTTATTCAGAAAACAACTTAGAGATGCTCCAGACACGAATGCTATTCTTTTGCTTATTCAGAAAACAGCTTAGAGATGCTCCAGACACGGATGCTATTCTATTTGCTTATTCAGAAAACAACTCAGAGATACTCCAGACACAAATGCTATTATGTCGCTTATTCAAATACAGATTCAGACACAGTCCAGATACGCTCCAGACACGGTAGCCATGTTGTTGTACCCCAAAATTTTCCCTCTCATTTCCTCAACATTTTCTCATCACAAAACCCTTGGAGCTCAAGATCCATAGAGTTTCCTCTGCTCAAGACTTCTCCTTGCACTGTTGACCCAAATTAGGGTTTGTGTTTGTATAAAGATGTTTTGACCTAAAAAGCCTAATATGACTTTCATGCTTCATGTTGGACTCCCAAGTTTATCCATACAAAGTTTCAAGTCTTGATTCCAAATTTTGCCCAGTCAATTGGACAGTTGACCTAGAAATCAACTATACTGGGGGAAAAGTCAACTGTGGCCAATTGACAGTCAAATCTCATGAAAATTGACCCACATCAACATTATGAACTCACATGGACCATTTGATCAAGTTTGGATTACAATTCCACAAGAAATTTGATCAGATCATCAAAAGGGTAAAATGGTCATTTTTAGGGTTTTGACTGCACCAAGGCAATTTTTGACTGTTTGACCTAGCCAATGGCAAACCAAGCTCACATATGGACTCAAGGGCCCCATGGAATTATCTTGACATGCTCAACAAGTTCAAAAGATCCCAAGTACACATGATTGACAATTGAATTTCCCAGTCAATTGATCAATTTTGACTGTATACTGAAAAGTCAAACTTTGACTTTTTGGTCAAAATCAAGGGTCAAGATTCATTTTTCATCAAAACATGCCAAATCATGAAACTTGTTCACCAAGAAATAAAAAAAATGCAAATTAGGGTTTGAAATGGAAATTTTTCATAACTTAGAATTTTTCTAAGTTATGGAAAACCCTAATTTTTTCCCAACTTTGCCTCACTTTCTCACCAAGATTCATTTGGATTCAAACAAAAGTCAAAACATGAAAGTTGTAGCTTGTTGCATAATCTACAACTTTGATTCACAAAGTTTTCTCAAATGATGCTTGTATCTCAAGTTACAATTTTTGGAATAAGGGTACTAAACCATTCTTAACTTAGTGAAATTTTAACCTATTTTGACAAGGTTTTCTACCTAACTTCAAGGCCATTTTCCATACACTTCCACTTGGAATTTCACTTTGCATTTCAAATATGGATTGTATTACACATTCCAAGCTTTCCAAAATGTCCAAGAACTTCTCAAACAACCCCATGGTTAGGGAGAATCGAATTTTGCAATATGGGAAAAACTCACTTTTGATTAGGCCAAGTTACATGTTCATAGCACTATGCACTTCAATCTCAGCTTGCACAACTTGATTCCAGGCCTTTTATCTAAATTACACTCATAAATTTAATGCATATTCTTTGTGCCAAGACCATGTTCTTTGTGTTCTAGCATTGCATAGTGGATTAATCCCAAAATAGATAAAGTACTTTATCCATTTTTGCAAAAGCAAGCTTTATGTCAAATTGAAAATCCAAGCAAGTACAGATACAATCTAATTGGCACAAGATTATGAGCATAACACACTGATCAAGGAGGAGTTTTACAGCATGATTAGGGGCCCTCTACATACCTAGATTACAACTTGGCTTTTGTTTGCTTAAGTGTGAAGAAAAGTGGCATATCATAACACAACTATTCTCTCAGCATTAGGAACCTTAAGCAAATATTGTAGACACATTCCAAACATCCTAACCAAGCTGAAGCACGACCCTAAGACCATCAACACCTCCCCATTGCCAGAATCACTCTCAAACTGCAAAAACAGGGCAAGGCCTGCAGTTTGAACACCATCTCTCATTCCTTGCATGTTCTCTTGACCAAAGCTCATCAAACACATTCCCTAGCATCAATACAAGCTAACCAAAACCTAAAACACGACCTGTAATTCCTCTAACCATTTTCACTTTTCTGATTTGCAGGTGAAGAGCTCTAGCACGATTCAAAAGGTTTCAAGACAAAGTAAAGCTTGGAATAGCATCCCTGGACATCAAGGAAGCTATACCAATCATCACTTTGCACTGAAAGTTTCTCCATTGCCAGATAGAACTTCAACTGAACAGGTGAGTTCATGGATTCGTATCTCTCTTATTAGGCATTGTTAGCTTTAGGTTTGTGAAGATAATATGTCACATTCATAGCCCTGAACATTCCCATGTAGTTAGATTTCATTTATGTTATGTGTGCTGCAAGAATTTTGAGTCTGAACATGGCAGAAAACTTAGGTCAGGATTTGAGAATGTCAAAATTCTCTCTCATTTCTGAGAGTTAGGATGAGTTTTTTATATATTTAGAATCGTGATTCAATGCTTAACATTTCTTATGTTGGAAGTTTGTGCAAAAGATCAAAGAATCCAGGTGTTTGAATTGGAAGAACAGGCGCGCATTTTTGTTCAGAGGTTGAAGAAGAAGTGATCCGGGCTGGGCTTGTTTTTGCATTTTCTTTTCACACACTCTTTACACTTTAACACCCCCTGAGCCCATTTGATTTATTTCAATGATTTTTTGACTTTTCTTTTTTCATTTTGACTCATTTATTTTTTCTAACAATATTAAAAATATAAAAATATTTTTTTACACCATTTTTGAATTTATAGGCATTTATTTGTTTAGTTTAAGTTATTTGTATATATATATATATATATATATATATATATATATATATATATATATATATATATATATATATATATATATATATATATATATATATATATATATATATATATATATATATATATATTATTTAGAATAAATAGGGAAAGTAATGCAAATATACTTTCTTTTCTGATTTTATTATATTTTTGCTTTTGAAAATATTTTATACAAAATATACTTTTATATATATATATATATATATATATATATATATATATATATATATATATATATATATATATATATATATATATATATATATATATATATATATATATATATATATATATATATATATATATATATATATATATATATATATATATATATATATATATATATATATATATATATATATATATATATATATATATATATATATATATATATATATATATATATATATATATATATATATATATATATATATATATTTATTAGTATATTTAGGGTAAAATACAAGAATACATATATTTTTATTTTTATTAATACTTGACATAAAAAATACTTTTTATAAATATATTTCATTTTATTTTATTTTTTGTACATAATAAATAAGTATTTGTGTAAATTAAATAATATATATATTACTTAATAAAATTAGGGTTTTACCCTTAAAATACAAAAACTCCAAAAATAATCCTTTTTTTATTTATTTAACATAAATAATACCCTTTTTATATACATATAAAAACCCTTTTTGCATTTTTGCATCTTTATTTTACTTTCCATTTAATTTATACAATCAATTACTTGTAAATATGCCAAAAAATGATGTAATAGCTGGGTTTAATTTCTTTGTCTAAATATCCCCCCCATTTGAACATTTGTACCCCCCTTCCCATATTGTGTTGTAATAGTGTAGTAATTTTACTTTTCGCACTTTAAACGCTTCCTAAATATACCATGCTAGAATTAGGGTTTGTATGCAAATAAAAAGAACAAAATAGCTTGACCTAATTTCAAGATAATCAAAGCATGAAAAATGAACAACACATATCCCACTTGCACCCCCTAGGGTATTCCACTTTGTTGCCTTCAAATAAATGGGCCATATTGCATGTTAGGTCTCTTTAGGCAAAACAAATAAATCAAATGATCATAGTCCCTCGATGACGCTTTCAAAATGTTGCCTAAACAAATGATCAAGTCCCTTAAAGAAAATTGCCCAAAGATACTTAGCACCATTGCAATTATGGTCTAAACGATGACCCGCGCTCGTCCCTTTCACATCCTAACATGAGATTGTCCACCAAATACAATGGTGGAACAAACTTGTTAAAAGGGTTAAAACATAGCAATAAACTTTGAGAAATTTAGGAGTAGATAAACTCTTAGTTACTTGAGTCAAAACTTGCAAAAACAAAACACTTGCCTATTTTCTAAAACCACAAAAACCACACCTCACAACACTTTCAAAACAACTTTCAAAAACAAATGAAAACCTTTTTCAAAAGACATACATTTTTGTATACATCCCCACATGGATCATTACAAAGGTTGCCACCACATTGGCTTCTTTTCAAAACATTTTCAAACCCACACACACAAGCACCATTTCAAACAATTGAAAACAAAAGGCAAGTGATCTAAGCAAGTAACTAAGAGCCCATGGATAACCATGGATAGAAAGGGTGCTAATACCTTCCCTTTCTATAATCTACTCCCCGAACCCAAGAAAACATCTCAAAGGTTTTTGCTGTGCTTTTTAAACCTTTCCTTAGGATAAAATAAAAAGTCGGTGGCGACTCTTGCTCAACCGAAACATTTGCGAAAACAAACGCAAAACCATAGTCAGTTCTCCCACCGTATCACACATGCTGTCACTTATTCTGACTTTTTCCCCAGCCCAGAGATGCTCCAGACACGGAAGTCATCTTGCTTTTCATTCAGGATCAAATACAGTTACAGCTTGGATACGCTCCAGATACGACAGCTATACCCTTGCTCTAACAGATTCGGTTACAGCTTGGATACGCTCCAGACACGGCAGCTATACCCTTGCTCTTACAGATTCAGATACAGTCCAGATACGCTCCAAACACGGTAGCCATGCTGATCACTCATGCTGATGTTCCCTAGCTTGGATACGCTCCAGATACAACATCTACACCCTTGCTCTTATAGATTCAGATACAGTCCAGATACGCTCCAAACACGGTAGCCATGCTGATCACTCATGTTGATGTTCCCTAGCTTGGATACGCTCCAGATACGGCAGCTATACCCTTGCTCTTACAGATTCACATACAATTCAACAAACATTCTTGGATGACATCTTTAAGCCCATCTCCAACAAGATTCTATCACATCTTCAAATGGCATCTTTAAGCCCATTCCCTCAACTACATTTTGACGAGTGCAAATTTACGGGCACTCTAGTGTCCAATCATCTTTTACCTTCGAGTCACGAACGGAAAACTCGCCAATCTAACTCTTCAGGTTCAAGAAGATTCAATAGGGGCAGCTGTTGTACCCCAAAATTTTCCATCTCATTTTATCAAGATTTCCCCCCCATAAGACTCTTTTGGACTCCAGCCGGGATTAGGGTTTGCTCTGCTCAAGACATCTCCTTGCACTGTTGACCTGAAATTAGGGTTTGAGTTTGCACATGTATTTTTGGACTTTCAATGCTCAATATGACTTTCATACTTCATGTTGGACTTATAAGATTTCCCTTACCAAGTTTCAAGCTTTGAATCAAATTTTTGCCCGATCAAATGGACAGTTGACCTAAAAATTAGTTGTATTGGGGAAAAAGTTAACTATGGCCAATTTACAGTCAAACCTCATAATTTTTTATCCACAACAACATTTTAGACTCATATGAACCATTTGATCAAGTTTGGACCACAAGAAATTTGATCAGATCTTCAAAAGGGCAAAATGGTCATTTTTAGGGTTTTGACTACAGAAGGGCAATTTCTAATTTTTAACCTAGCCAATGGCAAATTGGGTTCAATCATGGATTCAAGAACTCAATGGAATCATCTTGACCTAATCACAAGGTTCAAAAGATCTCAAAAGCATTGGATTGACAGATGAATTTTCCAGTCAACTGACCTAAAAATCAATTGTACACTTAAAAGTCAAATTCTGACTTTTTGGTCAAAATCAAGTGCCAAGGGTCATTTTTCATCAAGATGTGTCAAAAACATGAAACTTGTTCACCAAGAAACCTAATTTTGAAAATTAGGATTTTTCTCGCATTTCTCGGAAGAAATTGAGTTTTCAGAAATTCAATTGATTTTCACATGTTTTCATGCTCTCTCAAAATTTACTGAAAAGGAAGTGTTTGTTTGATTCAAGTTAACCAGATAATTTGCGTCTCTTAAAAAACATTCGCTTGTTTATGGAATAAACATTTGTTTGTTTATGAAATACACAGTGCGTATTTTTGATTGGATTACAGTTGCAATATTACAGAGTTATTGGATTACTTGGAGTTTAAGTTATCTGGATTGGAATTATTAGAATGCAGTTTCAGTTATTTTAATCAAGAATCTTAAAGAATCAGTGAAGACACAAAGAGAGAATTACAAGTTACTAACAGTAATGGATTTTATTGAACATCATATTATCTCATAAAGACTTTTTCATTTATTTCAAAGAAATTGTTACAATACAATTTATTATTTAAATGCTTTAAGTTTTACAACTTATTGTATTTGAAAAAATAAATTAGTACAATTGTTTGAGTATTTCTCTCTAAATTACAAAGGAAAAAATCTAAGCCTAAGGATGACTAAGCTTCCATTGCTCCCATGCTCGTCAAAGAATCTCTTGTTTCCTCTGCTTTGCCACCATCCAGTTTGCGCTCACATGAAAAACAAAAGACAGAAAATTGATCAGTACAGTTAATTGGACATGAGTAAGAATTTTCAAAAAAAAAAAAAGAAACAATGTGTTCATCATTAAAGTTTGCCGTTTGGAATCAGAAGGCTATTTTCAATTCATCACATTTTTATTTTTCTCTTTGCAAATCGCAGGAAGATTACTCTTCTTGGTTCACAAAAAGAAAAATAAAAATGCAAGTTGTCCAAATAAAAAGAATGCAAAGCAAATTTATCCAAATGCAAACAAGGCGCCAAACTGAATGCAACAAGGCCAAACAATGCAGCAAGTTGTCTAGGCAAACTAAACAAAATAAAGTGCAATGCAGTAACTAGACAGCAAAAGGCGCGCAAATTTCCCAAGGCAAACTAAGCAAAGCATTACAAACTAAACAAGACAAGTACAATGCAGCAAACTAGACAGTAGCATAGTAGAAAAAAGTACAACAGCATGATAAACCAAAACAACAAGCAAGGGGGCTTGTTTCAAAACCTTTTCATCACTTTCCAAAATTTGGGAAAACTTTTCAGAAAAACAGAGAAAAAGCAATTTGCTTTTATCATTGAGAGAGGAGAGAGAGAAAAGATATCACCTATTTTGTTGGAAACTTCACAAAAGGTACAACTTGGCCATCCTGCCCACAAAACTGTCACAAGATACATAAAGTAAGTTGTAAAACAAAAGCAACTAGGATATAACACCATCAAACTGTAAGAAGAAGGGAGAGCATTTTTTCAAACAAAAACATGTTATCAAACCAAGAATAGCCAAACCTGTAACTCAATTCCCAAATACCAAACTGAAAAACCATAAGAAATCACAACAGAACATTTTTCAAACTGTGAAACCTGTTAAACCATAACCAACAGCAACAATAACAAAACCTGCAGAACCATGTTCAAACAGGGCATAACCAAGAAAAACAGCTTCCAAATCCTGTAACTCAGCTCAAACAACCCAACTTGTTAACAAAAATCAGAAAACCAAAACTGTTAACAAAGTCAAAAACAGTTTCCAGACCTGCAAACTGTTAAAACATCCTCCAACAGATCAAAAGCTTGCAAACTGTCAACAAAAACATTCAAAAGAAAGATTCAAGCTTGTAACTCAAAGTCCAACATACTCAAACTGTCAAATATCCCCAAACTGCAAAAACAGTTTTCAAACTCACAAAAACATCCAAACCTGTATCTCAGTCCCAAACACCAACAAAAACTTGTAAACTGTCAAAAGCATTCAAAACCTATATCTCATTTCAACAACAAAAACATAACAATTTCCAAACATTCAAACTGTAACCAAAACAAAGTCAGAAGGGAAACACCATCATCATTCAAGTTCAAGAGAGAGGAAAGAAATAACAAAGTCAGAAGGATAACACCATCATCATTCAAGTTCAAGAGAGAGGAAAGAAATCACAAAGTCAGAAGTATAACACCATCATCATTCAAGTTCAAGGGATAGAAAAGTCACCGGAAAAACTCACGCCATCATTTCCTCCCTCCCCATTTCCGGCCTCCAAGGAGCACCATCAGCTCAAATCTCGCATTCCTCTCCATTTTCAAGAAAAATTCCAAAAGTATGTTTCTCCTTAAACCCTTTCATGCATCTCAATGAACATCAAACTTGATTAACATAAAAGAAACATGAACAAGATTAACAAAAAACAGAAATTGTTCAACATTCAAATCCAACTGAACATCGCCTTCTTTTTTCATGAGAGAGATTATTTGAGTGTGGTTAGAAAGAGAATGAGGGGTGCTCCGGTGACGGGAATTGGGAAGAGGAGATCAGAATGAGAGTCAATGTTCCAAACCCCTTTTGATAAATCCATTTCAGAACTTAGGGATTCCCTGAAAAAGTGTAAATCAGATTGAAATCAAAATCCCAAAAGGAGCATTTTGCTCGTGAATTAGGAAGAGGGATAGGGACAGAGTGAGAAAGATGAATGAGTGAGAAAGAGATGAAGGGAGAATGAATGAGACAACGGCGTCGTTCTAACGAACCACAAACCCTAATTTCCTTGTCCACCCTAATTAGAAATTAGATAACAAAATGCATTGGGCCTGTTTAAGTTTCAAACCTGAAGCCCATACGTTTACTAATCATCCACCCCCCTTTTGAGCTTTTTGTTTCAACAAGATAATAATCTTTTTTGGGGCCTAACACCCTCCAAATTCTTTAAAGCCCGTTTTCTTCTTTTTTTTAATTTGTTGTTATTTGTTTTGAAAATTACTAATATTATTTTTTGTACATTTTTTTTTAGTCTTAAGAATCAATTTTCATTATTTTCTTTTTTATAACTTTTTATTAATTTATAACATTTAATAAAAACACCCAAAAAATCAAGATTTTGTTTAATTAATTCTCTTTCTTTAAACTTTTCCTTTTAAAATTAATAAAAATACATAAAGGAATAATAATAACAAAATTTTAATCTTTCTTTTTAGAATAGATTTTATTTATCTCTTTTCAAGTAAATACATACATTTCATACTTTATTGATTTTATTTCCGTAAATTGTCTTAGCTTTATATTGAATCGCACAACAATTCGATTTGGTTGTAATATTTAGACATTGCTATTTTTATGTGATTCATCCCCATTTGTAATAATTGTACCCCTATTCCTGGATACTTTTGTAATAGCTTAGACTTTTAATTCTCGCAATTTATTGCTTTCTATATACTGTGTAGTAATTAGGTATGTATGGCAAGATTCAAAAGTCAATCGCTAGATGACCTAATCCAAGAATAAATAACTTGAAATCAACACACTTCTCACATGTGCACCTCTAGGGTAACCTCGCTTGTTTCCTCGGAAGTACAATCATGTCCCTCGAATATGAGACACTCTAGCAAATGACCCTTCAATAAACAAAGATCGTAGTCCCTCGATGACCCTCGATGTTGCCTTCGATAAAACGATCTCGCCCCTTACAAAATTGCTAGAGCGTCTCACAAGTTGCCTTCAATGATTGTAAAATTGACCCGCGCCTATCCCTTTACATCCAATGATGGGGCTTCTTACCAAATCGATGGTAAGATAGCACCATTAAAAGGAAGAAGAAAAGAACAACTTAAGACCTTTCGAGTAGATAGATTCGCTCTTGGTTACTCGCTTGCTTACGACAAAAACTTTCACACATCACAACACAATTTCAAAACATTTTTCCAAAACAAACTATCAAACATTGAAACATTTTTCAAAAGACAAACACCTTTGTATACATTCAAAACAAGAATTATAACAAAGGTTGCCACAACGATGGCTTCTTTTCAAAATATTTTCAAAACCACACACAAAAGCACCATTTCAAACAATTGAAAAAGCAAAGCAGGTGATCTAAAACAAGTAACTAAGAGCCCATGGATAACCATGGATGAAAAGGGTTCTAGCACCTTTCCTTTTCATAATCTACCCCCCGAACCCGAGAAAATTCTCGAAAGGTCTTTCCTGTGCTTTTTACCTTTCCTTTTGGATAAAAGAAAAGTCGGTGGCGACTCTTGCTAACCGCACAAGTGCGAACGAAACGCAAAACCTCAAGTCAGTTCTCCCACCGCATCACATTGAGCATTGGACCTGTCTTCTCTGTACACACATCCTACAAACCTAAAGCAATTTGTATAGAGCTTGTACCAACTCCAAGCAGGCCAGTACAAGCATGTGGAGACTTGTCTCTTCACTTTTCTTCAAAAGCAAGCAAGAATGCAAAAAGGACACAACTGAGAAATCTGTTGTGCAGTGGATTAGAAACCTTCACTATACTAATACACAAAGACATTAAAACTTAGAACACGATTGAAAAAGGCCTGAAACACTCCAAAACTCCCTCTCACAAACCTGTCAAAAAATTGCAGTTTGAGCATAAACATAGCAATCCACAAATTTGCTCGTGCGTTTCAAGTTCTAATCATTCAAACACTTTACCTAACTCATATCTAAGTTATCCAGACCATCATCCCTCCACTGTAACACCTCCTTCTCCATCTGCCATTTTTGTTTTTCAAGCTTGCAGGTTAACTTGGATACATAGTTTCAGACACTTCCAAAGCAAGGCAAGGATTGGAACACACTCAGGAGGGTTCAAGCAAGCTAAAGGTACCTTCAGGCCTTCCTAAATCTCACTCAAACTCCATTCACGATCTCAGCTGAATGAGGTAAGAATTCCAACTTTTATCTTTTCATACAGGCATCCATTGGCCACGATTTGTGAAAGAAAAATGTAGATATTATAGTGTTGAAGCCAACCATGTGCATATATTTCATTTCTGTTCAGTATGTGTAGAGAATTTTGGAGTTCAAACTTCTGTAAAAATTAGGTTTAAAATTAGGGCTTTCAAAATTCGTTTTAATCTTTGATTGTTAGTTTCCATAAGTTACATGTCTGAAATCAAGGGAAAGAGCACTATCATTTTCATGTTGGAAGTTTCCATTTTCATGGAGAGATGAGAAAGATACAGAGGTTCTGGCCAGCTTGAGGAAGAAGATGAAGTACAGGGCAAGGAACCTTCTTATTTTATGTTTTTATTGTTTTATATAAACTAACGGATGTACAGCTACCCCAGTGGCAAGGTAGCGCGCTGGCAATGCCCAGGTCATGGGTTCGAACCTTGGCGCTACCTTTTACATTTTTCTCATTTTTTCAGTTTTAGTTTTGGCATTTTTGGCAGTATGAGCTTGGTTCTTGGGCCTTCTATTTTTTTTCTAACACACTACTCCTTGTTTGCTTGCAGCACCCCTGGCCCAATCTTTTTATTATTTATTTTATTTTCATATTTGTTTTATTAAAGTATTTTCTTTAACCCATAAAAATCATTAAAAAATATAAATATGATAAATATTGCATTTTTATTCTATTTTATTTTATTTTCACATAAAAAATATATTTTATTTTAAATATATACTAACTATCTTTCTTAAATAAATTTGTAAAAATAAATTAAACTTAGATATATTCTTATCTTTGTTTTTATACTTGTAAATATTTATTTTAACATATAAAAAGACTAAATATTTTCACCAAATATTATTTATTATTTTTAATACAAAAATACTCAAAAAATAATACTTAAAGAGCTTTATTTTCTTTTTATCTTAGAAATTAGGGTTAACCTTTTTCCAAGAATTAATCTCCTCTTCTTAAGTTATTAGGTTTAGCTCAAAACTTCTTTTCACATAAAAAACAAAACAAAAATCCTTTTCTTGCATTTATATATCTTTGCATATTCAAATTGTCTTGTATATTATTCATTCCAATATTTGTACAGATTCGATTTAGTTGTAATAGCTTAATTAGATTTACATTATTGCAAATCCGCATTCATAATTTGTATTCCCCCTCCCATAAAATGTTGTAATAGCGTAGTAATCTTAAATTACACAATTTACCGCTTTCACATACCATGTTAGTAATTAGGGTTTGAATGGCAAGACAAAAAAACAAATCAAATAGAAAACCCTAAATCCAAGACAAAATCAAAGCATGAAAATAACACACTTGCACACAAGCATCCTTAGGGTTTCTCCACTTGGTTGCCTTATACAAAATAGTCATATTACGCATGCGAAGTATCTTGTCAAAACAAACAAGCATAAGATCATAGACCCTCGATGACGCTATTCAAAGTTGCCTTACAAAATGATCTTGGTCCCTCAAAATGCTAAGATACTTTGCAACATTGCTAATCATGGCTATACAATGACCCACGCCCGTCCCGTTTACATCCAAAGATAGGGTTGCTTACCAAATCAATGGTAAGACAACAATGTCAAAGGAATAGAAAATGAACAAGAAAGACATTTGAGTAGGTAGATTGCTTCTAGTTACTTGCTCTATTTTCAAATAACTATCCTTACTATTTTGAAAACAAACACATACATTTTCAAATATTGAAAATATTTCCAAAAAGAAAAACATCTTTGTATACATTCTTACGAACGAGAATCATTACAAAGATTGCCTAAACAAAGGCCTCTTTTACAAAATACTTTCAAAACCACGCAAAACACAATTTCAAAACAAAAAGCAAGTGATCTAGCAAGTAACTAAGAGCCCATGGAAAACCATGGATGAAAAGGGTGTTGTAGGTGTTTAGGTATTGGCTTGCATTTTTGGTAAATCCCAAGTGTATGTGTGAATGTCATGACTGATGTCATAACATTCTAGTTCAGGTTGTACTAACTCAATAGGTACATGTGCAGAAAAATATTGTAATTCAAATACTGATGTTTAGAAGTGTGTATCTGAGCATGTTTGCAAAATGATCACATTTTGCTAATCAGTAGACAGGTTTTCTCAGATGTCATAACAGATGTTATGACATCCTGTTCTGAACTAACAGGATTGCAGGATTGGATAAGTCTGAGTTTTTTCAGGAAATAACTCAGTCCCCTCTAAACAGAATCCTGCGTTTTCTGAGGAGTAACCTAGCTCAATCCTAACCTGATCAACAAAGTACTGTGACCTGGTCTTTAGGTCAAACGGAATCAACCCTAGGTTTTTGGAAACCCTAACTGAAGTTGCAGCTGCTATATATTCAACAGAGCTGCGGTTTTTGAAGATATCCCTGCTGATTGATTAGAAGATCAATTTTGTAATCTGTATAGATTTGTTTATTGTACTCCAAGCAATTATCATTGTGATAAGTGCCTTGGAATAGGTTTCAATTGTAAGGGTTGTGTAGCACTCAAAGCTTTGAAGCAAGAGTGTTTGAATGTTACTTGACTAAAGCTGTGAAGCAGAGTCAAGTTAGTTGTGTACATCACTCAAAGCTGTGAAGCACGAGTGATTGTGTTACTTGATTAAAAAGCTGTGAAGCTTAATCAAGTGTGTGTTTTGAAGAGTGTCTTCATCAATTCTCAAGTCAAATTAATTTATGTATCACTGCTGTGATTGAGGGGGAGTGAGTAGGAACTCAAGTTTAAGTTGTACTTAGATTAGAATTGCATTGGGTAGGTCTTAAGTGAAGGAGATAAACTGGTTGGTTTATTCTTGAATTAACATCTCTTATAGTGGATTCTCTCCCTGGCTTGGTAGCCCCCAGAGTAGGTGTTGTTGCACACTGAACTGGGTAAACAATTGACTGTGTTATTTACTGCTTTTGTATTTACTGTCATATAGTAAGTCAGATACGGTGTCATAACATTGGACGTGACATTGAGTATCTGTAGCCAGAATTTCAATTGGTATCAGAGCAGGCACCCTGCCTGTATTACTAGGTGAGATCTAGGGATATCACTTTCTGGCACTATGGACAAAGAAGGAGTTTTTGGAAATAGACCACCCATTCTGGATGGAACTAATTATGACTACTGGAAACCTCGTATGATTGCCTTCCTAAAATCTCTGGACAAAAAGGCTTGGAGAGCTGCTGATAAAGGATGGATACATCCCACCAAAACTGAAAGAGATGGGACAATCAGTCTGAAGCCTGAGGAAGATTGGAGTAAAGAAGAAGATGAGTTAGCTCTGGGAAATTCAAAAGCCTTAAATGCCCTGTTCAATGGAATTGATAGAAACATCTTCAGACTAGTACATCAATATGAACTGGCCAAGGAAGTTTGGGACACCCTCAAAACCACTCATGAGGGCACTTCCAAAGTAAAGATGTCAAGGCTTCAGATGTTGACCACTAAGTTTGAGAATCTAAAAATGATGGAAGATGAAACCA
This sequence comes from Vicia faba, assembly GCA_948472305.1. Classification (NCBI taxonomy): domain Eukaryota; kingdom Viridiplantae; phylum Streptophyta; class Magnoliopsida; order Fabales; family Fabaceae; genus Vicia; species Vicia faba. The sequence goes on from OX451735.1 coordinate 945,304,159, forward strand.
TTCATGAGTTTCACATGAACATCTTGGAGATTGCCAACACCTCAGGAGCACTGGGAGAAAAAATGTCAGAAGCAAAACTGGTGAGGAAGATTCTCAGATCCTTGCCTAACAGATTTGCAATGAAGGTAACTGCCATAGAGGAAGCCCAGGACATTAGCAAGTTAAAAGTGGATGAACTTATTGGGTCTCTTCAGACTTTTGAGATGGGGATCATTGATAATGATGACAAGAAGAACAAAAGCATAGCACTTGTATCCAACACTGATGTTGAATACAAGGAGGATGAAGAAGAAAACATATCAGAAGCCATTGCCATGCTTGGAAGACAGTTCAACAGGCTCATCAAAAGAATGGACCCAAAGTCAAGGTCTAATGTTCATAACATTCCTTCTGACATTGACAGTTCCAGCAGAAGACCAAGGTCAGAAGATAAGGAAAACCAAGGCAGAGGTATTCAATGCCATGGATGTGAAGGATATGGACATATTCGAGCTGAATGTCCTACCTTTCTTAAGAAGAAAAAGAAAGGAATGACTGTTACTTGGTCTGACTATGATTCAGAAAGCAATTCTGAAGAAGAATCTGCCAAACTAGTTACTGCCCTAACTAGTGTTTGTACTTCTGAAAGTGACACCAGTGATGAAGAAGTAACATTTGAAGAACTGGCTGATACCTACAAGAAATTGTGTATCAGAAGTGGTGAAGTCTGTGTGCAAAATGAGAAACAATCAAAACTCATTGTAAAGCTGGAGGCTGAAAAGAGGGCAAATCTTGAAACTATAAGTCATTTAGAAGGAGAAGTTCAACTGCTGAACTCACAACTGAATCAAATGACCAAATCTGTCAAGATGTTGACCAATGGAACAGACAAATTGGAAGAGATCCTTCAGGCTGGGCAAAATATGGGAAATAAATCTGGCCTAGGATTTGTGGAAACAAAGAAATTTGGTACCAGGAAGCAAATGTCAAAACGGATGTCTCAACATTACTCTCAACATCAGGGACAGAGACATATGAAGAAAAGGTACCAAAGATGGAGATGTCATCATTGTGGGAAATATGGTCACATAAAGCCCTTCTGCTTCAGATTACATGGATATCCTAAACAGAACTCAGATGTCAAACCTAAGTCTAAAAAGGTACCACACGCTCCTCAATGGAAGAAAAAGGCTACTGCACTGATAGCACACACTTCCCTAAAGATCTCTGCAAAGGAAGATTGGTACTTTGACAGTGGATGTTCCAGACACATGACTGGATTCAAAAATCTCCTCAATAATGTTATGCCTCACACCACCAGTTTTGTGACCTTTGGAGATGGTGCTAAAGGAGAAATCAAAGGAGTTGGTAATTTGAACTACCCTGGAGTTCCAAGTCTGAATAAGGTACTGCTGGTAAAAGGGTTGACTACTAATCTCATCAGCATCAGTCAATTATGTGATCTAGGATTCATGGTCAACTTCTCAAGATCTGAATGTCTAGTGTTTAATGAAAAACTAGATGTTGTAATGAGAGGAATCAAATCCAAAAATAACTGTTATGTGTGGCAGCCTGAGAACACTGATATCTCCACTATGAGTCAAATCATCAAAGAAGAAAAAGAGATGAAACAGTGGCAGCGTAAGCTTGAAGGAATGAAAAGAGCTATTCCTATGGAAGATGTCAGAAGAACTTCTAAACTACAGGCTGATAATATAAGTGATGTGGCAAAGAACAAGTCTCATAAACTCTGTTCTCAAAAATTCTGGTCAAAACAGATGCTACCTGAGGACAATGTTACACAAGATGTTGTGACATTGTGGTGTGGTAATCTGAAAACATTCAACATTGGAGAAAAGAAGTCATTTGAACTGGAACATAGGTTCTCTAAGCTTCAGCTAACTGATTCTTCTACCAAGTCGCTTGTTGGAAATAAACTTGAAAATTTGAGGGGCAGATTGGGTATTCACCAACATGAGAAATTATAGCAATTAGTTTTGCTGAAAACAAGGGTTGAAGGGATTAATCTTATTAAGTCTATATTCAGTGGGTTAATCATATTCATTCACAATTACTTCAAAAGCCTTAAGAAGTTGAAGAGACTCCCTTGTACTCCCTACCTCTCTCGTCCTTGCAACCTGTTTCCTCCTCCCAATCGAAGAATTTTCTCAAACTGCTACTATCACTCAACGTTACACACAATGTCTCAGACATCGTCTTCCACCATGGCGGCTTCGTCTCACTCATCATCGTCATCATCTGATCAAGATTCTAGGGCAATCACTACATGCATAGAATCTGAAGTTCTTGAGGTCACTCCTCTCAGGGAGATGGCAACTGACCCAGCCAGAGTCAAAAAGCTCAGGACCAGACATGCAGGAAGAGCTCAAGCTACAGTCTCTGGTAACTCTTCTCTTCCTTCGTCTTCTACACCTAATAAAGAAGGATCAGTTCAAGTACACCAAGCTATTGCTAGACTGGTTTCTAGCATTCTGAGTGGCAACCAATCTGTACCGGGGATTTCTATCCCGTTGAATCAATCAGAAAGTCCAAATGTGGAAGGTTCTGAAAATATAGATGTCACTGAGGATGTTGTGACACCAAAAGACAACATTCAGAATCCCTCTGAAAAGGCTGCTGATCCACCTATCATTGATGTGGATGAAGATTACTCAGATAATGAACTGATTGCTAATGTGAACCCTAGCATTGCTAGGAGATTGATGAAAAGAAAGAGTAGTGAGACTGTTAAACCTGATGCTAAGAAATCCAAGGCTGAAGGGATGGCTGAGAAAATTCAGACAAAAGGGAAGAAGGCATAGGTGCAGACTGCTAGACGACCAATCTCCAAGAAAAGTAAAGAACCTGAAACTTCTGATTCTGATGATGAATCAGAATTTGAGGTTGACATTGACAATACTCCCATCAGAAGGAAGCTCCCCTCCAGCAAGATTGCTAGAGTGCCTGAAGTGCCAACAGACAACATCTCCTTTCATCATCCTGATAATGCAAACAGATGGAAGTATGTTTGCTTGAAGAGAATAGACTTGGAGAGAGAACTCAACAATGATGCTTTGGAGTGCAAAGACATCATGGAGCTGATCAGGAATGCTGGGCTAATGAAGACAGTGATGAAGTTTAGCAAATGTTATGAAAATCTAGTTAAAGAGTTTGTAGTGAACTTGTCCAATGATTGTGCTGATGGGAGGTCAGCTGCCTTTGAGAGTGTGTTTGTTAGAGGAAGAAGGGTCAAGTTCTCTCCATCAGAAATCAACAAGTTTCTTGGAAGAACAAATAAGGACTGTCCTGATCTAGAGGCAACTGACAATGAAGTATGTTTGACCATCACTGCCAAGCAAGTAAAGTGCTGGCCATTGAAAGGGAAGTTGAATGCTAGTAAACTCAGCATGAAATTTGCCATCTTGCATAAAATAGGTGCAGCAAACTGGGTGCCTACAAATCACAAATCAACCATCTCCACAGGATTGGGGAGATTCATCTATGCTGTAGGAACCAAGACTGCCTTTGACTATGGAAGGTACATCTTTGAACAAACCTTGAAGCATGCTGGCAGTTATGCTGTCAAAGGACCAATTGCTTTTCCCTCCCTCCTTTGTGGAATCATCCTTGCACAATACCCTGACATCCTTGTAGCAAGAGATACAGTCTGCAAAAGAGCCCCTGCCCTTGGCCTGCACTACAAACTGTTTCAGGGATCCCATGCTCCAGACATTGTCATAACATCAGCTGAGACATCGTCTGCAAAGATCCAGTCCAAAACATCAGATGTCATAGCTGTTTTAAAAGAAACTTGCAAAGATCTGGATGCTAGAAAAAGGACCCTAGAAGCTCTAATTGCCAGGCTAGAAAAGGAAGAAGCTGAAGAAAGCAGGAGGGAAGAAGATGAAGGACAACTCAACATTGAAGAAATTGGCTCCTCTGAGTCTGATGACAGTGCTTGAAGGATGATTGCTGCTTGGTGGTGTTGCTGGTGGAGTTTGGAAGTATGTTCTGCTGTTGTCTGCTGCTGATCTCATTATTTTGTCTTGGATAACTGTATAACTTTGTAAACATGTAATCTTTGGCCCATTTGTGGCTAAAGTGGGGGAGAATATTTTTGGTACTGCTTAATTAGTACTTAACACTATATTTTTCTACTGTCACTTATTTCTGCTGCTATCTATCTATCTCTGATTGTTTAGGGACTTTAGCCAAAAATCTGCCAAAGGGGGAGTTTGTAGGTGTTTAGGTATTGGCTTGCATTTTTGGTAAATCCCAAGTGTATGTGTGAATGTCATGACTGATGTCATAACATTCTAGTTCAGGTTGTACTAACTCAATAGGTACATGTGCAGAAAAATATTGTAATTCAAATACTGATGTTTAGAAGTGTGTATCTGAGCATGTTTGCAAAATGATCACATTTTGCTAATCAGTAGACAGGTTTTCTCAGATGTCATAACAGATGTTATGACATCCTGTTCTGAACTAACAGGATTGCAGGATTGGATAAGTCTGAGTTTTTTCAGGAAATAACTCAGTCCCCTCTAAACAGAATCCTGCGTTTTCTGAGGAGTAACCTAGCTCAATCCTAACCTGATCAACAAAGTACTGTGACCTGGTCTTTAGGTCAAACGGAATCAACCCTAGGTTTTTGGAAACCCTAACTGAAGTTGCAGCTGCTATATATTCAACAGAGCTGCGGTTTTTGAAGATATCCCTGCTGATTGATTAGAAGATCAATTTTGTAATCTGTATAGATTTGTTTATTGTACTCCAAGCAATTATCATTGTGATAAGTGCCTTGGAATAGGTTTCAATTGTAAGGGTTATGTAGCACTCAAAGCTTTGAAGCAAGAGTGTTTGAATGTTACTTGACTAAAGCTGTGAAGCAGAGTCAAGTTAGTTGTGTACATCACTCAAAGCTGTGAAGCACGAGTGATTGTGTTACTTGATTAAAAAGCTGTGAAGCTTAATCAAGTGTGTGTTTTGAAGAGTGTCTTCATCAATTCTCAAGTCAAATTAATTTATGTATCACTGCTGTGATTGAGGGGGAGTGAGTAGGAACTCAGGTTTAAGTTGTACTTAGATTAGAATTGCGTTGGGTAGGTCTTAAGTGAAGGAGATAAACTGGTTGGTTTATTCCTGAATTAACATCTCTTATAGTGGATTCTCTCCCTGGCTTGGTAGCCCCCAGAGTAGGTGTTGTTGCACACTGAACTGGGTAAACAATTGATTGTGTTATTTACTGCTTTTGTATTTACTGTCATATAGTAAGTCAGATACGGTGTCATAACATTGGACGTGACATTGAGTATCTGTAGCCAGAATTTCAGGTGTTAATACCTTCCCTTTTCATAATCTACCCCCCGAACTCAAGAAACAATCTCAAAGGTCTTTCCTGTGCTTTTTCACCTTTCCTTTTGGATAAAAGAAAAGTCGGTGGAGACTCTTGATAACCGCAACATTTGCGATAAAACGCAAAACCTCAAGTCAGTTCTCCCACCGCACCACAATAGGGCTATGAGAAGGAACCTGGATAGCACGGTTACTTCGAGATGAAAGCCTGGATAATAGGGCTATAAGAAGGAACCTGGATAGTAGGGTTACTTCGAGATGAAAGCCTGGATAGTAGGGCTATGAGAAGGAACCTGGATAGTAGGGTTACTTCGAAATGAAAGCCTGGATAGTAGGGCTATGAGAAGGAACCTGGATAGTAGGGTTTCTTCATTTGGTCATATAGATTAGTTGTCTGCAGATATGACCTGTATAACTATTGGGATCGTTGATGATAATTTCCTTTCCTGAAAAGATAACACGGTTAATTATATGTGATGCATGCAATGCATTGTGAGATGATGTTCTCAAAATAAATGAGATTATGCTGTATGCAATATATATGCGCATATCATGATGTATGAACATGAAATGCTATTGGGACATGTCCAAGTCTGGGAAAATAAATCCCTGATTGCTCTTGGAGAGTATTGGAAATTTAATTCCCGACCGTTGTAGAAAAAGTGGTTCTTTTATGACCTGTTTGCGATTATGAAGTTTGGCTGGGGGATATAGATGTCATGTTTCTGAGAGACCATGGCTGGGGAGATTACTTCCTGCTTTGGGAAAGCTGATATCAAATGCCTTGATTGCTTTTACTCTGTGGGGAGTATAGATGCTACGAAGTCGTATGCACTGATGATTATATTTCAAAGTTGTCTATGCCTCGATACCTGCTGGACAAAGTAACTGTCGGGTTTGACATTTCTTGTTTTTGCCCCTGTTTCTTAAGTTACGAGCAATTGTCTTTTTGTTTCTTATGTAAATATTTATGAGCAACAATTATATTCAGATGCATATGTTAAGAATAAATCATTGGACGTTCTTGCAAATCAAAACAAGAAAAGAAAAACAAATGGTCTTGTAAAAAATGATTTGTATTCATTTCTTGAAGTTGGCCTATAACAGGCGTTTTTTGTACAAAGAAGCTGACGCTCTAATAAGAGAACGCCGCCGTGAAAAGGAGGCTATACAATATTGTGTACAAAAAAAAGAAAACAGATATGTGCAATAGTCCCATTTAAGTTTCAATTCTACTATTGTCACTTTGTCTTCGAGCGTCTCATCACTTTACTGCTTGTCTGAAGCTGATTAGATTGATCGGTGTCGTTCGAGCTTGACTGTTGATACTGAGGTCTGATTGCAAGGTGATCCAATGGGACATAGTGATACGCTTTACATCCCTAACTTTTTCCTGAACTTCCCTTTCAGGTTTTCAGTCCACCGAGATACCCTTTTTTTCCCAAGCCACCTTTTCGGGTTTTCAGCTTGCCGGGTGTACAAATTTTTCATTTTCATCCCTTTTTTTTCCTGAACCCTTTTGGTTCGCCGGGAAGCCCTTATTTTTTCCTATTCCAGTTAACATAGCGGGTCTTTGATCAGGCGTAGTATCTTTTCACTATGTCTACATTGACAGGGTGAGGAAGGTCGTCACCGTCCATGGTGGTCAGAATCATAGCTCCACCCGAGAAAATGTTTTTAACCACAAATGGCCCTTCGTATGTGGGGGTCCATTTTCCCCTGGGATCACCTTGCGGAAGTATGATGCGCTTAATTACCAAATCTCCGACTTGATACTCTTGACGTCTGACTTTTTTGTTGAAAGCCTTGATAATTCGTTTTTGATACATCTGACCATGACAAACAGCAGTAAGCCTTTTCTCGTCGATCAAATTTAGTTGATCAAGTCGAGTCTGGATCCAATTGTCTTCATTCAAACCCGCATCTTTCATAATCCTTAAAGAAGGAATCTGGACCTCAATGGGTAGGACTTCCTCCATGCCATATACCAGAGAGTAGGGTGTTGCCCCTGTCAACGTCTGTGCTGAGGTACGGTACCCATGAAGAGGGAGTGGTAGCATCTCATGCCAGTCTTTGTATGTCACCGTCATCTTTTGTATAACCTTTTTGATGTTCTTGTTAGCTGCTTCGACAACACCATTCATCTTCGGCCGGTAGGGAGAAGAGTTATGATGTTGTATCTTGAATTGTTTACAGAGCTCGATGATCATCGTGTTGTTGAGATTTGTACCATTGTCGATGATGATTATCTCTGGCACACCATACCGACAAATCAGGTTATGCCTGATGAACTGCGCCACAACGTTCTTGGTCATAGTAGAAAAAGAGGCCGCCTCAACCCATTTTGTGAAGTAATCAATGGCCACCAAGATGAAGTGATGTCCATTGGAAGCGGTAGGCCTGATTTCTCCGATCACTTCAATGCCCCACATTGCAAAGGGCCACGGAGCTATCAAGACGTTCAAAGGAACCGGGGCACATGCACCTTATCAGCATATGTTTAACACTTATGACAAGTTCAGGAGTGCTGATAATAATCTGCTTCCATAGTGGACCAGTAGTATCCTGCCCATAGGATCTTCTTAGCCATGGTATGTCCATTGGAATATGTTCCGAAGGTACCTTCATGTAGATCTATCATAATCATCTCTGCTTCGATCTTGTCTACACACCGCAGTAAGGTAGAATCATGATTGCTCTTGTAGAGGATTCCATTACTGAGGAATAATTTCACAGCGAACCTTCTCAGAAACTTCTTATCGTTGACAGATTCCCCTTCGGGATACTCTTGAGTCTCGAGGTACTTCTTCACTTCATGAAACCAGGGTTTGTCTGCCACCTCTTCGGTATCAATCTCACAACAGTGCGCTGGTTCACTGAACCTTTTGATAGTGATTCGGGGAGCTTCGTTGTCCCACCTGACTTTGAACATAGAAGACATGGTAGCTTGCGCATCCGCTAACTGATTCTCCTCTCGTGGTAAATGTTCAAAGGTTACCTCCTCAAAGTGTGGGAGCAATGTCAGCACATGCTCTTTGTATGGGATGAGATTCAGATGCTTCATATCCCATTCTCCTTTGATCTGACTTATCACTAAGGCTGAATCCCCGAAGACATTTAAGAACATGATCCTGAGGTCAATAGCGGCTTTGAGACCCATGATGCAGGCTTCATACTCCGCCATGTTGTTAGTGTAGTTGAAACATAGTCGGGCAGTGAAAGGAGTATGACAGCCCTCAAGAGATATGATTACAGCGCCGATGCCATTACCAAGTGTGTTCGAAGCTCCATCAAAAACTAAAGTCCATCGGGATCCTTCTTTAGGTCCTTCATCCGGTCCAGGTTCTTCATAGTCAGTCACCAGCATAATGTTCTCATCTGGGAACTCAAAATTCATGGACTGGTAGTCATCCACGGCCTGATTAGCCAAATGATCAGCCAATACACTTCCCTTTATTGCTTTTTGGGTTGTATATTTTATATCGTATTCCGTTAAGATCACCTGCCATCTCGCTATTCTCCCGCAGAGAGCGGGCTTCTCGAAGATGTACTTGATTGGATCCATATTAGATATCAACAGAGTAGTGTGGGTCAACATGTACTGTCTTAGTCGGTGAGCAACCCATGCCAAATCGCAGCAAGTTTTCTCGAGCAGCGAGTATTGTGTCTCACAATCGGTAAACCTTTTGCTAAGGTAGTATATAGCGTGCTATTTTCGACCAGACTCGTCATGCTGGCCCAGCACACACCCCATTGAATTGTCTAGCACTGATAATTATAGTATCAAAGGTCTTCCTTCAACCAGAGGCATCATAATTTGCGGTTCTTAGAGATATTCTTTGATTCTTTCGAAAGCAGCCTGACATTCGTCATTCCACTTTACCACTTGATCTTTCTTCAAAAGCTTGAAGATGGGCTCACAAGTAGCAGTCGGATGTGAAATGAACCTGGCGATATAATTCAGGCGTCCCAAGAAACCTCTAACTTCTTTCTCTGCGCAGGGAGCCGGCATCTCTTATATGGCCTTTACCTTTGCGGGATCCACCTGAATACCCTTGTCACTGACGATGAAACCCAGAAGCTTACCTGACCTCACCCCGAAAGTGCATTTTTTCAGATTCAACCTCAGCTTGTATGTCTTTAACCTGTCGAACAACTTTTGTAGATGATCAAGGTGTTCCTCTTCAGTTTGAGACCTGGTTATCATGTCATCAACATAAACCTCAATCTCATGATGAATCATATCATGGAACAAAGCGACCATGGCTCGCTGATAGGTTGCCCCAACATTTTTCAACCCAAAAGGCATTACCTTGTAACAGAAAGTGCCCCACTGTGTGACGAAGGTTATCTTCTCCATGTCTTCAGGAGCCATCTTGATCTGGTTGTAGCCATAGAAACCATCCATGAAGGAGAAGATTTTATGTTGTGCGGTGTTGTCAACCAGAACATCAATGTGAGGAAGCCGGAAGTCATCCTTGGGGCTCGCCCAATTCAGGTTTCTGTAATCCACACACATCTGTACCCTACCGTCCTTATTAGGTACCGGAACAACGTTAGCAACCCACTACGGATAGGAGGTGACAACTAAGAATTATGCGTCGAACTGCTTCATGACCTCTGCCTTGATCTTCTCTAACATTTCAGGGCACATACGACGAACCTTCTGTTTATCCAGAGGACAATCTTCTTTAGTCGACAGGCGGTGTACCACGATATCAGTGTCTAAACCAGGTATGTCTTCATATGACCAGTCTAAGATCTCAACATAGTCGTGCAACATCTGTATCAGCCGCTGTTTGACCTTAGTCTCAATATTTACACCGATCTTGACTTCTCTTCTGTCCACCTCTGTGCCCAAGTTTATCATCTCAACTGGCTCTTCATGAGGCTGTATAGCCCTTTCTTCGTGCTGTAACAGTCTAGCAAGTTCTCCAGGTACCTCACAATCGTCTTCACCTTCGTCCTCGGCTTGGTTGATCGGATTTTCGAAGTCATAACTGGCATTAGTAGAACTATTATCAATAGAATCCAGAGTTGATATGGATCTGTAGTATGATACGTGAGTGTGTGTAAGTGCATAGCTGTTTTGATAAAGTGAAAGAAGAAAAGAAAAACATAGAGCACAAAAATTTGTATGCAAGGAACATCCAATTTTTTATTGATGATATATGAAATGACACATAATATCCCTCACAAACAAAACTCATGTGCCTCGGGCAAGACACAAGGTTGTAGAGTTTAAATTGTTTATTACAAATTTAGAGAAACAAGTAAGACAATTACTGCGGAATAAAAGAAACTGGTATAAAATCCCTAGCCATCCAGTTACTCGATCAACCGTTGGTAGTCGGGTATATCCAGCTGTTAATGTCAGAGTCTTCCTCATTGTCTTCAATGGCATTAATTCCCCGATTGCTGATGCGTAAGGGAGGTCCTCCAGCTCGAGCGCGTCGAACAGCCCTTTGAGCTCCTGAAGTAAAGCCCAAACCAAACTTGTCAGTTTAGTGAGTAAAATCAGGGAGTTGTCCCCAGTTGGTATACCCACCTTCTTCAACCACTGCTCTGGAATCTTTGAGAGAAGCCATCTTCAAAGGAGGTTTGGTGTCGGTAGTAGTCTCAGTCGACGCCAAAATCTGGGGAACCTCTTCAAAGTTTTGACAAGGAGTCTCTATGAATTACCCGTCCATCTCCACATATATGAAGGAATTCAGGTGGCTCACCATATACTCCTCCTCGCCATACAAAATGACAATCTTCCCCTTCATCGGATACTTCGGCATTTGGTGCAGTGTAGAAGTAACAACCCCAGCTTCATGGATACAAGGGCGACCCAACAAACAAGAATATGACGGCCTGATGTCCATTACATAGAAGGTGGACTCAAAGGTTTGAGAGCCTACCTTGACAAGGATGTCCACCTCCCCATGCACCATTCTCTTCGACCCGTCAAAAGCCCTTACCACAATGTTACTAGACTTTAAGGTCAAGCCTTCACAATCCAACCAATCGAGATCCTTTTTAGGAAAAACATGCAGTGAAGACCCAGTATCCACCAGCACATAATCCATAGTGGTGTCTCTGCATTCGATCGAGACATGCAGAGCATCATTATGCTTCCTCCCCTTTGGTGTCAAGTCGGCATCTGAAAAACCCAATCCATTGCCAGCAGTCAAGATGGCTACACAGTCTTTGAATTGATCAGCCGAAGTCTCTTGCGGCACATGCGCAGTCTTGAGGAATGTGATCAAAGCCTTCGCATGGGCCTCAGAACACAACAACAGAGACAACATGGATATCTTCGAGGGGGTCTGCCCCAGCTACTTGACCACATTGTAGTCGCTCTTTTTAATTATTTTTAATATTTCCTCTATCTCTTGCTTAGAGGCTTCTACGACAATCTTTCTAGGTGCCACCGTTCGGGCAGGCTCACCTATAGCTTCTTTGCCTCGGGTCCCAGATGACTCGACGAAAGGAGTGATAATTGGAATAAGAACAAGAGTAGTAGTTGAAGTACCAGTAAGAATAGCAGGTGAAATAACAACAGGCTTATTGACAGTCTTCGGGGAAATCTCGGGAGAGAAAACCCTTCCACTTCTAGTAATCTTACTGGTCCTGACAATGTTACTTACATCGGGATCAGCTTCTTCACTTCTCAGATCTTGTTTAACACCATGATAGTAAACATCAGCACCACAATGCCAAGGGACAGCTTTGTCTGAGGCGTACGGGACAAGACCAGGAAAGGTGATGATTAACGGAGAAACTCTCGGAGCGGGTGTAATCCTAACAAGTCTTCTCGAGGAGACCTTGGAAGGATTGGCGGAAATGGTTATAATAGCAACATCTTTGAACGTAACAGTTAAAATTAAAGTTTTCTTGAACAAAATTTCTCTGTTGTCCATCAGGCGCTGGACACCTGTCTTCAGCAAATAGCAACCAGAAGGCAGAGATGAACACATGTGGCAACCTTCACCACAACCCAGAAATAGACCGGCCAGTAACAAATTCTTCTTAACAGTCATAAGGGGAGTAGAAACTTCATAAAATAAGGTCACAAACAAATCGGTATCAATGGCATTGACTCCTAGGTTATGCTTAGGCATGGGGGCAGTTATGATATTGGGCTTCTCCGGAGCATCAAACTCAATCTCCTTGGCTTCAATCAGATCTTGTACCTTATTTCTCAGAGCCCGAAAGTCATTTGTAACGTGGCCAGGACTCTCAGAGTGGTAGACACAACGAACGTTTGGATTGTACCGAGGAGACGTGTTATTAGGATTCTTGGGAGCCTCTTTAAAGGTTTCCAAGTTAGATCTCAGCGGATGGGGTAGAACCTCTGTCAATGTCATGTTAATCCGGCTAAACTGCCTTTGTGGTCTTTCTACCCTTTGCTGATTGTTGCGTTACGGAGCAGCCGTAGGCCTAGGTATCATTACGAAACTTACTGTCGAATGGTGTTCAACTCTACTTTGACCTCTTGGGCTATAGATGGCATTGTCCTCCTTCTTACAAGTGAAAGGCTTCTTTATTGAACTCAAAGAGGTGTCTTTCTGTATTTTGCCACTCTGGGTCCTAGCTTCTACCCTTTCTCCTATTAATATCAGCTCGGTGAAACCAGCTAATGAGGTTCCAATCAAATGATTAAAGAAGGGACCAGACAATGTTCCAAGAAACATGTCAACCAACTCCCTGTCAGATAAAGGGGTTGGACTCTCCCAGCCAAGTCTCTCCACTTCTGCGCATAGTCTTTAAAGCCTTCACCTGCACCCATGGACATACTCTGGAGTTGAGTACGAGTAGGGGCAAGGTCAGCGTTGTATTGATACTGCTTATAAAAAGCAGCAGCCAGATCCTTCCAGTTTCGGACATTGGTTCTCTCCAGTTGGTAGAACCATTCAAGCTGAGTCCCTGACAGACTGTCTTGAAAAAAGTGAATCTATAAGTGTGATACGGTGGGAGAGAACTGACTGTTTTTGGAATGCTGGTTCATGTTTTGCGTTTGTTTTTGCAAAATGTCGCGGTAAGCAAGAGTCGCCATCGACTTTTATTTTATCCAACAAGGAAAGGAAAAAAGCACAGAAAAATTCCTTTTTCGAGATGTTTCTCGGGTTCGGGGGGTAGATTATAGAAAGGGAAGGTGTTAGCACCCTTTCTATCTGTGGTTATCCACGGGCTCTTAGGTACTTTCTCGGAGTGTTTTCAAAATTTTCTTTTCTTTGTGTTTGTGGGTTTGAAAAGAATTTTTGTTTGAAAGGTGTAAGTGCGAAAAGTTTTGTTTTGTTTTAGAAAGAGCAAGTACTTAAGAACCATCTACCTACTCGAAAAAGGAACCAATCTGTACTAATGTCCTTTAGACAATGCTATCCCACTATTGATGAGTAGGTAGCACGTCGTTGGAGTTTTAAGGGTCAATTCGATTAAGGGACGTGTGGTCACTAAAGCAATGTTAGGACGCCTTAGCGGTAACCCTAATGTCTTAGATCATTTTTCCGAGGCAGCCGTTTCGAGGCAACTATGATCTTTAGACAAGAGGGCGACCTCTAAAACTTCCTATACTCAATGACCACGTTCGAAGGCAACCAAGTGAGGTGTACCCTAAGAGTGCGCATGTGCGAGTGTGTTATTTCGGTTAATTTTATCTTTGTACATGTCAATGGTTATCTATGTTGATTTTAGGTTAAAGATTTGATCTTATCATGCATTCCCTATTATCAAACATCTAACAGTGTATAGTTGCGGAATTTAAATTGCGGAAATTAAATCTAAACTATTACAAGGCGTCGGGTATTTACATCGCCAAAAACAACCTTTGAAATTAAAATGCGAAAAATAAAATAAAGCGATAAAATAAAATCCTAATTAAAAGCTATTAAATCCCGGAAGCAAGTACAATAATATGAAAATATGGATCGCGTGCGAGAAAATTAAATCAGGCGCATTCTAGGGTTTTGACCCTTTTTTGAAAGAAAGCATTTTTTGGTTATTTTTGAATTGAAAGGAAATTGAATTAGGTTGATTAAATAAATAAATTAATTACTTAAAAAAAGATATTTTTGGATTTTTGGATATTTAAAGAAATAAAATAAATTTGGTCAAATTTAGTAAAAACCTAATATTCTACATTAATTTTAATTATTGCAAAAATATTAAAAGTTGTACCTAATTAAAAACTAAATTAATTAATTTAATATTTATTTACAAAAAATAAGATGATGAATTTAATTTTAATAAATAAAATATATTTTTGCGTTTTTGATTTTATGAGGAAAAACTTAATTGGTTAATTAAACAATAAAAATAATTAATAAACAAATAAACAAAATAAATAAAAGAAAGAAATAACCAAGGGGTTTGGGCCCAGATTGGGAGGTGAGATCAGCAACTTTCCAGGCCCATTTTCTGCAAGCCTGATTGACTTTTCTGTTTCTCCACGCTCATGTTGACTTGGGTGTATGGTGGACATTCATTCCTGACCACCAGATCTGGCCTGGGGCCATCTGGTGCTTCAAGATTTGAGGGAGTATGGTGCATTACAATGTATGAGATACGCTGGATCATCTGGAAGAAAATAATAGCAAAGAATATGGGGACCTGGGATTCGAACCCAGGTCCCATTGGATTTCACATGCTCGCCTGGCCACTGCGCCATTATGCTTTTATTGTTAGTGGAATAAGTAAAGAATATTATATGTAAAACAACAACAATATGCCAGAAAAAATAAAAAGAAGCGCGAAATATTTGAATGGCTCAATGGGATGGGGACACGTTGTCGTCCCTGTCCTCAGAAATATACAGGGATTACCTGCGGATTCGTATCCGCAGCAAAAAGCGTAGGTTGATTCAATAATCCTCCACAGGCCATATAAATGAAAGATGATGCCATGGATGAACTCGTCTCTTCATCCCGGTCTCAACCATATCCATGAATAAGCCTAATTTCACCTGCATTAAAAACCCCTAAAAACAACCCTAGAAAACCCTACAATGGCGTTCATGATTATAGCACAGATAAATGCAATCGAATAATATGAAAAGCATGGAAATTGTTTGGTGATTTCAAATATGCCATCAGTTTCTTGTAATGATGCGTAAATCTTGAAACACGAAAGCAAGTTCAGAGGGAGGTCGTATGTCACTTACAACTTGTTTTAGAAGGTGAATGGCCTTTCTTTTGATTGCTATAGACTCAGTGGATGTCCAGCAAGAGGATAGCGTTGAGACTTTGTTTTGAAAGCACCTCTAGGATCGATTTCAGATTCAAGCTTTTTTGATAATTTTCCAAGTTGTGTTCTTGTGATTTTGCAGCCTCTAACCTCTAATTCGTGTGCCTTTGTGTTGTATATGTATGCAGCATTGGATTAGGTCAATAATTTGGACTTGAATCTTTATGCATTGATGTTTTAGGATTTGATTTGATCCTTCATTGATAAATTTCCAAACTTGTCCAAAATCCAATATTTTTGTACATGAAAAGCTTGATACGGATTTGATCATGTCCATGATGATAATTAAGACCTATAATAAACAAAAAGATCCTAAATAATCAATATTTGGATTTTATTTGATTTAAATTGATTTAAAAGGAATTAATTCAATAAAAAATCAAATAAAATAGAAAAATTAGTAAATGGACACAAGGCTGAAGCTAGGACACGTGTGTAGTGTGACAAGATCAAATCAAGTGAAAAAGAATGGGCCCATTTGAAAAAATTTGAAGTTTTGGGGATAGTTGACTTTTGGCAATTTTGCAAAAATGCTCAACTTCAACAATGCATAACTTCTTCAATTTTTAACTTTTTGAAGTGTTCTTGGACTTTTTAGAAATCTTGAGATGTCCTCTAACCAACCCATTTGGTATCATCGCATTTGTATATTCCATTATCAAGTTATAAGCTTTGGAAAAAAAGGTGTTTTTGTTGACTTTCAAAAATGACCTATAATGTCCAAATTTGTAACTTTTTGTGAGTGCATTTCTTGATCTTGGAGTATGAATATGGATTGTAGGAAATTTCATCCTATTCAAAATGAGCTTTGGATGGGTCATTTATCATAAAGTATGAGAAAGTTATGCCTGGTCAAAGTTGAGTTGACTTTTCCTACAAAACCCTAATTTAGCAACTTTTGAGTCTTGATGAATTTTGAGCAATCCTTGATGAATCATGATCAACCCTTGATCGAATGATGAAATATCCTTCAAAATGAGAATGCTGACAAAAAATCTTGAAGTTTGACTGTATTTGGGTCACAGTTGACTTTTGCCCTAGCACAGTCGATTTTTGGACCTCTTGAGCAATTGACTGACCAAACTTCCTCTGCAAGGCTTGAAATTTGACATGTATGAACTTGAGAACATATTAGGACATTTGGGAGCACTTGAGATAATTTGTATGTAAGGACCTTGATGCAACACAAAACCCTAATTTGAGATTGACTGCCTTAGGAGATAACTTGATTGTCCAACTCTTGAGCAATCTTGAGCAACTTGGAGATTATTCTTGACATGTCTTGAGAAATATGGGAGGGAAAATTTTGGGGTACAACAATAAGTTTCTATCAGTGGTGTGGGGCTGGATCTTCCTTACATAGGAACGGAGATGGAGTTTTGGGCAAGATACCCCGTCATACTTTGTGAAAGTTGGAGCCTTAAATTTCTGCAGGATGACCACTCCTGACACCAATCCCAGTTCTTCGAAATACAACCCAGGTATCCTCTAGACTTCCATAGCACTCAACCGATCTTCTAACTACTTGTATCTATCCTCAGTGGGAGGATACTGCTCAACATTGTAGTCTGTATCATTGTCAGAAACTTCAGGACTAGGGTCCTTCTCCCTTGTCTCCCTTTCTTGGTTCTCCTATTCCTTGGATGAGGAGGTCAGATCGACTGGTTGCTTTAACAGCCCCATGACCTTCTTCCCATATTCAGAATACCAGAGACCTTCTTCTTTTTCTTCTTCTCCTTCAGGATGAGGGCTTTCAGATCCTCCTGCCCTTTTGCTAGAGTTATGAACATCTGTTGAAATTGGGCATTTTGTGCCTGAAGATCTTTGATGCTTTGTTCAGAAGACATTTTTGCCGAAGTAAACAACGAAGAAGATGAGAAGCCTATAATGGTACCTCTTTATAAAATGTTATGGATGGGATGCGTATGTAATGATTTCAAGGACTTTGGGAAATTTAAATTTGCAAACCAAAATGAAATAAAGATTTTATTAGTAGAATTCAAAATACAATTGCTTTTTAGGCGTTACAATTGAAAAAACTAAAAGAAATCCAATTTCCCATGGATGCTTCCTCTTTGTTCCGAGATAGACATTAAGGCTTCTTTCCTTATGAAGCTTCTTTGTGAGCTCTAAATCCTTCCTCTCGTGGGCATAGAACTGGTCCCTATAAGTATCCCTCTCTTTCTTCAACTGGATCCAAGACCTCTGTAGCTCTTCAAGATCAGTGCGCATATCAGGATGAAGAACCGTGTAAGGAATATCCCCTTTAGTAATGGGCTCCACAATCACTGGTAAGATGGATATGTAGGGCATCATAATTTTCTGAGAGCAAGATTGTACCCATTGGAGATAAGGTTCCATAGGGATGGAATTCTTTGGCCCCAAAGTCTTGACGTCAAATTTGTTTACCATGCCCCAAGCTCGTATGAACCTCTGTCGATACCCTTGAACATCATCCTCATAGTTAAATATAATTCCCTGGATAAGTAACTCATGAGGATCATCCCTTCGAGCGTAACCAAATTGTCGCAGAGCCAAACAAGGATTGTAAGTTATGCCTCCCCTAATGCCAAGTAGTGGGACATTAGGGAACTCCCCACAGCGGTCAATAATAGCAATATCTCCCATAACTCGGGAATACTAGAGAATATCTGCATGAGCAAGTGACATTATCCTTTACGACCTACCCAAACCTTCTTCATTCTTCAGTACTGACTTAGGGAGGTGAGAAATAAACCACCTCGACAGCAATGGCATGCAACATATAAGAACCCCTCTTCTCTTCATGGTACGAGTATGGAGAGCGTGCAAGATATCTCTGAGCAAGGTAGGCACAGGGTTGCGAGAGAGGAAGATCTTGATAGAACTCACATCTATAAATAAGTCTGGATTAGGGAATAGTACTAACCCATAGATTAGAAGGGCCAAGACCTCCTCAAAAGCCTGAAAGTCCAAATCATCTCAAAACAACTGGGCTTTATCTATTGGATAGAAAAACCTTGACTCCACTTCTTGTTTCCCAATTGGATATCACGTCGGCCCGTTTCAGATGCAAAGCTGAGGCAATGACTTCTGGCTTAGGAACCTCTTCTAAACCTGTGAAAGGCACCTGGTCAAGAATGGGTATATTCAATAACTAAGAGAACTCTTCCATGGTAGGCACCAACTGATAGTCTAGAAAGGTGAAGCAATGGTGCTTGGGGTCAAAGAACTGAAAGATTACTCCCATCATCTTTTTATCAAAGCTTGAAGTAACCATGTTGAGAAGTCAACCATGTCTCTTAATGAACGAAGAAGTTTCAGGAACCATTGGTACTAGTTCCTTGAGTTAGGGAGGTATTCTCACAAAGCTGATTCGAATAGTGTTTCTACGGGCGGAAGCCATGATCTGTAAAACAGAACAAAGATAAATTCCCTTGGTCCTTGAAATGGTTAGAGTAATGAGAATCAAAACTATGTTATGATGCATGATGTTATGTTCAAATAGAGTAAATCACACACAAGCAAAGCACACAATAGACCTTAGGTTCAAAGGCTTTCATAAGGTTAAAGGTAGATACCCTCTTGAAGTTTAGTTGGTTTCAAACTTGTCTTAGAAAAGTAACTGGGTTCTAAAGATTCTCAATATCACTGATCATTCTTTATCGGGCGTTGTTTCAACTCAGGCAATATTTTCTTGCGGCTGAAATATCCCGAGAGTCTGATCTCAATGAGTGTAGTATCAAGTATCAACCAATCCTCAGCTTTATACTGAGGCCGGCTATCTCACTACTTTCTAATGGCCAATTTTGTTCAACTAAGGTTCTAAAGTCCGTTAGTGCTTTACGACACCACACGGTGGCCCCGTATTCTCCTCGTTTCCACACGAAGGATACTGGTACCAACCAAAGTGTCACACCAACACAACCATCACTTAAACCATATCGGTCTACGCCATACAGTCTCCACGATCTATTGTTGTTTACCTAAAGAGTGTCCCCAGATCCGGGTGTAGGATCTTCAATAATGCCCAAGCAAAACCCTTAAAGATAAAGCAGGCAAAGCAAACAAGAAAGCAATTAAAATGACCTAGATCCTAAGGTAAACCCCACTTTTACATTCCCCAGCAGAGTCGTCAGTTCTGTGATACGGTGGCAGAACTGACTTTTATACTGGTTTGCGTTATGTATTTGCAAATGTCTTGGTAAGCAATAGTCGCCATCGACTTTTATTTCATCCAACAAAGGAAAATGGAAAAGAACACAAAAAACCTTTTTTCGAGATGTTTCTGAGTACGGGGGTAGATTATAGAAAGGGAAGGTGTTAGCACCCTTTCTATTTGTGGTTTTTCACGGGCTCTTAGGTACTTGCTCATTTTTTAAATTACTTGTGTGTGCTTGTTTTGAAAAAAGTTTTGTTTACTTTGTGATAACCCTTGTATCGATCCTCAAGGGTGTGACGAAGTTGTTTTGAAAACTATTTTTGAAAACTGTTTGTGTGAAAAGTTTTTATTTTTGAGCAAGTACTTAAGATTTCTACATACTCGAAAAAAGTCTGTTTGTTTTCGTTTCCTTTAGATAGTGCTATCCTACTATTAAGGAGTAGGTAGCTCTGTCTTTGGATTTTTAAAAGGGACGTTCGAAGGGACGAAATGGTCTCTGAAGGCAACAAGTAAGGATACCTTAGCATTTCGAAGGGACTATCGTCATAAGATCAGTTTGTAGGCAACTGGAGGGACAAGTAGGGACTATGATATTTATGACGACTTTGAATCGCGGGTCATTGCTAAGGTATCCCTACGTTCGAGGGACACGACCATTATTTCCGAGGCAACCAAGTGAGGCAAAACCCTAGGAGTGAGCATGTGCAAGTGTGCCTTTATTCAGTTAATTATCTTTGCACAATTATGGTGTTCTACTGTTTTAAATTGATTTATCTTGCCATTCAATCCTATTATCCATACATCTAGGCAGTTTATAATTGCGAAAAGTAAAGAGCAGGAAATTAAAACCCTGGCTATTACAAGGCCTTGGGGAGGGGATTACATAACCAAAAATTGGGGAAAGGTGATAAATGCGAAATAGTAAACCTAATTAAGTATTACAAACTTGGAACACTTACAATAATTAATAAAAATAAGGAGAAAAAAAAAAGCGCGAAAGTTAAGACGAGAACAAATTAGAAACCTAAGAAATCTGATTACTTAAAAAAAATTGTATTTTTTATTGAGAAAAATAGTTGCAATTTGCAAATTAAACCTAATTTACTAATTAATCTTATTTAACAAAATAATCAATGTTGAAATAATTGAAATAATTAATTTCCAAAAATTAATTTTAATCATAAAAAAAACCTAATTCTATTTAATTTTAATTATGGAAGGAAAAAGTAATTAAGTTAACCTAATTTCTATTAAATTTTAAATAAAAAAAAGTTTAAGTTAACCTAATTAAACTAATTAATTAAATGCAAATAAATATTTTATGAAAAAAATTAACTAAACCTAATATTTTTTGTAATTTTCTGATTTTATGATTTAATTTAAAAAAAGATGATTTTTATTGTGAAAGTAATTAAAATAATAAATTAAAAGAAAAACAAATAAAAAGAATATAAAATTTAAAGAGACGGGCCTGATTGTGAGAAGCAGTTTGGGGGGTGTGTTGAAATTGGAATTGATTACGCCCATGATAGATCAGCCCAGCTTCTGCGCCCAATCTAGTGTTACTGTCTCTTGAGGATCTATCATGGACGTTTAAATCTGGACCGTTCGATCCGGATTAATGATGATCAAATTGTTTGAAGGTGAGGACGCATGATACACTTATGGGCATATTTGACACCTGATCTGTAGAAAACACATAATGGAAAATAAAAACCAAGGCCTGGGGATCGAACCCAGGCCCTCCAGCTTCACAAACATGCACCTCACCACTACACCAACCTCCTCACTCGTTAATATACATAACAAAGTAATATCATATAACAAACGAAATCATAAATATGTTTGACCAAAAAAATAATGTAAGAATGGACTCAAAGGTCGTGGGCCATGTTTGAAGTGAGATGTCAGCACAAAAAGTTGGGGCCATTTACCAAAAAATGCAATTTTGGGCATTGTTGACTTTGGGCAAATTTCCAAAAATGGCCAACTTTGAAAATGCATATCTATCTCAATTTTGATCCTAAGAGGGTGTTCTTGGACTTCCGTGTTCATGTAAGGAGCTTTGACCCAAAAGGTGTTTTTGTTGACTTTTTGGAATGACCTATAATGTCTGAATTCATATCTTTCTATGAGTGCATTTCTTGAACTTGAGGGCTGAAAATGAGTTGTATGGAATTGAATTCTCTTCGAAATGAGCCTTGGATGAGAAATTTCTGATAAAGTATGTGAACGTTATGCTTAGTCAAAGTTTGGTTGACTTTTTCCTGGGAAACCCTAATTTAGCAACTTTTGAGTTTTGATGAGTTAGGGGCATTCCTTGGGGAATCATGATCAACCCTTGATCAAATGATGGGTATTACTTCAAAATGTTGATGTTGACCAAAAATCTTGAAGTTTGACTGTATGTGGGCCCCAATTGACTTTTGACATGATACGGTTGATTTTCAAGCATCTGAGCAGTTGACTGGGCAAACTTCTTGTGAAAGGCATGAAACTTGGCATGAATGGTCTTGAGAACATATTAGGACTATGGAGAGAATATGAGGCCCTTGGTACTCACCCATCTTGATGAAAATGGAAACCCTAGTTGGAGGTTCATTGCTTCAAGAGAGAGTTTGTCTGGTAAACTCTTGGGCATCTTTGAGCAAGTTGAGTATCTTAGTGAACATATGTTGAGTAAAATGGGAGGGAAAATTTTGGGGTACAACACTCAACAAACGACAAGATTCCCCAGCTTGAATTTTCCTCTCAGACTATCACATATCTAGGGACCACAACTCCTCTTCCCCGGTATACTTTCCTACAATCCCCAATAGCTCCCCAGTAGAGCAACGGACAAAGAAGACTCTCGAGCTCTTTTCCCCAAGCGGAAATCAACACTCTCCACAGAGTTTTCTTCTCAAGCAAAATCAACATTCCCTAGTGAAATTCTCCTAGCTTCTCCGGATTCCCGAGCAGGGTTTCACAAAGTCCACAAACAATGCACAGGCGTGTCCCTTCCCCAACAGAGTTTATTTCTATAATAATGGAGGCCCATCTATCAATAGTTCAACTTCAAATATGAAGAATCACACTCCTCATTCCCAGCAGCATCCAGGGATTTATTTTCCCCAGTATGACAACACTGCAGCAGAACAACTAATATGTTCATACATTGCATTCATACATCATAGCATCAACAATACAAATGCATATATCGCAATCTCATTTATTTTGAGAAACATCATTACGCCTTGCATTTCATTCATCATGACATTGCATACAACTAACTCTTTACCTTTTTAAGAAATACCAATCAATAGAAAATTATCATCAAAAAAATTTCGACAAAGACAGGACAACTATCTTTGAACAAATCAATCGTAGATCAATTCCCGAAACAGGACTGGGTGACTATCTACATGACGAATACTTCCTTCAGACCTCTACTGGTTCAGTTTAAATTGATTAATGGTTTATCCCGATTCCTTTCTGGTAGATATTTTCTCTGGTTCAGATAAATCGCTCCAAGATTTATTCTGATTCTTTCCAGTTAAAGAATATTCAAGACCTCTGTTGGTTTAGTTTAAATCTCTCGATGGTTTATCCTGATTCTTTCCCGTAGACATTTTTTCTAGTTCAGATAAATCACTCCAAGATTTGTTCTGATTCTTTCCAGTTAAAGAATATCCAAGACCTCTGCTGGTTCAGTTTAAATTGATCAATGGTTTATCTTGATTCCTTTCTGGTAGACATTTTCTATGGTTCAGATAAATCGCTCCAAGATTTATTCTGATTCTTTCCAGTTAAAGAATATTCAATACCTCTATTGGTTGAGTTTAAATCTCTCAATGGTTTATCCTGATTCTTTCCCGTAGACATTTTCTCTGGTTCAGATAAATCGCTCCAAGATTTATTCTGATTCTTTTCCAGATCTCCGCTGGTTCAGTTTAAATCTATCAATGGTTTATCCTGATTCCTTTCTAGTAGACATTTTCTCTGGTTCAGATAAATTGCTCCAAGATTTATTCTGATTCTTTCCAGTTAAAGAATATTCAAGACCTCTGCTGGTTCAGTTTAAATATCTCAATGGTTTATCCTGATTCCTTTCTGATAGACACTTTCTTTGGTTCAAATAAATCGCTCCAAAGATTTATTCTGATTCTTTTCCAGTTGAAGTTAAGTTTAGACTTAGTCTAATTTTTGTCAAACAATCACTTTTGGGTGGCACCTAAAAGCCCATCATCGACAACTATCCATAATTTCTCCAAATGGAATCTTGAAGCCCATTCCATACACCTCAACCACAACATCATCAAGTGCAAATTTCTGGGCACTCTAGTGTTCAATCATCTTCCAACTTCAAGTCATGAATGGCAGATTCGCCAATCTAACTCTTCAGGTTTAAGAAGATTGAACAGGGGAAGCTATTGTACCCAGAAATTTTCCCTCTCATTCCTCAAGGCATTAATCACAAGGGATCCCAAAAATTTAAGCTTACACAAATATATTTGGATTTTTCAGTATTAATATTAAAGAGGAAATTGCTAAAAAGGGCAAAGCAGATGAAAATATTCTCTTTGACAAAATTGAAGGAAAAACAAGTTCCCTTCGATTTTACATCTTTCGATTGAGCATTTTGGCTCCTTCAATACAGGCTCTAGTTGCACCCTTCATTTGAACATTGGATTTCTTTTGGGAAAGTTCATCTCCAGCTTCGTTTGGGCACTAGACTGCTTTTGGACAAGTTCATTTCATGCTTTCGTTTGAACATTTTATTCGCTTCGTGCAAATCTTTCGTTTGGCCATATAGCTTCTTTCCTGTATGTTATCCAAAATTTACAAGGCAGAATTCCCCCACCATGCTAGCATGCACAAGGACAAAGTCACCCTTTGAAACAACTTGTTGCAAGCTTCGACAGGGCAACACTTATCTTCAACTAGTTTCAATCCATTAGGCAAAAAGCCTCCTGATTGATGTTCTTCGATTCAGGAGGCAAAGGCCTCTTTTCTGGTCTCCTTCAATTGCATGTTTGGCCTCCTGCATGCCTCTTTCATTTGGGGCATGTGGCCTTCCTTTGTTACAAGCTTTGATTGCACACTTTATCCTCTGCATGCTTTCTTCTTTTAGGGCGTGTGAATCCTTCACTACAAGCTTTTGGTTACACCTTTTGTTTGGGCATGTGGCTCCCTTCATACAAGTCTTCGTTTGAGAAAAGATCTCTTGCATGTTTGCATAAAGTCACAAAGCAGGAACCTCATACATACACCCTTTTCGTTTGGCCATATGACCCCTTGCAGGCAAGTTTGAGTGGGCAGTATCTCCCTTGGAAGTAGCTTACTTCAAATTCCACACTATGCCATTGTCTCGTGCGAAAGAAGTACCATGGTGGCACATCTGAAGGACTTTCCAGACATGTCTGAATGTCCTAATCGAATGACATATTTTGCTGACCCACCGCAGGAGCATGTATTTGGACCATTCAAAGGAACCTATGAAGGTCCTGGTCGAAAGACACTTCTTTGGGCCCCTTCAAAGGATACCCACATGAGCCATTCGAAGGACACTTCAATTTGAAAAAAGAAATGATTATTGAAGAGTCTGGTCGAAGGATAGGGCCAGGGGGTCAAGACAAAAGGTTAAGATTCTCAAAGGTACTTGTTAACCAAGTCCCATGCACTGCCAGGTTCAGGCCTGATACACTGGCCATAAAACTCCAAAACCGCTGCACAACAGTCCTATAACACTGCCTTATTCCTTGCACCAAAATGGCATACAAACACTGTCCCTTGAAAGCTACAAACACAACATGCCTTTTTTGTTTAAATTTTTTTATTTTCCCTCCTAAAACATCAGCCAAGGCCATCTATAAATATGAGCCTCCACCACACATGTTAAGGGCCTGAAGAATCGCAAGAGAACTCTTGTGAAAATTCCCAAAACTCTCAAACACCTCCCAACGTTTTTTCCAAACACTTCTAAAAACTCAATCCCCTTTGTACACTAAGTGAATCCTTCGATTCACCCCCCAAGTGACCATCTAACTAGCCTTCGACCCACTTCCCCAACTACAATACAGTAACCCTTTGATTCATTTCGTTACTTGTTAAAGAAAGAACCTTCGATCCACTCACACACCCTCCTTCAATTCAGTGACTGCTTGAACAAAATAGTAACTGGATTAGTCTCAGGAAAGACCCAACGAACTTCCATTCACCACCAAGGAAGACACTTGCAGTTTCCTTCGATTTAAGAACTTCAAGAAGTAAGTTCCCTTTAAACTTGAAACTACTTTATTTAAATATCATGTTCACATGCCAATAAAGAGAAATTTAGATATTTCATATAGGGAGCTTGACCATATTTTAACCTTCGATTTTGACTACCCATATGCTGAAAATCTTAACTCTGACTAGTTAGGCTTTGGACTTTGAGACCCAATAATTTTGTGCTAACCCCTGGCATGTAGTTACACTTGAGTGTTGCATTTTAAGAATTTAAGACAGGTTCGCTGTACCCTTCGATGGGCTAAATTCTCAAGCCTTTCGAATCTCAACCTGAGGGCCTACCATGCTTACAGTCAAAGGAGTCGGCAAGGTGCCTGAGGCAAAGAATGCACCTCACACTGACTCCAAGCCTCAAACGAAGGAATTATCCAGAAAGGTGGCCTTGCTGACTTCCAGCTCCCAAACGAAAGGAACAAGCAAGGGGTGAAATCGAAGGACATGACCTTGCTGACTCCAGGCCCAAATTGAAAGAAATCAAAAAGTGCAGAATCGAAGGATGCTTCTGCCTAAATTGAAAGAGCTCATTTTTCTCCTTTTTATTTTTATTTTGTCTTTATATTTTCTTGCTATTTCAATATGGTTGTAATAGTGTAGGATTTATTTTTTCATTTTTATTACTTTTGTACAAATGTTATAATTAGGATGTATGGGCAGATAAAATAAAGAAATAGATAACCTTTAAATTCAAGACAAAAATGCATGCAATCAAACACACTATTCACACATGCACCCTTAGGGTAATCTCACTTGTTGCCTCGGAAAAATAGTCATGTCCCTCGAATATGGGCATTTTAGCAAAGACCCTCGATAAAAGATCGTAGTCCTACGATGACCCTTAATGTTGCCATCGGTAAACGATCTAGTCCCTAAACAATATTGCTAAAACGTACCATAGGTTTCCTTATATGACTATACAAACTCCCCACGCTCGTCCCTTCACATCCAATAGTGGGGCTTCTTACCAAATCAATGGTCAGATAGCAACATCTAAAGGAGGAGGAAAAGAATATTAATACCTTTTGAGTAGGTAGGATGCTCTTAGTTGCTCGCTTTCTCACCACAAAAACATTTTATACACCAACACTTTTATTTTGAAACATTTTCAAAAGACAAAGCTTTTTGTACGCGTTCTTATAGAAACGAGAGCCATTACAAAGACACTTTTCAAAATCACTTTTAAAAACACATTCCACAAACATCTCTTTGAACTATTTTCAAAACAACACTTTGTACGTGTTCTTATAGAGACGAGAGCCATTACAAAGACGTTTTCAAAATACTTTCAAAAACCACACCACAAGCACATTTTCAAACAAAAGCAAGTGATCTAGAAAGCAACTAAGAGCCCGTAGATAACTACGGATGAAAAGGGTGCTAATACCTTCCCTTTTCATAACCTACCTCCCGAACTCAAGAAAATAATCTTGAAAGGTCTTTCCTGTTCCTTTCAACCTTTCCTTATTGGATAAAAGAAAAGTAGGTGTCGACTCTTGCTATCCGCAACAATTGCGATCAAACGCAAAACACCCAAGTCAGTTCTCTCATCATATTACAAATGGCTCTCGAACAAACTGTCAAAGAACTTCAAGTTCAAAATGCTCAATTCCAACAAATGTTCATGGACTTATCCAAGGAGCAGAACAAGCTGAAGACCCTCATCACTAAAGATAGGAAGAAAAAGACTAAAAAACTAGATGTCATTCTTAATATTGGTAGAAGGATCAAAGGCGCGGTCAAGAGGGTTGTAGATTTTGAGATCCCATCAAATGAAGATGATAAACAAGAGGAAGATAATAAGAGTGTGAAAGATGAGGAGAATAACAACCAGTGTTCTGATGAAGAAGAAGCAGACTATTCAGATGAACAGTATCCTCCTGCTGATGACAATTACAAATAGCAGGAAGATCGTCTCAATTCTATGGAAATTCAGAGAGTGCCTGGATTGGATTTTGAAGATATAGGTTTAATCTCGGGATTGTAATTCCTCACAAATTCAAGGTCCCCACCTTTGTGAAGTATGATGGTGTTTCCTATCCAAAGCTTCATTTAAGGTCGTATGTTCGGAAGATTCAACCCGATACTGCTGACAGGAAGTTATGGGTACACTTATTTCAAGAAAGCTTGTTGGGAACATAGTTGGAGTGGTTTTATCAGCTGGAAGGGACCAATATATGTACTTGGGAAGACTTGGCTGCTGCTTTTTACAAACAATACCAGTATAATGTTGATCTCGCACCAACTCGTGTGCAATTACAAAGTATGACTATGGGCTCGAACGAAGACTTCAAAGAGTATGCCCAGAAATGAGGGATCACGCAGGGAGAGTTCAATCTCCTTTATCTAATAGGGATCTAGTTGATATGTTTATGGGAATTTTGACAGGTCCTTTCTTCAATCATTTGATCAGAAGCTCTTCAGCCGGATTCACCGAGCTGATATTAACAAGGGAATAGGTTGAAGGTGGAATCAGGAGTGGAAAAATTCAAGTGGATGAGTCTTTAAGTACCGTGAAGAAGAAGTTTAATGGATAGAAGGAAACTAATTATGTGTATGGCCAGAAGGGTCATGCTAGAAATGACAACAACCAGTCTGTGGGAGCTGTGCTAATTTCTAATCATGTGCCAATACAACAATATCAACAAGGCAATCAGTGTAGGTCAGACGCACCCATGAGACAATTTACTAATATCAACATGCCATTGTCTCAGGCATTACAACATCTACTGAAGGCAGAGTTAATAACATTAAGAGATGCGCCTCAGAATCTCAACACTTCCTCCCCCAAGTACAACCCTAATGTAAGATGCGCATATCATTCCAATAGTCCCGAACACGACACAAATAGCTTCTGCGCTTTGAAAAATAAAATTCAAGATATAATTAACGACAAAGAGATTGAGTTTGATCCTCCTGAGACCCCCAATGTGATTAATGCACCTATGCCTAAGCACGACAAAGGCATAAGTGTTATTGATGATTGTGATCGGTGGAAATAGAACTGACTGTTTTGAAATGCTGGTTCACGAACTGTCGCGGTAAGCAAGAGTCGCCACCGTCTTTTATTTTCTCCAACAAGGAAAGGACAAAAGCACATCAAAATTCCTTTTCGAGATGTTTCTCGGTTCGGGAGGTAGATTATAGAAAGGGAAGGTGTTAGCACCCTTTCTATCCGTGGTTATCCACGGGCTCTTAGGTACTTGCTCACTATGTTTTCAAAAATGTTTGCTTTTCTTGTGTTTGTGGGTTTTGAAAAAAGTTTATTTGAAAACTTTGTTTTGACTCTTGTATCAGTCCTCAAGAGTGTATGAAGTGTTGTTTGAAAACTTTTGTCAGAAAAGTGTAAGTGCGAAAAGTATTTTTGTTTTGAAAGAGCAAGTATCTAAGAACCTCTACCTACTCAAAAGAAATTAAGCTGTGTAAATGTCCTTTAGACAGTACTATCCCACTATTGAGAAGTAGGTAGCACCGTCGTTGGAGTTTGCGGGTCAATTCGATTATATGGACATGTGGTCACTAAAGCAATAGTAGGACGCCTTAGCGGTAACCCTAATGTCCTAGATCCTTTTTTTTTCGACGCAACCGTTTCGAGGCAACTTGGATCTTTAGACAGGAGGGCGACCTCTAAAACACCCTATACTCAATGACCACGTCGAGGCAACCAAGTGAGGCGTACCCTAAGAGTGGCATGTGCGAGTGTGTCAGGATTCAGTTAAGTTATCTTTGTATATGTTATGGTGAGCTACGGGTTGATTTTAATTTGAGAACAAGTCTTATCATGCATAGCCTATTTAACATACATCTAGCAGTTTAAGTATTTGCGGAAAGTAAATTGCGGAAAGTAAATCTATGCTATTACAAGGCGTCGGGTATTTACATCGCCAAAAACAAACCCTTTGAAAAAGTAAATTGCGGGAAATTAAAGAAAAGCGATAAAAAGTCCTAATTAAAGCTATTACATCCTCGGAGCAATTACATAATAATGGATAAAAAATAATATGCGCGAATAAAAATTGAATCGGAGAAGTCCTTAGGGTTTTGACCCTTTTTGAGAAAAGAATGAATTTTTGGTTATTTTGCATTTAATTACATTAATCTTAAAACTAATTAATTAATTAAAAGAAATGTTTTTTAAGTATTTTATGTTTTTAATGAAAATAAAATAAAATAGTTAAATATATTAATTAACCTAATTCTACATGGATTTTATTTATTGTGAAACAAAAAGTTAAAATTGACCTAATTAACTAAATTAATCTATGTTAGTATTTATTTACAAAAATAATAAATTAAAGGTGAAATTAATAAATAATAATAATAAAAATATTATATTTTTCTGAATTTATCATGAAAATAATTAATTTGTGAGTTAACTAAATAATAATAATTATTATTATTAAAAGTAAAATAATTAAATGGAAAAAATATAAAAGAATAAAAAGAAACCAGGGAGGGTGTTGGCCCATTTAGGAGGTATTTTTAGAAATTTCTGGCCCTTTAATCTCTCAAGCCTGTTTGACTTTAATGATTGTCTACACGTGTGTTGACCAGGAGTATGATGGTCATCCAGCTTTGGACCATTGTATTTGAGTCTTAGACACATGGCACCTGGATATTTGAAGCGCATGGTAGGACATATCCTGGAAAGCTGCATATGATTATGTGAAGAAAAAATAGAAACAAGTATTTTGGGGGGACCTGGGATTCGAACCCAGGTCCCAAAGCTTATTGGACGTTTGGCCAACCACTCCACCACGCTGCATCAATTGTCATTGGAATAACAAGTAAATATAATATATAAAAAATTAATTCATGTACTGTAACACAAAAACACGCGTGTATTTTTCAAATGGTCCAATGATATGCCAACACCTCATCATCTTCCTCGCTGGTACCTGTAAAAACACATTAGATAGCGGGGGTTTTTAACCCCCATAATATGCAATGACGAATAATAGCGACTAGAGCCATGGTGTATATAAATATTTCGCGAGGGTTCCAATGTGTTCGTTTGGACCTAACGAATTCAGTCATGGATCTTATGAGTCTCAATTTTTCCTGTATTACAAACCCCTAATTTGAAAGCTTATGAACCCTAAAATTCATCAATGGCATTCTGTGATTTATGGCGTTATAATTCAATTGAGCTATACCATTAGCTTTGTACAGTCCCTAGCAACACAAATCAAACACAAAATCATGTTAATGATGCATGAATTAAGCTGTACAATTCTCAAAAATAAAACGCAAACCGTGACTCTGTTCTTGATGATTCTTTGAGCTTCAATGCTTGGTTTTGATTGCTACACGTTCCTGGGATCCCATGCAGTGTATTAGAATCAATAAAAGTTCTTGAATCGTCCTGGAATATAGAAATCTGTTTTGCAATTTTCTTGGAAAATTTCAATATGGCTATGGCTTTGTTTGCATCTTGTTCACGTGTGCATGATTAGGGTTTCCTTGTGTATTTATAGGAGAATGAGATTAGGTCAGAATCTTGAGCAAAAATCTATGGAATGATGATTTGAATATTTGATTGGAAATCATATATTTTTGAATCTTCATGATTGGAAAAAGTTGCCAAATTTGGAGATATTGCATCTTTGACTTGGTGCACGAAATTTCTAGCCTATCTTGACCATGTTTGCTTCACAAAAAGATTGAAAAATCAAATCTTTGTATTTTCCTACAATTTAAATTAATTAAATGAATTAATATTGATTAAAAATCCAATTAATTAATAAAAAATAAGAAAATAATTCAATTAAGCTTGATGGGTCGTGCATAAGTCATGGATAAAGTTTCAAGAAGAAATTTGAGGCCCATTAGCAAAAATAAGTGTTTTGAGCAAAGTTGACTTTTGCAAATTCACAAAAATTTCTCAACTTCTCCAATGCATATCTTGCTCAATTTTGATCATATGAACATGTTCTTGGACATTTTGGAAAGGTCTTGAAGTCCTCTAACCAATGCCTTTGGTCCCATGTCATTTGGATTTACCAATATAAAGTTATGGTCTTTGACTTAAAGTGCATTTTTGTTGACTTTTGAAATTGACCTATAATGTAAAAATTGGTAACTTTTTGTGAGAGCATTTCTTGGACTTGGAATGTGAATATGTATTGTAGGAAATGTCATCCCCTTCAAAATGAGCATTGGATGGGATTTTTCTGATGAACCATGAAAAAGTTATGCCTTGGTCAAGATACAGTTGACTTTTCTACTGTCCCAAAATAATAACTTTTTGTATCTTGATGATTTTTGAGCCATTCTGGTGGAATTATTATCAAGACTTGATCAAATGATGATTGTGGATTCAAAATAAGATGTTGACCAAAAATTTTGACTTTTGACTGTGAAATGACCATTTTGCCCTTGCAGTTGACTGTAGGTCAAATGAGGCTTTTGACTGTGCAAAATGACACTGTGAGTCTTGAGACTTGGCATGTAGGTGCTTGAGAATGTATATAGGCATATGAGACTTGATTGAACCATTGAAAACCCAAAATTCCTTGAAAGAACCAAAACCCTAATTTCAGCTGGCTTAGGAGGTGGTTTGACTATGCAATCCTTTGAGCAATCTTGAGCCATTTGAGGATCATATCTTGAGGAATATGGGAGGGAAAATTTTGGGGTACAACAATGATATTTTGTATGTTTATGTTGTAAGTGAATTGAATACTCCCCTCCTAATTATCAAGAAGAATCGGTTGCAAGCTGATTTATTTCTGGGTTGTACTGAAAGATACTACTGCTGTGCAGCTCAACCCAATGGCTTCCAACTGCTGAAAAATGGTATTCAGTGTCTGATGGACAACCATATAATACTAGTTAAGAAGACTCTCTCTATGGAATTTCCAGTACTCCTATCAGGATTACTTCAAAGGGCCCTGTGAAAACTACTACCAAACCCAAAGTTTCTCCTCCAATAATCACCACACTCAGACCAATTCCATATTCTTCGAACAAAGCTATCCCTTGGAACTATGGAGCCGACGTATACTACCATGGCGTCAAGAAAGAACCCTTGACTATTGAAAGTAAAGATACTAAAGTTATTGATCCCACTGTTGACAATATTGTCGAAACCAGTAAAGTTACTAGAAGTGGAAGGGTTTTCTCTCCTTAAATCTCTCAAAAACTGTCGCCACACCATTTCATGTTACCGCTACCGAGTTAACTACTAAGATTCGGGGCAAAGAACAAATGATGGAGCCTGCCTAGATGGAGGAACCTAAAGAGGCTACCACTGAAGATACCTTCAGGCAAGAGTTGGAGGAGGGATTAAAGATCATCCAGAAAAGTGATTATAAAATTTTTGAACAGTTGGGACAGACCCCCTTCAAGATATCCATGTTATCCCTTTTGTTATGCTCTGAAGCCCATGCGCATGCTTTGGTGAAGTTCTTAAAATCTGCGCACATGCCACAAGAAATCTCTACTGATCAATTTGAGAATTATATTGCTAGCCTGACGAATGGTAATGGGCTAGGCTTTTTTGATGCTGATTTGACTCTCGAAGGAAGAAATCACAATAAGGCCATGTATGTCTCTATTGAATGCAGGGGCACTACTTTAGCTCATGTGTTGGTGGATACGGGTTCCGCACTGAATGTCTTACGAAAGGGTGCTCTAGACAGACTTGATTGTGAAGGGGTTATGCTGAAAACCAGTGACATTATGGTTATAACCTTTGATGGTTCGAAGAGGATGGTGCATTGAGAGGTAGTTCTCCCGATCAAAATAGGTTTGCAAGTCTTTGATTATAACTTCTATGTAATGGACATTCGTCTGGCTTATTCCTGCTTAGTTGGACGCCCTTGGATTCACATGGAAGGCACCGTTACCTCCACTCTACATCAAAAGCTGAAGTATCACGTGAAATGAAAGGTTGTTACGGTTTATGGTGAAGAAGAGTACATGGTAAGTCACTTGAACTCATTCAAGTATGTTGAGATGGACGGCGAATTCATCGAAACTCCCTGCCAGACTTTTGAAGTACTTCTTCGAATAACTACAGTTACTGAAGACGTTTATGTTATTCCTAAGGTTACTAAGGCTCCGCCCAGAATGGCTTCTCTGAAAGACGCCAGAGCAGTGGTAAAAGAAGGTGGTTGTACTACTTGGGGTCAGCTTCCTGACATTCCTTACAAGTCTGACAAATTTGGTTTTGGTTTCACTGTAGAGGCTCAGAGGGCTGTTCGTCGTGCTCATGCTAGAAGACCGCCATTCCGCATCAGCAACAATGGAGTAAACATGGTAGAAGATGATGATAGTGACTACGACCTAGACATCTGGATTTGTCCCACCATCGGCAACGGGCTCAGCAATTGGAAGACTGAAGACGTTATACCAATCTCCTTTAGTCGGAAGTAAATGATACTTTATGTTTCTTTTTGCTTTCAAGTTTTGGCTATGTAATTTGTTTAAAACAATAACTTTAAACCTTGCGCCTTACCCGGGGCACAACGGTCCATTTGTTAGGGTTGTCATTTCATTCTCACATTTTCATTCAATAAAACATTGGACGTTTGCATTCAAATTTTGCGCTCTATGTCTTTCTTTTACTTTATTACTTTAAAAATATCTATGTATTCTTACACACACCCACATAATAAATTGCATATCCACATCCGCTCAGGATCCCATTGATAACAATTCTGCTATTGCCACTTATGACTTTGAAAATCTGATCCACCAAGCTGAGGACGGAGATGAGGAAGATTGTGAAGTACCTGGAGAGCTTTCTAGGCTGTTAATGTAGGAAGAAAGAGTCATAAAACCGCATGAAGATCCAGTCGAGGTTGTGAACTTGGGTACTAAAGAAGACAAGAAAGAAGTCAAGATAGGTGCCTGTCTAGAAGACAGTGTCAAGAACAGATTAATCCAGATGTTGTGTGACTATGCTGAGATCTTTGCTTGTTCATACGAAGACATGCCAGAGCTTGATACTGATATTGTGGTTCAACGTCTACCGATGAAAGAAGGTTGTTCTCCAGTAAAGCAGACAGTTCTTCGTATGCGTCCCGAGATGTCCGAAAAGATCAAAGGTGAGGTTATGAAACAGTTCAATGCAGGTTTCTTGGTTGTTACGTCTTATCCTCAGTGGGTTTCAAATGTGGTTCTGATACCAAATAAGGATGGCAAAATGTGTATGTGTGTAGACTACATGGATCTGAATAGGGCAAGCCCCAAAGATGACTTTCCGCTTCCGCATATTGACGTTCTGGTTGACAACACCGCTCAATATAAGATATTTTCCTTCATGGATGGCTTCTTTGGGTATAATCAAATAAAGATGGAACTTGGAGACATGGAGAAGAATAATTTTGTCACACAGTGGGGCACTTTCTATTACAAAGTTATTCCTTTTGGTTTGAAGAACGCTGGCGTAACATATCAGCATGCTATGGTAGCTTTGTTTCATGACACGATCCATCATGAGATAGAGCCTTACATCGACGACATGATAGCCAGATCTTAGACTGAAGAAGAACATCTTGACCACCTACACAAACTGTTTGAGAGGTTGAAGAAGTACATACTGAGATTGAATTCAAATAAGTGTATCTTTGGGGTAATATCCGGTAAAATCCTAGGTTTCGTCGTCAGTGGTAAAGGTATTGAAGTCGATCCTTCCAAGGTTAAAGCCATTCAATAAATTCCAGCTCCCCGTACTGAGAAGGAAGTCAGACGTTTCCTGGGACGATTAAACTATATTTCCAGATTTATTTCTCATTTGACCGCTACTTGTGAGCCGATCTTCAAGCTGCTGAAGAAAGATCAAGTAGTACAATGGAATGACGAATGACAAATAGATTTCAAAAAAATCAAGGAGTACCTCCAGAAACCTCCAATTTTAATGCCACCAGTTGAAGGAAGACCTCTAATCATGTACCTAACAGTGTTAGAGAACTCAATGGGGTGTGTACTGGGGCAACATGACGAGTTTGGTCGAAAAGAGCATGTAATATACTACCTTAGCAAAAAGTTTACCGACTGTGAAACAAGATACTCACTACTCGAGAAAACTTGTTGCGGTTTGGCATGGGCTGCTCGCTGACTGAGATAGTATATGTTGACTCATACAACCTTGTTGATCTCTAAGATGGATCCCATGAAATACATATTCGAGAAACCCTCCCTCTCTGGAAGGATATCCAGATGGAAAATGGTCTTAACAGAATACGATATTCAATAAACCACTCAGAAAGCAATCAAAGGAAGTGTATTGGCATATCATTTGGCCCATCAAGCTGTAGATGACTATCAATCTATGAATTTCAAGTTCCCAGATGAAAATATTATGTTAGTTACAGATTGTGAAGAACCTGGACCGTATGAAGGACCTGAGTCGGGACCCAAATGGACTTTGGTTTTTGATGGACCTTCTAACGCGCTTAGTAATGGAATTGGTGATGTGATTATCTCTCCCAAGGGTTGCCATACGCCCTTCACCGCCAAACTTTGCTTTGATTATACCAATAACATGGCCGAACATAAAGCGTGCATCATGGGTATCAAGGTTGCTATTGATATGAGAATCAAGTTCTTGAATGTATATGGGGACTTATCCCTAGTGATCAGTCAGATTAAGGGAGAATGGGATATGAATCACCCAAATCGCATTCCTTATCGAGAGCATGTGTTGACATTAATTTTGTACTTCAAAGAAATCACTTTTGAACATATTCCACGAGAAGAGAATCAATTAGCAGAAGCATTTTGCTACCATGTCGTCTATGTCCAAAGTCAGATGGGACAATGAGGCTCCTTAAATTACTATTGAGAGACTAGACGAACCGACACATTTCTATGAAGTTGATACTAATGGAGTAGAGGAAAAAATTTGGTACCACAAAGTGAAAAGATACCTTTAAGATTAAGAGTACCCAGAGGGGGCGTCTACTAATGACAAGAAATTTCTACGGAGGTTCTCTTCCAAGTTCTTCCTGAGCAACAAAATTTTATACAAGTGCAACCATGATTTGACTCTGCTTCATTGTATAGACAAGAAGGAAGCCGAGAAGATTATGGAAGATATGCATAAAGGTATCTTTGGTACTCATTCCAGTGGGCATATGATGGCTAAGAATATTCTGAGAGCGGGTTATTATTGGTCGACTATGCAAACTGATTGCCATCATCATTCTAGAACCTATCATGAATGCCATATTTATACTGACAAAATACATGTGCCTCCGGTTCCTCTGAATGTCTTGACTACTCCTTGGTTGTTTGTGTTATGGGGCATTGACATGATTGGAGAGATTAAGCTGACTGCTTCTAACGAACATCGTTTCATCCTCGTCGCCATTGATTATTTAACCAAGTGGGTTGAAGCTTCCTCATTTGCCTCTGTTACCAATAATGTTGTGGCTCGGTTCATTAAGCATAATCTTATCTATCGGTATGAAATCCCTGAAAGCAATATCACGAACAATGGTACTAATATAAAAAATACTATGATCACGGAACTCTGCATGCATTTCAAGATTAAGCACCACAATTCTTCGCCAAATCGACCGAAGATGAATGGCGTAGTGGAAGCCGCCGAAAAAAACATCAAGAAGATATTGCAGAAGATGACAGTGACCTTCAAAGACAGGAATAAGATGTTACCATTTACTCTTCATGGTTATCGCACTTTAGTATGTACATCAACTGGGGAAATCCCATTCTCTCTCATCTATGATATCGAGGTTGTCTTACCTGTAAAAGTTCTGATTCCTTCTTTAAGGATTATGAAAGATGCATGTTTAGATGAAGACGAGTGGATTCAGACTAGGCTGGACCAGTTAAACTTGATTGATGAGAAAAGGCTTGTGGTTGTTAGCCATGGTCAGATGTACCAGAAGCGTATGATCAAAACTTTCAACAAGAAAGTTAAACATCAGGTATATCAGGCTGGTAACTTGGTAATAAAGCGCATCATCCTACCACAAGGTGATCCAAGGGGAAAATGGACTCCCACGTACAAAGATCCATTTGTGATCAAGAAGATATTCTTTAGCGGTGCTATGATACTTACCACCATGGACAGTGAAGACTTTTTGCACCCTGTGAACATGGACATAGTCAAAAGATACTACACATGAAAGAGACCAGCTAGGTTGATAGACCTAGGCAAAAATAAGGGCATCCCGGAGAACCAAAAGGGTTCAGGCAAAAATCATGGATATGTGCAAAAAAATTGTATACCCGGCAAGTCGAAAACCTGGAAAGGCAGCTTGGGCAAAAAAGGGTATCCCAGTGGACTGAAAACTCGAAAGGGAGGTCCAGGAAAAAGTTAGGGACTAAAGCGTACGACTATGTTCTGTTGGATCACCCATCTACTTACAATAAGCTTTAGTATTAACGTCAAGTTCAAACGGTACAGATCAATTCGGTCAGCTTCTTCCAACAGCAAGGGATGAGATGCTCGAACACATAGAGGCAATAGCAGAGTTGAAACTCGATGGGATCATTTCCACATAGTTATTTTATTTTATTTACTTTGTACCTTTTTTCATTTTATGACGATTTCCTCTTACTAGGATTTATGTCTCTTTGTACAAAACCGTCTGTTTATAGGAAAATTATCAATATAAGTCAAATTCAAGTTCAAATTTGTTTTACTTTCTCTGCTTTGTTTGCAAAAACGTCCAATGACTAAATTGAATGAACATATGCATTTGAATATGATTACTGTTAAAAAATATGTGCATAAAAAGTAGGGTTAGCATTTACTAAGGACTATAGGAGTTGGGATAACGTTCAAGTCATCCACAGATCCCCAGAGAGAAATCCCCATAGAGCTACCTTTACAAGCTCATCCTCGACAGAGATACATCCCCCAGCAAGTCTAATATGCCCTCAGACAAAAATTAGAGCATCTTCCAACAATTAACATGACCATCTCCCCAGTAGGTACTCTTAGCGGATAAGGAAGTTTGATCATTTCCCCAGCATATGATGGAAACTTTCTTCACACAGTCTATGAAATTCCAATTCCCATCATAAATTATTCCTTCAACACAGTGTATAGGAATTCAATTCCCCAACAGGGTTTACCTCGCCAACATTGTAAAGTCCCTAGAAGAATTCTCTTCTCCAGTAGAGTTTATTTCCCCAGCAGGGTTTATTTCCTCAGGAAGGTTTATTTCCTCAACAAGGTTTATTTCCCAAACGGAGGTTATTTCTCCAATTCTTACAGTTCCCCGACAGGATTCTCTTCCCACGTCAGATGTCATTCAACTTTGTCCTCCCCAGAAAAGTTGACATCCACACATCAGAGGAGTATCTATCTCTTCCATCCCCAAGCAGAATTCAAACGTCCTCAGAGGAATATTCTCAAACAGAAAGTAGGAATCCCCAGCAAAGACATTCTAAACAAGATTAAAGATTCATATTCTTCATCCCCAACAACAATCAGCGATTTAATTTTCCCAGTCAAAGATGTTATACGAAGATACCGCTATCGTCAGCAACATATCATATCCATACATCATTTACAAAAAAATCATAACATATGCACACGAAACACATATGGCACTCTCAGTTATTTTGAGAACATCATTACATAATGCATTATATACATCATAACATTGCATAAAACCAATTTTATTCCTTTCAGGTTAGTCCACAAATAGACGAATATCATCAGCAATTTTTAAACAGGTTCAAGATTAATTCCCAAAATAGGACGGGGCAACTATCTATACGACCAAGCGGTATAAATTTACGAAACAGGACGAGTTTACCAACAAAAAGCGGGCCAAAGATTAAATCCCGGAATAGGACGGGGAAACTATTTACATGACCAGGTAAATATTAATTCCTGAAACATGACAAGGCAACTATCTACATGACCAGGAAAAGATTAATTCCCAAAACAGGACGGGGTAACTATCTATATGACCAGGTGGTATGAATTCACGAAACAGGACAAGTTTACAAAAAAAACAGATTGTAGATCAATTTCTGAAACAAGACGGGACGCCTATCTACATGACCAAATGACTTCCTTCAGAGACTGAATTCTGATGAGCATTCCTCTTCAGAAGTTTATTCTGAAAAGCATTCCCCCTAGAGACTGAATTCTAGCGAGCACTTTCCTTCTGAAAAACATTTTTCACAATCAGTCATAGACTTGTCCTGATATTCCTATCAATAGTTACTTTGGATGGCATCTATAAGCCCATCTCCGAAGACACTCTGTCATCTTTCCGAATGGCATCTTTAAGGCCATTCAAGCAATACTATCAACCAACAGCGTCACTTCGTGCACCAGCGAGTGCAAATTTCTGGGCACTTAAGTGTTCAATCCTCTTCCACCTTCAGATCACGAATGGCGGACATGTCAATCTAACTCTTCAGGTTTAAGAAGATTGAATAGGGGCAACTGTTATACCCCAAAATTTTCCTTCCCATTTAATTCAAAGATACTTCCTCATGCAACTAAGGTTCCACTTTTCTCAAGGAAGATTGGGTTTCTAAGGCCTTAATGGATTTCATGTACAAGCATAACACTTAGAATTAAACAAAGAGGCAAGTCTCCACTCTTTTGACAAGCATATTATTAGCCCGACATGGAAAACTCGAACGAGCTCCATTGTCGTCATATCATGATGGAAAAACACCCAGCTCACGATGGGAAGTTCACCCCGCCAAACTAGGGCCTCAAACGAGACCTGAGTTCTGGCCCATGACGGGAGATTACCCTGGCCGTTCGACCAGTCTCCCCACACTGGAGAACCTTAACACTAACGATCAAACCCCCTAAAAAATCTTAAACAAAAAAAATGTCTCAGGAGGACGAGCGTACAAACATGCAAACAATCAACAATATTGGATGATAAAATATACACTAATAACCTATAACAATCAAACAATGCATGGTAAAGAAAATGACCACCATGGTCGAAACATTAAAACACGATCATGAAGCCGAAATTATTAGAACATTACATAAAGGGAACATGAAGCCCCCATCCAAAATACGAGCAAGTGGCCACGAGGACCACAATTGTTTGGAAATTACATCAACAGGCTGAGCCCCAAAACAAATCACAACAAAAAACGACACACAAGCTGAACAAAGTAAAGAAATAATAAACTCCAATCAACTGGTGTGGTGAGGCTGTTCTTCGGGCTAAAGGGGTGCTCTAGTATAGGGATGCGTCTGGATAGGGACCTTTGGGAATCGTCCGCGTGACCTTCGGCCGCCAACAGGAAGTCGGTGATAACGATTCGACCATACACCACGCGATGAAGGAAGCAAGTCCCCGTCAAAGAAAGATTAACTCCCAGGTTTACCAGACGAATTTGAGCCACTACATTCTTGAAGTCATCCTTGGCAACCACAAGAGCATTATCGTCGGCCTACTGAATGCGAGCGACCAACTTGGCCCTGGTCGTCATCCTCTTGACACCCTCTGGCTCCTCTTGTATAGGGGCTATGACGGACTTAAGCCCCTTCACCTCTTCCTCAAAAGTTTTCTTCTCATCCACCTAAGCGTCCTTCTCCTCGACCAGGGCCTTCCTCGCATTCGCCTCTTCCTCGAGTTCTAACCTCACCTTCTTCAACTTCCCCTCAAGAGTATTGTTCTCCTTACAGGTTTTGCTCAACTCTAGCTCCTCAACACTCCCCTCCTCGGTATGGATCACCGTCGTACCTATGATCCACATCAGTGCAGCAATATCCTGAGCCAGCAGGACCCTCTTACCCGAATGATCCATTTCCCCGTACAATAGGGATTCTGCTCAGTGGACCTCCAAGGAGCCTCCTTCTAAGAGAGTTCTCTTGTGGAAGCAGGGTTGCACCTTGAACTTCGCAGAACCAGACTCCCCGGTCATATCTATCAGGTCGTCTGAATATGGTTTCTTGGACCTCGAGGTCACATGAAGAGGAGAAGGCTACCCAGCAGTAAGCCTTGACGAAGAGGTTCCTGACCCTGTCGGAGGCACGCCTGGTCCATCAGAACCCAAAATGTTATTGGCAATCCCTTTCTATGCTTTCTTGGCCTCGGCAGCAATGTTCTTGAGCATGCACTCCTGAGGAGTAGATATTTTCTCTGCAACAAAATAAACACAGATTAGAAAAAAATGGACATTAAGTCAAGAGAAGTCGAAAATAAAAACGACTACCTAAATACTTCTTAGGACCCTCACACTCGAGGAGCTCCTTAACATTTATAAGTCCTGGTGTTGTACCCCAAAATTTGCCCTCCTATTTTCTTCAAAGATACTTCCTCATGCAACTAGAGTTTCACTTTTCTCAAGGAAGATTGGGTTTCTAAAGCCTCAAGTGGATTTCATGGTTTCTCATATGTCTCTAAGAATGCTCATGACAAGTTTCAAGCCTTGCATCACAAGTTTGCTCAGTCAATTGCTCAGATGACTGGAAATCAACTGTATTGGACAAAAGGTCAATTGTGGTCAGCATACAGTCAAACTTCAAGATTTTTGGTCAACATCAAGAATTTGAAGTCACATTCATCATTTTATCAAGGGTTGATCACATTTCATCAAGAAAACTCCCAATTCATCAAAATTCAAAAGTTACCAAATTAGGGTTTTCATAAGGAGAAGTCAATTGAACTTTGACCAAGCACAACTTTCACATGCTTCATCAGATTTTTCTCAACCAAAGCTCATTTTGAAGGAAATTCAATTCTCTATAACTTTGTCCCTTTAAGCTCAAGTACAAAAAATGCTTCATTTGAGACATATGGTCCAAAACATTATAGGTCATTTCAAAAGTCAACAAAAAGATATTTTTGGTCAAAGCAATTTACATCAAGATAAAGTCTTCAAATTAAAAAAGGATCAACATAGATACTGTATGGGACATCTTGATATTTCTAAAAAGTCAAAGATTGTAAAATCAAGCTTCTCAAATGCACTTTTGTTTTGATGAAGACAAACCATGATTGACAAAGAAGGCAAAGATTATTTATCAATCTAAAAGCATATATGGATAAAGTCTTTAGTTCAAGCACTTAGCAAATTTCAAGGTATAATGATAATACTTACTTTGAACTTAAGACATAGATGCTCAATGGTGAAAAGAAATATTTTATATTGTCCAAACATTTACTCAAGTTTTTCTAAGTTAAAAATCATTTTTCACTTGAGTGCAATCGATTTTCATATTAGTGCAATCGATTGCATGTTTCAATTTTTTCAAATCATTTGCTACTGTTTCTCAGTGCAATCGATTTGCATGTTTGTGCAATCGATTTGCATCTTTGTGCAATCGATTGCACTCAATCAATTTTATCTACTGACTTCACATGCAATCGATTTACACTCTTATGCAAATCGATTGGACACTCAAAACTTTTGAAATTCTAGCTGTTGAAACCCCGTGCAATCAATTTACACAAAGGGTGCAATCGATTGCATGCTGCACGATTTTGAAAAACAACAGCTTTGCACATGCCTGTTCATAACACCTTTTCATGGAAACCTTTCACTCAATCTTGGAAATTGTTCATGATTCATCTCCATAATTTTATGATGTTTCAAAAAGGTGCTATGAACATATAAATACTCATTTTCAAAATCATTTCAACATCTCTTCCAATTATATTTTCTGAATTTTCAAAAAACAAACTCAAGCTTTTCTTCACTTTCATACACAAAGTTTTTCTGCACACTTTCACATATTGTCAAATAGAAAACTTTGAGCATTATATATCTTGAGTCATTGTATACTATTGTCATTGGAAGAGAAGATCAATTCATTGATAAAATCACTCATAGTGATTATTACACTACAAACTCAATCAAATCAAATATTACTATATACTTGCTTATTTTTCA
This sequence comes from Vicia faba, assembly GCA_948472305.1. NCBI lineage: Eukaryota > Viridiplantae > Streptophyta > Magnoliopsida > Fabales > Fabaceae > Vicia > Vicia faba. The sequence continues at coordinate 945,347,939 of OX451735.1, forward strand.
GGATTGTTGGAAATAAGTTTAAGTGGTTTTATAAATCTTTTCTTTCCAGGATTGTTGGATACAAGTGAAGTCACTTTGAGAGGATTGTTCTCATTGTTGACATAGTGAAAATCTAAGAGGATTGTTCTTGGTCCAAGAGGATTTTTCTTGGTGGTTTTATTGGTTAGAGTCTTGTATAGAAGGACCAGGGTATCTTGTCTAGAGATCTAACAATAAGGAAATCTCTTTCATGTTGAAAGGGGACTGGAGTACTCTCGGACTGTGAGGGGGAACCAGGATACATATTTGTGTTCTTTACTTTTCCACATTTACCGCTTTCATCACTACTCATAAACCAGAAAAGAAAGAAACACATTTGTAAACTCATGCACTAAACCAGAAAAATAATATCCATCATCACTAAAATGGTAAAACTTTTAAAGTACCTAATTCACCCCCCCCCCCCCCTCTTAGGTGCACTCTTATACTTACAATTGGTATCAGAGCAGGTTATAGGTAACATGTTCCTAAAAGATCCAAAATGGCTTCCACAAATCAAAATCCCGTTTTCAGAGATGGTGGTAGTAACAACAAGCCTCCTCTATTTTGTGGTGAATATTTTGACTTCTTGAAAATATGCATGAAGGCACATCTAGAAGCATAAGGAAAAGAAATATGGGATGCCGTCGAGAATAGTCCTTTTATCCCTATAACGGTAATAAATGGTGCTGGCTCATCAAAGCCTAAAGCTGCATGGGACGAAGATGATAAGAAGAAGGTTCTCTATGATAAAAAGGCAATAAATATTCTTCAAGGTGCACTTAGCATGGATGAATTCCTCCGTGTCTCAGCATGAAAAACGACGAAAGAAATATGGGATACCTTGGTAGAAACTCATGAAGGAACCGCTGAAGTTAAAAGATCGAGATTAAATACATTGAGTCAAGAATACGAACTATTCAGAATGCAGCCCCGAGAATCAATCCTCGACTTGCAGAAAAGACTTGTACACTTGACAAATCATTTGAAAGCACTCAGCAAGACTTTAACTAATGATGAGATTAATCTTAAAGTGCTTAGACCTTTATCCAGGGAATGACTACCAAAAGTGACAGCAATATCCGAGAAGAAGAATCTAACCACAATGACTTCCACCACTTTGTTCGGAAAACTTCAAGAATATGAGACGGAACTTGCAAGACTTGAAAAGCATGAAATCCAAGTAAAAGATTCAAAAGACATGGATCTAAATACAAGGATAAAAAATCATGATAGCAATCAAGAGGATGAATCCACTAGTAGTGAAGATGATGATCTTATCAAGAAGATTGAAAAGGTTCTATGAAAAGAAAGAAAAAGGGAAGCACCAACAAGGAAGGTTATATGCTTTGAATGTGGAGAAAAGGGACATGTTAAAAGTGAATGTCCTACACTTGAAAAGAAGAAGAAATATTTCAAGAGAAATAAAGACAAAAAGTTAAAGAAAGCATATATAGCATGGGAAAGTTCATCTTCTAATTCCGAAAACAATCAACGTGTTAATCTTGGATTGATGGCCTCACACTATTCTGATAGTGAATATGACGAGGTTAGTAATGAATTTTCTCTTTTTGATAGTGATGCACAAGGTATTATAGACGAACTATTAAATGAATGCAAAATTCTGTACAAAACTATTTCATCTCAAAAGAAACAAATATCATCTTTAGAAGAAAAATGGAGTCTACGGAAAAAGATCTCAAAGATGAAAAACAAAAATTTAGTGAGCAAAAACAGAATTTTGTATGCAAAAATTGTGAATCACTCTCTTTACAAAGTGTCCAATTAAAAAGAGTTATTGAAAGATATGAAAAATGTCAAATTGGATTGGAAGGTGTTCTTAGCCAACAAAGATATTCCAATGATAAAAGTGGACTTGGATATTCAAAGTTTTCAAAACCAAGTTCTAATAACACTATCTTTGTTAAGGCTAGTGATCAATCATCCAAAGAGAAAGTGAACAAACCTAAAGTAGTTCATCAAAAGAAAACATTTCCTAAGAAGAAATCTTACCCTTCTAGATATAGAAGTAACTTTGAACCTACTTGTTTTTATTGTGGTATTAAAGGCCACACACCTAATGCTTTCTATGTTAAAAACTTTAGTGTGGCAAGTGGGCATTATGTGTGGGTAAAGAAAGGAACTAACTATGATGGACCCAAAGCACATTGGGTACCAAATCAAACTTAATTTGTTTTATAGGTTTGCTTGAGTACCACCTTAAATCTATGATGTTTTGATAAGTGGTGGCTCTAAGCATTTGATGGAAGATATACACTAACTTTCAAATCTAGTTCAAGTCCAAGGATTATTTCACATATGGGAAATGCCTTAAAGGAAGAATTCTTGGCATTGGCAAAGTTGATACACTAACTTTCATATCCATTGAAGATGTACTTTATGTTGAAGAACAAAAGACAACTTCTAAGTAAAAGACAACTTTGTTGAAAAGGCTTCAAATTCATCAAGGATGAATGGTTTATGAAGTCACTCTTGAGGTGAAACTCATTGGTATAAATTGTTTTTACTTTCAATAATTTCTTTATGTATTATAAGGCTTTTCCCATCCTTTTTAAATGACAAAGGGGGAGAAGAAATATATATGTATGTGTATGCTTGTCTCTAACTATTGCAGCCCAAAGAAAGATGCAAATTCTCTATGACTAAAGGGAGAATTTTGATCAAGAGGGAGTTATCAAAGATAGGGGGAGCATTCACATAAGAGTTTCTCATTCTGCCTAAAAGAGTCAAGCATCTTCAACATTATGTTTTGATGAAGATAACTACTATGTGCATTTATCAAAGGATGAGAAAATGCATCATGAAGGAATATGGCTATGGTTAAGTTTTCAATATTACTACATATATTTTGTCCATTTTTTATTACGTCTTTTCCTTCTTTTTGATAATGTCAAAGGGGGAGAAGGATGTTGTACTTTATTCTTGTGTATTTCCTTGTCTTAAATTTATAAGGTACTCTTCAACCAAGATGAACAAATTCAAAGGATTCTAACCTTCTCATACAAAGGGGGAGTTATGCATCTTAGGGGGGGAAGCTCTTTCTGGAAATTACAACGCATCAAGCAAGATCGTTTGTCATCATCAAAAAGGGGGAGAATGTAAAATCAAGCTTCTCAAATTCACTTTTGTTTTGATGAAGACAAACCATGATTGACAAAGAAGGCAAAGATTATTGATCAAGCTAAAAGCATCTATGGATAAAGTTTTCAGTTCAAGCAATTAGCAAATTTCAAGGTATAATGATAATACTTACTTTGAACTTAAGACATAGATGCTCAATGGTGAAAAGAAATATTTTATATTGTCCAAACCTTTACTCAAGTTTTTCTAAGCTAAAAATCATTTTTCACTTGAGTGCAATCGATTTGCATATTAGTGCAATCGATTACATGCTTCAATTTTTTCAAATCATTTGCTACTGTTTCTCAGTGCAATCGATTTGCATGTTTGTGCAATCGATTGCACTCAATCAATTTTATCTACTGACTTCACATGCAATCGATTTACACTCTTGTGCAAATCGATTGGACACTCAAAACTTTTGAAATTCTAGCTGTTGAAACCCCGTGAAATCGATTTACACAAAGGGTGCAATCGATTGCATGCTGCACGATTTTGAAAAACAACAGCTTTGCACATGCCTGTTCATAACACCTTTTCATGGAAACCTTTCACTCAATCTTGGCAATTGTTCATGATTCATCTCCAGAACATTATGATGTTTCAAAAAGGTGTTATGAACATATAAATACTCATTTTCAAAATCATTTCAACATCTCTTCCAATTATATTTTCTGAATTTTCAAAAAACAAACTCAAGCTTTTCTTCACTTTCATACACAAAGTTTTTCTGCACACTTTCACGTATTGTCAAATAGAAAACTTTGAGCATTATATATCTTGAGTCGTTGTATACTGTTGTCATTGGAAGAGAAGATCAATTCATTGATAAAATCACTCATAGTGATTATTACACTACAAACTCAATCAAATCAAATATTACTATATACTTGCTTATTTTTCAGGATTTTTGGAAATAAGTTTAAGTGGTTTTATAAATCTTGTCTTTCCAGGATTGTTGGATACAAGTGAAGTCACTTTGAGAGGATTTTTCTCATTATTGACATAGTGAAAATCCAAGAGTATTGTTCTTGGTCCAAGAGGATTGTTCTTGGTGGTTTTATTGGTTAGAGTCTTGTATAGAAGGACTAGGGTGTCTTGTCTAGAGATCTAACAATAAGGAAATCTCTTTCATGTTGAAAGGGGACTGGAGTACTCTCGGACTGTGAGGGGAACCAAGATACATATTTGTGTTCTTTACTTTTCCGCATTTACCACTTTCATCACTAGTCATAAACCAGAAAAGAAAGAAACACATTTGTAAACTCATGCACTAAACCAGAAAAATAATATCCATCATCACTAAAACGGTAAAACTTTTAAAGTATTTAATTCACCCCCCTCTTAGGCGCACTCTTATACTTACAAAGATCACATTGAAAGGATAAAAATTGAGAGAGTTATGATTGGTGCAAGTTGGGCAATTTTGAGAAAATGCATGAAACCTAAATTGAGCAAACTTGAATTTTTGGGCTATTGGGCTTGTGTTTCATGGTCCATGCATGTTATAGGTCTAAATATGAACCTCTGAATCACTTTATACACCCCTTGAGTTTTTATTCTATTTATTTTTTATTTTATTTATTTAAAGTCAAAAGTAAATTGGATAAAATCAAGTCTTCTTACAAAGGTCCAAGCGCACTCTTGGTTTGACCTAATTCAACTCTATATATTCTCATCAATTCAGACAAGAGACCACATGAGGAAACCCTTGCAAGAAACACCATTCCAAACTCTCCAAAATTCTCAAAACTAGGGCAAGTTGTAAACCCTATTTGCAGCCACCTTCAAAGCATGCCAACCCTTCCAATAGATCTCTGAAGTGGTATAGGGTAAAAATGGATCAAACTTGATGATCCAAAGAACACGAAACCAGCATCCCATGCATCTCTGGTTGCCCTATATTTTGAAAATTGATATCTTTGTTTTCTTTGTGTTTTAATGCACACTAACTTTACCAATATGTTTATGAGATATCCATGTGCAGGACGAGACCATTGCATGATCCCCATAATGGTTGAATCGCGAATTACCATGCTTGGTCTGTTTCGTGTTAGTCTTGTCGTATCTTATAATACAAAGCGTTTTAGCCCAAACTAAGGGCTCCATTTAAATCACAAGGCGTGAATTAGGGGGTAGGTTCCTTTGGAACCTCTAATGTTTGTTATTTTGCAGAGACGAAGAAGGTGCTCGCCGGAGAAGATGACCGGAGCTAGGTCTTCGGTGCTTCTCTGGTCCAGTTAATTGAGTTGATTATATAATCATTTATTTTCGCTTATGTTACCAGATGTATAGTCACCCCAGTGGTAGAAGCGTGCGCGATCAGGCTTTGATGTACAAGGGTGTGGGTTCGATCCGTACCTTTTGTCATTTTTCATATTTTCTATTTTTTCAAGTTTTCCCAACGCGCGTCTTCATAGCATCAACCATGCGCCCCATCTCTTCTCATCATCAGATCTTCACATATCTGATCCAACGCTTCCATACCTGCACACCCACGATGCACCCTCCTAGTTCCTCACACAGGATCAGGCGGATCCAACCTTAGGCCTAGATTTTCTTTGCAGTTCACACCCTCCCTTTTACAAATTCAGACCTAAATTCCCTTTTCTATGTTTTTCTATTTTCTCTTTTACTTATATTTTTATTTAATTAAAATACAAAAATATTAGTTTTAGGTTTTCTTAATTAAAATAAATTAGGTTTTAGTTTTTAATTAACCATTTAATAATTTAATTAATTAATTAATTTTTTAAACTAAAATTAATTAGATTTAATAGGTTTTAATTAATTATCATAAACTATTTTCTTCATAAAAAATCACCAAAAAAACATTTTTTTCTTTTCTATTTTCCTATTTCTATTTTTTCTAGATCAATTGTATAGGTTGCACATTCCCTATGTAATAGCTTAGATTTACATTTTCCATTTTTTTCCTATTATGTAATTGCTCCGAGTATGTAATAGTTTTAGGGTTTTTCTTTCTGCATTTATTCTTATGTAACTGCCTCGAAGCCATGTAATAGTTTTATGTTTACGTTTCTGCACTTTATTCTTTCTGCTACTATATTTCTATTTTGCTTATTAATTAGGGTTTGTATGGAAAGATAATAATCAAATGCTAGAAAAACCCTAATTCAAGACTAAAAATTGAAAAGAACACACTCGCACACTTGCACCTCTAGGGTAGCCTCTCTTGTTGCCTTCGAAATAAAACAGTCATGTCCCTCGAAAGTGGGAACGCTTTAGCAAATTCCCTTGAATCAAATATCATAGTCCCTCGATGACCCTTTGATGTAGCCTTTCGATAAATGATTTAGTCCCTTACGAAATTGCTAAAGCGTCCTTACAAGTTGCCTTCAATGACTGTACGATGACCCTACGCCTGTCCCTTCACATATAATGATATGGCTTCCTTCTAATTAATGGAATGGATAGTGCTATCTAAAGGAGGAGGAAAAGTACAAGAATGACCTTGAGTGGGTAGAACTGTTAATCACTTGCTCGCAAACCTTTCAAAACAAAAACATTTTACACAAACACTTTCAAAGATATTTTTAAAACACTTTGTACACATTCTTGAGGACCGATACAAGGATCATTACAAAGTTTGCCTTACATGGGCATTTTCAAAATATATTCAAACACACACACAAAGCAAATTTTCAAAGTGAGATGAGCGATTAAGAGCCCTTAGATAAGTACAAATGAAAAGGGTGCTCACACCTCTCCTTTTCATAACCTACCCCCAGAACTCAAAATCTTCAAGGTCTTTCCTATTCTTTTCACCCTTTTCTTATTGGATAAAAGGAAAGTCGGTGGCGACTCTTGCTATCCGCAACATTTGCGATAAAATGCAAAATAAGTCAGTTCTCCCACCGTATTACAAAACTGGCGACTCTGTTGGGGATAATTTGCTTTATAAAAAGGGGTTACCTTAGAGTCTAGATCACTTTATGTACTTTTACTTGTCTGGTTTTTTTGCTTTAAATTTGAGGGTTGCCTGGGTTTATATTTCTTACAAAGATCCTACACCTGTATCTAGGGTACCTTAGGTAAGTAGTAATAGATCATAGAAACTGTATGGCATAAACTGATATGGTTGAAGTGATGGCTATGTTAGTGTGACACTTTGGTTTGTACTGGTGTTCCTTGAGTCAGCCGAGGATAACACTTGGCTTCCGTGTGGTGTCATAAGCACTAACTTACTTTTAGAACCTTAATTGACCCATCTTGGCCATTAGAAGGTAGTGAGATGGCCGACTTTGGTACAACCCAAAGTTGGTTGATACTCGATGCTACACTCATTGAGATTCGACTCGTGGGATGCTTTGGTGGCAAATCAGAGTCTGTGTGATCGTTCTATTTGTAGAGTCTAAAATCTAACTGCAAGTGCACATCCTATCGAAGTAATATAAAGAATTTTCGAACCACAGAGACCAATCATCAATCTATCAACTCTATTATTAAGTTGCTTATCTAAGGCGGATCAATTCAGTTGATGTAGTATAATGAAAAGGAAATAAATAGATAAAGTAAATTCAGACAAAAGACATGCTAGAATGTAAATCACATAGGTCAAATAAAATTTCAATTTGTATTTAATAGAACTACTCATGGGGAAATATTTTTCACTCTTGTAAAGGAACAATTTGACGGGAACTTGTTGCTTTCGCTAACTAAGAACCGAGTTTACTCTCTAATCAAATCCTTCTATTGTCACTTATAAAAGGATGCTTCAAGCGTTAAAGTAGCAAACCTATTTTTAAGAAATTAGTTTCTTAACTTAGTAAAAAAGTGGTTTCAACTCGGAATGACTGACATAAAGAGATTCTTGGCTTTCGCTCGAGAATCAGATTGTAAACCTATAAACGCATCCGAAAATAGTTTCAAAATAGTTTTCTAAAAGTGTCAAAGATCCCTAATTAACCAGTCAAACCGCTTTCGCCCTTTTTGAACGGTTAAAAACTAACCAACTTTATTCTTTGAAATGGACGGCTTTCGATCTTATCCAAAAATATCATGTACAGAAAACTTGTGTTAAAAGTTAAAACATCTCCTAAAGTGTTTCTACTGATACGGTGTTGAAATTCTATCATGATAATGATCTTTACATTCCAACCTTAAAATATTTATCCAGACATGGAAATAAAAGCAAGCATATTAAAGTTGATCGAAATAAACATAGTAATAAAGGCAAGGTAATAAAATAAGTAATGCAAGTGCAAGACAAAGCGATTGAATAAAATAGAAAACTTAAATAGAAACCTGCTCCAAATCGGAGTCTTTAAATCTTGTTACAACTGGAAAGTAAATGCTTGAAGTAAAATGGTGGAAAGATTGTAAATAAAAGAGGTGCTCCAACCTAATCAAGACTATGGTGCAATAATCCTCCGATGTGGCGAATTATTACTTTCACACAAGTGAGTATAGGCTTAGCATTTCAAGACTAAGTTGGATGATGGAAAATGAAAGGAAAACTACTATTTATAGAATTTCTTTAGGCTATGCTTTGACAGAAATACCCCTAACTTCTTTTGGGCGGGAAGAAATGTTCCAAAGACTGCGGGTTCCGAGGCCCCTCCGTGGGCGTTGAGTGAGACAATAGAGATATCATGGGGGACATGGAAGTTATCCCCTGGGTGGAGTGGGACACGTCACGGTGCCCCCTATAGCGGTCGCTGAGCTGAACGCCATGTGTAAGATTTCACTAAAAATCTCAATTTTTTGGCCTTTTCGCTTGGTTTCTTCAAGAAGAGCTCCAATTGGGCATGTTGCCTGAAAACAAGACAAATACAAGCATAACGCAAGAAAACAATACTAAAAATTATGAAAAACATGTGTTATTTGATTCAAATATCCAGTGCGATCAGGTATTATCAAATTGTCCCACACTTAAACATTTGCTTGTCCTCAAGCAAAAACTCTCAGAAGTAGATGAAAAGAAGAACAACATTTACAAGATTTTGAGCTAAAAGGGCTTCTAAGTTCAAGTAAGGATGTGTTGATAGGTACTAACTGATCGAACCAAGGATATCGTGATAACACTTTCTGCACAAAAAATGTGGGCATAAACTTTATTCCTATAAAAACACATCCATGTTAGTCCACTATGCCTAAGCTTCCTTATTTTGTAAGGTCCCTTTTCTTTCAGGTGCAATCATATTAAGCCCTTTATTCGTACCTACTCGTCGCAGAGTGACCGGTTAGTGACTCTGATCTCAAGCATGAGGTTCTGGTATATAAATAGGTATAACCCCTTTATTTACCCAACTGTGGTTGTAGGGGATCGGACTATAATCCGCCCTATCGAGTCCAGCACGAGACACCACTGAACCAACCAACAATGGGCATAAACCTTTTATTTTATTTTTGTTTCTTTTTTTTCCAATATTTTACAACTATTTTTTGGTTAAGTGGCTATGTGAGAGTCACCCAACCCGGAGTTGTATTTCAGTTAAAGAACAGAAACAAAGATCATTCACTTATTTTCATTGATCCCCTGTGTAGAGCATGCTTAGGCCAGAGCTGATTGCTAAGATAAACTACTAAAAAGACCTTTGTTACAATAAAATAAAGCTATAGTATAGCGGGTAATGGGATCAGTTCTTATATTTATAAAGTTTTATGGTGCTAAAACGATATCTATTTTTCAAAAAGAATTCCCAAGTCAAACACATCCTACCCTGAACCTGTCTTACAGCTCAAAAAATTTTAAAACACATTATTTTCTTTGGCACAAAAAATTTGTTGGGTAAGGCTAAGAGTGGGGAAATAAGGATACACAACGTAAAAACACAAAGGGCTCATCAAGCACATGAATTTTAATAAAAACAAAACAAACAAAACAACTAATGTACTAGAAAGCGATAAATACTGAAAAGAAATGAAAAGAGATAAAAATCTCCTCACACACTTAAACTAGAAATTATCCTCAATGTTCCGATAAAGAGTAGGAAGGAGTAACCTGGATGGTGCTAATGGGGTCCGCTGGTGCCCTCTCTGTCCTGTATGGGTAGATCGAAACGACAGCTTCTGCTACGACACTGACTCTCTCTAGAAATATCAAGTCGGCCAACTCTTTCAGAAAGAGCAGTGCTTTCTTCCTGTATCTGGCGGGTTCTACCTAACAAGGTGCCTTGAGAGGTTTCCGTCGAAGTAAAATGCCTCACGAAGCTAGACTGCTGACGATGCTTCTCGGTCTAGAAGGCAAGATGGGTCTCCATAATGGTACGCAAGGAGCCAGCATTTTACACTTGAGATGCTTGCATGAATGCCATGTTTTCTGCAAGTTGTTGTTGCATGGAGGAAATGAGGGAATCTTGCCTCTCCTATCGATCCATAAGCTCTCTCTACACATGTCCTCAGTGTCACAGAAATCAGGAGTGGAACCTGCAAGTGGCTTAGAAGAATAGGGTGCGGTGTGTATAGGTGTACACTCAAGAATAAAAGGCTCTCTAGGTCCATCAACAGTCTCTCCCTATCCCTCTAAAGAGTAAGCCCGATTTTCTGGGTTGTAGACGCAAGTCATCAAAGGATTAGGCAAGTTGAAATAATGGACAGTCTCTTCATTGATTAGGAGTATGTACTGGTGAGGATGCAATGATACCCGCCTTATCAGGCCATGATCCAAGCAAAAGTTAATATCCATAAAGGAACTACCATAGTAGGAGGTTAAATGGTATAACTTGTTATCCAAGCCTAAAGCAGATACTATCTAAGTCACGTTACCACCCACATGTATGTATCCCTCGGAAGATCTAACAGTTATGTGCAAACTCTCAATCAAGAAGTTGCCACTGGCGATAGAGCGAGACTGGCTGGTATAGAATAGGAATAGCTGTTCTTCGGCACTAACGAGGTCATCAACATCACTCCTTCTGAAAAAGGTATGGAAAAGGATAATCTTAAAATACCTGAAAGTTGGGTTATGAATCTTCTTGGACAATTGAGTAAAGGGATCAGGGTTACCGCCACTAGAGATTTCGCTCCAGAACCTGTCTATGCTCCTATTCATGTAATAACTCAAAGGAAGCTCAGGGATAGCATCCGCACTACTCTGAAACCCCAATAAATCACCAAACTATTTCATGGTGAAAGATTACTCGGTTCCAAATAGCATGAAACTAATGTGCCCTTTTTCATCTCCGCTACTCACGTACGGCTCATAGTCGAGTGAATCAAGAAATTTCCAAGGTGAGGTTTTTGTAGGTCACATTGACATCATCAGCATATTCCTCCCACTGAAGCTGGTTGCACATGTATTTCACACTTGCTTCAATTCCTAGTGCTTCCATGTAGTTCGGGATGGGATACCGGGTAGGTAGCATTGGACGTGCAGATAAGGTAGAATAACGTATCCTTTGTGCATCATCCCTAAAAACCACGTGCATGCCATCAAAGTGCGGCATCTTGAAAAAGATAGTTAGAGTATCTGGACCTGAAAAAATATTATAAAGATTAGTCCATATAAAATTAATTTATGATAAGAAATAAAATAAATGAAAAGGAAACCATGGGTTGCCTCCCATGTAGCACTTGTTTAACGTCATAAGCTCGACGATTAGATCTCACATTTTGGAAGTACGCATTGGTGGGTCTATTAATGTGTGGCTGGAGTATTCAACTGGAATATTGCCTCCCTTATAAAGCTTCAATATTTTTCCATTTACCACGAAGGGAGTACAAGAGTTATTTTGATTTCAACTGCCCCAGACCTTAAGATCTTGGATATTTCATAGGGATCGGTCCATCTTGAACGTAGCTTACCAGGAAAAAGTCACAACCTGGAATAAAAAAAGAACAGGATCGCCTATGTTGAAGTCTTTTTTAATGATTCTCTTGTCATGCCATATTTTTGTTCTTCCTTTGTATGTTATTGTATTTTCATAGGCATTCAGACGGAGTTCCTCCAGTTTATGGATATCAAGATACGTTTTTCTCCAACTGCTAAGTAGTCTAAGTTCAAAGTTTTTATAGCCCAATATGCCTTGTGAAGCTACCGGAAAAAAACACAGAGCCGCCACCAAACTTTATTTATCCTGAAGGAAACAAAAATATCGAGAAAACTACAAGAGTATGGATAAGGTGGTCTTACGACCAATAGAAAGGGTAAGGAAGTCGATTATGTGAGGGGAAGGTATTAGCACCCCCCACATCCGTTGTACTCAATAGGATCCATTTTGTTTATTTGCTTCTAAGGGTGTGTTTATCTATAACTATACTTTCTTAAGGGTAAAGAAATGGTTTTTTATTAGTGCGTTCATGAGGGTCTCACCACCCTTTGCCTACGTATCGTGTAAAGGAATTAGAACACAGTAGTTCTTCTAGAAAATGTTGGTTTGTTGTTGTTTTTTAATGGGCGAAGTTAACGCATGCGTTCTAGAAATGAGCATGGCCTGTATCGCGGTAGAATGGAGATAACATTCCCTTTTGGGGAGTTTTGATTGGTTGAGTGTTTTGCGAGTTTTAGAATGAATTCGAGTAAGGATTAAATGTTTTAGGATTTTTGATTTGTGAATGATAAGTTTTAATTATAAAAGAAGAAAAAAACTTAAGAGGGAGACTAGAAAAAACCCTAATGTTGTCATGCATGGGTTCTAACCTAAGGTCTAATTAGTTCGCATCCTAAAGAAGAGGAGACTATCATCCTAAGGGGACATTCTTATAAGCCAAAATTAAAAATGAAAGTGTTTGTGAAGAGTTATCGTGCATGGTGATCATAGCAAAAAGTGACGACAAAATGAGTAGTATCATGAAAGGTGTAAATGGAATTATCGATGTATGGGGATTGAATCAGGTTATGATTAACCAAGGGGTGTACTTGATTAATCTCGTGAGAGTAGGTGCTCCTACCCTTAACTATGAGACTCTTTATGCATGGAAACACTTGGTATATGGACCAAGGTGGTTGATTCGGGTTATGGTTAATCAAGGGCAAGACTTGATTAACCTCGTGAGAATGGCCATGCCCAAACTCAACTATGAGACCCTTTAGGAAGATGCTCGGTATGTAAACCAAGGGGAGAGAAGTGGTTTCAATGTATAAGATAAAAATCAAAAGCCCATACAAGGTGGCTATATGCATGCTCCTAGAAAGTGGGACTAGCGTGGCACTAGTATTCTAAAAGACCAATTGACACAATCGATCGAATAGTTGTCGCTGTAGAAAAGCCCAGGACCAAACTATGAAGTGTGTGCGAGTGTGCCTTTGTAAGTGCATACCTGCTCAATGATGATGAGCACAAGAGGAGGCCAAGTGTTCTAATTTGGACAAAATATGAATAATTAGCAATTTAAACATGTAAATAAAATAGTAGAGAAACAAAATTCTAAACTATTACAAACCATATGAGGATGGGGGTACAAGTATATGAAGGGGGGTGAGTTGAATCGAAAGTTCAACTAAAAAATCTAGTTAAACAAGCAATATAACCAAATCTAAAATTAACAACTAACTAATTAAACTATCTATGAAATTAACTATTCTAAATGACTAATATTTTTTTTTAAATAGTTTAATAAGTTAAAAAAAGTAATCATATTCTTTTTGTATTTTTTTATTTGTTAATGAATTTTTAAGTGATGAAAATACTAAAAGAAAATTAAAACTTAAAATCTAAACATTTTTTTTGATTGATTTTTTTAGTAAAGAAAATATTAAAATAAAAGTAAAACTTATTCTAATATCTTTGTAATTTTAAATTAGTAAAGAAAATTAAAACCAAAAGAAATTAAAAATGAAGTAAACCACGGGGTGCAAAAATTAGAAACAGTGGTGTGGGTCCAAAATCAGGCGCTACAACCCAACATCTAAAATCCAGCAAGAGTTATTTTGTTCTTGGCAAACAACTTATAAAAAAATGGTGCAACGGGCCTCAGGGAGGGTGTAAAAATGAATACTTTTTCAGGCCCAAATACAAGTTGTTGTACCCCAAAATTTTCCCTCTCATTTATCAAGACTTTTCTCACAAGTTTCCTTTGACTCAAGACTGGATTAGGGTTTGGTTAGCTCAAGACATCTCATCTTGCACTGATAACCCAAAATTAGGGTTTGAGTTTGCACAAGGATTTTTGGACTATCAATGCTTCATATGACTTTCAAACATCATTATGGATCCCTAAGGTCACTCATGACAAGTTTCAAGCCTTGAACCATATTTTTTATCAGTCAATTGGACAGTTAACCTAAAAATCAGTTGTACTGGGGGAAAAGTCAACCATGGCCAATTTACAGTCAAACTTCATAATTTTTTATCAACATCAACATTTTAAACTTATATGTATCATTTGATCAAGTTTGGATCACAATTCCTCAAGAAATTTGGTCAAATCACAAAAAGGGCAAAATGGTCAAAATTAGGGTTTTGACTAAGGAAGGGCAATTTCTGATTTTTAACCTATAAAATGACCAATTGAGTTAAGGCATGATTTCAAGGATTAAATTACATCATATTGACTTAATTACATGGCTCAAAACATCTCAAATTCATTGGATTGACAGATGAAGTTTGCAGTCAACTGATCAAAAGTCAATTGTATACTGAAAAGTCAAACTTTGAATTTTTGGTCAAAATCAAGTGCCAAGGGTCATAATTCATCAAAACATGTCAAAATGTGAAACTTGTTTATCAAGAAAACCAAATTTAAAAATTAGGGTTTGAATTTGAAAATTTTCCTAACTTAGAAATTTTCTAAGTATAGAAAATTTTCTTATTTTCTCCCAACTTTGGGCCACTTTTTCACCATGATGCATAATGATTCAGGAAAAGTTCCCAACATGAAAGTTGTAGACATCCATGAAATCTTTAACTTTTCTTCACACACTTTTCCCTAAAGATGCTTGGATATCAAGATATAAATTTGTGAATACATGGTCATGAACTAAATAACTTAGTGAAATTTTGCCCTAATTTAGGCAGGTTTTGGACCCACCTTCATGGAAATTTTTCACCTAGTTCCAAGAGGTATCTAAAAATGCATTTCAAATATGAGTTATAGAGAACATTTCAAGTTTTCCAAAATGTACAAGAACTCCTCAAGATCATTTTTGAGTAGGGAGAATCGAAGAGATGAAGTTGGCAATTTCTCACTTTTTGTCCAAGCCATTTCATGAAGAACAAAGTTGCAATCAGTACCTATGCTGGCTAATCCATGCTTTACAGGTCCCAAACTTGTTCCACAATCCTTAATTAAATTCTTACTCAATTAACAAAGCTTTGATCCATGCCTTAGAACCATTATCCAACTTGCAATTCCATTTATGGCAAAAAGTGACCATTGCCATTTTGAAAAAGATCAACTTTTGCAAACGTTACAATCTTGAGCATTGGACCTGTCCCCTTGGCACATACAAGTACCACAGAACTAAGGCAACTTGTAGAGAAGAGATACCAACCCTAAGCAATCCAGTACAAGCATGTAAAGTTTTGTCTTATCACTTTACTTCAAATACAAGAAAAGTGGCAAAAAGGCTAGAACAGGCACAGCTGTTAGAGGGTTGACATCAAAACAATTCCATACTAATATACAAAGATGATACAACATAATACACATTTAGAAAAGGCCTGAAATACTCCCAACCAGAAAAACACCAAAAATATGCCCAAACCTGCAGTTTTTGCATAAGCACACCCATCTTCCATTTGGCTCGTGCGTTTTGAGTTTTGATCATTCAAACATCTTACATACTTGATATCAAACCAATCCAGACCTTCATCCCTGTTATGTAATCACTTTTCCATCATCTGCCATTGTTGATTTCATAGCTTGCAGTTTTACTTGGCCAAGGAGTTTCAAATACTTTTAGAGCAAGGCAAGGATTGGAATACATTCAGGGAAGTTCAAGGAAGCTCAAGCAAGCATCAGGCCTCCATCAAACTCACTCCAGTTCCATGCACGATTCAAACTGAAGGAGGTAAAATCTCAAACTCAATCTCCTTGTACAGGCAACCTTAGGCCACGATTTGTGAATAAAAAATGTAGTCCTCATCATAACGAAACTGTACATATCTTTATCTTGCATTGATTTTACTTGAGTTGAGAGAATTTGGAACCTGAAATTTATGAAAATATTAGGTTAAAATTTAGGGTTGTTAAAATTCTATTTGATCTTTGATTAATAGTTCACATAACTTATATGGTTGGAATCGTGAGTTCAAGTACTACAACTTTCATGTTATGAGTTTTCATTTTTATGAAAGTATGAGAGAGTTACAGGATGTCTGGCCAAGCTTTAGGGAGAAGATGAAATACAGGGCAGGGACTTGTTTTGGGTTATATTGTTTTTATTTTCCTTAAGACAATGGAAGTATAGCCACCCCAGTGGCAAAGTAGCGCGCTGGTGAGACCCATGTCCTGGGTTCGAACTTGGGCGCTACTTTTGGTTTTCTATATTTTTGCCATTTTTCAGTTTTTGTCCTTTTGCAGGTTTGGACTCAGTTTTGTGGGCTTAGCATATTTTTTTTACTAACATTACTACTAATCTGCTACATCACCCCCCTTGCCAACTTTTAATATTTTTGTTTTATTTTCATTTTTAATATATATTAAATATTTTCTTTAATATATAAAAATCCTAAAAAATGTGAATTAATAATATTGCACTTTTATTTTATTTTTAGTTTATTTCTCACATAAAAATATATTTTATTTTAATAAGATATCATTTATTTTCTTAATAAACTTATAAATATAATTAAAACATGTGACGTTTAATTTATTTTTTATTTCATACCTATAAACATTTATTTTTGCACATATAAAATTTTATATTTTTATACAATATTATTTATTATTTTAATACAAAAAATACTTAAAAAATAATACATATAAGAACTTTATTTCCTTTAAAAAATAGATATTAAGGTTAAGACCCCTTCTAAAAAACTTAATTTCTTTTCCTTACATTTTTTAGGCTTAGATTTAAATTTTATTTTACATAAAAACAAAAATCTTTTCTTACATGTACATTGCATTGCATTTCTTTAAATATTGTATTGTATTTATTCTAATTCGAATAAATTCGATTTGGTTGTAATAATTTATTTAGGTTTATATTTTTGCAAATCCCCATTCAAATTTGTATTCCCCCCTCCCATAAATTGTTGTAATAACTTAGAAATATTTACATTACACAATTTATCGCTTTATATGCCATGATTAGTAATTAGGGTTTGTATGACAAGAACAAAACAAAGCAAAATAGAAAACCCTAAATACAAGAGAAAATCAAAGCATGAAAAATGATACACTTGCACACAAGCATCCTTAGGGCTTCTCCACTTGGTTTCCTAAAATAAAAATGGCCATGTTACGCATGCGAAGTATCTTGGCAAAATAAAACAAATATAAGATCATAGTCCCTCGATGACGCTATTCAAAAGTTTCCTTACAAAAATAATCTTGGTCCCTCCAAATGCTAAGATACTTTGCAAACATTGCTAATCAGGGTCATACAATGACCCACGCCTGTCCCGTTTACATCCAAAGATAGGGTTTCTTACCAAATAAATGGTAAGACAATAATGTCAAAGGAATAAAAAATGCACAAAAAAGAAATTTGAGTAGGTAGATTACTTCTAGTTACTTGCTCCAATTTCAAACAACTACCCTTACTATTTTCAAAACAAACACACACATTTCAAAAACATCTTACAAACATTGAAAACATTTTTAAAAGGATAAACATCTTTGTATACATTCTTACGAACGAGAATCATTACAAAGATTGCCTAAACGAATGACCTCTTTTACAAAATACTTTCAAAACCATACAAAGCATAATTTCAAACAAAAGCAAGTGATTTAAGCAAGTAACAAAGAGCCTGTGGAAAACCATGGATGAAAAGGGTGCTAATACCTTCCCTTTTCATAATCTACCCCCCGAACTCAAGAAAACATCTCAAAGGTCTTTCATGTGCTTTTTCACCTTTCCTTTTGGATAAAAGAAAAGTCGGTGGCGACTCTTGCTAACCGCGACATTTGCAAATACAAAAGCAAAACCTCAAGTCAGTTCTCCCACCGTATCACACAAGTGTTATCCTAAGTCCAATTCAAACTTGCTTCAAACATTCCTTTTTTAATTATTTTTTTGTTTTATGAACCAATTAAAAAAAATGATAATAAAATTATAAACCACAATTCCCCAAACATCGTTGGGGTCCGGAACTAGTGTTCAGCTCTTGACATTCTTTCTTTTCTTCCTAAGGAAATCCGCCTGAACCAAACCCTCATCACCTTCATCGTTTTCCCTTCCACCGCCAATCTTCCTTACAACAATCACCTCATAAACAATGATCATTAACTCCAGATCTCTTTCGCTATTTCTAGATCTCCTTCTTAGGCCCTCATGGCCGAAACACATCCATCATTGACAACTTAACTCTCTTACCCTCATTCTCAAATCGCCACTCTACTTTCCCAGTTCTTTACTTAGAAAGCCAAAACAAAATCTTAAACAGAGATAGATCAATCACACATTTTATTTCCTAAACAGTAACCCTAAGTTTGCAAGGAAGGAAATTCAATGTCTAGCGTTAGAGTCGTCAATCAATAGTTATGGGGTTTATGCTCAGCAAGTCATGATAATCACAGTGTTACAAAGAAATGCAAAGAAAGAAGAACTTATAAGGTTGGAGCTAGTCCGACGAGTTTGCGGTTTCGGAGAATGGAGGAAATGACTCAGGTACGGTGTTTGGTTCTCACTACTTGCATATTAATTCAGGTTTTTTATCCCATCTTCCGCTGGTGACTTTGTGCCTTGTGGTTGTAGGTCTGAAATTTGGATGCAGGACGTTGATACGAGATGGTTGTTGTTGTGAGGTTGAAAGGCAGTGATGATGAAGTTTGGCAGTGGTTTACTAAGGATTTTTGTGAAGGTTTGTTGAAGAGGATGAATGGATGCAATTTAATTCAGAGATGGAGTTGGGATTTTGGTAAGCTTTCTTTGTGCTTGTACATAGTGTAAATGAATGAAGTCTGGCTATAGCAGTCTGATTTCTTCGAATATCTGAAATATTTCTCTCGGGATTTTGTGGATGATTTCGGTTATGATTGTGGTGTAGAATTTTTATGGTTTTGATTTACAGTGGGCTTGAAGGTTGTTTTTTTTTTGCAAGGTTTGTTTTGGGAGAGTGATTTTGAAGGTGTTCAAAATAGTGGTCCCTTTTTCTGGTTTTTTCTATGTGTTTTATAACAACTGAGAAGTGGGAATTAGGGGGGATGTCTGAGAAATTTGAACATTTTGATATGTTGTTTTTGTAGCCTTTTGAGTCAGCTTTTGGTTATGTCTATATTTGAGCAACTGGTTTTTTGGAGGCTTATGGAAGCATAATAGGGATGGCATCAAGGCTACTTGGTGCAGACTTCACAAGGCTGGACAGTACAACAACTAGTCTGCTGGTTTTTCTTAGGTGATACCCTTCTAATGTTAATCTTTTCTTCTTCTTTTATCCGTGATGTAGAGATATTATACTTTTCTAAAAATTCTGAAGGGTTTGTTCTTTTAGGGAAATGATGATACAATTAGGGCTTTAGCTACTTGATAGCTTGCACTATTTTTAGGAACTGCTGTTGTTTTAGGCTTTTAGTTTGCTGCTATTTGCTAGTCTTGCTACTATTTTGTTTGGTCATGGTTGTTTAGCAGTTTGCTGCTATTTTGGGTTGTTGCTTTGCTGTTTAGCAGTTTGGGTTGCTTGTTGTATGATTTCAGCCGCTTGTTGTTTTTATTTGTCATTTTAAGTTGTTGGTTGTTTCTGTTTGTTTATGGTTGTTGTTTTGGGTTTCATATTTGGCCAATTAGGATTGTTTCTTTGATAATAATAAGCAGGACAACAGGTTTGACTTTTGGCAATGCTTTTGACTGGCTTTATTTTTGCAGCAAAATTGTTTGTAAATTTCTTTTCCTTTTGTGAACCAAAAACCCAAACTTTTGTGATTTGCAAAATAGGAGAAGATAGCCCATGATTGAATCAACCCCTTTTAATTTTTGATTCCAAATACAACCGTAATGATGAAATGAAAATTCTATTTTAACAATTAGTTCTTGTTTGGAATTTTATTCACATATTGATGGTTTGATAACTTTTTCCCTCTTTCTTGTTTCATGAGCAATGAGGATTGGATGGCAAAAGCAAGGTTGAAAGATGAAGAGGCCATGGCTAGCAAGAAGTGATGACAAATTGCTTGAAGATGAAGCAAAGAAAACTTGAAGAACAATCATTTCTTTCTTTGTAAACAAAATATTTGTAACTTGTGTTTCAAATTTGTAACTTGCTTTGTAAATTTCCCACAAATGTAATGAATAAGAAACTTGAATGTCTTCTCGTTGTACCTTATGAATGATGAATTTGTTGTATGTAAATTAGACAGTTCTTGAATCTCGGTTAAAATTTGAAATTCTCACTTGAATGGTTTGAATGATACAACTTGCCTTTGTAACTTGAACTTTAAGAAATCACAGATGACCTTTGTAACTTGTATATCAAGTAAACCATATGCCTTGTCTTCTAACCTCACTCTTCATATCGTGTCCAAATCAAACTTGCATTCTCAATAAGAACCTTAACCTTGATGTCCAAACTATAAGTGACTTGTAACTGAAGTAACAAAAACATGCCTTGATTATCATACGAGTTCCCAACATCATCTCTTGTTTCACGGCTCAAACACTTGTAGTATTAGTCACAAACCCTTGACCATAATTTTGAAATATTTAACAGGCTCAAATATGATGATGCACATTGATGAAGAAAGATCTTGAAGTGTTAAAGATAATTGAAACCCTAATCCAGGACTTTGAAGAATATCCCCGTGACTTGACAAAGAAGGAAACCCGTGATACCTCAGAACTTAATTCCACAATCCACTGCTCAAGAACCAAATGAAACTGCCATTAACCTTATGAGGAAACTTCAAAACAAAATTAAACATAAGGATGGTACAACCCTAATGCTTTAAACCAAAGTTCCTGATTCTATGAGATGCATGATATGCAAACGAATTGGTGAAAATGATGTAAATGGGATGCAAAGTCTAAGCCTGACAAAAGTAAAAGGTAGGGCAAATTTGGGGTACGACAGTTGCCCCTATATCTTAAACTTGAAGGTGAGATTGGCGTCATCCTTTCGAAAGTTCAAGGTGGAAGGTGATTAAATACCAGGACCTGAAATTTGTCCTGGAGAGATGGTGTGAGTGTTACTTATTTGTGATGTCTGCTGGGGGATGAGAAAAAAATGAATTTTTAGGTGAACTGGTCATGATGGGTAAATGTGGTTTGAATAATGGTAGCTTGTACTGGGGTAACGGTGCCAATACAAGGTTCTCATGGAAATGGGTGTTAAAATGACTGAAAGGATATTGATGATGTCGCTTGACTAGAAGTAGGATTAATAACAACATGATAACTTAAAGACGATGAGTATAACTCGACGATAGTGGAGAATCTATCATGGGGGATTCACAACCCAAAAAGGAAAGTAAAGACAACGGGTAAAGATCAGCGTATGATCTATGACTCGAGAGAAAGGATGTCATGAGGGTAAGACCGGCGAGCAACCTACGACCCACGAAAAGATAAAACGAGGGTAAAATCTACGGATGACTACGACCCTAGAAAAGATAGTGTGGGGGTAAGATCTACTGACGACCTACAACCCAAGATAAGATGATGCGAGGGTAAGATCTATGGACGATTTACGACTTTAACAATGATAACATGAGGGTAAGATCTACGTACGACCTACGATCCTAGAAAACGATAATGTGAGAGTAAGATCTACGGACGACCTACGAACCTAAAAAGATAACGCGAAGGTAAGATCTACGTACGACCTATGACCTTAAAAAAGATACAGTGAGAGTAAGAGTGATACGATGGCAGAACCGACTGTTATACTGGTTTTGCATTTTGTATTCGCAGACTGGTAAGATCTTTTCACCGACTTTTTTTATCTAATAAAGGAAAGGGTGAAAAGAATATAAAAAGACTTTTTTCGAGATTTTCTGAGTAAGGGGGTAGATTATGGAAAGGGGAGGTTTTACCACCCTTTCCATCTGTGGTTTTCCACGGGCTTGCTCATTTTTGAAAATTGATTTCGTGTTTGTGTGTTTTGAAAAGTTTGTTTGGTTTATGATAACTCTTGTATCAGTCCTCAAGAGTGTTGATAAAGTATTTTTGAAAAAATGTTTTGAGAGTGTAGTGTGAAAAATTGATTTTGAGAAAGCATCTAAGAATTATCTACCTACTCAAAAAAGTTTGTTCTTTTCCTCTTTTCCTTTAGACAATGCTATCCTACTATTAGTGAGTAGGTAGCCCTATCATTGGATGTTTGGGGGACAATCGAAGGGACGTTTTTATAGTCACAAAGGCCACTTGGCAAGAAGCCTTAGTAACTACCCTAAGGTTTTAAGATCATACTGAGGCAACATCGAAAAGGGTCATATTTTATCTTTAAACCGAAGGGTATCCACTAAAACTTCTCATGTTTCGAGAATTGTGACTATTTCTGAAGGAAACTGAAGTGGGGATACCCTGGAGGTGCGCATGTGCGAGTGTGTTGAGATTCAGTTATTTTTTTGTCTTTTGTTAGGTTAGATAACATTTGATTTTAGTCTTTCCATACAAGCCTATTTACTAACAGTAATAAAGTAAAATAATAAAGCAATAAATGTGCGGAAAATAAAATGCAGAAAAATAAATCCTAAGTTATTACACGGCTTTGGGAAAGATACATTATAAAAATGAGGAAAGTAAAATCCTAATTATTATTACAAACCAATAGGCAGTTACAATAATTAAAAAAATGCGAAATTTAAAATAAGTGCGCGAATTGAAAATACGCCTAAAAATCCTAAGATAAAAGGAAATCTTTTTTTTGTTTTATCTGATTATGACATGAAATTAAGATCCTAAGTCTATTTAATTTTAATTTAGAATAAAAGGGTTTAAATGATTAAATAATTAATTTAAAAAGTTAGTTTAATAAAAAAAACTAAACCTAATGTCTTTTTTATTATTTTTTGATTTTGATCTTATGTTAAAAAAAGCTAGAAGAGATAACATAAGTAAAACAACACAATCGAAGGAACATGCAGTGAATAAAAGGGTGCAATTTTGAAAAAAGGCAAGCCTGGATCGAAAAGAGCCCGAGTTGCCTTTCGATCCAGAGGGCTGATTGAAGGCATCGTTCGAGGGCCTTGGGGCGCTAGATCTGCAAGCAAATTCGTTAGAAATTGAAAATATAAGGCCTGGGATTCGAACCATGGTCCCTTTGATTGCACGAATTCCCTTTCACCATTTGAGCTGCTTGTTCATTTGAAATACATGAAACCTGCTTTGGGTCCTACAAATTAGTTAGTTCTAAACCAAACAAAATAGAAAACATTCCATTCGAAATCAATCCTTGAACCCGGATCTGGGGTTGTTTCGATTTGCAACAACCTATATCATGGGTTTCGAAGGTAACCAGCTTCGAAAACTCTATCCATGGTGTTTGAACATTTAAACACTGCAACTTGCATACATTTTGTTAAATCTCTCACAAATAACAACAAAAACCATGATCATTCAATCATGAGTTTAATTTAAGATTAAATCAGATTGAACATTTTTACCACCGGAGGCGCCTTAATCTGCAGTCCTAGGTGTGAGATGGTTGGGGCACGAGTGAGTGTGCGTCTATGTGAACTCCAAGAACATAATCGGAGTGTTAATATGGACGAAAGGTGCCTGTAAAGGTATGGAGTTTTGACAACTTTAGAATTTGATGCTACTTTCTGGAACTTCGTGGGGCATGCTGCATTTTTTGTGAGGCAGTATATGTGTGTCCTTTTCTCTGAGATTATGAGATTTATATAGGCAAGGGATTTTAGGTCAACATTTGTGTTTCAAATCTTGGTCCATTATGATGAAGAGATTTTATTTGATTTCTTCATAAAAACTTGCTATATTTGATTCAATCAGGTGCCAATCTATTTTCATGCGTTATTGCCGGCCTATTATGAGTTGTTTGGGCCTCCAATATGATGGAAATCAAAAGCTGACATGCCCCTGCAGATCCATTTCCCTTTGAATTTGTTCTCTTCGAAGGTTTTAAGCTCCAATTCGAATTACTCAGAGCTTTCCTCATCAGAGAATTGTTTCCTTCGAAGGCTCTGAATTCTAATTCGAATTGCACCAGCTTCATTATCATGGCTCCTTCGATTAAGCCAACATCTACTTCAATCGCTTGATTTGAAGAAAATCACCCTAGTCGAATTAGCTCTTGTGGAGTTAAGAACAAATAAGGAAAGAATTTGGCCCTTAACTCAGGAATTGAAGCCACGATCAAAATTGAATTCTTGCCATATTTGCAAGGAAAACATGCCATTTTGAACTTTGAGTGAACCTGGATAGGTTATGATATG
Source organism: Vicia faba (assembly GCA_948472305.1). Taxonomy (NCBI): domain Eukaryota; kingdom Viridiplantae; phylum Streptophyta; class Magnoliopsida; order Fabales; family Fabaceae; genus Vicia; species Vicia faba. The sequence goes on from OX451735.1 coordinate 945,372,503, forward strand.
TGTTTTGTTCGAATTTGGCTCAAGGCTTTCATCATGGTTCCTTCGATTAAGTCTCAAGATTTGCTCTCTTGGATGGCTTTGAACTTGACCAATCGAATCATTATCTTATTGACTGGTTGAAGTGATGTTCTTCTCTCTTCGATGGCTCTAAGTCCTGATTCGAATTGCTCATAGTCTCAGCATCAGGGTTTCTTCGATCATCCCCTAAGCATTATTCTTCTTGATGGCTCTGGTTTCCAATTCGAATTGCTCAAGGCTCTCCTCATTAGAGCTTCTTAATTTGATCCACGGTCTGCATGAATTCGAAAGGCTCGGAGTTTTCCTTATCAGAGCTCCTTCGATTTTGTCTCCAATCTGCATGAATTCGAAAGGCTCAGAGTTTTCCTTATCAGAGCTCCTTCTATTTTTTATCCAATCTGCATGAATTCGAATTGCCCATCATCAGAGCTTCTAGAAACCTCTCAGTTCTTGCTCTTTTCGATCTCATTTTCTTTAACTTAGACAATCAAAATGTCACCCTGTTGATATGCCATCGAAGCATCACTTGGTTGACATGCTTGTCGAAAGACACCTTGTATGCCCCAAACGAAAGACAGCCTTACTTAAGATTCTCATCGAAGCTACCTTGTTTAAGATGCCCATCGAAAGGCACTTGTCCATCTTCAAAATTCTTTATTTTCTTTAAGCAAGTGTTTGTAACCACCCGTGTGAGAGAATATATTAAAAATAAGAGAGGGAAAAATTTTGGGTACAACAGCTGCCCCTGTTCAATCTTCTTAAACCTGAAGATTTAGATTGGCTTGTCTGCCTTTCGTGATCTGAAGGTGGAAGATGATTGAATACTAGAGTGCCCAGAAGTTTGCACTCGCCTGAAGTAACACTGTTGGTTGATAATATCGGGAATGAGCTTACAGATGCCATTCGGAAAAAATGACACAGAGTTGTCGGAGATGGGCTTAGAGATGCCACCCAAAGAAGATGACGAAGACTCGTTGGGTATGGGCTTAAAGATGCCATCTAGAATAGATGTTGACTTCATGAGAGATTCCTTTGTGGGGATTCCTATTCATGTCGTTTGAGGAGGACTCCGCTGAGGAATGTTGGTCGATGTCTTGGGAAATGGAGTTTAGGAGCTTCAAATGTCCATTACTTTACTTGGGAGTTATCTCTTGACTGAAGAGGTGAAAGTTAAATTCTATCTAGTCGAGACCCATGCTTTACAGGGACTTGCTGAGGACAATAAGGTTGACTGCTATCTGGTCGCATTCCAAGCTTCACAGTAACCTATTGGGGAATATGAAATTAACTGATATCTGGTCGGTTCCAGGCTTCACAGTAATTGGATGGGGTAAACTGCTATCTGGTCAGATTCCAGGCTTTACAAAAAAGAATCAGAATAAATCATTGGTCGATTTAAATTGAACCAGCAGAGGTCTTGAATTATCTTTAAGTGGAATAGAATCATAGAAATCTTAGGGTCGATTTAACTGAAGCAGAGAAAGTGTCTACCCGAAAGGAATTAGAATAAATCATTGGTCGATTTAAAACTGAACCAGCAGAGGTATTGAATTATCTTTAACTGGAAAAGAATCAGAGAAATCTTAGGGTCGATTTAACTGAACTAGAGAAAGTGTCTATCGGGAAGGAATTAGACTAAATCATTGGTCGATTTAAAACTGAACCAGCAGAGGTCTTGAATTATCTTTAACTAGAAAAGAATCAGAGAAATCTTAGGGTCGACTTAACAGAACCAGAGAAAGTGTCTACCAGAAAGGAATCAGAATAAATCATTAGTCGATTTAAAATTGAACCAGCAGAGGTCTTGAATATGATCTTCTGAAGAAAATGTTGGAATAGCCCTTCGTCAGAGGTAACCTTTGAAAAGACTGTCAGGTCATATAAGTAGTTTGTGATGTTTGTTGATTGATCTTTCCTGAAAGGTAAAGAGTTAGTCATATGCAATATCATGATGTATGAAATGCATCGTGTAATGATGTTCTCAAAATGAGATTGTGTTGTATGTAATATGTATTTGCATGCCATGATGTATGAACATGGAATACTGTTGCGAATTTTCCTAGTCTGGGAAAATAAATCCTTGACTGCTACTGGAGAGTACTGGGAAGCTGAATCTCGGACTGCTTTTTGGTAGATGGGGAAAGTGGTTCTTTCATTTCCGCTGGGAATGAAGAATGGAGATGATTCTCCGGGGATTTCCTCTTTCTGTTTGAGGATACTCTGCCTGGGATCTTTGACTTCTGCTTGAGAATGTTCCACCGGGGAGACGATGCTCTGTTGGAAGATCCTACCAACATAGAGAAATAAACTTTGTTTGGGGATGAACTTCCGCAACTAGGGAAATAAACTCTACCTGGGATGTGGATTTATAAATTGTTTTAGATTTGTAAAACTCAGCTGGGGAACATTGATTTAACCTCTCTGAGGGAACTTTGCTGGAGAAGGTAATTCCTGCTTGGGAAAAAAAGAGGTCAAAACTTTGGTTGTTTTCACTCTGCATGGATATAAACATCACCAGGACGTATGCTGAGGATGCAGCGGTGACTTTGCATCAGGACGTCTCTTCCCCTATACCTGCTAGAGAAAGTAACTGTGGGGACTATAGATGGCTTTTTAGGCATTGTCCTGTTTCTTAAAGTAATTAGCAATTGTCTTTCTGTTTTTTATGCAAGTATTTGTAAACAGTAATCACATTCAAATTCATATGTCGAAATAATCACTAGACGTTTTTGCAAAACAAAACAGAAAAATAGAAATCAAAAAGTTTTATACTTTCAAAGAAATTATTTGTATTGACTTGAAGAAATTTTCCTATAACAGGCATTTTCTGTATGAAGAGACTGACATTCTAGTAGGAGAATACCGTTGTGAAAATGAAAACTATACAAAATAGTGTACAAAGAGAAAACAGCTATGTGTAATAATCCCATCAAGTTTCAATTCTGCTATTTCCCTTATGTCCTTGAGCGTCTTATCACTTTGCTACTTGTCTGAAGCTGACTGGATTGATTGGTACCGTTTGAGCTTGGTAGTTGATACTGAAGTCTGGTTGCAAGGTGATTCAACGGGACATAGTTATATGCTTTTAAATCCCTAACTTTTTCCTGGACCGCCCTTTCGGGTTTTCAGTCCACCGAGATACCCTTTTCTGCCCAAGCTGCCTTTTCAGGTTTTCGACTTGCCGGGTGTAAATTTTTTTTTTGTATTTATCCCTAATTTTTGCCCGAACCCTTTTGGTTTTCCAGGATGCCCTTATTTTTGCCTAGGCCAGTCAACCTAGCGGGTCTTTATTCATGCATAGTATCTTTTAACTATGTCCACATTCACAGGGTGAGGAAGTTCGTCACCGTCCATAGTGGTTAGAATCATATGCTCCTGATTACAAATGTCCCTTCATATGTGGGAGTCCATTTGCCCCTGGGGTCACCTTGCGGCATAATGATGCGCTTGATTACCAGATCACCAACTTGATATACCTGACGTTTAACCTTCTTGTTAAAATCCTTGATCATACACTTTTGGTACATTTGACCATGACAAACATCCGGGAGCCTTTTTTCATCAATCAGGTTCAGTTGGTCAAGTCGGGTCAGGATCCATTCGTCTTCATTTAGCCCTGCATCCTTCATGACTCTCAAAGAAGGGATCTGGACATCAATAGGTAGGACAACTTCCATACCATATACCAAAGAGAAAGGAGTTACCCCTGTTAATGTGCATACTGTGGTGCGGTAACCATGAAGAGAAAATGGTAACATCTCATGCCAGTCTTTATATGTCACCGTCATCTTCTGGATGATCTTCTTAATGTTCTTATTAGAAGCCTCTACAGCACCACTCATCTTCAGCCGGTAAGGAGAAGAGTTATGATGTTAGATCTTGAATTGCTTACAGAGTTCGGTGATCATAGTGTTGTTGAGATTTCTACCATTATTTGTAATGATTCTTTCGGGGATACCATATCGACAGATAAGGTTATGCTTGATGAACCGCTCCATAACATTCTTGGTAACAGTAGCAAAAGAGGCAGCCTCAGCCCACTTTGTAAAGTAGTCAATGGCAACAAGGATGAAGAAATGCTTGTTGGAAGCGGTAGGTCTGACTTCTCCGATCATGTCAATACCCCACCTTGCAAAGGGCCAAGGAGCAGTCAATACGTTTAGAGGAACTGGGGGTATGTGCACTTTATCAGCATAAATCTGGCACTTGTGACAAGTCTGTGAATGTTGATAACAGTCTGCTTCCATAGTGGACTAATAGTATCATGCTCGTAGGATCTTTTTAGCCATGGTGTGTCCTCTATAATGGGTGCCAAGGGTACCTTCATGTAAATCATCTATAATCTTCTCCACTTCATTCTTGTCTACACACCGAAGCAAAGTAGAATCGTAGTTGCGCTTGTAGAGGATCCCGTTACTGAGAAGGAATTTGGCAGAGAACCTTCTTAGGAACTTTTTATCATTGACTGAAGCTCCTTCAGGATACTCTTGGCCTTCGAGATATCTTTTGACTTCATGGAACCAAGGTTTTTCCACTACTTCTTCAGTATCAATCTCGTGACATAATATTGGTTCATCCATTCTCTCAATAGTGATCCGAGGAGCCTCATTATCCCACCCGACCTTGAACATGGATGACATAGTGGCTACCGCATCCGCTAATTGATTTTCCCCTCGTGGAAAATGCTCAAATGTAATTTCTTCAAAGTATGGGATTAATGTCAACACATGCTTTTTGTACGGATGAGATTAGGATGCTTCATGTTCCATTCTCCTTTGATTTAACATATTACAAAAGTCGAGTCTCCGAACACACTTAAGAACTTGATCCTTAGACCTATTGCAGCATTGAGACCCGTGATACATGCTTCATACTCAGCCATATTGTTGGTACAGTTGAAACATAGCCTGGAAGTGAAAGGGGTATGACAGCCCTCGGGAGATATGATTATAACACCGATACCATTTCCAAGTGCATTGGAAGCTCCGTCAAAAACCATGGTCCATCAGGATCCTTTTTCAGGTCCTTCATTCGGTCCAAGTTCTTCACCATCAGTCACTAACATCATATTCTCATCCGGGAATTCAAATTTCATGGATTGGTAGTCGTCCAAGGCCTGATGAGACAAATTATAAGCTAATACAGTTCCCCTGATCGCTTTATGGGTTGTGTATTAAATATCATATTCAGTCAGGACCATTTTCCATCTTGCTATTCTTCCGGAGAGAGCGGGCTTCTCAAAGATGTACTTGATAGTATCCATCTTAGATATCAATAAAGTAGTGTGGGTATCTTGTTTCACAGTCGGTAAACTTTTTGCTAAGGTAGTATTTGCATGCTCTTTTTAACCAGACTCTGCATGCTTCCCCAGCACACACCCCATTGAATTATCTAACACTGTTAAATAAATTATCAAAGGTCTTCCTTTAATCGAAGGCATCAGAATTGGAGGCTCTTAAAGGTATTCTTTGATTCTGTCAAAGGCAGTCTGGCATTCGTCATTCCATTTTACCACTTGATCCTTCTTCAGGAGTTTGAAGATTGGCTCACAAGTAGCAGTTAGATGGGAAATGAACATGGAAATGTAATTTAAACGTCCCAAGAAACCCCTAACTTCCTTCTCAGTGTGAGGAGCCGGAATCTCTTGTATAGCTTTAACCTTTGTAGGGTCTACCTGAATACCCTTGTCACTGACAATGAAACCTAGGAGTTTACCAGACCTTACCCCAAAGGTGCACTTGTTCGGATTCAACCTTAACTTGTACGTCTTCAGTCTATCAAACAACTTTTGCAAATGATCAAGGTGCTCTTCTTCAGTTTGAGACCTGGATATCATATCATCAACATAGACCTCTATCTCGTGATGGATCATGTCATGAAATAGAGCTACCATGGTGCACTGATAGGTTGCCCCAGCATTCTTCAACCCAAAGGGCATAACCTTGTAGTAGAAAGTGCCCCACTGTATGACAAAGGTTGTCTTCTCCATATCCTCAGGTGACATATTGATCTGATTATACCCTGAGAAACCGTCCATGAAGGAAAATATCTTATGTTGTGCAGTGTTGTCAACCAGAACATCAATGTGGGGAAGCAGAAACTCATCTTTGGGGCTTTCCCTGTTCAACTCTCTATAGTCCACACACATATGTACCTTACCGTCCTTCTTAGGCACCGAAACTACGTTAGCAACCCGTTGTGGATAGGAGGTGACAGCTAAGAACCAGCATTGAACTGCTTTATAACTTCTCCCTTGATCTTTTCTGACATCTCAGGACGCATACGACGTACCTTTTGCTTCACTGGAGGGAAATCTTCTTTAGTTGGCAGACGATGAATCACAATATCAGTGTCCTGCCCTGGCATGTCTTCATATTACCAAGCAAAGATCTTAACATAATCCTGCAACATCTGTATCAATCGTTGTTTGACACTATGCTCCAAGTTTGCACCTATCTTGACTTCTTTTCTTTCCTCTTCGGTACCCAAGTTCACTGTCTCAGTTGGCTCTTTATGAGGCTGTATAGCTCTTTCTTCCTGCTGTAACAGTATAGAAATATCTCCTAGTACCTCACAATCTTACTCACCTTCGTCCTCGACTTGGTTAATCGTATTTTCAAATTCATAATTGGCAATAGAAGAACGGTTATCAATGGGATCCATAGTGGATGTGGATATGCAGTTTGATACGTGAGTGTGTGTAAGAGCATAGCTGCATTGATAAAGTAAAAGAAGAAAAGAAAAACAAAGAGCACAAAATTTGTATGCAAAAACATCCAATGCTTTATTAATGACATATGAGATTGAAAAATGATAACCCCCTCACAAATAAACCATTGTGCCTCGGGTAAGACACAAGGCTTTAACGTCTCAATTGTTTAAACATTACATATCCTCAAAAACAAAAAGACAAATTAATCTTGAATAAAAGAGATGGGAATAAAATCCTTGGCCTCCCAATTGCTGAGTCCACTACTGATAATCGGGAAGATCCACTTGTCCAGGTCATAGCTACTGTCAGCATCTTCTGTGGTGGAGACAACATCAATAGCATTGACTCCCGGGCCATGCTTGGGCATTGGCGCAGTTATGACATTGGGAGTCTCAGGGGGATCAAATTCAACCTCTTTTGCATCAATAAGGTCTTTCACATTGTTCTTCAAAGCTCAACAGTCATTCGTGTCATTCCCCAGAGTCTCAGAATGGTAGGAACATTGAGCATTTGGATTGTAGCGGGGAGATGAAGTATTAGGATTCTTGGGAGCTTCCCTCAAAGTTACCAAATTGGATTTTAGTAAATGTGGTAAAACTTGAGACAAGGTCATATTGATCTGGGTAAACTGTCTCATAGGCCTTTCTGCTCTAGACTGATTGTTCCGTTGTTGAGCAGTTGCAGGCTTGGATATCATTACAGCCCCTATCTTTGGACAGCGTTCGTTTCTGCCCTGATTTCTTTGACTGTAACAGCACTGACCTCTTTCTTTCCCATGAAAGGTCTCTTTCCTGCACTTGAAGAGGTATCCTTTGGAATATTGCTGCTCTTAATCCCAGCTTCCACTCTTTCTCCAGTTAATATCAGCTCAGTAAAACCAGCTAAGGAACTTCCAATCAGGTGGTTGAAAAATGGACCAGATAGAGTATCCAAAAACATGTCCACCAACTCTCTATCATACAGAGGAGGCTGGACTCTTCCTACTAAGTCTCTCCATTTCTGGGCGTAGTCTTTAAAGCCCTCTCTAGAACCCATGGACATACTTTGGAGTTGAGTACGGGTCGAAGCAAGGTCAGTATTATATTGGTACTGCTTATAGAAAGCAGCAGCCAGGTCTTCCTAGTTACGAATATTGGTTCCCTCCGACTGATAGAACCACTCTAGCTGAGTCCCGGATAGTCTGTTTTAGAAGAAGTTGATCCACAAATCCCTGTCAGCGATGTGAGGTTGAATCTTTCTCACATAAGATCGGAGATGCATCTTGGGACATGAGACCCCATCATACTTAGAAAACACCAAAACCTTAAACTTATGTGGGATTATAACCCTAGAAACCAAACCCAACTCTTCAAAATCCAGCCCAGGTACCCTCTGGATTTCCATTGCATTCAGACGATCCTCCAGATGTTTGTATGTATCATCAGTAGGAGGATACTTTTCCTCATTATAGTCAGATTCATTATCAGATCCCTTCGGGATGAGGTCTTCCTCTCTTGTCTCCCCTTCCTGAGTGTCCCCTTCTTTTGACAAAGTTGCTAGTTCTGAAGCTCGCCGCACTAGTCCTCTGATCCTTCTTCCCAAATTCACAACACCCGTCGGCTTCTTTGCTTTCTTCTTTTTATCCTTCAGTATGAGAGCTTTCTGATCTTCTTTCCCTTTAGCTAGAGCCACGAACATTTGTTGGAACTGAGTGTTTTGTTCCTGGAGATCCTTGATGTTTTTTTCAAGAGCCATTTCTTTACTTGCTGAAATAAACAACGAAGAAGATAAGAACCCTGCTTTGAAACCTGTTTATGCAATGACATGTATGATATACGTATGAAATGTTTTCAAGGACTTTGGGAATTTTAAATTTGTGAGCCATAATGAAACAAAGATTTTATGAGTAGAATTCAAAATACAATTGCCTTTTAGGCTTACAATTGAAAAATTCTAAAAACTAAGAAATCAGGTTTCCCATGGGCGCTTCCTCTTCGTGTCGAGATAGACATTAAGACCTTTTTCTTCGTGAAGTTGTTTTGTGAGCTCCAACACTTTCCTCTCATGGGTATAGTAATGATCTTTAAATGTATCCCACACTTTCTTCAGTTGAATCCAGGATCTCTACAGCTCTTCAAGATCAGTGGGCATGTCAGGATGGAGAACCGTATGAGGAACATCCCCTTCAATAATGGGCTCCATAATCACCGGTAAGATGGCTATATATGGCATCACAAGGTTTTGAGCGCGAGCTTGTACCCATTAGAGATAAGGTTCCATAGGGATGGAAGTCTTTGGCCCCAAAGTCTTGGTATCAAATCTGCTTACCATACCCCAAGCTCGTATGAACCTCTGACGATACCCTTGAACATTATCCTCATAGTTAAACACAATGCCCTGGATAAGCATTTCGTGAGGACCATCTCTTCGAGCATAACCAAATTTTTGCAGAGCCAAAGAATGATTATATGTTATACCTCCCCTAATGCCAAGGAGGGGGACATTAGGGAACTTCCCACAGTGATCAATGATAGAAATATCCCCCATGGATCGGGAATACCAGAGGATATATGAGTGAGAAAGTGACATTATCCTTTGCGACCAGCCCAAACTTTCTTCATTCTTTAATATTGATTGAGGAAGGTGCAAAATAAACCACCTTGACAACAATGGTATACAACACATAAGAACCCCTCTTCTCTTCATGAGGTGAGTGTGAAGGGCATGCAAGATATCTCCGAGAAAAGTAGGCACGGAGTTACGAGAGAGGAAAACTTTAATAGCATTCACATCTATGAGCAAGTTCGGGTTAGTGAATAGTACTAACCCATAGATTAGAAGAGCCATGACTTCCTTAAAAGCTTGGAAATCTAAGTCATCCCAAAACAACTGAGCCTTCTCTAGTAGAAACTTGACTAACAAACCCTTGACTCCGCTTGTTGTTTTCCAATTGGATACCATGTCAGCCCGTTTCAGATGCAAAGCTGAGGTAATGACCTTTGGCTTGGGAACTTCTTCTAAACCGGTGAAAGGCATCTGGTCAAGAATAGGTATATCCAATAACTAAGATAACTCTTCCATGGTAGGCACCAACGGATAGTCTGGAAAGGTGAAGCAATGGTGTTTGGGATCAAGGAACTGAAAGAGTACACCCATCATCTTTTCATAAAAGCTTGAAGTAACCAGGTTGAGAAGTCAACCATATCTCTTGGTGAAAGAAGAAGTCTTAGGAACCCTTGATACTAGTTCCTTGAGTTTGATAGGTATTCTCACAAAAATGATTCGGATAGTATTTCTACGAGCGAAAGCCATGATCTGTAAAATAGAACAAAGATAAATTCCCTTGGTCCTTGAAAGGTTAGTGTAATAAAAATGGATGTTATGCTATGATGTATGATGTTATGTTCAAACAGAATAAATCACACACAAGAAAAACACACAAGACCTTAGGTTTAGGCTTGCATGGGGTTTATAGGAAAGTACCCTCTTGAAGTTAAGTTTGTTTAACCTGTCTTAGAAAAGTAACTGGGTTCTAAGGATTCTCAATATCACTGATCTTCCTTTATCGGGCATTGTTTTAGCTCAGGCAATCTTTTCTTGCGGACAAAATATACCGAAAGTCTGATCTCAATGAGTGTAGCATCGAGTATTAACTAATCCTCAGCTTTATACCGAGGCCGTCTATCTCACTACTTTCTAATGGCCAAGTTTGTTCAACTAAGGTTCTAAGGTTTGTTAGTGCTTCACGACACCATGCGGCGTCCCCGTATTCTCCTTGATTCAACACAAGGGATACCGGTACTAAAGAAAGTGTCACACCAACACAGCTATTGCTTCAACCATATCGGTCTATGCCGTACAATCTCCACGATCTATTGTTGTTTACCTAAAAAGATGCCCCAGATTCGGGTATAAGATCTAGTATCCCAAGCAAACCTTTAAAAGTAAAGCAATCAAAACAAACAAGGAAAGAAATTTATAAATGAACTAGACCCTAAGGTAAACCCCACTTTTAAATATCTTTTTTTCCCCAGCACAGTTGCCAGTTCTGTGATACGGTGGCAGAACTGACTGTTATACTGGTTTTTCATTTTGTATTCGTAAATGTCGCGGTAAGAAAGAGTCGCCATCGACTTTTCTTTTATCCAATAAAGGAAAGGGTGAAAAGAACAAAAAAAGACCTTTTTCGAGAGTTTCTGAGTAAGGGGGTAGATTATGGAAAGGGAAGGTGTTAGCACCCTTTCCATCCGTGGTTTTCCACGGGCTCTTAGGAACTTGCTCATTTTGAAAATTGCTTTCGTGTTGTGTGTTTTGAAAAGCTTGTTTGCTTTATGATAAATCTTGTATCAGTCCTCAAGAGTGTTGATAAAGCATTTTTGAAAAAATGTTTTGAAAGTGTAGTGTGAAAAATTGATTTTGAGCAAGCATCTAAGAATTATCTACCTACTCGAAAAAAGTTTGTTATTTTCCTCTTTTCCTTTAGACAGTGATATCCTACTATTAGTGAGTAGGTATCCCTATCGTTGGATGTTTGAGGGGCAATCAAAGGGACGTTTTTATATTCACAAAGGCCACTTGGCAAGAAGCCTTTGTAACTACCCTAAGGTTTTAAGATCATACCGAGGCAACATCGAAAAGGGTCTTTTTTATCTTTAAACCGGAGGGTAGCCACTAAAACCTCTCACATTTCGAGAGTTGTGACTATTTCCAAAGGAAACCGAAGTGGGCATACCCTGGAGGTGCGCATGTGCGAGTGTGTTGAGATTCAATTATTTTTTTGTCTTTTTGTTAGGTTAGCTAACGTTTGATTTTAGTCTTTCCATCTAAGTCTATTTACTAATAGTAATATAGTAAAATAATAAAGCAATAAATGTGCGGAAAATAAAATGCAGAAAAATAAATCCTAAGTGTTATACCCAAAAATTTTCCCTCCCATATTTCTCAATACATGTCAAGTGAGGTCCTCAAATTGCTCAAGGAAGTCCAAGGGTTGACCAGACAAACTCTCTCCTAAGACAGTCTACCTCAAATTAGGGTTTCATTTTGCATCAAGATGTTTGAGTCAAAAGGATCCCAAATTTTCACCATTGTCCTAATATGTTCTCAAGATCATCCATGTCAAGTTTCAAGCCTTGTAGAGGAAGTTTGCTCAGTCAATTGCTCAAAGGCCTGAAAATCGACTGTGTTAGGTCAAAAGTCAATTGTGGCACACATACAGTCAAACTTCAAGATTTTTTGTCAACATCCTCATTTTGAAGTATCATTCATCATTTGATCAAGTTTTGATCATGATTCATCAAGGATTGCTCATAATTCATCAAAACCCAAAAGTTGCTAAATTAGGGTTTTGTAGAAAAAGTCAACTCAACTTTGACCAAGCATAAATTTCTCATACTTTATCAAAAATGACCCATCCAAAGCTCATTTTGAAGAGGATGAAATTCCCTACAATTCATCTTCATCTTACAAGTTCAAAATATGCACTCACAATAAGATATGAATTTTGACATTATAGGTCATTTTGAAAAGTCAACAAAAACACCTTTTGGGTCAAAGCTTCATACATGAACATGGAAGACTAATTTGAGATGATACAACAAGGGTTGCTTAGAGGACATCCTAAGCTTTCTAAAAAGTCCAATAACAACCTCCTAGGGTCAAAATTGAGAGAGTTATGCATTGGCCAAGTTGACTATTTTTGCAAAATTGCCAAAAGTCAAATGTGCTCAAATTTGCATTTTTTGTTAAATGGGCCCAACTTTTTATGCTTTCACTTCAATGATAACATAGCCCACGACCTATGGGACCCTCTATGATTTATTTATTCATTTATTTAATTTATTTTGATTTTTATTCATTTAAAATTCAAATAAAATCAAATAAATCCTAATAAATCATATATTGTGTTTTAGGGATGATTTTTGCATTGAAAGAAGATCTTATATGCTGTCAATTGAGAATCAATTCGTGCAAGACTAATTTGGTTGGAAAAAGATTGAATTTGAGCAAATTTGGAAAGATATCTTATGCCATGAAAGACCAAATCAAGTCTTCATAATGGGCAAGATTGAGTTTGTTTTTGTTTACCTAACATGTTGTATTACATATACAGAAGCAAGGCAAAGCATGAAAAAGAGGCTGGAGGCGTGAGACTATAAGAACAAAACTCAAAAATCTTGACAAAAAGTGAAGTTGTAATTTCGGAATGGAGGACCTTTGAGAGCAATTCAAGGCCAAAAATCAATTCCTTGGCGTTTCAGGAAGCATTCCCAATCGTTTGCAGGCACCATAACATCCAGAATCTCCTCATATCATTCATACAGTTTACACAAATATTCAAATTCAATTACTGAATTCTTGCGTATTCAGCATGTTTAAATTACATATTTGTATTCATTATCATGTTTGCAATGTTTCTGGATAGTTTGATTTAATTCATAGTGCAGGAGCAAGCTTCTGCCATTGTTAGGTTTTCATGCTCCAATTTGGGGTTTTGGGTTTCAAGCAGAATTAGGCCTGATAATGGGTGTCGTGATGATCAGAATTTCAAACCCAACTGATCCATGGTCCCTTATTGAATTTATATTGCATATACTTGATTCTTGAATGTCACAGGTTTCAGCAACAGACTTGCGTCTGTAGGTAAAAGAATCGGAACTTAAAATGACGGTTCTAAGGAAGAAGACAACAGCGTGTCACAACCTGACTGGCTGGTTTAAATTTTGGTGCATTATTCTAGCCAGAAGCTTGTTTGTTCTGATATATTGTTTGTTTTCATTATGTTAACAAGTTAACATTCAGCGCAGTTGGTCAGAAGAAGGAAGTCAGAAGCTCCTTGTTCTGGGTTCGAGCCCAGGCGTGAGCTTCTGGTATTTTCTCCTTTGTTTTCACCAGATCCAGCATGAGCATCTTCTGGTCCACTAGACAAGACCAAATCCAGCGCACCACCTTCTGGATCCATCAGCCAGAATCAAATCCAGTGCACCTCATCTTCTAAAGAGCGGCACCTTCTGGATTCATCATCCATAATCAAATCCAGTGCACCTCATCTTCTGAAGAGTAGCATCTTCTGATCCATTAGCCAGGACCAGATACAACGCCCCCCATCTTCTAAGGGTCACCATCTTCTAGAACCATCAATCAGAACCAGATCTGCTGACAGCAGGCCCACTCGATTATTTCCATTATTTTTCTTTCTTTAATTTCTTTTCTTTAATTATTCTGTTATTTTTTAAATCAACCAATCAAAAATCACAAAAAAGGATTCGTTTTCTTAATAAATATTTTTTTAATTATTAATTAGTTTAATTAATTTAGGGAAAATTTAATTTCTTTCACAATTAAAATTCAATTAGAAAATTAGGTTAAATTTTGATTTAATTTTTCTTCCTCTCTCAAATAAATATAAAAATACAAAAAAAATAGGTTTTTTTGGAAAATTAATTCATTTTTTCTTAATTTAAAATTAATTAGACTCAGGATTTTCCTTTAATTTAACTATTTCATTATTTTCTAAAAAATAACAAAAATATTTCCTTTAACTAATTGCAATTAGGTTCAGGCAAGGGTCAAAACCCTAGTTGTCTCGTATTCGATTCATCGCATGCGTGTTATTTATTTTTTCCAATATTGTTGTAATTGTTCATGGTTTGTAATAGTTTAATCTAGGGTTTTTTATTTATCGCTTTTTTCGGGTTTTTGGCTATGTAATTAATTCCCCTCCCCGAAGCCTTGTAATAGCGTAGATTTACTTTCTTGCATTTTAATTCTCGCAAATATTTGACTGCTTAGATGTATGCTAATAGGATTGTATGACAAGAATGCATGACAAATTAATCCAGTTAGAAAACCCTAATGTGCAAAGACAAATAACTGGAAAAAAGACCACTCGCACATATCACTCCTACGGTATGCTCTCACTCCGGTTTCCTTCGGTAAACGATCATTAAGCATAGGGTGTCTTAGTGGTTTCCCTCCTATCTAAAAAAGATCAAACGTCCCATTTGAATGTTGCCTCGGAAATGTTGCCTCGGAAATGTTGCCTCGGAAATGTTGCCTCGAATATGATCTTAAGACTTTAGGGTTATTACTAAGGTATCCTAAATATTGTTTTAGTGATCGTATGTCCCTTTCAAATTGACCCTTACAAACTCCAACGACGGTGCTACCTATTTCTCCAATGGTAGGATAGCGATGTCTAAAGGAAACTAGAATAGAAACAAACTTTTTTGAGTAGGTAGATGCTAGTAGATACTCGCTCAAATTAAAACTTTTCACACTTACACTTTTCAAACAAATGTTGAAAACAACTTCGTCACACCTTTGAGGACTGATACAAGGGTTATCACGAAGTCAAACTATTTTAAAACAAAGCACATACACAAGTAATTTTTTAAAGATGAGCAAGTACCTAAGAGCCCATGGAAAACCATGGATAGAAAGGGTGTTAACACCTTCCCTTTCTATAATCTACCCCCCGTACTCAGAAACATCTCGAAAAAGGTTTTTTCTGTTCTTTTTCCTTTTCCTTTGTTGGATAAAATAAAAGTTGGTGGCGACTCTTGCTTACCGCGACATTTTGCGAACAAAAAACGCAAAACGCAAACCAGCATTTCAAATCAGTCGGTTCTGCCACCGTATTACAGAACTGGAGACTCTGCTGGGGAATTATAAGTGGGGTATACCTTAGGATCTAGTTCATCATAATTTCTTCTCTTGATTGCTTTCAATGCTTTACTTTTAAGGGTTTTGTTTGGGAGTTACTAGAGATCCTAACCCAGATCTGGGGATACCTTTTAGGTAAGTAGCAATAAACTGTGAGGGAACTGTACGACATAGACCGGTACGGTTGAAGCAGTAGCTACGTTGATGTGGCACATTGGTTGATACTGGTATCCCTTGTGGAGAAACAAGGAGAATACGGGGCCGCTGCGTGGTGTCATTAAGCATCAACTGACCTTAGAAACTTTAATCGACCAACTTGGCCATTAGAAAGTAATGAGATAGTCGGCCTCGGTGTAAAGCTGGGAACTGGTTGATACTCGATGCTACACTCATTGAGACCATAATCTCGAGATAGTTCCGGCCACAAGAAAAGATTGTGTGAGCTGAAACCATGACCGATAGGATGGTCAGTGATATCGAGATCCTCTAGAACCCGGTTACTTTTTCTAGGACAGGTTGAAACCAACTTAACTTCAAGAGGGTACTACCTTTGACCTCATGCAAGCCTTAAACCTAAGGGTCTTATGTGATTTGACTGTGTTTGCAATACTTGTTGTTTGCTATACTTGTGGTTTATCATAACATCATGCATCATAACATGGCATTCATGCTTCATTACACTAACCATTTCAAAGGCCACGGGAATTTATCTTTGTTTTGTTTTGCAGATCATGGCTTCTGTACGCAGAAATACCATCCGAGTCAACTTTGTGCAAATACCTGCTCAACTTAAAGAGCTAGCCTCAAGAGTTTCTGAGACTGCTATGTTCATTAAGAGACACGGTCAACTTCTCAGCCTGGTTACTTCAAATCTTGATGAGCAAATGATGAGCGTACTATTTCAGTTCTTTGATCCTGTGCATCATTGCTTCACCTTTCTAGATTACCAGTTGGTATTCACCTTGGAATAGTTCTCTCATCTATTGGCATATCCATCCTTGAACAGGTACCCTTCACAGGTATGGAAGAAGTTCCTAGACCAGAAGACATTGCCTCAGCTCTGCATCTGAAACGGGCTGATGTAGTATCCAATTGGGAAACACGAAGCGGGGTCGAAGTTTTTCTAGCCAAATTTCTGATAGACCAGGCCCAACTATTCTGGGATAATTTGGATTTTCAGGCTTTTGAAGATATATTGGCTCTCCTTATCTATGGTTTGGTTCTCTTCCCGAATCCGGATTCCTTTATAGATGTGAATGCTGTCAAGATTTTCCTTTCTCGTAACCCTGTGCCTACCTTGCTGGGAGATATCTTGCATGTTCTCCATACCCGTACTATGAAGAGAAGAGAGACTCTTACGTGTTGCATGTTGTTGCTGTCGAGGTGGTTTATTTCTCACCTCCCTAAGTTTGTGCTGAAGAACAAAGAAGGTTTAGGTTGGTCTTACAGAATAATGTCACTTGCTCATACAGATATTCTTTGGTGTTCTCGGGCTATGGAAGACACTGTTGTTATTGACCATTGTGGGGGATTCCCTAATGTCCCATTGCTTGGAATCAGAGGGGGTATAACTTATAATCCTTGTCTAGCTTTGTGATAATTTGTTCGTGCTCGGAGAGAGGGTCCCCATAAGTTACTTCTTTAGGACATTGTATTTGACTATAAGGAGGACGTTAAGGAGCATTGTCGGAGGTTTATACGAGCTTGGGGCATGGTGAACAGATCTGATCCTCAAGAGTTGGGACCAAAGACTTCCCTTCCTATGCAGCCTTACCTCCAATGGGTCCGAGCTCGTGCCCAGAAACTTGGGATGCCCTATGAGGCCGTATTACCAGTGATTGTGGGGCCCACTAATGAAGAGGGCATTCCTTACACGGTTCTCTATCCTTACATGCCCACTGATCCTGGGGAGTTGTAGAGGTCTTGGATTCAGTTGAAGAATGAGTGGGACACTTACCGGGAACAGTACCATGAGCAAGAAAGTAAGATTTTGAAGCTCATCGGGCAGCTCGAGGAAGAAAGAGTGATCAATGACTATATCGGCACAAAGAGGAAGCGACCATGGGATTTTTGATTTTGCTTTTTCTAGTTTTGTTTTATTTACTTCTTTGTAACGCCTTAAAGGCATTGTTGAACCTTTTAAAAGTTAATCTAATAAAGTTTGTTTATTTTTGGTTTGCAAATTTAAATCTCCCAAAGTCTTTGAAATCACTACATGCGCATCCAATTATCATGCACATCATTACAGGTACCCTTACAGGTTTCTCATCTTCTTCGCTGTTTATTTTAGCAAAAATGTCTTCCGATCAAGCCATCAAAGATCTTCATGCATAGAACGCCCAATTCCAACAAATGTTCATAAGTTTGGCTAAAGGGCAAGAGGATCTGAAGACCCTTATTCTGAAAGAGAAAGAGAAGAAGAAGAAGAAGAAGAAGAAGAAGAAGAAGAAGAAGGTCAGAATTCTGAATATGGGTAGAAGATTCGGAGAAAGTGTGAGGCCACCAACTGATCTGACCTCTTCATCCAAGGACGGGGAGAACCAAGAAAGGGAAAAGGACCATAGTCCTGCAGTTTCTGACAACGATATTGATTACGACGATGAGCAATATCCCCCTGCTGAGGATAGATACAAGCAGCTAGAAGCCGCCTGAGCGCTATGGAGATTCAGAAAATACTTGGTTTGGATTTCAGAGAATTGGGACTGGTATCAGGAGTGGTCATCCCTCATAAGTTCAAAGCTCCAGTTTTTTCTAAGTACGATGGGGTTTCCTGTCCAAAACTCCATCTCCGCTCGTATGTCAGGAAAATCCAACCCCACACTGTTGATAGAAATTTGTGGGTACATTTCTTTCAAGATAGTCTGTCAGGGACTCAGCTTAAATGGTTCTATCAGTTGGAGGGGGCCAGTGTCCGAAACTGGGAAGACCTTGCTTCTGCTTTTTATAAGCAATATCAGTATAACACTGACCTTGCTCCCACTCGTACTCAGCTCCAGGGTATGTCCATGGGTGCAGGTGAAGGTTTTAAGGACTATGCTCAAAAGTGGAGAGACTTGGCCGGAAGAGTCCAACCCCCTTTTTCTGGTAGAGAGTTGGTTGACATGTTTCTAGGGACGCTATCTGGTCCATTTTTCAATCACCTGATCGGCAGCTCGTCATCTGGCTTTACTGAGTTGATTTTGACTGGAGAAATAGTAGAAGTTGGCATTTGAAGTGGTAAAATTCAGAAGGATGCTTCGTCAATTGCAGCAAAGAAGCCTTTCACCGGTAAGAAGGAAGCTAGTGCAGTCTATATCCCGAGGGGCCAAAGCAGATCTGAACACCTTCAAATGGTAAATGCTATAGTGATACCAAGACCCACAGTTGCTCCGCAATGCTAAAATCAACAAAGGATGGAAAGACCACAACGGCAGATTACCCGCCTCAGCATGACACTAGCTGAAGTGTTACCTCACCTGTTGAAATCCAACTTGGCAACCTTGAGAGAGGCTCCCAAGAACCCAAACACTGATTCTCCCAGATACAATCCCAACGCGCGATGCGCCTACCATTCAGAGAGCCTAGGCCTTGATACAAACGATTGTTGGGATCTGAGAAACAAAGTGCAAGATTTGCTGGAAGCTAAGGAGATTGAGTTTGATGCTCTGGAGAAGCCAAACATTATAACTGCTCCTATGCCCAAACATGGCCGTGGAGTCAATGTTGTGGACACCGATTCGTTTGTGACCTCTGTGAAATAAATTTCTACTCCTTTGATGACGGTTAAGAAGAATTTGTTGTTGGCCAGTTTATTTCCGGGCTATGGTGAAGGTTGCCGCATGTGCGTGATCCTGCCTTCTGGTTGTTGTTTGTTGAAATCAGGTGTTCAGCGCCTGATGGATAATAAAGAGATTTCGTTTGAGAAGACTATGATTTCGTTTGAAGATGTTGCCATCATAACCATTTCCGCCAATCCTTCCAAGGTTTCCTCGAGAAAACCTGTTAGGGTTTCACCTGTTCCAAGAATTTCTCCGTTAATAATCACCGCTCCGAGTCCCATCCTATATACCTCAGATAAGGCTATCCCATGGCATTACGGTGCTGATGTATATTAACATGGTGTAAAGCAAGATCTGCAGACTGAAAAAGCTGATGCTGACATCAGTAACATTGTCGGGGCTAGCAAGGTCACTAGAAGTGGAAGACTCTTTTCTCCCGAGATTTCCCCTCCGACTGTCCATAAACCTGTTGTCATTCCGTCTGCTAGTACATCAACTATTGTCCCAATTCCTACTCCAGTTGTCACCCCTGCTGCTAAGTCATCTGGGACTCGGGGCAAAGAAATCATAGGTGAGCCTGCCCGGACGGAGGCACCTAAGAAAATCATTGTAGAAACCTCTAAACAAGTAATAGAGGAAAATTTGAAAATTATCAAGAAGAGAGACTACAACATAATCGAGCAGCTGGGGCAGACCCCGTCAAAAATCTCCATGTTGTCCCTGTTATTGTGTTCTGAAGCCCATGCGAAGGCTTTGATTGCATTTCTCAAGACTGCCCATGTGCCGCAGGAAACTACAGCCGATCAATTCAAAGATTGCATGGCCAGCCTGACTGCTGACAATGGGCTAGGTTTTTCAGATGCGGATCTGACCCCGAAAGGAATAAATCATAGTGATTCTCTACACGTCTCGATCGAGTGCAGGGGCACCACTATGGCCCATGTACCGGTAGATACCGGATCCTTATTAAATGTTCTGCCAAAGAAAGCATTAGACCGTCTGGATTGTGAAGGTTTGATTCTGAAGTCGAGTAACATTGTGGTAAAGGCCTTTGATGGGTCAAAAAGAATGGTGCACGGGGAGGTGGACATCCTTGTCATGGTGTGTTCTCAGACCTTTGGGTCCACCTTCTACGTAATGGATATCAGACCATCATATTCTTGCTTGTTGGGCCGTCCTTGGATTCATAAGGTTGGGGCAGTTACTTCCATACTCCATCAAATGCTGAAACATTCGGTGAAGGGGAAGATTGTTACGGTGCGAGGTGAAGAAGAGTATATGGTAAGTCATCTCAATTCCTTCCTCTATGTAGAGATGGACGGGGAGTTCATAGAAACACCTTGTCAGAACTTCAAGAAGGTCCCTCAGACTTTGGCGTCAACTAAAGTTACTACCGGCAAACCTCCATTGAAGATGGCTTCTCTTAAGGATGTCAGGGCTGTAATTAAAGAAGGTGGGTGTACCAATTGGGGTCAACTCCCTGATTTCACTCACAAGACTGATAAATTTGGATTGGGCTTTACTACAGGGGCTCAAAGGGCTGTTAGGCGCGCACGGATTGGAAGACCTCCTCTACACATCAGCAGTCGGGGAGTTAATGCAATTAAGGACAGTTAAGAAGATTCAAACATCGACAGCTGGATCTACCCAACAACCAACGGTGGACCGAATAACTGGACGACGAAGGACTTCATACCTGTTTCTTTTATTCCGCGGTAATTGACTTTTTGTTTTAAGATTTGTAATAAACAGTTTGAAACTTTATGGCCCGGTGCCTTGCCCGAGGCACTTTGGCTTTGTTTGTGAGGGCTATTATTTGTCATTTCATATATCATTAATAAAGCATTGGACGTTTCTTGCATTATAAATTTTGCGCTCCTTGTTTTTCTTTTCTGTCTCTCGCTTTATCAAAATAGTTATTTTCTTACACACACTCACGTATCATATTGCAGATCCATATCCACTCTGGATCCCATTGATAACAGCTCTGCTACTTCCAGTTATGACTTAGAAAATTTGATCAACCAAGCCGAGGACGAAGGTGAGGATGATTGTGAGGTACCTGGAGAACTTGCTAGACTATTACAGCAGGAAGAAAGGGCCATACAGCCTCATGAAGACCTAGTGGAGTCAGTGAATTTGGGTACAGAGGAAGACAGGAAAGAGGTTAAGATAGGTGCGAATATGGATCCTAGTGTCAAACAACGGTTAATACAGATGCTACGCAACTATGTTGAGATCTTCGCCTGGTCCTATGAAGACATGCCTGGTTTGGACACTGATATTGTGGTTCATCGCTTGCTGACTAAAGAGGACTGCCCTCCGGTAAAGCAGAAGGTTCGTTGTATGTGCCCTAAAATGTGAGAGAAAATCAAGGCAGATGTCATGAAACAGTTCGATGTAGGGTTCTTAGCTATCACTTCTTATCCGCAGTGGGTTGCCAACGTCGTGCCGGTACCCAAGAAGGATGGTAAGGTACGGATGTGTGTGGACTATAGAGATCTGAATAGGGCAAGCCCCAAGGATGACTTCCCACTTCCTCACATTAATGTTCTAGTCGACAACACCACACAGCACAAGATCTTCTACTTCATGGATGGCTTTTCTGGCTACAACTAGATCAAGATGGCTCCTGAAGACATGGAGAAGACAACCTTAGTTACACAGTGGGGCACCTTCTGTTACAAAGTAATGCCTTTCGGGTTGAAGAATGCTGGAGCAACTTATCAGCGTGCCATGGTCGCTTTGTTCCACGATATGATTCACCATGATATCGAGGCTTATGTCGATGACATGATAGCTAGGTCCCAGACTAAGGAAGAGCACCTTGATCATCTCCAGAAACTGTTTGACAGGTTGAAGACGTACAAGCTGAGGTTGAATCCGAACAAGTGTACCTTCGGGGTAAGGTATGGTAAGCTTCTAGGTTTTGTTGTCAGTGACAAAGGTATTCAGGTAGACCCTACAAAGGTAAAAGCCATACAAGAGATGTCGGCTCCCCGCATAGAAAAGGATGTTAGAGGTTTCTTGGGACATCTAAATTATATTGCCAGATTCATTTCGCATCAGACTGCTACTTGTGAGCCAATCTTCAAGCTACTGAAGAAATATCAAGTGGTAAAGTGGAATGATGAATGCCAGACTGCTTTCGAAAGAATCAAGGAATACCTTCAAGAACCACAAATTTTGATGCCTCCAGTTGAAGGAAGACCTTTGATTTTATACTTGAAGGTGCTAGACAATTCAATGGGGTGTGTGATGGGGCAGCATGACAAGTCTGGCCGAAAAGAGCACGCCATTTACTACCTTAGCAAAATGTTTACCGACAGTGAGACCCGATACTCATTGCTCGAGAAAACTTGTTACGCTTTGGCATGGGCTGCTCGTCGACTGAGATAGTATATGCTGGCTCACACTACCTTATTGATATCAAAGATGGATCTGATCAAGTACATTTTCGAGAAGCCCGCTCTCCGGAAGGATAGCAAGATGGTAGATGATCTTAACCGAGTACGACATCCAATACACAACCCAAAAGGCAATCAAGGGGAGTGTATTGGAGGATCATTTGGCGCATCAGGCCATGGATGGCTACCAGACCATGAATTTCGAGTTCCCGGATGAGAATATCATGTTGGTAACCGACTGCGAAGAACCTGGACCGGATGAAGGACCTGAGGAAGGATCCCGATGGTCTATGTATTTTGACGGAGCCTGGAACGCATTGGGTAATGGCATTGGCGCTGTAATCATATCTCCTGAAGGCTGTCATACTTCGTTTACCGCCCGTTTATGTTTTAACTACACCAACAACATGGCGGAGTATGAAGCGTGTATCATGGGTCTTCGAGCTGCTATTGACTTGAGGGTTAAGTTCTTGAGTGTATTCGGAGATTCTGCTCTGGTGATAAGTCAGATCAAAGGCGAGTGGGATACGACGCACCCGAATCTTATTCCTTACAAAGAGTATGTAATGACATTGCTCCCACACTTTGAGGAGGTAACCCTTGAACGTTTCCCTAGAGAGGAGAATCAGTTAGCGGACACGCTAGCTACCATGTCTTCGATGTTCAAAGTCAGGTGGGACAATGAGGCTCCCCAGATTA
The DNA here is from genome assembly GCA_948472305.1 of Vicia faba. Taxonomy (NCBI): domain Eukaryota; kingdom Viridiplantae; phylum Streptophyta; class Magnoliopsida; order Fabales; family Fabaceae; genus Vicia; species Vicia faba. The sequence goes on from OX451735.1 coordinate 945,395,740, forward strand.
CCATCGAGAGGTTGGACGAACCCGCACATTGCTGTGACATTGAGACTGAAGAGGTAGCAGATAAACCCTGGTTTCACGAGGTAAAGAGGTATCTTGAGGCTCAAGAATACCCCGAGGGGGAATCTGCTAATGATAAGAAGTTTCTGAGAAGATTCGCTGCGAAGTTCTTCATCAGCAATGGAATTCTCTATAAACGTAACCATGATTCAACGTTACTGTTATGTGGAGACAAGAGCAGGGCAGAAAGGATCATGGCAGACCTACATGAAGGCAACTTCATAACTCATTCCAGTGGATATACCATGGCGAAGAAAATCCTACGGGTAGGATATTATTGGTCCACTATGGAAGTCGATTGTTATCAGCATTCTCGGACCTGTCATAAGTGTCAAATCTATGTTGCTAAGGTGCATGTACCTCTAGTTCCTTTGAATGTTTTGACAACTCCTTGGCCCTTTGCAATGTGAGGCATCGACATGATCGGTGAGATCATACCTACTGCATCTAACGGGCATCGTTTCATTCTGGTATCAATTGATTACTTTACGAAGTGGGTTGAGGCAGCTTCCTTTGCTACAGTAACCAAGAACGTTGTGGCGCAGTTTATCCGACATAATTTGATCTGTCGATATGGTGTACCAGAGAGGATCATTACGGATAATGGTACAAATCTTAATAACATAATGATCACTGAGCTCTGCAAACAGTTCAAGATTCAGCATCATAACTCTTCTCCCTACCAGACGAAGATGAATGGGGTTGTTGAAGCAACTAACAAGAACATCAAGAAGATTGTGCAGAAGATGACGGTGACATAAAAAGACTGGAACGAGATGTTACCATTCGCTCTTCATGGGTATCGTACCTCAGCACTGACATCGACAAGGGCAACACCCTACTCTTTGGTGTATGGCATGGAGGCACTCCTACCCATCGAAGTCTAGATACCCTCTCTCAGGATAATGAAGGATGTGGGTTTGAATGAAGACGATTGGATCCAAACCCGACTTGATCAGCTGAATTTAATCGATGAAAAGAGACTTACTACTATTTGTCATGGTCAGACGTATCAAAAGCGAATGATCAAGGCTTTTAACAAGAAAGTCAGAAGTCAAGAATATCAAGTCGTGGATCTAGTGATCAAATACATCATACTACCGCAAGGTGATCCCCGGGGTAAATGGACCCCCACGTACGAAGGGCCATTTGTGGTTAAGAACATTTTCTCAGGAGGAACTATGATTCTAACCACCATGGATGGTGACGACCTTCCTCACCCTGTCAATGCAGACATAGTGAAAAGATACTACGCATAATCAAAGACCATCTAGGTTGACTGGCCTAGGCAAAAATAAGGGCTTCCCGGCGAACCAAAAGGGTTCGGGCAAAAATAAGGGATGAAAATGAGAAAAAAAACTGTACACCCGACAAGTCGAAAACCTGAAAAGGAGACTTGGGCAAAAAAGGGTATCCCGGTGGACTGAAAACCCGAAAGGGCGGTCCAGGAAAAAATTAGGGATCAAAGCGTAACACTATGTCTCATTGGATCACCTTGCAACCAGACTTTGGTATCGACTATCAAGCTCAGACAGCGCCAATCGATCTGATACACCTTCTACCAGACAGCAAAGTGATGAGATGCTTGAGGACATAAAGGCAATAGTAGAGTTAAAACCCAATGGGATTGTTTCACATAGTTGTTTTTCTTTCTGTTACACAAATTGTAATTTCTATCTTTCGGCGGTGTTCTCTTACTAGGACGTCAGCCTCTTTGTACAAAAACGCCTATTACAGGCCAATTTCAAAATCAATACAATTCATTTTTACAAGCAATTTCAAATTGTTCTTTTTCTGTTATGTTTTGCAAGAATGTCCAATAATTCATTTTTATATATGCATTTGGAAATAATTGCTGCTCATAAATATTTACATAAAAACAAAAGACGATTACTCGTAATTCCAGGAACAGGGAAAACAAGAAGTGTTCAAAACTTTACAGTTACTCTGCCCATCAGGTACAGGGATATAGCCAGCTTGAGAACATGAGAAGTGGTACATACACTCCCCACAGAGTAAAAATATCCAAAGACAGCGATGACAGCTTCTCCGAGTAAGACACAACTCTCCCCAACTAAGGTTCACAATCGTAAGCGAGTCAACAAATTATTCCCCAAACAGAGTTTATTTCTCTCACAAGCAGGAATTTAGTCTCCAATAGAATTCACCGGCAACGGAAATTTGTCCCCAGTTGAGTTATTTCTCCAAGTCGACAGATCCATCAACAGAGTATCTCCTCTCCAACAGAGTTATCCCCCGCAGAGTTGTCTTCAGATAGAGTCTCGTCCGACAGAATATTTACCAGACAAGGGGCAAATCCCCAGCATAGTCATCTTTGTTCACCATCCCCGACATAAGTAGAGGAATTATGGTTTTTATAGCAATCAGGGATTTATTTTCCCAGATTCAGATTGTTATGTCAACATTTCATGTTCATACATAATGACATGTGCATACATCACATGTAACATTATCTCATTTATGTTGAGAACGTCATTATACAATGCATCTCATGCATCGCATATAACTAACCTTGTGTTTCTTTTAGGAAAGACAGTTATTATCAACAACTTCTAACAGGTCCATGATCATCCCTCAAAGCTAAATAGAGTAATCATCGGCGCGACAAGAACAACCTTACCCAGGTTCCCTCTGCAGTTTTACCCAAACTCATTTCGAAGCAGCCCTACTATCCAGGCTTTCATATCAAAGTAACCCTACTATCCAGGTTCCTTCTCACAGCCCTACTATCTAGGCTTTCATATCGAAGTAACCCTAATATCCAGGTTCCTTCTCACAGCCCTACTATCTAGGCTTTCATATCAAAGTAACCCTACTATCCAGGTTCCTTCTCACAGCCCTACTATCCAGGCTTTCATATCGAAGTAACCCTACTATCCAGGTTCCTTCTCACAGCCCTACTATCCAGGCTTTCATATCGAAGTAACCCTACTATCCAGGTTCCTTCTCACAGCCCTACTATCAAGGCTTTCATATCAAGGTAACCCTACTATCCAGGTTCCTTCTCATAACCTTACCATCCAGGTTTCTTCCTCTCTTACCCCCAAAAGAGCAGTCCACAACACTGTAAAACCAGGACCCGAACAAACACAATTGATTTCACATTTCCCCAGAAAGTCGCGGTGCAGCATATACCCCTACCAGACACGCAGTTCACATTCGCTCCCCAAACCAGATTCATTCCCCCAATAGAGTAACGGACGACTGAAGCTCCTAAAACTCTATTCCTCTCAAGATAGAAATCAGCATTCCCCAGCAAAGTCCTCCTCAATAGCAGGTATACGGGTTCTCGCAAAGGAATGTCTTGTTCGATCGACACTTCTTCAGATGGCATCTTTAATCCCATCTCCGACAATTCTCTAGCAACTACCAAATGGAATCTATAAGCCCATTCCCGATAGCATAAGTCAAGTATCACTTCATGCGAGTAAAAATTTCTAGGCACTCTAGTGTTCAATCACCTTCCACCTTCAGATCACAAAAGGCAGACACGCCAATCTACATCCTCAGGTTTAAGAAGATTGAACAGGGGCAGCTGTTGTACCCCAAAATTTTTCCTCCCATATTTCTCAATACATGTCAAGTGAGGTCCTCAAATTGCTCAAGGAAGTCCAAGGGTTGACCAGACAAACTCTCTCCTAAGGCAGTCTACCTCAAATTAGGGTTTCATTTTGCATCAAGATGTTTGAGTCCAAAGGATCCTAAATGTTAACCATTGTCCTAATATGTTCTCAATATCATCCATGTCAAGTTTCAAGCCTTGTAGAGGAAGTTTGCTCAGTCAATTGCTCAAAGGCCTGAAAATCGACTATGTTAGGTCAAAAGTCAATTGTGGCACACATACAGTCAAACTTCAAGATTTTTGTTCAACATCCTCATTTTTAAGTATCATTCATCATTTGATCAAGGTTTGATCATGATTCATCAAGGATTGCTCATAATTCATCAAAACCCAAAAGTTGCTAAATTAGGGTTTTGCAGGAAAAGTCAACTCAACTTTGACCAAGCATAACTTTCTCATACTTTATCAAAAATGACCCATCCAAAGCTCATTTTGAATAGGATGCAATTCCCTACAATTCATCTTCAGCTCCCAAGTTCAAAATATTAACTCACAAAAAGATGTGAATTTTGACATTATAGGTCATTTTGAAAAGTCAACAAAAACACATTTTGGGTCAAAGCTTCATACATGAACATGGAAGACTAATTTCAGATGATACCAAACGTTTTGCTTAGAGGACATCCTAAGCTTTTTAAAAAGTCCAATAACACCCTCCTAGGGTCAAAATTGAGAGAGTTATGCATTGGCCAAGTTGACTATTTTTGAAAAATTGCCAAAAGTCAAATGTGTTCAAATTTGCATTTTTTTGTTAAATGGGCCCAACTTTTTATGCTTGCACTTCAATTATAACATAGTACACGACCTATGGGACCCTCTATGCTTTATTTATTCATTTATTTAATTTATTTTGATTTTTATTCATTTAAAATTCAAATAAAATCAAATAAATCCTAATAAATCATATATTGTGTTTTAGGGAGGATTTTTGCATTGAAAGAAGATCTTATATGCTGTCAATTGAGAATCAATTCATGCAAGGCTAATTTGGTTGGGAAAAGATTGAATTTGAGAAAATTTGGAAAGATATCATATGCCATGAATGACCAAATCAAATCTTCATAATGGGAAAGATTGAGTTCGTTTTTGTTGACCAAACATGTTGTATTACATATACAGAAGCAAGGCAAGGCATGAAAAAGAGGTTGGAGGCGTGAGACTGTAAGAATAAAACTCAAAAATCTTGACAAAAAGTGAAGTTCTGATTTCGGAATAGAGGACCTTTAAGAGCAATTCAAGGCCAGAAATCAATTCCTTGGCATTTCAGGAAGCATTCTCAATCGTTTGCAGGCATCAGAACATCCAGAATGTCCTCCTATCATTCATACAGTTTGCACAAATATTCAAATTCAATTACTGAAATTCTTGCGTATTCAGCATGTTTAAATTACATATTTGTATTCATTATCATGTTTGCAATGTTTCTGGATAGTTTGATTTAATTCATAGTGCAAGAGCAAGCTTCTGCCATTGTTAGGTTTTCATGCTCCAATTTGGGGTTTTGGGTTTCAAGTAGAATTAGGCCTGATAATGGGTGTCATGACGATTAGAATTTCAAACCCAGTTGATCCATGGTCCCCAATTGAATTTATATTGCATATACTTGATTCTTGAATGTCACGGGTTTCAGCAACAGACTTGCGTCTGTAGGTAAAAGAATCAGAACTTAAAATGACGGTTCTAAGGAAGAAGACAACAGCGTGTCATAACCTGACTGGCTGGTTTAAATTTTGGCGCGTTTTTCTGGCCAGAAGCTTGTTTGTTTTGATATATTGTTTGTTTTCATTATGTTAACAAGTTAACGTTCAACGCAGTTGGTCAGAAGAAGGAAGTCAGAAGCTCCTTGTTCTGGGTTCGAGCCCAGGCGTGAGCTTCTTATATTTTCTCCTTTGTTTTCACCAGATCCAGCATGAGCATCTTCTGGTCCACTAGCCAAGACCAGATCCAGCGCACCACCTTCTGGATCCATCATCCAGAATCAAATCCAGTGCACCTCATCTTCTGAAGAGCAGCACCTTCTGGATCCATCAGCCAAAATCAAATCCAGTGCACCTCATCTTCTGAAGAGCAGCATCTTCTGATCCATTAGCCAGGACCAGATACAGCGCCCCCCCATCTTCTGAGGGTCACCATCTTCTGGACCCATCAGTCAGAACCAGATCTGCTGTTAGCAGGCCCACTCGGTTATTTCCATTATTTTTCTTTCTTTAATTTCTTTTCTTTAATTATTCTGTTTTTTTAAATCAACCAATCGAAAATCACAAAAAAGGATTTGTTTTCTTAATAAACATTTTTTTGTTTATTAATTAGTTTAATTAATTTAGGGAAACTTTAATTTCTTTCACAATTAAAATTCAATTAGAAAATTAGGTTAAATTTTGATTTAATTTTTCTTCCTCTCTCAAATAAATATAAAAATACAAAAAATTGGTTTTTTTGGAAAATTAATTCATTTTTTCTTAATTTAAAATTAATTAGACTTAGGATTTTCCTTTAATTTAACTATTTCATTATTTTCTAAAAAATAGCAAAAACATTTCCTTTAACTAATTGCAATTAGGTTCAGGCAAGGGTCAAAATCCTAGTTGTCTCGTATTCGATTCATCGCACGCGTGTTATTTATTTTTGCCAATATTGTTGTAATTGTTCATGGTTTGTAATAGTATAATCTAGGGTTTTTTTATTTATCGCTTTTTTCGGGTTTTTGGCTATGTAATTAATTCTCCTCCCCGAAGCCTTATAATAGCATAGATTTACTTTCTCGCATTTTAATTCTCGCTAATATTTGACTGTTTAGATGTATGCTAATAGGATTGTATGACAAGAATGCATGAAAAATTAATCCAGTTAGAAAACCCTAATGTGCAATGACAAATAACTGAAAATATACCACTCGCACATATCACTCCTAGGGTATGCTCTCACTTCGGTTGCCTTCGGTAAACGATAATTAAACATAGGGTGTCTTAGTGATTGCCCTCCTGTCTAAAAAAGATCAAACGTCCCATTCGAATGTTGCCTCAGAAATGTTGCCTCGGAAATGTTGCCTCGAATATGATCTTAAGACTCTAGGGTTATTACTAAGTGTGATATGGTGGGAGAACTGACTTGGGATTTGCGTTTGTTTTCGCACTTGTTCGGTTTAGCAAGAGTCGCCACCGACTTTTTATTTTATCCTAAGGTAAGGTCAAAAAGCACAGGAAAGACCTTTGAGATGTTTTCGTGGGTTCGGGGGGTAGATTATGAAAAGGGAAGGTGCTAGCACCCTTTTCATCCATGGTTATCCATGGGCTCTTAGTTACTTGTTTTAGATCACTTGCCTTTGCTTTTCAATTGTTTGAAATGGTGCTTTGTATGTGTGGTTTTGAAAATGTTTTTTAAAAAAGGTGCCTTGTCTAGGCAACCTTTGTAATGATTCTTGTTTGAATATATACAAAGGTTTGTGTCTTTTTGAAAATATAATTCAATGTTTTGAAAGTTGTTTTGAAATTGTTTTTGAAGTTGTTTTTGAAGTTGTGTTGTGAAGTGTGTTTGAAAAATGGCAAGGATGTTTTGCAAGATTTTTGATCAAGTAACTAAGAGTTGTCTACCCTATTTTACTCAAAGATTTTTCTTATGTTTTTTACCCTTTTAACAGTGTTGTTTCACAATTGTGTTTGATGAACAACCTTGTGTTAGGATGTTGAACGGGACGGGCGCGGGTCATCGTATGCAATCATTGAAGGCAACTTGTGAGACGCTCTAGCAATTTCGTAAGGGACGAGATCATTTTATCGAAGGCAACATCGAGGGTCATCGAGGGACTACGATCTTTGTTTATCAAAGGGACAATTGCTAGAGTGTCTCATACTCGAGGGACATGATTACATTTTCCGAGGCAACAAGTGAGAGTACCCTAAGGGTGCATGTGTGAATAGTGTGTTTGATTTGCATGCATTTTGTCTTGATTAGGGGTTTCCTACTTGTTGGTTTTATCTTTCCATACAAACCTATTTACTAGCATTTGTATAAAGCAATAAAAAAGTAGCAAATAAATATCCTACACTATTACAACCATATTGAAGTGCAGAAGAATATAAAGGAAAAAATAAGATAAAAAGAAGAAAAAATGAGCTCCTTCGATTTGGGCAGGAGCAGCCTTCGATTTTCATTTCTAGGCTTTCTTCGATTGGGAGTTTGCACCAGTGAGGTCATGGCCTTCGATTGGGCTTTGGCACCAATCAGGTCATGTACTTCGATTGGAGGCTGGCACCAGCATAGGAGTGCCTTTCGTCTGAGCCTGGACTTAGTGCAAGTGTGCCTCTGGCTGGGCCTTTCTGCCTTATTGCCTTCTTCGATTGGGCCAGTGAAATCAGTGTGAGCGTGTCTCTGGTTGGGCCTGGAAGTCAGTGTGGAAACCAAAGGCTTAGTTTTATACTCCTGTCTCCTGTTTCTTTCGTTTGAACTTTTTGAACAGCAACATGGCATAAGGCCATGCTAGTATTGCCTTACAATCAGTTAATACTTAATGCATATTTAAGTAAACAAGCAGCAAAACGAAAGGGGTTAGCTCTGAAAACATATTAAGTAGGTGGAAACAAAAAGAACCAAAGTGTTATGTACATGTTTTGAAATGAAAGGGAAGATTATTCACATACTATTCCATGAAACGAAAGGTTCAAGGGTGAGAGTGACTTACCTTGCTTCAGGCCTTGAATGGATGTGGGATTCGAACTTGAACTTCTACCTGGACGTTTCTGGAATTCAAAGAGTAGTCACAGGGGGTTTTCTTTTGGTTCGAAGAGTTATCACACAAGGTTGTCTTTGAGTTTGAACAAACTTCTATGTGTGGGATGTTCTTCAGAATCAAAAGAGGTGAGTGTTTAGGATTCTGGGTTTTTTTTATTTCTCAAGTGTTGATGAACTTAAGAGTTTTATTGTGTTTGAGAAAATTTGGGGGATTCGTTCCTCTAGTCCAAAGATCCTCTCTTAGCTTTGCAAAAATTCCTCTATTTATAGAGAAAAAGAATGGACATGTCTTCAATAGCCAGCCTTGCAAAATAATAAAATAATAGATAACGTGAAAGGTACAAGTGGGGGGCCTGTTGGCAGTTGGGGTGCAGAAGATGTGACTTATGCTTTTTGGCGTTGCTTGGGGAGCGAAAATAATAAAATAAGGCTCAACTTGGAAAGTCAATGTCCACTTGTGCCACAAAAGCAAGATGAATGGTTCAGATGGGTTGCTTCCTTCTGAAGGAAAATAGGCGCAAGGCTCAAGACAAACTTTTCTAAAAGGTAGTACTGTGCTATTAAGTGCAAGTGGTCTTAGACAACAAATGGGTAAAGGCCTAAAAAGGGAAAACACGTCGCCTAGCCTATGGGTCTAAATGTTCAACTTGATCTTTTGAGTCGAATCCTCCATCTTTCTACACCTTTCTACCAGACTAGGACAACACGGCATTCATTTTCACCAGTTGTGTGTCCTTCGAATGGACCAACTGTGTGTTCTTCGAATGGCCCTTTTCATAAGGTTATTAACTTCTGAATCGAAAGAAGCTTTTAGAAGATTATTGACTTTTGAATTGAAGAAAACCAAAAGGAAGCCTTTCCCTCAGTCGAAGCTTGTGGTTGAAACAAGCTAATGCCCAGTCGAAGCTTGTATCGAAGAAAACATATTTCCAAATCGAAAGCTCATGCTTGAAGGAAGCATATTGCCCAATCGAAGCATGTGGATCGAAACAAACATAAAGGGAGTCATTTCCTTGTGTCTTTTTTTAGCATGAGGGAAGTTCCTGGCTTCTGAGTTAAAGAGCGCTTTTTCAAGGGAAGCAAGAACTTAGTCACATCTTGTATGAAGATACTTCTTGGATCAAACGGAACTTGTATGAAGCAAAGTATGCAAGAGGCCCTTGGTGCAAGTGGATTTGAAGGATGCATAGAGATGGTTACTTTGTCCCATCGAAACTTGTCCAAACGAAGCAAGCATGCAGGAAGTAAACTTGTCCAGTCGAAGCAGGCTTTGCAGGCAGCACGCTTGGTGAATCGAAAAGGTTTCCTTACAGGGGGCATGTGTGGCCAACATGTCATGGCCTTTTATTGCAACCATGTAGGCAGCACACTTGTCCAATCAAAAGGCTGAATCGAAGGAGGTTTCAAATCCAAACGAAGGATGTACCTAAGTTGCATTCGAAGGAGGTTTCAAATCCAAACGAAGGATGTACCTAAACTGGAATTCGAAGGAGGCTTTAAGTTCAAAATGAAGGATGTAATCTAAGTTGCATTCGAAGGAGGCCAAGAGTCACTCGAAGGGTGCTGAATCGAAGGAGACCTGTTTCCTTACAAATTTGTCAAAATGTTATTTTTATCTGTTTTCTCCCTTTTTGACAGTCTCCTTTTAATTTTGGTATTGGAAAATCCCAATGCACTTGTTCAAGCTTGAACCTTGAAAATCCTTGTAAGAAAGGCCTTGAGAATTGAGAGGGAAAATTTTGGGGTACAACAGCTGCCCCTGTTCAATCTTCTTGAACCTGAAGAGTTAGATTGGCAGTTTTGCCGTTCGCGACTCGAAGGTAAAAGATGATTGGACACTAGAGTGCCCAAAAACTTTGCACTCGTCAAAGCGTAGTTTGAGGGAATGGGCTTAAAGATGCCATTTGGAGATGTGACATAATCTTGTCGGAGATGGGCTTAAAGATGCCATCCAAGAATGTTTGTTGTAAGTGCAATGTTGTAGGTCAGAAGAATGAGCATCAAAATGGTATCCATGTCTGGAATGCGTTTGAAGTGTATCTATAAGCTGGAACTGGATGATTGCCAGCATGGCGTCCGTGTCTGGAGCGCCTCTGAATTGTATTGGAAAGTTGGGTTGTTTGAGCTGGTTGAGTAGATAGTTGTCCTGTCTGGTTTCAGGTATTAATCTTTGACCTGAGAAAGAAAGATAGTTTTCCTGGCTTGTTACAGGTATTAATCTCTGACTTGAGAAAGAAAGATAGTTTTCCTGGCTTGTTACAGGTGTTAATATTCAATATCTTCATATAGATAGTTTTCCTGGCTTGTTACAGGTATTAATCTACAATCAGTCGTCCACAGATAGTTTACCTGGCTTGCTAGGTATTAATCTGGAACTTGAAAAGGTTGGCCGATGAGATAGTTGTCATGTCTGGTTTCAGGTATTAATCTCTGACCTGAGAAAGAAAGATAGTTTCCTGGCTTGTCACAGGTGTTAATCTTCAATCTCTTCATGTAGATAGTTTTCCTAGCTTGTTACAGGTATTAATCTACAATCAGTCGTCCACATATAGTTTTCCTGGCTTGCTACAGGTATTAATCCGGAACTTGAAAAGGTTGGCCGATAAGATAGTTGTCCTGTCTGGTTTCAGGTATTAATCTCTGACCTGAGAAAGAAAGATAGTTTCCTGGCTTGTTATAGGTGTTAATCTTCAATCTCTTCATGTAGATAGTTTTCCTGGCTTGTTACAGGTATTAATCTATAATCAGTCGTCCACAGATAGTTTTCCTGGCTTTCTACAAGTATTAATCTGGAACTTGAAAAGGTTGGTCGACGAGATAGTTCTCCTGTCTGGTTTCAGGTATTAATCTCTTCCCTGAGAAAGAAAGATAGTTTCCTGGCTTGTTACAGGTGTTAATCTTCAATCTCTTCATGTAGATAGTTTTCATGGCTTGTTACAGGTATTAATCTACAATCAGTCGTCCACAGATAGTTTTCCTGGCTTGCTACAGGTATTAATCCGGAACTTGAAAAGGTTGATGGTAGCCATCTGTTGATTGACATTTTCCTGAAAAGGTAAAACGTTAGCTGTATGCAATGTCATGATGTATCAAATGCATAATGTCATGATGTTCTCAAAAGTAAATGAGATTGTGTTGTATGCACTTATCATGTATGTAAATAGGATGTATGAAATGTGAAATGTTAATGAATGTATTTTTGTCTGGGAAAATAAATCCTTGACAAAAGTTGGGGAGTCATTAAATCCTGGACTGCTGTTGAAGAGTATATATGTCTTCAAACTTTGCTTAGAATATTTCCAATGGATTCCTGTTTTGTTGTTTGAGGAGAACTCCGCTGGGGGAAGTTGAAAACTCTGTGGGGAGTATGTTTATTTCTGCTTGGGAAAAGAGTTTAGGAGTCTTAGTCGTTCGTTGCTCTACTGGGAAGTCGAAGTTGAACTGATACCTGGTCGGGTCCAGGTTTCGCAGTAACTTGCTGGGGATTGTAGAGTAGTCTACTGGGGAAGAGGAGTTGTGGTCCTTTGATTTGTAGTAGTCGGAGAGGAAAACTCAAGCTGGGGAATCCTGGTGTTGTTGGGGAACTAAACCCTGTCCTCAGTCCGCTAGAGAGGTGACATCTTCGTTGGGGGAAGTCCTCGAGGATTCTTGAGGTTGATTCAGCTGGGGAAAGGGGGTCAGAGATTATACTCTTGCTGGGGAATCATCCTATGAGAAGGACTTTGGGGAGACTTGTCATTGCCCCTAGTAGAGAATGTTTGTCGTATTGCCAAAAAGTTTGATTGTACGCAACCCTTTGTTGGGATTGATGCTCAATGTCCCAAGTGACGGAGATGGAGACCTGTCCCTGGTTACTCTACACTTCTTTGAGAGATTTCCTGGAATCTTTACTGGACTGCCCCAGGTGTGCTGGATAGTGACATGTCATGCCCCCTTGTTGATAGGATATTTGTCAATGGAAGTGTCATCCTTTTTGAAGTGATTTTGTTCACTGAGAGTGCTTTCGTTTATCGGATGCTCGTTGTGTGAATTCCTCCGCTGTCAAACAAATAGCCAAATGCAAACAGTGATATTCAAATAATGCAAAGTTTATGCTTGTCTCGAAGTTTTGAAAAATGCGTTTTTTAGCAGAAAACTTTTTATAAGACAAATTCAACACAAGATTTAGGGCAAAGCCTTACAGGAGTCAGGATACCTTTTGTAACAGTATGCTTTTGAACTAACCCATGCTTCAATTAGGACTTTTGAAGGGTTGTAATGTGGCTTGGTTCATGGTTTAAGAAACAAAGGATAAAGGCTCAAATGTATTTGTACCCACCCGTTCTTCGTGATGTTCTTCAATCCTAAACTCAGTTAATTGTGCGTTTGAACTCCAAATGAGTCTGGAACGACATTTTTGGTGATGGTTCACACAAGTTGAATTTTGGAAGGCAGTCATCATTTTTTTTGCAGCATTTTTCATGTTGTCGAGGATTTGTAATGACCTCGTTCTTTTGATTTATTATCCCTAATTTTTGTCTGACTGTTCTTGTTTTCGAGATTACAGTCAGCGGGATGCCCCAAATTTCTTAATCCTCCTTTGTAGGTTTTGGCTTAGTGGGCTTTTCTTTTTTGAGAGATAATGAATGCCTATGAGATAAGGAACCATCATTGTCTTTTGGTTCCAAAGGAATGTTTTTGATGTCATTCGTGGTATTACAAACTGAGAGTTTGCGACTTCAATGCGCATCTTTTGAATTAACTGAGTGACTACCCTGCCCCAGGTTTAAAGGTTTCAATTTGTGTTTAAAACAGAAAACTTCTACTTCTTTGGCTCGAAGGGGTTGACTAAGGATTATCTTCCTTATAACTCCAGTGTTTAGGATTTGAAAGAAACGCATGTACATCGTCAGCAAGGTCTGTCCAAAATCATAATGTATGAGATTATGGCATTGTTTCGTCATCCTCCCTCTAAAGGCTTGTAACTTTTAGCAAGAGTTGAAAGTCATAAAGAGAGCATAATTATAGTGAAAACGAATGGATGAATTCAAGACAAACATATGCAGTGCATTAATGAAACAGATTTTGACATTAATAGAAAATTGTTTGAATAACAAAAGAGATTACAACTTGAAAATTCAAATGAAACAAAGATTCTCTCAATGATTCGTCAAAGGAGCAGTGATTATGCTAAAGACTCCGGAGGGTCAAACTCGATCTCCTTGGCATCAATCATGTCTTGGACCTTGTTCTTCAGAGCCCAACAGTTGTTTGTGTCATGCCCTGGGCTACCAAAATGATAAGCACATCTTGCATCTGGGTTGTAGTTAGGAGAAGAAGTCTTAGGGTTCGGATGAGGAGCCTTTAATGTAATCAGCTCTTTCTTCAACATGTGTTGTAGCGCTTGAGCTAGTGACATGTTGATCTTAGTATATTGTCTTTTAGGCGTGACCTCCTTACGTTGATGCCCCTGACTTTGTTGACTAGGCGTAGGATTAGAGATCAAGATTGCTCCTACGTGTTGGTCATGACAACTCTTTTGACCATAAACAGCAATTGACTCTTTCTTCCCATTGTAGGGATTTTTCTGAGCATCAGAAGGTGTAGCTTCTTGAATCTTTCCACTTTTGATGCCAGCTTCGACCCTTTAGCCGGTCAGTATTAGCTCGGTGAACCCGGCTGAAGAGCTTCTGATCAAGTGTTTGAAGAAAGGCCCTATCAATGTTCCCATGAAGATGTCAATCAGCTCCCTGTCAGTTAAAGGGGGTTTCACCCTACCATCCAGATCTCTCCACTTTTGGGCGTATCCTTTGAAGCTCTCGTTGGAACCCATGGTCATGTTCTACAATTGCACACGAGTTGGTGCAAGATCAGCGTTGTACTGATATTGTTTGTAAAAAGCAGCAGCTAGATCCTCCCAGGTGTGGATGTGGGAACTCTCCAATTGATAAAACCACTCGAGTTGAGTCCCTACCAGGCTTTCTTGGAAGAAATGGATCCAAAGCTTTGGATCAGTTGTGTATGGTTGAATCTTGCGGACATAAGACTTTAGGTGCATCTTAGGGCAAGAGACTCCATCGTATAGGGCAAAGGTAGGGACTTTGAAATTTAGAGGGATGACTAATCCAGAAACTAAACCCATGTCTCCTAAATTCAAGCCAGGTATCTGTTGAATCTCCACAGCACTGAGGCGATCCAACAATTGTTTGTACTTGTCATCAGCGGGAGGATATTGTTCTTCAGAGTAGTCAGCTTCAACATCATCGATCTCCAAATTGTGGTCTTCTTCAAGACTATCCCCTATGTTGGATGGAGTTGAAAGATCTAGGGTTTTAGGTCTTCTTTTCAAGTTCAGGATGCCTGCTGCCTTCTTGGACTTCTTGTTGTTGTCTTTGAGAAGGAGAGCTTTCAGATCCTCTTGCCCTTTACCCATAGCCAGAAGCATTTGTTGGAATTGAGCATTTTGAGCTTGGAGATCTTTCACCATTTGTTCCATCTTACTGAAATAAATAGTAGGAAGATAAGGAGGCCTGTATGGGAGAAACCTGTCATGATATGATTTATGATATGTGGATGCATGTTTCCAAGGATCTCGTGGGGTAAACACAAGAAAATGTTAGAGATTTGAACTTTGATCAACATCTTTGATTGGAGACCTTTGTACCCGTGGATGTCTTTCCACGAGAATCAAGCTCACCATGTCAAGTGGGTCATAGCCCCTGATTCAAGTTGTTGCACTTGATCTTTGACGGCGTTTGTTTAGAGGAAAATGAAACCTCTTAACCTTTGGTAGACGTCTGGTTCAACGTGACCATGCATCAAAAGACCCTCGAGATCCTTGAAATGGTTATTGAAAATGCTATGGTATGATGTTATGATGTTATGTACATGTATGCAAAAGTAAGCAAGTGTATATACAGACAGTCATATTCACACAAAGCAAATAAGTCCTTAGGTTTAGGCTTGCATGGGGTTTGTAGGTAAGTACCCTCTTGAAGTTAGTTGGCTCAACCTGTCCTAAAATAGAAACCGGGTTCTAAGGAGCGCAATATCACTGGATTATTTTCTATGTTCATTGTTTTGGTTTAGCCACTTAAATGGCGACCAAAATATTCCAAGAAAACAATCCTCAATGAGTGTAGTATCGAGTATCTACCAACTTCGGACTGCACCAAAGTCGGTCACCTCACTACCCCTAAAAAAGCCAAGATTGGCAAGTAAGGTTCTAAGATTTCGTTAGTGCTTCATGACATCACTCAGCGGCCCCGTATTCTCCTTGACTACTAAAGGGCTACCGGTACCCATAAATATGTCACACTAACGTAGCTACTGCTTCAACCATGTCGGTATACCCCGCACAGTTCCCTCACAGTTTATTGCTACTTACCTAAAAAGGTGCCCCCAAATCCGGGTGTAGGATTTATAACAAACCCAAACAAGGAACCCAAAAAGTAAAGCAATCAAAGCAATCAAAGTAAGCATGTATAGGTGATCTAAAACCCTAAGGTAACCCCACTTTTAGAAATTTCCACAGCAGAGTCGCCAGTTCTGTGATACGGTGGGAGAACTGACTTGGGATTTCCGTTTGTTTTCGCACTTGTTCGGTTTAGCAAGAGTCGCCATCGACTTTTTATTTTATCCTAAGGAAAGGTCAAAAAGCACAGGAAAGACCTTTGAGATGTTTTCGTGGGTTCGGGGGGTAGATTATGAAAAGGGAAGGTGCTAGCACCCTTTTCATCCATGCTTATCCATGGGCTCTTAGTTACTTTTTTTAGATCACTTGCCTTTGCTTTTCAATTGTTTGAAATGGTTCTTTGTGTGTGTGGTTTTGAAAATGTTTTTTAAAAAAGATGCCTTGTCTAGGCAACCTTTGTAATGATTCTTGTTTGAATATATACAAAGGTGTGTGTCTTTTTGAAAAGATAATTCAATGTTTTGAAAGTTGTTTTGAAATTGTTTTTGAAGTTGTTTTTGAAGTTGTGTTGTGAAGTGTGTTTGAAAAATGGCAAGGATGTTTTACAAGATTTTTGATCAAGTAACTAAGAGTTGTCTACCCTATTTTACTCAAAGATTTTTCTTATGTTTTTTACCCTTTTAACAGTGTTGTTTCACCATTGTGTTTGATGAACAACCTTGTGTTAGGATGTTGAACGGGACGGGCGCGGGTCATCGTATGCAATCATTGAAGGCAACTTGTGAGACGCTCTAGCAATTTCGTAAGGGAAGAGATCGTTTTATCGAAGGTAACATTGAGGGTCATCGAGGGACTATGATCTTTGTTTATCGAAGGGACAATTGCTAGAGTGTCTCATACTCGAGGGACATGATTGCATTTTCCGAGGCAACAAGCGAGATTACCCTAAGGGTGCATGTGTGAATAGTGTGTTTGATTTGCATGCATTTTGTCTTGATTAGGGGTTTCCTACTTGTTGGTTTTATCTTTCCATACACACCTATTTACTAGCATTTGTATAAAGCAATAAAAATGTAGCAAATAAATATCCTACACTATTACAACCATATTGAAGTGCAGAAGAATATAAAGGAAAAAATAAGATAAAAAGAAGAAAAAATGAGCTCCTTCGATTTGGGCAGGAGCAGCCTTCGATTTTCATTTCTAGACTTCCTTCGATTGGGAGTTCACACCAGTGAGGTCATGGCCTTCGATTGGGCTTTGGCACCAGTCAGGTCATGTACTTCGATTGGAGCCTGACACCAGCATGAGAGTGCCTTTCGTCTGAGCCTGGACTTAGTGCAAGTGTGCCTCTGGCTGGGCCTTTCTGCCTTGTTGCCTTCTTCGATTGGGCCAGTGAAATCAGTGTGAGCGTGTCTCTGGCTGGGCCTGGAAGTCAGTGTGGAAACCAAAGGCTTCATTTCATACTCCTGTCTCCTGTTTCTTTCGTTTGAACTTTTTGAACAGCAACATGGCATAAGGCCATGCTAGTATTGCCTTTCAATCAGTTAATACTTAATGCATATTTAAGTAAACAAGCAGCAAAACGAAAGGGGTTAGCTCTGAAAACATATTAAGTAGGTGGAAACGAAAAGAACCAAAGTGTTATGTACATGTTTTGAAATGAAAGGGAAAATTATTCACATACTATGCCATGAAACGAAAGGTTCAACGATGAGAGTGACTTACCTTGCTTCAGGCCTTGAATGGATGTGGGATTCGAACTTGAACTTCTACCTGGAGGTTTCTGGAATTCAAAGAGTAGTCACAGGGGGTTTGCTTTTGGTTCGAAGAGTTATCACACAAGGTTGTCTTTGAGTTTGAACAAACTTCTATGTGTGGGATGTTCTTCAGAATCAAAAGAGGTGAGTGTTTGGGATTCTGGGTTTTTTTTATTTCTCAAGTGTTGATGAACTTAAGAGTTTTATTGTGTTTGAGAAAATTTGGGGGATTCGTTCCTCTGGTCCAAAGATCCTCTCTTAGCATTGCAAAAATTCCTCTATTTATAGAGAAAAAGAATGGACATGTTTTCAATAGCCAGCCTTGCAAAATAATAAAATAATAGATAACGTGAAAGGTACAAGTGGGGGGCCTGTTGGCAGTTGGGGTGCAGAAGATGTGACTTATGCTTTTTGGCGTTGCTTGGGGAGCGAAAATAATAAAATAAGGCTCAACTTGGAAAGTCAATGTCCACTTGTGCCACAAAAGCAAGATGAATGGTTTAGATGGGTTGCTTCCTTCTGAAGGAAAATAGGCGCAAGGCTCAAGACAAACTTTTCTAAAAGGTAGTACTGTGCTATTAAGTGCAAGTGGTCTTAGACAACAAATGGGTAAAGGCCTAAAAAGGGAAAACACGTAGCCTAGCCTATGGGTCTAAATGTTCAACTTGATCTTTTGAGTCGAATCCTCCATCTTTCTACACCTTTCGACCAGACTAGGACAACACGGCATTCGTTTTCACCAGTTGTGTGTCCTTCGAATGGACCAACTGTGTGTTCTTTGAATGGCCCTTTTCATAAGGCTATTAACTTCTGAACCGAAATAAGCTTTTAGAAGATTATTGACTTTTGAATTAAAAAAACCAAAATGAAGCCTTTCCCTCAGTCGAAGCTTGTGATTGAAACAAGCTAATGCCCAGTCGAAGCTTGTATCGAAGAAAACATATTGCCAAATCGAAAGCTCATGCTTGAAGGAAGCATATTTCCCAATCGAAGCATGTGGATCGAAACAAACATAAAGGGAGTCATTTCCTTGTTTCTTTTTTTAGCATGAGGGAAGTTCCTGGCTTCTGAGTTAAAGGGCGCTTTTTCAAGGGAAGCAAGAACTTAGTCACATCTTGTATGAAGATACTTCTTGGATCAAACGAAACTTGTATGAAGCAAAGTATGCAAGAGGCCCTTGGTGCAAGTGGATTTGAAGGATGCATAGAGATGGTTACTTTGTCCCATCGAAACTTGTCCAAATGAAGCAAGCATGCATGCAGTAAACTTGTCCAGTCGAAGCAGGCTTTGCAGGCAGCACGCTTGGTGAATCGAAAAGGTTTCCTTACAGGGGGCATGTGTGGCCAACATGTCATGGCCTTTGATTGCAACCATGTAGGAAGTACACTTGTCCAATCAAAAGGATGAATCGAAGGAGGTTTCAAATCCAAACGAAGGATGTACCTAAGTTGCATTCGAAGGAGGTTTCAAATCCAAATGAAGGATGTACCTAAACTGGTATTCAAAGAAGGCTTTAAGTTCGAAATGAAGGATGTAATCCAAGTTGCATTCGAAGGAGGCCAAGAGTCACTCGAAGGGTGCTGAATCGAAGGAGACCTGTTTCCTTACAAATTTGTCAAAATGTTATTTTTATCTGTTTTCTCCCTTTTTGACAGTCTCCTTTTAATTTTGGTATTGGAAAATCCCAATGCACTTGTTCAAGCTTGAACCTTGAAAATCCTTGTAAGAAAGGCCTTGAGAATTGAGAGGGCAAATTTTGGGGTACAACACTAAGGTATCCTAAATATTGCTTTAGTGATCTTATGTCCCTTTCCAATTGACCCTTACAAACTCCAACGACGGTGTTACCCATTTCTCCAATAGTAGGATAGCGCTGTCTAAAGGAAACGAGAATAGAAATAATCTTTTTCGAGTAGGTAGATGCTAGTAGGTACTCGCTCAAATCAAAACTTTTCACACTTACACTTTTCAAACAAATTTTCAAAACAACTTCGTCACACCTTTGAGGACTGATACAAGGGTTATCACGAAGTCAAACTATTTCAAAACAAAGCACATACACAAGCAATTTTTAAAAGATGAGCAAGTACCTAAGAGCCCATGGAAAACCATGGATAGAAAGGGTGCTAACACCTTCCGTTTCTATAATCTACCCCCCATACTCAGAAACATCTCGAAAAAGGTTTTTTCTGTTCTTTTTCCTTTTCCTTTGTTGGATAAAATAAAAGTCGGTGGCGACTCTTGCTTACCGCGACATTTTGCGAACAAAAAACGCAAAACGCAAACCAACATTTCAAAACAGTCGGTTTTGCCACCGTATTACACTAAGTTATTACACGGCTTTGGGAGAGATACATTATAAAAATATGGAAAGTAAAGTCCTAATTATTATTACAACCAGTAGGCAGTTACAATAATTAAAAAAAATACGAAATTTAAAATAAGCACGCGAATTGAAAATACGCCTAAAAATCCTAAGGTAAAAGGAAATTTTTTTTGTTTTATCTGATTATGACATGAAATTAAGATCCTAAGTCTATTTAACTTTAATTTATAAAAAAGGGTTAAAATGATTAAATAATTAATTTACAAAGTTAGTTTAATAAAAAAAACTAAACCTAATGCCTTTTTATTATTTTTTGATTTTGATGTTATGTTAAAAAAAGCTAGAAGAGATAACATAAGTAAAACAACACAGTCAAAGGAACAGGCAGTGAATAAAAGGGTGCAATTTTGAAAAAAGGAAATCCTGGATCGAAAAGAGCTCGAGTTTCCTTTCGATCCAGAGGGCTGATCGAAGGCATCGTTCGAGGGCCTTGGGGCGCTAGATCTGCAAGCAAATTCGTTAGAAATTGAAAATATAAGCCTGGGATTCGAACCGTGTCCCTTCGATTGCACGAATTCCATTTCACCATCTGAGCTTCTTATTCATTCGAAATACATGAAACCTGCTTTGGGTCCTGCAAATTAGTTACTTCGAAACCAAAAAAAATAGAAAACATTCCATTCGAAATTAATCCCTGAACCCGGATCTGGGGTTGTTTCGATTTGCAACAGCCTGTATCATGGGTTTCGAAGGTAACTAGCTTCGAAAACCCTATCCATGGTGTTCGAACATTTGGACACTGCAACTTACACACATTTTGTTAAATCGCTCACAAATAACAACAAAAACTATGAACATGCAATCATGAGTTTAATTTAAGATTAAATGAGATTAAACATTTTTACCACTGGAGGCACCTTGATCTGTAGTCATGGGTGTGTGATGGTTGGGGCACGAGTGAGTATGCATCTGTGTGAATTCCAAGAACACGATCGGAGTGTTAATCTAGATGGAAGGTGCCTGCCAAGGTATGGAGTTTTGACAACTTTGGAATTTGATGCTACTTTCTGGAACTTCGTGGGGCAGGCTGCATTTTTTGTGAGGCAGTATATGTGTGTCCTTTTTCTCTGAGATTATGAGGTTTATATAGGCAAGGGATTTTAGGTCAACATTTGTGTTTCAAATCTTGGTCCATTATGATGAAGAGATTTGATTTGATTTCTTCATAAAAGCTTGCTATATTTGATTCAATCAGGTGCCAATCTATTTTCATGCGTTACTGCCAGCCTATTATGAGTTGTTTGGGCCTCCAATATGATGGAAATCGAAAGTTGACATGCCCCTGCAGATCCATTACCCTTCGAATTTGTTCTCTTTGAAGGCTCTAAGCTCCAATTCGAAATACTCAGAGCTTTCCTCATCAGAGAATTGTTTCCTTCGAAGGCTCTAAATTCTAATTCGAATTGCACCAGCTTCATTATCATGGCTCCTTCGATTGAGCCAACCTCTGCTTCGGTCGCTTGATTTGAAGAAAATCACCCTAGTCGAATCAGGTCTTGTGGAGTTTTAAGAACAAACAAGGAAAGAATCTAGACCTTAACTCAGGAACTGAAGCCACGATCAAAATTGAGTTCTTGCCATATTTGCAAGGAAAACATGCCATTTTGAAATTTGAGTGAACCTGGACAGGTTATGATAGGTGTTTTGTTCGAATTTGGCTCAAGGCTTTCATCATGGTTCCTTCGATTAAGTCTCAAGATTTGCTCTCTTTGATGGCTTTAAACTTGACCAATCGAAGCATTATCTTATTGACTGGTCGAAGTGTTGTTCTGCTCTTTTTGATGGCTCTGAGTCTTGATTCGAATTACTCATATTCTCAGCACCAGAGTTTCTTCGATCAGCCCCCAAGCATTATTCTTCTTGATGGCTCTGGGTTCCAATTCGAATTTCTCAAGGCTATCCTCATCAGAGCTTCTTCTTTTGAGCCACGGTCTGCATGAATTCGAAAGGCTCGGAGTTTTCCTTATCAGAGCTCCTTCAATTTTGTCTCCAATCTGCATGAATTCGAAAGGCTCAGAGTTTTCCTTATCAGAGCTCCTTCGATTTTTTCTCCAATCTGCATGAGTTCGAATGGCCCATCATCAGAGCTTTTAGAAACCTCTCAGTTCTTGCTCTTTTCGATCTCATTTTCTTTAACTTAGACAGTCGAAATGTCACCCTGTTGATATGCCATCGAAGCATCACTTGGTTGACATGCCTGTCGAAAGACACCTTATATTCCCCAAACGAAAGATAACCTTACTTAAGATGCCCATCGAAGCTGCCTTGTTTAAGATGCCCATCGAAAGGCACATGTCCATCTTCAAAATTCTTTATTTTCTTTAAGCAAGTGTTTGTAACCACCCGTGTGAGAGAAGATCTTGAAAATAAGAGAGGGAAAATTTTGGGGTACAACAGTAATATCTACGGACAACCTACGATCCTAGAAAAAGATAATGTGAGAGTAAGATCTACGGATGACCTATGACCCTAAAAAGATAATGCGAAGGTAAGATCTACGGACGGCCTACGACCTTAAAAAAATACAGTGAGGCTAAGATCTATGGACGACCTATGATCCTAGGAAAAGTAACGCAAAGGTAAGATCTACGGACGACCTACGACCTTAAAAAAGATATAGTGAGGGTAATATCTACAGGTGACCTACGACCCTAGGAAAAGTAAAGTGAAGGTAAGATCTGCGGACGACCTACGACCTTAAAAATGATGACATGAGGGTAAAGTCTACGGATGACCTACGACCCTGGATAGATGAGTGAGGGTAAGATCTACAGACAACCTACGAACCTAGGAAACGTAAAGTGAGGGTAAGATCTACGGACAACCTACAACCCAAGAGGAGATAACGTGAGCATTGAGAGTTAGGGAGTACAATGTATTGGCACCATGGCTTATTTTTGGTTGTTAGTGTAATGACAGATGTTAACTGGGAATTATGAAGATGATATTCTTTATGGGGATGTGTTGTACCCCAAAATTTACCCTCTCACTTATCAATAATTTTCTCACAAAATCTCCTTGGGCTCAAGACTGCACTAGGGTTTGATCAGCTCAAGACACCTCCTTAAGCACTGATGACCAAAATTAGGGTTTGAGATTGCACAATGATATTTGAACTTCCAATGCCCCATATGACTTTAATGGATCATTATGGACCCCCAAGATTACTCATGTCAATTTTCAAGCTTTGAATCACACTTTTGCTCAGTCAACTGAGCAGTTGACCTAAAAATCAGCTCTATTGGGGAAAAAGTTAATTATGGCCAATTTACAGTCAAAACTCATAATTGTTTATCCACATCAACATTTTAAACTCATATGTATCATTTTATCAAGTTTGGACCATAATTCCTCAATAAATTTGATCAAATCTTCAAAAGGGCAAAATGATCAAAATTAGGGTTTTGACTGGGAAAGGGCAATTTATGATTTTTGACCTAGAAAATGATCAATTGGTTTAAGGCATGATCTCAAGAGTCCAATTGCATAATTTTTACCTAATGACATGGCTCAAAACATTGCTCAAGTCCAATGGATTGATAGATGAATTTTCAGTCAACTGATCAAAAGTCAATTGAATACTGAAAAGTCAAACTTTTACTTTTTGGTCAAAATCAAATGTCAAAGATCACAATTCATCAAAACATGTCAAAATATGAAACTTATTCATCAAGAAATCCAAAATTCAATATTTCATTTTGAAAAGTTAAAATTTCTAAACTTAGAAATTTTTCTAAGTGTTGGAAATTTCTTATTTTTTTCACAACTTTGAGCAAAATTTTCACCATGATGCAAGATGATTCAAGAGAAACTTCCAACATGAAAGTTGTAGATCTCCATGAAATATACAATTTTCTTCATACAACTCCTTCCAAAAGTGCTTGTATCTCAAGTTATAATTTTAAGAATACATGGTCATGAAACAAAACACTTAGTGAAATTTTGCCCTAATTTGGTCAGGATTTTGACTTAACTTCATGGCACTTTTTCATATAGTTCCAAGGGGAATTTTCAAAATTGATTTAAATATGGGTTGTATAGCACATTTCAATCTTTACAAAATGTCCAAGAACTCCTTGAGATCATTTTTGAGTAGGTAGAATCGAAGAGATGAAGTTAGGGTTTTATCACTTGGATTACAAGTTATTTTGTGATGAACAAATTCAAAATTCAAACTTGTGTTGCACAACCTCTACTTTGAAGGCCTCAAACTTGTTAGGAACTCCATAATTAATTTCTTGCACAGCTGTTATAGGTCTCATTTCAAGCATTTAATGCAAGGTCATGCTTTATATCCATTTTGGGAAGAAGGTGCACAATGCCATTTTGATAAAGTGACTCTTTGCACAAAACTTGTTCTTGAGCCCTGCACTTGTTCTTTTCTGATCATACATGTATGTGATACGGTGGGAGAACTGACTTGAAGGTTTTGAGTTTGATTTCAAATGTTGCGGTTAGTAAGAGTCGCCATCGACTTTTCTTTTATCCAAAAGGAAAGATAAAAAAATCACAGGAAAGACCTTTGAGATTGTTTCTTGAGTTCGGGGGATAGATTATGAAAAGGGAAGGTATTAGCACCCTTTTCATCCATGGTTTTCCACGGGCTCTTAGTTACTTGATAGATCACTTGCATTTGTTTGAAATTATGCTTTGTATGGTTTTTGAAGGTATTTTGTAAAAGGGGTCATTGTTTCAATCTTTGTAATGATTCTCGTTCGTAAGAATGTATACAAAGATGTTGATCTTTTTGAAAATGCTTTCAATTTTGTAAGATGTTTGGAAACGTGTGTGTTTGTTTTGAAAATTGCAAGGATATTTATTTTTAAATTTAGCAAGTAACTAAAAGTAATCTACCTACTCAAATGTCTTTCTTGTATATTTTCTTTTCTTTTGATATTGTTGTCTTACCATTGATTTGGTAAGCAACCCTATCTTTGGATGTAAACGGGACGGGAGTGGCTCATCGTATAGCCATGATTAGCAATATTTCATAGTATCTTAGCATTTTTTGAGGGACTAATATCATTTTGTAAGGCAACTTTGAATAGCGTCATTGAGGGCCTATGATCTTGTATTTGTTTGTTTTTTGCTAAGACACTTTACATGCATAATATGGCCATTTTGTATAAGGCAACCAAGTGGGATAACCCCAAGGGTGTTTTATATGCAAGTGTGTCATTTTCATGCTTGATTTTGTATTGGATTAAGGTTTTCTATTTTGGTTGATTTTATCTTGCCATACAAACCCTAATTACTAGCATGTTATGTAAAAGCGATAAATTGCGAAATTTAAATGTCCTACGCTATTACAACATTTGTGGGAGGGGGTATACAATTTATGAATGGGGATTTTCAATAATATAAATCTAATTAAGTTATTACAACCAAATTGAATATGTACAAATATTGGAATAAATAATATACAAGATAAATTAAATATTGCAAAGATATATGAATGCAAAGAAGATTTTTGTGTGTTTTTTCATGTGAAAAAAGTTTTAACCTAAACCTAATAAATAAATCAAGATTAAACTCAAATTAATTAGGGAAGGAAATTATTTTTATAAAGGATTTTGATTAAACCCTAATTCTATTTTTATTAAAAGGGAATAAATTTCTTTGAGAAAAAGTAAGTATTTTTGCATTTTTTGTCTTGAAAAATAATATGGCATCATCAGATATTTTTGGTCTTTTTATATTAAAGTAATATGTTTAATAAATATGAAGAAAAATAAATATTAAAACTAGTTCTAAATTAAATTACCAAGTTATTTAAGAAAAATAGATAATATATAACCAAAGAAAATATTTTTTATTGAGAAAAATGAAATAAAATAAGTCAAAATAAAATCTATCATTTTTTATATTTTTTGTGATTTTTAATATTTAAGAAAATATATTTAATAAAATAGAGATGAAAATAAAATGAATAATAAAAATATATGTGCCAGGGGTACTGCAAGCAAACAAGGGGTAGCATGTTAGCAAAAACAAAAAGGCCCAAGAACTGAAGCCCATGCTGCAAAACAACAAAAAAAGGGTGAAAAAATATGGAAAAATTGCAAAAGGCAGCGCCAAGGCTCGAACCCACGACCTATGGCATTTTTGCATGTTGTCTTACCACTGGGGTGGCTGTACATCCGTTCATATAAACAAAGGCATAAATATATATTATAAAACGCCTCATGAAGGCAACTTCATCTTCAACATTGAGCCATGGCCGGACCACCTGTATCTCTCTCATTTCTCCATGAAAATGGAAAGTTCCAACATGAAAATCACAGTGTTTCTTTCCACGGATTCAACCATATAATTCATGTAAACTAACAATCAAAGATCAAAGCTAATTTTACTTTCCCTAATTTGAAACCTAATTTTTACAGAAAATTCAAATCCAAAATTTTCTATGCACAGTTAATATAAATGAAAATTATGAACATGGTTAGCTTTAATGCAAGGATATCTACATTTTTCTTTCACAAATCAGGACCAAAGGATGTCTGTATGAAGAGATAGAAGTTTGAGTTTTTACCTCTTTCAGTTGAGATCGTGAATGGAGTTTGGGCAAGTTTTGAGAAGGCCTGAGGATCTGTTTAGCTTGCCTGGACCTCCCTGAGTGTGTTCCAATCTTTACCTTGCCTTGAAAGTTCCTGAATCTCCCTAGTCAAGTGTACCTGCAAGCTTGAAATGTAAAAATGGCAGATGGAGGAGGAGGAGTTACAGTGAGGGGACAGGGGCCTGGAACACTTATATATGATGTATATTAAGTGTTTTGGTGGTTAAAAGTCAAAACGCACGAGTGGTTCTTAAGATTGCTATGTAAGGTGCAAAACTACAAGTTATGGCAGATTTTTAGTGATAGAGTGTTTTGGAGAGTTTCTGAGCTTTTGCAATCGTCCTCTAGGTTGTAATGTATTTGTGTATAAGTATAGAAAAGGTTTTTACATTAAGCTTCCTCAAGATTTCTCAGTTCTAGCCTTTTGGCTCTATTGCTTGCTTTTGAAGAAAAGTGAGGAGACAAGTCTCTATATGTTTGTACAAGCCTGATCTGAGTTGGTAGAGATTTTAGTCACATTGCTTTTGGTCTATAGGGTTTGTGTGTGCATAAAGAAGAAGTGCAAAGCTCAAGGAGTGGAAAATTGCAAAAGTTGTGCTTTATCAAAATGGAAGTGGCACCTTTGTGCCAAAAATGGAATTATTCTTGTACAATGCATTCAATGCTTGTCCTAAAGCTTCCAACATCTGTGAAATCATCTAATTATGGAGTGAGAAACAAGTTAGGAGCCTACAAAGCAATATTTGTTCAGCATGCTTGAGGATTTGAATTTTTGTTCTTCATGAAACGGCTTGAAATCAAAGTGAGAAATTGTCAACTTCATCTCTTCGATTCTCCCTACTCAAGAATGATCTCAAGGAGTTCTTGGACATTTTGGAAAGCTTGAAATGTGATCTACATCCCATCTTTGAATTTCTTTTAAATATTACCCCTGGAACTAAGTGAAAAATTGGCATGAAGTTAGGTCAAAAACCTGCCTAACTAGGGCAAAATTTCACTAAGTTATTTTAGTTCATGAGCATGTATTCACAAAATCATATCTTGAGATGCAAGCATTTTTAGGAGAAATTGTGTGAAGAAAAGTTGTATATTTCATGGAGATATACAACTTTCATGTTGGTAACTTCCTTTGAAACATCTTGTATCATGGTGATAATTTGACTTAAATTTGAGAAAAAATAAGAAATTTTCTATACGTAGAAAATTTTTTAAGTTAGAATTTTTCAACTTTTCAAATCCAAATCTTAAATCTTTGGTTTCTTGATGAACAAGTTTCACATTTTGACATGTTTTGATGAATTATGATCCTTGGCACTTGAATTTGACCAAAAAGTCAAAGTTTGACTTTTTAGTATACAGTTGACTTTTGATCAGTTGACTGAAAAATTCATCTGTCAATCCAATGGATTTGCCATGTTTTGAACCATGTCATTAGGTCAAGATGATGCAATTGAACTCTTGAGATCATGATTTAAACCAATTGACCATTTTCTAGGTTAAAAATCAGAAATTACCCTTTCTCAGTCAAACCCCTAATTTTGACCATTTTGCCCTTTTGATGATTTGATCAAATTTCTTGAGGAATTATGGTCCAAACTTGATCAAATGATACATATGAGTCTAAGATGTTGATGTGGATCAAAAATTATGAATTTTTACTGTAAATTGGCCATGGTTAACTTTTTCCCCAATACAGCTGATTTTTAGGTCAACTGTCCAATTGACTGATCAAAATGTGATTCAAGGCTTGAAACTTGGCATGAGTAACCTTGGGGGTCCATAATGATCCTTGAAAGTCATATGAAACATTGATAGTCCAAAAATCCTTGTGCAAACTCAAACCCTAATTTTGATCATCAGTGCATGAGGAGGTGTCCTGAGCTGGTCAAACCCTAATCCAGTCTTGAGTCAAAGAGATCTTGTAAGGAAATTCTTGATAAGTGAGAGGGAAAATTTTAGGGTACAACAATGTCTCATAACACAAGATAAATGGTTTAGACACTTACAATCACCCAGCCCATTCTTGTACTACACATTGAAACTTGGTTTCCCTCTTTTCTTCAAAATCAAGTAACCTAGCAATTAGCTCAAAACTTGTACTTCTGACTTGCCAAACCACTCAAACCTCTTTTCTATACATACATAAACTATTTTCCATAAAATAAACGAATGGTTGACCCCTAAAAAAGACCAAGAGCTCAGAACTGTTTCACATACCTTCATTGTTGCCTAACCTGACCAAAAGTTTGAAACTCACATCTCCCTCGTGCGTTTTCAAGCCTTTGGGTTCCTAAAGTTTCTAAACATCATTTAGAACTCATACCACACCCTGTTACAAGACTGTAACACCATTAACACCATCCTCCATTTTCAAAAATAGAGCTTTGCACTTGGACTCCCTAGGCACTTCCAGCTCAAGCCAAGCATCCCATTAGCTTCCTGGGAACTTGAGGAAGCTAACCCAATCATTGGAACTCACTGAAAGCTGCTCAAACTCCAAACTCGATACCCTCTTGCAAGGTAAGCTTTCTAACTTTGGAACTTTTCATACAGTCCTCATCAATGATTTATTTGTGAGTGAAACATATAGATATCATTGCCCTAAAGCTAACCATGTCCATGTTTCCATTAATTTTGCTTGACCTTAGAGAATTTTAAGATTGAAGTTTATGAGATTTTTAGGGTTCAGAATAGGGCCATTAAAATTCATGCTTATCTTTGATCTATAATTATTTTGCTACAAGTTTCATGTTTACAGTTTTCATTTTTGTTTATATTTGAACAAGTTACAGAGGTTCTGGATGGGCGTGAGGTTGAAGATGAAGTTGGCCTCAGAAACATGTTTCCCATATATATTTATGGTTTGATTTATATAAACGGGTGTATAGCCACTCCAGTGGTAGAAGCGCGCGCCTGTAACCAGAGGGACCTCGGTTCGAGCCCCGGTGGTACCCTTTTGATTTTTTTTTCATATTTGTTTTCTATTCTGACTTTTTGGACAAGTGATGGGCCTCATCCTTTGGGCCTTATGTTTTTTTCTTACCTAACCCCCTTGCAGGCTATTCATACCCTTGGCCCAGTTTTTATTTTCTTTTCTTATTTTCATTTTATTTATTTTCTTAATTATTTTTCTAATACTAAAAAATCATAAAAAAATATAAAAATAGTAGATTTATATTTGGACATATTTTATTTATTTTTTCTCACACAAAAATTATTTTATTTTATCATACTTCATTTATTTCACTAAATATTTTGTAAATTTAAAAAACTAGGGTTTTAATTATTTTCTTTTACACCATTTAAATATATTATTTTAATATTTAAAAAGATCAAAAATATTTTATAATACTAAATTTATTTTTAAGACAAAAATACCAAAAATATTCCTTTTATAAACTTAATTTCTTTTAATCAATTAATAGATTAGGGTTTTATTAATTTCTTTTCCTATGTAAATTTAGGTTTACTTTTTATTATTGTAATTAATTATTTTATTTTAATTAATTAGGTTAAAAAAATCCCTTTTTCTAAAAAATCCAAACATACATCCATTTACTTTACATTTATATTCTTGTACATTTGTTCATTTTGTACATTATATTCATTTAATTTCTTGTATATTTATACCAATTCAATATGGTTGTAATAGATTAATTAGGTTTATTTTCTTGCAATCCCCATTTATAATTTGTACACCCCCTCCCCCTCCCACAAGTATTTGTAATAGCGTAGTAATTTTAAATTCCGCAATTTATCGCTTTATATACAAATGCTAGTAATTAGGGTTGTATGGAAAGACTAAAACCAATCAAACTAGAAAACCCTAATCAAAGACAGAATCAAGCATGAAAATAGACACTTTCACACAAGTATCCCCTAGGATAAATCCACTTGGTTGCCTTTACAAAATGGCCATATTACGCATGTGAGGTATCTTAGCAAAAACAAGTAAAATACAAGATCATAGTCCCTCGATGACGCTATCTATATTGCCTTTCAAATGATCTTGGTCCCTAAAAAGAGAATGCTAAGATACTTTACAACATTGCTAATCATGGTTATACGATGACCCACGCCCGTCCCATTTACATCCAAAGATAGGGTTACTTACCAAATCAATGGTAAGATAACAATGTCAAAGGAAAAGAAAATGAACAAGAAAGACTTTTGAGTAGGTAGAATGCTCCTAATTACTTGCTCTATTTCAAAACAAAACATCCTTGCTATTTTCAAAACAAATGAGAATCATTACAAAGTTTTCCTAAACAATGGCCTCTTTACAAAATACTTTCAAAAAGCACACAAAATATAATTTCAAACAAAAGCAAGTGATCTAGCAAGTAACTAAGAGCCCATGGAAAACCATGGATGAAAATGGTGCTAATACCTTCCCTTTTCATAATCTACCCCCCGAACTCAAGAAATAATCTCAAAGGTCTTTCCTGTGCTTTTTCACCTTTCCTCTTGGATAAAATAAAAGTCGGTGGCGACTCTTGCTAACCGCAACAATTGCGATCAAACGCAAAAACCCTCAAGTCAGTTCTCCCACCGTATCACAGAACTGGCGACTCTATTGGGGAAAATTCTAAAAGTGAAGTTACCTTAGGGTTAGATCACATTTAATTGCTTTATTTTTTTGACTTGTATGCTTTACATTATGGTTCTTTGTTTGGGTTTGAATCCTCTACCCGGATTTGGGATACCTTATAGGTAAGTAGCAATACGTTGTGGAAACTGTATGGGGTATACCAACATGGTCTAAGAAATAGCTACGTTAGTGCGACATATTTGTGGGTACCGGTAGCCCTTGAGTTAATCAAAGAGAATAAGGGGCCGCTGAGTGATGTCATGAAGCACTAATGAACTTTTTGATTTCGAACCTTTACTTGACCAACTTGGCCATTAGGACGTAGTGAGATGACCGGCTTTGGTGCAGTCTGAAGTTGGTAGATACTCGATACTACACTCATTGAGGTTTGGTTT
Organism: Vicia faba; assembly: GCA_948472305.1. Classification (NCBI taxonomy): domain Eukaryota; kingdom Viridiplantae; phylum Streptophyta; class Magnoliopsida; order Fabales; family Fabaceae; genus Vicia; species Vicia faba. Next base: position 945,427,249 of record OX451735.1, read on the forward strand.
TTTGGGATATCTTGGTCGCCATTAAAGGGGCTTATGCTGAAACAATGACCAAGGAAACAAACCAGTGATATTGAGCTCCTTAGAACTCAGTTACTATTACTAGGACAGGTTTGAGCCAACTAAACTTCAAGAGGGTACTTACCTATGAAAATCCATACAAGCCTAAACATAAGGACTTGTTTTGCTTTGTTTGTGTATATTTACTTGTACATAACATCATGAACATCATGACATCATACTCATTCACTAACTATTTCAAGGATCTTGGGATTTATCTTTGTTCTGTTTTGTAGGATATGGATTCTATTCGCAGGAAAACTATTCAAGTCAATCTTGTAAGGATCCCTCCACAACTTAAGGAGATAGCTTCAAGGATTCCAGAAAATTCTCCATTCATTGAGAGACATGGTCTCCTACTCAACTTGGTCACTTCCAACACTGATAAAGACATGATGAAGGTTCTCTTTCAGTTCTTTGATCCTTTACACCATTGCTTCACATTTCCCGATTATCAACTTCTGCCAACTTTGGAAGAATTTTCCCAACTCTTTAGGATTCCCATTCTCAATCAACTACCTTTCAACGGTACGGAAAGAGACCCAAATCCATAAGAGATTTCTCAAGCTCTACACTTGTAATCATCTGATGTCACAACTAATTGGGAAACGAGGAGTGGTGTCAAAGGTTTCCTAGCAAAGTTCTTGTTTGAGAAAGCCCAAAACTGTTGGAACTCCTTGGATTTGCAAGTCTTTGAGGAAATTTTGGCTATCATCATCTATGGAATGGTTTTGTTTCCAAATCTTGACCAACTCATAGATGTGAACGCCGTCAAAATCTTCATATCCCGCAATCTGGTGCCTAGTTTGCTAGGGGACATTCTACATTCTTTTCACACTCGCACTATGAGGAAAAGAGGTGTCCTTATGTGTTGCACTTATCTCTTGGCAATATGGTTTATTTCACATCTTCCCCAATCTGTATTAAAGAACGAGCAAGGTTCAAGGTGGTCACAAAGGTTGATGACGCTCAAACATTTAGACATCCATTAGTGTTCTCGGTCTATAGAGAATGTTACTATTGTCGACCATTATGGAGAATTCCCTAATGTCCCTTTACTTGGAATTAGGAGAGGTATCACCTACAACCCCTGTTTAGCCTTAAGACAGTTTGGTTACGCCCGAAGGGATGGCCCACATGAGATACTCATCCAAGGTTTGGTATTTGACTACGAGAACGACGATCAAGGTCTTCGCCAGAGATTTATCCGAGCTTGGAGGATGTTGAACAAGGTAGATAGCAAGACATTGGGGCATAATAATTCCATCCCTCTTGAGCCTTACCTTAAATGGGTATGAACTCGTGCTCAGAGTCTTATGATGCCTTATCCTTCCATTCTCTAGGTAATCATTGAGCCTGTTACGGAAGGAGATGTTCCATACACTATCCTACATCCTGATATGCCCACCTCTCTTGAAGACTTGCAAAGAGATTGGATACAACTCAAGGGGGGGCGAGATAATTTCAAAGCCCAATTCTACGCTAGCGAGAAGAAGGTTTTGGAACTCACTAAGAAACTTCATGAGGAGCGGAACCTGAATGCCTAAATCGCACCAAAGAGGATGCGTACAACCTTTTTATCTTAGAGTTTTTGTATTATTTTTCCCAAAGAGGCATTGATGTACTCAAGCTTTAATTTATTAATATAACGTGTGTTTCCTTTTTGTCTAAAACAAATTTAAATCTTTAAAATCCTTGAAATCATTGCATATGCATTTACCATTCATCATAACATAAGAAGGTTTATTGCAACAAGTCTCCTCATCTTTCTACTGTTTATTTCAGTAATATGGATCTCGAGCAAACGGTGAAGGACCTCCAAGCATAAAATGCTCAGTTTCAACAGATGTTCTTAACTCTAGCCAAAGGACAAGAAGAGATGAAGACTTTGCTGGTTGAAGAGAAAAAGAAGAAAAAGAAAATAACCGGAGTTCTAAACATGGTAAGAAGATTCCAAGGGCAGACAAGAAGGACCTTAGACTTTGCAACATCATCTGGTGAGAAAGATAATCAAGATGGGAAAGGCAAGGAAGCAGTTGTCCAACCAGAGTCAGAAGAGGAAGAGGAAGAAGAAGACTATTCTGAAGAACAATATCCTCCAGCCGACGATAAGTATAAGCATCTGGAAGAACGGTTAAGTGCAATGGAAATTCAAAAAGTGTCTGGATTGGACTTTGAGGATTTGGGTTTAGTATCGGGGATTGTCATCCCTCCAAAATTCAAAGCACCGGTGTTCGCCAAATATGACGGAGTTTCATGTCCCAAAATGCATCTCCGGTCCTATGTGAGGAAAATTCAGCCTCATACCACTGACAAGGATTTATGGGTACACTTCTTCCAAGACAGTCTGCCTGGAACTCAACTTGATTGGTTTTATCAGTTAGAAAGAGCTAATGTTCATAATTGGGAAGATCTGGCCGCCGCCTTTTACAAACAATACCAATACAACGCTGATCTTTCACCCACCCGTACTCAACTCTAGAGTATGGCCATGGTTTCAAGTGAGGGCTTCAAAGACTATGCGCATAAATGGAGGGACTTAGCAGGAAGAGTCCAGCCTCCCCTATCTGAAAGAGAATTAATAGATATATTTTTGGGCACCTTGTCTGGTCCCTTCTTTAATCACTTAATTGGGAGTTCATCGGCAGGTTTTACTGAATTGATATTGACCGGAGAAAGGGTGGAAGTTGGGATAAAGAATGGGAAAATTCAAAAAGATGCATCTTCTGCTGCTGTAAGGAAATCATTCATCAGAAAGAAAGAAGTTGTTGTTGTATATCCTCAGAGAAATTAAGATAGGACTGAATGTCATCCAATCATCTTTGGCCGATAGGGTGATAAATTATGGTGCTCAATCTTGAATTCTTCACACATTTCCTTCATCATTTTGTTGTTGAGATTCGACCCGTTATCAGTGATGATCTTGTTAGGAGTTCCATAACGACATATGATTTCTTTCTTGATGAAGCGGGAAACAACTTGCTTGGTTACATTCTTTTACGGAGCTGCTTCCACCCACTTGGTGAATTAGTCCATAGAAATGAGAATGAACTTATGTCCATTTGAAGCCCTCGGCTCGATCCGTCCAATCATATCAATGCCCCACATTGCAAAGGGCCATGGTGAAGTCATCACATTCAAAGGAGTGGGAGGAATATGTATCATGTTTGCGTAAATTTGACATTTGTGGCACATCTTCGCATACACACAACAATAACTTTCCATCGTCATTCAGAAATAACCTGCTCGTAAGATTTTCTTGGCCATGGAATGTCCGCTGGAATGAGTCCCAAAAGAGCCCTCGTGAATTTATCGTATGATGGATTCTTCTTCGTGTCTATCCATGCATATGAGCAGAACTGAATCATAGTTTCTTTTGCACAAAACATCTCCTGATGATAAAAACTTGGAGGCTAGTCTTCTAAGAGTCCGCTTATACAGATTGTGGCACCCTCGGGGTACTCTTTCTTCTCAAGATATCTTTTGATGTCGAAATACCACAGCTTTTCTCCCGACACGTCTTCAGTTGTGAGACAATGAGCAGGGAAAATGTGATTTGGCTCCTTGTAATGAAGGATTCTTATATTGGGTGCATGATTCAGATAACTGACTTTAAACATTGCTGCTAAAGTGTCCAGAGCATCTGCCAATTGATTTACTTCTCTAGGAATGTGGTCAAAGGTGATCTTATCAAAAGCGGGCAACAACTCTAATATGTAATCCCGATATGGAACTAAATTAGGGTGTCTTGTATCCCAATCACCTCGTACTTGATATATCACTAAGGCAGAATCCCCATAAACTTCAAGAATCTTGATCTTTAAATCAATGGCTAATTCAAGACCCATTACACAAGCTTCGTATTATGTGACATTATTCGTACAATCAAAACATAGTCTAGCTGTGAAAGGTATGTGAGCATTGTGTGGAGAAGTTAGAACTGCCCCAATACCATGGTCCATGGCATTTGATGCACCATCAAACGTAAGAGTCCATCACTCCCTGAGTTCGGGTCCTTCTTTATCATCAAGTGTCATAACATCCTCGTCTGGAAAATCAAACTTCATTGACTGATACTCTTCCAAGGGCTGGTGGGTGAGATGATCAACAAGAATGCTACCTTTGATAGCCTTTTGTGTGACGTACTAGATGTCATACTCATACAAAAGCATTTGCCACTGAGCCAATCTGCTTGTAAGTGCTGGTTTCTCAAAGAGGTACTTTATCAGATCCATCTTAGATATCAGAAGTGTAGAATGCGTCAACATGTACTGCCTCAAATGTCTAGATGCCCACGTAAGAGCACAACAAGTCTTCTCAATTAATGAATACCTTGATTCACAATCAATAAACTTCTTTCTCAGGTAATAGATGGCGTGTTCTTTTCGTCCTATATCATCATGTTGTCCGAGCACATAACCCATAAATCCTTCAAGCATAGTCAAATACATAATGAGAGGTCTCCCTGGAACTGGAGGTATGAGTATTGGTGGTTCCTGAAGGTACTACTTAATCCTTTCGAAGGCTTCTTGACAATTGTCATCCAAATGGACATCTTGATTCTTGCACGACAATTTAAAGATGGATTCACGGGTAGCAGTAGGATGAGAAATGAACGTATCTATCTAATTCAACCTTCCTAGGAACCCACGTACTTCCTTTTCATTTTTCGGTGTCGGCATATCCTGTATTGCTCTTACTTTGTCAAGATCTACTTCAATCCCTCGCTGACTTACGATAAAACCAAGTGAATTTCCCGATCGAACCCCAAAGGTGCACTTGTTGGGATTAAGCATTAAACTGAGCTTTCATAGACGATCAAACAACTTCTGCAAATGGACTAAATGTTCTTCCTTATTTTGTGATTTCGCAATCATATTGTCCACATATACCTTGATCTCTTTATGAATCATGTCGTGAAAGAGAGTCACCATAGCACATTTATAGGCCGCACCAGCATTTTTGAGACCAAAAGACACGGCCCTATAGCAAAAGGTACCCCAAGAAGTTGTGAAATCTGTTTTATCCATGTCTTCCGGAGCCATATTTATCTGAATGTAACCTGAGAATTCATCCATGAAGGAGAACACTAAAGACTGAGCAGTATTATCAACCAATACATCAATATGATACAACGGGAAATCATCCTTTGGGCTTTCTCTATTCAAGTCTCGGTAGTCAACACACATACATACCTTACCATCTTTCTTAGGTATAGGCACAATGTTAGCAATCCAAGGCAGATAATTTATCAAAGATAGGAAGCCTGCATCAAGTTGTTTCTGAACTTCTTCTTTGATCTTCAAAGCCATGTCGGGTCTGGTCCTTCGCGGCTTCTGCTTTATAGAAGGACATTCTGGCTTGAGTCTGTGCACCATTATATCAGTGTCTAAACTGGGCATATCTTTATACGACCGGGCGAAGATGTCAACATACTCTTGAAGCAACTCAATCAACCCCTTCTTTTCTTAACTTTGCAAGGAGGCACCTATCTTGACTTCTCTCTTTACCTCGTCAGTACCGAGATTGATAACTTTTGTTTCTTCTTGATACGGCTGGATGACCTTCTCTTCCTGTCTCAAGAGTCTTGCTAGTTCTTCAGGGACTTCACAATCTTCCCCGCTATCTTCATTAGCATGGTCAACTGAATTCTCAAGGACATTAGGAACCATAGCATTATCATTTCCGATGGAATTCGAGACAGATCTGCATGATTGATGATTTTATGTTTTATTTTAGAAAGTGCAAGAAAATATTTAAAATATGAAAATAAAAGCATTGCCATTTTTATTTTGAAAAGTAAAAGTAAAAGAAAAGACAGGGAACAGAATTGTATGCGAAAGTGAGATTTTCATTCAATTTTAAACGGAGATTGAAACATAAGGGGCCCCTTCTACAAGCCGTCTCTATGCCTTGAGCAGGGCATATGACTTAATGGAAATAGAAAATTACACATCAAGGAAAAAAACTTCAGGGATGTCCACGGCAGTCCAATTGCTGAGCTTCTGGTCTGGTGCAACCTGATAGATAAATATGGAAACATCTTCATAGTCACCTTCATCATATGTTGAGAGAACTTGTCCTTCTTTTCTTGTACCAGCACTGATGAGCACTTCAGAAATTTGGGGAACCGACTTTCCTTTGAGATTAACCAAACTAGCTTACACGGAGGACGATGGTTGATACCCAAGACCACAATGATCTTTCTTATCAGGTAATTCAATCAATTTGCCCTTACCATCATGGGGAGATATAGCTTCTATGAATGCTTTGGAATCATTCAAATAGGCCATGGGTGCTTCATGCTTCTTACCTTCTATGACAGGGAACTTGTCAACATAAATAATCTCCAGAGCATGAAAGGGTAACTCCTACACCTCACCTTCTACTTCCACATAACGGTAGGTTGTCAGATTGTTAATCACTACACCTTCTTCTCCACAAACGACGACAACTTTGTCATATACAATGAACTTTGGGCGTTGATGAAGAGTAGACATCACAGCTCCTGTCACATGGATACATGGGTGACCCAAAAGGCAAGTATAGGATAGAGGAATATCCATAACATAGAATGACAGATAGAAAGCATGGGGACCAATCTTGATGGGCAAGTCCATAAATCTTCTTGAACCATCAAAGTCCTGAACACTTTGGGTGGAAGGCCTCATCATTACCCCGTCCATATTCAGCTTAAATAGAGTAGCCTTGGGCATCACATTGAGTGAAGAACCTGTATCTACCAAAACTCGAGATAAAACCGTATCCAAACACTTCATAGAAACATGCAGCGCTTTGTTGTGAGTTGTTCCTTCAAATGGGAGCTCATCATCATAGAAACCCAAACAATTTCCTACAGCAATATTGGTTACGATCCCTTCAAACTGGGCCACAGAAATGTCTTGTGTAACATGGGCAGAAAACAAAATCTTCAGCAAGGCATTGCGATGAGTCTCTGACACAAGAGAAGAGAAAATATGGAGATCTTGGACGATGTCTGGTTGAGTTGATCCACCACTTTGTAATCACTTCGCTTAATAATCCTTAAAAGTTGATCCACTTCTTGTCCTACCAAAGGTTCAGGTTGGTTATCAATCACTTGCTCGCCCCGAGCCTTATCCAGAGCATCACTGTTAGTTTCTTTTGAAGGCGGTGGTGGGGGAGAAAAGATCCTTCCACTATGAGTCATGTTATTGGTTCCTGCAATGTTGGTAATACTCTTGTCATCCACTGGAGGACACTCGTATTTCTTCCCAAGAATGTAGACCACATTATACTCCCATGGAACTGCCTTTGAGTTGTTACATAAAGGAAAAATGGGAGCTTGAGTTGTTGTGGGGGTAACCGAGGCTTTAATCATTAATGGGGTAGTAGGAGCATAAATTTTCAATGGGGTACCTGGTGTTACTGAGATGCTTCTCAAATAATAAGGAATTTCCAAGACATCAATTTCTTCTTCTCGAAATATCTTTTCTACCTATAGGACACCTTGATCCATTAGTTGTTGGATAGCCATCTTCAAACTAGTACACTCTTCAGGTTTATAGGAACATGTTAAGCAAAAATCATGGAGTTCTTGCAGAACCTCGTGCTCGAACAAATGTTCTCTAATAGTTCCTAATGACATCTTGATTTCGTCAACCTTGGTTACCAGAGTCTATTCACTACTTTCTTCAATAGCATTGACTGCTGCCCCTAGGTGAGGAGGCATGGGATTATTCTGAGTATTGGGACCAACAGGGTTGAAATTTATGGCCTTTGCATTGAGGAGGTCTTGAACTTAACATTTAAATGCTCTACAATTCTCAATCGTGTGGCCTAGGGCTTCAGAATGAAATTTACAATGAGCATTAATGTCATACTCCCTAGGGAGAGGATTAGGTGGTGGACCAAGTTCACGTAATTGAACCAGCTGATTGGCAAGTAACTGAGGGATAAGCTGAGCATAGGACATAGGAATGGGATCAAATATTCTTTCAGACGCTCTTTGTCTCTGTGGAGATCTCGGACCTTGAGGTTGCTGATTCTGTTGTTGATAAGTTGGAGGTGGTGTAAATTGTTGTTGTAGAAGATATTGTGGTTGAGGAGTGAAAGGCCGTTGTTGGGGCATCCAGGGTGCTGGAGTTGTAGCAGCATACAGTTGAGGAACATATTGATTAGGAACAGCAGCAGGTGTTGGAAAATAAGGAAATCGAACTTGAGGATATGCAGGAGTTTTTCCTTGGTTGATCGTGACATCACTAGTCTCACCCTTTTTCTTCTTGAAGAAACCAGAAAACTGCTTCTTACCAATACCAGTATTGTTGTTGGTATTGTTAGGGATACCTTGGATCATTCCAGCCTTAATTCAAGTTTCAACATCTTCTCCAATAATGACCATATCAGAGAAAGAAGTAGATGTACTACTGAGCATGTGTTGGAGATAAGGACCTCGTAAAGTACCCATGAACAAATCAATCAATTCACGATCCAAGGGAGAAGGTTGGACCCTTGCAGCCAGTTTACGCCACCTTTAGGCGTACTCTTTGAATGACTCTTCTGATTTCTGTATCATCCCTTGAAGCTGAGTGCGGCTAAGAGCCATGGCAGTATTATAATGGTAATGTTTAAAAAAGGCGTTAGCAAGCTCTCCCCAAGTACTAACATGAGTTCTTTCTAGTTGCATATACCAGTCCAACGGTACCCCGGTCAAGCTATCTTGGAAGAAGTGCATGAGTAATGGTTCATTTTCAGCATAGGCCGCCATCTTGCGATAGTAGGAACGAAGATGAGTCTCTGGACAGGAGGTGCCTTTGTACTTGTCAAAATCAGGAACCTTGAACTTGGGAGGGATAACTACCCCAGGTACGAGACACATTGCGGCAGTATTGAATCCTGAAGTCTTAATACCCTCTATGGCTTTGAGACGCTCTTCGAGAGTATGGTACATCTTTGCAGTTTCAGCAACTCCCGCATCAAGATTCACCAGGGTTTCATCAAGATCAATGACATCGTGATGATCATTAACATCATTCTGAGGAGCTCCAGTAGGGGTCTCAAAACATTTGCATTATCATTCCTCCTATTTGCAGAAGTGGAGGGAGCAGCAATAGCAAGCTTGGGCAACACTTTGATGTAACTCTTCTTGACCCTTGATGACATCATGAAGAGTTTCCATAAGATGATCCATGTGAGTGCCCATGGTGTCCATATCTCGGCGAAGATCATTCTGATTCTCTTAAAAAAGATCCATAACTCTTTGCTGGTTGCTTCTTGTACGACATGGATGTGGAGAAGTCACCTTTGCTTTTCACTGAAGTCTGATAGAAAAGGGACCCCAAAAAGTTTTTTTGTTGTGAATAATGAATGCATGATAGTATGAATGAATGTTTTATATTCATTTCCGAGGAAATCCAAAGACTCATCTATCTTTTAAATTTTTGTTTTCATTTTTGAAAAGCTCGACCAATGAGACCTGTCTTTGGAATTCCTTAGATATGATATGTATATACATGATGGTATGATGTCATGGTATGCTACGGCGTGAGATTTCAGCTCCACATATTCTGGATAACCACTGTGTAGTCCTTTGCATAAACTGAAAGTAACATGATCAAAAGTCTGACATCACATGCATGAAGTCAAAGTAACCACCTATAAGGTATGTACTAGGGGTTTATCACCTACCGAACAAGGTTCTAGGGAAACCTCAGAGTCTACGCTCTTCCTTTGGATATTACCGACGTCCCAATTACTCGGTAATCATTAATATTCGTAAGAAAAACTCGTCTGAGTGCAGCATCGCGTGACAACTATTTCCGGATTACTCTGTTATAATCTCTGCACTACACCTAAAAAGGCCAGGAGGGGTTGATGGTTCTACGACTCTCAACTTCTCTAGTTCCCAGGTCGAAAGCAACAATGTCTTCCCAATTACTTGGTAAATAGTGCTACTTTCAAGGGGACCTCCACTGAGTGGGGGATTTTCATGCCTCCTTCTTCGGGATTACTCCCTCAAAGTTAGCACGACTATACCGCCCGTCCTAATCCTAAGTGTAACCCAAGTCCGGGCATAGGACTTATCAAATGTAACCACCCAACCCAAAATCACAGCATATCTAGAATATGTGAGTAGCAACAAAAATATATACAAAAGAATACAATAAATCAAGAAAGAAATAAAACAGTAAAGCAAAATAAAACACATAAATAAACACCCAAAGAGACAAATAAACAAAACTAGGAGAGACTCGCAAAAGAACTCCCCAGCAGAGTCACCGGCTGAAGCTACCAGCAAAAAACACAGAGCCGCCACAAAACATTATTTATCCCGAAGGAAAGGGAAATATCGAGAAAACCACAAGAGGATGGATAAGGTGGTCTTACGACTAAGAGCAAAGGTAAGGGAGTCAGTTATGTGAGGGGAATATATTAGCACCCCTCACATTCGATGTACTCAACGGGATCCATTTTGTTTGTTTACTTCTAAGGGTGTGTTTATCTATAATTATACTTGCTTAATGGGAAAGAAATGGTTTTTTATTAGTGTGTTTGTGAGGGTCTCGCCACCCTTTTCCTACGCATACAGTGAAGGAATCAGAACATCGTAGTTCTTCTAGAAAATGTTGGTTCGTTGGTGTTTTTAATGGGCGATGTTAATGCATGTGTTCTAGAAATAGACACGTCCTGTATCACAGTAGAACGAAGATAACATGCCATTTTGGGGAGTTTTGATTGGTTGAGGGTTTTGCAAGTTTTAGAATGAATTCGAGTAATGTTAAATGTTTTGGGATTTTTGATTTGTGAATGATAAGTTTTAATTACAAAAGAAGAAAAAAGTTTAAGAGGGAGACTAGAAAAAACCCTAATGTTGTCATGCATGGGTTCTAACCTAAAGTCTAATTAGTTCGCATCCTAAAGAAGAGGAGACTATCATCCTAAGAGAACATGCTTATAAGCACAAAGTAAAATTGAAAGTTTTTGTGAAGAGCGATCGTGCATGGTGATCATAGCAAAAAGTGACGATGAAATGAGTAGTATCATGAAAGGTGTAAATGGAATGCTCAGTGTATGGGGATTGAATTGGGTTATGATTAACCAAGGGGTTTACTTGATTAATCTCGTGAGAGTAGGTGCTCCTACCCTCAACTATGAGACCCTTTGTGCATGGAAACACTTGGTATATGGACCAAGGTGGTTGATTCGGGTTATGGTTAATCAAGGGCAAGACTTGATTAACCTCGTGAAAATGGCCATGCCCAAACTCAACTATGAGACCCTTTAGGAAGATTCTCGGTATGTAAACCAAGGGGAGAGAAGTGGTTTCAATGTATAAGATAAAAATCAAAAGCCCATACAAGGTGGCTATATGCATGCTCCTAGAAAGTGGGCCTAGCGTGGCACTAGTATTTTAAACGACCAATTGAGACAATCAATCGAATAGTTGTCTCTGCAAAAAAGCCCAGGACTAAACTATGAAATGTGTGTGAGTGTGCCTTTGTAAGTGGATACCTGCTCATTGATTATGAGCCCAAGTGTTCTAATTTGGACAAAATATGAATAATTAGCAATTTAAACATGTAAAGAAAATAGAAGAGAAACAATATTCTAAACTATTACAAACCATATGGGGGATGAGTTGAATCGAAAGTTCGACTAAAAAATCTAGTTAAACAAGCAATACAACCAAATCAAAAATTAAGAACTAACTAATTAAACAATCTATGAAATTAACTATTCTAAATGACTAATAATATTTAAAAAAATTAGTTCAATAAGTTAAAAAAAGTAATCATATTCTTTTTGTATTTTTATATTTTTTTTATGAATTTGTAAGTGATGAAAATACTAAAAGAAAATTAAAATTAAATTCTAAACATATTTTTTTGTGATTGATATTTTTTTAGTAAAGAAAATATTAAAAGAAAAGTAAAAATTATTCTAATATGTTTGTAATTTTAAATTAGTAAAGAAAATTAAAACCAAAAGAAATTAAAAATGAAGTAAACCAGGGGGTGCAAAAATTAGAAACAGTGGTGTGGGTCCAAAATCAGGCGTTACAACCCAACATCTAAAATCCAGCAAGAGTTGTTTTGTTCTAGGCGAACAACTTATCCAAAAAAATGGTGCAACGGGCCTCAGGGAGGGTGTACAAATGAATAATGTTTCAGGCCCAAATACAAGAGTTCTCCTAAGTACAATTCAAACATGCTTCAAACTTCCTTTTTTTATCATTTTTTGTTTTATGAACCAATTAAAAAAAACAATTATAATAAAATTAGAAACCACAATTCCCTAAACATCGTTGGGGTCCAGAACTAGTGTTCAACTCTTGACATTCTTTCTTCTCTTCCTAAGGAAACACCTCCCGAACCAAACCCTCATCACTTTCGTTGATTTCCCTTCCTCCTCCAATCTTCCTTACAGCAATCACCTCAAAAACAATGATCATCAACTCCATATCTCTTTCGTTGTCTCTCGATCTCCTTCTTAGGCCCTCATGGCCGAAACGCATCCATCGTTGACAACTGAACTCTCTTACCCTCATTCTCAAATCGCCTCTCTAATTTCCCAGTTCTTTACTCAGAAAGCCAAAACAAAAACTTAAACAGAGATACATCAATCACACATTTTGTTTCCTAAACAGTAACCCTAAGTTTGCAAGGGAGGAAAGTCAATGGCTAGTGTTAGAGTCGACAATCAATAGTTATGGGGTTTATGCTCAGCAAGTCATGATAATCACAGTGGTACAAAGAAATGCGAAGAAAGAAGAACTTACAAGGTCGGAGCCAGTCCGACGAGTTTGTGGTTTCGGAGAATGGAGGAAATGACTCTGGTACAGTGTTTGGTTCTCACTACTTGCATATTCAATTCATTTTTATCCCATCTTCCACTGGTGACTTTGTGCTTGTGGTTGTAGGTCTGAAATTTTGGACGCAGGATGTTGATACGAGATGGTTGTTGTTGTGAGGTTAAAAGTCAGTGATGATGAAGTTTGGTAGTGGTTTATTATGGATTTTGGTGAAGGTTTGTTGAATAGGATGAAGGGATGCAATTTAATTCAGAGATGGAGTTGGAATTTTCAATAAGATTACTATGTGCTTGTATATAGTGTGAATGAATGAAGTCTAGCTATAGCAGTCGGATTTCTTTGAATATCTGAAATATTTCTCAGGGAATTTTGTGGATGATTTCTGTTATGATTGTGGTGTAGAATTTTTATGGTTTTGATTTACAGTGAGCTTGAAGGTTATTTTTTTCTTTTGCAAGGTTTGTTTTGGGAGAGTGATTTTGAAGGTGTTCAAAACAGTGGTCCCTTTTTCTGGTTTTTTCTATGTGTTTTATAACAACTAAGAAGTGGAAAGTTGGGGGGGGGGGGAAATGTTTGAGAAATTTGAACATTTTGATATGTTGTTTTTGTAGCCTTTTGATTCAGCTTTTGGTTATGTCTATATTTGTGCAACTGGTTTTTTGGAGGCTTGTGGCAGCATAATAGGGATGAAATCAAGGCTACTTGGTGCAGACTTGGCAAGGTTGGATAGCATAATAGCTAGTCTGCTAGTTTTGCTTAGGTGATACCCTTCTAATCTTAATCTTTTCTTCTTCTTCTATCTGTGATGTAGAGCTATTATGATTTTCTTAAAATTATGAAGGGTTTGTATTTTTAGGGAAATGATGATACAATTAGCGCTTTAGCTACTTGATAGCTTGCACTATTTTTATGAATTGTTGTTGTTTTGGGCTTTTAGTTTGCTTCTATTTGCTAGTCTTGCTATTGTTTTGTTTGGTCATGGCTGTTTAACAGTTTGCTGCTATTTTGGGTTGCTGCTTTTTTGTTTAGAAGTTTGGGTTGCTTGTTGTATGATTCTAGTCGCTTGTTGTTTGTGTTTATCATTTTCAGCTACTGGTTGTTTCTGTTTGTTTATGGCTGCTGTTTTTGGGTTTCATATTTGGCCAATTGGGATTGTTTCTTTGACAACAATAACCAGGACAACAGGCCTGAATTTTGGCAATGCTTTTGACTGGCTTTATTTTTGCAGCAAAATTGTTTGTAAATTTCTTTTCTTTTTGTGAACCAAAAACCCAAACTCTTGTGATTTGCAAAATAGGAGAAGATAGACCATGATTGAATTAACCCTTTTTAATTTTTGATTCCAAATACAACCCTAATGATGAAATTAAAATTCTCTTTTAACAATTAGTTCTTGTTTGGAATTTTATTCACATATTGATGGTTTGCTAACTCTTTCCCTCTTTCTTGTTTCATGAGCAATGAGGATTGGATGGCAAAAGCAAGATTGAAATATGAAGAGGCCATGGCTAGCAATGAGTGATGACAAATTGCTTGAATATGAAGCAAAGAAAACTTGAAGAACGGTCATTTTTTCTTTGTAAACAAAACATTTGTAACTTGTGTTTCAAATTTGTAACTTGCTTTGTAAATTGCCCACAAATCTAATGAATACGAAACTTGAATGTCTTCTCGTTGTACCTTATAAATGATGAATTTGTTTGTTTGGAAATTAGACAGTTATCGAATCTCAGTTAAAATTTGAAATTCCCACTTGAATGGTTTGAATGATACATCTTACCTTTGTAACTTGAACTTCAAGAAATCACAGATGACCTTTGTAACTTGTATTTCAAGTAAACCATATGCCTTGTCTTCTAACCTCACTATTCATATCGTGTCCAAATCAAACTTTGATTCTCAATAAGAACCTTAACCTTGATGTCCAAACTACAAGTGACTTGTATCTGAAGTAAAAAAAACATGCCTTGATTATCATACGAGTTCGCAACATCAACTCTTGTTTCATGGCTCAAACACTTGAAATATTAGTCACAAACCCTTGACCACAATTTTGAAATATTTAACAGGCCCAAATATGATGATGCACATTAATGAAGAAAGATCTTGAAGTGTTTAAGATAATCGAAACCTTAATCCAGGACTTTGAAGAATATCCCTGTGACTTGATGAAGAAGGAAACCCATGATACCTCAGAACTTCATTCCATAATCCACTGCTCAAGAACCAATTGAAACTTCCACTAACCTTATGAGGAAACTTCAAAACAAAATTAAACATAAGGATGGCACAACCCTAATGCTTTGAACCAAAGTTCCTGATTCTATGAGATGCATGATATGCAAACGAATTAGTGAAAATGATGTAAATAGGATGCAAAGTCTAAGCCTGACAAAAGTAAAAGGTAGGGAAATTTTGGGTTACAACACCTTGTGCTCTAATTCAAAAGGTAAGTGACATGACTTTCCGTAAACCAACTGGTAAGGGGTAGTTCCAATGGGGTTTTATAGGCTATTATGTAAGCCCATAATGCGTCTTTCAGCTTTTTAGACCAATATTTTCTTGATATTGAGACAGTTTTCTCTAAGATCTGTTTGATTTCCTTGTTGGATACCTCAACTTGACCACTGGCTTACGGGTGATATGGAGTCGCTACTTTATGTTTTACTCCATATTTACTCAAAAGCTTGTCAAAGATTTTGGATATAAAGTGTAATCCTCCATCACTTATGACTAGACGGGGTATTCCAAACCTTGGGAAGATGTTCTTAAATAACTTGATTACTACTCTGGTTTCGTTTGCGGGTGATGCAATAGCCTTAATCCATTTGGACACGTAGTCCACAGCTACCAGTATGTATTTATTTCCCATGGAGGATGGAAATGGTCCCATAAAATCTATACCCCATACATCAAAAAGTTCCACTTATTGGATATACCTTAAGGGCATTTCATCACGTCTTGAGATGTTCCCGGTGCGTTGGCACCGGTCGCATTTGACAATGTAGGTATGAACATTGCGCCAAAAAGTTGGCCAGTAGAGGCCTGCTTGAAGGATTTTAGCATATGTTTTGGACGTGCTTGCATGTCCACCATATGGTGCAGAGTGACAGTGTTTGATGATGTTTTCCACTTCCTCTTTTGGGGCATAACGTCTAAAGATATTTTCTATGCCTCTCTTAAATAGGAGTGGTTCATCTCAATAAAAAATTTTAACATTGTTGAAGAACTTCTTTTTCTATTGGTAGTTCAAATCAGGGGGTATTATATCGGCAGCTAGATAATTTACAAAATCAGCGTACCAAGGTACACTTCTCATTATTGAAACTTTCTCAAGGTTTTCATCTATGTAAGGCTCAAAGTTTTCTATCTTAGCTACAAGTCTTTCATAGGTGAAATCATCATTTATAGGCAATAAGTCAGGTTTCAAATATTCTAACCTAGAGAGATGGTCAGCGACTACATTCTCTGGGCCTTTTTTATATCTAATGTCCAGATCAAAATCTTGGAGTAAAAGGATCCATTTAATTAACCTAGGTTTAGCATCCTTTTTGTTTAGAAGGTAACGAATAGCAGCATGATCTGTGTAAATAATGATCTTAGCTCCAACCAAATAGGATCTAACTTATCAATTGCAAAAATAACGATTAGAAATTTTTTCTCTGTTGTTGCATAATTAAGTTAGGCAGCATCCAGGGTTCTACTAGCATAATATATGACATGTAATTTCTTATCTTTTCTCTGCCCTAGAACAGCACCAACAACATAATCACTAGCATCGCACATGATTTCGAAAGGTTGTGTCCAATCTAGAGGTTGCATGATTAGAGATGAAATCAGTGCTTGTTTCAAAAGGTCGAAGGCTTCAATACATTTCTCATCGAAAACAAATTCGATGTCCTTCATCAGAATATTAGTTAAAGGGGTTTTGTTATTTTGGAGAAGTCTTTGATAAAACGTTGGTAGAAACCAGCATGTCCAAGAAAACTTCTAACTTCCCTAATAGTTTTAGGTGGCTTGAGGTTTTCTATTACTTCTATTTTGGCTCTATCGACTTCAATTCCTTTTTCAGAGACAATGTATCCTAATACTATACTTTCCTTAACCATAAAATGACACTTCTCCCAATTTAATACAAGGTTTACCTCAACGTATCTTTCTAGGATTTTCTCAAGGTTAGAGAGATCGTCTTTAAAATCGAATCCACATACCAAGGAATCATCCATGAATACTTCCATAATTCGGTAAAGATAGTCTATGAAAATTGACGTCATACAACGCTGGAAAGTGGCTGGCGCATTATAGAGTCCAAAGAGCATTCATCTATAGGAAAATGTTCTGTAAGGATAGGTAAAGGTCGTTTTTTCTTGATCCTCAGGGTGAATAGGGATTTGGAAAAATCCCGAGTACCCATCTAGATAACAAAAATACGAGTGTCTAGCTAGACGCTCAAGGATTTGATCTATAAATGGAAGAATGAAATGATCTTTCCTAGTCGCTTTGTTTAACTTTCTATAATCTATACACATACGCCAACCTCCTTTTGTTCTCTTGGCAACATGTTCACCTTTCTCATTTTTTGTGACTGTGATGCCTCCTTTCTTAGGTACCACATGCACAAGACTTACCCATTTACTATATGAAATTTGATAAATTATACCAGCCTCTTGCAACTTAAGAACTTCTCTCTTAACAACATCACTCGTTATAGGGTTTATCCTCCTTTGATGTTCTCTAGAGGGTTTAGAATCTTCCTCCAACATAATCTGGTGCATGCATACAAATGGGCTTTTTCCTTTTAAATCAGAAATGTTATACCCTAAGTATGAGGGATATTTTTGCAAGATATTTAAGAGTTGTTTTGTCTCGTCTTAATTTAAAGTAGCACTGACTATAACAGGACGATTCATTTTTTCGTCTAAGCACTCATATCTCATATTCTTGGGTAGTTCTTTAAGTTCTAAAGATGGTTTCTTAGGGCAAGGCATGGGATCTGGAGTAAGGGCCAAACATTCGTAGAGGTTGTCATAAAAGTAGGGTTCCATTCTTTCAAATCCATCGTCCTCCCAAATGGGGGTTGAAGTTAACTTGATAGTTTTGACTGGTTCTTCTTGATCCAGTTCTAATATTCACTCATCAATAACTTCAATGGCATAGCATGCATCTCCTATAACCGGTGCTATTAAGAACTTCGAAAGAATAAATTCTATCTTTTCATCACCTACCTCAAAAGTCAATTTTCCTTTCTTAACATCTATTATGGCTCATGCGGTTGATACGAATGGTCTACCTAGAAGTATTGGGATTTCATCGTCTTCTTTAATATCCATGACTACAAAATCTATTGGGATACATAGCTGACCTATTTTAACTAGTATGTCTTCTAGTATACCCATAGGATATTTAACTGATCTATCGGCCAATTGAAGAGACATTTTAGTCAGTTGTAATTCTCCTAAGTTTAACCTCTTACAAACTGCCAAAGGCATTAGACTGACGGTAACTCCTAGGTCTAAAAAGGCTTTGTCAACCATTTGATTTCCTAGGATACAAGGTATGGAAAAACTTTAGGGGTCCTTTTCTTTCTTGGCAAGTTTATTTTTGGAAATGAAATTGCACTCTAAAGGTTTAGGATCGTCAAATCTACGCTTGTTGGTCAGGATGTCTTTTAGGAATTTTGCATAAGATGATATATGAGTGATAGCTTTCGTAAAAGGAATCTCTACATAGAGTTTCTCTATTACCTTTATGAATTTTTTATATTGATTATTGTGATACGGTGGGAGAACTGACTGTGGTTTTGCATTTGTTTTCGCAAATGTTTCGGTTGAGCAAGAGTCGCCACCGACTTTTTATTTTATCCTAAGGAAAGGTTTAAAAAGCACAGCAAAAACCTTTGAGATATTTTCTTGGGTTCGGGGAGTAGATTATAGAAAGGGAAGGTATTAGCACCCTTTCTATCCATGGTTATCCATGGGCTCTTAGGTACTTGCTTAGATCAACTTGCCTTGGTTTTCAATTGTTTGAAATGGTGCTTTGTGTGTGGTTTTGAAGATGTTTTGAAAAAGATGCCTTGTCTAGGCTACCCTTGTAACAATTCTTTACTCGAATGTTTTACAAAAGGTGTTTGTCTTTTTAAAAAGATGTTTCAAGGTTTTTGAAAGTTTTTTTTGAAAGTGTGGTTTGAAAAATAGGCAAGTGTTTTTGTTTTGCAAGTTGACAAGTACTTAAGAGCTATCTACCCTAAAGTTCTCAAAGATTTTTGTTATGTTTCAACCCTTTTAACAATTTTGTTCCACCATTGCATTTGGTGGACAATCTTGTGTTAGGATGTGAAAGGGACGGGCACGGGTCATTGTTTAGATCATAATTGCAATGGTACCAAGTATCTTTGGGCAATTTTTCTTTAAGGGACTTGATCATTTTTAGGCAACTTTTCGAAAGCGTCATCGAGGGACTATGATCATTTGAATTGTTTGTTTTGTTTTTGCCCAAAGAGACCTAACATGCAATATGGCCCAATTATTGAAGGCAACAAGTGGAATACCCTAGGGGTGCAAGTGTGATATGTGTTGTCCATTTTCATGCTTGATTATCTTGAAATTAGGTCAAACTATTTTTGTTCTTTTTATTTGCATACAAACCCTAATTCTAACATGGTATATTTAGAAAGCAATAAAGTGCGAAAATAAAAGTTCCTACGCTATTACAACACAATATGGAAAGGGGGTACAAATGTTCAAATGGGGGGGTATTTAGACAAGGAATTTAAACCTAGACTATTACATCAATTTGGAATTATTTACAAGATATTTAATTGCACAAATTAAATAGAAAATAAAATAAATATGCAAGATGCAAAAAAAGTTTTTTATGTGTATGGAAAAGAGTATTTTTATATGTTAAGTAAACAAAATAAGAAGTATTATTTTTTGGAGCTTTTTGTGTTTTAAGGGGAAAACCCTAATTTCTTAAATAAAAGGTATTATTTATTTAATATGTACAATAATTAATAATTATATACAAAAATAAAATAAAGATGAAATATATTTATAATAAAAAGTATTTTTAAGGTCAAATATTAATAAAAGAAAAAATGTATGTATTTTTGTATTTTAACCTAAATATACTAATAAATATATATATAAATATATATATATATATATATATATATATATATATATATATATATATATATATATATATATATATATATATATATATATATATATATATATATATATATATATATATATATATATATATATATATATATATATATATATATATATATATTTGTATTATTTTCTAAATATGTATTATATACATAAAATAATAATACTTAATATTTATAAAAAAAAGTATATTTTATATAAAATATTTTCAGAGGATAAAAGAAAATAAAAAATGAAAACGAAATGTGTTTACATTATTTTTCTAGTGATTCTAAATAACAATATTTATATATTATTTATGTACAAATATCAATATAAACAAACAATTGCCTAAAAAAATATAAAAATGGTGTAAAAAAGATTTTTTATGTTTTTAATATTTTTAGCAAAAATAAATAAGTCAGAATAAAAAAAGAAAAGTCAAAAAATCATACAAATAAGCAAAATGGGCCACAGAGGTGTAAAAGCAAAAATGGGGTGTGAAAAGAAATAGCAAAACAGGCCCAGCCCACCAAGTCTTTCTTCAACCTCCAGCCAGAAATTGTTCAAAAAACGCGCGCCTGTACACTGATTCAAACATCTGGATTTCTTGACTTTTTGCACAAACTTACAACACCAAAAATGTTAAGCATTGAATCACGATTCTGAATATGTAAAGAACTCATCCTAACTCTCAGAAACGAGAGAGAATTTCATCATTCCCAAATCCTAACCTAACTTTTTATCAATATTCAGACCTTAAATTCTCATAGCACAGGCAAAATAAATGGAAAGTAAAGGTATGTGCAGTTTCAGGGGCATGAGTAGAACACTTCTTATTCACAAACTTAGAGCTAATGATGCCTACATTGGGAGATAGAAGTTCAAGAATATACCTGTTCAGTTGAAGTTGTATCTGATGATGGAGGTACTTTTAGAGCAAGGTGATGATTGGTACAGCTTCCTTGATGTCCAGGGATGCTATTCCAAGTTTTACTTTGCTTTGAAACTAGCTGAATCGAGTTGTAGCACTCCACCTGCAAAACAAGAAAATGAAAATGGCCAAACTGATTAGAGGAGTTACAGTCCACTTCTAATGCTTTGGATATTTTGGATTGATGGTAGGGAAGGTGTTTGAACTGGTTTGGGCAAGAATGCACGATGGAAATGAGTTGTGGGATTCAAACTGCAGCAGGTGCTCTGTTTGGAAAGTTTGAGAGTGATTTTGTGAATGGGAGGGCAATGGAGGTGGATAGCTCATGTTTTAGCTTGTGTTTGATGTTTGGAAAATGTTTGACAAGTTTGCTTAAGCTTGGTTTACAGGAAATGAGAGTTGTCCTCAGTTATGCCACATTTCTTCACACTTAAGCAAGAGATGGCCACTTGAGTTTCTAGGCTGATAGAGGCCCCCAATCTATGCTGCATACATTAGTCTTGGTCAGTGTGTTATGATCCTTGACTTGTGCTTCAGAGATATGCTTTGGTACTTCTTGGATTTGCTTTTGACATAAAGCCATACCTTTTCAAAAATGGATAATTTGCTTTTTCTATTTTAAGACTAAACCTTCATGTAATGCTTAAACACATAATGTAAGGCTTGAACACAAAGGGTTTGCATTTAATTATTGAGTGCAAATGGGATATAGGACCTGTAATCAAGTTGTGCAAGCTGATTTGAAAAGTTGCACAAGTTATGAACATGTACATGGCCATGAATCAAAGTGACTTTTTCCTAACTTGCCAAATTCGATTCTCCCTAACCATGAGGTTGTTTGATGAGTTCTTGGACATTTTGGAAAGCTTGGAATGTGTACTATAATCCATATTTGAATTGCAAATTGAAATGCCAAGTGGAAGTATATGAAAAATGGTCTTGAAGTTAGGTAAAAACCTTACCTAAAATAGGTCAAATTTTCTCTAAGTTAAGAATGGTTTGGTACCCTTGTTCCAAAAATTGTAACTTGAGATACAAGCTTCTTTTGGGAAAACTTTGTGAATCAAAGTTGTAGATTATGCAATAGGCTACAACTTTCATGTTTTGACTTTTGCTTGAATCCAAATGAATCTTGGTGAGAAAGTGGGGAAAAGTTAGGAAAAAATTAGGGTTTTTTATAACTTAGAAAAATTCTAAGTTATGAAAAATCTTCATTTCAAACCCTAATTTGCATTTCTTGATTTCTTGATGAACAAGTTTCATGATTTGGCATGTTTTGATGAAAAATTAATCTTGACTCTTGATTTTGACCAAAAGTCAAAGTTTGACTTTTCAGTATACAGTCAAAATTGATCAATTGACTGGGAAATTCAACTGTCAATCTTGTGCATTTGGGATCTTTTGAACTTGTTGAGCATGTCAAGACAATTCCATGGGGTCCTTGAGTCCATATATGAGCTTGGTTTTCCATTGGCTAGGTCAAACAGTCAAAAATTGCCTTTGTGCAGTCAAAACCCTAAAAATGACCATTTTGCCCTTTTGATGATCTGATCAAATTTCTTGTGGAATTGTGATCCAAACTTGATCAAATGGTCCATGTGAGTTTATAATGTTGATGTGGGTCAATTTTCATGAGATTTGACTGTCAATTGGCCACAGTTGACTTTTTCCCCAATACAGCTGATTTTTAGGTCAATTGTCCAATTGACTGGGAAAAATTTGGAATCAAGACTTGAAACTTGGTATGGATAAACTTGGGAGTCCAGTATGAAGCATGAAAGTCATCTTAGGCATTTTAGGTCAAAACATCTTTGTGCAAACACAGACCCTAATTTGAGTCAACAGTGCAAGGAGGAATCTTGAGCAGATGAAACCCTAACTGGATCTTGAGCTTCAAGGGCTTTGTGATGAGAAATCATATGAGAAAAAGGGAGGGCAAATTTTGGGGTACAACAGTTGCCCCTGTTCAATCTTCTTGAATCCGAAGAGTTAGATTGGCAAGTTTGCCTTTCGTGACTCCAGGGTAAAAGGAGATTGGACACTAGAGTGCCCGGAAATTTGCACTCGTCAAAGCAATGGATGTGGGAATGGGCTTAGAGATGCCATTTGGAGATGGGCTTAAGGATGCCATCTGGAAGAGTGACGGAAACTTGTCGGGGATGGGCTTAAAGATGCCATCTGGAATGAGTATCAGAAAGGTGTCCATGTTTAGGAACATCTTTGAACTGGGGTCTGAATAAGCAATAGATTGACATCCGTATCGGGAAGCATCCGTGAACTGTTTTCAGAGGTTTGAGAAGAGTCTGAACAAGCGATAGATTAACATCCGTTGTTGGGAAGAATCCATAAGCTGTTTTCAGAAGTCTTGAAGTTGAATAAGCAATAGAGCAGCATCTGTAGTTGGGAAGCGTCCGTAAACTGTTTTCAAAAGTTGAGAAGAGTCTGAACAAGCGATAGATTAACATCTGTTGTTGGGAAGAATCCGTGAGCTGTTTTCAGAAGTCTTGAGAAGAATCTGAACAAGTGATAGGTCAACATCCGTTACTTGGAGAACCCGTGAACTGTTTTCAGAAATCTTGGAGTTTGAATAAGCAATAGAGCAGCATCCGTTGTTGGGAAGCGTCCGTAAACTGTTTTCAAAAGTTGCATATGAACAAGTTGATAGATTAACATTCGTTGTTGGGAAGAATCCATAAGCTGTTTTCAGAAGTCTTGAGAAGAAACTGAACAAGTGCTAGGTCAACATTCGTTACTTGGAGAACCCGTAAACTGTTTTCAGAAGTCTTGAAGTTGAATAAGCAATAGAGCAGCATTCGTTGTTGGGAAGCGTCCGTAAACTGTTTTCAAAAGTTGCATCTGAACAAGTTGATAGATTAACATCCGTTGTTGGGAAGAATCCATAAACTGTTTTCAGAAGTCTTGAGAAGAATCTGAACAAGCGATAGGTCAACATCCGTTACTTGGAGAACCCGTGAACTATTTTCAGAAATCTTGAAGTTTGAGGAGGAACCGGGGTAGGGTTTCCTGATGATGAGCTCGTGTAAAACTGCATCTGGATGAATCTGGAATAAGCATCAGAATATTGCCATGTCTGGGTCACATCTAAACTATTCCTGGAAAGAATCTCGGAAGATAACGATTTTTATCTGTCGACTGATCTTACCTGCAAAGGCAAAGAGTTTAGTTATATGCAATGTCATGATGCATGATACAATGTATGTTATATGATATGAATGTAAATGGATGCACATGTAAGCTGGAGAGCTGTCTTGCAAAGGATAGATGAATCCGAGATGGCTGAAGATAAAAGCATCTTGACTGCTGCCGGGAAGAATAATTCCTGGTGATTGCTGGAGAATAAGGAGCTTGGGTTGTATACCAATCTTCTGGGGAATCCTTGTCTTAAGGAGATATTCATTGGAGAATCTTGAATGTACAATGAGGAATTGAGAACTGAGAGTCTTCAGATTTGCTTGGGGAATACCAGACCTTCAATCGTCGAGGGGCCTTAGAACCACTTGCGGGGACTTGGAATTTCCTTGGTGACTTGCAGGGTAAGAGAATTTCTGATGATGTCTACTGAGGATTTTAGAACCTGGTAGACTTAAGCTGGGGAGATAAGACTGAGGATCTTCAGTTTAGTGAGAAGCATTTCTGTGGGGAAAAGGTTCACTAGTCTGGCTCCGCTGGGGATTGATAGTTTGAGGTTTCAGCTCTGTTGGGGATACTGAAACTTAAACTCTGAGGGGAATTGAGTACTGGAGGATGCTCTGGCTGGGGATAACAAAGATAGACTCTTCTGGGGATTGTATTGATAAGTTATGCTGGGGAACTTTGATGAACTCCGCTGGGGATAGGAAGAAATTTTTCCGAGTGCGATCTTCCGTGGCAATAAGCTAAGGATAACCCAGTTATAAGCCCTTGTGAGGAATAACTTTGAATAAAGCTCGGGAGAGACGTCCGTACTCTGCAGGGGATAAGCTTCCAGAATCTACTGGGGATAAGCTTCAAGACTTGCTGGAGATATGGATTCCAAATATCCTGGGGGTTTCCTTTGAAAGGGTATCAAGATATCCAACTGTACCTTCAACCTATCAGTAATCCTCTTTCTTGATTTATAAGGAAATGATTATGTTCAAATGCATATGCCTATTTAACAAAACATTGGATGTTTCTCAAAATAAAACAATTAGTGCAAGAGAAAAAGAAAAAGGAAATGACACAAATTTCTGGGAAGAGTATTTGTATTAACTTTCTCTGAGTATATTTGTACAAAGGAGACCATCATCCTAGTAAGAGGATTTTGTCGTAAATATTGAAAGATTTATACAAAATAAAGATGGCTATGTAAAATAATTCCATGGGATTCCATTCCGCTATAGCCTTCACAACTCTGAATATCTGTCCATTCAATGCTTCGTTTGCCGATGACTGGATTGATCAGAAGCCTGGAACTGGTTGATGAAGAGATTGTCTTTGAAGTGATCCGACGAGACATAGTCATACGCTTTAATTCCCTAACTTTTGCCTGAATCGCCCTTTTGGGTTTTCGATCCACCGGGAAACCCCTTTTTGCCCAAGCCGCCCTTTCGAGTTTTCAACTTGCCGGGTGTACAGATTTTTTTTGTTTTTATCCCTAATTTTTGCCTGAACCGCCCTTTCGGGTTTTCGGTTCACCGGGATGCCCATTTTTGCCCAAGCCGCCCTTTCGGGTTTTCGACTTGTCGGGTTATTTTATGCGTAGTATCTTTTGACTATGTCTGCGTTCGCAGGGTGCGGCAAATCGTCGCCGTCCATGGTGGTCAGAATCATTGCACCACCAGAAAATATGCTCTTGATCACAAATGGTCCTTCATATGTAGGAGTCCATTTGCCCCTGGGATCACTTTGCGGCAAGATAATCCGCTTGATTACGAGATCTCCGACTTGATACATTTGACGCCTGACTTTCTTATTGAAGGCCTTGATCATCCGTTTTTGATACGTCTGACCATGGCATATAGCAGCGAGTCGCTTCTCGTCGATCAGATTGAGTTGATCAAGTCGGGTCTGCATCCAATCATCTTCATTCAAACCTGCGTCCTTCATAATCCTTAGAGAAGGAATCTGAACCTCCATAGGCAGGACAGCTTCCATGCCATATACCAACGAAAATGGGGTTGCCCTGGTTGAAGTACGTGCCGTCGTACGGTATCCATGTAGAGCAAACGGTAACATCTCATGCCAGACTGTCATTTTCTGAATGATCTTCTTAATGATTTTGTTTGCAGCTTCAACAGCACCGTTCATCTTCGGCCGATAGGGAGATGAATTATGATGATAAATCTTGAACTGTTCGCACAAAGCGGTGATCATTGTGTTATTCAGATTTGTACCGTTGTCTGTGATGATCCTGTCTGGAACACCATACCGACATATGAGATTTTGCTTGATGAAGCGGGCAACCATATTTTTAGTGACAGAGGCGAAGGAAGCTGCTTCGACCCATTTGGTGAAATAGTCAATGGCAACTAGGATGAAGCGATGTCCGTTGGAAGCCGTGGGCTTGATCTCTCCAATCATGTCAATGCCCCACATTGCAAATGGCCAAGGAGCAGTCAGAACGTTGAGAGGAACCGGAGGGATATGAACTTTGTCAGCGTAGACTTGACATTTGTGGCAAGTACGGGAATGTTGATGGCAGTCAGCTTCCATGGTAGACCAGTAATAGCCTGCCCTTAGGATCTTCTTAGCCATTGTATGCCCGCTCAAGTGAGTGCCAAATGTGCCGCTGTGTATCTCGGTCATGATCAACTCTGCTTCAGCTTTGTCTACGCATCGGAGTAATACACAATCATGGCTTCGTTTGTAAAGGATGTCGTTGCTCAGGAAGAAATTGGCAGCAAATTTCCTTAAGAACTTCTTGTCATTTACGGAAGCTCCTTCGAGATAATTTCTAGTCTCGAGATACCTTTTAATTTCATGGAACCAAGGTTGTTCCACTACTTCTTCGGTATTAATCTCGTGACAATGCGCAGGTCCATCCATTCGCTCGATGGTGATTTGGGGAGCCTCGTTATCCCAGTTGAGTTTAAACATGGAGGACATTGTGGCTAGAGCATCTGCTAGCTGATTCTCTTCTCGCGGGAAATGCTCGAAGGTAATTTGCTTGAAATGAGGCAACAATGTCAGGACATGTTCTTTGTATGGGATAAGATTAGGATGCTTGGTATCCCACTCTCCTTTGATTTGACTGATAACCAAAGCCGAGTCCCCAAATACGATCAAAGATTTGATCCCCAAGTCTATAGCAGCCTTGAGACCAAAGATGCAAGCTTCGTACTCAGCCATGTTGTTTATGCAGCAGAAGCAAAGTCGGGCCGTGAAAGGTGTGTGACAGCCTTCCGGAGAAATGAGTACCGCGCCGATACCGTTTCCAAGTGCATTTGAAGCACCATCAAAGTACAGGGTCCATCGGGATCCCTTTTCGGGTCCGTCATACGGTCCGTTATCTTCAATGTTGTCCAAATTCATGATGTCCTCGTCTGGGAAGTCAAATCTCATGGGTTGATAATCTTCGATAGCTTGATGAGCCAGATGGTCAGCTAGTACACTCCCTTTTATAGCTTTTTGGGAGGTGTAATGGATGTCATACTCAGTTAGGATCATCTGCCATCTGGCTATTCTTCCAGATAAAGCGGGCTTTTCGAAGATATATTTGATAGGATCCATTTTGGAAATCAACAAGGTAGTATGAGTCAACATATACTGTCTTAGTCGGCGAGCAGCCCATACCAAAGCGCAGCAAGTTTTCTCGAGCAGTGAGTAGCGAGTCTCACAGTCGGTAAACTTTTTGCTAATGTAATAAATAGCATGCTCTTTTCGACCAGACTCGTCATGCTGGCCCAAAACACACCCCATTGAGTTATCCAAGACGGTCAGATACATGATCAATGGTCTTCCTTCGACGGGTGGCATCAGAATAGGAGGTTCTAGCAAATACTCCTTGATTTTATCAAAAGCAGCTTGGCAATCGTCGTTCCATTCGACTACCTGATCTTTCTTCAAGAGTTTGAAAATTGGCTCACAGGTAGAAGTCAGATGAGAGATGAATCTGGAAATATAGTTCAAGCGCCCCAAGAACCCTCTAACCTCCTTTTCAGTACGGGGAGCAGGCATCTCTTGTATTGCTTTCACTTTTGTTGGATCGACTTCAATGCCTTTGTTGCTCACAATGAATCCTAGAAGTTTACCAGACCTAACTCCAAAAGTGCACTTACTTGGATTCAGCCTGAGTTTGTATTCTTTCAACCTGGCAAACAGCTTTTCTAGATGTTCAAGGTGCTCCTCCTCTGTTTGTGACCGAGCTATCATATTGTCTATGTAAACTTCAATCTCATGATGTATCATATCATGAAACAAAGCTACCATGGCGCGTTGATAAGTTGCCCCTGCGTTCTTCAGCCCGAACGGCATCACCTTGTAACAGAAAGTGCCCCATTGCGTGACAAAAGTTGTTTTCTCCATATCCTCGGGGGCCATTTTGATTTGATTGTAGCCCGAGAATCCATCCATGAAGGAAAACACTTTGTGCTGAGCTGTGTTATCGATCAAAATGTCAATATGAGGTAGTGGAAAATCATCTTTGGGGCTGGCCCTGTTCAAATCCCGGTAGTCCACACACATCCTGAATTTGCCATCCTTCTTAGGTACTGGCACGATGTTAGCGACCCATTGAGGATAGGACGTAATAACCAAAAAGCCAACGTCGAATTGCTTCATCACTTCTGCTTTGATCTTTTCAGACATGTCAGGCCTCATTCGGCGGACTTTTTGCTTGATCGGTGGACAATCCTCTCTTGTGGGGAGACGGTGAACCACGATGTCTGTGTCTAAACCCGGCATGTCTTCATAAGACCAAGCGAATATTTCAACATACTCATTCAACAACTGTATCAGGCGTTCCTTGACACTCGGTTCCATATTGGCACCCACTTGCACCTCCTTCCGGTCTTCCTCGGTCCCTAAGTTGACAGTTTCCAATGACTCTTCGTGTAGTAAGATGGCCCTTTCCTCTTGCTGTAGAAATCTGGCTAGTTCCCCTGGTACTTCACAACCTTCGTCATCTTCATACTCGGCTTGATTGACCAGATCTTTAGAGTTATTGAAGGATATAGCATAATCGTCACCCATGGAATCCGGAGTGGATGGGTACCTGCATTTGTGAGTGTGGGTGTGTGTGAGGGATAGCCATCCTTAAACAAAAAATGCAACAGGAAAGAAAATGAACACAAGCAGTTTATCAAATGAAAAACGTCCAATGAATCATTAAACATGGCATATGGATATGAAAAATAATCAAAACCCTTACAAATGGACCTACATGCCCCGAGCAAGGCATGAGGTGAAAAAGATAGTGTACGGATTGTTTGAAAATAAATATTACAGACCAAATAGAAAATGTTTGACAGATAAATTACTGATGAATAAAAGTGATGGGGACAAAGTCTTTTGCCTCCCAGTTGAACAATCCTCCTTTGACAGTTGGGTAAATCCACTCTTCGATGTTGCTCTCTTTGTCTTCATCCTCCAAAGCGTTGATTCCGTAGGGAGAAATTTTGACTGGCGCTCTTTCAATCTTCGAACGGCGCATAGCTTTCTGGCCCGCGGTAGTGAACCCTAATCCAAATTTGTCTGTTTTATGTGGAATATCAGGCAACTGCCCCCATGCTGAATTCTTCCCCTCCTTTATTGCGGCCCTTGCGTCCTCCAGAGATGCCATCCTGGCCATCTGCCTCGGTGCTTCAGCTGCCAACTTTGCTACTGTTATTTCAGGAAGGACTTCTTCGAAATGCTGGAAAGGCGTCTCAATGAACTCCCCCTCTACCTCCACATACCGGAAGGAATTCAAGTGGTTGATCATGTACTTCTCTTCGCCATGGACGGTTATAATCTTTCCCTTGACAGGATACTTCAACATCTGATGTAAGGAGGAGGTGACTGCCCCAGCATGGTGTATCCAAGGCCTACCCAACAAGCAAGAGTATGACGGACGGATGTCCATCACATAGAAAGTAGATTTAAACACCTCAGTGCCTATCTTGATGGGAATATCAACCTCCCCATGGACCATTCTCTTCGAACCATCGAAAGCTCTGACAACAATATCACTCGGCTTCAACTCCAACCCTTCACAATCTAGTCGGTCCAAGGCCTTCTTAGGCAGTACATTCAGCGACGATCCAGTGTCGACCAAGACATGTGCGAGAGTAGTTCCTCGGCACTCGACTGAAATGTGCAACGCATCATTTTAGTTTCTACCTTTAGGAGTTAGGTCGGCATCAGAGAAACCTAATCCATTGTCCGCAGTAAGGCTAGCCACGCAATTTTGAAATTGATCTGCAGAAGTTTCCTGGGGCACATGGGCTGCCTTCAGGAATTTTATCAGAGCTTTAGCGTGCGCTTCCGAGCAAAGTAGTTGTGCCAGCATGGAGATCTTTGAAGGGGTTTGCCCCAGTTGTTCTACCACATCGTAATCACTCCTTTTGATTATCTTCAAGATCTCATCCATTTCCTTCTTGGAGGTTTCCGGGATGACCAAGGGTTGAGCCCTCGTCCTGACGAGCTCATCTTGGATTCCCTTACCTTTTTCAGCAGCGGTAGGAGGGACAGTACTAGGAACAACAACATCTTCAATCAATGGGGTTCTAGCAGAGAGTTTCATTGGTGCAGGGATGACCTTGTCAGCAGATGAGGGTCCAAAGATTGCTCTTGGAGAGGCAATCTCTGGAGAAAATATTCTCCCACTCCGGGTGATTTTACTCGTGCCTGTAATGTTTCCAATGATGGCTTCTTCATCATCCGAACTTTCTTCAGTTATTTCGATTTGTTTAATACCGTGGTAGTAGATGTCACCGCCGTAGTTCCATGGTATTGACTTCTCATAAACATAGGGGACAGGCCCTGGCATTGTTATCTTCAAAGGAACATATTTCGTAGTTGGTGTAATCTTAACAGGCTTTCTGACGGCCTTGGAAAGATTGGCGTGAATGGTTATGATTGAGACATCTTCAGTATGGGTTGGAATAGCAGAAACTTTTTCAAACAAAATTTTTCGACTGTCCATTAGGCCTTGGACGCCTTTCTTCAGTAACGGACAATCAAACGGCAAAGAGTAACAACAATAACAATCTTCTTTACATCCCGGGAAGATCCCGGCCCTTAACAGATTCAACTTGATGGTTAACAATGGAGTTATCAGATCATTGACATCAGCAACATACAAATCTTCTTCAATGGCATTGACATTTCGGCCGTGCTTCGGCATGGGAGCAAATATCACATTAGGCTTCTCCGGAGCGTCGAACTCCACCTCCTTCACCTCTATCAGGTCTTGGATTTTATGCTTGAGGGCCCAACAATCATTGGTGTCGTGCCCGACACTGTCAGAATGGTAGGCGCATTTAGCATTAGGATGATAATGCGGAGAGGACGTATTCACATTTTTTGGTGCCTCTTTGATAGTGGCGAGATTCAACTTCAACAGATGGGGAAGCACTTGCGCTGGAGTCATATTAATATGGGTGAACTGCCGTTGTGGTCGTTCCACTCGTTGTTGATTTGGTCTGGACTGGTTATAGCGAGGCTGCTCACTTGACGGATTTTAAATCATTACGGCCCCCACAGTTGGCCGGCGTTCAGTCTTCCCTGCTCTTCTCTGGGAGTATACCACAGCCGTTTCCTTCTTAAAAGGCTTCTTCTCAACACTTGCAGCGACACCCTTCTGAATCTTCCCTGACTTGATGCCAGCTTCTATTCTTTCGCCTGTTAAGATCAAATCGGTAAACCCCGCGGAAGAGTTACCAATCAGATGATTAGAAAATGGCCCAGATAGGGTCCCTAGAAACATATCAACGAGCTCACGGTCGGTTAAAGGAGGTTGCACCCTGCCAGCCAAATCCCTCCATTTTTGTGCATACTCTTTGAATCCTTCGCCTGTTCCTAGTGACATACCCTGAAGTTGGGTACGAGTAGGAGCAAGGTCAGAATTGTACTGATATTGTTTGTAAAAGGCGGTGGCCAAGTCTTCCCAGTTTCGGACGCTGGTTCCCTCTAGCTGATAAAACCACTCCAATTGAGCCCCAGAAAGGTTGTCTTGAAAGAAATGGATCCAAAGGTTTTTATCTGCCGTATAGGGTTGGATCTTTCTTACGTAGGACCTGAGATGCATTTTTGGACAGGACAGCCCATCATACCTCACAAAAACTGGCATTTTGAATTTTGGGGGAATCACAATCCCGGCAACTAAACCCAAGTCTTCAAAATCCAAACCCGGTACTCTCTGTAGCTCCATGGCGGCCAACCTGTCTTCTAAACCCTTGTATTTATCATCAGCTGGAGGGTATTGTTGATCAGAGTAGTCTTCATCCTCTTCAACCTCCTCTTCTTCCACATCGGACTCGGAAGGTACCGCAGCCCCACCTCCTTCACTGGTTCCTTCATCAGAAGTAGGAGGGAATTCAAGCACTCTCCTGGCCTCTCCGTCAAATCTTCTCCCTAAAGTAGCCACCCCGAGTCTCTTTTTCTTCTTTTTCACTGGGTCTTTATTCCCCAGCAAGGTCTTGAGATCCTCCTGACCCTTAGCCAAGGTCGTCAGGAGTTGCTGGAACTGTTCATTTTGAGTTTGCAGGTCTTTGACTGTTTGCTCGAGATCCATCCTACTGAAATAAACAGCAGACAGATAAGGAAACCTGGAGTGAGACCTGCTTATGCACATGATGAATGATATGCTTATGTATGCAATGCATTCAAGGATTTGGAACATTCAAAATTGTTGTAGACAAAAAAGAACGCACGTCATATTAATAAGAAGAAATTTGTTAGTACATAGATGCTCCATGGGCCAAATATTACAAAAACAACTTCTCAAGGTAAAAAGACATTGCGCATCCTCTTTGGTGCGATGTAGGTGTTGAGGGCCTCTTGCTCATGGAGTCGGCGGGTAAGCTCTAGAACCTTCTTCTCACTGGCGTAGAAGCTAGCTTCAAAAGTGTTCCGTTCCTCCTTGAGCTGAATCCAACTTTTCTGCATTTCCTCCCACGATGTAGGCATGTCAGGATGTAGGATGGTGTAGGGAACCTCTCCTTCCTTGACGGGCTCTTTAATCACAGGGAGTACATGAGGATAAGGCATCATTAGACTTTGGGCTCGGGCTCGTACCCACTTGAGATAAGGCTCAAGAGGGATGGAGTTCTTATGTCCCAGAGTCTTGCTATCAACCTTGTTGGGCCTCCCCCAAGCTCTGATGAATCTTTGGCGAAGTCCTTGCGCATCGTTGTCGAAGTCAAAAACTAGGTCAGGAATCAACATGTCATAAGGGCCATCCCTCCGTGCATATCCAAATTTCCTCAAAGCTAGGCAAGGGTTGTAGGTGATACCTCCTCTGATTCCAAGTAAAGGAACATTAGGAAACTCTCCGCAATGATCGACGATGATGACATTTTCTCTGGACCGAGAACACCAATGTACATCAGAGTGAGTAAGAGTCATCAACCGTTGGGACCACCTTGAGCCTTGGTCATTCTTCAAGACAGATTGTGGAAGGTGAGAAATAAACCACCTTGCAAGGAGAGGAGTACAACACATGAGAACACCCCTCTGTCTCATTGTTCGTGTGTAAAATGAGTGAAGGATGTCCCCAAGCAATATTGGTATTGGATTTCTGGACAAGAAGATTTTGACGGCGTTGACATCTATCAATTGGTCAGAATTTGGGAACAAGACCAACCCATAGATAAGGAGTGCCACAATTTCTTCAAAGGCTTGAAGGTCCAATGAATTCCAACATTCTTGTGCTTTCTCAAACAAGAATTTTGCTAAGAATCCTTTGACGCCGCTTCTGGTTTCCCAATGCCCCTTGATGTCGGATGGTTGTAGATGTAATGCTCGAGCAACATCTTCCGGCTTTGGTTCCTTTTCCGTACAGTTGAAGGGTAGTTGATTAATGATAGGGATTCTTAGGAGTTGAGAAAACTCCTCCAAAGTGGGCACCAACTGGTAATCGGGGAAAGTGAAACAGTGGTGAAGAGGGTCAAAGAACTGGAATAGCACTTTCATCATGTCTTCTTCAATGTTGGTGTTGACTAAGCTGAGCAGTCTACCATGTCTTTCACTGAAGGACGAGCTTTCCGGAATTCTTGAGGTGAGCTCCTTGAGTTGAGGAGAGATTCTCACAAGGTTGACTTGGATGGTTTTTCTGCGAGGAATTTCCATGACCTACAAAACAAGAACAAAGATGAAGATCTAAACCCTTGAAATGGTTAGTGAATGCATATGATGCTTTATGATGTTTATGATGTATGCACAAAACATATGTACAAGCAATTCACACCAAACCCTAGCTTCAGGCTTACATGGGGTTTCATAGGTAAGCACCCTCTTGAGTGTAGTTGGCTTAAAAACCTGTCCTATAAATAGTAATCGGGTTCTAAGGAGCTCAATATCACTGGATTGTTTTCATTGTTCATTGTTTCGGTTTAGCCACTTAACTAGCGACCAAAATATTCCAAGAAAACAACCCTCAATGAGTGTAGTATCGAGTATCTACCAACTTCGGACTGCACCAAAGCCGGTCATCTCACTACCCCTAATGAAAGGCCAAGATGGTCAATTAAGGTTCTAGGTCATTAGTGCTTAGTGACATCACTCAGCGGCCCCGTACTCTCCTTGATTGAACTCAAGGGTTACCGGTACTCACAAATATGTCGCACTAATATAGCTATTGCTTCGACCGTGTCGGTATACCCCGCACAGTTTCCACAATGTATTGCTATTTATGAATGTTTCCCAAAATCCGGGTGTAGGATTGCAAACCCAAACAAGAGAGCCAAGATATAAAGCAATCAATTCAAACAATTAGTCATGCAAGAAGGTGATCTAGGCCCTAAGGTTACTCCACTTTTAAAATTATCCCCAGCAGAGTCGCCAGTTCTGTGATACGGTGGGAGAACTGACTGTGGTTTTGCGTTTGTTTTCGCAAATGTTTCGGTTGAGCAAGATTCGCCACCGACTTTTTATTTTATCCTAAGGAAAGGTTTAAAAAGCACAGCAAAAACCTTTGAGATATTTTCTTGGGTTCGGGGAGTAGATTATAGAAAGGGAAGGTATTAGCACCCTTTCTATCCATGGTTATCCATGGGCTCTTAGGTACTTGCTTAGATCAACTTGCCTTGGTTTTCAATTGTTTGAAATGGTGCTTTGTGTGTGGTTTTGAAGATGTTTTGAAAAAGATGCCTTGTCTAGGCTACCCTTGTAACAATTCTTTACTCGAATGTTTTACAAAAGGTGTTTGTCTTTTTAAAAAGATGTTTCAAGGTTTTTGAAAGTTTGTTTTGAAAGTGTGGTTTGAAAAATAGGCAAGTGTTTTTGTTTTGCAAGTTGACAAGTACTTAAGAGCTATCTACCCTAAAGTTCTCAAAGATTTTTGTTATGTTTCAACCCTTTTAACAATTTTGTTCCACCATTGCATTTGGTGGACAATCTTGTGTTAGGATGTGAAAGGGACGGGCGCGGGTCATCGTTTAGATCATAATTGCAATGGTGCCAAGTATCTTTGGGCAATTTTTCTTTAAGGGACTTGATCATTTTTAGGCAACTTTTCGAAAGCGTCATCGAGGGACTATGATCATTTGAATTGTTTGTTTTGTTTTTGCCCAAAGAGACCTAACATGCAATATGGCCCAATTATTGAAGGCAACAAGTGGAATACCCTAGGGGTGCAAGTGTGATATGTGTTGTCCATTTTCATGCTTGATTATCTTGAAATTAGGTCAAACTATTTTTGTTCTTTTTATTTGCATACAAACCCTAATTCTAACATGGTATATTTAGAAAGCAATAAAGTGCGAAAATAAAAGTTCCTACGCTATTACAACACAATATGGGAAGGGGGGTATAAATGTTCAAATGGGGGGGTATTTAGACAAGGAATTTAAACCTAGACTATTACATCAATTTGGAATTATTTACAAGATATTTAATTGCACAAATTAAATAGAAAATAAAATAAATATGCAAGATGCAAAAAAAGTTTTTTATGTGTATGGAAAAGAGTATTTTTATATGTTAAGTAAACAAAATAAGAAGTATTATTTTTTTGGAGCTTTTTGTGTTTTAAGGGGAAAACCCTAATTTCTTAAATAAAAGGTATTATTTATTTAATATGTACAATAATTAATAATTATATACAAAAATAAAATAAAGATGAAATATATTTATAAAAAAAAAGTATTTTTGAGGTCAAATATTAATAAAAGAAAAAATGTATGTATTTTTGTATTTTAACCTAAATATTCTAATAAATATATATATATATTTATATTATTTTCTAAATATGTATTATATATATAAAATAATAATACTTAATATTTATTAAAAAAAAGTATATTTTATATAAAATATTTTCAGAGGATAAAAGAAAATAAAAAATGAAAATGAAATGTGTTTACATTATTTTTCTAATGATTCTAAATAACAATATTTATATATTATTTATGTACAAATATCAATATAAACAAACAATTGCCTAAAAAATATAAAAATGGTGTAAAAAAGATTTTTTATGTTTTTAATATTTTTAGCAAAAATAAATAAGTCAGAATAAAAAAAGAAAAGTCAAAAAATCATACAAATAAGCAAAATGGGCCACAGAGGTGTAAAAGCAAAAATGGGATGTGAAAAGAAATAGCAAAACAGGCCCAGCCCACCAAGTCTTTCTTCAACCTCCAGCCAGAAATTGTTCAAAAAACGCGCGCCTGTACACTGATTCAAACATCTGGATTTCTTGACTTTTTGCACAAACTTACAACACCAAAAATGTTAAGCATTGAATCACGATTCTGAATATGTAAAGAACTCATCCTAACTCTCAGAAACGAGAGAGAATTTCATCATTCCCAAATCCTAACCTAACTTTTTATCAATATTCAGACCTTAAATTCTCATAGCACAGGCAAAATAAATGGAAAGTAAAGGTATGTACAGTTTCAGGGGCATGAGTAGAACACTTCTTATTCACAAACTTAGAGCTAATGATGCCTACATTGGGAGATAGAAGTTCAAGAATATACCTGTTCAGTTGAAGTTGTATCTGATGATGGAGGTACTTTCAGAGCAAGGTGATGATTGGTACAACTTCCTTGATATCCAGGGATGCTATTCCAAGTTTTACTTTGCTTTGAAACTAGCTGAATCGAGTTGTAGCACTCCACCTGCAAAACAAGAAAATGAAAATGGCCAAACTGATTAGAGGAGTTACAGTCCACTTCTAATGCTTTGGATAGTTTGGATGGTAGGGAAGGTGTTTGAACTGGTTTGGGCAAGAATGCACGTTGGAAATGAGTTGTGGGATTCAAACTGCAGCAGGTGCTCTGTTTGGAAAGTTTGAGAGTGATTTTGTGAATGGGAGGGCAATGGAGGTGGATAGCTCGTGTTTTAGATTGTGTTTGATGTTTGGAAAATGTTTGACAAGTTTGCTTAAGCTTGGTTTACAGGAAATGAGAGTTGTCCTCAGTTATGCCATATTTCTTCACACTTAAGCAAGAGATAGCCACTTGAGTTTCTAGGCTGATAGAGGCCCCCAATCTATGTTGCATACATTAGTCTTGGTCAGTGTGTTATGCTCCTTGACTTGTGCTTCAGAGATATGCTTTGGTACTTCTTGGATTTGCTTTTGACATAAAGCCATACCTTTTCAAAAATGGATAATTTGCTTTTTCTATTTTAAGACTAAACCTTTATGTAATGCTTAAACACATAATGCAAGGCTTGAACACAAAGGGTTTGCATTTAATTATTGAGTGCAAATGGGATATAGGACCTGTAATCAAGTTGTGCAAGCTGATTTGAAAAGTTGCACAAGTTATGAACATGTACATGGCCATGAATCAAAGTGACTTTTTCCTAACTTGCCAAATTCGATCCTCCCTAACCATGAGGTTGTTTCATGAGTTCTTGGACATTTTGGAAAGCTTGGAATGTGTACTAAAATCCATTTTGAAGTGCAAATTGAAATTCCAAGTGGAAGTATATGAAAAATGGTCTTGAAGTTAGGTAAAAACCTTGCCTAAAATAGGTCAAATTTTCTCTAAGTTAAGAATGGTTTGGTACCCTTGTTCCAAAAATTTTAACTTGAGATACAAGCTTCTTTTGGGAAAACTTTGTGAATCAAAGTTGTAGATTATGCAATAGGCTACAACTTTCATGTTTTGACTTTTGCTTGAATCCAAATGAATCTTGGTGAGAAAGTGGGGCAAAGTTAGGAAAAAATTAGGGTTTTTTATAACTTCGAAAAATTCTAAGTTATGAAAAATCTTCATTTCAAACCCTAATTTGCATTTCTTGATTTCTTGATGAACAAGTTTCATTATTTGTCATGTTTTGATGAAAAATGAATCTTGACTCTTGATTTTGACCAAAAGTCAAAGTTTGACTTTTTAGTATACAGTCAAAATTGATCAATTGACTGGGAAATTCAACTGTCAATCTTGTGCATTTGGGATCTTTTGAACTTGTTGAGCATGTAAAGACAATTCCATGGGGTCCTTGAGTCCATATGTGAGCTTGGTTTGCCATTGGCTAGGTCAAACAGTC
Organism: Vicia faba; assembly: GCA_948472305.1. Taxonomy (NCBI): domain Eukaryota; kingdom Viridiplantae; phylum Streptophyta; class Magnoliopsida; order Fabales; family Fabaceae; genus Vicia; species Vicia faba. The sequence goes on from OX451735.1 coordinate 945,465,812, forward strand.
AAAAATTGCCTTTGTGCAGTCAAAACCCTAAAAATGACCATTTTGCCCTTTTGATGATCTGATCAAATTTCTTGTGGAATTGTGATCCAAACTTGATCAAATGGTCAATGTGAGTTTATAATGTTGATGTGGGTCAATTTTCATGAGATTTGACTGTCAATTGGCCACAGTTGACTTTTTCCCCAATACAGCTGATTTCTAGGTCAACTGTCCAATTGACTGGGCAAAATTTGGAATCAAGACTTGAAACTTGGTATGGATAAACTTGGGAGTCCAATATGAAGCATGAAAGTCATCTTAAGCATTTTAGGTCAAAACATCTTTGTGCAAACACAGACCCTAATTTGAGTCAACAGTGCAAGGAGGAGTCTTGAGCAGATGAAACCCTAACTGGATCTTGAGCTTCAAGGGCTTTGTGATGAGAAATCATATGAGAAAAAGGGAGGGCAAATTTTGGGGTACAACAATTATAAATCTTGGTTTGTTTAAGTCTTTTTGGAAATGGGATTGGAGGTTTGTATGGGGGTGGCGGTGTATAAGTTGTATCTTTAGTTTGCATTCCTGGGTCTTTTTGCTTTTCAGGTTCCTTTGGTTCCTCTACTTGGTCTGAAGGCACTACACTTTCCTTAGGTTGTTCGAGCATGCTTAATGTTGGGTTTTCTGGTCCATCATAAGCAATCCCACTTCGTAAGGTAATGGCATTAGCTCGCCCCTTGGGATTTGGTTGAGTTTGTCCAAGGAATTGTCTTACACGTGTAATTTGAGAAGCTTGTATCTGGGCTACCTGAGAGATATGGGTTTCAAGCATCTTGTTATGAGTAACTATCTGGTCGACCTTAGTCCAGGCATCTTGTGATTAGTTCATTTATATGAATGTTCTGATTCAGGAACTCTTTATTTTGCTGAGTCTGGGCCGAAATGAAATTGTCCATGATTTTCTCAAGGTTTGGTTTTGGTGGTACAGCTTGCATATGTTGATTTGGTCTTTGGGCTTGGAAACCTTGGTGTCTCGGAAGTATAGAATTCTGAATCGGGTTATTATTCTTATAGGAAAATTTTGGGTGATTCCTCCATTCGGAATTGTAAGTGTTTGAGAATAGGTTCCCTTGGGTATAGTTGACTTGGTCTGTGCTAGATCCATTTAACATGTTACAGTATGAATTTTGATGTCCTTGGGTCCCACAGAGTTCACATTTCGAGTGTACTGTAGCTACAATATTCGGGCTCTGAGACATGTTTTCAACTTTTAAGGCAAGAGCGTCCATTTTGGCTTGCACCATGTCCAGGAAACTTATCTCATGTACTCCTCCTTGGGCCTCCTTTTTCTCTACTGTTGCTCGTTCTGCTCCTCATTGGTAATGTTTTGGGCCATATCTTCTATGAGAGCACAAGCATCAGGGTAAGGTTTGTTCATTAGTGTGCCACCAACGGCAGCGTTGATAGACATCTTCGTGTTATAATGGAGTCCATTATAGAAGGTATGGATAATTAACCATTGCTCCAGTCCATGACGTGGACAGGATCTTAACAGGTCTTTATATCTCTCCCATGCTTCAAAAAGTGATTCTCCTTGGTTTTGAGTAAATCTAGTGATCAGGTTTCTAAGGACTGCAGTTTTTCTTGGCGGGAAATATCTAGCAAGAAACACTCTCCTAAGGTCTTCCCAGGTCGTTATTAAATTGGATGGAAGGGAATCTAACCAATCACGTACTTTATCTCTGAGGGAGAAATGGAATAGTCTTAGACGAATCGCCTCAAGTGAAGCACCATTGGTCTTTAGAGTGTCCGCTAATTGGATAAAAACTTTTAAGTGGTGATTCGGGTTCTCTGAGGCGAGACCAGCGAATTGATTTTGTTGCACTAATTTTAATAATGAGGGATTTAGTTTTAAATTATTGGTGGTGATGGAAGGGTTTACTATACTTGAACTAGGCTCCTCATCTAATGGTTGGTAAAATTCCTTAAGGGGTCTTCGGTTACAATCTTCGGCCATAATTCTCTTTATCCTACGGAGAAAAAGACGTGTGTGATACGGTGGGAGAACTGACTTGATTGTTTTGCGTTTGTGATAGAAAATATTGCGGTTAGCAAGAGTCGCCACTGAATTTTCTTTTATCCAATAAGGAAAGGTGAAAAAGCACAGGAAAGACCTTTGAGATTGTTTTCTTGAGTTCGGGGGGTATATTATGAAAATGGAAGGTATTAGCACCCTTTTCATCCATGGTTTTCCATGGGCTCTTAGTTACTTGCTAGATCAACTTGCTTTTGTTTGAATGTGTGCTTGTGATGTGGGTTTTGAAAGTATTTTGAAAATTTTACTTTGTAATGATTCTTGTCTCTATAAGAATGCGTACAAAGTGTTGTTTTGAAAATAGTTCAAAGAGGTATTTGTGAAATGTGTTTTGAAAGTGATTTTGAAAAGGGTTTCCTTTGTAATGATTCTCGTCTCTATAAGAACGCATACAAAGTGTTGTCTTTTGAAAATGTTTTCAATGTTTGTAAGATGTTTGAAAATGTGTATTTGTTTTGAAAATAACAAGGATATTTGTTTTGAAATGGAGCAAGTAACTAGGAGTAATCTACCTACTCAAATGTCTTTCTTGTTCATTTTCTTTTCCTTTGACATTGTTGTCTTACCATTGATTTGGTAAGCAACCCTATCTTTGGAGGTAAACGGGACGGGACGGGTCATCGTATAGCCATGATTAGCAATGTTGCAAAGTATCTTAGCATTTTTGAGGGACTAAGATCATTTTTGTAAGGCAACTTTGAATAGCGTCATCGAGGGTCCATGATCTTGTATTTGTTTGTTTTTGCTAAGATACTTTAGAAGCGTAATATGGCCATTTTGTATAAGGCAACCAAGTGGGATAACCCTAAGGGTGTCTTCTGTACAAGTGTGTCATTTTCATGCTTGATTTTGTCTTGGATTAGGGTTTCCTATTTGATTGATTATATCTTGCCATACAAACCCTAATTACTAACATGTTATGTAAAGCGATAAATTGTGAAATTTAAAGATTACTATGCTATTACAACATTTTGTGGGAGGGGGTATACAATTGATGAATGGGGATTGCAATAATATAAACCTAATTAATTTATTACAACCAAATTGAATTTATACAAGTATTGGAATAAATAATGTACAAGATAATTTAAATATGCAAAGATATGTAAACGCAAAAGAAGATTTTGTTTTGTTCTTTTTATGTAAAAAAGTTTTAACCTAAGCCTAATAAACAAATCAAGATTAAACTTAAATTAATTAAGGAAGGAGATTATTATTTTTTTAGAAAATATTTTGATTAAACCCTAATTCTAATTTATTAAAAGGAAATAAATTTCTGTAAGTATTTTTGTATTTTTGTATTGAAAATAATATATGGTATTTATGAAGTATTTTGATCTTTTTATATGTTAAAATAAATATTTAATAGGTGTGAAGAAAAATAAGTATTTAACCTAATTTTAATTTAATTTACAAATTTATTTAACAAAAATAGATAATATATAACTAAATAAAAATATTTTTTGTGAGAAAAAATAAAATAAAATAAAACAAAATATAATATTTATCATTTTTATATTTTTTATAATTTTTTATTATTAAGAAAATATATTTAATAAAATAGAAATGAAAATAAAATGAATAATAAAAACATATGGGCCAGGGGTGCCATGAGTAAACTGGAGGCAGGAAGTTAGCAAAAATATAGGGCCCAATGTCCAGAAGCCCATGCTGCAAACAAACAAAAAAGGTGGAAAAAGTATGAAAAATTGCAAAAGGCAGCGCCAAGGCTCGAACCCGTGACCTAGGGCATTTTTGCACGCTGCCTTACCACTGGGGTGGCTGTACATCTGTTAGTCTAAATGAAAACAAAAATACATAACATGAAACGTTTCCTTGACCTGTACTTCATCTTCAACCTTTGGCCAGTCAGACCTCCTGTAACTTTTTCATTTCTCAATAAAAATGGAAAGTGATAACATGAACATTATAGCATTTTACCTCACGATTCTAACCATGTACATGACTAAAACTATAAGTCCAAGATCATAGAGAATTTTATTGGCCCTAATTCTTAACCTAATTTTTTTAGAAACTTCAAACTTAAAATTCTCTAAACTCAAACCAAATAAATGTAAACTATGGATATGTACAGCTTCGTAATAATGATGTGTACATTCTATATTCACAAATGGAGAGCTAACTATGCCTGTATTAAGAGTTAGAAAAACAGAAAACTCACCTTGAAAATGGAAATCGTGTTTTGAAAATGAGCTTGCTTTAAGATGTTGTGATGATCAGGTTAGCTTCCTTGAACCTCTAGGAAGCTAATACAATGCTTAGCTTGTCTTGAGGGTGGCTGGAATGGTCTGGAGAAGTCCACCTATTTTACTCTATTTTTGAACTTCAACAATGGGGAAGATGGAGTTACAGTGATGTTTCAGGGTGTGGGATGGTTTACTTGTAAGGTAAGGAAGCTTGGGAAAGAAAAAGGCCTGAAAACGCACGAGTGAAATGGAAGATTCAGTTCACAAGTCATAAATGGCAAGTTTGGAGGCTTGGTATGCAACTTCTGGTTCTAGGGTGTTTCAAGGCTTGGGCATGCGTGGTTTTAGTTGCAAAATGATGGTTTTATATAGAGCAAAAGGTTGGAAGACTTGTGCTTGCTCAGAAGTACAAGATCACATGTCTTGCTACATTTCTTGTTTTTGAAGCAAGTGTGAGAAGTGACTTCTTAAGGAACCAATCTGATCTTATAGGATGGCTTGAAGCTTTAAACATGTTTTGTTCAGGTTTAGAGACTTGGTTTGTGCAGAAAGAACAAGTCCAAGGCTCAAGAAATGGAAAAATGTAAAAAGCATGCTTTTTCAAAATGGCAATGTTGCCTTTCTTCCAAAAATGGTTATTTCCTTGTACAATGCATTGAATGCTTATCTTTAGGGCATGAAACCTTGTGCAATTCATTAATGGTGGAGTGACTAATGAGTTTGAGGCCTGAAAAGTGAAGATTGTACAGCCAATTTGCAAATTTGAAAACTTGTTCTTCATGAAAATGACTTATAATCAAAGTGATAAAACCCTAAATTCATCTCTTCGATTCTCCCTATTCAAGAATGATCTCAAGAAGTTCTTGGAAATTTTGGAAAGCTTGTAATATGCTCTACAAACCATATTTAAATTCTTTTGAATATTCATCTTGGAACTAGGTGAAAAGTTGTCATGAAGTTAGGTCAAAAACTTGCCTAACTAGGGCAAAATTTGACTAAGTTATTTTAGTTCATGAGCATGTATTTACTAAATTATATCTTGAAATAAAAGCATCTTTAGGAGAAATTGTGTGAGACAAAGTTGTAGATTTCATGGAGATCTACAACTTTCATGTTGGGAACTTCCTTTGAATCATATTGTATCATGGTGAAAATTTGGCCTAAAGTTAAGAAAAAATAAGAAATTTTCTATACTTAGAAAAATTTCTAAGTTAAGAAATTTCAAATTTCAAAACAAGATCTTAAATCCTTGATTTCTTAATGAAAAAGTTTCAAATTTTGGCATGTTTTGATGAATTGTGATCCTTGGCACTTGAATTTGACTAAAAAGTCAAAGTTTGACTTTTCAGTGCACAGTTGACTTTTGATCAGTTGATTGGAAAATTTATCTGTCAATCCAATGGATTTGAAATGTTTTGAACCATGTAATTAGGTCAAGATGATGCAATTTAACTCTTTAAATCATGTTTCAAACCAATTGATCATTTGCTAGGTCAAAAATCAGAAATAGCACTTTCTCAGTCAAAACCCTAATTTTGACCATTTTGCCCTTTTGATGATTTGATCAAATTTCTTGGGGAATTATGGTCCAAACTTGATAAAATGTTACATATGAGTCTAAGATGTTGATGTGGATCAAAAATTATGAATTTTTACTGAAAATTGGCCATGGTTGACTTTTTCCCCAATACAACTGATTTTTAGGTAACCTGTCCAATTGACTGATCAAAAATGTGATTCAAGGATTGAAACTTGGCATGAGTAATATTGGGGGTAACTAATGATCCTTGAAAGTCAAATGAAGCATTGATAGTCCAAAAATCCTTGTGCAAACTCAAACTCTAATTTTGGTCATCAGTGCATGAGGAGGTGTCTTGAGCTGGTCAAACCCTAATGCAGTCTTGAGTCAAAGAGATCTTGTGAGAAAATTCTTGATAAGTGAGAGGGCAAATTTTTGGGTACAACAGCTTCCCCTGTTCAATCTTCTTAAACCTGAAGAGTTAGACTGACGAGTTTTCGTTCGTGACTCGAAGGTGGAAGATGATTGGACACTTGAGTGCCCATAAATTTGCACTCGATGATGTAATGATAGAAGGAAAGGGCTTACAAATGCCATTTGGGGAGGTGACAGAAAGTTGTAGAAGATGGGCTTAAAGATTCCATCAAAAGTGATTGTTGAATTGTAATTTGTAAGCTGGAAGAATGAGTATCAGAATGGCATCCGTGTCTGGATCGTATCTGTATTGTATCTGAAAGTCGAATCTGAATGAATATCAGAATGGAATCCGTGTTTGGAGCATATTTGTATTGTATCTAAGAGTTGAATCTGAATGAGTATTAGAATGACATTCGTATCTGGAGCGTATCTGAACTGTATTAAGAGATTGAATCTGAATGAGTATCAGGATGGCATCCATGTCTAGAGCGTATCTGAACTGTATCAAGAGGTTGAATATGAATGAGTATCGGGATGGCATCCATGTATGGAGCGTATCTGAACTGTATCAAGAGGTTGAATCTGAATGAGTATCAGGATGGCATCCATGTCTAGAGCGTATCTGAACTGTATCAAGAGGTCGAATATTGTTAATGGTAGCTGTTAATATTATCCTGAAAAGGGTAAAATGTTAGCTAAAATACAAAGTCATGTTGCATGAAATGTATGATGTAATGTATTTGCTTTATCAATGTTAATGATATGTGGATGCAATGTATGCGTATGTGAGCTAATTTGATGTATTGCTGTTAGATAAATCCCTGACTGTTACTGAGGATATGTAAGTCTTCATGTCTTGAAGTCGAACTGTTGATGAATTTAGCTTAGAGAAATAAACTCTTGTTATAAGGAAAATGCCGTGTACTACTTGTAGAATCCTGTTGGGGAATCTTGAGAAATTTGACGACTTCTACTGGGGATCAATAATTTTAAATTTTGTTCTGCTGGGGATTTAAACGACATACTGCAGGAGGTTATTTATGGAATAGCCTAGAGACATTTCTCTATCCTTTCAACCTATCAGTAATTGTCTTTCCTATTTTGTTTTATTTGTAAATAGTAATTGTCATTGGACATTTTTGTAAATAAAACACAAGTGTAAAGAAAAGATAAATAGTTTTTTGCACTTTTAACGAAATATTTGTATTGACTTTGAGTAAGAATTTTTTTGTACAAGGAGACAAACATTCTAGTAAGAGAATGTTGTCGTAAAAAATGAAAATTTTGATACAAAGAAAAGATAGCTATGTGTACAAAAAATCCCGTGGGGTTTCCATTCTGCTATAGCCTCCGTATCTATGAGTGTCTTGTCTATTTGTTGCCTTGTCCAAAGATGAGTGAATTGATCAGAACCTCTGAGTTTGTCAGTGGAAGCCAAATGTTGTCAGTAAAGGGATCCAACGGGTCATAGTCATACGTTTTAATTCCCTAACTTTTGCCTGGACCGCCCTTTCGGGTTTTCAGTCCACTAGGAAACCCCTTTTTGCTCAAGTCTCCCTTTCGGGTTTTCAACTTGCCGGGTATACAGATTTTTTTTGTTTTATCCCTAATTTTTGCCCGAACCTTTTTGGTTCGTCGGGATGCCTTTGTTTTGACTAGGTATGTCAACCTATCGGGTCTCTTATGCATAGTATCTTTTGACTATGTTTGCGTTCACAGGGTGTGGCAGGTCGTCGCCATCCATGGTGGTCAAGATCATTGCCCCACCGGAGAATATTTTTTTGATTACAAATGTTCCTTCATAGGTAGGAGTTCATTTTCCCCTGGGATCACCTTGTGGCAAGATGATGCATTTGATCGCTAGATCCCCAACTTGATACACTTGGCGTTTGACTTTCTTGTTGAAAGCCTTGATCATCCATTTTTGACACATTTGACCATGGTAAACAGCAGTAAGTCTCTTCTCATCAATCAAGTTCAGTTGATCAAGTCGATTTTGGATCCAATCGTCTTCATTTAGCCCGGCGTCCTTCATAATCCTCAAAGAGGGGATCTGGACCTCGATAGGCAAGACAACTTCCATGCCGTAAACCAGAGAATAGGGTGTTTCCCCGGTTGATATGAGAGTCGTGGTACGATATCCGTGGAGAGAAAATGGTAACATCTCATGCCAGTCTTTGTACGTGATTGTCATTTTATGTATGATCTTTTTAATGTTCTTATTCGCAGCTTCGACAGCATCATTCATCTTTGGCCGATAGGGAGAAGAATTGTGATGCTGAATCTTAAATTGCTCGCACAAGGAGGTGATCATAGTGTTGTTGAGATTTGTACCATTGTCAGTGATGATCCTTTCGGGGATACCGTATCGGCAAATGAGATTTTGCTTGATGAAGCGGGCAACGACGTTCTTGGTGACGGAAGCGAAGGAAGCTGCCTCTACCCACTTTGTAAAATAATCAATGGCCACTAGGATGAATCGGTGTCCATTGGAGGTTGTCGGCTTGATTTACCCAATCATATAAATTCCCCACATAGCAAAGGGCCAGGGATCCGTCAAGACATTCAGAGAATCCAGAGGTATGTGCACCTTGTCAGCATAAATTTGGCACTTATGGTAGGTTCGGGAGTGTTGATAGAAATCTGCTTCCATGGTAGACCAATAATAGTCTTCCCGTAGGATTTTCTTTGCCATCGTATGCCCACTAGAATGGGTGCCAAAAGTTCCTTCATGTAATTCGGCCATGATCCATTCAGCTTCAACCTTATCTATGCACTGAAGTAACACAGATTCATGATTATGTTTATACAGGATGCCATTACAAAGGAAGAATTTAGCAAAGAATCACCTTAAGAACTTCTTATCATTGATTGAAGCTCCTTCTGGATATTCTTGAGCCTCGAGATACCTCTTGACTTCATGAAACCAAGGTTGGTCCACTACTTCTTCGGTATTAATCTCGTGACAGTGTGTTGGTTCATCCATTCGTTCGATGGTGATCTGGGGAGCCTCATTATCCCAATTAAGTTTAAACATAGATGACATTGTGGCTAGAGCGTCTGCTAGCTGATTTTCTTCTCGCGGGAAGTGCTCGAATGTAATCTCCTCAAAATGTGGTAGCAATGTCAAAACATGTTCTTGATGACCAAGGCTGAATCTCCGAACAAATCTGTGATCGGTGGGAATGAGAATTGACTGTTTTGGAATGCTGGTTCGCGTTTGTGTTTGTTTTCGCAAAATGTCGCGGTAAGCAAGAGTCGCCACCGTCTTTTATTTCATCCAACAAGGAAAGGACAAAAGCACAGAAAAAATCCTTTTTGAGATATTTCTCGGGTTTGGGAGGTAGATTATAGAAAGGGAAGGTGTTAGCACCCTTTCTATCTGTGGTTATCCACGGGCTCTTAGGTACTTGCTCATTATGTTTTCAAAAGTTTGCTTTTCTTTGTGTTTGTTGGTTTGAAAAGAGTTTTTTTGTTTGAAAGGGGTGTAAGTGCGAAAAGTTTTGTTTTTGTTTTCAAAAGAGCAAGTACTTAAGAACATCTACCTACTCAAAAAGGAATTAAACTGTACAAGTGTCCTTTATACAATGTTATCCCACTATTGAGGAGTAGGTAGCATCGTCGTTGGAGTTTTTGGGTCAATTCGATTAAGGGACGTGTAGTCACTAAAGCAACGTTAGGACGCCTTAGCGGTAACCCTAATGTCTTAGATCATTTTTATCTGAGGCAACCGTTTCGAGGCAACTTATGATCTTTGGACGAGAGAGCGACCTCTAAAACTTCCTATACTTAATGACCACGTTTGAGGCAACCAAGTGAGGTGTACCCTAAGAGTGGCATGTGCGAGTGTATTGTTTTTTCAGTTATTTATCTTTGTACATGTTAATGGTGAGCTACTGTTGATTTTAAATTAAAAAATTGATCTTGTCATGCATAGCCTATTTATCAAACAACTAACAGTTCATGGTTGCGGAAATTAAATTGCGGAAAATAAATCTAAGCTATTACAAGGCGTCGGGTATTTACATCGCCAAAGACAAACCCTTAAAAATTAAATTGCGAAAAGTAAATGAAAGCGGTAAATAAATAAATAAAGTCCTAAATTTAAAACTATTACATCCTCGAAGCAGTTACAATAATGAAATATGGATCAAAAATTATTCGCGCGCGAGAAAAATAAATCGAAGTGTTTTTAGGGTTTTGGCCCTTTTTATTAAATAAAGCATATTTTTGTTGTTTTTTAAATTAAAAATTAGTCTAAATTAATAATTAAATTAACTAATGAAAAAGAAAATATTTTTGGGTTATTATTTATTTAAAGAAATAAAATAAGAATGGTTAAAAGATATTAAAAACCTAATTCTAAATTAATTTTAATTTAATGCAAAAGATATTAAAATTGTACCTAATTAAACTAAATAAATTAATTAATGTTTATTTACAAAAATAATAAAATAGTGAAATTAATAAAAATATTTTTTTTTGTTTTCTGATTTTATGAAAAAAGGTTAGTTGGTTAATTAATTAATTAAGATAATAATAATAATATAGAAAAAATAATGAAAAGAAAAAATAAAATGAAGAAACAAACTCATGGGGGGGTACTGGGCTTAATCTGGGTGTGAATCAGCAAATTTGAGGCCCATCAACGTTTCATCCTTGTTGGACTTTTCAGATTGTCCATATGTTCATTGACTTGAGACCATGGTAGTCTCCCATTCTAGGCCATTGGATCTGCTTGGTAGCCACCTGGCGTTTGAGATCTTGGCAGAACATGATGGTCTATACCTTAGGCGTTGCACCTAATTTCCTGAAAACAAAATTGAATAAAGTTTTGGGGGACCTGGGATTCGAACCCAGATCCCAAGGGGTCTTGCACTAACACGCTCACCAATCCAACCAGCTTGCACATTCATTAGTGGAATAGGAAACAAACATTATATACAAAATAGTTAATTATGCCTGGCCAAAAAATAAAAATGCGCAATTGATTCAAATGAACCAACCATGCCCAGCTACGTCTTCGTCTTCTTCAAACACCCTGGTTCATTTACCTTCGGATTTTGTTCCGCAGGAAGATTCGTAGCATCTCTCAAAAATCCTTCCTAGGCCATGTAAATGCAAGCTAAGAGTGCCAATGCACTCGTCTCTCTCCTCTGAACTCATCCATGGCCATTATTGGTCTTAATTATGCCTGTATCAGGAATGCCCAAAAAACAAGAATACGAACCCTAGCTTTGAATCCAGGGCTATAAGTCACGAAAACAAAATTAAATAATACAGAATCATTGGAAATTGAATGGCAAGTATGAATGTACAAGAAAATTAGCAAAAAGATGCAAGAATGATGAGTTATGTTTTCATGTTCAGAGCCATTTTCAAGAACACTTACAGCGAGTTTTAGATGGTCTCAAGGTCCGGTTTTGATTGCTATAGCTTCACAGGATATCAGGCAAGGGAATAGTGTTGTGCTTTTGCTTTGAAAATGCCTCCAAGCAAGAATTCGATCTCCCACTTTTCAAGCTTTTTTCTCAAGTTCTTCTGGCCGTTTCTGCAGAGTTTTGTGCGTGTTCTAGGTCTGGCTTGCTTGTGTGCCTATAATAGAATGAATTTAGGTCAAAATATGGGCCATAATCCTTATGCATTGAAGATGGAAGATTGGATTTTGATTACCATTAACAAGTTCCAAATATAGGCCAAATCTGATTTTTTGTGCATAAAAAGCCATGATACGAGTTTGATTTGATTCATGATGGTAATTGAAAGTTGTACCAATCACAAAGATATGATTTCATCAATTTTTAGATTTTATTTGATTTAATATTGATTAAAAATGTATTAAATCAATAAAAATTAAATAAAATAGAAAAATAAATGAATGGCCATGAAATCGAGTATGGGACACGTGTGTGGCATGACAAGACTATATCAAGTGGAAAAAAGTGGGGCCTTTTGTCAAAAATTGGAGTTTTGAGGATAGTTGACTTTTAGCAATTTTGGAAAAATGCCCAACTTCAACAATGCATAACTTCTTCAATTTTGACCTTTTGGAGGTGTTCTAGGACTTTTTAGAAACCTTGATATGTCCTCTAATCAACCATTTTGGTCTCATCTAATTTTGATGTTCCATGCTCAAGTTATAAGCTTTGGCAAAAAAGGTGTTTTTGTTGACTTTCAAAAATGACCTATAATGTCCAAATTTGCAACTTTTTGTGAGAGAATTTCTTGATCTTGTGGTGTGAATATGATTGTAGGTAATTTCATCCTATTCAAAATGAGCTTTGGATGGGTCATTTCTCATAAAGTATGAGAAAGTTATGCTTGGTCAAAGTTGAGTTGATTTTTCCTACAAAACCCTAATTTAGCAACTTTTGAATCTTGATGAATCTTGAGCAATCCTTGATGAATCATGATAAACCATTGATCAAATGATGAATTATCCTTCAAAATGAGAATGTTGACAAAAAATCTTGAGGTTTGACTGTCTGTGGGACACAGTTGACTTTTGCCCTAGCATAGTCGATTTTTGGGTCTCTTGAGCAATTGACTGACCAAACTTCCTCTGAAAGGCTTGAAATTTGACAAGGATGAACTTAAGAACATATTAGGACATTGGAGATCACTTGAGGTCATTTGGATGTAAGGACCTTGATATAACACAAAACCCTAATTTTGACTTGACTGCCTTAGAAGGTGATTTGACTGTCCAAACCTTGAGCCAACTTGAGCAACTTGAAGATCATTCTTGACAAATCTTGAGGAATATGGGAGGGAAAATTTTGGGGTACAACAGTTTCCCCTGTTCAATTTTCTTAAACCTGAGGATATAGATTGGCTTTTGAGCCTTTCGTGATCCGAAGGTGGAAGATAATTGAACACTAGAGTGCCCAAAAATTTGCACTCGCATGGTGTAGTATCAGCATTGTGATGTCGGGAATGGGCTTACAGATGCCATTTGGAGATTGTTGGCAGGAGGATGGGCTTACAGATGCCATCTGCAAGAATGTCGATCGCATAAGAGATTCCTTAGCGAGAACTTGCATACCTGTGGTTGTAAAAGATTCCACTGGGGAAGTCTAACCTTTGTTGAGATTTAGGAATCTGGCCTGTATTTCAACTGAGAGAATGCCTCGGTTGAGTCTTAGGAACCTGTCCATAATCCAATTGGGGGGGAAATATCTTCATCAAGATCTAGGAACTGTCTCGTGCTCAATGGAGTATACTGTTGAGGTTATAGAACTTGTCCACACTATGACGGAGGAAAACATCAAGATCTAGGAACTGACTCGTGCTCAATGGAGTATACTGTTGAGGTTATAGAACTTGTCCACACTATGACGAAGGAAAACATCAAGATCTAGGAACTGACTCGTGCTCAATGGAGTATACCGTTGAGGTTATAGTACTCGTCCACACTATGACATAGGGAAACATCTTCATCAAGATCTAGGAACTGTCTCGTGCTCCACGGAGTATACCGTTGAGGTTATAGAACTTTTCCACACTATGACGGAGGAAAACATCAAGATCTAGGAACTGACTCGTGCTCCACGGAGTATACCGTCGAGGTTATAGTACTCATCCGCACTATGACGAAGGAAAACATCAAGATCTAGGAACTGACTCGTGCTCAATGGAGTATACCGTTGAGGTTATAGTACTCGTCCACACTATGACGTAGGGAAACATCTTCACCAAGATCTAGGAACTGTCTCGTGCTCAATGGAGTATACCGTTGAGGTTATAGAACTTGTCCACACTATGACGGAGGAAAACATCAAGATCTAGGAACTGACACGTGCTCAATAGAGTATACCGTTGAGGTTATAGTACTCGTCCACACTATGACGTAAGGAAACATCTTCATCAAGATCTAGGAACTGTCTCATGCTCAATGGAGTATATCGTTGAGGTTATAGAACCTGTCCACACTATGACGGAGGAAAACATCAAGATCTAGGAACTGACTCGTGCTCCACGGAGTATACTGTCGAGGTTATAGTACTCGTCCACACTATGACATAGAGAAATATCTTCATCAAGATCTAGGAACTGTCTCGTGCTCAATGGAGTATACTGTTGAGGTTATAGAACTTGTCCATACTATGACAGAGGAAACTGCCGAGATTGAGAACCTTATCTAAAATTCAACCGAGGATAATTCAATTGAGATTTAAGAACTGGTCAGGTCTTCGACTAAGCTGAGAACTTTAACTGTATCTTTCCTGAAAGGTAAAGGTCAGTCCTATGCAATGCATGATATGGATCAGGCAATGATGTTCTCAAAATAAAATGAGATTGTATTCATATGATGCGTATATGCATGTATCATGATGTATGGAAGTGTGATGTTTTAGTTGGGGAAAATAAATCCTGGAGCTGCTGGAGAATAGAGTTGAGTTCTTTGTTTCCTGCTGGGGATGATGAACGAAGACAATAAACCTGTAGGAGAGAAAAACTCCGTTGGGGGCATAAACTGATGAAGAGATTATTCCGAGGGGAATTACTCTGTGGGGAATAGATGTTCTGCTGAAGATTTTAACGATAACTCCGCTGGGGATTCTGTTGATAAGCTATGTCGGGGATTTTAATGATGAACTCCACTAGGGATAGAAAGAACTTCGCTGAGGATGATCTTTCAGTTGCAACTTGCTGAGGATAACCCAGTTAGACCTTTGTGAGGATAACCTTCTGAATTTGGCTGGGGAGATTTATTTGTGCTCTGCAGGGGATAAGCTTCCAGAATCTACTGGGTAAGATGATTCAACTCTGGTGGGGAAGCCTTTTTCAGACTACGCTGGGGAAATGGCTCTACTAGGGGTATCTTGTATTCCGCCAGGGAACATTCTTATATTCTATTGTGGAATATTAAGACTGCCGAGGACGCTTTTTATACTTGTTGGGGAATATCTTTATACTCCGCTGGGAATATTAAGACCTTCTAGGGATACCCAGCCTTTTTAGGGCTGATGGTAGATTAACTTTTCTTGGGGAGAGCGTTACTGATTTGTACATAGTTGTAAGTCTCAGTGGGGAGAGCTACCATTACTGTTTTACTCTGCAGGGATTGACGGTATCTTAGCCATATCCTTCAGCTGAATATATACCTTTGTACCTGGTGGGTAGAGCAACTATACCGCTTGGACAATTCTTATTGCCCCTGTCTCTGCGGGAGAAGGTGCCTGCGGAGGCCTTGTGGATCGAGTATTATCCCAACCTATGAGGTGCTTGGTATCTTTCGGTCAAAATGACAAGTCTTCTTCTGGTAGGCCAGTGACGAGATGACGAGACATAGTCGTACGCTTTGATCCCTAATTTTTTGCTTGGACCGCCCTTTCGGGTTTTCAGTTCATCGGGATACCCTTTTTTGCCCAAGCTGCCTTTTCAGGTTTTCGACTTGCTGGGTGTACAAATTTTTCATTTTCATCCCTTATTTTTGCCCGAACCCTTTTGGTTCGCCGGGAAGCCCTTATTTTTGCCTAGGCCAGTCAACCTAGCGGGTCTTTGATTATGCGTAGTACTTTTTTGACTATGTCCATGCTCTCAGGATGTAGGGAGGTGTCATTGTTGATAGTGTTGTGTTACCATACTACCAGAAGATCTTCGTTTGATCGTGCAAGATTTGTTGTTGGAATTCACGTCCAATGCCCCAATTGATTCAGATGGAGATTTTCCCCTGGCTATTTGGCATTTTGAGAGATTCCTTGAATCTTGACTTATCTGCCCCAGATGATGGACAATGCTCGTGTCGTGCCCCGGGATTGGAAGTGTTTTTTCCACTTGAGGTGACCCTTTTTTATTGAGAAGATTTTTTGTTCACTAGACATTCGTCACGCGAATTTCTCTGTCGTTTGAACAAATAGTCTTATGCAAACAATGTTATTTCAAGAATGCAAAGCTTATGTCTGTCTTGAAATTTTTTGAAAATGCATTTTTTTTTGTAAAACAGGCAATTTTTGTAAAATGTGATGTCAACTCAGGATTTACAGCAAGCCCTACAGGAGTCAGGATACCTTTATAACAATATGCTTTCGAACTAACCCTTGCTTCAGCTAGGACTTTTAAGGGTTATAACGTAGCCTGGTTCACGGTTTAAGAAACAAAGGATAAAGTCTCAAATTTTATTTGTACCCACCCGTTCTTCGTGATGTTCTTTGCTCTTAAACTCAGCTAATCATGCATTAGATCTTGTTTGAGTCTTTGCTCTGATATACCAGTGATGGTTCGGATACTGACAATTTATTTTGAACAGGCAGTCATTTTGTTGAGAGTCTGTAGGATCTCTTTCTTTTTTATTTTATTATCCCTGTCTTTTGCCTGAACTGTTTCTTTTTGTGATTACAGTCAGCGGGATGTCCCAGTTTTCCTTAAGTCTCCTTCACAGGTTTTGACTTATTGGGCTTTTATTTTGAGAGATAATGACTGCTTGTATTTACGATTATATGGAACCAACACCGTATTTTGTTTCAGAAGGACTTCTTTGATGCCATTCATTATGCACCTGGATCTACTGAGTAAACTACCCTGCCCCAGGTTATAATTAAGGGTTTTAATTTGTGAAAAGAAAAACTCCAACTTCTTTGGCTCAAAGGGGTTGACTAGGGATTATCTTCCTTATAACTCCATTGTTTAGGATTTGAAACAATGCATGTACATCGTCAGCGGGGTCTGTTCAAAAGCATATTGTAAGGGTTTTGATATCATTTTCGTCATCCTCCCTCAAAAGGCTTAGAATTTTTTAATCGAGAGTTGAACATTACAAAAAAATGAAAGCAATTTGAATATAGTGAATACGAATGAATTGATTCAGAATAGACATATGAAATGCATTGATAAAGTAATAAAGTTTGACATGATAATAATTGTTTGAATAAGCAAATAAAGATACAACTTCAGAATTTAAATGAACAAAAGTCTCTTAATTTGAACTAGTCATTTCAGGTGGAGAACCCTCAACGGAAGATTTTCATTTTGCCATCTGGCATGAATTCCAGCACTCTTCCGTTAATCAAGTCTTGGATCTTGTTTTTCAAAGCCCAACAGTCGCCGGTGTCATGTCCAGGACTATAGGAGTGGTATGCACAAACTGCATCGGCATGATAGCTAGGAGTAGAAGTATTGGGATTCAGGGGAGGATCCCTTAAAGGAATCAGATTGACCTCCAACAAGCATTTCAGTATTAGAGATGATGGTATATCAGTCTCAGAGAAATATCTTCCAGACGTATCTTGCTTACGCCGATTACCCCGCTGACGCTGGTGAGGTTGATGCTGGGCTTGTGACCCTGAAGCAGGCTGAGGAGCTTTCCCCTTGTCTTCTTGCCCCAAAGGTGGTTGAATGATGACTTGATCTTCAATCCTAGTTGTTTGCCCCACTTGGTCATTTTGAAGTAGTTTGTTGACGAGGACCCTGAGCTCTTCTTGTCTTTGAGCCAGGTCTTAAATGAGAGCCATCTGGCCCACCAGCTGTCCCATCATCTGGATCTTCATTGTTGCCAACTCAATTTGTAGCCCTTCCAACTGATCATTCCTGACGCCGCCTGGATTCCCTAGGACTAAGCCCCTTATGAGGAGAGCTTTTATTTCTTCCTGCACCTGGGATAGGTTCAGGAACATTTCTTAAAGTTGAGCATTTTGAGCCTGGAGATCTTGGTTGTCTTGTGGGAGAGCCATTGCTGAAATAAACAGCGGGAACATGAGAAACTTGTACTGGATAACCTGTTATGCAATGATATGTATGATATATGTATGCAATGTTTTCAAGGATCTCGCAGGGTAAACAAGAAACTGTTAGAATTTGAATTTGGTAGCTTGATTGAAGGAGCTTCATGTTGCTGAGAGTCCTTCTTCAAGAGTCAAGCTCACCATGTCGAGTGGGTCATAGCCCCTGACTCAAGTTATCGTGCTTGGATTTCTAGACAACCTTGGCTAGAGGAAAAGAAATCCCCTTTGCCCCTTGCTAGCCATTTGATTTACCATAACCTGCATCACAGACCCTTGAGATCCTTGAAATGGTTAAAGAAATGTTAAGGCATGATGTTATGATGTGTATGCTATGCGTTTAAGCAAAAGTGTGAGGTGATGTAAGTAAGCCCTGCAATAAATCCAAATTATTGGATAAGGACTGTAAACAAAACCTACAAGGAACCCATGTTGTCAGATAACAAGAATGTGCAAGTAGTTCAAGTTTGAAGGCACACAAGTTACACATATAGCCTTAAGTTTAGGCTGGCATGGAGCTTAGGTACTACCCTCTTTCAGTTCAGTTGGTTTAACTTGTCCTAAAAATAGTAACCGGGTTCTAGAGGATCTCAATATCACTGACTACCCTCAATCGGTCATAATTCCAGTTTAGCAATCTTTTCTTGCGGTCGGAATCATCGCGAGAGTTTAGTCTCAATGAGTGTAGCATACTACTACTGTTCTATGGCCAAGTTGGTCAATTTAAGGTTCTAAGGTCAGTTGGTGCTTAATGACTCCTTAGAAGACCCATATTCTCCTCGTTCCAACATAAGGGATATCGGTACAGACCAAGGTGCCACACCAACGTAGCTACTGCTTCATCCGTGTCGGTCTACGCCGGACAGATCCCTCACAGTTTATTGCTACTTACCTAAAAGGTATCCCCAGATCCGGGTTAGGATCTATAGAACTCCGATACAAGCCCACAAAATTAAAACATACAAAGCATACAATTGAAAACACAAGTGATCTAATCCTAAGGTACACCTCACTTATTAATTCCCCAGCAGAGTCGCCAGTTCTGTGATCGGTGGGAATGAGAACTGACTATTTTGGAATGCTGGTTTGCGTTTGCGTTTGTTTTCGGAAAATGTCGCGGTAAGCAAGAGTCGCCACCGTCTTTTATTTCATCCAACAAGGAAAGGACAAAAGCATAGAAAAATTCCTTTTTGAGATATTTCTCGGGTTCGGGAGGTAGATTATAGAAAGGGAAGGTGTTAGCACCCTTTCTATCAGTGGTTATCCACAGGCTCTTAGGTACTTGCTCATTATGTTTTCAAAAGTTTGCTTTTCTTTGTGTTTGTGGGTTTGAAAAGAGTTTTTTTGTTTGAAAGGGGTGTAAGTGCGAAAAGTTTTGTTTTTGTTTTCAAAAGAGAAAGTACTTAAGAACATCTACCTACTCAAAAAGGAATTAAACTGTACAAGTGTCCTTTAGACAATGCTATCCCACTATTGAGGAGTAGGTAGCATCGTCGTTGGAGTTTTCGGGTCAATTCGATTAAGGGACGTGTGGTCACTAAAGCAATGTTAGGACGCCTTAGCGGTAACCCTAATGTCTTAGATCATTTTTATCCGAGGCAACTGTTTCGAGGCAACTTATGATCTTTGGACGAGAGGGCAACCTCTAAAACTTCCTATACTTAATGACCACGTTCGAGGCAACCAAGTGAGGTGTACCCTAAGAGTGGCATGTGCGAGTGTATTATTTTTTCAGTTATTTATCTTTGTACATGTTAATGGTGAGCTACTGTTGATTTTAAATTAAAAAATTGATCTTGTCATGCATAGCCTATTTATCAAACAGCTAACAGTTAATGGTTGCGGAAATTAAATTGCGGAAAATAAATCTAAGCTATTACAAGGCGTCGGGTATTTACATCGCCAAAGACAAACCCTTAAAAATTAAATTGCGAAAAGTAAATGAAAGCGGTAAATAAATAAATAAAGTCCTAAATTTAAAACTATTACATCCTCGAAGCAGTTATAATAATGAAATATGGATCAAAAATTATTCGCGCGCGAGAAAATTAAATCGAAGTGTTTTTAGGGTTTTGACCCTTTTTATTAAATAAAGCATATTTTTGTTGTTTTTTGAATTAAAAATTAGTCTAAATTAATAATTAAATTAATTAATGAAAAAGGAAATATTTTTGGGTTATTATTTATTTAAAGAAATAAAATAAGAATGGTTAAAAGATATTAAAAACCTAATTCTTTAATTTTAATTTAATGCAAAAGATATTAAAATTGTACCTAATTAAACTAAACAAATTTATTAATGTTTATTTACAAAAAAAATAAAATAGTGAAATTATTAAAAATATTTTTTTTTTGTTTTCTGATTTTATGAAAAAAGGTTAGTTGGTTAATTAATTAATTAAGATAATAATAATAATAATAATAATATAGAAAAAATAATGAAAAGAAAAAATAAAATGAAGAAATAAACTCAGGGGGGGTACTGGGCTTAATTTGGGTGTGAATCAGCAAATTTGAGGCCCATCAACGTTTCAGCCTTGTTGGACTTTTCAGATTGTCCACATGTCCATTGACTTGAGACCATGGTAGTCTCCCATTCTAGGCCATTGGATCTGCTTGGTAGCCACCTGGCGTTTGAGATCTTGGCAGAACATGATGGTTTGTACCTTGGGTGTTGCACCTAATTGCTTGAAAACAAAATTGAATAAAGTTTTGGGGGACCTGAGATTCGAACCCAGGTCCCAAGGGGTCTTGCACTAACACACTCACCAATCCAACCAGCTTGCACATTCGTTATTGGAATAGGAAACAAATATTATATACAAAATAGTTAATTATGCCTGGCCAAAAAATAAAAACGCACAATTGATTCAAATGAACCAACCATGCCCAGCCACGTCTTCGTCTTCTTCAAACGCCCTGGTTCATTTACCTGCGGATTTTGTTCCGCAGGAAGATTCGTAGCATCTCTCAAAAATCCTTCCTAGGCCATGTAAATGTAAGCTAAGAGTTCCAATGCACTCGTCTCTCTCCCCTGAACTCATCCATGGCCATTATTGGTCCTGATTATGCCTGTATCAAGAATGCCCAAAAAACAAGAATACGAACCCTAGCTTTGAATCCAGGGCTATAAGTCACGAAAACAAAATTAAATAATACAGAACCATTGGAAATTGAATGGCAAGTATGAATGTACAAGAAAATTGGCAAAAAGATGCAAGAATGATGAGTTACGTTTTCATGTTCAGAGCCGTTTTCAAGAACACTTACAGCGAGTTTTAGATGGTCTCAAGGTCCGGTTTTGATTGCTACAGCTTCACAGGATATCAGGCAAGGGAATAGTGTTGTGCTTTTGCTTTGAAAATGCCTCCAAGCAAGAATTTGATCTCCCACTTTTCAAGCTTTTTTCTCAAGTTATTCTGGCCGTTTCTGCAGAGTTTTGTGCGTGTTCTAGGTCTGGCTTGCTTGTGTGCCTATAATAGAATGAATTTAGGTCAAAATATGGGCCATAATCCTTATGCATTGAAGATGGAAGATTGGATTTTGATCACCATTAACAAGTTTCCAAATATAGGCCAAATCTGATTTTTTGTGCATAAAAAGCCATGATACGAGTTTGATTTGATTCATGATGGTAATTGAAAGTTGTACCAATCACAAAGATATGATTTCATCAATTTTTAGATTTTATTTGATTTAATATTGATTAAAAATGAATTAAATCAATAAAAATTAAATAAAATAGAAAAATAAATGAATGGCCATGAAATCAAGTATGGGACACGTGTGTGGCATTACAAGACTATATCAAGTGGGAAAAAGTGGGCCCTTTTGTCAAAAATTGGAGTTTTAAGGATAGTTGACTTTTAGCAATTTTGGAAAAATGCCCAACTTCAACAGTGCATAACTTCTTCAATTTTGAACTTTTGGAGGTGTTCTAGGACTTTTTAGAAACCTTGAGATGTCCTCTAATCAACCCTTTTGGTATCATCTCATTTTGATGTTCCATGATCAAGTTACAAGCTTTGGAAAAAAAAGGTGTTTTTGTTGACTTTCAAAAATGACCTATAATGTCCAAATTTGTAACTTTTTGTGAGAGCATTTCTTGATCTTTGGGTGTGAAGATGGATTGTAGGTAATTGCATCCTATTAAAAATGAGCTTTGGATGGGTCATTTCTCATAAAGTATGAGAAAGTTATGCTTGGTCAAAGTTGAGTTGACTTTTCCTATAAAACCCTAATTTAGCAACTTTTGAATCTTGATGAATCTTGAGCAATCCTTGATGAATCATGATCAACCCTTGATAAAATTATGAATTATCCTTCAAAATGAGAATGTTGACAAAAATCTTGAGGTTTGACTGTCTGTGGGACACAGTTGACTTTTGCCCTAGCACAGTCGATTTTTGGGTCTCTTGAGCAATTGACTGACCAAACTTCCTCTGCAAGGCTTGAAATTTGACATGGATTAACTTAAGAACATATTAGGACATTGGGGAGAACTTGAGGTCATTTGGATGTAAGGACCTTGATACAACACAAAACCCTAATTTTGACTTGACTGCCTTAGGAGGTGATTTGACTGTCCAAACCTTGAGCCAACTTGAGCAACTTGAAGATCATTCTTGACAAATCTTGAGGAATATGGGAGGGAAAATTTTGGGGTACAACAACATCCAATGATTTGATCCCCAAGTCTATGGCAACTCTGAGACCAAAGATGCACGCTTCGTATTCCGCCATGTTGTTTGTACAATTGAAGCAAAGTCTGGCAGTAAAGGGAGTATGACACCCTTCGGGAGATATGAGTACAGAACCGATACCATTTCTAAGTGCATTGGATGCCCCATAAAATAACAGGGTCCATCGGGATCCTTGTTCAGGTCCGTTATATGGCCTGAATTCTTTGCAGTTGTCTAATGTCATGATGTCTTCATCCGGAAAATCGAACTTCATGGATTGATAGTCTTCCACAGCTTGGTGAGCAAGGTGATCGGCTAGTATACTGCCCTTTATAGCTTTCTGGGTAGTATATTGTATGTCATATTCTGTCAGGATCATCTGCCATCTCGTTATTCTCCCATAAAGAGCAGGCTTCTCGAAGATGTACTTTATTGGATCCATCTTAGATATCAACAAGGAAGTAGAGTCAACATATATTGTCTTAGCCGGTGAGCAGCCCATGCCAGAGCGCAGAAAGTTTTCTTGAGCAGTGAATATCTGGTTTCACAGTCGGTAAACTTTTTGCTCAGGTAGTAAATAGCGTGCTCTTTTCGGCCAGACTCGTCATGCTGCCCCAATACACACCCCCATTGAATTTTCTTAAACAGTCAGATACATAATCAACGGTCTTCCCTCGACTGGTGGAATCAACACAGGAGGCTCTTGTAAGTACTCTTTGATTTTATCAAAAGCAACTTGGCATTTATCATTCCATTTGACTACTTGATCTTTTTTCAATAGTTTGAAGATTGGCTCACAAGTAGCTGTCAGGTGAGAAATGAATCTGGCGATATAATTCAAATGTCCCAAGAATCCTCTGACTTCCTTCTCAGTACGAGGAGCAGGCATCTCTTGTATTGCTTTAACTTTGGAAGAATCGACCTCAATACATTTGTTGCTGACAATAAAACCTAGGAGCTTACCAGACTGTACCCCGAATGTGCACTTGTTTGGATTCAACCTTAGCTTGTACTTCTTCAGTCTCTCAAACAGTTTTTGTAAGTGATCAAGGGGCTCTTCTTCTATTTGCAATCTGGCTATCATATCGTCCATGTAGACTTCTATTTCATGATGTATCATGTCATGAAATAAAGCTACCATGGCGCGCCGGTATGTTGCCCCAACATTCTTCAGTCCGAATGGCATCACCTTGTAACAGAATATGCCCCACTGCGTGACAAAGGTTGTTTTCTCCATGTCCCCAGGCGCCATTTTGATTTGGTTGTAACCCGAGAATCCTTCCATGAAGGAAAACACTTTGTGTTGTGTCGTATTGTCAACTAGGATATCAACGTGGGGGAGTGGAAAATCATCTTTAGGGCTTGCCCTATTCAAATCTCGGTAGTCCACACACATTCGTACCTTGCCGTCTTTTTTAGGTACGGGAACAACATTGGAAACCCATTGGGGGTAAGAGGTGACAGCCAAGAATCCAGCGTTAAATTGTTTATGACCCCTGCTTAAATCTTTTCTGACATATCAGGCCTTATTCGACGTACCTTTTGCTTTACTGGCGGACAATCTTCTCTTGTAGGCAGACGATGTACCACAAGATCTTCATCAAGTCCTAGCATGTCTTCATATGACCATTCAAAGACTTCGACATAATTTTGCAACAACTGAATCAGACGCTTCTTCATATTGGGTTCCAGATTGGCACCCACTTTGACCTCTTTTTTATCTTCTTCACTACCTAGGTTAATCGTATCCACGGGTTCCTCGTGAGGCTGAATGGTTCTTTCTTCTTGTTGTAGCAGTCTGGCCAGTTCCCCTGGTACTTCACAATCTTCCTTACCTTCGTCTTCGGCTTGGTAGATCAGATTCTCATAGTCACAAAGGGCCATAATAGTATCGTTACCCATGGGATCCAGAATGGATGTATGCCTGCATTGTGAGTGTGGGTGTGTGTAAGGGTATAGCTATCTTTGAAAGAAAGTAAAATGTAAAAGAAAAAAAAAATGAGCACAAAAGTTTGAATGCGAAAACGTCCATGATTCATTGATGTCATATGAAGATGAAATAATAACCCTTACAAATGGACCATTGTGCCTCGGGTAAGACACAAGGTTTTTAAGAGTGTGAATTATTTTGAATATTACAGATCCAATAAAATGTAAAGATAAATTACTGAGGGATGAAAGTGATTGGGATGAAATCTATGGCCTCCCAATTGCTGAGCCCTCCATTGACGGTCGGAAAGATCCATTCCTCCAAGTTGCAGCCATCTTTACCATCCTCTATTGCGTTGACCTCACGGTTGCTGATCTTTAAGGGTGGCCCTCCAGCACGGGCACGTCGTACAGCCTTTTGAGTAGAAGTGAAACCTAGGCCAAACTTGTCAGACTTATACGGGATATCCGGAAGTTACCCCCAGATGGTGCATCCACCTTCCTCTACCACTGCTTTGGTGTCCTTTAGTGATGACATCTGGAGTAGAGGTCTTGTAATCTTGGGAATCTGGGACACAATCTTGGTCACTGCCACCTCTTGGGGGGCCTCTTCGAAGTGTTAAAATGGAGTTTCAATGAATTCACCATCCAATTCCACATATCTGGAGGAATTGAGATGGCTTATCATATATTCTTCCTCCCCATGTACGGTGATAATCTTCCCTTGAACCGGATACTTCAGCATCTGGTGTAGTGTAGAGGTAACAGCGCCAGCATTGTGGATCCATAGCCGGCCTAGCAGACAGGAGTAAGAAGGGCGGATATCCATTACATAAAAGGTTGAGTTGAAAGTTTGAGTTCCAACCTTTATGGGGATATCCACTTCCCCGTGCACTATCCTCTTCGAGCCATCAAATTCCCTCACTACTATATTACTTGGCTTTAACGTTAGCCCCTCGCAGTCAAGTCTGTCAAGAGCTTTTTTGGGTAATACATTCAGGGATGAGCCAGTATCCACCAAAACATGTGCCAGAGTTGTGCCCCTACATTCCACAGATACATGCAGGGCCTCATTGTGCTTTTTTTCCCTCGGTGTTAGATCAGCATCTGAGAAACCTAGGTCATTATCTGCAGTTAGGCTGGCCATGCAGTCTTGGAATTTATCAGCAGACGTCTCTTGAGGCACATGGGCTGTTTTTAGGAACTTCACCAAGGCTTTTGCATGTGCCTCGGAACACAGTAGTAATGCCAGCATGGAGATTTTGGAGGGAGTTTGCCCCAACTATTCAACTACATCGTAGTCGCTCCTCTTTATAATTTTAGAATCTCCTCCATTTCTTTCTTGGATATCTCAGGGATAGTCAGTGATTGAGCCTTCGTGCGGACAGGCTCAACTTGAATACTCTTTCCTCGAGTCTCAGCAGCAGGAGTGTTGGTAGGAATGATAACAGGGGTTGTAATGTCTTTGTCAATAGGAGCACTTGTAGAGATGATTATGGGTGTAAGAGCAACCATTGGAGCATCCACGTGGATGATTACGGGTCCAGAAACTGCTTTTGGGGGAGAAATTTCTGGAGAAAAGATCCTACTACTTCGGGTAATTTTGCTAGTTCCGGCAATATTACTGATGTCGTAATCTTCTTATTCGGAGTTTATCTCTTCGGTGGTCGGCCAGTCTTGCTTGACGCCATGGTAGTAAATGTCCCCTCCATAATTCCACGGCACGGTCTTGTCTGATTCATATGGGACTGGCCCAGGCATTGTGATTATTAAAGGAGCTGCTTTCGGAACTGATGTAATTCTAACGGGTCTTTTGGTGGAGACCCTGGATGAATTGGCGTAAATGGTAATGATAGAAATATCTTCAACAGGAATAGGTGAAACAGGAGTCTTTTCAAACAAAATATCTTTGTTATCTATCAGGCATGGAATGCCTTCCTTCAACAAAGGACAGCCAAATGGTGAGGATAACCAGAGATGGTAAACTTTATTACAGCCCAGGAACATACCGGCTTTCAACAAGTTTATCTTAATGGTCGGAAGTGGGGTCATGAGCTCGTCAACTGAGGTAACAAAAAAATCTTCAATGGCATTGGTATTGTGACCATGTCTGAGCATAGGAGCAGAAATGACATTTGGCTTCTCGGGGGCTTCAAACTCAATTTATTTTGCTTCAATGAGGTCTTGTATCTTGTTCTTCGAGGCCTAACAGTTATTAGTATCATGACCAGGAATTTCAGAGTGATATGCGCAACGGGCATTTGGGTGATAATAAGGAGATGTTGTGTTGGGGTTTTTCGGAGCTTCTTTCAAGGTTACCAAGTTGGATCTTAGCAGATGAGGTAATACTTGAGACGGAGTCATGTTGATTCTGGTAAACTGCCTGACTGGCCTTTCTACCCTTGGTTGATTATTTCTTTGTTGATCAGATGTAGGCTTTGGGATCATAACAGCCCCCACCATTGGTCGGTGTTCAGCTTTATCCTCGTTTCTTTGCAAATATACAGCAACTACCTCTTTCTTCCCGATGAAAGGTTTCCTTACAGCTGTAGAAGAAGATGTGTCTTTCTGGATTTTTCCATTCTTAATACCGGCTTCTATCCTCTCTCTGGTCAATATCAGTTCCGTAAACTCTGCAGATGAACTTCCGATTAAATGATGGAAGAAGGGACCAGATAAGGTGCCTAAGAACATGTCTACCAATTCTCTCTCAAACAGAGGGGGTTGAACTCTTCCAGCCAAATCTCTCCATTTTTGTGCATAGTCCTTGAAACCTTCATTGGAGGGCATGGCCATAATCTGGAGTTGAGTACGGATAGGTGCCAAATCATCATTGTACTGATATTGTTTGTAGAAAGCTGCAGCAAGATGTTCCCAATTGTGAACATTAGCCCTTTCTAGTTGGTAGAATCAGTCAAGTTGAGTACCAGACAGACTGTCTTGGAAGAAATGTACCCATAAGTCTTTATCAGCAGTGTGGGGTTGAATTTTTCTCACATATGACCAGAGTTGCATTTTAGGGCATGAGACTCCATCATATTTAGCGAATATAGGTGCTTTGAATTTAGGAGGAATTACAATCCCCGACACCAAACCCAATTCCTCAAAGTCCAAGCCTGGTACCTTTTGGAATTCCATCGCGCTCAATCGCTCTTCTAGATGTTTATACTTATCATCAGCTGGAGGGTATTGTTCCTCAGAGTAGTCCTCTTATTCCTCCTCCTCTTTCGATTCTGACGGGACAACTGTTTCCTTGTCTTTCCCCTCTCTTTCACCGGATGTTGTTGCAAAATCCAAAGTCCTTCTTGTCTGCCCATGAAATCTTCTCCCCATGTTCAAGACTCCGGTTACCTTCTTTGTTTTCTTTTTCCTCTCTTCAGCCAGCAGAGTCTTCAACTCTTCTTGCCCCTTGGCTAGGGTCATAAGCAACTGTTGAAACTGCATATTCTAAGTTTGGAGATCTTTCACTGTTTGCTCGAGATCCATCTTACTGAAATAAACAGTAGAGAGATGAGGAGACTTGTTGCAAAAGACTTGTTTATGTTATGATGAATGGTATATGCATATGCAATATTTTCAAGGATTTCAAAGATTCAGATTTGTTTTAGACAAAAAAGAAACACACGTTATATTAATAAGATAAAGTTTGAGTACATCAATGCCCCTTGGGTAAAATAAAACAAAACTCTAAGATAGAAAAGTAGTGTGCGTCCTCTTCGGTGCAATGTAGGCATTCAGAGTCTGCTCCTCATGAAGTAGCCTAGTGAGCTCCAAAACCTTCTTCTCGCTTGCGTAGAATTGGGCTTCGAAAGTATCTCGCTCTCCTTTGAGTTGTATCCAATCCCTTTGGAGGTCTTCAAGAGATATGGGCATGTCAGAATGTAGGATAGTGTATGGAACATCTCCCTCCTTGACAGGCTCAATGATTACCGGGAGAATGGAGGGGTAAGGCATCATAAGACTCTGAGCGCGAGTTCGTACCCATTTGAGGTAAGGCTCAAGATGGATGGAATTCTTGTGCCCCAAAGTATTGCTATCCACCTTGTTTAACATCCTCCAAGCTCGGATAAATCTCTGGCGAAGACCTTGATCATCGTTGTTGTAGTCGAATATCAAACCTTGAATCAGCATCTCGTGCGGGCCATCCCTTCGGGCATAACCAAACTGCCTTAAGGCTAAACATGGGTTGTAGGTTATTCCTCCCCTAATTCCAAGTAAAGGGACATTAGGAAATTCTCCACAACGGTCGACAATGATAACATTCTCTTTGGAATGGGAGCACCAATGAATATTTGAATGTTTGAGCGTCATTAACCTTTGTGACCACCTTGAACCTTGCTCATTCTTTAAGACTGATTGGGGAAGATGGGAAATAAACCATATTTCCAAGAGAGGGGTGAAACACATAAGGATACCTCTTTTCCTCATTGTGCGAGTGTGAAAAGAGTGTAGGATATCCCCTAGCAATGTAGGCATTGGGTTGCGTGATATGAAGATTTTGACGGCGTTGACATTTATGAGTTGGTCAGGATTTGGAAACAAAACCATCCCATAGATGAGAAGGGCCACAATTTCCTCAAAGGCTTGCAAGTCTAGGGAATTCCAACAGCTTTGGGCTTTCTCAAACAGAAACTTTTCTAAGAAGCCTTTGACACCACTCCTAGTTTCCCAATGAGTTGTGACATCAGATGAGTCCAACTGTAGAGCTTGAGCAATCTCTTCTGGCTTTGGATCTCTTTCCATACCGTTGAAAGGTAGTTGATTGAGAATAGGAATCCTCAAGAGTTGGGAGAATTCTTCCAAAGTAGGCATAAGTTGATAGTCGGGAAATGTGAAGCAATGGTGCAAATGATCAAAGAACTGAAAGAGCACCTTCATCATATCCTCATCTGTGTTGGAGGTGACCAAGATGAGTAGACGACCATGTCTCTCTATGAACGGATAGTTTTCAGGAATCCTTGAAGCTACCTTCTTAAGTTGTGGAGGAATTCTTACGAGGTTGACTTGAATAGTTTTCCTGCAAAGTGAATCCATATCCTACAAAACAAGAACGAAGGTGAATCCCCAAAATCCTTGAAATGGTTAGTGAATGTATATGATGTTCATGATGTCCATGATGTTATGTACAAGTATGCATATACAAGCAAAGCAAACAAGTCCTTAGTTTAGGCTTGCATGGAGTTTTATCAGTAAGTACCCTCTTGAAGTTTAGTTGGCTTAAACTTGTCCTAGTAATAGTAATCGGGTTCTAAGGAGCTCAATATCACTGGATTGTTTCCTTGGTCATTGTTTCATCTCAAGCCTCTTTAATGGCAACTGAAATATCCCAAGAAACCAAACCTCAATGAGTGTAGTATCGAGTATCTACCAACTCCGGACTGCACCAAACCTGGTTATCTCACTACATCCTAAAAGGCCAAGTTGGTCAAGTAAAGGTTCTAGAAGTTCATTAGTGCTTTATAACATCACTCAGCGTCCCCGTATTCTCTTTGATTAACTCAAAGGCTATCGGTACCCACAAATATGTCGCAC
Organism: Vicia faba; assembly: GCA_948472305.1. Taxonomy (NCBI): domain Eukaryota; kingdom Viridiplantae; phylum Streptophyta; class Magnoliopsida; order Fabales; family Fabaceae; genus Vicia; species Vicia faba. The sequence continues at coordinate 945,495,889 of OX451735.1, forward strand.
TAACATAGCTATTGTTTTGACCATGTCGGTATACCCTTCACAGCTTCCACAATGTATTGCCACTTACCTATAATGTATCTCAAATCCGGGTAGAGGATTCAAACCCAAACATAGAACCATAATGTAAAGCATACAAATTAAGCAATGTAAGCAAATAAATGTGATCTAAACCCTAAGGTAACCCTACTTTTAGAATTTTCCCCAGCAGAGTCGCCAGTTCTATGATGCAGTGGGAGAACTGACTTGATTGTTTTGCGTTTGTGTTTACAAATGTTGCGGTTAGCAAGAGTCGCCACCGACTTTTCTTTTATCTAATAAGGAAAGGTGAAAAAGCACAGGAAAGACCTTTGAGATTCTTTTCTTGAGTTCGGGGGGTAGATTATGAAAAGGGAAGGTATTAGCACCCTTTTCATTCATGGTTTTCCATGGGCTCTTAGTTACTTGCTAAATCAACTTGCTTTTGTTTGAATGTGTGCTTGTGATGTGGGTTTTGAAATTATTTTGAAAACGTGACTTTGTAATGATTCTTGTCTCTATAAGAATGCGTACAAAGTGTTGTTTTGAAAATAGTTCAAAGAGGTGTTTGTGAAATATGTTTTGAAAGTGATTTTGAAAAGGGTTTCCTATGTAATGATTCTCGTCTCTATAAGAACGCATATAAAGTGTTGTCTTTTAAAAATGTTTTCAATGTTTGTAAGATGTTTGAAAATGTGTATTTGTTTTGAAAATAGCTAGGATATTTGTTTTGAAATGGAGCAAGTAACTAGGAGTAATCTACCTACTCAAATGTCTTTCTTGTTCATTTTCTTTTCCTTTGACATTGTTGTCTTACCATTGATTTGGTAAGCAACCTTATCTTTGGAGGTAAATGGGACGGGCGCGGGTCATCGTATAGTCATGATTAGCAATGTTGCAAAGTATCTTAGCATTTTTTAGGGACTAAGATCATTTTTGTAAGGCAACTTTGAATAGCGTCATCGAGGGTCTATGATCTTGTATTTGTTTGTTTTTTCTAAGACACTTTACATGTGTAATATGGCTATTTTGTATAAGGAAACCAAGTGGGATAACCCTAAGGGTGTCTTGTGTGCAAGTGTGTCATTTTCATGCTTGATTTTGTCTTGGATTAGAGTTTCCTATTTGATTGATTATATCTTGCCATACACACCCTAATTACTAACATGTTATGTAAAGCGATAAATTGCGAAATTTAAAGATTACTACACTATTACAACATTTTGTGGGAGGGGGTATAAAATTGATGAATGGGGATTGCAATAATATAAACCTAATTAATTTATTACAACCAAATTGAATTTAATCAAGTATTGGAATAAATAATGTACAAGATAATTTAAATATGCAAAGATATGTAAATACAAAGAAGATTTTGTTTTGTTCTTTTTATGTAAAAAAGTTTTAACCTAAGCCTAATAAACAAATCAAGATTAAACTTAAATTAATTAAGGAAGGAGATTATTATTTTTTAAGAAAAGATTTTGATTAAACCCTAATTCTAATTTATTAAAAGGAAATAAATTTCTTTAAGTATTTTTGTATTTTTGTATTGAAAATAATATATGGTATTTATGAAGTATTTTGGTCTTTTTATATGTTAAAATAAATATTTAATAGGTGTGAAGAAAAATAAGTATTTAACCTAATTTAAATTTAATTTACAAATTTATTTAACAAAAATAGATAATATATAACTAAATAGAAATATTTTTTATGAGAAAAAATAAAATAAAATAAAACAAAATATAATATTTATCATTTTTATATTTTTTATGATTTTTTATTATTAAGAAAATATACTTAATAAAATAGAAATGAAAATAAAATGAATAATAAAAACATATGGGCCAGGGGTGCCATGAGTAAACTGGAGGCAGGAAGTTAGCAAAAATATAGGGCCCAATGTCCAGAAGCCCATGTTGCAAACAAACAAAAAAGGTGGAAAAAGTATGAAAAATTGCAAAAGGCAGCGCCAAAGCTCGAACCCGTGACCTAGGGAATTTTTGCGCGCTGCCTTACCACTGGGGTGGCTGTACATCCGTTAGTCTAAATGAAAACAAAAATACATAACATGAAACGCTTCCTTGCCCTGTACTTCATCTTCAACCTTTGGCCAGCCGAACCTCCTGTAACTTTTTCATTTCTCAATAAAAATGGAAAGTGATAACATGAACATTATAGTATTTTACCTCACGATTCTAACCATGTACATGACTAAAACTATAAGTCCAAGATCAGAGAGAATTTTATTGGCCCTAATTCTTAACCTAATTTTTTCAGAAACTTCAAACTTAAAATTCTCTAAACTCAAACCAAATAAATGCAAACTATGGATATGTACAGCTTTGTAGCAATGATGTCTACATTCTATATTCACAAATGGAGAGCTAATTATACATGTATTAAGAGTTAGAAAAACAGAAAACTCACCTTGAAAATGGAAATCGTGTTTTGAAAATGAGCTTCCTTTAGGATGTTGTGATGATCAGGTTAGCTTCCTTGAACCTCTAGGAAGCTAATACAATGCTTAGCTTGTCTTGAGGGTGGCTGGAATGGTCTAGAGAAGTCCACCTATGTTACTCTGTTTTTGAACTTCAACAATGGGGAAGATGGAGTTGCAGTGATGTTTCAGGGTGTGGGATGGTTTACTTGTAAGGTAAAGAAGTTTGGGAAAGCAAAAGGCCTGAAAACACACGAGTGAAATGGAAGAGTCAGTTCACAAGTCAGAAATGGCAAGTTTGGAGGCTTGGTATGCAAATTCTGAATCTAGGGTGTTTCAAGGCTTTGGCATGTGTGGTTTTAGTTGCAAAATGATGGTTTTATATAGAGAAAAAGGTTGGAAGACTTGTGCTTGCTCAGAAGTACAAGATCACATGTCTTGCTACATTTCTTGTTTTTGAAGCAAGTGTGAGAAGTGATTTATTAAGGCATCAATCTGATCTTATAGGATGGCTTGAAGCTTTAAACATGTTTTGTTCAGCTTTAGAGACTTGGTTTGTGTAGAAAGAACAAGTCCAAGGCTCAAGAAATGGAAAAATGTAAAAAGCATACTTTTTCAAAATGGCAATGTTGCCTTTCTTCCAAAAATGGCTATTTCCTTGTACAATGCATTGAATGCTTGGCTTTATGGCATGAAACCTTGTGAAATTCATTAACGGTGGAGTGACAAACGAGTTTGAGGCCTGAAAAGTGAAGATTGTACAGCCAATTTGCAATTTGAAAACTTGTTCTTCATGAAAATGACTTATAATCAAAGTGATAAAACTCTAACTTCATCTCTTCGATTCTCCCCATTCAAGAATGATCTCAAGGAGTTATTGGACATTTTAGAAAGCTTGTAATGTGATCTACAACCAATCTTTGAAATTATTTTGAAGATTCCTCTTGGAACTAGGTGAAAATTTGTCATGAAGTTAGGTCAAAAACCTGCCTAACTAGGGCAAAATTTCACTAAGTTATTTTAGTTCATGAGCATGTATTCACAAAATTATATCTTGAAATCCAAGCATCTTTAGGAGAAATTGTGTGAAGAAAAGTTGTAGATTTCATTGAGATCTACAACTTTCATTTTGGGAACTTCCTTTGAATCATTTTGTATTATAGTGAAAATTTGGCCTAAAGTTGAGAAAAAATAAGAAATTTTCTATACTTAGAAAAATTTCTAAGTTAAGAAATTTCAAATTTCAAAACAAGATCTTCAATCCTTGATTTCTTGATGAACAAGTTTCACATTTTGGCATGTTTTGATTAATTATGATCCTTGGCACTTGAATTTGACCAAAAAGTCAAAGTTTGACTTTTCAATGCACAATTGACTTTTGATCAGTTGACTGGAAAATTTATCTGTCAATCCAATGGATTTGAAATGTTTTGAACCATGTCATTAGGTCAAGATTATGCAATTGAACTCTTGAAATCATGTTTCAAACAAATTGATCATTTTCTAGGTCAAAAATCAGAAATGGCACTTTCTCAGTCAAAACCCTAATTTTGACCATTTTTCCCTTTTGATGATTTGATCAAATTTCTTGGGTAATTATGGTCCAAACTTGATCAAATGTTACATATGAGTCTAAGATGTTTATTTGGATCAAAAATTATGAAGTTTGACTGGAAACTGGCCATGGTTGACTTTTTCCCCAATACAGCTGATTTTTAGGTCAACTGTCCAATTGACTGATCAAAAATGTGATTCAAGGCTTGAAACTTGGCATGAGTAATCTTGGGGGTACCTAATTATCCTTGAAAGTCAAATGAAGCATTGATAGTCCAAAAATACTTGTGAAAACTCAAACCCTAATTTTGGTCATCAGTGCATGAGGAGGTGTCTTGAGCTGGTCAAACCCTAATGCAGTCTTGAGTCAAAGAGATCTTATGAGAAAATTCTTGATAAGTGAGAGGGAAAATTTTGGGGTACAATAATGTGCTCGAGTGTAACGTTCGGGTTCCACTAAAGGATCTACTAAGTTTCTGGTACTGTGATTCTTGCATATTTACCGGATAATAAAGCCTTAGTCTAAACGGGATAACAATAGGGTACGAAATTTGACGAAGTTTAGTCCCCGACAACGGTGCCAAAAACTTGATCGGTCTATTTATAGTCTAAAATATAACTGCAAGTGCAAATCCTATCGAAGTAATATAAAGGATTGTCGAACCACATAGACCAATCGTCAATCTATCAACTCTATTATTAAGTTGCTTATCTAAGGCGGATCAATTCAGTTGAGGGAGTATAATGCAAAGGAAATAAATAGATAAAGTAAATTCAGAGAAAGGACAAGCTAAAATGTAAATCACATTGGTCAAATGACATTTCAATTTGTATTTAATAGAACTACTCATGGGGAAATATTTTTCACTATTGTAAAGGAACAATTTGACGGGAACTTGTAGCTTTCGCTAACTAAGAATCGAGTTTACTCTCTAATCAAATCCTTCTATTGTCACTTATAAAAGGACGCTTCAAGCGTTAAAGCAGCAACCCTATTTTTAAGAAATTAGTTTCTTAACTTAGTAAAAAAGTGGTTTCAACTCGGAATGACTGACATAAAGAGATTCTTGGCTTTCGCTCGAGAATCGAATTCTAAACCTATAAACGCGTTCGAAAATAATTTCAAAATCGTTTTCTAAAAGTGTCAAAAATCCATAATTAACCAGTCAAAACGCTTTTTCCATTTTTGAACGGTTAAAACTAACCAAGATTATTCTTTGAATGGACGGCTTTCGATCTTATCCAAAAATATTAAGTACGGAAAACTTGTAATAAAAGTTAAAACAACCCCTAAAGTGTTTCTACTGATACGGTGTTGAAATGATATCATGACAATGATCTTTAAATTCTAACCTTAAAATATTTAGCCAGACATGGGAATAAAAGCAAGCATATTAAATTTGATCGAAATAAACATAGTAATAAAAGCAAGGCAAGGTAATAAAATAAGTAATGGAAGTGCAAGACAAAGCGATTGAATAAAATAGAAAACTTAAATGGAAACATGCTCCAAATCAAAGTCTTTAAATCTTGGTACAATTGGAAAGTAAATGCTTGAATTAAAATGGCGGCAAGATTGTAAATAAAAGAGGTGCTCCAACCTAATCAAGACTATGGTGAAATAATCCTCCGATGTGGCGAATTATTGCTTTTACACAAGTGAGTATAGGCTTAGTGTTGCAAGACTAAGTTGGATGATGGAAAATGAAATTAAAACTATTACTTATAGAAGTTCTCTAGGCTATGCTTTGATAGAAATTCCCCCTAACTCTTTTTGGGCGGGAAGAAACTTTCCAAAGACCGCGGGCGCCGAGGCCCCTTTGTGGGTGCTGAGTGAAACAATAGAGAGATTGTGGGGGACATGGCAGTTATCCCCTGGGTGGAGTGGGACATGTCACAGCGTCCCCTATAGAGGCCACTGAGCTGAACACCATGTGTAGGATTTAAATGAAAATCTCGATTTCTTGGCCTTTTCGCTTGGTTTCTTCAAGAAGAGCTCCAAATGGGAATGTTTCCTGAAAACAAGACAAATACAAGCATAACGCAAGAAAACAGTACTAAAAATTATGAAAAACATGTGTTATTTGAGTCAAATATGCAGTGCGATTAGGTGTTATCACTGTCCTAAAATAAACCCTGTGAAAAAGATCGGTGATATTGAGACTCTTAGAACCCGGTTACTATTTTTAGGACAGATTGAGCCATCTGAACTTCAATAGAAAAGGGTACTTACCTACAGACCTCAAGCAAGCCTTTAAACCTAAGGCCTTTGTGTAATTTATTTGTGTTTGTTATCTTGTTTAAACATGACATCATAACATCATACCATGGTATTTTCACTAAACCTTTTCAAGGATCTTCGGGACCTGTGATGCAGGTTTATCATGAACCAGACTTCTAGCAAGGGGCAAGAGGATTTATTTTCCTCTAACCAGATGTCGTCAAAGGCTGAAGTGCATTATTTTAAGTCAGAGGCTAGGACCCACTTGACATGGTGATCTTGATTCTTAAAGAAGGACGTTCAAAAACAAAGACGTAAACTTCTTCAGTCAAAGCTGCAGTCAGACTCAACTTCTAACATTTCATTTTTGTTTATCCCGCGAGATCCTTGAAAATATTGCATATGCATACCATACATATCATCATAATAGGTAATTCCATCTAACATGTTGGGCGCCTTCCTGTCAGGCTAAACCTCAATCTGCGCGAGGAGCTTTCTCCCCGGCGGTTGGGTTTTATACCTCATTTAGGGATTCATCAGAAACATATAAAAATCATAGCAAAAGCCTAGAAACGGCCCAACTTCGCCGGAAATCTCATCACAACTTGCAAATTGTTAGCCTTAACGCATGACATTTCCAAAGGATTCACGGCGGAGCCGGATCCCTCATACGGAAGAACCATCGTCAGACACCAACAAACCACCATAATTTTCAACACTAAAGCTACTCTAATCCTAACCGCGTGCATCTCTAGAAGAAAAATCAGAAAATCTAACCTAGAATGGAGATGAATTTCACAGAAATAGAGAAAAATCAAGGAACTTACTGTGTCGTGGAAGTTTAACTACGGAACGAGCAGGAACTCTGGCGGTGAACTACAAAACGGGAAGGAACTTCGGTAGTGAACGATGGTGCTTTGCAGAACTAGCAGAAACAGGCAGAAGAAGGCAAGCTAAAAGTGAAAATGGAGCTTCCTCTTTCCCATTTATAGGAAAATTTGCTAGCACGTGAGTGGGCACGCGCCTAGGAAGTCTAGAGGCCGTCATCATTATGCCCTAGTCCCTAGAATTTCAATCATTTCACATTTATGACATCATGTAGCTTGATGCAATCGTGGCACGCAATCTCCCCATACCCACTCAATGATTCTTCTCCCTGCGAGACGAATGACACTCAAACTCCTCGTACTAAATTGTCCCTGAAAAAGCATGAAATGTCCCCCAACCGCGGGCATGTCTTAAGTCATTCCTGCTCTTCTCAGAAGCAACAACTTGGGGGGCTTCTATTCTGGACTGGCCAAATGACTAGAATTGGCCTAATCCGCTTCTACTTTCAACATGGCCCAACAGCTCTGGCCCACTAACTTTGTCCTTCGGTCGAGCACGCATGGTCGACTACACCGTATGGCTAGCAAGGATAATAATGCCCTGACCACACATCTGCTCGCATCGATGTCCACCTCCAAGTCTTCCCGACACCCGTAGACAAGACAACCAGGAATCACCCATAAATGCACCTGCCCGTACTACCCCTCTTGCTCGGAGCAGCGGCTACTTACGAGCATGGATGCCAGTTTTGACCAAGTTCTGGCAGTTACCTATTTTTGAGGAATCTAATATCTAGGCCTTTGAATAGGGACCAATGGCTACGTGCCAGAGGTATTATATAAACCCTCACACTTGTGAGGGCCAAGTATCGAATGTTCATTCCAAAAACCTTAATCTCTTTTTTGTATCTCTTTACACTCTTTCTCACTTGAGCATCAAAGTGCCTTGCAGGTACACCTCATTTCTCTCCTAAGATTTCCAGCCAACCAGACGTCATCTTCTCAGCCCACTTCAAGTTCTGATCAGTCGGTAAGATCAGATATTGTATGCAATCACAAGCTTCTGGAGCATCGAATTCCCTCAGTCTCAAGTAATTTTCTATGCTACACAGTTGGACTTGGTTGGATAGATATATCAAGATTCAAAGCCAACTAAGCATATATTCATACTCCTAAAGCATCATTGAAGCGAATTCCATAGTTTTCTCTTCGAATTTATGGTTGAGAAGAAGCATCAGACCTACTCGGATAGGTACCATTTCTTGAACTTCAATCTCTCTTTTTTAGCATCATTTTCATAGTTTCTTGACATGAATCAGTTGCTGGTAATCACATGAGATAAAGACCTAATAAATTAGGCATTGATTGTTGTTGTTCATGGTTTAATTTTAGTATGAATAACCTAGGGTTTCTCTATATTTTGCGTGCTTACTTAAGTTTGAGTAACTAGTGAAATCTACTTGCATTTTTTGACTCAGTGTGAAATTTCGAGTGGGATACTGGTGTTGTTTTTGACTTCTGGAACCACAGCCATTGTCGCTTCCACCTTTTGGCGATCGACATAGTGGTGCTCTGATTTGAGGAAGAATATGATGATGTGGCAGTTGGTGCCATATTTTTCTACTCAAATGTTTGAGTTGGCGTGTTTCTATTGGCTGGTTTCTTTTGATTTTGTTTTTACTTTAAATAATAATTATAATATTAATAATAAGAAATGCTAAAATCAGAAATACTTTGAAATGTGGTGTTGGATTAATTTGAATGGGCCTGGCTATCCAGATGCTATGCTCACCAACCCCCCCCCCCCCCCACTCAAGCCAGTTCCTCATGTTTTTTTTATCATGTGTTTTGCTTGAAACAAAAATGTTCAGGAGTTAACTTCTTTGGGCCTACGCATCACATTGCTATCCACATACCACTTTGAGCCCATACTGACTATTTTGTATGAACTACTGGTTGTTTTTTTTGGCATGCTAGTGGACTCTGTTTGTGTTGGGCCTGAACATGATTTACTCGCACATACACCTTAGCCTGGCACTGCACCTCATGTTTCTAGTTCAATTTCTATTTCTATTTTCCTTTTAATTATTTTTTATTTTAATTTTCTTTTATGATTTTATTAAATAAAAAATGATTAAAATAAATAGAAAATGCATGATATTTTTAGGAATTTTATTTTAGGATTCTTATATGATTTTATGCTTTTATTTTTATTCCTTTCATGGTTGACCCTTTAATTCAAAAATATGCCATGCTCTTGATTAAATGCTTGATGATTTTTTGTGCTATCTTTTGTTGAATTATAAGGACTTTATTGATTCTTGAGGTTGATTGGAATGCCTTTAATCTTCATACTTTAATTCTCTTCCTTTTGTGATGATTTCTGATCAATATTCTTGCCATGTGCTCAATGCTTTTTCTTGATTAAAATTGTGTTGATCTTGATTAATTGAGATTGATTCTTATGTCTTGAGTTTCTCTCCATCTTTGTGATTCTTTTGATCATTCATTTTTCCATATTCTTGATGATTTCATGAATTGATCTTGTGAACTTTCTTTTGATAAGTGTTGGCATGACTTTTGTTGACTGATCTTAAAATGCTTTGTGCTTGATTTTCTTTATGAGTTTTGTGCTTGGTGCTTATGATCATGTTGCATGCTTTATTGATCCATGTTCCCTTAGGATTCTTGATTCAATTTTATTCTTTGATTAAATTTAATTAAGTTAGACCTTAGGATGTTAGTCCAAGCATGACAACTTAATTAGGGTTTCCCTTCATTCCAACTTTAGGTCCATCAATGCATGACAACATTAGGTTAAAGTTTTCCTTTTAAACTCAAGCTTAGATCCATCAATGCACGATAACATTAGCATTGAGAATTCCCCCTTTGTTTTTGCTTTCTTTTACATTACATCCTTTTCTTTTAAAAAACAAAAAAAATATTTTCTTAATCAAAAACTCAAAGTACGTATAACTTTGATACATATAAATACGCCATGAGCCTTAAGCAAATGGGGAAAGACGAGTAGGAGTCTTCCTTACCTCTTCTTAGAGTATTTTGTACGCAAGAGGCCTGACTCGTACATAGAAAATACTCACCCTCATTTCATAGTCTTTAGTATTAATACGTATCTCAAATCATTTCAAAATTAAAGGAGGATTAATCAAATACCCACTGCCTTGGAGGACTATTTGATGTATTTCCTAACAAAATACTTCAACACATTCAAACCTTTTTGTGCCCTTTGTGCACTTTTCTCTTTAAATATTTTTTTATCAAAGATTAGACATTAGTTGATTCTTGTAGTGATGCAAACTACTATACTTTTACAATATGTTGTTAAATGATTGACATTTTTCACTTGAATGTTGAGAAACTTCCTTGTTGATTTAATCCAAGAAAATAATCCATCAAGATGATTCAAATGCTCCTTCCTCATAATTGTGGGTAGTAAGTAATTTTTACACTCGAATACGACGACATGTCTATTTCTTTAAAAATAATAAACAAACAAACATTTTTTAGAAGAACTATGGAACTCTGATTTCCCTATTGCACTGTGGGGATACGTAAGCAATGGGTTGCAAAATTCGGGAAAACTCACTAATAAAAACCTTTTATTTTTCCTTTATTAATACATTCATGCATTCTTAGAAAGTTTAAGCTTTAGATATACACACTCTTTGATTAGAACAACCATAGTGGATCCCGTTGAGTACAACAGATGTTTAGGGTGCTAATACATTCACTTTTCTTAACCGACTCTCGTACCCTGTTATCTTTGTGCTTTGCTTATTACTTTGCTTTTTGGCCTTGCTTTTTGCTTTGTATGCTTTTGTGGATTTTATTCGACCTTTTACCATTCATTTGGAAACAATAAAGTTCAGTGACGACTCTTGCTTATTTTTTGAGATAAGTTAATCAATAGCTTATTCTTAAATTTTCCCGCGGCAACAAGAAGAAAACATCCACTAATAAAAAAGAGAAAAAATAGTCCAAAGCCATCAACTCCTGATGAAATTTTAGAAAGTGAAGACTTCAGCCCTGAATTCAGGGTGTCCATGGTAATTTAAATTTCATTTATATCTCCTTCTCGATCTACATCTCATCATTTTATCTCATTATACTTCTCTTTTATTTATAGGAACAACCTATTTATGATATATTTCCATCATCACAACCAACCACTGGCAATCCTCCATCACCATAACCAACTTCTAGCAATCAAGTCGAGCAACCAAAGGAAGTGTTCAAAGATCAAAATCTTTCACCAAAGTCCACTCCAAAGAACCAAAATTTTGAGTACCAATCACCTCCATGAACTCGAGATCCTGAACAACATTCAATTAGTTCAGAAAGTACAGTCCCTAAACAGTAATCACATGCTTCTGATGACAACATTGAAATACCAAAAAATCAAGAGCATATTGATCCAACATAAGAGGACTAGAACATTGATTGAACCCAAGAGGTTTAAGATCAAAGAGAACCCCAACTTGTTGTTGTCGAAAAAGAACAATCACATGTGGTTCATACTTATACAATCTTGCCAACAACCAATATGCATCCACTCACAACTACATCAACTATTCTTCATCCCCCCATTCAGGATTCTACATCCAAAACTCTTGGCACTCCTCTCAGTCGTGAAGAATTAAATGCTATGAAAGAGAAGAATCATGTAGAGGTTTTGAAGATTCTTATGAGCACTCAAAGAATTTTTGTCGAAAAATATCCAAGCTCTTCAACTACTTAAAGAAACGAGCCCTCTAGTAACTCTTCTAATGTGTTGATTCAACTATTGAATACAAAAATTGTTGACGTGGGTCTGTTTCAAACAATTGAAGACAAACTTGTCATTGTCTATGATATCAAAATCTTGTTGAAAAAACTTAATACCCAGATTTACCTGATTCCATTGTCAGTTTCATCCTTGAGTTCGAGCCATTTCTTGAATAAACAACTCAGAACATCAGAATAAAGAAAGAATCTGCCAACAGATTCAAAAAACATATTGATGCCAAGGCTCAGCAATGGGCCTTGGTTACTCGATCTCAAGGTCGAGTTAATGCGCTGGAAGCACATGCCAAAGGGGACAAGGATCAGGTAGCTATTTTCAATGCCAATATTTTAAATTGGACGAAACATGTGGAGGAGCTACAACTAAAGATTGAAGATGAGCGACAAAAGAAAGTTGAAACGAGACTTTAAGGCTGACCCCTATTGATGAAAAACTGGTTCAAAAAACCAAAATTGGTCTTTAATATGCTAATGATGCTTGTGCGTTGGACGAGGAAGTGCAAAAACTAAAGACTCTATGAACGACACCAAGATCAGATTCTCCAAGAAACGTCTCAAGGACTTTAAGACTTGTTTCTAATTTAGCCACGTCCTGTTTCTAATTTAGCCACATGGCATTTTCATTCAAGCATCAGGGTTTGTAATTTTTTTCCTATTCGTTATACCCCCTTGCGAAATTAGGGTTTATGTGAAGACTGAGCTGTGAAGATGACGATTTCGTAGGCGATGAAGCAAGATGTAGCAAGACGACGATTCAATAGGCGACGTAGGTTGACAACGAAGATGAAGCTTGCAATGTCTAAGGTGTGTTGATTTTGAAACTTCAATACAGTTAAAGTGTAGAGTAATACAGTGGGAATTTTATGTTAACTAAGTTTGATGCATTCACAGGATTTCCGACCTTTTACTGTTACTTTTCACCATGGGGGTGAATTTATTAGGGTTAATACGGCTGAAATTATTTACAGATGGGGGGTTGATTCTACTGTAAATGGGCTTGAAGTTACTAAGTAGATGATAGGTCATGTTATGAAGTTGGTACATGGGTGGGGGTATAAGAAGGGGACCTTTCGTTTATTGACAAAAGTTTTAGAGATTCAAGAAGGATATATTTTGATAAAAAAAGGATGATGATGCATATGATTTTGCATCATTCTTTAGTACAATGAATATCGTTGGATATTTATTTGTGGAACATTCTCAGGGAGGATTGGATGCTGATGATATAGAATCTAAATGTGTTAATGAGATGAATAAAATGGATGGGTTGAAAGAGGAGATGGTTAAAGGTTTAGATGATTGTGAAGATGAGAGAGCTACTGCTCAGGAATCGATGTTACATTGACATTGAATGAAGATGTAAGTCTTAGTGGGCTTTTTGGTAGGCCTAAGAAGACCACGGATGAGGATGAATACCTTAATGATGAGTTGAATAGTGATGACTCGGATGATTCTTGTGATGATGAAAGGCCCAAGTATAAAAGGTTTAGAAAAGATCACCTCAACAAGGACTACAAGTTTAAGATGGGTATGGAATTTAATTCACTTGTGTAATTTAAGGAGGCTATTCGTGAGTGGTCAAAAGTAGAAATGGAACAAGTTTTACCACCATCATACAAGAGAGGTCCAGGAAGGCCTAGGAAGGTAAGGATAAGAGAGGTTGGAGAGGAAGGTGCGAGAATAAGAAGACATGGGGTTGCATATAAGTGCACAAGATGTGACAAGTTTGGGCATAATGCATTGACTTGTAAGTCATTGACACAAGATCCCAATGCCCTGAAAAGAAAGGTATAATTGTTTCTCAAAATTCATTCTGTTGTACAAAATTTTTGGTGACTAATCTAACATATTATTAATTTTGCAAAGGAAAGTTAAAAATTTTGGTGAAGCTGAGAGTACACTTCCAACTGATGCACAAAGTGCGGATGAAAATTCTAGGAAGAAATCTGTTCCAACTAATGTACATAATGCAGATCCAATTGGTGGGGAGAAGTCTGTTCCAGTTGATGTACAGAATGTAGATCCAACTGATGGGGAGAAGTCTGTTCCAAGTGATGTACAAAATGCAGATCCAACTGATGGGGAGAATTCTGTTCCAACTGATGTACATATTGCAGTTCCAACTGATGGACATAGTACAATGGTTAATGATTCACATATTGTATCTGTTGTAGCTAACTCAAAGAAACAGAAAGGAAAGAAGCCAGTTACCAAAAGAAGGAAAAGTGAAAGGATCAAGTTGAGTTGGTTTAAGAAACCAATTACAGGCCCGAGATCTAGTGAGCAGTCAATCACCATAATAGAAGTTGGAGAGAAGTCGGGTTCAAAGGACTCCAAACTAGGAGTGAAAACAAGGTTTATGAAGACATGGGGGACCAAAAAATTTAGAGACTAAATTTTATGTTATCTTTAATAGACCTAAGGGTTTGACATATGCACCTAGTGTGCCTTTTATTTGGTTGTATTATTACCGTGTTTGACATATGCACCAAGTGTGCCTTTTATTTGCTTGTATTATTATTGTGTTTGACATATGCACCAAGTGTGCCTTTTGGTAATACTGTAATTGATGCTCACAATTGTGATAATGTGTCCTCACCTGATTTGATATATGTAACAGAAAACAGTTAGAGACAAAAATTCGCATTATGAGTCGATACATGTTAGCATAAGTCGACTCATGTTAGTTATACAACACAAAATGAGTCGATGCAAGTTGTTATGAGTCGATGCAAACTGATACTACAATATATTACAAAGTCAACCATTTTACATGAGTCGATATATAACACGTATGTATCGACACATACTGAATTGAATTTTGATTTTTGAAGATAAAACGTGTTATGTGTCGAAGCATGGAATTACGTATCGATGCATATAAGTTGAAACTTGTTTTCTAGGGACATCAACATATCATATGTCGATGCATGAAGTTATGTATCGATGTATAAAGGTTGAAAATTGTATTCCAGGAGCATCAACATGTTATGAGTCGATACATGGCATGGATGTGTCAACTCATACTAAAGCAGAATCATTTTTATGATTCTTTGCTTAAGTATGTGTCGATGCAAAGCTCTTTGTGTCGACTCATAACTGTGTTTTATGTGTAAAACACATTCTTTTGCTGTCAAAATTTTGCTTTCAATGAATGTAACATTGGTGTCATAGACATATTCACTGTCAACGAATGTAACTTTAATTAAATTACACAAAACTTAAAATTTCATTCAACAAAACATAATTTGTCTTACATTGGGTACCAAAAATTAGAGTTTAATTCAAAACAAACTTGTCTGTCTTACAAATCATGACAGACCAAGATCCATTACAAACCATACCAACTACTTAAAATACACAAATGCAAATAACAACCAAGACAAAACAATTGCAGTCATCATCTAGAAATTCTCTGTCTTCTCCAATGCAAGCTTTCTCTTCAGTTTTTCCACCTTATTTGATCTGTCCTCAACGATCTCCTCCGTAAATTCACGCAAATAATCCTTGCTCATGTCACATTCGCAACACATAGATGAATTCACTTCAGCCTCGCTAACCATGTCGTCCCAGAGAAACAAACCGCAACCATTCTGCATTTTTACCCAATATTAAAACATAAACAAATGAGAAGGTTCATATAAGAAGAATTACAATCTCATAAACAACTCACCATGGAATTATGCATTTTCAGAATTTTCTGCTTGGATTTTCAACGGTGTTAGACACCCATAACTTCATGTTTTCGTTACAGCCACATCTTGGCAAACTCTTACTTGTTGAAGAACACTTGCTTCCACCCATGACGACCGGACGCCTGTAAACGACAGCAGCTTCAACGGAAAATGAACTCTAACGACTAATCATCTTCGCAACACGGATTTCTCACATAAACCCTAACATTGCAGGGGGTTATAATGAATATAAAACATAATTTACAACTAGGCAAGGTGATGATTTAATTAAGAATGCCACGTGGCTAAATTGAAAATAGGACATGACAAATAAATCTACATGTCACTCAAGATTCTATGACATCTGACCAGTGGAGGAGGGGGGTCTGAAGAAATCTACATAACACAAGAGGGAATTAAAAAAATAAACTTTACAAAAAATTAAAACTTGAATTCGCTAATATTACATAGGGTATTTTTATATTTATCCTATTATTTAATCTCATAAGCATTATCTGAAAACACACACTTGTCTAATTCAAAACGAGTCATCCCAATTTAGTGACCATTAAAACCATATATGGACGTGGCATTCGATATGTTATTTAAATTTTCAAACCTATCAACAATATTTGATTCATTATTTTTATATTAAGAAAAACATATGGCAAATGAATTAATGTAATTGATAAAATCACTAAAAACAAGAACTTTTTTATATCTAAAATCTCATCAACTAAACTATTTATTTATGATTAGGAAAGAAGAAAGAATGACAAGTTACATAAAAAAGAAAAAGACATATATACTTGTTCCTCGACACCCCCAAAAGGAAAGAAAATAAAGTTGGCCAAAAAAGCATGATGCAACAAATCAACTTTGACTTTGAAGTGCCAATCCACCGATAGTGGTTCCTGCAATAAATCCTCCCGACCAAGCATTCTGTATACACAGACAACAAAACAAAATGAATGAAGCTCTTAAGTCTTGACTCTATCATCAATCAAATAACAGAAATAAATCAATGGTTCACAGAAAAAATGGACCCTCTAATTATTCCAATAAATTAAGGTCCATGAAATTTTATTTAATTGCAAAACAACATTCACCTTAATTCCTAGGTAGATATCTCCCTTCTAAAGTCAACAAGGATATTATTAAGGAAAGAATATAAAATTGACTTTACGATTAAAGTTAGATGTGGAAATAAGCGGGATCGAATTAGGTTTCGAGTTTAAGTTACGCCGGTTAAAAAGAATCAAAATCTTATTAACTTGTTATTCTAGTACTTCAAATTTTATTTCATTTGTATGTATTTAAATAAGTAATTCGATTTATGTTTAAATAGGCTAACGATATAAAATACTAACACTAAAAATTTATTTGAATTGAATTATAAGAACTTTCTTAAGGATATAAATTTTGTGAGTTTATTTGTTTGAAAAAACTTATAAAAACAATTTAGAATTTGTTTGGATTGACTTATTTGAATTTTTTTATTGACATAAATTTTATGACATTGTTTGAGAAAGATTATCAAAACAACTTATAATATTTTTCATATGTATTTCTTAACTTATTTTTGTAAGTTCTCCAAAATAATTTATAAAAATAACTTATATCATATAAAAAAAATTAAATATCTTTTTGTTATAAAAATAACTTATGCAAATTTATCTATAAGCACATTTTTAAATAATCATTTCATTGTTTACCTGGAAATTGAACCCACCAGTGACCCCATCAACATTCAGTATCTGCATTAGACACATCAATTTAATCACCATAAAATACAGTTACATATGCTTCTTCAAAAATTCAAATGAAAAAAAAAAAAAACAAGTTTAAGTTACCTCTCCAGCAAAGAACAGATTTGAACAAATTTTACTTTTCATTGTATTCAGTGAAATCTTCAGCAAAATAAAAAAAAAAACTTAAGTAAATGCGAACTCGAACCAATAGAAAAATGTAAAAAGAGAAGTTGAGAAATAATGAGAAACAGAACCTCAGATAATGGAACACCTCCAGCAGTAACAAATTCATCTTTAAATGGACCCTTAAATAATAGAAAACCAGTTATGTTATTATCAATGCTACTTCAGAAAATGAATGAGTAAATAGTAGGAAATCGTACTTTGCCTGTAATTTCAAATGCGCATTCCTTTAACAAAGATCCGATAGACATCAACGAGTTATTTGAAATCGAAGCCCATAAGATATCGCCACTTAAACCCTGCATATGAAATAGTCCATATAGTTTCTAAAGATTTTTTTTCTTTTTCATTACAATGTACACTTGTTAAAAGATGTTAGAAACATTTATAAAACCTGTCGTTCCAATACGTAGCTCCAGAATCTTTTTGTTATGCCAAATTCAAGAGGACACGAATTGATCACTTTTTGTTTCTGCAAAACACAACCAACCGGCCGCAATCTTTAAGTGAATGACATCGTAGTTGAAATTTACGATTGCTTATATAGTCTATGGTCATTCTTTTCACAGTTAAAATTTAATGCTAGCTTCTAAACCCAAGTAGCAAGAATTCAATGTAACTTTATACTGAACCATAATTTACCGCAAATTGAAGTTTGTGACGGGAAAGACTTGTCTTCAAACTCTCGACATGCACATCAGGTATAAAATCTACAACAAGTCTCCCTGCATTGAATTCAAGAAGTTGTATCGATTTCATAATGATTTTAGAGCTTCCAAACACAAGGAGGGTACATTTACCTTTGTAACCTGAACTAAACAGAAAGCGAGCACCCCAAGCAGACAAACGAAGAATAGCCGGTCCACTGAGTCCCCAGTGAGTAACTAACATCGGACCGACCTAGTAG
Organism: Vicia faba; assembly: GCA_948472305.1. Lineage (NCBI taxonomy): Eukaryota > Viridiplantae > Streptophyta > Magnoliopsida > Fabales > Fabaceae > Vicia > Vicia faba. Next base: position 945,514,267 of record OX451735.1, read on the forward strand.
AATTTCAAAATATTATGCATAAGCATTTTTTCATTATTTGACCTGTAGGAATGATAACGCAAAAATAAACACACCTGTGTAAGTTGAGGTATATTTTTTTGGAGACTGTCCAATTTTAGTCGCACTTTAACTTTAGGAAATGTAACCTGTGAAAATTAAGCAAAAAAATATGAAGGAGAAGAAATGAAACTTCAAATTAGATTGCAAGAGTTTCAAAGATTGAAACTTAACCCCAGACAACTCCCTCAAACGCAAGTCTTCAATTTTGAATGTAAACAAGCTCGGCATTGGCTCTACGATTGAATGGCCAAGCTGAGATGCAAGTTCATAACCCTGTAACAGAAAGAAACTGATTTATACATTCATATCTAATCCATGAATCTTAGTTCAAATCAACTATAGACCACAACCTGTCGGTTACTTCCAGAAGCAATCAATAGATAATCAACTTCAACATGTTCAATCGAACCAGCTGGTAGTTGCTTAATCTCGAGAAGGAATTTTCCACCAGGTAAAACAGACACCGCAGTTACATTTTTTTTGGTCTGCATAGAAACTAACCGGGAAGAAACAATTCAGCATTAATAATTTGAAAGTTCATCATTGTAAAAATAAGTGACATAAGTTGGTCTATCACATATGAACCTCAATAATTCAAGAATCAACTTATAAATGGAATGGAAAAAGAAAAGTGGTTGTCTACACTTAGTTTAGGTAGTGGTTCATTAGAATGAATCAAGATTTAAAATGAGATTCATATCCAAAATAGATACACACTAGAGATTCATATTCATATGGACTGGGTTCAGTTTTGTGTTGAAAATAGATTCTACTCACATGTATCATAAGATAGTGATAACAATGCTAAAAACACATGTTTCACCAACCATAATCCACACGATGAAGAAGTCAAAAACATTATTTACTAAAGACCTGTTTGGTGGATAAGCAACTTATTTGCAGCTTATAAACACAAGTGTTTACGAAAATAAGCTCTTATGAATAAGCTTTTATAAGTCATTTTTATAGCAAAAGATAAAATAAATTTAAATGATGTTTATATATGCTATAAATTGTTCTCATAAGCTATCTCGAAGAACTTATAAAAATAAGCTAAAAAAGTTTATAAAAAATGTTATAAGTTGTTTTGATAAAGTCTCTCAAACAGTGTCTCAAAACTTATGTCACTAGATAAGCTCGAATAAGTCAATCTAAACAAGCCCTAATTCAACATACCTCCCCTTTGATTTACTTCAGACATGAGACAATCAATTACTGAAGAAGAGCTGTTGCTAACAGGAAACGCTCTACCATCATCCTCAATCTATAAGAAGTTGATCATCAATCAGAAACACACTAGAAACCGAAACCGAAACAGTAACGAGATGCATTTTAAAGAACAACCTTCAGCTCCACCCCATGAGAGGAAAACCAAGACATGGTATCCTCAGGACCGTGCACATTAAAAAAAGATCCTCTCAGTTCTTTGTGACCTCTTGGATAGTTTTCTGCCAAAATCTACAAACTAATCATCTTCCAAACATTGAGTTACTACCACAGTATAGACTAGTAAAGCAATTAAATGCAAGTTGAAGTAACACAACCAAACTAATACATGACTGAAATCAACAACAATATTAATAAAATTAACGAAACTAAATTCAGTTCATCCACTCTATTCAAATAGCTTAAGTAAGCGCTTATCATATAAGCTATGTAGAATCTTTATGGACACGTCTGTAAGTTGTTTTGCATCACAAGGAAAGGAGGATTACCAAATTGTCAGCACAATGCCCATTTGTCACGTTGCACCGGCCTCCTCCCGAAATTTTGACCTGCAAATAAAACCATGAGAAGAAGAACAAAACAAAAGAGAACATGAAAAACAGCAACATTGAATACATCACAATAGCACACCATCCACATGCAGTCAAAAGGAATATGATACATTCACAGACCTTGGAAAGAGGCTTTCCCTTCTCAACAATGATCACATTTAGATGACGAGCAATAGTCTTGGCATGAATTGCTCCATACACCCCTGCTGCTCCACCTCCAACAACCACCAACTTTTCCTCCTTAAAGTTAACAAAAAAACAAAATAACACATTGTAAGTGCATGTCTATTTCATCATGCTATAGCATGGTTACTTTTGAGGCAATACCAATAGCATTTTACGTAACATTAAAAATCGCGACCGCTATTTAAAACTCTAGCTATAGTGTCTGGACCATTCGTAAGGCCCATGGCAAAAGGCCCAAGAGCGAACTTCAAGTTAAAAGGCGCACAGAAACAGATAGACCTCCGCTTGGGCAGAAGCAGCCAATTCCGCCCTTCAGATTCAATCAGACGACTCTCACACATCATGCCACATCACACGCGAACAGTTTCAATGGCTCTTGATATATAAGAGTAAAGTGTGTCATTTCAAGTACTCAAATTCATTATCCCTCCTCATTTCTCTCACTGACTTGCGCGTTGGAGTGCTAACCTTACAGGTCCGTCCCAGTCACCAAAGTGAGACACAACTCCGCCACCTTATCTTTCATTTCTAGTGCTAACTTAACATATATCATCTTCAATTTTAACCATTTACCTCCTATTGTTAATCTAATTAAATTTTGAGAAAAACCTTTGTTTGTAAGCATTTTAAATTTCCAGTTTGTTATTATATCCACTTACTCTTTCTAATCCAATTGAACCATGATACATACAAAAATTGTTTCTCTCTGACTAAAAGGTTCAAAAGTTATCTAGTAATGTGAAACTGAACGTAGTTAATTTAAAAAAAAGCATACCTTTTTAGCATGGCAAATGACATGGGTAGTGCAGGTTCTTTTCCAGGGTGTGGAGACAAGGGTTGTGAGTTTATGAGAGTTGAAAAGAGCAAGACAGAGGGAGAAGCAGTTGGGTATAACGGCTGCCATAGACATGGTCTGTCTCATCTCATCCCGAATGCAAATGCTGTTGATTCTGCCGGGAGGGAGAAATTGCAATTTTCTATCAATGTGTTTAAAATTAAAAGGCTACTAGATCATTTACATCATTTTAGGACTAAATATTGTTTATTTGTTTTTTGTTTTTTGTTTTTTCATTTTTTATTAATAGATTTTATAGAAATTATTTGTTTTGTGGAATTTATTACTCCCTCCATTCCATATTATTTATCGATCATTTTATATAAATTAAAAAATATATATATATATTAAATTAAGATAAATAACTATTGTGTATTCAAATTAGTATTAATGTTAAATCAAAAAATAATAAATATAGAGTATTTATTAAAGAGTATAATTGAAAGATTAAATATAAAATTACATTAGTAATATAAAGTGACAAATATTTTGGAACCATTTTTTTTCTAAATGTAACACTTAAGTGTTATGGCAATGGATAAATTTATTTAAAAATTATATGACGTGTTTCATTCGATTTAAGTATTGAAAATAAAGACAATTGTATTGAATTATGTTACAATTTCTTAAAATTTAGAAGAAAAAATATTAAAAGTATATTTTATTTTATTTTATTTTATGCATAATCCATAAATCCAACTCAATCCATAAATGATCGGGTTGATTTGGTTCTGTTTTCGGAAGAAATTAAAGGTTGAACAACGAACCTAACCCATTGAAATTTGAACGAGTTGGATAATGGATTAGGTTAGATTTAGTTCAATCCACTCGTGTACACCCCTACAAAATAATTTTGAAAATCTAGGGAATTGCTTAATGCACTCTAAGGATTACTTCTTCATTCTAGTAAGAAATCAAAATTATTCTTAGAATTCGGGAATGCATCTCCGGACGCACCCGAAACACACATCATTCATCCATTTTTGAGTCACGCTCCAATTATCTGACTGAATTTAACCCAGAAATACATCTTCGTATACCTTATTGAGGTGTATTTCTGGAACCTACAAAATCAGAAAGAAATGCATAATCGAAACAGATGCAAAAACAAAGATAAATTAACATTAATAACATAAAAAATGAAATATTACATAGATAATCGTTAACATAAATCGAACATTACATTTAAACATTAAGATGGATGTTTCAACATCTCCATAATATTTTCAATCGATCTCGCAATCGTCGCATACAACTCGATCGCAAACTTTATTTTGTAACGATTAAATGTATTCCACATAACCCTTAAATTTGCATTCGTCTTCAGCTCAAAGTTCTTGAATTGAATCTTCCCTTCATTGTCAATCAAGGGTGAACGGTACCCGAACTTCACAATTCTTTGATTCTCTGAGTATTGTGGAAGACTCTCTAGTATGAATTTCATATCTACAAGAGTGGTGTACTACGTGAACTTAAATGCAATTGAGGGCTCCATGTCGTTAAAGTAGACACATGTGACATGCAAAATTATGTTCATTATGGATTAATGTGATTTTGTAAAAAATATGAAATGAGGACCCATATTTTTACAAGTTATAGGCCAATATGAACCTTAGAAATTCAATCTTGTACTAGGGAAAATTTTGAAAATGCATTTCTGGAACCACCCTATCTTGATCTTACGAAAATGCATTTTCAAAACCATCAAACACATAATCAATTTAAAAAATAGTCAGACTCAAGATCTATTTTAAAATGGAAAACAGAGAAATGTTTTGGAAACTTAAACATATATTGAAATCTTTGAAAATGTATATATTTGACATCATTAATATTAAGACAAGATTACATATAAAACATGTATAACCACATAAATAAATTATTTAGTAATAACTAAAATGAATCGAAGCATGTGTTACCGTTCAAATCTATATGCATAGGTGTTTGCTCCTTTGAATTTTGTTTATTTGTTTCTCTTTCAATCTTACTCAACTTGGTTAGTTCTTGCATCCTGTCCAAAAAATGATTCGGCCAAGTTTCAGTTTCCCTTTTTGAATGAGCTCTCCACTCCGGTGATGTCATTGGTATAGTGCACCACAAATTCGAATATAGTGTCGCATTTTTTAAAACCATTCAATACACATAATACGATAATTTGGATTTTGAGGTGGGGCAGTGCCTAGTAGAAAAAATGTTTATAAAAAACAATATCTTGTCAGATTAATACACACTCTTTTATACGTATTTGCTATAAGATGGCCCATTTTAGGAAAGCGCGTCCATTTTTCCTCTGGTGCCAGACCACAAATGCAAGGAATAAGAGATTCTTGAATTGCATTAAAATTTTATTTTTACCCGTACAGACGTGTGTATGATTCTTTATGGCCTTTTAACTCTTTTGTAGTTCCTTTTGATTTGTTGCTTTAGGTAAAACAACACATGTACACAATGTATTTTTTGCAGAGGCAACATGTGAAATAAGATGTTCTAGCATGTGTTCCAGCATCTGGCCCAAGTCTATTAGCTAGAATTCATGAAGAAATCTGAGTGTGATTGTGTTTATTTATAAGAAGGTTTGTTCAGTCTAAGTTTCATCTACATTCCAAGTTTCAGAAAGATTTGGTTGTAAGCAACTTGTTGAGCAAAATGTTCAGCATGTGTTGTGTGACATCTTGGCGTAAGGATTGGGCTCTTATTATCTTCAGATTTCCTTTAAATTGTTTGTGTTAATTTCTTCTAAAGATGCAAAAAGTTTGCTTTAGGAAGAAGTTTGTTAATCCAAATCAATATTGACGATATGAGTTAATTAAAAGATTTGAATTTGATTTAGTTAAGGATTTGACTGGATGTGCATCGAAGGAAGATTTGGTTCAGATTTATTTAATCCAAGATTTACTTTAAAAAGAAGATTTATATGAAAAAAGTTCATTTGAATGTTCTGGTGGAACATAATGTTCCAGTGTGTGTGCAGTGCAACACCGGGCCCTTGTCAGTATGTCGTGATTGACGTTCTTAGCTGCAAATTTTCTGATTATTTTCAATCAGATTTATTGCTATATTTTAGCAATGTGTTATGGATATTTTTTTGATTAGATTGGATGATATCAAATCAATTTAAATGTAGATTTGAATTTGAATTTGAATTATAACAAATCATATATTTTGTTGGAGGCTTTTGTGGAATAAATAAAAACAGAATCCAAGTATATTTGAATGTGATCTCAGCTGATACCTAAAGGAGAAAAGCCTAAAGTTAGCATTGTTATATAAGGAGACTTAAGCGTCACGCTTGAGGTGTGAAAGTTTTGAAGATTCCTTATGTTAGGGTTTATATTTTGAGTTTTTGTTTGTGTTATCTTTATGCACCACTCTAGCGCCTCCAAGATATAAATTCTATAAGCTTGAGAATAAAGTATTAGTGAAGGACGATTGTTTCATATTTTCAATCATATTGTAATTGTCTAAACCCTTGGAAGAGTGTTTGAGTGAAATTAGAGGTTTTCATGTTTATGTGGAAAGTATTACGAAGTTTCACGGGTAGTATTAGGAAAATAACCTTGAATTTGGAGAATTTAAAGTATGCCCATTTGTCCTCTTGACTATTGAGAGAAAAAAAGTTCTATAGGGAGTCCTAAATTGAAATACATTAGGTAGAATTAAGAATAGTGGCATTGGACCAGGGGAATGTTTATCTAAGACACTTTTTACTAATTCTACAGAAGAGTGTATTTACTTTATTGGGTAGAGTGCCATCTAGATGTAGGTGTTGTATGCACTGAACTGGGTTACCAATTCTCTTGTGTTCTTTATTGCTTTTTTTGTAAAATCAAGCTTCTCTAATGAGATTTTGTTTTGATGAATACAAATCATGATTGACAAAGAAGGCAAAGATTTATGATCAAGCTCAAAGCATCTAAGGACAATATCTTCAGTTCAAAGCTCTCAACAACTTTCAAGGTATAATAATATTACTTACTTTGATCTTAAGATATAGATGCTCAATGATGAAAAATAAATGCGTAAAAAATCATTACTCAAGTTTTTCAAAGTTAAAATTTCATTTTTCACTTGAGTGCAATCGATTTGCATTTTAGTGCAATCGATTGCATGCTTCAATTTTTCAGATCTTTTGCTTCTGTTTCTCTGTGCAATCAATTTACGTTGCTTGTGAAATCAATTGCATACTTAAAATTTTCAAAATGTTTGCTTCTGTTTCTCAGTGCAATCGATTTACATTGCTAGTGCAATCGATTGCACTCACTTACTTTTTGCTGCTGACTTTACATGCAATCGATTTACATTGCTAGTGCAATCGATTGCACTCTTAAAACTTTTGAAAATATAGCTGTTGAAACCTTGTGCAATCGATTTACACAAAGGGTGGAATCGATTGCATGCTGCACGATTTTGAAAAAAAACAGCTTTTCACATGCATGTTCATCATGCCTTTTCATTAAAACCTTTCACTCAATCTTGGCATTTGTTCATGATACATTTTCAGAACTTCATGATGTTTCAAAAGGGTGTTATGAACATATAAATATTCATTTTCAAAATCTGTTTCAACACCTCTTCCATAAATATTTTCTGAATTTTCAAAATACAAACTCAAGCATTTCTTCACTTTCATGCATAAGTTTTCTGCACATTTTCATACATTGTTAAACAGAAAACATTGAGCAACTATATCTTGAGTCATTGTACAATAATATCATTGGAAGAGAAGATCATACATTGTTAAATCACTCTAAGTGATCAATACTACTCAACTCACTCAAACTCAAAAATTGATAGTTACTTACTTATTTTTCCATGATTGTTGGAAATAAGTTTAAGTGTTTTTGAAATCTTGTCTTTCCAAAATTGTTGAATACAAGTGTAGTCACTTTGAGAGGATTGTTCTCATAGTTGACATAGTGAAAATCCAAGAGGATTGTTCTTGGTCCAAGAGGATTGTTCTTGGTTGTTTGGTAGTTCTTGTTTAAGTTTGCCACAATAAGGAAATCTCTTTCATGTTGAAAGGGCACTGGAGTACTCTCGGACTGTGAGGGGAACCAGGATATATCGCCCGTGTCTTTTATTTTTCTGAATTTTACGCTTTCCTAAACTCACCATTAACTAGAAAAATAAGAACCATCATCACTAAAAACCAGAATTTTTAAAGTACCTAATTAACCCCCCCTTCCCCCCTCCCCCTCTTAGGCACACTTCGTACTTATAATTGGTATCAGAGCAGGTTATAGGTAACCTGCTCCTAAAAGATCCAGAATGGCTTCCGCAAATCAAAATCCCGTTTTCAGAGATGGTGGTAGTAACAACAAGCCTCCTCTATTTTGTGGTGAATATTTTGACTTCTAGAAAATACGCATGAAGGCACATCTAGAAGCACAAGGAGAAGAAATATAGGATGCCGTCGAAAATGGTCTATTTATCCGTATAACGGTAATCAATGGTGTTGGCTCATCAAAGCCTAAAACTGCATGGGACGATGATGATAAGAAGAAAGTTCTCTATGATAAAAAGGTAATAAACCTTCTTCAAGGTGCACTTAGCATGGATGGATTCTTCCGTGTCTCGGCATGCAAGACATCAAAAGAAATATGGGATACCTTGGTACAAACTCATGAAGGAATGGTTGAAGTAAAAAGATCAAGACTAAATACCCTAAGTCAAGAATACGAATTATTTCGAATGCAGCCCGGAGAAACCATTCTTGACTTACAAAAGAGATTTGTGCACTTGACAAATCATCTAAGTGCTCTTGGTAAAACTTTGACGAATGATGAACTAAATCTGAAAGTACTTAGGTCCTTAACTAGGGAATGGAAACCAAAGGTAACGACAATTTCAGAAAAGAAAAGTCTCTCCAACATGACATCCGCAACATTATTTGGAAAACTTCAAGAATATGAAACGGAACTCGGAAGACTTGAAAAGCATGAAAATCAAGAGAAGAAATTCAAGAATATTGCTTTGAAGATAGATTCCAAGGAAGTTGAAAAGGAAGACAATCCGGAAGAAGATGAAAACTTCATGCTTCTTGTTAAAAGGCTTGGTAAGTTCTTTGGTAGAAATGACAAACCTCTTTCTCATTCAAAATGAAAGAAACAATTTAAGAAAAAGGAAGCTTCCACGTCAACACAAGAAATCACATGTTATGAATGTGGTAAGCAAGGACATATCAAGCCGGATTGTCCAAAACTCTCCAAGAAAGGTGGCTTCAAAAGCAAGAAGGGATTCAAGAACAAAAAGGCTTATGTCGCATGGGAGGACAATGAAATAAGTTCCTCATCCGATTCCGATAGTGATGAAAGTGCAAATCTAGCATTGATGCCCTCACACCATTTCGATGATGAAGACAATGAGGTATGCTTGAAGACCACATGCAACCTTTGGTATCTTGATAGTGGTTGTTCAAAGCATATGACAGGAGACATAAACCAATTTTCAAATCTAGCGCTAAAGGCCAAGGGTTTTGTCACTTATGGAGACAATACTAAGGGAAGAATCCTAGGCAAAGGCAAAGTTGGGGCTCCACCCTTCACATCCATTGAAGATGTCCTTTATGTTGAAGGACTAAAGCACAATCTTCTTAGTATTAGCCAACTTTGTGACAAAGGCTTCAAAATCAAGTTCACCAAGGATGAATGCTTGATAGAAGACGAAGTCACTCATGAGGTTATACTTAAAGGTAAAAGAATCAATAATATATTCATGATTTCCCTTGATGATCCATCTTTGAAGGTTAAATGTCTCATGGCAAACAACGATGATTCATGGCTGTGGCACAAAAGAATTGTTCATATTCATATGGAACACTTGAATAAATTAATCAAGCATGATCTTGTCATTGGATTTCCTAAGAGAAATTTCGTCAAAGATAGACTATGTGATGCTTGTCAAAAAGGGAAACAAACTAGATCAACTTTTAAATCTAAGAATGTGGTGTCCACTACAAGGCCACTACAATTGTTACATATGGATTTATTCGGTCCATCGAGAACAAGGAGTTTCAGAGGTAATGTGTATGCTTTGGTTATTGTTAACGATTTCTCTAGATATACTTGGACATTCTTTTTAGTGAAGAAAAGTGATACATTCAAGGCATTCAAGAAGTATGCTAAACAAATTCAGAATGAGAAGTCTCTAACAATTGCCTCAATAAGGAGTGACCATGGCGGAGAATTTCTAAAATGCTCTATTTGAGGAATTTTGTGGAGAACATGGAATATCTCACAACTTCTCGGCACCAAGGACTCCTCAACAAAATGGAGTGGTAGAAAGAAAGAATAGGTCACTTGTGGAACTTGCTAGAACAATGCTTAGCGACTCAAATATTCCAAAATACTTTTGGGCGGATGCGGTGAGCACGGCATGTTTTGTTAGCAATAGAGTTAACATTAGACCAATCTTAAAGAAAACTCCATATGAACTCTTCAAAGGGAGAAAACCAAACATTGCTTTCTTTCACATCTTTGGATGCAAATGTTTTGTCTTAAACAATGACAAAGATAATCTTGGTAAGTTTGATGAGAAATCCGATGAAGGTGTTTTTCTTGGTTACTCTCTCTCTAGTAAAGCATATAGAATATACAACAAAAGAACTTTGGAAATTGAAGAATCTATGCATGTTTCTTTTGATGAAACTAACCCCTCCAAGGAGGATAATATTATTTGTGATAATGATGATGAAATACTAGAAGGTCCTCAAGAAAATTCTTCCAAAGATCAACCCATTCAACACGAAGAATCACCTCAACAATAATCAACTCTCAATGATCTACCAAAAGAATGGAGAACTCATAGAGATCCTCTTATTGATAAAGTAATTGGTGATATAAGTCAAGGTGTGTCTACAAGATTAAATCTCAAGGATGCTTGCTTAAACATGGTGTTTGTCTCTCAAATTGAACCTTCCAAAGTTGATGAAGCCTTAGGCGATGACCAATGGATTATAGCTATGCAAGAAGAATTGAATCAATTTGAAAGGAATCAAGTTTGGGAACTCGTCCCTAGGCCAAGCAACAAACACATTATTGGAACAAGATGGGTTTTCAAAAACAAACTTGACTAAAATGGAATAATTGTTCGCAACAAAGCAAGATTGGTAGCACAAGGCTACAATTAAGAAGAAGGAATAGACTTTGAAGAAACTTTCGCTCCAGTTGCAAGGTTAGAAGTTATTCGTTTCTTACTTGCCTATGCTTGTTCATTAAATTTTCAGCTTTTCCAAATGGATGTCAAAAGCGCATTCTTGAATGGAAATATCACTGAAGAAGTCTATGTTAAGGAACCCCCGGGGTTCGAAGATTTCAAGAATCCATCTCATGTATTTAAATTGAGAAAAGCTCTCTATGGACTGAAACAAACACCAAGGGCATGGTATGATCGTTTAAGCAACTTCTTATGCGAAAAAGGTTTCGAAAAGGGCAAAGTTGACAAGACTCTATTTATCAAGAAAATCAAAGATAACACTTTGCTAGCACAAGTCTATGTTGATGACATCATTTTCGGTTCTTCAAATCAAGAAATGTGTGAAGAATTCTCATCAATGATGCAAGGAGAATTTGAAATGTCCATGATGGGTAAAATGAACTATTTTCTTGGACTTCAAATCAAACAACTAAAAGATGGCATCTTCATCAACCAATCCAAATATTGCAAGGAACTCTTGAAAAGGTTTGACATGGATAACTGTAAGGAAATGTCTACACCAATGGGTTCTGGTTCATATGTTGATCAAGATGAATTAGGTGTTTCCATCGACATCACTAAGTATCGAGGTATGATTGGCTCCTTATTGTATTTGACGGCAAGTCGTCCTGACATAATGTTTAGTGTTTGTCTCTGTGCCCGCTTTCAAGCTAACCCAAAGGAATCTCATCTCACGACGGTAAAGAGGATCATGAAGTATCTCAAAGGGACAACAAATGTCGGATTATGGTATCCTAAAGGTAGTGTCTGCAACTTAATTGGTTATTCTGACGCGGATTATGTAGGGTGTAAAACGGATAGAAAAAGCACAAGTGGTACTTGTCACATTCTTGGTAATGCATTAGTATCATGGGCATGCAAGAAAAAAGCATGTGTTGCTCTTAGCACGGCTGAAGTTGAATATATTGCAGTGGGTAGTAGTTGCGCTCAAATTTTATGGTTAAAATAACAACTTCGTGACTACGGACTCGATCTAGGGTGCATTCCTCTAAGATGCGACAACACTAGTGCAATTAACATTACAAAGAATCTCGTCATGCATTCAAGAACTAAACACATAGAAATTCGACATCATTTCCTCCGTGATCATGTTCTTCAAGGAGATGTCGAGGTAACCTTTGTAGATACTCATAATCAGCTTGCCGATATCTTCACCAAACCTTTGGCAAGAGAACCATTCTACAAAATTCGACGAGAGCGTGGCATACTTGACGAACACGACTTATAAGGTGCATTCTATCCTTGATATAATTTTATATATGTTTTATACATGCTATATGTGAATCTATGTTATGTGGTATTTGAATTTTTAAGAAAAATTTGGTTTTGGACATTTTTTGTTGATGCAAATCGATTGCACAAAGAGTGTCAATTGATTGCTCACTGAGTATTTTCAATTATGTCCATTCTGTTTCAAGTGCAAATCGATTGCACCTTCAATGCAAATCGATTGCACTCTGTTCGTTTCTGTTTTATTTTGATTCTGTTTGTGTGCAAATCGATTGCACCTGAAATGCAAATCGATTGCACGTACTGCAACTTGCTTTTATGACAGAAAAATTATGTTGGTCAGAATTCCTCTCTCATATTCCTAAGCCAAATACACTTTAATACAAAACACTCATTCCCTATCTACCCAAATCATTTCCAAATCTCAGCTCACAAACACCTTTCTCTCTCACAAAACCTAAAAACCCCAAAAACCTAAAACTCCATACCCATGGCTTCAAGACAAAAGAGAAAGGCTCCAGCTTCAGAAAAAGGGAAGAAAAATGTTGATTCAACATCCAATCCATTGCTTTTAACTCTCACCGAAGATCAAGAAGCCAGATTCACCAAAGACTTTCAAAGGAAAATAGTATCTAATCCCAAATATGGTATGCTATCCTCTTTTCCATAAGAATGCTTTTCCTTTCAAAATGATCTAGCTGCTTATGGTCTAGAACCCTTGATTTCCTCATTCGGTCCATATTACCCAGATTTGGTAAGAATGTTTTTCAGCAATCTAACACCCCAAAAAGGAAAAATGGTCACATATGTGCTGGATACTCGTATCTCTCTAACTCCTCAGGTTGTTGGTGAGATCCTTCATATTCCTTACACTGGAAGTTCCCTATATGATCTTGAAAACGAGATATGGGATGACTACCAGAAAAAGGATTTCTTTTACAGCATTGGGCGGTTAAGTGAAGTTGAATCTCGCGCCAAACGGATTCGTGGTCTTGGCGGAGTAATTCCATCCAGAGACTCCTGGAGTGCATGTAACCTCTATATAGATAATCTCCTATATCATTATTTTTTGGTTTATATTATGTTTCCAAGAGCTGGAAACCACTGCACTGTTACCGACTTGGAAATGCAGCTAATTTATGCAAGAAAGAAAGGAATAAGTGTAAACTGGGCAAGGCTTATAATGGTGCATATGCTGAGAGTCGATGAAAAATCTAAATTTCTTCCATATGCTTATTTTGTTACTTTAATTATGGAGGAATTTGGTGTGGATTTTGCTGGGTTTGAAAAGGTGAATATGGATCCTAATCTAAACAAGATTTCCATTAAGAATGTTGACTCCAGAATGGGCGTGCACTACAATCCGGAAACAAAAACCATCACTTACATTGGCGAAGATGTTGTTAGCGATGAAGGAAATGACCAAGAAGTCGAAGGCCGTGAAGCTGTGCCTCCTCCTCCTACTGCTCCCTCTGGTCCAAGCAATCAAGAGCTTATGAATTACATGTCTCAACAATTTGCTTCCATGAACACCAACATCAACAACCAATGGAGTGCGATCAATGATTCCACTACAACCCGGATTAATGACTTCCGCACGGATGTGAATCAACAATTTTCATACCTTTACTCTCATCTTCATATTCCACCATATGATCCAAATAATCCAGCCGCACCTCCTCAACACTACACAGAACCCCCACTTCAACAACAATTCCTGAATCAAGGCTCTTGGTCTTATAACCATCCGGACACGCATCACCCTTAAAGTTCTGGCTAACTTTTTTTTCTGTTATGTTCTTGTCTTGTTATTCAATGTTTTGTTTGTTTAAATTTCTGTGTAATCCTTAAACAATTTGTGTTACTTGTTTAATTCTAAATTTTCTCGATATATTGCTCTATTATTATTTGTTTTGTGCATCTTTCCCTTCTTTTTGATAATGTCAATGGGGGAGAAAGATGTGGTACTTTATTCTTGTATTTTCCTTGTCTTAATTTTTAAGGTACTCTCCAACCAAGATGAAGAAATGCAAAGGATTCCAACCCTCTCCTACATAGGGGGAGTTTTGCATCTTAGGGGGAGAAGCTCTTCCGGAAAGTACATCGCATAAAGCAAGATTGTTTGTCATCATCAAAAAGGGGGAGAATGTAAAATCAAGCTTCTCTAATGAGCTTTTGTTTTGATGAAGACAAACCATGATTGACAAAGAAGGCAAAGATTTATGATCAAGCTCAAAGCATCTAAGGACAATATCTTCAGTTCAAAACTCTCAACAACTTTCAAGGTATAATAATATTACTTACTTTGATCTTAAGATATAGATGCTCAATGATGAAAAAGAAATGCGTAAAAAATCATTACTCAAGTTTTTCAAAGTTAAAATTTCATTTTTCACTTGAGTACAATCGATTTGCATTTTAGTGCAATCGATTGCATGCTTCAATTTTTCAGATCTTTTGCTTCTGTTTCTCTGTGCAATCGATTTACATTGCTTGTGCAATCGATTGCATACTTAAAATTTTCAAAACGTTTGCTTCTGTTTCTCAGTGCAATCGATTTACATTGCTAGTGTAATCGATTGCACTCACTTACTTTTTGCTACTGACTTTACATGCAATCGATTTACATTGCTAGTGCAATCGATTGCACTCTTAAAACTTTTGAAAATATAGCTGTTGAAACCTTGTGCAATCAATTTACACAAAGGGTGCAATCGATTGCATGCTGCACGATTTTGAAAAACAGCAGATTTTCACATGCATGTTCATCATGCCTTTTCATTAAAACCTTTCACTCAATCTTGGCATTTGTTCATGATACATTTTCAGAACTTCGTGATGTTTCAAAAGGGTGTTATGAACATATAAATATTCATTTTCAAAATCTGTTTCAACACCTCTTCCATAAATATTTTCTGAATTTTCAAAATACAAACTCAAGCATTCCTTCACTTTCATGCATAAGTTTTCTGCACATTTTCATACATTATTAAACAGAAAACTTTGAGCAACTATATCTTGAGTCATTGTACAATAATATCATTGGAAGAGAATATCATACATTGTTAAATCACTCTAAGTGATCAATACTACTCAACTCACTCAAACTCAAAAATTGATAGTTACTTACTTATTTTTCCAGGATTGTTGGAAATAAGTTTAAGTGTTTTTGAAATCTTGTCTTTCCAAAGTTGTTGGATACAAGTGTAGTAACTTTGAGAGGATTGTTCTCATAGTTGACATAGTGAAAATCCAAGAGGATTGTTCTTGGTTGTTTGGTAGTTCTTGTTTAAGTTTTCCATAATAAGGAAATCTCTTTCATGTTGAAAGGGGACTGGAGTACTCTCAGACTGTGAGGGAAACTAGGATATATCGCCCGTGTCTTTTATTTTTCTGCATTTTACGCTTTCCGAAACTCACCATTAACTAGAAAAATAAGAACCATCATCACTAAAAACCAGAATTTTTAAAGTACCTAATTCACCCCCCCCCCCCCCCCCCCTCTTAGGCGCACTTCGTAGTTACATTTTTTATTCACCATCTTGTATAATTTAAACTGTTTTATCTTGCTTGAAATGGTATACAATGTCCCAGACATCTATTCACAGAATCTATCATCTGTCATACACTAGTAGTACACGTTGTCCTAGGCTATGGTCCAACATTTGTTCTCCTGATAATATAATTTCATCTTTGATAAGATGTTGGTAGACAAATTGATGATCATTGTTTCCTTTACCAAAAAAAGCAAAAAAAACTTGAAGATCATAGTTAATGTCATCCTCAACATTGACAATTCATTCAATGTATTTATGCATAAAAACCGGTATCTCGTTAATGAATTGGATTTTTGTTAAAGGTAGTGAAAGTATTGGTTTGCTAATATTAGCTCTTGTGAAATAAATTTTTTTATATTTAAAGTTGGAGAATCCGAAATTTTTTGTCAACATTCTCAAAATAGGAAAGAGATTGCGTCGTTGAATTGTCACAGTGTTATTTTGACCTTCTTAGGTGCACATTTCATTTTTACCTGTAGAGAAGATGGTTTCAAATATGTGGTTTCTGGATGAGCAGTCTTCCTCATTTTCTCTTTTATGTGGAGTTTCATATTGTCACCACCTTTAAAAAAAATCATTGTATCACTTCTCATTCAGTCAAGATAGAAATATCCATCATCATCAAACACGAGCCTTGTCTATTGAGTGCAAACCTTATTCGTTCGTATTAGGCTACCAAGTTTCACCTTATTTGAAATTAGAAAAGCACATGGGAAACCTCATGTTTTCCTAAGTGTGCAACCATACTTTGAGCTATAGGAACCTACATTCTCATCTCGCTTGGCTTCGGGAAAAATAATATTCAATCCTGCTTGAGATATGTTGTCGACCAACTGAGAATAGAGATTGTTGTCTTTGAATTTGTGTTCCAATATTGTGATGTTGTGACCAAATGATGTTTGTATCTCATTATGCTGATTTTAGATCATTGGGTTCATAGAGTCTCAATCTCTACACAGACCACCCTTATTATTTCCCAGCCAATTATTCAGTGTAGCACGAGAACACTCAACTCGGTTAGTTGTTGTATTTCCAAGGTGTTTAACCTAATCGGTCCAAGCATAAACTATTTTCTCCTTCACTTGGTCCATAACTATACTTTCAACATATTTCAACAAATCTTAATATTTCTCACACACCTTCCTAAAATGTATGACAACATCGACATATAATTCTTTCATAGAGGAATTTATTACAATATTCCATGCATCCATTATTATTTCCACTATCACGCTAACTTTGACCATTATTTTATCTTCACCCTTGATTTTTTTGATCCCTACCGCAAGTTTAAATTGACTTCGCACATTATTTATGATGTGATACGTACAAAGTAATGCGTATAAAGTAGAAAACACCTTTGCAACCAAATTCATCAATACAATATCGAGGTCGGCGACAATGACTTCCGGCGTGTCTTCTTTGTCCTTCAACATTGTCCGAAACACTTTTAAAGCCCAAGTAACGTTTTTCTTTTTTTAGCTCTCCAAAAATGCAAACCCGATAAAATAAGTCTTTCTCGATAGACGTAACACCAACAATTTCTAATAGTGGAATTCTGTACTTGTTGGTATTATACATTGAATCAATAATGAGTATAGTAGGAAACATGTTGAACAACTTTATGGAATTAGGATGAGTCTAAAATATATCTCAAATGATTACTCCATCCTCAAACGTTCGATACCTAGATACATAATTGTTATCATCCAGAAATTTTAATAGTTGTTGCATTTCAGTTTTATCCCCCTTTAATGCCTTGTTGTTAACGATGCAAATATTGTATACTTGTTTAATATTTAAGATATTTTTGGGTATTTTATGTTTCAAAGTTGCAAGTATGTTTTTGGGTTGTACCATATTCAATGTCATGAAACGATTTCCTTCTCTTCAAACATAAGGTGACATGCAACGAGATGGCTTACTAACTTGTCACATATGTCATGGTTATGCAAGCCACGTATCATATTAAATCTACATTTGTTATTTTCTAGAAGATAACCACACAACTTAAATGGACACTCATATTTTCTCGAACTGATGTCATCTCGTTTGAATTTTCGAAGAGGAGTTATGTACTTCCTACTTCTTTCGCATCTCATTGTCAAAAATGTAACTTTTCTATTTGAACCATTATCGAGCCTTCTGATTATAACACCAAACTCCAATTTGGATGCCTTTGTGCGAATCCATTGAAGCATATGATCACAAAAATCAGACTCTTGTTCATTTGTAAATTGATTACCAACATCTATCTCCTTCTCATCAACACGTTTGACATCCGTATACATAATAGATTTGGAAAAAATATCAGGTGCACCATATCTAATGAAAACAATAACAAAAAATATTCAAATACATATTGAAATGAACACTGAACTATTCCGAAAATGTATTTCCGTATGACTACATATAGAACCTGGAAATGCTTTTTCCAAACGCAACATAACCTTTTCAACTTAAAAACTAGATTAATGTGAGCATTGAAGAATAAAATAAATGATATTTATCTTGAATTTCATCTTCTTTTGCTCCTTTTAACATGATGAAACACAAAAATGAAGTTTTGGAGTGCAAATCGTAATTGAGAACGAAATGATTTTTTGTAAGCATTTTGAGACAAAATGGTGTTTGATCATGATGAAGTAAAGCATATAAGTTTACATTTTATTAAAAATCATGTTTGACAATGTGATCGGTGGATCTGGAACTGACTGTTTTAAAGCTGGTTCGCGAAATGTCGCGGAAGCAAGAGTCGCCACCGTCTTTTATTTTCTCCAATAGGAAAGGACAAAAGCACAGAAAAATTCCTTTAAAGAGATTGCTCTCGGTTCGGGAGGTAGGTTATAGAAAGGGAAGGTGTTAGCACCCTTTCTATCCATGGTTATCCATGGGCTCTTAGGTACTTGCTCAATGTGTTTTCAAAATGTGTGCTTGCTTTTCAATTGTGGGTTCCAAAAATATTCTTTGAAAAAAGTTTCGATTCAACTCGTACGTCAGAGTGTTTTGAAAAGTTTGTTTTGAAAGTTTTTGAAAGTGTTAGTGTGAAAAGTATTAGTTGTTTTGTTTTTGAAGAGAGCAAGTACCTACGAGAACCTACCTACCCTAAGGAATTAGTTTGTGTAAATGTCCTTTAGGTAGTGCCATCCCACCATTGAGAGGTAGGTAGCACCACCGTTGGAGGTGTTCGGGTCAATTCGAGTGTATAGGGACGTGGTGATCACCGGAGCAATGGGAAAACACCTTAGAAGCTACCCTCATGCCAGGTTCCCGGACCATGAGGACTTACTAAGACGTTTTCTACTCGATGACCACCTTTCGAAAGGCAACAGTGAGGCGTACCCTAGGGGTGGTGTGTGCGAGTGTGTCATTTTCAGTTCATTATTTGTCTTGTCATGCATTGGTGATCTAACGATTCAATTTTATTTTTTTGGGCATTCATTCTTTCATGCATATTTATTAACAGTTATATTTGCGAGAAAATAAATCTAACTATTACAACGGGCGCGGGTCCACATCGCCAAAAAAAACCGAACCCGATTTGACTGAAAATAAAATAAAGCGAATAAATAAAAGTCCGAGAGTTTTTAATTACATGGCTTTGGGGCATATACAGAGGTATTTAAACAATGTAAAATAAATGCGCGAAATAAAGACTAAACAAAATTAGGGCGTTGGACCCCTTAACAAATAATTAAAATTAATCAAGGAAATTTAAAATTAAAAATTAAATGAAAAATAATGTTTTTTGTGTTTTTTAGGTTTAAAAGAAAAAAGAGAAAAGTTAATTAAAATTAAAATCCTAGTTCTAATGTTTTTTAAGTTTATTATGAAAAAGATTTAATTTCTAACCTAATTAAATTCTAAATCAATTTATATACAATTTTTGATTTATAGAAAATAAATAATAAATAATAATATTGTGAGAAAAAAGGAAAAAATTAAAAAGGATATAAAATTAATAATTACTCTAATTTTACATTTTTTGGATTTTTTATTATGAAAAAAGAATTAAAATTAAAATTAAAACCTAATTAAACTAATTGAATTACATTTTAATTTATTAAAAAAAAGAATCAAAATTAATTACATTTTTTTTTGTCTTTTCTGTCCTTTTTAATGTTTTTTGCATTTTTGTAAAAATTAATTAAATCAGAAAGTAAGAAAAAGTAAATAATAGAATATGAAGAAAATTAAAAAAGAAAAAAAAAGATAGAACCAGGGGGTGTGGATTTGAATTTGGAGGTGCAAGCCTGGCCCATTTGCTGGCAATTGGTTGACTTTTCCACTCCTGTACACGCTTGTTGACTTGGTATATGGTGCACTCCTCATCTTAGCCATGGATCTGAGGCCCTGGGACACGTGGATGAACTGATGCTGAAGTGCATGGTGAGTCCTTATGTCAGCGCTGCATGGAACCTTAACATGAAAAATAATATTGAGAAATTGCAAGACCTGGGACTTGAACCCAGGTCTTTGAGGTTAACACGCCTATCACCTGCCACTGAGCCAGTTGTACTGCAATTAACATATAATAGTTAACAAATAATAAAAAGAAAAATCAATGCCTAGTGGTCAAACGCGCGCGAACTTTGAATGGACGAGTCACGGGTGGACACGTCTTCTTCTTCCTCATGTCCCCTGTAACACAAACACATAACGCAACGGTTTTGAAACGTGGGGTTAGGGAAGCTACAAAGAAATAGCGAATAGCTCGTTTCCTAATATAAATTAGGCGCGAGCATCTCATTCTCTTCGTCCAGATGCCAGGAATGCAATGGTCATGGTCTTGAGGGCCAATTTTGCAGTATGGTGAAAACCCCAAAATCAAAACTTGAAAACCCTAGAACGTGGGCATGGCAGATTCGCGTAGGATGGACAAAAATGCAATTAAATGTAATCAACAGCTTGGAAACTTCATCATGAGTATGAATATGTACTTAAAAATGCAAAAAGATGCTTAGAATGTAAATCACGATTGCCACATTTTTGTTGTACAGTTTGAGTTGTGTGTACCAATTCAGGGGGTTTTGGAAGATGCTATGAATTGAAATATGTTCAAAATCGTCTCAGGAAGCTATTGGTACAAAAATTATGGCTTGAGAAGATCCCTAGCTATGAAATCAGTTTTGCCTTTTATGTCCAAATTTTCAAATTGTCAAATGGCCTTTGAACGAGTTTTGTGCTATGTTCTTGGTAGGGTTTGACTCAATGATCCTTATGGAATTGAATAGGCATGCTAACTCTCCTTAATCCATGCTTGAGAAAGAATTGGCATTAGGGTTTGTCCATTAACCATTTTTTCCTAATTTCTAGCCAAAACCTAGACTTAGTATGAAAATGAACCTTGGCCTGATTTTTGAGTTGATTCATGATGTATAGAACTTGTCCAAATTCATTTGACACCATTTCATTGATTTTTAAATTTTATTTGAATTTTCAATGAATTAAAATGAATTAAATCATCAAAAATTAAATAAAATAAAAAATTCAACATTTGGTCTTGAAATCAACCATGGGCCACGTGTGTGGCATGACAAGGATGGACAAAGTGAGAAAAATGGGGCCCTTTTGTCAAAATTGGATTTTCAAAGATAGTTGACTTTTGCCATTTCTCAAAATTTTCCCAACTTCTACAAGGCATAACTTGCTCAATTTTTAAGCTTTTCACATGTTCTTGGACATTTTGGAAAGGTCTTTGAGTCCTTTAACCAATGCCTTTGGTCCCATGTCATTTTGATTTACCAATCTCAAGTTATGGTCTTTGACTTAAAGTCCTTTTTTGTTGACTTTTGAAAATGACCTGTAATGTTGAAATTGATAACTTTTTGTGAGAGCATTTCTTGGACTTGAAGTATGAAGATGAGTTGTAGGAAATGTCTTTCTCTTCAAAATGAGCTTTGGATGGAATTTTTCTGATAATCCATGTGAAAGTTATGCCCTGGTCAATTTCAGTTGACTTTTTCAGCTGTCCAAATATAGCAACTTTTGCATCTTTGATGATTTCTGAGCCAAATTTTGAGAATCATGATCAAGCATTGATCAAATGATGTTTGTGGCTTCAAAATGATATGTTGACCAAAAATTTGAACTTTTGACTGCCAAATGACCATTTTGCCCCTACAGTTGACTGTAGTGCAATCTAGGGTTTTGACTGTGCAATCTTGAGCTGAATGCCTTGAAACTTGACATGGGGATGCTTGACCATGCTTGTAAGCATATGAGACTTGATTGAGCCTTTGAAAACTTCCTCTTCTTGATCAGACTCAAAACCCTAATTTGGACTGGATGGGGGACTGTTGCACTGCCTAACCCTTGGGGAATTTTGTGACTTGGCTTGGCAATTTCTTGAAGAATATGGGAGGGCAAATTTTGGGGTATAACAGTTGCCCCTGTTCAATCTTCTTAGACCTGAGGATGTAGATTGGCTGACGTGCCTTTCGTAATCCGAGGGTAAAAGATGATTGGACACTAGAGTGCCCGGAAATTTGCGCTCACATGTTGGCAATGAGGGTAATGGGCTTATAGATGCCATTTGGAGATTGCTGGATGGGATGATGGGCTTATAGATGCCATCTGGGTGTTTGATTGCGTAAGAGATTCCTTAGCGAGAACCTGCATACTTCCTTAGCATGAATGGTAAGAGAGCCTTGGGCGACTTTAACTTCAACAACGCTCGTTGAGAAAAATCTGGGGTGTCTTCTACTGGGATAAGAATCAGGGAGATCTTAGGATTGATCTGACTGAACCAGAGAAGGCCTTTGACTGGATAAGTCTAGGTCTTGAAATGTCTTCCACTGGATAAGCAATCAGGAAAATCTTGGGACGATTTAACTGAACCAGAGGAGGCCTTTGACTGGACAAGCAATCAGGAAAATCTTGGGACGATTTAACTGAACCGGTCTAGGTCTTGAAATGTCTTCCACTGGATAAGCAATCAGGAAAATCTTGGGACGATTTAACTGAACCAGAGGAGGCCTTTGACTGGATAAGCAATCAGGAAAATCTTGGGACGATTTAACTGAACCGGTCTAGGTCTTGAAATGTCTTCCACTGGATAAGCAATCAGGAAAATCTTGGGACGATTTAACTGAACCAGAGGAGGCCTTTGACTGAACCAGTCTAGGTCTTGAAATGTCTTCAAAGGGATAAGCAATCAGGAAAATCTTGGGACGATTTAACTGAACCAGAGAAGGCCTTTGACTGAATAAGTCTAGGTCTTGAAATGTCTTCAAAGGGATAAGCATCAGGGAGATCTTAGGTCGATCTGACTGAACCAGAGAAGGCCTTTGACTGAATCAGTCTAGGTCTTGAAATGTCTTCAAAGGGATAAGCATCAGGAAAATCTTGGGACGATCTAACTGAACCAGAGAAGGCCTTTGACCGAACCAGTCTAGGTCTTGAAATGTAGCTTGAGAACTTGACTGAATTTTTCCTGAAAGATAAAAGTCAGTCATATGCAATGCATGATATGAATCAAGCAATGATGTTCCCAACAAAAATGAGATTTGCAGTGCGTTATGCATGCTATAATGATGTATGTGATGTTTTATGTATGTTTTCGTCTAGGAAAGTAAATCCTTGACGGGTGCCGGGAAGTCGTATCCTGGGCTGATGTCGAAGAATAGATTTTGTTTCCGCTGGGGATGATAATTGCAAGGATACCGGTAGGAGAAGATGACTCCGTTGCGGAATAAACTTGGCGAAGGGGAGATTCTGCGGGGAGAAAATATATTTTAGCGATCATGCTGGGAAGCAATACTCTGTGGGAAGAGTGATGCTTTGCTGGATGTTGATAGTAACTCTGTTGGGGATACCATTGTTGTATTGGAAGTGTGAATAGACTTCGCTGGGGATGGGAAAGAACTACGTTGACGACGACCTTCCCTTGGCTTTTGGCTGAGGATAACCCAGTTATATCCTGTTAAGGAAATAACTCTTTAAATCAAGCCGGACGACGCGTTCGTGCTCTGCTAGGGGATGAGCTTCCAGAATATACTGGGGATAAGCTTACTGCTTGGGGAGATGAATTCCATCTTTCCTGGGGAACTTGGATGGGACTCTCCTGGGGAAATTTTGATATGCTGGGGAAGAATGCACTGACTTGCTGTCTCACTCTCTGGGGAATTTAAGATGTCTGGTTAGGTTCTTTAGCTGAACCTACTTTGGCACCTTGGGTAGAACAATTAGACTGCTCAAACAACTCTTTATTGCCCCTGTTTCTAGTGTCACCTGCAATTAATTCTTTGTTTCGTATGCAAATATTTATGAGCTAGCAAATTATTGTCAAATGCACATATCACAAATTGAACCTTGGACGTTCTTCGCAAAACAAAACGGAAAAAGAAAAACAGTTGGCACGTTTAACCGAAAAGTATATTTGTATTGATTTTGAATAGCCTGTGAATAGGCGTTTTGTGTACAAGAGGCTGACGTCCTAGTAAGAGAAACGTCGCCGAACAAGAGAGTTTATACAAGTTTTGTACAAAAGAAATTAAAACAGCTGTGTGAAATATGAATGATCCACTGGGTTTCAACTCTGCTATCGCCTTTATAACTCTGAGCGTCTCATCACTTGGTGACCTTGATTGAAGGTGAAGCTGACTGATCGATGCCGTCTTGATGTAGATACCGGATTCTGGATGCAAAGTGATCCAATGAGACATAGTATTACGCTTTTATCCCTAATTTTTGCCTGGACTGCCCTTTCGGGTTTTCAGTCCACCGGGATACCCATTTTTGCCCAAGCCGCCTTTTCGGGTTTTCGACTTGCCGGGTGTACAGATTTTTTCATTTTCATCCCTTCATTTTGCCCGAACCCTTTTGGTTCGCCGGGAAGCCCTTATTTTTGCCTAGGTGTGTCAACCTAGCGGACCTTTGATTGTGCGTAGTATTTTTCGACTATGTCCGTGCTTTCGGCATGTAGGGAATTGCCCCTGTTAGAAATTGTTTTGTCATGCCACCAGAAAATCTTCGTTTGATTGTCCAATGCCCCCAGGTGACCTAGACGGAGATTTGCCCCAGGCTGGTGGTGTCGCCATATTGTCAGAAGGTGTCTGATCGTGCAAGATTCGTTGCTGGAATGCCCCAAGTGACTTAGACGGAGATTTGCCCCAGGCTGGTTGGGTGTCATGCCACCAGAAGATCTTCGTTTGATCGTCCAATGCCCCAAGTGACTTAGACGGAGATTTGCCCCAGGCTGGTTGGCCTTTTTGAGAGATTCTCCGAATCTTGACTTAACTGCCCCAGATGATGGATAATAGTCATGCCATGCCCCTTGATTAGAGGTACTTCTGTTCATTAGACATTCGTCATGCGAATTTCTATGTTGTTCAAACAAAAGTCATATGCAAACAAAGTTATGTTAAAAATGCAAAGCTTATGTCTGTCTTGAAGATTTTGAAAATGCATTCTTTTTCATAAAACAAGTGAATGTTTGTAAAACGTGATGTCAATTCCGTATTTACCGTAGGCCTTCAGGAGTCAGGATACCTTTCGTAACAGTATGCTTTCGAACTAAACCGTGCTTCAGCTAGGACTTTTGAGGGTTATAACATGGCCTGGTTCACGGTTTAAGAAACAAAGTATGAAGGTTCAAATTTTATTTGTACCCACCCTCTCTTCGCGATGTTCTCCAAACCTAAACTCAGTTGATCATACATTAGACCTTGTTTGAGTCTTTGCTCTAATTTTCTGGTGATGGATAACTTATTTTGAATAGGCAGTCATTCCTTTTTTTGTCGAGGGTTTGTGTGACCTCCTTTTTTGATTTTGTGATCCCTATTTTTTTTGCCTGAACTGTTTCTTTTGTGATTACAGTCAGCGGGATGCCCCAGTTTTGTAAGTCTCCTTCATAGGTTTTGACTTAATGGGTTTTTATTTTTTGAGATATAATGACTGCCTATCTGTATGATGGTTTGGAATTATCACTATCTTTGTTCGTTTTGTAAAGATCTCTTCGGTGCTATTCGTCATGCACTTGGATCAACTGGGAGAACTACCCTGCCCCAGGTTATGATAAAGGGTTTTAAATTTCGAAAAGAAAAAAAAACTCCTACTTCTTTGGCTCAGAGGGGTTGACGAGGGATTATCATCCTTATAACTCCAGTGTTTAGGGATTGAAACAATGCCTGTACCTCATCAGCGGGGTCTGTTCAAAAGCATACTGTAGATCGTGGTATCGTTTTCGTCATCCTCCCTCAAGAGGCTTAGAATTATTGATTGAAAGAGTTGACATCAGAACAAATATGAAAATAGTGTGCGTATAGTGAATACGAATATATTGATTCAAAATGGACATAAGCGATGCATTAATGAAATAACAATGTTTTAACAATGAGTAAACGTTTGAACAAAAGAAAATTGCAACTTTGAACATTCGAATGAACAAAAATTTCTAGTCTCAGGGCTTGTCACTTCAAATGGTGAATCCCGCAGGGATAGTAGAAGAACTCAGCCTGGCCATCTTGGGTGAATTTCACAGCTCCTTCATCAATCAGATCTTGGATCTGGTTCTTCAAAGTCCAACAATCCTCCGTAACATGCCCCGGGCTGTCAGAGTGATAATCGCAGTGGGCGTCGGGGTTATACCTTGAAGGTGTCCTGTTGGGATTCTTAGGAGGGTCCCTTAGAGTTACCAAATTCAACCTCAACAGTTGTTGTAAAGCTTGAGGCAGTGATACGTTAAGCTTGGTGAATTGCCTTTTGGGCTTGCCTGGCTGAAAAGGTTGTTTGGGCTTGCCTGGCTGAAAAGGTTGATGCTGAATTTGTGCCCCTGAAGCCAAATGAGGAGCTTTTCCTTTGTCTCCTTGTCTCAAAGGTGGTTGAACAACGACTGGCTCTTTTCCCTTAGATGTTTGCCCCAGTTGGTTACTCTGAAGCAGTTGGTTGACAAGAAACCGGAGCTCATCTTGTCTTTGAGTTAAACCCTGAATGGCGTTCCTCTGCTCCAACATTTGGGCTTTCATAGCATCCATCTCAGCTTGTAGGTGTTCTAGCCTTTCATCCTCAGCACTGTTCCTGACAAAAGTCTCCATGATAAGTGTCCTTAGCTCTTCCTGCCCCTTGGATAGATTCAGGAGGATTTCCTCGAACCGAGTCTCTTGAGCAAGAAAGTCCTGATTGTCTTGTTGGGAAGCCATGGCTGAAATAAACAGCGGGAAAGGTGAGTGACCTGCAAAAGGGATACCTGCGATGCAATGATGTGCATGCAATGTTTTCAAGGACCTCGCGGGGTAAACAAGGAAATAGTTAGCATTGGAAACGGGTGGCTTGATTGAAGGTACTTCATATTGTTGAGAGTCCTTCTCCAAGGGTCAAAAGCTCACCATATCAAGTGGGTCATAGCCCCTGACAACCTGGTCTAGAGGAAAATAAATCCTCTTTGCCCCTTGCTGGGACAGTTGATTCGTCCTGACCTGCATCACAAGCCCTTGAGATCCTTGAAATGGGTTAGGATGTATGCAATGGTATGATGTCATGGTATGCATGGGGTGATGTCAGTAACCCTATTATGAGTCCTAATTAAGGACTGAAACAAACCTGCAAGAAACAAGTGTTAGATCACAAGCATGCAGATAGTCAAGTACTAAGGCACACAAGTCACACAAGAGAGAGCCCTTAGGTTTAGGCCAGCATGGGGTCTGGGTAGTACCCTCTTGAAGTTGGTGGGTTCAACCTGTCCTAATCAAAGTAACCGGGTTCTAAGGTTCCCAATATCACGGGATCGCTTTCATTGTTCATCGTTTCGATTTAGCCACTGAACTGGCGACCGAAATATTCCAGGAAAGCAACCCTCAATTGAGTGTAGTATCGAGTATCAACCAACCTCGGACTGCACCAAAGTCAGTTATCTCACTACCCTAAAGAGGCCAAGATGGTTCAATTAAGGCTCCTAAGGTCTGTTGATGCTTCATGACACCACATGGAGGCCCCGTACTCTCCTTGACTGACTCAAGGGTTACCGGTACACACCAAAATGCCACATCAACGTAGCAGACTGCTTCAACCATGTCGGTATACCCCGCACAGTTCCCTCACAGCCTTGTTGCTACTTTCTAAAAAGGTATTCCCCAGATCCGGGTTAGGATCTATAGAACTCCCAAGCAACCCACAATTTTAAAGCATACAAGGAAAGCAATTGAAAACACAGTGATTTTAGTCCTAAGGTACACCTCACTTTAAGTTTATCCCCAGCAGAGTCGCCAGTTCTGTGATCGGTGGATCTGGAACTGACTGTTTTAAAGCTGGTTCGCGAAATGTCGCGGAAGCAAGAGTCGCCACCGTCTTTTATTTTCTCCAATAGGAAAGGACAAAAGCACAGAAAAATTCCTTTAAAGAGATTGCTCTCGGTTCGGGAGGTAGGTTATAGAAAGGGAAGGTGTTAGCACCCTTTCTATCCATGGTTATCCATGGGCTCTTAGGTACTTGCTCAATGTGTTTTCAAAATGTGTGCTTGCTTTTCAATTGTGGGTTCCAAAAATATTCTTTGAAAAAAGTTTCGATTCAACTCGTACGTCAGAGTGTTTTGAAAAGTTTGTTTTGAAAGTTTTTGAAAGTGTTAGTGTGAAAAGTATTAGTTGTTTTGTTTTTGAAGAGAGCAAGTACCTACGAGAACCTACCTACCCTAAGGAATTAGTTTGTGTAAATGTCCTTTAGGTAGTGCCATCCCACCATTGAGAGGTAGGTAGCACCACCGTTGGAGGTGTTCGGGTCAATTCGAGTGTATAGGGACGTGGTGATCACCGGAGCAATGGGAAAACACCTTAGAAGCTACCCTCATGCCAGGTTCCCGGACCATGAGGACTTACTAAGACGTTTTCTACTCGATGACCACCTTTCGAAAGGCAACAGTGAGGCGTACCCTAGGGGTGGTGTGTGCGAGTGTGTCATTTTCAGTTCATTATTTGTCTTGTCATGCATTGGTGATCTAACGATTCAATTTTATTTTTTTGGGCATTCATTCTTTCATGCATATTTATTAACAGTTATATTTGCGAGAAAATAAATCTAACTATTACAACGGGCGCGGGTCCACATCGCCAAAAAAAACCGAACCCGATTTGACTGAAAATAAAATAAAGCGAATAAATAAAAGTCCGAGAGTTTTTAATTACATGGCTTTGGGGCATATACAGAGGTATTTAAACAATGTAAAATAAATGCGCGAAATAAAGACTAAACAAAATTAGGGCGTTGGACCCCTTAACAAATAATTAAAATTAATCAAGGAAATTTAAAATTAAAAATTAAATGAAAAATAATGTTTTTTGTGTTTTTTAGGTTTAAAAGAAAAAAGAGAAAAGTTAATTAAAATTAAAATCCTAGTTCTAATGTTTTTTAAGTTTATTATGAAAAAGATTTAATTTCTAACCTAATTAAATTCTAAATCAATTTATATACAATTTTTGATTTATAGAAAATAAATAATAAATAATAATATTGTGAGAAAAAAGGAAAAAATTAAAAAGGATATAAAATTAATAATTACTCTAATTTTACATTTTTTGGATTTTTTATTATGAAAAAAGAATTAAAATTAAAATTAAAACCTAATTAAACTAATTGAATTACATTTTAATTTATTAAAAAAAAGAATCAAAATTAATTACATTTTTTTTTGTCTTTTCTGTCCTTTTTAATGTTTTTTGCATTTTTGTAAAAATTAATTAAATCAGAAAGTAAGAAAAAGTAAATAATAGAATATGAAGAAAATTAAAAAAGAAAAAAAAAGATAGAACCAGGGGGTGTGGATTTGAATTTGGAGGTGCAAGCCTGGCCCATTTGCTGGCAATTGGTTGACTTTTCCACTCCTGTACACGCTTGTTGACTTGGTATATGGTGCACTCCTCATCTTAGCCATGGATCTGAGGCCCTGGGACACGTGGATGAACTGATGCTGAAGTGCATGGTGAGTCCTTATGTCAGCGCTGCATGGAACCTTAACATGAAAAATAATATTGAGAAATTGCAAGACCTGGGACTTGAACCCAGGTCTTTGAGGTTAACACGCCTATCACCTGCCACTGAGCCAGTTGTACTGCAATTAACATATAATAGTTAACAAATAATAAAAAGAAAAATCAATGCCTAGTGGTCAAACGCGCGCGAACTTTGAATGGACGAGTCACGGGTGGACACGTCTTCTTCTTCCTCATGTCCCCTGTAACACAAACACATAACGCAACGGTTTTGAAACGTGGGGTTAGGGAAGCTACAAAGAAATAGCGAATAGCTCGTTTCCTAATATAAATTAGGCGCGAGCATCTCATTCTCTTCGTCCAGATGCCAGGAATGCAATGGTCATGGTCTTGAGGGCCAATTTTGCAGTATGGTGAAAACCCCAAAATCAAAACTTGAAAACCCTAGAACGTGGGCATGGCAGATTCGCGTAGGATGGACAAAAATGCAATTAAATGTAATCAACAGCTTGGAAACTTCATCATGAGTATGAATATGTACTTAAAAATGCAAAAAGATGCTTAGAATGTAAATCACGATTGCCACATTTTTGTTGTACAGTTTGAGTTGTGTGTACCAATTCAGGGGGTTTTGGAAGATGCTATGAATTGAAATATGTTCAAAATCGTCTCAGGAAGCTATTGGTACAAAAATTATGGCTTGAGAAGATCCCTAGCTATGAAATCAGTTTTGCCTTTTATGTCCAAATTTTCAAATTGTCAAATGGCCTTTGAACGAGTTTTGTGCTATGTTCTTGGTAGGGTTTGACTCAATGATCCTTATGGAATTGAATAGGCATGCTAACTCTCCTTAATCCATGCTTGAGAAAGAATTGGCATTAGGGTTTGTCCATTAACCATTTTTTCCTAATTTCTAGCCAAAACCTAGACTTAGTATGAAAATGAACCTTGGCCTGATTTTTGAGTTGATTCATGATGTATAGAACTTGTCCAAATTCATTTGACACCATTTCATTGATTTTTAAATTTTATTTGAATTTTCAATGAATTAAAATGAATTAAATCATCAAAAATTAAATAAAATAAAAAATTCAACATTTGGTCTTGAAATCAACCATGGGCCACGTGTGTGGCATGACAAGGATGGACAAAGTGAGAAAAATGGGGCCCTTTTGTCAAAATTGGATTTTCAAAGATAGTTGACTTTTGCCATTTCTCAAAATTTTCCCAACTTCTACAAGGCATAACTTGCTCAATTTTTAAGCTTTTCACATGTTCTTGGACATTTTGGAAAGGTCTTTGAGTCCTTTAACCAATGCCTTTGGTCCCATGTCATTTTGATTTACCAATCTCAAGTTATGGTCTTTGACTTAAAGTCCTTTTTTGTTGACTTTTGAAAATGACCTGTAATGTTGAAATTGATAACTTTTTGTGAGAGCATTTCTTGGACTTGAAGTATGAAGATGAGTTGTAGGAAATGTCTTTCTCTTCAAAATGAGCTTTGGATGGAATTTTTCTGATAATCCATGTGAAAGTTATGCCCTGGTCAATTTCAGTTGACTTTTTCAGCTGTCCAAATATAGCAACTTTTGCATCTTTGATGATTTCTGAGCCAAATTTTGAGAATCATGATCAAGCATTGATCAAATGATGTTTGTGGCTTCAAAATGATATGTTGACCAAAAATTTGAACTTTTGACTGCCAAATGACCATTTTGCCCCTACAGTTGACTGTAGTGCAATCTAGGGTTTTGACTGTGCAATCTTGAGCTGAATGCCTTGAAACTTGACATGGGGATGCTTGACCATGCTTGTAAGCATATGAGACTTGATTGAGCCTTTGAAAACTTCCTCTTCTTGATCAGACTCAAAACCCTAATTTGGACTGGATGGGGGACTGTTGCACTGCCTAACCCTTGGGGAATTTTGTGACTTGGCTTGGCAATTTCTTGAAGAATATGGGAGGGCAAATTTTGGGGTATAACAGACAATTTCATAAATGTACCTCCGAAATTGACTGACATGCAAAAGTGACAAATTTTCAAATTTCCGCTTCACAAATTCGGAAATGTACTTTCAAAATAATCAGAGTTGTTAAATTAAAAATACATTGATAGGGTGAATTCGAAGATACATCTTCAAATTAAATTTTGACAAAAAAATTCAATGACACTTAGTTGAGACGTGCTTTGATAAGACATATTTCCAACATCAAAAGGATAATTTAGATTTTTTATAAGATATTTTTTCACCATGAGATTTCCAACATCAAAAAGATAATTTAGATTTTTTTTATAAGATATTTTTTCACCATCAGATACACAATTCCAAAAATCTGACTGAACCAACCAATTTAATCTTTTCAATCGGGCCTTTTTATTTGATTAGCCTAGTTTAATTGCAATGGTAAAGAAAACATTTTCATAAATAATATATCAGAATGAAGTCTATTCTTATTCAACTTATCTTAAAGGTAAACTATAAAAAGTGGAACTTAATTATTTATACTAAGAAAAAGTAGGTAATTAACCCAACAAACTTAAGAATAAGATAACAAACTTTAACAATTATTTATTTATTTATTGTTAACACTCTCCTTAAATTAAAATGGATGTTGATCGGATCAAATTTGCATAGAAGAATAGAGAAATGACCTAGATGTAGCTTTGGTAATGATGTTTGTAACTTAATTGAAAGAAGTGATAGACATGAGAGGCATGTTGTCTTGAACCTATCTCTTACCAAATGAAAATCCCTTTTTCTGTTTTTGGTATTGTTTATAAAACACTAGACTGTTGTTGATTTATTATCATATATAATAGATAGTGATAGAGGATGTATATGCTATGCAAAAGCCTTTCAAGAGACAAAACAACCATGGTGTTTTCACATGTATCATTGGCCAGAGCTCTATGTGAGGACATAAAGTAATCTTTATTTTGTAGAAAAATTCAATGCATTATAAGTCATTGGTTTTCTATGATGCAGAGAAGATTACGTAGAATCCAATAATAAGTATCTACTTATAATAGTATATGAAACTATTATATATATAGAGTAATCATATTGTAATCCTAATAATCCTAATCATCCAAGAGTTTGCTACAATTGTGTTTCTTCTTATTCCTATACTCAACTCTCAAATTTTACTTGTGCTATTGTTATTATTATTTCATATTATTCTGATACCCAACAGTGGTATCAGAGCATTTGGTATTGATCCATATTTCGCTGCAAATATTATTCACGGTGAAATTGTGTAAGCCGGTTTAATTGAAATTATTATGACGACAAAATTTGAGATTGAGAAGTTCAATGGGAGTAATTTCTCCCTATGGAAACTGAAGATAAAGGAAATCCTGAGAAAGGATAATTGTTTAGCAGCAATTGAAGATAGAGCTGAGGGATTATCTGACTAAAAATGGAATGAGATGGATAGCAACGCTGTTGCCAATTTGCACTTAGCATTGGCAGATTCAGTTTTGTCTAGCGTCGCTGAAAAGAAAACTGCAAAGGAGATTTGGGATGTTCTCATCAAATTGTACGAGGTCAAGTCACTTCACAATCGAATTTTCTTAAAGAGGAGATTCTACACTCTTCGAATGAGTGAATCCACATCTGTGACAAATCACATCAACACTCTAAATACAATGTTTGCTCAACTTACATCGGCAAATTTTAGCATAGCAGAAAATGAACGTGCAGAATTACTACTTCAAAGCTTACCAGATTCATATGATCCACTGTTGTTAACTTAACAAATAATAATGTTACAGACCGTCTATACTTTGATGATGTTGCCGGAGCTATTCTTGAGGAAGAGTCCAGGCGTATAAATAAGGAAGATCGTCAAGAAAACTCAAAACAAGTAGAAGCTTTGATAATGACAAGAGGCAGATCAGTGGAACGTGGCCCTAGTGGGAGTCAAAATCATGGTAGATCAAAATATCGAAGTAAGATGAATTTGAAATGCTACAATTGCGGCAAGAAAGGGCACTTGAAAAGGGATTGTTGGTTTAAGAAGAATGGTGAGAAGTCTTCTGAGGCAAGTTCATCTCAAGGATGTATTGCCAATACCTCTGATGATGGAGAGATTCTATATAGCGGAGCAACAAATAATTGCAAAGGTAGTAAACAACTCACTGATGTTTGGATAATTGATTCAGGAGCAACATGGCACATGACTCCTCGAAGAGATTGGTTTTACACTTATCAACCTATCTCAGAAGGATCCGTGTTCATGGGAAATGATTACGCCTTAAAAATTGCTGGTGTAGGTACTGTCAAAATAAAAATGTATGATGGTACAATTCGCACAATTCAAGAGGTACGACATGTGAAAGGTTTGAAGAAAAATTTATTGTCTATTGGACAGTTAGATGATCTCAGTTGCAAGACCCATGTTGAAGGTGGGATCTTGAAGGTGGTGAGAGGTGCTCTAGTAGTGATGAAGGCAGAGAAGCTATCTGCAAATCTATACATTCTTATGGGAGAGACATTGCAATAAGGTGATGTGTCAATTGCATCAACTAGTCAAGAAAACTCAACGAAAATGTGGCATCACAGATTAGGCCACATGTCAGAACGAGACTTGAAAATTCTTGCAGAACGTGATCTCTTACCCGGGCTCAAATCAGTAAGTCTACCTTTCTGTGAGCATTGTGTGGTAAGCAAACAAAATAGGTTGAAGTTTGATAGATCAACTACTAAGAGCAAACACATACTTGACTTGATTCATTCTGATGTGTGGGAGTCACCACAAATGTCCCTAGGAGGAGCAAAATATTTTGTATCATTCATTGATGATTACTCCAGAAGATTGTGGGTATACCCAATCAAGAAGAAGTCAGATGTGTTTTCAATATTCAAGCAATTCAAAGCACTAATTGAGCTTGAAACTGAAAAGAAGATTAAGTGCTTGAGGACAGACAATGGAGGAGAATATACAGACGGTGATTTTTTGTCATTTTGCAAGGAAGAGGGTATAATGAGACAATTTACAGTTGCTCATACGCCTCAGCAGAATGGTGTAGCAGAGCGGATGAATAGAACTCTCCTAGAAAGGACTAGAGCTATGTTACGAACTGCAGAATTAGCCAAGTCATTCTGGGCAGAAGTCGTGAAAACTGCCTGTTATGTGATAAATAGATCGCCATCAAGTGCAATTGGTTTAAAGACTCTGATGGAGATGTGGAAAGGAAAGCCAGCTGAGTATTCTACTCTACATGTAGTTGGATGTCCCGTGTATGTGATGTACAACTCCCAAGAAAGAACTAAGCTAGATCCAAAATATAGGAAATGCATATTCTTGGGCTATGCTGATGGTGTCAAGGGGTATCGCCTGTGGGATCCCACTTCCCATAAGGTTATTGTCAGCAGAGATGTAATCTTTGCAGAGGATGAAATGCAAAGGGAGCAGGAAAATGATAACACTTCTAAAGATAACACTATTGTTCATATAGATGGAAAGTATGTTGAAAATGACTCTTTTGAAGTAGAACCAGAGCACGAGGTACAAGAACTAGATGAACCTGATGGTGTTGAAGTTCGACGATCAACACGTCAGAAAAGGAAACCAAATTGGCAATCAGACTATGTTATGGCAAGCCATGATGCATATTGCCTTCTAACCGAAGATGGAGAACCATCAACCTTTCAAGAGGCTGTGAGTTGCTCAAATGATTCTTTGTGGATGGCAGCAATGCAGGAAGAAATGGAAGCCTTACATAGAAATAAGACATGGGATCTTGTTGTACTTCCTGAAGGTCGGAAAGCCATCGACAACAAATGGGTCTATAAGATTAAGCGTGATGGTAATGATCAAGTGGAAAGATATCGTGCAAGATTAGTGGTTAAAGGGTATGCTCAAAAGGAAGGAATTGATTTCAATGAAATATTTTCTCCGGTGGTTAGACTTACCACTATCAGGGTAGTGTTAGCTATGTGTGTTGTTTATGATTTACATCTTGAACAATTGGATGTAAAGACTGCTTTTCTTCATGGAGAACTTGAAGAAGAAATATATATGCTCCAACCAGAAGGTTTTGAAGAAAAAGGAAAAGAAAACTTGGTTTGCAGGTTGACCAAATCTCTGTACGGTTTAAAGCAGGCGCCGAGGTGTTGGTACAAGAGATTTGATTCTTTCATTATTAGCCTTGGATACAACAGGTTGAGCTCAGATCATTGTACATATTACAAGAGGTTTGAGGAAAATGCTTTCATCATTTTGTTGTTGTATGTGGATGACATGTTGGTGGTAGGCCCCAACAAAGATCAAGTCCAAGAATTGAAGGCACAATTGGCTAGGGAGTTTGATATGAAGGATTTGGGACCAGCAAACAATATTTTAGGGATGCAAATTCACCGAGATAGAAAAGATAGGAACATTTGGCTTTCTCAAAGAAATTATCTACGAAAAGTTTTGCGGCGCTTCAACATGCAAGACTGTAAGTCAATAGCTACCCCACTTCCTATCAATTATAAATTATCCTCAAGTATGAATCCTAGCAATGAAGCGGAGAGGATGGAAATGTCTCGAGTACCCTATGCATCAGCGGTGGGAAGCCTTATGTATGCCATGATATGTACAAGGCCAGACATTGCACATGCAGTGGGAGCGGTCAGTCGGTTTATGGCAGATCCTGGTAAAGAGCATTGGAATGTTGTGAAGAGGATTCTGAGATACATTAAAGGAACCCCAGATGTTGCGTTATGTTTTGGAGGATTGGAGTTTGGTGTCAGAGGATATGTTGATTCAGATTATGCAGGTGATCTTAACAAAAGAAAATCTACTACAGGCTATGTGTTTACAATTGCAGGAGGAGCAGTAAGCTGGTTATCCAAATTGCAGACTGTTGTAGCTCTATCTACTACAGAAGCTGAGTATATGGCAGCTACCCAAGCATGCAAGGAAGCTATATGGATTCAAAGGTTATTGGAAGAGCTCAGATACAAACAACAAAAAATTATTGTGTATTGTGACAATCAAAGTGCCTTGCACATTGCAAGAAATCCAGCTTTTCATTCCAAGACAAAGCACATAGGAGTTCAATACCATTTCATCCGCGAAGTAGTAGAGGAAGGGAGTGTGGACATGCAAAAGATTCACACAAAAGACAACCTAGCAGATGTTATGACAAAGCCGATCAACGCTGACAAGTTTTATTGGTGCAATTCTTCTTATGGCCTATCTAAAACGTAGCAACATGGAATTAACAAGGGATGTAAAATTTTTTTTGAAAGCAAACAAAGTTACTTTAAGTGGGAGATTGTGAGGACATAAAGTAATCTTTATTTTGTAGAAAAATTCAATGCATTATAAATCATTGGTTTTCTATGATGCAGAGAAGATTACGTAGAATTCAATAATAAGTATCTACTTATAATAGTATATGAAACTATTATATATAGAGTAATCATATTGTAATCCTAATAATCCTAATTATCCAAGAGTTTGCTAGAATTGTGTTTCTTCTTATTCCTACACTCAACTCTCAAATTTTACTTGTGCTATTGTTATTATTATTTCATATTATTCTGATACCCAACACTCTATACTCTACCTTACGAGGATGATCTAGAGACGTCTTGTTGCTTATTATTTTCCAACATATTATAGAGGATCCCAAATAAAATAGAAGTCAATATTAGACCTCCTAGTTGTTGTATAATCCGGCCACCAACATAATTTAATTCCATCTTTAAATAATGATTAATATATAAATTTGAGGCGTGTATAAATATTGTCTTTAAGTATTTATCCGTCTCATAAACACAAATCTCTCAGGATTCAACAAGTTCTTCTCAAATTCTCAGTAAGAATCTGAGATATCAGAATAACAAGAAAAAATCTTGGCAGGAAGATGTAATCAGAAAAAATTAAAAAGAAGAAAAAAAAGAAGACAAAAGAGTTTTCCATATTTTTCAGTTAAAAAATTAAGACAATTTATTTAGAACTTTTGAAATATAAACAAAATTTACAACAATCCCCCACATATTTCAAAAGTTACAAGGAAAGGTAAAAAAATAATTTCTTGAATAAACATCATAGATGTGATGTTTCAAACTAGTGTATCAAGTTATATGAATCAGTCCTAGAATGATAGCACTTAACGCACAATAAAATTGGTGTAGCAAGTTATATGAACCAAAGTCACTTAACGTATGTTAGAGGTCTACCACTCACATTACACCCCATAATTCTTGTTGTTGACACTGTGATGCGCTGATAGATCGTGCACATGTCTAGCTATTTTCATGAGTGCTCTAGAGATTTTGCCAAGATCTTATATAAACGGCCTCACCCAACACTCATATAGGTGATTTCATCAAATGTATGTTGTAAATCATACACCGCCAATAAAAGATATGAAATCCATTAAAAGCTACATAAACTTATCCTCTCAATAATGTAGTATTTAACACTTTCTCACATACACCATAGAAAAAGAACGTAAACAAAAATTAATCAAATAATTTTTGGAGCTAGCAGAACTAACAAGTGACTTGTTCTTACCCATATGAACCTTTTTCATGAGATCTCCAATCACAAAGATTGAATTCTCATCATTTGTTAATTTCAATTGGCTAAGTCCAATTCCCCTCGATGTGTCACAAATTAATTTCTTCCTAGAGTTTTATCAAAGGATCGACTAGGATCACTCTCACTTGATTCACATAAGTAGAGGATATTACCTCATTATTTAGTAGCTACTTTAAACACAAATGAGGAAGTCATAATTTTTCTTCCTATAAAATATTGACTAAGACGTCTCTAAGTCAATGAATCTCAAATATTACTCAAGTTTTAATATTAAACTTAGTCTCTATAATTAAATTTATACATGTCTTCTTATGTAATTTATAAGCGACATCATTATTTATCAATAAAAATAAAAATAAATGTATTTAAAATTTAATTATAAAGGTGTTCTTGAATGTTTTTCGAATAATAATATTCCACAACGGTTTCACATTTAATTTTATTCTCATTTAAATTATATATTAACATCAAAATGAAGGTTAATATGATAAACTATATTTATTAGTCCATCATGATAAATTAAATAATAATTATTAATTTAATATTAAAAATATTGAATGGCTAAGATTGAATAAAGGTAACTTCCTAATCAAGTATTTTATAAAAAATATATATATTTATAATTAAACCCCACCATTCATTTCTAATTAAACCAAAATATATTTGTAAAATTGTTATCTACATAATAGTAATTTTTAATTTAATTTATATTTATTGATTTCACAAAAGGTAGTCAGTATTTATTCGGTAAGAGTTATTATCCGATTTTTTAAAATTGTCGATTCATCTATTTTTTTATTAATTTTAGTTAGCTCTAATTGATTTTCACCAGTTCAATAATTTATTCGATTTAATAATTAGATTAAATCGGTGACTCTCTAATATTTTATTCAACCGATTTGATCTATCAATTCAATCAAGTTTAAAACACTAAATCAAATTAAATATATTACTTTTTCATAAATTAATTTATAATAAATAATTTTATAAATAAAAAATAATTATAAAAAAATTCACAATCTAACGTGTTTATAAATTGTCAAACTAAAACTTTCTTAAATGTTGTTTTTTTATTAATTTTTCTCTAATTAATGTAATATCACCAAAATTTTAATGAAATCAAATACTTCAACTGATTTTAATTGGATTTTTATTTTGTTTTCCGCACTCGGAACTTTTGTGAACCGATATACCAAATCGCTTTTTTTTGGCTTTCAATAAGTTTGGAGATTTATATTTTTAATTTTAATTTTTTTTTTGTAAATATTTACTGTTTTTTTATGATGATTAAAAATTCTTGTATTTTGAAAGGAAGAAATGAAGACTGATGAGTTTAATTTTTATTGATAAACTTTCTATCATATCAACATTTTTGTATTGTTAAATTTCACGGATGATCAGAAGCATTTTGAGGAAAAAAATCTAATAAACTAATAATTGATTTTATGTGTTGGACATTTATATAAATATTAAAATTTTGAAAAGTAATTAAATGGTCTATTGGACCCTTATTTAATTTGAATAAAAATTGGTTTAACTTATAATAGTAAGTAATTTTTTAGTTTACTATGATAGACAAATAATTATGGTTGACCATATTAACCTTCACTTAACATTAATGTATGTATTATTGTAACACATTGGATCATTCCCTATAAGAAATATCACAATTTTAATTATGAGTCTAAATATCTCATTTGATTAAAATTCACCATATAAATATTTTTCACAATACTCAATAAATAATAAATCATTTTTCAATAGTATGAAAATTTATTCTCACATTGAGAACAATAACATCTCAAATTTCTCTAATTATTATATCTTTTAAACTTCCCAAAAATATCTCAATAAAAATAATCACATTTCTGTTTCATTTATTTTTCTCATTCATATTACATATGAATCTCAAAATTACTTAATGTGTTATCAATAAAATAATTAAATAATATCTTTATAATAAAACAAAATATCTCAAATCATTTTATTCACACATGTATATACACACACCAAATTAATTTTTTCTAATATAAATATTCTATGACCCTACATTAAAATATATTCTAAGCAAATTAAAAGTGGGCATATCAATATATTATATAATCTCATAAAATTTCATCTATAACAAAATATTTTTTAATTTTACACTTAACTCAAAAGTAAAATATTTATTTTAATCTCTTAATTAAATACTCTTGTGTTATTTTAGTCTTTTAATTTTTAAAATGTTTTATTTTAGTCATTTTTATCTAATTAATCACGAATTTTAAAGTTTTTTCGTCTTTAATTAGATAAAAAGAAGTAAAATAAAATCTTTTAAAAGTTAAGGAATCAAAATGACACAAAAAAATTAAGAGACTAATATAAATATAAAATTATAGTTAAAAATAACTCAAATAATTATTGAGAATAAATAATATTAAAATTTATTTAATTGATATCAATGAAATAATTTTTCATAAGTAACTCTACCACAAAACTTTATAAAAATAAGTAACTCATGTCCATCAAAGTCACAACAGCACAATTTTAATTTTAAAAAAAAACTATATTTCTTCACAACATAATTTATAAAAATATTCTTGTAAAAGTAAATTTAACACATAAAAGTTAAATATTGTAAACAATATTTTATTTGATAAATACTGATAATTAAGTTTCAATTAAGTACTAAAAATAACAATTAATCTACAATCATAAAAACTATTTATTTTAGAAACATAATTAATTTGTATTAATGTATGAAATGATACTAATAATATCCATATAGTCAGTTTCTAAATTACTTTTATATTGTATAACAAAAACGTTTCTCTTTATACTATAATATTAATATAATTAAGTACTATATTATTATGATATATAATAAATATAAATATTTAAAGAATACTGATGTTGATTTTAGGTAAAGGAGACCATCCAAAAAAGTATCAACGAGTAATTCATCACAGTATCACTCTTTTCTTTTGACCAACTCATAACAATATTTCTATATCATTTTTTCTTAATAACAAAAACTCATAATTTTCAAAAATAAAACTTAAAGTTAAATCATATTTAGAGACAATCATATAAAATTCACTTCAACGTGCTTAATCTATAGAAAAAGAAACAAACATACTTCTTAATTTAAATTAAATGAGTTCATTTTTTTGTAAGAATAAAATTTATTACACAATTTACAGAATGTCAAACAACAACTTAAATCATAGACATGATTTTCAAATATCATTCAAGTTAAAAATACATTATAGACAAACATTAACAACATTATATTCACATACTATATTATATTAGTAATAATCAATACTAAAATCTTTAGAGCATAATTATCGGTGCATGTATGTCGTTTCTACACAATTTTTTAAGTTATGATGTCAGAATAAAATATGTATTTGAGAGAAAAAAGCGTTATTTCATTTGCAAGCGTCGATTTATGTGAGAATGCGTCTACACTCTCTTTCTATATAACTAATATTAAAATATTATATTTCAGTTGAAAATAGTTATATTGTAGAGTGTAGTGGGACCCATTTTAGATTTTTTGATGAGTTAGATGGATATTTGAGAATTGTAGATGAGTTGTTTAAAAAATTGAAAAATGTGAAATAATATAAAAAATTATGTGGGTCTCATTTAAAGAACCCAAATAAATATAATGAATATGGATGCTCTTAGAATCACAAGCATGTTTTAGGAATTATTGAACCAAAAAAAAAATCAAAATAATATAATATTAGTTTGAAAATATAAAACTTGAAGGTTTAACAACATCACCATGACAAGACATAAATCCTTAAGATTGTTATAAAAATTTGGAATTTCAATAAAATTCGATCACATCTTCTAGTAATCACAAATATTAATCCCGTAAAATAATAAACTATTACATAAATCTGATGCGTGTATGAACATTGTTCTTAAGGATTTATCCGCCTCATAAGTACAAATCTCTCAAGATTCAACATCTTCTTCTCAAATTCTCAGTACGAATCGGAGGTATCAGAAAAACAAGAAAAAATCTTAGCCAGAAGATATAATCAGAAAAAATTAGAAAGAAGAAGAAAATGAAGACAAAAGAGTTTTCACGTTCATTCCTTTTTTTATCTCTTTTCACCTTTTATAAATAAGAGGAATTATTATATATGGGAGGATTTGACTAAGTCAAATCAAAATAATAAACTAGAATTATTTGACCAAGTCAAACAATTACAAATCATAAATAAAATAAATAATAATATGTTTATTTAAAAATATTTTTTCCATATTTTTCACTTAAAAAATTAAGACAATTTATTTAGAACTTTTGAAATATAAATAAAATTTACAACTGTCAACACAAACATCCCAATTAAAGTATGTGAAGCCGTTTGGAGTGAGTGGAGAAGTATGTTTGAAAAACAGACCTTTTGACAGTTCTTGTTTGATAAGTTCGATGATTTTGATAATAGCTTGCATATGTAAGTAAGTAAGTTGAGATAGGAACTAACTTTGCTTGTAAACAGTCGAACTAATACGCCGTCTTTAGGATAAAATAATCTAGTTTTATATTGTATGATTACTACTTGTACGATAGATAATCGGTCTAGAAATATACT
This sequence comes from Vicia faba, assembly GCA_948472305.1. NCBI lineage: Eukaryota > Viridiplantae > Streptophyta > Magnoliopsida > Fabales > Fabaceae > Vicia > Vicia faba. The sequence continues at coordinate 945,557,186 of OX451735.1, forward strand.
CTCTAATAGTACAAGACCATTCAAATATGGTATCAATAACACTCATAGTATCTGGTACAAAGACCAGTCGTAATAATTTCTCAATCGAAAAGAAACTCAAATAATTCTCCAAAGAGAATTTAATAATGATCATTTGACCACTCATAATAATTTCTCCAACAATGGGAAACTCAAATAATTCTCCAAAGAGAATCCAAGAATTAATACTTGAAAATGTCTCAACTCAAATGAGGAGAAATTAACATTATTCTCTAAAGAGAATTCAAGAAAATATTCAGAAAATTCAACGAGTAGGAAGAAAGGGGAAGAAGTTGCTGCTTCGACAGTACGAGAGATGCAGAATTATGAGAGTCAGGAAGAAAAAACTAATAGAATAGTTTTTGGTGTGTTTTGAAATGAAACAAAAAAAAATTCTAACAATGTGGGACTTAAGAAATTTTAAATTCAACATATTGAAACAAGGACATGTTCCAATAATCCCCTACTTGAATTTAAATACGTGATTTTAGAAGTAACATAAAATATTTCTAAGATTATGCATAAACAAAGGTGTCTACGACTTGAACCTTTGTGTAGCAAGTAGAATTTTGATCCAACAAGAGTGACACAAATGTCTTGAACTTTATCTCAGACATCAAACCCGCACACAACCTTTTCTTAAGGTGTATTCTAATAGTCTGTGCTTTAATGGTCCTGCACGTGTATCCCAGTTTAGTGAATGCTCTAGGAATTCTATCTCGAAATTCCATAGGAACCAGCCCAAGTTCCAAAATCATAAAGGTGAGTCTATCAAGAGTACTCATGTAGCCTAGATACTCCCTCATCCAGAGTATAGATCTCATTAAGAGTTTCTATTATACCATCCTCTTATTACTTCAGGATTCATGCTTCACTTACATGATCATCTCATATTACTCATAACTTGTTATTACCCATTGAACATATTTTTTGGAATCTCCAATCATTTAGGCCGAGTTACCATCATGAGCAACTTTTTTTTCTATAGGCATTAATCCCATCTTATATGATGTATTATAGACTTTCTCTCTAGCTAATCCTTTCGTTAAAGGATCAGCTAAATTTTCATCAGTGCATACATGATCCATTCTTACAGCTTCTTTAGAGATACAGTCTCTTACGGTGTTGTGCTTTCTTCTTATTTAACGTCTTTTACCATTATAATAATAATTCTTAATTTTTGCAATAGCCGTAGTACTATCGCAATGGGTCAACACAACTGTAATAGGTTTGCCCCATAAAGGGATCTCAACTAGCAAGCATCTTAACCAACTTGCTTCTTCACTAGCTGTGGCTAGTGCTATCATATAAGACTTTATTGTGGATTGAGCTAGGATGGTCTATTTCTTTGATTCCCAAGATACAGCTCCTCTATCTATACTAAATATATAGCCACTAGTATCTTTGAAATCATCCGAGGTGTTCCAATCTACATCACTGTATCCTTTAAGTATAACAGGAAATCTCTGATAGTGTAAACCGAGATTCATGATCCTTTTAAGGTACCGTATGACTCGCTCAATAGCTTATCAATGTTCATTACTCAGTCTACTAGTAAACATGCACAATAATCCTACAACATATGCAATGTCCAGTCTAGTATAATCAGTGGCACATCTAAGACTTCCAATGATACCTGCATATTTTGTTTGTCTAACACTTTCACTAGTGTTCTTAAACAGCTTCACGCTTGGCCTCAATATTTGATCTAAATATGAGTAGATCGTCTACATATAGACATATGATAGTGCAAATGTGATTCTCAAATTTGTAATAAACACATTTTTCACTTTCATTCACTTTGTACCCATTCGACATCATTAATTTATCAAAATTTTCATCCCGTTACTTTGAAGCTTGTTTTAGCCCATACATAGACTTATCTAACTTACATACCTTGTTTTTTTACCCCAAAAATCTTAAACCCTTCCGATTGGTCCATATAGATTTCTTATTCTAAGTCACCATTTTAAAAAAAGCTATTTTAACATCCATTTGGTGTACTATTATGTTATAAATAGCGACTATTGAAATTAGTATCCAAATGGATGTAATCTGAGTGACTGTCAAAAAGTATCAAAGAAATCTATATTTTTTCTTTTCCTAAAACCTTTGGCTACAAGGTAAGCCTTATACTTATCAATTGTTTCATCAAGTTTTAATTTTTTTTCAAAACCCATTTACAATTGATTAGTTTGCAATCAGAAGACAAATTTACTAAGTGCTAGGTCTTGTTAGATTCTAGAGATTCTATCTCATCATTAATGGCTACTTTCAATAAATGTGCATCCATAGATGACAAGACTTCTTGAAGATTTATTGGATCTTCATCTACATTATGAGCCGCATAATCAGACTCATAGTCTTTAGCAACTCTTACCTTTTTTCTTCGTCGAAGTTCAATTTCTACTTTGTTGTTGCTTTCAGTGTTTGTTATCACGGGAATGTGATTCGATTCAGTGCCCCCACCATTTCTCGATTTGAAAGGAAATTTATCTTCATAGAATTCAAAATCATTTGATTCTATGATCACTTTAGAATTTAGGTCTTAAAACCTATATGCCTTATTGTTTTCTGCATACCCAGTGAATGCACATTCATAGGCTCTACTAGAGAGTTTAACTCGCTTCGAATCCGGAATTCTGACATAAGCTAAATAGCCTCAAGTTATTAAATAAGACAAGTTAGTTGTCTTTTCTATAATATCTCATAAGGTGAGATATTAATTTTCACTTGGAAACTCGATTCAGGACATATCAAACAGTCAAACAAAATTCTCCCACCAGTGAGGTGCAACACTAGAATTCAACATAATTGCAACAACAAGTTCAGTAAGAATTATATTCTTTATTTCTGTTTTACCATTCATTTCAAGAAATTATGGTGCAATCGTTTCATGTATAATTCCATGTTGTTTATAAAGTTCATTAAATAAACTAGAATCATACAGTTTTCCTATCACTATGAAGTCTCTTAATCTTCTTACTAAATTGATTCTCAATTTCAGTTACATACATCTTAAGCATGTCAAACACTTCACTTTTATTCTTCACTAAGTATACATAAGTATAATCAAAGCAATCGTCAACAAAAGTGATAAAGTAACGTTTAATATTTCTAGTTAAAGTTCCATCTAATTTACATATATCAGAGTGTATAAGAACTAGGGGATCAAATTCTCAATCAAGGAAAATCAAAGTTTTTAAAAACATTTAAACTGTGGGTAGTTTGTCAATAATAAAAGCAATTTAAAATTGTTCATCTAACCACATACCTTTTGTGATGATCTTATAAGAAATATTTTAAAGTTCTTACTATTGAGCCTCCATCGACCTTTCATATTTGCCATTTGATACTTGAAGTAGCGGATAACAATATAATTCTTTGCTACAACTTCAACGTCATGCTTGTTTTCAGAGCCTCAAAAACATGTTTTAAAGTATCACAGTTGCTGTAATAATCATATAGATCACTTGCGAGTCCATTCAAAATGTTATAGTCATTCTCTTTCTATAAGGAGATTTCTTCCTTTAGATGTAAATCCTTCACTTTAATTTATGTTGTAAATTCAGATTCCTTGAAATTAACAATTCAATATGAGTTCATAGATTTCTTTCCATTCGTTTGTTTGACTGATCCAAAAGGAACAGTAGGAATGTCATCCGTCAAAATATTGACAACATTCTTTATGGTTAAGAAAAATCTCACTTTGAAATGTGGTTTAGAGAGAGAAGCTCTCCCCTCTCTCTAAACTTAGGGTTTCCTCCTTTTGGTGGATGCTGCCTCCCCTCTTGTAGAGGCTCCTCTTCCTTCACCGGAGCTTTTCACCACCAATGTGGTGGTCATCTCCTCTTCAATGGAGGTTTTCCCCTCTCTTTAATTTTCTTCTCCTCCATTCCTTTTTCTTCAAAATCTTCACCTCTGTTATATCTACATCGGGTTCTTCCGCCAACCTCGATCAAACTCCACCTCCTCTCTGCCATAAAGCAACAATCGTGTGTAAGTCCGAAATCATCTCCACCAACCGATGAACCACAGTGGTACTGACTGCTGGAAGTGGTAAAGCGGCAAACAAAAAGTAAAATATTATTTTTACTGGATGATATAGGTTATATCATATCGTGTCCACAGAGATTGGTGTACTGAAATATCGTTCGACAAATCTCTTGTTAATGATTTTGGGGTTTGAATGGGTTGAAAGGAAAGGTATCAAACAGAAAATAAATGTATAAAAAAGAAAGACAAACTTATCTGGCTCTAATTATTGCACCCCAAAATTTTCCCTCCCATTTTATTCAAGGCATACTCATTAAGGTTTTCAATTGCTCAAGGTTGACCAAGAATTGACCAGATAAATTCTCCTCCTAAGCAATGGATTTCCATCTAGGGTTTCATTTCTCACAAAGAATTTTGGTTTGCAAAAGCTTCAAATAATTTCCATGGCACCCTATACACCTCAGTATAATGGCATAACTGAAAGAAAGAAAAGAAGTGTACGGAACATGACGAGGTGTATGTCAAAAGCTAAGAATATGTCTAATAGATTTTGGGCTGAAGCAGCTTTGACAGCAGTATGCATTCTAATTAGATGCCCAACGAAGCAGTGTTAGCTGGGAATTTTGATTACACAAGTTTTAAATAATTGACACTATGATCTAAGAAAGAATAATTCGAAAGAAAGTGTGAGGAGGCTTTTATGAAGTCTTTCGATTGATGAAGAGCTAGTAAAGAGCTTCACTATATTGAACCATTATAGAAGGGTTTGTTTTCGAACTATTGAAATATAAGTTGTTCTAAGCATTACAAGGAAAGACATTTCGACTGTCATGTTGATTGAATTGGCGCTTTGAAAAGAAGAAGATTTTGAATTCAAAAGCTTTGAAGAAACACGTGGAAGTTTAATGGTTCGAAGGACATGAAACCTTCGAACGTGGCGTGATTTCATAGAAGGACTTAGGGTCGAATCATCCAAATATAACTCATCTTAGAGTTTTTGGATCAATATGTTTCAAGCATAGTGAGGAAGAAGTGATACTTTGATTGGTCGAATTGAAGGAAAGGAGATCGAAAAGAACAGAACGAAGCTTCAACAAGTCAAGAGGAAGAAGTGATACTTCGATTGGTCGAATTGAAGGAAAGGAGATCGAAAAGAACATAACGAAGCTTCGACAAGTCAAAAGGAAGAAGTGATACTTCGATGGGTCGAATTGAAGGAAAGGAGATCGAAAAGAACAGAACAAAGCTTCGACAAGTCAAAATGAAGAGGTGATACTTCGATTGGCCGAATTGAAGGAAAGGAGATCGAAAGGAACAAGAACTGAGTTCGACTAGGCTGATTGGATATGAGGGGTTTCCAGATTACACAATTGATGCAGATGGTGACTAAGTTGAAGGAGCCATGAAGATGAAGCCTTGAGCAGTTCGAATTGGAACTCAGAGCCATCGAAAAGAACAAAGCTTATGAGCTTGTCGAAAGAATCAATTAATGTGAAATGGAGATGCAAGTCGAAACGAAAACTTAATGGGACAAAGCTTGTTGGGCTTGGACTGATTAGCTTGAAGCCCAAATTCGAGCAAGACACCAACCATAACATGTCTAGGTTCATTATGTTTCAAGAATGGCAAGAAAATTATCAAAATGGCAACTTTTCAAATCTTTTGATTTTTCTTTCAAAGCCATGATTAATGACTGGTTCATGCCATATTTATTTAGCACCACACCCCTATAAGTACAAGAATAAATCAGAAGCAAAGGAGACGGAGAAACCACCTCAAAGAGCCACACGAAAATCACAAAAAAATACATCAAAGTTGTCAAACTCAAAACGCATAGTGTAAGCTTCCTCAGTCTAAACTAAGTCCACTATTCACTCCCTGAAGGTCCCAGGAGTGATCCTCAGGCCTTAAGTAATTCAAATGCACGCTGAAACACGCTCATTCGATCCTTCCGTTTGGTAAAAAAATTGGATCTCAAACTCGTTTAATCTTTAATTTAAATCTCTTTTGATTGCATATTCATGTTATTATCATTGTTTATGAATGTTTTGACGTAATTCATGTGACTTTCAGTGCCCAAAGCACAAAATGCCATTGATAGGGCATTTGAAATTGGTTTCTTTGAATCTCAGGATTCATGGTGTTTCAGGACAAAATAGCTTCGGATTTGAACTCAGGGGCTGAAATTAGGACTTTAGGTTAATTTTTGAGCTTTGTGGTTCGTTATTTTGCAGGTTTGATTTTGGAGCCCACCAGAGAAGACAACCAGAGAGTTGACTCCGGTGGGCTAACTCCAGTCATCCATTTGTCTCTCTCCGATTGGGCCAAATAACCCAACCCGCGCGTTTTGAATTTCAAATATATTCCTGTTTGATTTTCATTTACATGTTTATTATTATGTTATAATTAACGATTGATAAAATGGCTCAGTGGTAAAGGGAACATGCGCAAGGGAGAGGGACCTGGGTTCGATACCTAGGTCTGTATTTTATTTTTTCTAACGTTTCATTTGCAGATCTAATGCTGGCATGTCCTAGCCGTGCACCATACATCCTCTGATCCTCACCATGAGATCCCAACGCATCCAGATCCAATACACCCAGACGTGCAGCTCATCATGCACTCTCCAAGGGTCCCCTTACTGGATCCAACGCAACCTCTGGGCTCCCTCTGACTTGGGCCTATGTTTTTTTTTTCAAATTCATACCCCCATGTTTGCTAATTCACACCAGGCCCATCTCATTTTTTGTTTTCTTTTTAGCTTATTTATTTATTTTCTTTATATTTATTAATTTTTCAAAACCCTTTTTTTTATTAATCATAATATCAGAAAAAATATAAAACTTAGATTTAGGTTTTTATTATTTAATTTAATTTTCACAGTTTAATTAATTACTTTGACATATTTCTTTAATTTAAAAAATTAATAGACTTAGGATTTAATCATTTTTATTTCTTTTCATCAATAAAAAAATGTCAAAAAATATTAATTTTGTTTAGAATTAATTTTTAACTAATATTTTTCTTTCCTCTTTTTATTTTAATCAAGTAATTAGACTTAATTTAATTTAGCATTTTCCATATAAAACAAAACAAAATAGCAAAAAGATTTTCTTTAAACTTAGAAATATTTTAGAGTTTAGACGTCCTTTCTATTTCGCGCGCGTTATTACATTTCGCTTTTTTTATTTTCCATATTTTTTGTAACTTCCTATTGGGATGTAATAGAATTAATTAGGACTCTTTATTTCTGTTTTCTTTATTCCCCCCCCCCCCCCCCCCCCCCCCCGAAGTTTTGGACTTGTAATAATTTCTCTCCCCGAAGTCTTGTAATAGCTAGATTTATATTTCCGCACTTTCTATTACTGTAAATTATTAACTGTTTAGATGCATGACTAATAGGATTGTTTGGCAAGAGATTAAAATCAAACGCTAGCAAACCTAACACAAGACAAAAATAACTGAATACAACTCACTCTCATATAAACACCTCTAGGGTATCCCACTTTGGTTGCCTTCGGAGAACAGTCACAACTTTTGAAACGTGAGAGACTTTAGTGGTTACCCTCTGGTTTAAAAGGTAAAAAATGACCCTATCGATGTTGCCTCGGTATGATCTTAAAATCCTAGGGTAGTTAATAAGGTTTCTTGCCCAGTTTCCCTTGTGACTATAAACGTCCCTTCAAATGTCCCTCAAACATCCAACGGCTAGGGCTATCTACTCACTAATAGTAGGATAGCACTGTCTAAAGGAAAAGAGGAAAAGAATAACCCTTTCAAGTAAAGTAGACAGTTCCTAGATGCTATGCTCAAATAATTTTGACACTTACACAAAACCTCTTTCAAAATCATTTTCAAACACTTTGTATACGTTCTCTACTATTCCGAGAAACATTACAAAGTTTGCCGTACTAAGGCGCTTTCAAAAAATGCTTTTCAAAAACACACAAAGCATAAGGTATTTCAAAATGAGCTAAGCATCTGAGAGCCCGTAGACAACTACGGATGGAAAGGGTGCTAACACCTTCCCTTTCCATAATCTACCCCCTTACTCAGAAAACTCTCGAAAAGATCTTTTTCTGTTCTTTTCACCCTTTCCTTTGTTGGATAAAAAAAAATTCAACGGCGTCTCTTGCTTACCGTAACATTTGCAAACACAAACGCAAAACCAGTACAACAGTCGGTTCTTCCATCGTATCATACTAATGTACTCAACTCATCACAAACTTAAACCTATCAACCAGTTATACTCAACCTACAATATTCTTCAATGTCATCACATGTCAAACACAACATACACTGTATCACCTCGACGTCGATCTCTCAACCAACTTTAATAACACATAAGTCAACCGTGCTCGCTTGAATCGACGATCTCTCAGAGCGACATAAACAACACAAAGGAATTAATCACAGACACCCTAAGTGAATGTCAGCTCTAAATCTATCTCTAAAATCCATAAACTAACAAATAATAATCCTAGATAAGAATCAGAGCATTATATGTCTATAGCAACTCAAATCCCTAGCACGTAGCAAAAATCAAGGATAAAAATCGACAAAGATTTGTAAAGCAAGTTTTATATAACGTCATGGGCGACAAATATACACGAGTTCAAAGTAAAAATACATACAAAATCCAACAAAATAGAAATACATAGAGAGGAGAAGAGATAAACCACAAATATTCCAGTTTGTTAGCGCTAGTCGATGAGAAATCTACCTCCAATCATCCATAAGCAAAGCCCTAGTGTTATTTTCAAAGCTAATCTATCAAAGATAAGGTTGATGGAATTTGGGAACAAAAATAACCCAAAAACCATCACCTAAATATGTGTTTTTACCTCTTTTAATGACTTTATGTCTAGGGGACCGCGCTGAGCGACACATATCTCGCTAAGCGCACTCTGTTGTCATGAGAAAAAAATAAGCTTTTTTGTTTTCGCCATAACTTGAGAACCATAACTCTGATTAATTCCTGGTTCAAAGCGTTAGAAAGCTTATTCAAATATCTATCTAACAATGCCTAAATATTGTTGGAGCGGTGTAGTGGCAAGCTGTCATACCCCAAATTTTCCATATCCTTATATTTATATTTGGTTTTCTTTTTTAATAGGTCACATTATTTAATTCTTGTTTCCGGGGGGGGGGGGGGGGGGGGGGGGGTAAGATATGAAAAGGGATGTATAGATATAAAATTGAACATCAATATATGATGGCCCATTAAGATTTAGTAAAAGCTCATTTCAAACTAAGGGAGGTGTATTGTTTAACCAAGGAGGTGTGAACAAATTACTTTTTCAATAAGGCCCATCTAGGTTTTGGAATATTTGAAAAAAAGGATGTATAAAAGTAATATGTTTCTTTGTTAGAAGCCCACATGAACTAAACGTTTTTTGGCCCATCGATTTATAATTGTTTCTTTGTAAAAGGCCCAAATGAATTAAATTTTTAAAACTATCGGGCCCAGTAACTAAAATACAGTACAGACCATTCAGTTTGTGTGTTTTAAAAAAAAGCTGTCTTTATTTTAACATTATTTTTATCTTATAATTATTAATTATTATTACTAATTATTTTTTAGAACTTAATAAAAAAAGAAGAAAATTGTGTTTTAGTTTTTTTTAAAAGTGTTAATAAGAAAGTTTTTTTTACATGGATATTTTGAAGCCCAAGGGTGCAGTCAAAACGGTCCAACACATTTGCCAGTCCAAATCCAGAGATTGCTTGTCCAAAACAGAAACAAGTACTGTGAAAATTTAATCAGAAAAAACACGTGCGTTAAATGAACATATATTGTTTTCATCAAACCAGTATCTTGGCATTTTCAAGACATTTTTTTTTACTAATGCAAAGTACCAATTACAGAAAAAAATCAACAAAAACAACAAACAAACATCTACATTTAGAACTCAATCAGTACAGAACATTCATAGAAATAAAATCAGACTAATGATTTCAATTAATACAAATCAATTACAATTTGAAATTTACCTAAATCAATTATAATTAAATTAATAGACAACATAAATCGTTCCCTAATCTATCTAATCCCTAATTCAATAATTTCCTAAACAAAAAACTTAATTACTATAAATTTAAATTTACAAGACAAACTTATCTCCTTCCTAATTTGCAATTTCTAAAAAAATCTATAAAATCCTAATCTAAATCTACAGAAAGAAGGGACAAAAAGGAGGAATTACAGTAAGAAAAAGAGAAATTGTTGCAATAAGAAAGACTAATACAGAGAAAATTGGGATTCTTCACTGAAGGTCGCATTGCCATTTGTTCCCTCGTTCGGGATTTGGGTTTCGAGATCTGAAACCCTAAATCCATTGCAATTGTCGTTGCTTCGACCTCCATTGCCGCTTTCACCGTCATCACCATCCTCGGTCACCTGTGAAAACGAGAGAAAACAAAGAAAAGGGATTAGAATCGAATCAAGACAAAGCTCAGAATCGGCGAAAGAGGCTTTTAGAATAAAGAAACAAAAAATAAACAAGAGGAATCAACGCTTTTCTTCTGAACAAGTTTTCGTTTCTTTCTCATTCTTTTTATTTTAGGGTACTGTTTCCTAATATAGCTATTTTTATTTTAATTGTAATAATAATAATAATAATAATAATAATGTTGTATCAAGGTTTGTTAAAATGAATGATAATAGTTAGAAGGTTTTAGTAGGAGATCATGAAATAGGGTGCTCCCCACATGCATGCAGTATATATTTTTTTAATTCATTTATTTACTTTAGTAACTAGAAAATTTGATTAACTTATGTTATTTAAGGATGCAAAATTCCAAAATGTGATTCTATATATTTAATTCAATGTAAACCTTGTAAATAATTGCTTTGCATAAAATCAAACTTTATAATTTTTCAAATTTAATATTTTACATCAAAATATTAAAACCAGCGCAACTCACAAATTACTACATCCGCGAGTAACACGTGGTCAATATCTGACCACGTGATAAGGAGACTATATCAGATTCCCTCGCTCTACATATAAAAAATAACCAAACACCAAATCTTTTTTTTCTTCGTAAATCAAATTAATTCGAACAATTAATTTTCGAAAAGGAATACAAATATATTTAAATTAACTGCACACTTGGTCTAATAAACTCCGCCATTCACACTCTTAAACTACATATGCGGGAAATTCAAATATATTTTGTAATCTATAAAAAATACAAAACAATCCGCGAACTACGAAAATGGGACTTTGATTCCTCCTAAGAGGATACGTAGGCATACGATCAAAAATTTTGGCGAGTCCCCCTAATTAAAAAATAAACTCTTTTCCCCTATTAAAAATTAAAACCCTGTTTACCCGAAACCTAAACCTAAAACCTAGTATCCTTGTGAACAAGGTAGATGAAAGGTGCCTAACACCTTCCTTTCGTCTAATAAAGTCCGAAACCTAGAATCTCTGTCTGTGAATTAAGGTTTCCTATTAGATACCCTTCCTTAGGATAAAAGCTAGTAGTGGAGACTCTGATTATAAAACCAGTCGCAACAGCTGGCGACTCTGTTGGGGTCTGAACCCTAGGTTTAGAAGCCATATCTTTCGATTTTAGGATTTTTAGGGTTTTTCTTATTTATTTTGGGTTTTATTTTTTCTTATTTAATTATTTACTTATTTTCTTGCCTATTATTTATTATTCATATTATTTATATATCTATGGTGGGATCCCTCTACATCAAGAGCAGCTGTCCTATCAACGAAATAGGTATGCCCAAGAAAAGTCAAGGGTCATCCCCATGATCTGACAAGTCCAAAAACTACGAAGCATCTCATAAAGTCAGTGGATCAACAAGAAGGCTTATCTCTAGATCATTAGATTTTAATCATTTCAAATTGTAATTTCTTTCTTGCTAAGTGTTATTTGTCATAAACATTGTACTCTTTGGTCAAGTAATTCTAATAAAGTAAGCATACATGTTTTTGAAATCGATTCATTCCATAAATAATCAACGACTTTCTATTCTTATCTTCTTTTTCCTTTTTTCACTTCAACAAACTTCGATGGAGAATGATGAAAATACAAAATAATCGAATTTTGCTGACATATGCTTTTTAATAGTAAGGCTTAGATGACGATGTAAGGCATTGTTTCACTTCCTAAACAGTGGAGATATAAGGAGTTAATCTGTAGTTAACCCCCTCGAGACAAAAGTCGGAGTTCTTTCTATTATCTAAAAAACCTTAATCTTAACCAAGGGCAGGGTAGACTTCAATTAATTTAACGATGCATTCAAATCCCAGGAGAATCGAAACGATCTAAGAAAAGGTTCAAGCATATCTCTTTCCTCGATACATCATCGAGAGAACAATCTAAGCAAAAACTCGAGCACATCATCTTCCTCGCATTCATCATCCATGATTGAGGAATCAACTAAGACAAAGTCCACAACATATTTCTCCTCATTTCATCAATCAAGGATCGAGGAAGCGGTGAAGATGAAGCTTACAACAATCAACATGGCAGTCACAAATTGTCAAAATCAAAAGCAAAAAAAAAAAGAATTAAAAAAAAGTGAAATCCCGCTAAGTTAACAGAAATAAAAAATTGACTGAGGTAAAAGTTAGGGCATCCCGATGGATAAAAAAAATTCAAAAAATAAATCGGCCCATGCAAAATTAAGGGACTGAAAACAATAAATTGGAAAACAATCTTGTGACTACCACCTCAAGAATCATCAAGGCTTCTCATCAACGCTTGGATCTTATTAATGCTTGGATATTATCAAAGCTTTTTCATTGCTGTTTGAATCTTATCAGCGCTTGGATCTTGTCAATGCTTTTCATCGGCGCTTGGATCTTTATCTACGCTTCTCATCATCTGCATGACTATGAACTTTCTCTTGAGGATTAAACGCATCTGTTGGATTAATTGGACTTAGGATTTAAGAACATCAAGGAGATTGGGGCGGGATAAATAAACTTTGATCCTTATATCTTTTGTTTCTTAAACCATGAACCATGACCACGTTACAACCTTTAAAAGTCCTAATTGAAGCTAGGTTCACTGTGAAAGCATACTCAACAAGATTTGTGTTAAACTGACTCCTATGCTTGTTAACATTATTTCTAACTACTTTGCTTCTTCGAATATTCATCTTTTAACCTTCCATTTCTTTTCAAATAATCAATTTTGATTTCAAGAACTAGCATGTGCATCAAACGGAATTACTTTTTCAAAATGTACAATTTTGTCTACGAATCAATACTTAGCATCAAGGAGATCTCAAATTTGGTTTGATCAAAAGTCATCCTTCCCAGGAAGCTCCTAACTAGGGGAAAAGCATCTAAGAGGATCCCTATATACGAGGGAAAATACTAATGATCGTAGGGTATATCGCATACTATTGACAAGGGGTGATCATTTTGAGGTTCAATCAACTTGGATCGAATTTTAAAGCACCGTTCAACAAGGGGAATACCTTTCGAAGAATCATTCATGCCACGACAGAATATGACTCAGTTTCCTCGTTTTAATAAACCTCTTAAGGCCTGGAAGCAGGGGCGACCTTCCAAGATTCAAATGCTGAGGCAGTACATACCAAGTTCATCCTACTGCACGTAGGGTCCGAATTCTTCAAGCAACTTCAGTACAAATCTTTTCAAGCTTCGAATACTTGGGGAAACCTATGTTGAGTTCATGGTGAAGTCTAAATCTCTTCCTGAGGGTATTTCCTCCCGATCCTGGAGATTGAGGGGGCACATCTTTTCAAAATTCGAATGTTGGGGAAAACTACTGCGAGGCTCGATCAAAAGGAGTTGATTCAAAATGGTTCTATCAAATCCAAGCATTTTCAAGAATCTGTTAAACATGGGCATAATATAAAATAGTGGGGTTATCCACATTATGATCAAACTGTTTCCAAGCTCATATTAAAGATAATCTCCTCCAAGACCCTACCCACAAATTAAAAAAAGAAACAATCCACATAGGGGCAAGCTCTCCGCACACTTTCACAACCTCTAGTGGGTCTTTCTTCTACATCAACAGTCTTCAAATTCAAACCGAGTATTAGGGAATCATGCAAGCACAACATTATACCATCACGTGACAAGCAAAATTGTTGCATAACCAAAGCTCTACGCTCTAATCATCCACGACCCATCACGGGGGGTACCATTCAAAAAAGCATTCAAGTCATAATCATAAAGCATACGGCTGCATAAATCATGCATTATGGCTCTTCGATCCAAAACCAGGCTATACTTATCATCTCATCCATCTGAAGAAATCAGACAGCATGTGTCAAACATACCTCAAAAGGCCCAGTTACGCATTCACATTTCAAAATCCAACATCCATTCACACATTATCCAAGTCATTCATCACATACATCAATCAATCATCACATCACATACATCAATCAATCATTACACATCATACATCGCATATGGAATTCCTCGAAACCCACTACGAACAAAGCCGGTATCTTAGGGACCTCCAATCAATTCTTACCTCGGTTAGAAACAAATAACCAGCATAATCCATTCTCATCTCAGTTTTAGTTAACTAAGATATGGATCACTCAAAACAACTTCCTTTATATTCAAACATATTGTGTCATTCTCCATGCGACAATGTGTGAATTATTCTATATATTATGTTAGTCTCCATGCAACGATATGTTATCCCTTTGCGATCTAGCTCATTGTGTCAGACTTCAGGCAGCAATGTTGCGAAAGCAGCAATTCCACCCATTGTGTCAGCCTCTATGCAACAATGTCCAAAATTTTCAAATTAACTTATTGTGTCAGTCTCCATGCAACAATGTGTTTCTTTCTTAGCTCGTTGTGTCAGACCCCAGGAAGCAATGTTGCGAAGTCGAAAATTCCACCCGTTGTGTCAGTCTTTACGCAACAATGTATGAATTTTCTACATATAACTTATTGTGTCAGTCTCTGTGCAGCAATATGTTTTTCCTTTACGATCTAACTCATTGTGTCAGAATCCAGGCAACAATGTTGCGAAATCAGTAATTCCACTCATTGTGTCAGTCTCTATGCGATAATGTGTGCAATTTTCTATATTTAACTTATTGTGTGAGTCTCCATGCAACAATATGTTCTTTCTCTGCGATCTAGCTCATTGTGTTAGACTCCAGACAGCAATGTGGCAAAATCAGCAATTCCACCCATTGTGTCAGTCTCTATGTGACAATGTGAGAAATTTTCTATATTTAGCTTTTTGTGTCAGTCCCCATGCAGCAATATGTTCTTTCTTCGCGATCCAACTCGTTGTGTCATACTCCAGACAACAATGTTGCGAAATCAGCAATTCCACTCATTGTGTCAGTCTCTATACAACAATGTGTGAAATTTTCTATATTTAATTTATTGTATCAGTCTCCACGCATTAGTGTATTCCTTCCTCTGTGAAATAATTCATTGTGTCAGGATCCATGCAACAATGTTATTATCAAAAAAATTTCGCATCAGTCTCCATGCATCAATGTTATTATCAACCTTTTCTATTGCATCAGTCTCCATGCAGCAATGTTGTTATCAAATTTTTTCTACGATATAATCCATTGCATCAGTCTCCGGGAAGCAATGTCATTATCAAGTTTCTTCCTCTATATAACTTATTGCCTCAGTCTCCATACAACAATTTAGTTATCAAGCTTTTTTCAATTATCTATCCCCTAGGTTGCGATAGATATACAGATAAATTTGCATAATCCATTGCATCAGTATCCATGCAGCAATATGTTATCAGACTTTGTTTTATTCATCTCCTAAGTTACGATGAATAGACGAAATCAAATCAAACAAAAACTTACTATATTAGTCTCCAAGCATTAGTAAGTCAGCTTTGCAAAACTTGTATTATTTTACCTCCTAAGTTATAGTAAATATTTACAATCTCTTCTAGATATTGACGAACTATCTGTGTCGTCATATCTAAATTCAAAACAAAACTTTGGTTCAAACGCTGGTAAAATGATACATCATGGGATCGCTGTATAGCGTATCCTTATAATCTTTCAGACAAATTTTGGGATCTTCCTATATTTAATAAACTTCTAATCAAAACATGCGAGACATGCATATTCTCGTACTATTTAATCAAAAGAAATTAAATAGGGGCAGCTGTCATACCCCAAATTTGCCCTATCCTTATATTTATATTTGGTTTTCTTTTTGAATAGGTCACATTATTTAATTCTTGTTTCCAGGGGGGAGTAAGATATGAAAAGGGGTGTATAGATGTAAAATGGACCATCAATATCTGATGGCCCATTAGGCTTTAATAAAAGTTCATTTCAAACTAAGGGAGGTGTATTGTTTAACCAAGGAGGTGTGAACAAATTATTTTTTCAATAAGGCCCATCTAGGTTTTGGAATATTTGAAAAAAAGGATGTATAAAAGCAATATGTTTCTTTGTTAGAAGCCCACATGAAGTAAACGTTTTTTGGACCATCGAGTTATAATTATTTCTTTGTTAGAGGCCCAAATGAATTAAATTTTTAAAACTATCAGGCCAAATAACTAAAATACAGTACAAACTTACCATTCAGTTTGTATGTTTTAAAAAAAGTTGTCTTTATTTTAACATTATTTTTATCTTATAATATTAATTATTATTGCCGATTATTTTTTAGAACTTAATAAAAAAAGAAGAAAATTGTGTTTTAGTTTTTTTTAAAAGTGTTAATAAGAAATTTTTTTTACGTGGATCTTTCGAAGCCCAAGTGTGCAGTCAAGAGGGTCCAACACATTTGCCAGTCCAAATCCAGAGATTGCTTGTCCAAAACAGAAACAAGTACTGTGCAAATTTAATCAGAAAAAATGCGTGCGTTAAATGAACACATATTTTTTTACATCAAACCAGTATCTTGGCATTTACAAAACGTTTTTTTACTAATGCAAAGAACCAATTACAGAAACAAAATCAACAAAAACAACAACAAACATCTATATTTAGAACTCAATCAATACAGAACATTCATAGAAACAAAATCAAACTAATGATTTCAATTAATACAAATCAATTACAATTTGAAATTTACCTAAATCTATTACAATTAAATTAATAGACAACATAACTCGTTTCTTAATCTATCTAATCCCTAATTCAATAATTTCCTAAACTAAAAAACTTAATTACTACAAATTCAAATTTACAAGTCAAACTTGTCTCCTTCATAACTTGCAATTTATTAAAAAAAAATATAAAATCCTAATCTAAATATATAGAAAGGAGGGACAAAAAAGAGGAATTACAATAAGAAAAAGAAAATTGTTGCAATAAGAAAGACTAATACAGAGAAAATTGGGATTCTTTACTGAAGGCTGCATTGTTGTTCGTTCCCTTGTTCAGAATTTGGGTTTCGAGATTCGAAACCCTAAATCCGTTGTAGTTGTCATTGCTTCGACCTCCATCGTTGCTTTCACCGTCATCACCATCCTCTGTCACCTCCGTAAACAAGAGAAAACAAAGAAAAGAGATTAGAATCGAATCAAGACAAAGCTTAGAATTGGCGAAAGAGGCTTTTAGAATAAAGAAACAAAAAATAAACAAGAGGAATCAACGCTTTTCTTCTGAACATGTTTTCGTTTCTTTCTCATTCTTTTTATTTTAGGGTATTGTATCCTAATATATCTCTTTTTATTTTAATTGTAATAATAATAATAATAATAATAATAATAATAATAATAATAATAATAATAATAATATTGTATCAAGGTTTGTTAAAATGAATGATAAAAGTTAGAAGATTTTAGTAGGAGATTATGAAATAGGATGCTCCCCACATGCATTCAATATAGATTTTTTTAATTCATTTATTTACTTTAGTAACTAGAAAATTTGATTAACTTATGTTATTTAAGGATGCAAAATTCCAAAATGTGATTCTATATATTTAATTCAATGTAAACCTTGTAAATAATTGTTTTGCACAAAATCAAACTTTATAATTTTTCAAATTTAATATTTTATATCAAAATATTAAAATCAACGCAACTCACAAATTACTACATCCGTGAGCAACACGTGGCCAATATTTGGCCACGTGATGAGGAAACTATATCAGACTCACTTGCTCTACGTATACAAAATATTCAACCAAACATCAAATCTTTTTTTTTCGAAAATCAAATTAATTCGAACAATTAGTTTTCGGAAAGGAATACGAATATATTTAAATTAACTACACACTTGGTCTAACAAACTCCGCCATTGACACTTAGACTTCGTATGCGGGAAATTCAAATATATTTCGTAATCCATATATAAAACAATCCACGAACTACGAAAATGTGACTCTGATTCCTCCTAAGAGGATACATAGGCATACGATCAAAAATCATGGCGAGTCCCCCTATTTAAAAAATAAACTCTTTTCCCCTATTAAAAATTAAAACCCTGTTTTCCCGAAACCTAAATCTAAAACCTAGTATCCTTGTGAACAAGGTAGATGAAAGGTCCCTAACACCTTCCTTTCGTCTAATAAAGTCCGAAACCTAGAATCTCTGTTTACGAATTAGGGTTTCCTATTAGATGCCCTTCCTTAGGATAAAAACTAGTTACTCTGATTATAAAACCAGACACAACACAAACAACAAAAGTTTTGGAAATATTTATCTTGGAACTTATCGTGTCCATAGAGATTGGTTATTGAATTGTCGTTCAACAAATCTCTCGTTAATGAGTTCGGGGATAAATGGGTTTGTAAAGAAAATGTTATCAACAAAAAATAAATGTAAACAAAAGTAAAAAAACTAAGGAATATTTTATCAAGCCTACATATAATCTACTCATCATACTTAAATCTACCGACCAGTTACATTCAACCTAACAATACTCATCAATCTCACTACGTATCACTCACAACCTAAGTCATTTCTAACCCAAATTAAGAGACTGACTGTATCACCAATGAAATGATCTCTCTACCTCCTCAACAACACAAAAGACAACTATTTAATTACACTAACGATCTCTCAACGCAACACAACCACACATAGGCATTATGCTTTGATACCCAAGTAGATGTCAGTTCTAAATCTATCTCTAGAGTTCAGAAACTAACAGATAATCATTCTAGATAAGAATCTAAGCAGTATATATCTATAACAACTCAAATCCCTAGCACCGAAAAAAAATCTAAGATAATAATCAACAAATATTTGTAAAGAAAGTTTAATATAATGCCATGGGCGACAAATATACATAAGTTCAGAGTAAATACATGTACAAACTCAACACATAAAGAATACACAAAGAGGGAGAGAAATGAACCACAAATCTCCCGGTTTGTCAGCGCCGATTAATGAGCAATCCATCCTGAATCATCCGTATGAAAGCTTCAATATTGTTTTCTAAGCTAATCCTATCCAAAAATGAAGGTTGATGGAGTTGGGATCGAAAATACCCAAAACCATACCCAAAAAATGTGGTTTTACACCTAAATACGCATTTCTGACTGTCCAGCATCGCCGACGACCAAAAAGCGTTGCCCGACGCCCAAAACAATGTTTTTCCCACGCTACGGCTCGCGTAGTTTCGCCCAGCGACGGATGACAGAAAATTGAAAAACCAGCACAACATTTTGCACTGTTTTGGCCATAACTTTTGAACCGTAACTCTGATTCGCGCACGGTCGAAAGCATTGGAAAGCTTATTCAATGCTCTATCTAACAATTCCTAAATAATATTTACATGATAACATAATAAATACACGATAATATAAACTATAACGAATATACACTAAAGTTGAGGTTTATTGACAAAAAGCAAACGAATTAAACCGACGAGTGCTAATTATTCACACTCAAATTCACAACAATTTAGCACTCATCAAAATCTCCCCAACTTAAAACATTGTTTGTCCTCAAACAATGTCAAATAAACTTAAAGAAGTAAAAGACGATAATTAAAGAATCACGAATCAACAGGTTTTGAAAACAGAAAACAAATGCAATGATTCAAATGAAAAACAGTAAACATAAAGTAAACACTTACCACTAAACTACGACTATAACATAACCACAAAACAAATGCTAAATACAAAAATTATGCCAAACATTAGAAAACAATACTAGTTCACAAATGAATCACACCTAGCAAACCCAATCACCGGTAGATGAAAACACACAAAAATGGAGTATTTTCACTCATCCAACAATCTTGCAAACAATAGACTAAATTATGCATTCATCCAAAAATTTACATTGAAAATATAAAAACAAGAATCTCAAGGGCTTTTCAAGGTTGTAATATGGCTTGGTTAACAAACAAGGGATAATTCCTAAAGATAATAAAAAAACTTGCCTAAACCTAAGGGAATGATCAATTCACCAAAGATTCAAACACAAAATTCCAATTAAACTTTTTCCGAATCCAAAATTTCACACCAAAGCACATCACTTATTAACACAATATTATTCGAACTCTTTTTGTTTTTCTTTTTCGAAGCTTTTCTATTTTTTTCCTTTCTTTTTATATCACTTTTTTTTCTTTTTCTTTTCAACCTCCTAGTAATCAACCAATAAATACACAATCATTTTTCTCCCCAATTTGAACTCAACCATACATTAAAGTGAATACTCCCTACTTTCTAAGGCAAGGTAAAAATTCAAACCAAAACAATGGTTGAGGGTTCAAGAAAACAACGAATCAACATCCATTGAAAAAGGGAAACTAAACACTCATAGACAAGCATTTAGCAAATACAACATGGATATCGACAAAAAGCTCAAAGGGGTTACTAATGATCACACACTCACAAGGTGAATTGACTTATTTGGCCAAGGTAGTTGTGCTCAAAATGAAACAAAAAAAATCCTTGATCATATTCAAGCTTTCATACAATCAACACAAATAAAAGATTAAGCATAATAAAATCAAATTAAAACAAGAATTGTGGTCTCCAGCATATGTGAACAATGGAAAGCTACCTCACAAAAAGGGTAGGAACTAAAGTGATTCATAAATGAACAAGTATACAAAAGAATGAATGGCATAAAAATTGTAAAAAGTCTAAGTATCATGAATATGCTAAAGTATAGAAAGCGATAAATACATACCTCGAACATGTACAAAACTTTAACAAAATCATTAACATGCATTTCGCAAGTCGAAATAATCAAATTTGATAAATCACCTCAATATTCTACAAGTTATCGGACCAAAACTTGAGTGTAAACAACAACAAAAGAATTAGAAAAATTAGTACTCCAACAAAATTTCAATATACAAAATTTACAATATATACAACGAACAAAACTCCTAAAGCTAAACACGACAAGCTTTCGGAAAACACAAATTGACATGACAAAACAAATCCAAATAACGATATGAAAATCGGGTGAAAATGAATTAACAAGTTGAAAAGTGAAGATTTGAAATTCATAATATTTCCTTGTTTCAACTTGTTAAAACACAAATCACCACACACATAAATAAATACAAACAAACATGCGTGTTTTACGTCATAAGCTCGACGCCTTTATTGTGCGAGCTAGTAACCTCCTTTCATCATTCCATGGTATTGTCACACCCCGCAAACTTAAAGAAAGTATCCTAACAATCACACAACAAACGTTACAAAAATGAGACAATTTACAACAGTAGGTGAAAACACATATATGCACAAATATCATATACAAATTAATATACAATTTCTAAACAACATATACATTAATTGCAAAACTCAAAAACAAAAGAATTATCGCAATGCAAAATCAATAGAACCAATCCCTGTCAACGATGCTATTTTGTTTGAGTGGTGTAGCGGCAAGCATCTAAAGTTTTGGAAATATTTATCCGAGAATTTATCGTGTCCACAGAGATTGGTTATTGAATTTCCGTTCGACAAATCTCTCGTTAATGAGTTTGAGGATAAATGAGTTTGTAAAGAAAATGCCATCAACAGAAAATAAATGTAAATAAAAGTAAAAAAACTAAGGAAGAACTTATCAAGCCTGCATATAATCTACTCATCACAGACTTAAATCTATCGACCAATTACATTCAACCTAACAATACTCATCAATGTCACTACGTATCACTCACAACCTAAGTCATTTCTAACCCAAATTAAGAGACCGACTGTATCACCAAGAAAATGATCTCTCTACCTCCTCAACAATACATAAGATAACTATGTAATCACACTGACGATCTCTCAACACAACACAACCACACATATGCATTAAGCTC
The DNA here is from genome assembly GCA_948472305.1 of Vicia faba. Classification (NCBI taxonomy): domain Eukaryota; kingdom Viridiplantae; phylum Streptophyta; class Magnoliopsida; order Fabales; family Fabaceae; genus Vicia; species Vicia faba. The sequence continues at coordinate 945,579,396 of OX451735.1, forward strand.
TGATACCCAAGTAGATGTCAGCTCTAAATCTATCTCTAGAGTTCAGAAACTAACAAATAATCATCCTAGATAAGAATTTAAGCAGTGTATGTCTATAACAACTCAAATCCCTAGCACAGAGCAAAAATCTAAGATAATAATCGACAAATATTTGTAAAGCAAGTTTAATATAACGTCATGGGCGAAAATATACATAAGTTCAGAGTAAATACATGTACAAACTCAACACATAAAGAATACACAAAGAGGAAGAGAAATGAACAACAAATCTCCTGATTTGTCAGCGCTGATTGATGAGCAATCTACCCCAGATCATCCGTATGCAAGCTTCAATGTTGTTTTCTAATCTAATCCTATCAAAACATGAAGGTTGATGGAGTTGGGATCAAAAATACCCAAAATCATACCCAAAAATGTGTTTTTACACCTAAATACACATATTTGACTATCCAGTATCGTCCGGCGACCAAAACAGGATTTTTCCCACGCTACAGCTCGCGTAGCATCTCCCGGAAACCAAAAGCATCGTCAGACGATGAATGACAGAAAGTTGAAAAACCAGCACAACATTCTGCACTGTTTAAGCCATAACTTTTGAACCGTAACTCTTATTCGCGCACGGTCAGAAGCATTGAAAAGCTTATTCAATGCTCTATCTAACAATGCCTAAATATCAATGCTTGAATACCTACAAAAATGAGATAAAATCAATTAAACTCAATAATATTTACACGATAACACAATAAATACATTATAACGTAAACTATAACGAATATACACTAAAGTTGAGGTTTATTGATAAAAAGAAAACAAATTAAGCCGATGAGTGCTAATTATTCATACTCAAATTCACAACAATTTAGCACTCATCAAATATCAACCAAATTGATGATTTCTTATTCTTTGATTTTGAGCCTTATTCGTTGATGAGTTGCTCAAAATCGCGCGTTTGAAGCCGTGTCTTCGACACTTTATTTCTCATGCTCCAAATACACATCAATACCTATATAATGAATAGAAAACTATAAAATGGAACACAAATACACAAAAACTCGATTAAATACAATTTATACATAATTATACAAAAAGCAGAGACTTATTCAAGGATACTAACAAACAAGAGTCGAAAAGTGCCACAAACTAACTACTAAAAACACGACTTTTTTGAACCTAACAAACTCTCCCCAACTTGAACTTGTTTGTCCCTAAACAAGAAAAAAATAACTTAAAGAAACAAAAGCGATCAATCAAAGAATCATGAATCGATAAGTTTTAAAAAATGGAAACAAATGTTTGGCTTAAATGAAAAATGGTACACACAAAGAAACATACTTACCATAAAGCTACGACGACAACATAAACACGAAACAAATTCTAAATACAAAGAACATTGCCAAACATTCTAAAATAACACTGGTTAACAAATGAATCACACCTAGCACACAATCATCGATAGATGAAAAACACACAAAAGTTGGGTAATTTTCACTCACTCACAATCTTGCAAACAAAAGCCTAAATTATACCTTCATCCAAAAATCAAATTGAAAACACAAAAGCAAGAATCACAGGGGCTTTTCAAGGTTGTAGTATGGTCGGGTGAACAAACAAGGGATAACTCATAAGGCTAATCGAAACAAAAACTTACCTATACCTAAGGGAGTGATCAATTCACCAAAGATTCAAACACAAAATTCTAATTAAACCTCTTCCAAATCTCAAATTTCACACCAAAGCACCATACTTATTCACACAATTATTTGAACTCTTTTTGTTTTTCCTTTTCAAAGTTTTTTTTCATTTTTTCTTTATTTTTCACATTTTTTCTTTTCTTTTCAACCTCATAGCAACCAACCAATAAGTACACAATCATTTTTATCCCCAACTTGAATTCAAGTGTATCATTATGTGAATACTCCCTACATTCTAAGGCAAGACAAAGATTCATCAGTAACACAAAGTTGAGGGCTCAAGAAAAAATAACAATCAAAATCCATTTGAAAAGTGAATTCAATACTCATAGACAAGCATTAAGTTTAAACAACATAGATAATGATAAAAGGCTCAAAGGGGTTACAAATGATCACACACTCACAAGGTGAAATTGACTATTTGTCTAGGTAGTTATGCTCAAAATGAAACAAAAATGCTTTGATCCTTTTTATGCTTTCATATAATCAACACAAACAAAATATTAAGCATAATAAAATCCAATTAGAACAAGAATATGGTCTCTAGCACATGTAAACAATGAAAATCCACCTCACAAGAAAGGTGGGAACTAAAGTGATTCACAAATGAACAAGTATACAAAAGAATGAATGACATAAAAGTTGTAAAAAGCCTAAGTATCATGAATATGCTAAAGTAAAGAAAGCGATAAACACATACCTTGTACATGTATAAAACTTTAACAAAATCATTACCATACACTCGCAAGTTGAAACGATCAAACTTGGAAAATCACCTCTAATTCCATAAGTTACTCAAAACAAGCTTATTGACAAACACACAAACTATTAATATAAACAACTAAAAGACCAGATGAAATTTTCTAAACAACTTTAAAAGTGAAGATTTGAAATTTAAGAACTCGTCTGATCTAAATTTATTTAGACAATTGCATCACACTACCTAAACTAAATAAAAACTAAAAAGAATCAACATGTTTGTCTTACGTCGTAAGCTCAATGCCTGTTATTTAAGAACATTCCTCTAAGTCACTTCTTCCAGACTATTTCTAACCACACACAAGCAAACGTGAAAAGAACAAATAATGATATAACAAATTCACAAGTATCGAAAACATACACAAGTATCAATATAAACAAGTGAAAATATACAATATATGCGATATATACAAAACTCAAAACCATAGAAACTATTGTGATGCAAGTCAATAAAAACACCAATCTCCGACAACAATGCTATTTTGTTGGAAGCGGTAAAGCGACAAGCAAAAAGTAAAATATTATTTTTACTGGGTGATATAAGTTATATCATATCGTATCCACTTAGATTGGTGTATTGAAATACAGTTCGACAAATATCTTGTTAATGAGTTTGGGGTTTGAATGAGTTGAAAGGAAATATATCAACAGAAAATAAATGTATAAAAAGGAAAGACAAACTTATCCGGCTCTAATGTACTCTACTCGTCACAAACTTAAACATATCAACCAGTTATACTCAACCTAAAATATTCATCAATGTCATCACATGTCAAACACAACACCTACTGTATCACCTCAGCGACGATCTCTCAACCAACCTTAACAACACAGAATTCAATCGTGCTCGCTTGCATCGACGATCTCTCAGAGCGACACAAACAACACAGAGGAATTAATCACAGACACCCTAAATGAATGTCAGCTCAAAATGTATCTATAAAATTCAGAAACTAATAGATAATCACCCTAGATAAGAATCAAAGCGGTATATTGTTGCAACTAGTTTTTTTATAGAGTCGTCACCCTTAATTTTTATCCTAAAGGAAGGGAGTATAAAGGAATAACCCTAAAATATATTTAGAGATTCTAGGTTTGGACTCAGTTCTAGATGAGGGAAAGGTGTTAAACACCCCTCCTCTACCTTGTTCACAAGGATACTAGGTTTAGAAGCGCGATATTTTAAGAAATAGGATTTTAATCGTTAAAGAGGAAAATGTTGGAATTTTAGTTAGCAGGACTCGCCACGATTTTAATCGTATGCCTACCTATCCTCCTAGGAGGAATCAGAGTCCTATTTCGTAGTTCGCGGTGTTAGGTTGGTGTTTTTTATAAGATCGCGTAGAATTGCTTTCGAATTAACCTTGAACCTTGTTTGGGTTGAAAATTGTGTGATGGTAGACGCAGTTCGCAATTTAATTTAAAGACAATGCTATTTAATCCTTTTTCGAAAATATTTTGTTTTTTATTATGTTAGTAGAAAAAGATTTTTGATGTTGGTTAGCTATTTTGGTATTTGATTTGATTAAGATGCAGAGCAGGGGAGCCTGATATAGTCTCCTCATCATGTGGCCAGATATTAGCCACATGTCATTCGCGGATGGTGGTTTTGGTAATTGCGTGGATTTTAATTGTTTGATTTTGAATAATAAACTGGTAGACGATGTGTCGACCAATTTAATTACTCGAAGATGGATATCCTATTATTATAGAACGTTTTTAAAAAATAATTGATTTATGTGCAAAAGGCGATGAGATATTTGAATTAGTCGAGAGATTAAATAATCTACAAATTAATAATTTAATTAATCTAATTAACCATCTAATTTAATCATCTATACTAAAGAAGAATAAAATTACTAATTAAAATATCTAAGTAAGTAACTAAAATAGAATACACTAAAAGGGAAGTGTACTATGAACTGAATTAGCAAATATAATGTTGGAGAGTAACGGGCCAGGCCCAATCCAGCACTTCAAAATTCATCTAAACTTAGAATAAAAACCAAATGATAAAACTAAGCATAATAAATAAACATAGAAAGGGAAATTGGAAAGCATGTGTAGAAGCCATCAATCGCAACACTAACGCGTTTTCTTTCTTTGACTTTTCAAACCAACTGAATGGCCAACCCACGAGTGACACGTGGCGTAATTTAAAAAAAAAAAAAGAACGGATATAGTAAATAATTTGTTTGATTTAAACAGTAATATTTTTCTCTGGCATTACTCTTCTATGACCACGTGGTATCAATTTGGTGTTTTGGGCCACAACGCTTATTTGGGCCTGTTGTGTATTTTTCTTTATGGCACACACATTTCCTTTTTAGTCAGAATGGGCTTGCTTGTTCTTGATTTGGGATGGGAGTTTGGACAAAGAAAAAACCTCTATGTTTCTTAATTTTGAAAAAATAAAACAGAAAAATCTCAATAAAGTGTTAAGTCAAAATAATTAAAAATATAAATAATTATTGACAATAATTGTTAAAATAATAATGATATTTAAAACAGAATAAATCTCAAAATAACTCAAAACTGAAGGGGTCTTATTATTGGGCCTCAATAAAAACAGAATTGTTTTATACACCATAAAAAGGCTGGAATTTAATTGGGTTTTATTAGTGATTCGTCCATACCTTGTTTAAAATAAAAACACTTCCCTTAATTTGGAATGAACTTTTATTAAAGCATAATGGGCCATCAGATATTGACGGTCCATTTTGGATTGATACACCCCTCTCTGATTTTAAACACCCCTATAAAAGTGAAAACTAAATAATATGATTTATTAAAAGAAAACCTAAATATAATTAAGGGTTGAGCAACTTTGGGGTATGACATATATGTCTATAGCAACTCAAATCCCTCCCACATAGCAAAAATCAAGGATAACAATTAACAAAGATTTGTAAAGCAAGTTTTATGTAACGCCATGGGCGACAAATATACATGAGTTTAACGTAAAAATACATACAAAACCCAACAAAAAAGAAATACATAGAGAGGATAATAGATAAACCACAAATCTTCTGGTTTGTCAGTGCCGGTCAATGAGAATCCACGTTTAATCATCCATAAGCAAAGCCCTAGTGTTGTTTTCTAAGCTAAGCTAATCTATAAAAAATAAGGTTGATGAAATTTGGGAACAAAATCACCCCAAAAACCATCACTTAAAAATGTATTTTTACCCCCTTTTAACAAATTTCTATCTAGGGGACTGTGCTAAGCCGCACAAATTCCATTAAGCGCACTTTGCTGTCATGAGAAAAAAAATCAGCTTTTTTGTTTTCGCCATAACTTGTGAACCATAACTCATATTTACACCTGGTTTGAAGCGTTGGAAAGCTTATTCAAACATCTATCTAACAATTCCAAAATATCAACCAAATTGATGATTTTTTAGTCTTTTATTTTGAACCTTATTCATTGATGAGTTGCTCAAAATCACGTGTTTGAAACCGTGTCTTCGATCCTTTATTGCTCATGCTCCAAATACGCATCAATACCTATAAAATGAATGGAAAACTATCAAACAGTACACAAATACACAAAACTCGATTAAATATAATTTATACATAATTATACAAAAAATATGGAATTATTTAAGGATATTAACAAACAAGAGTTAAAAAGTGCCACAAACTAACTACTCAAAACACAAATTTTTGGAACCTAACACCAACATGGAAGACGTCCCCCACCGAAGCCGCCACCACCGGAAGAACTAAAGGTCCTGAGTTCATGTGTGTGTGTGTGTGTTCATGTTATGCCTTTTGTTTCTGTGTTTGTTTTGTTGTGGATCCTATCTTTTCGTGCTAGGTTTGTTCTGTTTTGTATGTTGCTCTCAAGTTTTGGGTTTTTTAAGCTTGCTCTCAAGGTATTTGATGAAATGCCTCAAAGAAACTTGGATTGAAGTTGTGTTTTTTATTAAGAATCTTACTAAGGACGTGACATTTCGAACTCCTCCTTCCAATCAACAAATGTTTCCTCCACAAGGTGTGATATTAATCATTCTTAGGAACCCGCATAATCAAACTGGGCGTGATAAAGCTAAAGAAATGATCTGTAACTGGATAGATTTAAAGATTGAGGTTCCAAAATTCACCTGGCTATTGCCGAAGAACGTAGTTCGACTGATTGAATTAAGGATTTGGAGTGATAACCTTCTTCAGGATTCTATTTTCTCAAAGCTTTTTGATGTCCTTAGTTTGTTTAAGTTATTTATTAGTGATGTTGTTAATTTGTGGATGGGGAATGCCCTAACACATCTTCCTTATCTATGTTTGTACTCTCTCTTTTTAATATATTGAATGAGACTGTTTTACTGTAAAAAAAAACAAACCTCACTTTTGTTGCCAACGTTTGAAATGCACTCCTTCAAACTGAACAGTTTGTCCAAGATAATCTTGGAAGTACTGATAATTTCTTCAATAGCCATGGCAGTTTGAAACGTCTTTAAATTGTTGTTTCAAGGTTTTGGAAAATTTTCCACCGAAGAAATTATCGGGTTGAGTGGCAGATTAGTTCACTCTCTTTAAGACGTTTCGCGACACTGTCTAAAATTATGCAAATCAGTCGAACTATCACGCCACCTCTAGGATAAAACAGTCCAGTTTTATACTGTACGATTACTACTTGCACGATAGATAATCAGTATAGAAATACACCCTCTAATGGTACAAGACCATTAAATTATGGTATCAATACTACTCGTAGTATCTGGTACAAAGATCAGTCGTAGTAATTTCTCAATCTAAGAGAAACTCAAATAGTTCTCCAACGAGAATTTAATAATGGTCATTTGATCACTCATAATAATTTCTCCAACAAAGAGAAATTCAAATAATTCTCCAAAGAGAATCTAAAATTAAAATACTTGAAAATTTTTCAACTCAAATGAGGAGAAATTAACATAACTCTCTAAAGAGAATTCAAGAAAATACTCGGAAAATTCAACGAGTAGGAATTATATTATTATAAGAACACACACTTTATAGTAAAACATTAAAAACAAAAGGAAATACTTAGTTTACATATTCTATTACAGATAGCTATGTCTTGATATTTTTTCTTCTGACTTGAAATTTTTACTTTATCCTTTGCATATTACACTTGAAGTTTTTTTTAGAAATGTGCAGACTTGTGAGCTCTATGCATGAATTGGCTGCCTACATGATAAAAAGTTTGTTATAACAAATCACAAGTTTAGTAAAACTACAACAATTTTATTGTAGCTAGACATTATTAATGAATTTTTAACAATAAAAAATGTTCAAGTTTAAAAAAGCTTACCTTTAAATGAAGAGGGAACGACAACAACATGCATATCAGTATTGTTTGGAGGTAAATGTAAAAGAATGGGGTAAAGTTTTGCATTCAAAGGATTGCGACAACACACAAGAATATCATCGAGTTGAGTTTCTTCCATCAATTTCTCCTTCAACTCGATCAAAGAACTTCCTTTAAATGTGAAGAATGCTACTTTATCTGCATCAATAAGTTCACCATTTTCATTACCAATGTCGTAGAATATAACCCTCCCTTCTTTCATTGGCGATGGAGATGGATCTTCGAAATTTTCAGATTGACCCTGATAATTTAAAGAAGAAAATGTTCAGCTCAAAAAAATAAATGCAGTGTAGTTTATATAGCATAATTATCACTAGTTAAATTAATTTTTTTTTTCAGCTTGCCAATTTCATAATGTATTTTTTTTAAAGAAATAGAATTTTGTAATCTAATTAGGGTTTGCAAGTAATTAGCAAAATGAAGGGGATTAAATAATTGAAAGACACAAAAATATTTTGAAAGCATCCTTGATATGATCTATACTTAACAGAATAAAAGGCACCAAATAAGTTGAAAAGTAATACTATCTCTAATTAATAAATTTATTTATATTTGTTGAAATAATGAGCAAATAATTTTGAATAGTATCACATTGCAAAGAAAAACATAAATGAATAATGTCTAATTTTTTATTTTTTATTCACAAAAATGTTCAATTAAAATGATCACAGTAAATCTCTGCACAAAACTTTTCTTTTTTTAAATTTCTTTATGTAAGAATGACTATAAAATATGAACTTATAACTATTTTATTTATTTATTTGTAATTCTAGTTGCTTCTTAATTTTGATTTTATAACACCTTCATGTTTCTCTTACAAATAGAACAAAAATCTTTGGATATTGCTTTTGACTAATAAACTTATATATTTTTCAAAAATAAATAAATAACATATTCATGTAATCCGATTGAACTCATGTAATCAATAGATATTTTTTAATTAAAAAAAAATAATCAATCTAATGAATAACAATTCACGTATCTTTACAAAGAAAAATATTTATTTAATAATATTTATAAATTTATAATTACATTATATATATCTTTACATTGCATCTATACATATATAAATATATGACGCTTTATTTTCAAACAATATATTAAAGAATACATCAAATTGATGCTACATATTAGAATCTCTATAAGATGAGTGGTCCATGCTATGATTAGGTGTTCAAAAATTCTCAATAGATTTCCTATTAGTGATAAGTTTAAGAAATTTTTGTATATAACGAACCTCAGGTGATCGAGGAGATCTTAGATCAATCTTGACGAGGGGTCCATTATCTGAATCTGTAAGTGGTGAAAGAGACGGAGAAGGAAATGAATTATTCATTGTTGTAATTGGATTATTCAAACATCGATTTGGTGGTATAATAGGTGTAGGCCTCGGCCTTGGCTTAGGAACTTGTCCCACTTCTTTTGGTCTAAGTTCCACAATATCGACATCCCACAAAATCCAATTTACTGTTGCGGTTCTACGTGGAATATCATGTGTTATTGTGTTTCTCCAAGGCGGCAATCCTCCATTTCCCCGAAGATATTGTCCATAACGTGTCCTTAGTTTCACTTGAACACCGTCCCTAAAAGGTTCCCATTCAACCGATGAACCTAATCTTTTAGGTAAAGTTTGTAACACTTGCTTACCTGTGCTTTTCAAAAGAAATGGCATGTTTGAAGCCGTTAGGTATTTTCCATAACAACTCTTTAATCTTATCACATTATTGTTGTTGCTCTCCAATAGCTCAACTGTCCATTTTGCATTGTCATAACAACCGTTTCGGTCTTGATAAACATTTTCTTGATCTTCATGCGCCACCATATATTTATCATGGTGGCTCCGTAAGCGCACTACTTTTGCCTTTATGAAGAACTCCATTCAACAAAAATTAAATTTAGTGATGATGACAATAATATCAACGACAACAATGAAGAAAAATTGACGTGAATATAATAAAGATGAAAATAAAAAATATATAATAAAGGGTGAATTAAATATTATCACGGGTCTCTCCTTCCTCTCCAGTTTAAAGGATCTGGATGGGACGGAGAGAGAATCGAGAAAGCAGAAGATAGAGATCAAGAGAAAGGTTGAAAGAGAAATTGTAAAAATAAAATGAAAATGTAAGGAGAAGTGAGTGATTTAGAGGATGTTATTCTAAAAAAAAGGAGAGAGGGGAGAATAAGATGTAATGTTATTTGAGATTGAAAAAAAGGTTGAATTAGTTGGAATATTTCTATATGTGACATGTTTGTTGCGTGTAACAAAATCATTCATGTTTAATTGGAGTTAGTAAACATAGATTAATTGTTTTAAAATGGTTCAAAAGTTTGACTCAAGATGTTCTTCTATCTTTGCACGACACATATATGGTTGATTTGTTAACTAAAAAAAGGTGTACTTATAAAGAACTGACTCAATATTGATTGGGTTCCCTTGTGTATCAAAATTCCAAAAGGTCATTGTAGTTAATCAATGCAAATAATTTTAATAAGATCATACTATTCAAATTTTGAGTTATTTTTTAAATTTAATTTATCAAGGTCAAAATTATATGATCATTTTTGTTAAAATAATCGAAATTGAATTAAATATTGATTCAGCGTATGTCCAGAGGTTCAACATTTAACGAGTTAAACAAAGATCAAATAAAAAATAAATAAATATTTTAAATATAACAAATTATGCATAACAATATAATTTTTTATTTTTATAAAATATATTTGTTTCTTTAAGGATCCAAGAGTAACAAGACACAAGATTAAGATAGATACAAAATGTATTCATCTAACCAGAGAAAAAGTTGTAAGTTGAATGTCAAAGTGAAATATTTAATATCTAATGATGAGAAAAAGATCAAACAAATTAAAGTATAAAAACTACAATGGGTGCATGAGAAACTATACTAGAGGCTGACTTGAAGGAAACATATATTCAGTCTCTTCGTTTGTTCAAAATTATATGAATAAAATTGACCAAATTTGTGGAATATATAGAAGGTATAATATTGAAAATAAAATAATTAATAGGATGAAATTTTCTCACAATGGATTAAAGAAGTTTCTCACAAACATTATGAATGATATATGCAAAAATCAGGAATCAATTTACAGTATGATACATGTGCATCATATTGAGATTCAAGCTTCATTTTAGAAGAGCATCGTCATTCTATAGAAAGTAGAATTCATTAAAAAAGTGTTATGGTCTCGATTGGTTGGAACATTTTTTAGAAATGCTTTGCATTAAGGGGCAAATGAAGAAAATGTGTGGTTGGTAATACATTAGCTAACGGTACAAGAAAATAATATTTCAGAGTCAGCCAAAAGCCCCCCCGCTAACAGCAACAAATCGACGCTAATAGGTGTTAGTGTCGGTCTAGCGTAGGTGTCAGGGTGGTCTCCAAAACTCGAAACTAACAACAGCGTGAAGCCGACGCTAATCTAGCGTCGGTTATATTTAATGCTAAGGGGACATTACTCATGATCCAGAGGTCTACACAAATACACAAATAAAATGCATAATTTTATTCAGTTAGCGTCGGTTTAGAGAGACGTTACTGTAACGCTAATAGCGTCAATGTCGGGGCCGAAGCTAAAAGTTTACAGCTAAATCGTGATTTTCTTGTAGTGTAATTGGTTGAAAACCTTATTAGAAATGCTTTACATTTATGGTAGAGATATATATCTTCTTCCGATCAGAGAAGATATGCATGTATGTCGTTTGTGGTGTTTTTCTATTATTGTCATCATTGTTATTGGGGGATTATGTTTTGTTTGTTCATTTTCTATATTTTAAATTTCCTAATCACAATGTCGTCATGTTCACTTGTTTGTTAAAATATCGCAATAAAATTATGTGAATTACAGACTAGGTTTATAAATGTTGACTGTTGTTGATTGGTGTTTACAAAATAGAAGTGTAGTGGTTAACGATGAAGATGGTACGTAAGTCAATAATGATGAAGATGACATTGGTTGAAAAGAGTTAGGATTCGTTAATGAATAATGGATGCAGTTGATTGAACTATGAAGATGAATATGACGTTGGTAGAAAAGGGTTAGGGTTCGTTAATGAACGATGGAGATGCTCTTGAGTGAAAATGGTTTCTCTGAGCTGAATGTTAGGGTTTAAAATGACTTCGCAAATGGAAATGAAAAAATCGCTACTAAAGAGACATGCTAGTTATGTTTCGTTTAAGTTAATAAATGATATCACCACAGTCATCAAAACTAATCGTGGTGATATATGGTTTACTATATGAAATTTTATAAAAAATCGCCAGGCTTTAAGCATATAATTTTTTTTTTAAAATTAAAAAATATATCACAACGGTCAGATTAAATAAAAGTGGTGATATTACTTTTATTTTTTATTTAAAAATAAATAAAGGCAAAATTAAAATAATAAAGAAATCACGTATTTGCTGGCACTGAGATTCGAACCCGTGAAAAATTAAAGATATCACCACAGTTGTTCTAAACAACCGTGGTAATAAGTTAACAATTTTTAATAAAAAGATAAAAAAATATGGACGCCTGAATTTAGAGATATTACCAAGTCCTTTAAAGGATTACGGTAAAATGGGTGTTGTTGTATATACTTCTTGTAGTAGTGTGAATAATATGTACAACATCGTTTGACAGTAGAATTCTCACGCAATCGAGGAGAGGTTGCTTCATCTCGAAAAAAACTTACACAACGTACCTCCATGAGAAAACACCATGCAATAGGCTATGTCAAAGAGAAGTCAATTCATTGTCCTTAAGTCAATTGTATTGAGAAGAGACGAAGCTCCAAAGTCGCAAAATCCCTGAAAGAGCAAAAAGATTTAGAGTCCTCCTCGGAGCCTTGAGGGAAATCGAGGAAGCCACACTTCTTCATAGGATCAAGTAGAGAGGCAGTTAACCAATAATAATTATTGAAATATTAAAAATATTCCAACAATCTCCCACTTGGGCAATATATCTTAATAATTATACCATAGTTCTTTAGGCGCGCATCTGAATTCTATTTATTCTTAGATGTCAACTTTACAATACGGTTCACCTCATATATCAATAATAAAACCAATGTGGCTGTCACAATTGACGTATAACTTGACAGAACCCCGACCACCACTACATCAATATATTTGATGACATAGATCGATATAGATGAGTGGCATGGAAATTTTATGCGATGTGATATCTAAATCATGCATATTTCCAATTGATCATACTGAAATCTTTAGTGATATCAAATTGAAGTTCCTTAGGCACAATTCAAAATTATAATATTTTCACATAACATAAAACTTGATATTGTTATATCAGTAGTACTTCATAAGTTCTTATTTCTGCAGAAAATTAAACATAACATAAAGTTTGTACCAAAACAAAACCAAAGCATAGAACATTAAAAATAAAGAAAAGACTTCCACTAATCTAAGGCAGTCTCAAAAGCAAGACCTATATTTACAACAAGCCTATGAAAAGTCTTAGGTGTCAAACCTTTGGTTAATGGATCAATTAACATTAAGTATGTCCCTATATGTTTTATTAAAATTTACTTCTCACGATCTCTTTCTTTCACAATAATATACTTGATATCGATAAATATTTATTTTATAGAAGTCATATTATTGTTAGAGTAAAGTAGAACTGCACTATTATCACAATAAACCTCCAAGGGTCTTTCGATGCTCCCAACGATGTGTAGGCCTGTGACAAAGTTCTGCGTCCAAATTGCATGATTTTATGCCTCAAAGCAAGCCACAAACTTTTCTACCATGGTGAAGGGAGCCACTAAAGTTTGTTTCAAAGACTTCCAGGAGACAACTCCTCCAGCCAAGAGAAAGTTGTAACCAGATGTGGAACATCTACAATCTGGGCATACAACAAAATTGAAGTCAGAATACCCAATGATCTCCAAGTTATATAACTTTTGATAAGTGAGCACAAAGTATGTTGTACACTCCAGGTAGTGCATTACATGTTTTACTTCTATCCAATGTTATATGCCAGGGTTGCTTAGATATCTACCAAGAACTCCTATAATGAATTCTAAGTCGAGACGTGTGCAAACTTGAGAATACCTAAGATTCCCCACAACTGAAGCATATGGAACCCTATGTATCTCTTCTTTTTCAAGATTCATAGTAGGGAACTATTTGTGAGTAAAATTGTCTCCTCTAGCAATGGGTGTGTCTCCTGGTTTGCCATCTTACACGAAGAATCTATCCAAAATTGTATCAATATAGCTCCTCTGTGATAATCCTGAAATACATCGAGATTGATCTATAAGTACTTGAATTCCTAAGACAAAAGAGGCGTCCCCAAGATTTTTCATCTAAAAATTATTTGTGAGAAATCTATTGGTTTCGTGCAATAAGCCTATATTATTGCTTACCAAAAGAATATCATCTACATATAGTACTAAAAAAATGAATTTACTCCCACTGAACTTTTGGCACACACAATTATCAATTGGATACACCTCAAAACCAAATGAGGATATAACTTGATGAAATTTGTAATACCATTGATGAAAAGCTTGTTTAAGCCCATAGATGGATTTCTTGAGTTCACTAACCATAGACTTTAGATCTCCTGACACAAATTTTTCTAGTTGCACCATATATATTGTTTCTTCAATGGTTCCATTTAGAAATGCAGTATTTACATCCATCGAATGCAACTTTAAATCAAAATGAGCTACTAATGCCATCATGATCCTAAGAGAATATTTGGTAGACACTGGAGAGAATGCCTCTTTATAGTCAATGCTTTCCTTTTGTGTAACACATAACAAGTAGGAAAGACCTTCGCAATTGAATTCATAAAAGCGGTATCACGGTTGATGACAAGGTGTGTCTTATTTGTCCTTCAACATTGATCGACACAAATCTAAAGCCCAAGTAACTTTTTCCTCTTTTTGGCTCTTTAGAAATGCAAAATTGATAGAATAAGTCTTTCTAAGTCTTCTTTTTCCTTCAACAGTGATAGATACAAATCTAAATCCCTTTGAAATTGAATTCATAAAAGTGGTATCACAGTTGATGACAAGGTGTGTCTTCTTTTTCCTTTATCATTGATCGGCACAAATCTAAAGCCCAAGTATCATTTTCCTCTTTTTGGCTCTCTAGAAATGCAAAAATGACAGAATAAATCTTCTCAGTAGAGGTAACACCAACAATTTCTAAAAGTGGAAGCTTGTACTTATGGTCTTATACGATGAATAAATGATGAGAATAATATAAAACATGTTGAACAAATTAATAGAATTTGGATGAGTCCAAAATATATCTCAAACAATTACTCTATCCTCGCAAGTTTGGTACCTAGATACATAAATGTTATTATCCATAAGTTTCAACTGTTATTGCTTTTCAGTTTTATCCCCCCTCAACGCCTTGTTATTAATATCCCAAATATTGTCACTTGTTTGATATTTGAGATATTTCCGAGTACTTTATGTTTCAAAGTTGCAAGTATGTTTTTCAATTGCACCGTTTTCAATGTCACGTCTGAAACAATTTCCTTCTCTTCTGGCATGATGTGACATGTAATTGAATGTCTGACTAATTTTTCACACATGTCATGGTTATGTAAACCACATATCACATTAAATATCCATTTTTTATTTGACAACCGATAACCATACAACTTAATATGGCACTCATATTTTCTGGAACTAGTGTCATCCTATTTGAATTTCCGGAAAGAAGTTCTATACTTTCCACTTATTTCACATCTCATTGTCACAAGTGCAACTCTTCTATATGAAACATTATCGTCCCTTCCAATTACAATAACAAACCCCAATTTAGATTTCTCTGTGCAAATCCATTGAAGCATATGATCATAAAATTCAAACTCTTCTTTGTTGGAACAAAATTTATTCACAATCTTTGAGCTCATACTCATTGGGTTTTGATGATAACAAAATTACTTAAATAAAAATAGAGTATACTAATGTTTAGTTAAGTGTACAAGATCATTAAGCTTATAATTAACTAGGTTCTGACCCAGTCAATGGCTTGCAAAGAAGAAGCAAGTAAATCCAGATTCTAACAGACCATAAATTTCATATAAGACCTCAGCGCCATATTATTTTAGTATCTGATCTTCAAATGTAACTTCAGAGATACATTGACTTTGCCTCTGATAATTTAAAAAAACTTTAAGCGCTCTGGTAGAAATACAGTACAAGCTCTTTTGTCCGTACTCTGTGTGAAAGCAAATCCATCTTGTCAACGACTAGAATTATGGAGCAAGTCAACTATAGGTTTTAGCACAAGACTCAAGGCTAATAATATGATTTCTTTAGTCTACTATCCCATGCCTATGGAAGCCTTACTTGAGATATACACAATGGATAAAGCAATTATTCAGAAGATGAAGATTTTCATCGTACCAACTCCAATGTCTCTCTCTTGGAAACCACTTCTTCTGCAAAGAAACTTGTGCAAGAAATCTTCCAACGTATCTTTTGTTCCCTGTATATAAGGAGCTAAAGATTCAACCAAAGTAACAAGAATAATATGAAAAGAACAACAACATAAATCAGAATATTGCAAGAATTGTCTCTCACTCCAAGTTACAGTTTATAACTGTTGTATTGCCCATAGACTTAAGAGGTTCTTACACTTGTATATCTTAGAAATATCAAGTATCAAGGTATTTGTGTCTGATGTATCATTTGTACCTCTAATTGAATACCAGGTACACCTTATTGTAATTCTAAACAATTTGTTTAGAATTTGTAAAAGTCTCAAACTGAGTGTTTAAGCAAAGAAGTTTCAAGTTTAGTGTTTGAGAAATGAAGTCTCTTTCTAGTTTGTTGTGTAAAGAAATATTGAATAGTTGTGTTTAGGCAAGGAAGTCTCTTTCTAGTTTGATTGAGAAAGGAAGTCTTGGACAGTTAGTTTAGGAAATGAGGTCTCTTTCAGGTTAATTGAGCAAAGAAGTCCTAGACAGTTGGTTTGGGAAAAAAGTCTCTTTCTAGTGAGATTGAGCAGAAAGTCTTGGAATGATGTGTCTAAGTAAATTGTAATCAAGTTATGATTATGTGAAAAGCTCTTGTGTGGCAAGGGGACTGGACTAATCTCATTATAGAAGAACCATGATAACTTTGTGTTGAATCAACTTATTACTTCTGCACTTTAAATACAATTCAACTCCACTTCTTGTGTATTTTCTTACCTTCATTCTCCATTTGTAAATTGGTTGGCAACAGCCACCTCCGTCACTTTAACATATCGGACATTTGTAGACACAATAGGTTTTGGATAAACACTGGGGTACATCATATTTAATGCAAACAGTAACATAAAATGTTCAATGACAGTTGAAAATGAAAATAGATAATATTCGGAAATGTACTTTCGTAGGACTTCATAAAGAATCCAAAAATGTATTTCGGAAACCAATGTAACTTTAATCAGTTTTGAAATAAGATTAATGTGGGCAATAAGGATTGAAATACACGATCTTATCTTAAATTTCAGGTTCTTTTGTTCCTTTTGATGTAGTGAAACACAAGATTGAAATTATAGAGTGAAAATCTTAAATGAAAATGGAAGGATTTTTATAAAGGGTTTGGAGTAAAAATGATTATGGAGTATGATCATGCAGGGTAACGTTTTATTAAAAATCACATTTGATATGTGAAAAAATGAATCTTCAAAAATGACTGAAATACAAAAGTGACCGATTTTCAATTTTTCATTTCCCAATTTCGAAAATGCACTCCAGAAAAAATCATTGAATTGTTAAAATAAAAATAAATTGATAACTATTTATTTTTTAAAATATATAGGAGGAGGCTTAATTGAGACGTGTTTTAGTGATGAATAATATGCGTATCCAAAAATAGAGGAATTTTTAAAAAATTTTTTAGAGTAGTTTGAAAAAAAAACTAAACTAAACATTATTAAATAATTAATAGCTTAAAAAAAGATAAATAAAAGAAACAAACTTTGGCTACATTTTAAAGGTAATGCATATAAGAGAAAAAATAAGAGAGTTTGTTACTAATTATTTAACTATCTTATCATTATAAATAACATAGTTGATAGTCTCAAATTGTTAACCTAATTAAACCATTATCACCAAAAACCATCTTCTTTCCCTCTTTGTTTCTTTTCAAAAATCATTTGTTCCTTCTTAACAATGAATACTATCAAACCAAACAAGGGTTGTGCAGCCTAGAAACATCAAAGGAGAAAGTGTTCATTAAAAGATTGTCTTTTAGCTCCTTATTTTCCAGCCAATAAACCAATAATGTTTCACAATGTTAATTGTTTGTATGGTGTTGTTGGCATACTGAGGATTCTAGATGAAGTTCCAGAAGAGAAGAGAGATTTAGCAATGAGAACAATTATTTATGAGTCAAATGTTCGTGCGATATATCCGATTCACGGATGTGTTGAGGTTATTAAAGAATGTTATGACAGGATTAAAGATAATTTTGAAGAGTTATATCAAGTAAAAAAGTTACTAGATTATTGTAAAGTAAATCATTTACAATCACAAATTCCAAATCTTCAACCACATTTTTTAATGGGTCATTCTTTGAGAGCTTCTACAAGTTCTCAAATTCCAAATCTTGAACCACAATTTTTAATGGATTACTCTTTGAGAGCTTCTACTAGTTATCAAATTCCAAATATTCCAATATTTAACAATGTTGGTAATAACCCTAATTATTATCACAATAGTGAAAATAATATAGAAGCTACGATGAATGCATCTCCACCTAATACAAATTGGAATAAAAATTCAAGGGTTACACAATTGAGTGAAGGAGTCTCCAATAATAAAGAATCAGATCTTTTTGGTGGTGTTGATACACATATTAGTGCAAAAGATGATTTGAATGAAGAGGAAAAATAATTTGTTGATGATTTATTCATTCCAGATTTTGATATTGATAGGATTTATTAAGGTGATTAACAATCCTTTGTAGAAAAAATTCATCTCAAAGGTAACAAGTATATGATTTTATAACTTATTTTATTATTTCAATAACTTTTTTCTCTTTTACGTAAAAAGTTCACTAATGCAGATTAATGGATAGGGCAAATACAAAGAGTGAATTATGTGGAAAGAAGATGTAATATCTGTAACAAATGATATGTCGTTGATGCTTTATTGATGAGAAATATGGTTTTTTTCTTCTTCAGAATGGGTACAATGGCATTTTTTTTACTGTACAATTGCATGTTTTAGTAGAAAAGAAATTTGATTTAGTTTTATTATTAACTAAGGTTTTTTTATATGTTTTTATGGCATTTTATATTGATACATTTATACTAGTTTGATATAATTGATTCATTTGCTATTGCTTTTTTCTTTTATACAAGGTTTCTACTCTTTCATCTTTAGAATTTTATATGATTATTTATAGCAATGGTTTTATTTATTCTATTAAAAAACTAATTTTATTTATAGTTATTTTTAAAAACATTAATATATCTATTAAACACCTATATTGGTATGTAAGCCTTTATTATAGCCGATTTTCAAAAAAGTTATCTAATATTTAATTTAAAAAAAATAAACAATGCATGTTTTTCTTTTTTATAATTTTAATTTTAATTTTTTTAGTTTATAATTTTTATATTAAACCAACCATCTTTTATATAAATTATAATAAACCATTTAGGGAAAATTAGAGAGACTTTGTCTGCATTTTTATGGAGAAACCTTAAAAGCTGTTCCATAGATATTCCAATTAAAACACTATACGTAAATTAATTTGTTCCATGTCATTTATTTTAATTTTAATTAAACTATCATTGTCATTTCTCACGTTGAAGAATAAACTTCCCACAATTATTGTCAACATTGATTATGATAATTGAATGAATAAAAAAAATTAGGAGCTAAGCGGATCCGACAAAAAAAAATTAAATTGATAATTAAATTCAAATTAAATTGAAATAAAATCATTTGTTCTTGGTTTGATTTTAAAATCGAATCAAATCTATAAAAATTGATGTTGTTTGGTTTAGTTCTCAGTTTTAATTTTTAAGAATCACAAAATTAATGAACTGAACCAATGAATATAATTATGCTCCAATTTTTTTATTTTTTATTAGATACATAGCTTTATTGGACTTTAAGTTTCTCTTTTGGGTCTTAGGGTTATGTTAGCTTGGCCCATTCATCTTTGTATATATTGTAACGTAGCTCTTAATTTGGTTCAATGAGATATCAACAAATTCCTTTATTCAAACTTTTCTTTTTTTCCTTTCATTTTCTCAAGACGAGTTTATCACTTGTAACATAGTATCCATAGACCATACATTCATTCTTCTTTTCACCTTCCATAACATTTTATTTCATTCTTCGTCCTCTTATCAATCGTTACATTTGTTCCCTTTTCTCCATACATTCATTCTTGATTTTTATACCTTCCCATGTTCTTGTTTTTCTTCTTTCATCCTTCTCATTCTTCAACAATGGATTATGGTGATGAATCAAACCCCCTAGTACCCCTAAATAAAGTTTCAATAACACTCCCAAAAACACCGTAACAAATCCTACCCTTAACCCCTAGTGATCCGTTCTATGTTCATCCCAGAGAAAATCCTGGCGCCACCATTGTCGCTCCACCCCTTGACGATAACAACTACCATAACAGGAGTCGATCTATGTGTCGTGCCCTAACCTCCAAGAACAAGATATCTTTTATCAATGGAAAACTCACGAAACCTTTGATTTCTGACCCCAATTATGAACTCTGGGAACGTGCTAATAGCATGGTTCTTTCATGGATCAATTATACTCTTTCCCATCATATTGCTCAGAGTAGGATTTGCTTGCGTTCGAGCTGTGAGAGGATCTCTGTGAAAGATTCACAAAAGGTAATCATTTCGGATTTTTGGATCTCCTTCGTGAATTACATTCTATACAACAAGGAGATGGATCCTTGTCTGCTTATTTTACTACCTTGAAGATTCTTTGGGATGAACTAGAGGATTTAAGACCTACTCCTTCTTGCACTTGCCCTACACCTCGCACTTGTGATTTAGCCAAGGTTATGCGCAATTACAAGCACACGGAGTATGTTACGTGCTTTCTGAAGGGCCTCAATGACTATTATCACAATATTCGCATGCAAATTCTCTTGCTCGACCCTCTTCCTAGCATTAGCCGTGTCTACTCCCTCATTTCTCAACAACAAATCATTTCTTATTTTTTTAACTTGAACCGCTTTCATAAAAAAACTTAGATTTAGGTCCATGCATTTTCAAAAAAAAATTCTTAATAAAGTCATCAATCAATCTTAATCAAGATATGACTTCTTTTTCCAATACTTAAAAAATATAAAACAATTTCAAACCTTTTGCTTCTTTGGCTTTTTCTCTTTAAAACCTTTTTCTTAAAATTAACCAACACATAAAACTTTTCAAATTTTTTGAGAAGAACTACGAGTGCCCTGATCCTCTATTGCACTAAGAGGGTACGTAGGCACAAAAGGTTTGCATCCGCGGTGAGTGAAAAAATTGTAAAAATAACTTCTTTTCTCATCTCCACAATCTCATTTTGTAAATATTTCTTTATAGCCAAAATACACAGATTTCCAAAGAGGTTCTTGCGGAGTACCGTAGATGATTAGGATGCTAATACCTTCCCTTTGCATAACCAACTCCTTAACTTGATCTCTTTCTCACTTCAGGTTTTATTCTCTCTTTTTCCATTCCTTTGGATAAAATAAAAGTGCGGTGGCGACTTTTACTTTGTGAGTTATGTCAATCAATCACTTAGTCTCAAATTTTTGCCGCTACACTAAGCATACAACTCAATAACATATCCTCTCACCTCACCACTGTAGGGGGCTTCTCTCCATTATGGGAAATCACTAACCACCATATGTAACACCCTAAACCCCAAGTATAATTTATAAAACATTGCGAAATATATGAAGATAAAAGCAAAGGTGTCACATTAACAAAAACCTTTCAATTGATATTTCAAATGCACAATTGAAGTCAAAACATAGCATCATAAAACATAGCAAAGTGATATGTTTAAAACAACTTAATGACATAACAAAATCCCCAACCCGATGTTATAATATTATAGTGACACCGAATACAAAACTAGGCAGTCGATAAAAGATACGACAAAATATAAGAAAACTATTAAAAAAGACAACTATGACATCCTAGGTAACCAACGCTATCACTCCTCAGTCTTAACCCGACGATTACCTGTATAAAGTACAAAAGTAGAAACATAAAGATAAGAAAGGGGTGAGAATATATTCCATAATATAAATGGTGTTTAAATATCAAGGATAACATATATCAAACATATTCAGTCAAAACAGATGTACCATATAAAAATTATTTATGCAATGCGTATTTCCTATACTCTCATGCACATGGTACCATTCTGCAACACTGAATCGAAGTCCTATAACACTGGATATCCGAGTTATTTTACTGAGTGATCCTCAAAACTACACTAAGTCCTACAACACTGGACCAAAGTCCTAATCCGATCTCTGATATACATGATGCATGATCAATCAAACACAAAAATCTCCATTCGAACCTCCTATTCCCATTCTCATGCACCAGTCAAAACACTGGATCAAAGTCGTGCAACACTGGACCAAATTCCTACAACACTTGACTGAAGTCCTACAACACTTAACCAAAGTCTTGGATATTAGAGTTATTTTGCTGAGTGATTCACAATAGTGTCGGTTAAGGCTAACATTGGTTCTTTTGAACCTAAAACATATCAGCATTGATTCTCTCGAACCTAAACATAACAACATTGGTTCTCCCAAACCTAAACATATCAACATTGGTTCTCTCGAACCTAATCATAAATCACATCAACACTGGACTTGCATCCTAACCTTAACAACTTAACTCGTACACGTATTATCAAAAATTGAACTTGTGTCCTAAAACATTAACAACTTAATATAATTCACATAGCATCTTATTAAAACAACCCCAAAATCATGTTTCTTGCTAGTCATACCTCAAATTCGGAATTTTAAATATCAAATAAAGTCAAAATTAAGCAAATGAATATGTTTCAGAAATATAAGAGGGACTTTTTTAAGACTATTATTTTTATTTTAGGACTTAAGATCCCAAATTGTATAGTTTAATCAAAAAATAGGAACAAGTACAAGCACCGGGAAGAATGTTTAGTCAAACTTGTAACTAGTATTTCTCCTACCGAACTTAGTGGAATGAGATTCTTATTAAGTTTAATATGTAGGAAATTTTGTCTATTTTTTTTATGATATAAGATATACTCTTAAAGGACTTGTGTATAGTGAGTTGTGTCCAAATTACTAAAAACATGTAAAATAGTTGTGCTGCAGAGTTTTAAAAACATTAACTAAACTTGCAATTCAGTTTTCTAGGTTTTTCCATAACGAAATTGATTCGGATCATAATCTATTTCTTATTAAATATTATCTAGTTTTTAATAGTCTCAGTTTTATTCTTAAAAGATCTAGGTCACTAAAGTTATAAGCAAATGACTAACATGGTATACTAACCGAAAGTTATAGAAATTAATCGACATATGGTAAAAACAATACTTAAACATCTATTATCATTGCTAATCATCCTATACCATTGGTTTGACATATAATTTTTCAAATTAAGTACACTTATATTCAATTAAAGCACTAAACTCATGTCATGTACACAATTACTACTTTCCACAACGTTATTCATATAAACCTCATAAGAATATACCATATTCACAATATCATTCATACGCATAAATGTCATGATGAATTACCATAATCAAGACCTTGTATTCACATTTAAACCTTATGAAATCATCTTAATAAAGATCTATGTATTAGCTTTCTGTTGTACCCCAAAATTTTCCCTCTCATTTTATCAAGATTTCCCCTCACAAGACTCTTTGGACTCCAGACAGGATTAGGGTTTTGCTCTGCTCAAGACACCTCCTTGCACTGATGACCTGAAATTAGGGTTTGAGTTTGCACAGGGATTTTTGGACTTTTAATGCTTAAAGTGACTTTCATATTTCATGTTGGACCTATAAGATTTCCCATACCAAGTTTCAAGATTTGAATCAAATTTTTGTCCAGATAATTGGACAGTTGACCTAGAAATCAACTGTATTGGGGAAAAAGTCAACTGTGGCCAATTTACAGTCAAACCTCATAATTTTTTATCCACCTCAACATTATAGGCTCATATGAACCATTTGATCAAGTTTGGACCACAACTCCTCAAGAAATTTGATCAGATCATCAAAAGGGCAAAATGGTCATTTTTAGGATTTTGACTATAGAAGGGAAATTTTTGATTTTTGACCTAGCCAATGGAAAATTGGGTTCAAGCATGGATTCAAGGACTCAATGGAATCATATTGACCTATTCACAAGGTTCAAAAGATCTCAAAAGCATTGGATTGACAGATGAATTTTCCAATCAACTGATCAAAAATCAAATGTACACTGAAAAGTCAAACTTTGACTTTTTGGTCAAAATCAAGTGCCAAGGGTCATTATTCATCAATATGTGTCAAAACATGAAACTTGTTCACCAAGAAACTTAATTTTGAAGATTAGGGTTTAAAATGGAAAATTTTCATAACTTAGAAATTTTCTAAGTTATGAAAATTTCTTATTTTTTCCCAACTTTGCCCAACTTTTTCACCATGATGCAATTGGATTAAAACAAAACTTCCAACATGAAATTTGTAGTCCTCCACAAAATCTACAACTTTTTTTCACAAAGTTTTCCCAAAAGATGCTTGGATCTCAAGTTATGATTTTGTGAATAAGGGTCCATGAAACTTTTAACTTAGTGAAATTTTGCCCTAGTTTAGGCAGGATTTTGACCTATCTTCATGGAAGTTTTTCACATAGTTCCAATTGTAATCTCAAAATGAATTTCAAATATGGATTGTAGGGCATGTTACAAGCTTTCCAAAATGTCCAAGAACTCTCCAAAATCATTTATGGTTAGGGAGAATCGAAGAAAAGAAAATGACCATTTCTCACTTTTGTCCATGACATTTTTCATGTTGCTACAAGTTGCAAATTCTGTCCAACCTTACTTGTACTTGTTTACAGGTCCTTAAACCCTTCCACACTCAAAATTTGAATGCAAACACAATGGATTAAGTCTTTGTTCTGAGCTTTAGAAGATTACACATTGAATTAATCTATTTTTGGCAAAAAGGCAACAATGTCATTTACATAAAGCACAATTTTTGCAATTTTGTTTGTCTTGAGCATTGGACTTAATCTTTTGCAGCAAAACACATCCACAAATATCAGGGAAAGTACACCAACTTTGTGCATGCTTGGAGCTAGCCTGTACATGCCTTAGCAATGCCACTTCCCACTTTTACTTCAAAACCAAGTCAACTTGCAAAAACCACATAACTTGGCAATCTGATAAAACCAAAGCTTGTGAACATTTGAACCAAGTTTAACACATTATACTAAGCCAGAAACACGAGTCCTAAGCCTCTAAAACACCCTTGAGCACAAAATCACAAGTTCTTGTCAAAACAGGGCAGGTTCTGCATTTTGACTTCCAAACCAAAATCCACTCGTGCGTTTTGCTTGCAACCAGTTCCAACACACTCCATACAACATACCTAAGCTATCCCAACCATTCCCAAGTCACTGTAACTCCATTTACACACTTCACCATTTTCAAATTCTGACTTTGCAGGTTGATTTCTACAAGCATATTTAAGATATTTCAAAGCAGGCCAAGCATTGGGAAATCTCAAAGGAACTTCAAGCAAGCTCACAAGTATCTCATGCCTCACTCACAACCCCTACATTGCCATACTCGAGCTTGACTGAAACAGGTAAAGTTCAAACTTCTATCTCTCTATTTAGGAATCATTAGGCTTAGGTTTGTGAATAAAAAATGTAGTCCTCGTTGCCCTTGAGATGTACATATGCATAGATTTCATTTAAGTTAACTGAGCTGGGAGAATTTGAATGATGAACTTTCTGAAAAAACTAGTTTAGAAATTAGGGCCAGAGAAATTCTTTCTGGTCTTTGAGAGTTAGATTAAGTTTTTTACATGGTTAGAATCATGTGATCATGCTCTATAACTTTCACGTTGCAAGTTTTTATTTTTGAGCACGTATGCAGGATTTCCAGGTTTGAACATTGGCGCACGTATTCGCTTCTGTCTCAAGGACAGGGATGAAGGGAATGGGCTGGGCCTGGTTGTTCCATGCTATTTGTACCCCTTAGCTTGCTGTTTACACCCCCTTGGCCCATTTGATTATTTTTGTATATTTTTCTATTTCTTTTTCATTTCTGACT
Organism: Vicia faba; assembly: GCA_948472305.1. Lineage (NCBI taxonomy): Eukaryota > Viridiplantae > Streptophyta > Magnoliopsida > Fabales > Fabaceae > Vicia > Vicia faba. Next base: position 945,605,500 of record OX451735.1, read on the forward strand.
TTTATTATTTTTTTTCTAAATATAAAAAATCACTAAAAATGTTTTCTTAAATTTTCACATTTTATTTTATTATTTTTTATTATTTTTTTGGACTTAGAAATAATTACTATAATAATATACTTTTATTTTCTTAAATCAAAAACTTGTAAATATTATAAAAATATTATATATTTTTATTTTTATTATTTATATACTTAAATAATATTTTCTCACACATTTTTATTTTTTAACACATTTGTATATATTTTTATTTATTTTCTTGTACATAAATAAATAATATAATATATATATATTTTCTTAAAACAAAAACTAGGGTTTTCGACCCTTTCCAAAAATAATCATATTATTTCCCTTTTTTAAGACATTAAATATTTTATTTTTACATACATAAAAATAATACAAAAACATTTTTGCATATTTATATTTAATTGCATATTTAAATATTGTCAATTTATTATTTGTACAAAGAATTCAATATGGTTGTAATAGTTGATTTAGGGTTTTATTTTCTTGCAAATACCCCCTATTCAAACTTGTACCCCCCTCCCATAATAATGTTGTAATAGTATTAGATTTACTTTTTACGCACTTTATTGCTTTCAAATATACCATGATAGAAAGATTAGGGTTTGTATGCAAATAACCAAAATCAAAACAAATAGCTAGACCTAATACAAGACAAAAAAGCATGAAAAATGACAACACAATACACACAAGCACCCCTAGGGTTTCATCCACTTGTTGCCTTAAAAATGGCTATGGTATGCATGCTAGGTATCTTGGGAAAACAAAACAAAAACAAAAGATCATAGTCCCTCGATGACGCTATCTTGGTTTCCTATACAAAAATGATCTAGACCCTCAAAAAACTTGCTAAGATACTTGACAATATTGTTATCATGGTCATACGATGACCCGCGCCTGTCCCGTTTAACATTCAAACACAAGGTTGTTTACCAAATACAATGGTAAAACAACAATGTTAAAGGGTTAAAAATGTAGGAAAGACTTTTGAGTAGATAGGTAGATGCTCCTAGTTACTTGATCAAACTTGCAAACATCCTTGCTATTTTCAAAAACACATCACAACACAATTTCAAAACATTTTCCCAAAATAAACTTTCAAACATTGAAACATTTTTCAAAAGACAAAACACCTTTGTATACATTCAAACAAGAATCATTACAAATGTTGCCTAGACAAAGACCTCTTTTCAAAATACTTTCAAATCCACACACAAAAGCACCATTTCAAACAATTGAAAAGCAATAGCAAGTGATCTAAAACAAGTAACTAAGAGCCCATGGAAAACCATGGATGAAAAGGGTGCTAGCACCTTCCCTTTTCATAATCTACCCCACGAACCCAAGAAAACATCTCAAAGGTCTTTCCTGTGATTTTTGACCTTTCCTTTGGATAAATAAAAAGTCGGTGGCGACTCTTGCTAAATCGAAACATTTGCAAACACAAACGCAAAACCTCAAGTCAGTTCTCTCACCGCATCACAGAACTGGCGACTCTGCTGGGGAATTATCTTAAAAGTGGGGTTACCTTAGGATTTTAGATCACCTTTACATGCTTACCTTGTTTGCTTTGATTGCTTTACATTTGGTTCTATTGTTTGGGTTTGAAATCCTCTACCCGGATTTGGGAAACATTTATAGGTAAATAGCAATACGTTGTGGAAACTGTGCGGGGTATACCGACATGGTTGAAGCAATAGCTATATTAGTGCGACATATTTGTGGGTATCGGTAGCCTTTGAGTCAATCAAAGAGAATACGGGGCCGCTGAGTGATGTCATGAAGCACTAATGGACTTTTAGAACCTTTACTTGACCAACTTGGCCTTTTTTAGGAGTAGTGAGATGACCGACTTTGGTGCAGTCCGAAGTTGGTAGATACTCGATACTACACTCATTGAGGGTTGTTTTCTTGGAATATTTCAGTCGCCAGTAAAGTGGCTAAACTGAAACAATGAACACAGAAAATAATCCAGTGATATTGAGCTCCTTAGAACCCGATTACTATTTATAAGACAGGTTGAGCCAACTAAACTTCAAGAGGGTACTTACCTATGAAACCCCATGCAAGCCTGAAACTAGGAACTTGTGTGATTTATTTGTACATATATACTTGTGCATAACATCATAAACATCATGAAGCATCATATGCATCCACTAACCACTTCAAGGATTAGGATCTTCATCTTTGTTCCTATTTTGTAGGTAATGGATTCACTTCGCAGGAAAACAATTCAAGTCAACCTTGTGAGAATTCCTCCTCAACTAAAGGAGCTAGCTTCAAGGATTCTTGAGAATTCTCCATTCACCGAGAGGCATGGTCATCTTCTCAACTTAGTCAACACCAACACTGAGGAAAACATGGTGAAAGTTCTCTTCCAGTTCTTTGACCCCCTACACCACTGCTTCACATTTCCTGATTACCAGCTTGTGCCTACTTTGGAGGAATTTTCTCAACTCCTGAGGATTCCTATTCTCCACCAACTACCCTACAACGGTACGGAAAGAGATCCAAAGCCTGAAGATGTTGCTCAAGCCCTACACTTGCAACCATCTAATATCATAGGCCATTGGGAAACTAGAAGTGGTGTCAAGGGTTTCTTGGCAAAGTTTCTGTTTGAGAAGGCCCAAAGCTGCTTGAATTCTTTGGACTTACAAGATTTTGAGGAGATTGTAGCTCTTCTCATCTATGGGTTGGTCTTGTTCCCAAACCCTGACCAGCCTATAGATGTCAGTGCTGTCAAGATTTTCATGGATTGCAACCCGGTGCCTACATTGCTTGGGGATATCCTCCACTTATTTCACACTCGAACAATGAGAAAATAGGTGTTCTCATGTGTTGTACTCCTCTTCTAGCAAGGTGGTTTATTTATCACCTTCCCCAATCTGTCTTGAAGAATGAGCAAGGCTTGAGGTGGTCACAACGATTGATGACTCTTACACATTCAGATGTTCATTGGTGTTCTCGATCCAGAGAAAATGTTATCATCATTGATCATTGTGGGGAATTCCCTAATGTCCCACTACTTGGCATTAGGGGAGGCATTACCTACAACCCCTACTTGGCTCTGAGAAAGTTTGGGTATGCCCGAAGGGATGGCCCACATGACATGCTAATTCCAGACTTGGTTTTTGACTTTGACAACGACGATCAAGGACTTAGACAAAGGTTTATCCGAGCTTGGAGGATTCCCAACAAGGTGGACAGTAAGACCTTGGGACACAAGAATTCCATCCCCCTTGAGCCTTACCTCAAGTGGGTACGAACCCGCGCCCAAAGTCTTATGATGCCTTACCCCTACATTCTACCTGTGATCAAAGAGCCTGTTATGGAAGGAGAGGTTCCATACACCCTCCTACATCCTGACATGCCAACATCACTTGAAGATTTACAAAGGAGTTGGATACAGCTCAAGGGAGAACGCAATATGTTTGAAGCCCAATTCTACGCCAGTGAGAAGAAGGCTTTGGAACTTACTCGCCAACTTCACGAAGAGAAGACTCTCAACACCTACATCTCACCAAAGAGGATGCACAATGTATTTTTACATTAGAATTTTGTATTATTTTTCCCATGGGGCATTTATGTACTAACAAATTCTTCTTATTAATATGACGTGTGTTCCTTCTTGTTTGCAACAAATTTGAATTTCTGAATCCTTGAATGCATTACATGAATAACACATCATTCATCATATGCATAAGCAGGTCTTCACACCAGGTTTCCTTATCTCTTTGCTGTTTATTTCAACAATATGGATATAGAACAGACGGTCAAAGACTTATAAGCGCAAAAGAAAAAGGAGAAAAGGAAAAGGAGAAAAATAAAAAGAAGAGGGTTGGTGTGGCTACTATGGGAATAATATTTGAAGGTCAAACTAGAAGGGTCCTGGATTTCCCCTCAACATCTGATGAAGGGGTAGGAAAGGGTAAAGGAACTGCAGTGCAATCTGAGTCTGAGGAAGAAGAAGATGAAGAGGATGAAGACTATTCTGAACAGTAGTACCCTCCTACAGATGACAAATACAAGAATCTGGAAGAGCGTCTGGCAGCTATGGAGGTACAAAGAGTGCCTGGGATGGACTTTGAGGAGCTGGGTTTGGTTGCTGGGATTGTCATTCCCTGTAAGTTTAAGGTGCCTCTATTTGCTAAATACGATGGTCTGTCTTGTACAAAGATGCATCTACGGTCTTACGTCAGAAAAATACAACTTCATTCTTCTGATAAGGACCTGTGGGTTTATTTCTTCCAGGACAGTCTTTCGGGGACGCAGTTAGATTGATTCTACCAGCTAGAGAGGTCTGATGTGCACAATTGGAAGGATTTGGCTGCTGCCTTCTACAGAAAGTATCAATATAATGCGGATTTAGCACCAACCCGTACTCAATTACAGAGTATGGGCATGGTATCAAATGAAGGTTTCAAAGAGTATGCCCAGAAATGGAGAGACTTGGCGGGACGAGTACAATCACCTCTGTCTGAGAGGGAGCTGGTAGATATGTTCTTGGGTACACTGTCAGGCTCCTTTTTCAATCACCTGATTGGAATTTCGTCTGCGGGGTTCACCGAGTTGATTCTGACTAGTGAGAGAGTCGAAATCGGCATAAAGAGCGGGAAAATTCAAAAGGATGCATCTGCTTTCGCTGCCATCAAGAAGACTTTTCTAGCAAATAAATAAGTCTCAGCTATCTACTCTCAGAGAAGTCAACGAAGAGTTGAGCGCCGGCCAGTGGTGGGGGCTGTAATGATTCAGAAGTCTGCAGCTGATCAGCCTAGAAACAATCAACCCAGAACCAACCAAGCAAGGGTGGAAAGGCCTACACGGAAATTCACTCGGATCAACATGACACCCGCTCAGGTATTACCCCATCTCTTGAAGTTAAACCTTGCAAGTTTGAAAGAGGCGCCGGAGAATCCAAATACATCTTCTCCTTACTACCATTCAAATGCAAAGTGTGCTTATTGTGATCGGTGGAAATAAAACTGACTGTTTTGAAATGCTGGTTCGCAAAATGTCGGTGTAAGCAAGAGTCGCCACCGTCTTTTATTTTCTCCAACAAGGAAAGGACAAAAGCACATCAAAATTCCTTTTCGAGATGTTTCTCGGTTCGGGAGGTAGATTATAGAAAGGGAAGGTGTTAGCACCCTTTCTATCCGTGGTTATCCACGGGCTCTTAGGTACTTGCTCACTATGTTTTAAAAAATGTTTGCTTTTCTTGTGTTTGTGGGTTTTGAAAAAAGTTTGTTTGAAAACATCGATTTAACTCTTGTATCTGTCCTCAAGAGTGTATGAAGTGTTTGTTTGAAAACTTTTTTCAGAAAAGTGTAGGTGCGAAAAGTATTTTTTTTTGAAAGAGAAAGTACCTGAGAACCTCTACCTACTCAAAAGAAATTAAGCTGTGTAAATGTCCTTTAGACAGTACTATCCCACTATTGAGAAGTAGGTAGCACCGTCGTTGGAGTTTTTTGGGTCAATTCGATTATAGGGACATGTGGTCACCAAAGCAATAGTAGGACGCCTTAGCGGTAACCCTAATGTCCTAGATCATTTTATCCGAGGCAACTGTTTCGAGGCAACTTTTTGATCTTTAGACAGGAGGGCGACCTCTAAAACACCCTATACTCAATGACCACGTCGAGGCAACCAAGTGAGGTGAACCCTAGGAGTGGCATGTGCGAGTGTGTCAGGATTCAGTTAAGTTATCTTTGCACATGTTATGGTGAGCTACAGGTTGATTTTAATTTCAGAGATAAGTCTTGTCATGCATAGCCTAGTTAACATACATCTAGCAGTTAATAGTTTGCGGAAAGTAAATCTACGCTATTACAAGGCGTCGGGTATTTACATCGCCAAAAACAACCCTTGAAAAGTAAATTGAGAGAAATTAAAGAAAAGCGATAAAAAGGTCCTAATTAAAGCTATTACATCCTCGGAGCAATTACATAATATGGATAAAAAATTAATCAAGAATAATCGCACGCGAGAAAAATTGGATCGGAGAAGTCTTTAGGGTTTTGACCCTTTTTGAGAAAGAAAGAAATTGAATTAAATTAAATTAAACCTAATTAATTAATAAAATAAAAAAGATGTTTTTGAGTTTTTAATGTTTTAAGGAAATAAAATCAAAAGGATTAAAATTGTCAAAAGAAACCCTAATTCTATGTTGATTTTAAATTATTGAGAAAAAGTTAAAATTAACCCTAATTAAACTAAATTAATTTGTTAATATTTATTTACAAAAATAACTAATTAAGGGTGAAATTAATTTAAATAATAATAATAAAAAAAATATTATTTTCTGAATTTATTATGAAAAATTAATTTGGTTAATTTAAGTAATAATAATAATTATAGTAAATAATTAGAATAAAAGAAAATAAAAATAGAAGAGAAAAGGAATAAACTTGAAGGGGTGTTGGGCCAAATTCTGGAGGTGTGTTTGTAATTCTGAAGCCCAATTGCTCAAGCCTGTTTGACTTTTGAGATCCTCCATGCGCATGGTTGACTGGGAGTATGATGATCATTCACCCATGACCACTGGATCTATGCCTGCAGCCACATGGCGCGTTGATGTTTGGAGGTACATGGTAAACCTGCTTTTGAAACCTGCATGTGATCATGTGAAGAAAAGAACAAATAATTGTTTTGGGGGACCTGGGATTCGAACCCAGGTCCCAACGTTTCCAAGCCAGCATGCTAACCACTCCACCATCACGCTTCAATCGTTAGTAAGATAAAGATCAATTATTATATTAACAAACAAATACATGTGCCTGAAAACAAAATAAAAGCGCGCGATTTTCAAAGGATCCAATAGTATGCTAACACCTCATCATCTTCTTCATTGTTCCTGCATAATAAACATTAGATAGTGGGGGTTTTTAACCCCCACTATATGCTTGCACGAAAAATAACGATTAGGGCTGTGGTTTACATAAATATTTCGCGAGGGTTTGGTTTTGTTCGTCTGGTCCTCACGAATTCAGTCATATGCCTTAAGAGTCCTAATTTTGCCTGGATTGCAAAGCCCCAATTCAAAGCTTATGAACCCTAAAAATTCAACTATGGCATCTTGTGATTTATGGCGTTTCAGTTCAATTAAGTTATACCATTAGCTTCATATGATTACTAGCAATGCAAAACAATCAAGAAATCATGTTAAATGCTCATGAATTAAGAGTTACGATTATGGATAAAATGTGCAAACCGTGGTTCTGTTCTCAGTGATTTCTTGAGCTTTGAAGCTGGAATTTGATTGTAACACGTTCTGGGAACCTCCTGCAGTGTATTAGAATCAACAAAAGTCCTTAAATCGCCCTAGAATGCAAAAACCAGTTTGCAATTTTCTTGGAATTTTGCAAAATGCTATGGCCTTTTTTCTGCAGCTTTCTCACGTGTATGGCATTAGGGTTAGCTTGTACATATATAGAGGAATGAAATTAGGTCACAATCTTGAGCCAAAATCCATTGAATTGATGATTGAATATTTGATTGAAAATCAAATCTTTTTGCATTTTCATGATTGAATAAAGTTGCCAATTTTGGAGATTTTTGCATCTTTGATTTTTACACGAAATTGCCAGCATATCTTGACCATATTTGCTTCACAAAAAGATTGAAAAACCAAATCTTCTATTTTCCTACAATTTAAATTAATTAAATGAATTAATATTAATTAAAAATCCAATTAATTAATAAAAATAAGAAAATAAATTCAATTAAGCTTGATGGGTCGTGCATAGGCCATGGATGAAGTTTCAAGAAGAGATTTGAGGCCCATTAGCAAAAACAAGGTGTTTTGAGCAAAGTTGACTTTTGCAAATTCATAAAAATTTCCCAACTTCTCCAATGCATATCTTGCTCAATTTTGATCATATGAACATGTTCTTGGACATTTTGGAAAGGTATTGAAGTCCTCTAACCAATGCCTTTAGTCCCATGTCATTTGGATTTACCAATCTCAATTTATGGCCTTTGACTTAAAGTGCATTTTTGTTGACATTTGAAATTGACCTATAATGTAGAAATTGATAACTTTTTGTGAGAGCATTTCTTGGACTTGGAATGTGAAAATGGATTATAGGATATGTCATCCTCTTCAAAGTGAGCATTGGATGGGATTTTTCTGATGAAACATGAAAAAGTTATGCCCTGGTCAAGATACAGTTGACTTTTCTACTGTCCAAAAATAGTAACTTTTTACACCTTGATGATTTTTGAGCCATTCTTTTGGAATCATGATCAAGACTTGATCAAATGATGATTGTGGACTCAAAATAAGATGTTGACCAAAAATTCTGACTTTTGACTGTGAAATGACCATTTTACCCTTGTAGTTGACTGTAGGTCAAATGGAGCTTTTGACTGTGCAAATTGGCACTGTGAGTCTTGAGACTTGGCATGTAGGTGCTTGAGGATGTATATGGGCCTATGAGACTTGATTGAGCTATTGAAAATCCAAAATTCCTTGAGAGAACCAAAACCCTAATTTCAGCTATCTTAGGAGGTGATTTGACTGTCTACTCCTTGAGCAAATCTTGAACCATTTGAAGATGATTCTTGACAAATCTTGAGGAATATGGGAGGGAAAATTTTGGGGTACAACAGTTGCCCCTGTTCAATCTTCTTAAACCTGAGGATGTAGATTGGCTTGCGTGCCTTTCGTGATCCGAAGGTGGAAGATGATTGAACACTAAAGTGCCCAGAAATTTGCACTCACATGGTGTTAGTATCAGCAATGTGATGTCGGGAATGGGCTTACAGATGCCATTTGGAGATTATTGGATGGGGGATGGGCTTATAGATGCCATCTGGAAATGATAGAATCTTGTCGGGGATGGGCTTATAGATGCCATCTGGAGATGTTCGTTGAATTGTAACTTGGTAGGTTGAAAGAAGGAACCTGTATAGGGTTGCCTGATGATGAGTCCGTGTAAAACTGCATCTTGGAAGAGAAGGAACCGGGGCAGGGTTGCTTCATGATGTTCAAGTAGATAGTTGTCCTGTCTGGTTTCAGGTATTAATCTCTGACCTGAGAAAGAAAGATAGTTTTCCTGTCTGGTTTTAGGTATTAATCTTCAATCTCTTCAATGTAGATAACTTTCCTGTCTGGTTTCAGGTATAGATCTACAATCAGTCGTCCACAAATATTTCCTGGCTAGTTACAGGTGTTGATCTGGAACTTAAGAAAGGTTGGTCGAGGAGATAGTTGTCCTGTCTGGTTTCAGGTATTAATCTCTGACCTGAGAAAGAAGGATGGTTTCCTGGCCTGTTACAGGTGTTAATCTTAAGCCTCTTCATGTAGATAACTTTCCTGGCTAGTTACAGGTATAGCTCTACAATCAGCCGTTCACAGATATTTCCTGGCTTGTTACAGGTGTTGATCTGGAACTTAAGAAGGCTTTTTTTTATAATGATGTGATGAAGGAATCTGAGACGATTGCTACTCCAAATAGATGATGAAGAAATCTGGGATGATTACTACCTCAGCAGGATGATGAAGGAATCTAGGACGATTACTACCTCAGCAGGATGACGAAGGAATCTGGGACGATTACTACCTCAGCAGGATGATGAAGGAATCTTGGACTTCTACCTCAACGGGATGATGAAGGAATCTTGATGAGTTCTACCTCAACAGGATAATGAAGGAATCTTGGACGATTTCTACCTCAACGGGAATGGTGAAGGAATCTTGGACGATTACTACCTCAGCAGGATGATGAAGGAATCTTGGACGATTACTACCTCAGCAGGATGATAAAGGAATCTTGGACTTCTACCTCAACGGGATGATGAAGGAATCTAGGACGATTACTACCTCAGCAGGATGATGAAGGAATCTTGGACGATTACTACCTCAGCAGGATGATGAAGGAATCTTGGACTTCTACCTCAACGGGATGATGAAGGAATCTTGGACTTCTACCTCAACAGGATGATGAAGGAATCTTGATGACTTCTACCTCAACGGGATGATGAAGGAGTCTTGGACGACTGCTACTCCAAAAGGTAATGACTTTTATCTGTTGATCGTTCTTTCCTGAAAAGGTAAAGAGTTAGTTGTATGCAATGTCATGATGTATGAGATGCATGATGTTCTCAAAATGAGATCGTGTCGTATGCACTTTATCATGTATGTAACTAGGAGGTATGAAATGTGAAATGTTTATGAATGTATTTTCATCTGGGAAAATAAATCCCGGAGCTGCTGGAGAATAGAGTTGAGTTCTTCGTTTCCGCTGAGGATGATGAATGAAGATGATTGCAAGAATAAACCTGCAGGAGAGGGTGACTCCGTTGGGGAATAAACTGGTGAAGATATTACTCTGCGGGGAATTACTCTGTGGGAAGAGATGCTTTGTTGAGATTTTAACGATAACTCCGCTGGGGATTCCGTTGAGAAGCTCTGTTGGGGATTTTGATGATGAACTCCGCTGGGGATAGAAAGAACTTCGCTGGGATGATCTTTCAGTTGCAACTTGCTGAGGATAACCCAGTTAGACTCTTGTGGGGATAACCTATGAATTTGGCAGAGGAGATGCATTTGTATTCTGCAGGGGACAAGCTTCCAGAATCTACTAGGGAAGATGACTCAACTCTGGCAAGGAAGCTTTTTTAGACTCCGCTGGGAAATGGCTCCACTGGGGATATCTTGTATTCTGCCGGGGAACATTCTTATACCCTGTTGAGGAATGTTAAGAACGCCGAGGATGCTTGCTGAGGAATATCTGTATACTCCGCTAGGGAATATTAAGATCTTCTGGGGGTACCCAACCTTTTCAGGACTGATGATAGACTAACTCTACTTGGGGAGAGTATTGTTGACTTGCTGGGGAAGAGTATTGCTGACTCTTGTCTTACTCTTTGGGGAGTGAAGGTATCTTGGTCGTATTCTTCAGCCGAATCTACCTTGTACCTGGTGGACAGAGCAGCTTGTACAGTTCGGACAATTCTTATTGCCCCTGTTTCTGTGGGAGAAGTTACCTGTGGAGGTGCTTGATAACTGCCGATTGACAAACCTTCTTCTGGTAGGCAAGTGACGAGATGACGGGACACAGTCGTACGCTTTTGATCCCTAACTTTTTCCTAGATCGCCCTTTCGGGTTTTCAGTCCACCGGGATACCCATTTTTGCCCAAGCCGCCTTTTCAGGTTTTCGACTTGCCGGGTGTACAAATTTTTTTCATTTTCATCCCTTATTTTTGCCCGAACCCGTTTGGTTCGCCGAGAAGCCCTTATTTTTTCCTAGGCCAGTCGACCTAGCGGGTCTTTGATTATGCATAGTATTTTTTCGACTATGTCCATGCTCTCAGAGTGCCGGGAGTTGTCACTGTCAGTAGTGTTGTGTTGCCATACCACCAGAAGATCTTCGTTCGATCATGCAGGATTCGTTGCTGGAATTCATGTCCAATGCCCCAAGTGACTCGGGCGGAGATTTGCCCCTGGCTATTTGGCATTTTGAGAGATTCCTTGAATCTTGACTTGACTGCCCCAGATGATGGACAATGCTCATGTCGTGCCCCTTGATTGGAAGTGTTTTTTTCATTTGATGTGACCTTTTTGTTGAGAAGATTTTTGTTCACTGGATATTCGTCGTGAGAATTTCTCTGCTGTTTGAACAAATAGTCATATGCAAACAATGTTATTTTAAGAACGCAAAGCTTATGTCTGTCTTGAAGTTTTTTTGAAAATGCAGTTTAAAACAAGCGAATTTTTGTAAAATGTGATGTCAACTCAGGATTTTACAGCGAGCCCTACAGGAGTCGGGATACCTTTTGTAACAGTATGCTTTCGAACTAACCCATGCTTCAGCTAGGACTTTTAAGGGTTATAACATGGCCTGGTTCACGGTTTAAGAAACAAAGGATAAAGGCTCAAATTATATTTGTACCCATCCGCTCTTCGTGATGTTCTTCGATCCTAAACTCAGCTAATCGTGCATTTAGGTCCTGTTTGAATCTTGGCTCTGATATTCCGGTGATGGTTCGAATGTTGACAATTTATTTTGAACAGGCAGTCATTTTTACGAGAGTTTGCAGGACCTCTTTCTTTTTGATTTTATTATCCCTGTCTTTTTTGCCTGAACTGTTTCTTTTGTGATTATAGTCAGCGGGATGCCCCAGTTTTGTAAGTCTCCTTCATTGGTTTTGACTTATTGGGATTTTATTTTGAGAAATAATGACTGCCTGTCCTTATGATTATACGGAACCATCACTGTATTTTTGTCTCGGAAGGACTTCTTTGATGTCGTTCATTGTGCACTTGGATCAACTGAGAGAACTACCCTGCCCCAGGTTATAATTAAGGGTTTTAATTTTTTGCGTGAAAAGAAAAACTCCAACTTCTTTGGCTCAAAGGGGTTGACTAGGGATTATCTTCCTTATAACTCCACTGTTTAGGATTTGAAACAATGCCTGTACCTCATCAGCGGGGTTTGTTCAAAAGCATACTGTAAAGATTGTGGTATCGTTTTCGTCATCCTCCCTCAAAAGGCTTGTAACTTTTAGCAAGAGTTGAACAAGTAAAAAGCGTAGTTTAGATGTGATTAAAATGATTGGATCAAATCAAGACAAACATATGCAATGCATTAATGAAACAAAGTTTGGCATACATAGATAATTGTTTGAATAACAAAGATATTACAACTTGAAAATTCAAATGAACAAAAGACATTCTCAATGATTTGGTGTAGGATCAGTGATCAAACTTGATTTCCTTGGCATCAATCAAGTCTTGGATCTTGTTCTTCAAACTCCAACAGTCGTCGGTGTCATGTCCAGGACTGTCAGAATGGTAGGCACATCTCACGCTCGGGTTATACTTGGAAGAGAAAGTATCAGGATTTTGAGGAGGATCCTTTAGTGTGATCAGTTTCACCTTCAGCAATTGTTGTAACGCTTGAGACAAAGGCATGTTGATGTCAGTATACTTCCTTTCTTGATATCTTACCCTACGCCTATTTCTCTGTCTTTGTTGAACAGGCGTGGGATCAGAGATCTGGGTTGCCCCTACATGTTGATCATGACGACTCTTTTTACCAGACACAACATTGGACTCTCTTTTTCCATTGTAGGGCTTTTTCTGAGTATCAGGAGGTGTAGCCTCTTGAATCTTCCCGCTTTTGATGCCAACTTCAATTCTTTCACCAGTCAAGATAAGGTCTGTAAACCCGGCTGAAGAATTTCCAATCAAATGGTTGAAGAACGGACCAGACAGGGTCCCCAAGAACATATCCACAAGTTCGCGATCAGTTAAAGGTGGCTGCACCCTTCCAGCAAGATCTCTCCATTTTTGAGCATACTCCTTAAATCCTTCACCCATCCCTAGTGACATACCCTGGAGTTGGGTACGCGTAGGAGCGAGGTCGGAATTATACTGATACTGCTTATAGAACGCAGTAGCCAAATCCTCCCAGTTACGAACACTGGCTCCATCCAGCTGATAGAACCATTCGAGTTGAGTCCTTGAAAGACTATCCTGGAAGAAATGGATCCATAAATTCTTGTCAGCGGTGTAAGGTTGGATCTTCCTTACATACGACCGGAAGTGCAGCTTTGGGCAGGAGGCTCCGTCATATTTGGCAAAGGCAGGTGCCTTGAACTTATGGGGAATCACCACCCCAGAGGATAAACCTAGGTCTCCGAAGTCCAACCCGGGCATGTTCTGTATTTTCATAGCACTTAAGCGGTCCTCCAGCTGTTTGTACCTATCCTCAGCAGGAGGGTACTGTTCTTCATCATAATCCGTCTCGTTGTCGGAGACTACGGGACTAGGAACCCTTATCTCTTGTGGACTGTCTTTTCCTACAGATGAGGTAGTCAACTCAACCTCATTTTGCAGTCCAATCCCAAATCTGCGTCTAGTGTTGAACAAGACGGTCCTCTTCTTCTTCTTCTTCTTCTTCCTCTCTTTCAGAATCAGAGTCTTCAAATCCTATTGACCCTGGGCTAGGCTCATAACCAACTCTTGGAACTGGGCATTCTGGGCCTGGAGGGCCTTGATAGCTTGTTCAGTGGAAGGTTCAGTAGACATGATGATTTCTGAAATAAACAGCGAAGAAGATAAGTGACCTGTAAAAGGGGTACCTGTTATGCATATGATGACATGAAATGCGTATGATTGATGTATGCAATGTTTTCAAGGATCTCGCGGGGTAGACAAAGAAACTTGTTAGAATTTGAATCTGGTAGCTTGATTGAAGGAACTTCCTGTTGCTGAGAGTCCTTCTTCAAGAGTCAGGCTCACCATATCGAGTGGGTCATAGCCCCTGACTCAAGTTATCATGTTTTGATCTCCAAACAACCTTGGCTAGAGGAAAATAAATCCCCTTTGCCCCTTTCTAGACATTTGGTTCATCAGGACCTGCATCACAGACCCTTGAGATCCTTGAAATGGTTTAGTCCTTATGCAGGATGTATGCAATGTTATGATGTTATGATAAAGGCACACCACAAGTATTCACAAAAGGCAAACATGGTAAAGGCACACAAGTCACACAAGAGATCCCTTAGATTTCAGGTTGGCATGAAGTTTAGGTACTACCCTCTTTCAGTTTCAGTTGGTTAAGACCTGTCCTAAAAATAGTAACCGGGTTCTAGAGGATCTCAATATCACTGACTACCCTCGATCGGTCATAATTCCAGTTTAGCAACCTTTTCTTGCGACCGGAACCATCACGAGAGTTTAGCCTCAATGAGTGTAGCATACTGCTACTGTTCTATGGCCAAGTTGGTCAATTTAAGGTTCTAAGGTCAGTTGGTGCTTAATGACTCCTTAGAAGACCCATATTCTCCTCGTTCCAACACAAGGGATATCGGTACAGACCAAGGTGTCACACCAACGTAGCTACTGGTTCACCCGTGTCGGTCTACGCCGGACAGGTCCCTCACAGTTTATTGCTACTTACCTAAAGGGTATTCCCCAGATCCGGGTTAGGATCTATAAAACTCCGATGCAAACCCACAAAATTAAATCATACAATTGAAAACATAGAATGATCTAATCCTAAGGTACACCTCACTTATTAATTCCCTAGCAGAGTCGCCAGTTCTGTGATCGGTGGAAATAGAACTGACTGTTTTGAAATGCAGGTTCGCGAAATGTCACGGTAAGCAAGAGTCGCCATCGTCTTTTATTTTCTCCAACAAGGAAAGGACAAAAGCACAGCAAAATTCCTTTTCGAGATGTTTCTCGGTTCGGGAGGTAGATTATAGAAAGGGAAGGTGTTAGCACCCTTTCTATCCGTGGTTATCCACGGGCTCTTAGGTACTTGCTCACTATGTTTTCAAAAATGTTTGCTTTTCTTGTGTTTGTGGGTTTTGAAAAAAGTTTGTTTGAAAACTTCGATTTAACTCTTGTATCTGTCCTCAAGAGTGTATGAAGTGTTTGTTTGAAAACTTTTGTCAGAAAAGTGTAGGTGCGAAAAGTATTTTTGTTTTGAAAGAGCAAGTACCTGAGAACCTCTACCTACTCAAAAGAAATTAAGCTGTGTAAATGTCCTTTAGACAGTACTATCCCACTATTGAGAAGTAGGTAGCACCGTCGTTGGAGTTTTTCGGGTCAATTCGATTATAGGGACATGTGGTCACCAAAGCAATAGTAGGACGCCTTAGCGGTAACCCTAATGTCCTAGATCATTTTATCCGAGGCAACCGTTTCGAGGTAACTTTTTGATCTTTAGACAGGAGGGCGACCTCTAAAACACCCTATACTCAATGACCACGTCGAGGCAACCAAGTGAGGTGTACCCTAGGAGTGGCATGTGCGAGTGTGTCAGGATTCAGTTAAGTTATCTTTGCACATGTTATGGTGAGCTACGGGTTAATTTTAATTTCAGAGATAAGTCTTGTCATGCATAGCCTAGTTAACATACATCTAGCAGTTAATAGTTTGCGGAAAGTAAATCTACGCTATTACAAGGCGTCGGGTATTTACATCGCCAAAAACAACCCTTGAAAAGTAAATTGCGGGAAATTAAAGAAAAGCGACAAAAAGGTCCTAATTAAAGCTATTACATCCTCGGAGCAATTACATAATATGGATCAAAAATTAATCAAGAATAATCGCACGCGAGAAAAATTGGATCGGAGAAGTCTTTAGGGTTTTGACCCTTTTTGAGAAAGAAAGAAATTGAATTAAATTAAATTAAACCTAATTAATTAATAAAATAAAAAAGATGTTTTTGAGTTTTTAATGTTTTAAGGAAATAAAATCAAAAGGATTAAAATTGTCAAAAGAAACCCTAATTCTATGTTGATTTTAAATTATTGAGAAAAAGTTAAAATTAACCCTAATTAAACTAAATTAATTTGTTAATATTTATTTACAAAAATAACTAATTAAGGGTGAAATTAATTTAAATAATAATAATAAAAAAATATTATTTTTTGAATTTATTATGAAAAATTAATTTGGTTAATTTAAGTAATAATAATAATTATAGTAAATAATTAGAATAAAAGAAAATAAAAATAGAAGAGAAAAGGAATAAACTTGAAGGGGTGTTGGGCCAAATTCTGGAGGTGTGTTTGTAATTCTGAAGCCCAATTGCTCAAGCCTGTTTGACTTTTGAGATCCTCCATGCGCATGGTTGACTGGGAGTATGATGATCATTCACCCATGACCACTGGATCTATGCCTGCAGCCACATGGCAGGTTGATGTTTGGAGGTACATGGTAAACCTGCTTTTGAAACCTGCATGTGATCATGTGAAGAAAAGAACAAATAATTGTTTTGGGGGACCTGGGATTCGAACCCAGGTCCCAACGTTTCCAAGCCAGCACGCTAACCACTCCACCATCACGCTTCAATCGTTAGTAAGATAAAGATCAATTATTATATTAACAAACAAATACATGTGCCTGAAAACAAAATAAAAGCGCGCGATTTTCAAAGGATCCAATAGTATGCTAACACCTCATCATCTTCTTCATTGTTCCTGCATAATAAACATTAGATAGTGGGGGTTTTTAACCCCCACTATATGCTTGCACGAAAAATAGCGATTAGGGCTGTGGTTTACATAAATATTTCGCGAGGGTTTGGTTTTGTTCGTCTAGTCCTCACGAATTCAGTCATATGCCTTAAGAGTCCTAATTTTTCCTGGATTGCAAAGCCCCAATTCAAAGCTTATGAACCCTAAAAATTCAACTATGGCATCTTGTGATTTATGGCGTTTCAGTTCAATTAAGTTATACCATTAGCTTCATATGATTACTAGCAATGCAAAACAATCAAGAAATCATGTTAAATGCTCATGAATTAAGAGTTACGATTATGGATAAAATGTGCAAACTGCGGTTCTATTCTCAGTGATTTCTTGAGCTTTGAAGCTGGAATTTGATTGTAACACGTTCTGGGAACCTCCTGCAGTGTATTAGAATCAACAAAAGTCCTTAAATCGCCCTAGAATGCAAAAACCAGTTTGCAATTTTCTTGGAATTTTGCAATATGCTATGGCCTTTTTTCTGCAGCTTTCTCACGTGTATGGCATTAGGGTTAGCTTGTACATATATAGAGGAATGAAATTAGGTCACAATCTTGAGCCAAAATCCATTGAATTGATGATTGAATATTTGATTGAAAATCAAATCTTTTTGCATTTTCATGATTGAATAAAGTTGCCAATTTTGGAGATTTTTGCATCTTTGATTTGTACACGAAATTTCCAGCATATCTTGACCATATTTGCTTCACAAAAAGATTGAAAAACCAAATCTTCTATTTTCCTACAATTTAAATTAATTAAATGAATTAATATTAATTAAAAATCCAATTAATTAATAAAAATAAGAAAATAAATTCAATTAAGCTTGATGGGTCGTGCATAGGCCATGGATGAAGTTTCAAGAAGAGATTTGAGGCCCATTAGCAAAAACAAGGTGTTTTGAGCAAAGTTGACTTTTGCAAATTCATAAAAATTTCCCAACTTATCCAATGCATATCTTGCTCAATTTTGATCATATGAACATGTTCTTGGACATTTTGGAAAGGTCTTGAAGTCCTCTAACCAATGCCTTTGGTCCCATGTCATTTGGATGTACCAATCTCAAGTTATGGCCTTTGACTTAAAGTGCATTTTTGTTGACTTTTGAAATTGACCTATAATGTAGAAATTGATAACTTTTTGTGAGAGCATTTATTGGACTTGGAATGTGAAGATGGATTGTAGTATATGTCATCCTCTTCAAAATGAGCATTGGATGGGATTTTTATGATGAAACATGAAAAAGTTATGCCCTGGTCAAGATACAGTTGACTTTTCTAGTGTCCAAAAATAGTAACTTTTTACACCTTGATGATTTTTGAGCCATTCTTGTGGAATCATGATCAAGACTTGATCAAATGATGATTGTGGACTCAAAATAAGATGTTGACCAAAAATTCTAACTTTTGACTGTGAAATGACCATTTTACCCTTGCAGTTGACTGTAGGTCAAATGGAGCTTTTGACTGTGCAAATTGGCACTGTGAGTCTTGAGACTTGGCATGTAGGTGCTCGAGGATGTATATGGGCCTATGAGACTTGATTGAGCCATTGAAAATCCAAAATTCCTTGAGAGAACCAAAACCCTAATTTCAACTATCTTAGGAGGTGATTTGACTGTCTACTCCTTGAGCAAATCTTGAACCATTTGAAGATGATTCTTGACAAATCTTGAGGAATATGGGAGGGCAAATTTTAGGGTACAACACTTATCATTCAGACAGCCTGGGGCATGACACCAACAATTGTTGGGCCCTCAAAAATAAAATTCAGGATTTAATAGATGCTAAAGAAGTGGAATTCGACGCACCTGAAAAGCCTAATGTGATCTCTGCTCCATTGCCAAAACATGGTCACAATGTTCATGCTGTTGAAGAGGATCTTTTTGTTGCTACTGTTGATGATTTCATGACTCCGCTACCGATAATCAAGTTGAATTTGCTGAAGGCTGGGATTTTCCCAGGTTGTGAAGAAGATTGCTACCTTTGTTCATCCTTACCAACCGACTGTCCATTGTTGAAGTTAGGCATCCAGCGCCTAATGGATAACCAAGAGATACTTTTTGAAAAGACTCCTGTTACACCGACTCCTGTTAATGATGTTTCGATAATTACCATACCCGCCATTCTTTCCAAGGTCTCCAAAAGACCTGTTAAGATTACATCCGATCCGAAGATTATACCTTTAAAGATAACTATGCCGGGGCCTATCCCGTACAAGTCCAACAAATCAATACTGTGGAACTATGGGGGAGAGATCTTTTACCACAGTGTTAAACAAATTGAATCAACTGAAGAGAGTTCTGATGAGGAGACTTCCGACATTAGAAACATTGCCGGAACGAGTAAAATCACCCGCAGTGTAAGAATTTTCTCTCCGGAGATTGCGCTTCCAAAGGAAATCTTTGGACCCTCAGCCGCTCCTAAGGTTATCCATGTGCCGGTCAACATATCTGCAAGAACTCCAGTTATTGAAGAAGTTGTGACTCCTGAAGTTATCCCCTCTGCTGTTGCTGATGATAGAGGGAAAGGGATCCAAGAAGATCCCGTCAGGACGAGGGCTCAGCCGTTGATCATCCCCGAGACCTCTCAAAAATAAATGGAAGAGATTTTGAAAATAATCAAGAAAAGCGATTATAATGTTGTGGAACAACTAGGGCAAACCCCCTCAAAAATCTATATGCTGGACTTACTTCTTTGTTCAGAAGCTCATGCCAAAGCTTTGATCAAATTCTTGAAGACAACCCATGTGCCCTAGGAAACCTCCGCAGACCAGTTTCAGGAATGTGTAGCTAGCCTAACAGCAGACAATGGTCTAGGGTTCTCCGACGCAGATCTAACAGTCAAATGGAGAAAACATAATGACGTTCTGCATGTCTCGGTGGAATGCAGAGGGACTATTCTGGAACACGTTCTGGTGGACACTGGTTCATCGCTGAACGTCTTACCAAAGAAGGCATTGGATAGGCTAGATTGTGAAGGTATAACTTTGAAGCCCAGCAACATCATTGTCAGAGCCTTTGATGGTTCTAAATGGATGGTCCACGGGGAGGTGGACATCCCGATTAAAGTGGGAACTGAAACCTTCAACTCTATATTCTATGTCATGGACATCTGTCCCTCTTATTCTTGCTTGTTGGGAAGACCCTGGATTCATCATGCTGGAGCCGTTACTTCAACTCTGCATCAAAAGCTCAAGTATCCTGTCCAGGGGAAAATTGTGACAGTTCACGGTGAAGAGGAATACATGATAAGCCATCTTAATTCTTTCCGCTACGTGGAATTGGATGGTGAATTCATCAAAACCCCCTTTCAGCATTTTGAAGAGGTAGCTCAGGAGATTGCAGTAGTGCCTTCTGTACCCATGATTATCCGACCTCCGCCTCAGATGTTGTCACTCAAAGATGCAAAGGTTGTGATTGAAGAAGGAGGAAGCACAATCTGGGGGAAACTGCCCGATTTTCCTTTGAAGTCTGATAAGTTTGGCTTGGGTTTCACTGCTTCTGCTCAAAAGGCTGTCCGTCGCTCCCGGGCTGGAGGACCACCAGTGAAGATCACCCATCATGGAGTCAGTGCTTTAGAGGATGGTGAAGAGGAGAGCAACCTAGAAGACTGGATTTTCCCTACCGTTGAAGGAGGATTATGCAATTGGGAGGCAAAGGACTTTATTCCCATTACTTTCATCAATCAGTAATTTATCTTTCAAACATTTCTGTTGGTTTGTAATAATTCTTGAACAATTCGTACACTTTTAACCTTGTGCCTTACACGAGGTACATAGGTCCATTTGTAAGGGTTTGATTTTTCATCTTCATATGCCATTTTAATGAATCATGGACGTTTTCATATATAAACTTTTGTGTTCATTTTATTTCTTTTTACATTTTATTTGTTTAAAGGTGGCTATCCCTTACACACACCCACACTCACCAATGCAGGTACCCATCCATTCCGGATTCCATGGGTAACAATTCTGCTATGGCCTTCAGTGACTCTGAAGATCTGGTCTACCATGCCGAGTATGAAGGTGATGAAGACTGTGAAGTGCCTGGAGAATTGGCTAGACTGCTACAACATGAAGAAAAGGCTATTCTACCTCATGAGGAGTTGTTAGAGACAATCAACTTGGTAACAGAGGAAGACAGAAAAGAAGTTAGAGTGGGTGCCAACCTAGAGCCAAGTGTCATGGAGCGCTTAATTTAGTTGTTGAATGAATATGTCGAGATCTTTGCCTGGTCATATGAGGACATGCCGGGACTGGATACATATATTGTGGTTCACCGTCTCTCTATAAGAGAAGACTGTCCACGAATTAAATAGAAAGTTCGCCGCATGAGGCCTGACATGTCTGAAAGGATCAAAGTTGAAGTGATGAAGCAGTTCAATGCTGGCTTTCTTGCTATTACATCCTATCCATAATGGGTTGCTAACATTGTGCCCGTGCCTAAGAAGGACGAAAAAGTCAGAATGTGCATGGATTACAGAGACTTAAACAGGGCCAACCCTAAAGATGACTTTCCACTACTGCATATTGACATCTTGGTTGACAATACAGCTCAACACAAGGTATTTTCTTTCATGGACGGATTTTCAGGGTATAACCAGATCAAAATGGCCCCTGAAGACATGAAGAAAACTACGTTTGTTACACAATGGGGTACATTCTGTTATAAAGTGATGCCATTCAGACTGAAGAATGTCGGGGCAACCTATCAACGTGCCATGGTAGCTTTGTTTCATGATATGATACATCATGAGATAGAGGTCTACGTAGACGACATGATAGCCCGTTCACAAACTGAAGAAGAACACCTCGACCATCTACAAAAGCTGTTTGTCAGGTTGAAGGAGTACAAGCTCAGACTGAACCCTAACAAGTGCACTTTCGGAGTCAGGTCTGGTAAACTCTTGGGTTTCATTGTCAGTAACAAAGGCATTGAGGTTGATCCTGCCAAAGTCAAAGCTATACAAGAAATGCCTTCCCCTCGCACTGAGAAGGAGGTTAGAGGTTTCTTGGGACGCCTAAACTACATTGCAAGGTTCATTTCTCACCTAACATTTACCTGTGGACCAATCTTCAAGCTGTTGAAGAAAGACCAGGTGGTTAAATGGAATGATGACTGTCAAGTTGCTTTCAATAAAATCAAGGAGTATTTGCTAGAACCTCCTATCTTGATGCCACCCGTCGAAGGAAGACCGTTAATCACGTATCTGACCGTCCTGGAGAATTCAATGGGATGCGTACTGGGCCAACATGACGAGTCTGGCCGAAAAGAGCATGCCATTTATTACCTTAGCAAAAAGTTTACCGACTGTGAGACCCGCTAATCACTGCTCGAGAAAACTTGTTGCGCTTTGGTATGGGCTGCTCCCGGGCTAAGGCAGTATATGTTGACTCATACCACTTTGTTGATCTCTAAGATGGATCCGATCAAGTACATCTTTGAGAAGCCTGCTATATCCGGAAGAATCGCTAGATGGCAGATGATCCTCACAGAGTACGATATACAGTACACGACCCAAAAAGCTATTAAGGGAAGTGTACTAGCCGATCATCTGGCCCATCAAGCTGTCGAAGATTACCAATCCACGAGGTTCGACTTCCCCGACGAAGACATTATGACTTTGGACAACATTGAAGAGAACAGACCGTATGACGGACCTGAACAAGGATCCTGATGGACCCTGTACTTTAATGGTGCTTCTAATGCACTTGGAAACGGTATCGGTGCGGTAATTATTTCTCCAGAAGGTTGCCATACACCTTTCACTGCTAGACTCTGCTTCAGCTGCACCAACAACATGGCCGAGTATGAAGCTTGTATCTTTGGTCTCAAGGCCGCTATTGACTTGGGAATCAAATCTTTGATTGTATTTGGGGACTCAGCTTTGGTTATTAGTCAAATCAAAGGAGAGTGGGATACTAGACATCCAAACCTCATCCCTTACAAAGAACATGTCCTGACATTGTTACCACATTTCGAGCAGATTACCTTCGAGCACTTCCCGCGAGAAGAGAATTAGCTAGCGGATGCCCTAGATACAATGTCATCCATGTTTAAACTTAACTGGGATAATGAGGCTCCCCAAATCACCGTTGAACAGATGGATGAACCTGCACATTGTCACGAGATTAATACCGAAGAAGTAGTGGACCGACCGTGGTTTCATGACGTCAAAAGGTATCTCGAAGCACAAGAATACCCTGAAGGAGCTTCAGTCAACGACAAAAAGTTCTTAAGGAGGTTCTCAGCTAAGTTCTTCCTAAGCAATGGTATCCTATACAAGCGCAACCATGATTGCATTCTGCTCCGTTGTGTGGACAAAGTTGAAGCTGAGCAGATCATGGCTGAACTGCATAATGGTACATTTGGCACTCACTCAAGAAGACATATGATGGCTAAGAAGATTCTGCGGGCAGGCTACTACTGGTCTACCTTGGAAGCTGACTGCCATCAACATTCTCGTACTTGTCACAAATGCCAAATCTACGCAGACAAGGTACATATACCTCCAGTTCCTCTCAACGTCTTAACAGCTCCTTGGCCATTCGCAATGTGGGGAATCGACATGATTGGAGAGATCAAGCCTACAACATCCAATGGACACTGTTTCATCCTGGTGGCCATTGATTACTTCACCAAGTGGGTCGAAGCTTCTTCCTTCGCATCCGTTACAAAGAATGTTGTTGCCCGCTTCATCAAACAGAATCTCATTTGCCGGTATGGTATCCCTGACAGGATCATCACCGACAACGGTACAAACCTGAATAACACTATGATCACTGCCTTGTGCGAGCAGTTCCAGATTCAACATCACAATTCATCTCCCTATCGGCCAAAGATGAACGGTGCTGTTGAAGTTGCAAACAAAAATATCAAGAAAATCATATAAAAGATGACAGTCACCTACAAGGACTAGCATGAGATGTTACCGTTTGCTCTGCACGGGTACCGTACCACGGCACGTATATCAACTGGGGCAACACCCTTTTCTTTGGTATACAGCATGGAAGATGTTTTACCTATCGAGGTTCAGATTCCCTCCTTGAGAATCATGAAGGATGCTGGTTTGAGTGAAGACGATTGGATTCAGACCCGGTTTGATCAACTTAACTTGATTGATGAGAAGTGACTTACTGCTGTTTGCCATGGTCAGGCGTATTAGAAATGGCTGATCAAGGCATTCAACAAGAAAGTCAGATGCCGGGTATATCAATTCGGGGATCTTGTAATCAAGCGGATCATCTTGCCGCAAAGTGATCCCAGGGGAAAATGGACTCCTACCTACGAAGGACCATTTGTGACCAAAAACATCTTTTCTAGTGGGGCAATGATCCTGACCACCATAGACGGTGACGACCTGCCGCACCCTGCGAATGCCGACATAGTCAAAAGATACTACGCATAAACGACCCGACAAGTCGAAAACCCGAAAGGGCGACTTGGGAAAAAATGGGCATCCCGGTGAACCGAAAACCCGAAAGGGCGGTTCAGGCAAAAATTAGGGATAAATAAAAAAATCTGTACACCCGGCAAGTTGAAAACTTGAAAGGGCGACTTGGGCAAAAAAGGGTTTCCCGGTGGACTGAAAACCCAAAAGGGTGGTCCAGGCAAAATTTAGGGAATTAAAGCGTATGACTATGTCTCGTCAGATCACTTTAAGGACAATCTCTTCACAGACAAACTCCAGGCTTCTGATCAATTCATTCATCGTCGGACGAAGCAACGAATGGAAAAGATATTCAGAGTTACGAAGGCTATAGCAGAATGGGAACCCCATGGAATTTTTACACATAGCCATCTTTCTTTGTATAAAGTTTTCTCAATTTTTATGACAACATTCTCTTACTAGGATGTCTGTCTCCTTTGTACAAAATACTTACACAAAGTTAATACAAAGATACTTCAAAGTGCAGAAAACTATTTGCCTTTTCTTTTTCTTTTTCACTTGTGTTTTATTTGAAAACGTCCAATGGTTTATTAAATAAGCATATGCATTTGAATATAATCACTGTTTACAAATAAACGAAATGTGAAAGAATAATTACTGACAGGTTGAAAGGATAGGAAAACGTCTTTCGGCTATTCCAAGAGAAATCCCCTGCAGTACATCATCTAGACCCCCAGCGGAGCCACAAATTTTAAATATATATCCCCAGCGGAATTAAATTTAAAAATCATCACCAGAGTTAAAACTTCAAACTCTCGATCCCCGGCGGAGTTATATTTCAAACCTTTAATTCTCATTAGAGTTAAGTCTTCAAAACTCCCAATCCCCAGCGGAGCAAAACTTTGGGTCATAAATCCCCAGCAAAGTTGAAACCTTCTTCCCCAACGGAGTCAAGTTTCCAACTACCAATCCACAGCGGAAACCATCCAGTTTCTCCAGATTCCCCAGCAAGTTGTCTTAAAATTTGAGAATCAACCAGATAACAGTTAACTTTTATCCCCAACCTCCGGATAATTCCCCAGTAGATTGGCATACAACCCAAACTCCTAAATTTTTTCCAAACAGGAATGAGCTTTTCCCCCAGAGTCCTGAATTTACTCTCCAGTAGGATAGCTTACTCTCCAGTAGTATAGCTACTCCCACAAAGTTTTTACTCCCAAACAGAATGAAGATTCTCATTCTTAACTCCCCGGTTTGAAGTCCCCAATGTTAGAACAATGTTTGAATCTACTACCCTATATTTAAGTTTTGATGATAACAAAGTGAAAAGATATATTATTTATATGATTCATGTATGAACTATTTGCTGCCTAAATTATTACGTTCTGATTTGCAGATACTCTGATTAGTATAAGCAAGATCACACCTTATCAGCATCAGAAATTTGGTTCCTGACATCAGCATCAGAAGTTGCCATATCAGAATGTCAGAATCAGAAGATTAACTCACGTGTATGCTGAAGTCTGATGAACAAGAACTGCGCTCAACACTCTGATAAAGAAACACAACAGTTCATCAGCAGCTAAGCAGAATCAGAATGAGCCAAGCCAGAACTTGCATTAAGTAAGCAACGGTACTGTGCATTGAAAGCAAATTAATACCAACGGCCTCATTCCAGACAAGATCTGCTCGATAAGGAAAGTTTGTTATTAGCATTGAATCAAGAATATTGCTCCAACGTTCAACATCTCAGTGCTATATAAACAAGACTTTGAAGATTGAATTGGCTAATGCTCTCCAAATCTTTACACGCCTAAAAGCTGATCATAATCTTCCTTCTCTCAGTTTGCTAAACACTACACATCCTCTTACTCAATCTTTGTTTTAGCAATATTGTTTCTAAGCTTAAAGTTGTATATACATCACAATTGTGATACAGTTTTGCAGAAAACATTCACACACTTAGATTTATCTTCTTTGTAAGAAAGTGTTTCCTTGACAAACCGGGTTGTGGTTTGCATCAAGAAGGCTTTAGCAGTTGTTAAAGCAGTCTGTAATATTCAGTTGAATATAGTGGATTAAGACCTCGTTGGAGAGAGGCGAAATCACCTTGACGGGTGGACTGGAGTAGTTTGAGATCAAACGAACCAGGATAAAAATATCTTGTTCATTGCATTGATTTTCAGTTTTACAATTCAACCCCCCCTTCTTGTGTTTTTCACTACTTCAATTGGCATCAGAGCGCCTGGTTCTGAGCTAAAACACTTAACCGTGTCAGTACAAGATCCAGCGTCAGAAAAACACAATGGCAGGAAACTACTCTCACACCAGCAATGACAACAATGAGGACAGAGACAGATTCAGCGGCAAACCTCCAGTATTTGATGGAGAAAACCTTGATTACTGGAAAGACAGAATTGAAAGCTTCTTTCTGGCACATGATGCTGATCTGTGGGATATGGTGACAGATGGATACACGCACCCTGTGAATGCAAGCGATCAGAAGATTGATAGAAAAACAATGTCTGACCAACAAAAACGTGACTTCAAGAATCACCACAAGGCCAGAACCATCCTCCTCAGCGCCATCTCCTATACTGAATATGAAAAGATCTCCAACAGAGACACAGCAAAGAACATTTTTGACTCACTCAGAATGACGCATGAGGGAAACGTTCAGGTCAAAGAAACTAAAGCTCTGGCGCTCATTCAGAAGTATGAGGCGTTCAAAATGGAAGAATCTGAATCCATTGAAACAATGTTCTCAAGATTCCAGATTCTGGTAGCTGGTCTCAAGGTTCTGGACAAAGGATACTCTACTGCTGACCATGTCAAGAAAATCATCAGAAGTCTACCCAAGCAGTGGAGACCAATGGTTACAGCTCTGAAGCTAGCTAAAGATCTCAACAAAATCACTCTGGAGGAACTTATCAGCTCCCTCAGAAGTCATGAGATAAAGCTAGAAGCTGAAGAGCCTCAGAAGCAAGGTAAGCCTTTAGCATTAAAATCTAACAAAAAATCTGAGTCTAAAGTTTTGCAGGCAGTTGAAGAAACATCTGATGGATCCTCATCAGAAGAAGACGAACTCTCCCTCCTCTCCAGAAGAGTAAATCAACTGTGGAAGCAAAGACAAAGGAAGTTCAGGAATCCCAGAAGATCTGATCAGAACGAGTCTTCTTCCAGATACAGAAGGACAGATTCTTCCTCTGGATACAGAAGATCTGAAGGCTCCTCTAGTAGCAAAAAGCCAAACACCAAGGACATCATCTGCTATGAGTGCAATGAGCAAGGACACTATAAGAGTGACTGCCCAAAGCTTCAGAGGGAAAAGCACAAAAAGAAGTTTGGAAGAGAGAAGAAGAAAAGTCTCATGGCTACATGGGATGACTCTGACTCGTCTGAAGCTGACTCAGAATCAGATGATGAGAGGGCAAACATAGCTCTCATGGCTAACATCTCAGAAGATAGTGAAGCTTCTGAATCAGACTCAGAATCAGATACTGAAGAGGTATTTCCTAACTTTGCTGTTAACTTTACCAAGGCTGAACTTGCTGAAAGCCTTAATGAGATTCTGGAACGGTATCAGCAAATTAGAGTTAAATTCAGAGACCTGAAAAGGAATCTTGAATCTGACTCTAATAAGACTGAGAGTCTCAAATTGGAGAATTCTGAGCTGAGAAATAAAATTTCAAAATTAGAAAACACTTTACAAAACTCTCAGAAGGAACCAATTTCTGAAACTCCCAGCAACGCTGATGAGATCATCAAGGAGTATGATCACAGTTTCTAGAAGTTCCTTGCTAAAAGCATAGATAGAAGCAAAATGGCTTCAATGATCTATGGAGTTAGCAGAAATGGCAGGAAAGGAATAGGATACCAAGGTAAGGTTCCTACACCAAAGAATGTCATGGACTTAACGATTAAACACACTCCTCTGAATTCACATTTTGTGTATGGTCACACACATGATATTAAATACACTAGCAGTAAGCACTCTGTGAAACCAAAATTCAATCAGAGTTTTGGTAAAACTAACAAATCAGGACCCAAGAAAATCTGGGTACCTAAGGATAAAATAATACATGTTGCAGATATCTTTAGCAGCAAGTCAGAAACACCAGTCATGGTACCTGGACTCTGGCTGCTCGCGACACATGATGGGAAGAAGGCATATGTTCCAAAGCCTGGAACTTAAGCCTGGAGGCCACGTTGGCTTTGGAGGCAATCAGAGGGGAAAGATAATTGGCTCTGGAACTGTAGGTAATGGAAATCTTCCCTCTATTAATAATGTTCTGCTAGTAGATGGATTGATGCATAATCTGTTATCCATAAGTCAATTAAGTGATAACGGTTATGATATAATCTTTAATCAAAAATCATGTAAAGCTGTTAGTCAGAAAGATGAGACTATCCTGTTTAATGGTAAGAGGAAAAACAACATTTACAAAATCAAACTTTCTGAACTAAAGAGTCAGAATGTAAAGTGCCTTCTGTCTGTTAACAACGAGCAGTGGATCTGGCACAGAAGATTGGGGCATGTTAGTATGAGAAGAATATCTCAGATTAACAAACTCAATCTGGTCAGAGGACTTCCTAATTTGAAGTTCAATTCAGATGCTCTGTGTGAAGCATGTCAGAAAGGCAAGTTTGCAAAACCTTCTTTTAAATCCAAAAATGTTGTTTCTACCTCTAAGCCATTAGAACTTCTGCACATTGACTTATTTGGACCAGTTAAAACTGCTTCAGTCAGTGGCAAGAAGTATGGGTTAGTAATCGTAGATGACTATAGCAGATGGACATGGGTAAAGTTCTTAAGACACAAGGACGAGTCACACTCTGTGTTCGTTACCTTCTGTAACCAAGTTCAGAATGAAAAGGATCTTAGAATCGTTAAAGTCAGAAGTGATCATGGTGGAGAATTTGAAAACAAAGATTTTGAGTCATTCTTTAATGACAGAGGCATTCTGCATGATTTCTCTTGTCCTAGAACTCCCCAACAAAATGGAGTTGTAGAACGAAAGAACAGAACATTGCAAGAAATGGACAGAACCATGATCAACGAGACAAACGTTGCTAAGATCTTCTGGGCAGAGGCAATAAACACAGCGTGCTACATTCAGAATAGAATCTCAATAAGACCTATTCTGGAAAAGACTCCATATGAATTGTGGAAGAACAGAAAGCCCAACATTTCATATTTTCATCCATTTGGATGTACTTTCTTTATGTTAAATACAAAGAATTATTTGAACAAGTTTGACTCTAAAGCACAGAAGTGTATTATGTTAGGATACTCTGAACGCTCAAGAGGGTACAGAGTATACAATACAGAAACACAGATTGTGGAAGAATCAATCAGTGTTCGTTTTGATGATAAGCTTGACTCTGAAAAGTCAAAGCAGAATGAAGTTTTTGCAGGTATGGAAATTGAATTTACAGGTTCTGAAGACAAGTCATCAGAAGCTCTCAACTCAGACACTCCTTCAACGTCTGAAAGGAGCACTGCTAGCAATCCTATAACAGCTGCTGATCAACCTCAGAAGAGATTACCCAGAAGTAGCTTGGATCACCCAGAAGAGACTATCTTAGGAAGAAAGGAAGATCCAATCAGAACAAGAGCAAGCTTCAGAAACTCTGAAGAAACTCTCATGGGACTTGTGTCTCTGATTGAACCTTCGTCTATTGATGAAGCACTTCTGGATAATGACTGGATTCTGGCAATGCAAGAAGAGCTGAATCAATTCACCAGAAACGACGTATGGGATCTTGTTCCCAGACCAAAAGGATTCAACGTCATTGGAACAAGATGGGTGTTCAGAAACAAGCTAAATGAACAAGGTGAAGTCATCAGAAACAAGGCACGACTGGTTGCACAAGGTTATAGTCAGCAAGAGGGGATAGACTATACAGAAACCTTTGCCCCAGTCGTCAGGTTAGAATCTATCAGACTTTTAATTTCATTTGCTGTTAATAGAGGCATCACTCTGTATCAGATGGATGTCAAAAGTGCATTCTTAAATGGTTATATAGAAGAAGAAGTTTATGTACACCAACCCCCTGGTTTTGAAAATACAAAAACATCCAGAACATGTTTTCAAACTAAAGAAGTCACTATATGGTCTGAAACAAGCTCCCAGAGCTTGGTATGAAAGGCTAAGTAACTTTCTATTAGAAAATGAATTCACCAGAGGGAAAGTGGACACTACTCTATTCTGTAAATCAGTTAAGAATGACATCTTAGTCTGTCAAATTTATGTTGATGATATTATTTTTGGTTCTACTAATCCTTCTCTTGGAAGAAAATTTGCTAAGTGTATGCAGGCAGAATTTGAGATGAGCCTCATGGGGGAACTGAAATTCTTTCTAGGAATTCAGATCAATCAAACTCCAGAGGGAACTTACATTCATCAGAGCAAATACATCAGAGATCTTCTGAAGAAATTTGACCTCTCAGAATGTAAGCCATCAAAGATTCCAATGCATCTCACGTGCATTCTGGAAAGAGAAGAGGTAAGCAAAAATGTAGAACAGAAAGTCTACAGAGGTATGATTGGTTCTCTCCTCTATCTGACTGCTTCAAGACCTGACATATTATTCAGTGTTTGTATTTGTGCTAGATTCCAATCAGATCCTAGAGAATCTCACTTAACAGCTGTTAAGCGAATTTTCAAGTATCTGAAAGGTACTACTAATCTGGGTTTGTTTTATAGAAAATCTAGTGATTACAGCTTAGTAGGCTACTGCGATGCTGATTTTGCTGGAGACAGAGTGGAGCGTAAAAGTACTTCTGGAAGCTGCCAGTTTCTAGGAGAAAATCTGATCTCTTGGTCCAGCAAAAGGCAATCAACAATTGCGCTATCAACAGCAGAAGCTGAGTACATAGCAGCAGCAGGATGTAGCACACAAATGCTCTGGATGAAAAGTCAGCTTGAAGACTTCCAGATTTTTGAGAGTAACATTCCTATACTCTGTGATAATACTTCTGCTATTTGCTTAAGTAAGAATCCCATTTTACATTCTAGAGCTAAGCATATAGAAATAAAACATCACTTCATTAGGGACTATATTCAGAAAGGAATTTTGAATTTAAAATTTATAGATACAGACCATCAATGGGCTGATATCTTTACTAAACCCCTTTCAGAAGATATGTTTAATTTCATTCTGAAACATCTCAGCGTGAAAGTCTGCCTAGAGTGAAAATGTTTTAATTCCATATATTTATCTTCAGAATGTAATTGTTTTACTGTGAACTTCTGATCAATCTTCTTTCAGAAAGATAGAACATGCAGGTTGTATCAGATGCAAGTCTAAAAATCTGAGAGTCTAAGCTCAAAGACAGACGTGCTGATCACTACATCAAACAAGTGTCATCCAATCATCAGCAAATCTCTGAAGCAGAACGCGTGCACGCTTCTGAGAAGGCAAAACGCTGATTGGGTGCATTGAGACACATGTCTGGTAACCGTTTTTAAGTATCTTTCTCAAATCCCCCAAAATCAGCAAGCATTTAATAAAAGTAATCATGCTTTTAAAACGCAATCATGATTTTTCTCTTTCTTAAAAACGTTTATTTTTTCAAAATATTCTGAACTCTATTTAAACACATTAACCTCTCATTCTAATTCTTTACAGTTTCTCACTAATTCTCAAGCATTCTCTGCATTTTTTTGTGTTCATCTCTTGCAAACCCTTTTTCTCAGTTTCTTCTCAAAATCTTTTAGTGTGAACATGGCAACCTCCAGCAGTGCTTCTGCAGGTCCTCAGAAGAAAGCATCATCTGAACAGTATCAAGTGCCATTCAGAACACTCCTCACTCCTGTGAAGAATCTTGAAGTGTTATCTGAATTGATCATTGATTTTGGAAGCTTGAAGGAGAACGGTTTTAACCTAACAGAAGAAGTTAGGGCAGAGAAATGGGAAAGGTATTTTGACAGGTTGGTTGGACCAACATTCCCTATGTTAGTCAAGGAGTTCTGGATTCATGCGAAGGCTTCAACGCATCTAGTCACCTCCTTCGTTATGGGGAAGAAGATTGTGATCACTGAGGATCACATAGCAAGGTTAATCGGTTACAGTGGCGGTGGCGTCCGCTGTATTGATATGGCTGAGAGATGTGGTGACATGGGCGTGATAGCTGAAAGGATTTTCACCCATGGGGTGCCCAGCAGCAAGATCAAAGATCTGAAGGATCATCACAGAGTTTGGGCAAAGATAATTCTGGGGTGCTTCAACCATAGGAAGCCAACTAGTTCCCCTGATTACATAAATGTGGATCAGCAGTTTCTGATCTACTTTATCAATCAGAAGGTAAAAATCAACTTGGCTCATCTTCTGTTCAACCACCTCAGAACAAGCGTGAAGGAAACCAGGGAAGAAGAAAGAACAAAGAGGGATTAGATACCCTTTGGAAGGTTGATATCAGATATTCTGACAAAGAATAGGCTGATAGAGCATCTGATAGAAGCTCAAGAGTTAAGCACCATTGAACCAACGGTTGGGAAGCCTCTGAATGCGAAGAACTTGAAGAAAATGAAGTTGATAGAGAATATCAAAAAGGAACCCAGAGCTACTCCTATTGCTGATATCACCAGCAGAAGAGTTCCACTGAGTGACTTTCCTTTATTTTCTGAGATAGAATCTAAACTAGAGGTGGTTCTCAGATACTTAGACGCGTGCAAGGCAGATGGTACAGATCCAAATCTGAATATCAAAGATCTGCACAAACCTCAACCAGAAGTTACTCTGAAGAAGACGAAGAAGAGGAAGGCACCTTCAGAAGGATCATCCCAGCAGACACCCAAGAAAAGAGGTAATTTATCTGCTGCTTCTGTTTTAAATTCTTCTACTATTCCAGCATCTATTCCACCTCCAACCTCTCATAGAATCTCAATCCCCATCCCAACAATAGATGAAACTGAACCAGAAGATGACCCTTCTGAGGCATTAAAACTCAGAAGACCCAGAACCAAACATCCCAAACCAACATTCTCAACAACATCAGCAATTGACAAAGTGCTGTCTGACATTGATCAACACACTTCTAATCACTCCGCCAATCCAAACTCTGAACCACAAATTGTCCCTCCTCCACAACCAGAACAACAACAATCTGTTGAAGAACCAGAATAACAACAACCTCTCTCATCCATTCCAGAAGAACCTCTTATCCCTGAACAACCAGAAATTCCAACAACTTCTCCTCAACCAGCAATTCCGTCTCCCTCTCCTCAACCAGAAATTCATCCACCATCACCTCAACCTGAGTTTCATCACTCTGAAACTCAAACTCCTCCACCTTCTGAACCTCATTCACCTCAATCATCTGAACCACAACCTCTGGCAATCCAGCTGCCATGTGGAACAACAGTCACCATGGCCCAGCTGCCATCCTCACCAGAATCTACACCACCAAATACTCCCAAAACACCAAACAGTCCAATCATAATTTCTGATTCTCCCACTCCATCTCCAAAACAAACAGCTGCCAAGCAAACCACCGAAAACCCCACCAGGACCTTCATAGACTTAACCAGCCTTGACCGTCTTGCTGATCGGAAACATAAAATAGCCATCCCAAAACCAAAACAACCAGATGTTGGCTCTGGTATTATGAATTTTGAAACAGGTTTGCAGCAATGGATTGCTTCTCTAAAGCAAGTCTGTCTTGGAATGATTGACCCAGCTGCCTCTGACCAGCTCTGGTCACAATTCAGACTTTGGGTACGTGCTGAAGCCCTCAATTTGCAGGATATCAACTATGAGCAGGCACAACAGAACTTCAGCAAGCTGCTGAAGGAAGTTGAAAGTCAGCTGCCTCAGGAAGCTGTGCTCCCTCTGAATAGTGAACCTTGGTCTGAGAAACAGCTAGCTTCAAAGGTGCAACCAGAAGAAGACATGACCATTCAAGCTGAAGCAAGTCAAGCAGAAGATGTTGCAGAAAGCTCTCAGAAGCTTCCTGCTTCTGATGTTTCTCAAGCTGCCTTGGACAGGCAGACTCTGGAAGAGCTGAAGCTGAATGACATGCGTCTGCAGCAGAGGATGGATGAAAATGACCAGAAGATGAAAGAAAGAATGGATGTGCAGGATAACAAGATTGACACCGTTGTCAGCATGGTGCACAAGCAGAATGAGACTGCTGATCAGATCAAAGCCATGCTGGAGAACCTGTTCACACGCTTTCCTCCCCAACCTTAGTTTTTTCATTCATGTCATTTTCATGTACTGTTTGAATATGTTTTGTTTGATTCTGAACCTTTTTAATATGACAAGTTTTTCTGATCTTAATTGTTTTAGCACATCACCTACACTTTTTGATTGCTGACAAAAAGGGGGTAACAAGAATGATATTTTAAACAATAACGGTTTACTAAGACAGAAATTCTCGAACATTCTAACTCTATTATACTTGAAAATGTTTTCTGTTTTGCTTAAAGTCTACAGGTACAAGGAAGCTCCTGGACACTCTGAAGACTAAAAGCTCTAAAGCTCTGATCCGCTCTGATACTCTGATCCAAAGCAAAGCTCTGACAAGAAAAGCTCTGATACGCTGATCTGAAGCTCTGCTCTGATATGCTGATCTAAAGCTTCTGATAGTTAAAGACTCTGATACTCTGATGTTCAAAGAAAGGCAAAAAGATCTGATCATGAAGAACACTTGTAATCAAAAAGGGAAGTAATAAACTCAGGGGGAGTATCTCTCAACTCTGATATCTCTTTATCCCTTATCTTTGATAACCTCTTACTCTGATGCACCTCTCTGATACCTTTTCACGTTATTTTCAATTAAAAAATATCTAGTTTTTGTCATCATCAAAAAGGGGGAGATTGTTAGAACAATGTTTGAATCTACTACCCTATATTTAAGTTTTGATGATAACAAAGTGAAAAGATATATTATTTATATGATTCATGTATGAACTATTTGCTGCCTAAATTATTACGTTCTGATTTGCAGATACTCTGATTAGTATAAGCAAGATCACACCTTATCAGCATCAGAAATTTGGTTCCTGACATCAGCATCAGAAGTTGCCATATCAGAATGTCAGAATCAGAAGATTAACTCACGTGTATGCTGAAGTCTGATGAACAAGAACTGCGCTCAACACTCTGATAAAGAAACACAACAGTTCATCAGCAGCTAAGCAGAATCAGAATGAGCCAAGCCAGAACTTGCATTAAGTAAGCAACGGTACTGTGCATTGAAAGCAAATTAATACCAACGGCCTCATTCCAGACAAGATCTGCTCGATAAGGAAAGTTTGTTATTAGCATTGAATCAAGAATATTTCTCCAACGTTCAACATCTCAGTGCTATATAAACAAGACTTTGAAGATTGAATTGGCTAATGCTCTCCAAATCTTTACACGCCTAAAAGCTGATCATAATCTTCCTTCTCTCAGTTTGCTAAACACTACACATCCTCTTACTCAATCTTTGTTTTAGCAATCTTGTTTCTAAGCTTAAAGTTGTGTATACATCACAATTGTGATACAGTTTTGCAGAAAACATTCACACACTTAGATTTATCTTCTTTGTAAGAAAGTGTTTCCTTGACAAACCGGGTTGTGGTTTGCATCAAGAAGGCTTTAGCAGTTGTTAAAGCAGTCTGTAATATTCAGTTGAATATAGTGGATTAAGACCTCGTTGGAGAGAGGCGAAATCACCTTGACGGGTGGACTGGAGTAGTTTGAGATCAAACGAACCAGGATAAAAATATCTTGTTCATTGCATTGATTTTCAGTTTTACAATTCAACCCCCCCTTCTTGTGTTTTTCACTACTTCACCCAAGGATTCAAATTTCCCTAGTAGATTGAAGATTCTCATTCCAGATTCCCCAGCAGAGTCGCCAGTTCTGTGATGCGGTGGGAGAACTGACTTGAGGTTTTGTGTTTGTGTTCGCAAATGTTTCGGTTTAGCAAGAGTCGCCACCGACTTTTTATTTATCCAAAGGAAAGGTCAAAAAGCACAGGAAAGACCTTTGAGATGTTTTCTTGGGTTCGGGGGGTAGATTATGAAAAGGGAAGGTGCTAGCACCCTTTTCATCCATGGTTTTCCATGGGATCTTAGTTACTTGTTTTAGATCACTTGCTTTTGCTTTTCAATTGTTTGAAAGGGTGCTTTTGTGTGTGGTTTTGAAACATTTTTTAAAAGACAAACACCTTTGTATACATTCAAACAAGAATCATTACAAAGGTTGCCTAGACAAAGGCCTCTTTTCAAAATACTTTCAAAACCACACACAAAAGCACCATTTCGAACAATTGAAAAGCAAAAGCAAGTGATCTAAAACAAGTAACTAAGAGCCCATGGAAAACCATGGATGAAAAGGGTGCTAGCACCTTCCCTTTTCATAATCTACCCCCCGAACCCAAGAAAACATCTCAAAGGT
Source organism: Vicia faba (assembly GCA_948472305.1). Taxonomy (NCBI): domain Eukaryota; kingdom Viridiplantae; phylum Streptophyta; class Magnoliopsida; order Fabales; family Fabaceae; genus Vicia; species Vicia faba. The sequence continues at coordinate 945,642,298 of OX451735.1, forward strand.
CTTTCCTGTGCTTTTTGACCTTTCCTTTGGATAAATAAAAAGTTGATGGCGACACTTGCTAAACCGAAACATTTGCAAACACAAACGCAAAACCTCAAGTCAGTTCTCCCACCGCATCACACTTTCCAATGTAATTGACCACACTCTAGATAGAATTACAAAACCCAAGCTATGCGTGAAACAAAACAACCAATAGCAGTTGAGACTTAACTACGCTCCTAGTATAAGTACTAGTGAACTGCTACTTCTGTAGTGCTCCAGACCCGAATTTTCTTATTTCAACAGAAATTTTATCACGTTACCTTTCCAACACAATTGGCCGCACCTCAAACGGACTTACATAACTCAAGTTATGGGTGAAACACGATGACTAATATTCTCATGCGTTTTCTTTGATTTATTTGTCTTATTTAGACTTGTTTATATTTATTGGGAATTCTTCGATTTATTTTAACTTATTTTGACTTATTCGACTTATTTTTACTTATTCCCCAATGTAACAGTTCTAGAATTCAATTTGCACATATGAATGAAATATTTCACATCAAGGAACATCAATCTAACATATATAATATCAAATATTAATGTTTTATTCATCAATTCAACATATCATTTGAACATCAACAATCAATTTTTACTGTATGGATCCACATAAATTTCTCACCAACAACAATAGAATCAACATCAACAATAGGAAACATAATTCGCAATCAATATAATCATGGAGGTTTTCCACAAATCTCTCAAACAACATCATAAAAGAGAAAATAGGCTAATGGATTCCATTATCCCTTAAGTTTAACACCCATCACGAACTAATCTCCCCCTTACCTGATTAAGCCGAAACTTTGAGCTTTTTGGTGATGGAAGATCCTAATCCTTGAAAATTTCTCTCCTAGGGTATCCTGAACTCTTCTCCTTGTTTTTGCTCTATCGTCACGTTCTAAACTTCCCTCACAATTTTTATCAAATTAGGTTTTTATTTTATTTTAATTATTTTCACTAATTTCCCTTATTTTATTAATTCTTATTATTTAGTCCATTATTTCTAAATAATCACAATCTTCCCTATTTTTTTATTATTATTCTATTTTATTTTTAAATCCTTAATAATAACACAAATTAAATCACAAGGCACACCATAATTTCAATTAAAATTTTAATAAAATCTTAATAAATTCTAATTAAATTTCTGTGGTGTGACACCATACAACATAATATACCTACTAAGTTCTCTGAGTCCCCCTACTCTTGCAAGAGAAACATACACATGTACTTTTTGACCAGTACAAACGACAAAATGGTGTTAAAAAGTATTGTTATTGTGGTTTTAACCGACATAATTTACAAAAATGGTGGTTTTTATAACGCCTTATTTTTGGATGCTGCTAAGTAAATAATGACGATTTCACATTAAACACCATATAAACCGCCATAATATACCTAAATTCAAAGTGACAGTTTTTATTTGTAAATAGTGACAATTTAAATGACCATAATTTTCATTATTTTCTTTAAATAAAATATAAGAAACGCCAATAATATCATCCTTCCTTTGAATTGAAATATTAAGCATATTAGACTTGAGACATAACACACAAGAGGGGGATGAATTGTATGGTTTAGAAAAACTTGGTTTTGAAACTTTTGACAAGTTAAATCAGAGTCTAACAAAACTTTCAAAGACTAAGCAACATAAAGTAAATAGCATAAATTAAATAGTTAAGGGAAGAATAAGATTATAAAGAATTATAGAGGTTCGATCAAATCAAAAGGACCCACTCCTCTCCCCAAGACTTGGTCTCGAGAGTTTTCAATAATACTTGAGAGCTTTTAGTAGAAAAGACTCACGAACTCCCTTATACAAGGAAATGATGGTTGATTTTCAACCAAATATTACAAGACGAAAGATGTGGGCATTTGCATTTTTTCTTCAATATATTGCTGAGAGTGAATTAACCAATCTTCCTTCCCAACAATGGACTGAACCGGTTAGTGTTCTTTCCATGAATACATGCCTTGGAGAGATTAGTCTTCAAGTTCCAAAATATCTGAGCGTAATTCATCTAATTTTAACAGAACAAACCAAACAACCTGAGGTATTTTGACCGAGATATTATCCATTGCGCCAAAAAGGAAGAACATCACACTCATATTATAACTGAAATTCAAGATACAGAAAGGGAAACTTACTAAATTAAAGGTACAGAAGGAAGTATTTACGAAAAATAAAAGTGAATAACATATTTTAGCTAGGAAAATAAAAGAGAAGGAAATATAGGGGAAATAAAATAAATCATTATCAATAAAAGAGATAGGAATAGAGAGATTGCACCATGATTTATAAAGGCTCGACCCAACCAGTTAATGTATAATTCCTATACAACATATACATTAATTACAAAACTTAAAAACAAAAGAATTATTGCAATACGAAAATAATATAACCAATCCCCAACAACGACGCAATTTTGTTGAAAGCGGTATAGCGACAAACAACAAAAATTTTGGAAATATTTATCCGAGAATTTATCGTGTCCATAGACATTGGTTATTGAATTGCTGTTCGATAATTCTCTCGTTAATGAGTTTTGGGATAAATGGGATAAATGTAAACAAAAGTAAAAACTAAGGAAGAACTTATCAAGCCTGCATATAATCTACTCATCACAGACTTAAATCTATCGATCAATTATATTCAATCTAACAATACTCACCAATGTCACTACGTATCACTCACAACCTAAGTCATTTCTAACCCAAATTAAGAGACCGACTGTATCACAAAGGAAATGATCTCTCTACCTCCTCAACAACACAAAAAACAACTATGTAATCACACTGATGATCTCTCAGTACAACATAACCACACGAGACATTAAGCTCTGATACCCAAGTAGATGTCAGCTTTAAATCTATCTTTAGAGTTCAGAAACTAACAAATAATCATCCTAGATAAGAATCTAAGCAATATATGTCCACAAATATTTGTAAAGCAAGTTTAATATAATGCCATGGGTGACAAATATATATAAGTTCAGAGTAAATTCATGTACAAACTCAATGCATAAAGAATACACAAAGAGGAAGAGAAATGAACCACAAATCTACCGGTTTGTCAATGCCGATTTAAGAGCAGTCCACCCCGTATCATTCGTATACAAGCTTCAATGTTGTTTTCTAAGCTAATCTATTCCAAAAATGAAGGGTGATGGAGTTGGGATCAAAAATACCCAAAACCATACCCAAAAAAATGTGTTTTTACACCTAAATACGCATTTCTGACTGTCCAGCATCACCCGACGACCAAAAAGCGTCGCCCAGCAACCAAAACAACGTTTTCCCACGCTAAAACTTACCAAGCGTTGCCCGGAGACCAAAAGCGTCGCCCGATGCCGGATGACAGAATGTTGAAAAACCAACACAACATTCTGCACTATTTCGGCCATAACTTTTGAACCGTAACTCTGATTCGCGTCTGGTTTGAAGCATTGTAAAGCTTATTCAATGATCTATCTAACAATACCTCAATATCAATGCTTGAATACCTACAAAAACGAGATAAAATCAATTAAACTCAATGATATTTACACAATAACACAATAAATACTCTATAACATAAACTATACCGAATATACACTAAAGTTGAGTTTTATTGACAAAAAGCAAACAAATTAAGCCGATGAGTGTTAATTATTCACACTCAAATTCACAACAATTTAGTACTCATCAGCTTTCTTTGCTTATTTTAGTGCTCTAGCTTCTGCTTCTCTTTGTCTTTCAGCAAGTAGTTCAACAAATCTGACTCTTTCTATTGTTTTTTTTTCTTTCACTTACCAATTGAACATCCCAAATTTTGGATGCTTCAGCAAAATAATTCATCTGTTCAACCTCAGAAGACATCCACTTCTGAAACTTCTTCCAAGAAGCATCCATGTCTTGAGGCTCAGTACTTGTACTTACCTCTGTCCTTCTTTGCAACTATTTTCATAGCCCTAGTTTTAAAAATGTCAATGCATTCATCCAAGGTTTTAGGAGACGGGTTTTCATAAACAACCAAGGATAGGTTGGATTCAGGATGGTTTGGTTCAGAATTTTGTTCATGTGGATTTTGTTGTAAAGGTTGTTCAGTTATATTGAGAAGTTCAGAACAAGTGAACGGTTCAGCTGTCGAAATTTCAACGGCTCCATGATTATCAGAAATTGTCGTTTCAGACATTTTGTGATCAGGGGGAGAAATTGGACTAGAATGGATAATGGGTGAGCCATGAAGAGTGTTTTCTTTGTTAAAGAAGGCAAAATGAAGATTGGTATTAAAAGTTGATAAATAAGAAGTTTGTGAGGGTGATTATGATGAGGTTAATGGAGATGTAAAAGTGTGAATTGGGTCTGATGAAGTTATGATAATGAGAGATGGAATATGATTTGGAACAATATGAATTTCTGTTGAAGCTTGAGATGTGATGTTTTGTGATAACGATGAGACATGTGGGGAGGAAAAGGTAGATATGGGTTGAGATGATATATGTGTAGAGATGAATGAAAGTAAGTTGGAAATGTGTGTGGTTGATGAGGTCACAAAGTCAGAAGTCGTTATGATTTTTTGAGTAGAAGCAGTTTGTGATACGGTGGGAGAACTGACTTGAAGGTTTTGCGTTTGATCGCAAATTTTAAGGTTAGCAAGAGTCACCATCGACTTTTCTTTTATCTAAAAGGAAAGGTGAAAAAGCACAGGAAAGACCTTTGAGATTGTTTCTTGAGTTCAGGGGGTAGATTATGAAAAGGAAAGGTCTTAGCACCCTTTTCATCCATGGTTTTCCATGGGCTCTTAGTTACTTGCTAGATCACTTGCTTTTGTTTGAAATTGTGTTTTGTGTGGTTTTTTGAAAGTATTTTGAAAAGGCGCCATCGTTTAGGCAAACTTTGTAATGATTCTCGTTCGTAAGAATGTATACAAAGTGTTGATCTTTTGAAGATGTTTTCAAGTTTAAAAGGTGTTTTTGAAAGTGTAGGTGATTATTTTTGAAAATAGCAAGGATATTTGTTTTGAAATGGAGCAAGTAATTAGGAGCAATCTACCTACTCATATGTCTTTATTGTTCATTTTCTTTTCCTTTGAAATTGTTGTCTTGCCATTGATTTGGTAAGCAACCCTATCTTTGGATGTAAGCGGGACGGGCGTGGGTCATCGTATAGCCACGATTAGCAATGTTGCAAGGTATCTTAGCATTCTTTTTTAAGGGACTAAGATCATTTGTAAGACAACTTAGATAGCGTCATCGAGGGACTATGATCTTTTATTTGCTTGTTTTTGCTAAGATACCTTACATGCGTAATGTGGCCATTTTGTATAAGGCAACCAAGTGGAGTTTACCCTAGGGGTGCTTGGGTGCAAGTGTATTGATTTACATGCATTGTTTTTATCTTCGATTAGGGTTTTCAATTGATTGGTTTTAGTCTTTCCATATAAAACTCTAATTACTAGCATTTGTATTTGAAAGCGTTAAATTGTGGAAATGTAAAGTCCTACGCTATTACATCATTTAGGGGATGAGGGTATAATTTACAAATGGGGATGAAGTAGGAACTTAAATATTACAACCATATCGAATAAACATGAAGGAAACATAAAAATAGTGTAAAAAGAAGGAAAAAAATGCATTTTGAACTATATGTGTCGACACAAGCTCATATGCATCGACACATAACTTTCCTTGCCCCTGTATTACCAAATCAACTCAGTATGAGTCAATACATAATGGTATGTGTCGACTCATACACTGCATGTGTCGACTCATACATGCTTTGTGTCGACTCATACATTGTTTTTCCTTCTGTTTTGGGCCTGTAAAACAATATGTATCGACTCATAAGGCTATGTGTCGACTCATACATTGTTTTTCCTTCTGTTTTGGGCCTGTAAAGAAGTATGTATCGACTCATAAGGCTATGTGTTGACTCATACATTGTTTTGCTGCATACATGGGTTAGTTCTCAATACATAATGAAAATAATGGAAGATAAACAAAAGGTTAGCTTTAAGGACAATGATTACTACATTTTTGTCTTCAAAAATGAATTACTAAAGTCAAGAAACTTACCTTGGAGTTGGATCTTTATACTCTGAATTTGAGTTGTTGTCTTGACTGTTATTGAAATTGGAATAGAAAACAAAGGTGTTGTAGAAGCTTGCTCTTGAGTTTGAACAATTTCTAGATGATGTATGTGAAGTGTTTAGATGGTTGGGCATAATTTGAAAGGTATGAGAGGTTCAAAGGTTTGGACTTTAAAACTCAACAGTGGAAGCTTTTTGGACAATTATGGTTTTTGATGGCTAGTTTACAACAAGACTTATGGCTTTTCTCTCTATTTTTCTAACCTTTTTCCAACCTCTTTCTCTTGCAAATGCTTCTTCTATTTATAGGCAAGGGGTTTGTGCATATGATCTGATTAGGTTTATAAGACAACATGTTATGGTTTGGTTGGATTACAAAGATCAAACTAAGTCAAGTACTCCATATTCCCAAGATGAAGTACCAAAGTTTCTGGTATTGAGGAGCTACTTCCCATGATTTATGGTGAAGTATAATCAACAACCAGTAAGGTATGGGCTCAAGACAAACTTTGTACAAAAAGCTTGCTTTTCAAGAATAACAATGGTGCCTTTATGCCATAAATGGAAAGATCTTTTGGAAAATGGTTTAAACACTTGGGTAATAGCTCAAGAGTGGGTGTAAGCATTAAATTATGATGAGATTTGCAAGCAAAGAAACCTGCAACATAAGATTATGCAGCAAATCAGTTTTGTTATGTGTTCTTCACTTAGAATGACTTGTAATTCAAAGATGGATGGCCAACTTCAAGCCCTTGAATCTCCTAGCTCAAGTATGATAAATTTATGCTCTTGGATGTTTTGGAAAGCTTGAAACATCCTCTATAACTTTCATGTTGGCCATTTTGACAAAATCATCTTAGAACTATGTGAAAAAAATGCCAAGAAGTAGGGGTAAAATCCTGACCAGAATCAGTTGAAAATTTCTCTAAGTGTTAAATGAAAATGTCATGAATTCATGAATTTGTAACTTGAGAACCCATCATATTTAGGAGAAGCTGTGTAAAGAAATGTTGTAGATATCATGGAGATCTACAACTTTCATGTTGAAAGTTTCTTTTGAATCATCTTGCATCATGATGAAAGAATGGCATGAAGTGATGAAATTACCATGTATAAAAACATTTAGAAAATTTCATAGTCTTGGAAATCTTGACTTTTCAAGTTGACTTTTGACTTTCTTGACTTTCTTGATGATCAAGCTTGATATTCTTGCATGTCTTGATGAAATTTTATCTTTGGAATGTAATGTTGACCAAAAAGTCAAAGTTTGACTTTCTAATATGCAATTGACCATTTTGCCCTTATGCTAATTTCAAGCCTAAATTGATGTATGAGTGCTGTAAACTTGACGTCATAGAAGATCTTGTGAGAGAATCCTTGAGAAATGAGAGGGAAAATTTTGGGGTACAACAGCTGCCCCTGTTCAATCTTCTTACACCTGAAGAGTTAGATTTGGCGAATCTGCCATTCGTGACTTGAAGGTGGAAGATGATTGAACACTTGAGTGCCCAAAAATTTGCACTCAATGATGTTGTGGTTGATTATATAGGGAATGTGCTTAAAGATTCCATTTGGAGAAATGATGGACAATTGTTGGAGATGGGCTTATAGATGCCATCCAGAGCTGATTGTATCTGGACTGTATTTGAGTGACAGAATGACATCCGAATATGGATCGTATCTGAACTGTATCTGAAGTTGAAATCTGATTGAGTATCAAAATAGCATTCGTGTCTTGGAGCGTATCTGAATTGTATCTAAAAATCGAATCTGAATGAGTATCAGTATGGCATCCATATCTGGCGCGTATCTGAATTGGATCAAAAGTTGAGTCTGAATGAGTATCAGAATGGCATCTGTGTCTGGAGCGTATCTGAACTGTATCAAAAGTTGAGATCTGAATGAGTATCAGAATGGCATCCGTGTCTGGAGCGTATCTGAACTGTATCTGAAAGTTGTCTTTGAATGAGTATTAGGATGGCATCTGTATCTGGTGCATATCTGAATTGTGTAAGGGTTGCTTGATGATAAGTCTGTGTAAAACTTCATCTTGGAAATAGGAGGAACCTGTGTAGGGTTGCTTGATGATGAGACCGTGTAAAACTGCATCTGGAAAGGAGGAACCTGTGTAGGGTTGCTTCATGATGAGTCTATGTAAAACTACATATGTAAAGGAGGAACCTGCGTAGGGTTGCTTGATGATGAGTCCGTGTAAAACTGCATCTGGAAAGGAGGAACCTGTGTATGGTTGCTTCATGATGAGTCCGTGTAAAACTTCATATTAGAAATAGGAGGAACCTGTGTAGGGTTGCTTGATGATGAGTCAGTCTAAAACTGCATCTGGAAAGGAGGAACCCGTGTAGGGTTGCTTCATGATGAGTCCGTGTAAAACTGCGTCTGGAAAGGAGGAACCTGTGTAGGGTTGCATGATGATGAGTCCGTGTAAAACTGCATCTCGAAAGGAGGAACTTGTGTAGGGTTGCTTCATGATGAGTCCGTGTAAAACTTCATCTTGGAAATAGGAGGAACCTGTGTAGGGTTTCTTGATGATGAGTCAGTGTAAAACTACATCTGGAAAGGAGGAACATGTGTAGGGTTGCTTGATGATGAGTTCATGTAAAACTTCATCTAGAAGTGAAAAGGAACCTGGGTGGGGTTGCTTGATGATGAGTCTGTGTAAAACTACATTTGGAAAGGAGGTACCTGTGTAGGGTTGCTTCATGATGAGTCAGTGTAAAACTTCATCTGGAAGTGAGAAGGAACCTGGGTGGGGTTGCTTGAATGACAATGAAGGGATCTGGGATGATTGCTACTCCAAAAGATGATGAAGGAATCTTGGACGATTGCTACTCCAAAAAAGGTGATGAACTTTATCTGTTGACCTTTTCCTGAAAAGGTAAAGGCAAAGTCGTATGCAATTTCATGGTAGATGAGATGCATTATGTAATAATGTTCTAAAAAATGAGATTATGCTGTATGCACTTGTCATGTGTGAAATGTTAGTGAATGTATTTTTGTCTAGGAAAATAAATCCTTGACAAATTCCAGGGAGTTATTAAACCCCGAACTACCGTTGAAGAGTAGGTGTGTCTTCAAAATTTTCTTAGAATGTTTCCACCAGGGATTCCCGTTTTGAGGAGAAATCCGTTGGGGTATATTGAAAACTCTGTGGAAAGTGTTGATTCTTGCTTGGGGAAAAGAGTTCAGGAGTCTCAGTTGCCCGTTGTCATACCCCAATTTTTGACCTAAGATCCCATTTTTATTTTTTGCATTTTTATACAAAAGTCAAGGTCACTAAATACAGTCGGTTTTAACCTCTCACCTTCGAGCATTGATTATGCAGAAATTGTCAAGTGTTTTGAACATTCTTAGCCTATGTATCACTAACTTCTGATCAAGCACGAAATGTGTGTTTTTTGTTTCTTTGATTTCATGTGCTGACAGGTCTCCTTCGATTCAACACCCTTGGATTGACTCTTAGTCTCCTTCGAATGCAAGTTTAGGTACATCCTTCATTTGGATTTGAAACCTCCTTCGATTCAGCCTGCTTCGATTGGACAAGTTTACTGCCTGCAAGCCTGCTTCGACTGGACAAGTTTGCTGCCTGCAAGCCTGCTTCGACTGGACAAGTTTGCTGCCTGCAAGCCTGCTTCGACTGGACAAGTTTGCTGCCTGCAAGCCTGCTTTGACTGGACAAGTTTGCTGCCTGCAAGCCTGCTTCGACTGGACAAGTTTTCTGCCTTCATGCTTGCTTCGTTTAGACAAGTTTCGATGGGACAAAGTAACCATCTCTATGCATCCTTCGAATCCACTTGCACCAAGGGCCTCTGTGATCGGTGGATCTGGAACTGACTGTTTAACGCTGGTTCGCGAAATGTCGCGGAAGCAAGAGTCGCCACCGTCTTTTATTTTCTCCAAATGGAAAGGACAAAAGCACAGAAAAATTCCTTAAAGAGATTGCTCTCGGTTCGGGAGGTAGGTTATAGAAAGGGAAGGTGTTAGCACCCTTTCTATCCATGGTTATCCATGGGCTCTTAGATACTTGCTCATTTGTGTTTTCAAAATGGTTTGTTTACTTTTCAATGTGGGTTTTAAAAAGTTCCTTTGAAAATTCCAGTTCGACTCTTGTATCGGTCCTCAAGAGTGTTTGAAAAATGCTTTCGAAAGCTTTTTGAAAATGTGTTGGTGTGAAAAGTATTTTTGAATTTGTTTTGAAATTTAGAGCAAGTATCTAGAGTCGTCTACCTACCCTAAGGAATTCGTCTGTGTAGATGTCCTTTAAAGTAGTGCCATCCCACCATTGAGAGGTAGGTAGCACCACCGTTGGAGGTGTTCGGGTCAATTCGAAGGTTCGGGACATGGTGATCACCAGAGCAATAGGAAGACACCTTAGAAGCTACCCTCATGCCAGGTTCCCGGATCATGAGGACTTACTAAGACATCCTCTACTCGACAATCACCTTTCGAAGGGCAAGGCAACAGTGAGGCGTAGCCTAGGGGTGGTGTGTGATTTGTGTGTCAGATTCAGTTATTTTGCCTTGTCATGTCAAAGTGATCTATGCGTTGGCTTTTATTTATTGTCATTCATTCTTGCATGCAGTTATTAACAGTTAAAAAGTGCGAGAAAGATAAAGTTCTAAACTATTACAAAGGCGCCGGTCCACATCGCCAAAATTTCCAGGACCCGATTTGATAGAAAAATAAAGAATTGAAGTAAAAGTGCGAGAGATTAAATTTACAAGGCTTTGGGAGAGGTGCATAAATATTAAAGGAAAAGAAATAAATACGCGAATTGAATTAAACTGGAAACGAGGGCGTTGGACCCTTTTTAATGAAACTAAATTAAATTATTAAATTAATTAAAATTAAAAAGAAAAAGAAATTATTTTTTAGTTTTTTTGTATTTATGAGAATTTAATGAAATTAAAATCTAATTCTACAATTTTTTAATTTATTAAGAAAATATGACAATTATCTAAAATTAAGCCTAATTAATTAATTGCAACTTGATTTATAAAAATAACGAATTAAGAATTAATAATTAATATAGTAAAATAAAAAAAAGGATGAAAAATGCTTGAAACCTTAATTCTACCAATTTTAGATTTTATTGAAAAATGTTAAGATTAAGTCCTAAATTAAAAACTAAGTTAATTAATGAATCTTATTTACAAAAAATATTAATTAAATAAATATATTTTTATTTTGTCCTTTCTGATTTTTTTGTGTTTTTTTATATTATTGTGAAAATATTGAATTAATTAAAAGCAATAATTGAAATAAATAAAAAAAGAATGAAAAAAAATGTAGAAAGCTTGCAAACCTAGGGAGGGTGTTGTCCCCAAATTGGAGGGCTTTAATCAGTAATTCAGGCCCATTTATCCTTGGCCTGGTTGACCTTTCCAGGAAGCGTGTGGCACGTTTGACTAGAGTCTATGGTGTTCTTCCAATCAGCGCCTTTGGATTGATCCTGGTAGGCACGTGGATGGTTTGATGTTGATGACATATGATGCACCCTAGCACTGAAACCTCACACAAGCATTAATAGAAAAATAATGTGAAAGGGGTGGGGGACCTGGGGCTCGAACCCAGGTCCTAGAGATTACCAACACCTAGCCTTTCCAACTGATCCACTTGATTGTTTTGTATATTATATAACAAACAAATAACATAAGCGAACATAATAGCTAGTGGATTTTTAGCGCGAATTTTCAAACGACCCAATCATAGCTTGCCACTGCATCGTCTTCTCCATAGCTTTGTTTTTTCCTGAAATAAAAAAAGAATGGGCAACGGTTTTGAATCGTTCCCTTATGCATCATTCCAAAAAATAGCGAATAGGCCATATGGCCTCATAAATTAGGCGCGAGGGTTGGGTTCTTTTCGTCCAAGCACGCTTGTTTCAATGGTCCAGGTCTTGAGTGCTAATTTTTCCTTAAATGGGAAACCCCAATTCACAGCTTGGAAAACCCTAATATCTAACAATGGTGAAATCGCGTATGGGTGATAAAAATACAATCAAACCACTGGGTTAGCTTCAGAATCATTCAAGAAACATAAATCAAACATTAAAAAGCATTGAAAACGCATGAATCATGATGCAAGCATATGAAAAATTTTCTGTACAGGGCGCGATCATTCTCACTTTTCTTGGTGTTAAAGCTTATGGTTTTGATTCCAATTCCTTCCTTGAAGCCTCAACAAGCTAATGGAACAGATATTTGGCCTTGAATCGTCCTAAAACTCAATTTTCAGTATTGGAGTTTTCTTGAAAAAATTCAAGTTTGCATATGGCTTTTCTACGCAGCTTAGGGTCATGGGCACGAGGGTTAGCATTAGTATGTATAGATGAATGATTAGGTCAAAGTATTTGGTCAGAAAATCCATGAATTGATGAAAAGGGTATTTGATTTTTATGCCATAACTTTTCAAATCTTTTTCATGCAAACTTAGTCCAAATCATGTTCAATCACCAAGATACTTTCCAAATCTGATTATACACAAAATCTTGAGATTATTTTATGCACAAAAAGATTCAAAAAATTAGGCTTAGTATTTTTTACCTATTTATTTTAATTAAATGAATTATTAATGATTAAAAATCCAAATAAATAAATAAAAAATGATAAAAACTTCCCTTTGGGCCACATGGTCGTGCACATGCCTTGGATGATGAATTGTGGAAGAAAAAGAGGCCCATTAGCAATTTTAGGTCATTTGAATCAATGTTGACTTTTCAAAATATCCAAAAATTTCCCAATTTCCACAAGGCATAACGTGCTCAATTTTTAAGCTTTGCTCATGTTCTTGGACATTTTGGAAAGGTCTTGGAGTCCTCTAACCAATGCCTTTGGTCCCATGTCATTTTGATTTACCAATCTCAAGTTATGGCCTTTGACTTAAAGTCCCTTTTTGTTGACTTTTGAAAATGACCTATAATGTTGAAAGTGATAACTTTTTGTGAGAGCATTTCTTGGACTTGAAGTGTGTAGAGGAGTTGTAGGAAATGTCTTTCTCTTCAAAATGAGCTTTGGATGGAATTTTTTTGATAATCCATGTGAAAGTTATGCCTTGGTCAAGTTACAGTTGACTTTTTCAACTGTCCAAATAAGGAAACTTTTGCATCTTGAGACTTTTTGAGCCAAGCTTTGAGAATCATGATCAAGCATTGATAAAATGATGTTTGTGGCTTCAAAATGAGATGTTGACCAAAAAATTGAACTTTTGACTGTCAAATGACCATTTTGCCCCTACAGTTGACTGTAGTGCAATTAGGGTTTTTGACTGTGCAATTTTGTGCTGAAAGTCTTGAAACTTGGTATGAGGATGCTTGACCATATTTATAGGCATATGGGACTTGATTGGACCCTTGGAAACTTCATTTTCTTGGTCAGAACCAAAACCCTAATTTTGACTGTTAGGAGGCCCTTGAACTGTGCAACCCTTGGGGAGATTTTTGAACCTTGACTTGGCAATTTCTTGAAGAATATGGGAGGGCAAATTTTGGGGTACAACAGTTGCCCCTGTTCAATCTTCTTAGACCTGAGGATGCAGATTGGCTGATGTGCCTTTCGTAATCCGAGGGTGGAAGATGATTGAACACTAGAGTGCCCAGAAATTTGCGCTCACATAGTAGCAGTGTGATGGTGGAATGGGCTTATAGATGCCATTTGGAGATTGATGGATAGGATGATGGGCTTATAGATGCCATGATGAGAGATGATGGAAGGTGGATGGGCTTATAGATGCCATCTGGATGTTGATCGCGTAAGAGATTCCTTAGCGAGAACTTGCGTACCTGCAAAAGAAAAAAGATTACCTGACCTGTTACAGGAGCTGGTCTTCAAACTCTTTGTGTAGATGTGTCCTGACTGGTTACAGGAGCTGGATCTGGAGCTTCAAACGGTGATGAATGAACCGGGGATGGTTACTACCTCAACAGGAACGGTGAGAGAACCTTGGATGACTTTAACCTCAACAGCAATCGTTGAGCGAAATCTGGGATTACCACCTCCGCAGTATCGGGGAGAGAACCATAGGCGACTACAACCTCAATAGCAATCATTGAGAGAATCTTGGATAATTTCAACCTCAACAGCAATCATTGAGCGAAACCTGGGATTACCACCTCCGCAGTATCGGGGAGAGAACCATAGGCGACTACAACCTCAACAGCAAACGTTGAGAGAATCTTGGATAACTTCACTGAGTCTTTATCAGGAAAATCTGTTTGGGGTCGATTTAACTGGACTAGAGAAGGCCTTGGACTGGATAAGAAACAGAGAAATCTTTGGAGTCGATTTAACTGAACCGGTCTAGGTCTTGGAATGTCTTCAACTGGGTTTTTATCAGAAAAATCTGTTCGGGGTCGATTTAACTGAACCAGAGAAGGCCTTTGACTGGAGAAGAAACAGAGAAATCTTTGGAGACGATTTAACTGAACCAGACTAGGTCTTGAAATGTCTTCAACTGGGCAAGAAACAGGGAGATCTTTGGAGTCGATCTGAATGAACCAGAGAAGGCCCTTGACTGGAGAAGAAACAGAGAAATCTTTGGAGTCGATTTAACTGAACCAGACTAGATCTTGAAATGTCTTCAACTGGGCAAGAAACAGGGAGATCTTTGGAGTCGATCTGACTGAACCAGATAAGGCCTTTGACTGGAGAAGAAACAGAGAAATCTTTAGAGTCGATTTAACTGAACCAGACTAGGTCTTGAAATGTCTTCAACTGGGCAAGAAACAGGGAGATCTTTGGAGTCGATCTGACTGAACCAGAGAAGGCCTTTGACTGGAGAAGAAATAGAGAAATCTTTGGAGTCGATTTAAGTGAACCAAACTAGGTCTTGAAATGTCTTCAACTGGGCAAGAAACAGGGAGATCTTTGGAGTCGATCTGACTGAACCAGAGAAGGCCTTTGACTGGAGAAGAAACAAAGAAATCTTTGGAGTCGATTTAACTGAACCAGACTAGGTCTTGAAATGTCTTCAACTGGGCAAGAAACAGGGAGATCTTTGGAGTCGATCTGACTGAACCAAAGAAGGCCCTTGACTGGAGAAGAAATAGAGAAATCTTTGGAGTCGATTTAACAGAACCAGACTAGGTCTTGAAATGTCTTCAACTGAGTCTTCAAAAGAAAAACCTTTAGGAGTCGGTTTAACTGGACCAGAGAAGGCCTTTGACTGGATAATAACCAGGAAAATCTTTGGGAGTCGATTTAACTGAACCAGACAAGGTCTTGGAGTATGATTGAGAACTTAACTGAATATTTCCTGAAAGGTAAAGGTCAGTCATATGCAATGCGTGATATGGATCAAGAAATGATGTTCTCAATATAAATGAGATTTGTAAGATATGATGCGTATATGCATGCTATAATGTATGGGAATGCGATGTTTATGAATGTATCTTTTGTCTTAGGAAAATAAATCCTTGACAGGTGCCGGGAAGTCACTCCTGGGCTGATGTTGAAGAATGGATTTTGCTTCCGCTGGATAATAGTTGCAAGTATACCGGTAGGAGAAGATGACTCCGTTGGGGGATAAACTTGGAAAATGGGTTACTCTGCAGGGAGAAAAGTACTCTAGTGATCTTGCTGAGAAACAATACTCTGTGGGGAGAAAAGATACTTTGTTGAAATGTTGGTGGTAACTTGCTGGGGATACCATTGTTGTGTTGGAAGTGTTAATAGACTTCGCTGGGGATACCCTTGTCGTGTTGAAAGTGTTAAAAGACTTCGCTGGGGATAAGAAGACTACGTCGAGGACGCTCTTTCCGTGGTTTTTGGCTGAGGATAACCCAGTTATATCCTGGTAAGGAAATAACTCTTTGAATAAAGCCGGGGGACGCATTCGTGCCTTGCGAGGATAAGCTTCCAGAATCTACTGGGGATAAGCTTACTGCCTGGGGAGATGAATTCCAACTTTCCTGGGGAACTAGATTGGACTCTCTTGGGGAAGTTTTGAGCTGTACCGGGGAAGTGACTCCATTGAATGTTAATATACCGCCGGGGAACAAGACTGC
Organism: Vicia faba; assembly: GCA_948472305.1. Taxonomy (NCBI): domain Eukaryota; kingdom Viridiplantae; phylum Streptophyta; class Magnoliopsida; order Fabales; family Fabaceae; genus Vicia; species Vicia faba. The sequence goes on from OX451735.1 coordinate 945,658,434, forward strand.
CGGGGATGCTTGTTAGGAATGCATGTATATTGCTGGGGAATGTTGAGATCTGCAGGAGGATACCCAACTTCCTTAAGGTTGATAGCATAGTTTGGGGAGAGTGCACTGACTTGCTGGCTCACTCTCTGGGGAATTAAGGTATCTGGTTATGTTCTTTAGTTGAACCTACCTTGGTATCTTGAAGGACAGCTCAATTAGATCGCTTAGACAACTCTTTATTGCCCCTGTTTCTGAGGTGGGAGAGGAAGACCTGTGAGGTGCCAGGATAGTTGTTGATAGACAAACCTCCTTCTGGTAGGCAAGTGATAAGATGACAGGACATAGTCGTACGCTTTGATCCCCAACTTTTGCCTGGACCGCCCTTTCGGGTTTTCAGTCCACCGGGATACCCATTTTTGCCCAAGCCGCCTTTTCAGGTTTTCGACTTGCCGGGTGTACAGATTTTTTTCATTTCATCCCTTATTTTTGCCCGAACCCTTTTGGTTCGCCGGGAAGCCCTTATTTTTGCCTAGGTGTGTCAACCTAGCGGGTCTTTGATTATGCGCAGTATTTTTTCGACTATGTCCTCATTCTCGGAATGTAGGGAGATGCCCCTGTTAGAAGTGTTTTGTCATGCCACTAGAAGGTGTTTGATCAGGCAAGGTTCGTTGTTGGAATGCCCCAAGTGACTCAGGCGGAGATTTGCCCCAGGCTATTTGTCCTTTGAGAGATTCTCCGAATCTTGATTGGATTGCCCCAGATGGTGGACAATAATCACGTCTGCCCCTTGATTGGAAGTACTTCTGTTCATTAGGGATTCGTCGTGCGAATTTCTATGCTGTTCAAACAAAAAGTCATATGCAAACAAAGTTATGTTAAAAATGCAAAGCCTATGTCTGTCTTGAAGATTTTGAAAATGCATTCTTTTTTCATAAAACAAATGAATGTTTGTAAAACGTGATGTCAACTCCGTATTTACCGTAAGCCTTAAGGAGTCAGGATACCTTTCGTAACGGTATGCTTTCGAACTAACCCATGCTTCAGCTAGGACTTTTAAGGGTTATAACGTGGCCTGGTTCATGGTTTAAGAAACAAAGGATAAAGGCTCAAATTTTATTTGTACCCACCCGCTCTTCGTGATGTTCTCCAAACCTAAGCTCAGTTGACCGTGCGTTAGACCTTGTTTTGAGTCTTTGCTTTGATATACTTGTGATGGTTCGGACTTTGACAGTTTATTTTGAATAGGCAGTCATTTCCTCTTTTTTCGTTGAGTGTTTGTAGGACCTCTTTCTTTTTGATTTTGTTTATCCCTATTTTTTGCCTGAACTGTTTCTTTTGTGATTACAGTCAGCGGGATGCCCCAGTTTTGTAAGTCCCCTTCATAGGTTTTGACTTATTGGGCTTTTATTTTTAAGAGATAATGACTGCCCGTCTTTATGATTATTCAGAACCATCACTGTCTTTCTTTTTTCGTAAGGATCTCTTTGGTGGCATTTGTTATGCAGTTGGATCAACTGAGAGAACTACCCTGCCCCAGGTTATGATTAAGGGTTTTAAATTTCGAAAAGAAAAACTCCTACTTCTTTGGCTCAGAGGGGTTGACAAGGGATTATCTTCCTTATAACTCCAGTGTTTAGGGATTTGAAACAATGCCTGTACCTCATCAGCGGGGTCTGTTCAAAAGCATACTGTAGATTATGGTATCGTTTTCGTCATCCTCCCTCAAGAGGCTTAGCATTATTAACCAAGAGTTGATCATCAGAAAAAATATGAAAATAATTTGCATTTAGTGAATACGAATATATTGTTTCAGAACAGACATATGCGATGCATTAATGAAATAACAATGTTTAACATGAGTAAATGTTTGAACAAAAGAGAATTGCAACTTGAACATTCGAATGAACAAAAATTTCTCAATCCTAGCCATGTTTTGGCAAGGGAGCAGTGATCACGTGGGGAGTCTTGGGTACTTTAAACTGAATCTCTCCAGGGTCGATCATGTCTTGAATCTTGTTTTTGAGAGGCCAGCAGTTGTCCGTAGTATGCCCCGGGCTATTAGAATGATATGCGCACCTATCGTTGGGATGATAGTTAGGAGCAGAAGTGTTCGGATTCCGGAGAGGAGCCCTTAAGGTGATCAGTCCTGCCTTCAACATTGGTTGTAGTGCTTGATCCAGCGACATGTTGATCTTGGTGAACTGCCTTTTAGGCTTGTCTGGTTGACGCTGGTGAGGTTGATGTTGAATTTGTGACACTGGAGCCATTTGAGGAGCTCTCCCCTTATCTCCTTGTCTCAAAGGTGGTTGAACGATGACTGGCTTTTTACCCTTAGATGTTTGCCCCAGTTGGTTATCCCGAAGCAGTTGGTTGATGAGAACCCCGAGCTCATCTTGTCCTTGAGCTAAACTTTGAGTGGCAGTCACCTGCCCCAGCATCTGGGTTTTCAGTACATCCACTTCAACTTGCAGATGTTTCAGCCGTTCATCCTCAGCACTGTTCCTGACCAAAGTCCCCATGAGAAGTGCTCTCAACTCCTCCTGCCCCTTGGATAGATTCAGGAGGATTTCCCCGAACCGAGTCTCTTGAGTATGGAAGTCCTGGTTGTATTGTTGGGAAGCCATTGCTGAAATAAACAGCACAGATGGTAAGCGGCCTGTCAAAAGGGTACCTGTAATGCAATGATATGTATGATATGCATGCAATGTGTTCAAGGACCTCGCGGGGCAAACAAGAAAATTTGTTAGCATTTGGATCCGGTAGCTTGATTGAAAGAACTTCATATTTGTTGAGAGCTTTTCTTCCAAGGGTCAAAGGCTCACCATATCCAGTGGGTCATAGCCCCTGACTTTAGTCATCATGTCTGGTTTTGATTTCCAAACAACTTTGGTTAGGGGAACCTTCTTCAAGAGTCAAAGCTCACCATATCAAGTGGGTCATAGCCCCTGACTCAAGTCATCAACCTTATTTTGCTTTCCAAACAACCTTGTCTAGGGGAACCTTCTTCAGGAGTCAAAGCTCACCATATCAAGTGGGTCATAGCCTCTGACAACTTTGGCTAGAGGAAAATAAATCCTCTTTGCCCCTTGCTAGATGTTTGATTCATCATGACCTGCATCACAAGCCCTTGAGATCCTTGAAATGGGTTAGGATGTATGCAATGGTATGATGGTATGCTATGCATGGGGTAATATGGATAAACCCTGTTATGAGTCCCAATTAAGGACTGCAAACTAAAACCTGCAAGAAACTTAATAAACCCTGTCATGAGTCCTAATTAAGGACTATAAACGAAACCTGCAAGAAACTCGGTAGACCTTATTATGAGTCCTAATTAAGGACTACAAACAAAACCTGCAAGAAGCCCAAGTGTCAGATAACAAGCATGCAAGTAATCCAAGTTTGAAGGCACACAAGTAACACAAGACAAGCCCTTAGGGTTTAAGGCCAGCATGAGGTCTGGGTAGTACCCTCTTGAAGTTGGTGGGCTCAACCTGTCCTATCAAAAGTAACCGGGTTCTTAGAGGATCCCAATATCACTGACTACCCTCAATCGGTCATAACTCCAGCATCGCAATCTTTTCTTGCGGCCAGAACCATCACGAGAGTTTAGCCTCAATGGGCGTAGCATACTGCTACTGTTCTAATGGCCAAGTTGTGTCATTTAAGGTTCTAAGGTTGTTGGTGCTTAATGACTCCTTGGAAGACCCATATTCTCCCCGTTTCAACACGAGGGATATCGGTACAGACCAAGGTGCCACACCAACGTAGCCACTGCTTCACCCATGTCGGTATACGCCGGACAGGTCCCTCACAGATTATGCTACCTAAATAGGGTATCCCCAGATCCGGGTTAGGATCTATGTAACTCCCATGCAACCCACACATTTAAAGCAAACAATTCAGACAATTGAAAACACAGTTATGAACTAACCCTAAGGTACACCTCACTTTATAATAGTCCCCAGCAGAGTCGCCAGTTCTGTGATCGGTGGATCTGGAACTGACTGTTTAACGCTGGTTCGCGAAATGTCGCGGAAGCAAGAGTCGCCACCGTCTTTTATTTTCTCCAAATGGAAAGGACAAAAGCACAGAAAAATTCTATAAAGAGATTGCTCTCGGTTCGGGAGGTAGGTTATAGAAAGGGAAGGTGTTAGCACCCTTTCTATCCATGGTTATCCATGGGCTCTTAGATACTTGCTCATTTGTGTTTTCAAAATGGTTTGTTTGCTTTTCAATGTGGGTTTTAAAAAGTTCCTTTGAAAATTCCAGTTCGACTCTTGTATCGGTCCTCAAGAGTGTTTGAAAAATGCTTTCGAAAGCTTTTTGAAAATGTGTTGGTGTGAAAAGTATTTTTGAATTTGTTTTGAAATTTAGAGCAAGTATCTAGAGTCGTCTACCTACCCTAAGGAATTCGTCTGTGTAGATGTCCTTTAAAGTAGTGCCATCCCACCATTGAGAGGTAGGTAGCACCACCGTTGGAGGTGTTCGGGTCAATTCGAAGGTTCGGGACATGGTGATCACCAGAGCAATAGGAAGACACCTTAGAAGCTACCCTCATGCCAGGTTCCCGGATCATGAGGACTTACTAAGACATCCTCTACTCGACGATCACCTTTCGAAGGGCAAGGCAACAGTGAGGCGTACCCTAGGGGTGGTGTGTGATTTGTGTGTCAGATTCAGTTATTTTGCCTTGTCATGTCAAAGTGATCTATGCGTTGGTTTTTATTTATTGTCATTCATTCTTGCATGCAGTTATTAACAGTTAAAAAGTGCGAGAAAGATAAAGTTCTAAACTATTACAAAGGCGCGGGTCCACATCGCCAAAATTTCCAGGACCCGATTTGACAGAAAAATAAAGAATTGAAGTAAAAGTGCGAGAGATTAAATTTACAAGGCTTTGGGAGAGGTGCATAAATATTAAAGGAAAAGAAATAAATACGCGAATTGAATTAAACTGGAAACGAGGGCGTTGGATCCTTTTTAATGAAACTAAATTAAATTATTAAATTAATTAAAATTAAAAAGAAAAAGAAATTATTTTTTAGTTTTTTGTATTTATGAGAATTTAATGAAATTAAAACCTAATTCTACAATTTTTTAATTTATTAAGAAAATATGACAATTATCTAAAATTAAGCCTAATTAATTAATTGCAACTTGATTTATAAAAATAACGAATTAAGAATTAATAATTAATATAGTAAAATAAAAAAAAAAAGGATGAAAAATGCTTGAAACCCTAATTCTACCAATTTTAGATTTTATTGAAAAATGTTAAGATTAAGTCCTAAATTAAAAACTAAGTTAATTAATGAATCTTATTTACAAAAAATATTAATTAAATAAATATATTTTAATTTTGTCCTTTCTGATTTTATTGTGTTTTTTTATATTATTGTGAAAATATTGAATTAATTAAAAGCAATAATTGAAATAAATAAAAAAAGAATGAAAAAAAATGTAGAAAGCTTGCAAACCTAGGGAGGGTGTTGTCCCCAAATTGGAGGGCTTTAATCAGTAATTCAGGCCCATTTATCCTTGGCCTGGTTGACCTTTCCAGGAAGCGTGTGGCACGTTTGACTAGAGTCTATGGTGTTCTTCCAATCAGCGCCTTTGGATTGATCCTGGTAGGCACGTGGATGGTTTGATGTTGATGACATATGATGCACCCTAGCACTGAAACCTCACACAAGCATTAATAGAAAAATAATGTGAAAGGGGTGGGGGACTTGGGGCTCGAACCCAGGTCCTAGAGATTACCAACACCCAGCCTTACCAACTGATCCACTTGATTGCTTTGTATATTATATAACAAACAAATAACATAAGCGAACATAATAGCTAGTGGATTTTTAGCGCGAATTTTCAAACGACCCAATCATAGCTTGCCACTGCATCGTCTTCTCCATAGCTTTGTTTTTTCCTGAAATAAAAAAAGAATGGGCAACGGTTTTGAATTGTTCCCTTATGCATCATTCCAAAAAATAGCGAATAGGCCATATGGCCTCATAAATTCGGCGCGAGGGTTGGGTTCTTTTCGTCCAAGCACGCTTGTTTCAATGGTCCAGGTCTCGAGTGCTAATTTTTCCTTAAATGGGAAACCCCAATTCACAGCTTGGAAAACCCTAATATCCAACAATGGTGAAATCGCGTATGGGTGATAAAAATACAATCAAACCACTGGGTTAGCTTCAGAATCATTCAAGAAACATAAATCAAACATTAAAAAGCATTGAAAACGCATGAATCATGATGCAAGCATATGAAAAAATTTCTGTACAGGGTGCGATCATTCTCACTTTTCTTGGTGTTAAAGCTTATGGTTTTGATTCCAATTCCTTCCTTGAAGCCTCAGCAAGCTAATGGAACAGATATTTGGCCTTGAATCGTCCTAAAACTCAGTTTTCAGTATTGGAGTTTTCTTGAAAAAATTCAAGTTTGCATATGGCTTTTCTGCGCAGCTTAGGGTCATGGGCACGAGGGTTAGCATTAGTATGTATAGATGAATGATTAGGTCAAAGTATTTGGTCAGAAAATCCATGAATTGATGAAAAGGGTATTTGATTTTTATGCCATAACTTTTCAAATCTTTTTCATGCAAACTTAGTCCAAATCATGTTCAATCACCAAGATACTTTCCAAATCTGATTATACACAAAATCTTGAGATTATTTTATGCACAAAAAGATTCAAAAAATTAGGCTTAGTATTTTTTACCTATTTATTTTAATTAAATGAATTATTAATGATTAAAAATCCAAATAAATAAATAAAAAATGATAAAAACTTCCCTTTGGGCCACATGGTCGTGCACATGCCTTGGATGATGAATTGTGGAAGAAAAAGAGGCACATTAGCAATTTTAGGTCATTTGAATCAATGTTGACTTTTCAAAATATCCAAAAATTTCCCAATTTCCACAAGGCATAACTTGCTCAATTTTTAAGATTTGCTCATGTTCTTGGACATTTTGGAAAGGTCTTTGAGTCCTATAACCAATTCCTTTGGTCCCATGTCATTTTGATTTACCAATCTCAAGTTATGGCCTTTGACTTAAAGTCCCTTTTTGTTGACTTTTGAAAATGACCTATAATGTTGAAATTGATAACTTTTTGTGAGAGCATTTCTTGGACTTGAAGTGTGAAGAGGAGTTGTAGGAAATTTCCTTCTCTTCAAAATGAGCTTTGGATGGAATTTTTCTGATAATCCATGTGAAAGTTATGCCTTGGTCAAGTTACAATTGACTTTTTCAACTGTCCAAATAAGGAAACTTTTGCATCTTGAGACTTTTTGAGCCAAGCTTTGAGAATCATGATCAAGCATTGATCAAATGATGTTTGTGGCTTCAAAATGAGATGTTGACCAAAAATTTGAACTTTTGACTGTCAAATGACCATTTTGCCCCTACAGTTGACTGTAGTGCAATTAGGGTTTTTGACTGTGCAATTTTGTGCTGAAAGTCTTGAAACTTGGTATGAGGATGCTTGACCATATTTATAGGCATGTGGGACTTGATTGGACCCTTGGAAACTTCATTTTCTTGGTCAGAACCAAAACCCTAATTTTGACTGTTAGGAGGCCCTTGAACTGTGCAACCCTTGGGGAGATTTTTGAACCTTGACTTGGCAATTTCTTGAAGAATATGGGAGGGAAAATTTTGGGGTACAACAGCCTCTTGCATACTTTGCTTCATACAAGATTCGTTTGAGCCAAGAGGTATCTTCATACAAGATTTGACTAAGTTCTTGCTTCCCTTGAAAAAGCGCCCTTCAATTCAGATGCCAAGAACTTCCCTCATGCTAAAAAGACAAAAGCCAATGACTCCCTTTATGTTTGTTTCGATCCACATGCTTCGATTGGGCAATGTGCTTCCTTTGAGCTTGAGCTTTCGATTTTACAGTATGTTTCCTTCGATACAAGCTTCGACTGGGCATTAGCTTGTTTCGACCACAAGCTTCGACTAAGGGAAAGGCTTCCTTCGAATAAGTGTGCTTCGATCTCATTCTTGCATTCGACTCAAGACCAAATCTCATTTTCAATTCTATGCTGCTTCCAAATCTTTACAGAATCAGAGGCTTACACAAGTTTGTGATACATTTCTTAAGGGTTCGAAGGTTTATTCATTGGATAATACCATTCTTGGATAAATTGGAAAAATAAATATGTACCCCTTTTTTTCAATAAAAGGTACTTTAGTCTAAAATATCCAAATACAACAATCCAAAAACCTGTTGTTGCTGCTCCAATGCATGCTGTAAGATGCCAAAATAAAACAGGAAAACCTGCTACAAAACTGCTGCACAGCAGTCCTGAAACACTGTCCCATTCTTGCACCTAAATAGCATACAAGCACTGTCCCTCGAAGGCTACAAAGAGCAGTTTACTCAAATTGTTCAAATTATTTTGTTTTCCCTCCAAAAACTTCATCCAACTTTGCCTATAAATAAGAGGCTCCAACACATGTTTAAGGGAGGATCTTTGGACCAGAGGAGCGAATCTCCCAAATTTTCTCAAACACAACAAATCTCTCAAGTCACTTCAACACTTGTGAGAACAAACCCAGAAACACATACTTACTTCCTTCGATTCTGAAGAACAAGTACTCTTTAGTATCCTTTGAATCCAGTTTGGAAAGAAACATAAGACTTGTTTCTTTCCTTCCTTCGAATCCAGCATTCCAAGCACAGCTGTTGGCCCTCTCTTTCAAATCCAGAACCTTGGGCCTCCACTCAAGGTCCCACACCCATTCAAAGCCTCCATCAAGGTAAGTCACTCTTACCCTTGAACCTTTCATTTCATGCCATAACATGTAAATAATCTTTTTGTTCGTTTCAAGCATGTATATACCATTGTTCCTTTCGTTTCCACCCTGTTAACATGTTTTTAAAAGTTAACCCTTTCGTTTTGCTTTCTGTTTACTTGAACTAGCTTTAATTATTAAACTGTTTGAAAGATAAATACTAGCATGGCCTCAGGCCATGTTGTCATTTAATGCTTTAAATGAAAGAAACAGGAAATAGGAAATGAAGCTTCTGGCTTCTACCCTCTTTCTCCAGGTCGAACGAAAGAGACAACCAGGAGGAAAACCATGTCCAATCGAAAGGCATTCCCTCACTGCTTTCAACCTCCAGTCGAAGAAGGCAACAAGGCAGAATCAGAAGGCTTCGCCATACACTGACTTCCAGGCCCCAGTCGAAGGATACAACTTGCTGCTGCCTTTGCCCAATCGAAGGACAGGACCTCGCCCCTGCCAAGGCCCAATCGAAAGACGTGACTTTGCTGTTGCCAGCCCCAATCGAAGGAGGCCAACAGAATGCAAATCGAAGGGTGCTCCTGCTTGGGTCGAAAGACACTCATTTTTATTACTTTTATCTTATTTTTTCCTTCATAATTTTTATGCCTTTCGATACGATTGTAATAGCGTAGGATTTTATCTTTCTGCATTTTATTTACTTTGTACAAATGCTAGTAATTAGGCGTGTATGGCAAGATAAAATCAACAAGTAAACAAACCAAAAAATCCAAAAACACTCTTTAATCCTTACTTGAATATATCTTAAAACCCGCAAAACACTCAACAAATCAAAACTCCCACCAAGGGCATGTTATCTCCATTCTACTGCGATACCGGCCATGCCTATTGCAAGAATGCATGCGTTAATGTCGCCCACTAACAAAACACAAACAAATCAACTTTTTTTCTAGAGGAACTATGGTGTTTTGATTCCTTCATTGGATACGTAGGCAAAGGGTCGCGAAACCCTCACGAACGCAATAATAAAAACTCATTTCTTTCCCCTTAAGCAAACATAGTTGTAGATAAATATACCCTTGTATATAACAAACAATTTCAACCAAAAACAGATATTCCAAAAGGTTCCTGCAGAGTACCGCAGATGCATTGGGTGCTAATACCTTCCCATTGTATAACCAACCCCCGAACTCTCGATCTCTTTCAAAAACGCATTGTATCTTCATTACTTTTAAGTATTATTTTACATAGCATGTTTTAGGGTTTTATTTCGCTCTTTTCCCTTTCCCCTTGGAAATAATAAAGCCCGGTGGCGACTCTTGCTTTTGTGAGTCAAATTAATTAATAGCTTGATCTCCGATTTTCACCGCTACAGAATTGGCGACTCTGCTGGGGACAAATTGACCTCTTGCTGGTCCATCCCTAAGTGGGTTAAGCCTAGTTTGTTTTATCTGTCTTATCATTATTTGATTGTTTGATTATATGTTTATATTGTGGTTATTTGGGTTTTTGCAAAGGACAAGTCCTATACCCGGACTAAGTTACACTTAGGAATAGGACGGGCGGTATAGTCATGTTAACTTTGAGGGAGTAATCTCGAAGAAGGAGGCATGAAATCCCCCACTCAGTGGAAGGCCCTTTTGAACGTAATATTTGTTTACCGAGTAATCGGGAAGACATTATTATTTTCGACCTGGGAGCCAAAGAAGCTGAGAACCGTAGAACCCTAACCCATATTGGCCTCTTAGGTGTAGTGCAGAGACTATAACGGAGTAATCCGGAAGTAGTTGTCACGCGATGCTGCACTCAGACGAGTTTCTCTTGAGAATATTGCTAATTACTGAGTAATCGGGACGTTGGTAATATCCGAAGGAGGAATGTAGACTCTGGGAACTTTTAGAACCATGTTTTACAGGTGTGATTAAACCTTTAGTACATACCTTGGGGATGCTTTTTACCTTTGACTCCATGCTTGTGACGTTGAACCTTTCGACTTTGTTTGTGACCTTACTTGTGGTTGTTGCATAGCCATGCATTCATGCATCCATAAAACCCTTTTCACTTGACTTTCAAGGAATTTGGAAGCCTTTCTTTGTAAACATCACAAGTTTCGTCAAGCTCAATGGATCTTGGGTGTTGATGGGGTGAAAACCCTAATCCACCAAAATGGATGATTGATCTTGATGATAACTTGATCAACACTTTGATCCAATTTAAAATTCATCTTCTATCTTCATACTTTGATGTTTACAACTTAATATGTTGAGTTCCTTGAAAGTCAAATAAAAACTCTCTTTTGCATATCATACATCATTCTACATTTTTGTTTCACTTTCAAAGGTCTTTTTTCCAAGTCTTATTTTTCCTTTGGTCTCACCGGTACAACACTCGCGCTAATAGAATAATGGAGAATATCAAGTAAGAGGTTTCTGAACTCCGTAGAGAGATGACTAATTTGAAAGCTAGTATGGAGCGCTTAACTAGTTTGGTTGAAATTTTGGTTGCCGCCCAAGTCAATCCTTCTAAGAAAGAAGAAGTGATGAAAAAGGTCTTCACTGAAACTCTAAAATCATTCTTTCATGAGAAGATGATAATTAATACGCCGAGTGACTTTCTTAACAAGGAGAATGTGGGAGTGCGTCTAGAAGAAGATGTCTGAAAAGGATGTTTATATGAAGATGGTGGCTCAGCCAGTGGTGTAAAGAAGTTTGATAATAACTTTCCCAAGAAGAGAACCAGAGGAAGAAATAATCATCGTCAGAATCATCATGTTTCTCCTATTCATTAACAGAATCCGCAAGCTCCTAATTAGAGGAAAACCCAGTTCGGTCCAATTCCATTTACCTATACAGAGTTGTTCCCTATCTTGATGCAGAGGAATTTGGTTCAGACCCGACCTCCACCGAAGGTTCTTGAGAAGATACATTGGTACTACAAAGCTGATTTGACTTGTACCTTTCATCAAGGTGCTCCTGGGCATGACTTGGAGGGTTGCTTTGCTTTGAAGATTGAAGTTCAGAAGTTGGTCAGAAGTGGTATCTTGTCATTCAAGGACGTTGGTTTTGAAGTTCAAATCAAGCATGTGCTGAAGAGTAAACACGATTGATTGTAACTTTGAGTTTTGAAGGATGTTTTTGGTGATTCAAGTCCAGATGGAAAGCCTTCCCAGATTACTAACTTATTTCTGCTTTTTGTAATTTTTCTTGTTTATCAAAACATTGTTTGCATGTAAGAACTTGTTTGCATCTGAATGATTATCTTAATACAATGAGTATGTTTGTCTTGAAGAAATTCATTCGTTTCACTCATATTTCTTTTCAAATTTTAAATTTCTTTTTGCATTATGATACCAACTTGTTGCCCATTCTCTTGCCTAGGCAGAGGTTGAAGGGAGGATGATGATCTGAAAAACACAAAATCTCTGGTTGCATGCTTTTGGATAAAATCTTGCTGACGATGTACATGCATTGTTTCAAATCCCTAAACACTGAAGATATAAGGAAGATAATCCCTTGATAACCCCTTTTGAGCCTTGAAGTAGGAGTTTCTTTTCTATACGAAAAAACCCTCAAATTTTAACCTGGGGCAGGGTAGTTTTCAGTTAATCTGATTGAGTGTTCAAAATTCAAAAGGAAGATATTTTTGAAGAGAAACTACGAGGGCCATCCTTCGTGTATAATGAATCCAGAGGATGCAGAACCACAATGTTATCCCTCATTCATCAAGAAACGAGGCAATCCCAATCCTCTCAACAAGTAAAGACAAGCTAATGTCACACATTTTGTTCAAAAGTCAAAAATCAAGAGAAAAAAAGTCTGCTAAGTCGAAAACTTGAAAACGTGCGGCTTAGGCAAAAATTAAGGCATCCCGCTGGACTATCAATTCAAAAGAATTAGTCCAGGCAAAAGTTAGGGAAAATAAAATTGCAAAGAAAGGACTACAAAGAAAAGTCCTCAGCAAAGAACAAATTGGTGACTACAAACACGAAGACAAAAGGGTGGTTTCTACTCCGAAAGCCTCGTCGTTTCCTTAACCGTCACAAAATCCTTTTGAGAGATGAACACTCATATTGAATTAACTGAACATAGGGTTGGAGAACATCATGAAGAATGGGCGGGCACCTATAAATTTTGAGCCTTAAAAAATCTTTTTTCTAAAAACCATGAACCAGGCCACTTTACAACCCTCAAAAGTCCTAATTAAGGAAAGGTTATTTTGAAAGCATACTTCAAGGAGATAGTGTTCCTGACTCCCATGAATGTTCTAAATAGTTATGTTGGTATCATATGTTTTTCCTATACAAAAATAAATGGTGCTCTAACTCGCAAAATTTGTGCGATATCTTTTCAAAACCTTCAAGACTTACATAACTGTTGCATTAGAATTTTCATTCTCATAATAAACTTTTCTAACTGCAAAACATTTGTTTGATATCAAGGAAGCTCACATATAAGCACTAGTGATGAGTTTATTCTTTTAAGGCCAGAAACTCTGTTGAGTAATTAGAGAATCATTTCAAGAAAAAATCATATCAGGGGGCATGTCACATGAAGACCTTAAGCACGAACATGTTTCTTCTCCTAGTTAATGCTTTCCCAACTTGTTTACTCTTTTGGGGCAAAATTTGAAGACTTTGTCATGCCAACTACAGTCAATCCGGGGCAATCACGTCGAGATTCGACGAATATCTCTAAGAGTTTGAAGACACCAGAGCATGGTGAATGCCAGGTCTTTTGTAAAATCCTCTTGAGACGATTTCTCCTCATCAACCATATAGCTTGGGGCATTTTAGAAGTGAAGTTATTCGCAAGAATTATCGTGCAACATGCAGCTTATCAGCAATAAACTTGGGGCATCCAAAATTAGTCCCAGGGGCAATCCAGATTTGTTAAGATATGTGATATGTTTTACACACATTATCAGAGGGTGGTGTTCCCAGTATCTCCAGCTAAGCATGACTTTTTCCAGCTGGAACATTGCTTGTGTTGTTATCCTTTCAATGGATTGTTTGCGATAGAAGACTGGACTTTGGGTTTTCTACCTGAAAATATCTTTCCCTCCATAGATATTTAAGCCTTGTAAAAGGACTTTGCTCCAATAATGGCTTTTGTTTTTATCTCTAGTAATGTTACCATCTTGTTGAGATTAGCTGAGTGTCGGGTTGTGCTGTGATGTCTTATCATCTTTTGTCTATCTCCTCTATTTGTTTTGTCAGCATATACATGACATTCATTTATTCATTCACACTTGCATCATGCACACACATTGATATTTGTTGATGTTCTTGATCTGTATACTTTGGTTATCGTATTTCCTCTTCTCAAATAGAGTGTCAACTTAAGCAGAAAGTGTATCCTTTCTAATTCCCCACTGAGTTTATTCCTCATGGAAGAGTTGTTGCTTTAGCCTTCCTTTCTGTCTCAGGATAGGATAAGTCTCGGTTGAGTTTATTCCTCATCTGGTAAGGTCTTGTTTGACTGTTTCTCTCCAGTTTGTTCTTGGATTGCATTTTGTCTATTACAAATGTTGCTTTAAGAATCTCTCTAAGCTGTGAAACCTAGATGGAGAGTTCATTGATCTTGCGTATGTAAATACTTGGTCTCCTCAGGAAGGATTTATTCATGGTTCCCCATTGAAGATGAACTTTATTCCCTAGTAGTGTTATCATAACCTTCTTTTGGAATATCGACGTGACAACAAGCGACTGACTCCTTATTTGAGCAGTTTGATTATTTCTGAATTTCTTTATGTTATGACAAGCGGAGGTCTCTTCATGAGCAATTTGTCCATCCCCGATGAAATTATTGATTCTCACCTCCACCAATATCTTCATCATATTTTATGGGTATCTTTGATAAAACAGCAAGCGGCGGTCTCTTCATGAGCAACTTGTATGTTATTGATACCTTTGAGAAAACAGTAAGCGGCGGTCTCTTCATGAGCAACTTGTATGTTATTGTTACCTTTGAAAAAACAGCAAGCGGCGGTCTCTTCATGAGAAACTTGTGTGTTATTATTTTGAAAAATAGCAAGCGGCGGTCTCTTCATGAGCAACTTGTATGTTATTGATACCTTTGAGAAAATAGCAAGCGGCGGTCTCTTCATGAGCAACTTGTATGTTATTGATACTGTGATACGGTGGGAGAACTGACTATGGTTTTGCGTTTGTTTTCGCAAATGTTTCGGTTGAGCAAGAGTCGCCACCGACTTTTTATTTTATCCTAAGGAAAGGTTTAAAAAAGCACAGCAAAAACCTTTGAGATTTTTCTTGGGTTCGGGGAGTAGATTATAGAAAGGGAAGGTATTAGCACCCTTTCTATCCATGGTTATCCATGGGCTCTTAGGTACTTGCTTAGATCAACTTGCCTTGGTTTTCAATTGTTTGAAATGGTGCTTGGTGTGTGATTTTGAAAATGTTTGAAAAGATGCCTTATGTAGGCTACCCTTGTAACAATTCTTTACTCGAATGTTTTACAAGAGGTGTTTGTCTTTTGAAAAGATGTTTCAAGGTTTTTGAAAGTTTGTTTTGAAAGTGTTTGTGAAGTGTAGTTTGAAATTAGGCAAGTGTTTTCTTTGTAAATTGGCAAGTACTTAAGAGTTATCTACCCTAAAGTTTTCTCAAGGATTTTTGTTATGTTTTAAACCTTTTGACAATTTTGTTCCACCATTGTATTTGGTGGACAATCTTGTCTTAGGAGGTGAAAGGGACTGGCGCGGGTCATCGTTTAGACCATAATTGCAATAGTGTTAAATGTCTTTGGGCAATTTTTCTTTAAAAAGGGACTTGATCATTCATTTAGGCAACATTTTGAGGGACTATGATCATTTGATTGTTTGTTTTACCCAAAGAAATCTAACATGCAACATGGCCCAATTATTTGAAGGCAACAAAGTGGAATACCCTAGGGGTGCAAGTGTGGAATGTGTTGTCCATTTTTCATGCTTTTTTTGTCTTGTATTAGGTCAAACTACTTTTTGTTCGTTTTATTCGCATGCAAACCCTAACTCTAGCATAGTATATTTAGAAAGCGATAAAGTGCGAAAATTAAATTCCTACACTATTACAACACAATGATATGGGGAATGGGGTACAAATGTTTCAAATGGGGATTATTTAGACAAGAATTTAAACCTAACTATTACATCATTTTCTTTGAATATTTACAAGACAAATAATTGTATAATTAAATGGAAATTGAAATAAATATGCAAAATGTAAAAAGAATTTTTATGTGTATGGAAAAAAAGAATATTATTTATGTGAAATAAAAAGAGAAATAAAAAGGTATTATTTTTGGAGTATTTTCATATTTAGGGCAAAACCCTAATTTTTAATCAAAAAGGGATATTAATCAATTAATTCATATAATATTTACTATTTACATACAAAAATAAAATAAAATATAGTATATTTATAAAAATGTCTTTTTAGTGTTAAATATTAATAAAAATAAAAATATGTATATTTTTGATATTTTTACCCTAAATGTATTAATATATATATGTATATTTATATTATTTACAAGATATGTATTATATATATTAATTAATAATATTTAATATTAAAATAAAAAAAGTATTTTTCTATAAAATATTTTCAGGAAGTAAAAATAAGATAAAAGTGTATAAAATATATTTGTGCTATTTTAGTATTTTAAACAAAAAGTATATATTTATTTATTTATGTACAAACTAAAAGAAAAAATCAAATAAATACCTAATAAATTCAAAAATGATGAGAAAAAATATTTTTATATTTTTAATATGCTGAGAAAAAATAAATGAGTCAATTAAAAAAAGAAAAAGTCAAAAAACATTAAAAATAAAGCAAATGGGCTCAGGGGGTGTAAAACCAAAAAGGTGGTGTGAATAAGAAAATAACTCAGGCCCAGCCCAAGAAGACATTGTCTTCAACCTTCAGACAAAACCAGTTCAAAACGCGCGCCCTTCTTCTCAAACTTCTAACTCCTGATTCCTGGCTTATTAATGAAAACTCATAACATAAAAAATGTTCAGCATCAAGAGACGAATCCAACCATATGCAGAACTTGATCTAACTCTCTAAGATGAGGGAGAATTTCTTCTCCCCCAAATCCTAACCTAGATTTTCTGCAATTTTCAAACCTTAAATTCTCACAGCTCAAGCAAAAGAAATGAAAAGTAAAAGCATGTACATGTTCAGTGGCATGAGTAGAACATTGTTTATTCACAAACTTAGAGCTAATGATGCCTAATAAGAGAGATAGAAGTTCACCAAAATACCTGTTCAGTTGAAGTTCTATCTGGCAATGGGGAAGCTTTCAGTGCAAGGTGATGATTGGTAAAGCTTCCTTGAGGTCCAGGGATGCTATTCCAATGTTTACTTTGTCTTGAAAGCTTTTGAATCGTGCTAGAGCACTTCACCTGCAAAACAAGAAACTAAAAATGGTGGAACTGGTTAGAGGGATTACAGGTCGTGTTTCAAGTCATGGTTAGCTTGCATAGATGCTAGGGAATGTGTGTGAACTGGTTTGGGCAAGAGAGCTTGAGGGAAATGGAAGATGGCACTCAAACTGCAGGCCTGGCCCTGTTTTTGCAGTTTGAAGGTGATTCTGAGATTGGGAGTGTATGAGAGATGTTTGGGTCGTGCACTAGCTTGGTTGGGATGTCTTGAGTGTGTTTCACAAGTTCACTTAAGTGTTTGCAAGCTGATATGAGAGTTGTGTTACAATATGCCAAGTTACTTACACTTTAAGCAACAAATGCCCAAGTTGTGTTCTAGGTCATTAGAGGCCCCCTAATGAGCTGCATAATCCCTCCTTGATCAGAGTGTTTTGCTCATAATCTTGTGCCAATTAGATCTCATTTGTACTGCTTGGATTTTCAATTGGACATAAAGTTACCTTTTGCAAAAATGGAAGAAATGCTTTATCTATAAATGGATTAATCCTTTAGGCAATGCTTGAACTCATGAAACAAGGCCTTGGCACAAAGGTTTTGCATTGAATTATTGAGTGTAAAAGGGTTTTAGGACCTGTAATTTAGCACAAACTATGCTGACTTGAAAATGGCTTAAGTTATGAACATGTTCATGATCAATTCAAAAGTGAGTTTTTGCCAAATTGTGAAATTCGATTCTCTCAAGTTATGAGGTTGTTTGAGAAGTTCTTGGACATTTTGGAAATCTTGGAATGTGTACTACAATCCTTCTTTGAAATGCAAATTGAAATTCCAAGTGGAAGTGTATGGAAAATGGCCTTGAAGTTGGGTAGAAAACCTTGTCAAAATAGGTTAAAATTTCACTAAGTTAAGAATGGTTTAGCGCCCTTATTCAAAAATTTGTAACTTGAGATACAAGCCTCACATGGGAAAACTTTGTGAATCAAAGTTGTAGATTATGAAACAAGCTACAACTTTCATGTTTTGACTTTTGTTTGAATCCAAATGGATCTTGGTGAAAAAGTGGGGCAAAGTTGGGAAAAATTAGGGTTTTTTATAACTTAGAAAAATTCTAAGTTATGAAAAATTCTAATTTCTAACCCTAATTTGCATTTTGTGATTTCTTGGTGAACAAGTTTCATGATTTGGCATGTTTTGATGAAAAATGAATCTTGACTCTTGATTTTGACCAAAAAGTCAAAGTTTGACTTTTCAGTGTACAGTCAAAATTGATCAATTGACTGGGAAATTCAATTGTCAATCTTGTGTATTTGGGATCTTTTGAACTTGTTGAGAATGTCAAGACAATTCCATGGGGTACTTGAGTCCATATATGAGCTTGGTTTGCCATTGGCTAGGTCAAACAGTCAAAAATTGCCTTTGTGCAGTCAAAACCCTAAAAATGACCATTTTGCCCTTTTGGTGATCTGATCAAATTTCCTGTGGAACTGTGATCCAAACTTGATCAAATGGTCCATGTGAGTTTATAATGTTGATGTGGGTCAATTTTCATGAGATTTGACTGTCAATTGGCCACAGTTGACTTTTTCCCCAATACAGCTAATTTCTAGGTCAAATGTCCAATTGACTGGGCAAAACTTGGAATCAAGACTTGAAACTTGATGTGGATAAACTTGGGAGTCCAATATGAAGCATGAAAGTCATCTTAGGCACTTTAGGTCAAAACATCTTGGTGCAAACACAAACCCTAATTTGGGTCAACAGTGCAAGGAGAAGTCTTGAGCAGATGAAACCCTAACTGGATCTTGGGCTTCAAAGGTTTTGTGATGAGAAATCATTGAGAAATGGGAGGGAAAATTTTGGGGTACAACAGATACCTTAGAGAAAACAACAAGCGGCGGTCTCTTCATGAGCAGCTTGTATGTTATTGATACCTTAGAGAAAACAACAAGCGGCGGTCTCTTCATGAGCAACTTGTATGTTATTATCACCTTTGAAAAACAGCAAGCGGCAGTCTCTTCATGAGAAACTTGTATGTTATTGACACCTTTGAAAAAACAGCAAGCGGCGGCCTCTTCATGAGCAACTTGTATGTTATTGTTACCTTTGAAAAAAACAGCAAGCGGCAGTCTCTTCATGAGCAACTTGTGTGTTATTGTTCTCTTGAAAAACAGCAAGCGGCGGTCTCTTCATGAGCAACTTGTATGTTATTGACACCTTTGAAAGGAAGCCAGTGGCGGCCTCTTTATTTGAGCAGCTTGTGTATCCCCAACAATAATGTTTACTCGGCAAACGACACCTCTTCGGAAAAGTTCCGTGGGGAAGCTTGTATTTTATCCTTTTCAAGCGATATCTTGGTTAAAGAAGGAATGTGTTACCGTTCTTGGTATAATTCAGAAGTCAGAGATGTTTATTTCCAGTCTCAGTACTGATGCCAATCATTTGCCAGTCTCAATACCGATGTCAATCATTTCTTTTCCAGTCTCCTTACTGATGTAAATCATTTCTTTTCCAGTCTCAATACTGATGTAAATCACTCAAGAGTCTCTCATTTGAAGCCTATGACTCTTGTTTCCCCAGTTGAGTTATAATCTCCTCCCCTATGTGATTACTGTGCTTGGTTTCTCCAGTAGTAGTTTGTCTCATACAACATCATTCCTTGTTAAATTTAAAATCTTACATTCATACCATATCATAAACATAATTGCGGTATCTTAAAGCCAAAAATTGTGTATTCTATATTTAAGTCCCTTCAATCTCGTCGAAATGAAGATCCCAATCTTCATATCTCCAGATAGAAGAAACTTAAATAGGGGCAGCTGTCATACCCCAATTTTTGACCTAAGATCCCATTTTTATTTTTTGCATTTTTATACAAAAGTCAAGGTCACTAAATACAGTCGGTTTTAACCTCTCACCTTTGAGCATTGATTATGCAGAAATTGTCAAGTGTTTTGAACATTCTTAGCCTATGTATCACTAGCTTCTAATCAAGCACGAAATGTGTGTTTTTTGTTTCTTTGATTTCATGTGCTGACAGGTCTCCTTCGATTCAACACCCTTCGATTGACTCTCAGTCTCCTTCAAATGCAAGTTTAGGTACATCCTTCGTTTGGATTTGAAACCTCCTTCAATTGGACAAGTTTACTGCCTGCAAGCCTACTTCGACTGGACAAGTTTGCTGCCTGCAAGCCTGCTTCGACTGGACAAGTTTACTGCCCGCAAGCCTGCTTCGATTGGACAATTTTTCTGCCTGCAAGCCTGCTTCGACTGGACAAGTTTGCTGCCTGCAAGCCTGCTTCGACTGGACAAGTTTGCTGCATGCAAGCCTGCTTTGACTGGACAAGTTTGCTTCCTGCAAGCCTGCTTCGACTGGACAAGTTTGCTGCCTACAAGCCTGCTTCGACTGGACAAGTTTGCTGCCTGCATGCTTGCTTCGTTTGGACAAGTTTCGATGGGACAAAGTAACCATCTCTATGCATCCTTCGAATCCACTTGCACCAAGGGCCTCTTGCATACTTTGCTTCATACAAGCTTCGTTTGAGCCAAGAGGTATCTTCATACAAGATTTGACTAAGTTCTTGCTTCCCTTGAAAAAGCGCCCTTCAATTCAGAAGCCAAGAACTTCCCTCATGCTAAAAAGACAAAAGGCAATGACTCCCTTTATGTTTGTTTCGATCCACATGCTTCGATTGGGCAATGTGCTTCCTTTGAGCTTGAGCTTTCGATTTGACAATATGTTTCCTTCGATACAAGCTTCGACTGGGCATTAGCTTGTTTCGACCACAAGCTTCGACTGAGGGAAAGGCTTCCTTTGAACAAGTGTGCTTCGATCTCATTCTTGCATTCGACTCAAGACCAAATCTCGTTTTCAATGCTATGCTGCTTCTAAATCTTTACATAATCAGAGGCTTACACAAGTTTGTGACACATTTCTTAAGGGTTCGAAGGTTTATTCATTGGATAATACCATTCTGGATAAATTGGCAAAAAAACTATGTACCCCTTTTTTTTCCAATAAAAGGTACTTTAGTCCAAAATAGCCAAATACAACAATCCAAAAACCTGTTGTTGCTGCTCCAATGCCTGCTGTAAGATGCCAAAACAAAACAGAAAAACCTGCTACAAAACTGCTGCACAACAGTCCTGAAACACTGTCCCATTCTTGCACCGAAATAGCATACAAGCACTGTCCCTCGAAGGCTACAAAGAGCAGTTTACTCAAATTGTTCAAATTATTTTGTTTTCCCTCCAAAAACTTCAGCCAACTTTGCCTACAAATAAGGGAAGATCTTTGGACCAGAGGAGCGAATCTCCCAAATTTTCTCAAACACAACAAATCTCTCAAGTCCCTTCAACACTTGTGAGAACAAACCCAGAAACACATACTTACTTCCTTCGATTCTGAAGAACAAGTACTCTTTAGTATCCTTTGAATCCAGTTTGGAAAGAAACATAAGACTTATTTCTTTCCTTCCTTCGAATCCAGCATTCCAAGCACAGCTGTTGGCCCTCTCTTTCAAATCCAGAACCTTGGGCCTCCACTCAAGGTCCCACACCCATTCAAAGCCTCCATCAAGGTAAGTCACTCTTACCCTTGAACCTTTCATTTCATGCCATAACATGTAAATAATCTTTTTGTTTGTTTCAAGCATGTATATACCATTGTTCCTTTCGTTTCCACCCTGTTAACATGTTTTTAAAAGTTAACCCTTGATTTCTGTTTACTTGAACTAACTTTAATTATTAAACTGTTTGAAAGATAAATACTAGCATGGCCTCAGGCCATGTTGTCATTTAATGCTTTAAATGAAAGAAATAGGAAATAGGAAACGAAGCTTCTGGCTTCTACCCTCTTTCTCCAGGTCGAACGAAAGAGGCAACCAGGAGGCAAACCATGTCCAATCGAAAGGAATTCCCTCACTGCTTTCAACCTCCAGTCGAAGAAGGCAACAAGGCAGAATCAGAAGGCTTCGCCATACACTGACTTCCAGGCCCCAGTCGAAGGATACAACTTGTTGCTGCCTTTGCCCAATCGAAGGACAGGACCTCGCCCCTGCCAAGGCCCAATCGAAAGACGTGACTTTGCTGTTGCCAGCCCCAATCGAAGGAGGCCAACAAAATGCAAATCAAAGGGTGCTCCTGCTTGGGTCGAAAGACACTCATTTTTATTACTTTTATCTTATTTTTTCCTTCATAATTTTTATGCCTTTCGATACGATTGTAATAGCGTAGGATTTTATCTTTCTGCATTTTATTTACTTTGTACAAATGCTAGTAATTAGGCGTGTATGGCAAGATAAAATCAACAAGTAAACAAACCAAAAAAATCCAAAAAACACTCTTTAATCCTTACTTGAATATATCTTAAAACCCGCAAAACACTCAACAAATTAAAACTCCCCCCAAGGGCATGTTATCTCCATTCTACCGCGATACCGGCCATGCCTATTGCTAGAATGCGTGCGTTAATGTCGCCCACTAAAAAACACAAACAAATCAACTTTTTTTCTAGAGGAACTATGGTGTTTTGATTCCTTCATTGGATACGTAGGCAAAGGGTCGCGAAACCCTCACGAATGCAATAATAAAAACTTATTTCTTTCCCCTTAAGCAAACATAGTTGTAGATAAATACACCCTTGTATATAGCAAACAATTTCAACCAAAAACAGATATTCCAAAAGGTTCCTGCAGAGTACCGCAGATGCATTGCGTGCTAATACCTTCCCATTGTATAACCAACCCCCGAACTCTCGATCTCTTTCAAAAACGCATTGTATCTTCATTACTTTTAAGTATTATTTTACATTGCATGTTTTAGGGTTTTATTTCGCTCTTTTCCCTTTCCCCTTGGAAATAATAAAGCGCGGTGGCGACTCTTGCTTTTATGAGTCAAGTTAATTAATAGCTTGATCTCCGATTTTCACCGCTACACCCGTTGCTCTACTGGGGGGGGGGGTATCTTTGGCTGGAGAGAATTAAAAGTTAGCTGTTATCTGGTCGGATTCCAGGATTCACAATGAATTGCTGGGGATAAGGAAGTTTACTAATATATGGCCGGATTCCAAGCTTCACAGTAACTTGCTTGAAAGGATGAAGTTGAACTGATATCTGGCCGGGTCCAGGCTTTACAATGTTTTTGGAGAAGGGAACTACTATCTGGTCGAAATCTAGGCTTCGTAGTACCTTATACTGTTATTTGTTCAAAATACAGGCTTCATAGTGTCTTTGGAGAAGGGAACTACTATCTGGTCGAAATCCAGGCTACGCAACGTCTTATACTGTTATCTGGTCGAAATCCAGGCTTCAGTGTTTTTCGGGATTGTAGAGTATTCTATTGGGGAAGAGGATTTGTGGTCCTCTGATTTATAGTAGTCGAAGAGGCAAACTCAAGTTGGGGGGTCTTGCTGTTTGTTAGGGAAATAAACCCTGTTGCTCAGTTTGTTGGAGAGGCAACGACTTCACTGGCAGAAATCCTCGAGGATCCTTGAATTTGTAGGTGTTTAGGTATTGGCTTGCATTTTTGGTAAATTCCAAGTGTATGTGTGAATGTCATGACTGATGTCATAACATTCTAGTTCAGGTTGTACTAACTCTTTAGGTACATATGCAGAAAAATATTGTAACTCAAATACTGATGTTTATAAGTGTGTATCTGAGCATGTTTGCAAAATGATCACATTTTGCTAATCAGTAGACATGTTTTCTCAGATGTCATAACAAATGTTATGACATCCTGTTCTGAACTAGCAGGATTACAGGATTGGATAAGTCTGAGTTTTTTCAGGAAATAACTCAGTCCTTCCTAAACAGAATCCTGCGTTTTCTGAGGAGTAACCTAGCTCAACTCTAACCTGATCAACAAAGTACTGTGACCTGGTCTTTAGGTCAAACGGAATCAACCCTAGGTTTTTGGAAACCCTAACTGAAGTTGCAGCTGCTATATATTCAACAGAGCTGCGGTTTTTGAAGCCATCCCTGCTGATTGATTAGAAGATCAAGTTTGTAATCTGTATAGATTTGTGTATTGTACTCCAAGCAATTATCATTGTGATAAGTGTCTTGGAATAGGCTTCAATTGTAAGGGTTGTGTAGCACTCAAAGCTTTGAAGCAAGAGTGTTTGAATGTTACTTGACTAAAGCTGTGAAGCAGAGTCAAGTTAGTTGTGTACATCACTCAAAGCTGTGAAGCACGAGTGATTGTGTTACTTGATTAAAAAGCTGTGAAGCTTAATCAAGAGTGTGTTTTGAAGAGTGTCTTCATCAATTTTCAAGTCAAATTGGTTTATGTATCACTGCTGTGATTGAGGGGGAGTGAGTAGGAACTCAGGTTTAAGTTGTACTTAGATTAGAATTGCATTGGGTAGATCTTAAGTGAAGGAGATAAACTGGTTGGTTTATTCCTGAATTAACATCTCTTATAGTGGATTCTCTCCCTGGCTTGGTAGCCCCCAGAGTAGGTGTTGTTGCACACTGAACTGGGTAAACAATTGACTGTGTTATTTACTGCTTTTGTATTTACTGTCATATAGTAAGTCAGATACGGTGTCATAACATCGGACGTGACATTAAG
This sequence comes from Vicia faba, assembly GCA_948472305.1. NCBI lineage: Eukaryota > Viridiplantae > Streptophyta > Magnoliopsida > Fabales > Fabaceae > Vicia > Vicia faba. The sequence continues at coordinate 945,683,122 of OX451735.1, forward strand.
TATCTGTAGCCAGAATTTCAATTGGCATCAGAGCAGGCACCCTGCCTGTATTACTGGGTGAGATCTAGGGATATCACTTTCTGGCACTATGGACAAAGAAGGAGTTTTTGGAAATAGACCACCCATTCTGGATGGAACTAATTATGACTACTGGAAACCTCGTATGATTGCCTTCCTAAAATCTCTGGACAAAAAGGCTTGGAGAGCTGCTGACAAAGGATGGATTCATCCCACCATAACTGAAAGAGATGGGACAATCAGTCTGAAGCCTGAGGAAGATTGGAGTAAAGAAGAAGATGAGTTAGCTCTGGGAAATTCAAAAGCCTTAAATGCCTTGTTCAATGGAATTGATAGAAACATCTTCAGATTAGTACATCAATATGAACTGGCCAAGGAAGTTTGGGACACCCTCAAAACTACTCATGAGGGCACTTCCAAAGTAAAGATGTCAAGGCTTCAGATGTTGACCACTAAGTTTGAGAATCTAAAAATGATGGAAGATGAAACCATCCATGAATTTCACATGAACATCTTGGAGATTGCCAACACCTCAGGAGCACTGGGAGAAAAAATGTCAGAAGAAAAACTGGTGAGGAAGATTCTCAGATCCTTGCCTAAAAGATTTGCAATGAAGGTAACTGCCATAGAGGAAGCCCAGGACATTAGCAAGTTAAAAGTGGATGAACTTATTGGGTCTCTTCAGACTTTTGAGATGGGGATCACTGATAATGGTGACAAGAAGAACAAAAGCATAGCACTTGTAACCAACACTGATGTTGAACACAAGGAGGATGAAGAAGAAAACATATCAGAAGCCATTGCCATGCTTGGAAGACAGTTCAACAGGCTCATCAAAAGAATGGACCCAAAGTCAAGGTCAAATGTTCATAACATTCCTTCTGACATTGACAGTTCCAGCAGAAGACCAAGATCAGAAGATAAGGAAAACCAAGGCAGAGGAATTCAATGCCATGGATGTGAAGGATATGGACATATTCGAGCTGAATGTCCTACCTTTCTTAAGAAGCAAAAGAAAGGAATGACTGTTACTTGGTCTGACTATGATTCAGAAAGCAATTCTGAAGAAGAATCTGCCAAACTAGTTACTGCCCTAACTAGTGTTTGTACTTCTGAAAGTGACACCAGTGATGAAGAAGTAACATTTGAAGAACTGGCTGATACCTACAAGAAATTGTGTATCAGAAGTGGTGAAGTCTGTGTGCAAAATGAGAAACAATCAAAACTCATTGTAAAGCTGGAGGCTGAAAAGAGAGAAAATATTGAAACTATAAGTCATTTAGAAGGAGAAGTTCAACTGCTGAACTCACAACTGAATCAAATGACCAAATCAGTCAAGATGTTGACAAATGGAACAGACAAATTGGAAGAGATTCTTCAGGCTGGACAAAATATGGGAAATAAATCTGGCCTAGGATTTGTGGAAACAAAGAAATTTGTTACCAGGAAGCAAATGTCAAAACGGATGTCTCAACATTACTCTCAACATCAGGGACAGAGACACATGAAGAAGAGGTACCAAAGATGGAGATGTCATCATTGTGGGAAATATGGTCACATAAAGCCCTTCTGCTTCAGACTACATGGATATCCTAATCAGAAATCAGATGTCAAACCTAAGTCTAAAAAGGTACCACACGCTCCTCAATGGAAGAAAAAGGCTACTGCACTGATAGCACACACTTCCCTGAAGATCTCAGCAAAGGAAGATTGGTACTTTGACAGTGGATGTTCCAGACACATGACTGGATTCAAAAATCTCCTCAATAATGTTATGCCTCACACCACCAGTTTTGTGACCTTTGGAGATGGTGCTAAAGGAGAAATCAAAGGAGTTGGTAATTTGGACTACCCTGGAGTTCCAAGTCTGAATAAGGTACTGCTGGTAAAAGGGTTGACTACTAATCTCATCAGCATCAGTCAATTATGTGATCTAGGATTCATGGTCAACTTCTCAAGATCTGAATGTCTAGTGTTTAATGAAAAACTAGATATTGTAATGAGAGGAATAAAATCCAAAAATAACTGTTATGTGTGGCAGCCTGAGAACACTGATATCTCCACCTTGAGTCAAATCATCAAAGAAGAAAAAGATATGAAACAGTGGCAGCATAAACTTGAAGGAATGAAAAGAGCTATTCCTATGGAAGATGTCAGAAGAACTCCTAAACTACAGGCTGATAATATATGTGATGTGGCAAAGAACAAGTCTCATAAATTCTGTTCTCAAAAATTCTGGTCAACACAGATGCTACCTGAAGACAATGTTACACAAGATGTTGTGACATTGTGGTGTGATAATCTGAAAACATTCAACATTTCCTTAAACCCTATTGACTTTGGAGAGAAGAAATCATTTGAACTAAAACATAGTTTCTCTGAGCTTCAGCTAACTGATTCTTCTACCAAGGCGCTTGTTGGAAATCAACTTGAAAATTTGAGGGGCAGATTGGGTATTCACCAACATGAGAAATTATAGCAATTAGTTTTGCTGAAAACAAGGGTTGAAGGGATTAATTCTATTAAGTCTATATTTAGTGGGTTGATCATATTCATTCACAATTCCTTCAAAAACCTTCAGAAGTTGAAAAGACTCCCTTGTTCTCCCTATCTCTCTCATCCTTGCAACCTGTTTTCTTCTCCCAATCAAAGAGTTTTCTCAAACTGCTACTGCTACTCAACGTTAAACACAATGTCTCAGACATCATCTTCCACCATGGCGGCTTCGTCTCACTCATCATCTGATCAAGATTCTAGGGCAATCACCACATGCATAGAATCTGAAGTTCTTGAGGTCACTCCTCTCAGGGAGATGGCAACTGACCCAGCCAGAGTCAAAAAGCTCTGGACCAGACATGCAGGAAGAGCTCAAGCTGCAGTCTCTGGTAATTCTTCTCTTCCTTCATCTCCTATACCTAATAAAGAAGGAACAGTTCATGTACACCAAGCTATTGCTAGACTGGTTACTAGCATTCTGAGTGGCAACCAATCTGTACCGGGGATTTCTATTCCTTTGAATCAATCTGAAAGTCCAAATGTGGAAGGTTCTGAAAATATAGATGTCACTGAGGATGTTGTGACACCAAAAGACAACATTCAGAATCCCTCTGAAAAGGCTGCTGATCCACCTATCATTGATGTGGATGAAGATTACTCAGATAATGAACTGATTGCTAATGTGAACCCTAGCATTGCTAGGAGATTGATGAAAAGAAAAAGTAGTGAGACTGTTAAACCTAAGAAGTGCAAGGCTGAAGGGATGGCTGAAAAAATTCAGACAAAAGGAAAGAAGGCACAGGTGCTGACTGCTAGACAACCAATCTCCAAGAAAAGAAAAGAACCTGAAACTTCTGACTCTGATGATGAATCAGAATTTGAGATTGACATTGACAACACTCCCATCAGAAGGAAGCTCCCCTCCAGCAAGATTGCTAGAGTGCCTGAAGTGCCAACTGACAACATCTCCTTTCATCATCCTGATAATGCAAACAGGTGGAAGTATGTCTGCTTGAAGAGAATAGCCTTGGAGAGAGAACTCAACAATGATGCTTTGGAGTGCAAAGACATCATGGAGCTAATCAGGAATGCTGGTCTAATGAAGACAGTGATGAAGTTTGGCAAATGTTATGAAAATCTGGTTAAAGAGTTTGTAGTAAACTTGTCCAATGATTGTGCTGATGGGAGGTCAGCTGACTTTGAGAGTGTGTTTGTTAGAGGAAGAAGGGTCAAGTTCTCTCCATCAGAAATTAACAAGTTTCTTGGAAGAACAAATAAGGACTGTCCTGATGTAGAGGCAACTGACAATGAAGTATGCTTGACCATCACTGCCAAGCAAGTAAAGTGCTGGCCATTGAAAGGGAAGTTGAATGCTAGTAAACTCAGCATGAAATTTGCCATCTTGCATAAAATAGGTGCAACAAATTGGGTGCCTACAAATCACAAATCAACCATCTCCACAGGATTGGGGAGATTCATCTATGCTGTAGGAACCAAGACTGCCTTTGACTATGGAAGGTACATTTTTGAACAAACCTTGAAGCATGCTGGCAGTTATGCTGTCAAAGGACCAATTGCCTTTCCCTCCCTCCTTTGTGGAATCATCCTTGCACAATATCCTGACATACTTGTAGCAAGAGATACAGTCTGCAAAAGAGCCCCTGCCCTTGGCCTGCACTACAAACTGTTTCAGGGATCCCATGCTCCAGACATTGTCATAACATCAGCTGAGACATCGTCTGCAAAGATTCAGTCCAAAACATCAGATGTCATAGCTGTTTTAAAAGAAACTTGCAAAGATCTGGATGCTAGAAAAAGGACCCTAGAAGCTCTAATTGCCAAGCTAGAAAAGGAAGAAGCTGAAGCAAGCATGAGGGAAGAAGATGAAGGACAGCTCAACATTGAAGAAAGTGGCTCCTCTGAGTCTGATGACAGTACTTGAAGGATGATTGCTGCTTGGTGGTGTTGCTGGTGGAGTTTGGAAGTATGTTCTGCTATTGTCTGCTGCTGATCTCATTATTTTGTCTTGGATAACTGTATAACTGTATAAACATGTAATCTTTGGCCCATTTGTGGCTAAAGTGGGGGAGAATATTTTGGTACTGCTTAATTAGTACTTAACACTATATTTTTCTGCTGTCACTTATTTCTGCTGCTATCTATCTATCTCTGATTGTTTAGGGACTTTAGCCAAAAATCTGCCAAAGGGGGAGTTTGTAGGTGTTTAGGTATTGGCTTGCATTTTTGGTAAATTCCAAGTGTATGTGTGAATGTCATGACTGATGTCATAACATTCTAGTTCAGGTTGTACTAACTCTTTAGGTACATATGCAGAAAAATATTGTAACTCAAATACTGATGTTTATAAGTGTGTATCTGAGCATGTTTGCAAAATGATCACATTTTGCTAATCAGTAGACAGGTTTTCTCAGATGTCATAACAGATGTTATGACATCCTGTTCTGAACTAGCAGGATTACAGGATTGGATAAGTCTGAGTTTTTTCAGGAAATAACTCAGTCCTTCCTAAACAGAATCCTGCGTTTTCTGAGGAGTAACCTAGCTCAACTCTAACCTAATCAACAAAGTACTGTGACCTGGTCTTTAGGTCAAACGGAATCAACCCTAGGTTTTTGGAAACCCTAACTGAAGTTGCAGCTGCTATATATTCAACAGAGCTGCGGTTTTTGAAGCCATCCCTGCTGATTGATTAGAAGATCAAGTTTGTAATCTGTATAGATTTGTGTATTGTACTCCAAGCAATTATCATTGTGATAAGTGTCTTGGAATAGGCTTCAATTGTAAGGGTTGTGTAGCACTCAAAGCTTTGAAGCAAGAGTGTTTGAATGTTACTTGACTAAAGCTGTGAAGCAGAGTCAAGTTAGTTGTGTACATCACTCAAAGCTGTGAAGCACGAGTGATTGTGTTACTTGATTAAAAAGCTGTGAAGCTTAATCAAGAGTGTGTTTTGAAGAGTGTCTTCATCAATTTTCAAGTCAAATTGGTTTATGTATCACTGCTGTGATTGAGGGGGAGTGAGTAGGAACTCAGGTTTAAGTTGTACTTAGATTAGAATTGCATTGGGTAGATCTTAAGTGAAGGAGATAAACTGGTTGGTTTATTCCTGAATTAACATCTCTTATAGTGGATTCTCTCCCTGGCTTGGTAGCCCCCAGAGTAGGTGTTGTTGCACACTGAACTGGGTAAACAATTGACTGTGTTATTTACTGCTTTTGTATTTACTGTCATATAGTAAGTCAGATACGGTGTCATAACATCGGACGTGACATTAAGTATCTGTAGCCAGAATTTCAGTCGACTCAGTTGAAATTTTTTTTAGAGATTGAAAATCTGGTTGGGGAAACCTCCTATGAGAAGGATTCTGGGGAGATTTGTCGCTGCCCCTAGTAGAAAATGTTTGTGGCACTGCCAGAAAATGTTCGACTATAGATAACCCTTTGCTGAGATTGGCGTTCAAAGCCCCAAGTAATAGAGATGGAGACCTGTCCTTGCTTATTCAGCATTTCTTGAGAGATTTCTTAGAAACTTGACTGGACTGCCCCAGGTGTGCTGGATAGTGACATGTCATGCCCCCTTGTAGATAGGAGATTTGTTATTGGAAGTGTCGTCCCACTTGAAGTGATTTAGTTCACTGAGAGAGATTTGGTTCACTGGTTATTCGTTGTATGAATTTCTCCTCTGTCAAACAAATAGCCATATACAAACAGTGATATTCAAGTAATGCAAAGTTTATGCTTGTCTTGAAATTTTTGAAAAATGCGTTTTAGCAAGTAAAGAAATTTCAACTCAGGATCTAGGGTAAGCCTTACAGGAGTCAGTATACCTTTTGTAACAGTACGCTTTCGAACTAACCCATGCTTCAATTAGGACTTTTGAAGGGTTGTAACATGACCTGGTTCACGGTTTAAGAAACAAACGATAAAGGCTCAAAGTGTATTTGTACCCACCCGTTCTTTATGATGTTCTTCAGTCCTAAGCTCAGTTAATTGTGCGTTTAAACTCCAATTGAGTCTGGAATGACGCGTTGGTGATGGCACAGACAAGTTAAGTTTTTCGGAAGGGAGTTATTTTTGCAACATTTTTCATGCTGTTGAGCCAGTTTTGGTCAGCCCAATAAAGGGACCTTGACCCAGCACTGGGGGCTATAAATACCCTCTGTTTCAAGAGGGTCAGGTATTCATTCTCTAAGACACCTATATACAATTTTCCTGCTCATTCCATTGCTTACTTTATCATCGGAGTGCCTTGCAGGTACCCCCCATCTCCCAGATCCAGCTCGAGCCAATTGTGGTGGTCCAATTCTGATCCGGTAAGATCAGTGGCGCCGTCTGTGGGAATCTAAGCTTCCCCGTCTTAAAAATTCACGAAGAAAAAAGATAAAACCATCCTCGACCACCATGGCTGACCAGATTCAGGATAACCAGGGCGTTCGCGTTGTCGATGCTAACAACAACCTCGCCGATAAAAACGGTGGCCCCGACAACCCCGACAACCCCGGCCATAATACACTCCCCGGGGGAGCCATCCCTGGGCCCTCTAACTACTGGGATGGAGCCACAGCTTCGTCTTCATTAGTCCCTCTTCGCCTCGAAGAAGACAATTTGGTTCCCCCGAACCATCTAGCCACTCAATTTCATGAAGTTCCTGTCCCCGCTGGGGCAGATGCCACGACCAGGGCACTGTTCGCAGTAATCAACCAGACCAACTACCTCCTCTTTACCCAAGGGGAAAGACTGAGAGCACTAGAGGAGGAATAAAGGCCCCCAAGGAGACACGGGAGACCTCAATCACCACCTCCCTGAAGAATGGAGGAACGTCCCCGATCTCCCCCGCGGAGACAAGACCGGGGCATCTCCCCGACCACCAGGGCAGCGAACCGCCTTGGAGAGAGAACCAATCATCGAAGCCCGAAGGCGCGACCACGGTCCTCCATGGCAAGAATGAAGGCATCCCGGATTTAAGTTACAAGGCATCGGGTATTTACATCGCCAAAGACAAACCCTTTAAAAATAAATAAAAGCGATAAAAAAATAAATATAGGTCCTATTAACTATTACAAACCCGGGGCAAGTACATTAATATGATAAAAGAAAATAAATCGCAGCGGGAAATTAAGTTGAGCGCAAATTAGGGTTTTGACCCTTTTGGTTAAAGAAAATATATTTTTTTTGTTGTTTTTGAATTAAGAAAGAAATTACCTAAGTTAATTACTAAATTAAATTAATTAATTAATTAATTAAAAAAATAAATTATTTTTGGATTTTTGTTATTTTAAGAAAGAAAATAAAATTAGTTGAATTAGTAAAAACCTAATTAAGTCTACTTTAATTTTAATTATTTACAAAAATATGTTAAAGTTATTCTAATTAAAAACCTAACTTAATTTAATGAGTGTTTATTAATAAAATAAAAATAAAAATTTGATTTGATAAAGAAAATATTTTTGTGGTTTTTATTTTATAAAGAAAAGAATTTTTTAATTGCTTAGTAAATAATAAAAATAATTAAAACAAATTAAAATAAATAAACAAAAGAATTATGAGAGAGGAGTATGGGCCTGTTTCCATGGTGTGAATAGCAATGCTGAGGCCCAAATGTAGGTGGCCCTGTTGACTTTTGAGATTCAGTATGCATGTGCTGACTGGGCTCCACGTAGACCTTCAGCGCTTGACCATCAGATTTGGCCTTTAGGCCATATGGCTGTTGGATGCTTGATGGTGTATGGTGTGCTGCATGCTTGGATATGTACATGATTACCTGAAGAAGAAAAATATCAAAGAAATTGGGGGACCTGGGATTTGAACCCAGGTCCTGATGGATATTGAACACCTGCCTTGCCACTACACCACTTGGCTTTATTTGTCAATATAATACAAAGAAAATATAATAAAATAAAATAAGTTATATGCCAACAAACTAAAAAAACGCGCGCGTGATTTTGAAAGGGCCAATGATGGCGTGACACGCCTTCATCTTCTTTGTTGAACCGTTGCTAAAGGTTCCAGGACCTATACCTACGGGCAGAGGTCCGTCACTACAAGTCAGGCATCTCTAAAATCCTATAGGCACCATGGAAATGCATTCTGAACCCATGGTTGAGTTCGTCTCGGCTAGCTAGTCATAACCATAGCAATTATTATGGACAATTGTACCTAAAAGTAAAAGCCCCAAAAACAAGGAAGGAACCATAGCAATGGAAAATCTTCATATTGGTCATATAAATGAAATTGGTTAATGTCAAAAGCTTGCAAATGGCATGGTGATTACAAATATGCAAGCAATTTGTTCAAATGATACAAGGATGATGAATTACGATTTCAAGGACAGGGCAGGTTATCGTGATACTTACAACGCGTTGTGGTGTTTGAGAACGCTTGCTTTTGATCCAAATCGCTTGTGTGAACACCCAGGAAGAGATTGAGACCGGTCTCAGCTTCTGAAAATGCCTCTAGCTATGGATTCGATCTCCAACTTTTTGTGACTTTTTTCAATTTCTGTCTTGTCTCTGCCTGCAGCCTCTAACCCTTATTTCGATTGCTTTGGCCTCCTTATGTATTGCATAGTGTGTTAGGGTAAGAATTATGGCTTGAATCTTCTCCTATCAATGCTTTGGGATTTGATTTGATTCACTCTTTACAAACTTGCCAAATCTGCCAAATCTCAATCTTTTTGCACATGGTTTTGCTTGATACGAATTTGATGATGTTAATGATGATAATTACAACCTGAAACAACCAAAAAATCTCATGTAATCAAAGCTTTGGATTTTATATGATTTAATTTGATTAAAAATGAATAAAATCAAATAAAATAATAAAAATGAAATATGGGCTCATGGATGAAGCTAGGACACGTGTACAATGATGCAAGCTCAAATCAAGTGGAAAAGAATGGGCCCATTTGACAAAATTTGAAGTTTTGGGGATAGTTGACTTTTGACAATTTTGCAAAAATGTCCAATTTCAACAATGCACAACTTCTTCAATTTTGAACTTTTGGAAGTGTTATTGGACTTTTTAGAAAGCTTGAGATGTACTATAACCAACCCTTTTTGTCTCATCTCATTTTGATATTCCATTCTCAAGTTATAAGATTTGGAAAAAAAGGTGTTTTTGTTGACTTTCAAAAATGACCTATAATGTCCAAATTTATAACTTCTTGTGAGTGCATTTTTTGATCTTAGGGTATGAATATGGATTGTAGGAAATTAAATCCTATTCAAAATGAGCTTAGGATGGGTCATTTCTCATAATGTATGAGAAAGTTATGCTTGGTCAAAGTTGAGTTGACTTTTCCTACAAAACCCTAATTTAGCAACTTTTGAGTCTTGATGAATTTTGAGAAATCCTTGATGAATCATGATCAAACCTTGATCAAATGATGAAATATCCTTCAAAATGAGAATTTTGACAAAAAATCTTGAAGTTTGACTGTACTTGGGTCACAGTTGACTTTTATCCTAACACAGTCGATTTTTGGGCCTTTTGAGCAATTGACTGAGCAAACTTCCTCTGCAAGGCTTGAAATTTGACATGGATGATCTTGAGAACATATTAGGACATTGGGGAGAACTTGAGGTCATTTGGACTCAAAAATCTTGATGCCACACAAAACCCTAATTTGTGGTTGATTGCCTTAGGAGATGACTTGTCTGACCCACTCTTGAGCAACCTTGAGCCATTTGGAGATTTTTCTTGCAATATTTTTAGATATATGAGAGGGAAAATTTTGGTTGAAATACGGACCAGACAAGGTCCCCAGAAACATATCCACTAGCTCCCTATCAACCAAGGGTGGTTGCACTCTTCCAGCAAGGTCCCTCCACTTCTGAGCGTAATCTTTGAAACCTTCGCTCGCACCCATAGCCATACCTTGGAGTTGGGTACGCGTGGGAGCGAGGTCGGCATTGTATTGGTACTGCTTGTAGAAAGCAACAACCAAATCTTCCCAATTACAGATACTAGCTCCTTCTAGCTGGTAAAACCATTTAAGATGAGTCCCTGAGAGACTGTCTTGAAAGAAGTGGATCCAGAGATTCTTGTCAGTGGTGTATGGCTGAATCTTCCTAACATACAAACGGAGGTGCGGTTTTGGACAAGAAACCCCGTCGTATTTAGCAAAGATTGGTGCTTTGAACTTGTGGGGAATCACCACCCCAGATGACAGACCCAAGTCACCAAAGTCCAGACCAGGCACCTTCTGAACTTCCATCGCACTCAACCGGTCTTCCAGTTGCTTATATCTATCCTCAGCCGGAGGATACTGGTCTTCGTCGAAGTCCGTCTCGTTGTCTGAAACCACAGGGCTAGGAGCCCTGCTTTCTTCCTGATTATCTTTCCCTCCAGATGAGAGGGTCAAATCAACCTCTTCTCGCAAATCATTTCTGAATCTGCGACCCATATTAAATAGGACCGTCTTCTTCTTCTTCTTCTTCTTCTCTTTCAAGATAAGGGCCTTCAGATCTTGCTGACCCTTAGCCAGGTTCATGAACAATTCCTGGAATTGAGCGTTTTGAGCCTGTAGAGCCTTGATTTCTTGTTTAGTTGATGGTTCAGAAGACATGATGCTGAAATAAACAACAAAGAAGATGAGAAAACCTGTAAGGGTACCTGTTATGAGGTGCATGGGAATGATATGCACATGATATGATTTCAAAGACTTTTAGGGATTCAAATTCGTAAACAAAAACGAAACACACTTTTATTAGATAAACTTGAAATTTAATTGTTCAACAGATGCCTTTAAGGCGTTACAAGAAAGAAAAACTTAAAAGTAAATCAAAACTAGAAATAATCAAAAGGCAATCAGTGCTCCCATGGTCGTTTCTTGTCGGTGCGGACATAGTCATTGAGGATCCGCTCGTTCTCCAGCTGCCTTGTCAACTTCTGAATCTTCTGCTCTTGCTCGTGATACTTTTCTCTGTAAGTATCCCGCTCTTCCCTAAGCTGCATCCATAATCTCTTTAATGCCCCAATGTCAGTAGGCATATATGGATGGAGGATGGTAGGAGGAACCCCTTCTTCATCAACAATCTCAACAATTATAGGCAAGACGGCTTCGTACGGCATTCCCAGCTTTTGGGCCCGGATACGAACCCATCGGAGATATGGCTCCATCAGAAGAGAAGTCTTTGCACCCAGCTCGTGCGGATCAGACCTGTGTACTCTATCCCAAGCTCTTATGAATCTGCGGCGTTGCTCGTCACTATCCCCTTGGAAATCAAAGACAATACTAGGCATTAGCAACTCATGAGGTCCTTCTCTCCTGGCTTGCCCAAACTGACGCAAGGATAAACACGGATTATAAGTGATTCCTCCATTAGTTCTTATCAGTGGAACATTGGGATACTCCCCACAGCGATCAATAATAACCACCTCGTCCATGCCCTTGATAGTCCAAATGATGTCATTATGAGAGAGAGAGAGAGATGATCCTATAGGCCCATCCCATGCCTTCCTTATTCTTCAAAATTGATTTGGGGAGGTGAGAAATAAACCACCTCGCCAGCAATGGTGCACAACTCATAAGGGTTCCCCGCTTCTGAGCAGTACGGGCATACAGAGAGTGAATAATGTCACCCAAGAGAGTGGGAACATGATTACCGAATATGAAGATCTTCATCGCATTCACATCGACGAAGGAATCCGAGTTAGGAAACAACACCAAACCATATATGAGAAGAGCCAAAATGTCTTCAAATGCCTGGAAGTCTAGACTTTCCCAGAACTGATTAGCTTTACCAACCGAGAATTTAGTCAAGAAGCCCTTTGCTCCACTACGAGTTTCCCAATTAGCCATTACCTCAGCCTTTGTCAGATGGAGGGATGAAGTAATATCTTCTGGCCTAAGAATCTTCTCCCAACCTGTGAACGGGGTCTGCTCCAGAATAGAGATACCAAGCAGATCAGAGAACTCTTCCAAGGTAGGGACCAACTGGTAGTCCAGAAAAGTAAAACAATGGTACAATGGATCAAAGAACTGGACTAAGACACTCATCATCTGCTCGTCTAATTTGGAAGTGACCAAACCAAAGAGGTGACCATGTCTTCTGATAAAGGAGGTAGTATCTGAAATCTTTGCAACCAATTCCTTAAGCTGAGTGGGAATCTGGACAAAGTTGATCCAAATGGTGTTTCTACGCATGGGTGCCATGACCTACAAAACAGAACAAATATGAATCCCTCCTGTCTTTGAAATAGGTTAGTCCAATGCAAGATTTATGCAATGTCATGATAGAAAACACACCACAAGTATCCACAAATAGCAAACATGGTAAAGGCACACAAGTCACACAGAGCCCTTAGATTTCAGGCTGGCAAGGAGTCTAGGTACTACCTTTTTTCAGTTCAGTTGGTTCAAACCTGTCCTAAAAATAGTAACCGGGTTCTAGATAATCTCAATATACTTGACTACCCTCGATCGGTCATAATTCCAGTTTAGCAACCTTTTCTAGTGCCCGGAATCATCGCGAGAGTTTAGTCTCAATGAGTGTAGCATACTACTACTGTTCTATGGCCAAGTTGGTCAATTTAAAGGTTTTAAGGTCAGTTGGTGCTTAATGACCCCTTAGCAGACCCATATTCTCCTCGTTGTGCCACAAGGGATATCGGTACATACTAAAGTGCCACACCAACGTAGCTACTGCTTCAACCGTATCGGTCTACGCCGTACAGTTCCCTCACGGTTTATTGCTACTTACCTAAAGGGTATCCCCCAGATCCGGGTTAGAATCTATAGTAACTCTGATACAAGCCCACAAATATAAAGCATACAAGTCAAGCAATTGAAAACATTATGAACTATTCCTAAGGTACACCCCACTTATAAGTTCCCCAACAGAGTCGCCAGTTCTGTGATACGGTGGGAAGAACTGACTACATTAATATGATAAAAGAAATTAAGTTGAGCGCAAATTAGGGTTTTGACCCTTTTGGTTAAAGAAAATATCTTTTTTTTTGTTGTTGTTTTTGAATTAAGAAAGAAATTACCTAAGTTAATTACTAAATTAAATAAATAAATTAATTAATTAAAAAATAAATTATTTTTGGATTTTTGTTATTTTAAGAAAGAAAATAAAATTAATTGAATTAGTAAAAACCTAATTAAGTCTACTTTAATTTTAATTATTTACAAAAATATGTTAAAGTTATTCTAATTAAAAACCTAAGTTAATTTAATTAGTGTTTATTAATAAAATTAAAATGAAATTTTGATTTGATAAAGAAAATATTTTTGTGGTTTTTATTTTATAAAGAAAATAATTTTTTAATTGGTTAGTAAATAATAAAAATAATTAAAACAAATTAAAATAAATAAACAAAAGAATTATGAGAGAGGAGTATGGGCCTGTTTCTATGGTGTGAATAGCAATGCTGAGGCCCAAATGTAGGTGGCCCTATTGACTTTTGAGATTCAGTATGCATGTGTTGACTGGGCTCCACGCAGACCTTCAGCGCTTGACCATCAGATTTGGCCTTTAGGCCATCTGGCTGTTGGATGCTTGATTGTGTATGATGTGCTGCATGCTTGGATATGTACATGATTACCTGAAGAAGAAAAATATCAAAGAAAGTGGGGGACCTGGGATTTGAACCCAGGTCCTGATGGATATTGAACACCTGCCTTGCCACTACACCACTTGGCTTTGTTTGTCAATATAATACAAAGAAAATATAATAAAATAAAACAAGATATATGCCAGCGAACTAAAAAAACGCGCGCGTGATTTTGAAAGGGCCAATGATGGCGTGACATGCCTTCATCTTCTTTGTTGAACCGTTGTTAAAGGTTCTAGGACCTATACCTACGGACAAAGGTCCATCACTATAAGTCAGACATCTCTAAAATCCTATAGGCACCATGGAAATGCATTCTGAACCCATGGTTGAGTTCGTCTCGGCCAGCTAGTCACAACCATAGCCATTATTATGGCCAATTGTACCTGAAAGTAAAAGCCCCAAAAACAAGGATGGAACCCTAGCAATGGCAGATCTTCATATTGGTCATATAAATGAAATTGGTTAATGTCAAAAGCTTGCAAATGGCATGGTGATTACAAATATGCAAGAAATTTGTTCAAATGATGCAAGGATGATGAATTACGATTTCAAGAACAAAGCGGGTTATCGTGATACTTACAGCGCATTGTGGTGTCTGAGAATGCTTGCTTTTGATCCAAATTGCTTGTGTGAACACCCAGGAAGAGATTGGGACCGGTCTCAGCTTCTGAAAATGCCTCTAGCTATGGATTCGATCTCTAACTTTTTGTGACTTTTTTCAATTTCCGTCTTGCCTCTGCCTGCAGCCTCTAACCCTTGTTTCAATTGCTTTGGCCTCCTTATGTATTCCATAGTGTGTTAGGGTAAGAATTATGGCTTGAATCTTCTCCCATCAATGCTTTGGGATTTGATTTGATTCACTCTTTACAAACTTGCCAAATCTGCCAAATCTTAATCTTTTTTTCACATGGTTTTGCTTGATACGAATTTGATGATGTTAATGATGATAATTACAACCTGAAATAGCCAAAAAATCTCATGTAATCAAAGCTTTGGATTTTATATGATTTAATTTGATTAAAAATGAATAAAATCAATAAAAAATCAAATAAAATAATAAAAATGAAATATGGGCTCATGGCTGAAGCTAGGACACTTGGACAATGATGCAAGCTCAAATCAAGTGGAAAAGAATGGGCCTATTTGACAAAATTTGAAGTTTTGGGGATAGTTGACTTTTGGGAATTTTGCAAAAATGTCCAACTTCAACAATGCATAACTTCTTCAATTTTGAACTTATGGAAGTGTTCTTGGACTTTTTAGAAAGCTTGAGATGTCCTCTAACCAACCCTTTTGGTCTCATCGCATTTTGATATTCCATGCTCAAGTTATAAGCTTTGGAGAAAAAGATGTTTTTGTTGACTTTCAAAAATGACCTATAATGTCCAAATTTATAACTTCTCGTGATTGCATTTTTTGATCTTAGGGTATGAATATGGATTGTATGAAATTTCATCCTCTTCAAAATGAGATTAGGATGGGTCATTTCTCATAAAGTATGAGAAAGTTATGCTTGGTCAAAGTTGAGTTGACTTTTCCTATAAAACCCTAATTTAGCAACTTTTGAGTCTTGATGAATTTTGAGCAATCCTTGATGAATCATGATCAACCCTTGATCAAATGATGAAATATCCTTCAAAATTAGAATGTTGACAAAAAATCTTGAAGTTTGACTGTACTTGGGTCACAGTTGACTTTTACCCTAACATAGTCGATTTTTGGGCCTTCTGAGCAATTGACTGAGCAAACTTCCTCTATAAGGCTTGAAATTTGACATGGATGATATTGAGAACATATTAGGACATTGGGGAGCACGTGAGGTCATTTGGACTCAAAAATATTGATTCCACACAAAACCCTAATTTGTGGGTAACTGCCTTAGGAGATGACTTGTCTAACCCACTCTTGAGCAACGTTGAGCCACTTGGAGATTTTTCTTGCAATATTTTGAGAGATATGAGAGGGAAAATTTTGGGGTACAACAGCGCCCATTCCCCGAGCATGGAGAAGCCTTTACACCTGAAAGAATATGATGGAGTCGCTGACCCGGTCCATCACATAGACGGGTTCGAAGCCATGCTGCACTACCATAACGTTGGGGGACCAATCAAATGCCAGTTGTTACCCACGACCCTCAGGAAAGCGGCAATGGATTGGTACAAGGGTCTCGCCCCGGGGTCAATCACCTCGTGGAGAAACTTGAAAAACCAATTCATAAGCTCGTTCACTGCGTCGCGGCGACATCCAAAGACCGAAGCGGCGCTCGAGGCCATCATCCAGAGGCAGGATGAGACCTTGAGAGAATTCATCAACCGCTTCAACCGCGAAGCCATCCTGGTCCCCTGCGCGGACCACATGAAGAGATACCTGCTGGAGAGGGGCCTCCTCCCCAGCACATAATTCAGGAAAACAGTGGGCATCGAACCACCCCGAACGTTCGATGCTCTCCTAGAGAAGGCCAGGGCCTACATGGACTACGAGGAAAGGGAAGCGGCCAACAAAGCCCGTGACCCCAGGACTCGCGGATCCAGCAGCAACCCGTGCCAAGAAGCCATTCCTCCTCGACGAACCGGGGAGAAAAGAAAAGACGACAAACCCCGGGACATCCGAGAAAAGAGGGGACCTTCAGGGAGTTTCAGAGTACACTCCGCTCACAGCTTCCTGCGAGCGCATCTTGGCGGAGTGTGCTAGTACAAATTTCAAAGATGGCAGCGTCAAGCGCCCCCGACCAGCTCCGGCCAAGCCCGGGGTAGACAGGAGCAAATACTGTCAGTACCATAGGAGCCATGGCCATCTGACTGAAGATTGCGTCCACCTCAAGGATACCATCGAGACCCTCATAAAAGGGGGGAGACTCGCCCAGTACCGGAGAAACGACGCTCCTCGTCGTGACGCCTGTGAGACAAGAGAAACAGAGGAGGATGCCCGACCATCTGACGAGTCGGTACCCATCCAAACCGCCTTCTCCGTCACCAGACCCGAGGACTTCTACGTCCCCGAACACATGCAAGAATCTTTGTCGATGCATAGCAGGTGGGAGCACTTTCCCTCCGCCATGGTCATCAATGGTGGAGGGTTCAACGACCTGACCATAAATTCAGCCAAGAGGAAGCTGGACGAATTGGTCGACGCGGCACCTCCTCAGACGGTGACTTTTGAAAGGGTAAAAGGTAGGTCAGAACCTATCACCTTTTATCTCGAAGAGCTCTCCGAAGGGGCCCCCAATACGGTCATTACACTGCTGATAAGAGCGAGGATAGCCAACTTTGATGTACACCGCGTCCTCGTCGATAAAGGGAGTTCCGTCGATGTAATGTACAACCAACTATTCTGCACCCTGCAGCTCGACGACTCACACCTCTCACCTTACGTGGGGTCAGACCTGTAGGGCTTTAATGGCTCGACTTCTAAACCTTGGGGGTACATCGACCTCGTGGTCACGCTCGGCGAGGATACAACGATGAGGCAGGTCAAGGTGCGTTTCCTCGTCATTGATTGCCCTTCCCTCTACAACTGAATTCTGGGAAGGCCGACACTGGCGAAACTGACCGTGATACCCTCTACCGTCCACCTGAAGATGAAATTTTACACCAAGAGGGCTCGGGTCGCTACCATCCAAGGGGACCTCGCAGCCGCCCGAAGGTGTTTCAATGCAGCATCCAAGGGACGCGATATGGTCGACACCGGAACCAGGCCCGCCAAGAGAACCGCGAAGACGCAGCCAGAGTCTCAGAGGATAGAGCCCGCCAAGACAGAAGAGCAGAAAACTCCTCCAGAGGTCGACTCAATATCCCTGGACACCTGCTTCGACCAGGATGAGCCTCCCAGTGGCGAGTAAGCCCCCCTCCGACCAATCCCGGACGGGGACTTCAAACTCGTCCCCCTCGGCGAGTACACAAGCAAAGGAGTGAGGATAGGCACCGACCTCCCCGACTTGGCAAGGAAGCAAATCAAAGCCTGATTACGCGAGAATGCGGACCTATTCACGTGGAGCGCCACGGAGATGCCCGGACTCGACCCCGAGGTTGCCTGTCACCGCCTCGCCGTAGATCCATCCGCTAGGGCAGTAGTACAACGTAGGCGTAGGCAGTCCCCGGAGAAAACGGTGGCTGCTGAAAAAGCTGTAAAAGACCTCCTAGAGGCAGATTTTATTTCCAAAGCCCGGTGTTCAACCTGGTTGTCAAATGTTGTACTCGTCAAGAAAAATAATGGAAAGTGGCGAATGTGTGTTGATTATACTGATCACAATCGGGCATGCCCGAAAGATGCTTTTCCTTTTCCCAACATAGATATGCTGGTCGACAACTCGGCCGGTTATAAAATACTGTCGTTTATGGATGCCTATTCAGGCTATAACCAAATCCCAATGGCCATAAGCGACAAGCATTGCACTGCTTTCATGACCAGTTCAGGCAACTATTACTACAACGTAATGCCCTTTGGTCTAAAAAACACAGGAGCAACATACCAGCGCATGATGAACAAAGTATTCCACAACCAAATCGAGGACATGCTCGAGGTATATATGGACGACATGATCGTCAAATCCCGAGCAGACACCGACCATGCCGCTCATCTCATAGAAGTCTTTGCTCAGGCGAGGCAATGCAAGATGAGATTTAACCCCGAGAAGTGTACGTTCGGGGTCAAGGCGGGGAAATTCCTCGGCTTCTACCTGACAGAACGAGGAATCGAAGCCAATCCCGACAAATTTCGGGCTTTCTCCGATCTCCCCACACCCACATAGAAAAAATCCATACAAGTTATGAATGGCATGCTCACCTCGTTGTCCCGATTCGTCGCGATATCCACTCAGCACGCCCTCCCCTTCTTCAAGCTCATTCGCAAGGAGGGATGAGCTCGACCTGGTCGAGGAAATCCGATCGGGGGCAGCCCTGCGCGAGGCCACTTTGAAACAACGAGTAGCCCTGCGTCACGACGATAAGGTCATCAGACACAATTTCCAGGTCGGCAACCTAGTCTTGCGGAGAAACTAGAAGGATTCCCGCAAAGGAAAATTGGCCGCGAACTGAGAAGGACCTTACCGCGTCCAGGGCGCTACAGGCACCGGAGCATATTACATCGAGAAATTAAACGGAGAACCACTACCATGACCCTGGAATGCTGCAAAGCTGAAACAGTACTATAGCTAAAGCCCTCAACCACTATGAACTTTGGCCGTCGAACATTCACCCTTAGCCAATAAGGAGAAAGTATCGACCATGTAGGCGGGTCAAGGTACAAGCCCGACCTACTGACCACCAAGGGAACACCGTCGCTCACCCCATGAGTCGAACGCTAATGCCCGGCATGAACACCTCGATCGAGCTCCACTGTCAAAAGTACCCACATGGCAGAACACCCAGCTCGTGATGGGCAGTTCACGCCACGAGCGTCGGACCCCGATCTAGGTCGTACGCCCGTCATGCGGACTCCACTCCGCACAATCGACACATTTCGAAATGTGTCAAACCATCATGAGGGTCGAAAGGCTATCTCTGCTCGAACATAAATCTTATCAAATATTCACTACAAAAATAACAGTTGATCATATACCTAGATACTAGCAGGTAATTGTAAACAAAGCATCTTTGGAAAAAGAAATCATAAAACGGATTAATGATATACCGACCACGAAGGCCGGTGATGTTCAAGATTACAATCCAGGGCACGAACGCCCAAAGAAATTAAGAAAGACATGGGCACGCAGCCCCCAAAAACTAACACGGGCACGCAGGCCCCCAAAAAACAAAATAATATACGGGCGCGCAGACCCAAACGATAACAAAGAGTCAATCATTCCCAGGAGAGTTGACGACCACATCAGGCGAATCGGGAGGAGGAACTACTTGGCCGTCGATAATCTGGGAGAGAACTCCAACCCCTTCGGTGTTCAAGCCCGGATTCAGCATGGACAGCTGACTCACCGCAGTCTCGAACCCGTCGGCCAGAGCGCCAACATAATTTGACTCGAGGAGGTGGATGCGAGCAACAAAATACGAGCGCATGCGCAAAGCGGCTATCTCCTCTGGATCGTCCTCGACAGGAAGCATATCAGCTTTTAGCTCTTCAATTTCCCTCAACAACCGTTGGTTGTCGCTCTCCAGTAGCTCCCTGTCGAGTTGGAGGCAATCCCTTTCCTCAAGGTCCGTGTCGGCCTTCTCCTTTTCCCCTGACAGCAAGTCAGCCTGTTCATGGAACATCTCCTCGGACCGCTCGAGAGCTGCCTTTAACTTGCGAGACTTGACAGTAAGATCCGCCTTATCCGATTCCAGCTCCCTGACCCGATCCTTAGAATCTGATCCTTCCCCTGCAAGGACCACAACCATCTCAGCCATTTTCACCACTCCGACCATGCTAGCAGCGAGGTGTTTCCTTCGACCTTCCTTGTCGAGCCGCTTAATGATGTTGGCTTCTTTGTCGGACACGGTCAGGGGAAACCCCTCAAAGAAGTCCTTCTCCACAAAGCAGGGCAGTAAGCCAAAAGCCCGGGCAGAAACTGGCTCATCAGTCGCTTCCGCTCCACCCTCTGGCCGACTCCTCTTCTTGCTGACAAGCACAGCTTGGTGCTCAGCGTTGGGGGAACCCGAGGACCCACTAGATCCTTCTCTGCCTGAGTCAGCAGGCGGGCCCATCCAAGTAGCCTGCTGCGGTCTCACCAGTCTCTTATTTATCTTCTTGTCCTGAGTCAACTTTAGCAACCTTTCACGTCGCTCCTCCATGTGACCTACAAATAAAGTGAACCAGGGTTTTCTACACACGACTAAAGACAATAAATAAAAGGAATAACAATAAGAGCAAAGCAAGAAACCTAGGAGATCTACGGCCTGCCCGTAGGATTGGCATTCGACAAGCGCCTTGGTATTAATAGGGCGCGCCTCGAACGTCGGATATCCATCTTCGTCGGGAATGTCGTCCCCTTCCCTGGTGACCCACCGGGCAGGAAAGAAACCATCAACGAACTTGTTTAGGATGCCATAAGCCTCCTCTTCCTCGACACTCATACCCCCAGCTGGAGTGTGGTAGTGCCCGGGACCATGGTCGTAATGAGCCGAGCACCAATGAATAGGGAACTTGGAAATTCGCCCGACCTCAGGATTACCCTCAGTCTCCAAACAGGGCTCCCCGTCCTCGTCGACCACAGTGGCTGGCTCGAACAAAGATTATAGGGCCGTCTGGGTGGCCGACTGCAGTATGTACCATTTGTCCTTAAAATCCCTCACCGAGTCAATATACATCCTAAACAGTCTCTTCGACTGTTAAGGGATACCCAACTATGTTTGCCTCCTTGAGACTGGCGTTGCAGGTGGAAAACCCTGAAGAAAAGGGGAATCGTCGCCCCAATTCTCAGGAAACGAAAAGTTAGCTCGAACGCACGGAGAAAGGTAATTGTGTTGGGGTGGAGCTGCGAGGGGGCCAGGTTCAGATGGTTGAACACCCCGACCTGGAAGTCGTTAAAAGGCAACCGAAGACCAAGATCCCTGAATATGATCTCAAACATGGGGAACGCATCTTCGGTGAACTCCGAGCAAATGCGAGCATCCCTCGTCGGCCTCATTATTTTAAAATTCCGTTGAAATCCTTCTTGAGTGCCGTCGTACTCGACGACGGTATAAGCTCGTCTGCTGTGATTGATGTACACCGAAGCTATTCCCCAGGGCTCGGCAGCTACCCAGTCCAGCGTAGGATCGTCGACGGTGTCGACCAAGGTAATAGACTCTTCTGCTTTACTTGCATCCTCGACATCATTACGCCCAGAGGGTTCGAGAATGTCGGCCATTTACCTGCAAAGTACAGGAAACCGGTGAATTCGACAGCAAATCCGCGTGCCCGTCATAGAAGCGGGGAGAAGTAAGAAACGCTCAGATGGAATCTACAGCCATTCACGAGAGAAACGAGAAACAAGTGGATCTCAACCAAACACGGACACCCCGACGCCAACCACGTATCAATCATGAACGACATGAGCGTAACATGAATGCCCCCGGCGAATCTTAAATCACGTGACCAGGTTCATAATTTACATTTCCTGGTACAAGAACACTACGGGGAAGCTAGCCTACATACTAACAAAGGGATGAATACCCCAGTCAAGTTCATGACTCCACTAACCAAAACTCATGAGTATCGCGAGCAAAAGCATGAATCATATACCTAAACTTATGAATGTCTCGGGCATGACCATGAATCAGGCGCCTAGCGCGCTTAAATCTACCGGGAATAATCTCCAGATAAAAGTTATTACTAGCAAATCATCGTCTAAACTATCTACAATGCAGAAAATTAATAGGAAAGAACACTTACTTGGAAGGAGATGCGAAGAAACGGCGGTGGTGGAAGTAAACGGACGATGAACGGCACGGCTGTCTCGACGGTGTTATAGGAACTTACGACAGTAAAAACAGAGAAAGTATGAGAGGTGTGAGGAGGTGAAACGGACTATGGGCCCAGGGATCCTATTTATAGAGATGACATGGAATACGAAACATCACACCGGTGAGCCACGAACCGCCCTCGTGCTCGACACCTACTCACCTAGATAATGATGGCCCTATTCACTAGGGCGGCGTCGCAATTTCCAAGGACCACACCACGTGTCCGATAGACACAACCGACGCATCTCCGCGAGCAATCCTCGAGCATACCTCGACATGGAAAACCCGACATCGGACACGAAGTCCCCGCGAAAAGGCGAACTAGGATCAAGTCGTAACTCCTATGCCAGGAACAACGACTTAGGGGGCTCCTGTTCTAGACTGGGCCTGCCCTTGGCCCAAATCACAAGTAAGGCCCAGATCCAAGCCGTACCTCAAGTTATGCTGGAAACCAGACTCCCCAAGCGTACCGGGTCACGGGCCGTTACGAGTAGGCCCGCTGCTGCCTACAACGAGAAACGTCCCTGACACGGACACCCCAACTCGAGCCCTGCTAGAGCATCTTCCCCGTAAGGAAGACCTAGTCCTTCTGGATGCTTCAGAATCTTTAGAGCTCTGAGAAGATCGCATCTCCGGTCTTCCTTGTTCTTCGCAGAGCATCACCTAGGAAGGGGACCACGTGCAGGTCCCCACTACACACGTAGAACCTGGCAGTCCCTTTGTTAGGTCAGTTTTGGTTAGCCCAATAAAAGGACCTTGGCCCAGTGCTGGGGGCTATAAATACCCTCTGTTCCAAGAGGGTCAGGCATTCATTCTCTAAGACACCTATATACAATTTGCCTGCTCATTCCGTCGCTTACTTTATCATCAGAGTGCCTTGTAGGTACCCCCCCCCCCATCTCCTAGATCCAGCTCGAGCCAGTTGTGGTGGTCCAATTCTGATCCGGTAAGATCAGATATCATTTACATATAGTACCAAGAAAATGAATTTACTCCCACAGAACTCTTGATACACACAATTATCAACTGGATACACCTCAAAACCAAATGAGGATTTAACTTGATGAAATTTGTAATACCATTGATGAAAATCTTGTTTAAGCCCATAGATGGATTTCTTGAGTTTACTAACCATAGACTTTGAGTCTCCTGACACAAAATTTTCTAGTTGCACCATATATATTGTTTCTTCAATGGTTCCATTTAGAAATGTAGTATTTACATCCATCAGATGCAACTTTAAATCAAAATGAGCTACTAATGCCATCATGATCCTAAAAGAATATTTGGTAGACACTGGAGAGAATGCCTCTTTATAGTCAATGCTTTCCTTTTGTGTAGCACATAACAAGTAGTAAAGACCGTTGCAATTGAATTCATAAAAGCGGTATCACGGTCTATGACAAGGTGTGTCTTCTTTGTCCTTCAATGTTGATCGACACAAATCTAAAGCCCAAGTAACTTTTCCTCTTTTTGGCTCTTTAGAAATGCAAAACTGACAGAATAAGTCTTCTAAGTCTTCTTTGTCCTTCAACAGTGATTGATACAAATCTAAATCCCATTGCAATTGAATTCATAAAAGTGGTATCACGGTTGATGACAAGGTGTGTCTTTTTTTTCCTTTAACATTGATCGGCACAAATCTAAAGCCCAAGTAGCATTTTCCTCTTTTTGGCTCTCTAGAAATTCAAAAATGACAGAATAAATCTTCTCAGTAGAGGTAACACCAATAATTTCTAAAAGTGGAAGCTTGTACTTGTGGTATTATAAGATGAATAAATGATGAGCACAATATAAAATATGTTGAACAACTTGATGGAATTAAGATGAGTCCAAAATATATCTTGAACAATTACTCCATCCTCGCAAGTTTAGTACCTAGATACATAAATGTTATTATCCAGAAGTTTCAATTGTTATTGCTTTTTCTGTTTTATCCCCCCTCAACACCTTGTTATTAATATCCCAAATATTGTCGCTTGCTTGATTTTGAGATATTTTCGAGTACTTTACGTGTCAAAGTTGCAATTATGTTTTTCAATTGCACCATTTTCAATGTCACGTCTGAAATAATTTCCTTCTCTTCCGGCATGATGTGACATGCGATTGAATGACTGACTAGTTTTTCACACATGTCATGGTTATGTAAAACACATATCACATTAAATATCTATTTTTTATTTGACAACCTATAACCACACAACTTAATGTGGCACTCATATTTTCTTGAACTAGTGTCATCCCATTTGAATTTCCGGAAAGAAGTTCTATACTTTCCACTTATTTCGAATCTCATTGTCACAAGTGCAAATCTTCTATATGAAACATTATCTTCCCTTCCAATTACAATAACAAACCCCAATTTAGATTTCTATGTGCAAATCCATTGAAGCATATGATCACAAAATTCAAACTCTTCTTTGTTGGAACAAAATATATTCACAATCTTTGAGCTCACACTCATTGGGGTTTGATGATAACAAAATTAATTACATAAAAATAGAGTATACTAATGTTTGGTTAAGTGTGCAAGATCATTAAGCTTATAATTAACTAGGTTTTGACCCAATCAATGGCTTGCAAAGAAGAAGCGAGTAAATCCAGATTCTAACAGACCATAAATTTCGTATAAGACCTCAGCAC
Organism: Vicia faba; assembly: GCA_948472305.1. Classification (NCBI taxonomy): domain Eukaryota; kingdom Viridiplantae; phylum Streptophyta; class Magnoliopsida; order Fabales; family Fabaceae; genus Vicia; species Vicia faba. The sequence continues at coordinate 945,708,233 of OX451735.1, forward strand.
CATATTATTTTAGTATATGTTCTTCAAATGTAATTTCAGAGCTACATTGACTTTTCCTCTGATGATTTAAGAAAAACTTCAAGCGCTCTGCTAGAAACACAGTACAAGCTCTTTTGTTCGTACTCTGTGTGAAAGCAAATCCATCTTGTCAACGACTAGAATTATGGAGCAAGTCAACTAGAGGTTTTAGCACAAGACTCAAGGCTAATAATATGATTTCTTTAGTTTACTATCCCATGCCTATGGACGCCTTACTTGAGATATACACAATGGATAAAGCAATTATTCAGAAGATGAAGATCTTCATCGTACCAACTCCAATGTCTCTCTCTTGGAAACCACTTCTTCTGCAAATACACCTGTACAAGAAATCTTCCAACGTATCTTTTGTTCCCTGTATATAAGGAGCTAAAGATTTAAACAAAGTAACAAGAATAATATGAAAAGAACAACAACATAAATCAGAATATTGCAAGAATTGTCTCTCACTCCAAGTTACAGTTTATAATTATTGTATTGCAGATAGACTTAAAAGGTTCTTACACCTGTATATCTTAGAAATATCAAGTATCAAGGTCTTTGCGTGTGCTGTATCATTTGTACCTCTGATTGAATATCAGGTACACCTTATTGTAATTATAAACAATTTGTTTAGAATTTGTAAAGTTTCAAACTGAGTGTTTAAGCAAAAAAGTTTCTGGTTGAGTGTTTGAGAAAGGAAGTATCTTTCTAGTTTGGTTGTGCAAGGAAATCCTGAATAGTTGTGTTTAGGCAAGGAAGTCTCTTTCTAGTTTGATTGAGAAAGGAAGTCCTAAACAGTTAGTTTAGGCAAGGAGGTCTCTTTCAGGTTAATTGAGCAAAGAAGTCCTAGACAATTGGTTTGGGCAAAAAGTCTCTTTCTAGTGAGATTGAGCAGAAAGTCTTGGACTGGTGTGTCTAAGTAAATTTTAATCAAGTTATGATTATGTGAAAATCTCTTGTGTGGCAAGGGGATTGGACTAATCTCGTTATAGAAGAACCGTGATAACTTTGTGTTGAATTTACTTATTGCTTCTGCACTTTAAATACAATTCAACTCCACTTCTTGTGTATTTTCTTACCTTCATTCTCCATTTGTAAATTGGTTGGCAACATCCACCTCCTTCACTTCAACATATCATACATTTGTAGACACAATAGGTTTTGGATAAACACTGGGGTACATCATATCTAATGCAAACAGTAACATAAAATATTCAATGACAGTTGAAAATGATAATAGACAATATTCGGAAATGTACTTTCGTAGGAGTTCATAAAGAATCCGAAAATGTATTTCCGGAACCAATGTAACTTTAATCAGTTTTGAAATAAGATTAATGTGAGCAATAAGGATTGAAATACACGATGTTACCTTAAATTTCAGGTTCTTTTGCTCCTTTTGATGTAGTGAAACACAAAATTGAAATTTTGGAGTGAAAACCTTAAATGAAAATGGAAGAATTTTTATAAAGGGTTTGGAGTAAAAATAATTATGGAGTATGATCATGTAGGGTACCGTTTTATTAAAAATCACATTTGATATATCAAAAATTGAATCTCCAAAAATGACTGAAATGCAAAAGTGACAGATTTTCAAATTTTCATTTCCCAAATTCGAAAATGCACTATAGAAAAAATCATTGAATTGTTAAATTAAAAATAAATTGATAAATATTTATTTTTTAAAATATATAGGAGGAGGCTTAATTGAGACGTGTTTTAGTGATGAATAATATGCATATCCAAAAATGGAGGAATATTTTTGAATTTTTTTAGAGTAGTTTTCCACCACTTTAAATGAGATTAACAATTCCTAAATGTTTATCCTCCGTTATAAATTTGTATTTCTTCAGTTATAGAAATGATGCTCGGTTATTTTTAAGCATTCTCACAATTGGCCGCACCTCAAACAGACTTACAGAACTCAAGTTATGGGTGAAACACGATGACTAATACTCTCATGCGTTTTCTTTGATTTATTTGGCTTATTTAGACTTGTTCATATTTATTGGGAATTATTTGATTTATTTTAAATTATTTTGACTTATTCGACTTATTTTTACTTATTCCCCAATGTAACAGTTCTAGAATTCGATTTGCACATATGAATGAAATATTTCACATCAAGGAACATCAATCTAACATATATAATATCAAATATTAATGTTTTATTCATCAATTCAACATATCATTTGAACATCAACAATCAATTTTTACTGTATGGATCCACACAAATTTCTCACCAACAACAATAGAATCAACATCAACAATAGGAAACATAATTCGCAATCAATATAATCATGGAGGTTTTGCACAAATCTCTCATAATTTAATTAAAAACATCATAAAAGAGAAAATAGGCTAATGGATTCCATTATCCCTTAAGTTTAACACCCATCACGAACTAATCTCTCCCCTTACCTGATTAAGCCGAAACCTTGAGCTTTTTGGTGATGGAAGATCCTAATCCTTGAAAATTTCTCTCCTAGGGTTTCCTGAATTCTTCTCCTTGTTTTTGCTCTACCGTCACGTTCTAAACTTCCCTCACAATTTTTATCAAATTAGGTTTTTATTTTATTTTAATTATTTTCACTAATTTCCCTTATTTTATTAATTCTTATTATTTAGTCCATTATTTCTAAATAATCACAATCTTCCCTATTTTTTTTATTTTTATTCTATTTTATTTTTAAATCCTTAATAATAACACAAATTAAATCACAAGGCACACCATAATTTCAATTAAAATTTTAATAAAATCTTAATAAATTCTAATTAAATTTCTATGGTGTGACACCATAAAACATAATATACCTACTAAGTTCTCTGAGTCCCCCTACTCTTGCAAGAGAAACATACACATGTACTTTTTGACCAGTACAAACGACAAAATGACGTTAAAAAGTATTGTTATTGTGGTTTTAACCGTCATGATTTACAAAAATGGTGGTTTTTATAACGCCTTATTTTTGGATGCTGCTAAGTAAATAATGACAATTTCACATTAAACACCATATAAACCGCCATAATATACCTAAATTCAAAGTGACGGTTTTTGTTTGTAAATAGTGACAATTTAAATGACCATAATTTTCATTATTTTCTTTAAATAAAATATAAGAAACGCCAATAATATCATCCTTCCTTTGAATTGAAATATTAAGCATATTGGACTTGAGACATAACACACAAGAGGGGGATGAATTGTATGGTTTAGAAAAACTTGGTTTTGAAACTTTTGACAAGTTAAATCAGAGTCTAACAAAACTTTCAAAGACTAAGCAACAGAAAGTAAATAGCATAAATCAAATAGTTAAGGGAAGAATAAGATTATAAATAATTATAGAGGTTCGATCAAATCAAAAGGACCCACTTCTCTCCCCAAGACTTGGTCTCGGGAGTTTTCAATAATACTTGAGAGCTTTTAGTAGGAAAGACTCACGAACTCCCTTATACAAGGAAATGATGGTTGATTTTCAACCAAATATTACAAGACAAAAGATGTGGGCATTTGCGTATTTTCTTCAATATATTACTGAGAGTGAATTAACCAATCTTCCTTCCCAATAATGGACTGAACCAGTTAGTGTTCTTTCCATGAATACATGCCTTGGAGAGATTAGTCTTCAAGTTCCAAAATATCTGAGTGTGATTCACCTAATTTTAACAGAACAAACCAAACAACCTGCGATATTTTGACCGAGATATTATCCACTGCGCCAAAAAGGAAGAACATCACACTCATATTATAACTGAAATTCAAGATACAAAAAGGGAAACTTACTAAAATGAAGGTACAGAAGGAAGTCTTTACGAAAAATAAAAGTGAATAACATATTTTAGCTAGGAAAATAAAAGAGAAGGAAATATAGGGGAAATAAAATAAATCATTATCAATAAAAGAGATAGGAATAGAGAGATTGCACCATGATTTATAAAGGTTCGACCCAACCAGTTAATGTACAATTCCTATACAACATATACATTAATTACAAAACTCAAAAACAAAAGAATTATCGCAATACGAAAATAATAGAACCAATCCCCAACAACGACGCAATTTTGTTGAAAGCGGTATAGCGACAAATAACAAAAATTTTGGAAATATTTATCCGAGAATTTATCGAGTCCACAGACATTGGTTATTGAATTCTTGTTCGACAATTCTCTCGGTAATGATTTTTGGGATAAATGGGATAAATGTAAACAAAAGTAAAAACTAAAGAAGAACTTATCAAGCCTGCATATAATCTACTCATCACAGACTTAAATCTATCGATCAATTATATTCAATCTAACAATACTCATCAATGTCACTACATATCACTCACAACCTAAGTCATTTATAACCCAAATTAAGAGACCGACTGTATCACAAATGAAATGATCTCTCTACCCCCTCAACAACACTAAAGACAACAATGTAATCGCACTAACGATCTCTCAGTACAACATAACCACACGAGACATTAAGCTCTGTTACCCAAGTAGATGCCAGCTTTAAATCTATCTTTAGAGTTTAGAAACTAACAGATAATCGTCCTAGATAAGAATCTAAGCAGTATATGTCCACAAATATTTGTAAAACAAGTTTAATATAACGCCATGGGCGACAAATATATATAAGTTTAGAGTAAATTCATGTACAAACTCAATGCATAAAGAATACACAAAGAGGAAGAGAAATGAACCACAAATCTACCAGTTTGTCAATGCCGATTGAAGAGAAATCCATCCCGTATCATCCGTATGCAAGCTTCAATGTTGTTTTCTAAGCTAATCTATTCCAAAAATGAAGGGTGATGGAGTTGGGATCCAAAATACCCAAAACCATACCCAAAAAAATGTGTTTTTACTCCTAAATACGCATTTCTGACTGTCCAGCATCACCCGACGACCAAAAAGCGTCGCCCAGCGACCAAAACAACGTTTTCCCACGCTAAAACTTACCAAGCGTTGCCCGGCGACCAAAAGCGTCGCCCGATGCCGGATAACAGAATGTTGAAAAACCAGCACAACATTTTGCACTATTTCGGCCATAACTTTTGAACCGTAACTTCGATTCGCGTCCGATTCGAAGCATTGTAAAGCTTATTCAATGATCTATCTAACAATACCTCAATATCAATGCTTGAATACCTACAAAAACGAGATAAAATCAATTAAACTCAATGATATTTACACAATAACACAATAAATACTCTATAACATAAATTATACCGAATATACACTAAAGTTGAGGTTTATTGACAAAAAGAAAACAAATTAAGCCGATGAGTGTTAATTATTCACATTCAAATTCACAACAATTTAGTACTCATCAGCTTCCTTTGCTTATTTTAGTGCTCTAGCTTCTGCTTCTCTTTGTCTTTCAGCAAGTAGTTCAACAAATCTGACTCTTTCTATTGTTTTTTTCTTTCACTTACCAATTGAACATCCCAAATTTTGGATGCTTCAGCAAAATAATTCATTTGTTCAACCTCAGAAGATATCCACTTCTGAAACTTCTTCCAAGAACCATCCATGTCTTGAGGCTCAGTACTTGTACTTGCCTCTGTCCTTCTTTGCAACTCTTTTCATAGCCTTAGTTTTAAAAATGTCAATGCATTCATCCAAGGTTTTAGGAGACGGTTTTTCATAAACAACCAAGGATAGGTTGGATTCAGGATGGTTTGGTTCAGAATTTTGTTCATGTGGATTTTGTTGTAAAGGTTGTTCAGTTATATTGAGAAGTTCAGAACAAGTGAACGGTTCAGCTGTGGAAATTTCAACGGCTCCATGATTATCAAAAATTATCGTTTCAGATAATTTGTGATCAGAGGGAGAAATTGGACCAGAATGGATAATGGGTGAGCCATGAAGAGTGTTTTCTTTGTTAAAGAAGGCGAAATGAAGATTGGTATTAAAAGTTGATAAATAAGAAGTTTGTGAGGGTGATTATGATGAGGTTAATGGAGATGTAAAAGTGTGAATTGGGTCTGATGAAGTTATGATAGTGAGAGATGGAATATGAGTTGGAACAATATGAATTTCTGTTGAAGGTTGAGATGTGATGTTTTGTGATAACAATGAGACATGTGGGGAGGAAAAGGTAGATATGGGTTGAGATGATATGTGCGTAGAGATGAATGAAAGTAAGTTGGAAATGTGTGTGGTTGATGAGGTCGCAAAGTCGGAAGTGGTTATGATTTTTTGAGTAGAAGCAGTTTGTGATACAGTGAGAGAACTGACTTGAAGGTTTTGCGTTTGATCGCAAATGTTACGGTTAGCAAGAGTCGCCACCGACTTTTCTTTTATCCAAAAGGAAAGGTGAAAAAGCACAGGAAAGACCTTTGAGATTGTTTCTTGAGTTCGGGGGGTAGATTATGAAAAGGGAAGGTATTAGCACCCTTTTCATCCATGGTTTTCCATGGGCTCTTAGTTACTTGCTAGATCACTTGCTTTTGTTTGAAATTGTGTTTTGTGTGGTTTTTTGAAAGTATTTTTAAAAGGCGCCATCGTTTAGGCAAACTTTGTAATGATTCTCGTTCATAAGAATTTATACAAAGTGTTGATCTTTTGAAAATGTTTTCAAGTTTAAAAGGTGTTTTTGAAAGTGTAGGTGATTATTTTTGAAAATAGCAAGGATATTTGTTTTGAAATGGAGCAAGTAATTAGGAGCAATCTACCTACTCATATGTCTTTATTGTTCATTTTCTTTTCCTTTGAAATTGTTGTCTTGCCATTGATTTGGTAAGCAACCCTATCTTTGGATGTAAGAGGGACGGGCGTGGGTCATCGTATAGCCATGATTCGCAATGTTGCAAGGTATCTTAGCATTCTTTTTTGAGGGACTAAGATCATTTGTAAGACAACTTAGATAGCGTCATCGAGGGACTATGATCTTGTATTTGCTTGTTTTTGCTAAGATACCTTACATGCATAATATGGCCATTTTGTATAAGGCAACCAAGTGGAGTTTACCCTAGGGTTGCTTGGGTGCAAGTGTATTGATTTACATGCATTGTTTTTATCTTCGATTAGTGTTTTCAATTGATTGGTTTTAGTCTTTCCATATAAAACTCTAATTACTAGCATTTGTATTTGAAAGCGTTAAATTGCGGAAATGTAAAGTCCTACACTATTACATCATTTAGGGGATGGGGGTACAATTTAGAAATGGGGATGGAGTAGGAACTTAAATATTACAACCATATCAAAAAAACATGAAGGAAACATAAAAACAGTGTAAAAAGAAGGAAAAAAAAATGCATTTTGAACTATTATGTGTCGACCCAAGCTCATATGCATCGACACATAACTTTCCTTGCCCCTATATTGCCAAATCAACTCAGTATGAGTCGATACATAATGGTATGTGTCGACTCATACACTGCATGTGTCAACTCATACGTGCTTTGTGTCGACTCATAAGGATATGTGTCGACTCATACATTGTTTTTCCTTATGTTTTGGGCATGTAAAGCAGTATGTATCGACTCATAAGGCTATGTGCCGACTCATACATTGTTTTGCTGCATACATGGGTTAGTTCTCAATACATAATGAAAATAATGGAAGATAAACAAAATGTTAGCTTTAAGGACAATGATTACTATATTTTTGTCTTCAAAAATGAATTACTAAAGTCAAGAAACTTACCTTGGAGTTGGATCTTTATACTCTGAATTTGAGTTGTTGTCTTGACTGTTATTGAAATTGGAAGAGAAAACATAGGTGTTGTAGAAGCTTGTTCTTGAGTTTGAACAATTTTTAGATGATGTATGTGAAGTGTTTAGATGGTTGGACATAATTTGCAAGGTATGAGAGGTTCAAAGGTTTGGACTTTAAAACTCAAGAGTGGAAGCTTTTTGGACAATTATGGTTTTTGATGGCTAGTTTACAACAAGACTTCTGGCTTTTCTCTCTATTTTTCTAACCTTCTTCCAACCTCTTTCTCTTGCAAATGCTTCTTCTATTTATAGGCAAGGGGTTTGTACATATGATCTGATTAGGTTTATAAGATAACATGTTATGGTTTGGTTGGATTACAAAGATCAAACTAAGTGAAGTACTCCATAGTCCCAAGATGAAGTACCAAATTTGCTGGTATTGAGGAGCTACTTCCCATGATTTATGGTTAAGTATAATCAACAACCAGCAAGGTATGGGCTCAAGACAAACTTTGTACAAAAAGCTTGCTTTTCAAGAATAGAAATGGTGCCTTTATGCCATAAATGGAAAGATCTTTTAGACAATGGTTTAAACACTTGGGTAATAGCTCAAGAGTGGGTGTAAGCATTAAATTATGATGAGATTTGCAAGCAAAGAAACCTGCAACCTAAGATTATGCAGCAAATCAGTTTTGTTATGTGTTCTTCACTTAGAATGACTTGTAATTCAAAGATGGATGGCCAACTTCAAGCCCTTGAATCTCCTAGATCAAGTATGATAAATTTATGCTCTTGGATGTTTTGGAAAGCTTGAAACATCCTCTATAACTTTCATGTTGGCCATTTTGACAAAATCATCTTAGAACTATGTGAAAAAATGCCAAGAAGTTGGGGTAAAATCCTGACCAAAATCAGTTGAAAATTTCTCTAAGTGTTAAATGAAAATGTCATGACTTCATGAATTTGTAACTTGAGAACCCATCATATTTAGGAGAAGCTGTGTAAAGAAATGTTGTAGATATCATGGAGATCTACTGCTTTCAAGTTGAAAGTTTCTTTTGAATCATCTTGCATCATGATGAAAGAATGGCATGAAGTGATGAAATTACCATGTGTAAAAACACTTAGAAAATTTCTAAGTCTTGGAAATCTTGACTTTTCAAGTTGACTTTTGACTTTCTTGACTTTCTTGATGATCAAGCTTGATATTCTTGCATGTCTTGATGAAATTTTATCTTTGGAATATAATGTTGACCAAAAAGTCAAAGTTTGACTTTCTAATATGCAATTGACCATTTTGCCCTTGTGCTAATTCCAAGCCTAAATTGATGTATGAGTGTTGTAAACTTGACGTCATAGAAGATCTTGTGAGAGAATCCTTGAGAAATGAGAGGGCAAATTTTGGGGTACAATAGATGCCCCTGTTCAATCTTCTTACACCTGAAGAGTTAGATTTGGCGAATCTGCCATTCGTGACTTGAAGGTGGAAGATGATTGAACACTTGAGTGCCCAGAAATTTGCACTCGATGATATTGTGGTTGATTATATAGGGAATGGGCTTAAATATTACATTTGGAGAAATGATGGACAATTGTTGGAGATGGGCTTATAGATGCCATCCAGAGCTGATTGTATCTGGACTGTATTTGAGTGACAGAATGACATCTGAATATGGATCGTATGTGAACTGTATCTGAAGTTGAAATCTAAACGAGTATCAGAATAGCATCAGTGTCTTGGAGCGTATCTGAAAATCGAATCTGAATGAGTATCAGTATGGCATCCGTATCTGGTGCGTATCTGAATTGTATCTAAAGTTGAGTCTGAATGAGTATCAGAATGGCATCTGTGTCTGGAGCGTATCTGAACTGTATCAAAAGTTGAGATCTGAATGAGTATCAAAATGGATTCCGTGTCTGGAGCGTATGTGAACTGTATCTGAAAGTTGTCTTTGAATGAGTATCAGGATGGCATTCGTATCTGGTGCGTATCTGAACTGTGTAAGGGTTGTTTGATGATGAGTCTGTGTAAAACTTCATCTTGGAAATAGGAGGAACCTGTGTAGGGTTGCTTGATGATGAGTCCATGTAAAACTGCATCTGGAAAGGAGGAACCTGTGTAGGGTTGCTTCATGATGAGTCTATGTAAAACTACGTATGGAAAGGAGGAACCTGCGTAGGGTTGCTTGATGATGAGTCTGTGTAAAACTGCATCTGGAAAGAAGGAACCTATGTAGGGTTGCTTGATGATGAGTCCGTGTAAAACTTCATCTTCGAAATAGGAGGAACCTGTGTAGGGTTGCTTGATGATGAGTCAGTGTAAAACTGCATTTGGAAAGGAGGAACCCATGTAGGGTTGCTTCATGATGAGTTCGTGTAAAACTGCGTCTGGAAAGGAGGAACCTGTGTAGGGTTGCTTGATGATGAGTCCGTGTAAAACTGCATCTGGAAAGTAGGAACTTGTGTAGGGTTGCTTCATGATGAGTCAGTGTAAAACTTCATCTTGGAAATAGGAGGCACCTGTGTAGGGTTGCTTGATGATGAGTCTGTGTAAAACTGCATCTGGAAAGGAGGAACATGTGTAGGGTTGCTTGATGATGAGTCCGTGTAAAACTTCATCTGGAAGTGAGAAGGAACCTGGGTGGGGTTGCTTGATGATGAGTCCGTGTTAAACTACATCTGGAAAGGAGGAACCTGTGTAGGGTTTCTTGATGATGAGTCCGTGTAAAACTTCATCTAGAAGTGAGAAGGAACTTGAGTGGGGTTGCTTCAATGACGATGAAGGGATCTGGGATGATTGCTACTCCAAAAGATGATGAAGGAATCTTGGACAATTGCTACTCCAAAAAAGGTGATGAACTTTATTTGTTGACCTTTTCCTGAAAAGGTAAAGGCAAAGTCGTATGCAATGTCATGGTAGATGAGATGCATTATGTAATAATGTTCTCAAAATGAGATTATGCTGTATGCACTTGTCATGTGTGAAATGTTAGTGAATGTATTTTTGTCTAGGAAAATAAATCCTTGACAAATGCGAGGGAGTTATTACACCCCGGACTACCGTTGAAGAGTAGGTGTGTCTTCAAAATTTGCTTAAAATGTTTCCACCGGGGATTCCCGTTTTGAGGAGAAATCCGTTGGGGGATATTGAAAACTCTGTGGAGAGTGTTGATTCTTGCTTGGGGAAAAGAGTTCAGGAGTCTCAGTTGTCCGTTGCTCTACTGGGGGGGTATCTTTGGCTGGAGAGAATTAAAAGTTAGTTGTTATCTGGTCGGATTCCAGGATTCATAATGACTTGCTTGGGATAAGGAAGTTTATTGTTATCTGGCCGAACTCCAAGCTTCACATTAACTTGCTTGAAAGGATGAATTTGAACTGATATCTGGTCGGGTCCAGGCTTCACAATGTTTTTGGAGAAGGGAACTACTATCTGGTCGAAATCTAGGCTTCGTAGTACCTTATACTGTTATCTGGTTGAAATACAGGCTTCATAGTGTCTTTGGAGAAGGGAACTACTATCTAGTCAAAATCCAGGCTTCGCAGCGTCTTATACTGTTATCTGGTCGAAATCCAGGCTTCACGGTGTTTTTCGGGATTGTAGAGTATTCTATTAGGGAAGAGGATTTGTGGTCCTCTAATTTATAGTAGTCGGAGAGGAAAACTCAAGCTGGGGGGTGTTGTACCCCAAAAATTGCCCTCCCATTTCATCAATATTTTCTCACCACAAGTCCCTTGGAGCTCAAGATCAAGTTAGGGTTTGCTCTGCTCAAGACTCTTCCTTGCACTGTTGACCCAAATTAGGGTTTGAGTTTGCACAAAGATGTTTTGACCTAAAATGCCCAAAATGACTTTCATGCTTCATGTTGGACTCACAAGTTTATCCATACCAAGTTCCAAGCCTTGATTCCAATCTTTGCCCAGTCAATTAGACAGTTGACCTAGAAATCAGTTGTATTGGGGAAAAAGTCAATTGTGGTCAATTGACAGTCAAACCTCATGATTTTTGACCCACATCAACATTATGAACTCATATGGACCATTTGATCAAGTTTGGATCACAATTCCACAAGAAATTTGATCAGATCACCAAAAGGGCAAAATGGTCATTTTTAGGGTTTTGACTGCACAAAGGCAATTTTTGACTGTTTGATGGCAAACCAAGCTCACATATGGACTCAAGGACTCAATGGCATTGTCTTGACATGTTCAACAAATTCAAAAGATCCCAAATGTACAAGATTGACAGATGAATTTTCCAGTCAACTGATCCAAATTTGACTGTATACTGAAAAGTCAAACTTTGACTTTTTGGTCAAAATCAAATGCCAAGATTCATTTTTCATCAAGACATGTCAAATTATGAAACTTGTTCATCAAGAAACCAAAATTACAAATTAGGGTTTGAAATGAAGAAATTTCATAACTTAGAAATTTTCTAAGTTATGAAATTTCCTAATTTTTTCCTAACTTTGTCCCATTTTTTCATCAAGATGTATTTGGATTCAAACAAAACTCAAAACATGAAAGTTGTAGTCCATGGAAAAATCTACAACTTTGATTCACAAAGTTTCCTCAAAAGAAGCTTGTAGCTCAAGTTATTATTTTTGGAATAGGGGTGCAAAACATTCTTAACTTCGAAATTTTTGACCTATTTTAGGCAGGATTTTTGCCCAACTTCATGGCCATTTTTCACATGCTTCCACTTGGAATTTCGACTTGCATTACAAAGATGGATTGTAGTAAACATTCCAAGCTTTCCAAATTGTCCAGGAACTTCTCAAACACCCTTGTGGTTAGGGAGAATCGAATTTGTGAAGATGGGCAAAAGTCACTTTGTTCATGGCCAAATTACATGTTCATAACATTGCCATTTTCAAGTCAGCATGTTCCAAGCTAGATTACAGGCCTTTTATCTCATCCACACTCAATAATTTAATGCAAAACCTTTGTGTCCTAGCATTATCTTGTTCATTAAGCCATTACACAAAAGATTAACCTTAAAATGGAAAAAGCATTTTAGCCATTTTTGAAAAGATCCACTTTATGTCAAAATCCATATCTTTGAAGTACAAGGAAATCTCTGAGGCACAAAGGTATGGGCATATCCCACTGATCAAGAACAAACTTTGTAGCATGTTTGAGGGGCCTGTAGGAGTTTGTAACCTAACTTGACAACTTTTTCTTAAGAAGGAAGAAAACTTGCATTTTGAACAAAAACTCACATTCCTGCAAGAACCAACAAAAACCAACTTTGTGAACACACTTCATACTCCCTAATAGACCTAAAACACGAGCCCTTAACCCTCAATACCTCCTCATCCATCAAAGCACATTTTTTCTGCAAAACAGAGTCCCTGTTGCAGATTGACTTGGCCAGTTCATTTCCCTCGTGCGTTTTCATCCAAACCAGTTCAAACACATCCTACATCATCCATACAAACTATCCCCAACCTTAGATACAGACTGTAACAGCCATAGCAAAGTGTGCCATTTTCACTTTTCTCTCTTGCAGGTTGACTTCCATGGATTGATTCAGAAGGATTCAAAGCACACCAAGCATTGGAGGAGCATCCTTGGACCTCAAGCAAGCTGTACAAGTCCTCACATTGCATTGAAAGTACCTCCATTGTTGTACACGATTCAAGCTGAACAGGTAAGAGTTTAAACTTCTATCTCTCTATCCAAGCATATCTAGGCTTAGGTTTGTGAAGAAGTTATGTCCTACTCATGGCCCTGAAGCTACCCATATCATTACTTTTCATTTATGTTGTGTGTACTGAGAGAATTTTGAACCTGAACATAGGAAGAAAGTTAGGTCAGGAATTGGGGGAGGAGAAATTCTCTCTCATTTCTGAGAGTTAGAACGACTTCTTTATATGTTTAGAATCGTGATAAGATGCTCTACACTTTTGATGTTGTGAGTTTTTGTTGAAAATCAAGGAATCAGAAGTTAGCAGGTTGAGCAAGGGCGCGCGTTTTTCTTTGTTTCAAACAATGGCTGGAGGTTGAAGAAGCCTCCTTGGGCTGGGCCTGACCTTATTTTTCTTTTTGCACCACATTTTTTCACATACACCCCCTTGGCCCATTGTGTGTTATTTTTATCATTTTTGATTTTTTCTTTTTGTTTCTGACTTATTATTTTTTGTCAAAATATAAAAAATATAAAAAATATTTTTCAACCATTTTTACATTTTATTTGGATTTTATTTTCTTTATTTAAACTTATATATTATAAATAAACATAATACCTTTTATGTAAAATACTAAAAAATAGTACAAAATACATTTTATTTTCTGATTTTATTTTATTTCATCTTTTGAAAACATTTTCTTAAAATATACTTTTTTTTTGATAAATAATAAATATTTTATTTTTTGTATATATTTAGCATAATTAATATATAATATAAATACTTATATATTTATTAGAATATTTAGGATAAATAACATTAAAATAATACATTTTTATTTTTATTAATATTTAACCTCAAAAAATACTTTTTTGCAATATACTTCCCTTTTATTTATTTTTTGTACATAATTAATAAATATTGTATATGATATAAATAATAAATACTATTTATTTGCAAAATTAGGGTTTTGCCCTAAACCATGAAAATATCCAAAAATACTTAATTTTTTCATTAAGTTAACATCATTATCACTTGTAAATAAATCACATACACACATTGATACATTTACATTTGTTTATTCTTGTACATTTGGTACATTTTACATTTGTGTTTGATTCGATTTGGTTGTAAATTTATTTGGATACTACTCTCCTATTAAGTCTCATCCCCATTTGAACATTTGTACCCACATCCCCATGATTATTTTGTAATAATTTAGGACTTTAAATTCTGCATTTTAAAGCTTTCTAAATATGCCATGATAGACTTAGGGTTTGTATGCAAAATCAAATAACAAATAGTTTGACCTAATTCAAAGACAACAAAGCATGAAAATGGACAACACCAATCACACTTGCACCCCTAGGGTTACTCCACTTGTTGCCTTCAATAAAGGGCCATGTTGCATGTTAGGTGTCTTTGGTAAAACAAAACAATTCAAATGATCATAGTCCCTCGATGACGCTTTCGAAAGTTGCCTAAAAATGATCAAGTCCCTTAAAGGAAAAATTTCCAAAGACACTTGGCACCATTGCAATCATGGTCTAAATGATGACCCGCGCCCGTCCCATTAACATCCTAACACAAAATTGTCCACCAAATACAATGGTGGAACAAAATTGTTAAAAGGGTTAAAACATAGGAAAAACCTTTGAGTAAATTTAGGGGTAGACAAACTCTTAGTTACTTGATCAATCTTGCAAAACAATCCTTGCCATTTTTCAAAACACACATCACAACACACTTTCAAAACAACTTTCAAAAACATTGAAAACTTTTCAAAAGACAAGTACACCTTTGTATACATTCAAACATGGATCATTACAAAGGTTGCCACAACAATGGCCTCTTTTAAAAACATTTTCAAACCCACACACAAAGCACCATTTCAAACAATTGAAAACACAAGGCAAGTGATCTAAGCATGTAACTAAGAGCCCATGGATAACCATGGATGAAAAGGGTGTTAATACCTTCCCTTTTCATAATCTACCCCCCGAACCCACGAAACATCTCAAAAGGTTTTTCCTGTGCTTTTTAACCTTTCCTTTAGGATAAAATAAAAAGTCGGTGGCGACTCTTGCTAAACCAAACAAGTGCGAATACAAAACGCAAAACTCAAGTCAGTTCTCCCACCGTATCACAGAACTGGCGACTCTGCTGGGGAGTAACTTAAAAGTGGGGTTACCTTAGGATTAGAACACTCTTGTTTTCAATTGCTTGCTTTGTTTGCTTTTATATTTGTGGGCTTTGCATCGGAGTTTCATAGATCCTAACCCGGATCTGGGGATTACCCTTTAGGTAGCATAAGTTGTGAGGGACCTGTCCGGCGTAGACCGACATGGGTGAAACAGTGGCTACGTTGGTGTGATACCTTGGTCTGTACCGATATCCCTTGTGTTGCAACGAGGAGAATATGGGTCTTCTAAGGAGTCATTAAGCACCAACCGACCTTAGAACCCTAAATTGACCCAACTTGGCCATAGAACGGTAGCAGAATGCTACACTCATTGAGGCTAAACTCTCGCGATGGTTCTGGCCGCAAGAAAAGATTGCGATGCTGGAGTTATGACTGATTGAGGGTAGTTAGTGATATTGAGATCCTCTAGAACCCGGTTACTTTTGATAGGACAGGTCTTAACCAACAAAACTAAAAGAGGGTAATACCTAAACTTCATGCTGGCCTAAACTCTAAGGGTTGTCTTGTGTGACTTGTGTGCCTTATCATGCTTGCCTTTGTGAATGCTTGTGGTGTGCTTTACCATAACATCATACCATCATACCATTTCATGCATCCTGCATAAGGACTGACCCATTTCAAAGACAAGAGGGTTTCATCTTTGCTCTGTTATGTAGGACATCATGATGCCCATGCGTAGGAATACTATCCGGCTCAACTTTGTTCAACCACCTACTTTGCTCAAGGAATTGGTTGATAGGATCCCAAACACTACTTCCTTCATCAAGAGGCATGGTTCTCTTCTCTGTTTAGTCACTTTAAAGTGGGACCAACAACTGATGAGTGTCCTGGTCCAGTTTTATGATCCCTTATACCATTGCTTCACTTTTTAAGACTTCCAGCTGGTCCCTACCCTGGAAGAATTCTCTGAGTTACTTGGTATCCCTGTTTTGGAGCAGACTCCATTCACTGGTTGGGAGAGGACTCTTAGGCCTGAAGAGATTTCTACAGTCCTTCCCTTGACCAAAGAAGAGGTAATGGCTAACTGGGAGACTAGAAGTGGAGTTAAGGGCTTCTTGGCTAAGTTTCTGGTTGGCAAGGCTAATAGTTTCTGGAATGACTTAGACTTCAAGGCGTACAAAGACATTCTGGCTCTCTTAATCTATGGTCTAGTATTGTTTCCAAATCCTGATAACTTTATAAATATCAATACCATAAGGATCTTCATGTCTCGGAACCCTGTACCCACTCTCTTGGGTGATATCCTACAACAGCTCTATGCTCGTACTACCCGAAGACGGGGAACTCCGTGGTGTTGTGCTCCTTTGTTATTGAGGTGGTTTATTTCGCACCTCCCTAAGTCCGTGCTGAAGAACAAAGAAGGAAAGGGCTGGGCTCATAGGTTAATGTCTCTCACTGATAATGACATCATTTGGACTCTCAGAGGTTTGGATGAGTTAGCCATTATTGATCGTTGCGGAGAATATCCTAATGTTCCATTGATTGGTATCCAGGGAGGAATCTCTTATAATCCATGTTTAGCTCTCCGTCAGTTTGGAAGAGCCAGAAGAGCAGGGCCTCATGAGATGTTGGTACCTCACATCAGTTTTGAGTTTCAGGTAGATAGTGACGAGCTATGTCGTAGATTCATCAAAGCTTGGGACAGAATTCACAAAGCTGACCTACATGAGTTGGGACCGAAGACTTCTCTACCTTTGGAGCCCTACTGCAGATGGGTCTGCATCCGTGCTCAGAAGTTAGGTATGCCATACGAAGCTGTCAGGCCTATCATTCTTGAATTTCCTGATGAAGACGGGGTTCCTCCAACTATCCTCCCTCCTCAGATACCCACTGATGTTGATACACTAAAGAGATCTTGGGCGTAGCTACAGGAAGAACGGGATTCTTATCGGGAAAGGTTCAACGAACAGGAACAAAAGATCCAGAAGTTGACTAAGCACCTGGAGAATGAGCAGATCCTGAACGACTATATCCGTACTTAGAAGAGGAGGCCATGGGAGCACTGATGAGCGTTGGATGTTTCTTTTACAGCTTTTATTTCCTTCTCAGTATTTTCATTCTTGTAATGCCTAAGGGAAAATTGTTGAACAATTTAAAGTTTAAATCTAATGAAGTGTGTTTCCTTTTTGTCTACAAAGTTGAATCCCGATTGCCTTTGAAAACATAAATCATAAGCATCTCATTGCATCATATGCATAACAGGTACCCTTCTTCTACAGGTTGCTTAATCTTCTTCGCTGTTTATTTCAGCACTCAATCATCATGTCTTCCGAGCCTACTACCGAACAAGCTATCAAGGCCCTCCAGGCCCAGAACGCCCAGTTTCAAGAGCTGGTCATGAGCTTAGCCCAGAGTCAACAGGAGTTGAAGACTCTGCTCTTGAAGAACAAGAAGAAGAAGAGGATTGCGCTGTTTAACAATGGGCGGAGGTTTGGGAATACACTGCAGAATGAGGCTGATCAAGCTACTTCCTCTGTAGGGAGGGATAGTCCCCGAGAAGGAAGGGTTCCTAGTCCTGCAGTCTCCGACAACGAGACAGATTACAATGATGAACAGTACCCTCCTGCTGAAGACAGGTACAAGCAACTAGAGGACCGTTTAAGTGCCATGGAGGTTCAACTTGTGCCGGGGCTGGATTTTGGAGATCTAGGTTTATCTTCTGGGGTGGTGATCCCACACAAATTCAAGGCACCTGCCTTTGCGAAGTACGACAGGGCTTCCTGCCCTAAGCTTCATCTCATATCATATGTAAGGAAGATCCAACCTTACACTACAGACAAGAACCTATGGATCCATTTCTTCCAGGATAGCCTTTCAGGGGCTCAACTCGAATGGTTCTATCAGCTGGATGGAGCCAGTATCCGAAACTGGGAGGATTTGGCTACTGCATTTTATAAGCAGTATCAGTATAATTCCGACCTCGCTCCCACGCGTACCCAACTCCAGGGTATGTCACTGGGGACGGGCGAACGATTTAAGGAGTATGCGCAAAAGTGGAGAGACCTGGCTGGTAGGGTGCAGCCACCGCTGACGGACCGTGAACTTGTTGACATGTTCTTAGGGACCCTGTCCGGTCCATTCTTCAACCATCTGATTGGGAATTCTTCTGCTGGGTTTACAGATCTGATCTTAACCGGTGAGAGGATAGAAGCTGGTATCAAGTCGGGGAAGATACAAAAAGGTGCCTCCTCGAGCACTGAAAAGAAGCCCTTCAAGAAGGAAGCCATTGCTGTTTATGGTCCCAGAAGACAAAAAAAGCCGGAACGCTGCCAAGCTATCAATGCGTTGGTAATTTCAAAGCCTGCTGCTTCTCCTCAACAGTATAACCAACCAAGGGGTGAGAGACCCAAAAGGCAGTACACTCGGCTCAGTATGACCCTGTCTCAGATATTGCCGCAACTACTGTCAACCAATCTGGTAACTGTCAAAGAAGCTCCGAAGGTAGTGAACACAACATCTCTGAAGTACAACCCCAATGCCCGTTGCGCCTATCACTCTGACGGCCCGGGGCATACTACGGACGATTGTTGGGCTCTGAGGAATAAGGTTTAAGACCTTATTGATGCTAAAGAAATACAGTTCGAGGTTCCCGAAAGGCCCAATATGGTGACTGCTCCCATGCCCCAGCATGGAGTGAATGCTAAGGAAGAAGACCCGTATATGGCCTCTGTGGATGATATTGTTACTCCGTTGTTGATTGTCAAGAGGAACCTGTTGCTAGCCGGTTTATTTCCGGGATGTGGTAAAGGTTGCCTTCTATGTTCTGTTTCACCTGCTGGTTGTTTTTTGTTGAAGTCAGGTATCCAAAGCCTGATGGATAACAAAGAAATCTTGTTCGAGAAGGTTTCTATTCCTGTTGTCCCTGCTGAAGAAGTGTCCATTGTTACTATTTTCAACAACCCTCCTAAGGCTCCCTCAAAGAAGCCTGTCAAAATCATGTCTACTCAGAAGATTGCTCCTATCATTATCACTGTTCCGGGGCCCCTCCCCTATACATCCGACAAAGCTGTCCCATGGTAATATGGGGCAGATGTTTATATGCTCGGAGTAAAACAAGAGTTTGATACTAGTACCGGTGTCAGCAACATCACCGGGCCTGCCAAGGTCACTCGCAGTGGCAGGCTCTTCTCACCTGATATTGCACCACTAGCTATTCAGAGACCTCTTATCATTACACCTGCAAGTGTGCCTGCTCCCCTTCCTGATCAAGTTCCTGTTTCTACCCCTGCTGCCGAGTCATCTGACGCTCGGGGCAAAGAGATTGCTACTGATATGCCTGCCCGGACGGAGGCACCAAAGACAACCACTGTCGAAGCATCCCAGCAAGAGATGGAAGAGATTCTCAAGATCATTAAGAAGAGTGATTTCAATGTAGTCGAGCAGCTGGGGCACACCCCATCAAAGATTTCTATGCTATCACTGTTGTTGTGTTCAGAGGCCCATGCCAAGGCCCTGATTTCCTTCCTGAAGACGGCCCATGTGCCACAAGAAACGTCTGCTGATCAATTTACCGATTGTGTGGCCAACTTGATTGCCGATAATGGGTTGGGCTTCTCTGACGCTGATCTGACTGCCAAAGGAAAGAACCATAACGACGCCCTGCATGTCTCCATTGAATGCAGGGGCACTACTCTTGCCCATGTGTTGGTAGACACCGGTTCTTCATTAAACGTATTACCCAAGAAGGCCCTAGACAGGTTGGATTGTGAGGGTTTAGAGCTCAAGCCTAGTAACATTGTTGTTCGGGCCTTTGACGGCTCGAAAAGGATGGTACATGGGGAAGTTGACATTCCAATCAGGGTTGGTTCTCAAGTTTTTGATTCTACTTTCTATGTGATGGACATCCGACCATCCTATTCTTGTTTGCTGGGTCGTCCATGGATCCACAAGGCTGGAGCTGTGACCTCCACACTACATCAGAAGCTGAAGTACCCGGTCAGGGGGAAAATTGTGACAGTTCAGGGGGAAGAAGAATATATGGTCAGCCACCTCAACTCGTTCCGGTACATAGAGATGTATGGGGAGTTCATTGAAACCCCCTTTCAACACTTTGAAGAGGTACCTCAGACACTTGCGTCAGCAGAGACTGTGACTGTAGAAGATTCTCTGTTGAAGATGGCCTCCCTAAAGGATGCTCGGGCTGTTATTGAGAAGGGTGATTGCGCAAACTGGGGCCGACTTCCTGATTTCACTCCAAAGACCGACAAGTTTGGTTTGGGTTTCACTGCAGAGGCTCAGAGGGCTGTTCGTAAGGCAAGGATTGGAAGACCTCCTGTGTTCATCACCAACCCGAGAGTAAATGCTATTGAAGACGACGTGGAGGAATCTGAATTCGACAGCTGGATCTACCCAACAACCGATGGTGGACCAAACAACTGGACTTCCAAAGACTTCACACCTATTACTTTTGTCACTCAGTAATGAAGTCTTTTGTTTTGAATTTGTAACAGACAATATTTTGAAACTTTTATGGCTCGGTGTCTTACTCGGGGCACCGTGGCTTCATTTGTGAGGGCTTTTGTGTGTCATTTTCATATATCATTAATAAAAACATTGGACGTTTGTTGCATTTCAAAATATTGCGCTCCTTTTGTTTCTTTATTATATATTGCAAAACAGTTATATTTACACACACTCACTTATACAGGTTCCAATCCACTATGGATCTCACTGGTAACGACTCTGCTACTGCCAGTTATGACTTCGAAAATCCAATCAACTTAGCCGAAGACGAAGGTGAAGATGATTGCGAAGTTCCTGGTGAGCTCGCAAGACTACTACTCCAGGAAGAGAGGGCCATTCAGCCACATGAAGAGCCAGTGGAAACGGTAAATCTGGGTACTGAGACAGACAGAAAGGAAGTCAAGATTGGTGCCAATCTAGAGCTCAGTGTGAAACAACGGTTGATTCAGATGCTGCATGACTATGTGGAAATCTTTGCTTGGTCTTACGAAGACATGCCTGGGTTGGATACCGACATTGTGGTTCATCACCTGCCTACCAAGGAAGAATGCCCTCCGGTAAAACAGAAGGTCTGTCGTATGCGTCCAGAAATGTCCGAGAAAACCAAAGCTGAGGTTATGAAACAATTTGATGCCGGGTTTCTAGCAGTGACTTCTTGAAGGGGTGAAAAACACAAGAAGGGGGGGTTGAATTGTAAAACTGGAAACTTAAAGCGAATGACAAGGTATTTTTATCCTGGTTCGTTTGATCTCAAACTACTCCAGTCCACCCGTTCAAGGTGATTTCGCCTCTCTCCAACGAGGTCTTAATTCACTATATTCAACTGAATACAAATCTGTTTTAGCAACTGCTAAAACCTTCTTGATTCAAACCACAATCCGGTTTGTCAAGGCAATACTTTCTTACAAAGGAATAATCAAATGTGTGTGAATGTTTCTACAAAAACTATATCACAACTGTGATGTTTACACAAATGAAGCTTAGAATACTAAGTTGCTAAACGCTAATGAAGTATCAGAGTTTGGTGGTTTAGCAAAACTTGTAGAGTGAAGATTATTGATCAGCTTTGTACGTGTAGAGAGTTTGGAAGCATTAGCCGTGATAATCTTCAAAGCTTGGTTTATATAGCACTTGAGAAGATGAACGTTGAAGTAAATATTCTTGATTCAATGCTATTTACAAGCTTTCCTTTCTGAGCAGATCTTGTCTAGAATGATGCCGTTGGTATTGATTAGCTTTCAATGCACAGTACCGTTGCTTCTTCAATGCACGATCTGGCTTGGCTCATTCTGATTCTGCTTCGCTGCTGATGAACTGATTTGATTCTGTATCAGAGTATTTTACGCGCAGTTCTGTTCATCAAGCTTCAGCATGTGCAAGCGTTGATCTTCTGATCTTTGACGTTCTGATTCAGCAACTTCTGATGCTGATGCACAAACTCATATTCTGATGCTGAGAACGTGATCTTGCTTATTTTAATCAGCATATCTGCAAGTCAGAGCATAGTAATTTTAAGTAGCATATAATTCAATCATGAAATATTTAACTACTATATCTTTTTCACTTTGTTATCATCAAAACTTAATTATAGGGTACTAGATTCAAACATTGTTCTAACAATCTCCCCCTTTTTGATGATGACAAAAACTAGATATTTTAAATAAAAAATAACGTGAAAAGTTATCAGATCTATGTATCAGAATAAGAAGTACGGAGAAGTCAGAGTTAAGAGATACTCCCCCTGAGTTTGTTACTTCCTTTTGATATGTGTGTTCTTCAGAGTCAGATCTTTTTCTATCTTTGAGCATCAGATTATAAGTCTTTGACTTATCAGAGAGCAGAGCTTCAGAGCTTTTCCTGTCAGAGCTTTGCTTCGGATCAGAGTGTTAGGTCGATCAGATCTTCATATATCAGAACTTCATATTTGATCAGAGCAACATGAGCTTCTACATTTTTGATCAGAGCTTCTAGTCTTCATTGTGCCTGTAGACTTAAAGACAAAACAGAAAAACATTTCAAGTAATAGAGTTAGAATGTTTGAGAATTTCTGTCTAGTTAGCCGTTATTGATTTTAAATATCATTCTTGTTCTCCCCCTTTTTGTCAGCAATCAAAAAGTGCTGGTGATGTGCTAAAATGATTTAGATCAGAAAAACTAATAATATTAAAGATAGTTCAGAATTAGAGCAAAATAGCATTACAAACCATAGTCAAAACATAGTCAAAAGTACATCAGAAAATGAAGAAAATATAGAGAATGTCATGCATGAAAAAAAATTTTAAGGTTGTGGGGGCATGCGTGAGAACAGGCTTTCCAGCATTGCCTGAATCTTTGCAGAAGTTGCATTCTGCTTCTGAACCATGGTGACAACAGTATCAATCTTGCTGTCCTGGACATTCATTCTTGCTTCCATCTTCTGATTATTCTCATCCATCCGCTGCTGTAGACGCAAGTCATTCAGCCTTAATTCTTCCAGAGCCTGCCTGTCCAAGGCAGCTTGAGAATTTTCAGCAGGAGGAAGCTTCTCAGAACTTTCAGCTACATCTTCTGCTGGATTTTCTTCTTGAAGAGTCTTGTCTTCTTCTGCTGGTTCCACCTGTGCAGCTTGTTCTTTCTCAGACCACGATTCAGAGTCCAGAGGGAGCACAACTTCTTGAGGCAGCTGACTCTCAACTTCCTTCAGCAGCTTGCTAAAGTTCTGTTGAGCCTGCTCATAGTTGACGTCCTGCAGCTTGAGTGCTTCAGCACGAACCCATACTCTGAACTGTGACCAGAGCTGATCAGAAGCAGCTGGGTCGATCATCCCCGGACAAACTTGCTTCAGCGAAGTAATCCACTGCAGCATACCTGTTTCAAAGTCCAAAATACCAGAGCCAACATCTAATTGCTTTGGTTTGGGAATGGCCAATTTGTGTCTTAAATCAGCAAGACGTTCAAGACTTGTTAAGTCAATGAATGTTCTGCTGGGGTTTTCAGATGATTGGTTTTCAGAGGTGTGCTGAGGTGCTGTTTGTTTTGGAGGATGGTTATCAGAGTCAGAGGATATGTCTATTGGAGTGGTTGGAGTTTTTGGAGGTGTTGATTCCTCTGATGATGGTAACTGGGGTGTGATAATGGTGGTTCCACATGGCAACTGGATTGCCAGCGGTGAAGGTTGAGGTGAGTGGGGATCAGAATGATGAGGAGATGGGGTTTCATAGCGATGAAACTCTGTTTGAGGTGAGGGAGGATTATTTTCTGGTTGAGGAGGTGGAACTTCTGATTGTTCAGGGATCAGAGGTTCTTCTGTGATAGGTTGTTGTTGTTCTGGTTCTGGTTGTGGTTCTGGTTGAATTTCTGGTTCAGGTTGTGGAGGAGGGATATTTGGTGGTTCAGAGTGAGGTTGAACAGAAGCATGTTCACGCTCAATGTCAGCTAGCACGCTATCAAGTGCTGATGTTGTTGAAACAGTTGGTTGTTGTTTGGTAATTTTGAGAGGAATTTTGATTCTGGTTCTTCTGAGTTGTAAGGCCTCAGAAGGGTCTTCTGGTATGTTTTCATCAATAGTGGGGATTGGAATGGAAATTCTGTGAGAGGTTTGGGGTGGAGCAACAGATGATGGAATAGTAGTTGAAATTGAAATAGGAGTAGCAGATGGATTACCTCGTTTCTTTGGAGTCTGGTGAGATGATCCTTCTGCTTTCCTCTTCTTTGACTTCTTCTGAGTCACTTCAGGTTGAACTTGACTCAGGTCTTTGATCTTCAGCCTAGAACCTGCAACGTCTACCTTGGGAGAATCTGGATACTTGGCAACCATATCAGGGTGAGATTCCATCTCAGAAAATCTTGGAAAATCACTCAGAGGCACTCTTCTTCTGGAGATGTCAGCAGTTGAAGAAGCTCTGGGTTCCTTCCTGATATTGTCTATCAGCTTCATCTTTTTCAGATTCTTGGCATTCAACGGTTTTCCAACAGTTGGTTCAAAATTGCCCAGTACTTTAGCTTCGCTCAGATAATCTATCAGCTTATTCTCTGTCAGAATATCTGATATGAGCCTCCCAAAAGGTATCCAGTCTCTTTTCGTCCTTTCTTCTTCTCTAGTCTCTTTCACACTAGTCTTCAGATGATTGAACAGGAAGTGTGCCAAATTGATCTTCACCCTCTGATTAATAAAGTAGATCAGAAATTGCTGATCCACGTTTATATAGTCAGGAGAGCTTGTTGGCTTCCTGTGATTGAAACAACCTAGGACAATCTTGGCCCACACTCTGCAGTGATCCTTCAGATCCTTGATTTTGCTGCTGGGAAAACCAAGAGTGAAGATGCAGTTTGCTACCACACCAATATCAGGGCACCTATCAGCCATGTCCACACAACGGACTCCACCACCACTCTGACCTATTAACCTGGCAATGAGGTCTTCAGAAATTATTATCTTCTTCCCCATGACAGAAGAGATAACTAGATGCTTATCAATCTTGGCATGAATCCAAAATTCTTTGACAAGCTCTGGGAAGGTTGGTCCAACCAATCTATCAAAGTACCTCTCCCACTTCTGAGCTTTGACTTCAGCAGATAGGTCAAATCCATTATCCTTCAAACTTTCGAAATCGATGATTAATTCAGAGAGAACCTCAAGATTCTTAACCGGTGAGAGAAGAGTTCTGGTAGGCGCTTGATATTGCTCAGAGGTTTCTTTCTTCTGATTTCCTGCAGAAATGCTGGAGGATGCCATTGTTCTCACACAAAAAGCTTGAGAGTGATTTGAGAAAAGCTAGGGTTTTGAAGGAGATATGCAGAAAAATTCTTAAGAGATTATGAGTAAGCGTAAAGAATAAACATGAAGAGTAATGTGCTTAAATAGGATTTTCAAAAATTATTTTGAAAAATAAAACGTTTTTAAGAGAGAGAAAAAAAATAATGATTGCAATTAACAAGCGTGATTACTTTTGCATTTAATGCTTGCTGATTTTGGGGGATTTGAGAAAGATACTTAAAAACGGTTACCAGACATGTGTCTCAATGCACCCAATCAGCGCTTTCCTTTCTCAGAAGCGTGCACGCGTTCTGCTTCAGGGATTTGCTGATGATTGGATGACACTTGTTTGATGTAGTGATCAGCACGTCTGTATTTGAGATTAGACTCTCAGATCTTTAGACTTGCCTCTGATACAATCTGCATGTTCTAACTTTCTGAGACAAAGATTGATCAGAAGTTCACAGTAATATAATTACATTCTGAAAGATAAAAATATGGAATTAAAGCATTTTCATTCTGGGCATACTTTCATGCTGAGATGTTTCAGAATGAAATTAAACCTATCTTCTGAAAGGGGTTTTGTAAAGATATCAGCCCATTGATGGTCTGTATCTATAAATTTCAAGTTTAAAATGCCTTTCTGAATATAGTCCCTAATGAAATGATGTTTTATTTCTATATGCTTAGCTCTAGAATGTAAAATAGGATTCTTACTCAAGCAAATAGCAGAAGTATTATCACAAAGAATAGGAATGTTACTCTCAAAAATCTGGAAGTCTTCAAGCTGACTTTTCATCCAGAGCATCTGTGTGCTACATCCAGCTGCTGCTATGTACTCAGCTTCTGCTGTTGACAGAGCAATAGTTGATTGCCTTTTGCTGGACCACGAGATCAGATTTTCTCCCAGAAACTGGCAGCTTCCAGAAGTACTTTTGCGTTCCACTCTGTCTCCAGCAAAATCAGCGTCGCAGTAGCCTACTAAACTGTAATCACTAGATTTTCTCTGTAGACCTTCTGTTCTACGCTTTTGCTTACCTCTTCTCTTTCCAGAATGCACGTGGGATGCATTGGAATCTTTGATGGCTTACATTCTGAGAGGTCAAATTTCTTCAGAAGATCTCTGATGTATTTGCTCTGATGAATGTAAGTTCCCTCTGGAGTTTGATTGATCTGAATTCCTAAAAAGAACTTCAGTTCCCCCATGAGGCTCATCTCAAATTCTGCCTGCATACACTTAGCAAATTTTCTTCCAAGAGAAGGATTAGTAGAACCAAAGATTATATCATCAACATAAATTTGACAGACTAAAATGTCACTCTTAACTGTTTTACAGAATAGAGTGGTGTCCACTTTCCCTCTGGTGAACTCATTTTCAAGCAGAAAGTTACTTAGCCTTTCATACCAAGCTCTGGGAGCTTGTTTCAGACCATACAGTGACTTTTTCAGTTTGAAAACATGTTCTGGATGTTTAGTATTTTCAAAACCTGGGGGTTGGTGAACATACACTTCTTCTTCTATATAACCATTTAAGAATGCACTTTTGACATCCATCTGATACAGAGTGATGCCTCTATTAACAGCAAATGAGATTAAGAGTCTGATAGATTCTAACCTGGCGACTGGGGCAAAGGTTTCTGTATAGTCTATCCCCTCTTGCTGACTATAACCTTGTGCAACCAGTCGTGCCTTGTTTCTGACGACTTCACCTTGTTCATTGAGCTTGTTTCTGAACACCCATCTTGTTCCAATGACGTTGAATCCTTTTGGTCTTGGAACGAGATCCCAAACGTCGTTTCTGGTGAATTGATTCAGCTCTTCTTGCATTGCCAGAATCCAGTCATTGTCCAGAAGTGCTTCATCAATAGAAGAAGGTTCAATCAGAGACACAAGTCCCATCAGAGTTTCTTCAGAGTTTCTGAAGCTTGCTCTTGTTCTGATTGGATCTTCCTTTCTTCCTAGGATAGTCTCTTCTGGGTGATCCAAACTGCTTTTGGGTAATCTCTTCTGAGGTTGATCAGCAGCAGTTGTAGGATTTCTAGCATTGCTTCTTTCAGACGTTGAAGGAGTGTCTGTGTTGAGAGCTTCTGATGACCTGTCTTCAGAACCTGCAAATTCAATTTCTATACCTGCAAGATTTTCATTCTGCTTTGACTTTTCAGAGTCAAGCTTGTCATCAAAACGAACACTGATTGATTCTTCCACAATCTGTGTTTCTGTATTGTATACTCTGTACCCTCTTGAGCGTTCAGAGTATCCTAACATAATACACTTCTGTGCCTTAGAATCAAACTTGTTCAAATAATTCTTAGTATTTAACATATAGCAAGTACATCCAAATGGATGAAAGTACGAAATGTTGGGCTTTCTGTTCTTCCACAATTCATATGGAGTCTTTTCCAGAATAGGTCTTATTGAGATTCTATTCTGAATGTAGCACGCTGTGTTTATTGCCTCTGCCCAGAAAGTCTTAGCAACGTTTGTCTCGTTGATCATGGTTCTGGCCATTTCTTGCAATGTTCTGTTCTTTCGTTCTACAACTCCATTTTGTTGAGGAGTTCTAGGACAAGAGAAATCATGCAGAATGCCTTTGTCATTGAAGAATGACTCAAAATCTTTATTTTCAAATTCTCCACCATGATCACTTCTGACTTTAACGATTCTAAGATCTTTTTCATTCTGAACTTGGTTACAGAAGGTAACAAACACAGAGTGTGACTCGTCCTTGTGTCTTAAGAACTTTACCCATGTCCATCTGCTATAGTCATCTACGATTACTAACCCATACTTCTTGCCACTGACAGAAGCAGTTTTAACTGGTCCAAATAAGTCAATGTGCAGAAGTTC
The DNA here is from genome assembly GCA_948472305.1 of Vicia faba. NCBI lineage: Eukaryota > Viridiplantae > Streptophyta > Magnoliopsida > Fabales > Fabaceae > Vicia > Vicia faba. The sequence continues at coordinate 945,736,784 of OX451735.1, forward strand.
TAATGGCTTAGAGGTAGAAACAACATTTTTGGATTTAAAAGAGGGTTTTGCAAATTTGCCTTTCTGACATGCTTCACACAGAGCATCTGAATTGAACTTCAAATTTGGAAGTCCTCTGACCAGATTGAGTTTGTTAATCTGAGATATTCTTCTCATACTAACATGTCCCAATCTTCTGTGCCAGATCCATTGCTCGTTGTTAACAGACAGAAGACATTTTACGTTCTGACTCTTAAGTTCAGAAAGTTTGATTTTGTAAATGTTGTTTTTCCTCTTACCATTAAATAGGATAGTCCCATCTTTCTGACTAACAGCTTTACATGATTTTTGATTAAAGATTATATCATAACCGTTATCACTTAATTGACTTATGGATAACAGGTTATGCATCAATCCATCAACAAGCAGAACATTATTAATAGAGGGAAGATTTCCGTTACCTACAGTTCCAGAGCCAATTATCTTTCCCCTCTGATTGCCTCCAAAGCCAACGTGGCCTCCAGGCTTAAGTTCCAGGCTTTGGAACATATGCCTTCTTCCCGTCATGTGACGTGAGCAGCCAGAGTCCAGGTACCATGACTGGTGTTTCTGACTTGCTGCTAAAGATATCTGCAACATGTATTATTTTATCCTTAGGTACCCAGATCTTCTTGGGTCCTGATTTGTTAGTCTTACCAAAACTCTGATTGAATTTTGGTTTCACAAAGTGATTACTACTAGTATATTTGATGTCATGTGTGTGACCATACACAAAGTGTGAATTTATAGGAGTGTGTTTAATAACTAAATCCATGACATTTTTAGGTGTAGGATTCTTACCTAAGTATCCTATTCCTTTCCTGCCGTTTCCGCTAACTCCATAGATCATTGAAGCCATTTTGCTTCTATCTATGCTTTTAGCAAGGAACTTCTGGAAACTATGATCATACTCTTTGATGATCTCATCAGCGTTGCTGGGAGTTTCAGCAATTGGTTCCTTCTGAGAGTTTTGTAAAGAGTTTTCTAATTTTAAAATTTTATCTCTCAGCTCAGAGTTTTCCAATCTGAGACTCTCAGACTTATTAGAATCAGATTCAAGAGTCCTTTTCAGGTCTCTGAATTTAGCTCTAATCTGCTGATAACGTTCCAGAATTTCATTTAGGCTTTCAGCAAGTTCAGCCTTTGTAAAATTAACAGCGAAGTTAGGGAATACCTCTTCTGTGTCTGATTCTGAGTCTGAGTCAGAAGCTTCACTGTCATCTTGAATGTTAGCCATAAGCGCTATGTTCGCCCTTTCATCATCTGATTCTGAGTCAGCTTCAGACGAGTCAGAGTCATCCCATGTGGCCATGAGACTTTTCTTCTTCTCTCTTCCAAACTTCCTTTTTGGCTTTTCCCTCTGAAGCTTTGGACAGTCACTCTTGTAGTGACCTTGCTCATTGCACTCGTAGCAGATGATGTCTTTTGTATTTGGCTTCTTGCTACCTGAGGAGCCTTCAGATCTTCTGTATCCAGAGGAAGAATCTGTCCTTCTGTGTCTGGAAGAAGACTCGTTATGATCAGATCTTCTGGGATTCCTGAACTTCTTTTGTCTTTGCTTCCACAGTTGATTTACTCTTCTGGAGAGAAGAGAAAGCTCGTCTTCTTCTGATGAGGATCCATCAGATGTTTCTTCAACTGCCTGCAAAACTTTAGATTCAGATTTTCTGTTAGATTTCAAAGCTATAGGCTTACCTTGCTTCTGAGGCTCGTCAGCTTCCAGCTCTATCTCATGACTTCTGAGGGAGCTTATAAGTTCCTCCAGAGTGATTTTGTTGAGATCTTTCGCCAGCTTCAGAGCAGTAACCATAGGCCTCCACTGCTTGGGTAAACTTCTGATTATCTTCTTGACATGGTCAGCAGTAGAGTACCCCTTGTCCAGAACTTTGAGACCAGCTACCAGAATCTGGAATCTAGAGAACATAGTTTCAATGGATTCAGATTCTTCCATTTTAAACGCCTCATACTTCTGAATGAGCGCCAGAGCCTTTGTTTCCTTGACTTGAACGTTGCCCTCATGCGTCATTCTGAGAGAATCAAAGATGTTCTTAGCTGTGTCTCTGTTGGAGATCTTCTCATACTCAGTATAGGAGATAGCACTGAGAAGGATGGTTCTGGCCTTATGGTGATTCTTGAAATCACGCTTTTGTTGATCAGTCATTGATTTTCTATCAATCTTCTGACCAGTTGCATTAACAGGGTGCGTGTATCCATCTGTCACCATATCCCACAGATCAGCATCATGTGCTAGAAAGAAGCTTTCAATTCTGTCTTTCCAGTAGTCAAAGTTTTCTCCATCAAAGACTGGAGGTTTGCCGCTGAATCTGTCTCTATCCTCATTGTTGTCATTGCTGAAATGAGAGTTGTTTCCTGCCATAGTGTTTTTCTGACGCTGGATCTTTTACTGACACGGTTAAGTGTTTTAGCTCAGAACCAGGCGCTCTGATGCCAATTGAAGGGGTGAAAAACACAAGAAGGGGGGGTTGAATTGTAAAACTGGAAACTTAAAGCGAATGACAAGGTATTTTTATCCTGGTTCGTTTGATCTCAAACTACTCCAGTCCACCCGTTCAAGGTGATTTCGCCTCTCTCCAACGAGGTCTTAATTCACTATATTCAACTGAATACAAATCTGTTTTAGCAACTGCTAAAACCTTCTTGATTCAAACCACAATCCGGTTTGTCAAGGCAATACTTTCTTACAAAGGAATAATCAAATGTGTGTGAATGTTTCTACAAAAACTATATCACAACTGTGATGTTTACACAAATGAAGCTTAGAATACTAAGTTGCTAAACGCTAATGAAGTATCAGAGTTTGGTGGTTTAGCAAAACTTGTAGAGTGAAGATTATTGATCAGCTTTGTACGTGTAGAGAGTTTGGAAGCATTAGCCGTGATAATCTTCAAAGCTTGGTTTATATAGCACTTGAGAAGATGAACGTTGAAGTAAATATTCTTGATTCAATGCTATTTACAAGCTTTCCTTTCTGAGCAGATCTTGTCTAGAATGATGCCGTTGGTATTGATTAGCTTTCAATGCACAGTACCGTTGCTTCTTCAATGCACGATCTGGCTTGGCTCATTCTGATTCTGCTTCGCTGCTGATGAACTGATTTGATTCTGTATCAGAGTATTTTACGCGCAGTTCTGTTCATCAAGCTTCAGCATGTGCAAGCGTTGATCTTCTGATCTTTGACGTTCTGATTCAGCAACTTCTGATGCTGATGCACAAACTCATATTCTGATGCTGAGAACGTGATCTTGCTTATTTTAATCAGCATATCTGCAAGTCAGAGCATAGTAATTTTAAGTAGCATATAATTCAATCATGAAATATTTAACTACTATATCTTTTTCACTTTGTTATCATCAAAACTTAATTATAGGGTACTAGATTCAAACATTGTTCTAACACTTCTTACCCTCAGTGGGTTGCCAACGTGGTTCCAGTGCCGAAGAAGGATGGTAAGGTCCGAATGTGTGTTGATTACAGGGATTTGAACAGGGCGAGTCCTAAGGATGATTTCCCTCTGCCTCATATCGACGTTCTGGTTGACAACACTACTCAGAATAAAGTATTCTCCTTCATGGACGGCTTCTCCGGTTATAATAAGATCAAGATGGCTCCTGAAGACATGGAGAAGACCAATTTTGTTACTCAGTGGGGCACCTTTTGCTACAAGGTCATGCCTTTTGGGTTGAAAAATGCTGGGGCAACCTACCAACGTGCCATGGTTGCTTTATTTCATGACATGATCCATCACGAGATAGAAGTATACGTCGACGATATGATTGCAAGGTCCCAAACTGAGGAGGAACACCTTGACCATCTACAGAAGCTGTTTGACCGTCTGAAGTTGTACAAGCTGAGGTTGAACCCGAACAAGTGCACCTTTGGGGTGAGATCTGGAAAATTGCTAGGCTTCGTCGTAAGTGACAAAGGTATTCAAGTGGACCCTGCCAAGGTAAAAGCCATACAAGAGATGCCAACTCCCAAGACAGAGAAAGAAGTCAGAGGCTTTCTAGGACGTTTGAACTACATTGCCCGATTCATCTCGCATCTAACTGCTACCTGTGAACCAATCTTCAAGCTGCTGAAGAAAGATCAAGTAGTACGTTGGAACGATGAATGTCAGGCCGCTTTCGAAAGAATCAAAGAGTATCTCCAAGAACCCCCCATTCTTATGCCGCCGGTTGAAGGGAGACCTCTAATCTTATAATTGACTGTACTGGACAACTCAATGGGGTGTGTGCTGGGGCAGCATGACGAGTCTGGCCGAAAAGAACACGCCATTTATTACCTTAGCAAAAAGTTTACTGACTGTGAGACCCGATACTCACTGCTCGAGAAAACTTGCTGCGCTTTGGTATGGGCTGCTCGTCGGCTGAGACAGTATATGTTGACTCACACTACTCTGTTGATTTCAAAAATGGATCCAATCAAGTACATCTTCGAAAAGCCCGCCTTGTGCGGAAGAATAGCAAGATGGCAGATGATCTTGACGGAATATGACATCCAATACACGACTCAAAAAGCAATCAAGGGAAGTGTATTGGCAGACCATTTGGCACACCAGGCAGTGGATGATTACCAGTCGATGAACTTCGAATTTCCAGACGAGGATATCATGGTAGTGATTGATTGTGAAATACCTGGACCAGATGAAGGACCTGAGGAAGGATCCCGATGGTCTATGCACTTTGACGGAGCCTCGAACGCTTTGGGTAATGGTATCGGCGCTGTGATCATATCCCCTAAAGGCACTCATACTCCACTCACCGCCCGGCTATGTTTCAACTGCACCAACAACATGGCAGAGTATGAGGCATGTATCATGGGTCTTCAAGCTGCAATTGACCTAAGGATCAAGTTTCTGAGTGTCTTCGGAGATTCCGCTCTCGTGATCAATCAGATCAAAGGCGAGTGGGATACGAAACACCCAAATCTTATTCCTTACAAGGAGTATGTATTGACGTTGATTCCCCATTTTGAAGAGATAACCTTTGAACACTTCCCAAGAGAGGAGAATCAGTTAGCGGACGCGTTGGCTACGATGTCTTCTATGTTCAAAGTCAAATGGGACAACGAGGCGCACGATCATTATTTGGAAGTTGGATGAACCTGCACATTGCTGCGATCTCGAGACCGAAGAGGTAACAGAAAAACCCTGGTATCATGAAGTGAAGAGGTACCTTAAAGCTCAAGAATACCCCGAAGGCGCATCTGTTAATGACAAGAAGTTCCTGAGAAGGTTTGCGGCAAAGTTCTTCCTCAGCAATGGCATTCTCTACAAGCGAAACCATGATTAAACCTTACTGTGTTGTGTGGATAAGGCTGAAGCAGAAAGGATCATGGCAGAGCTACATGAAGGTACCTTCGGAACACATTCCAGTGGACATACCATGGCAAAGAAAATCCTTCGGGCAGGATATTTCTGGTCCACAATGGAAGCCGTCTGTTATCAGCATTCTCAAACTTGTCATAAATGCCAGATCTATGCTGATAAGGTGCACATTCCTCCGGTTCCTCTGAATGTCTTGACAACACCTTGGCCTTTTGCAATGTGGGGCATTGATATGATCGGAGAAATCAGACCTACGGCATCCAACGGGCATCGCTTCATCTTGGTAGCAATTGATTACTTCACAAAGTGGGTTGAAGCAGCTTCCTACGCTACCGTAACCAAGAACGTCGTGGCACGGTTCATTCGACAAAACCTGATCTATCGATACGGTGTACCTGAGAGGATCATTACGGATAATGGTACCAATCTTAACAACAAGATAATCACTGAGCTCTGCAAGCAATTCAAGATACAGCACCATAACTCTTCTCCCTACCGGCTGAAGATGAATGGGGTTGTAGAAGGAGCGAATAAGAACATCAAGAAGATTGTGCAGAAGATGACAGTGACCTACAAAGATTGGCACGAAATGTTACCGTTTGCTCTTCATGGGTACCGTACCTCAGCACGGACGTCAACAGGGGCAACTCCCTTTTCCTTGGTCTATGGCATGGAGGAAGTGTTGCCTATTGAAGTCCAGATACCCTCTCTCCGGATAATGAAGGATGCAGGTTTGAGCGAAGATGACTGGATCTAGACTCGGCTTGATCAATTAAACCTAATTGACGAAAAGAGACTCACCGCTATTTGTCATGGTCAGACGTACCAAAAACGGATGATCAGGGCATTTAACAAGAAGGTCAGACGACAAGAGTATCAAGTCGGAGACCTGGTAATCAAGCGCATCATTCTTCTTCAAAGTGATCCCAGGGGCAAATGGACCCCTACGTACGAAGGGCCATTTGTGGTTAAACATATCTTCTCAGGAGGAGCTATGATTCTAACCACCATGGATGGTGACGACCTTCCTCACCCCGCCAATGCAGACATAGTAAAAAGATACTACGCATGAACTAAAGACCCGCTAGGTTGACACACCTAGGCAAAAATAAGGGCTTCCCGGCGAACCAAAAGGGTTCGGGCAAAAACAAGGGATGAAATGAAAAAAATCTGTACACCCGGCAAGTCGAAAACCTGAAAAGGCGGCTTGGGCAAAAATGGGTATTCCGGTGGACTGAAAACCCGAAAGGGCGGTCCAGGCAAAAGTTAGGGATAAAGCGTAATACTGTGTCTCATTGGATCGCCTTGCATCCAGAATTCGGCATCAACTATCGAGTTCAGATGTTGCCAATCAATCAGCTTCATCTTCAACTAAGCAGCAGAGTGATGAGACGCTTGAAGACATAAAGGCGATAGTAGAGTTGGAACCCAGTGGGATTATTTTTCACATAGCTGTTTTATTTCCTTTTAACAAAATTGTATAAACTCTATTTTGCTCGGCGGCGTTCTCTTACTAGGACGTCAGCCTCCTATACATAAAACGCCTATTTACAGGCAAAATTCAAAATCAATACAAGTTCAATTTTTCAGACAAATTACCCATCGTCTTTCTTTTTTCTGTTTTTGTTTTGCAAAGAACGTCCAATGTTCATTTTTGATATATGCATTTGACATTAATTGCTAATCATGAATATTTGCATGCGAAACAAAGGACTAATTACAGATGACACCAGAACTAGGAGCAATAAAGAATTGTCTAAGCGATCTAGTTGCTCTATCCACCAAGGTACCAAGGTAGGTTCGGCTGAAGAACGTAACTAGGATACCTTCACTCCCCGTTGAGTAAGACAAGATTCAGCAATACTCTTCCCAGGCAGAGTTGGTCTCCCATCAGCCCTAAAAAGGCACAGTATCTCCAGCAAGTCAGCGATACTCTCCCCAAGCAGAGTTAGTCTACTGTCAGCCTTAAGGAAGTTGGGTATCCCCAGAAGATCTCAACATCCCCCAACGGAGTATAGACATTCCTCAGCAAGCATCCCCGGCAGTCTTAATATAAGATTTGTTCCCCGGCGGAATACAGACACCCCAGTGGAACCATTCCCCAGTACAGTCTGGAAAGTTTCCCCAGGAAAGTTGAATCATTCTCCCTAGTAGATTCTGAAGCTTATCCCCTGCGGAGTACGAACACATCTCCCCAACTTCATTCAAAGGTTATTTCCCACCAGAGCTTATAACTGGGTTATCCTCAGCTAATTACCACGGAAAGTTCGCCCTCGGCGAAGTTCTTCCTATCCCCAGCGGAGTTCATCAAATTCCCCAACATAACTTACCAGTGGAATCCCCAGCGGAGCTCTCATCAAAACCTCAGTGAAGTATCTCTTCCCACAGAGTAATTCCCCGCAGAGTAATCTCTCCAACAAGTTTATTCCCCAACGGAGTCATCTTCTTCTACCGGCTTATTCTTGCAACCATCATCCCCAGCGGAAGCGAAGAACTCTACTCTTCAACATCAGCCCAGGATTTGATTTCCCGGCCTTCGTTAAGGATTTATTTTCCTAGACAACAATACATTCATCACATTATCATACACCATGACGCATGCATATACGCATCATATCACACAATCTCATTTATTTTTGAGAACATCATGACATCATGCATCTCATACATCATGACATTGCATACAACTAATGTCTTGCCTTTTCAGGAAAAAGGACAATCCAAAGATGATTACTATCAACTATCGCAATTCCAGATTCGATACCTGTATCTAGCCAGGGCATATATGTGAGTGATTGATTGTAGATTCGATACCTGTATCCAGCCAGGGCATATCTGCATGAAGAGTTTCCAGATTCGATACCTGTATCCAGCCAAGGCATATCTGTAGACGACAAATTCCATATTCGATACCTGTATCCAGCCAGGGCATATCTATAGACGACAAATTCCAGATTCGATACCTGTATCCAGCCAGGGCATATCTGTAGACGACAAATTCCATATTCGATACCTGTATCCAGCCAGGGCATATCTGTAGACGACAAATTCCAGATTCGATAACTGTATCCAGCCAGGGCATATCTGTAGACGACAAATTCCAGATTCGATACCTGTATCCATCCAGGGCATATATGTAGACGACCAATTCCAGATTCGATACCTGCATCCAGCCAGGGCATATCTGTAGACGACAAATTCTAGATTCGATACCTGTATCCAGCCAGGGCATATCTGTAGAAGACAAATTCTAGATCTGATACCTGCATCCAGCCAGGGCATATCTGTAGATGACTAATTCCAGATTCGATTCCTGTATCTAGCCAGGGCATATCTGTGAGCGATTGATTGTAGATTCGATACCTGTATCCAGCTGGGGCACGTCTGTAAGCAACCTTTTGAAGTTCCGGATTCGATTCCTGTATCTAGCCAGGGCACATCTGTGAGCAACTAATTGTAGATTCGATACCTATACCTAGCCAGGGCATATCTGCATGAAGAGTTTGAAGATCAACACATGTAACAGGCCAGGAAACCATCTTCCTTTCTCAAAGTACGCAAGTTCTCGCTAAGGAATCTCTTACGCGATCAACACTTCCAAATGGCATCTATAAGCCCATTCCCGACAAGGTTCTGTCACGTCTCCAGATGGCATCTATAAGCCCATCCTCCTATCCACCATGTCTCCAAATGGCATCTATAAGCCCATTCTCACCATCACACTGCTGATACTCCACTATGCGAGTGCAAATTTCTGGACACTTTAGTGTTCAATCATCTTCCACCTTCGGATCACGAAAGGCACGCAAGCCAATCTACATCCTCAGGTCTAAGAAGATTGAACAGGGGCAACTGTTGTACCCCAAAATTTTCCCTCCCATTTCATCAATATTTTCTCACCACAAGACCCTTGGAGCTCAAGATCAAGTTAGGGTTTGCTCTGCTCAAGACTCCTCCTTGCACTGTTGACCCAAATTAGGGTTTGAGTTTGCACAAAGATTTTTTGACCTAAAATGCCCAAAATTACTTTCATGCTTCATGTTGGACTCACAAGTTTATCCATACCAAGTTTCAAGCCTTGATTCAAATCTTTGCCCAGTCAATTGGACAGTTGACCTAGAAATCAACTGTATTGGGGAAAAAGTCAACTGTGGTCAATTGACAGTCAAACCTCATGATTTTTGACCCACATCAACATTATGAACTCATATGGACCATTTGATCAAGTTTGGATCACAATTCCACAAGAAATTTGATCAGATCACCAAAAGGGCAAAATGGTCATTTTTAGGGTTTTGACTGCACAAAGGCAATTTTTGACTGTTTGATGGCAAACCAAGCTCACATATGGACTCAAGGACTCAATGGCATTGTATTGACATGTTCAACAAATTCAAAAGATCCCAAATGTACAAGATTGACAGATGAATTTTCCAGTCAACTGATCCAAATTTGACTATATACTGAAAAGTCAAACTTTGACTTTTTGGTCAAAATCAAATGCCAAGATTCATTTTTCATCAAGACATGTCAAATTATGAAACTTGTTCATCAAGAAACCAAAAATTACAAATTAGGGTTTGAAATGAAGAAATTTCATAACTTAGAAATTTTCTAAGTTATGAAATTTCCTAATTTTTTCCTAACTTTGTCCCATTTTTTCATCAAGATGTATTTGGATTCAAACAAAACTCAAAACATGAAAGTTGTATTCCATGGAAAAATATAAAACTTTGATTCACAAAGTTTCCTCAAAAGAAGCTTTTAGCTCAAGTTATGATTTTTGGAATAGGGGTGCAAAACATTCTTAACTTAGAAATTTTTTGACCTATTTTAGGTAGGATTTTTGCCTAACTTCATGGCCATTTTTCACATGCTTCCACTTGGAATTTCAACTTGCATTACAAAGATGGATTGTAGTACACATTCCAAGCTTTCCAAATTGTCCAAGAACTTCTCAAACACCCTTGTGGTTAGGGAGAATCGAATTTGTGAAGATGGGCAAAAGTCATTTTGTTCATGGCCAAATTACATGTTCATAACATTGCCATTTTCAAGTCAGCATGTTCCAAGCTAGATTACAGGCCTTTTATCTCATCCACACTCAATAATTTAATGCAAAACCTTTGTGTCCTAGCATTATCTTGTTCATTAAGCCATTACACAAAAGATTAACCTTAAAATGGAAAAAGCATTTTAGCCATTTTTGAAAAGATCCACTTTATGTCAAAATCCATATCTTTGAAGTACAAGGAAATCTCTGAGGCACAAAGGTATGGGCATATCCCACTGATCAAGAACAAACTTTGTAGCATGTTTGAGGGGCCTGTAGGAGTTTGTAACCTAACTTGACAACTTTTTCTTAAGAAGGAAGAAAACTTGCATTTTGAACAAAAACTCACATTCCTGCAAGAACCAACAAAAACCAACTTTGTGAACACACTTCATACTCCCTAATAGACCTAAAACACGAGCCCTTAACCCTCAATACCTCCTCATCCATCAAAGCACATTTTTTCTGCAAAACAGAGTCCCTGTTGCAGATTGACTTGGCCAGTTCATTTCCCTCGTGCGTTTTCATCCAAACCAGTTCAAACACATCCTACATCATCCATACAAACTATCCCCAACCTTAGATACAGACTATAACAGCCATAGCAAAGTGTGCCATTTTCACTTTTCTCTCTTGCAGGTTGACTTCCATGGATTGATTCAGAAGGATTCAAAGCACACCAAGCATTGGAGGAGCATCCTTGGACCTCAAGCAAGCTGTACAAGTCCTCACATTGCATTGAAAGTACCTCCATTGTTGTACACGATTCAAGCTGAACAGGTAAGAGTTTGAACTTCTATCTCTCTATCCAAGCATATCTAGGCTTAGGTTTGTGAAGAAGTTATGTCCTACTCATGGCCCTGAAGCTACCCATATCATTACTTTTCATTTATGTTGTGTGTACTGAGAGAATTTTGAACCTGAACATAGGAAGAAAGTTAGGTCAGGAATTGGGGGAGGAGAAATTCTCTCTCATTTCTGAGAGTTAGAACGACTTCTTTATATGTTTAGAATCGTGATAAGATGCTCCACACTTTTGATGTTGTGAGTTTTTGTTGAAAATCAAGGAATCAGAAGTTAGCAGGTTGAGCAAGGGCGCGCGTTTTTCTTTGTTTCAAACAATGGCTGGAGGTTGAAGAAGCCTCCTTGGGCTGGGCCTGACCTTATTTTTCTATTTGCACCACATTTTTTCACATACACCCCCTTGGCCCATTGTGTGTTATTTTTATCATTTTTTATTTTTTCTTTTTGTTTCTGACTTATTATTTTTTGTCAAAATATAAAAAATATAAAAAATATTTTTTCAACCATTTTTACATTTTATTTGGATTTTATTTTCTTTATTTAAACTTATATATTGTAAATAAACATAATACCTTTTATGTAAAATACTAAAAAATAGTACAAAGTACATTTTATTTTCTGATTTTATTTTATTTCATCTTTTGAAAACATTTTCTTAAAATATACTTTTTTTTTATAAATAATAAATATTTTATTTTTTGTATATATTTAGCATAATTAATATATAATATAAATACTTATATATTTATTAGAATATTTAGGATAAAAAACATAAAAATAATACATTTTTATTTTTATTAATATTTAACCTCAAAAAATACTTTTTTGCAATATACTTCCCTTTTATTTATTTTTTGTACATAATTAATAAATATTGTATATGATATAAATAATAAATACTATTTATTTGCAAAATTAGGGTTTTGCCCTAAACCATGAAAATATCCAAAAATACTTAATTTTTTCATTAAGTTAACATCATTATCACTTGTAAATAAATCACATACACACATTGATACATTTACATTTGTTTATTCTTGTACATTTGGTACATTTTACATTTGTGTTTGATTCGATTTGGTTGTAAATTTATTTGGATACTACTCTCCTATTAAGTCTCATCCCCATTTAAACATTTGTACCCCCATCCCCATGATTATTTTGTAATAATTTAGGACTTTAAATTCTGCATTTTAAAGCTTTCTAAATATGCCATGATAGACTTAGGGTTTGTATGCAAAATCAAATAACAAATAGTTTGACCTAATTCAAAGACAACAAAGCATGAAAATGAACAACACCAATCACACTTGCACCCCTAGGGTTACTCCACTTGTTGCCTTCAATAAAGGGCCATGTTGCATGTTAGGTGTCTTTGGTAAAACAAAACAATTCAAATGATCATAGTCCCTCGATGACGCTTTCGAAAGTTGCCTAAAAATTATCAAGTCCCTTAAAGGAAAAATTGTCAAAGACACTTGGCACTATTGCAATCATGGTCTAAACGATGACCCGCGCCCGTCCCGTTAACATCCTAACACAAGATTGTCCACCAAATATAATGGTGGAATAAAATTGTTAAAAGGGTTAAAACATAGGAAAAACCTTTGAGTAAATTTAGGGGTAGACAAACTCTTAGTTACTTGATCAATCTTGCAAAATAATCCTTGCCATTTTTCAAAACACACATCACAACACACTTTCAAAACAACTTTCAAAAACATTGAAAACTTTTCAAAAGACAAGTACACCTTTGTATACATTCAAACATGGATAATTACAAAGGTTGCCACAACAATGGCCTCTTTTCAAAACATTTTCAAACCCACACACAAAGCACCATTTCAAACAATTGAAAACATAAGGCAAGTGATCTAAGCAAGTAACTAAGAGCCCATGGATAACCATGGATGAAAAGGGTGCTAATACCTTCCCTTTTCATAATCTACCCCCCGAACCCACGAAACATCTCAAAAGGTTTTTCCTGTGCTTTTTAACCTTTCCTTTAGGATAAAATAAAAAGTCGGTGGCGACTCTTGCTAAACCGAACAAGTGCGAATACAAAACGCAAAACTCAAGTCAGTTCTCCCACCGTATCACACGGGGTCCTTTTGTTTGTTGGGGAAATAAACCCTATTGCTCAGTCTGTTGGAGAGGCGGCGACTTCACTGGAAGAAATCCTCGAGGATTCTTGAAGTCGACTCAGTTGAAAAGTTTTCAGAGATTGAAAATCTGGCTGGGGAAACCTCCTATGAGAAGGATTCTGGGGAGATTTGTCGCTGCCCCTAGTAGAAAATGTTTGTGGCACTGCCAGAAAATGTTCGACTATACATAACCCTTTGCTGAGATTGGCGTTCAAAGCCCCAAGTAATGGAGATGGAGACCTGTCCCTGGTTATTCAGCATTTCTTGAGAGATTTCTTAGAAACTTGACTGGACTTCCCCAGGTGTGCTGGATAGTGACATGTCATGCCCCCTTGTAGATAGGAGATTTGTTATTGGAAGTGTCGTCCCACTTGAAGTCATTTAGTTCACTGAGAGAGCTTTGGTTCACTGATTATTCGTTGTATGAATTTCTCCGCTGTCAAACAAATAGCCATATACAAACAGTGATATTCAAGTAATGCAAAGTTTATGCTTGTCTTGAAATTTTTGAAAAATGCGTTTTAGAAAGTAAAGAAATTTCAACTCAGGATCTAGGGTAAGCCTTATAGGAGTGAGTATACCTTTTGTAACAGTACGCTTTCGAACTAACCCATGCTTCAATTAGGACTTTTGAAGGGTTGTAACATGGCCTGGTTCACGGTTTAAGAAACAAACGATAAAGGCTCAAAGTGTATTTGTACCCACCCGTTCTTTGTGACGTTCTTCAGTCCTAAGCTCAATTAATTGCGCGTTTAAACTCCAATTGAGTCTAGAATGATGCGTTGGTAATGGCACAGACAAGTTAAGTTTTTCGGAAGGGAGTTACTTTTGCAACATTTTTCATGCTGTTTAGCCAGTTTTGGTCAGCCCAATAAAGGGACCTTGACCCAGCACTGGAGGATATAAATACCCTTTGTTCCAAGAGGGTCAGGTATTCATTCTCTAAGACACCTATATACAATTTTCCTACTTATTCTGTTTCTTACTTTATCATCGAAGTGCCTTGCAGGTACCCCCTCATCTCCCAGATCCAGCTCGAGCCAGTTGTGGTGGTCCAATTTTGATCCGGTAAGATCAGTGGCGTCGTCTGTGGGAATTTAAGCTTCCCCGTCTTACAAATACACGAAGACAAAAGATAAAACCATCCTCGACCTCCATGGCTGACCAGATTCAGGATAACCAGGGCGTTTACGTCGTCGATGCTAACAACAACCTCGCCGACAAAAACGGTGGCCCCGATAACACCGGTAACCCCGACCTTAATACACTCCCCGGGGGAGCCATCCCCGGGCCCTCTAACTACCGGGATGGAGCCACGACTTTGTCTTCATCAGTCCCTCTTTGCCTCGAAGAAGACAATCCGGTTCCCCCGAACCATCTAGCCGCTCAATTTCATGAAGTTCCTGTCCCCGCTGGGGCAGACGCCACGACCAGGGCACTATTTGCGGTAATCAACCAGACCAACTACCTCCTCTTTTCCCAAGGTGAAAGACTGAGAGCACTAGAGGAGGACTGAAGTCCCCCAAGGAGACACGGGAGAACTCAATCACCACCTCCCCTAAGAATGGAGGAACGTCCCCAATCTCCCCCGCGGAGACAAGACAAGGGCATCTCCCGAAGCCCGTCTCCTGGACCACCAGGGCGGCGACCCTCCTTGGAGAGAGAACCAATCATCGAAGCCGGAAGGCGCGACCACAGTCCTCCACGGCAAGAACGAAGGCATCCCGGAGACAGACACGGAGGAGCCTACCAACAGACACATCGCCCGAGGAACATCCCCAATCTCCCCCGCGGAGACAAGACAAGGGCATCTCCCGAAGCCTGTCTCCCGGACCACCAGGGCGGCGACCCTCCTTGGAGAGAGAACCAATCATCGAAGCCGGAAGGCGCGACCACGGTCCTCCACGGCCAGAACGAAGGCATCCCGGAGACAGACACGGAGGAGCCTACCAACCGACCCTCTCCCCAGAACGAAGTGATGAGGACGACCCCTGCAGTCCCTTATCGTAAGCTATCATGGAGGCGCCCATTCCCCCGGGCATGGAGAAGCCTCTATACCTGAAAGAATATGATGGAGTCGCCGACCCGGTCGATCACATAGACGGGTTCAAAGCCATGCTGCACTACCATAACATTGGGGGACCAATCAAATGCCAGTTGTTACCCACGACCCTCAGGAAAGCGGCAATGGATTGGTACAAGGGTCTCGCCCCGGGGTCAATCACCCCGTGGCGAAACTTGAAAAACCAATTCATAAGCTCGTTCACTGCGTCGTGGCGACATCCAAAGACCGAAGTGGCGCACGAGGCCATCATCCAGAGGCAGGATGAGACCTTGAGAGAATTCATCAACCGCTTCAACTGCGAAGCCATCCAGGTCCCCTGCGCGGACCACATGAAGAGATACCTGCTGGAGAGGGGTCTCCTCCCTAGCACAGAATTCAGGAAAGCAGTGGGCATCGAACCACCCCGAACGTTCGATGCTCTCCTCGAGAAGGCCAGGGCCTACATGGACTACGAGGAAAGGGAAGCGGCCAACCGAGCCCGTGACCCCAGGACTCGCGGATCCAGCAGCAACCCGCGCCAAGAAGCCATTCCTCCTCGACGAACCGGGGAGAAAATAAAATACGACAAACCCCGGGACATCCAAGAAGCCATTCCTTTTCCTTCCCCCTCTTCAGATGTTGATGGGAATTCCAAAGTCCGTCTGGCTTGTCCTTCAAACCTTCTTCCCATGATAACCACACCGGCTCACTTCTTCTTCTTTTTCTCTTTCTCTTTCTCTAGTAGAGTCTTGAATTCCTCCTGCCCCTTGGCTAGGGTCAAGAGTAGCTGCTGAAATTGTGAATTCTGAGCTTGCAAATCTTTGACCGTTTGTTCAATATCCATCTTGCTGAAATAAACAGCAGAGAGATGAGGAAACTTAGTGTGAAGACCTGTTTATGCATATGATGAATGATGTGTATTCATGTAATGCTTTCAAGGATTCGGAAATTCAAATTTGTTTTAAACAAAAAAAAAAGAAACACACGTCATATTAATGGAATTGTTAGTACATCAATGCCCCTTGGGCAAAATAATACAAAATTCTAAGGTAAAAAGACATCGCGCATCCTCTTTGGTGCAATGTAGGTGTTGAGATTCTGCTCTTCGTGAAGTAGACGAGTGAGTTCCAAAACCTTCTTCTCGCTTGCGTAGAATTGGGCTTCGAAAGTATCACGCTCTCCCTTGAGCTGTATCCAACTCCTTTGTAAGTCTTCGAGTGATGTTGGCATGTCAGGATGTAGGAGGGTGTATGGAACCTCTCCTTCCATAACAGGCTCTATAATCACTAGGAGAATAGAGGGATAAGGCATCATAAGACTTTGGGCGCGGGTTCGTACCCACTTGAGGTATGGCTCAAGAGGGATGGAATTCTTGTGTCCCAAGGTCTTACTGTCTTACAACCCAATTGAATTATGGTATAATAAATAAATAAAACATATATTTAAATATGCAATAAAATGTATGGATGCAAAATGTTTTTGTATTTATTTTATATATGAGAAAACAAAGTTATTTAAGTCCTAAAACATAACAAAAAATAAAATTATTATTTTTGAAAGGGGAAAACCCTAATTTTTTGATTTAAAAGAAAAATATATTCTATACTTATTTTGTTTTGTCTATTTTTATACAAGAAATAATAAATAATATTATTAATAATTATTAAAAATTAAAATATGTATTAAAAATAATATTTTATGTGTATGAATGATAAAAAAATAAATAAAAATGTATGATATTTTTAAATTATTTACAAGTTAATTAAGAAAATAAAGTTCTATTTATTTGTATAAAACTATTTTTATATGTGGAGAAAATAATAAAAATAAAATAAAATTGCAAAAAATTAAGAAAATAATTTTTGTGATTTTTTATGGTTCAGAAAAATAAATGAAAATAATAAATATAAAAATAAAAAGAAAAATATGAAAAATAAACAAAATATGCAATGGGGTGCAAAAGTAATATGGAGGGTGCAAACAGCAAAACCAAAAAGGCAAAATGCAACAAAAAGCCCAAGACAGCTCAACTTCGTTCCTGTCCTTCAGCTTGCACGCGTTTCTTCTTTAAATCTGGAACTTGCTCATGCTTGCATAAAATCAAAAACTCATATCACAAAAAATGTAGCTTATGATCTCACGATTCCAGTGATATAAAGTTTGTAAACTAACTCTCAAAGATCAGAGATAATTTAATCACCCCTAATTTCTGACCTAGTTTTTTCATGAACTTCAAGCTTCAAATTCTCACTACTCAGTTAATATAAACGACAACTATGCATATGTACAGCTTCAGCAAGTTAAGGACTACATTTTTGCTTCACAAATCGTGACTTAAGGATGCCTAAATAAAGATATAGAGATTTGAAAAATACCTTGTTCAACTGAGTTTGGATATAGCAATGTGGGGACTTTGAGTGAGGCCTGAAGATCGTGTGAGCTTCCTTGAAGTTCCTTCAACCTTTTCCAATGCTTAGATGGTCTTGAGGATGCTTGAAACTCCCTGTAGAAGTCAACCTGCAACCTTCAAAAATGAAAATGGTGATGTCTGAAACAGGGATCACAGTAATAGGACAAGGGCTTGGATAGTTTAGGTAGGATGTATGTAAAGTGTTTGAAGTCTTGAGAGGCAAAACGCACGAGCCAAAATGGAGTTGGCAAGGATTTTGCAGAAGCTGCCCTGTTTGGGCAGAAAAATGTGTTTTTTATGTTTGGGAGGGTTTGGGATCTTTTTCTTTCATGCTTAGGCTTGTAAAAAGTTTGTCCAGTTGTATAGAATGAGGCCAAACCCTCCCTTTATCAGATGGACAAGTTATCTTGACTTCTGCAACATTTCTTGTTTTTGAAGAAAGGTGAAATGACTTAAGCCAAAGGCCTGTACATGCTTGCTTGCTAGCTGCAGAGAGTTGGTATGCTTTGCCTGATATCTATGGACATTGCTTGAGATAAAAGAATAGGTCCATGGCTATAGAATTGCAAAGTTGCAAAAAGCATGCTTTATAAAAATGGCAATGTGCACTTTTGGCCATTTATGGAATAATTCTTTGTACAATGCTCCAAAGGTGAAAACAAAAGCTTTAACCACTGAGTTAGCATTAAATTATAGAGTGTAGAAGGGTTTAGTACATGTAGTTCAAGGTACAAGCATGCTAGGATCTGATTTGCAACTTGAAGCATTGTAAAAATGGCTTGAACAAAAGTGACAAAATGCCATTTTGTCTTCTTCGATTCTCCCTAAACACAAATGATCTTGGAGAGTTATTTGACATTTTAGAAAGCTTACAACATGCTCTACAATCCATCTTTGAAATTCATTTTGAGACCCCTCTTGAAACTAGGTGAAAAATGCCCATGAAGTTAGGTAAAAAACCTGCCTAAATTAGGGCAAATTTTCACTAAGTTAAAAAGTTTATGGACCCCTATTCACAAATTCATAACTTGAGATCTAAGCATCTTTTGGGAAAACTTTGTGAATCAAATTTGTATATTTCATGGAGGACTACAACTTTCATGTTGGAAGTTTCCTTTGAATCCAATTGCATCATGGTGAAAAAGTTGTGAAAAAGGAAAAAATAAGAAAATTTCCATACTTAGAAAATTTCTAAGTTATGAAAATTTTCAAATTCAAAACCCTAAATTTCAAAATTGGTTTTCTTGATCAACAAGTTTCATATTTTGACATATCTTGATGAATTATGACCCTTGGCACTTGATTTTGACCAAAAAGTCAAAGTTTGACTTTTCAGTGTACAATTGACTTTTGATCAGTTGACTGCAAAAATTCATCTGTCAATCCTATGCATTTGAGATCTTTTGAACTATGTGATTAGGTCAAGATGATGTTATTGAGTCCTTGAAGTCATGCTTGAACCCAATTGGTCATTGGCTAGGTTAAAAATCAGAAATTGCCCTTTCTTAGTCAAAACCCTAATTTTGATCATTTTGCTCGTTTGATGATCTAATCAAATTTCTTGAGGAGTTGTGATCCAAACTTGATAAAATGGTTCATAGGATCCTAAAATGTGATTATGGATAAAAAATTATGAAGTTTGACTGTAAATTGGCCATAGTTGACTTTTCCCCCAATACAACTGATTTTTAGGTCAACTGTCCAATTGAATGGGCAAAAATGTGATTCAAGGCTTGAAACTTGGTATGAGAAATCTTAGGGGTCCAAGATGGTGTATGAAAGTCACATGAAGAATTTATGGTCCAAAAATCCTTGTGAAAACTCAAACCCTAATTTCAGGTCATCAGTGCAAGGTGATGCCTTGAGTTGAGCAAACCCTAATCTTGTCTTGAGTCCAAGAAGTCTTGTGAGGAAAAAACTTGATAACTGAGAGGGAAAATTTTGGGGTACAACAGCTGCCCCTGTTGAATCTTCTTGAACCTGAAGAGTTATATTGGCGAGTTTTGCCGTTCGTGACTGGAAGGTAAAAGATGATTGGACACTAGAGTGCCCGTAAATTTGTACTCGTCAAAGTGTAGTTGAGGAAATGGGCTTAAAGATGCCATTTGGAGATGTGATAGAATCTTGTTGGAGATGGGCTTAAAGATACCATCCAAGAATGTTTGCTGAATTGTAAGTTGTAAGTCAAAAGAATGAGTATCAGAATGGTGTCCGTGTTTGGAATGTATCTGAGCTGTATCTGGAGACTGAATCTACGTGGGCAATGGAATGGCGTCCATGTCTGGAGCATATCCGAGCTGGGGAAAATCAGAATAAGTGACAGAATGGCAACCGTGTCTAGAGCGTATCTGAACTAGAATCTGAAATCTGAATCTGAATAAGGGCCAAAATGGCATCCGTGTCTGGAGCGCATCTGACCCAGAATCTGAATAAGTGACGGAATGACTTTCGTGTCGGGAGTGTATCTGAATGTTGAGGTCTGAATAAGTGACATAATGACTTCCTTATCTGGAGTGTATCTGGAATGTATCTGAAGTTGAGATCCGAATGAGTGACATAATGACTTCCGTGTCTGGAGTGTATTTGTACTGTATCTGAAGTTGAGATTCGAATGAGTGATAGAATGACTTCCGTGTCTGGAGTGTATCTGTACTGTATCTGAAGTTGAGATCCGAATGAGTATCAGAATGGTAACCTTGTCTGGAGCGTATTTGTACTGTATCTGCAATCTTTGAACTTTTGTTAATGATAGCTGTTAATCTTATCCTGAAAAGGGTAAAACATTAGCTGAAACACAAAGTTATGTTGCATGAAATGTATGATGCAATAAATGTGCTTTATCAATGTTTATGATATATGGATGTAATGTATGCGCATGTAAGCTGATTTGTTGTATTGCGGAGGAAAATAAATCCTTGACAGCTGGGGATAAAAACTCTTGACTGCTGCCGGGGAAATAAATCCTTGACTGCTGCCGGGGAAAATAAATCCTTGACTGCTGCTGGGGAAAATAAATCCTTGACTGCTGAGAGTAATAAAATCTTGGTGACTGTTGGGGACAAGAAATCCTTAACAACTTTTGTGGGGATATGAGGATCCTTCATGTCTTGAAGTTGGAGTATTGACAAAAAATCTGTTGTGAGAGTAATGCCAAACTGCTTGAGAAATCTGCTTGGGAAATCCAGAGAACTTTGATGACTTCTACTGGGGGTTAAACAATGGGAATCCTTATTCTGCCGGGGAATAGGGGAGACTCTGATGACTTCTGCGGGGAATTAAGAATTAGAATCTTCATTCTGTTGAGGAGTAATGAAAACTTTGGCGACTTCGCTGGGAAATTAAGAATGAGAATCTTTATTCTGTTGGGGAGCCATGAAAACTTTGGCGACTTCATGCTGGGGAGTAATGAAGACTGCGTGGGGAAGAGTTTACTGCTGTTCAGAAAAAGTTCAGGAGTTTCCGTCGTCTGCCACTCTACTGGGGAATTATCCTAGGTCGGGGAGAGACAAAAGTTAAATGTTATCTGGTTGATTTCCAGGCTTCAAGATAACTTGCTGAGGAAATTGGGGAAACTGGATGGTTTCCGCTGTGGATTGATAGTTTGAAATTTTAGCTCCGCTGGGGATTGGGAGTTTGAAGTTTTAACTCTGGTGGGAATTAAGGTTTGAAATTATAACTCTGTTGGGGATATGTATTTCAAGGTTTTAGCTCCACTGGGGATCTAGATGATGTACTGTAGGGGATTGCTCCTGGAATAGTCTAAAGACGTTTTCCCATCCTTTCAACCTGTCAGTAATTGTTTTCTTCCATCCTGTTTATTTGTAAACAGTAATTATGTTCAAATACATATGTTCATCAATGAATCATTGGACGTTTTTGCAAATAAAAACACAAGTGTAAAAGAAAAGGCAAATAATTTTTTGTACTTTTAAAGAGATATCTTTGTATTTACTTTGAATAAGTGTTTTGTACAAAGGAGACAGACATCCTAGTAAGAGGATGGTGTCATAAAAGTAAGAAAATTTTATACAAGGAAAGATAGCTATGTGTGTAAAAATCCCATGGGGTTCCCATTCTGCTATAGCCTTCGTACCTCCGAATATCTTGTCCATTCGTTGCTTCGTCCGAAGATGATTGGATTGATCAGAAGCTCAGAGTTTGTCAGCAAAGAGATTGTCCTTAAAGTGATCCGACAAGACATAGTCATACGCTTTAATTCCCTAACTTTTTCCTGGACCGCCCTTTCGGGTTTTCAGTCCACCGGGAAACCCTTTTTTTCCCAAGTCGCCCTTTTGGGTTTTCGACTTGCTGGGTGTACAGATTTTTTTGTTTTATCCCTAATTTTTGCCTGAACCACCCTTTCGGGTTTTCGATTCACCGGGATGCCTTTTTTTTTTGCCTAGGTGTGTCATCCTAGCAGGTCATTTACGCGTAGTATCTTTTGACTATGTCTGCGTTCGCAGGGTGCGGCAGGTCGTCGTCGTCCATGGTGGTTAAGATCATTTCCACACCAGAAAAGATGTTCTTGATTACAAATGGTCATTCATAGGTAGGAGTCCATTTGCCCCTGGGATCACTTTGTGGCAAGATGATGCGCTTGATCACAAGATCTCCAACTTGATATACCTGACGTCTGACTTTCTTGTTGAAAGATTTGATCATCCGTTTTTGATACATCAGACCGTGGCAAACAGCAGTAAGTCTCTTCTCGTCAATTAAGTTCAACTGATCAAGCCGGGTCTGAATCCAATCGTCTTCACTCAAACCAACATCTTTCATGATTCTCAAGGAGGGAATCTGAACCTCGATATGTAAAACAGCCTTCATGCCATATACCAAGGAATAGGGTGTTGCCCCAGTTGATGTGCGTGCCGTGGTACGGTACCCGTGAAGAGCAAATGGTAGTATCTCACGCCAGTCCTTGTAGTTGACTGTCATATTTTTTATGCTCTTCTTGATATTTTTGTTAGCAGCTTCAACTGCACCATTCATCTTTGGTCGATAGGGGGATGAATTATGGTGTTGAATCTTGAACTGCTCGCACAAGGAAGCGATCATAGTATTTTTAAGGTTTGTACCATTATCAGTGATGATCCTTTTGGGGATACCGTACCGGAAAATAAGGTTCTGATTGATGAAGCGAGCAACAACATTTCTTTGTAACAGATGCGAAGGAAGCTGCTTCGACCCACATGGTAAAGTAGTCAATGGCCACCAGAATGAAGCGGTGTCCATTGGAAGCTGTAGGCTTGATCTCTCCAATCATGTTGATTCCCCACATTGCGAAAGGCCAAGGAGCTGTTAAGACATTTAAAGGAACAGGAGGCACGTGCACCTTGTCTGCATAGATTTAACATTTATGGCAAGTCCGGGAGTGTAGATAGCAGTCAGCTTCCAAGGTAGACCAGTAATAGCCTGCCCGTAGAATCTTCTTAGCCATCGTATTCCCTCTAGAGTGAGTGCCAAAGGTACCCTCATGCAATTCAGCCATGATCTTTTCAGCTTCAATCTTGTCCACACAACAAAGCAGAATAGAATCGTGATTGCGCTTGTATAGGATGCCATTGCTTAGGAATAACTTAGCTGAGAATCTCCTTAAGAACTTTTTTTCGTTGACTGAAGCTCCTTCAGGGTATTCTTGAGCCTCGAGATACCTTTTGACTTCATGAAACCACGGCAGGTCCACTACTTCTTCGGTATTAATCTCGTGACAATGTGCAGGTTCGTCCATCCGTTAAATGGTGATTTGGGGAGCCTCATTATCCCAGTTAAGTTTAAACATGGATGACATTGTAGCTAGAGCATCTGCTAGCTGATTTTCTTCTCGCGGGAAGTGCTCGAAGGTAATATGCTCGAAATATGGTAGCAATGTCAAGACATGTTCTTTGTGAGGGATGAGGTTTGGATGTTTAGTATCCCACTCTCCTTTAATCTGACTGATGACTAAAGCGGAGTCCCCAAACACATCTAAAGATTTGATTCCCAAGTCTATGGCAGCCTTGAGTCCAAAGATGCACGCTTCATACTCTGCCATGTTGTTCGTACAGTTGAAGCAAAGT
This sequence comes from Vicia faba, assembly GCA_948472305.1. Lineage (NCBI taxonomy): Eukaryota > Viridiplantae > Streptophyta > Magnoliopsida > Fabales > Fabaceae > Vicia > Vicia faba. The sequence continues at coordinate 945,760,663 of OX451735.1, forward strand.
CGGGAAGTGAAAGGTGTATGGAAACCTTCTGAGGAGATGAGCACAACACCGATACTGTTACCAAGTGCATTGGATGCCCCATCAAAGTACAGGGTCCATCGGGATCCTTGTTCAGGTCCGTCATACGGTCTGATATCTTCAATGTTGTCCAATGTCATGATGTCTTCGTCATGGAAGTCGAACTTCATGGATTGGTAATCTTCGACAGCTTGATGGGCCAGATGATCGGCTAGCACACTCCCCTTTATAGATTTTTGGGTCGTGTACTGTATGTCGTATTCCGTTAGGATCATATGCCATCTAGCTATTCTTCCAGATAGAGCAGGCTTCTCAAAGATGTACTTGATCGGATCAATCTTAGATATTAGCAAAGTGGTATGAGTCAACATGTACTGCCTTAGCCGACGAGCAGCCCATACCAAAGCGCAACAAGTTTTTTTGAGCAGTGAGTATCGGGTCTCACAGTCGGTAAACTTTTTGCTAAGGTAATAAATGGCATGCTTTTTCGACCAGACCCGTCATGCTGGCCGAATACGCACCCCATTGAATTTTCTAAGACAGTCAGATACATGATTAGCGGTCTTCCTTCGATGGGTGGCATCAAGACAGGAGGTTCTAGCAAATACTCCTTGATTCTATTGAAAGCAACTTGACATTCGTCGTTCCATCTGACTACCTGATCTTTCTTCAACAGCTAGAAGATTGGCTCAAAGGTAGACGTTAGGTGAGAAATGAACCTAGCAATGTAGTTTAGGCGTCCCAAAAAACCTCTGACGTCCTTCTCAGTGCGAGGAGCAGGCATTTCTTGTATAGCTTTGACTTTGGCAGGATCAACCTCGATGCCTTTGTTGCTGACAATGAAACCCAAGAGTTTACCATACCGGACTCTGAATGTGCACTTGTTAGGGTTCAGTCTGAGCTTGTACTCTTTCAACATGACAAACAACTTTTGCAAGTGATCAAGGTGTTCTTCTTCAGTTTGTGATTGGGCTATCATGTCATCTATGTAGGCCTCTATCTCATGATGTATCATATCATGAAACAAAGCTACCATGGCGTGTTGATAGGTTGCCCCGACATTCTTCAGTCAGAATGGCATCACTTTGTAGCAGAACGTACCCCACTGTGTGACAAATGTAGTTTTCTCCATGTCCTCAGGTGCCATCTTGATCTGGTTATAGCCTGAGAATCCATCCATGAAAGAAAATACTTTGTGTTGAGCTGTGTTGTCAACCAGGATGTCGATGTGTAGAAGTGGAAAGTCATCTTTAGGGCTGGCCCTGTTTAAGTCTATATAATCCATGCACAGTCTCACTTTGCCGTCCTTCTTAGGCACGGGCACAATGTTAGCAACCCATTGTGGATAGGAATTAACAACCATAAATCCAGCATTGAACTGCTTCATAACTTCTGCTTTGATCTTCTCTGACATGTCAGGTCTCATGCGGCAGACCTTTTGTTTCACTGGTGGACAGTCTTCTCTTGTGGGGAGACGGTGTACCACAATGTTTGTATCAAGTCCCGGCATGTCTTCGTATGACCAGGAAAAGATCTCAACATAATCATGTAGTAGCTGAATTAGGCGCTCCTTGATACTCGGCTCTAGATTAGCACCTATTTTGATTTCTTTTTTGTCATCCTCAGTTCCCAAGTTGATTGTATCTAACTGCTCTTCATGAGGTTGAATTGCTCTTTACTCTTGATGTAGTAATCTGGCCAATTCCCCTGGCACCTCACAATCTTCCTCACCTTCGTATTCGGATTGGTAGACCAGATCTTCAGAGTCACTGAAGGCTATAACAGTATCGTTACCCATGGGTTCCGGAGTGGAAGGGTACCTGCATTTGTGAGTGTGGGTGTATGTAAGGAATAGCCATCTTGAAACAACAAAATGTAAAAGAAATAGAATGAGCATAAAAGGTTTAAATATGAAAAGCGTCCATGATTCATTAAATGACATATGAAAATGAAATAAGAACCCTTACAAATGGACATATGTGCCTCGGGTAAGACACAAGGTTGAAAAAGTATGAATTGTTTGTGAATTATTACAGTCCAACAGAAATGGAAAAAGATAAATTACTGTGGTATGAAAGTAATCGGAACAAAGTCTTTTGCTTCCCAGTTGCACAGTCCTCGGCCAACAGTAGGAAAAATCCAGTCTTCCAAGCTGCCCTCTTCTTCACTGTCCTCTAGTGCATTAACCCCTTGGTGGCTGATCTTCACAGGTGGCCCTCCAGCACGGGAGCGGCGCACAGCCTTCTGAGCAATTGAGGTGAACCCCAAGCCGAATTTGTATGATTTGAAAGGAAAGTCGGGAAGCTTCCCCCAGATGGTGGATCCCCTTTCTTCCACTACTGCCCTAGCATCCTTGAGAGATGACATCCAAGATGGTGGTATTGTGATCACAGGAGTTGATGACACCGCTTTAGTCGCCGCTATTTCCTGAGAAACTTCCTCAAAGTGTTGGAAAGGGGTTTCTATGAATTCGCCATCCAATTCTACATAACGGAAAGAATTCAGATGACTGATCATGTATTCCTCTTCGCCATGAACAGTTATAATTTTCCCTTGGACGGGGTACTTGAGCATTTGATGTAGAGTAGAAGTGACAGCTCCAGCATGGTGGATCCAAGGTCTTCCTAACAGGCAAGAATAGGAAGGACAGATGTCCATCACGTAGAATGTTGATTTGAATGTCTGGGTACCCACCTTGATCGAGATGTCCACCTCTCCATGGACCATCCCCTTAGAACCATCAAAGGCTCTGACAATTATATTGCTGGGTTTCAGGGTTAAGGCTTCACAATCCAGTCTATCCAAGGCTTTCTTCGGCAAGACATTTAAAGACGAACCAATGTCTACCAGTACGTGTGCTAGGGTTGTCCCTCTGCATTCCACCGAGACATGCAAAGCATCATTATGTTTTCTCCCTTTCGAAGTTAAATATGCATCGGAGAATCCTAGACCGTTGTCAGCTGTTAAGCTAGCCACACATTCCTGGAACTGATCAGCGGAGGTTTCTTACGGCACGTGGGCCGTCTTCAAAAACTTGACCAAAGCTTTAGCATGTGCCTCAGAGCACAGCAACAGGGCTAACATAGAGATTTTGGAGGGGGTCTTCCCCAGTTGTTCAACAACATCATAATCATTTTTCTTAATGATCCTCAGAATTTCTTCCATCTCTTTCTGGGATGTTTCAGGAATGACTAGTGATTGAGCCTTCGTCAAGACAGGCTCCTCTTGAAATTCTTTCCTTTTTTCTCAGCAATGGAGGTAGGGATAGGAATTGCATTGTTATCGTTGGCGGGTACACTTGCAGGTACAATTGCTGGTATAGGTGTAATCTTCGGAATGGTCGCGGGTCCAAAGACTGCTGTTAGAGGAGCAATCTCTGGAGAAAAGATTCTCCCACTACAAGTAATTTTGCTTGTTCCGGCAATGTTACTGATGCCAGGATTATCCTCCTCAGAGCTTTCTCTATCGGTGGTCTGTTCAATCTGTTTGACACTATGGTAGTAGATTTCTCCACCATAGTTCCATGGTACCATTTTATCGGTTTTGTATGGGGTTGGCCCAGGCATTGTTATCTTCAACGGAGTAGTCACTGGAGCGGATGTAATCCTAACGGGTTTTTTAGGAACCCTGGAAGGATTGGCGTATATGGTTATTATTGAAACTTCTAGAACTGGAATGGGTGAAACAGGAGCTTTCTCAAATAAAATTTCCTTGTTATCAATCAGTTGTTGGATTCCTTTCTTCAACAGAGGACAGTCAAATGGGGAGGATAGGAAAGTATGGAAATCTTGGTCACAACCTGGGAATACCCCAGCTTTTAACAAATTCACCTTGATGGTTAGGAGAGGAGTTAACAATTCATCCACAGTAGAAACAAACAGATCTTCTTCCACAACATTGGCATTGTGTCTGTGCCTAGGCATCGGTGCAAAGATAACATTCGGCTTTTCGGGAGCTTCAAATTCAACTTCCTTTGCATCAATCAGATCTTGAATCTTGTTCTTTAGAGCCCAATAGTTGTTGGTGTCGTGTCCTGGACTTTCTGAATGGTACGCGCATCTGGCGTTGGGATGGTAGTGTGGAGAAGCAGTGTTAGGATTTTTAGGGGCATCCTTTAGCATGGCCAGGTTCAACTTCAAGAGATGTGGTAAGACTTGAGCATGAGTCATGTTTATCTTGGTGAATTTCCGTACAAGCCTTTCCACCCTTTGCTGGTTACTTCTCGGTTGATCATTTCTTGGCTGGTTGTTTCTCGGCTGGTCTGACGCAGACTTTTGAATCATAACGGCCCCCACTGTTGGTCGTCGTTCGGTTCTTCCCTAATTTCTCTGTGCATAGACAACAGACACTTCCTTTTTTCCAGTGAAGGGCTTTTTTGCAGCAGTTGAGGCAGACGCGTCCTTCTGAATTTTCCCACTTCTAATACCGGCTTCAACCCTCTCGCCAGTTAAAATCAACTCAGTGAAACCTACAGAGGAGCTTCTAATCAGGTGATCAAATAAAGGACCTGATAGGGTCCCTAGGAACATGTCCAATAGCTCTCTTTCAGATAAAGGTGGTTGCACCCTTCCAGCTAAATCCCTCCACTTTTGGGCGTAGTCTTTGAAACCCTCATTGGTAGCCATAGCCATACACTGTAGCTGAGTACGGGTTGGCGCCAAGTCGGCGTTGTACTAATACTATTTATAGAAGGCGGCTTCCAAATCCTCCCAATTATGGACATCTGCTCTCTCCAACTAGTAGAACCAATCAAGTTGTGTTCCTGATAGACTGTCCTGGAAAAAGTGGACCCACAGGTCTTTGTCAGAAGAATGTGGTTGAATCTTCCTAACATAGGATCCGAGGTGCATCTTAGGGAAAGACACCCCATCGTACTTAGAAAACAGTGGCACTTTAAACTTATGAGGGATTACTATTCCAGACACCAGACCTAACTCCTCAAAATCCAGCCCAGGTACTCTTTGTATCTCCATAGCAGCTAGACGTTCTTCCAGGTTTTTGTATTTGTCATCGGCCGGAGGGTATTGCTGTTCAGAGTAGTCCTCATCTTCCTCTTCTTCTGCTTCAGAATTTGATGGCACTGTCGTTCCTTTTCCTTTTCCTTCCCCCTCTTCATATGTTGATGGGAATTCCAAAGTCCTTCTGGCTTGTCCTTCAAACCTTCTGCCCATGATAACCACACCGGCTCACTTCTTCTTCTTTTTCTCTTTCTCTTTCTCTAGTAGAGTCTTGAATTCCTCCTGCCCCTTGGCTAGGGTCAAGAGTAGCTGTTGAAATTGTGAATTCTGAGCTTGCAAAACTTTGACCATTTGTTCAATATCCATCTTACAGAAATAAACAGCAGAGAGATGAGGAAACTTGGTGTGAAGACCTGTTTATGCATATGATGAATGATATGTATTCATGTAATGCTTTCAAGGATTCGGAAATTCAAATTTGTTTTAAACAAAAAAAAAAGAAACACACGTCATATTAATAGAATTGTTAGTACATCAATGCCCCTTGGGCAAAATAATACAAAATTCTAAGGTAAAAAGACGTTGCGCATCCTCTTTGGTGCAATGTAGGTGTTGAGATTCTGCTCTTCGTGAAGTAGACGAGTGAGTTCTAAAACCTTCTTCTCGCTTGCGTAGAATTGGGCTTCAAAAGTATCGCGCTCTCCCTTGAGCTATATCCAACTCCTTTGTAAGTATTAGAGTGATGTTGGCATGTCAGGATGTAGGAGGGTGTATGGAACCTCTCCTTCCATAACAGGCTCTATAATCACTGGGAGAATAGAGGGATAAGGCATCATAAGACTTTGGGCGCGGGTTCGTACCCACTTGAGGTAAGGCTCAAGAGGGATGGAATTCTTGTGTCCCAAGGTCTTACTGTCCACCTTGTTGGGCATCCTCCAGGCTCTGATGAATCTCTGACGGAGTCCTTGGTCGTTGTTGTCAAAGTCGAAAACCAAACCTTGAATCAGCATATCATGTGGTCCATCCCTTCGGGCATACCCAAACTGTCTTAGAGATAAGAAAGGGTTATAGGTGATGCCTCCCCTAATGCCAAGTAGAGGGACATTAGGAAATTCCCCACAACGGTCAATGATAATAACATTCTCTTTTGATCGAGAACACCAATGAATATCTGTATGTGTAAGGGTCATTAACCGTTGTGACCACCTCAAGCCTTGCTCATTCTTCAAGACTGATTAGCGAAGATGAGAAATAAACCATCTTGCCAGGAGAGGAGTGCAACACATGAGAACACCTCTTTTCCTCATTGTTCGAGTGTGAAAAGAATGGAGGATATCCCCAAGCAATGTAGGCACCGGGTTGCGAGTCATGAAGATTTTGACAGCACTCACATCTATGAGTTGGTCAGGATTAGGGAACAAGACCATCCCATAGATGAGAAGATCTACAATCTCCTCAAAAGCTTACAAGTCTAGAGAATTCCAACAGCTTTGGGCCTTCTCAAACAGAAACTTTGACAAGAAGCCTTTGAAACCACTTCTAGTTTCCCAATGTGTTGTGACATCAGATGAGTGCAAGTGCAGGGCTTGAGCAATCTCTTCTGGCTTTGGATCTCTTTCCGTACCGTTGAAGGGTAGTTGATTGAGAATAGGAATCCTCAAGAGTTGAGAAAAATCCTCCAAAGTAGGCACAAGTTGGTAGTCAGGAAATGTGAAGCAATGATGCAAAGGGTCAAAGAACTGGAAGAGAACTTTCTGCACATCCTCCTCAGTGTTGGCAGTGACTAAGTTGAGTAGACGAACATGCCTCTCGGTGAATGGAGAATTATCAGGAATCCTTGAAGCTAGCTCCTTGAGTTGTGGAGGAATTCCTACAAGGTTGACTTGGATAGTTTTCCTGCGAAGTGAATCCATAACCTACAAAACAAGAACAAAGATGAAATTCCAAAATCCTTGAAATGGTTAGTGGATGCATATGATGCTTCATGATGTCCATGATGTTATTCACAAGTATATATGTACAAGCAAATTACACAAGGTCCTAATTTAGGCTTACATGGGGTTTCATAGGTAAGTACCCTCTTAAAGTTTAGTTGGCTAAACCTGTCCTAGAAATAGTAACCGGGTTCTAAGGAGCTCAATATCACTGGATTGTTTCCTTGTTCATTGTTTCAATTCAGCCTCTTTACTGGAGACCGAAATATTCTAAGGAACCAACCCTCAATGAGTGTAGTATCGAGTATCTACCAACTTCGGACTGCACCAAAGCCGGTCATCTCACTACATCCTAAAAGGCTAAGTTGGTCAAGTAAAGGTTCTAAAAGTCCATTAGTGCTTCATGACATCACTCAGCAACCCCGTATTCTCTTTGATTGACTCAAAGGCTACCGATACCCACAAATATGCCGCACTAATATAGCTATTGCTTAGACCATGTCGGTATACGCCACACAGTTTCCACAACGTATTGATATTTACCTATAAATGTTTCCCAAATCCGGGTGGAGGATTCAAACCCAAACAATAGAACCAAAGTGTAAAGCAAACAAGTCAAGCAAGATAAGCATGTAAAGGTGATCTAAAACCCTAAGGTAACCCCACTTTTAGAAAATTCCCCAGCAGAGTCGCCAGTTTTGTGATGCGGTGGGAGAAATGACTTGAGGTTTTGCGTTTGTGTTCGTAAATGTCGCAGTTAGCAAGAGTCGCCACCGACTTTTCTTTTATCCAAAAAGGAAAGGTAAAAAAGCACAGGAAAGACCTTTGAGATTATTTTTGGATTCGGGGGGTAGATTATGAAAAGGGAAGGTTCTAACACCCTTTTCATCCATGGTTTTCCATGGTCTCTTAGTTACTTGTTTAGATCACTTGCTTTACTTTTGCAATTGTTTGAAATGGTGCTTTGTGTGGTTTTTAAAGTATTTTTGAAAAGAGGCCATCGTTTAGGCAGTCTTTGTAATGATTCTCGTTCGTAAGAATGTATACAAAGATGTTTGTCTTTTGAAAAATGTTTCAATATTTTGAAAGTTGTTTGGAAATGTTTTGAAATGTGTTTGTATTGTTTTGAAAATAGAAAGGATTGCTTGCAAATTGATCAAGTAACTAGAAGCATTCTACCTACTCAAAAGTCTTTCTTGTACATTTTTATTCCTTTGACATTGTTGATTTACCATTGCTTTGGTAAACAACCCTATCTTTGGATGTTAAACGGGATGGGCGTGGGTCATCGTATGACTATGATAGCAATGTTGCCAAGTATCTTAGCAAGTTTTGAGGGACTAAGATCATTTTGTTTTTAGGCAACCTTTTGATAGCGTCATCGAGGGACTATGATCTTTTGTTTTGTTTTATTTTTACAAGATACTTTGCATGCATACCATGGCCATTTTGTTAAGGCAACCAAGTGGGTGAAACCCTAAGGGTGTTGTGTGCAATGTGTTGTCATTTTACATGCATTTTTGTCTTGTATTAGATCATGCTATTTGTTTGATTTTTTTTGTCTTATCATACAAAACCCTAGTTTACTAACATGTATATAATGCGATAAATTACGTAAAATAAATCTAAGCTATTACAACAATTATTATGGGAGGGGGGATACAAGTTTTGAATGGGACTAATGCTCAAAATAAAACCCTAAAAATTATTACAACCCAATTGAATTATGGTACAATAAATAAATAAAACAAATATTTAAATATGCAATAAAATGTATGGATGCAAAAAGTTTTTGTATTTATTTTATATATGAGAAAAAAAAAGTTATTTAAGTCCTAAAAAATAAGAAAAAAATAAAATTATTATTTTTGAAAGGGGAAAACCCTAATTTTTTGATTTAAAAGAAAAATATATTCTATACTTATTTTGTTTTGTCTATTTTTATACAAGAAATAATAAATAATATTATTAATAATTATTAAAAATTAAAATATGTATTAAAAATAATATTTTATGTGTATGAATGATAAATAAATAAATAAAAATGTATGATATTTTTAAATTGTTTACAAGTTAATTAAGAAAATAAAGTTCTATTTATTTGTATAAAACTATTTTTATATGTGGAGAAAATAATTAAAATAAAATAAAATTGCAAAAAATTAAGAAAATAATTTTTGTGATTTTTTATGGTTCAGAAAAATAAATGAAAATAATAAATATAAAAATAAAAAGATAAATATGAAAAATAAACAAAATATGCAAGGGGGTGCAAAAGTAATATGGAGGGTGCAAACAACAAAACCAAAAAGGCCAAATGCAACAAAAAGCCCAAGACAGCTCAGCTTCGTCCCTGTCCTTCAGCTTGCGCGCGTTTCTTCTTCAAATCTGGAACTTGCTCATGCTTGCATAAAATCAAAAACTCATAACACAAAAAAGGTAGCTTATGATCTCACGATTCCAGTGATATAAAGTTTGTAAACTAACTCTCAAAGATCAGAGAGAATTTAATCACCCCTAATTTCTGACCTAGTTTTTTCATGAACTTCAAGTTTCAAATTCTCACTACTCAGTTAATATAAACGACAACTATGCATATGTACAGCTTCAACAAGTTAAGGACTATATTTTTGCTTCACAAATCATGACTTAAGGATGCCTAAATAAAGAGATAGAGATTTGAAAAATACCTTGTTCAACTGAGTTTGGATATAGAAATGTGGGGACTTTGAGTGAGGCCTGAAGATCGTGTGAGCTTCCTTGAAGTTCTCTCAACCTTTTCCAATGCTTAGCTGGTCTTGAGGATGCTTGAAACTCCCTGTAGAAGTCAACCTGCAACCTTCAAAAATAAAAATGGTGATGTCTGAAACAGGGCTCACAGTAACAGGACAAGGGCTTGGATAGTTTAGGTAGGATGTATGTAAAGTGTTTGAAGTCTTGAGAGGCAAAACGCACGAGCCAAAATGGAGTTGGCAAGGATTTTGCAGAAGCTGCCCTGTTTGGGCAGAAAAATGTGTTTTTTGTGTTTGAGAAGGTTTGGGATCTTTTTATTTCGTGCTTAGGCTTGTAAAAAGTTTGTCCAGTTGTATAGAATGAGGCCAAACCCACCCTTTATGAGATGGACAAGTTATCTTGACTTTTGCAACTTTTCTTGTTTTTGAAGAAAGGTGAAATGACTTAAGCCAAAGGCCTGTACAGGATTGCTAGCTAGTTGCAGAGAGTTGGTATGCTTTATCTGATATCTATGGACATTTCTTGTGATAAAAGAACAGGTCCATGGCTCAAGAATTGCAAAGTTGCAAAAAGCATGCTTTATGAAAATGGCAATGTGCACTTTTGGCCATTTATGGAATAATTCTTTGTACAATGCTCCAAAGGTGAAAACAAAGGCTTTAACCACTGAGTTATCATTAAATTATGGAGTGTAGAAGGGATTAGGACCTGTAGTGCAAGGTACAAGCATGCTAGGATCTGATTTGCAACTTGAAGCATTGTAAAAATGGCTTGAACAAAAGTGACAAAATTCCATTTTCTCTTCTTCGATTCTCCCTAACCACAAATGATCTTGGAGAGTTATTAGACATTTTGGAAAGCTTGCAATATGATCTACAATCCATATTTGAAATTAATTTTGAGATACCTCTTGGAACTAGGTGAAAAATGCCCATGAAGTTAGGTCAAAAACCTGCCTAAATTAGGGCAAATTTTCACTAAGTTAAAAAGTTTATGGACCCCTTTTCACAAATTCATAACTTTAGATCCAAGCATCTTTTTGGAAAACTTTGTGAATAAAAGTTGTATATTTCATGGAGGACTACAACTTTCATGTTGGAAGTTTCCTTTGTATCCAATTCCATCATGGTGAAAAAGTTGTGAAAAGTTGGGAAAAAATAAGAAAATTTCCATACTTAGAAAATTTCGAAGTTATGAAAATTTTCAAATTCAAAACCCTAAATTTCAAAATTGGTTTTCTTGATCAACAAGTTTCATACTTTGACATATCTTGATGAATTATGACCCTTGGCACTTGATTTTGACCAAAAAGTCAAAGTTTGACTTTTCAGTGTACAATTGACTTTTAATCAGTTGACTGCAAAAATTCATCTGTCAATCCTATGCATTTGAGATCTTTTGAACTATGTGATTAGGTCAAGATGATGCTATTGAGTCCTTGAATTCATGCTTGAACCCAATTGGTCATTGGCTAGGTTAAAAATCAGAAATTGCCCTTTCTCAGTCAAAACCCTAATTTTGATCATTTTGCCCTTTTGATGATCTGATCAAATTTCTTGAGAAGTTGTGATCCAAACTTGATCAAATGGTTCATAGGAGCCTAAAATGTGATTGTGGATCAAAATTATGAAGTTTGACTGTAAATTGGCCATGGTTGACTTTTCCCCCAATACAGCTGATTTTTAGGTCAACTGTCCAATTGAATTGGCAAAAATGTGATTCAAGATGGTGTATGAAAGTCACATGAAGCATTTATGGTCCAAAAATCCTTGTGCAAACTCAAACCCTAATTTTAGGTCATCAGTGCAAGGTGATGCCTTGAGCTGAGCAAACCCTAATCTTGTCTTGAGTGCAAGAAGTCTTGTGAGGAAAAAACTTGATAAATGAGAGGGAAAATTTTTGGGTACAACAGGGGACTTTGAACTCCTCCCCCGCGGCGAGGACACAAGCAAAGGAGTGAGGATCGGCACCGGCCTCCCCGACTTGGCAAGGAAACAAATCAAAGCCTGCTTACGCGAGAATGCGGACCTATTCACGTGGAGCGCCGCAGAGATGCCCGGACTCATCCCGAGGTCGCCTGTCACCGCCTTGCCATAGATTCAGCCGCTAGGGCAGTAGTACAACGTAGGTGTAGGCAGTCCCTGGAGAAAACAGAGGTTGCTGAAAAAGCAGTAAAAGACCTCATAGAGGAAAATTTTATTTCCGAAGCCCGATATTTAACCTGGCTGTCAAATGTTGTACTCGTCAAGAAAAATAATGGAAAGTGGCGAATGTGTGTTGATTATACTGATCTCAATCGGGCATGCCCAAAAGATGCTTTTCCTATGCCCAAGATAGATATGCTGGTCGACAACTCGGCCGGTTATAAAATATTGTCGTTTATGGATGCCTATTCAGGCTATAACCAAATCCCAATGGCCATAAGCGATAAGCATTGCACTGCTTTCATGACCAACTCAGGTAACTATTACTACAACATAATGCCCTTTCGTCTAAAAACGCAGGATCAACATACCAGTGCATGATGAACAAAGTATTCCACAACCAAATCGGGGACATGCTCGAGGTATATATGGACGAAATGATCGTCAAATCCCGAGAAGACATCGACCATGCCGCTCATCTCAAAGAAGTCTTTGCTCAGGCGAGGCAATGCAATATGAAATTTAACCCCGAGAAGTGTACGTTCGGGGTCAAGGCAGGGAAATTCCTCGGCTTCTACCTGACAGAACGAGGAATCGAAGCCAATCCCGACAAATTTTGGGCTTTCTCCGACCTCCCCACACCCACATCGAAAAAATCCATACAAGTCATGAACAGCATGCTCACCTCGTTGTCCCGCTTCGTCGCGAGATCCACTCAGCACACCCTCCCTTTCTTCAAGCTCATTCGCAAGGAGGCAGCCTTCAAATAGACCGAGGAATGCGAGCATGCGTTGCTCCATCTCAAACAAAGCCTATCCCAACCGCCCATATTATCACGACCCGCCGCTGGGGAACCATTGTTCCTATACCTGGCCGTCTCGGTCAAAGCCGTCAGCGCGACCCTCATTCGCGAGACGCCCGACGGACAAAAACCCATCTACTTCACGAGCAAAGTACTGCAAGGTCCCGAGGTCAGATACCAACAGAAAGAGAAAGTTGCCCTAGCCCTCATCAACGCGGCGAGGAGACTCAGACACTATTTCCTCACGCACACAATCATAGTTCGAACTGACCAGCCAGTGAAACAACTCTTAGGTCGACCGAACATGGAAGGTCGAATGTTGAAGTGGTCCTTGGAACTTTCTGAGTTCGAAATTCAATATGAGAGCAGGAAAGCCCTAAAAGCGCAAGCTTTGTCCGATTTCATTGCTGAAATGACCGCTCATAACCCCCCGCTGGGAAAGAGCACAAGTGGATCATCTTTGTCGAAGGAGCGTCCAACCCATCCGGAAGCGGCGCAGGGATCCTCTTAGAGAACGAGGAAGGGGTGGTGATCGAGCATTCTCTCACCCTCTCTTTCCCTACTTCAAACAACCAAGCGGAGTACGAGGTCCTGCTCGTAGCACTAAGATTGGCCGAGGACCAAGGTGCCCATGAAGTGCAAATTTTCACAAACTCTCAACTCGTCGCTTCTCAAGTCCAAGGAAGCTATCAGGCTAAAAATAACAGCCTCATCGAATACCTGGACTTAGTCAAAGGGTATATGAAGAAGTTCGATCGAGCAGAGATATCGCACGTCCCGCGCGAGTAAAACACAAGGGCTGATATACTGTCGAAGCTCGCAAGCACGAAGAAGAAGGGCGAAAACAAATCCGTCATACATGAATCTCTGTCCCGCCCGAGCATCAAGAAAATATTGATCCCCGCTCGAGGTGAACGCCATCGAAGACAGTTCGTACTGGATGACCCCGGTGTTCAACTTCTTGACAAAAGGCGCACTCCCTCCAGACTAAACAGAGGCAGCCGCGACCAAACGACGAGTGTGCTCCTACGTGGTGATCGAGAAAAAACTATATCGCAGGGGATTCTCCATCCCCCTCTTGAAGTGCATCGACGAATCCATAGTCCCCGTGGTATTACGGGAAATACACGAAGGCATTAACGCCCAACACATGGGCGGTAAGTCCCTAGAAAGGAAGGATCTACGAGTGGGGTACTACTGGTCGACAATGCAACAGGATGCCAAAGACAACATGAAGAGATGCAACAAGTTCCAGAAGCACACCAACATGCATTTCGCTCCCCCTCACGAGCTGAGTATACTGTCATCCCCGTGGCCATTTGCCTAGTGGGGGATGGATATCCTCGGACCATTCGTACAAGGAACGTACCAGAACAAGTTCTGCATTATGGGCGTGGATTACTTTACGAAGTGGATAGAGGCCGAGACCCTTGCGAAAATCACCTCCCATAACATCCTCCACTTCTTCAAACGAAACGTCCTCGCCCGATTTGGAATCCCGTAGGCGTTGGTCACAGATAATGGTACCCAATTCACTGACCAAAGCTTCTGAAGCTTCATCGCCAAACTCGGTACCAAACAACATTTCACCTCAGTCGAGCACCCCCAAACCAATGGGTAAGCCGAGGCCGCCAACAGGGTTATCCTGCGGGGACTTAAGCGTAGACTAGGAAAAGAAAAAAGGGGATGGGTCTAGGAACTACATAGCGTCCTATAGGCTTACCGCACCATACCCCATTCGACGACGGGCGAGACCCCGTTTCTACTAACATATGGCGCCGAGGCCGTCATCCCCGTGGAAATCAGGGAACCCTCCAGGCGGACAGAGATGCCTCTTGACGAAGAAAGGAATGACGAGGCCCTGAGGGATGAGCTCGACCTGGTTGAGGAAATCCGATCGGGGGCAGCCCTGCGCGAGGCCACTTTGAAACAACGAGTAGCCCTGCGTCACGATAACAAGGTCATCAGACGCGATTTCCAGGTCGGCAGCCTAGTCTTGCAGAGAAACCAGAAGGATTCCCGTGAAGGAAAATTGGCCGCGAACTGGGAAGGACCTTACTGAAGGAAAATTGCGATCAAAAAGCGCAGCGGAATTTAAAATTTTCCTTTAGCGATCCTTACGAATGAGCATGGTCAGTGATAGAAATATTTACCTCTTGTGGCGATTCAGACCTTTGCGGTTGTGATCACGAGCGTTGATGAAGAACAACGCCTCTACTCAGTCCACACGAACAGATCGCTTTCGGTCACAGTGTTAGCTGATCACGAACGGAAACTTTGAGTGAGAGAGAGAATCAAAAACGAAATTGCATCAAGTGAAATTGCTTCATCACAAGGGATCTATTTATAGAATCACTCGTGTGGGCTACAAGCTAAAAGCCCAATTAAGGCTATAAGCTAAAAGCCCAATTAAGCTTATGGACATCATACCTTATGATGTACCATATATCACTTATCCACGTGGTACCTTACCACTTTCCGTATTACACTTAAGTGCACCGTACCTTACGGTGTTCCTTATTTATTCTATCTCTCATTAACCTGTCCTTATGTGTGTGACCCTGTAGGTTTTCGCGACGTTGGCAATTATGTTAAATTACACATTTAATATAATAAACAGTGAGCGGTATCTAGCAACACATCACTATTACCCAAGTCACGAAAATGTCATGTGATCTGACCAAACCTTTTCCGTGATAATATTTGTGTTGTATAATTACCCTTTTGCCCTCATGTCTATATTGAACACAAGGCATACACTGTGTCACCCTTGTCCAGTTCAATATTGGGCCCTTAGACATTTATCCTGTTATGCAGGATGAGCAAATTCCATCTAGGTCACTCATGTCCCTTAGCATGCTTTGTGAAGTACCCATCAACCGTCTTTATAGTCATCCAGTTACGGATGACGTTTGATCAGCAATAAAGTACTTGACTCTACATCTAGGGTCCATAGTGGTTTCAGGTCGAAGGGTGGTATAAACCATTATCATCATGAGAATAACTTATGACACTTTGTATAACATTCTATGTAGTATTCTCATAGCGGGTCAATCCAGTATAAATATTACTCCTAATATTCATACCTATGTCAAGACTTGATAACTCCTTATCTATGATCCATGAGATGTGATCATCAATCTATCTTCATAATAATCTTAATGCTTTAATGTTATCCCACTTCACATTAAAGCTTGACTATGGATACTTTAAGAATAGTGTCTTATGTTTAATGGGATCTCATGATTAAGTCACACTTAACATTTCATTAAACAAATAAACCATTCTAGGGACTTTATTATTTTGGAAAGCAAACATAATAAAGAAATGCCTTTTATTATTAATAAATAATTCGATACAAGTACCAAAAGTATTGGCCTCTAGGGCTTACACTAACACTTACCGCGTCCAGGGCGCTACAGGCACCAGAGCATATTACCTCGAGCAGTTAAATGGAGAACCACTACCACGACCCTGGAATGCTGCAAAGCTGAAACAGTACTATAGCTAAAGCCCTCAACCACTGTGAACTTTGGTCGTCGAACATTCACCCTTAGCCAATAAGGAGAAAGTATCGACCATGTAGGCGGGTCAAGGTACAAGCCCGACCTACCGACCACCGTGGGCACACCTTCGCTCACCCCATGAGTCGAATGCTAATGCCCGGCATGGACACCTCGATCGAGCTCCACTGTAAAAAGTACCCACATGGCAGAACACCCAGCTCGCGATAGGCAGTTCACGCCACGAGCGTCGGACCCCGATCTAGGTCGTACGCCTGTCATGCGGACTCCACTCCGCATAATCGACACATTTCGAAATGTGTTGAACCATCACGAGGGTCGAAAGGCTATCTCCGCTTGAACACAAATCTTATCAAATATTCACTACAAAAATAACAGTTGATCATATACCTAGATACTAGCAGGTAATTGAAAACAAAGCATCTTTGGAAAAAGCAATCATAAAACGGATTAATGATATATCGACCACGAAGGCCGGTGATGTTCAAGATTACAATCCAGGGCACGAAGGCCCAAAGAAATTAAGAAAGACACGGGCACGCAGGCCCCACAAATTAACACGGGCACGCAGGCCCCCAAAAAACAAAACAATATACGGGCGCGCAGACCCAAACGATAACAAAGAGTCAATCATTCCCCGGAGAGTTGACGACCACATCAGGCGAATCGAGAGGAGGCACTACCTAGCCGTCAATAATCTAGGAGAGAACTCCAACCCCTTCGGTGTTCAAGCCCGGATTCAGCATGGACAGCTGACTCACCGCAGTCTCGAACCCGTCGGCCAGAGCGCCAACATAATTTGACTCGAGGAGGTGGATACGAGCAATAAGATCCGAGCACGTACGCAAAGCGGCTATCTCCTATGGCTCGTCCTCGGCAGGAAGCATAGCAGCTTTCAGCTCTTCAATCTCCCTCGACAACCGTTTGTTGTCGCTCTCCAGTCATTCCATGTCGAGTTGGAGGCAATCCCTCTCCTCAAGGGCCTTGTCGGCCTTCTCCTTCTCCCCCGACAGCAAGTCAGCCTGTTCACGGAACATCTCCTCGGACCGCTCGAGGGATGCCTTTAACTTGCGAGACTTGACAGCAAGAGTCGCCTTCTCCAGCTCCCTGACCCGGTCCATAGAATCTGATCCTTCCCCTACAAGGACCACAACCATCTCGGCCATTTTCACCACTCCGACCATGCTAGCAGCGAGGTGTTTCCTTCGACCTTCCTTGTCGAGCCGCTTAATAATGTCGGCTTCATTGTCGGACACGGTCAGAGGAAACCCCTCAAAGAAGTCCTTCTCCACAAAGAAGGGCGGTAAGCCAAAAGCCCGGGCAGAAACTGGCTCATCAGTCGCTTCCGCTTCACCCGCAGCTTGGCGCTTAGTGTCGGGGGAACCCGAGGACCCACTGGATCCTTCTCTGCCCGAGTCAGCAGGCGGGCCCATCTGCGTAGCCTGCTGCGGTCTCACCAGTCTCTTTTTTATCTTCTTGTCCTGAGTCAACTTTAGCAACCTTTCACGTCTCTCCTCCATGTGACCTACAAATGAAGTGAACCAGGGTTAGCTACACACGACTAAAGACAATAAAAAAAAAGGAATAACAATAAGAGAAAAGCAAGAAACCTAGGAGATCTACGGCCTGCCCGTAGGATTGGTATTCGACGAGCGCCTTGGTATTAATAGGGCGCGCCTCGAACGTCGGATATCCATCTTCGTCGGGAATGTCGTCCCCTTCCCTGGTGACCCACCGAGTAGGAAAGAAACCATCAACGAACTTGTTTAGGACACCATAAGCCTCCTCTTCCTCGGCACTCATAACCCCAGCTGGAGTGTGGTAGTGCCCGGGACCATGGTCGTAATGAGCCGAGCACCAATGAATAGGGAACCTAGAAATCCGCCCGACCTCAGGATTACCCTCAACATCCAAATAGGGCTCCCCGTCCTCGTCGACCACAGTGGCCGGCTCGAACAAAGATTTTAGGGCCGTCTGGGTGGCCGGCTGCAGTATGTACCATTTGTCCTTAAAATCCCTCACTGAGTCAATATACATCCTAAATAGTCTCTTCGACTGCTTAAGGGATATCCAGCTATGTTTTCCTCCTTGAGACTGGCGTTGCAGGTGGAAAACCCTGAAGAACAGGGGAATCGTCGCGCCAATTCTCAGGAAACGACAAGTTAGCTCGAACGCCTGGAGAAAGGCAATTGCGTTGGGGTGGAGCTGCGAGGGCGCCAGGTTCAGATGGTTGAACACCCCGACCTGAAAGTCGTTAAAAGGAAACCGAAGACCAAGATCCCTGAATACAATCTCATACATGGGGAACGCATCTTCGGTGAACTCCGAGAAGATGCGAGCATCCCTTGTCGACCTCATTATTTTAAAATTCTGTTGAAATCCTTCTTGAGTGCCTCCGTACTCGACGACGGTATAAGCTCGTCTGCTGCGATGGTTGTACAACAAAGCTATTCCCTGGGGCTCGGCACCCACCCAGTCCAGCGTAGGATCGTCGACGGTGTCGACCAAGGTAATAGACTCTTCTGCTGTACTTGCATCCTCGACATCATTGTGCCCCGGGGATTTGGGAATGTCGGCCATTTACCTGCAAAGTACAGGAAACCGGTGAATTCGACAGCAAATCCGCGTGCCTGCCACAGAAGCGGGGAGAAGTAAGCAACACTCAGATCGAATCTACATCCATTCACGAGAGAAACGAGAAACAAGTGGATCTCAACCAAACACCGACACCCCGACGCCAACCACGTATCAATCATGAACGACGCGAGTGTAACATGAATTCCCCGAGCGAATCTTAAATCACGTGACCAGGTTCATAATTTTGCTTGCTCGGTACAAAAACACTACGGGGAAGCTAGCTTACATACTAACGAAGGGATGAATACCCCGATCAAGTTCATGACTCCAATAACCAAAACTCATGAGTATCGCGAGCAAAAGCATGAATCATATACCTAAACTTATGAATGTCTCGGGCACAACCATGAATCAAGCGCCTAGCGCGCTTAAATCTACCGGGCATAATCTCCAGATACAAGTTTTCACTAGAAAATCATCGTCTAAACTATCCACAACACGGAAAATTAAAGGGAAAGAACACTTACTTGGAAGGAGATGCAAAGAAACGGCGGTGGTGGAAGTAAACAGATGATGAACGGAACAGCAGTCTCGACGGTGTTATGGGAACTCACGACAGTAAAAATAGAGAAAGTAGGAGAGGCTTGAGGAGGTGAAACGGACTATGGGCCCAGGGATCCTATTTATAGAGATGACATGGAATACGAAACGTCGCACCGGGGAGCCACGAACCGCCCCCGTGCTCAACACCTACTCACCTAGATAATGATGGCCCTATTCACTAGGGCGTAGTTGCGATTTCCAAGGACCACACCACGTGTCTGATAGACACAACCGACGCATCTCCACAAGTAATCCTCGAGCACACCTCGACATGGAAAACCCAGCATCGGACATGAAGTCCCTGCGAAAAGGCGAACTAGGATCAAGTCGTAACTCCTATGCCAGGAACAACGACTTGGGGGGCTCCTGTTCTGGACTAGGCCTGCCCTTGGCCCAAATCACAAGTAAGGCCCAGATCCAAGCCGTGCCTCAAGTTATGCTGGAAACCAGACTCCCCGAGCGTACCCGGTCACGGGCCGTTACGAGTAGGCCCGCTGCTGCCTGCAATGAAAAAACGTCCCCGACACGGACATCCCAACTCGAGCCCTGCTCGAGCATCTTCCCTGTAGGGTAGACTCAGTCCTTCGGGATGCTTCAGAATATTTAGAGCTCTGAGAAGACCGCGTCTTCGGTCTTCCTTGTTCTTCGCAGAGCATCACCCAGGAAGGGGACCACGTGCAGGTCCCCACTACACACGTAGAACCTGTAAGTCCCTTTGTTGGGCCAGTTTTGGTCAGCCCAATAAAGGGACCTTGACCCAGAACTGAGGGCTATGAATACCCTTTGTTCCAAGAGGGTCAGGTATTCATTCTCTAAGACACCTATATACAATTTTCCTGCTCATTCCATCGCTTACTTTATCATCGGAGTGCCTTGCAGGTACCCCCCATCTCCCAGATCCAGCTTGAGCCAGTTGTGGTGGTCCAATTATGATCCGGTAAGATCTGATATCATCTACATATAGTACCAAGAAAATGAATTTACTCCCACAGAACTCTTGGTACACACAATTATCAACTGGATACACCTCAAAACCAAATGAGGATATAACTTGATGAAATTTGTAATACCATTGATGAAAAGCTTGTTTAAGCCCATAGATGGATTTCTTGAGTTTACTAACCATAGAATTTGGGTCTCCTGACACAAAATTTTCTAGTTGCACCATATATATTGTTTCTTCAATGGTTCCATTTAGAAATGCAGTATTTACATCCATCAAATGCAATTTTAAATCAAAATTAGCTACTAATGCCATCATGATCCTAAGAGAATATTTGGTAGACACTGGAGAGAATGCCTCTTTATAGTTAATGCTTTACTTTTGTGTTGCACATAACAAGTAGGAAAGACCTTTGAAATTGAATTCATAAAAGCGGTATCATGGTCTATGACAAGGTGTGTCTTCTTTGTCCTTCAACATTGATCGACACAAATCTAAAGCCCAAGTAACTTTTCCTCTTTTTGGCTCTTTAGAAATGCAAAACTGACAGAATAAGTCTTTTAAGTCTTCTTTGTCCTTCAACAGTGATTGATACAAATCTAAATCCCTTTGCAATTGAATTCATAAAAGTGGTATCACAGTTGATGACAAGGTGTGTCTTCTTTTTCCTTTAACATTGATCGGCACAAATCTAAAGCCCAAGTAGCATTTTCCTCTTTTTGGCTCTCTAGAAATGCAAAAATGACAGAATAAATCTTCTCAGTAGAGGTAACACCAACAATTTCTAAAAGTGGAAGCTTGTACTTATGGTCTTATAAGATGAATAAATGATGAGCACAATATAAAATATGTTGAACAACTTGATGGAATTAAGATGAGTCCAAAATATATCTTGAACAATTACTCCATTCTCGCAAGTTTGGTACCTAGATACATAAATGTTATTATCCAGAAGTTTCAATTGTTATTGCTTTTTCAGTTTTATCCCCCCTCAACACCTTGTTATTAATATCCCAAATATTGTCGCTTGTTTGATTTTGAGATATTTTTGAGTACTTTACGTGTCAAAGTTGCAATTGTGTTTTTCAATTGCACCATTTTCAATGTCACTTCTGAAATAATTTCCTTCTCTTCCGGCATGATGTGACATGCGATTGAATGACTGACTAGTTTTTCACACATGTCATGGTTATGTAAAACACATATCACATTAAATATCTATTTTTATTTGACAACCGATAACCACACAACTTAATGTGGCACTCATATTTTCTTGAACTAGTGTCATCCCATTTGAATTTCCGGAAAGAAGTTCTATACTTTCCACTTATTTCAAATCTCATTGTCACAAGTGCAAATCTTCTATATGAAACATTATCTTCCCTTCCAATTACAATAACAAACCCCAATTTAGATTTCTATGTGCAAATCCATTGAAGCATATGATCACAAAATTCAAACTCTTCTTTGTTGGAACAAAATCTATTCACAATCTTTGAGCTCATACTCATTGGGTTTTGATGATAAAAAATTAATTACATAAAAATAGAGTATACTAATGTTTGGTTAAGTGTGCAAGATCATTAAGCTTATAATTATCTAGGTTTTGACCCAGTCAATGGCTTGCAAAGAAGAAGCGAGTAAATCCAGATTCTAACAGGCCATAGATTTCGTATAAGACCTCAACGCCATATTATTTTAGTATATGATCTTCAAATGTAACTTCAGAGCTACATTGACTTTGCCTCTGATGATTTAAAAAAAAACTTCAAGCGCTCTGCTAGAAACACAGTACAAGCTCTTTTGTCCTTACTCTGTGTGAAAGCAAATCCATCTTGTCAACGACTAGAATTATAGAGTAAGTCAACTAGAGGTTTTAGCACAAGACTCAAGGCTAATAATATGATTTCTTTAGTCTACTATCCCATGCCTATGGACGCCTTACTTGAGATATACACAATTGATAAATCAATTATTCAGAAGATGAAGATATTCATCGTACCAACTCCAATGTCTCTCTCTTGGAAACCATTTCTTCTACAAAGACACCTGTACAAGAAATCTTCCAACGTATCTTTTGTTCCCTGTATATAAGGAGCTAAAGATTCAAACAAAGTAACAAGAATAATATGAAAAGAACAACAACATAAACCAGAATACTGCAAGAATTGTCTCTCACTCCAAGTTACAGTTTATAATTATTGTATTGCACATAGACTTAAAAGGTTCTTACACTTGTATATCTTAGAAATATCAAGTATCAAGGTCTTTGCGTGTGCTGTATCATTTGTACCTCTGATTGAATATCAGGTACACCTTATTGTAATTATAAACAATTTGTTTAGGATTTGTAAAAGTCTCAAACTGAGTGTTTAAGCAAAGAAGTTTCAGGTTGAGTGTTTGAGAAAGGAAGTATCTTTCTAGTTTGGTTGTGCAAGGAAATCCTGAATAGTTGTGTTTAGGCAAGGAAGTCTCATTCTAGTTTGATTGAGCAAGGAAGTCCTGAACAGTTAGTTTAGGCAAGGAGGTCTCTTTCAGGTTAATTGAGCAAAGAAGTCCTAGACAATTGGTTTGGGCAAAAAGTCTCTTTCTAGTGAGATTGAGCAGAAAGTCTTGGACTGGTGTGTCTAAGTAAATTGTAATCAAGTTATGATTATGTGAAAATCTCTTGTGTGGCAAGGGGATTGGACTAATCTCGTTATAGAAGAACCTTGATAACTTTGTGTTGAATTTACTTATTGCTTCTGCACTTTAAATACAATTCAACTCCACTTCTTGTGTATTTTCTTACCTTCATTCTTCATTTGTAAATTGGTTGGCAACATCCACCTCCTTCACTTCAACATATCAGACATTTGTAGACACAATAGGTTTTGGATAAACAATAGGGTACATCATATCTAATGCTAACAGTAACATAAAATATTCAATGACAGTTGAAAATGATAATAGACAATATTCGGAAATGTACTTTCGTAGGAGTTCATAAAGAATCCGAAAATGTATTTCCGAAACCAATGTAACTTTAATCAGTTTTGAAATAAGATTAATGTGAGCAATAAGGATTGAAATACACGATCTTACCTTAAATTTCAGGTTCTTTTGCTCCTTTTGATGTAGTGAAACACAATTGAAATTTTGGAGTGAAAACCTTAAATGAAAATGGAAGGATTTTTATAAAGGGTTTGGAGTAAGAATAATTATGGAGTATGATCATGAAGGGTACCGTTTTATTAAAAATCACATTTGATATATCAAAAATTGAATCTCCAAAAATGACTGAAATGCAAAAGTGACAGATTTTCAAATTTTCATTTCCCAAATTCGAAAATGCACTCTAGAAAAAATCATTGAATTGTTAAATTAAAAATAAATTGATAAATATTTATTTTTTAAAATATATAGGAGGAGGCTTAATTGAGACGTGTTTTAGTGATGAATAATATGCATATCCAAAAATGGAGGAATATTTTTGAATTTTTTTAGAGTAGTTTTCCACCACTTTAAATGAGATTAACAATTCCTAAATGTTTATCCGCCGCTATAAATTTGTATTTCTTCAGTTATAGAAATGATGCTCGGTTATTTTTAAGCATTCTCACAATATTATTTGTGCTTTCAAAAGCATAAAGTCATAATTAAAAAATATAAAAAAATTTATTAATAAAAGATAATATCTTAAAATTAAAGTATATATTCTCCCCGTCATTATTTCAACTGAAGTTTAATTTATTTTTTAAAATTATATATTTAATAATAACAGTGCGGGTGGTGCATGGGAGGCCAACACAAATTCGTTGCTTGAAAAAAAAACTAAACAACACATTATTAAATAATTAATAGCTTAAAAAAAGATAAATAAAAGAAACAAACTTTGGCTATATTTTAAAGATAATGCATATAAGCGAGAAAAAATTAGAGAGTTTGTTACTAATTATTTAACTATCTTATCATTATAAATAACATGGTTGGTAGTCTCAAATTGTTAACCTAATTAAACCATTATCACCAAAAACCATCTTCTTTCCCTCTTTGTTTCTTTTCAAAAATCATTTGTTCCCTCTTAACAATGAATACTATCAAACCAAACAAGGGTTGTGCAGCTTGCAAACATCAAAGGAGAAAGTGTTTATTAAAAGATTGTCTTTTAGCTCCTTATTTTCCGGCCAATAAACCAATAATGTTTCATAATGTTCATTGTTTGTATGGTGTTGTTGACATACTGAGGATTCTAGATGAAGTTCTAGAAGAGAAGAGAGATTTAGCAATGAGAACAATTATTTATGAGTCAAATGTTCGTGCGATATATCCGATTCACGGATGTGTTGAGGTTATTAAAGAATGTTATGACAGGATTAAAGATAATTTTGAAGAGTTATATCAAGTAAAAAAGTTACTAGATTATTGTAAAGTAAATCATTTACAATCACAAATTCCAAATCTTCAACCATATTTTTTAATGGGTCATTCTTTGAGAGCTTCTACAAGTTCTCAAATTCCAAATCTTGAACCACAATTTTTAATGGATTATTCTTTGAGAGCTTCTACTAGTTCTCAAATTCCAAATATTCCAATATTTAACAATGTTGGTAATAACTCTAATTATTATCACAATAGTGAAAATAATATAGAAGCTACGATGAATGCATCTTCATCTAATACAAATTAGAATAAAAATTAAAGGGTTACACAATTGAGTGAAGGAGTCTCCAATAATAAAGAATCCGATCTTTTTAGTGGTGTTGATACACATATTAGTGCAAAAAATGATTTGAATGAAGAGGAAAAACAATTTGTTGATGATTTATTCATTCCAGATTCTGATATTGATAGGATTTATTAAGGCGATTAACAATCCTTTGTAGAAAAAGATTCATCTCAAAAGTAACAAGTATATGATTTTATAACTTATTTTATTATTTCAATAATTTTTTTTCTCTTTTACGTAAAAAGTTCACTAATGCAGATTAATGGATAGGGCAAATACAAAGAGTGAATTATGTGGAAAGAAGATGTAATATCCGTAACAAATGATATGTCGTTGATGCTTTGTTGATGAGAAATAGGGTTTTTTTCTCTTCAGAATGGGTACAATGGCATGTTTTTTTTTTACTGTACAATGGCATGTTTTAGTAGAAAAGAAATTTGATTTAGTTTTATTATTAACTAAGGTTTTTTTATATGTTTTTATGGCATTTTGTATTGATACATTTATACTAGTTTGATATAATTGATTCATTTGCTATTGCTTTTTTCTTTTATACAAGGTTTCTACTCTTTCATCTTTAGAATTTTATATGATTATTTATAGCAATGGTTTTATTTATTCTATTAAAAAACTAATTTTATTTATAGTTATTTTTAAAAACATTAATATATCTATTAAACACCTATATTGGTATGTAAGCCTTTATTATAGCCGATTTTCAAAAAAGTTATCTAATATTTAATTTAAAAAAAATAAACAATGCATGTTTTTCTTTTTTATAATTTTAATTTTAATTTTTTTAGTTTATAATTTTTATATTAAACCAACCATCTTTTATATAAATTATAATAAACCATTTAGGGAAAATTAGAGAGATTTTGTCTGCATTTTTATGGACAAACCTTAAAAGCATTTCCATAGATATTCCAATTAAAACACTATACGTAAATTAATTTGTTCCATGTCATTTATTTTAATTTTAATTAAACTATCATTGTCATTTCTCACGTTGAAGAATAAACTTCCCACAATTATTGTCAACATTGATTATGATAATTGAATGAATAAAAAAAATTAGGAGCTAAGCGGATCCGACAAAAACAAATTAAATTGATAATTAAATTCAAATTAAATTGAAATAAAATCATTTGTTCTTGGTTTGATTTTAATATCGAATCAAATCTATAAAAATTGATGTTGTTTGGTTTAATTCTCAGTTTTAATTTTTAAGAATCACAAAATTAATGAACTGAACCAATGAATATAATTATGCTCCAAATTTTTTATTTTTTATTAGATACATAGCTTTATTGGACTTTAAGTTTCTCTTTTGGGTCTTAGGGTTATGTTAGCTTGGCCCATTCATCTTTGTATATATTGTAACGTACCTCTTAATTTGGTTCAATGAGATATCAGCAAATTCCTTTATTCAAACTTTTCCTTTTTCCTTTCATTTTCTCAAGACGGGTTTATCACTTGTAACATAGTATCCGTAGACCATACATTCATTCTTCTTTTCACCTTCCGCAACATTTCATTTCATTCTTCATCCTCTTATCAATCGTTACATTTCTTCCCTTTTCTCCATACATTCATTCTTGATTTTTATACCTTCCCATGTTCTTGTTTTTCTTCTTTCATCCTTCTCATTCTTCAACAATGGCTTATGGTGATGAATCAAACCCCCTGGTACCCCTAAATAAAGTTTCAATAACACTCCCAAAAACATCGCAACAAATCCTACCCTTAACCCTAGTGATTCGTTCTATGTTCATCCCAAAGAAAATCCTGGCGCCACCATTGTCGCTCCACCCCTTGATGATAACAACTACCATAACTGAAGTCGATCTATGTGTCGTGCCCTAACCTCCAAGAATAAGAGATCTTTTATCAATGGAAAACTCACGAAACCTTCGATTTCTGACCCCAATTATGAACTCTGGGAACGTGCTAATAGCATGGTTCTTTCATGGATCAATTAGACTCTTTCCCCTCATATTGCTCATAGTACGATTTGCCTGCGTTCGAGCTGTGGGAGAATCTATGTGAAAGATTCACAAAAGGTAATCATTTCGGATTTTTGGATCTCCTTCGTGAATTACATTCTATACAACAAGGAGATGGATCCTTGTCTGCTTATTTTACTACCTTGAAGATTCTTTGGGATGAACTAGAGGATTTAAGACCTACTCCTTCTTGCACTTGCCCTACACCTTGCACTTGTGATTTAGCCAAGGTTGTGCGTAATTACAAGCACACGAAGTATGTTATGTGCTTTCTGAAGGGCCTCAATGACTATTATCACAATATTCGCATGCAAATTTTCTTGCTCGACCCTCTTCCTAGCATTAGCCGTGTCTACTCCCTCATTTCTCAACAACAAATCATTTCTTTTTTTTTTAACTTGAACCGCTTTCATAAAAAACTTAGATTTAGGTCCATGCATTTTCAAAAAAAAATTCTTAATAAATTCATCAATCAATCTTAATCAAGATATGACTTCTTTTTCCAATACTTAAAAAATACAAAACAATTTCAAACCTTTTGCTTCTTTGGCTTTTTCTCTTTAAAACCTTTTTCTTAAAATTAACCAACACATAAAACTTTTCAAATTTTTTGAGAAGAACTACGAGTGCCCTGATCCTCTATTGCACTAAGAGGGTACGTAGGCACAAAAGGTTTGCAACCGCGGTGAGTGAAAATTTGTAAAAATAACTTCTTTTCTCATCTCCACAATCTCATTTTGTAAATATTTCTTTATAGCAAAAATACACAGATTTCCAAAGAGGTTCTTGCGGAGTACCGTAGATGCTTAGGATGCTAATACCTTCCCTTTGCATAACCAACTCCTTAACTTGATCTCTTTCTCACTTCAGGTTTTATTCTCTCTTTTTCCATTCCTTTGGATAAAATAAAAGTGCGGTGGCGACTTTTACTTTGTGAGTTATGTCAATCAATCACTTAGTCTCAAATTTTTTCCGCTACACTAAGCATACAACTCAATAACATATCCTCTCACCTCACCACCGTAGGGGGCTTCTCTCCGTTGTGGGAAATCACTAACCACCATATGTAACACCCTAAACCCCAAGTATAATTTATAAAACATTGCGAAATATATGAAGATAAAAGCAAAGGTGTCACATTAACAAAAACCTTTCAATTGATATTTCAAATTCACAATTGAAGTCAAAACATAGCATCATAAAACATAGCAAAGTGATATGTTTAAAACAACTTAATGACATAACAAAATCCCCAACCCGATATTATAATATTATAGTGACACCGAATACAAAACTAGGCAGTCGATAAAAGATACAACAAAATATAAGAAAACTATTAAAAAGGACAACAATGATATCCTAGGTAACCAACGCTATCACTCCTCAGTCTTAACCCGACGATTACCTGTATAAAGTACAAAAGTAGAAACATAGAGACAAGAAAGGGGTGAGAATATATTCCACAATTTAAATGGTGTATAAATATCAAGGATAACATATATCAAACATATTCAGTCAAAACAGATGTACCATATACAAATTATTTATGCAATGCATATTTCCTATACTCTCATGCACATGGTACCATTCTGCAACACTGAATCGAAGTCCTATAACACTGGATATCTGAGTTATTTTACTGAGTGATCCTCAACACTACACTAAGTCCTACAACACTGGACCAAAGTCCTAAGCCGATCTCTGATATACATGATGCATGATCAATCAAACACAAAAAATCTCCATCCGAACCTCCTACTCCCATTCTCATGCACCAGTCAAAACACTGGATCAAAGTCGTGCAACACTGGACCAAATTCCTACAACACTTGACTGAAGTCCTACAACACTTAACCAAAGTCTTGGATATTAGAGTTATTTTGCTGAGTGATTCACAATAGTGTCGGTTAAGGCTAACATTGGTTCTTTTGAACCTATAACATATCAGCATTGATTCTCCCGAACCTAAACATACCAACATTGGTTCTCCCAAACCTAAACATATCAACACTGGTTCTCTCGAACCTAATCATAAATCACATCAACACTGGACTTGCATCCTAACCTTAATAACTTAACTCGTACACGTATTATCAAAAAATGAACTTGTGTCCTAAAACATTAACAACTTAATATAATTCACATAGCATCTTATTAAAACAACCCCAAAATCATGTTTCTTGCTAGTCATACCTCAAATTCGGAATTTTAAATATCAAATAAAGTCAGAATTAAGCAAATGAATATGTTTTAGAAATATAAGAGGGACTTTTTTAAGACTATTATTTTTATTTTAGGACTTAAGATCCCAAATTGTATAGTTTAATCAAACAATAGGAACAAGTACAAGCACCGAGAAGAATGTTTAGTCAGACTTGTAACTAGTATTTCTCCTACTGAACTTAGTGGAATGAGATTCTTATTAAGTTTAATATGTAGGAAATTTTGTCTATTTTTTTATGATATAAGATATACTCTTAAAGGACTTGTGTATAGCGAGTTGTGTCCAAATTACTAACAACATGTAAAATAGTTGTGCTGTAGAGTTTTAAAAACATTAACTAAACTTGCAATTCAGTTTTCTAGGTTTTTCCATAACGGAATTGATTCAGATCATAATCTATTTCTTATTAAATATTATCTAGTTTTTAATAGTCTCAGTTTTATTCTTAAAAGATCTAGGTCACTAAAGTTATAAGCAAATGACTAACATGGTATACTAATCGAAAGTTATAGAAATTAATCGACATATGGTAAAAACAATACTTAAACATCTATTATCATTGCTAATCATCCTATACCATTGGTTTGACATATAATTTTTCAAATTAAGTACACATATATTTAATTACAGCACTAAACTCATGTCATGTACACAATTACTACTTTCCACAACGTTATTCATATAAACCTCATAAGAATATACCATATTCACAATATAATTCATACGCATAAATGTCATGATGAATTACCATAATCAAGACCTTGTATTCACATTTAAACCTCATGAAATCATCTTAATAAAGATCTATGTATTAGCTTTCCAATGTAATTGACCACACTCTAGACAGACTTATAAAACCCAAGCTATGCGTGAAACAAAACAACCAATATCAATTGAGACTTGACTACGCTCCTAGTATAAGTACTAGTGAACTGCTACTTCTGTAGTGCTCCAGACCTGAATTTTCTTATTTCAACAGAAATTTTATCACGTTACCTTTCTGTGATACGGTGGGAGAACTGACTATGAGTTTTGCGTTCGTTTTCGCAAATGTTTCGGTTGAGCAAGAGTCGCCACCGACTTTTTATTTTATCCTAAGGAAAGGTTTAAAAAGCACAGCAAAAACCTTTGAGATTTTTCTTGGGTTCGGGGAGTAGATTATAGAAATGGAAGGTATTAGCACCCTTTCTATCCATGGTTATCCATGGGCTCTTAGTTACTTGCTTAGATCACTTGCCTTTTGTTTTCAATTGTTTGAAATGGTGCTTGTGTGTGTGTGGGTTTGAAAATTGTTTTGAAAAGAGGCCAATGTGGTGGCAACCTTTGTAATGATCCATGTTGGGATGTATACAAAGGTGTATGTCTTTAAAAGAGGTTTTCATTTGTTTTTGAAAGTTGTTTTGAAAGTGTTGTGAGTTGTGGTTTTAGAAAATAGGCAAGTGTTTTGTTTTTGCAAGTTTGATTCAAGTAACTAAGAGGTTATCTACTCCTAAATTTCTCAAAGTTTATTGCTATGTTTCAACCCTTTTAACAAGTTTGTTCCACCATTGTATTTGGTGGACAAACTCATATTATGATGTGAAAGGGACGGGCGCAGGTCATCGTTTAGACCATAATTGCAATGGTGTCAAGTATCTTTGGGCAATTTTCTTTAAGGGACTTGATCATTTGTTTAGGCAACATTTTGAAAGCGTCATCGAGGGACTATGATCATTTGATTTGTGTTTGTTTTGCCCAAAGAGACCTAACATGCAATATGGCCCAATTTTGAAAGGCAACAAGTGGAATACCCTAGGGGATGCAAGTGTGATTTGTGTGTCCATTTTCATGCTTGTTTATCTTGAAATTAGGTCAAAACTATTTTCGTTATTTTTTCGCATACAAACCCTAATTCTAACATGGTATAATTAGAAAGCAATAAAGTGCGAAAATAAATTTACTGAGCTATTACAAAACCATATATGGGAAGGGGGGTACAAATGTTCAAATGGGGATTTTGACAAGGAATTTAAACCTAAACTATTACATCAATATTGAATTATTTACAAGATAATTATTTGCACAAATTAAATGAAATAAGGATAAATATGCAAGATGCAAAAATGGTTTTTGTATATATGAAAAAAAAAGTATTTTTATGTATCAAAATAAACAAAGAAAGAAAAGTATTATTTTTGGGAGTTTTTCATGTTTAGGGTTAAACCCTAATTCTATTAAATAAAATGCATTATTTATTTATTATGTACAAGTATTTATTTATTGTATACAAAAATAAAATAAAATAAAATATATTTGTCAAAAGATATTTTTATATTAAATATTAATAAGAAAAATAAAAGTGTGTATATTTTGTAATTTAACCTAAATATGTTAATAAATATATATTTATATATGTATTATTTCAAATATGTATTATATATACAAACTAATAATATTTAATATTAAATAAAAAAAGTATTTTTTATATAAAATATTTTCAGAAGGTAAAACAAAAATAAAAATGAAAATAAAAGTGTTTTTGCATATTTCTTAATATTCTTTAATAAAATGTATATATTTATTTATTTGTGAATAAAACTAAACTAACAAATAAATACCTAATAAATTCAAAAATGGTGTAAAAAATTATTTTTATATTTTTTATATTATGAGGAAAAATAAATAAGTCAAACCAAAAAAAGAAAAGTCAAAAAACATTAAAAATAAACAAAATGGGCTCAGGGGGTTCAGAAGCAAATGTATGGTGCAAATAAGAAAAACATTCCAGGCCCAGCCCAGAACCAGTCATCTTCAACCTCAGAACAAACTTGTTCAAGCAAGCACGCGTTTCCTATCTCCCAATTCCTGGACTTTTAAGCAAAACTTTCAACATGAAAAGTGTAGAGCATGAGAAGACGAATCCAGGGATATAAAAAACTTGACTTAACTCTCTAAGATGAGGGAGAATTTCTTCTCCCCCAATTCCTGACCTAGTTTTTCATCAATGTTCAGACTCAAAATTCTTGTAGCACACATAATATAAATGAAATCTAATCATATGGGCATGTTCAGGGCTATGATTGTGACATGTTTCCTTCACAAACCTAAAGCTAACAATGCCTATACTGAGAGATAGAACCTCATGAACATACCTGTTCAGTTGGAATCGTGCCTTGCAATGGAGGAGTTTTCAGAGCAAGATGATGACTTGTACAGCTTCCTTGAAGTGTGAGGATGCTATTCCAAGTTCTACTTTGTCCTGAAACTTCTTGAATCGTGCTAGAGAACTCCAACTGCAAAACAAGAAAATGAAAATGGTGGAACTGGTTAGAGGAGTTACAGGTCGTGTTTTAGGTTTTGGTTAGCTTGCATTGATGGTAGGGAAGGTGTGTGAAGAGCTTTTAGCAAGAAAGCATGAAAGGGATGAGAGTTGGAACTCAATCTGCAAAGGTTACTCTGTTTTGGCAGTTTGATGGTGATTTTGAGTTTGTGGAGGTATTGGAGGTCTTAGGGTCGTGCTTCAGCTTAGGATGAATGTTTGGAATATGTTTGATAACTTTCTCTAAGGCTTGGTTGACTGGTATGGAAGTTGGTATGTCATATGCAATGTTTCTTGAACTTTAAGCAAGCAATGGTCACTTTGTGTTCTAGACAGGTAGAGGGCCCCTAAACCTGCTGCAAAGCCTTGTCTTGATCAGTGCAATATGTCTCATAACTTGTGCCTCTGAGATTTCTTTGTACTTCAAAGATATGAGAACTTGACATAAAGCAATCTTTTCAAAAATGGCTAAAATGCTTTTTCCATAAATGGCTTAATTCAACATGTAATGCACAAACTCATGAAACAAGGCCTTAGCACAAAGAACATGCATTAAATTATTGAGTGTTGGATGGTTTAGAGACCTGTAATGTAGCACAAACCAAGCTGACTTGAAAATGGCATAAGTTATGAACATGTACATGACCAATTCAAAAGTGAGTTTTTGCCATATTGCAAAATTCGATTCTCTCAAGTTATGAGGTTGTTTGATGAGTTCTTGGACATTTTGGAAAGCTTGGAATGTGTACTACAATCCATATTTGAAATGCAAATTGAAATTCCAAGTGGAAGTGTATGGAAAATGGTCTTGAAGTTAGGTAGAAAACCTTGCCAAAATAGGTTAAAATTTCACTAAGTTAAGAATGGTTTAGTACCCTTATTCCAAAAATTGTAACTTGAGATACAAGCATCTTTTGGGAAAACTTTGTGAATCAAAGTTGTAGATTATGCAATAGGATACAACCTTCATGTTTTGACTTTTGCTTGAATCCAAATGAATCTTGGTGAGAAAGTGGGGCAAAGTTGGGAAAAAATTAGGGTTTTTCATAACTTAGAAAAATTCTAAGTTATGAAAAATTCTCATTTCAAACCCTAATTTGCAATTTTTGATTTCTTGGTGAACAAGTTTCATGATTTGGCATGTTTTGATGAAAAATGAATCTTGACCCTTGATTTTGACCAAAAAGTCAAAGTTTGACTTTTCAGTATCCAGTCAAAATTGATCAATTGACTGGGAAATTCAACTATCAATCTTGTGTATTTGGGATCTTTTGAACTTGTTGAGCATGTCAAGATAATTCCATGGGGTCCTTGAGTCCATATGTGAGCTTGGTTTGCCATTGGCTAGGTCAACCAGTCAAAAATTGCCCTTGTGCAGTCAAAACCCTAAGAATGACCATTTTGCCCTTTTGATGATCTGATCAAATTTCTTGTGGAATTGTGATCCAAACTTGATCAAATGGTCCATGTGAGTTCATAATGTTGATGTGGGTCAATTTTCATGAGATTTGACTGTCAATTGGCCACAGTTGACTTTTTCCCCAATACAGTTGATTTCTAGGTCAACTGTCCAATTGACTGGGCAAAATTTGGAATCAAGACTTGAAACTTGGTGTGGATAAACTTGGGAGTCCAACATGAAGCATGAAAGTCATCTTAGGCATTTTAGGTCAAAATATCTTTGTGCAAACACAAACCCTAATTTGGGTCAACAGTGCAAGGAGAAGTCTTAAGCAGAGGAAACCCTAACTGGATCTTGATTTTCAAGGGTCTTGTGATGAGAAAATGTTGAGAAAATGGGAGGGCAAATTTTGGGGTACAACACTTTCCAACACAATTGGCCGCACCTCAAACGGACTTACAGAACTCAAGTTATGGGTGAAACACGATGACTAATACTCTCATGCGTTTTCTTTGATTTATTTGGCTTATTTAGACTTGTTTATATTTATTGGGAATTATTCGATTTATTTTAACTTATTTTGACTTATTCAACTTATTTTTACTTATTCCCCAATGTAATAGTTCTAGAATTCAATTTGCACATATGAATGAAATATTTCACATCAAGGAACATCAATCTAACATATATAATATCAAATATTAATGTTTTATTCATCAATTCAACATATCATTTGAACATCAACAATCAATTTTTACTGTATGGATCCACACAAATTTCTCACCAACAACAATAAAATCAACATCAACAATAGGAAACATAATTCGCAATCAATATAATCATGGAGGTTTTGCACAAATCTCTCATAATTCAATTAACAATATCATAAAAGAGAAAATAGGCTAATGGATCCCATTATCCCTTAAGTTTAACACCCATCACAAACTAATCTCTCCCCTTACCTGATTAAGCTGAAACCTTGAGCTTTTTGGTGATGGAAGATCCTAATCCTTGAAAATTTCTCTCCTAGGGTTTCCTGAACTCTTCTCCTTGTTTTTGCTCTACCGTCACGTTCTAAACTTCCCTCACAATTTTTATCAAATTAGGTTTTTATTTTATTTTAATTATTTTCACTAATTTCCCTTATTTTATTAATTCTTATTATTTAGTCCATTATTTCTAAATAATCAAAATCTTCCCTATTTTTTTATTATTATTCTATTTTATTTTTAAATCCTTAATAATAACACAAATTAAATCACAAGGCACACCATAATTTCAATTAAAATTTTAATAAAATCCTAATAAATTCTAATTAAATTTCTGTGGTGTGACACCATACAACATAATATATATACCTACTAAGTTCTCTGAGTCCCCCTACTCTTGCAAGAGAAACATACACATATACTTTTTGACCAGTACAAACGACAAAATGATGTTAAAAAGTATTGTTATTGTGGTTTTAACCGACATAATTTACAAAAATGGTGGTTTTTATAACGCCTTATTTTTGGATGCTGCTAAGTAAATAATGACGATTTCACATTAAACACCATATAAACATCCATAATATACCTAAATTCAAAGTGACGGTTTTTGTTTGTAAATAGTGACAATTTAAATGACCATAATTTTCATTATTTTCTTTAAATAAAATATAAGAAACGCCAATAATACCATCCTTCCTTTGAATTGAAATATTAAGCATATTGGACTTGAGACATAACACACAAGAGGGGGATGAAATGTATGGTTTAGAAAAACTTGGTTTTGAAACTTTTGACAAGTTAAATCAGAGTCTAACAAAACTTTCAAAGACTAAGCAACAGAAAGTAAATAGCATAAATTAAATAGTTAAGGGAAGAATAAGATCATAAAAAATTATAGAGGTTCGGCCAAATCAAAAGGACCCACTCCTCTCCCCAAGACTTGGTCTCGAGAGTTTTCAATAATACTTGAGAGCTTTTAGTAGGAAAGACTCACGAACTCTCTTATACAAGGAAATGATGGTTGATTTTCAACCAAATATTACAAGACGAAAGATGTGGGCATTTGCGTATTTTCTTCAATATATTGCTGAGAGTGAATTAACCAATCTTCTTTCCCAACAATGGACTGAACCGGTTAGTGTTCTTTCCACGAATACATGCCTTGGAGCGATTAGTCTTCAAGTTCCAAAATATCTGAGCATAATTCATCTAATTTTTACATAACAAACCAAACAATCTGCGATATTTTGACCGAGATATTATCCACTGCGCCAAAAAGGAAGAACATCACACTCATATTATAACTGAAATTCAAGATACAGAAAGGGAAACTTACTAAATTGAAGGTACAGAAGGAAGTCTTTACGAAAAATAAAAGTGAATAACATATTTTAGCTAGGAAAATAAAAGAGAAGGAAATATAGGGGAAATAAAATAAATCATTATCAATAAAAGACATAGGAATATAGAGATTTCACCATGATTTATAAAGGTTTGACCCAACCAGTTAATGTACAATTCCTATACAACATATACATTAATTACAAAACTCAAAAACAAAAGAATTATCGCAATACGAAAATAATAGAACCAATCCCCAACAACGACACAATTTTTTTGAAATCGATATAGCGACAAACAACAATAATTTTGGAAATATTTATCCGAGAATTTATCGTGTCCACAAACATTGGTTATTGAATTGATGTTCGACAATTCTCTCGTTAATGAGTTTTGGGATAAATGGGTTTGTAAAGAAAATGTTATCAACAGAAAATAAATGTAAACAAAAGTAAAAACTAAGGAAGAACTTATCAAGCCTGCATATAATCTACTCATCACAGACTTAAATCTATCGATCAATTATATTCAATCTAACAATACTTATCAATGTCACTATGTATCACTCACAACCTAAGTCATTTCTAACCCAAATTAAGAGATCGACTGTATCACAAAGGAAATGATCTCTCTACCTCCTCAACAACATAAAAGACAACTATGTAATCACACTGACGATCTCTTAGTACAACATAACTGTGATACGGTGGGAGGAGAACTGACTGTTTTTGGAATGCTGGTTCGCGTTTTGCGTTTGTTTTTGCAAAATGTCGCGGTAAGCAAGAGTCGCCACCGTCTTTTATTTTATCCAACAAGGAAAGGAAAAAAGCACAGAAAAATTCCTTTTTCGAGATGTTTCTCGGGTCCGGGGGGTAGATTATAGAAAGGGAAGGTGTTAGTACCCTTTCTATCCGTGGTTATCCACGGGCTCTTAGGTACTTGCTCAAAGTGTTTTCAAAAATTGCTTTTCTTTGTGTTTTAGGTTTGAAAGAAGTTTTTGTTTGAAAGGTGTAAGTGCGAAAAGTTTTTATTTTGTTTTGAAGAGAGCAAGTACTTAAGAACCATCTACCTACTCGAAAAAGGAATCAATCTGTACAAATTTCCTTTAGACAATGCTATCCTACTATGAATGAGTAGGTAACACCGTCGTTGGAGTTTAAGGGTCAATTCGATTAAGGGGCGTGTGGTCACTAAAGCAATGTTAGGACGCCTTAGCGGTAACCCTAATGTCTTAGATCATTTTTCTGAGGCAACCGTTTCGAGGCAACTATGATCTTTGGACAAGAGCGCGACCTCTAAAACTTCCTATACTCAATGACCACGTTCGAAGGCAACCAAGTGAGGTGTACCCTAAGAGTGCACATGCGCGAGTGTGTTATTTCGGTTAATTTTATCTTTGTACATGTCATGGGTGAGCTATGTTGATTTTAAGTTCATACATTCGATCTTATCATGCATTCCCTATTATCAAACATCTAACAGTGTATAGTTACGGAATTTAAATTGCGGAAATTAAATCTAAACTATTACAAGGCGTCGGGTATTTACATCGCCAAAAACAAACCCTTGAAAAAAATGCGGAAAGTAAAATAAAGCGATAAATAAAGTCCTAATTAAAAAACTATTACATCCCAGGAAACAGATACATCAATATGGTGAAATAGATCGCGTGCGAGAAATTAAATCGGATGCACAATTTAGGGTTTTGACCCTTTTTTTAAAAGAAAGCATTTTTTTGTTTATTTTTTTGAATTAAGAGAAATTAATTTAAGTTAATTAAATAAACTAATTAATTAATTAAGAAAAAATATATTTTTGGATTTTTGGATATTTAAAGAAATAAAATAAATTGGATTAATGTTAATAAAACCTAATTATCTAAATTGATTTTAAATATTGCAAAAATATTACAAGTTAAACCTAATTAAAACTAAATTAATTAATTTAATATTTATTTACAAAAATAAAGTCATGAATTTAATTAAAATATATTTTGTGTTTTTGATTTTATGAGAAAAAAGATTTTAATTGGTTAGTTTAAATAATAAAAATAATAATTCAAAACAAATAAAATAAAAGAAATATAAAAAAGAAAGAAATAACCAAAAGGAGGTTTGGGCCCAAATAAGGAGGTGTGATTAGCATTTTTTGAGGCCCATGTGCAAGCCTGTATGACTTTTTCTGCTTCTCCACGCGCATGTTGACTTGGATGTATGGTGGACATTGTAACACCCTCTAAAACCCCAAGTAATTTTCGCAAATAATTAAAATTATAATTTCAGAGTACATGTATAATTCGAGGATGCTACAATTCTCTTTTAATAAAACAATTCCTGTCATGCATAATCTTAGTAGTAACTCATACATGTTTACACAGCGGAATAATTTATTTAATAAAACCAAAGTTATAATATTTTCAATCATCAGGGATTAACACCTGGAATATATCAACATTATATTATAACCAAATACTAAGGAAATAAACGAGTCTGACTAAAGCAGCTCGACAAACAAACGTTCCCGGAGTTACAACTATCAGAGCATGACCCGGACAATACTAAAACGAAAATAAACTAGACACCACAAGCCTTCGCCAAGCACCTGAATGAAGCTCCTCAATCTGAAATGTTCAACAGTAAGGGTGAGCATCTCAATTATACATTTGATTATACGTTCATAACAATCAATTCAGGAATCATAAGCATCACCCAGTAATTAGCATATTTCATAGTTCACAAAAACCTTTACAATTCATACACCATAATATATTGCTTTTCATATTTGCAATTAACATCAAATATCGTCAACCATTTAGCAATTATACATGCATACAAACAATCAAATACAACATTGGAAAAACCATCCATTCATGTCATATTCAAGGTAATGCAACACACCCATGCATGTGGTACCACTTTACCGCCCCATTAAAGCTCGGGTCACGGATAACTCACCGTTCCATTATATCGCGGACACGGCTACCACCTCAACGTTCCATTAAATCGCGGACACGTATATTGGCCACCATGTTAATTCCACACAATGGGAATTAACAAATGCAACATGATATGTAAGTATGTAACACTCAGCATACTATAAACATCAATCAACATATCATGCAACATCAACAACATCAAATCATAACAAGATATGGATAGCATGTAATCACTCAGCATACTATTTAAACATCAATCATACCAAGTCATATCATAATTCATGCTCGATAACATTATCCAAAAGCATGGCAATAAAATCCCCAAAATCAAGCACTGAAACAAAGTTCAGAAAAATCAACACAGTAGCCTCAACACGGGTGCCCGTGTCGTGCAACACGGCCCGTGTTGGGCAATACGTCCAAAAAACACAATTTCTCCTCATCAATACAGGGACTCAACACGGGTGCCCGTGTTGTGCAACACGGCCCGTGTTGTAACATATCCAGAAACACACATTTTTCTCATTACAGGGGACCTAACACGGGTACCCGTGTTGTGCAACACGGCCCGTGTTGTGCAACCAGAAGCACACCATCTCCCAACACAGAAGAGCAACACGGGTGCCCGTGTTGTGCAACACGGCCCGTGTTGCTGAGCGCGTACATGATTTTCCTGAACCTGCAGCAGCTCAGAAACAGCAGCCAAACGCGGAAAAATGTCGGCTAAACTCGCATTTCGGTACCTAACGACATCGATGTTTCACAACTCAAAATAACACATTCATTTCATAATTACCAACAATTATTATGGTAACCTTAACAGTGATTACTCGTCCTTTTTAGGGAATTTCTGAAAACATTTAGGTTATCCCTAAACCTCTAAGGTAAATTCACGATCATGCAGTTATACTCCCAATCCACCATTTGGAACCTAAAATTCCTAATCGATTCGTAACAATTGGGAACCTAACTATTTTCTACAAGGTTCAATCCTAAGGGTATCGATTTCTACTAACATCTAACAATTGGGGTTTTTCCCTACAATTACCCAAATCAACCGTACATAAACCCATAAACAAAGGTAAATCGAGTGATAGCCCCCCTTACCTTATCAATTAGCAGCTTTGAATTCTTGAGCGATGTTCTTCGTTCTTCGTTCTTCGTACCTTCAGAGCTCTATTTCCCCAAATTCCCAACTTCTGTTTATCGTGAAATGAGAAAACTAACTTGAGTTCCAAAACATAACTTTACTTCTTTTTCACCCCCACTCTTTACTAACAACATCCAAAGCCCAATAACTTAAAAACTCAACATTTTCTTATTTTCTTTTATTTTCCTCCATATTTCAAAATAAATAATTCCTTTTTATTTTATTAATTCCAATAAAATAATTTTCCCATTAAAATAAATCAATAATTAAAACTGGGGTGTTACAACTCTCCCCTACTAAAAGAGTTTTCGTCCTCGAAAACATACCTTAGACGAACAGTTCCGGATAAGCCTCTTTCATCTGGCTCTCCAGCTCCCAAGTGATATTTCCATCTGCTGGACCTCCCCAAGCAACCTTCACTAATGCTATCTCTTTACCTCTTAACTGTTTCACTTCCCGATCTTCTATCCTCATAGGCAATGTTTCTACTGTCAGGTTATCTCTCACCTGTACATCATCTATTTGGATTACATGAGATGGGTCTGGAATGTATCTCCTCAGCTGAGAAACATGAGAAACATCGTGCAAATTCGCAAGTCTCGGAGGTAAAGCAATACGATAAGCAACTTCTCCAACTCTTTCCGTAATCTGAAACGGACCAATAAAACGCGGAGTCAACTTCTTAGATTTCAACGCTCGACCAATACCCGTCATCGGAGTAACTCTCATAAACACATGATCTCCAACACTGAATTCTAAATTCTTTCTCCTCTTTCATGATAACTTTTCTGACGACTCTGAGAAGCTCTCATCTTCTCTTGAATCAATTTGATCTTTTCAGTAGTCTGCTGAACAATCTCTGGCCCAACTACCGAACTCTCTCCAGATTCATACCAACACAAAGGCGTTCTACACTGTCTACCATACAATGCCTCAAACGGAGCCATACCAATACTCGAATGGTAACTATTGTTATAAGTAAATTCAATCAATGGCAAATAGCTATCCCAAGCTCCACCTTGCTCTAAAACACAAGCACGCAATAATCTTCTAATGATTGAATCGTCCTCTCCGTCTGTCCATCAGTCTGAGGATGGTAAGCTGAACTCAACCTCAATTTAGTACCCAAAGCCTTCTGCAATCCTTCCCAAAATTTCGAAGTGAACCTCGGATCTCTATCTGACACAATACTAGAAGGAACTCCATGCAAACTCACTATTTTCTCAATATATAACTGTGCCAATCTCTCCATTGAGTAATCCATTCGCACCGGTATAAAATGAGCAGACTTAGTCAACCTATCCACAACGGCCCATATTGCTTCACAATTCATAGGAGTCCTCGGCAACCCAGACACAAAATCCATAGAAATACTATCCCACTTCCATTCTGGAATAAACATTGGTTGCATAAATCCAGACGGCTTCTGATGCTCAATCTTCGATTTCTGACAGATTAAACATGCATACACAAATTCAGCTATTTCCTTTTTCATTCCCGGCCACCAAAACAATTTCTTCAAATCATGATACATTTTCGTGGCACCCGGATGAATACTCATCCCACTGCGATGTCCTTCCTCTAATATACTCTTCTTGATTTCCGCGACATTAGGAACACAAACTCTATCGCCAAATCTCATAACATCATTCTCATCAATTCTAAACTCACCACCTTGACCTTGGTTGATCAATGTCAATTTATCAACTAAATTAACATCAGATTTCTGCCCGATCCTGATCTCTTCTAGAATACCACTAGTAAGTTTCAACATACCCAAACGAACACACTTCGGGGTACTTTCACAAACTAAACTCAAATCTCGAAATTGTTCAATTAAATCCAATTCACGAACCATCATCATAGACATATGCAAGGATTTCTTGCTCAAAGCATCCGCAACCACATTTGCCTTACCAGGATGGTAATTCAAACCAAAATCATAATCTTTGAGAAATTCCAACCACCTTCTTTGCCTCATATTGAGTTCTTTCTGATCGAAAAGATACTTCAAACTCTTATGATCACTATACACTTCAAATCTCGAACCGTACAGATAATGTCTCCACAATTTCAAGACAAACACAACTGCTGCCAATTCTAAGTCATGAGTAGGATAGTTCCTTTCATGAACCTTCAACTGTCTCGAAGCATACGCAACTACCTGCTGATTCTGCATTAAAACACCACCTAAACCCAACAGAGATGCATCACAATAGACCACAAAAGATTCCGCCGGATTCGGAAAAATCAGAACAGGAGCACTAGTCAATCTCCGTTTCAATTCTTGGAAACCTTTCTCACAATCAGAATCCCAAATGAACGCTTGTCCTTTACGAGTCAACTTCGTCAACGGCAAAGCTAACTTTGAGAATCCTTCGATAAACTTTCTGTAATAACCTGCAAGACCAAGAAAACTTCTGATTTCAGAAACGGTCTTCGGCGCTTCCCACTGAGATACTGCTTCTACTTTTGTAGGATCCACTGCAATACCATTCTTAGAAATCACATGTCCAAGAAAACTAACTTCATTCAGCCAGAACTCACATTTGGACAACTTAGCATACAACTTCCTATCTTTCAACAACTCTAACACAATTCTGAGATGTTCTGCATGCTCTTTGTCGTTCTTGGAATAAATCAGAATGTCATCAATAAAAACCACAACAAATTTATCCAGATACGGATGAAAAATCCTGTTCATATATTCCATGAAAACACCAGGTGCATTAGTAACTCCGAACGGCATAACAGAATATTCATAATGCCCATACCTCGTTCGAAAGGCAGTCTTTTGAATATCTTCCGCTTTCACACGAATCTGATGATATCCAGATCTCAAGTCAATCTTACTGAATACACTGGCTCCAATTAGTTGATCCATTAAATCATCAATCCTCGGTAACGGGTACCGATTCTTAATGGTTACCTTGTTCAATTGCCTGTAATCAACACACAGTCTCATAGAACCTTCTTTCTTCTTAACCAACAATACCGGAGCACCCCAAGGCGAAACACTTGGACGAATAAACTTCTTCTCCAGTAAATCTTCCAACTGACTCTTCAATTCAGCCAATTCAGACGCAGACATACGATATGGCGCCATTGACACCGGTCTCGTACCAGGAATCAAATCTATAGAAAATTCCACTTCTCTCTCTGGAGGTAATTCACCGACATCATCCGGAAAGACTTCTGGAAAATCACACACTACTGGCAATTCACAACTCCTGACCTTTCCTGTTGCATCTAACGAAGCAAGTAACATAAACACATTAGCACCGTCTCCCATTGCTTCTTGTACCTGCCTAGCAGTCATAGTCAAATTCTCGACACCAACTGCTTCTGGAAAAATCACCGTCTTAGCAAAGCAGTTCAGATGAACCCGGTTGAATTCCAACCAGTTCATCCCAAGGATAATATCAATTTGTTCAAGCGGTAGGCACACTA
The DNA here is from genome assembly GCA_948472305.1 of Vicia faba. Lineage (NCBI taxonomy): Eukaryota > Viridiplantae > Streptophyta > Magnoliopsida > Fabales > Fabaceae > Vicia > Vicia faba. Next base: position 945,804,405 of record OX451735.1, read on the forward strand.
AATCCATACCGAAACTTCTACCAAAAATCTCAATAGGACAATTCCTACATACAAGTGAAGTTGTCACTGAACCCGATGCAGGAGTATCAACAACCATGCTACCTTGCATACCAGATATGTCCAGTTTCAACCTCTCAGCACAATCCAAAGAAATGAAAGAATGAGTTGCACCAGTATCAATAATTGCAATTAAAGGTGTTCCATGAATAAAACACGTACCTTTAATCAATCGATCCTCTGGAGTAGTCTCAGATCCAGACAAAGCGAACACTTTTCCACCTGACTGATCCTTCCTAGGCTTAGGACACTGCGGACGAATGTGACCTTCTTCGCCACAATTGTAACAAGTGACAGACTTCCCCTTGCAATCACTAGACAAATGACCAGTCTTTCCACATTTATATCACTTCTTCTCATCACTCTTGCAGTCTCGAATGTGATGACCAAATTCACCACACCTGTAGCATCTGATAGGAGCCTTAGAATCTCCCCCACTAGGCCTTTTCCAACCGCCTGATCTCTGGTTATCTCTACCATATGGCTTGCCACGGTCCATATGTTGCTTTCCTCTTTTATCAACAGCCCCACGAGAGTGAGACGACCTATTCTTGGTAATATCTTCTTCCAAGATCCTGCTACAATCCACCAGATCAGAAAATCTACGAATACGCTGGTACCTGATTCCCTGCTTAATCTCATCTCGGAGACCATTCTCAAATTTGATACATTTAGAGAATTCTCCAGCCTCATCATTGTTGTAGTGTGCATAATACTTTGCCAGCTCAGTGAACTTAGTAGCATATTCACTGACAGTCAGATTGCCCTGCTTAAGCTCCAAAAATTCAATTTCCTTTCTTCCCCGAACATCTTCAGGAAAGTACCTCCTCAGAAAAGCCCTTCTGAAGTTAGCCCAAGTCAGTGCCTCTCCATCCTGAACCATTTCAGTCCTTATGGCAACCCACCAGTCGTCGGCTTCTTCTGCCAACATATGCGTACCATATCTGACTTTCAGGTCTTCAGCACAATCAATCACACGGAAAATCCTTTCGATTTCCTTCAGCCACTTCTGAGCACCTTCAGGGTCATGTGTACCTTTGAACAACGGAGGATTGTTCCTTTGGAAATTTCCCAATTGCCTATCAGCGCCAATCACGCCTCCAGTTGGGTTCCCAGCAAGTACACCAGCTAACATCCCCAAAGCCTCAGCTAGTGCAGCATCATTTCGTCCGTTACCTCCTCCAGCCATATTCCTGAGAATTAAAACATACTCCACATTAGAATACAGTATCAACAGTGTTATCTTACACTAATCGCATACAAAAGGGATGACTGACTCAAGACTCTGGTCGCAACGACCGACTATGCTCTGATACCACTATTGTAACACCCTCTAAAACCCCAAGTAATTTTCGCAAATAATTAAAATTATAATTTCAGAGTACATGTATAATTCGAGGATGCTACAATTCTCTTTTAATAAAACAATTCCTGTCATGCATAATCTTAGTAGTAACTCATACATGTTTACACAGCGGAATAATTTATTTAATAAAACCAAAGTTATAATATTTTCAATCATCAGGGATTAACACCTGGAATATATCAACATTATATTATAACCAAATACTAAGGAAATAAACGAGTCTGACTAAAGCAGCTCGACAAACAAACGTTCCCGGAGTTACAACTATCAGAGCATGACCCGGACAATACTAAAACGAAAATAAACTAGACACCACAAGCCTTCGCCAAGCACCTGAATGAAGCTCCTCAATCTGAAATGTTCAACAGTAAGGGTGAGCATCTCAATTATACATTTGATTATACGTTCATAACAATCAATTCAGGAATCATAAGCATCACCCAGTAATTAGCATATTTCATAGTTCACAAAAACCTTTACAATTCATACACCATAATATATTGCTTTTCATATTTGCAATTAACATCAAATATCGTCAACCATTTAGCAATTATACATGCATACAAACAATCAAATACAACATTGGAAAAACCATCCATTCATGTCATATTCAAGGTAATGCAACACACCCATGCATGTGGTACCACTTTACCGCCCCATTAAAGCTCGGGTCACGGATAACTCACCGTTCCATTATATCGCGGACACGGCTACCACCTCAACGTTCCATTAAATCGCGGACACGTATATTGGCCACCATGTTAATTCCACACAATGGGAATTAACAAATGCAACATGATATGTAAGTATGTAACACTCAGCATACTATAAACATCAATCAACATATCATGCAACATCAACAACATCAAATCATAACAAGATATGGATAGCATGTAATCACTCAGCATACTATTTAAACATCAATCATACCAAGTCATATCATAATTCATGCTCGATAACATTATCCAAAAGCATGGCAATAAAATCCCCAAAATCAAGCACTGAAACAAAGTTCAGAAAAATCAACACAGTAGCCTCAACACGGGTGCCCGTGTCGTGCAACACGGCCCGTGTTGGGCAATACGTCCAAAAAACACAATTTCTCCTCATCAATACAGGGACTCAACACGGGTGCCCGTGTTGTGCAACACGGCCCGTGTTGTAACATATCCAGAGACACACATTTTTCTCATTACAGGGGACCTAACACGGGTACCCGTGTTGTGCAACACGGCCCGTGTTGTGCAACCAGAAGCACACCATCTCCCAACACAGAAGAGCAACACGGGTGCCCGTGTTGTGCAACACGGCCCGTGTTGCTGAGCGCATACAGGATTTTCCTGAACCTGCAGCAGCTCAGAAACAGCAGCCAAACGCGGAAAAATGTCGGCTAAACTCGCATTTCGGTACCTAACGACATCGATGTTTCACAACTCAAAATAACACATTCATTTCATAATTACCAACAATTATTATGGTAACCTTAACAGTGATTACTCGTCCTTTTTAGGGAATTTCTGAAAACATTTAGGTTATCCCTAAACCTCTAAGGTAAATTCACGATCATGCAGTTATACTCCCAATCCACCATTTGGAACCTAAAATTCCTAATCGATTCGTAACAATTGGGAACCTAACTATTTTCTACAAGGGTCAATCCTAAGGGTATCGATTTCTACTAACATCTAACAATTGGGGTTTTTCCCTACAATTACCCAAATCAACCGTACATAAACCCATAAACAAAGGTAAATCGAGTGATAGCCCCCCTTACCTTATCAATTAGCAGCTTTGAATTCTTGAGCGATGTTCTTCGTTCTTCGTTCTTCGTACCTTCAGAGCTCTATTTCCCCAAATTCCCAACTTCTGTTTATCGTGAAATGAGAAAACTAACTTGAGTTCCAAAACATAACTTTACTTCTTTTTCACCCCCACTCTTTACTAACAACATCCAAAGCCCAATAACTTAAAAACTCAACATTTTCTTATTTTCTTTTATTTTCCTCCATATTTCAAAATAAATAATTCCTTTTTATTTTATTAATTCCAATAAAATAATTTTCCCATTAAAATAAATCTATAATTAAAACTGGGGTGTTACAGACATCACCCTTGGGCCATCAGATTTGGCCTGGAGGCCATCTAGCGCTTGAGATCTGAGGGAGTATGATGCACTACAAGGCATGAGAGACGCTGGATCATCTGCAAGAAAATAATAGCAAAGAATATGGGGGACCTGGGATTCGAACCCAGGTCCCATTGGACTTTACACGCTCGCCTTTACCAACTCAACCACTGAACTCAATTGTTATAATATTGGAAATCAAATATAATATAAAAAAAAACAAATGAATGTCAGAAAAAAAAAATAAGGCGCGAGATTTGAATCCACAAATGGGAAAGGGCCACGTTGTCATCTTCTTCGTTGGCCCCTGGACATTTACCTGCGGATTCTTATCCGCAACTAAATCCGTGGCTTGCTCCTAAAATACGTTCTAGTCCATGGAAATTAATTCCAAGACCACAACCATGTTCGTCTTCATCTCCTGATTTCATCTATGTCCATGGTTTGCATCAATTTGGCCTGAAATTGAAACGCCTAAAAACAAGAACCAAAAACCCTAATTTCGGGTATGGTATTACAGGCCATGAAAACTCAATTGGTTAATGCAGAAAGTCTCTAAATGGACCGATTAGCATGATTGTGCAAAGATTTTGGCAAAAAGATGCAAGAATAAGAGTATGCGGTTTCAACTGAAAGGCGAGTTTCAGGGGGACTTACAGCGTGATTCTGGAGAGGAGAGGGCTTGGTTTTGATTGCAATAGACTCAGTGGATGTCTAGCAAGAGAACCACGTTGAGTTTTGGCCTTGAATTGGACTCCAAGACTGATTTCAGTTTCAAGTTTTTTCAAGCTTTTTCAAGTTTTTGCTTTTGTGATTTTGCAACCTCTAGGTCCTTCTTTTCGTGCCTTTGTGTTGTATATGTATCATGGAATCAATTAGGTCAAGTCTTGGGCTTTGAATCTTTGTGTATTAATGATTTAAGATTTGATATGATCCTCCATTACAAAGCTTCCAAAAATGTCCCAAATCCAATATTTTGTGCATGATATGGCTTGATACGAGTTTGATCCTGTCCATGATGATAATTGAAAACTGTATCAATCAAAAAGATCCTATTTCATCAATATTTGGATTTTATTTGGATTTAAATTGATTTAAAATGAATTAAATTAATAAAAATCAAATAAAATAGAAAAATCAATGAATGGACACAAGACTGAAGATAGGACACGTGTGTGGTGTGACAAGATCAAATCAAGTGGAAAAAAGTGGGCCCTTTTGACAAAATTTGAAGTTTTGAGGATAGTTGACTTTTGGCAATTTTGGAAAAATGCCCAACTTCAACAATGCGTAACTTCTTCAATTTTGAACTTTTGGAGGTGTTCTTGGACTTTTTAGAAACCTTGAGATGTCCTATAACCAAACCTTTTGGTATAATTTCATTTTGATATTCCATGCTCAAGTTATAAGCTTTGGCAAAAAAGGTGTTTTTGTTGACTTTCAAAAATGACCTATAATGTCCAAATTTGTAACTTCTTGTGAGTTCATTTCTTGATCTTGGGGTATGAAGATGGATTGTAGGAAATTTCATCCTATTAAAAATGAGATTTGTATGGGTCATTTCTAATAAAGTATGAGAAAGTTATTCTTGGTCAAAGTTGAGTTGACTTTTCCTACAAAACCCTAATTTAGCAACTTTTGAATCTTGATGAATTTTGAGCAATCCTTGATGAATCATGATAAACCCTTGATCAAATGATGAATTATCCTTCAAAATTAGAATGTTGACAAAAAATCTTGAGGTTTGACTATTTGTAGGTCACAATTGACTTTTGCCCTAGCAAAGTCGATTTTTGGGCCTCTTGAGCAATTGACTGACCAAACTTCCTCTGCAAGGCTTGAAATTTGACATGGATGAACTTGAGAACATATTAAGACATTGGGGAGCCCTTGAGGTCATTTCGATGTAATGACCTTGATGCAACACAAAACCCTAATTTGAGATTGACTGCCTTAGGAGATGATTTGACTGTCCAACTCTTGAGCCACTTTGAACCATTTGGAGATTCTTCTTGACATGTCTTGAGAAATATGGGAGGGAAAATTTTGGGGTACAATAGTTGACCCTGTTCAATCTTCTTAAACCTGAGGATATAGATTGGAATACGAATCAGGGAGATCTTGTCGTCGATCTGACTGAACTAGAGGAGGTCTTGTCTTCTTTGACTAGATTGGCGTCAGAAAAATCTTTAGGAATCGATTTAACTGGACCAGAGGAGGTTTTGTCTCTATTGACTAAATTGGCATCTGAAAAATCTTTAGGAATCGATTTAACTGGACCAGAGGAGGTTTTGTCTCTATTGACTGAATTGGCATCAGAAAAATCGTTAGGAATCGATTTAACTTGACCAGAGGAGGTTTTATCTCTATTGAATGAATTGGCATCAGAAAAATCTTTAGGAATCGATTTAACTGGTCTTGTCTCCTTTGACTGTGTTCACATCAGAAAAATCTTTAGGAATCGATTTAACTGGTTTTGTCTCCTTTGACTGTTTTTACATCAGAAAAATCTTTTGGAATCGATTTAACTGGTTTTGTCTCCTTTGACATAGCTGAGAACTTTAATTGCATCTTTCCTGAAAGGTAAAGGTCAGTCATATGCAATGCATGATATGGATCAAGCAATGATGTTCTCAACATAAATGAGATTGTATTGTATGATGCGTATATGCATGTATCATGATGTATAGAAATGTAATGTTTTAGCTGAGGAAAATAAATCCCGGAGCTGCTGGAGAATAGAGTTGGATTCTTCGTTTTCGTTGGGGATGACGAACGAAGATTATAAACTTACAGGAGAGAATAACTCCGTTGGGGAATAAACTGATGAGGAGATTACTCCGAGGGGAATTACTCTGTAGGGATGAGATGTTCTGCTGGAGATTCCACTGATAAACTCCACTGGGGATGGATTACCATTGCTGGTGATACTGAATCTGTTGAGGATTGAATTCCTGCTTGTGAAAGGAAAGAACTTCGCTGGGGATGATCTTTCAGTTGTAACTTGCTGGGGATATCCCTGTTAGACTCTTGTGGGGATAATTCTCTGAATTTGGCTGGGGAGATTTATTTTGTACTCCACTGGGGATAAACTTCCAGAGTCTACTGGGGATGATGATTCAACTCCGTTGAGGAAGCTTTCTTCAGACCTTGCTGGGAAAATTGACTCCACTGGGGTATCTTGTAATCTGCCGGGGAACATTCTTATACTCCACTGAGGAATATTAAGACTGCCGAGGATACTCTTATACTTGTTGGGGAGTATTCTTACCCTCCGCTGCGGAATATTAAGACCCTTTTAGTGCTGATGGTAGACTAACTCTGCTTGGGGAGAGTATTGCTGATTTGTTCGTAGTTGCAAGTCTTAGTTGGGAGAGCTATCTTTACTGTCTTACTCTACGGGGAGTGAAAGTATCTTAGCCATATTCTTTAGCTGAGTCTACCTTTGTACCTGGTGGACAGAGCAACTACACAGTTTGGACAATTCTTAATGCCCTTGTTTCTGATATTACCAGTAATTCGTCTTTTGTTTCGCATGTAAATATTTATGAGCAACAATTAATGTCAAATGTATATATCAAAAATGAACATTGGACGCTCTTTGCAAAACAAAAAAGATAAAGGAAAAATAGCTTTGAAATTTGTCTGAAAATGATTTGTATTGATTTTGAAGTTTGGCCTGTAAATAGGCGTTTTTTGTAGAAGAGGCTGACGTCCTAGTAAGAGAACACCGCCGAACAAAATTTACATAATTTGTGAAAAGAAAACAAAACAACTATGTGAATAATCCCACTGGGTTCCAACTCTGCTATTGCCTTTATGTCCTCGAGCATCTCATCACTTTGTTATTGGTTGAAAATGAGTCAGATTGATTAGTGTCGTCCGAGCTTGATAATTGATACCGAAGTCTGGATGCAAGGTGATCCAATGAGACATAGTGTTACGCTGATCCCTAATTTTTTCCTGGACTTCCCTTTCGGGTTTTCAGTCCACCGGGATACCCTTTTTTTCCCAAGCCGCCTTTTCAGGTTTTCGACTTGCCGGGTGTACAGATATTTCCATTTTCATCCTTTATTTTTGCCCGAACCCTTTTGGTTCGCCGGGAAGCCCTTATTTTTGCCTAGGCCAGTCAACCTAGCGGGTCTTTGATTTAGGCGTAGTATCTTTTCACTATGTCTGCATTGACGGGGGGAGGAAGGTCGTCACCATCCATAGTGGTTAGGATCATAGCTCCTCCTGAGAAAATGTTCTTAACCACAAATGGCCCTTTGTAAGTAGGGGTCCATTTGCCCCTGGGATCACCTTGAGGTAAGATAATGCACTTGATTACCAGATCCCCAACTTGATATTCTTTTCGTCTAACTTTCTTGTTAAATGCCTTGATCATTCGCTTTTGATACGTCTGACCATGACAAATAGCAGTAAGTCTCTTTTCGTCGATTAGGTTCAACTGATCAAGCCGGGTCTGAATCCAATCATCTTCACTCAAACCTGCATCCTTCATGATCGGAAGAGAGGTTATCTGAACTTCGATGGGCAAGACTGCCTCCATGCCATATACCAAGGAGTAGGGTGTTGCCCCTGTTGACGTCCGTGCTGAGGTACGGTACCCATGAAGAGCAAATGGTAACATCTCGTGCCATTCTTTGTATGTCACTGTCATCTTCTGCACAATCTTCTTAATGTTCTTATTAGCCGCTTCGACAACCCCATTCATCTTCGGCCGGTAGGGAGAAGAGTTGTGATGCTGTATCTTGAATTGCTTGCAGAGCTCAGTGATCATCTTGTTGTTGAGATTGGTACCATTGTCCGTAATGATCCTTTCTGGTACACCGTATCGACAGATCAGATTGTGCCTAATAAACCGTGCCACGACGTTCTTGGTTACGGTAGCAAAGGAAGCTGCTTCAACCCACTTCGTGAAGTAATCAATTGCTACCAGGATGAAATGTTGCCCGTTGGATGCCGTAGGTCTGATCTCGCCGATCATATCAATGCCCCACATTGCAAAAGGCCAAGGTGTTGTCAAGACATTCACATCTTTGTCATCAATAAGGTAGTGAGGGTCAGCATAACTGTCTTAGCTGGCGAACAGCCCATACCAAAGCGTAGCAAGTTCTCTCGAGCAGTGAGTATCGGGTCTTACAGTCAGTAAACTTTTTGCTAAGGTAATAAATAGCACGCTCTTTTCGGCCAGACACGTCATGCTGCCCCAGCACGCCTCTTTGTATTATCCAACACTTTTAAGTATGAGATCAACGGTCTTCTTGCAGTTGGAAGCATCAAAATTGGTGGCTTGGAGATAGCATGGCCCTCTATTCTTGAAGCAATAGACTAGCAAAATCCTCAGGCACTTCACAATCGTCTTCCCCTTCGTCCTTGGCTTAGTTGATCGGACTTTCGAAGTCATAACTGGCAATAGCAGAGTCGTTACCAATAAGATCCAGAATGGATATGGATCATGGTTTGTGAGTGTGTGTAAAATAGCTGTTTTGCAATATATAATAAAGAAAAACAAGGAGCGCAAAATTTGAAATGCAAAAAACGTCCAATGCTTTTATTAATGATATATGAAAATGACACACATAAAGCCCTCACAAATGAAGCCACAGTGCCCCGGGTAAGACACCGGACCAAAGAGTTTTAAAACATTGTCTGTTACATATTCAAAACAAAAAGTTTCATTACTAGGTAACAAAAGTAATAGGGATGAAGTCCTTTGCTGTCCAGTTGCTTGGTCCACCGTCGGCCGTAGGATAGATCCAGCTGTCGAATTCAGATTCCTCCACATCATCTTCAATGGCATTCACTCCCGAGTTGCTGATGAACACGGGAGGTCTTCCGATCCGTGCATTCCAAACAGCCCTTTGAGCTTCTGCAGTGAAACCCAAACCAAACTTGTTAGTCTTCTGTGTAAAATCAGGGAGTCGGCCCTAATTTGCACACCCACCTTTCTCAACAAAGCCCGGGCATCCTTTAAGGAATCCATCTTCATAGGAGACTTTTCACCAATAGTCTCAGCTGACGCCAGTGTCTGGGGAACCTCTTCAAAATGCTGAAATGGGGTCTCAATGAACTCCCCATCCATTTCTACATATTGGAAAGAGTTGAGGTGGCTAACCATGTACTCTTCCTCTCCTTGTACTGTCACAATCTTCCCTTTGACCGGGTACTTCAACTTCTGGTGGAGCATTGAGGTTACGGCCCCAGCTTTGTGGATCCATGGGCGACCCATCAAACAAGAATAGGATGGCCGAATGTCTATCACATAGAATGTAGAATTGAAAACCTGAGAACCAACCTTAATCGGGATATCAACTTCTCCGTGCACCATCCTTTTAGACCCATCAAAGGCCCTAACAACAATATTGCTTGGCTTCAGCTCTAACCCTTCACAGTCCAACCGGTCCAGAGCTTTCTTAGGCAAGACGTTCAATGAGGAACCAGTATCCACTAATACATATGCAAGAGTAGTGCCCCTGCATTCAATGGAGACATGCATGGCATTGTTGTGATTCTTCCCCTTAGCAGTTAAGTCGGCGTCAGAGAAACCCAAACCATTATCAGCAGTTAAATTGGCCACACAATCTGTAAATTGATCAGCTGATGTCTCTTGTGGCACGTGGGCAGTCTTCAAAAAGGTAATCAGAGCCTTCGCATGAGCCTCTGAGCATAACAACAATGACAACATAGAAATCTTGGATGGGGATTGCCCCAGCTGCTCAACTACATTGTAGTCACTCTTTTTGATGATCTTTAGGATCTCTTCCATCTCTTGCTTAGAAGCTTCAACATTAATCGTCTTCGGTGCCTCCGTCTGGGCAGGCACATCAGTGGTGATCCCTTTTCCCCAAGTGTCAGATGACTCAACGACATGGGTAAGAATAGGAACTTGAACTGGAATGGTAGCAGGTACACTGGAAGGTGTAATAACAACAGGTCTTCGGGCAGTTGGTGGAGAGATATCAGGTGAGAAAAGTCTTCCGCTTCGGGTGACTTTAGCAGGTCCAACGATATTGCTGACGTCAGTATCAGCATCCAACTCTTGTTTAACTCCATGAAAATAAACATCAGCCCCTTAATGCCAAGGGACAACTTTATCAGAGGTATAAGGGATGGGCCCCGGAACAGTGATGATCACAGGTGCGATTCTTGGAACAGATGTAATTCTAACAGGCTTCCTCGAGGGAGCCTTGGAAGAATTGTCGAAAATGGTAATGATGGAAACTTCTTCAGTAGGAACTGAGGGAACAACAGACTTCTCAAATGGAATTTCTTTACTATCCATCAGGCGTTGGACACCTGACTTCAAGAGATGGCAACCGGTAGGTAGAACGTAACACATACGGCAACCTTCGTCACAGCCCGGAAATAAACCGGCTAGCAAAAGGTTATTCTTTACAGTCATCAGAGGGGTAACAATATCATTCACCGAAACCACAAACGAGTCTTCATCTATAGAATTTACCCCATGCTTGGGCATAGGAGTAGTCACAACATTAGGCCTCTCGGGCGCCTCGAACTCAATCTCCTTCGCATCAATTAAGTCCTGTATCTTATTTCTCAAAGTCCAACAATCATCTGTATTATGCCCCGGGCTATCAGAGTGATATGCACAGCAGGCATTAGGGTTATACCTCGGTGACGTTGTATTTGGATTCTTTGGGGCTTCCTTTAGAATCAACAGATTGGTCTTCAACAATTGTGGCTAAATCTGAGATAAGGTCATGCTGAGACGGGTGAATTGCCTTCGAGGTCTCTCGTCCTTTTGTTGATTGTTGTGCTGAGGAGCACCGACGGGTTTTGAAATAACAACCGCATTAATAGCTTGACAGTGTTCAAGTCTATTCTGTCTTCTCGCACTGTAGATAGCACTGGACTCTTTCTTAAAGGGCTTCTTCTCGGTGTTCGATGAGGCACCCTTTTGTATCTTACCAGCCTTAATACCAGCCTCAATCCTCTCACCGGTCAAAATGAGCTATGTAAACCCAAACGAAGAGCTTCCAGTCAGGTGGTTGAAAAATGGACTAGACAAGGTCCCCAGAAACATATCCACAAGCTTCCGATCAGCCAATGGTAGTTGTACTCTACTGGCGAGATCCCTCCACTTCTGAGCATAATCTTTGAATCCTTCACCCGTTCCCATTGACATACCCTGGAGTTGGGTACGCGTAGGAGCGAGGTCGGAGTTGTACTGATACTGCATGTAGAAAGCAGTAGCCAAATCTTCCCAACTGCGGATACTGGCTCCGTCCAACTGATAGAACCACTCAAGCTGAGTCCCTGAGAGACTGTCTTGAAAGAAATGGATCCATAGGTTTTTATCAGCGGTATATGGCTAAATCTTCCTCACATATGACCGGAGGTGCAACTTCGGACAAGAAACTCCGTCATACTTAGAAAAGGCTGACGCCTTGAATTTGTGGGGAATCACTACCCCAGATGATAGACCTAGATCACCAAAGTTCAGACCAGGCACTTTCTGAACTTCCATAGCGCTCAACCGGTCTTCCAATTGCTTGTATCTATCCTCAGCAGGAGGATACTGTTCTTCATCGAAGTCTGTTTTGTTGTCGGAGACCACAGGGCTAAGAGCCCTCCTTTCCTCTTGACTACCTTTCCCTCCAGATGAGGTGGTCAGATCAACTTCATTCTGTAGCCTATTGCCAAACCTGTGCCCTGTGTTAAACAGGATTGTCCTCTTCTTCTTCTTCTTCTTTTTCTCTTTCAGAATCAGGGTCTTTAGGTCTTGTTGACCCTTACCTAGATTCCTGAATAGCTCTTAGAATTGGGCATTTTGGGCCTGTAGGGCCTTGATAGCTTGCTCAGTTGAAGGTTCAGCAGACATGATGAGTGTTGAAATAAACAGCGAAGAAGATAAGAGCCCTGTAATGGGTACCTGTTTATGAAGTGCATGAGATGTAATGCATATGATTTATGATTTCAAAGACAATCGGGAGATTCAAATTTGTAAACAAGAAAGGAAACACACACTTTATTAGATAAACTTCAAAATTCAAATTGTTCAACTGATGCCCTTAAGGCGTTACATGAAAGGAAATACTGAAAAGTAAATAAAAACTGGAAAGGAAATCATCAAAGGTCAATCAATGCTCCCATGGTCTCTTCTTATCAGTGCGGACATAGTCATTGAGAATCCGCTCGTTCTCCAACTGCCTAGTCAACCTCTGGATCTTTTGCTCTTGCTCGTTGAACTTCTCTCGGTAAGAATCCCGTTTTTCCCTCAGTTGCATCCAAGACCTTTTCAGTGCCCTAATGTCAGTGGGCATATGAGGATGGAGGATGGTTGGAAGAACCCCTTCTTCATTAGCAACTTCAACAATGATGGGCCGGAAGACTTCATATGGCATACCCAGCTTCTGGGCACGGATACGGACCCATCTGAGATATGGCTCCATTGGAAGAGAAGTCTTTGGGCCCAGCTCATGTGGATCAGATCTGTGAACTCTACCCCAGGCCTTTATGAATCTGCGATGTTGCTCATCGCTATCCCCTTGAAAATCAAAGATGATACTAGGCATTAACAGCTCATGAGGTCCTTCTCTTCTGGCTCTTCCAAACTGATGTAAGGCTAAGCACGGATTGTAAGAAATTCCTCCATGGGTTCCTAATAATGGAACATTGGATACTCCCCACAACGATCAATGATAGCTTCCTCATCCATACCTTTGAGAGTCCAGATAATGTCATTATGAGAAAGAGACATAACCCTATAAGCCCAGCCCATGCCTTCTTTATTCTTCAATACTGACTTGGGAAGGTGCGAAATATACCACCTCGCCAGTAAGGGAGCACAGCACATCAAGGTTCCCCGCTTTCGGGCAGTATGAGCATAAAGCTGATGAAGGATGTCACCCAGGAGAATGGGTACAAGATTGCGAGAGATGAAGATTTTCACCGCATTCACATCAGCAAAAGAGTCGGAGTTCGGAAACAATACCAAGCCATATATCAGAAGAGCCAGAATATCCTCGAATGCCTTGAAATCTAGACTATCCCAGAAGTAATTAGCTTTACCAACCAAAAACTTAGTCAGAAATCCCTTTGCTCCACTTCTAGTCTCCCAATTAGCCATTACCTCCTCTTTGGTCAAATGAAGGGCTGCATCAATCTCTTCGGGCCTAAGAACCTTCTCCCAACCAGTAAATGTGGTCTACTCCAGAATGGAGATATCGAGCAGATCAGAGAATTCTTCTAAGGTGAGAACCAACTGGTAGTCCTGAAAAGTAAAACAATGGTACAACGGATCATAGAATTGGACCAAAACACTCATCATCTGCTCGTCCAATTTGGAGGTGACCAAACTGAGAAGATAACCATGTCTTCTGAGGAAGGAAGTAGTATCAGGCATCTTTGCAATCAAATCTTTAAGCACAGTGGGAACCTGGACAAAGTTGATCCGGATGGTATTCCTACGCATAGGCATCATGATGACCTACAAAACAGAACAAAGATGAATCCCTCCTGTCTTTGAAATAGGTTAGTCCAATGCAAGATGTATGCAATGTCATGATGTCATGATGTCATGATAGTAAACTCACATCACAAGTATCCACAAATAGCAAACATGGTAAAGGCACACAAGTCACACAGAGAGCCCTTAGATTTCAGGCTGGCAAGGAGCTTAGGTACTACCCTTTTTCAGTTCAGTTGGTTTAAACCTGTCCTAAAAATAGTAACCGGGTTCTAGAGGATCTCAATATCACTGACTACCCTCAATCGGTCATAATTCAAGTTTAGCAACCTTTTCTTGCAGCCGGAATCATCGCGAGAGTTTAGTCTCAATGAGTGTAGCATACTGCTACTGTTCTATGGCCAAGTTGGTCAATTTAAAGGTTCTAAGGTCAGTTGGTGCTTAATGACCCCTTAGATGACCCATATTCTCCTCGTTCCAACACAAGGGATATCAGTACAATCTAAAGTGCCACACCAACGTAGCTACTGCTTCAACCGTATCGGTCTACGCCGTACAGTTCCCTCACAGTTTATTGCTACTTACCTAAAGGGTATCCCTAGATCCAGGTTAGGATCTATAGTAACTCCGATTCAAGCCCACAAATATAAATCATACAAAGCATACAATTGAAAACACAATGGTCTAATCCTAAGGTACACCCCACTTATATTCGTCCCCAGCAGAATCGCAAGTTGTGATACGGTGGGAGGAGAACTGACTGTTTTTGAAATGCTGGTTCGCATTTTGCGTTTGTTTTCGCAAAATGTCGCGGTAAGCAAGAGTCGCCACCGTCTTTGATTTTATCCAGCAAGGAAAGGAAAAAAGCACAGAAAAATTCCTTTTTCGAGATGTTTCTCGGGTCCGGGGGGTAGATTATAGAAAGGGAAGGTGTTAGCACCCTTTCTATCAGTGGTTATCCACGGGCTCTTAGGTACTTGCTCAAAGTGTTTTCAAAAATTGCTTTTCTTTGTGTTTGTGGGTTTGAAAGAAGTTTTTGTTTGAAAGGTGTAAGTGCGAAAAGTTTTTATTTTGTTTTGAAGAGAGCAAGTACTTAAGAACCACCTACCTACTCGAAAAAGAAATCAATCTGTGCTAATGTCCTTTAGACAATGCTGTCCCACTATGAATGAGTAGGTAGCACCGTCGTTGGAGTTTAAGGGTCAATTCGATTAAGGGACGTGTGGTCACTAAAGCAATGTTAGGACGCCTTAGCGGTAACCCTAATGTCTTAGATCATTTTTCCGAGGCAACTGTTTCGAGGCTGTGATCGGAGGAAATAGAACTGACAGTTTTTTAATGCTGGTTCGCGTTTGCGTTTCGCAAAATGTCGCGGTAAGCAAGAGTCGCCACCGTCTTTTATTTTCTCCAACAAGGAAAGGACAAAAGCACAACAAAATTCCTTTTCGAGATGTTTCTCGGGTTCGGGAGATAGATTATAGAAAGGGAAGGTGTTAGCACCCTTTCTATCTGTGGTTATCCATGGGCTCTTAGGTACTTGCTCATTATGTTTTCAAAATGTTTTGCTTTTCTTGTGTTTGTGGGTTTTGAAAAAGTTTGTTTGAAAACTTCGATTTAACTCTTGTATCTGTCCTCAAGAGTGTATGAAGTGTTGTTTGAAAACTTTAGTCAGAAAAGTATAGGTGCGAAAAGTATTTTTGTTTTGAAAGAGCAAGTACCTGAGAACCTCTACCTACTCAAAAGAAATTAAGCTGTGTAAATGTCCTTTAGACAGTACTATCCCACTATTGAGGAGTAGGTAGCACCGTCGTTGGAGTTTTCGGGTCAATTCGATGTTAGGGACATGCGGTCACTAAAGCAATGGTAGGACGCCTTAGTGGTAACCCTAATGTCCTAGATCATTTTTATCCGAGGCAACCGTTCCGAGGAAACTTTGATCTTTAGATAGGAGGGCGACCTCTAAAACTTCCTATACTCAATAACCACGTCGAGGCAACCAAGTGAGGCGTACCCTAGGAGTGACATGTGCGAGTGTGTCAGGTTTCAGTTATGTTATCTTTGTACATGTTATGGTGAGCTACGATTGATTTTAATTTGAGGATAAGTCTTGTCATGCATAGCCTAATTAGCATACATCTAGCAGTTAATAGTTGCGGAAAATAAAACTACGCTATTACAAGGCGTCGGGTATTTACATCGCCAAAAACAAACCCTTGGAAAGAAGTAAATGCGGAAAGATAAATAAAGCGATAAAAAGTCCTAAGTTAAAGCTATTACATCCTCGGAGCAGATACAATTATATGGATAAAAAATTATGAATAAAAAATAATACGCGCGGGGGAAAAATGAATCGGAGAGTTTTTAGGGTTTTGACCCTTTTTTAGGAAAGAAGGAGATTTTTATTATTTATGAATTAAATTAAACCTAAACTAATTAATTAATAAAAAGAAATATTTTTTTGGTTTTTTGATGTTTAAAAAAATAAATAATAAAGGTGATTAAAAGTTATTAAAAACCCTAATTCTATATTGATTTTATTTATTGTGAAAATATTATTATTATGCCTAATTAAAACTAAACAAATTAATTATTTATTTATTTACAAAAATAAACTAATTAAATTTAATAAACAAAAATATTATATTTTGGTTTTCTGATTTTATTATGAAAATTGTTAATTATTTTAGTTAGTAGCTAATTAAATTAAGAAAATAAATCAAGTAAAAAAATATAAATGAAAGAAAATAAAGAGGCAGACCCAGGGGGTCTGGGCCCAAAGAGGGTGTATGCTTGGCAATTTCCGGGCCCAAAGGCGTTTCAGCCTTGTTGACTTTTCGGATGTCCTGCGTGTGCGCGGACTGTGGAGTATGGTGGACATCATCTTGTGACCATTGGACTTGCTTTGAAGCCACTTGGCCAGCATCTGGAGAAGGGCGTATGATGGACCCTGTTTTGAGTGCTACATAGAATTGCTTGAAACAAAATAACATGAATGTTTTGGGGGACCTGGGATTCGAACCCAGGTCCCAGTGCTCATTGGACGTTCGCTCAACCACTCCACCAACCTGCCTTATTTGTTATTGGAATAATAAGTAATCAATATATTAACAAACAAATAAATGTGCCTGAAAAAAATAAAAGCGCGCGGATTTTAGAAGGACGAATGGGAGGTAGACGCGTCAACGTCTTCTTTGTTGAACCCTGTGTTTTTTCCTGCGGATTCTTATCCGCAACAGAATCCGTTGCTTATTCCTAAAATCTCTTCCAGGTCATATAAACGCACACTAAGGGTATCAATGTGATCGTCCCTCTTCCCTGAGCATGAATATAGCCATGATTGGCCTTGATTGTACCTGTACCAGAAACGCCTAAAAAACAAAGCTTGGAACCCTAGGTTCGGGTATTACGTTAGAGGTTCCAGAAACAAAATTGAATAATGCCAAATTGTTCTAAATTGAATGATAAACACAAATATGCCAAGATTTTAAAGAAAAGGCGCAAGAATTGGAGGTTGAGATTCCATGTTCAGAGCAAGGTTCGAGACAACTTACAGCGCGTTGTAGGGGGTTTCTGGACGTGGTTTTGATCGCTTTAGCTTCAGTGGATGGCAAGGAAGGGAGCTACGTTCTTCTTTTTGTCTGAAAACGCCTCCAATATCGTTCTTGATCTCCCACTTTTCCAAGAATTTTTCAGTTTTGGTTTCTTGATTTTTGGCAGCTTCAGGTCGTGAATTAGGTTTTGGAGGCTTGCTTGCATATATGGGAATTGAATTAGGTCAAGAGTTGGGCTTTAATCCTTGTATATGGGAGAATTAGGTTTGCACTTTTTCACCATTGACAAACTTTCCAAATATGGCCAAATCTGAGATTTTGTGCACAAATAAGCCCTAGCACGAATTGGTTAGTTGTCACATGATATATGAAAGCTGTACAAATCACAAAGATACTATTCCATTGATTTTTAGATTTTATTTGAATTATTATAGATTTAAAATGAGTTAAATCAATAAAAATTAAATAAAATAGAAAAATAAATGTTTGGTCATGAAATCAAGCATGGGACACGTGTGTGGCATGACAAGGCTGAATCAAGTGGAAGAAAGTGGGGCCTTTTATCAAAAATTGGAGTTTTGAGGATAGTTGACTTTTGCAAATTCATGAAATTTTCCCAACTTCTCCAATGCACAACTTGCTCAATTTTGATCATATGACCATGTTCTTGGACATTTTGGAAAGCTCTTGAAGTCCTCTAACCAATTCCTTTGGTCCCATGTCATTTGGATTTACCAATCTCAAGTTATGGCCTTTGACTCAAAGTGTACTTTTGTTGACTTTTGAAATTGACCTATAATGTAAAAATTGGTAATTTCTTGTGAGAGCATTTTCTGATCTTGGAGTGTGAAGATGGATTGTAGGAAATTGCATTCCCTTCAAAATTAGCTTTGGATGGGATTTTTATGATAAACCATGAAAGAGTTATGCCCTGGTCAAGGTACAATTGACTTTTCTATTGTCCAAAAATAGTAACTTTTGCATCTTGATGATTTTTGAGCTATCCTTGTGGAATCATGATCAAGACTTGATCAAATGATGATTGTGAACTCAAAATAAGATGTTGACCAAAAATTCTGACTTTTGACTGCAAAATGACCATTTTGCCCTTGCAGTTGACTGTAGATCAAATGGAGCTTTTGACTGTGCAAATTGGCATTGTGAGTCTTGAAACTTGGCATGTATGTGCTAGAGAATGTATATAGGCCTATGAGACTTGATTAAACCATTGAAAACCACAAATTCCTTGAAAGAACCAAAACCCTAATTTTGACTGTCTACTGCTTAGGAGGTGATTTGACTGTACAACCTTTGGAAAATTTTGAGCAATTTGAAGATCATTCTTGACAAATCTTGAGGAATATGGGAGGGAAAATTTTGGGGTACAACAGTTTCCCCTGTTCAATCTTCTTAAACCTGAGGATGTAGATTGGCTTGTGTGCCTTTCGTGATCCGAAGGTGGAAGATGATTGAACACTGAAGTGCCCAGAAATTTGCACTCGCATGGTGTAGTATCAGCAATGTGATGTCGGGAATGGGCTTACAGATTCCATTTGGAGTTTGTTGGTGGGAGGATGGGCTTATAGATGCCATCTGGAGTTTGTTGGTAGGTGGATGGGCTTATAGATGCCATCTGGAGATTGTTTGTTGAATTGTGATCTTGTAAGTTGAAAGAAGGAACCTGTGTAGGGTTGCCTGACGATGAGTCCGTGTAAAACTGCATTTTGGAAGGAAGGAAACCTGTGTAGGGTTGACTAATGATGAGTCCGTATGAAACTGCATCTGAAAGAGAAGGAACCGGTGTAGGGTTGCCTGATGATGAGTCTGTGTGAAACTGCATCTTGGAAGGAAGGAAACCTGTGTAGGGTTGACTGATGATGAGTCCGTGTGAAACTGCATCTTTGGAAAGAGAGAACCTGTGTAGGGTTTCTTGATGACGAGTCTGTGTAAAACTACATCTTGAAGAGAGGGAACCGGTGTAGGGTTGCCTGATGAGGAGTCCGTGTAAAACTTCATCTGGAGTTGAGAAGGAACCGGGGTAGGGTTGTTTCGGGATAAGTTTGTGTGAAACTTCTGGAGGAACCTGGGTAAGGTTACTTTGGGATAAGTTCGTGTGAAACTTCAGGGTGAACCGGGGTAAGGTTACTGTGAGATAAGTTCGTGTGAAACTTCAGGATGAACCGGGGTAAGGTTACTGTGAGATAAGTTCGTGTGAAACTTCAGGATGAACCGGGGTAAGGTTATTTTGACGATGAGTTCGTGTGAAACTGCATCTTGGAACGAGAAGGAACCAGTGTAGGGTTGCCTGAGGATGAGTCCGTGTAAAACTTCATCTTGGAAATGAGAAGGAACCGGTGTAGGGTTGCCTGAGGATGAGTCCGTGTGAAACTTCATCTTGGAAATGAGAAGGAACCGGTGTAGGGTCGCCTGATGACGAGTCCGTGTAAAACTTCATCTTGGAAAGAGAAGGAACCTGTGTAGGGTTGCCTGATGATGAGTCCGTGTAAAACTTCATCTTGGAAAGAGAAGGAACCTGTGTAGGGTTGCCTGATGATGAGTCCGTGTAAAACTTCATCTTAGAAAGAGAAGGAACCTGTGTAGGATTTCCTGATGATGAGTCCGTGTAAAACTACATCTGAAATAGAAGGAACCGGTGTAGAGTTGCCTGATGATGGTCAAGTAGATAGTTATCCTGTCTGGTTTCAGGTATTAATCTCTGACCTGAGAAAGAAAGTCTTCCTGGCTTGATACAGGTGTCAGTCGTCCACAAATAGTTTTCCTGGCTTGTTACAGGTGTTGATCTGGAACTTAAAAAGGTTGATGGTAGCCATCTTTTGATTGACCTTTTCCTGAAAAGGCAAAACATTAGCTGTATGCAATGTCATGATGCACGAACTGCATGATGTCATGATGTTCTCAAGAATAAATGAGATTTGTGTTGTATGATGCGTATGCATGTCATAATGTATGAAGATTTGATGTTTATGAATGTATTTTCGTCTGGGAAAATAAATCCCGGAGCTGCTGGAGAATAGAGTTGGATTCTTCATTTCCGCTGAGGATGATGAACGAAGGTGATAAACTTGCAGGAGAGGATGACCCCGTTGGGGAATAAACTAGTGAAGAGATTACTCTGCGAGGAATTACCCTGTGGGGAAGAGATGTTTTGCTGAGATTTTAACGATAACTCCACTGGGGATTCCGTTGATAAGCTCTATTGGGGATTTTGATGATGAACTCCGCTGGGGATGGAAAGAACTTCGCTGGGGATGATCTTTCAGTTGCACCTTGCTGAGGATAACCCAGTTAGACTCTTGTGGGGATAACCTCTGAATTTGGCTGAGGAGATGCATTTGTACTGTGCAGGGGACAAGCTTCCAGAATTCACTGGGGAAGATGGTTCCACTCTAGCGGGGAAGCTTTTTTGAGACTGCGCTGGGAAATGGCTCCACTGGGGGTATCTTGTATTCCGCCGGGGAACATTCTTATATTTCATTGAGGAATATTAAGACTGCCGGGGATACTTGCTGAGGAATATCTGTATACTCCACTGGGGAATATTAAGACCTACTGGGGATATCCAACTTTTTTTTTAGGGCTGATGGTAGACCAACTCTGCTTGGGGAGAGTATTGCTGATTCGTCCATGGTTGCAGGTATTAGTGGGGAGAGCTACCATCACTGTCTTGCTCTGCGGGGAGTGAAGGTATCTTGGTCATACTCTTCAACTGAATCTACTTTGTATCTGGAGGATAGAGCAGCTTGTACAGTTCGGACAATTCTTATTGCCCCTGTTTCTATGGGAGAAGGTGCCTGTGGTGCTTGATAATTGCCGATTGACACATCTTCTTCTGGTAGGCAAGTGACGAGATGATGGGACATAGTCCTACGCTTTGATCCCTAATTTTTTGCCTGGACCGCCCTTTCGGGTTTTCAGTCCATCGGGATACCCTTTTTTGCCCAAGCCGCCTTTTCAGGTTTTCGACTTGCCGGGTGTACAGATTTTTTCCATTTTTATCCCTAATTTTTTCCCGAACCCTTTTGGTTCGTCGGGAAGCCCTTATTTTTGCCTAGGTCAGTCGACCTAACGGGTCTTTGATTATGCATAGTACTTTTTTGACTATGTCCACGTTCTCAGAGTGCAGGGAGTTGTCACTGTCGGTAGTATTGTGTCACCATACTACCAGAAGATGTTTGATCACGCAAGATTCGTTGCTGGAGTTTATGTCCAATGCCCCAAGTGACCCAGGCAAAGATTTTCCCCTGGCTATTTGGCATTTTGAGAGATTCCTTGAATCTTGACTTGACTGCCCCAGATGATGGAAAATGTTCATGTCTGCCCCTTGGTTGGAAGTGTTTTTTCCACTTGAGGTGACTCTTTTTATTGAGAAGGTTTTTGTTCACTGGATATTCGTCGTGCGAATTTCTCTGCTGTTGAACAAATAGTCATATGCAAACAATATTATTTTAAGAATGCAAAGCTTATGTCTGTTTTGAAATTTTTGAAAATGCATTTTTCCAGTAAAACAGGCAATTTTTTTGTAAAATGTGATGTCAACTCGGGATGTACAACAAACCCTACAGGAGTCAGGATACCTTTTGTAACAGTATGCTTTCGAACTAACCCATGCTTCAGCTAGGACTTTTAAAGGGTTATAACGTGGTCTGGTTCACAGTTTAAGAAACAAAGGATAAAGGCTCAAATTTTATTTATACCCACCTGTTCTTCGTGATGTTCTTCGATCCTAAACTCAGCTAATGGTGCATTAGATCTTGTTTGAGTCTTTGCTCTGATATTCCGGTAATGGTTCAGATGTTGACAATTTATTTTGAACAGGCAGTCATTTTGTTGAGAGTTTGCAGGATCTCTTCCCTTTTTTGATTTTATTATCCATGTCTTTTGCCTGAACTGTTTCTTTTGTAATTACAGTCAGCGGGATGCCCCAGTTTTGTAAGTCTCCTTCATAGGTTTTGACTTATTGGGCTTTTGTTTTTGAAAGATAACGACTGCCTGTCTTTACGATTATATGGAACCATCACTGTCTTTTGTTTCGGAAGGACTTCTTTGATGCCATTCATTGTGCATCTGGATCAACTGAGAAGACTACCCTGCCCCAGGTTATAATTAAGGGTTTTAATTTTTGCGTGAAAAGAAAAAACTCCAACTTCTTTGGCTCGAAGGGGTTGACGAGGGATTATCTTCCTTATAACTCCACTGTTTAGGATTTTGAAACAATGCCTGTACCTCCTCAGCGGGGTCTGTTCAAAAGCATACTATAAATATCGTGGTATCGTTTTCGTCATCCTCCCTCAAAAGGCTTAGAGTTTTTTAATCGAGAGTTTGAACATCACAAAAGGGAATATGAAGCAATTTTAAGCATAGTGAAAACAATGAATTCAAAACAGACACGTGCAATGCATTAATGAAATAAGAGAGTTCGACATGATAATAATTGTTTGAATAAGCAAAGAAAAATACAACTTCAGAATTCAAATGAACAAAAGTCTTTCAATCCTAGCCATGCTTTGGCAAGGGAGCAGTGATCACATTGGGAGTCTCAGAAGGTTCAAATTCGATCTCCTTAGCGTCAATCATATTCTGAATCTTGTATTTCAGCGCCCAACAATCGTCAGTATCGTGCCCCGGGCTACCGGAATGATAAGAGCACCTTGCATCCGGGTTGTAGTTTGGAGAAGAAGTCTTAGGGTTCAGAGGAGGGTTTATCACCGTAATCAGATTCATCTTCAACATGTGCTGCAATGCTTGTGACAATGGCATGTTGATGTTGGTGAACTGTCTTTTAGGCTCGTCCGGCCTTCGTTGATTTCCCTTTTGCTGTTGTCGGTGTGACGCAGAACCAGAGATCAAGATTGCCCCTACGTGTTGGTCACGACGACTCTTTTGACTGTACACAACATTGGACTCTTTCTTCCCACTGTAAGGCTTTTTCTGAGCATCAGAAGGTGTAGCTTCTTGAATCTTCCCACTTTTGATGCCAACTTCAATTCTCTCCTCAGTCAAGATAAGGTCTGTAAACCCGGCTGAAGAGTTTCCAATCAGATGATTAAAGAATGGACCAGACAGGGTCCCCAAAAACATATCAATGAGTTCACGATCAGTTAAAGGTGGCTGTACCCTTCCGGCAAGGTCTCTCCACTTTTGAGCATACTCTTTAAATCCTTCACCCGTCCCTATTGACATACCCTGGAGTTAGGTACACATAGGAGCGAGGTCGGAATTATACTGATACTGCTTATAGAACGCAGTAGCCAAATATTCCCAGCTGCGGATACTGGCTCCATCCAGCTGATAGAACCACTCAAGCTGAGTCCCTGAAAGACTATCCTGAAAGAAATGGATCCATAAATTCTTATCAGCTGTGTAAGGCTGGATCTTCCTTACATACGACCGAAGGTGCAACTTTGGGCAGGAAGCTCCGTCATATTGGGCAAAGGCAGGTTCCTTAAACTTATGGGGAATCACCACCCCAGAGGATAAGCCTAGGTCTCCAAAGTCCAACCCGGGCATATTCTGTATCTCCATGGCGCTCAAGCGGTCCTCCAACTGTTTGTACCTATCCTCAGCAGGAGGGTACTGTTCTTCATCATAATCCGTCTCGTTGTCGGAGACTACGGGGCTAGGAACCCTTCTCTCTTGTGGGCTGTCTTTACCTACAGTTAGGTGGTCAGGTCAACCTCATTCTGCAGTCCATTTCCAAACCTGCGTCCAGTGTTGAACAAGACGGTCCTCTTCTTCTTCTTCTTCCTCTCTTTCAGAATCAGGGTCTTCAAATCCTGTTGACCCTTGGCTAGGCTCATAACCAACTCTTGGAACTGGGCATTCTGGGCCTGGATGGCCTTGATAGCTTGCTCAGTGGAAGGTTCGATAGACATGATGATTGCTGAAATAAACAGCGAAGAAGATAAGAGACCTGTAATGGTACCTGTAATGCAATGGTATGTATGATATATGTATGCAATGTTTTCAAGGATCTCGTGGGGTAAACAAAGAAACTTGTTAGAATTTGAATTTTGTAGCTTGATTAAAGGAACTTCATGTTGTTGAGAGTCCTTCTTCAAGAGTCAAGCTCACCATATCGAGTGGGTCATAGCCCCTGACTCAAGTTATCGTGCTTGGATTTCTAGACAACCTTGGCTAGAGGAAAATAAATCCCCTTTGCCCCTTGCTAGACATTTGGTTCATCCTGACCTGCATCACAAACCCTTGAGATCCTTGAAATGGTTAAGGAAAATGCTATGGTATGATGTTATGATGTGTATGCTATATGTTTAAGCAAAGGTGTGAGGTGATGTAAGTAAGCCCCACAATAAATCCAAATTGTTGGATAAGGACTGTAAACAAAACCTGCAAGGAACTCATGTTGTCAGATAACAAGAACGTGCAAGTAGTTCAAGTTTGAAAGCACACAAGTCACACAAAAGAGCCCTTAGATTTCAGGCTGGCATGAAGTTTAGGTACTACCCTCTTTCAGTTTCAGTCGGTTAAGACCTGTCCTAAAAATAGTAACTGGGTTCTAGAGGATCTCAATATCACTGACTACCCTCAATCGGTCATAATTCCAGTTTGGCAACCTTTTCTTGCGGCCGGAACCATCGCAAGAGTTTAGTCTCAATGAGCGTAGCATACTGCTACTGTTCTATGGCCAAGTTGGTCGATTTAAGGTTCTAAGGTCAGTTGGTGCTTAATGACTCCTCAGAAGACCCATATTCTCCTCGTTCCAACACAAGGGATATCGGTACAGACCAAGGTGTCACACCAATGTAGCTACTGCTTCATCCGTGTCGGTCTATACTGGACAGATCCCTCACAGTTTATTGCTACTTACCTAAAAAAGGGTACCCCAGATCCGGATTAGGATCTATAAAACTCCGATACAAGCCCACAATATTAAAAGCATACAAAGCATACAATTGACAACACAAGTGATCTAATCCTAAGGTACACCTCACTTATTCAGTCCCCAGCAGAGTCGCCAGTTCTGTGATCGGTGGAAATAGAACTGACGGTTTTTTAATGCTGGTTCGCGTTTCGCAAAATGTCGCGGTAAGTAAGAGTCGCCATCGTCTTTTATTTTCTCTAACAAGGAAAGGACAAAAGCACAGCAAAATTCCTTTTCGAGATGTTTCTCGGGTTCGGGAGGTAGATTATAGAAAGGGAAGGTGTTAGCACCCTTTCTATCTGTGGTTATCCACGAGCTCTTAGGTACTTGCTCACTATGTTTTCAAAATGTTTTGCTTTTCTTGTGTTTGTGGGTTTTGAAAAAGTTTGTTTGAAAACTTCGATTTAACTCTTGTATCTGTCCTCAAGAGTGTATGAAGTGTTGTTTGAAAACTTTAGTCAGAAAAGTATAGGTGCGAAAAGTATTTTTGTTTTGAAAGAGCAAGTACCTGAGAACCTCTACCTACTCAAAAGAAATTAAGCTGTGTAAATGTCCTTTAGACAGTACTATCCCACTATTGAGGAGTAGGTAGCACCGTCGTTGGAGTTTTCGGGTCAATTCGATGTTAGGGACATGCGGTCACTAAAGCAATGGTAGGACGCCTTAGCGGTAACCCTAATGTCCTAGATCATTTTTATCCGAGGCAACCGTTCCGAGGCAACTTTGATCTTTAGACAGGAGGGCGACCTCTAAAACTTCCTATACTCAATGACCACGTCGAGGAAACCAAGTGAGGCTTACCCTAGGAGTGGCATGTGCGAGTGTGTCAGGTTTCAGTTATGTTATCTTTGTACATGTTATGGTGAGATACGATTGATTTTAATTTGAGGATAAGTCTTGTCATGCATATCCTAATTAGCATACATCTAGCAGTTAATAGTTGGGAAAATAAAACTACACTATTATAAGGCGTCAGGTATTTACATCGCCAAAAACAAACCCTTGGAAAGAAGTAAATGCGGAAAGATAAATAAAGCGATAAAAAGTCCTAAGTTAAAGCTATTACATCCTCGGAGCAGATACAATTATATGGATAAAAAATTATGAATAAAAAATAATACACGCGGGGGAAAAATGAATCGGAGAGTTTTTAGGGTTTTGACCCTTTTTTAGGAAAGAAGGAGATTTTTATTATTTATGAATTAAATTAAACCTAAACTAATTAATTAATAAAAAGAAATATTTTTTTGGTTTTTTGATGTTTTAAAAAATAAATAATAAAGGTGATTAAAAGTTATTAAAAACCCTAATTCTATATTGATTTTATTTATTGTGAAAATATTATTATTATGCCTAATTAAAACTAAATAAATTAATTATTTATTTATTTACAAAAATAAACTAATTAAATTTAATAAACAGAAATATTATATTTTGGTTTTCTGATTTTATTATGAAAAATGTTAATTATTTTAGTTAGTAGCTAATTAAATTAAGAAAATAAATCAAGTAAAAAAAATATAAATGAAAGAAAATAAAGAGGCAGACCCAGGGGGTCTAGGCCCAAAGAGGGTGTATGCTTGGCAATTTCCGGGCCCAAAGGCGTTTCAGCCTTGTTGACTTTTCGGATGTCCTGCGTGTGCGCGAACTGTGGAGTATGGTGGACATCATCTTGTGACCATTGGACTTGCTTTGAAGCCACTTGGCCAGCATCTGGAGAATGGCGTATGATGGACCCTGTTTTGAGTGCTACATAGAATTGCCTGAAACAAAATAACATGAATGTTTTGGGGGACCTGGGATTCGAACCCAGGTCCCAGTGCTCATTGGACGTTCGCTCAACCACTCCACCAACCTGCCTTATTTGTTATTGGAATAATAAGTAATCAATATATTAACAAACAAATAAATGTGCCTGAAAAAAAATAAAAGCACGTGGATTTTAAAAGGACGAATAGGAGGGAGACGCGTTAGCGTCTTCTTCGTTGAACCCTGTGTTTTTTCCTACGGATTCTTATCCGCAACAGAATCCGTTGCTTATTCCTAAAATCTCTTCCAGGTCATATAAACGCACACTAAGGGTATCAATGTGATCGTCCCTCTTCCCTGAGCATGAATATAGCCATGATTGGCCTTGATTGTACCTGTACCAGAAACTCCTAAAAAACAAAGCTTGGAACCCTAGGTTCGGGTATTACGTTAGAGGTTCTAGAAACAAAATTGAATATGCCAAATTATTATAAATTGAATGATAAACACAAATATGCCAAGATTTTAAAGAAAAGGCGCAAGAATTGGAGGTTGAGATTCCATGTTCAGAGCAAGGTTCGAGACAACTTACAGCGTGTTGTAGGGGGTTTCTGGACGTGGTTTTGATCGCTTTAGCTTCAGTGGATGGCAAGGAAGGGAGCTACGTTCTTCTTTTTGTCTGAAAACGCCTCCAATATCGTTCTTGATCTCCCACTTTTCCAAGAATTTTTCAGTTTTGGTTTCTTGATTTTTGGCAGCTTCAGGTCGTGAATTAGGTTTTGGAGGCTTGCTTGCATATATGGGAATTGAATTAGGTCAAAAGTTGGACTTTAATCCATGTATATGGGAGAATTAGGTTTGCACTTTTTCACCATTGACAAACTTTCCAAATATGGCCAAATCTGAGATTTTGTGCACAAATAATCCCTATCACAAATTGGTTAGTTGTCACA
Source organism: Vicia faba (assembly GCA_948472305.1). NCBI lineage: Eukaryota > Viridiplantae > Streptophyta > Magnoliopsida > Fabales > Fabaceae > Vicia > Vicia faba. The sequence continues at coordinate 945,832,541 of OX451735.1, forward strand.
TGATATATGAAAGCTGTACAAATCACAAAGATACTATTCCATTGATTTTTAGATTTTATTTGAATTATTATAGATTTAAAATGAGTTAAATCAATAAAAATTAAATAAAATAGAAAAATAAATGTTTGGTCATGAAATCAAGTATGGGACACGTGTGTGGCATGACAAGGCTGAATCAAGTGGAAGAAAGTGGGCCCTTTTATCAAAAATTGGAGTTTTGAGGATAGTTGACTTTTGCAAATTCATGAAAATTTCCCAACTTCTCCAATGCACAACTTGCTCAATTTTGATCATATGACCATGTTCTAGGACATTCTGGAAAGCTCTTGAAGTCCTCTAACCAATGCCTTTGGTCCCATGTCATTTGGATTTACCAATCTCAAGTTATGGCCTTTGACTCAAAGTGTACTTTTGTTGACTTTTGAAATTGACCTATAATGCGAAAATTGGTAACTTCTTGTGAGAGCATTTTCTGATCTTGGAGTGTGAAGATGGATTGTAGGAAATTGCATTACCTTCACAATGAGCTTTGGATGGTATTTTTATGATAAACCATGGAAGAGTTATGCCCTGGTCAAGGTACAGTTGACTTTTCTACTGTCCAAAAATAGTAACTTTTGCATCTTGATGATTTTTGAGCTATCCTTGTGGAATCATGATCAAGACTTGATCAAATGATGATTGTGAACTCAAAATAAGATGTTGACCAAAAATTCTGACTTTTGACTGCAAAATGACCATTTTGCCCTTGCAGTTGACTGTAGATCAAATGGAGCTTTTGACTGTGCAAATTGGCACTGTGAGTCATGAAACTTGGCATGTAGGTGCTAGAGAATTTATATAGGCCTATGAGACTTGATTGAACCATTGAAAACCCCAAATTCCTTGAAAGAACCAAAACCCTAATTTTGATTGTCTACTGCTTAGGAGGTGATTTGACTGTACAACCTTTGAGCAATTTTGAGCAATTTGAAGATCATTCTTGACAAATCTTGAGGAATATGGGAGGGCAAATTTTGGGGTACAACAGAGGCAACTATGATCTTTGGACAAGAGGGCGACCTCTAAAACTTCCTATACTCAATGACCACGTTCGAAGGCAACCAAGTGAGGTGTACCCTAAGAGTGCGCATGTGCGAGTGTGTTATTTCGGTTAATTTTATCTTTGTACATGTCATGGGTGAGCTATGTTAATTTTAAGTTCATACATTCGATCTTGTCATGCATTCCCTATTATCAAACATCTAACAGTGTATAGTTGCGGAATTTAAATTGCGGAAATTAAATCTAAACTATTACAAGGCGTCGGGTATTTACATCGCCAAAAACAAACCCTTGAAAAAAATGCGGAAAGTAAAATAAAGCGATAAATAAATTCCTAATTAAAAAACTATTACATCCCAGGAAACAAATACATCAATATGGTGAAATAGATCGCGTGCGAGAAATTAAATCGGATGCGCAATTTAGGGTTTTGACCCTTTTTTTGAAAGAAAGCATTTTTTTGTTTATTTTTTTGAATTAAGAGAAATTAATTTAAGTTAATTAAATAAACTAATTAATTAATTAAGAAAAATATATTTTTGGATTTTTGGATATTTAAAGAAATAAAATAAATTGGATTAATGTTAATAAAACCTAATTATCTAAATTGATTTTAAATATTGCAAAAATATTACAAGTTAAACCTAATTAAAACTAAATTAATTAATTTAATATTTATTTACAAAAATAAAGTCATGAATTTAATTAAAATATATTTTGTGTTTTTGATTTTATGAGAAAAAAGATTTTAATTGGTTAGTTTAAATAATAAAAATAATAATTCAAAACAAATAAAATAAAATAAATATAAAAAAGAAAGAAATAACCAAAAGGAGGTTTGGGCCCAAATTAGGAGGTGGGATTAGCATTTATTGAGGCCCATGTGCAAGCCTGTATGACTTTTTCTGCTTCTCCACGCGCATGTTGACTTGGGTGTATGGTGGACATCACCCTTGGGCCATCAAATTTGGCCTGGAGGTCATCTGGCGCTTGAGATCTGAGGGAGTATGATGCACTACAAGGCATGAGAGACGCTGGATCATCTGCAAGAAAATAATAGCAAAGAATATGGGGGACCTGGGATTCGAACCCAGGTCCCATTGGACTTTACACGCTCGCCTTTACCAACTCAACCACTGAACTCAATTGTTATAATATTGGAAATCAAATATAATATAAAAAAACAAATAAATGTCAGAAAATAAAAAAATAAGGCGCGAGATTTGAATCCACGAATGGGAAAGGGCCACGTTGCCATCTTCTTCGTTGGCCCCTGGACATTTACCTGCGGATTCTTATCCGCAACTAAATCCGTGGCTTGATCCTAAGATACGTTCTAGGCCATGGAAATTAATTCCAAGACCACAACCATGTTCGTCTTCATCTCCTGATTTCATCTATGTCCATGGTTTGCATCAATTTGGCCTGAAATTGAAACGCCTAAAAACAAGAACCAAAAACCCTAGTTTCGGGTATGGTATTACAGGCCATGAAAACTCAATTGGTTAATGCAGAAAGTCTCTAAATGGACCGATTAGCATGATTGTGCAAAGATTTTGGCAAAAAGATGCAAGAATAAGAGTATGCGGTTTCAACTGAAAGGCGAGTTTCAGGGGGACTTACAGCGCGATTCTGGAGAGGAGAGGGCTTGGTTTTGATTGCAATAGACTCAGTGGATGTCTAGCAAGAGAACCACGTTGAGTTTTGGCCTTGAATTGGACTCCAAGACTGATTTCAGTTTTAAGTTTTTTCAAGCTTTTTCAAGTTTTTGCTTTTGTGATTTTGCAACCTCTAGGTCCTTCTTTTCGTGCCTTTGTGTTGTATATGTATCATGGAATCAATTAGGTCAAGTCTTGGGCTTTGAATCTTCGTGTATTGATGATTTAAGATTTGATATGATCCTCCATTACAAAGCTTCCAAAAATGTCCCAAATCCAATATTTTGTGCATGATATGGCTTGATACGAGTTTGCTCCTGTCCATGATGATAATTGAAAACTGTATCAATCAAAAAGATCCAATTTCATCCATATTTGGATTTTATTTGGATTTAAATTGATTTAAAATGAATTAAATTAATAAAAATCAAATAAAATAGAAAAATCAATGAATGGACACAAGACTGAAGATAGGACACATGTGTGGTGTGACAAGATCAAATCAAGTGGAAAAAAGTGGGCCCTTTTGACAAAATTTGAAGTTTTGAGGATAGTTGACTTTTGGCAATTTTGGAAAAATGCCCAACTTCAACAATGCATAACTTCTTCAATTTTGAACTTTTGGAGGTGTTCTTTGACTTTTTAGAAACCTTGAGATGTCTTCTAACCAAAACTTTTGTTATAATTTCATTTTGATATTCCATGCTCAAGTTATAAGCTTTGAATAAAAAGGTGTTTTTGTTGACTTTCAAAAATGACCTATAATGTCCAAATTTGTAACTTCTTGTGAGTTCATTTCTTGATATTGGGGTATGAATATGGATTGTAGGAAATTGCATCCTCTTCAAAATGAGCTTTGGATGGGTCATTTCTCATAAAGTATGAAAAAGTTATTCTTGGTCAAAGTTGAGTTGACTTTTCCTACAAAACCCTAATTTAGCAACTTTTGAATCTTGATGAATTTTGAGCAATCCTTGATGAATCATGATCAACCCTTGATAAAATGATGAATTATCCTTAAAAATTAGAATGTTGACAAAAAATCTTGAGGTTTGACTATTTGTAGGTCACAGTTGACTTTTGCTCTAACAAAGTCGATTTTTGGGCCTCTTGAGCAATTGACTGACCAAACTTCCTCTGCAAGGTTTGAAATTTGACATGGATGAACTTGAGAACATATTAAGAAATTGGTGAGCCCTTGAGGTCATTTCGATGTAAGGACCTTGATGCAACACAAAACCCTAATTTGAGATTGACTGCCTCAGGAGATGATTTGACTGTCCAACTCTTGAGCCACTTTGAACCATTTGGAGATTCTTCTTGACATGTCTTGAGAAATATGGGAGGGCAAATTTTGGGGTACAACAATAACCACATGAGACATTAAGCTCTGATACCCAAGTAGATGTCAACTTTAAATCTATCTTTAGAGTTCAGAAACTAACAGATAATCATCCTAGATAAGAATCTAAGCAGTATATGTCCATAAATATTTGTAAAGCAAGTTTAATATAACTCCATGAGCGACAAATATATATAAGTTCAGAGTAAATTCATGTACAAACTCAATGCATAAAGAATACACAAAGAGGAAGAGAAATGAACCACAAATCTACTGGTTTGTCAATGCCGATTGAAGAGCAATCCATCCCGTATCATCTGTATGCAAGCTTCAATGTTGTTTTCTAAGCTAATCTATTCCAAAAATGAAGGGTGATGGAGTTGGGATCAAAAATACCCAAAACCATACCCAAAAAAATGTGTTTTTACACCTAAATACGCATTTATGACTGTCCAGCATCACCCGGCGACCAAAAAGCATCACCAAGCAACCAAAACAACGTTTTACTATGCTAAAACTTACCAAGCGTTGCTCGGCGACCAAAAGCGTCACCCGATGCCGGATGACAGAATGTTTAAAAACCAGCACAACATTCTGCACTATTTCGGCCATAACTTTTGAACTGTAACTCCGATTCGCGTCCGGTTCGAAGCATTGTAAAGCTTATTCAATGATCTATCTAACAATACCTTAATATAAATGCTTGAATACCTACAAAAACGAGATAAAATCAATTAAACTCAATGATATTTACACAATAACACAATAAATACTCTATAGCATAAACTATATCGAATATACACTAAAGTTGAGGTTTATTGACAAAAAGCAAACAAATTAAGCCGATGAGTGTTAATTATTCACACTCAAATTCACAACAATTTAGTACTCATCAGCTTCCTTTGCTTATTTTAGTGCTATAGCTTCTACTTCTCTTTGTCTTTCAGCAAGTAGTTCAACAAATCTGACTCTTTCTATTGTTTTTTTTCTTTCACTTACCAATTGAACATCCCAAATTTTGGATGCTTCAGCAAAATAATTCATCTGTTCAACCTCAGAAGACATCCACTTCTGAAACTTCTTCCAAGAACCATCCATGTCTTGAGGCTCAGTACTTGTACTTGCCTCTGTCCTTCTTTGGAACTCTTTTCATAGCCTTAGTTTTAAAAATGTCAATGCATTCATCCAAGGTTTTAGGAGACGGTTTTTCATAAACAACCAAGGATAGGTTGGATTCAGGATGGTTTGGTTCAGAATTTTGTTCATGTGGATTTTGTTGTAAAGGTTGTTCAGTTATATTAAGAAGTTCAGAACAAGTGAATGGTTCAGCTGTGGAAATTTCAACGGCTCCATGATTATCAGAAATTGTCGTTTCAGACATTTTGTGATCAGAGGGAGAAATTGGACCAGAATGGATAATGGGTGAGCCATGAAGAGTGTTTTCTTTGTTAAAGAAGGCGAAATGAAGATTGGTATTAAAAGTTTATAAATAAGAAGTTTGTGAGGGTGATTATGATGAGGTTAATGGAGATGTAAAAGTGTGAATTAGGTCTGATGAAGTTATGATAGTGAGAGATGGAATATGATTTGGAACAATATGAATTTCTGTTGAAGGTTGAGATGTGATGTTTTGTGATAACGATGAGACATGTGGGGAGGAAAAGGTAGATATGGGTTGAGATGATATGTGCGTAGAGATGAATGAAAGTAAGTTGGAAATGTGTGTGGTTAATGAGGTCGCAAAGTCGGAAGTGGTTATGATTTTTTGAGTAGAAGTAGTTTGTGATACAGTGAGAGAACTGACTTGAAGGTTTTGCGTTTGATCGCAAATGTTGCGGTTAGCAAGAGTCGCCACCAACTATTCTTTTATCCAAAAGGAAAGGTGAAAAAGCACAGGAAAGACCTTTGAGATTGTTTCTTGAGTTCGGGGGGTAGATTATGAAAAGGGAAGGTATCCGCACCCTTTTCATCCATGGTTTTCCATGGGCTCTTAGTTACTTTCTAGATCACTTTCTTTTGTTTTAAATTGTGTTTTGTGTGGTTTTTTGAAAGTATTTTGAAAAGGCGCCATCGTTTAGGCAAACTTTGTAATGATTCTCGTTCAATAGAATGTATATAAAGTGTTGATCTTTTGAAAATGTTTTCAAGTATAAAAGGTGTTTTTGAAAGTGTAGGTGATTATTTTTGAAAATAGAAAGGATATTTGTTTTGAAATGGAGCAAGTAATTAGGAGCAATCTACCTACTCATATGTCTTTATTGTTCATTTTCTTTTCCTTTGAAATTGTTGTCTTGCCATTGATTTGGTAAGCAACCCTATCTTTGGATGTAAGCGGGACGGGCGTGGGTCATCGTATAGCCATGATTAGCAATGTTGCAAGGTATCTTAGCATTCTTTTTTGAGGGACTAAGATCATTTGTAAGACAACTTAGATAGTGTCATCGAGGGACTATGATCTTGTATTTGCTTGTTTTTGCTAAGATACCTTACATGCGTAATGTGGCCATTTTGTATAAGGCAACCAAGTGGAGTTTACCCTAGGGGTGCTTGGGTGTAAGTGTATTGATTTACATGCATTGTTTTTATCTTCGATTAGGGTTTTCAATTGATTGGTTTTAGTCTTTCCATACAAAACTCTAATTACTAGCATTTGTATTTGAAAGCGTTAAATTGCGGAAATGTAAAGTCCTACGCTATTATATCATTTAGGGGATGAGGGTACAATTTACAAATGGGGATAAAGTAGGAACTTAAATATTACAACCATATCGAATAAACATGAAGGAAACATAAAAGCAGTGTAAAAAGAAGGGAAAAAAATGCATTTTGAACTATTATATGTCGACACAAATTCATATGCATCGACACATAACTTTCCTTGCCCCTGTATTGCCAAATTAACTCAGTATGAGTCGATACATAATGGTATGTGTCGACTCATACACTGCATGTGTCGACTCATACATGCTTTGTGTCGACTCATACATTGTTTTTCCTTCTGTTTTGGGCCTGTAAAACAATATGTATCGACTCATAAGGCTATTTGTCGACTCATACATTGTTTTTCCATCTGTTTTGGGCCTGCAAAGCAGTATGTATCGACTCATAAGGCTATGTGTCGACTCATACATTGTTTTGCTGCATACATGGGTTAGTTCTCAATACATAATGAAAATAATGGAAGATAAACAAAAGGTTAGCTTTAAGGACAATGATTACTACATTTTTGTCTTCAAAAATGAATTACTAAAGTCAAGAAAATTACCTTGGAGTTGGATCTTTATACTCTGAATTTGAGTTGTTGTCTTGACTGTTATTGAAATTGGAAGAGAAAACAGAGGTGTTGTAGAAGCTTGTTCTTGAGTTTGAACAATTTCTAGATGATGTATGTGAAGTGTTTAGATGGTTGGACATAATTTGCAAGGTATGAGAGGTTCAAACGTTTGGACTTTAAAACTCAAGAGTGGAAGCTTTTTGGACAATTATGGTTTTTGATGGCTAGTTTACAACAAGACTTCTGGCTTTTCTCTCTATTTTTCTAACCTTCTTCCAACCTCTTTCTCTTGCAAATGCTTCTTCTATTTATAGGCAAGGGGTTTGTGCATATGATCTGATTAGGTTTATAAGACAACATGTTATGGTTTGGTTGGATTATAAAGATCAAACTAAGTCAAGTACTCCATAGTCCCAAGATGAAGTACCAAAGTTGCTGGTATTGAGGAGCTACTTCCCATGATTTATGGTGAAGTATAATCAACAACCAGCAAGGTATGGGCTCAAGACAAACTTTGTACAAAAAGCTTGCTTTTCAAGAATAACAATGGTACCTTTATGCCATAAATGGAAAGATCTTTTGGACAATGGTTTAAAAACTTGGGTAATAGCTCAAGAGTGGGTGTAAGCATTAAATTATGATGAGATTTGCAAGCAAAGAAACCTGCAACATAAGATTATGCAGCAAATCAGTTTTGTTATGTGTTCTTCACTTAGAATGACTTGTAATTCAAAGATAAATGGCCAACTTCAAGCCCTTGAATCTCCTAGCTCAAGTATGATAAATTTATGCTATTGGATGTTTTGGGAAGCTTGAAACATCCTCTATAACTTTCATGTTGGCCATTTTCACAAAATCATCTTGGAACTATGTGAAAAAATGCCAAGAAGTTGGGATAAAATCCTGACCAAAATCTGTTGAAAATTTCTCTAAGTGTTAAATGAAAATGTCATGACTTCATGAATTTGTAACTTGAGATCCCATCATATTTAGGAGAAGTTGTGTAAAGAAATGTTGTAGATATCATGGAGATCTACAACTTTCATGTTGAAAGTTTCTTTTGAATCATCTTGCATCATGATGAAAGAATGGCATGAAGTGATGAAATTACCATGTATAAAAACACTTAGAAAATTTCTAAGTATTGGAAATCTTGACTTTTCAAGTTGACTTTTGACTTTCTTGACTTTCTTGATGATCAAGCTTGATATTATTGCATGTCTTGATGAAATTTTATGTTTGGAATGTAATGTTGACCAAAAAGTCAAAGTTTGACTTTCTAATATGCAATTGACCATTTTGCCCTTGTGCTAATTCCAAGCCTAAATTGATGTATGAGTGCTGTAAACTTGACGTCATAGAAGATCTTGTGAGAGAATCCTTGAGAAATGAGAGGGAAAATTTTGGGGTACAACAGCTGCCCCTATTCAATCTTCTTACACCTGAAGAGTTAGATTTGGCGAATCTGCCATTCGTGACTTGAAGGTGGAAGATGATTGAACACTTGAGTGCCCAGAAATTTGCACTCGATGATGTTGTGGTTGATTATATAGGGAATGGGCTTAAAGATTCCATTTGGAGAAATGACGGACAATTGTTGGAGATGGGCTTATAGATGCCATCCAGAGCTGATTGTATCTGGATTGTATTTGAGTGACAGAATGACATCCGAATATGGATCATATCTGAACTGTATCTGAAGTTAAAATCTGAATGAGTATCAGAATAACATCCGTGTCTTGGAGCGTATCTGAACTGTATCTGAAAATCAAATCTGAATGAGTATCCGTATGGCAACCGTATCTGGCGCGTATCTGAATTGTATCAAAAGTTGAGTCTGAATGAGTATCAGAATGGCATCCGTGTTTGGAGCGTATCTGTTGTACCCCAAAATTTGCCCTCACATATTCTTCAAGATTTGTCAAGATCAATCTTCAAATGCTTCAAGATTCCTCAAGGGTTGCACAGTCCAATTGCCTCCTAACACAGTCAAAATTAGGGTTTTGGTTCTTGCAAGGAAGTTGAGGTTTTCAAAGGCTCAATTAAGTCATATAGGCCTCTATACATTGCCAAGCATCTCCATGCCAAGTTTCAAGACTCACAGCATCAAGTTGCACAGTCAAAAGCTTCATTTGGTTCACAATCAACTGTAGGGGCAAAATGGTCATTTTACAGTCAAAAGTCAAAATTTTTGGTCAACATCTTATTTTGAAGCCACAATCATCATTTGATAAAGTCTTGATCATGATTCCTCAAGAATGGCTCAAAAATCATCAAGATGCCAAAAGTTTCCATTTTTGGACAGTTGAAAAGTCAACTGTAACTTGACCAAGGCATAACTTTTTCATGTTTCATTAGAAAAATCCCATCCAATGCTCATTTTGAAGGGGATGACATTTCCTACAACTCATCTTCACATTCCAAGTCCAATAAATTCTCTCACAAAAAGTTATCAATTTCTACATTATAGGTCAATTTCAAAAGTCAACAAAAGGGCGCTTTAAGTCAAAGACCATAACTTGAGATTGGTAAATCAAAATGACATGGGACAAAAGGAATTGGTTAGAGGACTTCAAGACCTTTCCAAAATGTCAGAGAACATGTTCATATGATCAAAATTGAGCAAGATATGCATTGGAGAAGTTGGGAAATTTTTGGGAATTTGCAAAAGTCAACTTTGCCCAAAACACTTCATTTTTGCTAATGGGCCTCAAATTCTTTCTTGAAACATTGCCCAAGGCCTATGCACGACCCATTAAGCTTAAATTGATTTATTTTCTTATTTTTAATTAATTAATTGAATTTTTATTAATATTAATTCATTTAATTGATTTTAATTGTAGGAAAATTCAAAAGATATGGTTTTCAAATCTTTTTGTGATGCAAATAAACTCAACACATGCTGAAGATTTCATGTATCAATCAAGGAGACAAAATCATCCAATTTTAGCAAGTTTTCTCAATCAAAAGATGCAAAAATATTTGATTGGAAATCAAAGATGCAAAACATTATTCCATGGATTCTTGGACAAAAGATTTAACCTAATTCATTCCATTACATATACTGAAGCTAAACCTAAATTCATTCACGTGCAAAAACTGCTGCAAGAACCATAGCCAAATTCCAAAAATTCAAAGAAAGCTTGAAACTGTTTTTCATATTGCAGACCAATTCAAGCCCTTTTCTTGATTCCAATACCTTGCTGGGACATTCAGGAACGCATTGCAATAAAAAACAAGCCATAAAGCTCAAGAGACATGCCATAACAGTTTCACGGTTTGAATAACTTTTCCATAATCGAAACTCATAATTCCTGTATATTTAATGTGATTTTTTGTATGCTTTGCATTGCTCTAACCTTTCTGAAGCTAATGATATAGGTTAATTGTATTATGGTGCCCTGAAACGAAAACTGCCATTGGAGAATTCTAGGTTTTTTAAGGTCTTGAATTAGGGCTTTACAGCATAAGCAAAATTGGGCCTTGAGACGCATATGGTTGAATTCGTCAAGGCCAGACGAATTCAACCCAACCCTCGCGCTCTATTTATATAATGCATAGAGCTAATCGCTATTTTTGCATTTTGCAGTTTGTGGGGGTTAAAAACCCCCGCTATTTGATATGTTTTATGCAGGTTTCATGAAGAAGACGAAGATGTGGTAATACACCATTGGCTGGTTCAAATGGAACGCGTGTTTTTTATCTTTCCAGCATAGTTGTTATGTTTTAAATATTATATTTATTGCATATTATATTAACAAAGACAATGCAGTGGCTTGGTGGTTGATGACGTGCTTGGTAACTACTGGGACCTGGGTTCGATTCCCAGGTCCCCCAAACCTTGTTTCATATTTTTTCTAACATCTTCATATGCAGTGCTTGTCAAGGGTTCCACCATATACCCTCACGCCTCAACATGCCAGGTGGCTATAAGCGTCCATCCAAAGGCCAAAAGGTGAGGAGCACCATGCTCCCAGTCAACAAGCGTTCTTGAGGATCCAGAAAGTCAACAGGCTTGGCTTATTGGGCCTAAAATTTCCAGGCTTAACCTCCAGAATTTGGCCTTCACCCCCCCTGGTTTCCTTTATTCTTTTTTCTCCTTTTTAATTTCTATTTAATTTTTTGGTAATTATTATTATTAGTATTTAATTAATATAAATAATTATTTTTCATATAAAATTCTGAAAAAAAGGTAAATATTATTATGTATTAATTTCATTATTAATTTATCTTGTAAATAAAATACTAACAAATTATTTAGTTTAATAGGTCAATTTTAATCTCTTTTTCATAAATAAATAAAATCATGTAGAATTAGGGTTTGACAATTTTCAATCACATTTTCTTATTATCATTATTCTTATTTATTAATTATTATTTTTGTAAATAAAAATGTAAATTAATCAAATTAGTTAAACTAGGTTAACTTTAACTCTTTTTACAATAAATAAAATAAACTTAGAATTAGGTTTCACTAACTTTTAATTTTAATTCCTTTTGCTTTATTTACATAAAAAACACAAAAAAACATTTTTTTCTTCTTTTAATTAAGTAATTAATTAGTAAATTAGGTTAATTTGAATTAATTGCAAAAAAGGACAAAAACTCATATTTTCTCAAAAGGGTCAAAGCCCTAAGGACGTCCCGATTCTATTTCTTTTCGCGCATTATTCTTATTTTGATTATTTATGTATCTGCTCAGAGGATGTAATAGTTAATTAGGTTTACCGTTTTCTTTTACTTTCCGCACTTTATTTTCCAAAACGGGTTTTTGTTTTTGGCGATGTATAGACCCGCACCTTGTAATAGCGTAGATTCATATTTCCGCACTTTATTTTCCGCACTCTTAACTGTTAATATGCATGAAAGACTGAATGACAAATAAAATTAATCCGTAGCTCACAAATGCATGATCAAAGATAAACATTAACTGAAAAACAACACACATGCACATGCCACTCCTAGGGTATGCCTCACTGGTTGCCTCGAAATAGTCTTCAAGTATAGGGTGTTTTAGCGGTCGCCCTCCTGTCTAAGATCCAGTTGCCTCGAAACGGTTGCCTCGGATAAAAAGGATCTAGGACATTAGGGTTACTTCTAAGGTGTCCTACTATTGCTTCGGTGACCACACTGTCCCTTATAATCGAATTGACCCGAACACCTCCAACGACGGTGCTACCTACTTCTCAATAGTGGGATAGCACTGTTTAAAGGACTCTTACACAGCCTAATTCCTTAGGGTAGGTAGATCTCATGGGTACTTGCTCTCTCAAAAACAAAAAAACAATCTTTTCACACTAACACTTTCAAAGAGTTTTCAAACAAATTCTTCATACAATCTTGAGGACAGATACAAAAGTTACTTAGAAATTTTTCAAACGAAACTTTTTTCAAAACCCACACACACTTGAAAAGCAAACAAATCTTTCGAAAACATAAGAGCAAGTACCTAAGAGCCCATGGATAACCATGGATAGAAAGGGTGCTAACACCTTCCCTTTCTATAAATCTACCTCCCGAACCGAGAAACATTCTCAAAGAAGGAATTTTGCTGTGCTTTTGTCCTTTCCATGTTGGAGAACATAAAAGACGGTGGCGACTCTTGCTTACCGCGGCATTTCGCGAACCAGCTTTAAACAGTCAGTTCTATTTCCACCGATCACAGTATCTGAACTGTATCAAAAGTTGAGATCTGAATGAGTATCTGAATGAGTACCAGAGCCATGAAAACTCTAATTTTGTATAGACTGATAAGAAAAAATCTGTTTGACTGATTCTTACGCCAATTTGAAAAATTAGGAAAAGCCCGAAGCTGTGATTTCTTGTGGAAAAAGAGGAGGGCAAATTTTGGGGTACAACAGTTGCCCCTGTTCAATCTTCTTGAACCTGAAGAGTTAGATTGGCAAGTTTGCCTTTCGCGACTCGAAGGTAAAAGGAGATTGGACACTAGAGTGCCCAAAAATTTACACTCGGTGATGTGATGGTAGAGGGAATGGGCTTATAGATGCCATTTGGAAGTGTAATGGATAGTTGTGGAGATGGGCTTAAAGATGCCATCCGAGGTGTCGATCGCGTAAGAGATTCCTTAGCGAGAACTTGCGTACCTGAGAAAGAAAGATAATTTCCTGGCCTGTTACAGGGGTTGATCTTCAAACTCTTCATGCAGATATGCCCTGGCTAGATACAGGTATCGAATCTACAATCAATTTCTCACAGATATGCCCTGGCTAGATACAGGTATCGAATCTGGAATTAGTTGTCTACAAATATGCCCTGGCTGGATACAGGTGTCGAATCTGGAATTTGTCGTCTACAGATATGCCCTGGCTGGATACAGGTATCGAATCTGGAATTTGTCATCTACAGATATGCCCTGGCTGGATACAGGTATCGAATCTGGAATTGGTCGTCTACAGATATGCCCTGGCTGGATACAGGTATCTAATCCGGAACTTCAATAGGTTGGTAGAGATAGCTTTCCTGGCTGGATACAAGTGTAGACCTCTGACCCAAGAATGAAAGATAATTTCCTGGCCTGTTACAGGGGTTGATCTCCAAACTCTTCATGCAGATATGCCCTGGCTAGATACAGGTATTGAATCTACAATCAATCGCTCACAGATATGCCCTGGCTAGATACATGTATCGAATCCGGAATTGCGATAGTTGATAGTAATCATCTTTGGATTGACCTTTTCCTGAAAAGGCAAAACATTAGTTGTATGCAATGTCATGATGTATGAGATGCATGATGTCATGATGTTCTCAAAAATAAATGAGATCGTGTGATATGATGTGTATATGTATGTATCAGGATGTATAAAATGTGAAATGTCTATGAATGTGTTTTCGACTAGGAAAATAAATCCTTGACGAAGGCCGGGAAATCAAATCCTGGGCTGATGTTGAAGAGTAGAGTTCTTCGCTTCCGCTGGGGATGATGGTTGCAAGAATAAACCAGTAGGAGAAGATGACTCTGTTGGGGAATAAACTTGTTGGAGAGATTACTCTGCGGGGAATTACTCTGTGGGAAGAGATACTTCGCTGAGGTTTTGATGAGAACTCCGCTGGGGATTCCACTGATAAGTTATGTTGGGGAATTTGATGAACTCCGCTGGGGATAAAAGAATCTTGACTGCTGTCGGGGAAAGTGAATCCTTGACTGCTGCAGGGGAGGGAAAGAATCTTTGATTGCTGCATATGAGAAGTCCTGGGACCACTGTTGGGGGATCAGGACCTTGGGTTGTATGCCAATCTACTGGGGATTCCTGTCTTTAGGAGATCTTTACTGGAGAATATTCGAATATCCTGTGAGGAACTGATAATGAGAGTCTTCATCCTGCTTGGGGATTGATAGTTGGAAGTTTTAACTTCGCTGGGGATTTTGAAACTTGACTCTGAGGGGAGTTAGCTTCTGGAAGGCTCTCTGGCTGGGGAAGTTGAGAATATTTTGATCGTTGCAGGTATTGATCAGGTTGGTCAAGGAGATACTGTCCTGGCTTGTTTCAGGTGTTGATCTCTGACCTGAGAAAGAAATATGGTTCCCTGGCTTGTTTCACGTATTGATCTTCAATCTCTTCATGTAGATAATTTCCTGGCTTGTTACAGGTGTTAATCCACAATCAGTCGTCCACAGATATTTTCCTGGCTTGCTACAGGTATTAATCTGGAACTTAAGAAAGATTGGTCAATGAGATGTTGTCCTGGCTCGTTTCAGGTGTTGATCTCTGACCTGAGAAAGAAAGATGGTTCCCTGGCTTGTTACAAGTGTTGATCTTTAATCTCTTCATGTAGATAATTTCCTGGCTTGTTACAGGTGTTAATCCACGATCAGTCGTCCACAGATATTTTTCTGGCTTGCTACAGGTATTAATCCGGAACTTAAGAAAGGTTGGTCAAGGAGATGTTGTCCTGGCTCGTTTCAGGTGTTGATCTCTGACCTGAGAAAGAAAGATGGTTCCCTGGCTTGTTACAGGTGTTGAGCTTCAATCTCTTCATGTAGATAATTTCCTGGCTTGTTACAGGTGTTAATCCACGATCAGTCGTCCACAAATATTTTCTTGGCTTGCTACAGGTATTAATCCGGAACTTAAGAAAGGTTGGTCAAGGAGATGTTGTCCTGGCTCGTTTCAGGTGTTGATCTCTGACTTGAGAAAGACAGATGGTTCCCTGGCTTGTTACAGGTGTTGATCTTTAATCTCTTCATGTAGATAATTTCCTGGCTTGTTACAGGTGTTAATCCACATTCAGTCGTCCACAGATATTTTCCTGGCTTGCTACAGGTAGTAATCCGGAACTTAAGAAAGGTTGGTCAAGGAGATGTTGTCCTGGCTCGTTTCAGGTGTTGATCTCTGACCTGAGAAAGAAAGATGGTTCCCTGGCTTGTTACAGGTGTTGATCTTCAATCTCTTCATGTAGATAATTTCCTGGCTTGTTACAGGTGTTAATCCACAATCAGTCGTCCACAGATATTTTCCTGGCTTGTTACAGGTATTAATCCGGAACTTAAGAAAGGTTGGTCAAGGAGATGTTGTCCTGGCTCGTTTCAGGTGTTGATCTCTGACCTGAGAAAGAAAGATGGTTCCCTGGCTTGTTACAGGTGTTGATCTTCAATCTCTTCATGTAGATAATTTCCTGGCTTGTTACAGGTGTTAATCCACAATCAGTCGTCCACAGATATTTTCCTGGCTTGCTACAGGTATTAATTCGGAAGTTAAGAAAGGTTGGTCAAGGAGATGTTGTCCTGGCTCGTTTCAGGTGTTGATCTCTGACCTGAGAAAGAAAGATGGTTCCCTGGCTTGTTACAGGTGTTGATCTTCAATCTCTTCATGTAGATAATTTCCTGGTTTGTTACAGGTGTTAATCCACAATCAGTCGTCCACAGATATTTTCCTGGCTTGCTACAGGTATTAATCCGGAACTTAAGAAAGGTTACTTTGAGAATGAGAATCTTCATGCTTGAGAGAAACAAATTTTTAGGAGCTTGAATTGTCCGTTATTCTGTTGGTGGTTGTAACTTCCAGTAGGTGTTGAAGGGAATTTTTGAACACTTTTGACATTCGAATGCCCCAAGTGATGATGAAGGAGAATCTTCAGGTTACTCTGCAAATTGAGAGATTTTGTTGAAATCTTGACTGGACTGCCCCAGGTTAACTGGACTTTGAAAGATCCGTTGAAACCTTGACTGGACTGCCCCAGGTTAACTGAACTTTGAAAGATCTGTTGAAACCTTGACTGGACTGCCCCAGGTTAACTGGATGGTGACATGTCATGCCCCTTGTTGATAGGAGATTTGTTAATGGAAGTGTCATCCTTTTTGAAGTGATTTTACTCACTGAGAGAGTTTTCGTTCCTCCGAACATTCGATGTATGAATTTCTTTGCTGTCAAACAAATAGTCAAATGCAAACAGTGATATTCAAGCAATGCAAAGTTTATGTTTGTCTCGAAGTTTTGAAAAATGCGTTTTTCAGCAGAAAACTTTTTATAAGACAAATCAACACAAGATTTAGAGCAAAGCCTTACAGGAGTCAGGATACCTTTTGTAACAGTATGCTTTCGAACTAACTCATGCTTCAATTAGGACTTTTGCAGGGTTGTAACGTGGCTTGGTTCACGGTTTAAGAAACAAAGGATAAAGGTTCAAAGTATATTTGTACCCACCCGCTCTTCGTGATGTTCTTCAACCCTAAGCTCAGTTAATTGTGCGTCGCACTCTATTTGAGTTTGGAACGACCTTTTGGGTGATGGTTCACCAATTGAATTTGGGAGACAGTCATCATCTCCTTTTTCTTTTTCAACATTTTTCATGTTGTTGAGGATTTGTAATGACCTCTTTATTTTGATTTTGATTTGTTATCCCTGACTTTTTCCTGACTGTGCCCATTTTCGAGATTACAATCAGCGGGATGCCCCAGCTTTCTTAAGCCTCCTTTATAGGTTTTGGCTTAGTGGGCTTTTATTTTCTTGAGAGATTGACTGCCTATGTGACAGGGAACCATCACTGTCTTTTGATTCCAAAGGAATGCTTTTTTTGTTGATGTCGTTCGTTGTATTACGAACTGAGAGTTTGCAACTTTAATGCGCACCTTTTTTTTTTAATTAACTGAGATACTACCCTGCCCCAGGTTCATATCAAAGGTTTTGATTGTTTAGAACAGAAAACTCCTACTTCTTTGGCTCGAAGGGGTTGAATAGGGATTATCTTCCTTATAACTCCAGTGTTTGGGAATTGAAAGAAATGCTTGTACATCATCAGCAAGGTCTATTCAAAAGCATATTGTATGAGATTATGGTATTGTTTCGTCATCCTCCCTCTAAAGGCTGGCAGCTTTTTATCAAGAGTTAAATATCATAAAGAAAGCATAAGAGTAGTGAAAACGAATGGATGAATTCAATACAAACATATGCAATGCATTAATGAAACAGAGTTTAACATCAACAGATAATTGTTTGAATAACAAAAGAAATTACAACTTTGAAAATTCAAATGAAGCAAAAGCCTTTCAGTTTGAGATTTGTCACTTCAGGTGGAGAAACCCTTAACGGAAGATTTTCATCTCACCGTCTGGCATGAACCTCAGTACTCCAATGTCGATCAGATCTTGAATCTTGTTCTTCAAGGCCCAACAGTCGTCGGTGTCATGCCCCGGGCTATAGGAGTGGTACACACAAAATGCGTCGGGATGATAGTTAGGAGCGGAGGTATTGGGCTTCCGAATAGGATCCCTCAAAGCAGTCAGATTGACCTCCAACAAGCGCTCCATAATTAGAGATGACGGTATGTCAGTCTCAGTGAACTGACTTCCCGACGTCCCTTGCTTATGTCGATTACCCCGTTGATACTGACGAGGTTGTTGATGGGCTTGTGACCCTGAAACAAGTAAGGGAGCCTTCCCTTTGTCTTCTTGTCTGGAGGGGGTTGAGTGGTGACTTGCTCTTCAACCTCAGATGTTTTCCCCAGTTGGTTATTCCGAAGCAGTTGGTTGACGAGAACTCTGAGTTCCTCCTGTCTTTGAGACAAGTCTTGGATGAGAGCCATCTGGCCCACCAGCTGTCCCATCACTTGGATCCTCAATGTTGCCAAATCAAACTGCAGCTCCCCCAGCTGATCACTCTTGGCATTGTTTGAAGTCTCCTGGACCAAGCCCTTTGTGAGGAGAGCTTTCACTTCTTCTTGCCCCAAGGACAGGTTCAAGAACATTTCCTGCAGCTGAGCAGTCTGGTCCTGGATATCCTTGACAGTCCTCTCTAGAGCCATCTCTTACTGAAATAAACAGTATGAGAGTAAGGAAACCTGAAAAAGGAAAAAAACTATCAAGATCCAATGCATGATATGCGGATGCATGCTTTCAAGGATCTCTTGGGGTAAACACAAGAAAATGTTAGAGGTTGAACTTCGATCTTTGATTGGAGAACTTTGCACCGATGGATGTCTTTCCACGAGAATCAAGCTCACCATGTCAAGTGGGTCGTAGCCCCTGATTCAAGTTGTTGCACTTGATCTTTGATGGCATTTGTTTAGAGGAGAAACCTCTTGCCCTTTGGTAGACGCCTGGTTCAACGTAACCCTGCATCAAAAGAACCCTCGAGATCCTTGAAATGGTTTATTGAAAATGCTATGGTATGATGTCATGATGTTATGTACATGTATGCAAAAGCAAGCAAGTAAGTGTATATACAGTGTTGTACCCCAAAATTTGCCCTCCCATATTCTTCAATATTTGCAAAGAGCATGCTTCAAAACCTCCCAAAGGTTACACAGTCCAATGGCCTCCTAACAGTCAAAAATTAGGGTTTTGGTTCTGGCAAAGAAATTGAAGTTTCCAAGGGTCCAAACAAGTCCCACATGCCTATAAACATTGTCAAGCATCCTTATGCCAAGTTTCAAGACTTACAGCACAAAATTGCACAGTCAAAAACCCTAATTGCTCAACAGTCAACTGCAGGGGCAAAATGGTCATTTGACAGTCAAAAGTCAAATTTTTTGGTCAACATCTTATTTTTAAGCCACAAACACCATTTGATCAATTCTTGATCATGATTCTCAAGGCATGGCTCAAAAAGTCTCAAGATGCAAAAGTTTCTATTTTTGGACAGTTGGAAAAGTCAACTGCAAATTGACCAAGGCATAACTTCCACATGGCTTATCAGAAAAATTCCATCCAAAGCTCATTTTGAAGAGAATGACATTTCCTACAACTCATATTCACACTTCAAGTCCAATAAATGCTCTCACAAAAAGTTATCAATCTCAACATTATAGGTCATTTTCAAAAGTCAACAAAAAGGCACTTTAAGTCAAAGACCATAACTTGAGATTGGTAAATCAAAATTACATGGGACCAAAGGCATTGGTTATAGGACTTCAAGACCTTTCCAAAATGTCAAAGAACATGATTAAAGCCTAAAAATTGAGAAAGATATGCCTTGTGGAAGTTGGAAAATTTTTGGGAATTTTGAAAAGTCAACTTTGCTTCAAATGCCTCAAAATTGCTAATGGGCCTCAATTTCTTCCAAGAATCATCACCCAAAAGCTATGCACGACCCATTGACCCAAAGGGGAGTTATTTCTTATTTTTAATTAATTAATTGAGTTTTTAATCCTATTAATTCTTTTAATTAAAATTAAATATAAGAAAAATACTAAAACATGTTTCCAAATCTTTTTATGCAGCATATGCACTCTTTATTCACTCAAGATTTCGTGCACATCCAAAAGGGAAAGAATCTCCCATGATTGGCAATGTTTTGATGGAAAAAAGATTGAAAAATATGCTTGAAAATCACAAATTCAAAGGCATTGAATACATGGATGTTGGGCCAGTTTTTCTAACCTAAATCATTCCTCATACATATACAAACAAACCCTAATGCTAGAGAACAAAAAAGCTGCGCAGGAACTAAGAGATCAAACTTGCATTTTTCACAAAAAAAGTAAAAACTGTTTTCATAGTTGCAGTGTGATCCAAAGTCTCAAAACTATTCCAAAGGCTTGCTGAGACATCCAGGAGGCGTTTACAATTGAAACCAAGCTTCCACGCACAGAGAATCGGTAGAACGCCATTGCCCGGTTCATGAAAATTTGCATAATCGTACTTTGAATTTCATGCCATATTAATGCATTTTAATGTTCGATTTATACTAACATGAACTCTCTGAATCTATTGGTGTCTTTTAATTAAATTCATATCATCTGTATCCAAAGTTGCCATGGACATTTTTTAGGGTTTCAGGAACCTTGAATTAGGGTTTTACGCTTGAGGAAAAATTGGACAACCAGACTAGTACTATCGAAACCAGGGCATCTGGACGAAACGATTGCCCACCTCGCGCTCAATTTATGATTAACTGTGCTCTATTCGCTATTTTTGTAGGTACCATTTAGTGGGGGTTTAAAACCCCCGCTATCTATTCTATATTTTCAGGCAAAAACGAAGAAGGGAGAAGAAGATGCTAGTGTGTTGAATGATGGTTGGCCAGTTTGAATAACTGGCGCCCTTTTTTATTATCCAGTATAACCCTTATTTGTCACATATAATACTCATTGCCCACTAAATAAACAAAGAAACGCACTAGATCCATTGGTAGATGCGTTGTCATGCAAGCAATGGGACCTGGGTTCGATTCCCAGGTCCCCCATATTTCCCTATATTTTTTCTTATAATGCGTTCAGGTACAATTCCCTTCCAGTGGTCCACCAAACTCCCCAACGCTTGTGCCTGCCACATGTCTTCAGAGACCAATCCAATGGTCAGAACTTGCAGATCACCATATGCATTGGTCAACAACTCCATACACAAGTCTAAAAAGTCAACGAGGCCTGGAGTTATTGGGCCAAGATTACTCACAAAACACCTCCAAAGGGGCCAGACACCCCCCTGCTGTTTGTATTCTTCCTTTTTAATTTTTCTTTCTTTTTCTTCTTAATTCTTTTTAATTTGTTTTATTGTTTTTTTTAATTAATTCCACAAAATAATTTTATAACTCAAAAAACCAGAAAATCATAAAACAAAAAAATATGTTTTATTAATATTAATTTCTATTAATTTTGTAAATAAATTCCAATAAACAATTAGTTTAATTTTAGGTTTCATTTTAATGTTTTTTTCTTAATAACTAAAAAATATAAAAATAGGTTTTTAGTACATTTTATCCTTTTTTTAATAAATATTTTTTTTCTTATTATAATTATTATTACCCATTAATTATTTTTGTAAATACTTGTGATTAATTAATTAGGGTTAAACTAGGTTAAACTTAAACAATTTTCTTTAATAAATAAATAAAAAACAATTTAGAATTAGGGTTTTATTTAACTTTTAATTTTAATTAATTTTCTTTATTTGTCATAAATACAAAAGCATAAAAAAAACAATGTCTTTTCTTTATTTAATCATTAATTAATTTATAATTTCAATTCAATTCCTTAAAGGGTCCAACGCCCGCGCACCTTCGATTATAATTCCTTTTCGCGTGTTTGCTTCTATTTTTCTTTTTTAATCTTATGTAATTTCCCCAAGGCCTTGTAATAGATAATTAGGACATTTACTTTCCGCATTTTATTTATTCAAATCGGGTCTTTGTTTAATTTGGCGATGTAGACCCGCGCCTTGTAATAGCGTAGGACCTTTATCTTTCCGCATGTTAATTTCCGCACCCTTTAAACTGTTAATCACATGAAAGAATGTATGCCCAAATAAAATCAAAGCGTAGCTCACCCAATGTATGACAAGACAAATAATAACTGAAAATGACACACAATTCACACACCACTCATAGGGTACGCCTCACTGTTGCCTTGCCCCTCGAAACGTGGTCGTCGAGTAGAGGACGTTTTAGTAAGTCCTCATGTCCATGAACATGGCATGGGGGTAGCTTCTAAGGTGTCCTACTATTGCTCTGGTGACCACACTGTCCCTAAACTCGAATTGACCCGAACACCTCCAACGGTGGTGCTACCTACCTCTCAATGGTGGGATGGCACTACCTTAAGGACATTTACACAACCTAGTTCCTTAGGGTAGGTAGATGACTCGTAGATACTTGCTCTAAATTCAAAATAAATCAAAACTTCTTTTCACACCGACACTTTTCAAAAAGCTTTTAAAACAACTTTTCAAACACTCTTGAGGACTGATACAAGAGTCGAACTGAAATTTTAAACGAAACTTTTTTTCAAACCCACTCACCTTGAAAAGCAAACAAACATTTTGAAAACACAAATGAGCAAGTATCTAAGAGCCCATGGATAACCATGGATATAAAGGGTGCTAACACCTTCCCTTTCTATAAATCTACCTCCCGAACCGAGAACTAATCTCAATAAGGAATTTTTCTGTGCTTTTGTCCTTTCCATATTGGAGAAAATAAAAGACGGTGGCGACTCTTGCTTCCGCGACACTTCGCGAACCAGCGTTAAACAGTCCGTTCCAGATCCACCGATCACATACAGGTAATCATATTCACACAAAGCAAACAAGTCCTTAGGTTTAGGCTTGCATGGGGTTTGTAGGTAAGTACCCTCTTGAAGTTATTTGGCTCATCCTGTCCTAAAAATAGAAATCGGGTTCTAAGGAGCTCAATATCATTGGATTGTTTTTTGTTTTCATTGTTTTGGTTTAGCCACTTAACTGGCGACCAAAATATTCCAAGAAAACAACCCTCAATGAGTGTAGTATCGAGTATCTACCAACTTCGGACTACACCAAAGTCGGTCATCTCACTACCCCTAAAAAGGCTAAGATGGTCAATTAAGGTTCTAAGAGTTCGTTAGTGCTTCACGATATCACTCAGCGGCCCCGTACTCTCCTTGATTGAACTCAAGGGTTACCAGTACTCACAAATATGTCACACTAACATAGCTTACTACTTCAACCGTGTCGGTATACCCCACACAGTTCCCTCACATTTTTATTGCTATTTACCTAAGAAGGTGCCCCAAAATTCGGGTGTAGGATTTATAACAAACCCAAACAAGGACCCAAAAAGAGTAAAGCAATCAAGGCAATCAAAGAAAGAATGTAAAGGTGATCTAAACCCTAAGGTAACCCCACTTTTAAGAGTAATTCCCCAGCAGAGTCGCCAGTTCTGTGATACGGTGGAAGAACTGACTTGAGGTTTTGCGTATGTTTTTGCACTTGTTCGGTTTAGTAAGAGTCGCCACCGACTTTTTATTTTACCCTAAAGGAAAGGTTAAAAAGCACAGGAAAAACCTTTTGAGATGTTTCATGGGTTCGGGGGGTAGATTATGAAAAGGGAAGGTATTAGCACCCTTTTCATCCATGGTTATCCATGGGCTCTTAGTTACTTGGTTTTAGATCACTTGCCTTTGATTTTCAATTGCTTGAAATTGTGGTGTGTGTGTGTGTGTTTTGAAAATGTTTTGAAAAAAAAGAGGCCTTGTATAGGAAACCATTGTAATGACTCGTGTTTGAGTATATACAAAGGTGTGTATCTTTTCGAAAAGATGTTTCAAATGTTTTTGGAAGTTGTTTTTGAAAGTGTATTGTGAAGTAGGTTTTGAAAAGTAGGCAAGTGTTTTTGCAAGTTTGATTAAGTAACTGAGAGTTGTCTACCCCTAAATTTACTCAAAGGTTTTTCTCATATTTTAACCCTTTTAACAATTTTGTTCCACCATTGTATTTGGTGGACAATCTTGTGTTAGGATGTTAACGGGACGGGCGCGGGTCATCGTATGGACCATGAATGCAATGGTGCCAAGTATCTTTGGCAATTTTCTTGAAGGGACTTGATCATTTTGATAGGCAACTTTCGAAAGCGTCATCGAGGGACTATGATCATTTGATTCATTTTGTTTTGCCAAAGAAACTCAACGTGCAAGCATGGCCCATTTTGGAAGGCAACAAGCGGGATTACCCTAGGGGTGCAAGTGTGATTGTGTATTGATTTCATGCATTTGTCTTGTATTAGGTTATCTAGCGTTTTATTTTATTTACATACAAACCCTAGGTCTAACCATGGTATATTTGAAAGCGATAAATTGCGGGAATTTAAAGTCTACGCTATTACAAATAAGTATCCGGGAGTGGGGGTACAAATATTTACAAATGGGGATGAGACTTTAATAGGAGAGTAGTGTCCAAATAATTTACAACCAAATCGAATTGCGACCTCAAATGTAATATGTATCAATGTATAGGAATAAAGCAATGTAAATGTGTCAATGTATTTGTGTAAGTGTATGATTTATTTACAGGTGAAAAATGTTAACTTAATGCAAAATTAAGTATTATTTATTTATTATTTTTATGTGTTTTTGTTAAGTATGTACAAACAAGAGATTTAATAAAAGACAAGAAAATGTGTTTTAAGTTTGAAAAAATATTATTCAAAATTCTATTCTTATATATTTTAATTATACTATCTAGATAAATAATAAAAAAAAAGGTTAATATATTATTTAATTTATAAAAAATAAATATATTAGTTAAAAATGTAAAAAGAAAAAAATGAAATGATAAGTAAAAAAAAAAAGAGATACTAGTTTATGTATAAAACAAAGAATGGAAAATGGGCTTTAGTTGTTAGTTCTTGGCCCAAGCAAAACAAAAAGACTAAGACCAGAGGGGGGTGCATGCCAGATTTATTGGGCTTAAGTAATTTCGTTGGGGACAGGCCCAAGGCTTTTTGACAAGCTTTTCGTTTAGGGTTTTCAATGTGTTCGTTCCATTTGGATTTTTAGGGTTACAGCTTGAGAGCGGCGCCGTTCATCACTTTGCTTCATTCCTCTTCATCTTCTTGCTCGAACCATGCCTCTGAACGCTCCTCTGCCTAGGGCCACCGGGCTCCACCGTCCATTCCTCTTCCCTCCCTGGTCGCTCAGTGATGTTTGTACACAGGTAACGGCTCCGTTTTAGGTCTCAACATGCTTTTAGGTTTTCAAGCTTTTATGTGTTACTTATGTTCTGATTTTGATGTGTTGGTATTTGTTTTCTATTTGAGGTGTATGAAAAGAAAATAAATTATACCTTTGTTGGAGACGGAGGAGGATGGAGCTTGGAGCTGCTTCAGGCGGCCAAGGGCGAGGGCGCGTGGTGATGTTGAGAGCTCTGGAGAAACTGGTATTCTGTTGTCTTTACTTTTTTAGGTTTAATGATGATGTCTGAAAACCCTTAGTCTCTGATTCTCTCTTCTGCTTATTTTCCTGCTTGCTTTCAATGATGGTTTACCTGAGATGCCCTGTATGCTTCTTTTCCCCTCTTCTGTATGCTTGTATGCTTGGTATGCTTACGAGTTTCCCAATGATGAACACAGTTCTGAGGGTTTGTTGGCTTTCTTGGTTTTGATTCGACCCTGGTATATGCTTTGTGCTATTTGAATGCTTTGTGCCTTTTGTTTTTTGGTATAGGCTTCGTTGAGCTTGAATGTTTCTGGTTTTCTTGTGACGAGATGCAAGACTTTGAAGTTTTAAGCTTGATACTGGTTTAGGCTTTTTGGCTTATACACAGATTTGGGATTTTTGGCTTATACACAGGTTTGTGGTTTAGGATTTTTTGTGAGAAGCAGGTTATGGCTTGGCTTGTGTTTTGGATCACAGGTTGAGTGTTTTATGCATATTTAGGCTTGACAGGTTAAAAGGCTTGTTTTGGCTTTGATGCAGTTTAGCAGGTTAGGCTTATGTACAGGCTTCTGGTGTATGACTTTTGGTCTTGACAGGTTGGAGGCAGTTTAGGTTTGTGTTCTTGAAAGGCTTAATACTGTCTTGAACAGGTTTGGGAGGGTTTGATGGTTACCGGTTTAGAGCTTTGAGGCTCTCTGTGTTTTGACAGGTTGAAAGGCTTATGCTTTTTTCTAGTTTAAGGTTTGACAGTTTGTTGGTGAGCTAGTTAAGACTTGAGGCAGGTTCATGGCTTTGGCTCAAGGCTTGCTTCAGTTTTGTGTTACAATTTGCAACCTTGGGTATTCTCTATGTATTATTCTGCCTCCTCTACTGTTCTATTACAGTTTTGTTTTTATATTCCTCAAGCCTAAATCCTGTAAGCCTTTCTTCTTTCTTTCTTTTTTCTCTCTCTACAATTTTAAAAGCATAAAATATTGCTTAGAACTGTACTATTTCTGAAAAAAGGACTGGCTTGGGAAATGATGCATTTGAACATTGCTTGCACTAGTTGGTTTACTCTGCATATTTCCTGCTTTCTTGCACATTGTTGACAGCATTTTGTACTTGTTGATATCTTGATATCTTTTTGGCAGCTTGTGGACAGTTTTTAGTTTGCTGTCTAGTTTGGACTTTGGTTAACAATTTTAAGACTTATGCAGTATGTTTGACAAAATTTGAATTTGTGCAATTGTAGCTTTTGTGCATTTCAAATTTTATTTGCAAGCAAACTTCCATCCCTCTTTGTGAACCAAGAGAAATCTTGTGATTTGCAGAGAGGGCAAACTGATTCCGGCCAGTCACTTTTAATGATGACTTTTTAAATTAACTGTGTCTGCTCTTTTATTTTATCTGCTTTTGACTTCTTTTCTTTTCTTTTTGCAGGTAAAGATAATTGAGCAAAGGAGCATTGGATAGAAGATGAAGACTTAGGAAATTTTAGGATAGTTTCAATTTATTCTTCAATTATTTGTAACATTATCATTGGAAACAAAATGTAAATAAATTTACAGTTGTTTAAATAATAATTTGTAACAAACAATTAAATATGAATAAAAATCCCTTTTCGTCACTTAATTCCTTCTTTCAATTCCCTGTTTATTTAATCATCTGAATTTCTTAAATTGAAACAACAGGAAGTAAATCCAATTATTTTGACTTAGAAAAAGAAATAATTAATAAACGTCCGGCATTCCGAATAATCCAAAACATTGCACAGTTAATCAAACAAAACGTCCACATGCCTTTTCTTTTACTGATTCAATCAAACACTGCAAACTCCCAATCAGAAACCTCAGTTCATATCCCAGAGTAAACTGAAAAGAACTGTAGAATTAATTCTTTCTGCGCGCACAAACCCTAGTTCTTGATTAAACGCCAAAGAAACGTCCTCCTGATCAAAACCTGAGCCAAACTCAAACAAAACCCTAGCAATTTGCTTGAACTGTTCCAGAGCCATGAAAACCCTAATTTTGTATAGACTGATAAGAAAAAATTTGTTTGACTAATTTTTACGCCAATTTGAAAAATCAGGAAAAGCCCGAAGCTGTGATTTCTTGTGGAAAAAGAGGAGGGCAAATTTTGGGGTACAACAATAAGTGACTTGGAGTAGGATTTGTTTGTAAGGGTTGTGTATCACTCAAAGCTTTGAAGCATGAGTGTTTGTCACTTGATTAAAGCTGTGAAGAAAAATCAAGTGTGTGTACTGAAGAGTATCTTCATAATTTCATTAATCAATAGTTTAGTATCACTGTTGTGATTGAGGGGGAGTGAGTAGGAACTCAGGTTTAAGTTGAACTTAGATTGAAGTTGCATTGGGTAGGTCTTAAGTGAAGGAGATAAACTGGTTGGTTTATTCCTAAATTAACATCTCTTATAGTGCATTTCCTCCCTGGCTTGGTAGCCCCCAGAGTAGGTGTTGTTACACACTGAACTGGGTAAACAATTGATTGTGTTCTTTACTGCTTTTAAAATTACTGTCTTGAAGTGTGTCAGATACGGTGTCATAACATTCACTGTGACATTGAGTATCTGTTGCCAGAATTTCAATTGGCATCAGAGCAGGCACCCTGCCTGTCTTACTGGGTGAGATCTAGGGATATTATTTTCTGGCGCTATGGACAAAGAAGGAGGATTTGGGAACAGACCACCCATTCTGGATGGATCAAATTATGACTACTGGAAACCTCGTATGATTGTCTTCTTAAAATCACTGGACAAAAAGTCTTGGAGAGCTGCTGACAAAGGATGGAACCATCCCACCATAACTGGGAAAGATGGGACAACCAGTATGAAACCTGAGGAAGAATGGAGCAAAGAAGAAGATGGGTTAGCCCTGGGTAACTCCAAAGCATTAAATGCCTTGTTCAATGGAATTGATAGAAACATATTCAGACTAGTACATCAATGTGAACTGGCCAAGGATGTTTGGGACACTCTCAAAACTACCCATGAGGGCACATCCAAAGTAAAAATGTCAAGGCTTCAGATGCTGACTACCAAATTTCAGAACCTAAGGATGATGGAAGATGAGACCATTCATGAGTTTCACATGAACATCTTTGAAATTTCCAACACCTCAGGAGCATTGGGAGAAAAGATGTCAGAAGAAAAGCTGGTGAGAAAGATTCTCAGATCCTTGCCTAAAAGATTTGCAATGAAGGTGAATGCTATAGAGGAAGCTCAGGATATCTGCAACTTGAAGGTTGATGAACTCATTGGGTCACTTCAGACCTTTGAGATGGGGATCAGTGACAATGTCGACAAGAAAAACAAGAGCATAACACTTGTATCTAATACTGAAGATGAAAACAAGGAGGATGAAGAATAAAATATTTCAGAAGCTATAGCCATGCTTGGAAGGAAGTTCAACAAACTCATCAAGAGAACTGACCCAAAGTCAAGGTAAAATGTCAAGAACATTCCCTCTGACATTAATAGATCCTATGACTCCAACAGAAGACCAAAGTATGAAGAGAAGGGAAATCAAAGAAAAGGAATCCAATGTCATGGATGTGAAGGATATGGGCACATTCGAGTTGAATGTCCTACCTTTCTTAAGAAAAAAAAGAAAGGAATGTCTGTTACTTGGTCTGATTGTGACTCAGAAAGTAATTCTGAAGAAGAATCTGCCAAACTAGTTATAGGACTAACCGGTATTTGTAACTCTGATAGTGGCTCTAGTGATGAGGAAGTGACATTTAAAGAACTGGATGACTCCTACAAGAAGTTATGTATCAGAAGTGCTGAAGTCTGTCAGCAAAATGAGAGACAAAAAAACTCATAGTAAAGTTGGAGGCTGAGAAGAAGGCAGGCACTGATACTATAAGTCGTCTCGAAGGTGAAGTTCAAATGCTAAACTCAAAACTTGACCAGACGACCAAATCTGTCAAGATGCTGACAAATGGAACTGACAAATTAGAAGAAATCCTTCAGGTTGGACAAAATGTGGGAAACAAGTCTGGTCTAGGATTTGTGGCAACAAAGAAATCTAGTGTAGACAAGAAGAAGATCAGGCCTGATAAACAAATGTCAAAGCAGATGTCACAACATAGCACTCAACATCGAGAACAGAGAAATATGAAGAAAAAGTATCAAAGATGGAGATGTCATAATTGTGGGAGGTTTGGTCACATAAAGCCATTCTGCTTCAGATTATATGGATATCCTAATCAGACTCCAGTTGTCAAACCTAAGTCTAACAAGGCACCATATACTCTACAGTGGAAGAAAAAGTCTACAGCCCTGATAGCTCACACCTCCCTAAGAGTCTCTTCAAAGGAATATTGGTACTTTGACAGTGGATGCTCTAAACACATGACTGGAATCAAGAATCTTCTCAATAATGTTAAACCTCATACTACTAGTTATGTGACTTTTGGAGATGGTGCTAGAGGAGAAATCAAAGGAGTTGGAAACTTGGACTGCCCTGGAGTTCCAAACCTAAATGAAGTGTTGCTGGTAAAAGGCTTGACTGCTAATCTCATAAGTATCAGTCAATTATGTGATCTAGGATTCAAGGTCAACTTCACCAAGTCTGAATGTCTTGTAACTAATGAAAAAAAAGAAGTTGTAATGAGAGGAGTCAGATCTAAAGACAACTGTTACTTATGGGAGTCTGAGAGCACTAATTATTATTCTGTGTGCTCTATTGCCAAAGAAGAAAAAGAAGTGAAACCGTGGCACCAAAAACTTGGTCATTTACATCTAAGAGGAATGAAAAGGATTATATCCATGGAGGCAGTCAGAGGGATTCCAAGGCTGAAAATTGATGAAGGGAGAGTCTGTGGTGAATGTCAGGTTGGAAAACAAACTAGAATGTCACATCCAAAGACAAGACATCTGACCACCTCTAAGGTGCTAGAACTTCTACATATGGATCTGATGGGACCAATGCAGGTGGAAAGTCTTGGTGGAAAAAGATATGCCTATGTTGTTGTGGATGATTTTTCCAGATTCACCTGGATTAACTTCATTAGGGAAAAGTCTGATGTATTTAAAGTATTTAAGGAACTGTG
This sequence comes from Vicia faba, assembly GCA_948472305.1. Lineage (NCBI taxonomy): Eukaryota > Viridiplantae > Streptophyta > Magnoliopsida > Fabales > Fabaceae > Vicia > Vicia faba. The sequence continues at coordinate 945,862,994 of OX451735.1, forward strand.
TAAAAGAATTCAAAGAGAAAAAGAAGGATGCATTGTCAGAATCAGAAGTGATCATGGCAAGGAATTTGAAAACAGTAAGTTTGATGAGTTCTGCTCCTCAGAAGGAATTAATCATGAATTATCTTCACCCATAACTCCTCAACAAAATGGAGTTGTGGAAAGGAAAAATAGTACTATACAGGAATCTGCCAGAGCAATGATACATGCCAAAAGACTTCCTATTCATTTTTGGGCTGAAGCTATGAATACAGCCTGTTATGTCCATAACAGGGTCACCTTGAGAAAGGGAACATCATCCACCATTTATGAACTTTGGAAAGGAAGAAAGCCTACAGTGAAGTACTTCCATGTATTTGGAAGCAAATGCTATATTCTGATAGATCGTGAACAAAGGAGAAAGATGGACCCCAAAAGTGATGAAGGAATATTCCTAGGATACTCTACCAACAACAGAGCTTATAGGGTATTCAATTCCAGGACCAAAGTTATGATGGAATCTATAAATGTCATAGTTGATGATTACCATGAGGAAACAAATGTCCCATATGATGTTGAGACATTCTTTGAGACCTCAACTCAAAAGGACGATGTTCCTAAAACTACTTCATCAGAGTCTGAATCCAAGGAAGCTAACAAAAACCCTTCCATCAGAATTCAGAAAGATCATCCTAAGGAACTCATCATAGGAGATCCTAACAGTGGAGTCATTACAAGATCTAGAGAAATCATCACAAACTCTTGCTTTGTATCTAAGATTGAACCAAGAAATGTTAAGGAGGCTTTAACTGATGAATACTGGATTGGAGAAATGCAAGATGAATTGAACCAATTCAAGAAACATAAAGTATGGGAGTTAGTTCCTAGACCAGGAGGAACAAACATCATTGGCACAAAATGGATCTACAAGAACAAATCAGATGCTGAACGAGTTGTCACCAGGAATAAGGTAAGACTTGTTGCTCAAGGATACACTCAAGTTGAAGGGGTTGATTTTGATGAGACTTTTGCTCCTGTAGCCAGACTGGAATCAACCAGACTCCTATTGGGAATTGCTTGTATCCTTAAGTTCAAGCTATTTCAGATGGATGTAAAGAGTGCCTTCCTTAATGGGTACTTAAATGAGGAAGTATATGTGGAACAACCTAAAGGATTTGTGGATCCAAACTGCCCTGATCATGTCTACAAATTAAGGAAAACTTTATATGGCCTGAAACAAGCTCCTAGAGCCTGGTATGACAGATTGACAAAATTCATCTCTGACAAAGGATATAGGAAATGAGGCTTGGATAAAACTCTTTTTGTCAAAAATGAAGGAGGAAAGATAATGGTAGCTCAAATCTATGTTGATGACATAGTGTTTGGGGGAATGTCAGATAAAATGGTTAAACATTTTGCTGACCAGATGCAAGCTGAATTTGAAATGAGCCTCATGGGAGAATTGACCTACTTTCTTGGACTGCAAGTCACACAGATGGAAGACTCAATTTTTCTGTCTCAAAGCAAGTCTGCAAAGAACATTATCAAGAAGTTTGGAATGGAGAATTCCAGTCACAAAAGGACTCCTGCACCTACTCATTTGAAGCTGTCCAAAGATTCAAGTGGGGTTAATGTGGATCAAAGCTTGTACAGAAGCATGATAGGAAGTCTGCTATACTTAACAGCCAGCAGACCTGACATTGCTTTTGCAGTTGGAGTATGTGCAAGATACCAGGCTGAACCCAAAGCAAGTCATGTCAACCAAGTGAAAATAATTCTGAAGTATGTGAGTGGAACTTACAACTATGGCTTGCTGTACTCTCATGGATGTGAACCAACTCTGACTGGTTACTGTGATGCTGATTGGGCTGGAAGTGCTGATGATAGAAAGAGCACCTCTGGAGGATGTTTCTTCTTGGGAAATAATCTTGTCTCTTGGTTCAGTAAGAAACAGAACTGTGTGTCTCTATCTACTGCTGAAGCTGAATACATAGCAGTTGGTAGTAGCTGTTCTCAAATGATCTGGATGAAACAGATGCTTACTGAGTATAATGTCACACAAGATGTTATGACATTGTACTGTGACAATATGAGTACTATCAACATTTCCAAGAATCCTATTCAGCATAGCAGGACCAAGCATATTGACATTAGACATCACTTCATCAGAGATCTTGTGGAGGAAAAGGCGATTAAACTGGAACATGTTACCATTGAACTACAACTGGCTGACATTTTTACCAAGGCACTTGATGCTAGTCAATTTTAAAATTTGAGGGGCAAGCTGGGTATTTGCCAACATGAAGAAATGTAGCAATTAATTTTGCTTAAAACAAGGGATGAAAGAGATATTTTAGTTAAGTCTACTATGATTAGGCTAATCATCTGTTTCTCTATTTCTTTCCAAATTTTTAAGAAGTTGAATAGACATTCATATATCTCCCTCCTCTTGCATTTCTGCAACAATCTCCAATCTCTCAAACGAAGATTTCACTATCACTGTTACCTGTTTTCTAAATCTCTCAAAATGTCTCAACTATCCATGTCATCATCCTCTTCAAAGGAGACTGCTTCTTCCGCATCCTCTGATCACGAACCTAGGGCAATCAAAAACTGCATGGATTCTGATGTTCTGTAGATAACTCCTCTTCGTGAACTGGTAGCTGACCCCACTAAGGTCAAGAAGCTGTGAACCAGACATGCAAGAAGATCACAAGCCTCTCCATCTGGTAAATCTTCTCAACCATCATCTTCTGTTCCTCCAGAAATAGAAAATAGGGAAGGTTCAGTTTATGTTCATCAAGCTATTGCTAGACTAGTCACTAGGATTCTAAATGAGAACCACTCTGTACCTGTCATTTCTGTACCTTTGAACCAAGAATATGCTAGTCCAAATGTTGAAATGAATCCAGATGTCACTCAGAATGTTGAGACACCTGATGAGAACATTAGGAAATCTCCTGAAAATCATGATGATCACCAGAACCCTACTGACAATGATGTTGAACCCCCAGTTATTGATGTTGATGAAGAATACTCTGACAATGATTTAATTGCCAATATCAACCCTAGCATAGCTAGAAGGATGATGAACAGAAAAGGAAAGCTGGATGCTGCCAAAAGCCTCTCCAAAGAGAAGGCTACTGAAGTTGTTCATAAGAACACCAGGTCTGAGAACAAGAATGGAGTAGAAGCTGAGAAGGATCGAAAAGCTGGATTGTCAAAAGGGAAGGGGAAGGTGAAAACTAGAGTACCTGTTGGTAGTCTCTCAAAACCTTTGAGACAACTAATAGCCAAGAAAAGGAAGGATCCTGAACCCTCTGAATCTGATGAGGAATCAGAATTTGAGTTTGATGTTGAGAGCAATGTTCCAGACATTCCTCTCAGAAAGAAACTCTCTTCGAGCAAAATGCCTAAAGTCCCTGAAGTTGCCATTGACAACATCTCCTTTCACCATTTAGAAAATGCAAACAGGTGGAAGTATGTATTTCTGAAAAGGATTGCCTTGGAAAGAGAGCTGAATAACAATGCCATTGAATGTAAGGAGATCATGGATCTAATCAAGACTGTTGGTCTAATGAAAATTGTGGTAAAGTTTACCAACTGCTATGAGATTCTTGTTAAAGAATTCATAGTAAATTTATCTGATGGTTGTGCTGATGGAAAGTCAGCTGATTTTAAGAGTGTGTATGTGAGAGGAAGGAAGGTAAATTTCTCTCCCTCTGAAATAAACAAATTCCTAGGAAGACCTGATGATGCTTGCCCTGAGCTTGAAGTTACTGACAACCAAGTTTGTCAAACCATCACTGCAAATCAAGTCAAGAGCTGGCCCTTAAAAGGGAAGCTGAATGCAAGCAAGTTGAGCATGAAGTTTGCCATTCTGCACAAAATTGGTGCAGCTAACTGGGTTCCCACCAAACATAAATCAACCATCTCCACAAGCTTGGGAAGATTTATTTATGCTGTTGGAACCAGGACAAACTTTGACTATGGCAAGTATATCTTTGATCAAACATTGAAACATGCTGGAAGTTGTGCTATTAAAGGCCCTATTGCTTTTCCCTCTCTCCTGTGTGGTATAGTCATTGCTCAGTATCCTGATATTCTAGTTGAAAAAGACACTGTTTGCAAAAGAGCGCCTGCTCTTGGTTTTCACTATAAGCTATTTCAGGGAACACATGTCCCTGACATTGTTATGACATCTGCTGAGACATCAACTGTCAAATCTAATTCCAAGAAAACTGATGTTATAGCTGTGCTGAAGGAAACCTACAAAGAGCTTGATACAAGGAAAAGGACTCTTGAGGACCTGATTGCTCGACTAGAACAGGATGAGAATGAAGGACAAAGAAGGGAAGAGGATGCTGATGAAGACCAGCATAATGCTGAAGATAGTGCCTCCTCGGAAGATGATAGTGCTTGAAGATCAGTGTTGTTGACAAGTTTGTTGCTGGTACCTGTTGCTTCCAAATGACTTTTTATTCTCTGTGTTTTTATTATTCCTTTTGGATGACTGTATAACTTAAAAGTACAAGTATCTTTGGCCTCTTTATGGCTAAAAAGGGGGAGAAGATTTTGTGATAATTTTGGTAGAATTAGACTTGGTAGATGTTATTAAAAATTCTGCTGCTTTCTAATCTCTAATTGTTTAGGGGTTTTAGCCAAAAATTTGCCAAAGGGGGAGTTTGTAAGTGTTTGGTTGTTGGCATTTTTTTTGGTAAAACCAGTTGTGTGAATGTCATGACTGATGTCATAACATTCTGGGATACAAGGTACATTCTGCAGAAAAAGAATGTCATACAGGAGCTACTCAATATGAGTGTTTAGCTGATCATTAAGCAATGATCATATTTATTACATTCTACCAAAATCAGTGAACAGGATTCTTGTTGTCATAACCAATGTTAAGACATCCTGTACTGATCTAACATGTGTGCAGATTTGTTATTCCTGAGAATTTTCAGGAATCTGGTTTATACAGTCCAGATCAGATACTCACGTGGACATTAGGTTAACTCTGCTTAACCCTAATCTGGTTGTTAAAGACCTATGACCAAGTCTTGAGGTTAACCCTAATTAACCCTAGCTATTTTCGTGGAAGCCCTAACTGAAGAATAGCTGCCTATATATTCCTCATGAAGACTGTTGGTGAAGAATACTTTTGACAGAAGATCAATAAGGGATTGTATAGTTGTAACTACTGTGAGCCAAGCAATTATCATTGTGATAAGTGACTTGGAGTAGGATTTTTTTGTAAGGGTTGTGTATCACTCAAAGCTTTAAAGTACGAGTGTTTGTCACTTGATTAAAGCTGTGAAGCAAAATCAAGTGTGTGTACTGAAGAGTATCTTCATAATTTCATTAATCAATAGTTTAGTATCACTGCTGTGATTGAGGGGGAGTGAGTAGGAACTCAAGTTTAAGTTGAACTTAGATTGAAGTTGCATTGGGTAGGTCTTAAGTGAAGGAGATAAACTGGTTGGTTTATTCCTAAATTAACACCTCTTATAGTGCATTTCCTCCCTGGCTTGGTAGCCCCCAGAGTAGGTGTTGTTACACACTGAACTGGGTAAACAATTAATTGTGTTCTTTACTGCTTTTAAAATTACTGTCTTGAATTGTGTCAGATACGGTGTCATAACATTCACTGTGACATTGAGTATCTGTTGCCAGAATTTCAATAACGAAGGGATGAATACCCCAACCAAGTTCATGACTCCACTAACCAAAATGCATGAGTATCGCGAGCAAAAGCATGAATCATATACCTAAACTTATGAATGTCTCGGGCACGACCATGAATCAGGCGCCTAGCGCACTTAAATCTACCGAGCATAATCTCTAGATACAAGTTTTTACTAGCAAATCATCGTCTAAACTATCCACAATGTGGAAAATTAAAGGGAAAGAACACTTACTTGGAAGGAGATGCGAAGAAACAACAGTGGTGGAAGTAAACGGACGATGAACGGCACGGCGGTCTCGACGATGTTATGGGAACTCACGACAATAAAATCAGAGAAAGTAGGAGAGGTGTGAGGAGGTGAAACGGACTATGGGCCCAGGGATCCTATTTATAGAGATAACGTGGAATACGAAACGTTGCACCGGGGAGCCACGAACCTCCCCCGTGCTCGACACCTACTCACCTAGATAATGATGGCCCTATTTACTAGGGTAGCATTGCGATTTCCAAGGAACACACCATGTGTCCGATAGATACAACCGACGCATCTCCGCGAGCAATCCTCGAGCACACCTCGACATGGAAAACCCAGCATCGGACACGAAGTCCCCACGAAAAGGCGAACTAGGATCAAGTCGTAACTCCTATGCCAGGAACAACGACTTGGGGGGCTCCTGTTCTGGACTGGGCCTGCCCTTGGCCCAAATCACAAGTAAGGCCCAGATTCAAGCTGTGCCTCAAGTTATGCTGGAAACCAGACTCCCCGAGCGTACCCGGTCACGGGCCATTACGAGTAGGCCCGCAACGAGAAACGTCCCCGACACGGACACCCCAACTCGGTCCCTGCTCGAGCATCTTCCCCATAGGGAAGACTCAGTCCTTCCAGATGCTTCAGAATATTTAGAGCTCTGAGAAGACGGCGTCTCCGGTCTTCCTTGTTCTTCACAGAGAATCACCCAGGAAGGGGACCACGTGCAGGTCCCCACTACACACGTAGAACCTGGCAGTCCCTTTGTTGGGCCAGTTTTGGTCATCCCAATAAAGGGACCTTGGCCCTGTGCTGGGGGCTATAAATACCCTCTGTTCCAAGAGGGTCAGGTATTCATTCTCTAAGACACCTATATACAATTTTCCTGCTCATTATGTCGCTTACTTTATCATCAGAGTGCCTTGCAGGTACCCCCCATCTCCCAGATCCAGCTCGAGCCAGTTGTGGTTGTCCAATTTTGATCTGGTAAGATCAGATATCATCTATATATAGTACCAAGAAAATGAACTTACTCCCACATAACTCTTGGTACACACAATTATCAACTAGATACACCTCAAAACCAAATGAGGATATAACTTGATGAAATTTGTAATACCATTGATGAAAAGCTTGTTTAAGCCCATAGATGGATTTCTTGAGTTTACTAACCATAAACTTTGGGTCTCCTGACATAAAATTTTCTAGTTGCACCATATATATATTGTTTCTTCAATGGTTCCATTTAGAAATGCAGTATTTACATCCATCAGATGCAACTTTAAATCAAAATGAGCTACTAACGCCATCATGATCCTAAGAGAATATTTGGTAGACACTGGAGAGAATGCCTCTTTATAGTCAATGCTTTCCTTTTGTGTAGCACATAACAAGTAGGAAAGACCTTTGCATTTGAATTCATAAAAGCGGTATCATGGTCTATGACAAGGTGTGTCTTCTTTGTCCTTCAACATTGATCGACACAAATCTAAAGCCCAAGTAACTTTTCCTCTTTTTGGCTCTTTAGAAATGCAAAACTGACAGAATAAGTCTTCTAAGTCTTATTTGTCCTTCAACAGTGATTAATACAAATCTAAATCCCTTTGCAATTGAATTCATAAAAGTGGTATCACAGTTGATGACAAGGTGTGTCTTCTTTTTCCTTTAACATTGATCGGCACAAATCTAAAGCCCAAGTAGCATTTTCCTCTTTTTGGCTCTTTAGTAATGCAAAAATGACAGAATAAATCTTCTCAGTAGAGGTAACACCAACAATTTCTAAAAGTGGAAGCTTGTACTTGTGGTCTTATAAGATGAATAAATGATTAGCACAATATAAAATATGTTGAACAACTTGATGGAATTAAGATGTGTCCAAAATATATCTTGAACAATTACTCCATCCTCGTAAGTTTGGTACCTAGATACATAAATGTTATTATCCAGAAGTTTCAATTGTTATTGCTTTTTCAGTTTTATCCCCCCTCAACACCTTGTTATTAATATCCCAAATATTGCCGCTTGTTTTATTTTGAGATATTTTCGAGTACTTTATGTGTCAAAGTTGCAATTATGTTTTTCAATTGCACCATTTTCAATGTCACGTCTGAAATAATTTCCTTCTCTTCCGGTATGATGTGACATGCGATTGAATGACTGACTAGTTTTTCACACATGTCATGGTTATGTAAAACACATATCACATTAAATATCTATTTTTTATTTGACAACCGATAACCACACAACTTAATGTGACACTCATATTTTCTTGAACTAGTGTCATCCCATTTGAATTTCCGGAAAGAAGTTCTATACTTTCCACTTATTTCGAATCTCATTGTCACAAGTGCAAATCTTCTATATGAAACATTATCTTCCCTTCCAATTACAATAACAAACCCCAATTTAGATTTCTATATGCAAATCCATTGAAGCATATGATCACAAAATTCAAACTCTTCTTTGTTGGAACAAAATCTATTCATAATCTTTGAGCTCATACTCATTGGGTTTTGATGATAACAAAATTAATTACATAAAAATAGAGTATACTAATGTTTGGTTAAGTGTGAAAGATCATTAAGCTTATAACTAACTAGGTTTTGACCCAGTCAATGGCTTGCAAAGAAGAAGCGAGTAAATCCATATTCTAACAGAACATAAATTTTGTATAAGACCTCAGCGCCATATTATTTTAGTATCTGATCTTCAAATGTAACTTCAGAGCTACATTGACTTTGCCTCTGATGATTTAAAAAAAAACTTCAAGCGCTCTGCTAGAAACACAGTACAAGCTCTTTTGTCCGTACTCTGTACGAAAGCAAATCCATCTTGTCAACGACTAGAATTATGGAGCAAGTCAACTAGAGGTTTTAGCACAAGACTCAAGGATAATAATATGATTTCTTTAGTCTACTACCCCATGCCTATGGACGCTTTACTTGAGATATACACAATGGATAAAGCAATTATTCAGAAGATGAAGATCTTCATCGTACCAACTCCAATGTCTCTCTCTTGGAAACCACTTCTTCTACAAAGACACGTGTACAAGAAATCTTCCAACGTATCTTTTGTTCCTGTATATAAGGAGATAAATATTCAAACAAAGTAACAAGAATAATATGAAAAGAACAACAACATAAATCATAATATTGCAAGAATTGTCTCTCACTCCAAGTTACAGTTTATAATTATTGTATTGCACATAGACTTAAAAGGTTCTTACACTTGTATATCTTAGAAATATCAAGTATCAAGGTCTTTGAATGTGCTGTATCATTTGTACCTCTGATTGAATATCAAGTACACCTTATTGTAATTATAAACAATTTGTTTAGAATTTGTAAAAGTCTCAAACTGAGTGTTTAAGCAAAGAAGTTTCAGGTTGAGTGTTTGAGAAAGGAAGTATCTTTCTAGTTTGGTTGTGCAAGGAAATCCTGAATAGTTGTGTTTAGGAAAGGAAGTCTCTTTCTAGTTTGATTGAGCAAGGAAGTTCTAACAATTAGTTTAGGCAAGGAGGTCTCTTTCAGGTTAATTGAGCAAAGAAGTCCTAGACAATTGGTTTGGGCAAAAAGTCTCTTTCTAGTGAGATTGAGCAGAAAGTCTTGGACTGGTGTGTCTAAGTAAATTGTAATCAAGTTATGATTATGTGATAAGCTCTTGTGTGGCAAGGGGATTGGACTAATCTCGTTATAGAAGAACCGTGATAACTTTGTGTTGAATTTACTTATTGCTCCTGCACTTTAAATACAATTCAACTCCACTTCTTGTGTATTTTCTTACCTTCATTCTCCATTTGTAAATTGGTTAGCAACATCCACCTCCTTCACTTCAACATATCAGACATTTGTAGACACAATAGATTTTGGATAAACACTGGGGTACATCATATCTAATGCAAACAGTAACATAAAATATTCAGTGACAGTTGAAAATGATAATAGACAATATTCGGAAATGTACTTTCGTAGGAGTTCATAAAGAATCCGAAAATGTATTTCCGAAACCAATGTAACTTTAATCAATTTTGAAATAAGATTAATGTGATCAATAAGGATTGAAATACACGATCTTACCTTAAATTTCAGGTTCTTTTGCTCCTTTTGATGTAGTGAAACACAAAATTGAAATTTTGGAGTGAAAACCTTAAATGAAAATGGAAGGATTTTTATAAAGGGTTTGGAGTAAAAATAATTATAGAGTATGATCATGCAGGGTACCGTTTTATTAAAAATCACATTTGATATATCAAAAATTGAATCTCCAAAAATGACTGAAATGCAAAAGTGACAGATTTTCAAATTTTCATTTCCCAAATTCGAAAATTCACTCTAGAAAAAATCATTGAATTGTTAAATTAAAAATAAATTGATAAATATTTATTTTTTTAAATATATAGGAGGAGGCTTAATTGAGACGTGTTTTAGTGATGAATAATATGCATATCCAAAAATGGAGGAATATTTTTGAATTTTTTTAGAGTAGTTTTCCACCACTTTAAATGAGATTAACAATTCCTAAATGTTTATCCGCCGCTATAAATTTGTATTTCTTCAGTTATAGAAATGATGCTTGGTTATTTTTAAGCATTCTCACAATATTATTTGTGCTTTCAAAAGCATAAAGTCGTAATAGAAAAATAAAAAAATAAAATTATTTTATTAATAAAAGATAATATCTTAAAATTAAAGTATATAGTCTCCCCGTCATTATTTCAACTGGAGTTTAATTTATTTTTTAAAATTATATATTTAATAATAACAATGCGGGTGGTGCATGGGAGGCCAACACAAAGTTTGCTTGAAAAAAAAAACTAAACAAAACATTATTAAATAATTAATAGCTTAAAAAAAGATAAATAAAAGAAACAAACTTTGGCTACATTTTAAAGATAATGCATATAAGCGAGAAAAAATAAGAGAGTTTGTTACTAATTATTTGACTATCTTATCATTATAAATAACATGATTGGTAGTCTCAAATTGTTAACCTAATTAAACCATTATCACCAAAAACCATCTTCTTTCCCTCTTTGTTTCTTTTCAAAAATCATTTGTTCCTTCTTAACAATGAATATTATCAAACCAAACAAGGATTGTGCAGCCTGCAAACATCAAAGGAGAAAGTGTTCATTAAAAGATTGTCTTTTAGCTCCTTATTTTCCGGCCAATAAACCAATAATGTTTCACAATGTTCATTGTTTGTATGGTGTTGTTGGCATACTGAGGATTCTAAATGAAGTTCCAGAAGAGAAGAGAGATTTAACAATGATAACAATTATTTATGAGTCAAATGTTCGTGCGATATATCTGATTCACGGATGTGTTGAGGTTATTAAAGAATGTTGTGACAAGATTAAAGAGAATTTTGAAGAGTTATATCAAGTAAAAAAGTTACTATATTATTGTAAAGTAAATCATTTACAATCACAAATTCCAAATCTTCAACCACATTTTTCAATGGGTCATTCTTTGAGACCTTCTACAAGTTCTCTAAACCCAAATCTTCAACCACATTTTCCAGTGGATCATTCTTTGAGAGCTTCTACAAGTTCTCAAATTCCAAATCTTGAACCCCAATTTTAATGGATTATTCTTTGAGAGCTTCTATTAGTTCTCAAATTCCAAATATTCCAATATTTAACAATGTTGGTAATAACCCTAATTATTATCACAATAGTGAAAATAATATAGAAGCTATGATGAATGCATCTCCACCTAATACGAATTGGAATAAAAGGGTTACACAATTGAGTGAAGGAGTCTCCAATAATAAAGAATCAGATCTTTTTGGTGGTGTTGATACACATATTAGTGCAAAAGATAATTTGAATGAAGAGGAAAAACAATTTGTTGTTGATTTATTCATTCCAGATTTTGATATTTATAGGATTTATTAAGGTGATTAAGAATCCTTTGTAGAAAAAGATTCATCTCAAAGGTAACAAGTATATGATTTTATAACTTTTTTTATTATTTCAATAATTTTTTTTCTCTTTTACGTAAAAAGTTCAGTAATGCAGATTAATGGATAGGGAAAATACAAAGAATGAATTTTGTGGAAAGAAGATGTAATATCTGTAACAAATGATATATCGTTGATGCTTTATTGATGAGAAATAGGGTTTTTTGGTCTTGGAAGCTATGAATTTCAGAATGGGTACAATGGCATGTTTTTTTTTTTTATATATTTTTTTTTACTATACAATGGCATGTTTTAGTAGAAAAGAAATTTGATTTAGTTTTATTATTGTTCTGGACTGGGCCGGGCTGGCCCAAAAGCAAGGATGAAGGCCCAATCCAAACGGCCTTGCAGGGGGTCGCGCCGACCAAGAAGCCACAGTCGTGCCCGACACTATCCGCTAGTACGACATCCTTGACTTCATGCAGTCCAGTGCGACCTCAGCTCGAGTGCCCCTCGTAGGGCAGACTATGACCATTACACCATCACCTGGATTCCGAAAAGACCGCGTTCTCGTCCGTCCGTACTTCTCGCAGAACACCCAGGAAGGAGACCACGTGCGGGTCCCCACTACACACGTAGAACCTGGCAGTTCCTTCATTGGCCAAACCTGCCCGGCCCAATGAAGGGACCTTGGCCCAGCGCTGGGGGCTATAAATACCCTCTGTTCCCAGAGGGTCAGATATTCATTCTGTTACCCATACTCATACTTTTTGCCTGCTCGTACTCTCACTCACTTTAGCATCGGAGTGCCTTGCAGGTACCCCCCCCATCTCGTTCAACTTCAGCTCGGAGCCAGTCGTGACGGTCCAAGTCTGATTCGGTAAGATCAGTGGCACCGTCTGTGGGAATCTAGCTTCCCCGTCTTGCAAAAACTCAAAGACCAAAGCTCAACTCAACTACCATCGTCATGGCTGACCAAGCTCGCGATGAACAAAACGTCCGCGTCGTCGACACCAACAACGGCCCCGCGGACAAAAACGGACACCTTGACAACGCCGATAACCCCGGTCATAACACCATCCCTGTGTCAACTTCCCCCGGACCTTCAACCCACCGCGACGGAGCTACCGCTTCATCCTCCTCGGACCCTCCGCCACTCGGAGAAGACGATGTGGTTCTAGCGAACTATCGGGCTGCGCAGTTTCAGGAAGTCCCCGTCCCCACCGGGGCGGATGCCACAACCCGAGCGCTGCTCGCAGCGATCAATCAGATAAACTACCTCATCTTCGCCCAAGGGGAAAGATTGAGGGCACTTGAAGACGATCGAAGACCCCCGAGGAGGCACTAGAGGCCCCAGACTCCACCTCCTCGAGTGACTGACGTCCACTTCCCATCTCCCCCGCGGAGACATTACAGAGATACCTCTCGAAGCCCGTCGCCCTGCCCAACGGGGAGACGACCCCCTTTGGAGAGGCAGCCCATCATCGAAGCTGGAGGACGCGACCGTGCCCCCGCGAGACAGGAAAGAAGACACTCCGGAGACGGGCGTGGAAGAATCAACCAACAAGCACCACGCTCGAGAGATACCCAGCACGACTAGGACCATCATGCCCGACAGTATTACAGGTCCCCATCTCTGTCCCCGAAACAGAGCGACGAGGACGACCCCCGCGGTCCCCCTGTCGTAAGCTATCATGGAGGCGCCCATCCCCCCGGGCATGGAGAAGCCTCCACACTTGAAGGAATACGATGGAGTCGCGGACCCGGTCGACCACATAGACGGGTTCGAGGCTATGTTGCACTATCACAACATCGGGGGGCCCATCAAATGCCGGTTGTTCCCCACGACCCTCAGGAAGGCGGCAATGGACTGGTACAAAGGACTCGCCCCGGGGTCAATCACCTCGTGGCAGAACCTGAAGAACCAGTTCATCAGTTCATTCACAGCATCTCGGCGACACCCGAAGACCGAGGCGGCTCTCGAGGCCATCATCCAGAGACAGGATGAAACCTTGAGAGAGTTCATCAATCGCTTCAACCGCGAAGCCATACAGGTCCCCTGCGCGGACCATATGAAGAGATATCTGCTGGAGAGGGGGCTCCTCCCCGGCACGAAATTCAGAAAGGTCGTGGGCATCGAGCCACCCAGAACATTCGATGCTCTCCTCGAAAAGGCCCGGGCATACATGGATTACGAAGAGAGAGAGGCGGCCAACCGAGCCCGAGACTCCATGACTCGCGGGTCCAACAGCAACTCGTGCCAGGAAGCTCCTCCTCCTCGACGAACTGGGAGAAAAGAAAAGAAGACAAACCCCGGGAAGTCCGAGAGCAACGGGGACCCTCGGGGCGTTTTACCGAGTACACTCTGCTCACAGGTTCCCGCGAGCGCATTTTGGAGGAGTGTGCCAGCACGGACTTCAAGGACGGCAGCGTCAAACGTCCCCGACCTGCTCCCGCCAAGCCCGGAGCAGACAAGAACAAATATTGTCAGTACCATAGGAGCCATGGTCATCTGACTGAGGATTGCGTCCACCTCAAGGATGCCATCGAAACCCTCATCAAGGGGGGAAGGCTTGTACAATACCGGCGAAACGACGCTCCTCGCCGTGACGCCCGGGAGACAGGAGAGCCGGAGGAAGACGCCCGACCATCTGACGAGTCAGTCCCCATCCAGACCGCCTTCTCCGTGACCAGACCCGAGGACTTCGACGTCCCCGAACACCTGCAGGAGCCGCTCACAACACACAGCAGGTGGGAATATTTCCCCTCCGCCATGGTCATCAACGGCGGAGGATTCAACGACTTGACCATTAATTCAGCGAAGAGGAAGCTGGATGAGCTGGTCGACGCGGCACCCCTGCAAACAGTGACATTTGAAAGGGTGATGGGCAGGTCAGAACCCATCACCTTCTATGTAGAAGAGCTCCCCGGGGGAGCCCCCAACGCGGTCATCCCCTTACTAATAAGGGCAAGAATGGCCAACTTTGATGTGCATCGCATCCTCGTCGACGAAGGAAGTTCCGTCGACGTGATGTACAACCAATTGTTCTGAACTCTACAGCTGGACGACTCACATCTCTCGCCATATGTCGGGTCGGACTTACAGGGTTTCAACGGCTCGACCTCTAAACCTTGGGGATATGTCGAACTCCTGGTTACATTCGGCGAGGGAACATCGACAAGACAGGTCAAAGTACGCTTCCTCGTCATCAACTGCCCTTCCCTCTACAACTGCATCCTGGGGAGACCAACACTGGAAGAACTGACAGCGGTGCCCTCCACCGTCCACCTAAAGATGAAATTCTACACCAAAAGGGCACGGGTAGCTACTATCCAAGGAGAACTAGCCGCTGCTCGGAGGTGTTTCAACGCTGCATCTAAGGGACGCGACACTGTCGACGTAGGGACAAGGCCCGCCAAAAGGACACGACAGGAGCCTGACAAGCAAGAGTCCGTCAAGGAAGAAGTCCAGAAAGCTCCACCAAAGGTCGACTCTATAGCTCTGGACGCTCGTTTCAACCAGGACGAACCTCCCAACAGCGAACAAGTTCCACTCCGACCAATACCGGACGGGGATTTTGAGCTCGTCCCCCTCGGCACAGACCTGAGCAAAGGAGTAAAGATTGACAAGGATCTCCATGACCTGGAAAGGAAGCAAATCAAGGCCTGCTTGCGCGAGAATGCTGACCTGTTCACCTGGAGCGCCGCGGAGATCCCCGGACTCGACCCTGAGGTCGCCTGTCACCACCTCGCCATAGATCCTGCCGCTAGGGCTGTAGTACAACGTAGGCGTAGGCAGTCTCCAGAGAAAACGGAGGCTGTTGAAAAGGCTGTAAAAGACCTCCTAGAGGCAAATTTTATTTCTGAAGCCCGGTATTCCACCTGCCTGTCAAACGTTGTACTTGTTAAAAAGAATAATGGAAAATGGAGGATGTGTGTTGACTATACCGATCTCAATCGGGCTTGCCCGAAAGATGCTTTCCCTTTACCGAACATAGACATGCTGGTCGACAACTCGGCCAGCTACAAAACATTGTCATTCATGGATGCTTACTCGGGCTATAACCAAATCCCGATGGCCGTGGGCGACAAACACTGCACGACTTTCATGACCAGCTCGGGCAACTATTACTACAACGTAATGCCCTTCGGACTAAAAAACGCCGCGGCAACTTACCAACGCATGATGAACAAGGTTTTCCACAATCAGATTGGGGACATGCTCGAGGTTTACATGGACGACATGATCGTCAAATCCCGAGCAGACACCGACCATGCAGCACACCTCAAGGCAGTCTTCGCCCAAGCAAGATAAAGCAAAATGAGATTCAATCCCGAGAAATGCACGTTCGGAGTCAAGGCAGGAAAATTCCTCGGGTTCTACCTAACAGAACGAGGAATCGAAGCCAACCCCGACAAGTGTCGAGCGTTCGCTGATCTCCCGACACCGACGTCGAAGAAGTCGATACAAGTCATGAACGGAATGCTCACATCATTGTCCCGTTTCGTCGCGAGGTCCGCTCAGCACGCCCTCCCCTTCTTCAAACTCCTTCGTAAAGAAGTTGTCTTCGAATGGAACGAGGAGTGTGAACAGGCGCTGTGCCACCTAAAGCAAAGTTTATCTCAACCACCTGTATTATCTCGACCAGCCGACGGGGAGCCACTGTTCCTATACTTGGCCGTCTCGAACGAAGCCGTCAGCGCGGCTCTCATCCGCGAGACCACCGACGGACAGAAACCTGTCTACTTCACGAGCAAAGCCCTACAAGGACCCGAAAGCAGGTACCAACAGATAGAAAAGGTAGCCCTAGCCCTCGTCAACGCGGCGAGGAGACTCAGACACTATTTTCTGGCCCACACAATCATCATACGAACCGACCAACCAGTGAGGCAACTCCTGGGTCGGCCCGACATGGCGGGCAGAATGCTGAAATGGTCCTTAGAGCTCTCCGAATTCGACATTCAGTACGAGAGCAGGAAAGCCCTAAAAGCACAAGCCCTGGCCGACTTTGTCACGGAAATGACCGCTCATGACCCACCCGCCGGGAAGGAACACAAATGGACCATCTTCGTCGATGGGGCCTCCAGCTCGTCCGGAAGTGGCGCGGGAATCCTCCTGGAGAACGAAGAAGGCGTAGTGGTCGAACACTTGTTAGCTCTCTCTTTCCCAACGTCGAACAACCAAGCAGAGTACGAAGCCCTGCTCGCAGGACTGAGGCTAGCCGAGGACCTGGGAGCCCGCGAAGTACAAATCTACACAGACTCCCAACTTGTCGCCTCCCAAGTCCAGGGGAGTTACCAAGCCAAGAACGACAGCCTCGTCGAATACTTAAACTTAGTCAAAAAATACATGACAAAGTTTGAACGAGCGGAGATCTCACATGTCCCCCGCGAGCAAAACACAAGGGCAGACATATTGTCCAAACTCGCGAGCACGAGAAAGAAGGGCGAAAACAAATCCGTCATACAAGAATCCTTAGCACGCCCGAGCATCGAAAGATCCTCGACACTAGTCGAAGTCCACGCCATAGGAGATGCCTCGTCCTGGATGACCCCGGTGTACAATTTCCTGACGAAAGGCGAACTACCCTCGAACCAAACTGATGCAACCACCACAAAGCGACGAGCATGCTCGTACGTGGTGCTCGAGAAAAAACTATACCGCCGAGGATTCTCCATCCCCCTCCTGAAGTGCATCAATGAATCCACAGTCCCCTAGGTACTGCAGGAGATACATGAGGGGATCAACGCCCAACACATGGGCGGTAAATCCCTGGCGAGGAAAGCCCTTCGAGCGGGGTATTATTGGTCGACGATGCAGCATGACGCCAAGGAACACGTCAAGAGGTGTGACAAATGCCAGAGGCATGGGGACATGCACCTCGCCCCCCCTCACGAACTGAATATACTGTCATCACCATGGCCGTTCGCATGGTGGGGTATGGATATCCTCGGTCCCTTCGTGCAAGGGACTTATCAAAATAAATTCCTCATTGTGGCCGTGGATTACTTCACGAAATGGATCGAGGCGGAGGCTCTCGCGAAGATCACCTCGCATAACATCCTTCGTTTCTACAAGAGAAACATCCTCGCCAGATTTGGAATCCCGAGGGCACTGGTGACCGACAACGACACCCAATTCACCGATCACGGGTTCTAGGACTTCGTCACCAAACTAGGAACAAAACAACACTTCACCTCGGTCG
Source organism: Vicia faba (assembly GCA_948472305.1). Lineage (NCBI taxonomy): Eukaryota > Viridiplantae > Streptophyta > Magnoliopsida > Fabales > Fabaceae > Vicia > Vicia faba. Next base: position 945,881,016 of record OX451735.1, read on the forward strand.
AACACCCTCAAACCAACGGGCAAGCCGAAGCCGCGAACAGAGTCATTCTCCGAGGACTCAAACACCGACTCGACGAAGCAAAGAGGGGTTGGGTCGAGGAACTGCACAGCGTCTTGTGGGCATACCGTACCACACCCCACTCAACGAAGGGCGAGACCCCCTTTCGACTAACGTACGACACTGAGGCCATCATCCCGGTGGAAATCAGGGAACCCTCCAGACGGACAAAGAATCCCCTCGACAAAGAAATGAACAACGAGGCACTCATGGACGAACTCGACTTAGTCGAGGAAATCCGATCAGGGGCGGCCCTACGCGAAGCCACCCTAAAACAACGAGTGGCTCTGCGCCACAACAACAAGGTCATTAAACGCGAGTTCGAAATCGGCAGCCTGGTGTTACGAAGGAACCAGAAAGACGCCCGTGAAGGGAAATTGGCCGCGAACTGGGAAGGGCCTTACCGCATCCACGGCACCACTGGTACCGGGGCATATTACCTCGAGCAACTGGACGGAGAACCACTACCACGACCCTGGAACGCTGCTAAACTAAAGCAGTACTATAGTTAAAAACCCTTAACACCGAGGACCCTCGTCGTCGACACCCACGTCCGGTCAACGAGGAAAAACGTCCGACCCCGTAGAAAGGCCAAGGTACAGGCCCGACCTACGCCCAAACGGCATAACGTCGTTCAACAGACGAGCTTGAACGATAGTGCCCGACGTGGACACCTCAACCGAGCTCCACCGTCGAACTACCTGTAGGGCATAACACCCAGCTCGCGATGGGCAGTTCACGCCGCGGGCGAACAACCCCGATCCGGGTCATATACCCGAACAAGAGGCTTCGCTCCGCACGCCCGACGAATCTCGAAGAACGTCGGGCCATCCAAAAGGGTCGAAAAAGAAATCTCTCCTCGAGGTCGTTACTTAGGCGAATTTGGCCACCGAATAGAAAACCGAGCACGGGCACGACCCAAACAAAAGACTTAGGCAAATTTGCCAACAAAGTCACAACCACACACGGGCAAGACTCGGGGCCATAACTTAGGCCAGTTTTAGCGCAAAAATATTAAAACATAAACACGGGCAAACAATCAAAAGTCGAAACAAACATTCATTCGAAAAGCCCGTGGGCAACAAAACAAATAGAGATAAAACCGACCAAGAAGGCCGACGATGTTCAAGAGTTACAAAGAACGGGCACGCAGGCCCAAAAAGTAAAATATGAACGGGCACGCAGGCCCCAAAACAAACATCAATAAAGGCGCGCAGGCCCTACTAGAACCTCACAGCTAGACTTCCCCAGAGCTATCACCACCGACAACAGGGGACTCGGGCGGGGGCACGACCTGGCCGTCGATGATCTGAGACATGTAACCCTCTCCTTCAGTATTCAGATCGGGATTCAACAGGGTGAGCTGGCTAACCGCGGCTTCAAAGCCATCGGCCAAAGCACCTATGCAATCCGCCTCGAGGAGTTGAATGCGAGCAACTAGTTCCGACCGACTTTGCAAAGGAGCTGTCTCCTCCGACTCATCCTCGGCAGGGAGCATGGCGGCCTTTAGTTCCTCGACCTCTTTAGCGAGGCGCCCGTTGTGACGAGCCTCTCCTTTCGTCCAGCCATGAGACCTGCATAAAATGACCCCGGATTAGTGATGAGCAAATAAACAAACGAAGAAAATCAAACAAAACGAAAAAAGTAAAAGACCTAGCAGGTTCTTGGCCTGCCCGAAGGACTGGCATTCCACGAGCGCCTTCGTATCGATAGGCCGAGCCTCAAAGGTCGGATAACCATCTTCGTCAAGAATATCCTTCCCCTCCCTCGTGGCCCACCGGGCGGGGAAGAAACTATCGACATATCGGCAAAGGGTACCATAAGCCTCCTCGTCTTCGGCGCTCATCCCACCCACGGGCGTATGGTAGTGCCCGGTGCCGTGCTCGTAGTGACGCGAGGTCCAATGCAAAGGAAATTTGGCCACAAGCCCTAACACCGGGCGTCCCTCGTCGTCCAGAAGAGCCTCCCCGTGATCATCGGTCACAACCGTTTCTTCCTCGTATACAGACTCTAAACCCGTTTTGGTAACCGGCCGCATGATGTACCACTTGTCCTTGAAGCCCCAGACAGAATCCATGTACATCCTGAACAGTCTCTTCGACTGTTTCAGGGAAACCCAACTGTGCCTACCTCCCCGGGACTGGCGCTGTAAATGGAAGACGCGGAAGAAGAGAGGTATGGTCGCCCCAATCTTTAAAAAGTGACACGTCAGTTCGAACGCCCGGAGGAAAGCGATCGAGTTGGGGTGAAGTTGCGACGGGGCCAGTTCCAGATGACTAAAGACCCCGACCTGAAAATCGCTAAAGGGGAGCTGTAGTCCAAGGTCCTTGAAAGCAATCTCATACATGGGGAACCCATATTCGGGGAACTCCGAGCAAATCCGCGCGGTAAGAGTCGATCTGGTGACAACGAAGTTCTTCTGAAAACCGGGCTGACTACCGCCCTGCTCGATGATGGTATACGCACTTCGACTGCGTCGACTATAGGCAGAAGCGATCCCTCTGGGCTCGGCGCCCACCCATTCCAGCAGAGGATCGTCGATGGTATCAACCAAATTCACATTCTCCTCGGCACTTTGGTCCTCCGCCTTAGTGTGCCCCGAGGAACACGGTTCGTCCGCCATTGTTACCTACAAAGCACAGGAAACCGGTCAATTGGGGAGCAAATCCACACGCTCGCCATAACGGACGGGAAGAAGGGCATGACAAACCGAGTTACTCCATGCACGACTAAAAAAGTTGGTGTTTCGAACAAAAAGAGTAGAGTCACCTCCCCAACTCCCAGATACCACGACAAGTCTTCCTACAGATCGCCCAAATGGGCCAACATCTCGGCCACTCACGAATATGTTGACCTAGGCTATGAACATGGCGAGCAATATCATAAATCCCAAAACTAGAGCTATGAGTTTACCGGGCAATACCACGAATTAGGCGCCCTGAATCATGAAGGTCCCGGGAAGCACTGCGAGTCAAATACCTAAATTATGCATTTACCGAGCGCAAACATGCGTTTGCCGGGCATAAACATGGATTTGCCGAGCCAAATACAAATCTACCGGGGCTAATCCCAGGCGTACAGTCTCTAACGTCTAAAACAATGAAAAATATCATACATCACGGAGGAAAAGCAAAGGGGACAAGACGCTTACTTGAAATCAGGAAAGAGGTGCGACGACAGAAAAGGGAATCAGCGACGGAGAACACGGAAGTCCTATGAATATCTGGAAAGAACAGTAGCAGCAGAGGCGGAGGAAGGAGAATAAGCGCGAAGAGGAAAAACATGTTCTGGGGCCCAAGGACCCTATTTATAGTGATGACGTGGAATACAAAACGTCACCCCGGGGAACCACAAACTTCCCTCCTCGACGCCTAGCTCCCCTAGGCAATGATGACCCTATCTTCAATAGGATGGCGGCACAGTTCCCAAGAGATGCCTCGTGCGCTCAACAAACACAACCCGTCGAGAGTCCCCCGAGCACTCCTCGAAAGGAATTATCTCACGGGCGCGACACAGGGGAAACTCCTCGAGTAACCACGGGGAACTACATCTCTTATCCGGGCACGGGACCCCGCGACGGAGGCGACCTAAGATCAAGTCATGGCTCCTACTCCAGGAACCACGACTTGGGGGGCTCCTGTTCTGGACTGGGCCGGGCTGGCCCAAAAGCAAGGATGAAGGCCCAATCCAAACGGCCTTGCAGGGGGTCGCGCCGACCAAGAAGCCACAGCCGTGCCCGACACTATCCGCTAGTACGAGATCCTCGACTTCATGCAGTCCAGCGCGACCTCAGCTCGAGCACCTCTTGTAGGGAAAACTATGACCATTACACCATCACCTGGATTCCGAAAAGACCGCGTCCTCGTCCGTCCGTACTTCTCGCAGAACACCCAGGAAGGAGACCACGTGCGGGTCTCCACTACACACGTAGAACCTGGAAGTTCCTTCATTGGGCCAAACCTGCCCGGCCCAATGAAAAGACCTTGGCCCAACGCTGGGGGTTATAAATACCCTCTGTTCCCATAGGGTCAGATATTCATTCTCTTACCCATACTCATACTTTTTTCCTGCTCGTACTCTCACTCACTTTAGCATCGGAGTGCCTTGCAGGTACCCCCCCCATCTCGTTCAACTTCAGCTCGGAGCCAGTCGTGACAGTCCAAGTCTGATTCATTTGATACATTTATATTAGTTTGATATAATTGATTCATTTTCTATTGCTTTTTTCTTTTATACAAGGTTTCTACTCTTTCATCTTTAGAATTTTATATGATTATTTATAGCAATGATTTTATTTATTCTATTAAAAAACTAATTTTATTTATAGTTATTTTTAAAAACATTAATATATCTATTAAACACCTATATTGGTATGTAAGCCTTTATTATAGCCGATTTTCAAAAAAGTTATCTAATATTTAATTTAAAAAAATAAACAATGCATGTTTTTCTTTTTTATAATTTTAATTTTAATTTTTTTAGTTTATAATTTTTATATTAAATCAACCATCTTTTATATAAATTATAATAAACCATTTAGGGAAAATTAGAGAGACTTTATCTGCATTTTTATGGACAAACCTTAAAAGCAGTTCCATAGATATTCCAATTAAAACACTATACGTAAATTAATTTGTTCCATGTCATTTATTTTAATTTTAATTAAACTATCATTGTCATTTCTCACGTTGAAGTATAAACTTCCCACAATTATTGTCAACATTGATTATGATAATTGAATGAATAAAAAAAATTAGGAGCTAAGCGGATCCGACAAAAACAAATTAATTGATAATTAAATTCAAATTAAAATGAAATAAAATCATTTGTTCTTGATTTGATTTTAAAATCGAATCAAATCTATAAAAATTGATGTTGTTTGGTTTAGTTCTTAGTTTTAATTTTTAAGAATCATAAAATTAATGAACTGAAGCAATGAATATAATTATGCTCCAAATTTTTTATTTTTTATTAGATACATAGCTTTATTGGACTTTAAGTTTCTCTTTTGGGTCTTAGGGTTATGTTAGCTTGGCCCATTCATCTTTGTATATATTGTAACGTACCTCTTAATTTGGTTCAATGAGATATCAGCAAATTCCTTTATTTAAACTTTTCCTTTTTCCTTTCATTTTCTCAAGACGGGTGTTGTACCCCAAAATTTGCCCTCTCTCTTTTTCACAAGAAATCACAGCTTCGGGCTTTTCCTGATTTTTCAGATTGGCTTAAGAATCGGTCAAACAGACTTTTCTCATCAGTCAGACAAAATTAGAGTTTTCTTTGATTTTGAATCAGTTCAAGCAGATTATTAGGGTTTCTATTGATTTGGTTGAGTTTGGCTCAGGGTTTGATCAGGCAGACGCTTCTTTGACAATAAATCAAGAATTAGGGTTTGCGCGCGCATTCTCAGAAGGAGTTAATTCTACAGTTCTTTTCAATTGACTCTGGGACATGGGTTGAGGCTTCTGATTGAAAGTTTGAAGTTTAAGTTTGATCAATGAGATAAAAGACATATGGACGTTTGTTTGTTTAACTGTGCATTGCTTTTGGTTATTCGGAACGCCGGACGTTTATTGATTATTTATAATTTCTAAGTTAAAATTATTGGATAATTTCCAATTATTATAACTCAAGAGATTTAAGTAATTAAATAAATAAATGCAGAAGAATTAAAAGAGATATCTGACAAAGAAAGATTTTTATTCATTTTTAATTGTTTGTTACAAATATTGTTTGAACACTATAAATTTATTTATAGTTGTTTACAATAATATTATTACAATGATTAAAAGTAAATTAAAACTATATCCTAAATCTCTGGAAATCTTCATCTTCTACTGCTGCCCCCATTACTCAACTGATTTTTATCTGCAAAGACAAAAAAGAAAAGAAGTCAAACACAGATAAATTAAGAGCATTCTCAGACAGTCAATCAAATTAAAACTCATCATTAAAAGTGTTGGCCGGAATCAGTTTGTTCGCCCTCTCTGCAAATCACAAGAAGACTCTTGGTTCACAAAGAGGGAAAGGAAATATGTTTGCAAATATAAAAATGTACAAGGCTGCATAATTGAACCAAATGCACAAGCTACTTGAAAAGGCAAACTAAACTGTCCAGAGAGATGTCAACCAAGCTGTAAAGTTCAAACTGAATTACACTATCAAACTAGGCAAACCAAATTGTCAAAAGTGTAAAGCTGTCAAACTGTCCAAAAGAGCTGCCTACAAGCTAGCAAAAGCAATGCAGAAAAACTGGAAGTATGCAGAGGAAAGACACAATGCAAGCAACATTTCAAATTATCATCATTTTTCAGACCATCACTTTTTCAGAAAAGAAAAGGACAGTTAAGCAATAAACAATGCTTTTTTCTGTGGAGAGAGAAAGAGAGAGAGAAGTAGAGAGGCTTACAGTTTTGCAGGCTTAAGACAAAGAGATAAAAAACAAAGATATACCAGAACAGTTCAAAAAAAAGAGGCAGAAAAACACATAGAAAGTAATAACACAAAGCTAAAACTCAAGCCTTGAAAAACTGCCTCAAGCCTCAAAGCATAGAAAAACCTGCCTCAAACACATAACAGAGGCTGCCTTCAAACAACAAACTCAAAAACACAGTAAGCCTGTCAAAACACAAGCCTGCTTCCAAGCATCCTGCATCAAAAGCCTCACAAAAGCAAACAAGCTTACAAACTGAAGCAAGCCCTCAAATCAAAAAAGCCTGTCAAAAACCATAGAAGCATATCAACCTGCTAAAAACCAGATACAAGCCAATAAGCCTGTAACCTCAAACCTCCAACAAACTTCAAACCTATTTCATCCTGCCTTCAAGATTACAAACTGAAGCATGCCTCCAAATCAAAGAAAAACAACTCAAACATTCAACCTGTCTTCATAAAACCTTCACATAAATCTGTACCACAAACAGAAAAGCCTAAACCCCAACAAACCTGTCAAACTGCATAGTATTCAAAGCCAAAATGCCTCAGAATCAAAATCATCATAGGCTAAACAAATCCAAACTCTCAGAACTAAAGTTCATCATTGAGTAACACAGCATCAAGAGAGGAAAAGAAACTCAGAAGACAGCAATATGTAAGTAATCTCAGAATAATCATCAAAAAGTCCAAGTCTCTCAGAACCAAGGTTCGTCATTGAGAAGCAAAAGCAATAACAACATCATCAAACTCAGAAACGGGCAAGCAAGCAGAAGAGGAAAAGAAGTTTCAGAAACAACTATTACAGGGTTTTCAGGATCTAATCTCATCATAAAACCTAACAAAAGCAAGATACAAAGTACCAGGAAGGCCACAAAGCTAGCATCACCAGTCCCTCGCCCGGCCGCCTAAGACGCCTCCTGCCCATTTCGCTTCCTCTTAGAAACAAGAATAAAGGTATTGTCCTCTTCCCTTTTTTCTAACACCACACAAATACCAAATAACATGAAGATCAGAATGTGTCGAGAACTAATAACATGCATGAACTGAAACCCTAAAACATGAAAGAACATAAATAATACCTTGTTGTCACCACCTGAGCTACCATGAGGAGGAGGAAATGGAGGTGGCGTCCAGTAGCCAGGCGTGGAAGGGGAAGTCAGAAGCTCTCCTTGGTTAAGAAAGATGAAGAGGACAACGAAGAAGACGATGGAGAAGCGGCGCCGTTCTAAGCCTCTGTAACCCTAAGTTCTGAACAAAAATTTTCAAACCCTAAACAATTGTAACAAGAGTTGGGCCTGTCCCTCACAACAAATGCCTAAGCCCAACTGAAAACTGGCGCACCCCCCCTCCTTTTCCTTTGAATCTGTTTGTTTTTGTTTGGGCAAAGCATTTCCTCCTTAGGCCCATTCAACCTTTTTTTATTTTTTTTATACTTACAAAACAAATCCTTTTTTATATCACTTTATTTTCTTTTTCTTTGATCAAAATAATACATTACTTTGTTGTATAAATTTCACCAATACTTTTTTTACACTTAAAATTTGTATATATGAAAACATTTAAAAAAAATACATAAATAGTTAATTTGTTTTTAAGGTTAAATATTTCCTTTTAATTAAAACTTTTATATAATTTAATAAAAACACAAAAATAAATAAAATACTTAATATTGCATTAGGTTAACATATTTTTCTCACTTGTAAATAATCACATACACTTTCACAAATACTTTTATTTCTCTTTGATTCTTATCCTTTGCTATATTTTACATTGAGAATGCGATTCGATTTGGTTGTAAATATTATTTGGACACTACTATCCTGATAAGACTCATCCCCATTTATAAATATTTGTACCCCCATTCCCGGATACTTATTTGTAATAGCTTAGACTTTAAATTCCCGCAATTTATCGCTTTCTATATACTGTATAGTAATTAGGGTTTGTATGTAAATAAAATCAACCGCTAGATAACCTAATACAAGACAAATGCATGACAATCAATACACAATTAACACTTGCACCCCTAGGGTTCCTCCACTTGTTGCCTTCAAAAATGGGCCATGTTTGCATGTCAAGTACTTTGGCAAAACAACAAAAATAAACAAAATGATCATAGTCCCTCGATGACGCTTTCAAAGTTGCCTAAACAAAATGATCATAGTCCCTCAAGCAAATTTCCAAAATACTTGACACTATTGCATTCATGGTCTAAAACGATGACCCGCGCCTGTCCCGTTAACATCCTAACACAAGATTGTCCACCAAATACAATGGTGGAACAACACTGTTAAAAGGGTTAAAACATAAGAAAGACCTTTGAGTACAATAGGGTAGACAACTCTTAGTTACTTGATCAAACTTGCAAAACACACTTGCCTACTTTCAAAACACACTCCACAACACAACTTTCAAAACAAACTTTCAAAAACATTGAAACATCTTTTCAAAAAGACAAACACCTTTGTAAAACATTCGAGTAAAGAATTGTTACAACGGTTGCCTAGACAAGGCATCTTTTTCAAAACATTTTCAAAACCACACACACAAAGCACCATTTCACACAATTGAAAATCAAGGCAAGTGATCTAAAACAAGTAACTAAGAGCCCATGGATAACCATGGATGAAAAGGGTGTTAGCACCTTCCCTTTTCATAATCTACCCCCCGAACCCACGAAAACATCTCAAAGGTTTTTCCTGTGCTTTTTAACCTTTCCTTTAGGATAAAATAAAAAGTCGGTGGCGACTCTTGCTAAACCAAACAAGTGCGAATATAAACACAAAATCTCAAGTCAGTTCTCCCACCGTATCACAGAACTGGCGACTCTGCTGGGGAGTTCTTTAAAAGTGGGGTTACCTTAGGGTTTTAGATCACCCATACATACTTGCTTTGATTGCTTTGATTGATTTACTTTTTGGGTCCTTGTTTGGGTTTGTTGTAAATCCTACACCCGGATTTGGGGGCACCTTTTTAGGTAAATAGCAATAAAACTGTGAGGGAACTGTGTGGGGTATACCGACATGGTTGAAGCAGTAAGCTATGTTAGTGTGACATATTTGTGAGTATGGTAGCCCTTGAGTAGTCAAGGAGAATACGGGGCCGCTGAGTGATGTCATGAAGCACTAACGAACTCTTAGAACCTTACTTGATCATCTTAGCCTTTTTAGGGGTAGTGAGATGACCGACTTTGGTGCAGTCCGAAGTTGGTAGATACTTGATACTACACTCATTGAGGGTTGTTTTCTTGGAATATTTTGGTCGCCAGTTAAGTGGCTAAACCAAAACAATGAACACAGAAAATAATCCAATGATATTGAGCTCCTTAGAACCCGATTTCTATTTTAGGACAGGATGAGCCAAGTAACTTCAAAAGGGTACTTACCTACGAACCCCATGCAAGCCTAAACCTAAGGACTTGTTTGCTTTGTGTGAATATGATTGCCTGTATATACACTTACTTGCTTTTGCATACTTGTACATAACATCATAACATCATACCATAGAATTTTCAATAACCATTTCAAGGATCTCGAGGGTCTTTTGATGCAGGGTCACGTTGAACCAGACGTCTACCAAGGGGCAAGAGGTTTCTCCTCTAAACAAATGCCATCAAAGATCAAGTGCAACAACTTAAATCAGGGGCTATGACCCACTTGACATGGTGAGCTTGATTCTCGTGGAAAGACATCCACCGTTACAAAGCTCTCCAATCAGAGATGTTGATCAAAGTTCAACCTCTAACATTTTCTTGTGTTTACCCCAAGAGATCCTTGAAAACATGCATTCACATATCATGCATTGCATCATAACAGTTTTTCCTTTTCAGGTTTCCTTATTCTCCTACTGTTTATTAAAGTAGAGATGGCTCTAGAGAGGACTGTCAAGGATATCCAGGATCAAAATGCTCAACTTCAAGAAATGTTCTTGAACCTGTCTCAGGGGCAAGAAGAAGTGAAAGCTCTCCTCACAAGGGGCATGGTCCAGGGGAATTCAAGAAATGCCAGGAGTGATCAGTTGGAAGAACTTCAGTCTGAGCTGACTGCAATGAGGATCCAGATGATGGGACAACTGGTGGGCCAGATGGCTCTTATCTAGGACTTGGCTCAAAGACAGGAGGAGCTCAGGGTTCTCGTCAACAAACTGCTTCGGGACAACCAAGTGGGCCAAACATCTGAGGTTGAAGAGCAATTCATCATTCAACCCCCTTTGAGACAAGAAGATAAGGGAAAGGCTCCTCTACTTGCTTCAGGGTCACAAGCTCATCAACAACCTCGTCAGCGTCAACGGGGTAATCGGTGTAAGCAAAATACGTTGGGAAGACAGTTCACTGAGACTGACATACCGTCATCTCTAATACTGGAACGCTTGTTGGAGGTCAATCTGACTGCTTTAAGGGATCCTATTCGAAAGCCCAATACCTCCGCTCCTAGCTATCATCTCGATGCATTTTGTGTATACCACTCCTATAGTCCAGGACATGACACCGATGACTGTTGGGCCTTGAAGAACAAGATTCAAGATCTGATTGACATTGGAGTGCTGAGATTCATGCCAGATGGCGAGATGAAAATCTTCCGTTAAGGGTTTCTCCACCTGAAGTGACAAAGCTCGAACTGAGAGACTTTTGCTTCATTTGAATTTTCAAAGTTGTAATTTCTTTTGTTATTCAAACAATTATCTGTTGATGTCAAACTCTGTTTCATTAATGCATTACATATGCTTGTCTTGAATTCATCCATTCGTTTTCACTACTCTTATGCTTTCTTTATGACATTTAACTCTTGCAAAAACTACAAGCCTTTAGAGGGAGGATGACGAAACAATACCATAATCTCATACAGTATGTTTTTGAACAGACCTTGCTGATGATGTACATGCATTTCTTTCAAATCCCAAACACTGGAGTTATAAGGAAGATAATCCCTAGTCAACCCCTTCGAGCCAAAGAAGTAGGAGTTTTCTGTTCTAAACAAATTAAAACCTTTGATTTAAACCTGGGGCAGGGTAGTCTCTCAGTTAATTCAAAAAAAAAAGCATTGAAGTCGCAAACTCTCAGTTCTTAATACAACGAATGACATCAAAAACATTCCTTTGGAACCAAAAGACAATGATGGTTCTTTATCTCATAGGCAGTCAATCTCTCAAAAGAGAAAAGCCCACTAAGCCAAAACCTATAAAGGAGGCTTAAGAAAGCTGGGGCATCCCGCTGACTGTAATCTCGAAAACAGGAACAGTCAGGAAAAAGTTAGGGATAACAAATCAAGAAAGAGGTCATTACAAATCCTCAACAACATGAAAAGTGTTGCAAAAAAAAGGATGACTGCCTTCCATAAAATTCAACTGGGGAACCATCACCCAAAAATTCGTTCCAAATTCGAATAGAGTTTGACGCACAATTAACTGAGTTTAGGATTGAAGAACATCATGAAGAGCGGGTGGGTACAAATATACTTTGAGCCTTTATCATTTGTTTCTTAAACCGTGAACCAAGCCACGTTACAACCCTTCAAAAGTCCTAATTGAAGCTTGGGTTAGTTCGAAAGCATACTGTTACAAAAGATATCCTGACTCCTGTAAGGCTTAGCCCTAAATCTTGTGTTGAATTTGTCTTATAAAAAGTTTTCTGCTAAAAAACGCATTTTTTAAAACTTTGAGACAGACATAAACTTTGCATTGCTTGAATATCATTGTTTGCATATGGCTATTTGTTTGACAGTGGAGAAATTCACACAACGAATATCCGATGAACGAAAACTCTCTCAGTGAGTAAAAAATCACTTCAAAAAGGATAACACTTCTGTTGCAAATCTCCTATCAACAAGGGGGCTTGACATGTCACTATCCAATTAACCTGGGGCAGTCCAGTCAAGATTTCAACAAATCTCTCAAAAGTTAAGTGAACTTGGGGCAAGTCTCCCTCACCATCACTTGGGGCATTCGAATGTCAATCTCAAGTTTCAAATTCCTTCATCACCTGTTGGAAGATACAGTTTCAGATACGCTCTAGACACGGTAGCCATTCTGTCACTCATTCAGATCCCAGTTACAGTTTCAGATACACTCCAGACACAGAAGTCATTCTGCTACTCATACAGATCTCAATTCCAAGATACAGTTTCAGATACGCTCCAGACACGGTAGCCATTCTGTCACTCATTCAGATCCCAATTACAGTTTCAGATACACTCCAGACACGGAAGTCATTCTGCTACTCATACAGATCTCAACTCCAAGATACAGTTTCAGATACGCTCCAGACACGGTAGCCATTCTGTCACTCATTCAGATCCCAGTTACAGTTTCAGATACACTCCAGACACGGAAGTCATTCTGCTACTCATACAGATCTCAACTCCAAGATACAGTTTCAGATACGCTCCAGACACGGTAGCCATTATGTCACTCATTCAGATCCCAGTTACAGTTTCAGATACACTCCAGACACGGAAGTCATTCTGCTACTCATACAGATCTCAACTCCAAGATACAGTTTCAGATACGCTCCAGACACGGTAGCCATTCTGTCACTCATTCAGATTCCAGTTACAGTTTCAGATACACTCCAGATACGGAAGTCATTCTGCTACTCATACAGATCTCAACTCCAAGATACAGTTTCAGATACGCTCCAGACACGGTAGCCATTCTGTCACTCATTCAGATTCCAGTTACAGTTTCAGATACACTCCAGATACGGAAGTCATTCTGCTACTCATACAGATCTCAACTCCAAGATACAGTTTCAGATACGCTCCAGACATGGTAGCCATTCTGTCACTCATTCATATCCCAGTTACAGTATCAAACTACCGCGAAGCCTGGATTACGACCAGATAGTGGTGTCTCCTAAGAGCAAGCTATGAAGCCCGGATTCGACCGGATAATAGTTTTATCCCCAACAAGTTATTGTGAAGCCTGGATTATGACCAGATAGCAATACAAGTTTCTGTGAAGCCTGGATTACGACCAGATAGCAGCCAAGAATACTACGAAGCCTGCAGTCGACCAGATAGTGGTATATCTTTAACAAAAGCCGTGAAACCCGGATTCGACCGGATAGCAGCTCAACAAGTTATTGTGAAACCTGGATTACGACCAGATAGCAATATAAGTTTCTGTGAAAGCCTGGAGATCGACCAGATAGCAGTTAACGGTTAACAGAATGAAGATTCTCATCCTTAAAACCTCAAAAGATTGGTATACTCCCAATTTCTGACCGTTAACAGAATGAAGACTCTCATCCTTAAAACCTCAGAAGATTGGTATACTCCCAATTTCTGGCCCCCAATAGAATGAAGATTCTCATTCTCAAAGTGGCGTATAACCCAAGTTCCAGATTAATACCTGTAGCAAGCCAGGAAAACTATCTGTGGACGACTGATTGTAGATTAACACCTGAAACCAGCCAGGAAAACTATCTACATGAAGAGATTGAAGATTAATACCTGTAGCAAGCCAGGAAAACTATCTTTCTTTCTCAGGTTAGAGATTAATACCTGAAACCAGCCAGGACAACTATCTCACCGACCAACCTTTTCAAGATCCCAGATCAATACCTGCAGCAATCAAAAGATTCTTGCAATCCCCAGCGGAGCTAAAACTTCCAACTATCAATCCCCAAGCAGAATGAAGACTCTCATTCTCAGTTCCTCACAGGATATTCAGATATTCCCCAGTAAAGATCTCCTCAAGACAGGAATCCCCAATAGATTGGCATACAACCCAAGCTCCTGATTCCCCAACGGTGGTCCCAGGACTTCTCATTTTCAACGATCAAAAGATTCTTGCAATCCCCTACAGCAATCAAGGATTCACCTTCCCCGGCAGCAGTCAAGATTCTATTATCTCTAGCTATCCAGGATTCATTTATCTTCAGCAAGACAGCTCATCAGCTGCATGCGCATTCATTACATTTATATCATAAACATTGATATAACACATATTGCATCATACATTTCATGCAACATGACTTTGTGTTTCAGCTAATATCTTACCATTTTTCAGGATAAGATTAATAAGCTTCAGACTCAACTTTTGAAAACAGTTTACGGACGCTTCCCAACATGGATGCTGCTCTATTGCTTATTCAATTTCAAGACTTCTGAAAACAGTTTACGGATTCTCCAAACACGGATGTTAATCTATCGCTTGTTCAGACTCAACTTTTGAAAACAGTTTACGGACGCTTCCCAACATGGATGCTGCTCTATTGCTTATTCAATTTCAAGACTTCTGAAAACAGTTTACGGGTTCTCCAGACACGGATGTTAACCTATCGCTTGTTCAGATTCTTCAACTTCTGAAAACAATTTACAGATTCTCCAAACACAGATGTTAATTTATCGCTTGTTCAGACTCAACTTTTGAAAACAGTTTACGGACGCTTCCCAACATGGATACTGCTCTATTGCTTATTCAATTTCAAGACTTCTAAAAACAGTTTACGGGTTCTCCAGACACGAATGTTAACCTATCGCTTGTTCAGATTCTTCAACTTCTGAAAACAGTTTACGGATTCTCCAAACATGGATGTCAATCCATCGCTTATTCAAGATCCCTATTTCAAAGATGTTCCAAACAGGGACACCTTTCTAATACTCACCCACTCACCAACGACATACAGTTCAACAAACATTTCCAGATGGTATCTCTAAGCCCATCCTCCTACCAGCAATTTCCAGATGGCATCTCTAAGCCCATCCTCCTACCAGCAATTTCTAGATGGCATCTCTAAGCCCATCCCCCTGTCACATCTCCAGATGGCATCTTTAAGCCCATCACCAAATGGCATCTTTAAGCCCATCACCAAATGGCATCTTTAAGCCCATTCCCTCAAACTACGCTTTGACGAGTGCAAATTTTTTTGGGCACTCTAGTGTCCAATCTCCTTTTACCTTCAAGTCGCGAACGGCAAACTTGCCAATCTAACTCTTCAGGTTCGAGAAGATTGAACAGGGGCAACTGTTGTACCCCAAAATTTGCCCTCTCTCTTTTTCACAAGAAATCACAGCTTCGGGCTTTTCCTGATTTTTCAGATTGGCTTAAGAATCGGTCAAACAGACTTTTCTCATCAGTCAAACAAAATTAGGGTTTCCTTTGATTTTGAATCAGTTCAAGCAGATTATTAGGGTTTCTATTGATTTGGTTGAGTTTGGCTCAGGGTTTGATCACGCAAACGCTTCTTTGATAATAAATCAAGAATTAGGGTTTGCGCGCGCATTCTCAGAAGGAGTTAATTCTACAGTTCTTTTCAATTGACTCTGGGACATGGGTTGAGGCTTCTGATTGAAAGTTTGAAGTTTAAGTTTGATCAATGAGATAAAAGACATATGGACGTTTGTTTGTTTAACTGTGCATTGCTTTTGGTTATTCGGAATGCCAGACGTTTATTGATTATTTATAATTTCTAAGTTAAAATTATTGGATAATTTCCAATTATTATAACTCAAGAGATTTAAGTAATTAAATAAATAAATGCAGAAGAATTAAAAGAGATATCTGACAAAGAAAGATTTTTACTCATTTTTAATTGTTTGTTACAAATATTGTTTGAACACTGTAAATTTATTTATAGTTGTTTACAATAATATTATTACAATGATTAAAAGTAAATTAAAACTATATCCTAAATCTCTGGAAATCTTCATCTTCTACTGCTGCTCCCCATTACTCAACTGATTTTTATCTGCAAAGACAAAAAAGAAAAGAAGTCAAACACATATAAATTAAGAGCATTCTCAGACAGTCAATCAAATTAAAACTCATCATTAAAAGTGTTGGCCAGAATCAGTTTGTTCGCCCTCTCTGCAAATCACAAGAAGACTCTTGGTTCAAAAAGAGGGAAAGGAAATATGTTTGCAAATATAAAAATTTACAAGGCTGCATAATTGAACCAAATGCACAAGCTACTTGAAAAGGCAAACTAAACTGTCCAGAGAGATGTCAACCAAGCTACAAAGTTCAAACTGAATTACACTATCAAACTAGGAAAACCAAATTGTCAAAAGTGTAAAGCTGTCAAACTGTCCAAAAGAGATGCCTACAAGCTAGCAAAAGCAATGCAGAAAAACTGGAAGTATGCAGAGAAAAGACACAATGCAAGCAACATTTCAAATTATCATCATTTTCCAGGCCATCACTTTTTCAGAAAAGAAAAGGACAGTTAAGCAATAAACAATGCTTTTTTCTATGGAGAGAGAAAGAGAGAGAGAAGTAGAGAGGCTCACGGTTTTGCAGGCTTAAGACAAAGAGATATAAAACAAAGAAATACCAGAACAATTCAAAAAAAAAGAGGCAGAAAAACACATAGAAACAAATAACACAAAGCTAAAACTCAAGCCTTGAAAAACTGCCTCAAGCCTCAAAGCATAGAAAAACCTACCTCAAACACATTACAGAGGCTGCCTTCAAACAACAAACTCAAAAACACAGTAAGCCTGTCAAAACACAAGCCTGCTTCCAAGCATCCTGCATCAAAAGCCTCACAAAAGCAAACAAGCTTACAAACTGAAGCAAGCCCTCAAATCAAAAAAGCCTGTCAAAAACCATACAAGCATATCAACCTACTAAAAACCAGATACAAGCCAATAAGCCTGTAACCTCAAACCTCCAACAAACTTCAAACCTGTTTCATCCTGCCTTCAAGATTACAAACTGAAGCATGCCTCCAAATCAAAGAAAAACAACTCAAACATTCAACCTGTCTTCATAAAACCTTCACATAAATATGTACCACAAACAGAAAAGCCTAAACCCCAACAAACCTGTCAAACTGCATAGTACTCAAAGCCAAAATGCCTCAGAATCAAAATCATCATAGGCTAAACAAATCCAAACTCTCAGAACTAAAGTTCATCATTGAGTAACACATCATCAAGAGAGGAAAAGAAACTCAGAAGACAGCAATATGTAAGCAATCTCAGAATAATCATCAAAAAGTCCAAGTCTCTCAGAACCAAGGTTCGTCATTGAGAAGCAAAAGCAACAACAACATCATCAAACTCAGAAACGGGCAAGCAAGCAGAAGAGGAAAAGAAGTTTCAGAAACAACTATTACAGGGTTTTCAGGATCTAATCTCATCATAAAACCTAACAAAAGCAAGATACAAAGTACCAGAAAGGCCACAAAGCTAGCATCACCAGTCCCTCGCCCGGCCGCCTAAGACGCCTCCTGCCCATTTCGCTTCCTCTCAGAAACAAGAATAAAGGTATTGTCCTCTTCCCTTTTTTCTAACACCACACAAATACCAAATAACATGAAGATCAGAATGTGTCGAGAACTAATAACATGCATGAACTGAAACCCTAAAACATGAAAGAACAGAAATAATACCTTGTTGTCACCGCCTGAGATACCATGAGGAGGAGGAAATGGAGGTGGCGTCCAGTAGCCAGGCGTGGAAGGGGAAGTTAGAAGCTCTCCTTGGTTAAGAAAGATGAAGAGGACAACGAAGAAGACGATGGAGAAGCGGCGCCGTTCTAAGCCTTTGTAACCCTAAGTTCTGAACACAACTTTTCAAACCCTAAACAATTGTAACAAGCGTTGGGCCTGTCCCTCACAACAAATGCCTAAGCCCAACTGAAAACTGGCGCACCCCCCCTCCTTTTCCTTTGAATCTGTTTGTTTTTGTTTGGGCAAAGCATTTCCTCCTTAGGCCCATTCAACCTTTTTTTATTTTTTTTATACTTACAAAACCAATCCTTTTTTATATCACTTTATTTTCTTTTTCTTTAATCAAAATAATACATTACTTTGTTGTATAAATTTCACCAATACTTTTTTTACACTTAAAATTTGTATATATGAAAACATTTAAAAAAAATACATAAATAGTTAATTTGTTTTTAAGGTTAAATATTTCCTTTTAATTAAAACTTTTATATAATTTAATAAAAACACAAAAATAAATAAAATACTTAATATTGCATTAGGTTAACATATTTTTCTCACTTGTAAATAATCACATACACTTTCACAAATACTTTTATTTCTCTTTGATTCTTATCCTTTGCTATATTTTACATTGAGAATGCGATTCGATTTGGTTGTAAATATTATTTGGACACTACTATCCTGATAAGACTCATCCCCATTTGTAAATATTTGTACCCCCATTCCCGGATACTTATTTGTAATAGCTTAGACTTTAAATTCCCGCAATTTATCGCTTTCTATATACTGTATAGTAATTAGGGTTTGTATGTAAATAAAATCAACCGCTAGATAACCTAATACAAGACAAATGCATGACAATCAATACACAATTAACACTTGCACCCCTAGGGTTCCTCCACTTGTTGCCTTCAAAAATGGGCCATGTTTGCATGTCAAGTACTTTGGCAAAACAACAAAAATAAACAAAATGATCATAGTCCCTCGATGACGCTTTCGAAGTTACCTAAACAAAATGATCATAGTCCCTCAAGCAAATTTCCAAAATACTTGACACTATTGCATTCATGGTCTAAAACGATGACCCGCGCCTGTCCCGTTAACATCCTAACACAAGATTGTCCACCAAATACAATGGTGGAACAACACTGTTAAAAGGGTTAAAACATAAGAAAGACCTTTGAGTACAATAGGGTAAACAACTCTTAGTTACTTGATCAAACTTACAAAACACACTTGCCTACTTTCAAAACACACTCCACAACACAACTTTCAAAACAAACTTTCAAAAACATTGAAACATCTTTTCAAAAAGACAAACACCTTTGTAAAACATTCGAGTAAAGAATTGTTACAACGGTTGCCTAGACAAGACATCTTTTTCAAAACATTTTCAAAACCACACACATAAAGCACCATTTCACACAATTGAAAATCAAGGCAAGTGATCTAAAACAAGTAACTAAGAGCCCATGGATAACCATGGATGAAAAGGGTGTTAGCACCTTCCCTTTTCATAATCTATCCCCCGAACCCACGAAAACATCTCAAAGGTTTTTCCTGTGCTTTTTAACCTTTCCTTTAGGATAAAATAAAAAGTCGGTGGCGACTCTTGCTAAACCGAACAAGTGAGAATACAAAAGCAAAATCTCAAGTCAGTTCTCCCACCGTATCACAACGGGTTTATCACTTGTAACATAGTATCCATAGACCATACATTCATTCTTCTTTTCACCTTCCGCAACATTTCATTTCATTCTTCATCCTCTTATCAATCGTTACATTTTTTCCCTTTTCTCCACACATTCATTCTTGATTTTTATACCTTCCCATGTTCTTGTTTTTCTTCTTTCATCCTTCTCATTCTCCAACAATGGCTTATGGTGATGAATCAAACCCTCTGGTACCCCTAAATAAAGTTTCAATAACACTCCCAAAAACACGGCAACAAATCCTACCCTTAACCCTAGTGATCCTTTTTATGTTCATCTCAGAGAAAATCCTGGCGCCACCATTGTCGCTCCACCCCTTGACGATAACAACTACCATAACCGGAGTCGATCTATGTGTCGTGCCCTAACCTCCAAGAACAAGATATCTTTTATCAATGGAAAACTCACGAAGCCTTCGATTTCTGACCCCAATTATGAACTTTGGGAACGTGCTAATAGCATGGTTCTTTCATGGATCAATTAGACTTTTTCCCCTCATATTGCTCAGAGTACGATTTGCTTGCGTTCGAGCTGTGGGAGGATCTCTTTGAAAGATTCACAAAAGGTAATCATTTCGGATTTTTGGATCTCCTTCGTGAACTACATTCTATACAACAAGGAGATGGATCCTTGTCTGCTAATTTTACTACCTTGAAGATTCTTTGAGATGAAATAGAGGATTTAAGACCTACTCCTTCTTGCACTTTCCCTACACCTTGCACTTGTGATTTAGCCAAGGTTGTGCGTAATTACAAGCACACTAAGTATGTTACGTGCTTTCTGAAGGGCCTCAATGACTATTATCACAATATTCGCACGCAAATTCTCTTGCTCGACCCTCTTCCTAGCATTATCCATGTCTACTCCCTCATTTCTCAACAGCAAATCATTTCTTATTTTTTTTTTAACTTGAACCGCTTTCATAAAAAACTTAGATTTAGGTCCATGCATTTTCAAAAAAAAAATTCTTAATAAAGTCATCAATCAATCTTAATCAAGATATGACTTCTTTTTCCAATACTTAAAAAATACAAAACAATTTCAAACCTTTTGCTTCTTTGGCTTTTTCTCTTTAAAACCTTTTTCTTAAAATTAACCAACACATAAAACTTTTCAAATTTTTTGAGAAGAACTACGAGTGCCCTGATCCACTATTGCACTAAGAGGGTACGTAGGAATAAAAGGTTTGCAACCGCGGTGAGTGAAAAAATTGTAAAAATAACTTCTTTTCTCATCTCCACAATCTCATTTTGTAAATATTTCTTTATAGCCAAAATACACAGATTTCCAAAGAGGTTCTTGCGGAGTACCGTAGATGCTTAGAATGCTAATACCTTCCCTTTGCATAACCAACTCCTTAACTTTATCTCTTTCTCACTTCAGGTTTTATTCTCTCTTTTTCCATTCCTTTGGATAAAATAAAAGTGCGGTGGCGACTTTTACTTTGTGAGTTATGTCAATCAATCACTTAGTCTCAAATTTTTGCTGCTACACTAAGCATACAACTCAATAACATATCCTCTCACCTCACCACCGTAGGGGGCTTCTCTCTGTTGTGGGAAATCACTAACCACCATATGTAACACCCTAAACCACAAGTATAATTTATAAAACATTGCGAAATATATGAAGATAAAAGCAAAGGTGTCACATTAACAAAAACCTTTCAATTGATATTTCAAATGCACAATTGAAGTCAAAACATAGCATCATAAAACATAGCAAAGTGATATGTTTAAGACAACTTAATGACATAACAAAATCCCCAACCCGATGTTATGATATTATAGTGACACCGAATACAAAACTAGGCAGTCGATAAAAGATACGACAAAATATAAGAAAACTATTAAAAAGGACAACAATGACATCCTAGGTAACCAATGCTATCACTCCTCAGTCTTAACCCGACGATTACCTGTATAAAGTACAAAAGTAGAAACATAGAGACAAGAAAGGGGTGAGAATATATTCCATAATTTAAATGGTGTATAAATATCAAGCATAACATATATCAAACATATTCAGTCAAAACAGATGTACCATATACAAATTATTTATGCAATGCGTATTTCCTATACTCTCATGCACATGGTACCATTCTGCAACACCGAATCGAAGTCCTATAACACTGGATATCCGAGTTATTTTACTGAGTGATCCTCAACACTACACTAAGTCCTACAACACTAGAAAAAAGTCCTAAGCCGATCTCTGATATACATGATGCATGATCAATCAAACACAAAAAATCTCCATCCGAACCTCCTACTCCCATTCTCATGCACCAGTCAAAACACTGGATCAAAGTCGTGCAACACTGGACCAAATTCCTACAACACTTGACTGAAGTCCTACAACACTTAACCAAAGTCTTGGATATTAGAGTTATTTTGCTGAGTGATTCACAATAGTGTCGGTTAAGGATAACATTGGTTCTTTTGAACCTAAAACATATCAGCATTGATTCTCCCGAACCTAAACATACCAACATTGGTTCTCCCAAACCTAAACATATCAACACTAGTTCTCTCGAACCTAATCATAAATCACATCAACATTGGACTTGCATCCGAACCTTAACAACTTAACTCGTACACGTATTATCAAAAATTGAACTTGTGTCCTAAAACATTAACAACTTAATATAATTCACATAACATCTTATTAAAACAACCCCAAAATCATGTTTCTTGCTAGTCATACCTCAAATTCGGAATTTTAAATATCAAATAAAGTCAGAATTAAGCAAATGAATATGTTTCAGAAATATAAGAGGGACTTTTTTAAGACTATTATTTTTATTTTAGGACTTAAGATACCAAATTTTATAGTTTAATCAAACAATAGGAACAAGTACAAGCATCGGGAAGAATGTTTAGTCAGACTTGTAACTAGTATTTCTCCTACTGAACTTAGTGGAATGAGATTCTTATTAAGTTTAACATGTAGGAAATTTTGTCTATTTTTTTAATGATATAAGATATACTCTTAAAGGACTTGTGTATAGTGAGTTGTGTCCAAATTACTAACAACATGTAAAATAGTTGTGCTGCAGAGTTTTAAAAACATTAACTAAACTTGCAATTCAGTTTTCTAGGTTTTTCCATAACGGAATTGATTCGGATCATAATCTATTTCTTATTAAATATTATCTAGTTTTTAATAGTCTCAGTTTTATTCTTAAAAGATCTAGGTCACTAAAGTTATAAGAAAATGACTAACATTGTATACTAACTGAAAGTTATAGAAATTAATCGACATATGGTAAAAACAATACTTAAACATCTATTATCATTGCTAATCATCCTATACCATTGGTTTGACATATAATTTTTCAAATTAAGTACACTTATATTCAATTACAACACTAAACTCATGTCATATACACAATTACTACTTTCCACAATGTTATTCATATAAACCTCATAAGAATATACCATATTCACAATATCATTCATACGCATAAATGTCATGATGAATTACCATAATTAAGACCTTGTATTCACATTTAAACCTCATGAAATCATATTAATAAAGATCTATGGATTAGCTTTCCAATGTAATTGACCACACTCCAGACAGACTTACAAAACCCAAGCTATGCGTGAAACAAAACAACCAATATCAGTTGAGACTTGACTACGCTCCTAGTATAAGTACTAGTGAACTGCTACTTCTGTAGTGCTCCAGACCTGAATTTTCTTATTTCAACAGAAATTTTATCACGTTACCTTTCCAACACAATTGGCCGCACCTCAAACGGACTTACAGAACTCAAGTAATGGGTGAAACACGATGACTAATACTCTTATGCGTTTTCTTTGATTTACTTGGCTTATTTAGACTTGTTTATATTTATTGGGAATTATTCGATTTATTTTAACTTATTTTTACTTATTCGACTTATTTTTACTTATTCCCCAATGTAACAGTTCTAGAATTCAATTTGCACATATGAATGAAATATTTCACATCAAGGAACATCAATCTAACATATATAATATAAAATATTAATGTTTTATTCATCAATTCAACATATCATTTGAACATCAACAATCAATTTTTACTGTATGGATCCACACAAATTTCTCACCAACAACAATAGAATCAACATCAACAATAGGAAACATAATTCACAATCAATATAATCATGGAGGTTTTGAATAAATCTCTCATAATTCAATTAACAACATCATAAAAGAGAAAATAGGCTAATGGATCCCATTATCCCTTAAGTTTAACACCCATCACGAACTAATCTCTCCCCTTACCTGATTAAGCCGAAACCTTGAGCTTTTTGGTGATGGAAGATCCTAATCCTTGAAAATTTCTCTCCTAGGGTTTCCTGAACTCTTCTCCTTATTTTTGCTCTACCGTCACATTCTAAACTTCCCTCACAAATTTTTATCAAATTAGGTTTTTATTTTGTTTTAATTATTTTCACTAATTTCCCTTATTTTATTAATTCTTATTATTTAGTCCATTATTTCTAAATAATCACAATCTTCCCTATTTTTTTATTATTATTCTATTTTATTTTTAAATCCTTAATAATAACACAAATTAAATCACAAGGCACACCATAATTTCAATTAAAATTTTAATAAAATCCTAATAAATTCTAATTAAATTTCTATGGTGTGACACCATACAACATAATATACCTACTAAGTTCTCTGAGTCCCCCTACTCTTGCAAGAGAAACATACACATGTACTTTTTGACCAGTACAAACGAAAAAATGATATTAAAAAGTATTGTTATTGTGGTTTTAACCGACATAATTTACAAAAATGGTGGTTTTTATAACGCCTTATTTTTGGATGATGCTAAGTAAATAATGACGATTTCAAATTAAACACCATATAAACCGCCATAATATACCTAAATTCAAAGTGACGGTTTTTGTTTGTAAATAGTGACAATTTAAATGACCATAATTTTCATTATTTTCTTTAAATAAAATATAAGAAACGCCAATAATATCATCCTTCCTTTGAATTGAAATATTAAGCATATTGGACTTGAGACATAACACACAAGAGGGGGATGAATTGTATGGTTTAGAAAAACTTGGTTTTGAAACTTTTGACAAGTTAAATCAGAGTCTAACAAAACTTTCAAAGACTAAGCAACAGAAAGTAAATAGCATAAATTAAATAGTTAAGGGAAGAATAAGATCATAAAGAATTATAGAGGTTCGATCAAATCAAAAGGACCCACTCCTCTCCCCAAGACTTGGTCTCGAGAGTTTTCAATAATACTTGAGAGCTTTTAGTAGGAAAGACTCACGAACTCCCTTATACAAGGAAATGATGGTTGATTTTCAACCAAATATTACAAGACGAAAGATGTGGGCATTTGCGTATTTTCTTCAATATATTGCTGAGAGTGAATTAACCAATCTTCCTTCCCAACAATGGACTGAACCAGTTAGTGTTCTTTCCATGAATACATGCCTTGGAGCGATTAGTCTTCAAGTTCCAAAATATCTGATTGTAATTCATCTAATTTTAACAGAACAAACCAAACAACCTGCGATATTTTGACCAAGATATTATCCACTGCGCCAAAAAGGAAGAACATCACACTCATATTATAACTGAAATTCAAGATACAGAAAGGGAAACATACTAAATTGAAGGTACAGAAGGAAGTCTTTACGAAAAATAAAAGTGAATAACATATTTTAGCTAGGAAAATAAACGAGAAGGAAATATAGTGGAAATAAAATAAATCATTATCAATAAAAGAGATAGGAATAGAGAGATTGCACCATGATTTATAAAGGTTCGACCCAACCAGTTAATGTACAACTCCTATACAACATATACATTAATTACAAAACTCAAAAACAAAAGAATTATCGCAATACGAAAATAATAGAACCAATTCCCAACAATGACACAATTTTGTTGAAAGCGGTATAGCGACAAACAACAAAAATTTTGGAAATATTTATCCGAGAATTTATCGTGTCCACAGACATTGGTTATTGAATTGCTGTTCGACAATTCTCTCGTTAATGAGTTTTGGGATAAATGGGTTTATAAAGAAAATGTTATCAACAGAAAATAAATGTAAACAAAAGTAAAAACTAAGGAAGAACTTATCAAGCCTGCATATAATCTACTCATCACAGACTTAAATCTATCGATCAATTATATTCAATCTAACAATACTCATCAATGTCACTACGTATCACTCACAACCTAAGTCATTTCTGACCCAAATTAAGAGACCGACTGTATCACAAAGGAAATGATCTCTCTACCTCCTCAACAACACAAAAGACAACTATGTAATCGCACTGATGATCTCTCAGTACAACATAACCACACGAGACATTAAGCTCTGATACCCAAGTAGATGTCAGCTTTAAATCTATCTTTAGAGTTCAGAAACTAACAGATAATCATCCTAGATAAGAATATAAGTAGTATATGTCCATAAATATTTGTAAAGCAAGTTTAATATAACGCCATGGGCGACAAATATATATAAGTTCAGAGTAAATTCATATACAAACTCAATGCATAAAGAATACACAAAGAGGAAGAGAAATGAACCACAAATCTACTAGTTTGTCAATGCCGATTAAAGAGAAATCCACCCCGTATCATCCGTATGCAAGCTTCAATGTTGTTCTCTAAGATAATCTATTCCAAAAATGAAGGGTGATGGAGTTGGGATCAAAAATACCCAAAACCATACGCAAAAAAATGTATTTTTACACCTAAATACGCATTTCTGATTGTCCAGCATCACCCGGCGACCAAAACAACGTTTTCCCACGCTAAAACTTACCAAGCGTTGCCCAACGACCAAAAGCGTCACCCGACGCCGGATGACAGAATGTTGAAAAACCAGCATAACATTCTGCACTATTTCGGCCATAACTTTTGAACCGTAACTCCGATTCGCATCCGGTTCAAAGCATTGTAAAGCTTATTCAATGATCTATCTAAAAATACCTCAATATCAATGCTTGAATACCTACAAAAACGAGATAAAATCAATTAAACTCAATGATATTTACACAATAACACAATAAATACTCTATAACATAAACTATACCGAATATACACTAAAGTTGAGGTTTATTGACAAAAAGAAAACAAATTAAGCCAATGAGTGTTAATTATTCACACTCAAATTCACAACAATTTTGTACTCATCAGCTTCCTTTGATTATTTTAGTGCTCTAGCTTCTGCTTCTCTTTGTCTTTCAGCAAGTAGTTCAACAAATCTGACTCTTTCTATTGTTTTTTTTTCTTTCACTTACCAATTGAACATCCAAAATTTTGGATGCTTCAGCTAAATAATTCATCTGTTCAACCTCAGAAGACATCCACTTCTGAAACTTCTTCCAAGAACTATCCATGTCTTGAGGCTCAGTACTTGTACTTACCTCTGTCCTTCTTTGCAACTCTTTTCATAGCCTTAGTTTTAAAAATGTCAATGCATTCATCCAAGGTTTTAGGAGACGGTTTTTCATATACAACCAAGGATAGGTTGGATTCAGGATGGTTTGGTTCAGAATTTTGTTCATGTGGATTTTGTTGTAAAGGTTGTTCAATTATATTGAGAAGTTCAGAACAAATGAACGGTTCAGCTGTGGAAATTTCAGCGGCTCCATGATTATCGGAAATTGTCGTTTCAGACATTTTGTGATCAGAGGGAGAAATTGGACCAGAATGGATAATGGGTGAGCCATGAAGAGTATTTTCTTTGTTAAAGAAGGAGAAATGAAGTTTGGTATTAAAAGTTAATAAATAAGAAGTTTGTGAGGGTGATTATGATGAGGTTAATGGAGATGTAAAAGTGTGAATTGGGTCTGATGAAGTTTTGATAGTGAGAGATGGAATATGATTTGGAACAATATGAATTTCTGTTGAAGGTTGAGATGTGACGTTTTGTGATAACGATGAGACATGTGGGGAGGAAAAGGTAGATATGGGTTGAGATGATATATGCGTAGAGATGAATGAAAGTAAGTTGGAAATGTATGTGGTTGATGAGGTCGCAAAGTCGGAAGTGGTTATGATTTTTTGAGTAGAAGCAGTTTGTGATACAGTGGGAGAACTGGCTTGAAGGTTTTGCGTTTGATTGCAAATTTTGCGGTTAGCAAGAGTCGCCACCGACTTTTCTTTTATCCAAAAGGAAAGGTGAAAAAGCATAGGAAAGACCTTTGAGATTGTTTCTTGAGTTCGGGGGGTAGATTATGAAAAGGGAAGGTATTAACACCCTTTTCATCCATGGTTTTCCATGGGCTCTTAGTTACTTTCTAGATCACTTTCTTTTGTTTTAAATTGTGTTTTGTGTGGTTTTTTGAAAGTATTTTTAAAAGGCGCCATCGTTTAGGCAAACTTTGTAATGATTCTCGTTCGTAAGAATGTATACAAAGTGTTGATCTTTTGAAAATGTTTTCAAGTTTAAAAGGTGTTTTGGAAAGTGTAGGTGATTATTTTTGAAAATAGCAAGTGTTGTACCCAAAAATTTTCCATCCCATTTCATCAACATTTCTCACCACAAGACTCTTAGAACTCAAGATCAAGCTAGGGTTTGCTCTGCTCAAGACACCTCCTTGCACTGTTGACCTAAATTAGGGTTTGAGTTTGCACAGGGATGTTTTGACCTACAATGCCCAAAGTGACTTTCATACTTCATGTTGGACTCATAAGTTTGTCCATACCAAGTTTCAAGCCTTGAATCAAATTTTTGCCCAGTCAATTGGACAGTTGACCTAAAAATCAGCTGTATTGGGGAAAAAGTCAAATGTGGCCAATTGACAGTCAAACCTCATGAATTTTGACGCACATCAACATTATGAACTTATATGAACCATTTGATCAAGTTTGGATCACAATTCCACAAGAAACTTGATCAGATCACCAAAAGGGCAAAATGGTTATTTTTAGGGTTTTGACTGTGCAAAGGCAATTTTTGACTGTTTGACCTAGCCAATGGCAAATCAAACTCAACCATAGACTCAAGGACTCAATGAAATTTTCTTGACCCATTCAACAAGTTCAAAAAATCTCAAATGCATAGGATTGACAGATGAATTTTTCAGTCAACTGATCAAAATTTGACTATACACTAAAAAGTCAAACTTTGACTTTTTGGTCAAAATCAAGTGCCAAGATTCATTTTCCATCAAGACACAAATTATGAAACTTGTTCATCAAGAAACCCAAAATTACAAATTAGGGTTTAAAATGAAAAAATTTCATAACTTAGAAAATTTCTAAGTTATAAAATTTTCTTGTTTTTTCCTAACTTTGCCCCATTTTTTCACCAAGATGAAAATGGATTCAAACAAAACTTGGAACATGAAAGTTGTAGTCCATCCCAAAGTATACAACATTTATTCACAAAGTTTTCTCAAAATAAGCTTGGATCTCAAGTTATGATTTTTGTAACAAGGGTACCTAAAACTTTTAACTTAGTGAAATTTTGCCCTAGTTTAGGCAGGATTTTGACCCATCTTCTTAGACATTTTTCACATAGTTCCACTTGGAGTCTCAAGTTTCATTTCAAAGACGGATTATAGTACATGTTGCAAGCTTTCCAAATTGTCCAAGAACTCCTCAAACACCCTTATGGTTAGGGATAATCGAATGCTTGAAGTTGGCAAAAACTAACTTTGTAACCATGGCCAATACATGTTCATACCAAGTTGCAAATCTGACCAAACTAGCTTAGTACATGATTACAGGCCTCTAAACCAATTTACACTCAAAATTTGAATGCAAATACATTGGATATTGGCATTATTCTGATCAAGGGAGCTTTATACATTGAACTTTTCCATTTTTGGCATAAAGATGTGTTGTACCCCAAAATTTGCCCTCCCATATTCATCAAGAAATTGCCAAGCCAAGGTCACAAAATTCCCCAAGGACTATGCAGTTCAACTGTCTCCTATACAGTCAAAACTAGGGTTTGAGTTCTGGTCAAGCAAATGAACTTTTCAAAGGCCCAATCAAGTCTCATATGCTTACAAAGATGGTCAAGTATCCTCATATCAAGTTTCAAGGCATTCAGTTCAAAATTGCACAGTCCAAACCCTAGATTGCACTACAGTCAACTGTAGGGGCAAAATGGTCATTTGACAGTCAAAAGGTCAAATTTTTGGTCAACATATCATTTTGAAGCCACAAACATCATTTGATCAAGGCTTGATCATGATTCTCAAAATTTGGCTCAGAAATCATCAAAGATGCAAAAGTTGCTATATTTGGACAGCTGAAAAAGTCAACTGAAATTGACCAGGGCATAACTTTCACATGGATTATCAGAAAAATCTCATCCAAAGCTCATTTTGAAGAGAAAGACATTTCCTACAACTCATCTTCATGTTCCAAGTCCAAGAAATGCTCTCACAAAAAGTTATCAATTTCAACATTATAGGTCATTTTCAAAAGTCAACAAAAAGTGACTTTAAGTCAAAGGCCATAACTTGAGATTGGTAAATCAAAATGACATGGGACCAAAGGCATTGGTTAAAGGACTCAAAGACCTTTCCAAAATGTCCAAGAACATGTGAAAAGCTTAAAAATTGAGCAAGTTATGCCTTGTGGAAGTTGGGAAATTTTTGGGAATTTTGAAAAGTCAACAATGGTTCAAATGACCTAAAAATGCAAATGGGCCCATTTTTCTTCCAAGTTTCTTCATGCCAAGCCTATGCACGACCATTAGGCCCAAAGGGAAGTATTTTCATATTTTTTAATTATTTATTTGAATTTATATTAATTTATATTCATTTAAATCATTTTAATACATGAAAAATATAAACCTAACCTAAAAAAATCTTTTTATGCACATTCTAAGGTCAATATTTCGTGCACTTCTTAATTAAGCAAGTTTTGATGAGAATTGATCAGATTTGAACCAAAATGCACATGGAAAAGATTCAAAAAAGATTTCATAAAATCAAATATGTAAAACCATGAATGCTTGAGATTTTGTGCAATTTTGTTGACCTAGCATGCTCTATACATACTCAGAATCAAAGACCTAAAAGCATTAGACTGCAAGCTGCGCATAAGAAACCTTTGGCAAAGTGAAAATTCTCTTAAAAAACTCAAATCTGAAAAGTGCCTTAGAGGTCGATTCAAACCTCCAAACCTATTCCAAAAGCTTCAGTGGCAATTGCCGGACACATTCCAATCATTATCATCAACCAAAACACCTTGAATTGGTACCCCTAAGTCCAACTGTACCTTGAAATTTTTGAAATCGCACAGCATGATTCCATCATCTTTTTGCATTTTTCTTTGTTGATTCATGTTCATATTAATGTTCTAAAGCTAACTGTGGTGTTTAATTGCGTTTTCATTGATCATACAAGATTATGCCATGTTTGAAATCTTAGGGTTTGCAGGTTACAAAATTGGGGTTTCCCAAGCCAAGTAAAATTAGGATTCCAAACCTATGCCATTGCAATCAACGCATCTGGACGAAGCAATCTAGACCCTCGCGCCTAATTTATGTTGAGAAACGAGCTAATCGCTATTTTTTGTAAACTGGCCTAATGCAACGTTTCTAAAACCGTTGCTGTATGCTTATGTTTCAGAAAAAAATAAAAAAAGGGATGAAGACGATGACGTGCTGGCACGATATGATTGGGTGTTTTAAATTTCGCGCGCCCAATTATTAGTGCGCTTGGTTTTTCCTTTTGTTTTTTATTCCTTATAATATATCAATTGATGTTCAGTGGCTCAGTTGGCAGGGACAACGCATGTAACCTCAAAGACCTGGGTTCAAGTCCCAGGTCTGGCAAACGCTCAATATTATTTTTCAAAAGTAGTTCCTATGCGCTTCAGTAACGTAGGCGTACCATGCACGCTCATCATCAACATGCCACGTCCGCTTGGAGGTCAATCTGAAGGTTGGAAGCTGAAGAACACCTACGCCTGGTCAAACGCACCATATGGAATCTGGAGAAGTCAACGAATCAAACTCAATTGGGCCAGGCTTTTCAAATCAATACCTCCATCTGGGGCCTGAACCCCCCCTGGTTTGCTTTTCTTTTCTTTTTATTATTTTAATTATTGTGTTATTTATTTTTGTTGCTTTAATTAATTAATTTTCTCTTTTTTTACAAAATATAAAAAACATCATAAAAATAAAAAATGTCCAAATAAAAATATAATTTTAAATTTTAATTATTTTCATCAATAAATTAATATATGTAAATATTTAGTTTAATTAGGTTATAGTTTTAATCTTTTTTAATAAAAAACACCAAAAATAGAATTTAGGTCTAATATCTTTTTTTTTTTATTATTTTTCTTTTAATTTTTCCTTCTTTTCAGTAATAATTATTTATTTATTTATTTTTATAATTAAAAATTGTACATAAGTAAATTAGGGTTTAATGTAGATTATATTTTAATTCTTTCATAATAAATAAAAAATATTAGAATTAGGGTTTGCCGTTTAATTTAATTTCAATTAACTCCTTTTTCTCATTAAATCTAAAAAACACAAAAATACCAAAAAACATTTAATCATTTAATTTTTAATTCTCATTAACTTTTAATTATTTGCAAAAGGGTCCAACGCCCTAGTTTTGTTTAATTCCTTTATTTCGCGCATTTATTTTACAATCGTTTAAATAATTATGTAATTGTCCCTAAGCCTTGTAACTTTAACTTTTCGCACTTTTATTTACTTTTATTGCTTTATTTATTTTCCGCTAAATCGGGTCCGGTTTAATTTTGGCGATGTGGACCCGCGCCTTTGTAATAGCCGCAGATTCATTTTCTCGCAAACTTTATAACTGTTAAATATGCATGCAAGAATGAATGGACAAATTAAAATCAAGCGTAGAACACGACAAACATGACAAGACAAATAACTAAAACATGACACACAATTCGCACACACCACCCCTAGGGTACGCCTCACTGTTGCCTTTCGAAAGGTGATCGTCGAGTAGAGGATGTCCTAGTAAGTCCTCATGATCCGGGAACCTGGCATGAGGGTAGCTTCTAAGGTGTCTTCCTATTGCTCTGGTGATCACCATGTCCCAAACCTCGAATTGACCCGAACACCTCCAACGATGGTGCTACCTACTTCTCAATGGTGGGATGGCACTACTTTAAAGGACATTTACACAGACGAATTCCTTAGGGTAGGTAGACGACTCGTGGATACTTGCTCTAATTCAAAACAAAACAAATCAAAAATACTTTTCACACCAACACATTTTCAAAAGCTTTCGAAAGCAATTTTTCAAACACTCTTGAGGATCGATACAAGAGTCGAACTGGAATTTTCAAAGAAACTTTTTTAAAACCCACAGTTGAAAAGCAAACAAACCATTTTTGAAAACACAAATGAGCAAGTATCTAAGAGCCCATGGATAACCATGGATAGAAAGGGTGCTAACACCTTCCCTTTTTATAATCTACCTCCCGAACCGAGAGCAATCTCTTTAAGGAATTTTTCTGTGCTTTTGTCCTTTCCATTTGGAGAAAATAAAAGACGGTGGCGACTCTTGCTTCCGCGACATTTCGCGAACCAGCGTTAAACAGTCAGTTCCAGATCCACCGATCACAGAACTGGCGACTCTGCTGGGGATATCTTATAAAGTGAGGTGTACCTTAGGACTAAGATCACTTGTGTTTTCAATTGTCTGAATTGTTTGCTTTATTATTGTGGGTACTGTCTTAGGAGTTCTATAGATCCTAACCCGGATCTGGGGGATACCTTCTTAGAAAGTAACAACAAGGCTGTGAGGGAACTGTGCGGGGTATACCGACATGGTTGAAACAGTCTGCTACGTTGATGTGGCACTTTGGTGTGTACCAGTAACCCTTGAGTTCAGTCAAGGAGAGTACGGGGCCTCCGCGTGGTGTCATGAAGCATCAACAGACCTTAGGAACCTTAATTGAACTACCTTGGCCTCTTTAGGGTAGTGAGATAACTGACTTTGGTGCAGTCCGAGGTTGGTTGATACTCGATACTACACTCAATTGAGGGTTGCTTTCCTGGAATATTTCGGTCGCCAGTTCAGTGGCTAAATCGAAACGATGAACAATGAAAGCAATCCCGTGATATTGGGAACCTTAGAACCCGGTTACTTTGATTAGGACAGGTTGAACCCGCCAACTTCAAGAGGGTAGTACCCCAAACTTCATGCTGGCCTTAAACCTTAAGGGCTTGTCTTGTGTGACTTGTGTGCCTTCCTACTTGACTATCTGCATGCTTGTGACCTAACACTTGTTTCTTGCAGGTTTTGTTTCAGTCCTTAATTAGGGCTCATAACAGGGTTACTGACATTACCCCATGCATACCATAACATCATACCATTGCATACATCCTAACCCATTTCAAGGATCTCAAGGGCTTGTGATGCAGGTCATGGTGAATCAACTATCCCAGCAAGGGGCAAAGAGGATTTATTTTCCTCTAGACAAAGTTGTCAGGGGCTATGACCCACTGGATATGGTGAGCCTTTGACCCTTGAAGAAAGGCTCTCTACAACAGGAAGTTCCTTCAATCAAGTTGCCAGTTTCCAACTCTAACAAGTTTCTCTGTTTACCCCGCGAGGTCCTTGAAAACATTGCATGCATATCATACACATCATTGCATAACAGGTACCCTTGTTGCAGGTTACTTACCTTTCCCGCTGTTTATTTCAGCAATGGATTTCCAACCAGACAACCAGGACCTTCTTGCTCAAGAAACTCGGTTCGGGGAAGTCCTCCTGAATCTATCCAAGGGGCAGGAGGAACTAAGGACACTCCTCATGGGGACCTTTGTCAGGAACAGTGCTGAGGATGAAATGCTGAAACACCTACAATCTGAGATGGATGCTATGAAAGCTCAAATGCTGGGGCAGAGGAATGCCAT
The DNA here is from genome assembly GCA_948472305.1 of Vicia faba. Classification (NCBI taxonomy): domain Eukaryota; kingdom Viridiplantae; phylum Streptophyta; class Magnoliopsida; order Fabales; family Fabaceae; genus Vicia; species Vicia faba. The sequence continues at coordinate 945,915,486 of OX451735.1, forward strand.
TCAAGGTCTAGCGCAAAGACAAGATGAGCTCCGGTTTCTTGTCAACCAACTGCTTCAGGGTAACCAACTGGGGCAAAAGTCTAAGGGTAAAGAGCCAGTCATTGTTCAACCTCCTTCGAGACTAAGAGGCAAGGAGAAATCTCCTCATATGGCTTCAGTATCACCAGTTCAGTATCAACCTCACCAGCTTCAGCTAGGCAAGCCCAAAAGGCAATTTACCAAGCTCAACGTGTCGCTGCCTCAAGCCTTACAACAACTGCTGAGGTTGAATTTGGTAACTCTAAAGGATCCTCCTAAGAATCCCAACAGGACACTCTCAAGATATGACCCCAACGCTCACTGCGCTTATCATTCTGGCAGTCCGGGGCATGCCACAGAGGACTGTTGGACTCTGAAAAATAAAATCCAGGACCTGATTGAGGAAGGAGCTGTGGAATTCACCCAAGATGGCCAGGCTGAGTTCTTCTACTACCCCTGCAAGACTCACCATTTGGAGTGACAAATCCTGAGACTGGAAAACCTTTGTTCATTCGAATGTTCAAGATTGCAATTTTCTTTTGTTCAAACATTTATTCATGTTAAACATTGTTATCACATTAATGCATCGCTTATGTCTATTTTGAATTAATATATTCGTATCCACTAAACGCAAATTATTTTCATATTTTTTCTGATGTCAACTCTCGAAATAATAATTCTAAGCCTCTTGAGGGAGGATGACGAAAACGATACCATAATCTACAGTATGCTTTTGAACAGACCCCGCTGATGAGGTACAGGCATTGTTTCAATCCCTAAACACTGGAGTTATAAGGATGATAATCCCTCGTCAACCCCTCTAAGCCAAAGAAGTAGGAGTTTTTCTTTTCGAAATTTAAAACCCTTTATCATAACCTGGGGCAGGGTAGTTCTCTCAGTTGATCCAAGTGCATAACAAATGGCACCAAGGAGTTCCTTGCAAAACAAAGAAAGACAATGATGGTTCCGAATAATCAATGAAGAAAGGCAGTCATTATCTCAAAAAATAAAAAACCCGTTAAGTCAAAACCATGAAGGAGACTTACAAAACTGGGGCATCCCGCTGACTGTAATTCCAAAAAGAAACAGTTCAGGCAAAAAAAAACAAGGATAATAAAACCAAAAAAGAAAGAGGTCATACAAACCCTCAACAACAAAAAAAGGAATGACTGCCTATTCAAAATAAACTGTCAATATCTGAACCATCACCGGAAAATCAGAGCAAAGACTCAAACAAGGTCTAACGTATGATCAACTGAGTTTAGGTTTGGAGAACATCACGAAGAGCGGGTGGGTACAAATAATTTGAGCCTTTATCCTTTGTTTCTTAAACCGTGAACCAGGCCACGTTATAACCCTTAAAAGTCCTAGCTGAAGCATGGGTTAGTTCGAAAGCATACTGTTACGAAAGGTATCCTGACTCCTTAAGGCTTACGGTAAATACGGAGTTGACATCATGTTTTACAAACATTCACTTGTTTTATGAAAAAGAATGCATTTTCAAAATCTTCAAGACAGACATAGGCTTTGCATTTTTAACATAACTTTGTTTGCATATGACTTTTTGTTCGAACAGCAGGGAAATTCGCACGAGAAATACCTAGTGAACAAAAGCACTTCCAATCAAGGGGCCTGACATGATCATGGTCTATCATCTGGGGCAGTCCAATCAAGATTCGGAGAATCTCTCAAAAGGCCAAATAGCTTGGGGCAAATCTCTGATCCTGAATCACTTGGGGCATTCCAACAATGAATCTTGCCTGATTAAACGTCTTCTGGTGGCATGACAAAAACACTTCTAAACAGGGGCAACTCCCTACATTCTGAGAACATGGACATAGCCGAAAAATACTACGCGAAATCAAAGACCCGCTAGGTTGACATACCTAGGCAAAAATCAGGGCTTCCCGGCGAACCAAAAGGGTTCGGGCAAAATGAAGGGATGAAACAAAAGAATCTGTACACCCGGCAAGTCGAAAACCTGAAAAGGCGGCTTGGGCAAAAATGGGTATCCCGGTGGACTGAAAACCCGAAAGGGCGGTCCAGGCAAAAGTTAGAGATTAAAGCGTACGACTATGTCCTGCCATCTGTCTACCAGAAGAAGGTTTGACCCTCAACAACTATCAGCATCCCACAGGTCTTCCTCTCCCACCTCAGAAACAGGGGCAATGAAGAGTGGTCTAAGCAGTCTGACTGTTCTATCCTCCAAGACATCAGGGTAAATTCCGTTGAAGAACTTGACCAATACAGTTCAAAACTTCCCCAGAGAATCCAATCCAGTTCCCCAGGAAAGACAGAATCTATCTCCCCAAGCAATAAGCGTACCCCCAGTAGATTCTGGAAGCTTACCCCCTAGCAGGGCACGAACGCGTCGTCCGGCTTGATTTAAAGAGTTATTTCCTTAACAGGATATAACTGGGTTATCCTCAGCCAAAAGCCACGGAAAGAGCGTCCTCGACGAATCTTCTTATCCCCAGCGAAGTCTATTCATACTTACAATACAGCAAGGTATCCTCAGCGAGTCATCCTCAACAATTCAGCAAAAGCATCTCCCCACAGAGTATTTCTTCCCAGCATGGTCGCTAGAATATCTTTTTCTCCCCGCAGAATCCTCCATTCGCCAAGTTTATTCCCCAACGGAGTTATCTTCGTCGATTGGAATTCTTGCAACTGTTCTTCAACATCAGCCCAGGATACGACTTCCCGGCACCCGTCAAGGATTTATTTTCTTAGACAAAACATACATTCATAAAACGTCACATACATCATTATAGCATGCATATGCATCATATTACACGAATCTCATTGATTTTGAAGACATACCGTTCATGCATCATGATTTTTGCGTACAATTATGTTTTACCTTTTCAGGAAAAAGATCAATACAAAAAAATGACTACTATCAACTAATCGCAATTCATTCTAGATATAGTTTCAGATGTAAACCCAGCGATGGTGACGTTCTGATGCTGCTTCCAGATTCCCTTCTAGATATAGTTTCAGATGTAAGCCCAGCGATGGTGACGTTCTGATACTGCTTCCAGATTTCCTTCCAGATATAGTTTCAGATGTAAACCAGATATGGTGACGTTCTGATACTGCTTCCAGAAGTCCTTTTTTAGATGTTTCCCTCTCCGGCATGAGCGTGAGGTGATATTCTCTTATGGTCCCCTCTCCAACGGCGTGTGAGGTGATAATTCCTTCTTCAGATGTTTCCCTCTCCGGCATGAGCGTGAGGTGATATTCTCTTATGGTCCCCTCTCCAACAGCGTGTGAGGTGGTAATTCCTTCTTCAGATGTTTCCCTCTCCGGCATGAGCGTGAGGTGATATTCTCTTATGATCCCATCTCCAACGGCGTGTGAGGTGGTAATTCCTTCTTCAGATGTTTCCCTCTCCAGCATGAGCGTGAGGTGATATTCTCTTATGGTCCCCTCTCCAACGGTGTGTGAGGTGGTAATTCCTTCTTCAGATGTTTCCCTCTCCGGCATGAGCGTGAGGTGATATTCTCTTATGGTCCCCTCTCCAACGGCGTGTGAGGTGGTAATTCCTTCTTCAGATGTTTCCCTCTCCGGCATGAGCGTGAGGTGATATTCTCTTATGGTCCCCTCTCCAACGGCGTGTGAGGTGGTAATTCCTTCTTCAGATGTTTCCCTCTCCGGCATGAGCGTGAGGTGATATTCTCTTATGGTCCCCTCTCCAACGGCGAGTGAGGTGATAATTCCCTTTCAAGATGTTTCCCTCTCCAACGGCGAGTGAGGTGATATTTCCTTTCAGATTATAATTTCCTATAGTTCCCTCTCCAACGGTCAGTGAGGTGACTCCCTTTGAGATTATAATGTCCTTCGGTTCTCTTCTTGACACTACGAAGATGGTAATTCTCACCAAGATTTTCTCAACGAGCATTGTTGAGGTTGAAATCATTCAGGATTCTCTTACCACCCATGCTAAGGCAATAACCATCCCTGGTTCATTCATCAGTATTTGAAGCTCCAGATTCAGCTCCTGTAACCAGTCAAGACACATCTATACCAAGCATCTAAAAATCAGCTCCTGCAACGTGTCAGGTACTCATTTTCTGTTTTGCAGGTATGCAGGTTCTCGCGAAGGAATCTCTGACGCGATCAACATCCAGATGGCATCTATAAGCCCATCATCCTATCCAGCAATCTCCAAATGGCATCTATAAGCCCATTCCCCCATCACTGCCACTATGTGAGCGCAAATTTCTGGGCACTCTAGTGTCCAATCATCTTTTACCCTCGGATTACGAAAGGCACGTCAGCCAATCTGCATCCTCAGGTCTAAGAAGATTGAACAGGGGCAACTGTTGTACCCCAAAATTTGCCCTCCCATATTCATCAAGAAATTGCCAAGCCAAGGTCACAAAATTCCCCAAGGACTATGCAGTTCAACTGTCTCCTATACAGTCAAAACTAGGGTTTGAGTTCTGGTCAAGCAAATGAACTTTTCAAAGGCCCAATCAAGTCTCATATGCTTACAAAGATGGTCAAGTATCCTCATATCAAGTTTCAAGGCATTCAGTTCAAAATTGCACAGTCAAAACCCTAGATTGCACTACAGTCAACTGTAGGGGCAAAATGGTCATTTGACAGTCAAAAGGTCAAATTTTTGGTCAACATATCATTTTGAAGCCACAAACATCATTTGATCAATGCTTGATCATGATTCTCAAAATTTGGCTCAGAAATCATCAAAGATGCAAAAGTTGCTATATTTGGACAGCTGAAAAAGTCAACTGAAATTGACCAGGGCATAACTTTCACATGGATTATCAGAAAAATCTCATCCAAAGCTCATTTTGAAGAGAAAGACATTTCCTACAACTCATCTTCATGTTCCAAGTCCAAGAAATGCTCTCACAAAAAGTTATCAATTTCAACATTATAGGTCATTTTCAAAAGTCAACAAAAAGTGACTTTAAGTCAAAGGCCATAACTTGAGATTGGTAAATCAAAATGACATGGGACCAAAGGCATTGGTTAAAGGACTCAAAGACCTTTCCAAAATGTCCAAGAACATGTGAAAAGCTTAAAAATTGAGCAAGTTATGCCTTGTGGAAGTTGGGAAATTTTTGGGAATTTTGAAAAGTCAACAATGGTTCAAATGACCTAAAAATGCAAATGGGCCCATTTTTCTTCCAAGTTTCTTCATGCCAAGCCTATGCACGACCATTAGGCCCAAAGGGAAGTATTTTCATATTTTTTAATTATTTATTTGAATTTATATTAATTTATATTCATTTAAATCATTTTAATACATGAAAAATATAAACCTAACCTAAAAAAATCTTTTTATGCACATTCTAAGGTCAATATTTCGTGCACTTCTTAATTAAGCAAGTTTTGATGAGAATTGATCAGATTTGAACCAAAATGCACATGGAAAAGATTCAAAAAAGATTTCATAAAATCAAATATGTAAAACCATGAATGCTTGAGATTTTGTGCAATTTTGTTGACCTAGCATGCTCTATACATACTCAGAATCAAAGACCTAAAAGCATTAGACTGCAAGCTGCGCATAAGAAACCTTTGGCAAAGTGAAAATTCTCTTAAAAAACTCAAATCTGAAAAGTGCCTTAGAGGTCGATTCAAACCTCCAAACCTATTCCAAAAGCTTCAGTGGCAATTGCCGGACACATTCCAATCATTATCATCAACCAAAACACCTTGAATTGGTACCCCTAAGTCCAACTGTACCTTGAAATTTTTGAAATCGCACAGCATGATTCCATCATCTTTTTGCATTTTTCTTTGTTGATTCATGTTCATATTAATGTTCTAAAGCTAACTGTGGTGTTTAATTGCATTTTCATTGATCATACAAGATTATGCCATGTTTGAAATCTTAGGGTTTGCAGGTTACAAAATTGGGGTTTCCCAAGCCAAGTAAAATTAGGATTCCAAACCTATGCCATTGCAATCAACGCATCTGGACGAAGCAATCTAGACCCTCGCGCCTAATTTATGTTGAGAAACGAGCTAATCGCTATTTTTTGTAAACTGGCCTAATGCAACGTTTCTAAAACCGTTGCTGTATGCTTATGTTTCAGAAAAAAATAAAAAAAGGGATGAAGACGATGACGTGCTGGCACGATATGATTGGGTGTTTTAAATTTCGCGCGCCCAATTATTAGTGCGCTTGGTTTTTCCTTTTGTTTTTTATTCCTTATAATATATCAATTGATGTTCAGTGGCTCAGTTGGCAGGGACAACGCATGTAACCTCAAAGACCTGGGTTCAAGTCCCAGGTCTGGCAAACGCTCAATATTATTTTTCAAAAGTAGTTCCTATGCGCTTCAGTAACGTAGGCGTACCATGCACGCTCATCATCAACATGCCACGTCCGCTTGGAGGTCAATCTGAAGGTTGGAAGCTGAAGAACACCTACGCCTGGTCAAACGCACCATATGGAATCTGGAGAAGTCAACGAATCAAACTCAATTGGGCCAGGCTTTTCAAATCAATACCTCCATCTGGGGCCTGAACCCCCCCCCTGGTTTGCTTTTCTTTTCTTTTTATTATTTTAATTATTGTGTTATTTATTTTTGTTGCTTTAATTAATTAATTTTCTCTTTTTTTACAAAATATAAAAAACATCATAAAAATAAAAAATGTCCAAATAAAAATATAATTTTAAATTTTAATTATTTTCATCAATAAATTAATATATGTAAATATTTAGTTTAATTAGGTTATAGTTTTAATCTTTTTTAATAAAAAACACCAAAAATAGAATTTAGGTCTAATATCTTTTTTTTTTTATTATTTTTCTTTTAATTTTTCCTTCTTTTCAGTAATAATTATTTATTTATTTATTTTTATAATTAAAAATTGTACATAAGTAAATTAGGGTTTAATGTAGATTATATTTTAATTCTTTCATAATAAATAAAAAATATTAGAATTAGGGTTTGCCGTTTAATTTAATTTCAATTAACTCCTTTTTCTCATTAAATCTAAAAAACACAAAAATACCAAAAAACATTTAATCATTTAATTTTTAATTCTCATTAACTTTTAATTATTTGCAAAAGGGTCCAACGCCCTAGTTTTGTTTAATTCCTTTATTTCGCGCATTTATTTTACAATCGTTTAAATAATTATGTAATTGTCCCTAAGCCTTGTAACTTTAACTTTTCGCACTTTTATTTACTTTTATTGCTTTATTTATTTTCCGCTAAATCGGGTCCGGTTTAATTTTGGCGATGTGGACCCGCGCCTTTGTAATAGCCGCAGATTCATTTTCTCGCAAACTTTATAACTGTTAAATATGCATGCAAGAATGAATGGACAAATTAAAATCAAGCGTAGAACACGACAAACATGACAAGACAAATAACTAAAACATGACACACAATTCGCACACACCACCCCTAGGGTACGCCTCACTGTTGCCTTTCGAAAGGTGATCGTCGAGTAGAGGATGTCCTAGTAAGTCCTCATGATCCGGGAACCTGGCATGAGGGTAGCTTCTAAGGTGTCTTCCTATTGCTCTGGTGATCACCATGTCCCAAACCTCGAATTGACCCGAACACCTCCAACGATGGTGCTACCTACTTCTCAATGGTGGGATGGCACTACTTTAAAGGACATTTACACAGACGAATTCCTTAGGGTAGGTAGACGACTCGTGGATACTTGCTCTAATTCAAAACAAAACAAATCAAAAATACTTTTCACACCAACACATTTTCAAAAGCTTTCGAAAGCAATTTTTCAAACACTCTTGAGGACCGATACAAGAGTCGAACTGGAATTTTCAAAGAAACTTTTTTAAAACCCACAGTTGAAAAGCAAACAAACCATTTTTGAAAACACAAATGAGCAAGTATCTAAGAGCCCATGGATAACCATGGATAGAAAGGGTGCTAACACCTTCCCTTTCTATAATCTACCTCCCGAACCGAGAGCAATCTCTTTAAGGAATTTTTCTGTGCTTTTGTCCTTTCCATTTGGAGAAAATAAAAGACGGTGGCGACTCTTGCTTCCGCGACATTTCGCGAACCAGCGTTAAACAGTCAGTTCCAGATCCACCGATCACAAGATGGTACTTTCATTTTCATAAAGGGCACTTTATGTCAAGTTGCATTTTCTTGAGCCTTGGACTTTCTTCCTTTGCAGCAAACAAGCTCCACAATCTCAGGCATAGTACAAGAAGTTGGTGCATGCTTGGAGATAGCCTGTACAGGCCTATCTCACTTCACTTCCAACTTTGCTTTCAAAACAAGTCAAAGGGCCAAAAGCTTGTATCACACATATCTGATAAAACTAACTAAACAAAGTTATCAAACAAGTTTCATACACTCTTGCAAGTCAGAAGCACGAGCCTTTCACCCCTAAAGCATCCTCATACTCCAAAACCACTTTTTCTTGCAAAACAGGGCCAGTTCTGCAAATCACAAGCCACCATCAAATTCCCTCGTGCGTTTTGTCCAAAACTACTTCAAACACATTCCAATCAACATACCTGAGCTATCCAGACCATTCACAAGTTACTGTAACTCCATTAATACACATTTCTATTTTTGTTTGGAAGCTTTGCAGGTTGAGTTCTGTAGCACGATTCAGGCCACTTCAAAACAAACTAAGCATTGGGGAAGGTTCAGTGGACATCAGGCAAGCTCAAAAGAACCTCAGACACAATTGAAAGTTGTTGCATTGTCCAGCTCGAACTCAACTGAAACAGGTATTTCATGAACTTCTATCTCTCTATTTAGGAATAGTTAGACTTAGGTTTGTGAATTAAAGATGTTGTATTCATAGCCCTAAAACCATACATGTGCTTAGTTTTCATTTATATTAATCGTGCTAGGAGAATTTCATCCATGAACTTTCTGAAAAAACTAGGTTAGAAATTAGGGCCAGAGAAATTCTCTCTGGTCTTTGAGAGTTAGCTTAAGTTTTTTATATGGTTAGATTCGTTGTTTGATGCTCTACAAGTTTTAAGTTTTGAGTTTTGTCAAAAAAGCACTGAATTAGGAGATACAAGTTTGTATGGAAAACGCGGGTTTTCAAAGTCTGGAGGAAGAAGATGAAGCTGATGGGCTGGGCTGGCTTGCTTTGCTTTTAACACCCTCTTTTCCAGTTTCACACCCCCTGGCCCATTTCTTTGTATTTTTATTATTTTTGCATTTTTATTTCATTTCTGAATTTTATTTTTTATTTTCAAACATAAAAAATGCCTAAAAAATATTTTCATAAATTTTTATATTTATTTGGTATTTATTTCAATTATTTCAAACATTAAAATGTTTAAATGCTTTATAATATTTTGTTTAAATATAAAAATAAGGTAAAAAAAATACTTTTATTTTCATTTATTATTTTTATTCACATTTGAAAATATTTTCTTAAATATATACATTTTTTGTAAATAATTTATTTTATTTTTCACATATTTAACATATTTAATATATATATATATATATATATATATATATATATATATATATATATATATATATATATATATATATATATATATATATATATATATATATATATATATATATATATATATATATATATATATATATATATATATATATATATATATATATATATATATATATATATATATATATATATATATATATATATATATATATATATATATATATATATATATATATATATATATATATATATATATATATATATATATATATATATATATATATATATACATATATACTATGTTTATTAAATAATTAGAATAAAAAACACAAAAATAAATACATTTTTATTTTTATTATTACTTTATACTAAAGAACATTTTTTTATAATATATTCTTATTTTTGTACATATTAATATATTTTGTATATAAATAATACATTTTTATTTTCCTTAAAAGAAAATTAGGGTTTACCCCTTTTATTAAGTAAAATCAATCTTTTTATTTTTATTATTTACACCTTTTTGTTCACCTTAAAAGAATGCTTTACATAGATAAACAAACAAAAAAAAACCTTTTTCACATGATGCATTTTATTTAATATTTATTTATTGTATTTATTTAAATATTGTACATTTAAATATTATGCCTTGCAAATTCAATATGGTTGTAATAATTTAGGGTTTAATTTCTTGCAAAATAATCCCCAATTCAAATTTGTACCCCCTCCCTATATCATGTTGTAATAGCTTAGAGTTTAAATTCTCGCACCTTTAAACTTTCAATTATGCCATGATTAGAGAATTAGGATTTGTATGCAAAATCAAAACCAACAAATAGCTTGACCTAATCAAAGACAAAAATGCATGAAAAACAAACACAATGCACACTTGCACCCCTAGGGTTTCAATCCACTTGTTGCCTTCAAAAATGAGCCATGGTATGCATGTCAAGCACTTTGGCAAAACAAAAACAAAACAAAAGATCATAGTCCCTCGATGACGCTATCTGAGTCGCCTAAACAAAATGATCAAGTCCCTCAAGAAAATTGCCAAAGATATTTGACACAATTGCTAGCATGGTCTATACGATGACCCGCACCTGTCCCGTTTAACATCCTAACACAAGGTTGTTCACCAAATACAATGGTGAAGCAACACTGTTAAAAGGGTTAAAAACATAAAAAAGATCTTTGAGTAAAATAGGGTAGACAACTCTTAGTTACTTGATCAAAGCTTGCAAAAACATCCTTGCTATTTTCAAAACACACTTCACCTCACAATCTCAAAACCCTACTTTCAAACATTGAAAACTTTTCAAAAGACAAAAACACCTTTGTATACATTCAAACAAGAATCATTACAAAGGTTGCCACAACGATGGCCTCTTTTCAAAACATCTTTCAAAATCACACACAAAGCACCATTTCAAACAATTGAAGAGCACCATTTCAAACAATTGAAAAGCAAAACAAGTGATTTAAGCAAGTAACTAAGAGCCCATGGATAACCATGGATAGAAAGGGTGCTAATACCTTCTCTCTCTATAATCTACTCCCCGAACCCAAGAAAACATCTCAAAGGTGTTTCCTGTTCTTTTTGACCTTTCCTTAGGATAAAATAAAAAGTCGGTGGCGACTCTTGCTAAACCGAAACATTTGCGAACACAAACGCAAAATCCCAAGTCAGTTCTCCCACCGTATCACAGAACTGGCGACTCTGCTGGGAACAACTTTAAAAGTGGAGTAACCTTAGGGCTTAGATCACCCTTTGCATGATTATATTGTTTGCGTTGATTACTTTACATTTAGTTATCTTGTTTGGGCTTGAAATCCTCCACCCGGATTTGGGAAACATTCATAGATAAATAGCAATACATTGTGGAAACTGTGCGGGGTATACCGACATGGTTGAAGCAATAGATATATTAGTCGACATATTTGTTAGTACCGGTAGCCTTTGAGTCAATCAAAGAGAATACGGGGCCCCTGAGTGATGTCATAAAGCACTAATGAACTCTTAGAACCTTACTTGACCATCTTGGCCTTTTATTAGGGGTAGTGAGATGACTGGCTTTGGTGCAGTCCAAAGTTGGTAGATACTCGATACTACACTCATTGAGGGTTGTTTTCTTGGAATATTTTGGTCGCTAGTTAAGTGGCTAAACCAAAACAATGAACATAGAAAACAATCCAGTGATATTGAGCTCCTTAGAACCCGGTTACTATTTATAGGACAGGTTTGAGCCAACTAACTCAAGAGGGTATTTACCTATGAAACCTCATGCAAGCCTGAAACTAGGGTTTTGTGTGACCTGCTTGTACATGTGTTTGTGCATACATCATGAACATCATAAAGCATCATATGCATCCACTAACCATTTCAAGGGTTTGGATCTTCATCTTTGTTCTTGTTTTGTAGGTCATGGAATCTCTTCGCAGGAAAACAATTCAAGTCAACCTTGTGAGAATCCCTCCTCAACTCAAGGAGCTCACATCCAGGATTCCAAAGAATTCTCTCTTAAGTGAAAGACATGGTAGACTTCTCAACTTGGTTAAGTCCAACATTGAAGAAGACACGGTGAAAGTTCTCTTCCAGTTCTTTGACCCCCTACACCACTGTTTCACATTCCCTGATTACCAACTAGTACCTACTTTGGAGGAATTTTCTCAACTCCTGAGAATTCCTATTCTTCATCAACTACCCTACAATGTTACGGAAAAAGAACCAAAGCCTGAAGATGTTGCTCAAGCATTACACTTGCAACCATCTGACATCAAAGGACATTGGGAAACCAGGAGTGGTGTCAAGGGTTTCTTGGAAAAGTTTCTGTTTGAGAAGGCACAAGACTGCTGGAATTCTCTTGATCTACAAGCCTTTGAAGAGATTTTGGCACTCCTTATCTATGGGTTGGTCCTGTTCCCAAACCCTGATCAGCTCATAGATGTGAATGCTGTGAAGATTTTCATATCTCAGAATCCTGTGCCTACATTACTTGGGGACATCCTATACTCATTTTACACACGAAAATTGAGGAAAAGAGGTGTTCTCATGTGCTGTACTCCTCTCCTAGCAAGGTGGTTTATTTCTCACCTTCCACAATCAGTTTTGAAGAATGAGCAGGGTTTAAGGTGGTCACAATGGTTGATGACCCTCACACATTCTGATATACATTGGTGTTCTCGGTCCAGAGAAAATGTCATCATCATTGATCGTTATGGGGAATTCCCTAATGTCCCACTACTTGGCATTAGGGGAGGTATTACCTACAACCCCTATTTAGATCTAAGGAAGTTTGGATATGCTCGTAGGGATGGCCCTCATGACATGCTGATTCCTGACCTAGTTTTTGACTTCGACAACGATGCGCAAGGACTTTGACAAAGGTTCATCAGAGCTTGGAGAATGTCCAACAAAGTGGATAGTAAGATACTGGGGCAAAAGAATTCCATCCCCCTTGAGCCTTATCTCAAGTGGGTACGAACCCGTACCCAGAGTTTTATGATGCCATATCCTCACACTCTCCCCTTGATCAAAGAGCCTGTTATGGAAGGAGAGGTTCCATACACCATCCTACATCCTGACATGCCAACATCATGGGAAAAAATGCAAAAGAGTTGGATCCAACTCAAGGAAGAACAGAATACTTTTGAAGCCAACTTCTATGCCAGTGAGAAGAAGGTTTTGGAGCTTACCCGCCGACTTCATGAGGAGGAAACTCTCAACACTTACATCGCACCAAAGAGGATGCGCAATGTCTTTTTACATTAAGAGTTTTGTAATATTTTGCCCATAGGGCACTTATGTACTAACAAATTTCTTCTTAATATGACGTGTGTTCATTTTTGTTTGCAACAAATTTGAATTTCTGAATCCTTGAATGCATTACATGAATAACATACCATTCATCATATGCATAAACAGGTCTTCACACCAGGTTTCCTTATCTTTCTGCTGTTTATTTCAGCAAGATGGATTTAGAGCAGATGGTTAAGGATCTGCAAGCACAAAATTCTCAATTCCAGCAACTCCTCATGACCTTAGCAAAGGGTCAAGAGGACCTCAAAGCACTGTTGGAGAAAAATAAAGAGAAAAAGAAGAAAAGGCCCGGAGTAGCCACTTTTGGAAGAAGGTTTGAAAGCAATGCTAGAAAAGTTCTCGAATTCCCCTCAATGTCTGATGAAGGGGCTGGTAAAGGAAAAGGAGCTGCGGGGCCTTCTGAATCTGAAGTTGAAGAGGAGGAAGATAAAGAAGACGAAGACTACTCCGAACAACAATATCCCCCGACGGATGAAAAATATAAGAATCTTGAGGATAGATTGGCAGCCATGGAGTTGCAGAGGGTACCTGGTTTAGATTTTGAAGAACTAGGGTTAGTCGCTGGGATCGTCATTCCTCCCAAGTTCAAAGTACCAACATTTGCTAAGTATGACGGTCTGTCCTGCCCAAAGATGCATCTGAGATCCTATGTCAGAAAGATCCAACCCCACTCATCTGATAAAGACCTTTGGGTACACTTTTTCCAAGACAGTTTGTCAGGCACACAATTGGACTGATTCTATCAACTTGAGAGATATGAGGTTCATAACTGGGAAGACTTAGCTGCTACTTTTTACCGTCAATACCAATACAATGCTGATTTGGCGCCCACTCGTACTCAACTATAAAGTATGGGGATGGCTTCCAATGAAGGATTTAAAGAGTATGCCCAGAAGTGGCGTGATCTGGATGGAAGGGTGCAACCACCGTTGTCGGATAGAGAGCTGGTTGACATGTTTCTAGGGACCCTGTCTGGCCCTTTCTTCAATCATTTAATCGGGAGCTCTTCCGCAGGATTCACCAAACTAATTTTGACCGGTGAAAGGGTCGAGGCCGGTATTAAAATTGGTAAGATTCAGAAAGATGCCTCCGTGTCCACCGCTGTTAAGAAAACCTTCCTAGCTAAGAAGGAAGCCTCTGCTGTTTATTCTCAGAAAAGTCAAGGAAGAACCGAGTGCCGGCCAACTGTAGGGGCTGTGATGATTCAAAACTCTTCAAATGATCAACCTCGCGGCAATCAGTCAAGACCTAATCAACAACGGGTAGAAAGGCCATAACGGTAATTCACCCGAATCAACATGACGCCAGCTCAAGTACTCCCACATTTGTTAAAACTGAATCTTACCAGTTTGAAGGAAGCGCCAAAGAACCCTAATACCTCCTCTCCATACTACCACTCCAATGCCAAGTGTGCTTACCACTCTGACAGTGTTGGGCACGATACCAATAATTGTTGGGCGCTTAAGAACAAAATCCAAGACCTGATTGACGCCAAGGAAGTAGAATTTGATGATCCTGAGAAGCCCAATGTGATTTCTGCCCCAATGCCCAAGCACAGTCATAATGTTCATGCTGTTATGGAAGACTTTCATGTTACCGATGTTGCTGACCTTTTGACTCCGTTACTAGTGATTAAAGAGAATCTGATGAGATCCGGGATATTCCCAGGCTGCGGAAAAGACTTCTACTTTTGTTTAAACATACGAGCTGACTGCCCAATGTTGAAATTAGGTGTCCAACGCCTGATGGATACCCAAGAGATACTCTTCCAAAAGACCCCTGTTGATACCTTCACTCCTGTTACTCCTGCTACTTTTGCTACTTCAACCAATGATATCGCAATTATAACCATATCCGACAATCTTACCAAGGCTTTCAAAAGGCCTGTCAAGATTACACCTGATCCTGAACTTGTACCATTAAAAATCACCATGTCGGGGCCTGTCCCGTATCAATCTAGCAAAACGATACCATGGAACTATGGAGGAGAAATCTTCTATCATGGTATCAAACAGATTGAAGCAGTCCAAGAGAATTCTGAAGAGGAAACCCCTGATATAGGGAACATTGCGGGTACAAGCAAGATAACCCGCAGCGGTCAGATCTTCTCTCCGGAGATTGCTCCCCCCCGAGCAGTTTTCGGACCCTCGAAAGCTTCTGTACCTGTTAGGTCATCTGTGCAAGACCCGATAATGGAAGAATTGGATACTCTTGAAGTAAGACCATCTGTTGATAATACTGATAAGGGTAAGGGGATACTAGAAGTGCCTGTTAGGACGAAGGCTCATGCTGTGGTTATCCCCGAAACCACATAGAAAGAAATGGAGGAAATCTTGAAAATAATCAAAAAGAGTGATTTCGACGTCGTGGAACAAATAGGGCAGACCCCTTCTAAAATATCCATGTTGGCTCTTCTACTCTGCTCTGAGGCCCATGCTAAGGCCTTAATCAAATTTCTAAAGACGGCACACGTGCCCCAAGAAACTTCGGCCGACCAGTTTCAGGAGTGTGTGGCCAGTCTTACTGCTGATAATGGCCTTGGCTTTTCCGATGCTGATCTGACTCCCAAGGGAAGGAAACACAACGACGTGCTACATTTCTCAGTTGAATGCAGGGGAACCACCCTCGCCCATGTCTTAGTTGATACTGGTTCTTCCTTGAATGTGCTGCCGAAGAAAGCGTTGGACCGTTTGGACTGTGAAGGATTGACCCTCAAACCTAGTAACATCGTTGTTAGGGCTTTTGATGGGTCCAAAAGAATGGTTCATAGAGAGGTTGATATTCCTATCAAAGTAGGCACAGAAGTTTTCAACTCAACCTTTTATGTGATGGACATCCGTCCTTCATATTCGTGTTTGTTAGGAAGACCGCGGATCCATTATGCCAGGGCAATTACCTCCTCTTTGCACCAAATGCTGAAATATCCTGTTAAGGGTAAGATTATAACGGTGCACGACGAGGAAGAGTACATGATAAGTCATCTCAATTCCTTCTGCTATATGGAGTTGGATGGTGAGTTCATCGAAACGCCTCTCCAACATTTTAAGGAAGTGTCTCCTGAGGTCGCTGTTGCGAAAACAATGGTTGAGGTGCCTGTCGTTCCCAAGCATGTATCTAGGATGACATCTCTCAAGGACGCATAGGCGGTAATCAAAGAAGGAAAGAGCACAGTGTGGGGGAAACTGCCTGATTTTCCCCATAAGACGGACAAGTTTGGATTAGGGTTTACTGCTGCAGGATAAAAGGCTATGCGTCGCTCCAAGGCTGGAGGACCACCCGTCAAAATCTCACACCATGGAATTAATGCTGTAGAAGATGAAGATGAAGAGGGCCACTTTGAAGATGGGATCTTTCCAACCGTCGAAGGGGGTCTAAGCAACTGGGAAGCAAAGGATTTTATTCCCATCACCTTCATCAACCAGTAACTTTATCTTTTAACAATGTCCCATTTTTGGTATGTAATAACTAAAACAATTCGTACACTGTTTTCACCTCATGCCTTGCTCGGGGCATGTAGGTCCATTTGTAAGGGCTTGATTTTCTTCATTATCATATGCCATGTTTTAATGAATCATTGGACGTCTTCATTTATAAACTGTTGTGTTCATTTTCTTTCCTTTTGCATTTTTTTGTTGTTTAAGGATGGCTATCCCTTACACACACCCACACTCACAAGTGCAGGTACCCATCCACTCCGGATTCCATGGGTGACTATTCTGCTTTAGCCTTCGGTAACTCTAAAGATTTGGTCAATCAGGCTGAGTACGAAGTTGACGAAGACTGTGAAGTGCCGGGAGAGTTAGCCAGACTTTTGCAACAAGAAGAGAGGGCTATTCTGCCTCATGAAGAATTGCTAGAAACCATCAACTTAGGGACAGAGGAAGACAAGAAGGAGGTGAAAGTGGGTGCCAACCTGGAACCAAGTGTCAAAGAGCTCTTAGTGCAGTTGTTGAACGAATATGTTGAAATCTTCGCCTGGTCTTATGAAGACATGCCGGGACTAGACACAGATATCGTGGTCCATCGTCTCCCTACAAGAGAAGACTGTCCACCGGTCAAGCAAAAGGTCCACCGAATGAGGCCCGACATGTCTGAGAAGATCAAAGCTGAGGTAATGAAGCAATTCAATGCTGGCTTTCTGGCTGTTACTTCCTATCCATAATGGGTTGCTAACATCATGCCCGTGCCTAAGAAGGAAGGCAAGGTTAGAATGTGTGTGGACTATCGGGATTTAAACAGGGCAAGCCCCAAGGATGATTTTCCACTGCCACATATCGACATCTTGGTTGACAACACAGCTCAACACAAGGTTTTTTCCTTCATGGATGGATTCTCGGGATACAACCAGATCAAAATGGCCCCCGAGGACATGGAGAAAACTACTTTTGTCACGCAATGGGGTACCTTCTGCTACAAAGTGATGCCATTCAGACTGAAGAATGCAGGGGCAACCTATCAACGCGCCATGATAGCTTTGTTTCATGATATGATACATCATGAGATCGAAGTTTACGTAGACGATATGATAGCTCGATCACAGACTGAAGAAGAACACCTTGATCATTTGCAAAAGCTGTTTGCCAGGTTGAAAGAGTATAAGCTCAGACTGAACCCAAGCAAGTGCACTTTTGGAGTTAGGTCTGGTAAACTTTTTGGATTTATTGTCAGCAACAAAGGCATTGAGGTTGATCCAGCTAAAGTAAAGGCTATATAAGAAATGCCTGCCCCCCGCACTGAAAAGGAGGTTAGAGGATTCTTGGGACGCTTAAACTACATCGCAAGGTTCATCTCTCACTTGACATCTAACTGTGAGCCAATTTTAAAATTGTTGAAGAAAGATCAGGTAGTTGAATAGAACAATGATTGTCAAGTTGCTTTTGATAAGATCAAGGAGTATTTATTGGAACCTCCTATTTTGATGCCACCCGTCGAAGGAAGGCCGTTAATCATGTATCTGACTGTTTTGGATAACTCAATAGGGTGTGTACTGGGCCAACATGACGAGTCTAGCCAAAAAGAGCATGCCATTTATTACCTTATAAAAAATTTTACCGACTGTGAGACTCGCTACTCACTGCTCGAGAAAACTTGTTGCGCTTTGGTATGGGCTTCTCGCCGGCTAAGGCAGTATATGTTAACTCATACCACTTTGCTGATTTCCAAGATGGATCTGATCAAGTATATCTTCGAGAAGCCTGCTTTATCTGGAAGAATTGCTAGATGGCAAATGATCCTGACTGAGTATGATATCCAGTATACTACCCAAAAATCTATAAAGGGGAGTGTACTAGCTGACCATCTAACTCATCAAGCTGTCGAAGATTACCAATCTATGAGATTCGACTTCCCTGATGAGGACATCATGACATTGGACAACATTGAAGGTAACATAACGTATGACGGACCCGAACAAGGATCCTGATCGACCCTGTACTTTGATGGTGCTTCAAATGCACTTGGCAACGGTATCAGTGCGGTACTCATTTCACCGGAAGGTTTCCATACACCCTTCACTGCCCGACTTTGCTTCAGCTGTACCAACAACATGGCTGAATATGAAGCTTGCATCTTTGGTCTCAAGGCTGCTATAGACTTAGGAATCAAATCTTTGGTCGTATTTGGGGACTCAGCTTTTGTTATCAGTCAAATCAAAGGAGAGTTGGACACTAGAAATCCTAATCTTATCCCATACAAAGAACATGTCTTAACATTGTTGCTTCATTTCGAGCAGATTACCTTCGAGCATTTCCCGCGAGAAGAAAATTAGTTAGCCTATGCTCTGGCTACAATGTCTTCCATGTTTAAACTCAACTGGGATAATGAGGCTCCCCAAATTACCATTGAGCAAATGGACGAACATGTGCACTATCACGAGATTAACACCGAAGAAGTAGTGGAACAACCCTGGTTTCATGAAATCAAAAGGTATCTCCAGACTAGAGAATACTCCGAAGGAGCTTCCGTCAATGACAAAAAGTTCTTAAGGAGATTTGCTGCCAAGTTCTTCCTAAGCAATGGAATCCTTTATAAATGCAACCATGATTGTGTTCTACTTCGTTGTGTGGACAAGGTTGAAGCAGAGTTGATCATAACCTAGATACATAGTGGCACATTTGGCACCCACTTGAGCGGACATACGATGGCTAAGAAGATTCTAAGGGCAGGCTACTACTGGTCTACCATGGAAGCTGATTGTCATCAACATTCCCGCACTTGTCACAAATGCCAAGTCTACGCCGACAAGGTACATATTCCTCCTATTCCTCTCAACGTTTTGACAGCTCCTTGGCCATTCGCAATGTGGGGCATTGACATGATTGGAGAGATCAAGCCTACGACATCCAATGGACATCGCTTCATCCTGGTGGCTATTGACTACTTCACCAAGTGGGTCGAAGCAGCTTCCTACGCCTCTGTTACAAAGAATGTGGTTGCTCGCTTCATCAAGCAGAACCGCATATGCCGGTATGGTATCCCCGACAGGATTATCACGGACAACGATACAAATTTGAACAACACCATGATCACCGCTCTATGCGAACAGTTCAAGATTTACCATCACAATTCATCTCCCTATCGGCCGAAGATGAACGGTGCTGTTGAAGCCGCAAACAAAAATATCAAAAAGATCATTCAAAAGATGACAGTCACCTACAAGGACTGGCATGAGATGTTACCATTTGCTCTACATGGATATCGTACCACGGCACGTACTTCAACAGGGGCAACCCCATTTTCTTTGATATATGGCATGGAAGCTGTTTTACCTATGGAAGTTCAGATTCCTTCTTTGAGGATTATGAAGGATGCCGGTTTGAGTGAAGATGATTGGATTCAGACCCGGCTTGATCAACTTAACTTGATCAACGAGAAACGACTTATTGTTGTTTGTCATGGTCAGACGTATCAAAAACGGATGATCAAGGCTTTCAACAAGAAAGTCAGGTGTCAGGTATATCAAGTCGGAGATCTTGTAATCAAGCGGATAATCTTGCCGCAAAGAGATCCCAGGGGCAAGTGGACTCCTACTTACGAAGGACCATTTGTGATCAAAAGCATCTTTTCTGACGGGGCAATGATTCTGACCACTGTGTGGACGATGATGATTTGCCACACCCTGATAACGCAGACATAGTCAAAAGATACTACGCATAAAACGACCCGACAAGTCGAAAACCCGAAAGGGCGACTTGGGCAAAAATGGGTATCCCGGTGAATCGAAAACCCGAAAGGGCGGTTCAGGCAAAAATTAGGGATAAAACAAAAAAATATGTACACCCGGCAAGTTGAAAACCCGAAAGGGAGACTTGGGCAAAAAAGGGTTTCCCGATGGATCAAAAACCCGAAGGGGCGGTCCAGGCAAAAGTTAGGGAATTGAAGCGTATGACTATGTCTCTTCGGATCACTTTAAGAACAATCTCTTCACCGACAAGCTCCAAGTTTCTGATCAATCCAATCATCGGCAGACGAAGCAACGAATGGACAAAATACTCAGAGTGGTGAAGGCTATAGCAGAATGGGAATCCCATGGAATTGTTACACATAGCCATCTTTCTTTTGTATAAATTTTTTTCTCTTACTAGGATGTCTGTCTCCTTTGTACAAAGATACTTACAAAAGTTAATACAAAGATACTTTAAAGTGCAGAAATTTGCTTGCCTTTCTTTCTTTTTTACACTTATGTTTTTATTTGAAGACGTCCAAAGTTTTGTTAAATAGGCATATGCATTTGAATATAATCACTGCTTACAAATAAAACGAAATTGAGAAAGGATAATTACTGACAAGTTGAAGGTGTAGGAAGATATCTTTGTGCCATTCCAGAAGAAATCCCCTACAATACATCATTTAGATCCTCAACGAGGCTAAAAATTTGGAGTATATTTCCCCAGCGGTGTTAAGCTTCAAAATCCCCAGCGGAGCCAGTGCATTCTAAACTTGATTCCCCAACTGAGTTAAGTTTCAACATTCCCATCAGAGTTCAAACTCCCGATCCCTAGTGCAGCCCGGAAATCCTGAAATACCTATCCCCAGCGGAACCAGAATATTCTAAACCTTCTTCCCCGGCGAAGTCAAATTTCCAACCATCGACTTCCCCCAATTTCCCCAGGAGGCTATCTTAAAAGTCTGAAAACCAAACAAGTAACAATTAACTTCTTGGCTTATCCCCAACTAGGATACTTCCCCAGTAGTTTGGCATACAACTCAAAGCTCCTGATTTCACCGGCCGAGTAAACATTCTCCCTACAGAGTTACCTCCCAGCAAGATCGAAGATTCTCGGTCTCATTTCTCCAAGCAGAAGCCTCCCAGGTTTTAACTCCCCAGTAGAGATTTTCAGAGTTTTCCCTATTTCCCAGGAAAGTCATGAAGGATTCTCATTCCCTGCAGAAGTTGTCAAAGGCCTTGTTAATCCCCACAAATCACCGAGGATTTTCAATCTCCAGCAGTGGTCCCAAGATTTCTCCTCCTCAAACAATCAGAGATCTGTAATCCCCAAGTAGTCAGCAAGGATTTCTCATCTTCAATAATCAAAGATTTTTGGAATCCCCAGCATCGGTCAAAGATTTACTTTCCCCAACAGCAGTCAAAGATTTCATTATCTCTAGTTATCGAGGATTTATTTTCCTCAGCAAGACAGCTACTCAGCTTACATGCACATCCATTACGTTCATATATCATAAACATTGATGAAACACATTTCATTACATCATACATATCATGCAACATAAATTTGTGTTTTAGCTATCATTTTACCCTTTTCAGGATAAGATTAAAAGGCTATCGTTAACAATTTTTCTGATACAGTATGGATACACCCCAGACACGATGGTCATTCTATTACTCATTCAGAACTTCAAGTCAAAATACAGTATGGATACACCCCAGAAACGACGGTCATTCTACTACTCATTCAGACTTCAGCAATCCGATATAGACTAGATATGCTCCAAACACGGTAGCCATTCTATCTCTCATTCAGATTCAACTATCAACTACAAGTTCAGATAGGCTCCAAACACGGATGCCTTTATGGCCCTTACACCAAAAGTTTGATTCTCCCCAGTGCAGTCGCCACGAAAGTCATTCTATCACTTATTCAGATCCCAGTTATAGTCTCAGATACACTCCAGACACGGAAGTCATTCTGCCACTCATACAGATCTCAACTTCAGATACAATACAGATATACTCCAGACACGACAGTCATTCTGATATTCATTCAAAGTTCAAACACATTTATAGCTCTAATATGCTCCAGACACGGACGCCATTCTTTTGCTCATACAGACTCAGTCTCCAGATACAGTTCAAATGCATTTCAGACACGGATACCATTTTGATGCTCATTCTTTTGACCTACAACATTGCAATTCAACAAACATTATTGGATGACATCTTTAAGCCCATCTCCAGAAAGATTCCACCATCTTCAAATGGCATCTTTAAGCCCATTTACTCAGCTATATTTTGACGAGTGAAAATTTACGGGCACTCTAGTGTCCAATCCTCTTTTACCTTCGAGTCGCGAAAGGCAAACTTGCCAATCTAACTCTTCAGGTTCAAGAAGATTGAACGGGGGAAATTGTTGTACCCCAAAATTTTCCCTCCCATTTCATCAACATTTCTCATCACAAGACTCTTAGAACTCAAGATCAAGCTAGGGTTTGCTCTGCTCAAGACACCTCCTTGCACTGTTGACCTAAATTAGGGTTTGAGTTTGCACAGGGATGTTTTGAACTACAATGCCCAAAGTGACTTTCATACTTCATGTTGGACTCATAAGTTTGTCCATACCAAGTTTCAAGTCTTGAATTAAATTTTTGCCCAGTCAATTGGACAATTGACTTAGAAATCAACTATATTGGGGAAAAAGTCAACTGTGGCCAATTGACAGTCAAACCTCATGAATTTTGACCCACATCAACATTATGAAATCATATGAACCATTTGATCAAGTTTGGATCACAATTCAACAAGAAATTTGATCAGATCACCAAAAGGGCAAAATGGTCATTTTTAGGGTTTTGACTGTGCAAAGGCAATTTTTGACTGTTTGACCTAGCCAATGGCAAATCAAGCTCAACCATGGACTCAAGGACTCAATGACATTGTCTTGACCCATTCAACAAGTTCAAAAGATCTCAAATGCATAGGATTGACAAATGGATTTTTCAGTCAATTGATCAAAATTTGACTGTACACTGAAAAGTCAAACTTTGACTTTTTGGTCAAAATCAAGTGCCAAGATTCATTTTCCATCAAGACATGTCAAATTATGAAACTTGTTCATCAAGAAACCCAAAATTACAAATTAGGGTTTAAAATGAAAAAATTTCATAACTTAGAAATTTTCTAAGTTATAAAATTTTCTTGTTTTTTCCTAACTTTGACCCATTTTTTCACCAAGATGAAAATGGATTCAAACAAAACTTGCAACATGAAAGTTGTAGTACATCACAAAGTCTAAAACTTTGATTCACAATGTTTTCTCAAAAGAAGCTTGGATCTCAAGTTATGATTTTTGGAACAAGGGTACCTAAAACTTTTAACTTAGAGAAAATTTTGCCCTAGTTTAGGCAGGATTTTGACCCATCTTCTTGGCCATTTTTCACATAGTTACACTTGTAGTCTAAAGTTTCATTTCAAATATGGATTATATTACATGTTGCAAGATTTCCAAATTGTCCAAGAACTCCTCAAACACCCTTATGGTTAGGGAGAATCGAATTCTTGAAGTTGGCAAAAACTCACTTTGTAACCATGGCCAATACATGTTCATACCAAGTTGCAAATCTGACCAAACTAGCTTAGTACATGATTACAGGCCTATAAAACAATTTACACTCAAAAGTTGAATGCAAATACATTGGATATTGGCATTATTCTGATCAAGGGAGCTTTATACATTGAACATTTCCATTTTTGGCATAAAGATGGCACTTCCATTTTCATAAAGGGCACTTTATGTCAAGTTGCATTTTCTTGAGCCTTGGACTTTCTTCCTTTGCAGCAAACAAGCTCCACAATCTCAGGCATATTACAAGAAGTTGGTGCATGCTTGGAGATAGCCTGTACAGGCCTATCTCACTTCACTTCCAACTTTGCTTTCAAAACAAGTCAAAGGGCCAAAAGCTTGTATCACACATATCTGATAAAACTAACTCAAGCAAAGTTATCAAACAAGTTTCATACACTCTTGCAAGTCATAAGCACGAGCCTTTCACCCCTAAAGCATACTCATACTCCAAAACCACTTTTTCTTGCAAAATAGGGCCAGTTCTGCAAATCACAAGCCACCATCAAATTCCCTCGTGCGTTTTGTCCAAAACTACTTCAAACACATTCCAATCAACATACCTGAGTTATCCAGACCATTCACAAGTTGCTGTAACTCCATTAACACACATTGCCATTTTTGTTTGGAAGCTTTGCAGGTTGAGTTCTGTAGCACGATTCAGACCACTTCAAAATAAACTAAGCATTGGGAAAGGTTCAGTGGACATCAGGCAAGCTTAAAAGAACCTCAGGCACCATTGGAAGTTGCTACATTATCCAGCTCGAACTCAACTGAAACAGGTATTTCATGAACTTCTATCTCTCTATTTAGGAATAGTTAGACTTAGGATTGTGAATGAAAGATGTTGTATTCATAGCCCTGAAACCATACATGTGCTTAGTTTTCATTTATATTAATCGTGCTAGGAGAATTTCATCCATGAACTTTATGAAAAAACTAGGTTAGAAATTAGGGCCAGAGAAATTCTCTTTGGTCTTTGAGAGTTAGCTTAAGTTTTTTATATGGTTAGATTCGTTGTTTGTTGCTCTACAAGTTTTATGTTTTGAGTTTTGTCAAAAAAGCAATGAATCAGGAGATACAAGTTTGTGTGGAAAACGCGCGTTTTTCAAAGTCTGGAGGAAGAAGATGAAGCTGATGGGCTGGGCTGGCTTGTTTTGCTTATAATACCCTCTTTCCCAGTTTCACACCCCCTGACCCATTTCTTTGTATTTTTATTATTTTTGCATTTTTATTTCATTTCTGACTTTGATATTTTATTTTCAAACCTAAAAAATGCCTAAAAAATATTTTCATAAATTTTTTTATTTATTTCAGTTATTTCAAACATTAAAATGTTTAAATGCTTTATAATATTTTGTTTAAATTTAAAAATAAGGTAAAAAAATACTTTTATTTTCATTTATTATTTTTATTCACATTTGAAAATATTTTCTTAAATATATACATTTTTTGTAAATAATTTATTTTATTTCTCACATATTTAATATATTAAATAATTAGAATAAAAAACACAAAGATAAATACATTTTTATTTTTATTATTACTTTATACTAAAGAACATTTTTTTATAATATATTCTTATTTTTGTACATATTAATATATTTTGTATATAAATAATACATTTTTATTTTTCTTAAAGAAAATTAGGGTTTACCCCTTTTATTAAGTAAAATCAATCTTTTTATTTTTATTATTTACACATTTTTGTTCACATTAAAAGAATGCTTTACATACATAAACAAACAAAAACAAACCTTTTTCACATGATGCATTTTATTTAATATTTATTTATCGTATTTATTTTAATATTGTACATTTAAATATTATGCCTTGCAAATTCAATATGGTTGTAATAATTTAGGGTTTAATTTCTTGCAAAATAATCCCCAATTCAAATTTGTACCCCCTCCCTATATCATGTTGTAATAGCTTAGAGTTTAAATTCTCGCACCTTTAAACTTTCAATTATGCCATGATTAGAGAATTAGGGTTTGTATGCAAAATCAAAAGCAACAAATAGCTTGACCTAATCAAAGACAAAAATGCATGAAAAACAAACACAATGAACACTTGCACCCCTAGGGTTTCAATCCACTTGTTGCCTTCAAAAATGGGCCATGGTATGCATGTCAATCACTTTGGCAAAACAAAAATAAAACAAAAGATCATAGTCCCTCAATAACGCTATCTGAGTTGCCTAAACAAAATGATCAAGTCCCTCAAGAAAATTGCCAAATATACTTGACACAATTGCTATCATGGTCTATACGATGACCCGCGCCTGTCCCGTTTAACATCCTAACACAAGGTTGTTCACCAAATACAATGGTGAAGCAACACTGTTAAAAGGGTTAAAAACATAAAAAAGATCTTTGAGTAAAATAGGGTAGACAACTCTTAGTTACTTGATCAAAGCTTTCAAAAACATCCTTGCTATTTTCAAAACACACTTCACCTCACAATCTCAAAACCCTACTTTCAAACATTGAAAACATTTCAAAAGACAAAAACACCTTTGTATACATTCAAACAAGAATCATTACAAAGGTTGCGACAACGATGGCCTCTTTTCAAAACATCTTTCAAAATCACACACAAAGCACCATTTCAAACAATTGAAGACCACCATTTCAAACAATTGAAAAGTAAAGCAAGTGATCTAAGCAAGTAACTAAGAGCCCATGGATAACCATGGATAGAAAGGGTGCTAATACATTCCCTTTCTATAATCTACTCCCCGAACCCAAGAAAACATCTCAAAGGTCTTTCCTGTGCTTTTTGACCTTTCCTTAGGATAAAATAAAAAGTCAGTGGCGACTCTTGCTAAACCGAAACATTTGCGAACACAAAAGAAAAATCCCAAGTCAGTTCTCCCACCGTATCGCAGCAAGGATATTTGTTTTGAAATGGAGCAAGTAATTAGGAGCAATCTACCTACTCATATGTCTTTATTTGTCATTTTCTTTTCCTTTGAAATTGTTGTCTTACCATTGATTTGGTAAGCAACCCTATCTTTAGATGTAAGCGGGACGGGCGTGGGTCATCGTATAGCCATGATTAGAAATGTTGCAAGGTATCTTAGCATTCTTTTTTGAGGGACTAAGAT
This sequence comes from Vicia faba, assembly GCA_948472305.1. Lineage (NCBI taxonomy): Eukaryota > Viridiplantae > Streptophyta > Magnoliopsida > Fabales > Fabaceae > Vicia > Vicia faba. The sequence goes on from OX451735.1 coordinate 945,942,646, forward strand.
CATTTGTAAGACAACTTAGATAGCGTCATCGGGGGACTATGATCTTGTATTTGCTTGTTTTTGCTAAGATACCTTACATGCGTAATATGGCCATTTTGTATAAGGAAACCAAGTGGAGTTTACCCTAGAGGTGCCTGGGTGCAAGTGTATTAATTTACATGCATTGTTTTTATCTTCGATTAGGGTTTTCAATTGATTGGTTTTAGTCTTTCCATACAAAACTCTAATTACTAGCATTTGTATTTGAAAGCGTTAAATTGCGGAAATGTAAAGTCCTACGCTATTACATCATTTAGGGGATGAGTGTACAATTTACAAATTGGGATGAAGTAGGAACTTAAATATTACAACCATATCGAATAAACATGAAGGAAACATAAAAATAGTGTAAAAAGAAGGGAAAAAATGCATTTTGAACTATTATGTGTCGACACAAGCTCATATGCATCGACACATAACTTTCCTTGCCCCTGTATTGCCAAATCAACTCAGTATGAGTTGATACATAATGGTATGTGTCGACTCAAACACTGCATGTGTTAACTCATACGTGCTTTGTGTCGACTCATACATTATTTTTCCTTCTGTTTTGGGCCTGTAAAACAGTATGTATCGACTCATAAGGCTATGTTCGACTCATACATTGTTTTTCCTTCTGTTTTGGCCATGTAAAGCAGTATGTATCGACTCATACATTGTTTTGCTGCATACATGGGTTAGTTCTCAATACATAATGAAAATAATGGAAGATAAACAAAAGGTTAGCTTTAAGTACAATGATTACTACATTTTTGTCTTCAAAAATGAATTACTAAAGTCAAGAAACTTACCTTGGAGTTGGATCTTTATACTCTGAATTTGAGTTGTTGTCTTGACTGTTATTGAAATTGGAAGAGAAAACAGAGGTGTTGTAGAAGCTTGTTCTTGAGTTTGAACAATTTCTAGATGATGTATGTGAAGTGTTTAGATGGTTGGACATGATTTGCAAGGTATGAGAGGTTCAAAGGTTTGGACTTTAAAACTCAAGAGTGGAAGCTTTTTTGACAATTATGGTTTTTGATGGCTAGTTTACAACAACACTTCTGGATTTTCTCTCTATTTTTCTAACCTTATTCCAACCTCTTTCTCTTGCAAATGCTTCTTCTATTTATAGGCAAGGGGTTTGTGCATATGATCTGATTAGGTTTATAAGACAACATGTTATGGTTTGGTTGGATTACAAAGATCAAACTAAGTCAAGTACTCCATAGTCCCAAGATGAAGTACCAAAGTTGCTGGTATTGAGGAGCTACTTCCCATGATTTATGGTGAAGTATAATCAACAACCAGCAAGGTATGGGCTCAAGACAAACTTTGTACAAAAAGCTTGCTTTTCAAGAATAACAATGGTGCCTTTATGCCATAAATGGAAAGATCTTTTGGACAATGGTTTAAACACTTGGGTAATAGCTCAAGAGTGGGTGTAAACATTAAATTATGATGAGATTTTCAAGCAAAGAAACCTTCAACATATGATTATGCAGCAAATCAGTTTTGTTATGTGTTCTTCACTTAGAATGACTTGTAATTCAAAGATGGATGGCCAACTTCAAGCCCTTGAATCTCCTAGCTCAAGTATGATAAATTTATGCTCTTGGATGTTTTGGAAAGCTTGAAACATCCTCTATAACTTTCATGTTGTCCATTTTGACAAAATCATCTTGGAACTATGTGAAAAAATGCCAAGAAGTTGGGATAAAATCCTGACCAAAATCTGTTGAAAATTTCTCTAAGTGTTAAATGAAAATGTCATGACTTCATGAATTTGTAACTTGAGATCCCATCATATTTAGGAGAAGATGTGTAAAGAAATTTTGTATATATCATGGAGATCTACAACTTTCATGTTGAAAGTTTCTTTTGAATCATCTTGCATCATGATGAAAGAATGGCATGAAGTGATGAAATTACCATGTATAAAAACACTTAGAAAATTTCTAAGTCTTGGAAATCTTGACTTCTCAAGTTGACTTTTGACTTTCTTGACTTTCTTGATGATCAAGCTTGATATTATTGCATGTCTTGATGAAATTTTATGTTTGGAATGTAATGTTGACCAAAAAGTCAAAGTTTGACTTTCTAATATGCAATTGACCATTTTGCCCTTGTGCTAATTCCAAGCCTAAATTGATGTATGAGTGCTGTAAACTTGACGTCATAGAAGATCTTGTGAGAGAATCATTGAGAAATGAGAGGGCAAATTTTGGGGTACAACAGTTGCCCCTGTTCAATCTTCTTACACCTGAAGAGTTAGATTTGGCGAATCTGCCATTCGTGACTTGAAGGTGGAAGATGATTGAACACTTGAGTGCCCAGAAATTTGCACTCGATGATGTTGTGGTTGATTATATAGGGAATGGGCTTAAAGATTCCATTTGGAGAAATGATGGACAATTGTTGGAGATGGGCTTATAGATGCCATCCAGAGCTGATTGTATCTGGACTGTATTTGAGTGACAGAATGACATCCGAATATTGATCGTATCTGAACTGTATCTGAAGTTGAAATCTGATTGAGTATCAGAATAGCATCCGTGTCTTGGAGCGTATCTGAACTGTATCTGAAAATCGAATCTGAATGAGTATCAGTATGGCATCCGTATCTGGCGCGTATCTGAATTGTATCAAAAGTTGAGTCTGAATGAATATCAAAATGGCATCCGTGTCTGGAGCGTATCTGAATTGTATCAAAAGTTAAGATCTGAATGAGTATCAGAATGGCATCCGTGTCTGGAGTGTATCTGAACTGTATCTGAAAGTTGTCTTTGAATGAGTATCAGGATGGCATCCGTATCTGGTGTGTATCTGAACAGTGTAAGGGTTGCTTGATGATGAGTCTATGTAAAACTTCATCTTGGAAATAGGAGGAACCTGTGTAGGGTTGCTTGATGATGAGTCCGTGTAAAACTGCATCTGGAAAGGAGGAACCTGTGTAGGGTTGCTTCATGATGAGTCTATGTAAAACTACGTATGGAAAGGAGGAACCTGTATAGGGTTGCTTAATGATGAGTCCGTGTAAAACTGCATTTGGAAAGGAGGAACCTGTGTAGGGTTGCTTCATGATGAGTCAGTGTAAAACTTCATCTTAGAAATAGGAGGAACCTGTGTAGGGTTGCTTGATGATGAGTCAGTGTAAAACTGCATCTGGAAAGGAGGAACCCGTGTAGGGTTGCTTCATGATGAGTCCATGTAAAACTGTGTCTAGAAAGGAGGAACTTGTGTAGGGTTTCTTGATGATGAGTCTGTGTAAAACTGCATCTGGAAAGGAGGAACTTGTGTAGGGTTGCTTCATGATGAGTCAGTGTAAAACTTCATCTTGGAAATAAGAGGAACCTGTGTAGGGTTGCTTGATGATGAGTCAGTGTAAAACTGCTTCTGGAAAGGAGGAACATGTATAGGGTTGCTTGATGATGAGTCCGTGTAAAACTTCATCTGGAAGTAAGAAGGAACCTGGGTGGGATTGCTTGATGATGAGTCCGTGTAAAACTGTATCTGGAAAGGAGGAACCTGTGTAGGGTTGCTTGATAATGAGTCAGTGTAAAACTTCATCTGGAAGTGAGAAGGAACCTGGGTGGGGTTGCTTCAATGACGATGAAGGGATCTGGGATGATTGCTAATCCAAAATATGATGAAGGAATCTTGGACGATTGCTACTCCAAAAAAGGTGATGAACTTTATCTGTTGACCTTTTCCTGAAAAGGTAAAGGCAAAGTCGTATGCAATGTCATGGTAGATGAGATGCATTATGTAATAATGTTCTCAAAAATGAGATTATGCTGTATGCACTTGTCATGTGTGAAATGTTAGTGAATGTATTTTTGTCTAGGAAAATAAATCCTTGACAAATTCCAGGGAGTTATTAAACCCCGGACTACCCTTGAAGAGTAGGTGTGTCTTCAAAATTTGCTTAGAATATTTCCACCGGGGATTCCCGTTTTGAGGAGAAATCCGTTGGGGGATATTGAAAACTCCGTGGAGAGTGTTGATTCTTGCTTGGGGAAAAGAGTTCAGGAGTCTCAGTTTCCCGTTGCTCTACTGGGGGGGGGGGGGTATCTTTGGCTGGAGAGAATTAAAAGTTAGTTGTTATCTAGTCGGATTCCAAGATTCACAACGACTTGTTGGGGATAAGGAAGTTTACTGTTATCTGGCCAGATTCCAGGCTTCGCAATAACTTGCTTGAAAGGATGAAGTTAAACTGATATCTGGTCGGGTCCAGGCTTCACAATGTTTTTGGATAAGGGAACTACTATCTGGTCGAAATCCAGGCTTCGTAGTACCTTATACTGTTATCTGGTCGAAATACAGGCTTCATAGTGTCTTTGGAGAATGGAACTACTATCTGGTCGAAATCTAGGCTTCGCAGTGTCTTATACTGTTATCTGGTCGAAATCCAGGCTTCACAGTTGTTGTACCCCAAAATTTGCCCTCCCATATTTCTCAAGACATGTCAAGAATCATCTCCAAGTTGTTCAAGATGGCTCAAGAGTTGGACAGTCAAATCACCTCCTAAGGCATTCAATTCAAAATTAGGGTTTTGTGTTGCATCAAGGTCCTTACATCCAAATGGCCTCAAGTTCTCCCCAATGTCCTAATATGTTCTCAAGTTCATCCATGTCAAATTTCAAGCCTTACAGAGAAAGTTTGGTCAGTCAATTGCTCAAGAGGCCCAAAAATCGATTGTGCTAGGGCAAAAGTCAACTGTAACCCAAATACAGTCAAACCTCAAGATTTTTTGTCAAAATTCTCATTTTGAAGGATAATTCATCATTTGATCAAGGGTTGATCATGATTCATCAAGGATTGCTTAAGATTCATCAGAATCAAAAGTTGCTAAATTAGGGTTTTGTAGGAAAAGTCAACTCAACTTTGACCAAGCATAAATTTCTCATACTTTATGAGAAATGACCCATCCAAAGGTCATTTTGAAGAGGATGTAATTTCCTACAATCCATCTTGACACCCCAAGATCAATAAATGCTCTCACAAAAAGTTACAAATTTGGACATTATAGGTCATTTTTGAAAGTCAACAAAAACACATTTTTTTTCCAAAGTTTATAACTTGAGCATGGAATATCAAAATGAGATGAGACCAAAAGGTTTGGTTAGAGGACATCTCAAGGTTTATAAAAAGTCCAAGAACACTTCCAAAAGTTCAAAATTGAAGAAGTTATGCATTGGTGAAGTTGGGTATTTTTCCAAAATTGCCAAAAGTCAACTATCCTCAAAACTCCAATTTTTGACAAAAGGGACCACTTTTTTCCACTTGATATGATCTTGTCACACCACACACGTGTCCTATTTTCAATTTCATGACCAATCATTTATTTTTCTGTTTTATTTGGTTTTTATTGATTTAATTCATTTTAAATCAATATTAATTCAAATAAAATCCAAAAATTAATGGAATGAGATTTTTTTGATCATTACAGGTCTTCATTACCAAGATACACCTAATCAAATTCGTATCAAGCATTGTTGTGCACAAAAAATCAGATTTGGTACAATTTTGGAAACTCTATCAATGGTGATCATATCAAATCCCAAACCTTGAATGCACATGGATTGAAAGCCCAACTCTTGACCTAATTCATTCCCATACACACACACAAGCCATACACATCAAGAACATGACCTAAAAACTACAGAAACGGCCAAACCAGAATTGAAAAAAGCTTGCAAAAGTGTGAGATCAAAAACTTGGTTAGAGCACAATTCAATCCAAGATCTCAACGTAGCTTCCTTGCCTGACATCCAGTGGAGCTAAAGCAATCAAAACCAGGCCTTGAGACCACTTGAAACGTGCTGTAAGTCATCCTGAACATAGCCCTGTGCACGAATTCGTAACCTTGGATTCTTGCGTTTTCTTGCCAAAATATTGATATATTTGTGATCCTTGCATAATTTCTAAGCATTCTGCATTGTTTAATTTTGTTTTCATAGCCTGTATTGTAATGCCCGAACCTAGGGTTTCTTTTCTTGGTTTTTAGGCGTTTGCTTTGCAGGTAAAATTAGGACTAATAATGGGTATAGAGATGATTAGGAGAACGAGACGAACAGGATGATGGGTTTTGTTTGCATTTTTGTGACCTAGAATGCATAATAGGATGATGCAATGGATTTTGATGCGGAATAAAATCCGCAGGAAAAAATACATTCTTCATTGAAGAAGACGAAGACGTGTCTCTGCTTCATTGGGTCGTTCAAATGTTTAACGCATTTTTTTTAATTCCCGGGCATATTAAATGTTTTCAATATATTATTTGTTTTGTATTCCATTAACAAATAGGCAGCATGGCTCAGTTGGTGGAAGCGTGAGTGGAATACCATTGGGACCTGGGTTCGAATCCCAGGTCCCCCAATACCTTTGTGCAATTTTTATTCAGGTACTCTTATGCAACACTCAAGATGCAGTCCACCATATGCCTCATAGGAATTTCTTTTCTTTTAGATACTTTAGGCTTTTTCTTTTGATGATTATGAACAACTTGCTTATTTTCTACTATCTTGGGATTGGAACTATTACTAGCCTTTACAAAAACAGTGGGCTTGTTACTTGGTTTCTTAGAATTCACATAACCAAGACCTCTTTTATCATTTGGATAACGTTGTTGGCTTAGTAATCCTTCCAATCCTATTTGTCCTTTTTCATATCGTTCAATGACTCTTTTCAATTGAACAATTTGAAAGACATTTGATTCACACTTGGAGCATGCAAAGTTTTCCTTTTCTTTTATAAAATTCTGTTTTTGAAGATCAAAATCTTTAGTCATGGTGTCAATTTTTTCTAGACAAATTAGAAGTTCTTTTTCTTGGTTTGACACCTTTTTGTATAAACTTTTGCATTCTTTCAAGAGTTCATCAATTGCACCTTGAACATCATTATCAAAAAGAGTAAATTCATTACTAACGTCTTCTTCGTTGTCGGAGTGATGCGATGCCATTAAGGCTAAATTTGCACATTCGTCGCTTTCCGATTCCGATGTACTTCTCATATCATTATCTTCCCATGCTATATAGGCTTTCTTTTGTTTTGAGTCCTTTCCTTTGAATCCGTTTTTCTTTGGAAGATTTGGACAGTTTGGCTTGATATGTCCTTGCTTTCCACATTCATAACATGAGACATCTTGTGTTGATGTGGAGGCTTCTCTTTTCTTGAAGTGCTTTCTCTTATGTGCATGAGATCCGCCCTTGTCATTTCTGCCAAAAAACTTCCCAAGTCTTTTAACAAGAAGCATGAAATTTTCATCTTCTTCCGGATTGTCTTCTTTTACAACTTCCTTTGAGTCAATTTTTAAAGCAATGTTTTTGGACTTCTTTTCTAGATTCTCATGTTTTTCAAGTCTACCGAGTTTTGTTTCGTATTCTTGAAGTTTGCCAAATAATGTAGCGGAAGTCATTGCGGAGAGACTCTTCTTTTCCGAGATTGTCGTTACCTTAGGTTGCCATTCCCTAGTCAATGATCTAATGACTTTTAAGTTGAGTTCATCATTTGTCAAGGTTTTACCAAGAGCACTTAAGTTATTTGTCAAATGCACAAATCTCTTTTGTAAGTCAAGAATGGATTCTCCAGGCTGCATTCGAAATAGTTCATATTCTTGACTTAAGGTATTTAGCCTTGATCTTTTTACTTCAGCCGTTCCTTCATGAGTTTGAACCAAGGTATCACATATTTCCTTTGCTGTTCTGCATGTCGAGTCACAGAAAAATTCGTCCATACTAAGTGCACCTTGAAGAAGGTTTATTGCCTTTTTGTCATAGAGAACTTTCTTTTTATCGTCGTCGTCCCATGCAGTTTTAGGCTTTGAAGAGCCCACGCCATTGATTACCATTACCGGAATAACTAGACCATTTTCAACAGCATCCCATATGTCCTCTCCTTGTGCTTCTAGATGCGCCTTCATGCGTATTTTCCAGAAGTCAAAATATTCACCACAGAATAGAGGAGGCTTGTTGTTACTACCACCATCTCTGAAAACGGGTTGATGATTTGCGGAAGCCATTCTGGATCTCTAGGAGCAGGTTACCTATAACCTGCTCTGATACCAATTGTAAGTTTAAGAATGCGCCTAAGAGGGGGGTGAATTAGGTGGTGGTCGTTTTTTGACTTATTTTATACTTTCTGGTTTTGATTTAGTGCTTTGAAAACTGTAAAGTGCAGAAAGTAAAGAGACACGAAGATTTATCCTGGTTCCTTCCACACCCCGGAAGTACGTCCAGTCCCCTTGCAAACACGCAAGAGATTTCACTATTTTGTTAGAACTTTTACAAGACTCTTCCTAGTCTTATCAACTAAAGAACATAACAAATACCAAGAACACCCTCTTGGATTTCCAATAAGTCTCTTGAGAACAATCCTCTCAAAAGATACCTCTTGTTTCTAACAATGGACAACAAGGAACACAAGTAGTCTAATACTTAATTCCAACAATCCTGGAAAAAAGTTACACTTTGTATAATTTTATGAAGTATGATTTCTTGAAAGATGTTGATCACATAGGGTGACTTCTTTGAAGTTTCTTCTTTCTTCTCTTGTAAGAAATTCAAACTGTAACACAATGGTTAGATAATGCTCAAAGATTTCTGTTCTTATATGTGTGAAAGTGCAGAAAATCTTTGTTCTTAAAAGTTAAGAAATATGAAGTTTGAATATTTTACAAAGTTCAGAATTATTGCATAAGAGAAGAGTTGTTTTATAATTTGAAAATTTTAGTATTTAAAGTACTCAATATACCTTTCCAAATGGACACTTTTCTGTTTGAAAAACTTGAGAAGATGCAATGTATGACCATGCAACTATTGGAGAAAAGGTGTGAAGGATATCTTGAAACCAGTTCAGATTTTTCAAAAGTTACAATGTGTAAATTGATTAACATAAGATGTAAATCGATTGCACAGGTTTGTCACATTCATGTTTTCAAAATTTGAAGTGTAAATCGATTAGCATGTTGTGTAAATCGATTTACAAGTGTTAAAAATTCAACCCAGTTCTGTGATTAATCGATTTACACTTCATGTAAATCGATTGCTGCCAGAAACAATCAGTTTTTGAAAAAGCATGTGTAAATCGATTTACATCAAGTGTTAATCAATTTACATCAGTTAAAAACTTAAAATTTGTTTTAAAATTTAAGTGAAGTGTTGTGGCAAGTGTGTATATCATTTTTGAGCATTTCTAATCAATGTAGTTCAAATGAGAATTGATATACTTGATTGCTTGCCATGATCCTTGAAGCTTTGAGTGAATGATGCTTTAAGCTAATTCCACTTCTTTTCCTTCTTGCCATAGTGCTTGTTTGTCTTTTATCAAAACTATCTTGTTTGTCTTTCATCAAAACTAAAGTTGAGTTGAGGCTTGAGATTACATTCTCCCCCTTTTTGATGATGACAAACCATCTTTCTTTATGAGTTGTTCAGAATTGGAGCAAAATGAGTTTTCTCCCCCTGAGAAGATTTCTCCCCCTATGGAGAAAGAAATTTTGAAAGCTTGCCCTGTAAATAAAATTGAAACAAACAACCATAAAGTGCTATCACATCCTTCTCCCCCTTTGACATTATCAAAAAGAAGGGAAAGATGCAACAAAAAGTGATACTTATAACAGTTTGAAACATATATGAACAAGAACTAAAAAGAAAATGTTTAAAAATAGAGAACAAAGTTCAAATACAATATACTAACACTTGAATGATTACAAAACAAAAACATAATGATAGATAACAAGAATTCAATAATATTAGTCATTGGAAGGGTCCTTGATATGGAAATTGTTGTTGTAGAGGTGGTTCGGTGTATTGAGGAGGCGGAGGTGCTGGATTGTTTGGATCGTATGGAGGGATATGAAGATGTGAATAGAGATATGAAAACTGTTGGTTCACATCATTCTGGAAATCATTGATGCGAGAGGAGGTAGAGTCATTTATCTCGGTCCATCGAGCATTGATGTTAGAATTGAGAGAAGCAAACTGTTGCGTCATGAAATCCATAACATCTTGATTTGCTGGACCAGAAGAGGCAGCAGGAGGAGGAACTTCATTGTCTTCTTCATCTGCATTATTGCCTTCATCACCTACAACATCCTCTCCAATGTATGTGATGGTTTTTGCTTCAGCATTGAAATGAACACCCATCCTAGAATCAACATTTTTGATGGAGATCCTATTGGTGATTGGATCCATTTCAATCCGCTCAAACCCAGTAAAATCTATATTAAATGCTTCCAAGATCCTTGTAATGAAATATGCATATGGTAGAAAAGTGGCCCTTGTGGCAACTCTTAGCATATGCACCACAATAAGTTTAGCCCAGTTTACCGCAATACCATTTTTCCTCGCATATAGAATTTGCAGTTCTAGGTCGGTCACAGTACAATGATTTCCTGCTCTAGGAAACAAGATATATACCAGAAAATAGTGAAACAATCTATCATCAATATGAAAATTACCAGCACTCCAAGTGTCCCGAGCCGGAATAACACCGCCAAGACTACGAATCCGCTTTGCACGGTATTCAGATTCGGATAACCTGCCAATGCTGTAGAAGAATTCTCGCTTCTTGTAATTTTCCCAATCGGCATCCTCTAGGTCATAGAGGGTACTTCCAGTATATGGAATGTTCAAAATTTTGCCAATAGTTTTGGAATGCAGAGGAATTCTTGTTCCGAGCACATAGGTATAACATTTGTTGTTGTCATAGTGCATATTATTGTAGAATACTCGTACTAGATCTGGGTAATAGAAACCATGTGATGATATTAATGGTTCTAACCCATAAGCAATTAAATCCCTTTGAAATGAGAAGCATTCATCTGGAAAGGTAGATAACATACCGAATTTTGGAGCTGAGATAATTTTCTTCTGAAAATGCTTGATAAATCTTTCACGCTGTGAATCCGAGAGGTACTCGAGCAAGGAGTTTTCAGCGGCTGCAACAGTTTGCTTCTTCCTTTTTTCTGAGGCTGTTGCTTTTCTCTTGGGATCCATGTATATGGTTAGGGTTTTTGAGTGAGGGTGATAGAGAATTTTTTGTTTTGCTATGAGAAAGGGAGTGAGTTTGGGTGTTATGAGGGAGTTTTGGTGAGATTAAATAATAAAGAGAGTAAGTGAGGTCTTTATGAGGTTTTAATTGAGTGGAGTGGTCAAGATTCCATGAGTGGCCAATAATAAGGTGGGAGGTTGAGAGGCAAGGTAAGTTTGACCAATATATTAAAAGCTCATAAAACTATCACATGCAAAAAATTAATTTGCATAGAGAAAAATACAGAAAAATGCTTCAGCTTCTGTGGTAAATCGATTTGCCCATTGGTTAAATCGATTTACACAAAAGAATTTTTATGAAAATTAATTTTCGTTCAGTGGTAAATCGATTTACATACTGTGTAAATCGACTTACACAAAAGGATTTTATAAAAAAATGTTTTGCTTCAGTGGTAAATCGATTTACACACCAAGTAAATCGATTTACTTAAAGGAAAAATTTTAAAAACAGTAATTTTAACATTTGAAACATTGTCTAAATCCATATATATATATATATATATATATATATATATATACATTAAAGTATAGTTAAATATAGAGTGCACCTTATATATCTTGTTCATCTAGGATTCCGAGTTCACGACGAATTTTGAAAAATGCATCCTTTGCAAGTGGTTTTGTGAAAATGTCTGGGAGTTGATTTTGAGTATCCACAAAAGTAATCTCGACATCTCCTTTGAGTACGTGATCTCGGATGAAATGGTGTCTGATGTCAATGTTTTTTGTCCGGGAAAATGTGAAAGTGAGAGATATTTGGTTTTCTTCCTTTGTAAATCTCATATGGAGTTTTCTTTAGTATAGGTCTTATGATCACGCGATTGCTTACGTAACATGCCGTGCTTACCGCATCCGCCCAAAAATATTTAGGCAAACTTGAGTCACTTAGCATGGTTCTTGCAAGCTCCACCAAAGACCTATTTTTCCTTTCAACTACTCCATTTTGTTGTGGAGTTCTTGGTGCTGAAAAATTGTGGAAGATCCCATTTTCTTCACAAAATTCTTCAAATAGACTGTTTTGGAACTCTCCACCATGATCACTTCGGATTGATGTTATCTTTAATGATTTCTCATTTTGAACTTGTTTTGCATATCTGTTGAATGCCTTGAATCCGTCATTTTTGTGCACTAAAAACAAAGTCTAAGTAAAACGGGAAAAATCATCTACAATAACTAAAGCATAAATGTTACCTCCAAAGCTTCTTGTTCTAGATGGACCAAAAAGATCCATGTGCAACAATTGAAGTGGTCTTGTTGTTGAAACCACATTCTTTGGTTTGAAAGTTGATTTGGTCTGTTTTCCCTTTTGGCATGCACTATATAATTTGTCTTTGATGAACTTCATCTTTGGTAGACCAATAACTAAGTCATACTTAACCAATTTTTTCAAGTGCTCCATGTGAATGTGAGCAATCCTCTTGTGCCATAACCAAGCGTCATTGTTGTTTACCATAAGACATTGTACCTTCATAGACAAATCATCTAGAGTAATCATAAAAATATTGTTAGATCTTATACCTTTGAGTTTTACCTCATTGGTTGCCTCATCCATAATAAGTCATTCTTCTTTGTTGAATTTGATCTTGAACCCTCTATCGCAAAGTTGACTTATGCTAAGAAGGTTGTGCTTTAATCCTTCAACATAGAGAACATCCTCAATTTGAATGGATGGAGGTGTGCCAACTATTCCAACGCCAAGAATCTTTCCTTTGGTGTTGTCTCTATAGGTGACATACCCTTTGGCTTTATGTACTAGGTATGAAAATTGGTGTACATCTCCAGTCATATGCTTTGAACATCCACTATCAAGATACCAAAGATTTGATGTGGACTTCAAGCATACCTCCAAAAACAAATTATTTCTTATTAGGTACCCAAGTGGCCTTGGGTCCTTCATAGTTAGTTCCCTTTTTCACCCATGCATAGTGTCGACTAGCCATACTGAAATTTCTAATATAGCATGCATTGGGTGTGTGTCCAATAATACCACAGTAAAAACAGTTTGGAACAAATTTTCTCTTGTATTTAGGAATTTCTTTTCTTTTAGATACTTTAGGCTTTTTCTTTTGATGATTATGAACAACTTGCTTCTTTTCTACTATCTTGGGATTGGAACTATTACTAGCCTTTACAAAAATAGTGGGCTTGTTACTTGGTTTCTTAGAATTCACATAACCAAGACCTCTTTTATCATTTGGATAACGTTGTTGGCTTAGTAATCCTTCCAATCCTATTTGTCCTTTTTCATATCGTTCAATGACTCTTTTCAATTGAACAATTTGAAAGACATTTGATTCACACTTGAAGCATGCAAAGTTTTCCTTTTCTTTTATAAAATTCTGTTTTTGAAGATCAAAATCTTTAGTCATGGTGTCAATTTTTTCTAGACAAATTAGAAGTTCTTTTTCTTGGTTTGACACCTTTTTGTATAAACTTTTGCATTCTTTCAAGAGTTCATCAATTGCACCTTGAACATCATCATCAAAAAGAGTAAATTCATTACTAACCTCTTCTTCGTCGTCGGAGTGATGTGATGCCACTAAGGCTAAATTTGCACATTCGTCGCTTTCCGATTCCGATGTACTGCTCATATCATTATCTTCCCATGCTATGTATGCTTTCTTTTGTCTTGAGTCCTTTCCTTTGAATCCGTTTTTCTTTGGAAGATTTGGACAGTTTGGCTTGATATGTCCTTGCTTTCCACATTCATAACATGAGACATCTTGTGTTGATGTGGAGGCTTCTCTTTTCTTGAAGTGCTTTCTCTTATGTGCATGAGATCCGCCCTTGTCATTTCTGCCAAAAAACTTCCCAAGTCTTTTAACAAGAAGCATGAAATTTTCATCTTCTTCCGAATTGTCTTCTTTTACAACTTCCTTTGAGTCAATTTTTAAAGCAATGTTTTTGGACTTCTTTTCTAGATTCTCATGTTTTTCAAGTCTACCGAGTTCCGTTTCGAATTCTTGAAGTTTGCCAAATAATGTAGCGGAAGTCATTGCGGAGAGACTCTTCTTTTTCGAGATTGCCGTTACCTTAGGTTGCCATTCCCTAGTCAATGATCTAAGGACTTTTAAGTTGAGTTCATCATTTGTCAAGGTTTTACCAAGAGCACTTAAGTGATTTGTCAAATGCACAAATCTCTTTTATAAGTCAAGAATGGATTCTCCGGGCTTCATTCGAAATAGTTCATATTCTTGACTTAAGGTATTTAGCCTTGATCTTTTTACTTCAGCCGTTCCTTCATGAGTTTGAACCAAGGTATCCCATATTTCCTTTGCTGTTCTGCATGTTGAGACACGGAAAAATTTGTCCATACTAAGTGCACCTTGAAGAAGGTTTATTGCCTTTTTGTCATAGATAACTTTCTTTTTATCGTCGTCGTCCCATGCAGTTTTAGGCTTTGAAGAGCCCACGCCATTGATTACCATTACCAGAATAACTGGACCATTTTCAACAGCATCCCATATGTCCTCTCCTTGTGCTTCTAGATGCGCCTTCATGCGTATTTTCCAGAAGTCAAAATATTCACCACAGAATAGAGGAGGCTTGTTGTTACTACCACCATCTCTGAAAATGGGTTGATGATTTGCGGAAGCCATTCTGGATCTCTAGGAGCAGGTTACCTATAACCTGCTCTGATACCAATTGTAAGTTTAAGAATGTGCCTAAGAGGGGGGTGAATTAGGTGGTGGTCGATTTTTGACTTATTTTATACTTTCTGGTTTTGATTTAGTGCTTTAAAAACTGTAAAGTGCAGAAAGTAAAGAGACACGGAGATTTATTCTGGTTCCTTCCACACCTCGGAAGTACGTCCAGTCCCCTTGCAAACACGCAAGAGATTTCACTATTTTGTTAGAACTTTTACAAGACTCTTCCTAGTCTTATCAACTAAAGAACCTAACAAATACCAAGAACACCCTCTTGGATTTCCAATAAGTCTCTTGAGAACAATCCTCTCAAAAGATACCTCTTGTTTCCAACAATGGACAACAAGGAACACAAGTAGTCTAATACTTAATTCCAACAATCCTGGAAAAAAGTTACACTTTGTATAATTTTATGAAGTATGATTTCTTGAAAGATGTTGATCACATAGGGTGACTTCTTTGAAGTTTCTTCTTTCTTCTCTTGTAAGCAATTCAAACTGTAACACAATGGTTAGATAATGCTCAAAGATTTCTGTTCTTATATGTGTGAAAGTGCAGAAAATCTTTGTTCTTAAAAGTTAAGAAATATGAAGTTTGAATATTTTACAAATTTCAGAATTATTGCATAAGAGAAGAGTTGTTTTATAATTTGAAAAATTTAGTATTTAAAGTACTCAAGATACCTTTCCAAATGGACACTTTTCTGTTTGAAAAACTTGAGAAGATGCAATGTATGACCATGCAACTATTGGAGAAAAGGTGTGAAGGATATCTTGAAACTAGTTCAGATTTTTCAAAAGTTACAATGTTTAAATCGATTAACATAAGATGTAAATCAATTTCACGGGTTTGTAACGTTCATGTTTTCAAAAATTTGAAGTGTAAATTGATTAGCATGTTGTGTAAATCGATTTACAAGTGTTAAAAATTCAACTCAGTTCTGTGATCAATCGATTTACACTTCATGTAAATCGATTGCTGCCAGAAACAATCAGTTTTTGAAAAAGCATGTGTTAATCGATTTACATCAGTTAAAAACTTAAAATTTGTTTTAAAATTTAAGTGAAGTGTTTTGGCAAGTGTGTATATCATTTTTGAGCATTTCTAATAAATGTAGTTCAAATGAGAATTGATATACTTGATTGCTTGCCATGATCCTTGAAGCTTTGAGTGAATGATGCTTTAAGCTAATTCCACTTCTTTTCCTTCTTTCCATAGTGCTTGTTTGTTGTTTATCAAACTATCTTGTTTGTCTTTCATCAAAACTAAAGTTGAGTTGAGGCTTGAGATTACAAGGACAAGTTTAAACCAACTGAACTGAAAGAGGGTAGTACCTAAGCTCCATGCCAGCCTGAAATCTAAGGGCTCTCAGTGTGACTTGTGTGCCTTTACCATGTTTTCTTATTGTGGATACTTGTGGTGTGCCTTTATCATGACATCACGACATCATAACATTGCATACATCTTGCATAAGACTAACCTATTTCAAAGATAGGAGGGTTTCATCTTTGCTCTGTTTTGTAGGTCATCATGATGCCTATGCGTAAGAATACCATCCGGATCAACTTTGTCCAAGTCCCTACCTTGCTTAAAGAGTTGGTTGCCAAGATGCCTGACACTACTTCCTTCATCAGGAGGCATGGTTCTCTTCTCAGTTTGGTCACCTCCAAGTTAGACGAGCAGATGAGGAGTGTCCTGGTCCAATTCTATGACCCGCTATACCATTGTTTTACTTTCCAGGACTTCCAGCTGGTTCCTACCCTAGAAGAGTTCTTTGAGCTGCTCGGTATCTCTGTTCTAGAGCAGACTCCGTTTACTGGATGGGAGACCCTTAGGCCCGAAGAAATTGCTGCAACCCTTCATTTGACTAAAGAGGAAGTAATGGCTAATTGGGAGACTAGAAGTGGAGCTAAAGGATTTCTGACTAAGTTCTTGGTTGGCAAGGCCAACTACTTCTGGGATAGCCTAGACTTTAAGGCGTTCGAGGATATTCTGGCTCTTTTGATTTATGGCTTGGTATTGTTTCTGAATCCTGACACTTTTGTTGATGTGAATGCCATAAAGATCTTCATCTCTCAGAACCTTGTACCCACTCTCTTGGGTGACATTCTTTATCAGCTCTATGCTCGTACTGCCCGAAAGCGGGGAACTATGATGTGTTGTGCTCCTTTATTATCGAGGTGGTTTATTTCGCACCTCTCAAAGTCAGTGCTAAAGAACAAAGAAGGAATGGGCTGGGCTTATAGGGTGATGTCTCTTTCTCATAATGACATTATCTGGACTCTCAAAGGTATGTATAAGGTGACTATCATTGATCGCTGTGGAGAGTATCCTAATGTTCCATTGCTAGGAACCCATGGAGGAATTTCTTACAACCCATGCTTAGCTCTCCATCAGTTTGGAAGAGCCAGAAGAGAAGGACCTCATGAGATGCTGATGCCTCATATCATCTTTGATTTTCAGGGGGATAGCGACGAGCAGCGTCGCAGATTCATAAGGGCTTGGGATAGAGTTCACCAATCTGATCCACATGAGTTGGGCCCAAAGACTTCTCTGCCAATGGAGCCATATCTCAGATGGGTCTGTATCCGTGCCCAGAAGCTAGGTATGCCATATGAAGTTGTCCGGCCTGTCACTCTTGAAGTTGCTAATGAAGAAGGGGTTCTTCCAACCATTCTCCATCCTTATATGCCCACTGACATTGGGGAACTGAAGAGATCTTGGATGCAATTGAGGGAGGAACAAGATTCTTACCGAGAGAAGCTCTATGAACAGGAGCAGAAGATCCAGAGGTTGACTAGGCAGTTAGAGAACGAGTGTATTCTCAATGATTATGTCCGCATTGATAAGAAGAGACCATGGGAGCATTGATGGACCTTTGATAATTTCCTTTCCAGTTTTTTGTTTACATTTTCAGTATTTCCATTCTTGTAACGCCTTAAGGGAAATCTGTTGAACAATTTAAATTTTGAAGTTTAAATCTAATAAAGTGTGTTTCCTTTCTTGTTTACAAATTTGAATCCCGATTGTCTTTGAAATCATAAATCATACGCATTTCATCCCATGCACTTCATAAACAGGTACCCTTTACAGGTATCTTATCTTCTTCGCTGTTTATTTCAGTGATCATCATGTCTACTGAACCTTCAACTGAGCAAGCCATCAAGGCCCTCCAGGCCCAGAATGCCCAATTCCAAGAGCTGTTCATGAATCTAGCTAAGGGTCAGCAGGACCTGAAGACCTTGATTCTAAAAGAGAAGAAGAAGAAGAGGACAGTCCTGTTCAACACAGGACATAGGTTTGGGAAAGGTTACATAATGAAGTTGATCTGACCACCTCATCTGGAGGGAAAGATAGTTCACAAGAGAGTAGGGATCCTAGCCCTGTGGTCTCCAACAACGAGACAAACTACGATGAAGAACAGTATCCTCCTGCTGAGGATAAATACAAACAACTGGAAGATCGTTTGAACGCTATGGAAATTCAGAAGGTGCCCGGTCTGGACTTCAGAGATCTAGGTCTATCATCTGGGGTGGTGATTCCCCATAAATTCAAGGCACCAGCCTTTGCCAAGTATGACAGAGTTTCCTGTCCGAAGCTGCACCTCCGGTCATATGTGAGGAAGATCCAACCTTACACTACTGATAAGAACTTATGGATCCATTTATTTCAAGACAGTCTCTCAGGGACTCATCTTGAGTGGTTCTATCAGTTAGATGGAGCCAGTATCCATAGCTGGGAAGATTTGGCTACTGCATTCTACAGGCAGTATCAGTACAACTTCGACCTCGCTCCTACGCGTACCCAACTCCAGGGTATGTCAATGGGAACAGGTGAAGGATTTAAAGATTATGCTCAGAAGTGGAGGGACCTCGCCGGAAGATTACAACCACCCTTAGCTGATCGGGAACTTATTGATATATTTCTGGGGACCCTGTCTGGTCCATTTTTCAACCACTTGATTGGAAGCTCTTCATCTGGGTTTACAGATCTTATTTTGACTGGTGAGAGAATTGAAGCTGGTATTAAGGTTGGGAAAATACAGAAGGGTGCTTCATCAAGCACCGAGAAGAAGCCGTTTAAGAAAGAGTCTAGTGTTGTCTACAGTGCAAGAAGACAGAATAGACCTGAACACCGCCAAGCTGTCAATGCGATTGTTATTTCAAAACCTGCTGGTGCTCCTCAGTACAACAATCAACAAAAGGACAAGAGACCTGAGAGGAAATTCACTCGTCTCAGCATGACCTTATCTCAGATTCTGCCACAGTTGCTGAAGACTAATCTGGTGACTCTAAGGGAAGCCCCAAAGAATTCAAATACAACATCACCAAGGTATAACCCTAACGCCTGCTGCGCTTATCACTCCGATAGTCTGGGGCATAATACAGATGATTATTGGGCTTTGAAGAACAAGATACAAGACTTAATTGATGCAAAGGAGATTGAGTTCAAGGCGCCCAAGAGGCCTAATGTTGTGACTGCTCCCATGCCCAAACGTGGAGTAAATGCTGTAGAGGAAGACTTGTTTGTAGTTTTTGTGGATGACATTGTTACCCCTCTGATGACTGTCAAGAAGAACCTGTTGCTAGCCGATTTATTTCTGGGCTGTGACGAAGGTTGCCATATGTGTTCTGTTTTACCTACCGGTTGCCCATTCCTGAAGTCAGGTATCCAAAACCTGATGGATAGTAAGGAGATCCTGTTTGAGAAGACTGTTGTTCCTTCCATTCCTACTGAGGAAGTCGCCATCATTACCATTTTCGACAATTCTTCCAAGGCTCCCTCGAGGAAGCCTGTTAGAATTACATCTGTTCCGAAAATCGCACCTGTGATCATCACTGTTCCGGGGCCCATTCCCTATATCTCTGATAAAGCTGTCCCTTGGCACTATGGGGCTGATGTTTATGTTCATGGATTTAAGCAAGATTTAGATGTTGATACTGACGTCAGCAACATTACTGGACCTGCTAAAGTCACCCGTAGCGGTAGACTTTTCTCACCTGATATTGTTCTACCAACTGTCCGAAGACCTGTTGTCATTACGCCTACAAGTGCACCTGCCACTATTCCTGATCAAGTCCCTATTCTTACCCCTGTCGCCGAGTCATCTGACGCTCGGGGCAAAGGGATCACCACTGATGTGCCTGCCCAGATGGAGGCACCAAAGACAATTACTGTTGAAGCTTCCAAATAGGAGATGGAAGAGATTATGAAGATTATTAAGAAGAGTGATTATAATGTAGTTGAG
This sequence comes from Vicia faba, assembly GCA_948472305.1. Taxonomy (NCBI): domain Eukaryota; kingdom Viridiplantae; phylum Streptophyta; class Magnoliopsida; order Fabales; family Fabaceae; genus Vicia; species Vicia faba. The sequence goes on from OX451735.1 coordinate 945,962,613, forward strand.
CAGCTGGGGCAAACCCCATCCAAGATTTGTATGTTGTCACTGTTGTTGTATTCAGAGGCCCATGCTAAGGCTCTGATTACCTTCCTGAAGACTTCCCATGTGCCACAAGAGACATCAGCCGATCAGTTTATAGATTATGTAGCCAATTTAACTGCTGATAATGGTTTAGGTTTCTCTGGCGTCGATTTGACCGTTAAGGGGAAGAATCATAATGATGCCCTGCATGTCTCCATTGAATGCAGGGGCACTACTCTTGCACATGTGTTGGTTGATACTGGTTCCTCATTGAACGTCTTGCCCAAGAAAGCTCTAGACCGGTTGGATTGCGAAGGGTTGGAGCTAAAACCAAGTAACATTATTGTCAGGGCCTTTGATGGGTCTAAAAGGATGGTGCACGATGAAGTTGATATTCCAATTAAAGTTGGTTCTCAGGTCTTCAATTCTATGTTCTATGTGATGGACATTCGTCCATCCTACTCTTGTTTGCTGGGTCGTCCATGGATCCATAAAGCTGGGGCCGTAACCTCAACGCTTCACCAGAAGTTGAAGTACCCGGTCAAAGGGAAGATTTTGACAATACAAGGGGAGGAAGAGTACATGGTCAGCCACCTTAACTCGTTCCGATATGCAGAAATGGATGGGGAGTTCATTGAAACCCCATTTCAGCACTTTGAAGAGGTTCCCCAGACATTGGCATCAACTTAGACTGTGGTTGAAGATTCTCCTATGAAGATGGCTTCCTTAAAAGATGACCGGGCTGTTATTGAGAAGGGTGAGTGTGCAAATTGGGGCCGACTCCCTGATTTTACACAGAAGACTAATAAGTTTGGTTTGGGTTTCACTGCAGAAGCTCAAAGGGTTGTTCGAAGTGCAAGGATCGGAAGACCTCCCGTGTTCATCAGCAACTCGGGAGTAAATGACATTGAAGATGATGTGGAAGAGTCTGAATTCGACAGCTGGATCTATCCTACGACCGACGGTGGACCAAGCAACTGGACAGCAAAGGACTTCATCCCTATTACTTTTGTTACCCAGTAATAAAACCTTTTGTTTTGAATTTGTAATGGACAATGTTTTGAAACTTTATGGCCCGGTGTCTTACCCGAGGCACCGTGGCTTCATTTGTGAGGGCTTTTGTGTGTCATCTTCATATATCATTAATAAAAGCATTGGACGTTCTTACATTTCAAATTTTGCGCTCCTTGTTTTTCTTTATTATATATTGCAAAACAGCTATTTTACACACACTCACATATACAGGTCCACATCTACTCTGGATCTCACTGGTAACGACTCTGCTACTGCCAGTTATGACTTCGAAAATCCGATCAACTTAGCCGAAGACGAAGGTGAAGATGATTGTGAAGTTCCTGGTGAACTTGCAAGACTGCTACTCCAGGAAGAGAGGCCATTAAGCCACATGAAGAGCCAGTGGAAACAGTGAATCTGGGTACTGAGACAGACAAGAAGGAAGTTAAGGTTGGTGCCAATCTGGATCCTAGTGTGAAACAACGGTTGATTTAGATGCTGCATGACTACATGGAGATATTTGCTTGGTCTTACGAAGATATGCCTGTTTTGGATACCGACATTGTGGTTCATCGCTTGCCTACCAAGGAAGATTGTCCTACAGTAAAACAGAAGGTCCGCCGAGTGCGCCCAGAGATGTCTGAGATGATCAAGGCTAAAGTTATGAAACAATTTGACGCCGGTTTACTAGAAGTGACTTCTTATCCTCAGTGGGTCGCCAATGTGGTTCCTGTGCCGAAGAAGGATGGGAAGGTTCGAATGTGTGTTGACTACAGGGATCTGATCAGGGCGAGCCCCAAGGATGATTTCTCTCTACCTCATATCGACGTTCTGGTTGACAATACTGCTCAGCATAAGGTCTTCTCCTTTATGGACGGTTTCTCGGATTATAACCAGATAAAAATGGCTCCCGAAGACATGAAGAAGACCACCTTTGTTACTCAGTGGGGTACATTTTGCTACAAGGTCATGCCTTTTGGGTTGAAAAACGCTGGGGCAACATATCAGCGTGCCATGGTTGCTTTGTTTCATGACATGGTCCATCATGAGATTGAAGTATACGTCAGCGATATGATTGCAAGGTCCCAGACTGAGGAGGAACACCTTGACCATCTGCAGAAGCTGTTTGACAGGTTGAAGTTGTACAAGCTGAGGTTGAACCCGAACAAGTGCACATTCAGGGTAAGGTCTAGTAAACTACTGGGTTTCATCGTGAGCGACAAAGGTATTCAAGTTGACCCTGCCAAGGTGAAAGCTATACAAAAGATGCCAGCTCCCAGAACAGAGAAAGAAGTCATAGGCTTTCTGGGACAACTGAACTACATTGCCCGATTCATCTCGCACCTAACTGCTACTTGTGAGCCAATCTTCAAGCTGCTGAAGAAAGATCAAGTAGTACGTTGGAACGATGAATGCCAGGCCACTTTCGAAAGGATCAAAGAGTATCTCCAAGAGCCACCTATTATGATGCCACCAGTTGAAGGGAGACCTCTGATCCTATACTTGACAGTACTTGACAACTCAATGGGGTGTGTGCTGGGTCAGTATGACGAGTTTGGCCGAAAAGAGCATGTTATTTGTTACCTTAGCAAAAAGTTTACCGACTGTGAGACCCAATACTCACTGCTCGAGAAAACTTGCTGCGCTTTGGCATGGGCTGCTCGCCGGCTGAGACAGTATATGTTGACTCACACTACTCTGTTGATATCAAAGATGGATCTAATCAAGTATATCTTCGAAAATCCTGCATTGTCCAGAAGAATAGAAAGATGGAAGATGATCTTGACTAAGTATGACATCCAATATACGAACCAAAAGGCTATCAAGGGAAGTGTGTTGGCAGACCATTTGGCACATCAGGCAGTGGATGATTACCAGTCTATGAACTTTGAATTCCCGGACGAGAATATCATGTTGATAACTGATTGTGAGACACCTAGACTGGATGAAGGACCTGAGGAAGGATCCCGATGGTCTATGTACTTTGATGGAGCTTTGAACGCTTTGGGTAATGGCATTGGCGCTATGATCATATCTCCTAAAGGCTCTCATACTCCGTTCACCGCCCAACTATGTTTCAACTGCACCAACAACATGGCGGAGTATGAAGCATGCATTATGGGTCTCCGAGCAGCAATTGACCTAAGGATTAAGTTTCTAAGTGTTTTCGTAGATTCCGCCCTCGTGATCAGTCAGATCAAAGGCGAGTGGGATACGAAACACCCAAATCTTATTCCTTACAAGGAGTATGTGTTGACGTTGCTTCCCCATTTTGAGGAGATAACCTTTGAACACTTCCCCAGAGAGGAGAATCAGTTGGCGGATGCGTTGGCTACAATGTCTTCTATGTTCAAAGTCAATTGGGACAATGAAACTCCCCGGATCATTATTGAAAGATTGGACGAACCTGCACATTGCTGTGATCTTGAGACTGAGGAGGTAACTGAAAAGCCCTGGTATCATGAGGTGAAGAGGTACCTTGAAGCTCAAGAATACCCCGAGGGTGCATTTGTTAATGATAAGAAGTTTCTGAGGAGGTTCGCGGTGAAGTTATTCATCAACAATGGCATTCTTTACAAGCGTAACCATGATTCGAACTTACTGCGTTGTGTGGATAAGATTGAAGCAGAAAGGATTATGGCAGAGCTGCATGAAGGTACTTTCGGAACTCATTCCAGTGGACATACCATGGCAAAGAAAATCCTCCGGGCAGGATATTACTGGTCCACAATGGAAGCCGACTGTTATCAGCATTCTCGGACATGTCACAAGTGCCAGGTCTATGCTGATAAGGTGCACATACCTCTAGTTCCTCTGAACATTTTGACAGCACCTTGGCCTTTTGCAATGTGGGGCATCGATATGATCGGCTAGATCAGACCTACGGCATCCAACGGGCATCGTTTCATCATGGTAGCGATTGATTATTTTACGAAGTGGGTGGAAGCAGCTTCCTTTGCTACCGTAACCAAGAACATCGTGGCACGGTTTATTCAGCACAATCTGATCTGTCGATACGGTGTACCAGAGAGGATCATTACGGACAATGGTACCAATCTCAACAACAAGATGATCACTGAGCTCTGCGAGCAATTCAAGATACAGCATCATAACTCTTCTCCCTACTGGCCGAAGATGAATGGGGCTGTCGAAGCAGCAAATAAGAACATTAAGAAGATTATGCAAAAGATGACAGTGACATACAAAGACTGGCATGAGATGTTACCATTTGCTCTTCATGGGTACCGCACCTCAACACAGACGTCAACAGGGGCAACACCCTATTCCTTGGTTTACGGCATGGAGGCAGTCTTACCTATTGAAATTCAGATACCCTCTCTCCGAATCATGAAGGATGCAGGTTTAAGCGAAGATGACTGGATTCAGACCCGACTTGATCAGTTAAACCTAATCGATGAAAAAAGACTTACTGCTATTTGTCATGGTCAGATGTATCAAAAACGGATGATCAAGGCATTTAACAAGAAAGTTAGACGACAAGAGTATCAAGTTGGGGACCTGGTAATCAAGCGCATTATCTTACCTCAAGGTGATCCCAGGGGCAAATGCACCCCTAATTACGAAGGGCCGTTTGTGGTTAAGAACGTCTTCTCAGGAGGAGCTATGATTCTAACCACCATGGATGGTGACGACCTTCCTCACCCCGTCAATGCGGACATAGTGAAAAGATACTACGCATAATCAAAGACCCGCTAGGTTGACTGGCCTAGGAAAAAATAAGGGCTTCCCGGCGAACCAAAAGGGTTCGGGCAAAAATAAGGGATGAAAATGAAAAAAAATATGTACACCCGGCAAGTCAAAAACCTGAAAAGGCGGCTTGGGCAAAAATGGGTATCCCGGTGGACTGAAAACTCGAAAGGGAGGTCCAGGAAAAAGTTAGGGATCAAAGCGTAACACTATGTCTCATTGGATCACCTCGCATCCAGACTTCGGTATCGACTATCAAGCTCGGACGACATTAATCAATCAGATTCATCTTCAACTAAGCAGCAAAGTGATGAGATGCTTGAAGATATAAAGGCAATAGCAGAGTTGGAACCCAGTGGGATTATTCACATAGCTGCTTTGTTTCCTTTTCACAAATTGTATAAATTCTATTTGTTCGGCGGTGTTCTCTTACTAGGACGTCAGCCTCTTGTACAAAAAACGCCTATTTACAGGCCAAACTTCAAAATCAATACACATTCATTTTAGAGAAATTTCTTTTTCCTTTATCTGTTTTGTTTTGCAAAGAACGTCCAAAGTTCATTTTTGATATATGCATTTGACATTAATTGCTGATCATAAATATGTACATACGAAACAAAGGACGAATTACTGGTAATATCAGAAACAGGGGCAATAAGAATTGTCCGAACTGTATAGTTGCTCTGTCCACCAGGTACCAAGATAGATTCAGCTGAAGGATATGGCTAAGATACCTCCGCTCCCCGCAGGGTAAGACAGTAATGATAGCTCTCTCAGCTGAAACTGGCAACCATGAACGAATTAACAATACTCTCCTCAAGCAGAGTTAATCTACCATCAAGCGCTAAAAAGGTTTGGTATTCCTAGAAGGTCTTAATATTCCTCAACGGAGTATAAAGACATTCCCCAGCAAGCATAAGATCATCCCCAACGAAGTTCTTTACTTTCCCCAAGCAGGAGTTCAATCCTCAACAGATTCAGTGTCACCAGCAACAGTAATCCATCCCCAGCGGAGTTCATCAGCGGAATCTCCAGCAGAGTTTATCTTAAAATCTTCAGCAGAATATCCCCTCCCCACAGAGTAATTCCCCTCAGAGTAATCTCTTCATCAGTTTATTCCCCAACAAAGTTCTTTTCCCCTGCAGGTTTATCCTCACAATCATCTTCATTCACCATCCCTGGCGGAAGCAAAGCATTCGACTTTATTCTCCAGCAGCTCCGGGATTTATTTTCCCCAGCTAAAACATTACATGTCCATACATCATGATACATGAATATACGCATTATACCATACAATTTCATTTATTTTAAGAACATCATTGTCGGATACATGTCATACATTACATACAGCTAACCTTTACCTTTCAGGAAAGATACAATCAAAATTCAAGTTATGAAGCCCGGGTACGACCGAGATAGTATCTTGATTTCTACAGCATATTGTGAAGCCCGGATTACGACCGGATAATAATATAAGACTACCGCGAAGCCTGGATTACGACCAGATAGTGATATCTCTCAAAATTAAGCTATGAAGCCCGGAGAACGACCGGATAATAGTTTATTCCCCAGCGAGCCATGAAGCCAGGATTACGACCGGATAGCAGCTCAGTAAGCACCATGAAGCCTGGATTCGACCAGATAGTGGTATATCATAAACACAAGCCGTGAAGCCCGGATCACGACCGGATAACAACTCAGCAAGTTATTGTGAAACCTGGATTACGACCAGAAAGCAATACGAGACCATGAAGCCTGGATTAGGACCATATAATGGTAGAAGATGTTGTGAAGACTGGATTACGACCAGATAGCAACCAAGAGTACTACGAAGCCTGGATTTCGACCAGATAGTGGTATGATACATCGTGAAGCCTGGATTACGACCAGATAGCATTAAGGGACACTGTGGAGCTCGGATTACGACTGAATAACAATTTACCCAGCCAGTTACTATCAAGCCCGGATTTGACTGGATATTAGTAAAACCAACCGTCAAAGGGGAGACCGGATGCGACCAGATAACCAATTGATTTATTCAGAAGCCTGGATTTTGACCAGATAAGAAATGAGGTATTGTGAAGATTGGATTCGACCAGATAGCATTACGTGACACCATGAAGCCTGGATTCGACTAGATAATGTTATAACACATTGTGAAGCCTGGATTACGACCTGATAGCGGTACAAGACACTGTGAAGATTGGATTCCGACCAAATAGCAGTTTACATGGAAAGTTACTAAGAAGCCCGGACTCGGTCGGATATTAGTGTGCCCTAAATTCAAGTTGAAGCCCGGATGCGACCGGATAACCACTTGATTTGTTCTGAAGCCTGGATTTCGACCAGATAACAAGTGAAAAATTGCAAAGCCTGGATTACGACCAGATAGCAAGTTTAATCTCATCTCCCTAGTAAGTCATTGTAAAGCCTGGATTGCGACCAGATAGCAGTCGGTCTTATCACTATGAAGCCTGGGTTACGACCAGATAGTAGTTCACTCTCACCTCTTCAACAGAGATGATTCCTCAATAGAATAACGGACGACCGAAGCTCCTAAAATTCAACAGAGATGATTCCTCAATAGAATAACGGACGACCGAAGCTCCTAATATTCAACAGAGACGATTCCCCAGTAGAATAACGGATGACCGAAGCTCCTAAAGTTCTATTTCTCCTAAGATAAAGAACAACATTCCCCAGCGGAATCTCCCCCAACGACAGGTATACAAGCTCTCGCTAAGGAATCTCTTACGCGATCGACACTCCTTCGGATGGTATCTTTAAGCCCATCTCCCATCATCAATCTCCAAATGGCATCTGTAAGCCCATTCCCGATATCACAAGACAAATACTACTTCATGCGAGTGCAAATTTCTAGGCACTCTAGTGTTCAATCATCTTCCACCTTCGGATCACGAAAGGCCCGAAGGCCAATCTATATCCTCAGGTTTAAGAAGATTGAATAGGGGAAACTGTTGTACCCCAAAATTTGCCCTCCCATATTTCTAAAGACATGTCAAGAATCATCTCCAAGTTGTTCAAGATGGCTCAAGAGTTGGACAGTCAAATCACCTCCTAAGGCAGTCAATTCAAAATTAGGGTTTTGTGTTGCATCAAGGTCCTTACATACAAATGGACTCAAGTTCTACCCAATGTCCTAATATGTTCTCAAGTTCATCCATGTCAAATTTCAAGCCTTGCAGAGAAAGTTTGGTCAGTCAATTGCTCAAGAGGCCCAAAAATCGACTGTGCTAGGGCAAAAGTCAACTGTGACCCAAATACAGTCAAACCTCAATATTTTTTGTCAACATTCTCATTTTGAAGGATAATTCATCATTTTATCAAGGTTTGATCATGATTCATCAAGGATTGCTTAAGATTCATCAAGATTCAAAAGTTGCTAAATTAGGGTTTTGTAGGAAAAGTCAACTCAACTTTGACCAAGCATAACTTTCTCATACTTTATGCGAAATGACCCATCCAAAGCTCATTTTTAAGAGGATGTAATTTTCTACAATCCATATTGACACCCCAAGATCAAGAAATGCACTCACAAAAAGTTACAAATTTGGACATTATAGGTTATTTTTGAAAGTCAACAAAAACACCTTTTTTCCAAAGTTTATAACTTGAGCATGAAATATCAAAATGATATGAGACCAAAATTTTTGGTTAGAGGACATCTCAAGGTTTCTAAAAAGTCCAAGAACACTTCCAAAAGTTCAAAATTGAAGAAGTTATGCATTGGTGAAGTTGGGCATTTTTCCAAAATTGTCAAAAGTCAACTATCCTCAAAACTCCAATTTTTGACAAAAGGGCCCACTTTTTTCCACTTGATATGATCTTGTCACACCACACACGTGTCCTATTTTTAATTTCATGACCAATCATTTATTTTTCTATTTTATTTGGTTTTTATTGATTTAATTCATTTTAAATCAATATTAATTCAAATAAAATCCAAAAATTAATGGAATGAGATTTTTTTGATCATTACAGGTCTTCATTACCAAGATACACCTAATCAAATTCGTATCAAGCATTGTTGTGCACAAAAAATCAGATTTGGTACAATTTTGGAAACTTTATCAATGGTGATCATATCAAATCCCAAACCTTGAATGCACATGGATTGAAAGCCCAACTCTTGACCTAATTCATTCCCATATACACACACAAGCCATACACATCAAGAACACGACCTAAGAACTGCAGAAACGGCCAAACCAGAATTGAAAAAAGCTTGCAAAAGTGTGAGATCAAAAACTTGGTTAGAGCACGATTCAATCCAAGATCTCAACGTAGCTTCCTTGCCTGGCATCTAGTGGAGCTAAAGCAATCAAAACCAGGCCTTGAGACCACTTGAAACGCGCTGTAAGTCATCCTGAACATAGCCCTGTGCACGAATTCGTAACCTGGGATTCTTGCATTTTCTTGCCAAAATATTGATATATTTGTGATCCTTGCATAATTTCTAAGCATTCTGCATTGTTTAATTTTGTTTTCATAGCCTGTATTGTAATGCCCGAACCTAGGGTTTCTTTTCTTGGTTTTTAGGCATTTGCTTTGCAGGTAAAATTAGGACTTATAATGGTTATAGAGATGATTAGGAGAACGAGACGAACAGGATGATGGGTTTGGTTTGCATTTTTGTGACCTAGAATGCATTATAGGATGATGCAACGGATTTTGATGCGGAATAAAATCTGCAGGAAAAAATACAGTCTTCGTTGAAGAAGATGAAGACGTGTCTCTGCTTCATTGGGTCATTCAAATGTTTAGCGCGCTTTTTTTTAATTCCCAGGCATATTAAATGTTTACAATATATTATTTGTTTTGTATTCCATTAACAAATAGGCAGCATGGCTCAGTTGGTGGAAGCGTGAGTGGAATACCATTGGGACCTGGATTCGAATCCCAGGTCCCCCAATACCTTTGTGCAATTTTTATTCAAGTACTCTTATGCAACGCTCAATATGCAGTCCACCATATGCCTCTTAGATCCAGGCGCCAGATGGCCTTCAGGTCAAATCTGAAGGCCAGGATTGAAGGTTCACCATGAACTCAAGTCAACAAGCATGCATTGGATGGGAAAAGTCAAACAGGCTTGGACGTTTTTGGGCTGGAAATTGCAAATCATACCTCCTTTCTGGGCCCAGCACCCCCCCTTGGTTATTTCTTCTCATATTTCATCTTTTTTTATTTTATTATTTAACTGTTTTATTAATTATTATTATTATTTACACTAACCAATTATTTTTCTTAATAAAATCAGAAAAAACATAAAAAATATTATTTTTATTTATTAAATTTAGTTTCATTATTTTATTTTTGTAAATAAATATTAATTAATTGACTTAGTTTTAAATAGGTTTAAACATTTAATATTTTTGCAATGAATTAAAATTAATGTAGAATTAGGTTTTTTTATTAATTTTTAATCAATTTTATTTTTATTTCCTTAAATATTCAAAAACCCATAAAATATATTTTTTATTTAATTAATTAATTAACTTAGATTTAATTTCCATTTAATTCAAAATAACAAAAATCTTCTCTTTAAATAAAAAAGGGGTCAAAACCCTAAAAATGCGCCGATCTAATTTTCTCGCACGCGTCTTATTTTTATCCAATATTGTAATTGCTTCCAGTATGTAATAGTTTCAATAGGACTTTTAATTATTTATCGCTTTTATTTACTTTCTGCAATTTAAATTAAAGGGTTTGTCTTTGGCGATGTAAATACCCGACGCCTTGTAATAGTTTAGATTTACTTTCCGCAAATTTAATTACCGCAACTATTAACTGTTAGATGTTTGATAACTAGGCAATGCATGACAAGATCAATCTTTAACCTAAAATCAACATAGCTCACCCATAACATGTACAGATAAAATTAACCGAAATAACACACTCGCACATGCGCACTCTTAGGGTACACCTCACTTGGTTGCCTCGAACGTGGTCATTAAGTATAGGAAGTTTTAGAGGTCGCCCTCTTGTCCAAAGATCATAGTTGCCTCAAAACGGTTGCCTCGGAAAAATGATATAGGATATTAGGGTTACCGCTAAGGCATCCTAACATTGCTTTAGTGACCACACGTCCCTTAATCGAATTGACCCGAAAACTCCAACGACGATGCCACCTACTCCTCAATAGTGGGATAGCATTGTCTAAAGGACATTAGCACAATTTAATTCCTTTTTCGAGTAGGTAGATGGTTCTTAAGTACTTGCTCCTTTTAAAAACAAAATAAAACTTTTCGCACTTACACTCTCTTCAAAACAAAAACTCTTTTCAAACCCACAAACAGAAAGAAAAGAAAACTTTTGAAAACACAATGAGCAAGTACCTAAGAGCCCGTGGATAACCACAGATAGAAAGGGTGCTAACACCTTCCCTTTCTATAATCTACCTCCCGAACCCGAGAAATATCTCAAAAAGGAATTTTTCTATGCTTTTGTCCTTTCCTTGTTGGATAAAATAAAAGACGGTGGCGACTCTTGCTTACCGCGACATTTTGCAAAAACAAACGCAAACGCGAACCAGCATTCCAAAATAGTCAGTTCTCATTCCCACCGATCACAACAATGTTTTTCAGGATTGTAGAGTATTCTATTAGGGAAGAGGATTTGTGGTCCTCTGATTTATAGTAGTCAGAGAGGCAAACTCAAGCTGGGGGGTCCTGCTGTTTGTTGGGGAAATAAACCTTGTTGCTCAGTCTGTTGGAGAGGCAGCGACTTCACTGGCAGAAATCCTCGAGGATTCTTGAAGTCGACTCAGTTGAAAAAGTTTTCAGAGATTGAAAATCTGGCTGGGGAAACCTCATATGAGAAGGATTCAGGGGAGATTTGTCGCTGCCCCTAGTAGAAAATGTTTGTGGCACTGCCAGAAAATGTTCGACTATACATAACCCTTTGCTGAGATTGGCGTTCAAATCCCCAAGTAATGGAGATGGGGACCTGTCCCTGGTTATTCAACATTTCTTGAGAGATTTCTTAGAAACTTGACTGGACTGCCCCAGGTGTGCTGGATAGTGACATGTCATGCCCCCCTTGTAAATAGGAGATTTGTTATTGGAAGTGTCGTCCCACTTGAAGTGATTTAGTTCACTGAGAGAGCTTTGGTTCACTGGTTATTCGTTGTATGAATTTCTCCGCTGTCAAACAAATAGCCATATACAAACAGTGATATTCAAGTAATGCAAAGTTTATGCTTGTCTTGAAATTTTTGAAAAATGCATTTTAGCAAGTAAAGAAATTTCAACTCAGGATCTAGGGTAAGCCTTACTGGAGTCAGTATACCTTTTGTAACAATACGCTTTCGAACTAACCCATGCTTCAATTAGGACTTTTGAAGGGTTGTAACATGGCTTGGTTCACGGTTTATGAAACAAACAATAAAGGCTCAAAGTATATTTGTACCCACCCGTTCTTTGTGACGTTCTTCAGTCCTAAGCTCAGTTAATTATGCGTTTAAACTCCAATTGAGTGTGGAATGACGCGTTGGTGATGGCACAGACAAGTTAAGTTTTTCAGAATGGAGTTATTTTTGCAACATTTTTCATGCTGTTGAGCCAGTTTTGGTCAGCCCAATAAAGGGACCTTGACCCAGCACTGGGGGCTATAAATACCCTCTGTTCCAAGAGGGTCAGGTATTCATTCTCTAAGACACCTATATACAATTTTCCTGCTCATTCCATCGCTTACTTTATCATCAGAGTGCCTTGCAGGTACCCCCCATCTCCCAGATCCAGCTCGAGCCAATTGTGGTGGTCCAATTCTGATCCGGTAAGATCAGTGGCGCCGTCTGTGGGAATATAAGCTTCCCCGTCTTACGAATTCACGAAGACAAAAGATAAAACCATCCTCGACCTCCATGGCTGACCAGATTCAGGATAACCAGGGCGTTCGCATCGTCGATGCTAAAAACAACCTCGCCGACAAAAACGGTGGCCCCGACAACACTGGCAACCCCGTACATAATACACTCCACAGGGGAGCCATCCCCGGGCCCTCTAACTACCGAGATGGAGCCAAGGATTCGTCTTCATCAGTCCCTCTTCGCCTCGAAGAAGATAATCCGGTTCCCCCGAACCATCTAGCCGCTCAATTTCATGAAGTTCATGTCCCCGCTGGGGAAGACGCCACGACCAGGGCACTATTCGCGGTAATCAACCAGACCAACTACCTCCTCTTTGCCCAAGGGGAAAGACTGAGAGCACTAGAGGAGGACCGAAGGCCCGCAAGGAGACACAGGAGACCTTAATCACCACCTCCCCGAAGAATGGAGGAACATCCTCGATCTCCCCCGCGGAGACAAGACTGGGGCATCTCCCGAAGCCCGTCTCCCCAACCACTAGGGAGGCGACCCACCTTGGAGAGAGAACCAATCATCGAAGCCGGAAGACGCGACCACGGTCCTCCACGGCAAGAACGAAGGCATCCCAGAGACAGACACTGAGGAGCCTACCAACGGACACATCGCCCGAGGAACGTCCAACACGACCAAGGCCATCGTGACCGACAATATATCAGGTCCCTGGCCCTCTCCCCGGAACGAAGTGATGAGGACGACCCCTGCGGTCTCTTATCGCAATCTATCATGGAGGCTCCCATTCCCCCGGGCATGGAAAAGCCTCTACACTTGAAAGAATATGATGGAGTCGTCGACCCGGTCGATCACATAGACGGGTTCGAAGCCATGCTGCACTACCATAACGTTGGGGGACCAATCAAATTCAAGTTGTTACCCATGACCCTCAGGAAAGCGGCAATGGATTGGTACAAGGGTCTCGCCCCGGGGTCAATCACCTCGTGGCGAAACTTGAAAAACCAATTCATAAGCTCGTTCACTACGTTGCGGCGACATCCAAAGACCGAAGCGACGCTCGAGGCCATCATCCAGAGGCAGGATGAGACCTTGAGAGAATTCATCAACCGCTAAGCCATCCAGGTCCCCTGAGCGGACCACATGAAGAGATACCTGTTGGAGAGGGGCCTCCTCTCCAGCACAGAATTCAAGAAAGCAGTGGGCATCAGACCACCCCGAACGTTCGATGCTCTCCTCGAGAAGGCCAAGGCCTACATGGACTACGAGGAAAGGGAAGCGGCCAACATAGCCCATGACCCCAGGACTCGCGGATCCAGCAGCAACCCGCACCAAGAAGCCATTCCTCCTCGACGAACCGAGGAGAAAAGAAAATACGAAAAACCCCGGGACATCCGAGAATAGAGGGGACCTTCGGGGCATTTCACAGAGTACACTCCGCTCACAGCTTCCCGCGAGCGCATCTTGGCGGAGTGTGCCAGTACAGATTTCAAAGATGGCGGCGTCAAGCGCCCCCGACCAGCTCCGGCCAAGCCCGGTGTAGACAGGAGCAAATATTGTCAGTACCATAGGAGCCATGGCCATCTGACTGAAGACTGCGTCCACCTCAAGGACGCCATCGAGACCCTCATAAAAGGGGGGAGACTCGCCCAGTACCTGCGAAATGACGCTCCTCGTAGCGATGCCCGTGAGACAAGAGAAACAGAGGAGGATGCCCGACCATCTGACGAGTCGGTACCCATCCAAACCGCCTTCTACGTCACCAGACCCGAGGACTTCTATGTCCCTGAACACATGCAAGAATTGTTGTCCATGCACAGCAGGTGGGAGCACTTTCCCTCTGCCATGGTCATCAATGGTGGAGGGTTCAACGACCTGACCATAAATTTAGCCAAGAGGAAGCTGGACGAATTGGTCGACACGACACCTCCTCAGATGGTGACTTTTGAAAGGGTAAAAGGTAGGTCAGAACCTATCATTGTTTATCTCGAAGAACTCCCCGGAGGGGCCCCCAACACGGTCATTCCACTGCTGATAAGAGCGAGGATGGCCAACTTTGACGTACACCACGTCCTCGTTGATGAAGGGAGTTCCGTCGATGTAATGTACAACTAACTATTTCTCACCCTGCAGATCGATGACTCACACCTCTCACCTTACATGGGGTCAGACCTGCAGGGCTTTAACGCCTCGACTTCTAAACCTTGGGGGTACGTCGAGCTCATGGTCACGTTCGGCGAGGATATGGCGATGAGGCAGGTCAAGGTGCGTTTCCTCGTCATTGATTGCCCTTCCCTCTACAACTGAATTCTGGGAAGGCTGACATTGGCGGAATTGACCGCGGTACCCTCTACCGTCCACCTGAAGATGAAATTTTACACCAAGAGGGCTCGGGTCGCTACCATCCAAGGGGACCTCGCAGCCGCCCGAAGGTGTTTCAATGCAGCATCCAAGGGACGCGATACGGTCGACACCAGGACCAGGACCGCCAAGAGAACTGCGACGATGCAACCAGAATCTCAGAGGATAGAGCCCGCCAAGACAGAAGAGCAGAAAACTCCTCCAGAGGTCGACTCAATATCCCTGGACACCCGCTTCGACCAGGATGAGCCTCCCAGTGGCGAGCAAGCCCCCCTCCAACCAATCTCAAACGGGGACTTCGAACTTGTCCCCCTCGGCGAGGACACAAGCAAAGGAGTGAGGATTGGCACCAGCCTCCCCGACTTGGTAAGGAAGTAGATCAAAGCCTACTTACGCGAGAATGCAGACCTATTCGCGTGGAGCGCTGCAGAGATGCCCAGACTCGACCCCGAGGTCGCCTGTCACCGCCTTGCCATAGATCCAGTAGCTAGGGCAGTAATACAACATAGGCGTAGGCAGTCCCCAGAGAAAACAGAGGCTGCTGAAAAAGCTGTAAAAGACCTCCTAGAGGAAAATTTTATTTCCGAAGCCCGGTATTCAACCTGGCTTTCAAATGTTGTACTCGTCAAGAAAAATAATGGAAAGTGGCAAATGTGTGTTGATTATACTGATCTCAATCGGGCATGCCCAAAAGATTCTTTTCCTTTGCCCAACATAGATATATTGGTCGACAACTCGGCCGGTTATAAAATACTGTCATTTATGGATACCTATTCAGGCTATAACCAAATCCCAATGGCCATAAGCGACAAGCATTGCACTGCTTTCATGACCAGCTCAGGAAACTATTACTACAACATAATGCCCTTTGGTCTAAAAAACGCAGGAGCAACATACCAGCACATGATGAACAAAGTATTCCACAACCAAATCGGGGACATGCTCGAGGTATATATGGACGACATGATCGTTAAATCCCGAGCAGACACCGACCATGCCGATCATCTCAAAGAAGTCTTTTCTCAGGCGAGGCAATGCAAGATGAGATTTAACCCCGAGAAGTGTATGTTCGGGGTCAAGGCGGGGAAATTCCTCGGCTTCTACCTGACAAAATGAGGAATCGAAGCCAATCCTGACAAATTTCGGGCTTTCTCCGACCTCCCCACACCCACATCGAAAAAATCCATACAAGTCATGAACGACATGCTCACCTCGTTGCCCCGCTTCGTCGTGAGATCCGCTCAGCATGCCCTCCTCTTCTTCAAGCTCATTCGCAAGGAGGAAGCCTTTGAATGGACCGAGGAATGCAACGAGGCGAGGAGACTCGTACACTATTTCCTCGCACACACAATCATAGTGCAAACTGACCAACCAGTGAAACAGCTCTTAGGTCGACCGAACATGGCAGGTCGAATGTTGAAGTGGTCCTTGGAACTTTCTGAGTTCGACATTCAGTACGAGAGCAGGAAAGCCCTAAAAGCGCAAGCTTTGGCCGATTTTGTCACTGAAATGACCGCTCATACCCCCCCCCCCCCCCCCCCCCCCGCAGGGAAAAAGCACAAGTGGATCATCTTTGTCGACAGAGCGTCCAGCCCATCTGGAAGCGGCACAGGGATCCTCTTAGAGAACGAGGAAGGGGTGGTGATCGAAAATTCGCTCACCCTCTCCTTCCCGACTTCAAAAAACCAAGCAGAGTACGAGGCCCTGCTCGCAGGACTAAGATTGACCGAGGACCTAGGTGCCCGTGAAGTGCAAATTTTCACAGACTCTCAACTCCAAGGAAGCTATCAGGCTAAAAATAACAACCTCATCGAATACCGGGACTTAGTCAAAGGGTACATGAAGAAGTTCGATCGAGCAGAGATATCGCACGTCCCACGCGAGCAAAACACAAGGGCCGATATACTGTCGAAGCTCGCAAGCACGAAGAAGAAGGGCGAAAACAAATCCGTCATACAAGAATCTCTGTCCTGCCCGAGCATCGAGAAAACCTAGATCCCGCTCGAGGTGAACGCCATCGAAGACAATTTGTGTTGGATGACCCCGATGTTCAACTTCCTGACAAAAGGCGAACTCCCTCCAGACCAAACAGAGGCAGCCGCAACCAAACGACGAGCGTGCTCCTACGTGGTGATCAAGCACAAACTATATTGTAGGGGATTCTACATCCCCCTCTTAAAGTGCATCGACGAATCCATATTCCCCGTGGTATTCTGGGAAATACACGAAGGCATTAACGCCCAGCACATGGGCGGCAAGTCCCTAGCAAGGAAGGATCTACGAGCGGGGTACTACTGGTCGACAATGCAATAGGACGCCAAAGACCACGTCAAGAGATGCAGCAAGTTCCAGAAGCACGCCGACATGCATCTCGCTCCCCCTCACGAGCTGAGTATATTGTCATCCCCGTGGCCATTTGCCTGGTGGGGGATGGATATCCTCGGACCATTCGTACAAGGAACATACCAGAACAAGTTCCTCATTGTGGTCGTGGATTACTTTACGAAGTGGATATAGGCCGAGACCCTTGTGAAAATCACTTCCCATAACATCCCCCGCTTCTACAAATGAAACATCCTCACCCGATTTGGAATCCCGCAGGCATTGGTCACAGATAATGGTACCCAATTCACTAACCAAAGCTTCCAAAGCTTTGTCGCCAAACTTGGTACCAAACAAAATTTCACCTCAGTCGAGCACCCCCAAACCAACGGGCAAGCCGAGGCCGCCAAAAGGGTTATCCTGCGGGGACTTAAGCGCAGACTAGGTGAAGCAAAAAGGGGATGGGTCGAGGAACTACATAGCGTCTTATGGGCTTACCGCACCACACCCCATTCGACGACGGGCGAGACCCCGTTTTGACTAACATATGCCACCGAGGTCGTCATCCCCGTGGAAATCAGGGAAGCCTCCAGGCGGATAGAGATGCCTCTTGACGAAGAAATTAACGACGAGGCCCTGAGGGATGAGCTCGACCTGGTCGAGGAAATCCAATCGGGGGCAGCCCTGCGCGAGGCCACTTTGAAACAACGAGTAGCCCTGTGTCACGACGACAAGGTCATCAGACGCGATTTCCAGGTCGACAGCCTAGTCTTGCGAAGAACCCAGAAGGATTCCTGCAAAGGAAAATTGGCCGCGAACCGGGAAGGACCTTACCACGTCCAGAGAGCTACAGGCACCAGAGCATATTACCTCGAGCAGTTAAACGGAGAACCACTACCACAACCCTGGAATGCTGCAAAGCTGAAACAGTACTATAGCTAAAGCCCTCAACCACTGTGAACTTTGGCCGTCGAACATTCACCCTTAGCCAATAAGGAGAAAGTATCGACCATGTAGGCGGGTCAAGGTACAGGCCCAACCTACCGACCACCGAGGGCACGCCGTCGCTCACCCCATGAGTCGAACACTAATGCTCGGGATGGACACATCGATCGAGCTCCACTGTCAAAAGTACCCACATGGCAGAACACCCAGCTCGCGATGGGCAGTTCACGCCACGAGCGTCGAACCCCGATCTAGGTCGTACGCCCGTCACGGGACTCCACTCTGCATAATCGACACATTTCGAAATGTGTCGAACCATGACGAGGGTCGAAAGGCTATCTCCGCTCGAACACAAATCTTATCAAATATTCACTACAAAAATAACAGTTGATCATATACCTAGATACTAGCAGGTAATTGCAAACAAAACATCTTTGGAAAAAGCAATCATAAAACGGATTAATGATATACCGACCACGAAGGCCGATGATGTTCAAGATTACAATCCAGGGCACAAAGGCCCAAAGAAATTAAGAAAGACACGGGCACACAGGCCCCAAAAACTAACACGAGCGCGCAGGCCCCCAAAAAACAAAACAATATACGGGCGCGCAGACCCAAACGATAACAAAGAGTCAATCATTCCCCGGAGAGTTGACGACCACATCATGCGAATCGGGAGGAGGAACTACATAGCCGTCGATAATCTGGGAGAGAACTCTAACCCCTTCGGTGTTCAAGCCCGGATTCAGCATGGACAGCTGACTCACCGCAGTCTCGAACCCGTCGGCCAGAGTGCCAACATAATTTAACTCGAGGAGGTGGATGCGAGCAACAAAATCCGAGCGTGTGCGCAAAGCGGCTATCTCCTTTGGCTCGTCCTCGGCAGGAAGCATAGCAGCTTTCAGCTCTTCAATCTCCCTCGACAACCGTTGGTTGTCGCTCTCCAGTCGTTCCCTGTCGAGTTGGAGGAAATCCCTCTCCTCAAGGGCCTTGTCGGCCTTCTCCTTCTCCCTCGATAGCAAGTCAGCCTGTTCACAGAACATCTCCTCGGACCGCTCGAGGGATGCCTTTAACTTGCGAGACTTGACAGCAAGAGCCGCCTTCTCCGATTCCAGCTCCCTGACCCGGTCCGTAAAATATGATCCTTCCCCTGCAAGGACCACAACCATCTCGTCCATTTTCACCACTCCGACCATGCTAGAAGCGAGGTGTTTCCTTCGACCTTCCTTGTCGAGCCTCTTAATGATGTCGGCTTCGTTGTCAGACATGGTCAGGGGAAACCCCTCAAAGAAGTCCTTCTCCATAAAGCAGGGCGGTAAGCCAAAAGCCCAGGCAGAAACTGGCTCATCAGTCGCTTCTGCTCCACCCTCTGGCCGGCTCCTCTTCTTGCTGACCAGTGCAGCTTGGCGCTCAGCATCGGGGGAACCCGAGGACCCACTGGATCCTTCTCTGCCCGAGTCAGCAGGCGGGCCCATCCGCGTAGCCTGCTGGGGTCTCACTAGTCTCTTATTTATCTTCTTGTCCTGAGTCAACTTTAGCAACCTTTCACGTCGCTCCTCCATGTGACCTACAAATGAAGCGAACCAGGGTTAGCTACACATGACTAAAGACAATAAAAAAAGGAATAACAATAAGAGCAAAGCAAGAAACCTAGGAGATCTACGGCCTTCCCGTAGGATTGGCATTCGACGAGCGCCTTGGTATTAATAGGGCGCGCCTCGAATGTCGGATATCCATCTTCGTCGGGAATGTCGTCCCCTTCCCTGGTGACCCACCGGGAAGGAAAGAAACCATCAACGAACTTGTTTAGGACGCCGTAAGCCTCCTCTTCCTCGACACTCATACCCCCAGCTGGAGTGTGGTAGTGCCTGGGACCATGGTCGTAATGAGTCGAGCACCAATGAATAGGGAACCTGGAAATCCGCCCGACCTCAGGATTACCCTCAGCATCCAAACAGGGCTCCTCATCCTCGTCGACCACAATGGTCGGCTCGAACAAAGATTCTAGGGTCGTCTAGGTGGCCAGCTGCAGTATGTACCATTTGTCCTTAAAATCCCTCACCGAGTCAATATACATCCTAAACAGTCTCTTCGACTACTTAAGGGATACCCAACTATGTTTGCCTCCTTGAGACTGGCGTTGCAGGTGGAAAACCCTGAAGAACAGGGGAATCGTCTCCCCAATTCTCAGGAAATGACAAGTTAGCTTGAACGCCCGGAGAAAGGCAATTGCGTTGGGGTGGAGCTGCGAGGGGGCCAGGTTCAGATGGTTGAACACCCTGACCTGGAAGTCGTTAAAAGGCAACCGAAGACCAAGATCCCTTAATACAATCTCATACATGGGGAGCGCATCTTTGGTGAACTCCGAGCAGATGCGAGCATCCCTCGTCGGCCTCATTATTTTAAAATTCTGTTGAAATCCTTCTTGAGTGCCGCCGTACTCGACGACGGTATAAGCTCGTCTGTTGCGATGGCTGTACACCGAAGCTATTCCCCGGGGCTCGACACCCACCCAGTCCAGCGTAGGATCATCAACGGTGTCGACCAAGGTAATGGACTCTTCTGCTGTACTTGCATCCTCGACATCATTGTGCCCCGAGGATTCGGGAATGTCGGCCATTTACCTGCAAAGTACAGGAAACCTGTGAATTCGACAGCAAATCCGCGTGCTTGCTACAGAAGCGAGGAGAAGTAAGCAACGCTCAGATTAAATCTAAAGCCATTCACGAGAGAAACGAGAAATAAGTGGATCTCAACCAAACACCGACACCCCGACGCCAACCACATATCAATCATGAACGACGCAAACGTAACATGAATGCCCCGGGTGAATCTTAAATCACGTGACCAGGTTCATAATTTAGCTTGCCCGGTACAAGAGCACTACGGGGAAGCTAGCCTACATACTAACGAAGGGATGAATACCCCGGTCAAGTTCATGACTCCACTAACCAAAACGCATGAGTATCGCGAGCAAAAGCATGAATCATATACCTAAACTTATGAATGTCTCGGGCACGACCATGAATCAGGCGCCTAGCGCGGTTAAATCTACCGGGCATAATCTCCAGATACAAGTTTTTACTAGCAAATAATCGTCTAAACTATCCACAACACCGAAAATTAAAGGGAAAGAACACTTACTTGGAAGGAGATGCAAAGAAACGGCGGTGGTGGAAGTAAACGGACGATGAACAGCACGGCGGTCTCGACGGTGTTATGGGCACTCACGACAGTAAAAACAGAGAAAGTAGGAGAGGCGTGAGGAGGTGAAACGGACTGTGGGCCCAGAGATCCTATTTATAGAGATGACGTGGAATACGAAACGTCGCACCGGGGAGCCACAAATCTCCCCCATGCTCGACACCTACTCACCTAGATAATGATGGCCCTATTCACTAGGGCGGCATTGCAATTTCCAAGGACCACACCACGTGTCCGATAGACACAACCGACGCATCTCCACGAGCAATCCTCAAGCACACCTCGACATGGAAAACCCGGCATCAGACACGAAGTCCCCGCGAAAAGGCGAACTAGGATCAAGTCGTAACTCCTATGCCAGGAACAACGACTTGGGGGGCTCCTGTTCTGGACTGGGCCTGCCCTTGGCCCAAATCACAAGTAAGGCCCAGATCCAAGTTGTGCCCCAGGTTATGGTGGAAACCAGAATCCCCGAGTGTACCCAGTCACGGGCCATTACGAGTAGGCCCACTACTGCCCGCGACGAGAAACGTCCCCGACACGGACACCCCAACTCGAGCCCTGCTCGAGCATCTTCCCCGTAGGACAGACTCAGTCCTTCCGGATTCTTCAGAATCTTTAAAGCTCTGAGAAGACCGCGTCTCTGGTCTTCCTTGTTCTTTGTAGAGCATCACCCAGGAAAGGGACCACGTGCAGGTCCCCACTACACACGTAGAACCTGGAACTCCCTTTGTTGGGCCAGTTTTGGTCAACCCAATAAAGGGACCTTGGCCCAGCGCTGGGGGCTATAAATACCCTCTGTTCCAAGAGGGTCAGGTATTCATTCTCTAAGACACCTATATACAATTTTCTTGCTCATTCCTTCACTTACTTTATCATCGGAGTGCCTTGCAGGTACCCCCCATCTCCCAGATCCAACTCGAGCCAGTTGTGATGGTCCAATTCTGATCCGGTAAGATCAGATATCATCTACATATAGAACCAAGAAAATGAATTTACTCCCACAGAACTCTTGGTACACACAATTATCAACTGGATACACCTCAAAACCAAATGAGGATATAACTTGATGAAATTTGTAATACCATTGATGAAAAGCTTGTTTAAGCCCATAGATGGATTTCTTGAGTTTACTAACCATAGACTTTGGGTCTCCTGACACAAAATTTTCTAGTTGCACCATATATATTGTTTCTTCAATGGTGCCATTTAGAAATGCAGTATTTACATCCATCAGATGCAACTTTAAATCAAAATGAGCTACTAATGCCATCATGATCCTAAGAGAATATTTGGTAGACACTGGAGAGAATGCCTCTTTATAGTCAATGCTTTCCTTTTGTGTAGCACATAACAAGTAGGAAAGACCTTTTCAATTGAATTCATAAAAGCGGTATCACGGTCTATGACAAGGTGTGTCTTCTTTCTCCTTCAACATTGATCGACACAAATCTAAAGCCCAAGTAACTTTTCCTCTTTTTGGCTCTTTAGAAATGCAAAACTGACAGAATAAGTCTTCTAAGTCTTCTTTGTCCTTCAACAGTGATTGATACAAATCTAAATCCCTTTGCAATTGAATTCATAAAAGTGGTATCATAGTTGATGACAAGGTGTGTCTTATTTTTCCTTTAACATTGATCAACACAAATCTAAAGCCCAAGTAGCATTTTCCTCTTTTTGGCTCTCTAGAAATGAAAAAATGATAGAATAAATCTTCTCAGTAGAGGTAACACCAACAATTTCTAAAAGTGGAAGCTTGTACTTGTGGTCTTATAAGATGAATAAATGATGAGCACAATATAAAATATGTTGAACAACTTGATGGAATTAAGATGAGTCCAAAATATATCTTGAACAATTACTCCATCCTCGCAAGTTTGGTACCTAGATACATAAATGTTATTATCCAGAAGTTTCAATTGTTATTGCTTTTTCAGTTTTATCCCCCCTCAACACCTTGTTATTAATATCCCAAATATTATCGCTTGTTTGATTTTGAGATATTTTCGAGTACTTTACGTGTCAAAGTTGCAATTATGTTTTTCAATTGCACCATTTTCAATGTTACGTCTGAAATAATTTCCTTCTCTTTCGGCATGATGTGACATGCGATTGAATGACTGACTAGTTTTTCACACATGTCATGGTTATGTAAAACACATATCACATTAAATATCTATTTTTTATTTTACAACCGATAACCACACAACTTAATGTGGCACTCATATTTTCTTGAACTAGTGTCATCCCATTTGAATTTCCGGAAAGAAGTTCTATACTTTCCACTTATTTCGAATCTCATTGTCACAAGTAAAAATCTTCTATATAAAACATTGACTTCCCTTCCAATTACAATAACAAACCCCAATTTAGATTTCTATGTGCAAATCCATTGAAGCATATGATCACAAAATTCAAACTCTTCTTTGTTGGAACAAAATCTATTCACAATCTTTGAGCTCATACTCATTGGGTTTTGATGATAACAAAATTAATTACATAAAAATAGAGTATACTAATGTTTGGTTAAGTGTGCAAGATCATTAAGCTTATAATTAACTAGGTTTTGACCCAGTCAATGGCTTGCAAAGAAGAAGCGAGTAAATCCAGATTCTAACAGACCATAAATTTCGTATAAGACCTCAGCGCCATATTATTTTAGTATCTGATCTTCAAATGCAACTTCAGAGCTACATTGACTTTGCCTCTGATGATTTAAAAAAAACTTCAAGCGCTCTGCTAGAAACACAATACAAGCTCTTTTGTCCGTACTCTGTGCGAAAGCAAATCCATCTTGTCAACGACTAGAATTATGGAGCAAGTCAACTAGAGGTTTTAGCACAAGACTCAAGGCTAATAATATGATTTCTTTAGTCTACTATCCCATGCCTATGGACGCCTTACTTGAGATATACACAATGGATAAAGCAATTATTTAGAAGATGAAGATCTTCATCGTACCAACTCCAATGTCTCTCTCTTGGAAACCACTTCTTCTGCAAAGACACCTGTACAAGAAATCTTCCAACGTATCTTTTGTTCCCTGTATATAAGGAGCTAAAGATTCAAACAAAGTAACAAGAATAATATGAAAAGAACAACAACATAAATCAGAATATTGCAAGAATTGTCTCTCACTCCAAGTTACAGTTTATAATTATTGTATTGCACATAGACTTAAAAGGTTCTTACACTTGTATATCTTAGAAATGTCAAGTATCAAGGTCTTTGCGTGTGCTGTATCATTTGTACCTCTGATTGAATATCAGGTACACCTTATTGTAATTATAAACAATTTGTTTAAAATTTGTAAAAGTCTCAAACTGAGTGTTTAAGCAAAGAAGTTTCAGGTTGATTGTTTGAGAAAGGAAGTATCTTTCTAGTTTGGTTGTGCAAGGAAATCCTGAATAGTTATGTTTAGGCAAGGAAGTCTCTTTCTAGTTTGATTGAGCAAGGAAGTCCTGAACAGTTAGTTTAGGCAAGGAGGTCTCTTTCAGGTTAATTGAGCAAAGAAGTCCTAGACAATTGGTTTGGGCAAAAAGTCTCTTTCTAGTGAGATTGAGAAGAAAGTCTTGGACTGGTGTGTCTAAGTAAATTGTAATCAAGTTATGATTATGTGAAAAGCTCTTGTGTGGCAAGGGGGTTGGACTAATCTCGTTATAGAAGAATCGTGATAACTTTGTATTGAATTTACTTATTGCTTCTGCACTTTAAATACAATTCAACTCCACTTCTTGTGTATTTTCCTACCTTCATTCTCCATTTGTAAATTGGTTGGCAACATCCACCTCCTTCACTTCAACATATCAGACATTTGTAGACACAATAGGTTTTGGATAAACACTGGGGTACATCATATCTAATGCAAACAGTAACATAAAATATTCAATGACAGTTGAAAATGATAATAGACAATATTCGGAAATGTACTTTTGTAGGAGTTCATAAAGAATAAGAAAATGTATTTCCGGAACCAATGTAACTTTAATCAGTTTTGAAATAAGATTAATGTGAGCAATAAGGATTGAAATACACGATCTTACCTTAAATTTCAGGTTCTTTTGCTCCTTTTGATGTAGTGAAACACAAAATTGAAATTTTGGAGTGAAAACCTTAAATGAAAATGGAAGGATTTTTATAAAGGGTTTGGAGTAAAAATAATTATGGAGTATGATCATGCAGGGTACCATTTTATTAAAAATCACATTTGATATATCAAAAATTGAATCTCCAAAAATGACTGAAATGGAAAAGTGACAGATTTTCAAATTTTCATTTCCCAAATTAGAAAATGCACTCTAGAAAAAATCATTGAATTGTTAAATTAAAAATAAATTGATAAATATTTATTTTTTAAAATATATAGGAGGAGGCTTAATTGAGACGTGTTTTAGTGATGAATAATATGCATATCCAAAAATGGAGGAATATTTTTGAATTTTTTTAGAGTAGTTTTCCACCACTTTAAATGAGATTAACAATTCCTAAATTATGTTTATCCGCCGCTATAAATTTGTATTTCTTCAATTATAGAAATGATGCTCGGTTATTTTTAAGCATTCTCACAATATTATTTGTGCTTTCAAAAGCATAAAGTCATGATAGAAAAATAAAAAAATAAAATTTTTTTATTAATAAAAGATAATATCTTAAAATTAAAGTAAATAGTCTCCCCATCATTATTTCAACTGAAGTTTAATTTATTTTTTAAAATTATATATTTAATAATAACAGTGCGGGTGGTGCATGGGAGGCCAACACAAAGTCGTTGCTTGAAAAAAAAACTAAACTAAACATTATTAAATAATTAATAGCTTAAAAAAAGATAAATAAAAGAAACAAACTTTGGCTACATTTTAAAGATAATGTATATAAGCGAGAAAAAATAAGAGAGTTTGTTACTAATTATTTAACTATCTTATCATTATAAATAACATGGTTGGTAGTCTCAAATTGTTAACCTAATTAAACCATTATCACTAAAAACCATCTTATTTCCCTCTTTGTTTCTTTTCAAAAATCATTTGTTCCTTCTTAACAATGAATACTATCAAACCAAACAAGGGTTTTGCAGCCTGCAAACATCAAAGGAGAAAGTGTTCATTAAAAGATTGTCTTTTAGCTCCTTATTTTCCGGCCAATAAACCAATAAAGTTTCACAATGTTCATTGTTTGTATGGTGTTGTTGGCATACTGAGGATTCTAAATGAAGTTCCAGAAGAGAAGAGAGATTTAACAATGAGAACAATTATTTATGAGTCAAATGTTCGTGCGATATATCCGATTCACGGATGTGTTAAGGTTATTAAAGAATGTTGTGACAAGATTAAAGAGAATTTTGAAGAGTTATATCAAGTAAAAAAGTTACTATATTATTGTAAAGTAAATCATTTACAATCACAAATTCCAAATCTTCAACCACATTTTTCAATGGGTCATTCTTTGAGACCTTCTACAAGTTCTCTAAACCCAAATCTTCAACCACATTTTCCAGTGGATCATTCTTTGAGAGCTTCTACAAGTTCTCAAATTCCAAATCTTGAACCCCAATTTTTAATGGATTATTCTTTGAGAGCTTCTATTAGTTCTCAAATTCTAAATATTCCAATATTTAACAATGTTGGTGATAACCCTAATTATTATCACAATAGTGAAAATAATATATAAGCTATGATGAATGCATCTCCACCTAATACAAATTGGAATAAAAATTCAAGGGTTACACAATTGAGTGAAGGAGTCTCCAATAATAAAGAATCAGATCTTTTTGGAAGTGTTGATACACATATTAGTGCAAAAGATGATTTGAATGAAGAGGAAAAACAATTTGTTGATGATTTATTCATTTCAGATTCTGATATTGATAGGATTTATTAAGGTGATTAACAATCCTTTGTAGAAAAATATTCATCTCAAAGGTAACAAGTATATGATTTTATAACTTTTTTTATTATTTCAATAATTTTTTTCTCTTTTACGTAAAAAGTTCACTAATGCAGATTAATGGATAGGGCAAATACAAAGAGTAAATTTTGTGGAAAGAAGATGTAATATCTGTAACAAATGATATGTCGTTGATGCTTTGTTGATGAGAAATAGGGTTTTTTGGTCTTGGAAGCTATGAATTTCAGAATGGGTACAATGGCATGTTTTGTTTTTTTTTTTTGTTTTTTTTACTGTACAATGGCATGTTTTAGTAGAAAAGAAATTTGATTTAGTTTTATTATTAACTAAGGTTTTTTTATATGTTTTTATGGCATTTTATATTGATACATTTATACTAGTTTGATATAATTGATTCATTTGCTATTGCTTTTTTCTTTTATACAAGGTTTCTACTCTTTCATCTTTAGAATTTTATATGATTATTTATAGCAATGATTTTATTTATTCTATTAAAAAACTAATTTTATTTATAGTTATTTTTAAAAACATTAATATATCTATTAAACACCTATATTGGTATGTAAGCCTTTATTATAGTCGGTTTTCAAAAAAGTTATCTAATATTTAATTTTAAAAAAAATAAACAATGCATGTTCTTCTTTTTTATAATTTTAATTTTAATTTTTTTAGTTTATAATTTTTATATTAAACCAACCATCTTTTATATAAATTATAATAAACCATTTAGGGAAAATTAGAGAGACTTTGTCAGCATTTTTATGGACAAACCTAAAAAGCAGTTCCATAGATATTCCAATTAAAACGCTGTACGTAAATTAATTTTTTCCATGTCATCCATTTTAATTTTAATTAAACTATCATTGTCATTTCTCACGTTGAAGAATAAACTTTCCTCAATTATTGTCAACATTGATTATGATAATTGAATGAATAAAAAAAATTAGGAGCCTAAGCGGATCCGACAAAAACAAATTAAATTGATAATTAAATTCAAATTAAATTGAAATAAAATCGTTTGTTTTTGGTTTGATTTTAAAATCGAATCGAATCAATAAAAATTGATGTTGTTTGGTTTAGTTCTCAGTTTTTATTTTTAAGAATCACAAAACTAATGAACTGAACCAATGAATATAATTATACTCTAAATTTTTTTATTTTTTATTAGATACATAACTTTATTGGACTTTAAGTTTCTCTTTTGGGTCTTAGGATTATGTTAGCTTGGCCCATTCATCTTTGTATATATTGTAACATACCTCTTAATTTGGTTCAATGAGATATCAGCAAATTCCTTTATTCAAACTTTTCCTTTTTCCTTTCATCTTCTCAAGACGGGTTTATCACTTGTAACATAGTATCAGTAGACTATACATTCATTCTTCTTTTCACCTTCCGCAATATTTCATTTCATTCTTTATCCTCTTATCAATCGTTACATTTGTTCCCTTTTCTCCATACATTCATTCTTGATTTTTATACCTTCCCATGTTCTTGTTTTTCTTCTTTCATCCTTCTCATTCTTCAACAATGGCTTATGGTGATGAATCAAACCCCCCGGTACCCCTAAATAAAGTTTCAATAACACTCCCAAAAACACCGCAACAAATCCTACCCTTAACCCTAATGACTCGTTCTATGTTCATCCCAGAGAAAATCCTGGCGCCACCATTGTCGCTCCACCCCTTGACGACAACAAATACCATAACTGGAGTCGATCTATGTGTCGTGCCCTAACCTCTAAGAACAAGATATCTTTTATCAATGGAAAACTCACGAAACCTTCGATTTCCGACCCCAATTATGAACTCTGGGAACGTGCTAATAACATGGTTCTTTCATGGATCAATTAGACTCTTTCCCCTCATATTGCTCAGAGTACGATATGCTTCAATTTCACGTTCGAGCTGTGGGAGGATCTCTGTGAAAGATTCACAAAAGGTAATCATTTCAGATTTTTGGATCTCCTTCGTGAATTACATTCAATACAACAAGGAGATGGATCCTTGTCTGCTTATTTTACTACCTTGAAGATTCTTTGGGATGAACTAGAGGATTTAAGACCTACTCCTTCTTGCACTTGCCCTACACCTTGCACTTGTGATTTAGCCAAGGTTGTGCGCAATTACAAGCACACAGAGTATGTTACGTGCTTTCTGAAGGGCCTCAATGACTATTATCACAATATTCGCACACAGATTCTCTTGCTTGACCCTCTTCCTAGCATTAGCCGTGTCTACTCCCTCATTTCTCAACAACAAATCATTTCTTGTTTTTTTTAACTTGAACCGCTTTCATAAAAAACTTAGATTTAGATCCATTCATTTTCAAAAAAAAATCTTAATAAAGTCATCAATCAATCTTAATCAAGATATGACTTCTTTTTCCAATACTTAAAAAATACAAAACAAATTCAAACCTTTTGCTTCTTTGGCTTTTTGTCTTTAAAACCTTTTTCTTAAAATTAACCAACACATAAAACTTTTCAAATTTTTTAAGAAGAACTACGAGTGCCCTGATCCTCTATTGCACTAAGAGGGTACGTAGGCACAAAAGGTTTGCAACCGCGGTGAGTGAAAAAATTGTAAGAATAACTTCTTTTCTCATCTCCACAATCTCATTTTATAAATATTTCTTTATAGCCAAAATACACAGATTTCCAAAGAGGTTATTGCGAAGTACCGTAGACGCTTAGGATGCTAATACCTTCCCTTTGCATAACCAACTCTTTAACTTGATCTCTTTCTTACTTCAGGTTTTATTCTCTCTTTTCCCATTCCTTTGGATAAAATAAAAGTGCGGTGGCGACTTTTACTTTGTGAGTTAAGTCAATCAATCACTTAGTCTCAAATTTTTGCCGCTACACTAAGCATACAACTCAATAACATATCCTCTCACCTCACCACCGTAGGGGGCTTCTCTCTGTTGTGGGAAATCACTAACCACCATATGTAACACCCTAAACCCCAAGTATAATTTATAAAACATTGCGAAATATATGAAGATAAAAGCAAAGATGTCACATTGACAAAAACCTTTCAATTGATATTTCAAATGCACAATTGAAGTCAAAACATAACATCATAAAACATATCAAAGTTATATGTTTAAAACAATTTAGTAACATAACAAAATCCCCAACCCTATGTTATAATATCATAGTGACACCGAATACAAAACTAGGCAGTCAATAAAAGATACGGAAAAATATAAGAAAACTATTAAAAAGGCCAACTATGACATCCTAGGTAACCAATGTTATCACTCCTCAGTCTTAACCCGACG
Source organism: Vicia faba (assembly GCA_948472305.1). NCBI lineage: Eukaryota > Viridiplantae > Streptophyta > Magnoliopsida > Fabales > Fabaceae > Vicia > Vicia faba. The sequence continues at coordinate 945,993,208 of OX451735.1, forward strand.
ATTACTTGTATAAAGTGCAAAAGTAGAAACATAGAGACAAGAAAGGGGTGAGAATATATTCCACAATTTAAATGGTGTATAAATAGCAAGGATAACATATATCAAACATATTCAGTCAAAACAGATGTACCATATACAAATTATTTGTGCAATGCGTATTTCCTATACTCTCATGCACATGATACCATTCTTCAACACTGAACCGAAGTCCTATAACACTGGATATTCGAGTTATTTTACTGAGTGATCCTCAACACTACACTAAAGTCCTACAACACTGTACCAAATTCCTAAGCCTATCTCCGATATACATGATGCATGATCAATCAAACACAAAAAATCTCCATCCGAACCTCCTACTCCCATTCTCATGCACTAGTCAAAACACTGGATCAAAGTCGTGCAACATTGGACCAAATTCCTACAACACTTGACTGAATTCCTACAACACTTAACCAAAGTCTTGGATATTAGAGTTATTTTGCTGAGTGATTCACAATAGTGTCAGTTAAGGCTAACATTGGTTCTTTTGAACCTAAAACATATCAACATTAATTCTCCCGAACCTAAACATATCAACATTGGTTCTCCCAAACCTAAACATATCAACACTGGTTCTCTCGAACATAATCATAAATCATATCAACACTGGACTTGCATCCTAACCTTAATAACTTAACTCGTACACGTATTATCAAAAATTGAACTTGTGTCCTAAAACATTAACAACTTAATATAATTCACATAGCATCTTATTAAAACAACCCCAAAATCATGTTTCTTGCTAGTCATACCTCAAATTCAGAATTTTAAATATCAAATAAAGTCAGAATTAAGCAAATGAATATGTTTCAGAAATATAAGAGGGACTTTTTTAAGACTATTGTTTTTATTTTAGGACTTAATATCCCAAACTGTTTAGTTTAATCAAACAATAGGAACAAGTACAAGCACTGGGAAGAATGTTTAGTCAGACTTGTAACTAGTATTTCTCCTACTGAACTTAGTGGAATGAGATTCTTATTAATTTTAATATGTAGGAAATTTTGTCTATTTTTTTATGATATAAGATATACTCTTAAAGGACTTGTGTATAGTGAGTTGTGTCCAAATTACTAACAACATGTAAAATAGTTGTGCTGCAGAGTTTTAAAAACATTAACTAAACTTGCAATTAAGTTTTCTAGGATTTTCCATAACGGAATTGATTCGGATCGTAATCTATTTCTTATTAAATATTATCTAGTTTTTAATAGTCTCAGTTTTATTCTTAAAAGATCTAGGTCACTAAAGTTATAAGCAAATGACTAACATGGTATACTAACCGAAAGTTATAGAAATTAATCGACATATGGTAAAAACAATACTTAAACATCTATTATCATTGCTAATCATCCTATACCATTGGTTTGACATATAATTTTTCAAATTAAGTACACTTATATTCAATTACAGCACTAAACTCATGTCATGTACACAATTACTACTTTCCACAACGTTATTTATATAAACCTCGTAAGAATATACCATATTCACAATATCATTCATACGCATAAATTTCATGATGAATTACCATAATCAAGACCTTGTATACACATTTAAACCTAATGAAATCATCTTAATAAAGATCTATGTATTAGCTTTCCAATCTAATTGACCACACTCCAGACAGACTTACAAAACCCAAGCTATGCGTGAAACAAAACAACCAATATCAGTTGAGACTTAACTACGCTCCTAGTATTAGTACTAGTGAACTGCTACTTCTGTAGTGCTCCAGACCCGGGTTTTCTTATTTCAACAAATTTTTTATCACGTTACCTTTCCAACACAATTGGCCGCACCTCAAACGGACTTACAGAACTCAAGTTATGGGTGAAACACGATGACTAATACTCTCACGCGTTTTATTTGATTTATTTGGATTATTTAGACTTGTTTATATTTATTGGAAATTATTCGATTTATTTTAACTTATTTTAACTTATTCGACTTGTTTTTACTTATTCCCTAATGTAACAGTTCTAGAATTCAATTTGCACATATGAATGAAATATTTCACATCAAGGAACATCAATCTAACATATATAATATCAAATATTAATGTTTTATTCATCAATTCAACATATCATTTGAACATCAACAATCAATTTTTACTGTATGGATCCATACAAATTTCTCACCAACAACAATAGAATCAACATCAACAATAGGAAACGTAATTCGCAATCAATATAATCATGGAGGTTTTGCACAAATCTCTCAAAATTCAATTAACAACATCATAAAATAGAAAATAGGCTAATGGATCCAATTATCCCTTAAGTTTAACACCCATCACGAACTAATCTCTCCCCTTACCTGATTAAGCCGAAACCTTGAGCTTTTTGGTGATGGAAGATCCTAATCCTTGAAAATTTCTCTCCTAGGGTTTCCTAAACTCTTCTTGTTTTTGCTCTACTGTCACGTTCTAAACTTCCCTCACAATTTTTATCAAATTAGGTTTTTATTTTATTTTAATTATTTTCACTAATTTCCCTTATTTTATTAATTCTTATTATTTAGTCCATTATTTCTAAATAATCACAATCTTCCCTATTTTTTATTTATTATTATTCTATTTTATTTTTCAATCCTTAATAATAACACAAATTAAATCACAAGGCACACCATAATTTCAATTAAAATTTTAATAAAATCCTAATAAATTCTAATTAAATTTCTGTGGTGTGACACCATACAACATAATATACCTACTAAGTTCTCCGAGTCCCCATACTCTTGCAAGAGAAACATACACATGTACTTTTTGACCAGTACAAACGACAAATGATGTTAAAAAGTATTGTTATTGTGGTTTTAACCGACATAATTTCAAAAATGGTGGTTTTTATAACGCCTTATTTTTGGATGCTGCTAAGTAAATAATGACGATTTCACATTAAACCCCATATAAACCGCCATAATATACCTAAATTCAAAGTGACGGTTTTTGTTTGTAAATAGTGACAATTTAAATGACCATAATTTTCATTATTTTCTTTAAATAAAATATAAGAAACGCCAATAATATCATCCTTCCTTTGAATTGAAATATAAAGCATATTGAACTTGAGACATAACACACAAGAGGGGGATGAATTGTATGGTTTAGAAAAGCTTGGTTTTTAAACTTTTGACAAGTTAAATCAGAGTCTAAAAAAACTTTCAAAGACTAAGCAACAAAAAGTAAATAGCATAAATTAAATAGTTAAGGGAAGAATAAGATCATAAAGAATTATGGAGGTTCGATCAAATCAAAAGGACCCACTCCTCTCCCCAAGACTTGGTCTCGAGAGTTTTCAATAATACTTGAGAGTTTTTAGTAGGAAAGACTCATGAACTCCCTTATACAAGGAAATGATGGTTGATCTTCAACCAAATATTACAAGACGAAAGATGTGGGCATTTGCGTATTTTCTTCAATATATTGCTTAGAGTGAATTAACCAATTGTGATGCGGTGGGATAACTGACTTGAAGGTTTTGCATTTTGTCGCAAATGTCGCGGTTAGCAAGAGTCGCCACCGACTTTTCTTTTATCCAAAAGGAAAGGTAAAAAAGAACAGGAAAGACCTTTGAGATGTTTTCTTGAGTTCGGGGGGTAGATTATGAAAAGGGAAGGTGCTAGCACCCTTTTCATCCATGGTTTTCCATGGGCTCTTAGTAACTTGTTTAGATCACTTGCTTTGTTTTGTTTGAAATGGTGTTTGGTGTAGTTTTGAAAATATTTTGTAAAAGAGGCCACTGTTTAGGCAATCTTTGTAATGATTCTCGTTCGTAAGAATGTATACAAAGATGTTTGTCCTTTGAAAATGTCTTCAATGTTTTGTAAGATGTTTTGAAATGTGTGTGTGTTTGTTTTTTAAAATAGCAAGGATTGTTGTTTGAAATGGAGCAAGCAACTTAGAAGCTATATACCTACTCAAATGTCTTTCTTGTGCATTTTTATTCCTTTGACATTGTTGACTTACCATTGATTTGGTAAGCAACCCTATCTTTGGAAGTAAACGGGACGGGCATGGGTCATCATATAACCATGATAACAATGTTGCCAAGTATCTTAGCATTTTTGAGGGACCAAGATCATTTTGTTTAGGCAACTTTGAATAGCGTCATCGAGGGACTATGATCTTTATATTTGTTTTGTTTTGCCAAGATACTTCCCGTGCGTAACATGGCCATTTTATTTTAGGCAACCAAGTGGGAGAAACCCTAAGGGTGCTTGTGTGCAAAGTGTATCATTTTCATGGTTTTGTCTTGCATTTAGGGTTTTCTAGTTTGCTTTGTTTTTGTTCTTGTCATGCAAACCCAAATTACTAGTCATAGTATATAAAGCGATAAATTGCGTAAAATAAACTAAGCTATTACAACAATTTTTATGGGAGGGGGGAATACAAGTTTGAATGGGGATTTGCAAAAATATAAAGTTAAATATATTATTACAACCAAATCGAAATTGTGTGAATTAAATAAATAATACAAATATTTAAAATGCAATGCAATATGTATGTAAAAGAAAAGATTTTTTATGCCTTGTTTTTTTGTATGAAAAATATTTAATTTAAACCTAAAAAAGGAAAAAATAATATTTATTTTTTGGAAGGGGATTAAACCCTAGTTTTCAATTAAAAGAAAATAATGTTTCATATTTATTAACTTGTATATTTTTTATATAAATAATATTATGTTTAAATATTAAAAATTAAATATGTGTAGAAAATAAATATTTATGATTATAAAATGTATAATAAAAATATTAAGTATTTTTAATTATATTTACAAGTTATTTAAGAAAATTAAATTCTATCTTATTCAAATAAAATAATTTTTTTATGTGAAAAAATAATTAAAAAAAAAAGTGTAAAAATAAAGAAATCATTTTTTTTGGATTTTTTATCATTCAGAAAAATAAACAAAATATGAAAATATGAAAATATAAAAAAATGCAAAAATATAAAATAATTAAGTCAGAGGGGTGCAATAGCAAGTCAGGGGGGTGCAAATAGCAAAAACAAAAAGGCCAAGGCGCCAAAAAGCCTAAGACTTCATCCATGTTCTTCGTCCGTCTACCTGCGCGCGTTTTCCATTCAAACCTGTATCTTTCTCATGCTTGCATAAAAATGAAAACTCATAACATGAAAAATGTGGCATTTGAGCTCACATTCCAACCATATAAATTATGTAACCTAACTATTAAAGATCAAAGAGAATTTTGGAATCCCTAATTCGTGACCTAATTTTTTCAGAGTTTTCAATCTTCAATTTCTCTTAGCACAAGTAATATAAATGCAAAGTAATGGTCTGTACAACTTCATTATGATAAGGACTACATTTTTCCTTCACAAATCGTGGCTTGAGGTTGCCTATGTAAAGAGATAGAGTTTAAGAAAATACCTCCTTCAGCTGGAATCGAGTAGGGCAATGTGGGGACTTTAATGGAGGCCTGATGATTGTTTGAGCTTCCTTGAACTTCCCTGAAGCTATTCCAATGCTTATCTTGCTCTGAGGATGGCTGGAACCCCCTGACCAAGTCCAACTACAAGCTTCCAAGTTGAAAATGGCAGATGCTGAAACAGAGGTTACAGAACCAGGGTGATGGCTTGGATTGGCTAGGTATCAACTGAATAAGATGTTTGAATTGATTAAACACAAAACGCACGAGCCAAATGAGAGTTGGCTGTCCTTTTGCAAAAATCTATGAGCTTAGGCAAATTTTGAGTGTTTTTTAGTTTGAGTGAGTTCTAAGTCCAAGCCAAACGTGTTATGCCTTGTACAAGGTTTGCATATTTGTATAGAAGTGATCCAAAGTCATCCCTTACTAGCTGTGCAAGCTCTAGCCCTTTTTGCAACTTTTCTTGCATTTGAAGTAAAGTTGACAAGACCAATCTCACATGCTTGTACCAACTTGCTTTAGGGCTGATAAGAGTTTGTACAAATTTCTTGAGAGCTGTGTAGTTTGCTTGTAGCAAGGGGACAGGTCCAATGCTCCAAGTTGACAAAGTTGCAAAAGTTCATCTTTATGAAAATGGCAATGTAACCTTTTTGCCCAAAATGGAAATACATCTTGTGTAAAGCTTCAAAAGCAAAGATACAGGCTTTGTCAACTGAGTATGCATTTAATTATGGAGTGTATAGCAAGCTTGAGACCTGTAAAGCAAGATATAACCAACATAGGTTTGATTTGCAACTTGATTCTATGTGAAAATGGCTTGAACAAAAGTGAGAAACTGCCAACTTCCTTTCTTCGATTCTCCATACTCAAAAATGATCTTGGAGAGTTCTTGAACATTTTGGAAAGCTTGCAATATGCTCTATAATCCATATTTGAAATGAATTTTGAGATACCTCTTGGAACTAGGTGAAAAATGTCCATGAAGTTGGGTCCAAAACCTGCCTAAATTAGGGCAAAATTTCACTAAGTTATCTAGTTCGTGGCCCTATATTCATAAATTCATAACTTGAGATCCATGAATCTTTAGGAAAAAGTTTGTGAATAAAAGTTGTATATTTCAAGGAGGACTACAACTTTCATGTTGGGAACTTTTCTTGAATCAAAATGCATCATGATGAAAAAGTGGTGCAAAGTTGAGAAAAAAAAAGAAAATATTTATACTTAGAAAAATTCTAAGTTATGAAAATTTTCAAATTAAAACCCTAATTTTCAAATTTAATTTTCTTGGTCAATAAGTTTCACATTTTGACATATCTTGATGAATTATGACCCTTGGCACTTGATTTTGTCCAAAAAGTCAAAGTTTGACTTTTCAGTGTACAGTTGACTTTTGATCAGTTGACTACAAATTTCATCTGTCAATCCAATGAACTTGAGATATTTTGAACCATATAATTAGGTTAAGATGATTCCACTGACCCCTTGAAATCGTGCTTGAACTCAATTGGTCATTGGCTAGGTTAAAAATCAGAAATTGCCCTTTCTCAGTCAAAACCCTAATTTTGATCATTTTGCCCTTTTGATGATTTGATCAAATTTCTTGAGGAGTTGTGATCCAAACTTGATCAAATGGTACATATGAGTCTAAAATGTTGAGGTGGATAAAAAACTATGAAGTTTGACTGTAAATTGGCCATGATTGACTTTTTCCCCAATACAACTGATTTTTAGGTCAATTGTCCAATTGACTGATCAAAAATGTGGTTCAAGGCTTGAAACTTAACATGAACAATCTTAGGGGTCCAAAATGATCTGTGAAAGTCACATGAAGCATTGATGGTCCAAAAATCCTTGTGAAAACTCAAACCCTAATTTTGGGTTATCAGTGCAAGATGAGATGTCTTGAGGTGACCAAACCCTAATCTTGTCTTGAGTCCAAGAAGTCTTGTGAGAAAAGTCTTGATAAATGAGAGGGCATATTTTGGGGTACAAAAACTTCCCCTGTTCAATCTTCTTGAACCTGAAGAGTTAGATTGGCGAGTTTTTCCGTTTGTGACTCGAAGGTAAAAGATGATTGGACACTAGAGTGCCCATAAATTTGCACTCGTCAAAGTGTAGTTGAGGGAATGGGCTTAAAGATGCCATTTGGAGAGGTGATAGAATCTTGTTGGAGATGGGCTTGTAGATGCCATCCAAGAATATTTATTGAATTGTACATTGTAAGTCAGAAGAATAAATATCAGAATGGTGTCCGCGTCAGGAACGTATCTGAGCTGTATCTGGAGACTTGAAATCTGAATGAGAAACATAACAACATCCGTGTCTGGAGCGTATCTGTACTGTATCAAGAGTGTGAAATCTGAATGAGTATCAGAATGGCTTCCGTGTCTGGAGCGTATCTGTACTGTATCTGAAAATTGAATCTGAATAAGTATCAGAAAGGCATCCGTATGTGGAGCGTATCTGAACTGTATCTGAATGTTGAAGTCTGAATGAGTAACAAAATGGCATCCGTGCTTGGAGCGTATCTGAATTGTATCTGAAAGTTGAATCTGAATGAGTATCAGAATGACTTCCGTGGAGGAGCGTATCTGAATTGTATCACGATTGTATATTGTTAATGGTAGCATGTTAATCTTATCCTGAAAAGGGTAAAATGTTAGCTGAAACACAAAGTTATGATGCGTGAAATGCATGATGCAATATATGTGTTTTATCAATGTTTATGATATATGGATGTAATGTATGCGCATGTAAGCTGATTTGCTGTATTGCCGAGGAAAATAAATCCTTGATTGCTGAGGATATGCGGATTCTTCATGTCTTGAAGTTGGAGTAAATTGACAAAAATTCCGTTGTGAGAGTAGTGTCATGTACTGCTCGAGGAATCTGCTTGGGGAATCCAGAGAATTCTGATGACTTCTACTGGGGGATTATCCTAGGAATCCTCGTTCTGTTGGGGAACAATGAAAACTCTGTGTGAAAAAGCTTATTCCTGTTTGGAAAAAGTTCAGGAATTTCGGTCGTTTGCCACTCTACTGGGGAATTATCCTAGGTTAAGGAGAAACAGAAGTTAACCATTATCCGGTTGATTTTCAGGTTTCAAGACAACCTGCTGAGGAATTTGGAGAAACTGGATGGTTTCCACTGGGGATTAATAGTTTGAAACTTCAGCTCCGTTGGGGATCTTAATGACATACTGTAAGGATTGCTCATGGAATAGCCTAAAGACATTTTCCTATTCTTTCAACCTGTCAGTAATTGTTCTTTTTCATTTTGTTTATTTGTAAACAGTAATTATGTTCAAATGCATATGTTCATTAATGAATCATTGGACGTTTTTGCAAATAAAACACAAGTGTAAAAGAAAAGGACAAATAGTTTTATGTACTTTAAAGAGACATCTTTGTATTTACTTTAAATAAGTATTTTGTACAAAGGAGACACACATCCTAGTAAGAGGATGGTGTCATAAATAAGAAAAATTTATACAAAGAAATATAGTTATGTGTAATAATCCCATGGGGTTCCCATTCTACTATAGCCTTCGTATCTCTGAATATCTTGTCCATTTCTTGCTTCGTCCGAAGATGATTGAATTGATCAGAAGCTCCGGGTTTGTTAGTGAAGAGATTGTCCTTAAAGTGATCCGACGAAACATAGTCATACGCTTAAATTCCCTAACTTTTGCCTGGACCGCCCTTTCGGGTTTTCAATCCACCGGGAAACCCTTTTTTACCCAAGTCGCCCTTTCGGGTTTTCAACTTGCCGGGTGTACAAAATTTTTTATTTTATCCCTAATTTTTGCCCGAACCTTTTTGGTTCGCCGGGATGCCCTTGTTTTTCCTAGGTGTGTCAACCTAGCGGGTCTCTTATGCGTAGTATCTTTTGACTATGTCTGCGTTTGCAGGGTGTGGCAGGTCATCACCGTCCATGGTGGTTAAGATCATTGCCCCACTGGAAAAGATGTTCTTGATTACAAATGGTCCTTCATAGGTAGGAGTCCATTTTCCCCTGGGATCACTTTGTGGCAAGATGATGCGCTTGATCACTAGATCTCCAACTTGATATACCTGGTGTCTGACTTTCTTGTTGAAGGCCTTGATCATCCGTTTTTGATACATCTAACCATGGAAAACAGCAATAAGCCTCTTTTCATCAATTAAGTTCAGTTGATCAAGTCGGGTCTAGATCCAATTGTCTTTACTCAAACCTGCATCTTTCATAATTCTTAAAGAGGGGATTTGAACCTCGATAGGCAAGACAACCTCCATGCCATAAACCAAAGAATAGGGTGTTGCCCCAGTTGATGTGCGAGCCGTGGTACGGTACCCGTGGAGAGCAAACGGTAGCATTTCATGCCAGTCCTTGTAGGTGAATGTCATCTTCTGTATGATCTTTTTAATATTTTTATTAGCAGCTTCGACTGCACCATTCATCTTTGGCCGATATGGGGATGAATTATGATGTTGAATCTTGAACTGCTCACACAAGGCGGTGATCATAGTATTGTTAAGGTTTGTACCGTTATCAGTGATGATTCTTTCTGGGATACCGTACCGGCAAATAAGATTCTGCTTAATGAAGTGGGCAACAACATTCTTAGTAACAAATGCGATGGAAGCTGCTTCGACCCACTTGGTGAAATAGTCAATGGCCACTAGAATGAAACGGTGTCCATTGGAGGCTGTCGGCTTGATCTCCCAAATCATATCGATTCCCCACATAGCAAAGGGCCAAAGAGCTGTTAAGACATTTAGAGGAACCAGAGGCACGTGTACCTTGTCTGCATAGATTTGACACTTATGACAGGTCCGGGAGTGTTGATAGCAGTCTACTTCCATGGTAGACCAGTAATAGCCTGCCCGTAGGATTTTCTTCTCCATCGTATGCCCACTAGAGTGAGTGCCAAAGGTACCTTCATGTAATTCAGCCATGATCTTTTCAGCTTCAATCTTATTCATACAATGTAGCAGAATAGAATCATGATTACGTTTGTATAGGATGCCATTACTTAGGAAGAACTTAGCAGAGAATCTCCTTAGGAACTTTTTATCATTGATTGAAGCTCCTTCTGGATATTCTTGATCATCGAAATACCTTTTGACTTCATGAAACCACGGCTGGTCCACCACTTCTTCAGTATTAATCTCGTGACAACGTGCTGGTCCATCCATTCGTTTAATGGTGATCTGGGGAGCCTCGTTATCCCAATTAAGTTTAAACATAGATGACATTGTAGCTAGAGCATCTTCTAGCTAATTTTATTCTCGCGGGAAATGCTCGAAGGTAATCTGCTCGAAATGTGGTAACAATGTCAAAACATGTTCTTTGTAAGGGATAAGGTTTGGATGCTTAGTGTCCCATTCTCCTTTGATCTGACTAATGACCAAAGCTGAATCTCTAAACACATCTAAAGATTTGATTCCCAAGTCTATGGCAGCCTTGAGACCAAAGATGCATGCTTCGTACTCCGCCATGTTGTTCGTACAGTTGAAGCAAAGTCTGGCAGTAAAGGGAGTATGACACCCTTCTAGAGATATGAGTACAGTGCCGATACCATTACCAAGTGCATTGGATGCCCCATCAAAGAACAGGGTCCATCGGGATCCTTGTCTAGGTCTGTCATATGGCCTGATTTCCTCGCAGTCGTCTAATGTCATGATGTCTTTGTCCGGGAATTCAAACTTCATGGACTGATAATCTTCTACAGCTTGATGAGCAAGATGATCAGCTAGCACACTGCCCTTTATAGATTTTTGGGTAGTGTACTGTATGTCATATTCTATTAGGATCATCTTCCATCTAGCTATCCTCCCAGACAGAGCAGGCTTCTCAAAGATGTACTTTATCGGATCCATCTTAGATATCAGCAAAGTGGTATGAGTCAACATATACTGTCTTAGCCGGCGAGCAGCCCATACTAGAGCGCAACAAGTTTTCTCGAGCAGTGAATATCTGGTTTCACAGTGGGTAAACTTTTTGCTCATGTAGTAAATAGCGTGCTCTTTTCATCCAGACTCGTCATGCTGCCCCAATACGCACCCCATTGAGTTCTCTAAAATGGTCACATACATGATCAGTGGTATTCCCTTGAGTGGTGGCATCAAGACAAGAGGCTCTTGCAAATACTCTTTGATTTTGTCAAAAGCAATCTAACATTCATCAGGCCATCTGACTACTTGATCTTTCTTCAACTGTTTGAATATTGGTTCACAAGTAGATGTTAGGTGAGAAATGAATCTGGCAATATAGTTCAGGCGTCCCAAGAATCCTCTGTCTTCCTTCTCAGTAAGAGGAGAAGGCATTTCTTGTATCGCTTTGACCTTGGAAGGATCAACCTCAATGCCTTTATTGCTGACAATGAAACCTAAGAGTTTACCGGACCAGACTCCGAATGTGCACTTGTTCGGGTTCAACCTTAATTTGTACTCCTTTAATCTGACAAACAGCTTTTGCAAGTGATTAAGGTGTTCTTCTTCAGTTTGTGATCGGGCTATCATGTTATCTACGTAGACCTCTATCTCATGATGTATCATATCATGAAATAAAGCTACCATGGCGCGTTGATAGGTTGCCCCAGCATTCTTCAGTTCGAATGGCATCACTTTGTAGCAGAACGTACCCCACTGTGTGACAAATGTAGTTTTCTCCATGTCCTCAGGCGCCATTTTGATCTGGTTATAGCCTGAGAATCCGTCCATGAAAGAAAATACTTTGTGCTGGGCTGTATTGTCAACCAGGATGCCGATGTGTGGAAGTGGAAAATCATCTTTAAGGCTGTCCCTGTTTAAATCTCTATAATCCACGCACATTCTCACTTTTCCGTCCTTTTTAGGTACGGGAACAATGTTGGCCACCCATTGAGGATAAGAAGTAACAACCAGAAATCCAACATTGAACAGTTTCATAACTTCTGCTTTAATCTTCTCTGACATGTCAGGTCTCATGCGGCGGACTTTTTGCTTCACTAGTGGATAGTCTTCTCTTGTGGGTAGACGGTGTACCATAATGTCTGTATCGAGTCCTGGCATGTCTTCGTATGACCAGGCAAAGATCTCAACATAATCATGCAATAGCTGAATTAGGCGCTCCTTGACACTCGACTCTAGATTGGCACCCACTTTGATTTCCTTTTTATCTTCCTCGGTACCCAAATTAATTGTATCCAACAACTCCTCATGAGGCTGAATAGCTCTTTCCTCTTGTTGTAATAGTCTGGCCAATTCCCCTAGAACCTCATAATCTTCCTCACCTTCGTATTCGGCTTGGTAGATCAGATCTTCAGAGTCACTGAAGGCTATAGTAGTATTGTTACCCATGGGATCCAGAATGGAAGGGTACCTGCATTTGTGAGTGTGGGTGTGTGTAAGGGTATAGCCATCTTAAAACAATAAAATGTAAAAGAAAGACAATGAGCACAAAAGGTTTATATGTGAAAAAGCGTCCATGATTCATTGAATGTCATATGAAGATGAAATAAAAACCCTTACAAATGGACCATTGTGCCTCGGGTAAGACACAAGGTTTTTAAAGTGCGAATTGTTCGTGAATATTACAATTCCAACAGAAATGTAAAAGATAAATTACTGAGAGATGAAAGTTATTGGGACGAAGTCTCTGGCTTCCTAGTTGCGAAGTCCTCCGTTGACAGTAGGAAATATCCAATCTTCCAGGCTTCCGTCCTCTTCATTATCTTCTACCGTATTGACCCATTGGTTGCTAATCTTCACAGGTGGCCCCACAGCACGGGCACAACGCACAGCCTTCTGAGCGGTTGAAGTAAACCCCAAGCCAAACTTGTCTGATTTGTACGGAATGTCTGGAAGCTGCCCCTAGATGGTGTATCCCCCCTCTTCCACTACTGCATTTGCATCCTTTAGATATGACATCCGAAGTGGAGGTCTTGTGATCTTAGGAATCAAGGATACCACCTTGGTCGCTGCTATTTCTTCAAAGACTTCTTCAAAATGTTGGAAAGGGGTTTCAATGAACTCGCCATCCAACTCTACATATCAGAAAGAATTCCGATGACTAATCATGTACTCCTCCTCCCCGTGGACAGTTATGATCTTTCCTTGGACCGGGTACTTCAGCATCTGATGCAATGTGGAGGTGACAACACCGACATTGTGGATCCAGGGGTGTCCTAACAGACAAGAATAAGATGGACGGATGTCCATAACATAGAAGGTTGAGTTGAAAATCTGAGTTCCCACCTTTATTGGGATGTCCACCTCCCCGTGGACCATCCTCTTCGAACCATCAAAAGCTCTCACCACTATATTACTGGGTTTTAAAGTCATCCCCTTGCAATCCAATCTATCAAGGGCTTTCTTCGGTAAGACGTTCAAAGATGATCCCGTGTCCACCAAGACATGAGCTAGGGTTGTTCCTCTACACTCTACTGAGACATGTAATGTCTCGTTGTGTTTTCTCCCTCTGGGTGTTAAGTCAGCATCAGAGAAACCCAGGCCATTATCAGCTGTCAAACTGGCCACACAGTCTTGGAACTGGTCAGCAGACGTCTCTTGTGGCACATGAGCTGTCTTCATAAATTTTACCAGAGCTTTTGCATGTGCTTCGGAGCAAAGCAGCAGAGCTAGCATAGATATCTTGGAAGGGGTTTGCCCCAACTGTTCAACCACATCATAATCACTCTTTTTCATTATCCTCAGGATTTCTTCCATTTCCTTCTTGGATATTTCAGGAATAGCTAGTGGTTGAGCCTTCGTCCGGACAGGCTCTTCTTGAACGTTCTTTCCTTTATTCTCAGCAGTGGAAATAGGGATAGGGATTGTGTTGTCTTTGTCGGTGGGTACGCTTGCAGGTATAATCATTGGCGCAGAGGTAACCTTCGGAACGGCCACGGGTCCAAAGACTGCCCTTGGAGGAGCAATCTCTGGAGAGAAGATTCTATAAATACGGGTAATCTTGCTAGTTCCGGCAATATTGCTAATGTCAGAATTGTCCTCTTCGGAGCTTTCTTCTTCGACAGTCAGTTCATCCTGTTTGATACCATGGTAGTATATTTCTCCACCATAATTCCATGGTACTGTTTTATCTGATTTGTATGGGGCCGGCCCGGGCATTGTAATATTAAGTGGAGTAGTCTTTGGAGCAGGTGTAATCCTAATGGGTCTTTTAGGGGCCCTGGAAGGATTGGTGTAGATGGTTATAATTGAAACTTCTTTAACTGGATCGGGTAAAATAGGAGCATTCTCAAACAGAATTTCTTGGTTATCCATCAGTCGTTGGATACCTTTTTTCAACAGAGGGCAGTCAAATGATGAGGATAGGAAAACATGGCAGTCTTTGTCACGACCTGGGAATATACCAGCTTTCAAAAAATTCAACTTAATAGTCAGGAGCGGAGTCAACAGTTCATCCACGGTAGTAAAAAACAAATCTTCTTCGATAGCGTTGGCATTGTGACCATGCCTAGGCATCGGAGCGGAAATAACATTCAGTTTCTCAGGCGCTTCAAACTCAACTTCCTTCATGTCTATCAGGTCTTGAATTTTGTTCTTCAGAGCCCAACAGTTGTTAGTGTCGTTCCCTGGACTTTCATAATGGTATGCGCATCTGGCATTGGGATGGTAATGAGGAGACGCAGTATTGGGATTCTTTGGGGCCTATTTTAAAGTCTCCAGATTCAATTTCAGAAGATGTGGTAGAACTTGGGCTGGAGTCATGTTAATCTTGGTGAATTGCCGGACTGGCCTTTCCACCCTTTGCTGGTTATTTCTTGGTTGGTCTGATGCAGGCTTCGGAATCATAACGGCCCCCACCGTTGGTCGGCACTCAGTTCTTCCCTGATTCCTCTATGAATAAACAGTAGATACTTCCTTTTTTCCCGTGAAGGGCTTTTTCACAGCTGTAGAGGCAGACGCGTCCTTCTGAATTTTCCCACTTCTTATACCAGCCTCCACCCTTTCGCCGGTTAAAATCAATTTATTAAACCCTGCAGAGGAACTCCTAATCAGATGATTGAAGAAAGGGCCTGATAGGGTTCCCATAAACATGTCCACTAACTCCCTTTCAGATAGAGGGGGTTGCACCCTTCCGGCTAGATATCTCCACTTTTGCGCGTAATCTTTAAAGCCCTCATTGGAAACCATGGCCATACTCTAAAGTTGAGTACGGGTAGGCGCCAAGTCAGAGTTGTACTGGTATTGTTTATAGAAAGTTGCTGCCAGGTCTTCCCAATTATGGACGTCAGCCCTTTCTAATTGGTAGAACCAATCAAGTTGCATTCCTGATAAACTGTCTTGGAAAAAGTGGACCCACAAGTCTTTGTCAGCAGAGTGCGACTGAATCTTCCTGACATACGATCGGAGGTGCATTTTAGGGAAAGACACCCCATCATACTTGGAAAATATGGCACTTTAAACTTTGGCGGGATCACAATTCCTGACACCAGCCCTAACTCCTCAAAATCTAGCCCTGGTACTCTCTGGATTTCCATAGCGCTTAATCGCTCTTCAAGGTGTTTGTATTTGTCATCAGCCGGAAGGTATTGTTGTTAAGAGTAGTCCTCCTCTTCCTCTTCTTCTTCAGAATCTGATGGTACTGCCGTTTCTTTTCCTTTTATTTCCCCTTCATCAGATGTTGTTGGAAAATCTAAGGTCCTTCTAGCTTGTCCCTGAAATCTTCTGCCCATGATTACCACACCAGCTGGCTTCTTCTTCTTTTTCTCTTTTTCTTTTTCTAGCAGAGTCTTCATCTCCTCTTGCCCCTTGGCTAAGGTCATGAGAAACTATTGAAATTGCGTGATCTGAGCTTGCAGATCTTTGACCGTTTGTTCGAGATCCATCTTACTGAAATAAACAGTAGAGAGATGAGGAAACTTGTTGCAAATACCTATTTATGTTTATGATGAATGATATGTATTCATGCAATGCTTTCAAGGATTTAAAAATTCAAATTTGTTTTAAACAAAAAAGAAACACACGTCATATTAATAAGATAGAATTTGAGTACATCAATGCCCCTTGGGAAAAAATAATACAAAATTCTAAGGTAAAAAGACATTGCGCATCCTCTTTGGTGCAATGTAGGTGTTGAGAGTCTGCTCTTCATGAAGTAGCCGAGTGAGTTCCAAAACCTTCTTCTCGCTTGCGTAGAATTGGGCTTCGAAAGTATCGCGCTCTCCTTTGTGCTGTATCCAATCCCTTTATAGGTCTTCGAGTGATGTAGGCATGTCAGGATGTAGGATAGTGTATGGAACTTTTCCTTCCTTAACAGGCTCAATAATCACTGGGAGAATGGAGGGATAAGGCATCATAAGACTTTGAGCGCGGGTTCGTACCCACTTGAGGTAAGGCTCAAGACGGATGGAGTTCTTGTGTCCCAAAGTCTTGCTATCCACCTTGTTTAGCATCCTCCAACCTCGAATGAATCTCTGGAGAAGTCCTTGATCATCGTTGTCATAGTCAAAAACCAATCCTTGAATCAGCATATCATGTGGGCCATCCCTTCGGGCATAACCAAATTGTCTTAGAGCTAAACACGGGTTGTAGGTGATGCCTCCCCTAATGCCAAGTAGAGGGACATTAGGGAATTCCCCACAACGGTCAACAATGATAACATTCTCCTTGGATCGATAACACCAATGAATATCTGAATGTTTAAGTGTCATCACCCTTTGTGACCACCTCAAACCTTGCTCATTCTTTAATACTGATTGGGAAAGATAAGAAATAAACCATCTTGCCAGGAGATGAGTACAACACATAAGAACACCTCTTTTCCTCATTGTACGAGTGTGAAAAGAGTGTAGGATATCCCTAAGCAATGTAGGCACCGGGTTACGAGACATGAAGATTTTGACAGCGCTTACATCTATGAGTTGGTCAGGATTAGGGAACAAGACCATCCCATAGATAAGAAGAACTATAATCTCCTCAAAAGCTTGCAAGTCTAGGGAATTCCAACAACTTTGGGCCTTCTCAAACAGAAACTTTGCCAAGAAGCCTTTGACACCACTTCTAGTTTCCCAATGAGTTGTGACATCAGATGAGTGCAAGTGCAGAGCTTGAGCAATCTCTTCTGGCTTTGGATCTATTTCCGTACCGTTGAAGGGTAGTTGATTGAGAATAGGAATCCTTAGAAGTTGAGAGAATTCTTCCAAAGTGGGCACAAGTTGATAGTCAGGAAATGTGAAGCAATGATGCAAAGGGTCAAAGAATTGGAAGAGAACCTTCATCATATCCTCCTCTGTGTTGGAAGTGACCAAGTTGAGTAGACGACCATGCCTCTCGGTGAATGGAGAGTTCTCAGGGATCCTTGAAGCTAGCTCCTTGAGTTGTGGAGGAATTCTTACAAGGTTGATTTGGATAGTTTTCCTGCGAAGTGAATCCATAACCTGCAAAACAAGAACAAAGATGAATCTCCAAAATCCTTGAAATGGTTAGTGAATGCATATGATGTTCATGATGTCCATGATGTTTATGTACAAGCATGCATATACAAACAAATCAAGCAAGTTCTTAGTTTAGGCTTGCATGGGGTTTCATAGGTAAGTACCCTCTTGAAGTTTAGTTGGCTCAACCTGTCCTAGTAATAGTAACCGGGTTCTAAGGAGCTCAATAGCACTGGATTGTTTCCTTGGTCATTGTTTCAGCTCAAGCCTCTTTAATGGCGACCGAAATATCCCAAGAAACCAACCCTCAATGAGTGTAGTATCGAGTATCTACCAACTTCGGACTGCACCAAAGCCGGTCTTCTCACTACATCCTAAAAGGCCAAGTTGGTCAAGTAAAGGTTCTAGAAGTTCATTAGTGCTTCATGACATAACTCAGCGGCCCCGTATTCTCTTTGATTGACTCAAAGGCTACCGGTACCCACAAATATGTCACACTAATATATCTATTGCTTAGACCATGTCGGTATACCCCGCACAGTTTTCACAACGTATTGCTATTTACCTATAATGTTTCCCAAATCTGGGTGGAGGATTCAAACCCAAACAAAGAACCATAATGTAAAGCAAACAAGTGAAACAATGTGAGAAAATAAATGTGATCTAAACCCTAAGGTAACCCCACTTTTATAATATTCCCCAACAGAGTCGCCAGTTCTGTGATGCGGTGGGAGAACTGACTTGAAGGTTTTGCGTTTTGTCGCAAATGTCGCGGTTAGCAAGAGTCGCCACCGACTTTTCTTTTATCCAAAAGGAAAGGTAAAAAAGCACAGGAAAGACCTTTGAGATGTTTTCTTGAGTTCGGGGGGTAGATTATGAAAAGGGAAGGTGCTAGCATCCTTTTCATCCATGGTTTTCCATGGGCTCTTAGTTACTTGTTTAGATCACTTGCTTTGTCTTTTTGAAACAGTGTTTGGTGTGGTTTTGAAAATATTTTATAAAACAGGCCATTGTTTAGGAAATCTTTGTAATGATTCTCGTTCGTAAGAATGTATACAAAGATGTTTGTCCTTTGAAAATGTCTTCAATGTTTTGTAAGATGTTTTGAAATGTGTGTGTGTTTGTTTTTTAAAATAGCAAGGATTGTTGTTTGAAATGGAGCAAGCAACTTAGAAGCTATCTACCTACTCAAATGTCTTTCTTGTGCATTTTTATTCCTTTGACATTGTTGACTTACCATTGATTTGGTAAGCAACCCTATCTTTGGATGTAAACGGGATGAGCATGGGTCATCGTATAACCATGATAGTAATGTTGCAATTATCTTAGCATTTTTGAGGGACCAAGATCATTTTGCTTAGGCAACTTTGAATAGCGTCATCGAGGGACTATGATCTTTATATTTGTTTTGTTTTGCCAAGATACTTCGCGTGCGTAACATGGCCATTTTGTTTTAGGCAACCAAGTGGGAGAAACCCTAAGGGTGCTTGTGTGCAAAGTGTATCATTTTCATGCTTTTGTCTTGCATTTAGGGTTTTCTATTTTGCTTTGTTTTTGTTCTTGTCATGCAAACCCTAATTACTAGTCATAGTATATAAAGCGATAAATTGCGTAAAATAAACTAAGCTATTACAACAATTTTTATGGGAGGGGGGAATACAAGTTTGAATGGGGATTTGCACAAATATAAAGTTAAATATATTATTACAACCAAATCGAAATTGCGCGAATTAAATAAATAATACAAATATTTAAAATGCAATGCAATATGTATGTAAAAGAAAAGATTTTTTATGCCTTGTTTTTTTGTATGAAAAATATTTAATTTAAACCTAAAAAAGGAAAAAATAATATTTACTTTTCGGAGGGGGATTAAACCCTAGTTTTCAATTAAAAGAAAATAATGTTTCATATTTATTAACTTGTATATTTTTTTATATAAATAATATTATGTTTAAATATTAAAAATTAAATATGTGTAGAAAATAAGTATTTATGAGTATAAAATGTATAATAAAAATATTAAGTATTTTTAATTATATTTACAAGTTATTTAAGAAAATTAAATTCTATCTTATTCAAATAAAATAATTTTTTTATGTGAAAAAATAATTAAAAAAATAAAATAAAAGTGTAAAAATAAAGAAATCATTTTTTTTTGGATTTTTTATCATTCAGAAAAATAAACAAAATTATTAAATATGAAAATATAAATAATACAAAAATATAAAATAGTTAAGTCAGGGGGTGCAGTAGCAAGTCAGGGGGGTGCAAATAGCGAAAACAAAAAGGCCAAGGCGCCAAAAAGCCCAAGACTTCATCCCTGTCCTTTGTCCATCTACCTGCGCGTGTTTTCCATTCAAACCTGTATCTTTCTCATGCTTGCATTAAAATGAAAACTCATAACATGAAAAATGTGGCATTTGAGCTCACGATTCCAACCATATAAATTATGTAACCTAACTATTAAAGATCAAAGAGAATTTTGGAATCCCTAATTCGTGCCCTAATTTTTTTCAGAGTTTTCAATCTTCAAATTCTCTTAGCACAAGTAATATAAATGCAAAGTAATGGTCTGTACAACTTCGTTATGATAAGGACTACATTTTTCCTTCACAAATCGTGGCTTGAGGTTGCCTATGTAAAGAGATAGAGTTTAAGAAAATACCTCCTTCAGCTGGAATCGAGTAGGGCAATGTGGGGACTTTAATGGAGGCCTGATGATTGTTTGAGCTTCCTTGAACTTCCCTGAAGCTATTCCAATGCTTATCTTGCTCTGAGGATGGCTGGAACCCCCTGACCAAGTCCAACTGCAAGCTTCCAAGTTGAAAATGGCAGATTCTGAAACAGAGGTTACAGAACCAGGGTGATGGCTTGGATTGGCTAGGTATCAAGTGAATAAGATGTTTGAATTGATTAAACACAAAATGCACGAGCCAAATGAGAGTTGGCTGTGCTTTTGCAGAAAACTGTGAGCTTAGGCAAATTTTGAGTGTTTTTTTAGTTTGAGTGAGTTCTAAGTCCAAGCCAAATGTGTTATGCCTTGTACAAAGTTTGCATATTTGTATAGAAGTGATCCAAAGTCAGCCCTTACTAGCTGTGCAAGCTCTAGCCCTTTTTGAAACTTTTCTTGCATTTGAAGTAAAGGTGACAAGACCAATCTCACATGCTTGTACCAGCTTGCTTTAGGGCTGATAAGAGTTTGTACAAATTGCTTGAGAGCTGTTTAGTTTGCTTGTATCAAAGGGACAGGTCCAATGCTCCAAGTTGACAAAGTTGCAAAAGTTCATCTTTATGAAAATGGCAATGTAACCTTTTTGCCCAAAATGGAAATACATCTTGTGTAAAGCTTCAAAAGCAAAGATAAAGGCTTTGTCAACTAAGTATGCATTTAATTATGGAGTGTATAGCAAGCTTAGGACCTGTAAATCAAGATATAACCAGCATAGGTTTGATTTGAAACTTGATTCTATGTGAAAATGGCTTGAACAAAAGTGAGAAAATGCCAAATTCCTCTCTTCGATTCTCCCTACTAAAAAATTATCTTGGAGAGTTCTTGGACATTTTGGAAAACTTTCAATATGGTATATAATCCATCTTTGAAATGAATTTTGAGATACCTCTTGGAACTAGGTGAAAAATGTCCATGAAGTTGGGTCCAAAACCTGCTTAAATTAGGGCAAAATTTCACAAAGTTATCTAGTTCATGGCCCTATATTCATAAATTCATAACTTGAGATCCAAGCATATTTAGGGAAACGTTTGTGAAGAAAAGTTGTATATTTCATGGATGAATACAACTTTCATGTTGGGAACTTTTCTTGAATCAAAATGCATCATGGTGAAAAAGTGGTGCAAAGTTGAGAAAAAATAAGAAAATTTTTATACTTAGAAAAATTCTAAGTTATGAAAATTTTCAAATTAAAACCCTAATTTTCAAATTTAGTTTTCTTGGTCAACAAGTTTCACATTTTGACATATCTTGATGAATTATGACCCTTTGCACTTGATTTTGACCAAAAGTCAAAGTTTGACTTTTCAGTGTACAGTTGACTTTTGATCAGTTGACTGCAAATTTCATCTGTCAATCCAATGAACTTGAGATCTTTTGAACCATCTAATTAGGTCAAGATGATTCCATTGACCCATTGAAATCATGCTTGAACTCAATTGGTCATTGTCTAGGTTAAAAATCATAAATTGCCCTTTCTCAGTCAAAACCCTAATTTTGACAATTTTGCCCTTTTGATGATTTGATCAAATTTCTTGAGGAGTTGTGATCCAAACTTGATCAAATGGTACATATGAGTCTAAAATGTTGAGGTGGATCAAAAATTATGAAGTTTGACTGTAAATTGGCCATGGTTGACTTTTTCCCCAATACAGTTGATTTTTAGGTCAACTGTCCAATTGACTGATCAAAAATGTGGTTCAAGGCTTGAAACTTAACATGAACAATCTTAGGGGTCCAAAATGATGTTTGAAAGTGACATGAAGCATTGATGGTCCAAAAATCCTTGTACAAACTCAAACCCTAATTTTGGGTTATCAGTGCAAGATGAGATGTCTTGAGCTGACCAAACCCTAATCTTGTCTTGAGTCCAAGAAGTCTTGTGAGAAAAGTCTTGATAAATGAGAGGGCAAATTTTGGGGTCCAACACCGATTTTCCTTCCCAACGATGGACTGAACCAGTTAGTGTTCTTTCCATGAATACAGGCCTTGGAGCGATTAGTCTTCAAGTTCCAAAATATTTGAGCTTAATTCCTCTAATTTTAACAGAACAAACCAAAAAACCTGTGATATTTTGACCGAGATATTATCCACTGCGCCAAAAAGGAAAAACATCACACTCATATTATAACTGAAACTCAAGATACAGAAAGGGAAACCTAATAAATTGAAGGTACAAAAGGAAGTCTTTGCGAAAAATAAAAGTGAATAACATATTTTAGCTAGGAAAATAAAAGAGAAGGAAATTATAGGGGAAATAAAATAAATCATTATCAATAAAAGATATAGAAATAGAGAGATTGCACCATGATTTATAAAGGTTCGACCGAACCAGTTAATGTACAATTCCTATACAACATATTCATTAATTACAAAACTCAAAAACAAAAGAATTATCACAATATGAAAATAATAGAAGCAATCCCCAGCAACGACGCAATTTTGTTGAAAGCGGTATTACGGCAAACAACAAATTTTTTGGAAATATTTATCCGAGAATTTATCGTGTCCACAAACATTGGTTATTGAATTGTTGTTCAACAATTCTCTCGTTAATGAGTTTTGGGATAAATGGGTTTGTAAAGAAAATGTTATCAACAGAAAATAAATGTAAACAAAAGTAAAAACTAAGGAAGAACTTATCAAGCCTGCATATAATCTACTCATCACAGACTTAAATCTATCGATCAATTATATTCAATCTAGCAATACTCATCTATGTCACTACGTATCACTCACAACCTAAGTAATTTCTAACCCAAATTAAGAGACCGACTGTATCACAAAGGAAATGATCTCTCTACCTCCTCAACAACACAAAAGACAACTATGTAATCGCACTGACGATCTCTCAGTACAACACAACCACACGAGACATTAAGCTCTGATACACAAGTAGATGTCAGCTTTAAATCTATCTTTAGAGTTCAGAAACTAACACATAATCATCCTAGATAAGAATATAAGCAGTATATGTCCAGAAATATTTGTAAAGCAAGTTTAATATAACGCCATGGGCGACAAACATATATAAGTTTAGAGTAAATTCATGTACAAACTCAATGCATAAAGAATACACAAAGAGGAAGATAAATGAACCACAAATCTACCGGTTTGTCAATGCTGATTGAAGAGAAATTCATCTCGTATCATCCGTATGCAAGCTTCAATGTTGTTTTCTAAGCTAATCTATTCCAAAAATGAAGGGTGATGGAGTTGGGATCAAAAATACCCAAAACTA
Source organism: Vicia faba (assembly GCA_948472305.1). Taxonomy (NCBI): domain Eukaryota; kingdom Viridiplantae; phylum Streptophyta; class Magnoliopsida; order Fabales; family Fabaceae; genus Vicia; species Vicia faba. The sequence goes on from OX451735.1 coordinate 946,016,977, forward strand.
TACCCAAAAAATGTGTTTTTACACCTAAATACGCATTTCTGACTGTCCAGCATCACCCGACGACCAAAAAGTGTTGCCCAGCGACCAAAACAGCATTTTTCCCACGCTACAGCTTACCAAGCGTCGCCCCGCGACCAAAAGCGTCGCCCGACGCCGGATGACAGAAAGTTAAAAAACTAGCACAACATTCTGCACTGTTTCGGCCATAACTTTTGAACCGTAACTCTGATTCGCGCCCGGTTCGAAGCCTTGTAAAGCTTATTCAATGATCTATCTAACAATACCTCAATATAAATTCTTGAATACCTACAAAAACGAGATAAAATAAATTAAACTCAATGATATTTACACAATAACACAATAAATACTCTATAACATAAACTATACTGAATATACACTAAAGTTGAGGTTTATTGACAAAAAGCAAACAAATTAAGCTGATGAGTGTTAATTATTTACACTCAAATTGACAACAATTTAGTACTCATCAGCTTCCTTTACTTATTTTAGTGCTCTAGCTTCTGATTCTCTTTGTCTTTCAGCAAGTAGTTCAACAAATCTGACTCTTTCTATTGTTTTTTTTTCTTTCACTTACCAATTGAACATGCCCAATTTTGGATGCTTCAGCAAAATAATTCATCTGTTCAACCTCAAAAGACATCCAATTCCTAAACTTCTTCCAAGAACCATCCATGTCTTGACGCTCAGTACTTGTACTTGCCCCTGTCCTTCTTTGCAACTCTTTTCATAGCCTTAGTTTTTAAAATGCCAATGCATTCATCCAAGGTTTTAGGAGACGATTTTTCATAAACAACCAAGGATAGGTTGGATTCAGGATGGTTTGGTTCCGAATTTTGTTCATGTGGATTTTGTTGTAAAGGTTGTTCAGTTATATTGAGAAGTTCAAAACAAGTGAACAGTTCAACTGTGGAAATTTCAACGACTCCACGATTATCAGAAATTGTCGTTTTAGACATTTTATGATCAAAGGGAGAAATTGGATCAGAATGGATAATGGGTGAGCCATGAAGAGTGTTTTCTTTGTTAAAGAAGGCGAAATGAAGATTGGTATCAAAAGTTGATAAATAAGAAGTTTGTGAGGGTGATTATGATGAGGTTAATGGAGATGTAAAAGTGTGAATTGGTTCTGATGAAGTTATGATAGTGAGAGATGGAATATGATTTGGAACAATATGAATTTCTGTTGAACATTGAGATGTGATGTTTTGTGATAACGATGAGACATGTGGGGAGGAAAAGTTAGAGATGGGTTGAGACGATATGTGTGTAGAGATGAATGAAAGTAAGTTGGAAATGTGTGTGGTTGATGAGGTCGCAAAGTCGGAAGTGGTTATGATTTTTTTAGTAGAAGCAGTTTGTGATACGGTGGGAGAATTGACTTGAAGGTTTTGCGTTTGATCGCAAATGTTGTGGTTAGCAAGAGTCTCCACCGACTTTTCTTTTATCCAAAAGGAAAAGTGAAAAAGCACAGGAAAGACCTTTGAGATTGTTTCTTGAGTTCGGGGGGTAGATTATGAAAAGGGAAGGTATTAGCACCCTTTTCATCCATGGTTTTCCATGGTCTCTTAGTTACTTGCTAGATCACTTGCTTTTGTTTGAAATTGTGCTTTGTATGGTTTTTTGAAAGTATTTTGAAAAGGCGCCATCGTTTAGGCAAACTTTGTAATGATTCTCATTCGTAAGAATGTATACAAAGTGTTGATCTTTTAAAAATGTTTTCAAGTTTGAAAGGTGTTTTTGAAAGTGTAGGTGATTATTTTTGAAAATAGCAAGGATATTTGTTTTGAAATGGAGCAAGTAATTAGGAGCAATCTACCTACTCAAATGTCTTTCTTGTTCATTTTCTTTTCCTTTGACATTGTTGTCTTACCATTGATTTGGTAAGCAACCCTATCTTTGGATGTAAGCGGGACGGGCGTGGGTCATCGTATAGCCATGATTAGAAATGTTGCAAGGTATCTTAGCATTCTTTTTTGAGGGACTAAGATCATTTGTAAGGCAACTTAGATAGCGTTATCGAGGGACTATGATCTTGTATTTGCTTGCTTTTGCTAAGACACTGCAGGACTAGGGCCCTTTTCTTCTTCTTGGTCCTCCTCTCCTTTGGATGAAAGGGACAAATTAACTTGTTGCTTCAGCCTATCCCCAAACCATTTACCCATACTCAAAAGAACAACCTTCTTCTTCTTCTTCTTATCCTTCTCTTTCTCTTTCAGGATGAGAGCTTTCAAGTCGTCTTGCCCTTTATCCAGACTCAAGAACATCTCTTGAAATTGGATATTTTGTGGCTGAAGATCTTTGATAGCTTGATCAGAAGACATAACTGCTGAAATAAACAGCGAAGAAGATGAGAAACCTGTGATGGCACCTGTAATGATGTGCATGATAATGGGATGCGTATGTAATGATTTCAAAGACTTTGGGAGATTTAAATTTGCAAACCAAAAATAAACAAACTTTATTTGATTAACTTGTAAAAAGTTCAACAATTCCTTTAAGGCGTTACAAAGAAATAAATGAAAAACAAATCTAAACTAGAAAAAGCAAAATCAGAAATCCCATGGATGCTTCCCCTTGGTGCTGACGTAGTCATTAATCGTTCTTTCATTCTCGAGTTTCCTGGTGAGCTTCAAGATCTTCCTTTCTTGCTCATGATACTTCTCTCGGTAGGTATCCCTCTCCTCTTTCAATTGAATCCCGGATCTCTTCAATGCCCCAAGATCAGTGGGCATGTAGGGATAAAGGACTGTATAAGGAACACCCTCTTCATTGGTAGGATCCACAATTACTGGAAACACAGCTTCATAAGGCATCCAAAGTTTCTGAGCACGAGCTCGGACCCACTGGAGATAAGGTTGCATAGGGAGAGAAGTCCTTAGTCCTAGCTCTTGAGGGTCAGATCTGTTCACCATTCCCCAAGCTCGTATAAACCTTCGACGATGCTCGTCAACATCCTCCTTGTAGTCAAATGCAATATCTATAAGAAGTATCTCATGAGGATCGTCTCTCTGAGTGCGACCGAATTGTCACAGAGCTAAGCAGGGATTATAGGTTATACCCCCTCTGATTCCAAGCAACAGGACATTAGGATATCCCCCACATCGATCAATGATAGCAATGCTTTCCATATCCTTGGAACTCCAAAGAATGTCTGTATGGGCAAGGGATATTATCCTGTAACACCATCTTAAACCTTCTTCATTTTTCAGCACGGACTTGGGGAGGTGCAAAATAAACCACCTCGCCAGCAGCGGCATGCAACACATGAGAGTCCCTCTTTTTCGCACAGTACGAGTGTATAAGGCATGCAGGATATCACCAAGTAGAGTCGGCACAAGATTGCGAGACAAGAAGATCTTAACCGCATTCTCATCCACAAAAGAATCTGGATTCAGGAAGAGAATCAAACCATAGATAAGGAGAGCCAAGATGTCTTCGAAAGCCTGGAAATCCAAATTATCCCAGAATAACTGAGCTTGATCCATCAGAAACTTGGCTAAGAAACCTTCAACCCCGCTTCGTGTCTCCCAATTAGATACTACATCAGCCCATTTCAAATGTAGAGCTAAAGCAATGTTTTATGGTCTAGGAGTCTCTTCTAAACCTATGAAGGGCATCTTCTCGAGGATGGATATGCCCAATAAGTGAGAAAATTCTTCCATAGTAGGAACTAGCTGATAATCCGGGAAAGTGAAGCAATGATGCACCGGATCAAAGAATTGGAAGAGCACACTCATCATCTACTCATCAAACCTTGAGGTAACCAAGCTAAGAAGCCGACCATGTCTCCTAATGAATGAATAAGCATCAGAAACTCTCGAGACTAAATCTTTGAGTTGAGAAGGTATTTGCACAAAGTTAACTCGAATGGTGTTTCTGCGCACGAAAGCCATAATCTGTAAAACAGGACAAAGATAAATCCCCTCGGTCTTTGAAATGGTTAGTATAATGAAGTATGCATGCTATGTTATAATGCATGATGTCATGATAAAACACACAACAAGTGTAGCAGATAACTGACATGGTAAAGGCAAACAAGTCACATAAGAGCCCTTAAGTTTCAGGCTTGTATGGGGTCTAGGTATTACCCTCTTGAAGTTCAGTTGGTTTCAACCTGTCCTAGCAATAGTAACCGAGTTCGAGAGGTTCTCAATATCACTGACCATCCTCTATCGGTCATGGTTTCAGCTCACACAATCTTTTCTTGCGACCGGAACTATATCGAGAGTATGGTCTCAATGAGTGTAGTATCGAGTATCAACTAGTTCCCAGCTTTATACCGAGACCGGCTATCTCACTACTTCCTATTGGCCAAGTTGGTCTATTACGGGTTCTAAGGTCAGTTAATGCTTAACGACACACATAGCAGCCTTGTATTCTCCTTGTTTCTCCACAAGGGATACCGTTACCAACCAATGTGCCACATCAACGTAGCTATTGCTTCAACCGTATCGATCTACGCCGTACAATTCCCTCACAGTTTATTGCTACTTACCTAAAAGGTGTCCCCAGATCCAGTTAGGATCTATAATAACTCCCAAACAAAACCCTTAAAAGTAAAGCAACCAAAACAAACAAGAGAAGCAATTTATGATGAACTAGATCCTAAGGTATACCCCACTTTATTTCATCTCCAACAGAGTCGCCAATTTTGTGGTACGGTGGAAGAACCAGACTATTTTAGGAAAATGCCGGTTTGCGTTTTGCGCTTGTGTTCGCAAAATGTCGCGGTAAGCAAGAGTTGCCACCGACTTTTATTTTATCCAACTGGAAAGGAAAAAAGCACAAAAATATTCCTTTTTCGAGATTTTGAGTACGGGGGGTAGATTATAGAAAGGGAAGGTATTAGCACCCTTTCTATCCGTAGTTTTCTACGGGCTCTTAGGTACTTGCTCATCATTTTAAAATTGCTTGTGTGTGTTTGTTTTGAAAAGTTTTGTTTTATTTCGTTTTAACCCTTGTATCGGTCCTCAAGAGTGTTACGAAGTGTTTTTGAAAACTTTGTTTGAAAAAGTGTAAGTGTGAAAAAAAAGTTTGATTTTGAGCAAGTACCTATAGCATCTACCTACTCGAAAAAAGAATGTTTCTGTTCTTGTTTCCTTTAGACAGTGTTATCCCACTATTAATGAGTAGGTAGCACCGTCGTTGGAGTTGTAAGGTTCAATTCAAAAGGGACGTACAATCACTAAAGCAATGTTAGGACGTCTTAGTGATAACCCTAATGTCTTAAGATCGTATTCGAGGCGACATTTCCGAGGCAACCTTTGCGAGGAAACATTTCTGAACATGACATTTGATCTTTGTTTAGACAAGAGGGTAACCACTAAAACACCCTATACTTAATGATCGTTTACCGAAGGAAACCGAAGTGAGAGTATGCCCTAGGAGTGCGCATGTGCGAGTGATTTGATTTCAGTTATTATCTTTGCACATTTAGGGTTTGCTAGTCATTTTAAATTAACATACAGTCTTGTTATGCAATCCTTTTATCACACATCTAACAGTTAATATTTGCAAAAATTAAAATGAGAGAAATAAAACTACACTATTACAAGGCTTCGGGGAGGGGGATTAATTACATAGCCAAAAACCCGTAAAACGATAAATAAAAATAAAAATCCTAATTAAACTATTACATCCCATGAGCAGTTACATTAATATTGTAAAAATAATAAATGCGTGCGATGAATCGAGAACGAGGAAAATTAGGGTTTTGACCCCGTCTAAACCTAATTGAAAGACAAATCATTTTTTTGTTGTTTTTGATTATTTTTGAGAAAATAAGGTTTTAATTAAATAAATACAAACCTAGTTACTAATTAATTTAAATTAATAAAAATAATTAATTTGACCTATTTTGGCATTTTTGTTATTTTAAGAAAAGAAAGTAGAAATTAAATTAAACAAACCCTAATTTCTAATTTGTTTTAAATTTATTTACAAAAAGGTTAAAATTACCCTAAGATTAAATTAAATTTGATAAATATAAAACCTAAATCTAAATTGTTGAAAATTGATTTTATGAGTTTTTTTGTAAAAAAGAATTAATTTTATGTTAGAAAATAAATAATCAAAATAAATTAAATCAAGAAATAGAAAAGAAAAAATAAAGAAATGGGCCTGATGTTAGTAGCAATGGAGGGGGTGTCAATTGCAAATCCAAGCCCAAATGCGCCTGGCCCATGTTTGACTTTTCAGATCCTATGCATTGGCTTGACTCACGCCCATGATAGGCCCTCATGTGATAGGCGTTGGATCTGGCCTTCTGGTGGTTGAAGGATGATAGCATATGGTGGACTCCTTGTATGCACATGTGCCAGATTATGCAAGAAACAAAATCATGAAATAATATAGGGGACCTGGGGATCGAACCCAGGCCTTTTGGCTTTTTCCAACGCATGACAACCATCTGAGCTGGCTTGTTTTTGTATTAGAAATATAATAAATAAGCATTATATGATAAATACCAAAAGTGGATTCTAGAAACGCACGGAATTTGAATGGGCCATTCACACCACGCCACACCATCATCTTCTACCTCCTTCCGTTGCTAAAAGTTTGGAAACTTTTACCTACGGACAAAAGGGCATAGGTACATCCCTATGATTCTCCAAAACCTTATGCAAGCATCATAAATCAATTCCAGTGGTACCAATCAACTCGTGGCAGCCTCACGAGCATCATGGTACCACTCTTCATGGCTAATTATTCCTGTAACAAAAAACCCCAAAAACGAGCCAAGAACCCTAACTATGGCATCTTGCTCTACAATCAATAAAAATGCAACTGAACATAACCAATAGCTTGCAAATGATTCAGTGATCAAGAATATGTAAAGAAATCATGCTACAGATTCCAAAATCGTGATATTCAATTTCAAGAATGTACCAATGTCGTGAGATACTTACAATGCGTTTTAGGATGGTATGAGGCTTGCTAGTGATTGGAATAAGGTCCCTGGATGTCCAGCAAACGAATGGCGTGCTTGGAATGGCTTGAGGAAGCTTGAAACTATGAAATCAGATTACCACTTTTCCTTTGAAATTTTGAGATATGTTTCCACCTTTGCACGCCTCCAATCCTCTCTTTTTTGGTCTGCACATGTTCTATATGTACCCTTGAATGGATTAGGGTTACAAATTTGCTTCAAATCTTTTTCAATTAAGGTGATTGAATCATGATTTGATCCTTATTCAAATATTTCTAAATCAAGCAAAACTCAATCTTTTTGTATCCAAATGACCCTTGCACGATTTGATTCTCTTCCCAGCTGTATAAGAGACCTAAACATGCTCAAAATCTCAAGCCTTGATTAGTTTTGATATTTTCATGATTTTATTTTGATTTAAATTAAATTAATTGAAATAAAAATCAAAATAAATGACAAAAATAAAATAAAGACAAGTGGGAAGGATCATGGGTCGTGGATCATGTTACCAACTCAATACAATCACAAAATGTTTGGCCCATTTGACAAAACTTGCAATTTTGGCCACTTTTGACTTTTGGCAATTTTTGCAAAAAGGGTTAACTTCACTAATGCATAACTCCTTCAATTTTGACCCTAGAGATGTGTTCTTAGACTTTTTAGAAAACTCAAGATGTCCTCTAAGAAAAACTTTTGGTCTCATCTCAATTGAGACTTCCATGTTCACGTATGAAGCTTTGACAAAAAAGGTGTTTTTGTTGACTTTTCAAAATGACCTATAATGTCCAAATTCATATCTTCTTGTGAGTGCATATTTTGATCTTTGGAGATGAAGATGAATTGTAAGAATCACATCCTATTCAAAATTAGCTTTGGATGGCTCATTTTTTATAAAGTATGAGAAAGTTATGCTTGGTCAAAGTTGAGTTGACTTTTCCTACAAAACCCTAATTTAGCAACTTTTGGGTTCTGATGAATTGTGAGAAATCCTTGATGAATCATGATCAACCCTTGATCAAATGATGAATAATGCTTCAAAATGAGAATGTTGACCAAAAATCTTGAAGTTTGACTGTATGTAGGACACAATTGACTTTTGCCCTAGCACAGTCGATTTTCAGGCATTTGAATAGTTGACTGAGCAAAATTTCTCTGCAAGGCTTGAAACTTGACATGGATGATCTTGAGAACATATTAGGACAATGGTGAGAATTTGGGACCCTTTTTATTCAAACATCTTGATGCAAACTGAAACCCTAATTTGAGGTAGACTGCCTTAGGAGAGAGTTTGTCTGGTCAACTCTTGGACTTCTTTGAGCAATTTGAGGACTTCATTTGAAATGTATTGAAAAATATGGGAGGGAAAATTTTGGGGTACAACATGATGTTATGTACAAATATGCGAGGTAAGCAAGTTTATATACAAATAATCATATTCACACAAAGTAGACAAGTCCTTAGGTTTAGGCTTGCATGGAGTTTGTAGGTAAGTACCCTCTTGAAGTTTAGTTGGCTAAACCTGTCCTAGTTAATAGTAATCAGGTTCTAAAGATTCTCGATATCCCTGATCATCCTCTATCGGGAATTGTTTCACCTCAGGCAATCTTTTCTTGCAGCCAAAATATCCCGAAAGTCTGATCTCAACGAGTGTAGCATCGTGTATCAACCAATCCTTAGCTTTATACTGTGGCCAGCTATCTCACTACTTTCTAATGGCCAAGTTTGTTCAACTAAGGTTCTAAGGTCCATTAGTGCTTTACGACACCACATGGCGGCCCCGTATTCTCTTTGTTTCCACACGAAGGATATTGGTACCAATCAAAGTGTCACACCAACACAACCATCGTTTAAACCATATCGGTCTATGTCGTACACTCTCCACGATCTTTTGTTGTTTACCTAATAAGTTCCCCTAGATCCAAGTGTAGGATCTTTAACAATACACAAGCAAGGAACTCTTAACTGTAAAGCAAACAAGTCAAACAAATAAAAGCAACTAAAGGTGATCTAACCCTAAGGTAACCCCACTTATTATATTCCCAGCAGAGTCGCCGGTTTTGTGATACGGTGGGAGAACTGACTTGAAGGTTTTGCATTTGATCGCAAATGTTGCGGTTAGCAAGAGTCGCCACCGACTTTTCTTTTATCCAAAAGGAAAGGTGAAAAAGCACAGGAAAGACCTTTGAGATTGTTTCTTGAGTTCGGGGGGTATATTATGAAAAGGGAAGGTATTAACACCCTTTTCATCCATGGTTTTCCATGGTCTCTTAGTTACTTGCTAGATCACTTGCTTTTGTTTGAAATTGTGCTTTGTGTGGTTTTTTAAAAGTATTTTGAAAAGGCGCCATTGTTTAGGCAAACTTTTTAATGATTCTCGTTTGTAAGAATGTATACAAAGTGTTGATCTTTTGAAAATGCTTTCAAGTTTGAAAGGTGTTTTTGAAAGTGTTGGTGATTATTTTTGAAAATAGCAAGGATATTTTTTTTGGAATGGAGCAAGTAATAGGAGCAATCTACCTACTCAAATGTCTTTCTTGTTCATTTTCTTTTCCTTTGATATTGTTGTCTTACCATTGATTTGGTAAGCAACCCTATCTTTGGATGTAAGCGGGACGGGCGTGGGTCATCGTATAGCCATGATTAGCAATGTTGCAAGGTATCTTAGCATTCTTTTTTGAGTGACTAAGATCATTTGTAAGGAAACTTAGATAGCGTCATCGAGGGACTATGATCTTGTATTTGTTTGTTTTTGCTAAGATACCTTACATGCGTAATATGGCCATTTTGTATAAGGCAACCAAGTGGAGTTTACCCTAGGGGTGCTTGGGTGCAAGTGTATTGATTTACATGCATTGTTTTTGTCTTTGATTAGGGTTTTCTATTGATTGATTTTAGTCTTTCCATACAAAACTCTAATTACTAGCATTTGTATTTGAAAGCGTTAAATTGTGGAAATGTAAAGTCCTACGCTATTACATCATTTAGGGGATGAGGGTACAATTTAAAAATGGGGATGAAGTTGGAACTTAAATATTACAACCATATCGAATAACCATGAAGGAAACGTAAAAACTGTGTAAAAAGAAGGAAAAAATGCATTTTGAACTATTATGTGTCGACACAAGCTCATATGCATCGACACATAACTTTTCTTTCCCCTGTATTGCCAAATCAAATCAGTATGAGTCGATACATAATGGTATGTGTCGACTCATACACTGCATGTGTCGACTCATACGTGCTTTGTGTCGACTCATACATTGTTTTTCCTTCTGTTTTGGGCCTATAAAGCAGTATGTATTGACTCATAAGGCTATATGTCGACTCATACATTATTTTTCCTTCTGTTTTGGGCTTGTAAAGCAGTATGTATTGACTCATAAGGCTATGTGTTGACGCATACATTGTTTTGCTGCATACATGGGTTAGTTCTCAACACATAATGAAAAGAATAGAAGATAAACAAAAGGTTAGCTTTAAGGACAATGATTACTACATTTTTGTCTTCAAAAGTGAATTACTAAAGTCAAGAAACTTACCTTGGAGTTGGATATTTATACTCTGAATTTGAGTTGTTGTCTTGACTGTTATTGAAATTGGAAGAGAAAACAGAGGTGTTGTAGAAGCTTGTTCTTGAGTTTGAACAATTTCTAGATGATGTATGTGATGTGTTTAAATGGTTGGACAGAATTTGCGAGGTATGAGAGGTTCAAAGGTTTGGACTTTAAAACTCAAGAGTGGAAGCTTTTTGGACAGTTATGGTTTTTGATGGCTAGTTTACAACAAGACTTATGGCTTTTCTCTCTATTTTTCTAACCTTTTTCCAACCTCTTTCTCTTGCAAATGCTTCTTCTATTTATATGCAAGGGGTTTGTGCATATGATCTGATTAGGTTTATAAGACATCATGTTATGGTTTGGTTGGATTACAAAGATCAAACTAAGTCAAGTACTCCATAGTCCCAAGATGAAGTACCAAAGTTGCTGGTATTGAGGAGTTACTTCCCATGATTTATGGTGAAGTATAATCAGCAACCAGCAAGGTATGGGCTCAAGACAAACTTTGTACAAAAAGCTTGCTTTTCAAGAATAACAATGGTGCCTTTATGCCATAAATGGAAAGATCTTTTGGACAATGATTTAAACACTTGGGTAATAGCTCAAGAGTGGGTGTAAGCATAAAAATATGATGATATTTTCAAGCAAAGAAACCTGCAACATAAGATTATGCAGCAAATCATGAGAGTTTTGCTATGTGTTCTTCACTTAGAATGACTTGCAATTCAAAGATGGATGGCCAACTTCAAGCCCTTGAATCTCCTAGCTCAAGTATGATAAATTTATGCTCTTGGATGTTTTGGAAAGCTTGAAACATCCTCTATAACTTTCATATTGGCCATTTTGACAAAATCATCTTGGAACTATGTGAAAAATACCAAGAAGTTGGGGTAAAATCCTGACCAAAATCTGTTGAAAATTTCTCTAAGTGTTAAATAAAAATGTCATGACTTCATGAATTTGTAACTTGAGATCCCATCATATTTAAGAGAAGCTGTGTAAAGCAATGTTGTAGATATCATGGAGATCTACAACTTTCATGTTGAAATTTTATTTTGAATCATCTTGCATCATGATGAAAGAATGGCATGAAGTGATGAAATTACCATGTATCAAAACACTTAGAAAATTTCTAAGTCTTGGAAATCTTGACTTTTCAAGTTGACTTTTGACTTTCTTGACTTTCTTGATGATCAAGCTTGATATTCTTGCATGTCTTGATGAAATTTGATCTTTGGAATGTAATGTTGACCAAAAAGTCAAAGTTTGACTTTCTAATATGCAATTGACCATTTTGCCCTTGTGCTAATTCCAAGCCTAAATTGATGTATGAGTGCTGTAAACTTGACGTCATAGAAGATCTTGTGAGAGAATCCTTGAGAAATGAGAGGGAAAATTTTGGGGTATAACACAGTTGTTATTTCAGGTAAAATTATAGATACAATTTTAGAAACAAAAAAATTAGTAGTTAAGGGAACAGGATCAGAAACAGGAATGATTGTGGTGGATGGTGGAAGAGGATTAATTTGTGCAGTGAAGGTTGTGGATGAACATTCATTAACAAAATTAGAAGTAGACAATGAAATAGGTACAGATGTAGCAGTATCAGACTTACTTGTTGTTTCTGCATAAGCAACTAGAGGTACAGTCTTAGAAGTTCTAGACTTCTTCTTCTTCTTCTTCTTTCCGGGTTCAAAAGCTTCTGAACTCTTCTTTATTTTACTTCTGGAAGAGTCAGCATACTTTTGAGTAGGAGGTAAATCAGAATAGTTGAAACTGAACATATCATATCCTTCTGCTTCCATCATTTTGACGTAGATATAAATGCTAGACATGTTATCTCCCGTAGTAAGTAAAGGGTAGTATTCACATGAATTCTTGTTATTTAAATGCTTTCAGAGGGAACAAGTAGAGGTTTAGCAACGACTTCCTATATTAGCCTCATATTCTTCAAAGTCTTTCCATTGAAGGAATCTCCAAGACTAGAAGCCAAATCCTCTGTAAACTTAGCTTCTTCTACCAGAGTTTTCACTAAGCCACTTTCTACCAGGATGTCAATGATGAGACATCCAAAATTAATATAGTTGGAAACCTTCTTTTTGGGATCATCAGTGGTTCTGGTCTTTAAAACAGAGCCTCTCAAATAATAAAACAGAGGAGCTGGAAGACACATCTTCTGATGGGTCATCAAATAGTACAACATGTACTTCGAATTAACGTTGAAATAGTAAAAAGAAATGGATGGAGGTCTGGGATTGATACAATTTAGAATGATTTTGTGCCAGATTCAAATTTCATCATGGAGATCTTTACTCTTATACTCAGTTTTCTCATAAGAGTAGTTCTTGAAGATGGCTTTGTTAGTCGTCTCCTTCACAAATATATATTTTCTATTCATCTTATAAATTCGTTTTCCTTCAAGGTGTTGCATGCCCAGAAGATCAGCAATAGACTTTTCAATAATGAAACTTTTCAGACCCAACACATGAGTAACTACATGAAGATTGTCACAATCTGCTTGAATCCAGAAATCCTTAACCAAAGAATCCTAAATAGGACCATGAAGACACATGAAAAAGTGCTTCCATCCTTGAGCATTCAAGCCAACGATTAGGTTTGCACCATTTGCAGAAAGGTTTTTAAAGTCCATCATATATTCATGAAGAACATTTAACTCATGTGGTTTTAGATTATAATGAACTGTAACATATTTATGAGTTATGTGGTGTTCATCAATAACTAAAATAGAAGATGAACCAATTATCGTAGGAGAAGAATAACTAGTTGGAATAGTTGAAGAAGACGACCTAGAAGGATTTAGAGCTTGTTCAATTTCTTTGGAAAACTGAATAACTTCTTGTTGTTGAGCATTCACCATGTTGAAGATGATGAAGGTTGCTGACGAGGGTGATGATCTTTGATGAAGAGCGTTGATGAAGGTTATGAACACAAAGAACTTGTTGAACAATTTGAGAGAAAAAGAGGGTTTACAGTTTCTAAAGTGTGGAAGTGAAGTGAACGTGTGTGATTTATAGTGTTTGAGAAGTGAGAGAAAATAAAATAAAAATGAATACAATTAAACATAATAGTTAAGAGTATTAAATGAAAGTAATAATTATGATATCAATCAAATTCCGAGAAATATGCACACTGCTCATTGCGTAGCTTAGATAGCATGTGATGATTAATCATGACCAAGGGTTACACATGATAATCAGTACATCTTACTAAGTGACACATTTGATATCCTCAGAGTCTAGAGAACCAAAAGGATTCCATCTAATCAAAGATATTTCTGACCGAAACATCTTCTGATTACTGAGGTTCTGAAAGAAATACAACAGCAATAATAATGTTTAAAGAGAATAGAAACATTACTCATAGAAGTCTAATAGTATATTAGCTAATTCTTTAAATGATTTTTCAGAATCCAGACTTTATTCAAAAGATGAGTTGGCACAAGCGAGATCATTAAGGCTCAAAAGCATTTCTCCAGAAGATTTAAAGTTTGGTCTTGTTTTGACAATAGTATCTTGAATTACCCGAATTTCAGAGCCAATAATATATCTTTTTTGGTTGCTTCTGACACTAACCACGCCTCCAGACTTAAGTTCCAAATCTTGGAACATATGCCTTTCACCCATCATGTGATATAAGAACCCATTGTCCAGGTGCCATAATTGGTGTTTCTCTTGCACCATCAAGAACATCTGCAACATAGATTATCTGAACTTTGGGTACCCATTTTCTGGGTCCTCTATTGTTAGAAGTTCCAAAGGTTCTGACACCTTTGGAATTTTGTGCAACAGGATAATTATGTGAAATTTATGCATGATACTTTGATTCAAAAGTTTCCTTCTGTGTCTGTGTTTGTGCTACAGTAGTATCAAAACCTTCTTGTTCTGAACATTTCAAATTTATGCCAGCAAACAAGAAATATTTAGAAAGAGGTTTTGGTTTGACATTCAGAGTCTAATCAATTTCCTTTGAAGGTCCTGAATATCCCAAGCCTCTGCTTCCATTTCTACTAACACCATAGATCATTGAAGCCATTTTTCTTTTATATATGCTTTTAGCAAGGAAGTGTTGAAAAACTCTATGATATTTGATTACTTCATCAGTAACAAATGTGTTAGAGAAAATCTCTTCTTTTAATTTAGACACTTTACTTTTTAGAGCAATGTTTGATTTTTCTAAAACAAATAGTTTTTCATTTATGTCCGAAATATTTTGCTCATCTATAGTAGTGTTCTCATAAGTAGCTACTGTGATACGGTGGGAGAACTGACTATGGTTTTGCATTTGTTTTCGCAAATGTTTCGGTTGAGCAAGAGTCGCCACCGACTTTTTATTTTATCCTAAGGAAAGGTTTAAAAAGCACAGCAAAAACCTTCGAGATTTTTCTTGGGTTCGGGGAGTAGATTATAGAAAGGGAAGGTATTAGCACCCTTTCTATCCATGGTTATCCATGGGCTCTTAGGTACTTGCTTAGATCAACTTGCCTTGGTTTTCAATTGTTTGAAATGGTGCTTTGTATGTGGCTTTGAAAAAGATGCCTTGTATAGGCTACCCTTGTAACAATTCTTTACTCGAATGTTTTACAAAAGGTGTTTGTCTTTTTGAAAAGATGTTTCAAGGTTTTTTGAAAGTTTGTTTTGAAAGTGTTTGTGAAGTGTGGTTTTGAAAAATAGGCAAGTGTTTTTGATTTGCAAGTTGACAAGTACTTAAGAGCTATCTACCCTAAAGTTCTCAAAGATTATTGCTATGTTTTAACCCTTTTAAAAATTTTGTTCCACCATTGTATTTGGTGGACAATCTTGTGTTAGGATGTGAAAGGGACGGGCGCGGGTCATCGTTTAGACCATAATTGCAATGGTGCCGAGTATCTTTGGGCAATTTTCCTTTAAGGGACTCGATCATTTTTTAGGCAACTTTCGAAAGCGTCATCGAGGGACTATGATCATTTGAATTGTTTGCTTTGCCCAAAGAGACCTAACATGCAATATGGCCTAATTTTGAAAGGCAACAAGTGGATGTGACCCTAGGGGTGTTAGTGTGCAAGTGTGTTTTATTGCATACAAGAGTTTTTTCTTTGAATTAGGTTTTTCTATTTCATTGATTTTATCTTGCCATACACGTCCTAATTACTAGCAATAAGAAGCGGAAATATAAAATCCTACGCTATTACAACAATTAGGGGAGGGGGATACACATTTGTACATGGGGGGTTCAACGAGAAAAATAGACAAAAAAGAAAATAGCAAAAAAAACAAGATATAGAGAGAGAGAGAGAGGGAGCCAGTGCGCTGCTGAGAGGTCATCAGAAGTTCTGACTCAGATCCGCTGCCAGATGATCAACCTCTTGGTTAAACTGTATGAGTCAGAACTTCTGACTCTGGCACCTGCAAAACAGAACCCTGTTAGTGGGGAAATCAGAAGTTCTGACTCCCCTGCGCTGCAAGACAGAAGTTTGTTAATGGAGAAACCAGAAGTTCTGATTCTGCTGAAAAGGCAATAACTCTCAGAGGCTCTGATATCATTGACAGCAAAACAGGCTTCAGATGTGCTAACGTCAAAGTCAGCACTTGGCTTTTCCCTGTACTAATCAGAACATCTTCAATTCTGTTGTTATTCCATAAAACAGGAAACATATTTGGAACAAATCCAGCAAATGTAAAAAAATGTTTCAGAGGTCAGAACCAACAAGGTCACAGGCAAGTCCTATACTGGCTCAAAACGTTCTGAGGTATGAAAATCCTCAGAATATAACAGCAACAACATGATATTTACATTATGTTTATTTGAGTATGCACAGCTGATGATGCTTAGCAGCGTGATGAAGGTCAGCAAGTGCTTACCTGGCTGTTGGAAAAGTTTGTGGGTGAAAGCTAGCTTTTGGCTCTGGTGGTGTTCTGGACAGATTCTCTTTGAAAAGGGTAGGTAAAGGTGTATGCGTACGTAGGGTCAGAAGTTTGGAAAGGGTGTTTTTGGTTCACAAAGAAAACTGGGTATTTGATGAAGTTTGAAGGTAAGAACTTCAAAGTTATGAAACAAACTGGAGATTTCGGCAGAGTTTCAGGATGCTATGTTGCTAAGGGTGGCTGTTTCTCTCTTAGCAATTTTTTTGTTTCTTTTCTGAACCCCTTTTGCAGTGGATAATGACTCTCTATTTATAGGCAAAGTTCTTGTGGGTGTCTTGAACATTAAAGCGCCAACAGAGTTTGAATTGCTCTTTGACAGAAATACCTAGGAAGTTGTGATAACAGATAGCCTTCAGCCTAGGCTGCAGCAGCAGGCGTAGATTGGGGAGAAGTGACCTCTGAAGTGGGCGGTGGCGCGTAGACCCATGCCAGAATCTGCACAAAAGCGTTTTCCCAGCCACACGTGAATGTTCAGGAGTGGTTGGAAGCATTAATGGGCATTAAATGGTGATAAGACCTATCAACATCAATATTCTGGTAATGGAAACCAACGTTGAATCAGCAGTTCTGTTTCAAAAAGAACAGCGTAAGCCATGCTCTGGCCCTGGCTTCCTGTTGTCTTAGTAAGCTCTGGAGATTCTCCTGATTTTCTGATACGTTCCTTGGATTTACCTCTGGGTCTCCTGGGCTTAGAGGTTCTGTATCAGTGTAACACCCACTCTTCTGATCTTTCATCTTCTGATTTCAGCATGTTCTGAAAGAGCCTTTAGACTTCCCTGCTCCTCTTGTATTCCTTTAGCAAATTTTGACTGCTTGTGTAACTGTTGAAAGGGGCATGTTCTGTCTGAGGCTTACATACTGAACCACGTTTACAACTTCTGATTGAACTGATGTAGCTGCTGAAAAGCCAACTTCTGACCACGCTGAGCCAAGCTTGCAACTTCTGACCGTTTTTATCTGGAATGGGTCCAGAAGTTCTGAAGCGCTGACTTTTTTCTTAAACACTCATTTTTTAGAGAAACGTTCTAAGTACTTAGAATTTGATTTTTCTCAAGATAAAAGCGTTGTTTTTGGAGCTCGTGAGATCATCTTGCTCTTGTAAGTGGCGTGCTTGGGCAAAAAAGGATAACTCAGGACTTGGATTTGTTTCAGAGGGACCTTGAAAATCCAAGATGGTTTCCTGAAGAAAGAGAGGGCAAATTTTGGGGTACAACAGTTGCCCCTGTTCAATCTTCTTGAACCTGAAGAGTTAGATTGGCAATTTTTCCTTTCGCGACTCGAAGGTAAAAGGAGATTGGACACTAGAGTGCCCTTAAATTTGCACTCGTCAAAGCAATGGATGCGGAAATGGGCTTAGAGATGCCATTTGGAGATGGGCTTAAAGATGCCATCTGGAAGGGTGACAGAATCTTGTCGGGGATGGGCTTAAAGATGCCATCTGGAATGAAAATCAGAAAGGTGTCCATGTTTTGAACCATCTCTGAACCGGGGCTTGAATAAGCAATAGATTGACATCCGTATCTGGAGGCATCCGTAAACTGTTTTCAAATGTTGCATCTGAACAAGCGATAGATTAACATCCGTTGTTGGGAAGAATCCACAAACTGTTTTCAGAAGTCTTGAGAAGAAACTGAACAAGCGATAGGTTAACATCCGTTACTTGGAGAACCCGTGAACTGTTTTCAGAAACCTGGAAGTTGAAGAAGCGATAGAGCAGCATCCGTTGTTGGGAAGCGTCCGTAAACTGTTTTCAGAGGTTGCGTCTGAACAAGCGATAGATTAACATCCGTTGTTGGGAAGAATCCGTAAACTGTTTTCAGAGGTTGCGTCTGAACAAGCGATAGATTAACATCCGTTGTTGGGAAGAATCCGTAAACTGTTTTCAGAAGTTTTGAGAAGAATCTGAACAAGCGATAGGTCAACATCCGTTACTTGGAGAACCCGTGAACTGTTTTCAGAAATCTTGAACTTGGAGGAAGAACCGATGTAGGGTTCCCTGATGATGAGCTCATGTGAAACTGCATCTGGATGAATCTGGAATAAGAATCAGAATATTGCCATGTCTGGGTCACATCTGAACTATTCCTGGAAAGAATCTCGGGAGATAATGATTTTTGTCTGTCGACTGATCTTACCTGAAAAGGTAAAGGGTTAGTTGTATGCAATGTCATGATGCATGATGCACCGTATGTCATATGATATGGATGTAAATGAATGTGCATGTAAGCTGGAGAGCTGTCTTGCAAAGGATAGATGAATCCGAGATGGCTGAAGATAAAAGTATCTTGACTGCTGCCGGGACGAATAATTCCTTGGCTGTTGCTGGGGAAGAGAATTCCTGATGACTTCTACCAGGGAGTTCCAAACTAATAGACTCATGCTGGGGAGGTAGGACTGAGAATCTTCAGTTTGGTGGGAAGTATTTCTGGCGACCTCACTGGGGAACTCAAGATTTGCCCTCCCAAAATTCTGTGGGGAGAAGGTTCACTAGTCTGGCTCCGCTGGGGATACTGAAACTTAAATTCTGAGGGGAATTGAGTTCTGGAGGGTTCTCTGGCTGGGGATAACAAAGATAGACTCCTCTGGGGGATTGTATTGATAAGTTATGCTGGGGAACTCTGATGAACTCCGCTGGGGATAGGAAGAAATTTGCCGAGTGCGATCTTCCGTGGCAATAAGCTGAGGATAACCCAATTATAAGCCCTTGTGAGGAATAACTTTGAATAAAGCTCGGGAGAGACGTCTGTACTCTGCAGGGGATAAGCTTCCAGAATCTACTGGGGATAAGCTTCAAGACTTGCTGGGGATATGGATTCCAAATCTCCTGGGGGTTTCCTTTGAAAGGGTATCAAAATATCCAACTGCACCTTCAACCTATCAGTAATCCTCTTTCTGGATTTATAAGGAAATGATTATGTTCAAATGCATATGCCTTTTTAACAAAACATTGGACGTTTCTCAAAATAAAACAATTAGTGCAAGAGAAAAAGAAAAAGAAAATGACACAAATTTCTGGGAAAAGTATTTGTATTAACTTTCTCTGAGTATATTTGTACAAAGGAGACAATCATCCTAGTAAGAGGATTTTGTCGTAAATATTGAAAGATTTATACAAAAATAAAGATGGCTATGTGAAATAATTCCATGGGATTCCATTTTGCTATAGCCTTCACAACTCTGAATATCTGTCCATCCAATGCTTCGTTTGCCGATGACTGGATTGATCAGAAGCCTGGAACTGGTTGATGAAGAGATTGTCTTTGAAGTGATCCGACGAGACATAGTCATACGCTTTAATTCCCTAACTTTTGCCTGAATCGCCCTTTCGGGTTTTCGATCCACCGGGAAACCCCTTTTTTCCCAAGCCGCCCTTTCGGGTTTTCAACTTGCCGGGTGTACAGATTTTTTTGTTTTTATCCCTAACTTTTGCCTGAACCGCCCTTTCGGGTTTTCGGTTCACCGGGATGCCCATTTTTGCCCAAGCCGCCCTTTCGGGTTTTCGACTTGTCGGGTTATTTTATGCGTAGTATCTTTTGACTATGTCTGCGTTCGCAGGGTGCGGCAAATCGTCGCCGTCCATGGTGGTTAGAATCATCGCACCACCAGAAAATATGCTCTTGATCACAAATGGTCCTTCATATGTAGGAGTCCATTTTCCCCTGGGATCATTTTGCGGCAAGATAATCCGCTTGATTACGAGATCTCTGACTTGATACACTTGACGCCTGACTTTCTTATTGAAGGCCTTGATCATCCATTTTTGATACGTCTGACCATGGCAGATAGCAGCGAGTCGCTTCTCGTCGATCAAATTGAGTTGATCAAGTCGGGTCTGCATCCACTCATCTTCATTCAAACTTGTGTCTTTCATAATCCTTAGAGAAGGAATCTGAACCTCCATAGGCAGGACAGCTTCCATGCCATATACCAACGAAAATGGGGTTGCCCCGGTTGAAGTACGTGTCGTCGTACGGTATCCATGCAGAGCAAACGGTAACATCTCATGCCAGTCTTTGTAAGTGACTGTCATTTTCTGAATGATCTTCTTAATGTTTTTGTTCGCAGCTTCAACAACACCGTTCATCTTTGGCCGATAGGGAGATGAATTGTGATGATAGATCTTGAACTGTTTGCACAAAGCAGTGATCATTGTGTTATTCAGATTTGTACCGTTGTCTGTGATGATCCTGTCTGGAACACCATACCGACATATGAGATTTTGCTTGATGAAACGGGCAACTACATTTTTAGTAACAGAGGCGAAGGAAGCTGCTTCGACCCATTTGGTGAAATAGTCAATGGCAACCAGGATGAAGCGATGTCCGTTGGAAGCCGTGGGCTTGATCTCTCCAATCATGTCAATGCCCCACATTGCAAATGGCCAAGGAGCAGTCAGAACGTTGAGAGGAACCGGAGGGATATGAATTTTGTCGGCGTAGACTTG
The DNA here is from genome assembly GCA_948472305.1 of Vicia faba. Lineage (NCBI taxonomy): Eukaryota > Viridiplantae > Streptophyta > Magnoliopsida > Fabales > Fabaceae > Vicia > Vicia faba. The sequence continues at coordinate 946,037,848 of OX451735.1, forward strand.
ACATTTGTGGCAAGTGCGGGAATGTTGATGGCAGTCAGCTTCCATGGTAGACCAGTAATAGCCTGCCCTTAGGATCTTCTTAGCCATTGTATGCCCACTCAAGTGAGTGCCAAATGTGCCGCTGTGTATATCAGTCATGATCAACTCTGCTTCAGCTTTGTCTACACATCGGAGTAATACACAATCATGGCTTCGTTTGTAAAGGATGCCGTTGCTCAGGAAGAATTTAGCAGTGAATTTCCTTAAGAACTTCTTGTCATTTACGGAAGCTCCTTCGGGATAATCTCTGGTCTCGAGATACCTTTTGATTTCATGGAACCAAGGTTGTTCCATTACTTCTTCGGTATTAATCTCGTGACAATGCGCAGGTTCATCCATTCGCTCGATGGTGATTTGGGGAGCCTCGTTATCCCAGTTGAGTTTAAACATGGAAGACATTGTAGCTAGGGCATCTGCTAGCTGATTCTCTTCTTGCGGGAAATGCTCGAAGGTAATTTGCTCGAAATGAGGCAACAATGTCAAGACATGTTCTTTGTATGGGATAAGATTAGGATGCTTGGTATCCCACTCTCCTTTGATTTGACTGATAACCAAAGCCGAGTCCCCAAATACGATCAAAGATTTGATCCCCAAGTCTATAGCAGCCTTGAGACCAAAGATGCAAGCTTCATATTCAGCCATGTTGTTTGTGCAGATGAAGCAAAGTCGGGCCGTGAAAGGTGTGTGACAACCTTCCGGGGAAATGAGTACCGCGCCGATACCGTTTCCAAGTGCATTTGAAGCACCATCAAAGTACAGGGTCCATCGGGATCCCTTTTCGGGTCCGTCATACGGTCCATTACCTTCAATGTTGTCCAAGTTCATGATGTCCTCGTCTGGGAAGTCAAATCTCATGGGTTGATAGTCTTCGATAGCTTAATGAGCCAGATGGTCAGCTAGTACACTCCCTTTTATAGCTTTTTGGGTGGTGTACTGTATGTCATACTCAGTCAGGATCATCTGCCATCTGGCTATTCTTCCAGATAAAGTGGGCTTTTCGAAGATATACTTGATAGGATCCATTTTGGAAATCAACAAGGTAGTATGAGTCAACATATACTGTCTTAGTCGGCGAGCAGCCCATACCAAAGCGCAGCAAGTTTTCTCGAGCAGTGAGTAGCGAGTCTCACAGTCGGTAAACTTTTTGCTAAGGTAATAAATAGCATGCTCTTTTTGACCAGACTCGTCATGCTGGCCCAAAACACACCCCATTGAGTTATCCAAGACGGTCAGATACATGATCAATGGTCTTCCTTCGACAGGTGGAATCAGAATAGGAGGTTCTAGCAAATACTCCTTGATCTTATCGAAAGCAGCTTGGCAATCGTCGTTCCATTCAACTACCTGATCTTTCTTCAAGAGTTTGAAAATTGGCTCACAGGTAGAAGTCAGATGGGAGATGAATCTGGCAATATAATTCAAGCGCCCCAAGAACCCTCTAACCTCCTTTTCAGTACGGGGAGCAGGCATCTCTTGTATTGCTTTCACTTTTGCTGGATCGACTTCAATGCCTTTGTTGCTTACAATAAATCCCAGAAGTTTACCAGATCTAACTCCAAAAGTGCACTTACTTGGATTCAGCCTGAGTTTGTATTCTTTCAATCTAGAAAACAGCTTTTCTAGATGTTCAAGGTGCTCCTCCTCTGTTTGTGACCGAGCTATCATATCGTCTACGTAAACTTCAATCTCATGATGTATCATATCATGAAACAAAGCTACCATGGCGCGTTGATAAGTTGCCCCTGCGTTCTTCAGCCCGAACGGCATCACCTTGTAACAGAAAGTGCCCCATTGTGTGACAAAAGTTGTTTTCTCCATATCCTCGGGGGCCATTTTGATTTGATTGTAGCCTGAGAAACCATCCATGAAGGAAAACACTTTGTGCTGAGCTGTATTGTCGATCAAAATGTCAATGTGTGGGAGTGGAAAATCATCTTTGGGGCTGGCCCTATTCAAATCCCGGTAGTCCACACACATCCTGATTTTGCCATCTTTCTTAGGTACTGGCACGATGTTAGCGACCCATTGAGGATAGGACGTAACAGCCAGAAAGCCAGCGTCGAATTGCTTTATTACTTCTGCTTTGATCTTTTTAGACATGTCAGGCCTCACTCGGTGGACTTTTTGCTTGATCGGTGGACAATCCTCTCTTGTGGGGAGACGGTGAACCACGATGTCTGTGTCTAAACCCGACATGTCTTCATAAGACCAAGCGAAGATTTCAACATACTCATTCAACAACTATATCAAGCGTTCCTTGACACTTGGTTCCAGATTGGCACCCACTTGCACCTCCTTCCGGTCTTCCTCGGTTCCCAAATTGATAGTTTCCAATGACTCTTCGTGCGGTAAGATAGCCCTTTCCTCTTGCTGTAGAAGTCTGGCTAGTTCCCCTGGTACTTCACAACCTTCTTCATCTTCATACTCGGCTTGATTGACCAGATCTTCAGAGTTACTGAAGGATATAGCAGAATAGTCACCCATGGAATCCGGAGTGGATGGGTACCTGCATTTGTGAGTGTGGGTGTGTGTAAGGGATAGCCATCCTTAAACAAAAAATGCAAAAGGAAAGAAAATGAACACAGCAGTTTATCAAATGAAAAAACGTCCAATGAATCATTTAAACATGGCATATGGATATGAAAAATGATCAAAACCCTTACAAAGGGACCTACATGCCCCGGGCAAGGCATGAGGTGAAAAGATAGTGTACGGATTGTTTGAAGATAAAATATTACAGACCAAATAGGAAATGTTTGACAGATAAATTATTGATGAATAAAAGTGACGGGGACAAAGTCTTTTGCCTCCCAGTTGCACAATCCTTCATTGACAGTTGGGTAAATCCACTCTTCGATGTTGCTCTCTTTGTCTTCATCCTCCAAAGCGTTGATTCCGTAGGGAGAAATTTTGACTGGCGCTCTTTCAATCTTCGAACGGCGCATAGCTTTCTGGCCTGCGGTAGTGAACCCTAATCCGAATTTGTTTGTCTTATGTGGAATATCAGGCAACTGCCCCCATGCTGAATTCTTCCCTTCCTTTATTGCGGCCCTTGCGTCCTCCAGAGATGCCATCCTGGCCATCTGCCTCGGTACTTCAGCTGCCAACTTTGCTACTGTTATTTCAGGAAGGACTTCTTCGAAATGCTGGAAAGGCGTCTCAATGAACTCCCCCTCTACCTCCACATACCGGAAGGAATTCAAGTGGCTAATCATGTACTCCTCTTCGCCATGGACAGTAATGATCTTTCCCCTGACAGGATACTTCAACATCTGATGTAAGGAGGAGGTGACTGCCCCAGCATGGTGTATCCAAGGCCTACCCAACAGGCAAGAGTATGACGGACGGATGTCCATCACATAGAAAGTAGATTTAAACACCTCAGTGCCTATCTTGATGGGAATTTCAACCTCCCCATGGACCATTCTCTTCGAACCATCGAAAGCTCTGACAACAATATCACTCGGCTTCAACTCCAACCCTTCACAATCTAGTCGGTCCAAGGCCTTCTTAGGCAGTACATTCAGCGACGAACCAGTGTCGACCAAGACATGTGCGAGAGTAGTTCCTCGACACTCGATTGAGATGTGCAACGCATCATTGTGGTTTCTGCCTTTAGGAGTTAGGTCGGCATCAGAGAAACCTAATCCATTGTCCGCATTAAGGCTAGCCACGCAATTTTGAAATTGATCTGCAGAGGTTTCCTGGGGCACATGGGCTGCCTTCAGGAATTTTATCAGAGCTTTAGCGTGCGCTTCCGAGCAAAGTAGTAGTGCCAGCATGGAGATCTTTGAGGGGGTTTGCCCCAGTTGTTCTAACACATCGTAATCACTCCTTTTGATTATCTTCAAGATCTCATCCATTTCCTTCTTGGAGGTCTCCGGGATGACCAAGGGTTGAGCCCTCGTCCTGACGAGCTCACCTTGGATTCCCTTACCTTTATCAGCGGTGGTAGGAGGGACAGTACTAGAAACAACAACATCTTCAACCAAAGGGGTTCTAGCGGAGTGTTTTATTGGTGCAGGGATGACCTTGTCAGCAGATGAGGGTCCAAAGATTGCTCTTGGAGGGGCAATCTCTGGAGAAAATATTCTCCCGCTCCGAGTGATTTGGCTCGTGCCTGCAATGTTTCCAATGCTGGCTTCTTCATCATCCGTACTTTCTTCAGTTATTTCAATTTGTTTAATACCATGGTAGTAGACGTCTCCGCCGTAGTTCCATGGTATTGACTTCTCAGAAACATATGGGACAAGCCCTGGCATTGTTATCTTCAAAGGAACAGATTTCGTAGCTGGCGTAATCTTAACAGGCTTTCTGACGGCCTTGGAAAGATTGGCGTGAATGGTTATGATTGAGACATCTTCAGTATGAGTCGGAGTAGCAGAAACTTTTTCGAACAAAATTTGTCGATTATCCATTAGGCCTTGGATGCCTTTCTTCAGCAACGGACAATCAAACGGCAGAGAGTAACAACAATAGCAGTCTTCTTTCCATCCCGGGAGGATCCCGGCCCTTAACAGATTCAACTTGATGGTTAACAATGGAGTTATCAGATCATTGACATCAGCAACATACAAATCTTTTTCAATGGCATTGACATTTCGGCCGTGCTTCGGCATGGGAGCAGATATCACATTGGGCTTCTCCGGAGCGTCAAACTCTACTTCCTTCGCCTCTATCAGGTCTTGGAATTTATGCTTGAGTGCCCAACAATCATTGGTGTCGTGCCCGACACTGTCAGAATGGTAGGCGCATTTAGCATTAGGATGATAATGTGGAGAGGACGTATTCACATTCTTTGGTGCCTCTTTGATAGTGGCGAGATTCAACTTTAACAGATGGGGAAGCACTTGCGCTGGAGTCATATTAATACGGGTGAACTGCCGTTGTGGCCGTTCCATTCGTTGCTGATTTGGTCTGGACTGATTATAGCGAGGCTGCTCACTTGAAGGATTTTGAATCATTACGGCCCCCACAGTTGGCCGACGCTCCGTCTTCCCTGCTCTTCTCTGAGAATATACCATAACTGTTTCCTTCTTAAAAGGCTTCTTCTCAACACTTGCAGCAACACCCTTCTGAATTTTTCCTGACTTGATGCCAGCTTCTATTCTTTCGCCCGTTAAGATCAAATCGGTAAACCCCGCGGAAGAGTTACCAATCAGATGATTGAAAAATGGCCCAGATAGGGTCCCTAGAAACATATCAACAAGTTCACGGTCGGTTAAAGGGGGCTGCACCCTGCCAGCCAAATCCCTCCATTTTTGTGCATATTCTTTGAATCCTTCGTCTGTTCCTAATGACATACCCTGAAGCTGGGTACGAGTAGGAGCAAGGTCAGAATTGTACTGATATTGTTTGTAAAAAGCGGTGGCCAAGTCTTCCCAATTTCGGACGCTGGTTCCCTCTAGCTGATAAAACCACTCCAATTGAGCTCCGAAAAGGCTGTCTTGAAAGAAGTGAATCCAAAGGTTTTTATCTGCCGTATAGGGTTGAATTTTTCTCACGTAGGACCTGAGATGCATTTTTGGACAGGACAGCCCATCATATCTCACAAACACTGGCACTTTGAATTTTGGGGGAATCACAATCCCGGCAACCAAACCCAAGTCTTCAAAATCCAAACCCGGTGCTCTCTGTAGTTCCATGGCGGCCAACCTGTCTTCTAAACCCTTGTACTTATCATCAGCCGGAGGGTATTGTTGATCAGAGTAATCTTCATCCTCTTCGACCTCCTCTTCTTCCACATCGGACTTGGAAGGTACCGCAGCCCCACCTCCTTTATTGGTTCCTTCATCAGAAGTAGGAGGAAATTCAAGCACTCTCCGAGCTTCTCCGTAAAATCTTCTCCCCAAAGTAGCCACCCCGAGTCTCTTTTTCTTCTTTTTCACTGGGTCTTTATTCCCCAGCAAGGTCTTGAGATCCTCCTGACCTTTAGCCAAGGTCGTCAGGAGTTGCTGGAACTGTGCATTCTGAGCTTGTAGGTCTTTGACTGTTTGCTCGAGATCCATCCTGCTGAAATAAACAACAGACAGATAAGGAAACCTGGAGTGAGACCTGCTTATGCACATGATGAATGGTATGCTTATGTATGCAATGCATTCAAGGATTTAGAATATTCAAAATTGTTGTAGACAAAAAGGAACGCACGTCATATTAATAAGAAGAAATTTGTTAGTACATAAATGCCCCATGGGCCAAATATTACAAAAACAACTTCTCAAGTTAAAAAGACATTGCGCATCCTCTTTGGCGCAATGTAGGCGTTGAGGGCCTCTTGCTCATGGAGTCGGCGGGTAAGCTCCAAAACCTTCTTCTCACTGGCGTAGAAGCTAGCTTCAAAAGTGTTCTGTTCCTCCTTGAGCTGAATCCAACTTTTTTGCATTTCCTCCCACGATGTAGGCATGTCAGGATGTAGGGTGGTGTAGGGAACCTCTCCTTCCATGACGGGCTCTTTAATCACAGGGAGAACATGAGGATAAGGCATCATTAGACTTTGGGCTCGGGCTCGTACCCACTTGAGATAAGGCTCAAGAGGGATGGAGTTCTTGTGTCCCAGAGTCTTGCTATCAACCTTGTTGGGCCTTCCCCAAGCTCTGATGAATCTTTGGTGAAGTCCTTGCGCATCGTTGTCGAAGTTAAAAACTAGGTCAGGAATCAACATGTCGTGAGGGCCATCCCTCCGTGCATATCCAAACTGCCTCAAAGCTAGGTAAGGGTTGTAGGTGATACCTCCTCTGATTCCAAGTAAAGGAACATTAGGAAACTCTCCGCAACGATCGACGATGATGACATTTTCTCTGGACCGAGAACACCAATGTACATCAGAGTGAGTAAGAGTCATCAACCGTTGGGACCACCTTGAGCCTTGGTCATTCTTTAGGACAGATTGTGGAAGGTGCGAAATAAACCACCTTGCAAGGAGAGGAGTACAGCACATGAGAACACCCCTCTTTCTCATTGTTCGTGTGTAAAATGAGTGAAGGATGTCCCCAAGCAATGTTGGTATTGGATTTTTGGACAAGAAGATTTTGACGGCGTTGACATCTATCAATTGGTCAGAATTTGGGAACAAGACCAACCCATAGATAAGGAGTGCCACAATCTCTTCAAAGGCTTGTAGGTCCAATGAGTTCCAACATTCTTGTGCCTTCTCAAACAAGAATTTTGCTAAGAATCCTTTGACGCCGCTTCTGGTTTCCCAATGCCCCTTGATGTCGGATGGTTGTAGATGTAATGCTCGAGCAACATCTTCCGGCTTTGGTTCCTTTTCCGTACCGTTGAAGGGTAGTTGATTAAGGATAGGAATTCTCAGGAGTTGAGAAAACTCCTCCAAAGTGGGCACCAACTGGTAATCGGGGAAAGTGAAACAGTGGTGAAGAGGGTCAAAGAACTGGAATAGCACTTTCATCATGTCTTCTTCAATGTTGGTGTTGACTAAGCTGAGCAGTCTACCATGTCTTTCACTGAAGGATGAGCTTTCCGGAATCCTTGATGTGAGCTCCTTGAGTTGAGGAGAGATTCTCACAAGGTTGACTTGGATGGTTTTTCTGCGAGGAATTTCCATGACCTACAAAACAAGAACAAAGATGAAAATCTAAACCCTTGAAGTGGTTAGTGAATGCATATGATGCTTTATGATGTTCATGATGTATGCACAAAACATATGTACAAGCAAATCACACCAAACCCTAGTTTCAGGCTTGCATGGGGTTTCATAGGTAAGTACCCTCTTGAGTGTAGTTGGCTTAAAAAAACCTGTCCTATAAATAGTAACCGGGTTCTAAGGAGCTCAATATCACTGGATTGTTTTCATTGTTCATTGTTTTGGTTTAGCCACTTAACTAGCGACCAAAATATTCCAAGAAAACAACCCTCAATGAGTGTAGTATCGAGTATCTACCAACTTCGGACTGTACCAAAGCCGGTCATCTCACTACCCCTAATGTAAGGCCAAGATGGTCAAGTAAGGTTCTAGGTCATTAGTGCTTAGTGACATCACTCAGCGGCCCCGTACTCTCCTTGATTGAACTCAAGGGTTACCGGTACTCACAAATATGTCGCACTAATATAGTTATTGCTTCGACCGTGTCGATATACCCCGCACAGTTTCCACAACGTATTGCTATCTATGAATGTTTCCCAAAATCCGGGTGTAGGATTGCAAACCCAAACAATAGAGCCAAGATATAAAGCAATCAATTCAAACAATTAGTCATGCAAGAGGGTGATCTAAGCCATAAGGTTACTCCACTTTTAAAATTTTCCCCAGCAGAGTCGACTGTTCTGTGATACGGTGGGAGAACTGACTATGGTTTTGCGTTTGTTTTCGCAAATGTTTCGGTTGAGCAAGAGTCGCCACCGACTTTTTATTTTATCCTAAGGAAAGGTTTAAAAAGCACAGCAAAAACCTTCGAGATTTTTCTTGGGTTCGGGGAGTAGATTATAGAAAGGTAAGGTATTAGCACCCTTTCTATCCATGGTTATCCATGGGCTCTTAGGTACTTGCTTAGATCAACTTGCCCTGGTTTTCAATTGTTTGAAATGGTGCTTTGTGTGTGGCTTTGAAAAAGGTTTTGAAAAAGATGCCTTGTATAGGCTACCCTTGTAACAATTCTTTACTCGAATGTTTTACAAAAGGTGTTTGTCTTTTTGAAAAGATGTTTCAAGGTTTTTTGAAAGTTTGTTTTGAAAGTATTTGTGAAGTGTGGTTTTGAAAAATAGGCAAGTGTTTTTGATTTGCAAGTTGACAAGTACTTAAGAGCTATCTACCCTAAAGTTCTCAAAGATTATTGCTATGTTTTAACCCTTTTAAAAATTTTGTTCCACCATTGTATTTGGTGGACAATCTTGTGTTAGGATGTGAAAGGGACGGGCGCGGGTCATTGTTTAGACCATAATTGCAATGGTGCCGAGTATCTTTGGGCAATTTTCCTTTAAGGGACTTGATCATTTTTAGGCAACTTTCGAAAGCGTCATCGAGGGACTATGATCATTTGAATTGTTTGCTTTGCCCTAAGAGACCTAACATGCAATATGGCCTAATTTTGAAAGGCAACAAGTGGATGTGACCCTAGGGGTGTTAGTGTGCAAGTGTGTTTTATTGCATACAAGAGTTTTTTCTTTGAATTAGGTTTTTCTATTTCATTGATTTTATCTTGCCATACACGTCCTAATTACTAGCAATAAGAAGCGGAAATATAAAATCCTACGCTATTACAACAATTAGGGGAGGGGGATACACATTTGTACATGGGGGGTTCAACGAGAAAAATAGACAAAAAAGAAAATAGCAAAAAAAACAAGATATATAGAGAGAGAGAGAGGGAGCCAGCGCGCTGCTGAGAGGTCATCAAAAGTTCTGACTCAGATCCGCTGCCAGATGATCAACCTCTTGGTTAAACTGTATGAGTCAGAACTTGACTCTGGCACCTGCAAAACAGAACCCTGTTAGTGGGGAAATTAGAAGTTCTGACTCCCCTGCGCTGCAAGACAGAAGTTTGTTAGTGGAGAAACCAGAAGTTCTGATTCTGCTGAAAAGGCAATAACTCTCAGAGGTTCTGATATCATTGACAGCAAAACAGGCTTCAGATGTGCTAACGTCAAAGTCAGCACTTGGCTTTTCCCTGTACTAATTATAACATCTGCAATTCTGTTGTTATTCCACAAAACAGGAAACATATTTGGAACAGATCCAGCAAATGTAAAAAAATGTTTCAGAGGTCAGAACCAACAAGGTCACAGGCAAGTCCTATACTGGCTCAGAACGTTCTGAGGTATGAAAATCCTCAGAATATAACAGCAACAACATGATATTTACATTATGTTTATTTGAGTATGCACAGCTGATGATGCTTAGCAGCGTGATGAAGGTCAGCAGGTGCTTACCTGGCTGTTGGAAAAGTTTGTGGGTGAAAGCTAGCTTTTGGCTCTGGTGGTGTTCTGGACAGATTCTCTTTGAAAAGGGTAGGTAAAGGTGTATGCGTACGTAGGGTCAGAAGTTTGGAAAGGGTGTTTTTGGTTCACAAAGAAAACTGGGTATTTGATGAAGTTTGAAGGTAAGAACTTCAAAGTTATGAAACAAACTGGAGATTTCGGCAGAGTTTCAGGACGCTATATTGCTAAGGGTGGCTGTTTCTCTCTTAGCAATTTTTTTGTTTCTTTTCTGAACCCCTTTTGCAGTGGACAATGACTCTCTATTTATAGGCAAAGTTATTGTGGGTGTCTTGAACATTAAAGCGCCAACAGAGTTTGAATTGCTCTTTGACAGAAATTCCTAGGAAGTTGTGATAACAGATAGCCTTCAGCCTAGGCTGCAGCAGCAGGCGTAGATTGGGGAGAAGTGACCTCTGAAGTGGGCGGTGGCGCGTAGACCCATGCCAGAATCTGCACAAAAGCGTTTTCCCAGCCACACGTGAATGTTCAGGAGTGGTTGGAAGCATTAATGGGCATTAAATGGTGATAAGACCTATCAACATCAATATTCTGGTAATGGAAACCAACGTTGAATCAGCAGTTCTGTTTCAAAAAGAACAGCGTAAACCATGCTCTGGCCCTGGCTTCCTGTTGTCTTAGTAAGCTCTGGAGATTCTCCTGATTTTCTGATACGTTCCTTGGATTTACCTCTGGGTCTCCTGGGCTTGGAGGTTCTGTATCAGTGTAACACCCACTCTTCTGATCTTTCATCTTCTGATTTCAGCATGTTCTGAAAGAGCCTTCAGACTTCCCTGCTCCTCTTGTATTCCTTTAGCAAATTCTGACTGCTTGTGTAACTGCTGAAAGGGGCATGTTCTGTCTGAGGCTTACATACTGAACCACGTTTACAACTTCTGATTGAACTGATGTAGCTGCTGAAAAGCCAACTTCTGACCACGCTGAGCCAAGCTTGCAACTTCTGACCGTTTTTATCTGGAATGGGTCCAGAAGTTCTGAAGCGCTGACTTTTTTCTTAAACACTCATTTTTTAGAGAAACGTTCTAAGTACTTAGAATTTGATTTTTCTCAAGATAAAAGCGTTGTTTTTGGAGCTCGTGAGATCATCTTGCTCTTGTAAGTGGCGTGCTTGGGCAAAAAAGGATAACTCAGGACTTGGATTTGTTTCAGAGGGACCTTGAAAATCCAAGATGGTTTCCTGAAGAAAGAGAGGGCAAATTTTGGGGTACAACAGCTACAAAACTCTTTTCAAAGATTTTGTGTTTACTTAGAAGAGATTGATACCTTTTCATTAATTTAGATAAACCAATTTCAAGTTTAGAATGAGATAAGAAATAAAGTACCTCTTTGTCATCATTAGAGTCTGACTCATAGTTAAGTGTCAATTTGTCTTCTGATGCTGCTTCTCCCTTGTTGGTCCTAGCCATGAATGTCATATTTGCATACTTTTCATCAGAATTTTCATCTTCTGATTCTAAATCATCCCATATTTCCATGAGACCCTTCTTAGCTTTATAAGCCTTTTTAGGCTTCTTGTCTTTCTTGAGCTTTGGACAATCATTTTTGTAATGTCCAGGCTCATTGCATTCAAAGTAAGTAACTTATTTTCCAAAAGAATTCCTCTGACTGGAAGTGGGCTCACCTCTTCTATATGTCCTTCGTGGACCTCTGAACTTGCTTTGTTTATGCTTCCAGATTTGACTTATTCTTCTAGATATCAGAGAGAGTTCATCATCTAAATCTTCTTCAGATTTTTCTGATTCTTCCTTATCTTGACAAGCCTTGGTTTTCACAGAAGTAGACTTTAGAACAACTGATTTTACCCTCTTCTGAGGTTCATCTTGTTCCAGCTCTATTTCATGACTTCTTAAAGAGCTAATCAGCTCCGTAACAGAGGTGTTGTTCAAATCCTTTGCCAATTTTAAAGCAGTCACCATTAGTCTCCATTTGACAGGCATACTTCTGATAATCTTTTTAATGTGATCTATAGTGGAGTAACCTTTATTCAGCATGTTAAGTCCTGCCACAAGAGTCTGAAATCTTGAAAACATTGTTTCCACAGATTCGTCGTCTTCCATCTTGAAGGCTTCATACTTTTGAATTAAGACCATAGCCTTTGTTTCTTTTACTTGTGCGTTTCTTTCATGCATCATTTGAATAGAATCAAAGATAGACTTTGTAGTGATTTCTGCATACTTTCTTCTATGATTCCGTCATTGCACTTCTTGCAATCTTATGACCTTTATCATCTACTAGGTGAGTGTAGCCATCAACTACCAAGTCTCATAGATCCAAGTCATATGCTAGATAATAACTTTCTATTATATCCTTCTAATAGTCAAATTTCTCCCCATCAAACATATGAGGTTTTGAACTATAATGATCTCTATCATTATCTCTATTATCAATAGTAGAAGTATGTGTAGCCATTGGTTTTTCACATACAATGGATTGGTACTGGATATTGTTAAGTGTTGATAAAAATTCAAACTTTTTATCTCCTCATAATCGGAGCTATGATACCTATTGAAGGTGTGAAAAACACCAGACAATGAGGGTTTGAATTGGGTTTTTAAAACCAAAAACTTTTCTTTATAAATATTTCCCTTTAAGTTAAAATACATTTTCCTTCACTCTTGATAATAACAATAAGTAAGAACAGGAAGAAAAGAACAATGTATGTTTATACTAGTTCACTTGAAAATTATCAAGCTAGTCTAGTCCACCCGCCAAGGTGATTTCGCCTCACTCAATCGAGAACTTAATTCATTACAACCAAAATGATTACAATTTGTATAAGCTACCCGCAAGTGACAAACAATCTTTAAGACTCGCAAGTCCTAGACTTCTTAAGGATACAAACCTACCCGGTCCCTTAAGGAATATCAAACAATAATTAAACCGATTATTACAATGCACAAGCTACCCGCAAGTGACAAACAACCTCTAAAACTTACAATTCCTAGACTTCTTAAGAATAAAGACCTACCCGGTCCCTTAAGAAAAATCAAACAACCGTTTGAAAAAAAGTTTTATTTACAAGAGTATTGCTTCTACACAAGCTGAATATGTAAACTATTTTAAGAATAATAACTAAAGAATATGAAAGCTATGAACAACGTTTGCGCATGAATATTTCGTTGATTGACTGCTTTCTCTTAGTCTTCAAGTCTTTATATAGCCAATAAAATAATATATTCGTTGAGGGGTACTCTTGAGATTTCCAGAAACATTGGCAGCTTGAATAATAACGTGGGGGACAAGATCGTGCGATGCGTCCGTTCTTTCATGGTAGTGGAATGAAACATTGATTGTACCATGTACTATTTATACCACGTTAACGTTATCTTCTTTCCTTCTACACTTCAAAGGCTTCTACAATCATGAATTTAGAAGCGGGAACATAACACAAGGTCATCAAAACTTCAAGTCTTCAGAGTCTTCAGAACTGTGTCTTCAGAGTCTTCAACACTTGGTTGTGAGAACCTTTTCTTAGAACCTTGGGTTTTTAAGTCTTTAAAATCTTTAAAACTTCTGTCTTTAGAGTCTTCAGCACTTGGTCTTTAGAATCCTTATCTTTAGAACCTTGTTATTAAAAACACAACTCTTCAGCATCTGGACTTCAGTAAAAAAATTATCTTCAGGTCTTCTAACTTTGTTTCTTTGGAACAGACTGTCTTTAAAAACTTGAGTCTTTAGCATTTGGACTTTAGTAGAAACTTGAGTCTTCAGATCTTCTGACTGTTTCCTTAGAACACGTTGTATTTAGAAGGTTGAGTCTTTAGCATTTGGACGTAAGTAGAAACTTCTGTCTACAGATCTTCTGACTGGTTTCTTTAGACAAACATCAGAACTTACACTTTAGAGCCTTCTAGAATGTCTTGTTACTGTTCAACAAAACTTGTGTAGCGCATAAGCGAAATTAATTCTCTTCGAATGTCTTGGTCACGTCATCCATCAGAAGTAGAACCTGTTTGTTATCATCAAAACTCAAAGATAATATTGCAGAACCAACTCTTATTTTACAAAAACCTTGTCCTTGACATCACTTTCTACATAGTAAAGATATCCATGAAAGTAAAGACATACGTAGAAACAAAGTTATTGCTTAATGGTTCCTTTAAGGGATTGTAAATGGCATATTGCTTCAAAAAGGGATGTTGGGGAGTATTTCACATAGAAACAAAGAGAACTTTTATTCTCCTAGTCAAGATTTTTGTTCTTTTAGTCATGTTCTAAATAAAACTAAATGTTTCATTGTTATTTATAAAATTTCCACTGCATTCTTGTTAAACCAGTTTGTAAACTAGCTTTGAATTTATAGAACATTTCTTTACTTCAAGATTTTAATTGCTGGATTGCACTGTTGAATATTGTGAAATAACATTCTATATTGTAGCAATACATTTTTGTAGTCCTTTTTCCTAATAGGTTATCACATTGAAGCAATTTATTTGAACTCATAATAACAGCCAAAAATATATTAAAAAAAAGGTATCACTGAATAATCAAAATAAGTTTTGATTGATGAAACCTGAAATAAAATAAAATGATCAACAAAATCTTTAATCAATTGATCAGGAATACATAGAATGATTTGCTCACTTAAGATGATCCTTTCTGGAAAGAGTAACTTTGCCTATAAAAAGTTACTAACTTTTTGACATAATCTAACTCTTCCTCACACTTCTTTATCATATCTTGATACTCCATAATAACCCTAACATATTCAACAACTTGAGTACCGTTAACATCATGAGGAATGATATCACCAAGATTGTTAAACATTGGAGTTTGAGAACTAGTAGAAGGTACAGAAGAAGGATCCATGGAAAAATCAGGTAAGAGATTATGTTGTTGAAATAGCTTACACAAACTTAGTACCTTTTTTACTCGATCCAGCTCTTCTGCAAAATTCTGTATCATACTTTGATACTCGTTAATAACACCGAGACATCCATGAACCGGGAATTTAGCACGAATATCCGACTCAAAAATTATTGACTTCATTGCATCATCTTTTTCGTCTTCATCACTAATCGTCTCTAGAGTCTTCAACATTCTTGAAAAGCCGAACAACCTATGAGCATTGGCGAACATTTTTGGTTTATCGGCCGGAAAATAAGGAGCGAAAGGGCAATTTGGAGAACACCTAAATCTTCGATGTTGGCAGCATGCACATGCACATGCACATTTCTTGGAAATGTCCATTAGGAGGAGTGAAATGGTTACCGGCAAAAGAATGTAAAAGGAGAAAGAGAGAGTGTTTTTGGTTATGATGAGTAAAATGGTTAGTTATCTCTACTTAAGAAATGGTCATAACTCCCATAAAAATTAGTTACTTATTGTTACTAAGTAGTTTTGAAGTTACAATTCTTGAATATGTTAAAAGATTTTGATCAGTAATCTTGTCAAGAAAAAAAGAGAGAAAGATTTTGATTACATAAGTAACTAAACAAAAAGTCAAAATACAAATAGATTAATGGCTTATGCAAAAAAAAAAAATTGATTGATTAATTAATTAGTTAGTTACCAACTTACCATTTTTCAAGTGTTAGTTGCAGTTCTATTGAAGTCTTAATTAAGAGTTACTGCCTTTTTAAGAGTTAATTACAATTCTATTATAGATTATACTCATTTGTTATCTTATCAAGCTTCAAACTTATATTAGTTAAATTATTTTTGCACAATCTCTTTTTCGATTTAGCAGTGGTTTTCTTCTTCTATTTCAATAACAATTTTTTTAAAAAAATCAAAGATATAATTGTGAATTATTATGAACTGTATTCTGCTTATAGGGTTTATATCTAAATTATATATTTGTGAAAGTTTTTAAAATAGTCTTCTTAGTCATTAGCTTCTAAGCATATTGACCTAAACAAATACCGACATGGCAATGTTTCAGCGAGTTATTATGTGATTCATAATTTTTGAAAAAAAATTATCAATAATAATAATAAGGGTTAAATAAGTTTTTGGACAATTTAAATATCTTAAATTTCGTTTTTAATTTTTCTAAAATTTTTCTTTAAAAAATGGTCATTTTAAAAAATTAAATTTTAACTTTTGGTTCCTCAGCGACGATTTTTACAACTTAGCGACGATTTTAACGACGGTTTTAATTTAACAACGAAATTAGAGATCATTTTAATTACGATTTTGTCTGGAGGTACCAAAAGTTAAAATTTAATTTTTTAAAAGGACTATTCTTTGAAGAAAAAATTTAGAGAGATTAAAAACAAAATTTAATATATTTAGAAGAAGCAAAAACTTATTAAATTTTTAATAATAATAATAATAATAATATATTAATTATTTTGGTTAAATAATATAGAAATAATAATAATAATAATAATAATAATAATAATAATAATAATAATAATAATAATAATAATAATAATAATAATAATAATAATAATAATAATAATAATAATAATCAATTCTATTTTATTCTTGATTACAAATATTATTTTATTATCAATACTATATGTAATTATGTTTTGTTGTTATTATTATTAGTTATAAATTAAAATTGTTTGTGCATTAAATATTTTAAAATTAATAAGTGTTATTATTCATTTAATTATAACTTTTTTTATGCAACTATCAATATATTGAAAAATAAAAGGAACAAGAATACAAAGGAAAATGGGGAACACCCACCAAAATCTTTTAAGAATGTCTAGAACAAAAACTAGGAAAATTAAAACTTGTTAGCCAAAAAACCATTCTTCAAAGAAGGAAGGATTCTGTCTGACCAACATATTAGAATAATATTGGTTTTATATCTATAATCTTTAAGTTTTGATGATAACAAGGTACAAAGAACAATTTTGTATGTTAACAGTGTGTTAAATGTGTATAGTTTAAACAAGTCAGAAGCTGGATATAGAAGACTCTGAACAAGCCAGATACTAGAACAAATAAGACTCTACAGACAGGGATCTAAAGATTGTCAGCATCTGATGAAACAAAATCTAAAGAAAACATATATAAAGTCTGATCTAAACAATTTGAAGATTTTTGAAGTTTGAAGTAAGAAGATTCCAAGCTCTGAATGATTAAGATCAAAGTGGTCTCTGATCAAATAAACTCT
Source organism: Vicia faba (assembly GCA_948472305.1). Taxonomy (NCBI): domain Eukaryota; kingdom Viridiplantae; phylum Streptophyta; class Magnoliopsida; order Fabales; family Fabaceae; genus Vicia; species Vicia faba. The sequence goes on from OX451735.1 coordinate 946,054,913, forward strand.
GAGTTGTAGATGCACTTTGCACCAAAAGAAGAAACAAATGCGTGTTTAATGAAATTTAAGCATCTAGATTATCAAGTCAACGCTTTTGAAAGAATCTATCCAGAAAGACTCTGAACTCTATAGACTCTGAACTCTCATTTCACCATATTCTGAAGACAAGCTCTGAACTCTATTCAAGCTTCAACAACGTGTATTCGGAGCCTCTGACTAGAAGATAATGACAACAAAAAAAGAATACCTGACAAGAGTACAACCAATACAAGATCAAATATTCATTCCACTACTATGAAAATCTAGAAAATAACAATACTATTGTGCCAAAGTTTATTGCTTTATTTCATCCTCTCATCCACTACTTGTTTCATGTTACTCCACTATATACTAATAAGCATCTCCAACATATATATATTTCTTGTGGATATTCCAACTTCACCCTCCAACTAATCTATTTCTTTGCATATATAAAGAGTTATCAGAAGCTTTGAATAGTAGAGATTTTGAATAGATTGAGCGTGAAAAATTACAAGTGATTGTTGACACTTTGTAAATAGAGAAGCAAAAAGAATATCACACCAAGAAGAAAAGAGAAAAGTGTTGAGAGAACTTAAAAGAATAATAAAGAGAGAAACACTTAGATATTTAGATTTCAAATCATTTTAAGTGTAATATTTTGATCTTCATTTTGTGTAATCAGCTTATTATAGAAGCAAATTTGTAAACACACAATCTTGTATTAACCTTTTAGTTGTATTCTTTGAGGGAGTAGGGTATAGTCAGAATCCTTGAGAAGACATTGATTGCGATCTTTGTGGTTGTAATCAAAGTTTTGATTAGTGGGTTAAGTCTTTATTGAGAAGGTAAAATCACCCTGGAAGGTAAAATCACCTTATGTCTATTATCATTGATGCAAATTTGTTGTTTGTATTCTTGAGTGAGCAAAACGTTTTAATTTAGAAACTCAATTCAACCACCCCTTTATTGTGTTTCTTTGCACCTTTACAATGGAAGTTAATTGATACTAAACCAAACACGGAAAACCTATTTTCACCTTTGTTCCATTCCTTGTAATGTAAATGTGATTCCCCATGAAGTTTATAGAAGTTGTGTTAAAAACACAAATTTCCCAACGATTCTGAAGATGCCATATGACAATGGAGAAATAAGAGAAAGCCCAGACCACACTTTTTGAATGCGTCTCAATCCAAAGGGGCCTTTAATGCATTTCTATAGCTATCTAAATTGCAAGATAGCTCATATAAACTAAACTTGAAGAGCATTACAATCACTAATACATAAGAAAAAGTTTGCTATGTGGTCATAAGAGTTATTTATAAATATACCTCCGCTACCACAAATTGCAGCAACTCAAAATGTTATACCATCAATGTTAGCCTTTAGTCAAGAAAACAAAGGTGGTTACCACCAAACTTCAATGATAAATAGAGGCTTCCAAGGCTTGATCATAACATCAAATTTTTTTAGTGTAATTAACTACTTCGCAAAGGGATTGATTGGCTTATTAGAGAAGTTACTTGCTAAGGATACCATGGAGTATATCTAAGTGATAATTATTTTGTAATGAGTTTTGATACCATTGAAGATAGTTTTGTTCATAATAGTCTAAATGGAATTTAGGTAATGAATTGAACCTGCAACAACGACCATACGGTATTGAGGAAACCCATTATGAAGGCATTCCAAATAATCAAAAATTGATCCAACCAAATGATCAAAGCCAATATAGCAAGAGAACCATTGCCAAATAGTTTTAGCAAAACCACATTGGAAAAACAGATGTTGCAGGGACTCTTGATGCTTGCAACATAAGAAACATCTAGAAGGAAGGTTGAATTCTCTTTTGATCAAAGAACAATTTGTAGGAATCTTACCATGAACAAAACTTTAAGCCAACAAACTAAAATATTCTTGCCATGGAAAGTAAGGAAGTTATTCAAGCAAATAACTTCAACTTAACTTTGTCAATAAGAAATTGGAAGTGCTTCAGTATAAGCTTACCTTTGAAGATGAGAAGTCCAAAAATTTCAATTAAATTTGTTATTATTTCAATTTACATTCTTAAAGTGACATAGATCAAATTATAGAAATATGTGTGTCTTGTCTTAATATAATATGTATGCATTTGTGTATTTTAAATTGTTCAAATGTATAACTTTAAGAAATATTGTTCAAACATACATACATTTTAATATCAGTCATGCATGAGTATATTTATACCTCTCCAAACATGTCCTAAATGAGCCATCAGATTTTTCTTTGAGTCAAGCACGGGTGTGTCGACACATGATGCAATCAGGTCGGCCTGAAATTATTTCAATTATTTTTCGTTGAATTTTATTCAGTATAGGCCGGCACATAAGTCCTATGTGCCGACACATAAATTCTTTTTCCACCATTTTTCAGTTTTGGTTCAGTATGTGCCGACACAAAAGTCGTATAAGTTGGCACATAAAGTTGAATTTTGCCCTTCCTGAGTAAATGCTTCAGTATAGGTCGACATATAAATCGCATGTGCCGATACGTAATCCACTTAGGATGACACGTGTGAACATATATGTGCATAGAATATTGCTTTTTCATCTTCCATCTTCATTTCTTATCTCTTAGTTTCATGAACCCAGATAAAAAAAAAATCTCTTTCACCCACAATAGTTTCGGACAAACTCTCCTCACCACCATCAATTTTTTCATAAAAGCTATCATATTCAAATCATTAAACTCTAATTCCTTCAATATTCTCACTTAACTCTCATTCAAAACCCAATATATTATGTCACGGTTTCTCTTGTCCATACATTGCATCTCTCATCCAAAAATCAATATATTGTGTGTGTGCATTTGCTGGTTCTTTGTATCTATCCTTGTCCTAACATTATTGTCATTTGTGGGCTGCACAATTATTTCTCGAATTCCAACTGTTTTGATTGGAACATTTTGTCAAACACCTTTCACGCAAGTTCAATTTGATGGATTCTTCATGGCTCCTAAGATTGCAAGAGGTAAAGATGCGGGTAAAGGTAAAAATAAGGTTGGTACTTCTTCAAGAGAATCAGAATCAGTGTTCGATTTGATTGATGAAGAGGACTTAGAGTTCTTTACCGAGAAGTGTCGAAGAAGGATTGTGACAAAACAAAACTGCTACAAAGGGCCTAGTACTATAAATGAGATTGAGTTTACCATCACTAGCCAGATTAGAGAAGCCTCTACTTAGGATATCCTCAACAAAGCAAAAGAGAAGTGGATACAAAGGACCTAACACCAATTTGGCAAGAAAATAAATTATGATGCTTACCATTGATGGAAATGGAAATGTGAGCATATTTCTAAATAATCATGATCTAGTTGCGAATTTTAGGGTTAAAACAAAAAATGGTGAGAACTTTAATGAGAAAATAAATAGTATCAAAATCCATAGAAATATCAACTTTGAGGGCCACGTGACCTTTATAACTCTTTTTGCCTAGAAGATTGATGACCTTTGAGGTAATACAAATGCTATCCTTGATTGATCTACAATTGAAAAAACCATTTTGCTCCTTGGAAATGATGGCACGAAGGATAAATGCAAGCACGTCAGCCATAATTTTGGTAATGATCTTGAGCTTGAAATTAGAAATGGAAATAGGCCTAAACTGATCATTAGAGTTGACATTTTGATACTTATGGATAAGCTCTATGGAGTTGGAATTGTAGTTTGGGAGCAACAATCTTCTTTGAAAAATTGAATGACAACCAATACCACATCAGAGCAGATGATATCCTAGTATATTTAAAAGAAAAAGGCACCAAGAGCATTGTCCTTATTAAGATTCATGATAGCATTTTTTATTTCACCATGTGATAGATGTGAAATATAAAATTGAAAGTGATACTTTATTGAACCAAAGGCAATGGCATTATATAGCCTACAGGAGGAAAAACTGAATATTAAAAGCAAGCTACAATTTAGGAAACAGACTCCACTAAAGCTAGAAACTAGGAAACAAACTCCACTACATAACAGTAGATGACTTATTCAACTAAGACAAATTCAAACTCCAACATACCCTCCCTTAAGCTTAACTTTCCTGAATTAAGCTTACTTCAGACAAGTTAACAATTCCAAGTAATGCTCTCAGCTTCTCGAACTGCTCCAGCTTCAACGGCTTCGTAAAGATATCCGCAACTTGGTTTTTTGTTGCACAATACTCTAGCTTAACAGTTTCGCTATTCACCAGCTCTCTGAGATAATGAAACCTTACTTCGATATGCTTACTTTTCCCGTGAAGGACTAGATGTTTGGACAAAGCAATCGTCGAACTGTTGTCACAATGAATGACGGTTGCAGACTCTTCTTCAGCTCCAATCTTCTCTAAGATCCTTCTAATCCACACACAGTGACAAGCACAAAAGGCAGCAGCAATATATTCGGCCTCAGTGGTGGAAAGGGCGACAACGGGCTGCTTTTTCGATGCCCAAGAAATCGCACCGGACCCTATTAAAAACACACAGCCTGTTGTGCTTCTCCGATCATCCAAATCGCCGGCGTAGTCACTATTCGTGAATGCCATAAGTCTCGTACAACTTCTTTCACTTCTCCTGTAGAAGATTCCAAGTTCAATTGTACCTTTAAAGTATTTTAAGATCCTCTTCGCAGCAAGCCAATGTGACATCCTTGGATTTGCCATGAATCGACTTATGAGACATACTCCATACACTAAATCCGGTCTGGTCACTGTTAGATACATAAGACTCCCAACCAATTGCTTGAACATAGTTGCATCCACCTTCTCTCCATTCTCATCTTTTGTGAGCTTCGTTCCCGGCACAATTGGATTTTTAACAGCATTGCTTTCTTCCATTCCAAACCTTGCTAAAACTTCACGAGCATACCGTTTTTGACAGATAAAAATTCCATTAATACTCTGCTTCACCTCTACCCCAAGAAAATGTTTCATTTTTCCCAAATCTGACATCTCAAATTCCATCATCATCGACTTCTTAAACTCATCACACATAGCTCTGTCATTTCCAGTGAATATTAAGTCATCAACATACAAGCTGACAATGAGAATTTTACCTCCTTTCGTCTTGGTAAATAGAGTATGCTCGATCGGACACCTCTCAAACTCCTCGTCCAAGAAATATCCTTCAATACGGCTGTACCAAGCTCTTGGGGCTTGTTTGAGCCCATACAATGCCTTCCTCAGTTTGTACACTTTCTCCTCTTCTCCTTTCTTTATGAATCCCTCCGGTTGTCGCACATACACATTCTCTTTTAGTTCCCCATGTAGAAACGCACTCTTGACATCTAATTGGAATATTTCCCAATTTGATTGTGCTGCAACCGCAAGTATAGTTCGAATCGTATCGAGCCTCGCCACCGGAGCAAAGACTTCGGTATAGTCTATGCCATAACACTGAGCATATCCCTTTTCCACCAACCTCGCCTTGTATTTGTCAACTTTACCATCTTCATTCAGCTTTGTTTTATACACCCATTTCACTCCAATTGGTGTAAAACCTGCCGGTAAGATAGTTAGCTCCCATGTGTTGTTTTTCTCAATCGATTCAATCTCGTTTTTCATTGCTTCTCTCCACACCTTGTCTTTCACTGCTTCTTCGAATTTGACAGGATCATTTTCTGTCATCATCATCAATAGCATGACCGATAAGCTTTCTTCCTCATCTTCTCCTTCACCCGCGACATAATCTGCCAAATAACCCGGTGGTCTCCTTGTTCGTCGACCTGTAACCACTTCTCTTTCAATTGATCTTGTTGGACTGGGCAGAGGAGAAACTGGGCTTGTCGGTGAGACTGGGCTTGTCTGTGTCGAATTACCAACAGATGCAAACGACGAAGACGAACTAGAAGGAGAAAAATTCGCGGTTGACGGGGGACAAGCCATGTCCGGAGGACAAGCCATGTCACCTTCTTTCACTTCTATACTATGTTCTTCTTCTCCACAGTCGAGTATTTTCTATTTTACACCGGTTTGATTCCAATCCCAGCTTTTGTCTTCATCAAACACTACATCTTTGCTTATCACGATCATTTTCGTAACTGGATCATACAACCTCCATGCTTTTGATTCCTCACTGACTCCGAGAAAAACACATTTCTTGCTTTTGTCATCTAATTTTCTCCTCTTCTGATCAGGTATGTGCGCATATGCTATGCACCCAAAGACACGAAAATACTCCACCTCAGGTTTTGAACTGATCCAAGCTTTTTCAGGTGTCATGTCTTTTACTGCTGCTGTTGGAGATCGATTCTGAATGTGCACACTCCATCTTGTAGCTTCAGACCAAAACTCCTTTGGGACTTGCCTCTCACTCAGCATAGACTGCACCGCATTCATTATCGTTCTATTCTTCCTCTCTGCCACTCCGTTCTGTTGTGGCGTAAATGCAGCCGTCAATTGTCGAGTGATACCATGAGTTTTACAAAACTCTCTAAATTCATTAGATGTGAATTCCCCTCCGCGGTCTGTCCTCAGGCAAGTGATGAAGGTTCCAATCTCCTTTTCAACACTTGCTTTGAAATCCTTAAAGGTGATGAGTGCCTCCGATTTTTCATGGATAAAATAAACCCAAGTTTTTCTAGTGAAATCATCAATGAAAGTTAAAATGTACCTCTTTCCGCTATGTGAAATTGGTGTAATCGAACCACATATATCCGAGTGTACCAGCTGCAACTGTCTCGATGCACGCCAGAGGCTCCTTTTTGACATTGATACTCTGTGTTGTTTTCCAGTCAGACATACCGCACATATCTCCTTCGTGGACTTCAGCATCGGCAGCCCAATAACCATCTTCTTTTGTGCAAGTTGTTTTAGAGCTTTTTGGTTTAAATGCCCAAAACGGTGATGCCACAAATTCGTCTCCTTCTCGATCACCTCTTCTGTCTTCAAGCACAACGTATTTTTCTGCAATTTGGATGTTAGAAGAAAGAACATCCTGTTTCCACTCATATTAGTCTCCATGATTGCACCTTTCTTGGGATGATATACTTTGCAGGTTCCATCACGAATCAAAATTGCCAAGCCTCTCTCCTGCAATTGTCCAAGGCTTAGTAAATTGTTCTTGAGCTCCGGGACATAATAAACTTCAGGTATGACTTGGGTGGCTCCGTTAACTTGTACCTTCACGCTTCCTTTTCCCACCACCGACATTCTTGTGTCGTTTCCAAGTTTCACAGATCGATTGAAACCTTCTTCCAAATCGAAGAACCAATCTTTGCATCCAGTCATATGATTGCTGCACCCGGAATCAAGGAACCAAACTTCTTCTCTGTTTGCCCGATGTTTCTCAAGATAAGACATCAAGAGCAGCTCTTCTTCTTCTTCTTCTAGTTCAGCATAATTCGCTTTCTTTTCCCATTCAGGACACTCATTCTGATAGTGCCCTAACTGGTGACATTTGTAGCACTCGACAATGGCACGATCGACTGCGTTTCTTCCTCTTCCTCTACCGCGTCCACCTCGGAACATTCCGCGACCTCTTCCTCTGCTAGGTCTTTCATCTTGAGACACTTTTAGTGCCAACTCTTCTTGCACATATCCATTCAATCGCTGCTCATGGACAAGTAGGCTGCCATGTAATTCATCGATACTCATCATGCTCAGATCATTTGATTCCTCAATCGAACACACCACATAGTTGAATCTCGAGGTTAGTGATTTAAGAATTTTGCTCACGATCGTGCTCTGCTCCATTGATTCACCATTCACCTTCATCTTGTTCACCACCATCAAGGTTCTTCCTAGGAAAATATCGATCTTCTCTCCTTCTTTCATGGCCAGCAATTCAAACTCCCTTCTCAAAGCTTGCAATTGCGCCCTTTTCACCTTTGTAGAGACTTGATACTTCTTTTTCATGGATTCCCAGATCGCCTTAGAGGTACCTTTGTCAAGAATAGTTTCCAGAATCTCTCTGTCAATGGACTGGAACAAGAAATTCTTGACCTTCAAATCCTTCAACTTCGCCTCTTCTACAGATTTGTTTTGCACCTCACTCGCCTGCGTTGTCATCGTCGGAATCCCATCTTCCACCAGGCTCCATAATTCTCTGCTTCTCAGAAAATTCTCCATCGTCATGGACCAGAAGTCATAATGGCCATCAAATTTTGGGATGGCCGGCTGCACAAATTTTTCTGATCTCTCAGACATCTCTCTTGATCACTTTCTCACACAGGTTCTTGCTCTGATACCAAATGTGAAATATAAAATTGAAAGTGATACTTTATTGAACCAAAGGCAATGGCATTATATAGCCTACAGGAGGAAAAACTGAATATTAAAAGCAAGCTACAATTTAGGAAACAGACTCCACTAAAGCTAGAAACTAGGAAACAAACTCCACTACATAACAGTAGATGACTTATTCAACTAAGACAAATTCAAACTCCAACAATAGAATGAGAGTGGGGAGTTGATTATGTTGTTCAGAAATCAGCTTTCGAATGGTTTCTTTAATTAAGCCATAATCCGGCAAAACACAAGAATTATTAAAAAGATTTTGGAAGTGGTTAGTGATGTGATCACTAATTAACTTCTAATTAAAGGTAACATAAGAGTCAATCTTCAAGAAAGAAATTATCTTGGTTTTATTCTTAATCTTAACATATGTATGAAAAAAATTAGTATTTCTATCACCATCAATGTTCCATTGCACTTTAGCTTTATTTATCCTTTTTTTTTTCTTCAATATTGAGGGTAGAATTCCAGTTAGTTTGAGAAACTTTTTCCTAGTCATGAAGAGAGTTTGAGTAGCCCTTCACATCAATTTGATCTTGGATGGTCTTGAGTTTAGCCTCGACACGCTTAACCTTGTCATGGATATTACCAAAAAAATAGTTTATTCCATTCTTTGAGTCTTTCTTTCAAAAGTTTGAGTTTTTTATATCCAAAATGAACATAGGGCAACCAACAAACACAACTTTGAAATCATCATGAAGAAACCACATGCTCATAAATTTGAAATGAGAGGCAAATGTAATTTCGTCTAAATCAAAATGAAATTGAATATGATAGTGGTTATATTTGTTCTTGATCAAAGTTCTACAAGAAACATATTGGCACATATCAATCCAAGCATGATTACATAAGGCTTTATCCATCCTTTTATAGAGATTAGCAATGAAATGATAAGATATGAAATGGCTGATCTTAGAATCTAAGCTAATAAATGCGAGACTTGGTTCTTAATGAAAAAAGAATTGAAAGATATGTATCAATTCTAAGTAAATTTACTAAGGGAAAAAGAAAACCTAGATTTAATTCTACCAAATCAAAGTTCTTCCTTGAATAAAGATGGATTAAGGTTCAAATCAAATAGGTTACATAGTAAATACATTATTAGGAAGAAATTGAATCATCATATTTATAAATGCTTATTATGTGATAATCCTGTACACTTGGAGTCGTTTGGTTATGATAAGCTAAGAAAGTGTAATGGTAATAGCCTTAGACCTCTTAGATCTGCTAACACATCAGGATCCAAAGAGATTTGAACGTCAAAGGTGACAACATAGTTTGTTTTGCAGGGATACTTTACAGTTTTAATGAAGACTTAGTTCATATTAAATGAAGTTATGCAAATCAATTGTATACATTAAAGTATACTAAATGTCATATCAAATGTCATTTAATAATTTTGATGCTTGTGATCAAGGTGTTCTAGTTGATTGTGTATTTCAATAGATTGATCAAAGTAATAATGTTGAGGATGCTTATCAACAAATGTGATGATCGTGTAACCTATTAGTAGGTCCATGTGATAAGTCTTTAATGGATCTATTAACCCAGTGGTTTGACCTAACTCTCGAGTTAAACAATCGAGAGAGAAGGATTTACGACATTAGTTCGTCGTTCCCTTGAAAGGGGGAGTTTTATCAAGTTTACTTGATGCTTAATGTGGTACACTTTTTAGAGGTTAAAAAATCAGAAAACTCTGATTAACCCTATAAATAAGTGGTTTTTTAACTGGTCAATAAATTAAAACTTACTTTTTTACATTTGATTGACATGATTTTATAGTCAACATATGAAGCAAGATGTCATGATATTGTGTTGATACATCATGTCTCTATGAGCTCGAACCAAAAGGCAGGATGTGGAGCAAGATGTTCCACATATTGAGGACCATTCTGCCTCGTTCAGAAGACATAGTGTGTTGAGTAAATATCACGCCAAATGAATATTTGTTTTCTTTATTGCTTGATTGTTTTATGCACTTTTTATAATAAGGAAAGATTTTCCATAAGAATATTTTTCGAGATTTAAAAAGAACAAATCAGACTTATGAAGATTTACTATATCAAAGATTACAAATAAAATTAATGGAGATTGATGTATTTCATTTTTTGAATTTGCTTCAACTGCATGAAATGTTGAAAACCCTAACAGGCCATGCAACTAGATTCTCTTCTATTTACAAATGAGCTCTGTAAAAGACTCAGGTATTGAGACAACAAGAAAGTTGTGTTTAGTTTACTGAGTCTTTTGTTTTCATTATTAGTTTGAGTTGTGAAACTCTATTAGGTAGTGTCACTCCTATATAAAGGAATAAAATTTGTTTTGATTTGCAATCAGTTTCATCATTCATATTATATTGTAACTGTCCAAACACTTGGAAAAATGCTTGAGAGAAAGTGAGGGAGGTCTCAGTTTCACGATGTTCTACCCTAAATTTTTTCCACATGTTTTTTTTACTTTTAGGAGAATACCAAAATAAAAATCAAAGTGTAAGTCAGCTCAGTTGGTAGTTGGATAGGGACACCAGGTACAAGGTCGCAGGTTTGAACCCCATTATTTAATCTTCCATTCATATATGTTTTGATTACGTGATTATGTTATTGTGTAATCTCATGTCTATTTGTGCATATTTGTTGTATTTGATATGTCTATCCTCGTATATCTTAAATATATCATCATGTCTTGTATATTATTCTTGGATATATATAGTTTATTTGTTTCTCTTGATTGTCGTTTGGGCTGCTATTTATTTTGTGTTTAGACTCTTTAATATTTATTTCTTTTTGATCTTGTTAACGAGGAGAAATTGTAATGTAAGTCTATATTTGATTTATAGGTTTTATGTTGTTCGTGTTTCATGTAATATTAGGAGGAGTATAAGAAAATAGAGAAAAACACTGATCATATTTTGCTTCTCATTAATGTCTTTTTTCTTTTAATCTACGTGTTTGATTTATTTTCTTTATCCTTGTGCTCGTTTACATTTTAGTCTGAGTATTTGCTATTGTCTTTCTATTAATATATTTATTTTCCATTAAAAAAACAAGTAACCATTAGCACCCTCAAAATTGAGGTTTTTCTTTTCTTTCACGTATCCTCGTTTAATAAATTATTTTTCCCTGTTTTTTTTTTCTTTCATGAAGCTATCTCTTTTTATATGTTGTTCTCCTTAAAATGCTTTTGTGGTTAGTTTTGATTAAAAAAATGAATGGAGAACGGCAAAATGCTTACACTGTTGAAAACTAGTAGTAGCTAAGTTACACTGGCTTTTTGTATAGGTTAGTGGAAAACTGACATTTCTTAAGGTTGTTTTCTTATATGTATGTGTGCCGCTGCCATGCAATGGATTCAAACTGTTAGTAGTGGTGTAGTTGATAGTTGATAGAAGATAGTTTTAGAGAGTTGCTTAGAAAAAAGGCTATGTCATTGATTTTTTGGATAATTCATTACAAGATATCAAATGCCTATTTATAGACTCAAGTCACCAACCTCTCAATGGTGGTGAATGTTTCTACATTACTTTAGATTTTTCTAGAATTTTCATGATATGTTAGTATCATGATAGATCTAGGTTCTTCTATCTTTTACATACACTTATAGTTCTAGATTATTCTACCATACTCATACACACTATAGTTTCTAGGGTATTCTACCATTACCATACATATTATATTTAGAATATTCTAGAAATTTGTAGCAATTTCAACACTCCTCCTTGATGAAAATTTCTGTAACTCCAAGCATAGTTCGCAGCTCTTCAAATCTTAGTCTCGGTAACGCCTTCGTGAATATGTCTACAATTTGTTCTTCTGTTCTGTAGTAATCGAGTTTGATCTCCTTAGTTGCTTCAGATTCTCTAATAAAGTGATACTTGATTGCTATGTGTTTTGTTCTAATGTAACGCACTGGATTTTTCGCCATTGCAATTGATGATTTGTTGTCACAATTCATTTTAGTAGGCTCATCTTGTTTTTCTCCCATGTCTTCAAGTATCTTGCGAAGCCATATAGCTTGACTCATTGCTTCAGCAACAACCACATACTCTACTTCTATTGTTGATTGTGCAACTATAGCTTGCTTCTTCGACGCCCAAGAGAAAATTCCCGATCCTAGTGAAAAAGCATAGCCAGAGGTGGTCTTTATGTCATCTATCGAACCTGCCCAATCACTATCGGTGTAGCCAAGTAATCCTGAGTTGGTTTTGGTAGTGTACCATATACCAAACTCTTTTGTTTCTTGTAGATACCTTAAAAAAAATTTCCTGCTCCAAAGTGTATTTGACTTGGGCTTTGCATGAATCTTGATAGAAGACTTGTAGCATACATTATGTCTGGCCGTGTAGCTGTCAAATATAGAAGGCTTCCAATTAGACTTCAATGTTTGGATGCATCAGCTTATGGTGTTCCATCATTCTTATGTAGTTTCTCATTTGTTATGAGTGGAGTAGCGACAGGTTTGCAACCGTACATGTTGAATTTCTTAAGTAAGCCTTATGTGTATTTCTTTTGTGAGATGAATATCCCTTCATTTCTCTGACTTACCTCTATACCGAGGAAGTAACTCTTCAAACCAAGGTAGGTCATCTCAAAGGTATTCATCATGTCTTCTTTGAACTCCATCATTATCTTGGTATTGTTTCCCGTGTAGATAAGGTCATCTACATATAGAGAGAGCAAGAGAGTATACTGACCTTGAGACTTGATGTAAAGTGTAGGCTCACTCTTTCTCTTCTTGAATCCTTGATCTATGAAATACTGATCAATTCTGCTATACCATGCTCGAGGTGCTTGCTTCAAACCGTAAAGTGGTTTTCTTAGTCTTAACACTTTTCTTTCTTCGCTTTCAGAAATGAATCCTTGTGGCTGCTCCATATATATCTCTTCTTCAAGTACACCATTGAGGAAGGCTAATTTGACATCTAGTTGCTGGATACTCCACCCTCTTTGTTCCGCAATAGCTATTAGAACTCTAATGGTATCAAGACGAGCTACTGGTGCAAATATCTCATTGTAGTCAATCCCAGGTTGTTGTGACTAACCCTTAGCTACTAACCTTGCCTTGTGTTTCTGTATGGTGCCATCAGGGTTGAGCTTTGTCTTATAGACCCACTTAACCCCAATGATATCTTTTCCACGGGGATGATTTACTAACTCCCATATGTTGTTTTTCTCGATCATCTTTATCTCTTCTTTCATTTCCTTGACCCATACTTCTTGCTTTGATGCTTCTTCAAAGCTTCCAGGTTCAAGTATGGCCAAGTTACAGGTTTCATATATGTCCATCAAAGATCTTACTCGTCTTGGAGTAGACTCTGGTGATGATAATTCTTGATCATGTTGTTGCGGTAGAGGTGAAGAAGGTTCACCTGGGCCTTCTTCCTCATATTATTCTTGAGGTAGTTGAGCTGGTATAAGGATGTTCTTCTCCACTTTTTCTTCATCCTAATTCCAAGAAGCATTTTCATCAACTTTAACATCTTGACTGATGATGAGTTTTTTAGTTTGCAAGTTGTAGACATTGTAGCCTTTAGAGATTGTGCTATACCGCAGGAAGATACCTCGTATAGTTTTCTCTTCAAGCTTGAGCCTCTTTACGTCTGGAATATGAATGTAGCATATAGATCCAAAGACCCTTTGGTGCTTTGCTGATGGCTTCTTCCCGTTCCAAGCTTCAATTGGAGTCTTATTTTGTATTGACTTAGTTGGACATCTGTTAAGTATGTAAACAGTAGTGTAGACTGCTCCAGCCAAGAATATGTTAGGAAGTCCCTTCTCCTTGAGCATCGATCTAGCCATCTCTATAACTGTGCGATTCTTTCTCTCAGATACACCATTTTGTTGAGGAGAATATGTGATTGTAAGTTGTCGCTCTATGCCTTCATCCTCACAAAATATGACAAACTCGCGGGAGGTGTATTCTTTGTCGCGATCACTTCTTAGTACTTTTATAAATTTTCCACTTTGATTTTCAACAAGGGCCTTAAACTTTTTGAATACTCCAAAGACTTCTGATTTTTCTTTTAGGAAATGGACCCATGTCATTCTAGAGAAGTCATCAATGAAGAGTGTGTAGTACTTGTTGTTCTCATGTGATGGTGTCCTCATCGGTCCACAGACATCAATATAAATTAGCTCCAACAGATCTTTTGCTCTCCATGATGCGCTTGTTGAGAACGAAAATAGGTGTTTCTTACCAAGGAGACATCCTTCACACACTTCATTGTTCTCCTTTATGCTTGGAAAATCTCTCATCATGTTCTTCTCATGTAACAACTTTAAGACATGTGTGTTGAAGTGGACAAATCTTCGATGCCAGAGCCATGAATCATCAACTTGTACCTTCATGGCAATGTTAGTTGTATGTTTTAAATTTAGCGGGAAGCTTCTATTGCTCTTATTCATCTTCACTTGGATTATCTCAGCCCTTTTATTTTTTTTGTCTAAGATTTTGCATACTCCTCCTTCAAAGTGAAATGTGTAGCCTCTCTCCATCATTTGGCCAATGCTTAGAAGATTTTCTTTAAGGTTGGGAACTATTAAGACATCATGGATGAGTTGCGTACCTTTATCTGTCTCCACCATGACAGTGCCTATTCCTTTTGATTCAACCACACTGCCATTTCCCAGTCGAACTTTGACTTTGACAGACTCGTCAATGCTTTTGAAAATAATCTCATACTTGGCCATGTGATTTCTACATCCACTATCCAAGTACCAACTTCCTCCTTTTTCTTTGACTGAGTCTTGAGTGGCATAGAACATACATTCTTCTTGATCATTCTCCTCTGCGATATTAGCTTGATGCCTATTTTTGTTGTGACAATTTTTCTCCATGTGCCCAAACTTCTTGCAATGGTTGCATTGTGACATATTACGGAACCAACAATTTTTCTCTTTGTGGCTCAGTCTTTTGCATATAATGCATGGCAAATTTTTATCTGTTTTGTTCTGAAGGAAATTCCTAGAACCTTCTCTTCTTCTTGAAGTTTCTCCATAATTTTTTTCCCTCCATTTTCTTTGTTTTGGGGATGAAATTTGAGCTTTGACTAGAAGAAATTTTCAAGTGTATCTTCTTTATGCCTATACAGTCTTTGCTCATATGCTTCAAGAGAGCCAACAAGTTCTGTCACTGATAGAGTGGACAGATCTTTGGTTTCTTTAATCGTTGTCACGATTGGGTCAAACTTTGGGGGAATAGTAATTAGAATTTTCTCAACAATTTTCTTGTCAAGAATGTCTTCCCCAAAAGCTCTTATTTGATTAACTATTTCTTTAACTTTAGAAGAGTAATCTTTAACTGTCTCAGACTCCTTCTTCTTCAATAGTTCAAAATCTCTTCTTACATATTGAAGTTTGACAGCACGTACCTTAACGCTTCCTTGAAACTCCTCCTGTAATGTGTTCCACGCTTCTTGGGAAAATTGCATCAGTTACCGCTTGTTGCAAGGTGAACAATGCCTTTGAATTTTTCTGTTTATTTTTCTTCAACTCTTTTTCTTGAGTTGCATTAAGAGCTGAAGTATATGTGGGAACAATGAATCCTTCTTCTACTATGCCCCATAAATCTTGAGAATAAAAAAATGTTTCCATTTTAACACGCCAGAAATCAAAATTTTCACCATTGAAAATAGGGACAGAAATAGTTGATGATTGAGTGGTGTTATCCATGTCTTAGGCAAATATTGGAGTGGTTTAATAGTACAAGGAAAATTTTTGAAGTAGTTGGGAGGAATTTGAAATGATATGTATTAATTTAACTACGCCCAATGTATGATCGAACGTAGCTATACCACTGTTAGTAGTGGTGTAGTTGATAGTTGATAGAAGATAGTTTTAGAGAGTTGTTTAGAAAGAAAGATATTTCATTGATTTCTTGGATAATTCATTATAAGATACAAAATGCCTATTTATAGACTCAAGTCACCAACCTCTCAATGGTGGTGAATGTTTCTATATTACTTTAGATTTTTCTAGAGTTTTCATGATATGTTAGTATCATGATAGTTCTAGGTTCTTCTATATTTTACATACACTTATTGTTCTAGATTATTCTACCATACTCATACACACTATAGTTTCTAGGGTATTCTACCATTACCATACATATTATATTTAGAATATTCTAGAAATTTGTAGCAATTTCAAAACAAACATATATGATATAAGTGCTTAATGATTTATGCTTATAGGCTTCCCAAGTACTTTAGTGGCAAAGGTTTTGATAAATGGGTTGCTTGAGTGAATTATTGGGATGATGATATATAAATTGGAGAACTATATTGATATTACTATAATTTTTTATATAAAACACTAAATTGTCATAAGTTTCAAAATGTGTGTTGTGAGACACTAGAAGCTGTGCTAATGGAACTTTAAAGAATCAAAATAAGTTTGATTGATGAAACCTGAAATAAAATGATGAACAAGATCTTTGATCAATTGATCAGGAATACATAGAATGATTTGCTCACTTAAGATGATCCTTTCTGTAAAGAGTGACTTTGCCTACAAAAAGTTACTAACTTTTTGACATAATCTAACTCTTCCTCACACTTCTTTATCATATCTTGATACTCCATAATAACCCTAACATATTCAACAACTTGAGTATTGTTAATATCATGAGGAATGATATCATTAACATAAGAACTTGATTATTGTTCGTCAACATTGTTAAATACCGGAAAACTTGGAATTTAAGAACTAATAGAAGCTACCAAAGAATAATCCATGGAAAAATTAGGTTGTTGAAATAGCTTACACAAACTTAGTTCCTTGTTTACTCGATCCAACTGTTCCACATACTTCTGTATCATGCTTTGATACTCGTTAATAACATCGAGACATTCATGAACCGGGAATTTAGCACGAATATTCGACTAAAAAATTATCGACTTCATTGCTTCATCTTTTTTGTCATCATCACTAATCTTCTTTAGAGTCTTCAACATTCTGGAAATGACGAACAACCGATGAGCATTGGCAAACATTTTTGGCTTATCGACTGGAAAATAAGGAGCGAAAGGGCAATCTGGAGAACACTTAAGTCTTCGATGTTGGCATGCGCAGCATGCACGTTTCTTGAAAATATCCATTAGGAAGAGTGAAATGGTTACTGTGAAAAGAATTTAAATGGAAAAAGAGAGGGTGATTTTGGTTATAATGAGTAAAATGGTTAGTTACACTTCTTAAGAGATGGTTATAACTCTCTTAAGGATTAGTTACTTATTGTTAAGTAGTTATGAAGTTACAATTCTTGAATATGTTAAAATAATTTTTAGCAGTAATCTTGTCAAGAAAACAAAGAGAAAGTTTTTTTATTAATGACTTATGCAAAAAAAATTGATTGATTAGCTAGTTATCATTTTTAAGAGTTAGTTTCAATTTTGTTAAAGCCTTAATTAAGAGTCACTGATTGTTAATTAAAAGTTAGTGATTGTTAGTTATGAGTCAGTGGTTATTTAAGAAATAGTTACAATTCTATTATAGATTATCTCATCGTACTCATTTGCTAAGTTTTCAAGCTTCAAACTTATTTGTATATCATATGTAAAAAACAATATGGGTCAAGCGCGAGGGCATCCGAAAAGCACGTTGCCACCATCGTCGGAACTTGTCATTGTTTCACCGCTGAAAGTTGATTCTCTGAGACTCGTGAGAAAATCTGTCTAATTTGATACTATATGTTACCAAGAAAGCTTTAGTAAGAGGAATGACAATGAAGACGAAAAGGCATCCAAAGTTGAAGAAACCCTAGATTTGAAATCTTTAACAGAGAGTAAATTATGGGTGGATGATTTGAATGACAATAGGAATCCTACTAAAGGAAGAGGAATGATGTTCATAGCCCCTAAAATTGTGAACAGTGTGATTGAGGTAGAGATTGCTGAAGAAGATGTTATCGTAGAAATCAAATTGTGGCAATCATCCCTAGTGCTGTATGTGTTGGGAGGAGAACTCAACATGAATACGGTCAAGAATTTCATGATTAAGAACTGGAATTCTGTGCAACTTCCAGATATGTACTACTATGAGGAAGGGTATTTTATCCTCAGATTCAAGACATTTCGGGAAACAGGTGATGTTCAAATGAAGGGGCCTTATATGTATCAAAGTATGCCACTTTTGATTCGCGAATGACATCTAGATTTCAACCTAAAAGATGATTTGTTGAGAACACTTCCTATTTGGGTGAAGCTTCCCCAACTTCCTCTCTTCATCGGGGGGGGGGGGGGGGGGAAGGGAACAAGTCTTAACAAAATAGGTAGTGCTTTGGGTAATCTGATAGTGACTGACGAATGTACTGCTAACCATATGCGTGTCTTCTATGCAAGGATCTTAGTGGAAATGGACATAATTAAGGAGATCCCTAAAACCATTACTATTAGAGACAGTGATGGTTAAAAGATGCAGCAAGCCATATAATATGAGTGGAAGTCATTGTTCTGTGGAAAATGTCAAAAGATGGGGCATAATTGTGATAAACCTAAACCTAAAGTGAAGGAGTGGAAGCCAAAACCAAAGCCTCCAAAATAGGATAAGATTTAGACATTTCCTCATTCTATTGTTAAATTTCCAGAGAAGGTTGATACAAATGATAATTGGGTTGTGGGTTCTGAGAAGTGGACAGAGGTATCAAAGAGTGGCAAGGAAAGAGGGAAAAGTCCTATGTCTACTGAACCACCAGGTAAAACTTTTTGTGATAATGGCTTCAATGCTCTTGAGATTTTGGATGATCTTCATGAGCTCCAAAACACGAGTCGATGATTATTGTCTGGGATGTTAAGGGCCTTAATAAATCAACAAAGTTGAGGAAGATGAATTCTCATCTCCTTGATCTTAGGGTTGATATTAACATCTTGATTGAGACTAGGGTCAATGTTGGCCAGGCTACTAATGTTAGAAATAAGATGAATCTTGAAGGTAAATATGTTGATAATTATATTTTCCATGACAATAGTAGGATTTGGGTCCATTGGAATCATATTAATATTGATGTCAAACTTTCTGCCTGTACTATTCAAATGGTTCATTGTAGGATTTTTTTATACTAATGGAAATTTTACGTTTTAGTTGACCGCCATTTATGCTTTAAAAAAGTTAGAGCAAAGGAATGAACTAGGAATGGCCTTGGTATCTTGTTGGGGATTATAATAATGTTCTGAAAACTTAAGATAGACTAGGAGGAAACCTTGTGAGTGAAGCTGAGTATAAAATCTTGCAATATCTTGTCGTAACCGACAAAAAATATAGATTTTCCCTCATTAATTTTTATAGTAAGACGGGAATATAACAGAATAACCATAATTGATGATACAAAGATTCTAAATTTGACTCGCTTTAGACGAAGGGAAGGTGTTAGGCACCCTTCATCTACCTTGTTCACAAGGATACTATGGTTTATGTTTAAGGTTAAGGAATAGGGTTTTAAAATTTTAATTAGGGGAACTCGCCACGATTTTAGTCGTATGCTTATGTATCCTCTTATGAGGAAATCAGAGTCTCATTTCGTAGTTCGAAGTTGTGATACGGTGGCAGAACCGACTGTTATACTAGTTTTGCGTTTGTGTTTGCAAATGTTGCAGTAAGAAAGAGTCGCCACCGACTTTTATTTTATCCAACAAAGGAAAGAGTGAAAAGAACAGAAAAATACCTTTCGAGATTATTTCTGAGTAAGGGGGTAGATTATGGAAAGGGAAGGTGTCAACACCCTTTCCATCCATAGTTTTCTATGGGCTCTTAGATGCTTAGCTCATTTTGAAATACCTTGTGCTTTGTGTGTTTTGAAAAGTATTTTTGAAAGCGCCTTAGTGAGGCGAGCTTTGTAATGTTTCTCGGAATGGTAGAGAATATATACAAAGTGTTTGAAAATGTTTTTGAAAGAAGTTTTGTGTAAGTGTAAAAATTGTTTGAGCATAGCATCTAGGGACTATCTACTTTTACTCGAAAGGTTGTTCTTTTCCTCTTTTCCTTTAGACAGTACTATCCTATTATTAGTGAGTAGGTAGCCCTAGTCGTTGGATGTTTGAGGGACATTCGAAGGGATGTTTATACAGTCACAAAGGCAACTGGGAAAGAAACTTTAGTAACTACCCTAGGTTTTAAGATTATACCGAAGCAACATCGAGAGGGTCATCGAGGGACTTATGTTCTTTAAACCGGGGGGTAGCCACTAAAATCTCTCACGTTTTGAGAGATGTGACTATTTTTCCGAAAGAAACCAAAGTGGGATACCCTAGAGGTGTATATGTGTAATTGTGTTTGTATTAAGTTATTTGTCTTGTGTTAGGTTTTCTAGCGTTTTGTTTTATTCATGCCATACAATCCTAGTTAGTATGCATCTAAACAGTTAATAATTTGCAGAAATTAAAAGTGCGGGAATTGTAAATCCTAGCTATTACAAGGCTTCGGGGGGAGGGGGGATTATTACAAGTCCAAAAATGGGGGAAATAAAAGAAGTAAATGTATAGTCCTAGTTTAATTCTATTACATCCCATAAGCAAGTACATTAATATGAAAGTAAAGTTGAAATATCAAACACCCGCGAAATGGAAGAGACGTCTAAAACCTAAGTGAAAGGAAATCTTTTTGTTTGTTTTTGTTTTATGTAAGAAAATGTTTAATTAATAATTAATTAAATAATCTAGATCTAAAGAAAAAAAATGTTAATTATTAAATAAAATTGAAATTTAAAAAGAAATTAATTCAAAGTTTTTTTGTATTTTTGTTATGAATAAAAGAAATTAAATGAATTAAATCCTAGGTATATTTATTTTTAAATTAAATAAAATGTTAAAGTTATTATTTACAATGTTAATTTAATTAAAAAAAGACTAACCTAATATTTTTATGATTTTTTTATTTTAATGTTGTAATGAAATAAAATTGATTAAAACAGAAATGTTAATTAAAACAAAATAAAGAAAATTTAAATGAGCCTGCAAACAAAATGAAATGGGGGGTGCGCTTCAAAGAAGTATCAGACCTATTAGCAAGAGGGCACAGGCGCTGCAAAAATAGTTAGGGTGGGTGAGAATAAACAGAAACCCCAGGCCCGATGACAGGAGGGCCCAAGCGCCTGTGGGATCTGCAAAACAAAGGTTAGAAAAAATAAAAATTTGTTTCCTGCCTTGGTCGAACCCAGGACCTGGCAGAGGAGTGCTATAAGAATGGTGTTCTTGGATTCAGGTACCTAAGCTCGCATGTAACACGTTAGATCTACTCAAAGCATCAATAATAATATGATTGCATAAAACTAATTTAAATTACATAATTTAGAGGATTTAAGATTCAAAATTTTACCAAAAAACCCGTAGGATGGTTATGAGGAGGATCTGGGACGTGTAAGGCTTGAACCTGGGCTCTGGAGGACTTATGGGAAACTCAAGAGATGGTTGATGATTTTGGTTTGGGTTGATAGCTCCTGGAAGTGAAGTTACAAATTTTGTAACTTTTTGATATTTTTTGAGAGTTTTGAGAAAGCTTTTGGAGAGCTTTTTGAAGAGGAATTATGTGCTCCTCTTGTCTTGAATTTTTGTGTATTTATATAGGAAAGATAGGAGTGAACAAACATGGTAAAGAATCAATGTATTCATGGCCTTGGAGACAAGGATAAAACACATTGAAAAATGTCCATATTTGTGATATCTTTGCCTCTTTGGTCACTTGCATGAACCCGATCCCTTTGGATCTATCTTGCACAAAAATATGGGCCTTCTAATAGACCAAATCAAACCCAAATGTCATGGTCCATTATTCTTTGTATTTTATTTGATTTAATTCATATTTAAATGAATAAAAATTCAAATAAATAAAAATAAAAATTAGAAAAATGCATGGATAGATTTAGAGGTCCTTGGACACATCATGAACATATTTGAACTCCAAAAAGTTAGGCCCAATAACATAAAATCACAAATTTTCTCAATTGAGATTTCATGCATTTCCTTTGAAAATTGCCCAACTTGTGCAATCCATAACTTGCTCAATTTGTATCCAATGATGATGATCTTGGAATTTTTGGAAAGCCCGAGATGTCTACTTCAATCCATTTTTGGATAAATTTTCATTTGAAGATTTGATCTTGATGTAAAAGGTCTTGGAAAAGAGTGTCTTTTATTGACTTTCTGAAAATGACCTGTAATGTATGAGCTTGTATCTTTCAAATGGTGAATTCCTTGAACTTTAGAATAAAAGAGAAGTTGTAGGGAATTGGATTCTCTTCAACATGATCTTTGGTTGGGGAAAAATGGATGAAGTATGTGAAAGTTATGCCTGGTCAAAGTTCAGTTGACTTCTCCTATAGAAACCCTAATTTAGCAATTTTTATTCTTGAGGATTTGAGAGCATTCCTTGAGGAATCATGATCAAACCTTGATAAAATGATGGATATCACTTCAAAGTGTTGATGTTGACCAAAAATCTTGAAGTTCTACTGTATGTTGACCATAGTTGACTTTTTGACCAATACAGTTGATTTTCAAACACTTGAGCAATTGACTGAGCAAGCTTGTAGTGCAAGGCATGAAAATTGTCATGTATATTCTTGGAGACATATTAGGGACCATGGAAATCACTTGAGGTCCTTGCAACCCAAAATACTTTGTGAAAAGTGAAACCCTAGTTGGAGGTTCATTGCTTAGAAGAAGAATTTGTCTGATCAATTCTAGACCAACCTTGAGCAATTGAAGACCTCAATGAGCATGTCTTGAGTAAAAATGGGAGGGAAAATTTTGGAGTACAACAGCTGCCCCTGTTAAATCTTCTTAAACCTGAGGATTTAGATTGGCTTGTCTACCTTTCGTAATCTGAAGGTGGAAGATGATTGAATACTAGAGTGCCCAAAAATTTGCACTCGCATGAAGCAACGATTATGGTGATGATATTGGGGATGGGCTTACAGATGCCATTTGGAGAAGATAACAAAGAGTCGTCAGATATGTGCTTATAGATACCATCCAAAGTAATTGTTGATAAGAGTATCATAATGAACATGCGTCTAGTTTTATGTGAATGAAATGCTGGAAAGAGCCCGTGTCAAGACGCGTCCAAACATGTATTAGAAGGAAATCGTGTAAGGCTGCTTCAGGATGAGCCTGTGTTAGACTACACTTGGAAATGTCTTTGTGTAAGATTTCTTCAGGATGAGCCCGTGTAATACTACATCTGGAAATGTCATAGTAGGAACTTGTGTAAGATCGCTTCAGGATAAGCCCGTATGCAGCTTCATCTGAGAGGTTATTAGAGGGAACCCGTGTAAGATTGCTTCAGAAAGAGCCCGTGTAAAGTTTCATTTCAGGAGGAGAAGGAATTTGTGTAAGATTGCTTTAGGATGGTCCCATGTAAAGTTGCATTTGAAAGGTTATTAGAGGGAACATGTGTAAGATTGCTTCAGGAAGAGCCCGTGTAAAGCTGCATTTCAGAAGGAGAAGGAATTCGTGTAAGATTGCTTCAAGATGAGCTCGTGTAAAGATGCATTCAGAATTTGTGAGAAGGAATCCATGTAATATTGTTTCAGGATGAGCCCGTGTAAAGCTGTATCTGGAGATTATGAGAAGGAACCCGTGTAAGATTGCTTCAGGATGAGCCCGTGTAAAGCTGCATCAGGAGATCATGAGAAGGAACTCGTGTAAGATTGCTTCAGGATGAGCCCATGTGAAACTGCATCTGAAAATTGCGAGAAGGAATCTGTGTAAGATTGCTTCAGGATGAGCCCGTGTAAAGCTGCATCTGGAGATAATGAGAAGGAACCCGTGTAAGATTGCTTTAGGATGAGCCCGTGTGAAGCTGCATCTGGAGGGTTATTAGAAGGAACCCGTGTAAGATTGATTCATGAAGAGCCCGTGTAAAGCTGCATTTCAGGATGAGAAGGAATTCGTGTAAGATTGTTTTAGGATGAGCCTGCGTAAAGTTGCATCTGGAAATATATTAGAAGAAACCTGGGTAGGGCTGCTTCATCTGGTCATGTAGATAGTTGCCCCATCTTGTTTCGGGAATTGATCCACAATCAGTTGTTCACAGATAGTTGACCTTTCTGGTTTCAGGAATTAATCTGGAACTATTTTTGTTGGTTGTTGAGATAGGTGCTTTGTCTAGTTTCGGGCATTAATCAGTGGCCTGTTTTTGGCTAGTCACATAGATAGTTTCCCCGTATGGTTTCAGGAATTAATTTGTGGCCTGCTATATTTGTTGGTAAACTCGTCATGCTCCGGGAGTTCATACCACTTGGTCATGTAGATAGTTTCCCCGTCTAGTTTCGGGCATTAATCTTTGACCTGGTATGCATAAGTTGATAGTATTCGTCTATCTACGAATTCAACCTGAAAAGGTAAAGTCAATTTCATGCGATGTCATGATGTATGAATTGCATGATGCTCTCAAAATAAATGAGAATGTTATATGCGTTTCAGTTATGCATATGCTACGATGTATTGTAAATATTGTATGACAATAATATGTGAGCGTATCAGTTGCTCTTTGTGGTGTCGTTGTACTAAGAGAAGATAAATCCCTGACTTCTTTTGGGGATGAAGAATGTGACTCTTTAATATTTGTTGAAGTTGAATTGCTGGGAGATGAACTTCTGTGGCTAGAGAAATAAACTCTACTAGGGAAATAAAACTTTGTAAACTGCTTGGGGATTTTTATGAAGCCCTGTTGGGGAACCCAAGAAGTTTATGAACCAAGTTAAAGAAATCTCCAAGATGTTGGGGTGATGATTTAAGATTTTGATCTATTAAGAAGATGACATAATGTCTTAAATTGTTAGGTTATATACTGAAGACATGACAGTGACTTTGTAGGAGGACGTCTCTATGTCCATACCTACTGGGGAACGTATCCTTACTGATGACGAACTCTGCAAAGATAGTCCCATAGGGATGGTTACTCTATGGGGATTTTGTGGATGGTTTGAATGTTATCCAAACTCATGTAGTCTTGAGTAAATGTTGGTCAGGGTGATAAGACTTCTACTGATAGATAAGTGGCGAGATGACGAGACATAGTCGTTCGCTTTAATCCCTAACTTTTGCTTGGATTGTCCTTTCAGATTTTCAGTCCACCGGGATACCCTTTTTTGCCCAAGCCGCCTTTTCAGGTTTTCGACTTTCCGGGTGTACAATTTTATTTATATATCCCTATTTTTTGCCTGAACTCCTTTGGTTCGTCGGGATGCCCTTACTTTTGCCTAGACCGGTCAACCTAGCGGGTCTTTTTTCATGCGTAGTATTTTCCGACCATGTCCATGTTCACAGGGTGCAAAAATTTGTCAATATCCATAGTAGTAAGTGTTACAGCACTTCCAGAAAATGTTTTCTTGATCGTACGTGGCCCTTCCTGTTCAATGCCCCAAGTGATTCAGATGGAGGCCTGCGTTTGGCTATTCGACGCTTTTGAGGGATTCCTTGAATCTTGACTCGACTGCCCCCAGATCAGTTTAGACACCATGTCATGTCTCTTGATTATGAAAGGCCTGTTATTGGAAATGTCTTTCCATCTGAGGTGATTTTGTTCATTGAGAGGATTTTCATTCATTGAATATTCGTCGTGCGAATTTCTCTGTTGTTGAATAATTAGTTATATGCAAACAATGGTATTAAAAATGCAAAGCTTATGCCTGTCTTGAAGTTTTTGAAAATTCATTTTTTAGTAAAACAAAATTTGCAAGAATGTGATATCAACTCAGGATTTATGGAAAACCTTACAAGAGTCAGGATACCTTTTTGTAACAATATGCTTTCGAACTAACCCATACTTCAGCTGGGACCTTTAGGGGTTGTAACATGGCCTGGTTCACGGTTTAAGAAACAAAGGATAAAGGCTTAAAATTTATTTGTACCCAACCCGTTCTTCGTGATGTTCTTCAGTCCTATACTCAGCTAACTGTTCGTTTATATCCTAATTGAGTTCTGGAATCTTGGCCCTGATATTCCGATGATGGTTCGAATACTGAAAGTTTATTTGAGAAGGCAATCATTATTTTTTTGTTGTAATTTTTTCTTTTTGTTGAGGATTTGTAGCAACCACTTTTTTATTTTATTATCCCTACTTTTTTCCTGAAATGTTTCTTTTGTGATTACAGTCAGCTGGATGCCCTAGTTTTTTCTTAAGTCTCCTTCATAGGTTTTGACTTATCGGGCTTTTCTTTTGATAGATAACGACTGCCTATTTTAATGATTATGCGGAACCATCACCATCTTTTGCTTTGGAATGATACCTCTGACACTACTTGTCGTGTACGAGGGGAAAGCTTGTGATTGAGTGCACTATTTAATTAACTGAGAAACTACCATGCCCCAGGTTATTGAAATTCTGGTGTATGCCATTCTTCAGATGTTATACTCAATGTCTAGACATCTGATATGACATAATAAATACACTGCAAGGTAGATACCCAATTTTTCGTGATTCAGTACTAAAGAATAACAGAAGCACAGTTTTATCCAAGCTGAGCCAGATATACTTTGAAGGTGCAGAGGATAGAACACACGATGTACCTAGTTCTGTTCATCTGTTGCACATGATTAGCAGAGAGCAAACAACCTTCACAGTTCTGTTTCTCCTGCACAGATATCAGCATGATGTCTTAACATGTTCTGAGACATCATCTGTTACAACATTACAGTTTTACCTTGATATATAACAGACAGAATTATAAAGTGTTGAAGGTAAAAACACAAATCAGTTGTTGACCCAGTTCGGTGAAACACACCTACTCTGGGGGCATACCAAGCCAGGAAGAAGATCCACTATCAGCAATATTAATTCAGGACTAAACTTCACAAGTTCCCATCCCTCACTTAATCATTTACCCAGTGCAACCTATACCTAGGAACTCCTAGATAGAAACCTACCAGTTTCCATTCCTATTGTCGCAACAACAGAAGTCTTACTCCTACTCAAGAAGTAGTGCCCTCCCACTTGGTTTCCTACATTACAATGAATATGAAGTAATGCAAAACTACTTAGACTTGCTTCACAGCTTCGTCCAAGAACACTCAAACTCTTACCTACAGGTATCGAGTTACACACATGGTAACCTTGCCACAGACCGACAGGTTTACCTAACAGAACACCCCCAATATTACATTATGTATCTATTGAAAAATAGTAGCTCTGTTGAATATATAGCAGCTGCAACTTCAGTTAGGGTTTCCACAAAAACCTAGGGTTAATTCCGTTTGACCTAAAGACCAGGTCACAGGGCTTTATTAACTAGGTTAGGGTTGAGCTAGGTTACCCCTCAGAAAATGCAGGATTCTGTTCAGGAAAGACTGAGTTATTTTCCTGAAAAAACTCAGACTTATCCAACCTGCAAACCTGTTAGTTCAGAACAGGATGTCATAACATCTGTTATGACATCTGAGAAAACCTGTCTACTGATTTAGCAAAATGTGATCATTTTGCAAAATGCTCAGATACACACTTATAAACATCAGTACTTGAATTACAATATTTTTCTGCAAAGGTACCTAATGAGTCAGTACAAACTAAACTAGAATGTTATGACATCAGTCATGACATTCACACATACACTTGGGATTTACCAAAAATGCAAGCCAATACCTAAACAACTACAAACTCCCCCTTTGGCAGATTTTTGGCTAAAGACCCTAAGCAATCAGAGATAGATAGCAGCAGAAATAAGTGCCAGCAGAAAAATAGAATGTCAAGTACCAAAATATTCTCCCCCTCTTTAGCCACAAATGGGACAAAGATACATGTCCATAAAATTATACAGTTATCCAAAACAAAATAATAAGAGCAGCAACAGAAAACAACTGAATACACTTCCAAACTCCACCAGATATCAGCACCAACCAGCAACACCACCAAATAGCAACCAACCTTTAAGCACTGTCATCAGGCTCGGAGGATTCTGGCTTCTTCCTTTTCTTGTGAGCAATGTCAACATTCTTTTCTTTGTCTGATGTCTCAACATCCTTAGAGACATCTGGATTTAAAGGAACAACATTTGAACTTTATTGATTTAAAGGACTACTCCCCACTCCACCAATTACTAGAAATCACACTCTGCCTCAGTTATATAATACCTTTATTAGATGACAAGTTATCACCTAAACATTCCAGCTCACTAAAATGCTTCATAATGAGACACAAACGCCTTGTTTTCTTAGCAGATGAAAACATGCTCAAATCCTATGTCGTCATACATTCTGCTATTTTCATATTAGCAGCTTGAAACCATTCCATTTACACAAAGAGGATGGTTACTCCTTCTGAGTCATACAACTGTACACACATGGGTTTATTATAACAAATTATAATAATCCACACTTCATCCAATTTTCCTCCTGTCTGTAGTTTTAGAGGAAATTAGGAACAATGTAATTAGACAATGTGATGACATTCGGTCAGATATAGTCCTCTTCAGTCTTGAACACATCATCCCAATAGTTAATAAAGTGCCACACTTTATATCCTACGAGTTTGATGAAGACTTCCCGTACAAACCAATACTCCCCCTGTTAGGGACAATCACTTCTCCTCATGGAAACAAGTAGGTCACATTCAATACTCAGTTGGACCTTCAAGACAACTTCTGATTCAAAGAAAATAAGTCCCCTTGATGAATGGAAGACATAAGACGCATCTTCATGTCTTCAAGAGTGCACCCTCTGTTCAACTATATTGGTTGAACGCATCCATACTCTGAATCAAACTTTCTTCAGACCAGAACAAGTTAGAACATCCTTGGTCTAAGTCAACCTTCTTCTGACCATAACTTCACAACAAGTCAGAACATCCATACTCTGAGTCAAGCTCTCTTCTGACCAGAACATAGAAAAATGTCAGAACATCCATACTCTGAGTCACATCATACAAAGGACATCTTCTGAAAATCTTTAGAAATTACTCTGACATCTTCAGACCATCCTCAGACAATATTCAGACCATCCTCTGACAATCTTCAGACATTACTGCGCTACCAGCTTGATCAGAACAAAATCAAACACACAAATAGGGACACCAACATTCTCATCCCATTACAAGAGATAATCTACTATAGATGACTCATAAATTCTACCACAAGCTCCAAGAGATGAATAAAAGCAACCTCCTCTGTATAAGACTAACCTCAATAATAATCAGCTGCCACATGTTGATTATCTTGATTCTCTGAATCCACTGCTGAGATAGACCAAATGCCACTGTTTGATTATCTCCTTCATGAATCCTCATATGAAAAAATCAAATGCCACCTTTTGACTTCTCCATGTTTATCAGACTTCTCCCAAAGATATTCTGATCTTCCAATTGAAATTTGAACTTCAAGCTACAAGTTATCACAAAAGGCTTAGATACAATAAGATAGGAACATGTAACATCTTCTCCACCCAACAACTCCAAAGAGCTGCAAAGAGACGATCTTTTTGAAGTATCCAATCTTCAACTTCGTAGATCATCCTATCTTAAGTTGATGTGCCACTTCACCAACCAAGAATCTGATGTTGAACCAAATGTCACAACATTATGTTATAACATCTAGTTGTTGAATTCAGCTCCTTCTCTAATTTACTTCCTTACCTAGATCAGAACCAGACTGATCCAAGTAACCATCATCAAGATTATGATGTCTTCTTCTTCTTGTAGCTTCAAGTATGAACACGTTTCCAGGAAACCTTTTCAAGGATCAAATGATTTTGCTGTCACCAAAGAGATAGCTCTAAAGCATCACTCTTCCTGTGATTCTTCACAGGGTCTAGAAGAAGGAATGTTCCCACATCTTTAAGAACATCAGTTATCTTGAACTCCAAGGATAATCAATTAAATACTTGTACTTGTCACAAATAGCAATTGATCATAAATCCTTCCCATTATCCTGTAAGATACTTTCACCATTTGAATACTTTGACATACTCTTCGTGTGTTAATATCTTCTTCTTGCAAGCACTTTCTTTGAGAGACCAAAGAGTTGAGATATCTAGGTTGCCACCCTTGACTCAAGTAAATAGAATTTTCTCTGAACAAACTCTACTCACCTCAACAGATTTGAAACTCCTACCAGATCAGATTCATCCTTAGGAATGAGAGAGATGAATCCTTCCTTGCAAATATGTCACACAACACCCAGAACCCATGTGACATAGGTCAACAGCCAGCTAAACACCAGGCTGAACTAATGTGAGGAGGTTAACCAAATCTCCCCCTCAAACTACCAATCATGGAAGCTCCACACAAAATATCCATGCATTGTACACAAATGTCTCGACATGACATATGACATCCCTACCAGATTCAAGTAACTCCAAGAGTTATACCTTAACCAAATTCTGAGTCTTCATATTCTCACATCTTGAAAGATCTTCCACTTCTAATCATGATGTTTAAATGACAAGATTCATGATCCCAATCTACTTCTATGAAGGAGCAATAATGCTGCACCATCATTGACTTTTATTAACCAACGAGCTTGTCTTTCTTCACACCATAGTACTCCAGGGAACAACTGCTCAACCCTGATCAATGTCACATCTCAACCAGCTTCACTTCTAGAGTTCTGACTCCTAAAAGTAACCTTCGGGAGCACACAGACATAATTGACTCTACCATTGTCAACTTTGCACACACAGATGTCTCCTCTTCCAGGTCAGGAGTAGGTTCCAAACAAAAGTATCCCTTTGTTTGACACCCAAAACATATGCTCTTCAACTAGTAGCTGCATACTTGTTCCACCATCACATAGAACATCAGTTCCATCACCTTGGAACAAGGCCCTCCTTGAAATTCTTCAAGGTCTTCGTATAACACTAATCCATGATTATGTGATTCTTACCATCCTGAACGAAGAACGTCTTCATGAGTGGACTTGAGAGGACTCAAGTATCTGTGACATCTTCAATAGCTTATATTGAATTCTTGAATACAGTAGCCTTCAATCCACAAGAGGGGAAACACATCAGAGCTTGAGTTTTGCCAAGTATTACACAGCGGAAGAACATAATACAACTCAATCTTTGCACACACACTTTAGGCGTACACAAATCCTAGGTTTGAAAATAAATCAAACCTAGAGCAGCTACCACACAACCAGGCCAAATGCCAATCACCAAAGACAGGTACACACAGTTCCTGTCATGAATAGTCCATCCTCTCACTTTAAGGGACCATTCAGGGAAATAACAAACCTTTCCAGGTTGCAATCTCCAGTACTAAGATTGTCCTTGCAGATACCAGAAAGTATCACCCATGGATCTCATCCAGAAACAGAACAAGATGCCTGCTCTGATACCAATTGAAATTCTGGTGTATGCCAGTCTTCAGATGTTATACTCAATGTCTAGACATCTGATATGACATAATAAATACACTGCAAGGTAGATACCCAATTTTTCGTGATTCAGTACTAAAGAATAACAGAAGCACAGTTTTATCCAAGCTGAGCCAGATATACTTTGAAGGTGTAGAGGATAGAACACACGATGTACCTAGTTCTGTTCATCTGTTGCACATGATCAGCAGAGAGCAAACAACCTTCACAGTTCTGTTTCTCCTGCACAGATATCAGCATGATGTCTTAACATGTTCTGAGACATCATCTGTTACAACATTACAGTTTTACCTTGATATATAACAGACAGAATTATAAAGTGTTGAAGGTAAAAACACAAATCAGTTGTTGACCCAGTTCGGTGAAACACACCTACTCTGGGGGCATACCAAGCCAGGAAGAAGATCCACTATCAGCAATATTAATTCAGGACTAAACTTCACAAGTTCCCATCCCTCACTTAATCATTTACCCAGTGCAACCTATACCTAGGAACTCCTAGATAGAAACCTACCAGTTTCCATTCCTATTGTCGCAACAACAGAAGTCTTACTCCTACTCAAGAAGTAGTGCCCTCCCACTTAGTTTCCTACATTACAATGAATATGAAGTAATGCAAAACTACTTAGACTTGCTTCACAGCTTCGTCCAAGAACACTCAAACTCTTACCTACAGGTATCGAGTTACACACATGGTAACCTTGCCACAGACCGACATGTTTACCTAACAGAACACCCCCAATATTACATTATGTATCTATTGAAAAACAGCAGCTCTGTTGAATATATAGCAGCTGCAACTTCAGTTAGGGTTTCCACAAAAACCTAGGGTTAATTCCGTTTGACCTAAAGACCAGGTCACAGGGCTTTATTAACCAGGTTAGGGTTGAGCTAGGTTACCCCTCAGAAAACGCAGGATTCTGTTCAGGAAAGACTGAGTTATTTTCCTGAAAAAACTCAGACTTATCCAACCTGCAAACCTGTTAGTTCAGAACAGGATGTCATAACATATGTTATGACATCTGAGAAAACCTGTCTACTGATTTAGCAAAATGTGATCATTTTGCAAAATGCTCAGATACACACTTATAAACATCAGTACTTGAATTACAATATTTTTCTGCAAAGGTACCTAATGAGTCAGTACAAACTAAACTAGAATGTTATGACATCAGTCATGACATTCACACATACACTTGGGATTTACCAAAAATGCAAGCCAATACCTAAACAACTACAGTTATGATTAAAGGTTTCAATTTGCGTGAAAAAGAAAACTCCTACTTCTTAGGCTCAAAGGGGTTGACTAGGGATTATCTTCCTTATAACTCCAATGTTTTAGGATTTGAAACAACGCCTGTACATCATCAGCGAGGTTTGTTCAAAAGCATATTGTAGAGATTATGATATCTTTTTCGTCATCCTCCCTCTAAAGGCTTACAGCTTTTAATCGAGAGTCAAATATCACAAAAAGGAAGTGAAAGTATAGTGACAACGAATGGATTAATTCAAGACAAGCATATGAAATGCATTAATGGAATAACTCAGTTTGACATGAAATAAGCGTTCGAACAATCAAAAGAAAATTCTAATGAACAAAAATCCTCTTCATCTGAACTTGTCACTTCAGATGGTGTGCCTTTGAGGGATGGCAGAAGAATCCAGTCTGACCATCTTGTGAGAACTCCATCACCCCTTTGTCGATCAAGTCCTGAATCTTGTTTTTCAATGCCCAACAATCATTTGTATCATGTCCAGGACAACTAGAATGGTATGCACACCTTGCATTAGGATGATATCTAGGAGAAGAGGTATTGGTATTCTGAAGAAGATCCCTCAATGTAATCAACTCCATCTTCAACATGTGTTTCAATGCTTAAGCCACATACATGTTGATTTTTGTGAATTGCCTTTTGGGTGTGTTCTGCTTATGCTGATTTCCTTGTCGTTGTTGTTGCACTGGTGCTGGATTAGAGATCTGCACTACCCCCACATATTGGTTGATATTACTCTTATTGTGGCCCTTCTAGTCATACATAATACTTGACTCCTTCTTTTCATGGTATAATTTCTTTGAAAATGCAGTCCCTTGAATTTCACCGCTCCTGAGTTTATTTCCAACATGCTCTTGCATGAACATGTCACCAATTCCCTATCTGCCAAGAGAGGTTGATCATTGATTAGGCCCCAAATTCTAATAGTTTTCACCAGACGGTTGTATATGTCTTAATGAAGCTCACTTATGAGAATTCTCAGCTCTTCTTGTCCCCGAGCTAAATGTTGGATAAGAGTCATCTGACTACTCATCTGGATTCTCATCATTTCCATATCAGCTTGCAGTTGTTCCAACTGGTCATCCTTGTTGTCTTTGTATCTTTCTCGGCCATGTTCCTAACGAGGAGTTATTTCAATTCATATTTCCCCTTGGATAGATTTAGGAACATTTCCTTGAACTGAGCCTCTTGAGTTTAGAGATCTCCGTCATTCTGCTCGAGAGCCATTTTCCTTGTTGAAATAAACAGCGAGAAAATGAGAAACCTGTCTTGAGAATACCTGTTTATGTAATGGCATGTGTTGCACCCCAAAATTTGCTCTTTCATTTTACTCAAAACATACTCCTAGAGGTCCTCAATTGCTCAAGTTGACTAAGGATTGACCAGACAAATCCTCCTTCTAAGATAATGAGCCTCAAACTAGGGATTCACTCCTCATCAAGATGTTTGAGTTTAAAGGGTCCTAAATGGTTTCCATTTCCATAATATGTCCTCAAGATCATCCATGCCAAGTTTCATTCCTTGCACAAGAAGTTTGTCCAGTCAACTACTCAAATGCGTGAAAATCAATTATACTAGGTCAAAAGTCAACTGTGACCCACATACAGTCAAACTTCAAGATTTTTGGTCAAAATAAACATTTTGAAGTGATATTTATCATTTAATCAAAGGTTGATCGTGATTCCTCAAGAAATGCTCCTAACGCATCAAAAGTAAAAAATGGCAAATTAGGGTTTCTATAGGAAAAGTCAACCAAACTTTGACCAAGCATAACTTTCTCCTACTTTATCAGAAAATTTTCCACAAAAGCTCATTTTGAAGATAATCAAATTCCCTACAACTTATCTTCATCCAATAAGTTCAAGAAATACACCATTTGAAAGATATAAGCTCAAACATTACAGGTCATTTTCAAAAAGTCAACAAAAGCCACTTTCTGGCAAGACCTTTTACATTAAGATAAAGATTTCAAATGAAAAATTGGTCAAAAGAGGGATTTAAGTATACATCTTGGGATTTCCAAAAAGTCTAAGATCATCATCATGAAATAAAAATTGAGCAAGGTATGGCTTTCCCAATTTGGGAAAATTTTGGAAATTTCAAGAATGGTGCATTGAGCAAATTTGGATTTTTAAGTCAATGGCCTAACTTTTCAAGGTTCAAATATCTTCTTAGGGTCATATAACACCTCTATTATTATTTTTACATGACCTTGCATTTTCTACCTATTTTTTACATGTTTGTTTTGATTTATTTCACATAAATACAAAATAAATGATATAAAATAATTGGAAATGGGCCTAGGCATTTGGGCTGGTGCTTTGACTTGTCTTGAGGCCCAAAATTTCGTGCAAACATGACCAGGTTCATTCAAGCAAGGATAAGGCATGTTTTGGCAAAATTGGAAAGCTTTGAATGTGTTGGATTTTTGTTGGAAAACAAGAGTTATGGCAATGATTTCTTCCATTCAATCTTGTCCCCTTCCTCTCTACTATATATACCTCATTACCTCATCTGTCCGGGCCAAAAAGACACGAAAAAAGCTTGAAAAATCGCTACACAAATTACCCAAAAAACTCAAACTGTCAAAATTCGAATTACAAGTTCTAACTGGTTTTAGCCCAAACAAGTGATCCAAACACACTCCTGGAGGTTCCTTGGCGTGTCTGCAATCTTTGCTAACCTTTGAAATCATGCGAAAATAGTTCCCTCAACTAACGGTTTGCCCTTATTTTTTTCAGTTTTGATTCCACTCATTCATGCATTGTAAACCTGATTTAATTGTATATTTGTACTCTTGATCATCATAGGAACCTTTCTGTATAATTTAATCAAGGTTTAAGTGCAGGTATAGCTGATTGCCATGGTTAGGGTTCCGAAGCTCCAAATTGGGGAACCCTAGCTAGAGATAAAATTGGACAAAATTAGTTGAACCATTGCATTCAGGAGAAGATTTCCAGTCTAACCATGCCCTTGGGTGGAATTTATTTTCAGTATTCTCCATTTTTTAATGTTGCAGGGATATAGCTACGACAGAAAATTGTCACTAAAGCCTTTACCAACAGAATGCCCGTCAGTAAAAGTCTGATATGAAAATGAGGAAGATGATGACTCAACACGCGCTTTTTATTTTTATTTTTAAAATTCATTTTGCTTTGTTTTATATTTAATGTTGTATGTTGATTAAGATGAACGAATGTATAGGATGGTATAGTGGTGAAGCGCGTGGTTGTGAAACTAGAGGGTCTGAGTTCGATTCCCAAGCCTTGAATTTTATTTTCTATCATTTGTTTCCTGCAGATCAGGTGTGGAACCAACCCACAGGCATACTATACGCCCTCCTCCTTAGCTCTTGGATCACCATCAATTCAGATCAGACGATTCAGATCTAGAGGTCCAGGATGGGTCTTCAAAGAACCAATGGCACCAGAACAAACCAAGCTTCTGGGCTCTCATAAGTGGGCCAAGCGTTATTTACAAATTAACACCACCATCTTCATTTTGACACCAGGCCCAATCCTTGTTTTTTTGCTTTCTTTTTTATTTTGTTTTTTCTATATTAATTACATTTAATTTTTTATAATCTAAAAAATAATCAAAATAAATCAAAAAATTAGGATTTAGTTTTTTTTTTAAATAATTAATTTCTAAAATTAATTAATTAATTAACTTTAACCTTGTTCTTTCAAAATTAAGAGTAAATTATAATCTAGGATTAATTTCTTTATTTTCTTTTTTATAATAAAAACCAAAAAAAAAAAATATAATAGTTTTAGTTTTATTTCTCTTTAATAATTTTTAATTTTTGTGATTTAATTAGATTATTTATTTTGGTGTTATTTTATCAATTTAAAATAAAATTAGAATTAGGTTCATTTTAATTTAAGCTATTTTCTTAATAAAAAAAATAAAATATTAGAATTAGGATTTATTCCATTCCAATTTTATTTTATTAATTAAAAATAAATTTAGAATTAATTATTCTCTTGTCACAAAACCAAAAAAAGATTTTTTGTTTATTTTTGTTTACTAAGTTTTTAGACGCTTATTTACTTCGCGCACTTATATTATTATGTATCTGTCTATAATTTGTAATTATTTTGCGCGCATTTTTATATTATTATGTATCTGCCTATGTGTTGTACCCCAAAACTTGCCCTCCCATATTTCTCAATACATTTCAAGTGAGGTCTTCAAATTGTTCAAGGAAGTTCAAGGGGTAACCAGACAAGCTCTCTCCTAAGGCAGTTTACCTCAAATTAGGGTTTCATATTGCATCAAGATACTTGAGTCCAAGGGATCCCAAATGCTCACCATTGTCCTAATATGTTCTCAAGATCATCCATTTCAAGTTTCAAGCCTGGCAGAGGAAGTTTGCTCAGTCAATTGCTCAAAGGCCTGAAAATCGACTGTGCTAGGGCAAAAGTCAACTGTGGCCCACATACAGTCAAACTTTAAGATTTTTGGTCAACATCCTCATTGTTAAGTATTATTCATCATTTTATCAAGGGTTGATCATGATTCATAAAGGATTGCTCACAATTCATCAAAACCCAAAAGTTGTTAAATTAGGGTTTTGTAGGAAAAGTCAACTCAACTTTGACCAAGCATAACTTTCTCATACTTTATGAGAAGTGACCCATCCAAAGCTCATATTTAATAGGATGAAATTCTATACAATTCATCTTCAACTCCCAAGTTTAAAATATGCACTCACAAGAAGTTATGAATTTTGACATTATAGGTCATTTTGAAAAGTCAACAAAAACACCTTTTTTGTCAAAGCTTCATACATGAACATGGAAGAATAAATTGAGATGATACCAAAAGGGTTGCTTAAGGGACATCTTGGGATTTCTAAAAAGTCCAAGAAAACATCTCTAGAGTCAAAATTGAAGGAGTTATGCATTGGTGAAGTTGACCTTTTTTGTAAAATTGCCAAAAGTCAAAAGTGGCCAAAATTGCAATTTTTGTCAAATGGGCCTAACGTTTTGTGTTTGTATTGAGTTTGTAACATGGTCCATGACCCATGATCCTTCCCAATTGCCTTTATTTTATTTTTGTCATTTATTTTGATTTTTATTTCAATTAAATCAAATTAAATCAAAATAAATCATGAAAATATCAAAATCATTCAAACCTTGAGATTTTGTGCATATTTCAGGTCCATGAATAGCTGGAAATGAGATCAAATCGTGCAAGGCTTGTTGTACACAAAAAGATTGAGTTTTTCTTGATTTAGAAAGATTTTAATAAGAATCAAATCATAATTCAATCACCTTAATTGAAAAAGATTTGGAGCAAATTTGTAACCCTAATCCATTCAAGGATACATATAGAACATTTACAGACCAAAAGGACAAGGTTTAGAGGCGTGAAAAGGTAGAACAAAACATGGAAAAATTACCAAAAAGTGCTGACTTGATTTCATACTTCCAGGCATTTACAAGGCTCTCTAACCATTTAATTTGCTTCCTTGGATTGCAAGGAAGCTGTAGCAATCAGAAACAAGGACCCTTGCGCGCTAGAACTCACTGTAAGTAAGCCACGACCATGGCTTTTTCTTGAAATCGAATCACATGATTTTGGCACTTATAGCATGAATTACATACATATTCTTGTTCCTTGAAGCATTTGCAAGTTGTTCATAACAATTAATTGCATTTTTTCTAACTCTATAAAGATTTTCCATTATTAGGGTTCTTGGTCTCGTTTTAGGGTCTTTGTGTACAGGTGAAATTGACCCACAAGAAGGGCACCATCATGCTCAGCAGGCCAAGGCGGTTTGATTCATGGCCTTAGACCCCATTTATATTGCCCATGTGAGATTTTGAAACAAGCAAGGGTTGTAGCTAGAGACATATGTCCGTAGGTAAAAGTCTATGACTTTTACCAACGGAGAGAGGACAGGGACGACATGTGTGGCTCCATGTCATTCGTCCATTTGAATTCTGGCGCTTTTTTTGTTTTTCCCCCACTAACTTGCATTATGATATATTATCCATTATTATTATTTTGTATACAATAAAAGCATGTAGCTCAGTTGGCGTGAAGGTGAGTGGAAAAGGCTTTGGGGCCTGGGTTCGAATCCCAGGTCCCCCCATATTTCATATTATTTTGATTTACATAATCAGGCGCGCATGTAGGTATGAAGTCCACCATGGGATCTCGAGAAGGCCAGATCTGAAGGCCATAATGTGAAGGACCACCAAGAGCCCAGTCAACGCACAACATGGGAGCAGAAAGGTCAGCGTGGATCAGATTGTTTTGGGCCCAAGGCTTGCTATTCACACCCTCCAAATTATTGATTTCAGGCCCATTTTCTTTTACTTTTCTTTTTATATTTTCTTTATTAATTCATTTAATTTATTTTTACTAACACAAATTAA
This sequence comes from Vicia faba, assembly GCA_948472305.1. Taxonomy (NCBI): domain Eukaryota; kingdom Viridiplantae; phylum Streptophyta; class Magnoliopsida; order Fabales; family Fabaceae; genus Vicia; species Vicia faba. Next base: position 946,094,123 of record OX451735.1, read on the forward strand.
TTTTTCTTTTTATCAAAAAAATCATAAAAATAATTTTTCCATCAAATTAGATTTTAGTTTATTTTTATCAAAAAAACTAATTTAATTAGTTTATTTAATTTTAGGGTAACTTTTATCCTTTTGTAAATAAATTTAAAACAAGTTAGAAATTAGGGTTTTGTTTAATTTAAATTCTATTTTCTTTTTCTTAAAAAATAACCAAAAATACAAAAATAGGTCATGTAAATTATTTTCTTTAAATTAATTTAATTACTAATTAGATTTGTATTTAATTTAAAAACCTTATTCTTTTTTCTTAAAAATAATCAAAAATAACAAAAATAATTTTTCTCTTAATTAGGTTAGACGGGGTCAAAACCCTAACTCTTCTCGTTCTTAATTCATCGCGCGCGTTTTATTAGTTTTTACAATATTGATGTAATTGCTCATGGGATGTAATATATTAATTATGACTTTTCGTTCATTTATCGTTTTTTCTTACGAGTTGTTTTTGACTATGTAATTAATACCCGAAGCCTTGTAATAGCGTAGCTTTACTTTCCGCACTTTAAATTCTGCAAATATTAACTGTTAGATGTATGGTAATAGGGATGCATGACAAGAATGTATGTAAACTTTAAAACAGTTAGCAAACCCTAAATGTGCAAAGATAATAAATTGAAATTGAATCATTCGCACATGCGCACTCCTAGGGTATACTCTCACTTCGGTTGCCTTCGGTAAACGATCATTAAGTATAGGGTATTTTAGTGGCCGCTCTTTTGTCTCAAAGATCAAAGTTGCCTCGGAAAGGTTGCCTCGGAATTGTTGCCTCGAATACGATCTTAAGACATCAGAGTTATTACTAAGACGCCCTAACATTGCTTTAGTGATCGTACGTCCCTTTCGAATTGACCCTTTAAAACTCCAACGACGGTGCTTCCTACTCACTAATAGTAGGATAACGCTGTCTAAAGGAAACAAACATAGAACAATTCCTTTTTCGAGTAGGTAGATGCTAGTAGGTACTTGCTCAAAATAAACAAACTTTTCCACACTTACACTCTTTTTCAAACAAAATTTTCAAAAACACTTCGTAACACTCTTGAAGACAGAATCAAGGGTTAAATCGAAGTCAAACAAAAACTTTTCAAATCACACAAACACGGAAGCAATTTTTAAATGATGAGCAAGTACCTAAGAGCCCATGGAAAACCACAGATAGAAATGGTGCTAATACCTTCCCTTTCTATAATCTACCCCCCGTACTCAGAATATCTCAAAAAAGGAATTTTTTTGTGCTTTTTTCTTTTCCAGTTGGATAAAATAAAAGTCGGTGGCGACTCTTGCTTACCGCGACATTTTGCGAATACAAACGCAAAATGCAAACCAACATTTCAAAACAGTTCTGGTTCTGCCACCGTATCGCCAGAACTGGCGACTCTGCTGGGGAGTTTAATAAGTGGGGTATACCTTAGGATTAGTTCATCATATTTGCTTCTCTTGTTTGATTTGATTGCTTTATTTTTGTGGGCTTTGTATTGGAGTTACTATAGATCCTAACCCGGATCTGGGGAACACCTTTTAGGTTAGTAGCAATAAACTGTGAGGGAACTGTACGGCATAGACCGATACGGTTAAAGCATTAGCTACATTGATGTGGCACATTGGTTGGTACTGGTATCCCTTATGGAGAAACGAGGAGAATACGGGGCTGCTATGTGTGTCGTTAAGCATCAACTGACCTTAGAACCTATAATTAACCAACTTGGCCATAGGAAGTAGTGAGATAGCCGACCTCAGTATAGAGCTGATAACTGGTTGATACTCGATACTACACTCATTGAGACCATACTCTCGAGATAGTTCTGGCTGCAAGAAAAGATTGCGTGAGCTAAAACCATGATCGGTGGAGGGTGGTCAGTGATATTGAGAACCTCTAGAATCCGGTTACTATTATTAGGACAGGTTGAAACCAACTGAACTTCAAGAGGGTAGTACCTAGACTCCATGCAAGCCTGAAACTTAAGGGCTCTTGTGTGACTTGTGTGCCTTTACCATGTTTGTTGCCTACTATACCTGTTGTGTGTTTTATCATGACATCATGCATCATGACATAGCATGCATACTTCATTGTACTAACCATTTCAAATACCGAGGGGATTTATCTTTGTTCTGTTTTACAGATTATGGCTTCCGTATGCAGGAACACCATTCGAGTTAACTTCGTGCAAATGCCTGCTCAGCTCAGAGAGTTAGTCTCAAAAGTTCCTGATACTTCTTCATTCGTTAGAAGACATGGTCATCTCCTTAGTTTGGTCACTTCAAAGTTGGATGAGAAGATGATGAGCGTGCTCTTCCAGTTCTTCGATCCGGTGTATCATTGTTTCACCTTCCCAGATTATCAGCTAGTTCCCACTTTGGAGGAGTTTTCTGACTTACTGGGCATATCCATCCTCGAGCAGACACCCTTCACAAATTTAGAGGAGGTTCCTAGACCCGAGGACATTGCTTCAGCCTTACATCTAAAAAGGGCTGATGTAGTATCCAACTGGGAGACACAGAGCGGGGTTAAAGTTTTCTTGGCCAAGTTCCTGATGGATCAAGCTCAATTGTTCTGGGATAATTTGGATTTTCAAGCATTTGAAGACATCTTTGCTCTCCTCATCTATGGCTTGGTTCTTTTCCCGAATCCAGATTCCTTCATAGATGTGAATGCGGTCAAGATCTTCTTGTCTCGTAATCCAGTGCCTACTCTTCTGGGTGATATTCTGCATGCTCTCTATACTCGTACTGTGCGAAGAAGGGGGACCCTCATGTGTTGCATGCCGATGCTGGCGAGGTGGTTTATTTTTCACCTCCCCAAGTTTGTATTGAAGAATGAGGAAGGGTTAGGTTGGGCTTACAGGATAATGTCCCTTGCCCATATGGACATTCTTTGGAGTTCTAAGGATATGGAAAGAGTAGCTGTCATTGATCGATGTGGGGAATACCCTAATGTCCCGTTTCTTGGAATTAGAGGGGGAATAACCTACAATCCTTGTTTAGCTTTATGAAAGTTTAGTCGCGCTCGAAGAGACGGTCCTCATGAGCTGCTTCTTACAGATATTGTCTTTGACTACAAGGGGGACGTTGATGAGCATCGCCGAAGGTTTATATAGTCCTGGGGCATCGTGAACAGGTATGACCCTCACGAGCTAGGACCAAAGACTTCTCTCCCTATGCAACCTTATCTCCAGTGGGTTCGAGCCTGTACTCAAAAGCTGGGGATGGCTTATGAAGCTGTTTTACCGATGATTGTGGAGCATACTAATGAAGAAGGTGTTCCTTATACAATCCTCTATCCCTATATTCCTACTGATAGAAGTATCATGAACAGGAAAGGAAGATCTTGAAGCTCACGAGGAAGCTCGAGAACGAAAGGAAAACCAATGATTATGTCATCACGAAGGGAAAGCAACCATGGGATTTCTAATATCTTATTGTTTCTAGTTTAGATTTATTTTTCAGTTATTTCTTTTGTAACGCCTTAAAGGAATTGTTAAACATTGTTACAAGTTTAATCTAATAAAGTGTGTTTTATTTTGTTTTAAAAATTTGAATCTCCCAAAGTCTTTGAAATCATTTCATACGCATTCCATTACCATGCACCTCATTACAGGTACCATTACAGGTTTCTTATCTTCTTCGCTGTTTATTTCAGCTCAAAATGTCTTATAAAACACCTACCGATCAAGCCATCAAAGCTCTTCAAGCACATAATGCTCAATTCCAGGAGATGTTCTTAAACTTGGCTAAAGGACAACAAGATTTGAAGACTCTCATCTTGAAGGAGAAGCAGAAGAAGAAGAAGAAGAAGAAGAAGAAGAAGGTGGTTCTGTTGAATATGGGTCACAAATTTGGGAGTAGGTTGCGACAGGAAGCTGATCTGTCTCATTCATCTGGAGGAGGAGAGAATCAAGAGGAAGGAAATGGTCCTAGTCCTGTGGTCTTTGATAATGATATTGATTTTGATGATGAACAGTACCCTCCTGCTGAGGATAGGTACAAACAACTTGAAGACCGTCTAAGTGCTATGGAGATTCAGAAGATTCTTGGGTTGGACTTTGAAGGTTTGGGGATAGCATCGGGGGTGGTGATCCCTCATAAGTTCAAAGCTCTAGTTTTTGCTAAGTACGATGGAGTATCCTGTCCAAAACTCCATCTCTGCTCATACATCAGAAAAATTCAACCCTACACTGCTGATAGGAATTTGTGGGTCCATTTCTTTCAAGATAGTCTGTCAGGGACTCAACTTGAATGGTTTTATCAATTGGAAGGAGCTAATGTCCGAAACTGGGAGGACCTTGCTGTTGCTTTTTACAACCAATACCAGTATAACACCGACCTTGCCCCTACTCGTACTCAGCTTTGGGGTATGTCCATGGGTGCAAGCGAAGGTTTTAAGGACTATGCTCAGAAGTGGAGAGATCTGGCTGGAAGAGTCCAACCCCCTCTGTCTGATAAGGAGTTGGTTGATATGTTTCTGGGGACCTTGTCTGGTCCGTTTTTCAATCATCTGATCGGTAGTTCATCATCTGGGTTTACTGAATTGATAATGATTGGGGAGAGAGTAGAAGCGGGTATCAGAAGTGGCAAGATACAAAAAGGTGCTTCATCAAGTACAGAAAAGAAGCCTTTCAGGAAAGAAGCTAGTGCAGTTTACGTCTCGAGGAGCCAAAGCAGACCTGAGCGCCGCCAAGCAGTAAATGCGGTGGTAATATCAATACCTACAGTTTCCCCATAACGCAACAATCAGCAAAGAATGGAGAGGTCGCAAAGATAATATACTCGGCTTAATATGACCTTGTCTCAAATTCTACCGCAATTGTTGAAGACCAACCTGGTAACTCTGAGGGAAGCCCCAAAGAATCCCAGCACCACATCTCCGCTGTATAATTCAAACGCCCGTTGTGCCTATCACTCTGATAGTCTGGGTCATGATACGAATAACTGCTGGGCTTTGAAGAATAAAGTGCAAGACTTGATTGAAGCTAAAGATATTGAGTTTCACGCTCCAGAGAAACCCAACGTCATAACTGCTCCTATGCCCAAACATGATCCGGGCGTGAATGCAATTGAAGATGATGAAGAAGAGTCAGATATCGACAGCTGGATTTGCCCGACTACAACCGGTGGCTTGAACAATTGGACGGCGAAAGACTTCGTGCCCGTTTCTTTTATTACACAGTAATAAACTTTTGTTTTGAGACTTGTAACAGACAATTTGAAACTTTATGGCTCGGTGCCTTGCCCGAGGCACCTTAGCTTTGTTTGTGAGGGCTTATTATTTGTCATTTTCATATATCATCAATAAAGCATTGGACGTTTTCTTGCATTACAAATTTTGCGCTCCCTGTTTTTCTTTTCTATCTTGCACTTTATCAAAACAACTATTTGTCTTACACACACTCACATATCATAATGCAGATCCACATCCACTCTGGATCCCACTGATAACGACTCTTCTACTTCCAGTTATGACTTCGAAAGTCCGATCAACCAAGCCGAGGACGAAGGTGAGGATGATTGTGAAGTGCCTGGGGAACTTGCTAGACTGTTACTGCAGGAAGAGAGGGCCATACATCCCCATGAAGAGCCGATTGAATCAGTAAACTTGGGTACAGAGGAAGACAAGAAAGAGGTCAAGATCGGTGAAAACCTGGAGCCTAGTGTCAAGCAACGGTTGATACAGATGCTACGTGACTATGTTGAGATCTTCGCCTGGTCTTATGAAGATATGCCTAGTTTAGACACTAACATTGTGGTACACCGCCTTCCAACTAAAGAAGACCGTCCTCTGGTAAAACAGAAGGTTCGTCCTATGCGCCCTGAGATGTCTGAGAAAATCAAAGTTGAGGTCATGAAACAGTTTGACGTCGGGTTTCTAGCTGTTACTTCCTACCCGCAGTGGGTTGCCAACGTGGTTCCAGTGCCCAAGAAAGATGGTAAGGTTCGGATGTGTGTAGACTATAGGGATCTGAATAGAGCAAGCCCCAAGGATGATTTTGCTCTGCCTCGTATCGATGTTCTGGTTGACAACACCACACATCATAAGTTCTTCTCCTTTATGGATGGTTTTTCTGGTTACAATCAGATTAAGATGGCTCCCGAAGACATGGAGAAGACAACCTTCGTTACGCAGTGGGGTACCTTTGCTATAAAGTCATGCCTTTTGGGTTGAAGAATGTTGGGGCAACTTATCAGCGCACCATGGTCGCTTTGTTCCACGACATGATTCATTATGAGATTGAGGTTTACGTTGATGACATGATTGCAAGGTCCCAGACTGAGGAAGAACACCTTGACCATCTCCAGAAACTATTCGACAGGTTGAAGATGTACAAGCTGAGGTTAAACCCGAACAGGTGCACCTTCAGGGTGAGGTATGGTAAGCTGCTGGGTTTCGTCGTTAGTGATAAAGGTATTCAGGTGGATCCTGCAAAGGTGAAGGCTATTCAGGAGATGCCAGCTCCCCGAACAGAAAAAGAAGTCATATGCTTTTTGGTATGTCTGAATTACATTGCCCGATTCATTTCACATCTGACTGCTACTTGTGAGCCGATCTTCAAGCTGCTGAAGAAAGATCAAGTGGTAAAATGGAATGATGAATATCAGACCGCTTTCGAAAGGATCAAAGAATATCTCCAAGAGCCACCTATTCTGTTGCCTCCAGTTGAAGGGAGACCTTTGATCTTATACTTGACCGTACTGGATAATTCAATGGGGTGTGTGCTGGGGCAGCATGACGAGTCTGGCCGAAAAGAGCATGTTATTTACTACCTTAGCAAAAAATTTACCGACTGCGAGACCCGATACTCGTTGCTTGAGAAAACTTACTGCGCTTTGACATGGGCTTCTCACCAGCTGAGACAGTATATGCTGACTCACACTACCCTGTTGATATCAAAGATGGACCTAATCAAGTATATCTTCGAGAATCCTGCCTTGTCTGGAAGAATAGCAAGATGGCAGATGATCTTAACTGAGTATGACATCTAATACACAACCCAAAAAGCAATCAAGGGGAGTATGTTGGCGGATCATTTGGCGCATCAGGCCGTGGATGATTACCAATCCATGAATTTCGAGTTCCCGGATGAGAACATCATGTTGGTGACCGATTGTGAAGAACCTGGACTGGATGAAGGACCCGAGGAAGGATCCCGATGGTCTATGTATTTTGATGGAGCCTCAAATGCGTTGGGTAATGGCATTGGCGCTGTAATTATATCTCCTGAAGGCTGTCATACTCTGTTCACCGCCAGATTATGTTTTAACTGCACCAACAATATGGCGGAGTATGAAGCATGCATTATGGGCCTTCGAGCAGCTATTGACCTGAGGATTAAGTTCTTGAGTGTATTCGGAGATTCTGCCCTCGTGATCAGTCAGATCAAAGGCGAGTGGGATACGAAACACATAAATCTTATTCCTTACAAGGAGTATGTACTGACATTGCTTCCGCAATTTGAGGAGATAACCTTTGAACACTTCCCAAGAGAGGAGAATCAGTTAGCGGACGCGCTAGCTACCATCTCTTCTATGTTCAAGGTCAAGTGGGATAATGAAGCCCCCCATATTACCATCGAAAGGTTGGACGGACCCGCACATTGCTATGACATTGAAACTGAAGAGGTAGCAGATAAACCCTGGTTTCACGAGGTAAAGAGGTATCTTGAGGCTCAGGAATACCCCGAGGGTGCATCTGTTAATGATAAGAAGTTTTTAAGAAGGTTCATGGAGAAGTTCTTCATTAGCAATGGCATTCTCTATAAACGTAACCATGACTCAACCTTACTGCGATATGTGGATAAGAACGAGGCAGAAAGGATCATGGTAGAGTTACATGAAGGTACTTTAGGAACTCATTCCAGTGGATATATTATGGCAAAGAAAATCCTACGGGCAGGATATTATTGGTCTACCATGGAAGCCGATTGTTATCATCATTCTCGGACTTGTCATAAGTGCCAAGTCTATGCTAATAAGGTGCACATACCTCCAGTTCCTCTAAACGTCTTGACAGCTCCTTGGACTTTTGCAATGTGGGGCATCGATATGATTGGTGAGATCAGATCTACTGCGTCCAATGGACGTCGTTTCATTCTGGTGGCTATTGATTACTTTACAAAGTGGGTTGAAGCAGCTTCCTTTGCTACAGTAACCAAGAATGTTGTCGCGCGATTCATCTGACACAATCTAATTTGTCGATACAGTGTACCAGAGAGGATCATTACAGACAATGTTACAAATCTCAACAATACAATAATCACCGAGCTCTGCAAGCAGTTTAAGATACAACATCACAACTCTTCTCCTTACTGGCAGAAGATGAATGGGGTTGTTGAAGCAGCTAATAAGAACATAAAGAAGATTGTGCAGAAGATGATGGTGTCATACAAAGACTGGCACGAGATGCTACCATTCGCTCTTCATGGGTACCGTACCTTAGCACGGACATCAATAGGGGTAACACATTGCTCTTTGGTGTATGGCATGGAGGCAGTCTTGCCCATTGAAGTTCAAATACCCTTTCTTCGGATTATGAAGGATGCAGGTTTGAGCAAAGACGATTGGATCCAGGCCCGGCTTGATCAACTAAACTTAATAGACAAGAAGAGACTCACTTCTATTTGTCATGGTCAGACGTATCAAAAGCGAATGATCGAGGCATTTAACAAGAAAGTCAAACGACAAGAGTATCAAGTCGGGGATCTGGTGATCAAACGCATCATACTGCCGCAAAGTGATCCCAGGGGAAAATGGACCCTTACTTACGAAGGGCCATTTGTGGTTAAGAACATTTTCTCAAGAGGAGCTATGATTCTAACCACCATGGATGGTGACGACCTTCATCACCCCGTCAATGCAGACATAGTGAAAAAATACTACGCATAATTAAAGACTCGCTAGGTCGACTGGCCTAGGAAAAAATAAGGGCTTCCCGGCGAACCAAAAAGGTTTGGGAAAAAGTAAGGGATGAAAATAAAAAAATATGTACACCCGGCAAGTCGAAAACCTGAAAAGGCGACTTGGGCAAAAAAGGGTATCCCGGTGGACTAAAAACCCAAAAGGGTGGTCAAGGAAAAATTAGGGATTAAAGCGTAACACTATGTCTCATTGGGTCATCTTGCAACCAGACTTCAATATCAACTATCAAGCTCGGATGGCGCCATTCAATCTGATCTACCTTCAACCAAGTAGCAAAGTGATGAGATGTTCGAAGATATAAAGGCAATAGCTGAGTTGGAACCCAGTGGGATTGTTCACATAGCTGTTTTTCTTTGTTTTTCACAAATTGTATAATTCATCTTTCGGCGACATTCTCTTACTAGGAGGTCAGCCTCTTGTACAAAAACGCCTATTTACAGGCCAACTTCAAAATCAATACAATTCATTTTCACAGAAATTTCAAATTATTTTCCTTTTTCTGTTTTGTTTTGCAAGAACGTCCAATGGTTCATTTTGATATATGCATTTGACAATAATTGCTGCTCATAAATATTTACATACGAAACAAAAGACGATTACTCGTAATTTCAGAAACAGGGGCAAACAAGAAATGTCCAGACCTTACAGTTGCTCTATTCACCAGGTACAAGGATATACCCAGCTGAAGAAAATGACTAAAAATATGTACACTCCCCGTAGAGTAAGAAAAAGACAATGATGTTAGCTTTCCCGAACAGTACACAACTCTCCCCAGCTGAGGTTCGCAATCGCGAATGAGTCGGTAAGATTCTCCCCAAGCAGAGTTCGTCTATCACCAATGATGGAAGACCATCCCCAGTGGAGTTTATTTCTTCCACAAACAGAAAATTTATCCCCGACAGAGTTTATCATCTCCAACAATGGTAATTCATCCACAGCCGAGGTTATTTCTCCAAGTCAGCAGATCTTCTAGCAGATTATCTCTTCCCCACAGAGTCATTTTCTCGCCAGTTTATTCTCCAGCCGAGTTAGTCTCCCGCCAATTTATTCTCAAATCATCTTCGGTCGTTATCCCCAGCGAGCGAAACTCTTTATATTCTCCAGCAGCAATCCGGGATTTATTTTCCCCAGCTAAAGAACATCACAAAAACATCACATTTCCATACATCATGACACATGCATACGCATCATACAACACAATCTAATTTATTTTGAGAACATCATTATTCAATACATGTCATGCATCATGGCATTATATACGACTAACTCTTTACATTTCAGGAAAATATACAATCAAATTCTCACAAAGTTCAAGCTATGAAGCCCGGGTACGACCGGATAGTATCTTGATTACTCCATCATATTGTGAAGCCCGGAGAACAACCGGATAACAGTATCAGAATATTGTGAAGCCTGGATTACGACCAGATAGTGGTATCTCTTAAAAATAAGCTATGAAGCCCAGATTCGACCGGATAATAGTTTAATCCCCAACAAGTTACTGTGAAGCCTGGATTACAACCAGATAGCAGTACAAGACTCCATGATGCCTGGATTCGACCAGATAGTGGCATATCATAAACACAAGCCATGAAGCCCGGATTCAACCGGATAACAGCTCAACAAGTTATTGTGAAGCCTGGATTACGACCAAATAGCAATGCAAGTTTCTGTGAAGCCTGGATTACGACCAGATAGCAGCCAAGAATACTACGAAGCCTGGATTCGACCAGATAGTGGTATATCTTTAATGCAAGTTATGAAGCCCGGGTTCGACCGGATAGTATCTTGATTTCTCCGAACGCCATGAAGCCTGGATTCGATCAGATAATGGTATATTACATCGTGAAGTCTAAATTACGACCAAATAGCGGTAAAGACACTGAAGCCTGGATTACAACCAGATAATAGAAAGGGACACTGTGAAGCTTGGATTTGGACCAAATAGAAGTTCACCCGACCAATTACTATGAAGCCCGGAGTTGACCGAATATTAGTAGGCCTTAAAATCAAATGGAAGCCCAGATGCGACTGGATAACCACTTGATTTTCTTCTGAAGCCTGGATTTTGACCAGATAAGAAGTGAGGTATTGTGAAGACTAGATTCGACCAGTTAATAGTACAAGACACCATGAAGTTTGGATTCGACCAGATAATGGTATGAAACATCGTGAAGCCTGGATTATGACCAGATAGCGGTACAAGACACTTTGAAGCTTAGATTTAGACCGAATAGCAATTTTACCTTGACAATTACTAAGAAGCCCAGAGTCGACCGAATATTAGTATGCCCTAAGTTCAAGTTGAAGCCCGGATGCGACCGAATAACAATTGAATTCCTTCTGAAGCCTGGATTACGACCAGATAAGAATTGAGAAATTGCAAAGCCTGGATTACGACCGATAGCAAGTTTAATCTCATCTCCCTAGTAAGTCACTGTAAAGCCTGGATTACGACCAGATAGCAATCGATCTTATCACTATGAAGCCTGGATCACGACCAGATAGTAGTTCATTTTCACCTCTTCGACCAAGAGACGACTCCCCAGTAGAATAATGGACGACCGAAGCTCCTAAAATTCAACTTTTCTCTCAAGACAGAGAACAACATTCCCCAGCGGAATCCTCCTCAATAACAGGTATACAGACTCTCGTTGAGGAATCTCTTAGGCGATCGAAAGTTCTTCTGATGGCATCTTTAAGCTCACCTTCCATCATCAGTCTCTAAATGGCATCTATAAGCCCATTCCCGACATCACAAGATGAATACCACTTCATGCGAGTGCAAATTTCTGGGCACTTTAGTGTTCAATCATCTTCCACCTTCAGATCACGAAAGACAGACAAGCCAATCTAAATCTTCAAGTTTAAGAAGATTGAACAGGGGTAGCTATTGTACCCCAAAACTTTCCCTCTGATATTTCTCAATACATTTCAAGTGAGGTCTTCAAATTGCTCAAGGAAGCTCAAGGGTTAACCAGACAAGCTCTCTCTTAAGGCAGTCTACCTCAAATTAGGGTTTCATATTGCATAAAGATACTTGAGTCCAAGGGATCTCAAATTCTCACCATTGTCCTAATATGTTCTCAATATCATCCATGTCAAGTTTCAAGCCTGGAAGAGGAAGTTTGCTCAGTCAATTGCTCAAAGGCCTGAAAATCGACTGTGCTAGGGAAAAAGTCAAATGTGGCTCACATACAGTCAAACTTCAAGATTTTTGGTCAACATCCTTATTGTGAAGTATTATTCATCATTTTATCAAGGGTTGATCATGATTCATCAAGGATTGCTCACAATTCATCAAAACCCAAAAGTTGCTAAATTAGGGTTTTGTAGGAAAAGTCAACTCAACTTTGACCAAGCATAACTTTCTCATACTTTATGAGAAATGACCCATCCAAAGCTAATTTTTAAGATGATGCAATTACATACAATTCATATTCATCTCCCAAGTTCAAAATATGCACTCACAAGAAGTTATGAATTTTGACATTATAGGTCATTTTGAAAAGTTAACAAAAACACCTTTTTTGTCAAAGCTTCATACATGAACATGGAAGACTCAATTGAGATGAGAATAGAATGTTTGCTTAGAGGAAATCTTGGGCTTTCTAAAAGTCCAATAAAACATCTCTAGAGTCAAAATTGAAGGAGTTATGCATTGGTGAAGTTGACCTTTTTTGCAAAATTTCCAAAAGTCAAAAGTGGCCAAAATTGCAATTTTTGTCAAATGGGCCTAACTTTTTGTGTTTGTATTGAGTTTGTAACATGGTCCACGACCCATTATCCTTCCCACTTGTGTTTATTTTATTTTTTTCATTTATTTTGATTTTGATTTCAATTAAATCAAATTAAATCATGAAAATATCAAAATCATTCAAACCTTGAGATTTTGTGCATATTTCAGGTCCATGAATAGCTGACAATGAGATCAAATCGTGCAAGGCTTGTTTGTATACAAAAAGATTGAGTTTTTCTTGATTTATAAAGATTTGAATAAGAATCAAATCATGATTCAATCACCTTAATTGAAAAAGATTTGGAGCAAATTTGTAACCCTAATCCATTCAAGGATACATATAGAACATTTGCAGACCAAAAGGACAAGGTTTAGAGGCGTGAAAATGAAGAACAAAACTTGGAAAAATTACCAAAAAGTGCTGACTTGATTTCATACTTCCAGGAATTTACAAGGCTCCCTAACCATCTCATTCGCTTCATGGGATTGCAAGGAAGCCGTAGCAATCAGAAACAAGGACCCTCGCGCGCTAGAACTCACTGTAAGTAAGCCACGACCATGGCTTTTTCTTGAAATTGAATCACATGATTTTGGAACTTATAGCATGAATTACATACATATTCTTGTTCCTTGAAGCATTTGCAAGCTGTTCATAACAATTAATTTCATTTTTTCTAACTCTATAAAGATTTGCCATTATTAGGGTTCTTGGTCTCGTTTTAGGGTCTTTGTGTACAGGTGAAATTGGCCCACAAGAAGGGCACCATCATTCTCAGTAGGCCAAGGAGGTTTGATTCATGGCCTTAGACCCCATTTATCATGCCCATGTGATATTTTGAAAAAAGAAAGGGTTGTAGCTACAGATATATGTCCGTAGGTAAAAGTCTATGACTTTTACCAACGGAGAGAGGACAGGGACGACATGCGCGGCTCCATCTTATTCGTCCATTTGAATTCTGGTGCTTTTTTTTGTTTTCCCCACACTAACTTGCATTATGATATATTATCCATTATTATTATTTTGTATACAATAAAAACATGCAGCTCAGTTGGCATGAAGGTGAGTGGAAAAGGCTTTAGGGCATGGGTTCGAATCCCAGGTCCCCCTATATTTCATATTATTTTGATTTAAATAATCATGCGCGCATGTAGGTATGAAGTGTAAGTCTCAGAGTGCCTAAGAGGGGGGGGGGGGGGGGGGGGTGAATTAGGTCTTATAAAATTTATTCGGTTTTATGAGAATACTTGAAGTACTTTTTGGTTAAGTGTTTGAAGGTTTTGATTATATCTTATCTTTTCCTGATTATGGTGATGAAAGCGATAAAAGCGGAAAAGTAAAGAACACGGTGATATATCCTGGTTCCCCTCACAATCCGAGAGTACTCCAGTCCCCTTTCCAATACGAAAGAGATTTCACTATAGTTAGAATGATTGTACAGCCTATGCTTACTATCTAAGCTATAGGGTGATCAAAGGTTCTTAACACCTTTAAGACCAAACAAACACTAATATGAATGAAGAATAATCCTCTTCAAATCACAACACTTACTTCCAACAATCCTGGATAGTAAGGGAATAACTTCTTTAAGTAATACAATGATTAATTTGAAATAGATGGATAACTTTATCAATCTTCAATTGATCTTCTTCTTCAAGATATAAACAATTCTCAAACAATGTATATAAATGTTCACAATGTATGTATGAAACTTGTAATGATAATGAAAGTGTATATGGCAAGTTTCACAAAATTATGAACACATGAAAGTATGAATTCAAATGTGAATGATGAAAAATTGTTTATTGAAGAAGTATATTTGTTAATTTGAAAATTGAAGCATTGTTTTTTATGTATGTTGAAATAAGAAAATCTGCAGCATTTTATAAAGTCACAAGAACCTCTTCATTCATGCCAATTCATATGAAAAGTTTCAATGCATTCATGAAAGAGTACCATTGAAAATATGTTCAAAAATCAAAAGAAAAGTTGCACTGGTTCGCTAGGAACCGGTTCCGACACAGGGAGAACCCGGTTCTTAGTGAACGTTAGAAGTCATATTTCAAAAAATATTACGCAGGAACCGGTTCCCCTATTGGTACAACCCGGTTCCTGGTACAAAAACCAGGGACATGTTTTTGAATAAGTTTTGGAACCCGGTTCCCTGTTAGGGAGGAACCGGTTCCTAAAGGGTTATTTTCAAAAATTCTTTTTGAAAAAGATTTCAAACAAAGTTTTTCTTAATGTTAAAATTGTGGGATATGTATATGTTGATGAATGCATATTTTTGTGAACATCTATATTCAAGATTAAGAATTATTTATACCATTTGACATTTGATGATTCTTCAATAATTCTTCTATAATCTTCAAGACTTTTATATAATGTTGATAAGCTTTTTGCACATCCTTTGAATGTTTATGTCCATGTTGTCTTCATCAAAACTAATGCTTTAAATATGACTTGAGAAGCTTGCAATTACATGAAGTCCACCATGTGACCTCAAGGTTCCACCATGGGATCTATAGAAGGCCAGATCTGAAGGCCATAATGTGAAGGACCACCAAGAGCCCAGTCAACGCACAACATGGGAGCAGAAAGGTCAACGTGGATCAGCTTGTTTTGGGCCCAAGGCTTGCTATTCACACCCTCTAAATTATTGATTTCAGGCCCGTTTTCTTTTACTTTTCTTTTTATATTTTCTTTATTAATTCATTTAATTTATTTTTACTAGCACAAATTAATTTTTCTTTTTATCAAAAAAATCATAAAAATAGTTTTTCCATCAAATTAGATTTTAGTTTATTTTTATCAAAAAAACTAATTTAATTAGTTTATTTAATTTTAGGGTAATTTTTATCCTTTTGTAAATAAATTTAAAACAAGTTAGAAATTAGGGTTTTGTTTAATTTAAATTCTGTTTTCTTTTTCTTAAAAAATAAACAAAAATACAAAAATAGGTCATGTAAATTATTTTCTTAAAATTAATTTAATTAATAATTAGATTTGTATTTAATTTAAAAACCTTATTCTTTTTTCTTAAAAATAATCAAAAACAACAAAAATAATTTTTCTCTTAATTAGGTTAGACGGGGTCAAAACCCTAACTCTTCTCGTTCTTAATTCATCACGCGCGTTTTATTAGTTTTACAATATTGATGTAATTGCTCATGGGATGTAATAGATTAATTAGGACTTTTTCGTTCATTTATCATTTTTTCTTACGGGTTGTTTTTGGCTATGTAATTAATACCCGAAGCCTTGTAATAGCGTAGCTTTACTTTCCGCACTTTAAATTCCGCAAATATTAACTGTTAGATATATGGTAATAGGGATGCATGACAAGAATGTATGTAAACTTTAAAACTGTTAGCAAACCCTAAATATGCAAAGATAAGAACTTGAAATTGAATCATTCGCACATGCGCACTCCTAGGGTATAATCTCACTTCGGGTTCCTTCTGTAAACGATCATTAAGTGTAGGGTATTTTAGTGGTCGCTCTTTTGTTTCAAAGATCAAAGTTGCCTCGGAAAGGTTGCCTTGGAATTGTTACCTCGAATACGATCTTAAGACATTAGAGTTATTACTAAGACATCCTAACATTGCTTTAGTGATCGTACGTCCCTTTCGAATTGACCCTTTAAAACTCCAACGACAGTGCTGCCTACTCACTAATAGTAGGATAACACTGTCTAAAGGAAACAAACATAGAACAATTCCTTTTTCGAGTAGGTAGATGCTAGTAGGTACTTGCTCAAAACAAATAAAGTTTTCCACACTTACACTCTTTTTCAAACAAAATTTTCAAAAACACTTCGTAACACTCTTGAAGACAGAAGCAAAAGTTAAATCAAAGTCAAACAAAAACTTTTCAAATCACACAAACACGGAAGCAATTTTTAAATGATGAGCTAGTACCTAAGAGCTCGTGGAAAACCACGGATAGAAAGGATGCTAATACCTTCCCTTTCTATAATCTACCCCCCATACTCAGAATATCTCGAAAAAGGAATTTTTCTGTGCTTTTTTCCTTTCCAGTTGGATAAAATAAAAGTTGGTGGCGACTCTTGCTTACCGCGACATTTTGAGAATACAAACGCAAAACACAAACCAACATTTCAAAAGAGTTCCGGTTTTGCCACCGTATCACACTATGGATTGTAATAGCCCTACTTAGGATTTTTACTTTTCTGCACTTTACGTTTTAGTCAGATATAACTGTAACGACACCAAAGCCTTGTAATAGTTGTAGGAACTTTATTTCTCGCTTTATAGTTCATATATGCCTGTATATAACTGTTAGTAACTTAGGTGTGCATGACAAGAATAAACCAATCAACCTGTAGACCACTAATTCAAAGATAAATACCTGAAAAAAGCACAATGTTGCACACTTGCACCCTTAGGGGATACCTCACTTGGTTGCCTCGGAAAATAACGGTCACAATTCTTGAAACGTGAGAATTCTTAGTGGTTGTCCTTGAGTCTAAAGAGATCACTAGCCCCTCTCGACTGTTGCCTCGGTTAATAAGTGATCTTAGGGGCTTTAGGATAATTACTAAGAGTTCTTGCCCTGTTGCCTTAGTGACCGTACGTCCCTTTTGATTGTCCCTCAAACTCCAATGATGGAGCTACCTACTCCTTAATAGTAGGATAACACTGTCTAAAGGAAATAAGAAAATGAACAGTCTTTTTCGAGTAGGTAGAAACTTTTAAGTACTTGCTCAAGAGAAACTTTTTCACACTTACACACTTTCAAAATTCTTTTCAAAAATGCTTTATCACACTCTCTAGGACTGATACAAGAGTTACCATAAAGCAAACAAAAACTTTCAAACCATACAAACACACAAACAGTTTTCAAAAAATGAGCAAGTACCTAAGAGCCCGTGGAAAACCACAGATAGAAAGGGTGCTAACAACTTCCCTTTCTATAATCTACCCTCGTGCTCAGAAACATCTCGAAAAAGGTTTTTTCTATTCTTTTTCCCTTTTCCTTTGTTGGATAAAATAAAAGACGGTGGCGACTCTTGCTTACCGTACATTTGCAAACAAAAAAATGAAAAACCAGTAGTAACAAAAACCAGTCAGTTCTGCCACCGTATTACAGAACTGGAGACTCTGGTGGGGAAAAATATAAAGTGGGGTTTACCTTAGGGTCTAGATCATTATTTAATTGCTTTATTGTGTGTTTGCTTGTCCTATCTTTAAGGGTTTTCTTGGGTTGTTACTAAAAGATCCTACACCCGGATCTGGGGACACTTTTTTAGGTAAACAACAATAGATCGTGGAGATTGTACGGCGTATACCGATATGGTTTAAGCGGTGGTTGTGTTAGTGTGAAACTTTGGTTGGTAGCGGTATCCTTTGTGTTGAAACAAGGAGAATACGCGGCTGCCACGTGGTATCCTGAAGCACTAACGGACCTTAGAACGTTAGTTGAATAAACTTGGCCATTAGAAAGTAGTGAGATAGCCAACCTCTGTATAAAGCTGAGGATTGGTTTATACTCTATGCTACACTCATTGAGATTAGACTTTCAGGATATTTCGGCCGCAAGAAAAGATTGCCTGAGCTGAAACAATGTCCGATAAAGGATGATCAGTGATATTGAGAATCCTTATAACCCAGTTACTTTTCTAAGACAGGTTTGAAACCAACTAAACTTCAAGAGGGTACTTAACTTTAACCTCATGAAAGCCTTTGAACCTAAGGTCTATTGTGTGCTTTGCTTATGTGTGAGTTACTCTGTTTAAACATAACATCATGCATCATAACATAGCATCCATTCTTATTACACTAACCATTTCAAGGACCAAGGGAATTTATCTTTGTTCTGTTTTGCAGATCATGGCTTCCACTCGTAAAATTTTTATCTGAATTAGCTTTATGAGAATACCTCTCCAACTCAAGGAGCTAGTATCAAGGGTTCCTGGAACTTCTTCGTTCACTAAGACATATGGTCGACTTCTCAACCTAGTTACTTCGAGCTTTGATGAAAAGATGATGGGTGTACTCTTTCAGATCTTTGATCCCAAGTACCACTACTTCACCTTTCCAGACTATCAGTTGGTTCCTACCATGGAAGAGTTCTCTAAGTTATTGTACATGTCTATTCTTGACCAGATTCCTTTCACGACTTTAGAGGAGGTTCCCAAGCCAGAAGTCATTGCCTCAGCTTTACATCTGAAATGGGCCGACGTGGTATCCAATTGGGAAATAAGAAGCGGAGTCAAGGGTTTTCTAGCCAAGTTCTTAATAGAGAAGGCCCAGCTGTTTTAGGATGATTTAGACTTTCAGGCTTTTTAGGAGGTCTTAACTCTTCTAATTTATGGGTTAGCATTATTCCCTAATCCAGACTTACTCATAGATGTGAATTCTATCAAGGTCTTCCTCTCTCGCAACCCTGTTCCTACTTTTCTCAGAGATATCTTGCATGCTCTTCACACTCGTACCATGAAGAGAAGAGGGGTTCTTATGTGTTGCATGCCATTACTGTCGAGGTGGTTTATTTCTCACCTCCCTAAGTCAGTGCTGAAGAATGGAGAAGGTTTGGGTTGGTCGCAAAGGATAATGTCACTTTCTCACACGGATATTCTCTGGTATTCCCGATCTATGGGAGATATTTCTATTATTAACCGCTCCGGGGAATTCCCTAATGTCCCACTACTTAGAATTAGGGGAGGCATAACTTATAATCCTTCTTTAGATCTGTGACTATTTGGTTACGCTCGAAGGGATGGTCCTCATGAGATGCTTATCTAGGGCATTGTGTTTAACTATGAGGGTGATATTCAAGGGTATCGCCAGAGGTTCATACGAGCTTAGGGCATGGTAAACAGACCCGACGTCAAGACTTTGGGGACGAAGACTTCCATTCCTATGGAACCTTATCTCCATTGGGTACGAGCTCGTGCTCAGAAACTTATAATGCCATACATAGCCGTATTACCAGTGACTGTGAAGCCCATTACTGAAGGGGATATTCCCTACACAGTTCTTCATCCTGATATGCCCACTGATCTTGAAAAATTACAGAGGTCCTGATTTCAATTGAAGAAGGAGAGGGATACTTATAGGGACCGGTTCTATGCTCAGGAGAAGAAATTTTTAGAGCTTGCAAAGCAACTTCATGAGGAAAGGATCCTTAATCTTTATCTCGGCGCGAAAAGAAAGCGCCCATGGGAAACCTGATCCTGTTTTAAGTTTTTAGAATTTACAATCGAAACGCCCTAAAGGAAATTGTATTTTGAATTCTACTAATAAAATCTTTGTTTCATTTTGGTTCGCAAATTTAAATTTCCCAAAAATCCTAGAAATCATTGCATACACATACCATACATATCAATGCATAAATAGGTTTCATAACAGGTTTCTCATCTTCTTCGTTGTTTAATTCAACAATAATGGCTTATGAACAAAGTATCAAGGATCTCCAGGCACAAAATGCCCAATTTCAGCAAATGTTCATAGCTTTGGCTAAGGGGAAAGAAGATCTAAAGGCCCTTATTCTGAAAGGTAGAAAGAAGAAGACAAAGAAGACTGCTGGTGTGATAAACCTGGGAAGAAGATTCAAGGGACCATTGAAGCAAATGGTTGATCTGACCTCTTCATCCAAGGAAGGAGAGAATCGAGAGGGTGAGACAAGGGAGGAAGACCCTAATCCAAGGGAATCTGATAATGACACTGATTACAATGAAGAGAAGTATCCTCCGGCTGATGAAAGGTATAAACAGCTAGAGGATCATCTGAATGTAATGGAGATCCAAAGAGTACCAGGGCTGGATTTTGAAGAGCTGGGTTTAGTATCTGGAGTTGTCATCCCACAGAAGTTCAAAGTTCCGGTATTTGTAAAGTATGATGGGGTTTCTTGTCCCAAGCTTCATCTTCGTTCTTATGTGAGGAAGATTCAGCCTGACACTGTTGATAGGAACTTGTGGGTCCATTTCTTTCAAGACAGTCTATCCAGGACTCAACTTGAGTGGTTCTATCAACTGTAGGGAATCAATATCCGCAACTGGGAAGATCTGGCTGCTGCTTTTTATAAGCAGTATCAATATAACGCTGATCTTGCTCCAACCCGTACTCAACTCCAGAGTATGTCTATGGGTGCAAGTGAAGGTTTCAAGGACTACGCTCAGAAGTGGAGAGATTTGGCAGGGAGAGTCCAACCCCTTTGTCTGATAGGGAGTTAGTGGACATGTTTCTTGGTATGCTATCTGGCCCGTTCTTTAATCACTTGATTGGTAGCTCCCCGTCTAGTTTTACTGAGCTGATATTGACTGGAGAAAGGGTAGAAACTGGGATCCAAAGTGGCAAGATCCAGAAATACACCTCTTCAAGTATAGTGAAAAAGGCATTCATGGGTAAGAAGAAGGTCAATTCTATTTACAATCCACGAAGTCAGAGTAGAACCAAGCATCATCCAACGGTAGGGCTGTGATGATACCTAGGCATGTTGCTACTCAATAACGAAACCATCAGCCAAGGGTAGAAAGACCTCAAAGGCAGTTCACCCGGATCAATATGAAGTTGTCTGAGGTTTTACCCCATCTGTTAAAATATAATTTGGCAACCTTAAGGGAGGCTCCCAAGAACCCCAACACCACATCTCCTTGTTACAATCCAAACACTCAGTGTGCTTACCATTCTGAGAGTCCAGTCCACGATAAAAATGACTGTTGGGCTCTGAAGAATAAGATATAGGATCTGATCAAAGCAAAGGAGATTGAGTTTGATGCTCCTTAAATGACTAATGTCATAACTGCTCCCATGCCCAAGCACAACCATGGTGTTAATGCCGTTGATACTGATCTATTTGTTACTTATGTTGATGAAGTTTCTACTCCTCTCATGACCGTCAAGAAGAATTTGTTGCTAGCCGGTTTATTTCTGGGTTGTGGTGAAGGTTGCCACATGTGTTTATCTCTTCCTTCTGGTTGTTATTTGCTTAAAGCAGGTGTTCAACGCCTGATGGATAACAAAGATATTTTGTTCGAAAAAACTCTGGTTCCAACTGTTCTACATGAAGATGTTGCTATCATAACCATTTCTGCCAATCCTTCCAAGGTCTCCTTTAAAAGACCTGTTAGGATTACATCTGCTTCAAGAATTGCTCCATTAATAATCACTTTTCCTGGACCTGTACCATACTCCTTAGACAAAGTTGTCCCTTAGAATTATGGTACTGACGTTTACTACCATGGCGTCAAGCAGGATTTATTAACCATTAAAGACAAAAAAGCTGAAGAGGCTGATCCCGATGTCAGTAACATTGTCGGGACTAACAAAATTACTCGAAGTGGAAGGTTTTTCTCTCCTGAGATCTCCCTGAAGACTGTTGCTAAGCCTGTTGTTATTCCATCTGTGGTTCCGGCTAGTACTTCTGCTACTACTCCCATCCTTACTCCTGTTGTTACCCCTGCCGATGAGTCATCTGGGACTCGGGGCAAAGAAGTTGTAGGTGAGCCTGCCCAGACGGAGGCACCTAGAAAATTTATTTTGGAATCCTCTAAACAAGAAATGGAGGAGATTTTAAAGATAATCAAGAAGAGCGACTACAATGTAGTCGAACAGCTGGGGCGGACCCCTTCGAAGATATCAATGTTGGCTCTGCTATTGTGTTCCAAGGCCCATGCAAAGGCTTTGGTTACATTTCTCAAGACTGCATGTGCCGCAAGAAACCTCCGCTGACCAATTCGAGGACTGTGTGGCCAGTTTGATTGTTAATAATGGGTTGGGTTTTTCAGATGCTGATTTGACACCCAAGGGGAGAAAGTATAATGATGCTCTGCATGTCTCGATCGAATGCAGGGGCACTACTATGGACCATGTGCTAGTGGACACTGGATTGTCACAGAATGTTCTGCCTAAGAAGGCTCTTGATAGGCTAGATTATGAAGGAATATCCTTAAAGCCCAATAACATTGTGGTGAGGGCTTTCGACGGTTCAAAATTAATGGTGCACAGGGAGGTGGACATCCCTGTAAAAGTGGGTTCCCAGACCTTTGAATCCACCTTCTACATGATGGATATCCAGTGAAGGGAAAGAATGTCACCGTGCATGGTGAAGAGGAGTACATGGTAAGCCATCTGAACTCTTTCAAGTATGTGGAGATGGACGGTGAGTTCATAGAGACCCCTTGTCAAAACTTTGAAGAGGTTCCCCAGACTATGGCATCAACCGAGATTATCACCAGTGTGCCGAAGATCATCAGACCTCCTCTGAAGATGGCTTCTCTCAAGGACACCAGAGTAGTAGTTGAAGAAGGTGGGTGTACCATTTGGGGACAACTCTATGATTTTCCTTACAAAACTGAAAATTTTGGTTTGGGCTTTACTTCAGGAGCTCAAAGGGCTGTTCGACATGCTCAGGCTGAAGGACCTCCCCTACGCATTAGCAATCTTGGGGTCAATGCTATAGAAGACAATGATGAGGATTCTGATATTGACAGCTGGATCTACCCTACTGCCAACGATGGACCTAATAACTGGATAACCAAAGATTTTGTGCTGATTACTTTTGTTCAGCAGTAATTGTCTTACTTGTTTTTCAGATTTGTAATAAACAATAAAACTCTATGGCCTTGTGTCTTACCCGAGGCACAATGGTTTATTTGTGAGGGTTATTATATGTCATTATCATATGTTATCAATAAAACATTGGACATTCTTGCGTACAAATTTTGTGCTCTCTGTTTTCTTTTATGCTTTTCACTTTATCAATATAGTTATGCTCTTACACACACTCACATATCAAACTGCAGATCCATATCCATTATGGATCCCATTGATAACGGTTCTGCTATTGCCAGTTATAACTTCAAAAATCTGATCAACCAAGCCGAGGAAGAAGGTGAGGAAGATTGTGAGGTACCTGGAGAACTTGCTAGACTGTTACAGCAGGAAGAAAGGGCTATACGGCCTCATGAAGAGCCAGTTGAGACTATAAACCTGGGCACAGAGGTAGACAGAAAGGAAGTCAAGATTGGCGCAAATCTGGAGCTTAGTGTCAAACAGCGGTTGATACAAATGTTGCATGACTATGTCGAGATCTTTGCCCGGTCATATGAAGACATGCCAAGACTGGATACAGATATTGTGGTCCACCGACTACCAACTAAAGAAGACTGCCCTCCGGTAAAGCAGAAGGTCCTTCGTATTTACCCTGAAATGTCAGAGAAGATCAAAGCAAAGGTTAAACAGTTCAACGCTTGGCTCTTAGCTGTCACCTCCTATCTGCAGTGGGTTGCTAACGTGGTCCTGGCACCTAAGAAAGACGGTAAAGTATGAATGTGTGTAGACTACATAGATCTGAACAGGGCAAGCCCCAAGGATGACTTCCCGCTTCCCCACATTGATGTTCTAGTTGACAACACCGCACAACACAAGGTATTTTCCTTCATGGACAGTTTCTCTTGGTACAATCAGATTAAGATGGCTCTTGAAGACATGGAGAAGACAACCTTTGTCACACAGTGAGGAACTTTCTGTTACAAGGTGATGCCATTTGGGTTGAAGAATGCTGGGGCAACCTATTAGCGAGCCATGGTAGCTTTGTTCCATGATATGATTCACCATGTGATAGAGGTTTATGTTGATGACATGATAGTCAGGTCTCAAACCGAGGAAGAACACCTTGATTATCTACAAAAGCTGTTTGACAAGTTGAAGACATACAAGTTGAGGTTAAATCCGAATAAGCGCACCTTCGGGGTAAGGTCTGGTAAACTTATGGGGTTCATCATCAGTGACAAAGGTATTCAGGTAGACCCTGCAAAGGTGAAGGCCATACAAGAGATGCTGACTCCCCGTACTGAGAAAGAAGTTAGAGGTTTCTTGGGATGCCTAAACTATATCGCCAGGTTCATTTCACATCTGACTGCTACTTGTGAGCCGATCTTCAAACTCCCGAAGAAAGATCAAATGGTAAAGTGGAATAACGAATTCCAGGTCTGCTTTGATAGAATCAAGGAATACCTCTAAGAGCCTCTTGTTCTGATGCCTCCGATTGAAGGAAAACATTTGATAATGTACTTAACAGTTTTAGACAATTCAATGGGGTGTGTGCTGGGGCAGCATGACGAGTCTGGTCGAAAAGAGCACACAATATACTACCTTAGAAAAAGTTTAATGACTGTGAGACAAGATACTCACTGCTCGAGAAAACTTGTTGCGCTTTGGCATGGGCTGCTCACCGACTGAGACAGTATATGTTGACCCACACAACTTTGCTGATATCTATGATGGATCCGATCAAGTATATCTTCGAGAAGCCCGCTCTCTCCGGAAGAATAGCAAGATGGCAGATGATCTTAAACGAATACGATATCCAATATACAACCCAAAAACTAATCAAGGGAAGTGTATTAGCTGATCATTTGGCTCATCAGGTCATGGATGACTACCAGTCCATGAATTTTGAGTTCCCGGACGAGAATATTATGGTAGTGACTGTGTTGGATTAAAATATCCAGCGTCAAACTTAGGGATTCGAAGGGCTTAACATCCCCCCATGGGCGCCTACACAGGTGTGTTAGGTGGGCCAGGTAGGCCCCTTGTTAGATTCTCTATAAGGAAATAGAGTAGCACCTTGGCTACAAGCAATTGCTTTTAGCTCAGTGGTAAGCACTTGATCCTACAGACTGACTATGAAGAACCTGGACCCGATGAAGGACCTGAAGAAGGATCCCGATGGACTATGGTTTTTGACGGATCTTCGAACACACTTGGTAATGGCATTGGTGCTGTAATCATTTCCCACGAGGGCTTTCATACTCCTTTCACTGCCCGACTATGCTTCAACTGTACCAACAACATGGCAGAGTATGAAGCATGCATCATGGGTCTCAAAGCTGCTATTGACCTGAGGATCAAATTCTTGAGTGTTTTTGGAGATTCAGCCTTGGTGATAAGTCAGATCAAAGGAGAGTGGGATACGAAGCATATGAATCTCATCCCGTACAAAGAACATGTGCTGACATTGCTTCCACACTTTGAGGAGGTACCCTTTAAACATTTTCCATTAGAAGAGAATCAATTAGCGGACGCGCTAGCTACAATGTCTTCTATGTTCAAGGTCAGGTGGGATAATGAGGTCCCTCAGATCACTATTGAAAGGTTGGATGAACCTACATATTGCTACGAGATTGACACTGAAGGAGTAGCGGACAAACCTTGGTTCTATGAAGTAAAGAGATATCTCGAGGCTCAAGAGTATCCCAAGGGGGCATCTGTCAACAACAAAAAGTTTCTGAGAAGGTTCGCCGCAAAATTCTTCCTCAGTAATGGAATCCTCTACAATCGCAACAATGACTCTACTCTACTTCAGTGCATAGACAAGAGCGAAGTGGAGAGGATTATGACAGATATACACGAAGGTACCTTCGGAACCCATTCAAGTGGACATACCATGGCTAAAAAGATCCTACGGGCAGGATATTATTGGTCCACTATGGAAGCAGACTGCTACCAGCACTCCCGAACTTGTCACAAATGCCAGATCTATGCTGATAAGGTGCATGTGCCTCCAATTCCTTTGAATGTCTTGACGGATCCTTGGCCCTTTGCAATGTGGGGCATTGACATGAACAGAGAGATTAGACCTATCTCTTCCAATGGGCATCGCTTCATCCTGGTGGCCATTGATTACTTCACGAAGTGGGTTGAAGCTGCCTCTTTTGCTACTTTTACCAAGAACATTATGGCGCGGTTTATCAAGCATAACCTAATATGTGGTACAGTGTGCCAGAGAGAATCATCACTGACAATGGTATGAATCTCAATAACACGATGATCACCAAACTCTGTAAATAGTTCAAGATCCAGCACCATAATTCTTCCCCTTACCAGCCGAAGATGAATGGCGTTGTGGTGGATGCTAACAAGAACATCAAAAATATCATACAGAAGATGACGGTGACATACAAAGACTGGCATGAGATGTTACCATTTTCTCTTCATGGGTACTGCACCTCCGCACGAACATCGACAGGGGAAACACCTTACTCTCTAGTATATGGCATGGAGGCCGTCCTGCATATTAAAGTCTAGATCCCTTCTCTGAGAATCATGAAGGATGCAGGTCTGAATGTAGATGATCGAATCTAGACTCGACTTGATCAACTGAATATGATGGATGAAAAGAGACTTACTGCTGTCTGTCATGGCCAAATGTATCAAAAACGGATGATCAATCCTTTCAACAAAATGGTCAGATGCCAAGTATATCAAGTCAGGGATCTAGTGATAAAAGCACATCATACTTCCGCAAGTTGATCCTAGGGGAAAATGGACTCCCACATACGAAGGGCCATTTGTGGTCAAAATTATTTTTTCTGGTGGAGCCATGATTCTGACCACCATGGACGGTGATGACCATCCTCACCCTGTCAATGCGGACATAGTGAAAAGATACTACGCATGATTAAATACCCGCTAGGTTGACTGGCCTAGGAAAAAATAAGGGCTTCCTGGCGAACCAAAGGGGTTCGGGCAAAAATTAGGGATGAAAACAAAAAAAAATTATACACTCGGCAAGTCGAAAACCTGAAAAGGCGGCTTGGGAAAAAAAGGGCATCCCAGTGGACTGAAAACCCGAAAGGGCAGTCCAGGAAGAAGCTAGGGATTTAAAGCGTATCACTATGTCCCATTGGATCACCTTGCGACTAGACTTCAACATCATTTATCAAGCTGAAAACGACACCAATCAATCTAGTCAGCTTCAGACACGCAGCAAAGTGATGAGACGCACGAAGACATAGCGACAATAGCAGAATTGAAACTCAATGGGATTATTACACATAGCTGTTTTCTTCTCTTTGTACACAATATTGTATAGATTTCATTTTCACGGCGACATTCTCTTATTAGAGCGTCAGCTTCCTTGTACAAAAACGTCTGTTGTAGGCCAACTTCAGAAATTAATACAAGTCATTTTTACAAAACCATTTGTTTTTATTTTTCTGGTTTGTTTTGCAAAAACGTCCAATGATTTATTCTTGACATATGCATTTGAATATGATTGCTATTCACAAATATTCACATAAGAAACGGAAAGATAATTTCTTATAACTTAAGAAACAGGGGCAAAAACTAAAAAACCCATGTCAATCCCGACAGTTACTCCTTCCGGCAGGTACATGGGCAGGGAAAAATTTGAAACGAAGTCACTATTACATGCGACCCCGTGACGTCTACACTCCCAACAGAGTAGAGTCAACCAAAGCTTTGACATCAGCTTCCCCAAATAGGAGTAACTTTCCCCAGCAAAGTTCCTTCAGAGAGCCGACGTCTATATTCCCCAACCGAATTTTATAATCGCAAGCGGTTCATAAAGTTTTCTCCCGAGCATAGTTCATTTCTCTGAATACAAAAGCTCAATCCCCAACAAAGTTTATTCCTCCATCTACGGAAGTTCATCCCCCGGAGTTTATTTATCTGAATCGACAAAATCTTCCAACAAATAATCTCCTCTCTCAAACAGAGATATTCCCCCGCAGAGTTATTCTCAAGTAGAGTCTCTCCCTAGCAGAATATTCACAAACAGAAGGGAGTAAATCCATGGCATAGTCATCTCCATTCACCATCCCCGTCAGAAGTAGAAGAACCACTTTTTCTACAACAGTTAGGAATTAAATTTCCAGTACTCTCCAGTAGTAGTCAGGCATTTATTTTCCCAGACTCGGATATGTCACAATAGCATTTCATGTTCATACATTATTACGTGGGCATACATATTGCATACATCATAATCTCATTTATTTTGAGAACACCATCACACAATGCATTCCATGCATTGCATATAATTAATCTTGTACCTTTTCAGGAAAGATGGTTACCATCAACAATTCCAATAGTTCAAGATTAAATCCATGAAGCTATACATGTCATATCTGTAGACAAATAATGGAAAATCAGTTCCCGAAACCAAACGGGTCAACTAATCTAAGTGATCAAATGAAGCAGCCCTACTACCCATACTTTATTTTGTAGTAACCCTACTACCCAGGTTCCTTCTCATAGCCCTACTACCCAGGCTTTATTTCGAAGTAACCCTACTACCCAGGTTCCTTCTCATAGCCATACTACCCAGGCTTTACTTCGAAGTAATCCTACTACCCAGGTTCCTTCTCATAGCCCTACTACCCAGGCTTTTATTTCGAAGTAACCCTACTACCCAGGTTCCTTCTCATAGCCCTACTACCCAGGCTTTATTTCGAAGTAACCCTACTACCCAGGTTCCTTCTTATAGTGCTACTACCCAGGATTTATTTCGAAGTAACCCTACTACCCAGGTTCCTTCTTATAGACCTACTACCCAGGATTTTATTTCAAAGTAACCCTACTACCCAGGTTCCTTCTCATAGCCTTACCACCCAAGCTTTATTTCGAAGTAACCCTACTACCCAGGTTCCTTCTCATAGCCCTACTACCCAGGCTTTATTCTGAAGCAGCCCTACTACCCAGTTTTTATTTCAAAGTAACCCTACTACCCATGTTCCTTCTCACAGCCCTACCACCCATGCTCTTATTTCGAAGCATCCCTACTACCCAGGCTTTATTTCGAAGTAACCCTATGAATTACCTGACGCAGTTTTACATGGAATTGTCCCTAGAAAGCCCTATATATGATCCTTCTCTTTTATCTCCGGACAATAGTTTACATCACTGTAAAACCTGGACCCGACTAGATATGGTCAATTTCACATTTTCCAAGTAAGTCGCTGTGAAGCCTGGAATACAACCAGATAACAGTCATCCTTATCATCTTCAACTAGTCACTGTGAAGCCTGTGCTCGACCAGATGATAACTCACTTTTGTCTCATCAATTAAGAGTTAATTCCCCAGTAGAGTAATGGACAACCGAAACTCCTAAAGTCCATTTCCCAAGACATAAGTCAACATTCCCCGACAACGGTAGGTACAGGGATCCTCACAAAGGAATCCCTTATGCGACCGATATCTTTTCTGGATGGCATCCTTATGCCCATCTCTGACGATTCTCTGTCACCTTCTAAATGGCATATGTAAGCCCATTCTTGATATTATCGATCGACATTCACTTCATGCGAGTGCAAAATTCTGGACACTCTAGTGTGCAATCATCTTCCATCTTCAGATCACGAAAGGCGTACAAGCCAATCTACATCCTCGGGTATAAGAAGATGGAATAGGGGAAGTTGTTGCACCCCAAAATTTGCCCTCTCATTTTACTCAAAACATACTCCTAGAGGTCCTCAATTGCTCAAGTTGACTAAGGATTGACCAGACAAATCCTCCTTCTAAGACAATGAGCCTCAAACTAGAGTTTCACTCCTCATCAATATGTTTGAGTTCCAAGGGTCCTAAATGGTTTCCAGTGCACCAACATGTCCTCAATATCATCCATGCCAAGTTTCATGCCTTGCACAAGAAGTTTGCCCAGTCAACTGCTCAAATGCCTGAAAATCAACAATACTAGGTCAAAGGTCAACTGTGATCCACGTACAGTCAAACTTCAAGATTTTTGGTCAACATCAACATTTTTAAGTGATATCCATAATTTGATCAAAGGTTGATCATGATTCCTCAAGAAATGCGCCTAACTCATCAAAAGTCAAAAATGGCAAATTAGGGTTTTTGTAGGAAAAGTCAACCAAACTTTGACCAAGCATAACTTTCTCATACTTTATTAGCAATTTTTCCACAAAAGCTCATTTTTAAGAGAATCCAAATCCCTAAAACTTCTATTCAACCCATAAGTTCAAGAAATACACCATTTGAAAGATATAAGCTCAGACATTACAGGTCATTTTCAGAAAGTCAACAAAAGCCACTTTTTGCCAAGACCTTTTACATTAAGATAAAGCTTTTAAATGTAAATTTGGTCAAAAGAGGGATTGAATTAGACATATTGGTATTTCCAAAAAGTTAAAGATCATCATCATGAGATAAAAATTGAGCAAGTTATTCCTTTCCCAAGTTGGGAAAATTTAGGAAATTTCAAGAATGGTGCATTGAGCAAATTTGTATTTTTGAGTCAATGGCCTAACTTTTCAAGGTTCAAATATCTTCTTAAGGTCATAGAGGACCTATAATATTATTTTTGCATGGCCTTACATTTTCTACCTATTTTTTACATATTTATTTTGATTTATTTAACATAAATACAAAATAAATTATATAAAATTATTGGAAATGGGCCTAGGCATTTGGGCTGGTGCTTTGACTTGTCTTCAGGCCCAAAATTTTTTGCAAACATGACCGGGTTCATTCAAGAAAGGATAAGGCATGTTTTGGAAAAATTGGAAAGCTTTAAATATGTTGGATTTTTGTTGGAAAGTGTGATACGGTGGGAGAACTGACTTGGGTTTTGCGTTTGTTTTCGCAAATGTTTCGGTTGAGCAAGAGTCGCCACCGACTTTTTATTTTATCCTAAGGAAAGGTTAAAAAGCACAGCAAAAACCTTTGAGATGTTTTCTTGGGTTCGGGGAATATATTATAGAAAGGGAAGGTATTAGCACCCTTTCTATCCATGGTTATCCATGGGCTCTTAGTTGCTTGCTAAGATCACTTGCCTTTGATTTTCAATTGTTTGAAATGGTGCTTTGTGTGTGGGTTTGAAAATATTTTGAAAAGAGGCCAATGTGGCGGCAACCTTTGTAATGATCCATGTTTGAATGTATACAAAAGTGTACTTATCTTTTGAAAAGTTTTCAATGTTTTTGAAAGTTGTTTTGAAAGTATGTTGTGATGTGTGTTTTGAAAAATGGCAAGGATTGTTTTGCAAGATTTGGTCAAGTAACCAAGAGCTATCTACCCTAAATTTCTCAAAGATCTTTCCTATGTTTTAACCCTTTTAATAATTTTGTTCCACCATTGTATTTGGTGGACAATCTTGTGTTAGGATGTTAACGGGACGGGCGCGGGTCATTGTTTAGACCATGATTGCAATGGTGCCAAGTGTCTTTGGAAATTTTTCCTTTAAGGGACTTGATCATTTTTAGGCAACTTTCGAAAGCGTCATCGAGGGACTATGATCATTTGATTTCTTTTGTTTTGCCAAAAACACCCAACATGCAACATGGCCCATTATTGAAGGCAACAAGTGGAGTAACCCTAAGGGTGCAAGTGTGATTGGTGTTGTCCATTTTCATGCTTTTTGTCTTTGAATTAAGTCAAGCTATTTATTTGTTTTTTTGCATACAAACCCTAAGTCTATCATGGCATATTTAAAAAGCTTTAAAGTGCAGAAAATAAAATCCTAAATTATTACAACATAATTATGGGATGGGGGGTACAAATGTTCAAATGTGGGATATTTAGCAAGAAATTTAAATCTAAACTATTACAATCCAAATGGAATATACAAGTTATTTAATTATACAATAATTGAATAAAAATACAATAAATATGCAAGATGCAAAAAATGATTTTTATATGTATGTAAAAAGTGTTTTTCATGTGACAAATAAACAAAAATAAAAAGGTTAATTTTGGGTATTTTCATGGTTTAGGGCAAAACCCTAATTTTGCTAAATAAAAAGTATTTATTATTTATTATATACAATATTTATTAACTATATACAAAAAATAAATAAAAAGGAAGTATATTGTGAAAAATTAATTTTTGAGGTCAAATATTAATTAAAAAAAAAAAGTATTATTCTTGTACTTTTATCCTAAATATCCTAAATATCCTAAATATCCTAAATATATAAATATTTATATTATGTATTAAATATATTAAATATATACAAAAAATAAAAATATTTATTATTTACAAAAAAGTATATTTTTTTAGAATGTTTTCAAAAGATAAAATAAAATAAAATAAAAATAAATAAAATGTATTTGTATTATTTTTAGTATTTTAAACATGTGAAAAGTGGCCATGAAGTTAGGCAAAAATCCTGCCTAAAATAGGTCAAAAATTTTCTAAGTTAAGAATGTTTTGCACCCTTGTTCCAAAAATCATAACTTGAGCTACAAGCTTCTTTTGAGGAAACTTTGTGAATCAAAGTTGTAGATTTTGAAATGTACTATAACTTTCATGTTTTGAGTTTTGTTTGAATCCAAATGTATCTTGATGAAAAAAAAGGGGACAAAGTTAGGAAAAAATTAGGAAATTTCATAACTTAGAAAATTTCTAAGTTATGAAATTTCTTCATTTCAAACCCTAATTTGTAATTTTTGATTTCTTGATGAACAAGTTTCACAATTTGACATGTCTTGATGAAAAATGAATCTTGGCACTTGATTTTGACCAAAAAGTCAAAGTTTGACTTTTCAGTATACAGTCAAATTTTGCTCAGTTGACTGAAAAATTCATCTGTCAATCTTGTGCATTTGGGATCTTTTGAACTTGTTGAATATGTCAAGACCATGTCATTGAGTCCTTGAGTCCATATGTGAGCTTGAATTGCCAATGGTTAGGTCAAACAGTCAAAAATTGCCTTTGTGCAGTCAAAACCCTAAAAATGACCATTTTGCCCTTTTTGGTGTTTTGATCAAATTTCTTGTGGAATTGTGATCCAAAATTGATAAAATGGTCCATATGAGTTCATAATGTTGATGTGGGTCAAAAATCATGAGTTTTGACTGTCAATTGACCACAGTTGACTTTTTCCCCAATACAGCGGATTTCTAGGTCAACTGTCCAATTGACTTGGCAAAGATTGGAATCAAGGCTTGAAACTTGGTGTGGATAAACTTGTGAGTCCAACATGAAGCATGAAAGTCATCTTGGGCATTTTAGGTCAAAACATCTTTGTGCAAACTCAAACCCTAATTTGGGTCAACAGTGCAAGGAGGGGCCTTGAGCAGAGTAAACCCTAACTTGATCTTGAGCTCCAAGGGTCTTGTGGTGAAAAAATAATGATGAAATGGGAGGGAAAATTTTGGGGTACAACAGTTGCCCCTGTTCAATCTTCTTAGACCTGAGGATATAGATTGGCTTGCGCGCCTTTCGTGATCCGAAGGTGGAAGATGATTGAACACTAGAGTGCCCAGAAATTTGCACTCGCATGCTGGAGTATCAGCAATGTGATGTCGGGAATGGGCTTATAGATGCCATCTGGAGATATGATGGATAGGAGGATGGGCTTATAG
Source organism: Vicia faba (assembly GCA_948472305.1). Taxonomy (NCBI): domain Eukaryota; kingdom Viridiplantae; phylum Streptophyta; class Magnoliopsida; order Fabales; family Fabaceae; genus Vicia; species Vicia faba. The sequence continues at coordinate 946,127,905 of OX451735.1, forward strand.
ATGCTATCTGGGGACGTGACGGAACCTTGTCGGGAATGGGCTTATAGATGCCATTTGGAAGTGTTGATCGCGTAAGAGATTCCTTAGCGAGAACTTGCGTACTTTGAGAAAGGAAGATGGTTTCCTGGCCTGTTACAGGTGTTGATCTTCAAACTCTTCATGCAGATATGCCCTGGCTAGGTACAGGTAACGAATCTACAATCAATTGCTCACAAATATGCCCTGGCTAGATACAGGAATCGAATCCGGAACTTCAAAAGGTTGCTTACAGACATGCCTTGGATGGATACAGGTATCGAATCTCTAAACTATTCATGCAGATATGCCCTGGCTAGATACAGGTGTCGAATCCAGAATCAAATACTAACAGATATGCCTTGGCTGGATACAGGAATTGAATCTGGAATTGGTCGTCTACAGATATGCCCTGGCTGGATACAGGAATCGAAACTGGAATTGGTCGTCTACAGATATGCCCTGGCTGGGTACAGGTATCGAATCTGGAATTGACCGTCTACAGATATGCCCTGGATGGGTACAGGTATCGAATCTGGAATTGGTCGTCTACAGATATGCCCTGGCTGGATACAGGTATCGAATATCTAAACTCTTCATGCAGATATGCCCTGGCTGGATACAGGTATCGAATCTACAATCAATCACTCACAGATATGCCTTGGCTAGATACAGGTATCGAATCTGGAATTGCGATAGTTGATAGTAGTCATCTTTGGATTGACCTTTTCCTGAAAAGGAAAAACATCAGTTGTATGCAATGTCATGATGTATGAGATGCATGATGTCATGATGTTTTTCAAGAATAAATGAGATTATGTGATATGATGCGTATATGCATGCGTCATGATGAATGTATTTGTGTCTAGGAAAATAAATCCTTGACGACTGCCGGGAGTTTGTGGAATCCTGGGCTGATGTTGAAGAGTTGAGTTCTTCGCTTCCGCTGGGGATGATGGTTGCAAGAATAAACCGGTAGGAGAAGATGACTCCGTTGGGGAATAAACTTGTTAGAGAGATTACTCTGCGAGGAATTACTCTGTGTGAAGAGATACTTCGCTGAGGTTTTGATGAGAGCTCTGCTGGGGATTCCACTGATAAGTTATGTTGGGGATTTTGATGAACTCCGCTGGGGAATAGGAAGAACTTCGCCGAGGACGATCTTTCCGTGGTAATTAGCTGAGGATAGCCCAGTTATAAGCTCTGGTGGGAAATAATCTTTGAATGAAGCCGGGGAGAGACGGTCATACTCTGCAGGGGATAAGCTTCCAGAATCTACTGGGGATAAGCTTCAGAATCTACTGGGGAGGATGATTCAACTTTCTTGGGGAAACTTTTCAGACTGTACTGGGGAATGGTTCCACTGGGGTGTCTGTATTCCGCCGGGGAACAAATCTTATATTAAGACTGCCGGGGATGCTTGCTGAGGAATGTCTATACTCTGCTGGGGAATGTTGAGATCTTCTGGGGATACCCAACTTCCTTAAGGCTGACAGTAGACTAACTCTGCTTGGGGAGAGTATCGCTGACTTGCTGGAGATAATGTGCCTTTTCAGGGCTGATGGGAGACCAACTCTGCCTGGGGAGAGTATTGCTGAATCTCGTCTTACTCTGCGGGGAGTGAAGGTATCCTGGTTACGTTCTTCAGCCGAACCTACCTTGGTACCTTGGTGGACAGATCAACTAGATCGCTTAGACAATTCTTTATTGCCCTTGTTTCTGATGTCATCTGTAATTAGTCCTTTATTTCGCATACAAATATTCATGATTAGCAATTAATGTCAAATGCATATATCAAAAATGAACATTGGACGTTCTTTGTAAAACAAAACAGAAAAAGGAAAAATGATGGGTAATTTGTCTGAAAAATTGAACTTGTATTGATTTTGAAATTTGCCTGTAAATAGGCGTTTTATGTACAGGAGGCTGACGTCCTAGTAAGAGAACGCCGCCGAGCAAAATAGAGTTTATACAATTTTGTGAAAAGGAAACAAAACAGCTATGTGAAAAATAATCCCACTGGGTTCCAACTCTGCTATCGCCTTTATGTCTTCAAACGTCTCATCACTTTGCTGCTTAGTTGAAGATGAAGCTGATTGATTGGAGTCATCTGAGCCCGATAGTTGATGCGGAATTCTGGATGCAAGGTGATCCAATGAGACATAGTATTACGCTTTATCCTAACTTTTTCCTGGACCGCCCTTTCGGGTTTTCAGTCCACCGGGATACCCATTTTTGCCCAAGCCGCCTTTTCAGGTTTTCGACTTGCCGGGTGTACAAATTTTTTTCGTTTCATCCCTTATTTTTGCCCGAACCCTTTTGGTTCGCTGGGAAGCCCTTATTTTTGCCTAGGTGTGTCAACCTAGCGGGTCTTTAGTTCATGCTTAGTATCTTTTTACTATGTCTGCATTGGCGGGATGAGGAAGGTCGTCACCATCCATGGTGGTTAGAATCATAGCTCCTCCTGAGAAGGTATGTTTAACCACAAATGGCCCTTCGTACGTAGGGGTCCATTTGCCCCTGGGATCACCTTGAGGTAGAATGATGCGTTTGATTACCAGGTCCCCAACTTGATACTCTTGTCGTCTGACCTTCTTGTTAAATGCCCTGATCATCCGTTTTTGGTACGTCTGACCATGGAAAATAGCAGTGAGTCTCTTTTCGTCAATTAGGTTTAATTGATCAAGCCGAGTCTGGATCCAGTCATCTTCGCTTAAACTTGCATCCTTCATTATCCGGAGAGAGGGTATCTGGACTTTGATAGGCAAGACTGCCTCCATGCCATAGACCAAGGAAAAGGGAGTTGATCCTGTTGACGTCCGTGTTGAGGTACGGTACCCATGAAGAGCAAATGGTAACATTTCGTGCCAATCTTTGTAGGTCACTGTCATCTTCTGCACAATCTTCTTGATATTCTTATTCGCCGCTTCTACATCCCCATTCATCTTCGGTCGGTAAGGAGAAGAGTTATGGTGCTGTATCTTGAATTGCTCGCAGAGCTCAGTGATCATCTTGTTGTTAAGATTGGTACCATTGTCCGTAATGATCCTTTCCGGGACGCCGTATCGATAGATTAAGTTGTGCTGAATGAACCGTGCCACAACGTTCTTGGTTACGGTAGCGTAGGAAGCTGCTTTAACCCATTTTGTGAAGTAATCAATCGCTACCAGAATGAAGCGGTGCCCGTTAGATGCCGTAGGTCGGATCTCGCCGATCATATCAATGCCCCACATTGCAAAAGGCCAAGGTGTTGTCAAGATGTTCAGAGGAACCAGAGGAATGTGCACCTTATCAGCATAGATCTGGCATTTATGACAAGTTCGAGAATGCTGATGACAGTCGGCTTCCATTATGGACCAAAAATATCCTGCCTGAAGGATTTTCTTTACCATGGTATGTCCACTGGAATGTGTTCCGAAGGTACCTTCATGTAGCTCTGCCATGATCCTTTCTGCTTCAGCCTTATCCACATAACGCAGTAAGGTTGAATCATGATTTCGCTTGTAGAGAATGCCATTGCTGAGGAAGAACTTTGCCGCAAACCTTCTCAGGAACTTCTTGTCATTAACAGATGCGCCTTCGGGGTATTCTTGACCTTCAAGGTACCTCTTCACTTCATGATACCAGGGTTTTTCTGTTACCTCTTCAGCCTCAAGATCGCAGTAATGTGCAGGTTCATCCAATTTCCAGATAATGACCCGGGGAGCCTCGTTGTCCCATTTGACTTTGAACATAGAAGACATCGTAGCCAACGCGTCGGCTAACTAATTCTCCTCTCTTGGGAAATTTTCAAAGGTTATCTCCTCGAAGTTGGGAATCAACGTCAACACATACTCTTTATAGGGAATAAGATTTGGGTGTTTCGTATCCCACTCGCCTTTGATCTGATTGATCACGAGAGCGGAATCTCCGAAGACACTCAGAAACTTGATCCTTAAGTCAATTGCAGCTTGAAGACCCGTGATGCATGCCTCATACTCCGCCATGTTGTTGGTGCAGTTGAAACATAGTCGAGCGGTGAGTGGAGTATGAGTGCCTTTAGGGGATATGATCACAGCGCCGATACCATTACCCAAAGCGTTTAAGGCTCCGTCAAAGTGCATAGACCATCGGGATCCTTCCTCAGGTCCTTCATCCGGTCCAGGTACTTCACAATCAGTCACTACCATGATATCCTCGTCTAGAAATTCAAAGTTCATCGACTGGTAATCATCCACTGCCTGGTGTGCCAAATGGTATGCCAATACACTTCCCTTGATTGCTTTTTGAGTCGTGTACTGGATGTCATATTCTGTCAAGATCATCTGCCATCTTGCTATTCTTCCGGACAAGGCAGGCTTTTCGAAGATGTACTTTATTGGATCCATTTTTGAAATCAACAGAGTAGTGTGAGTCAACATATACTGTCTCAGCCGGCGAGCAACCCATACCAAAGCGCAGCAAGTTTTCTCGAGCAGTGAGTATCGGGTCTCACAGTCGGTAAACTTTTTGCTAAGGTAATAAATGGCGTGTTCTTTTCGGCCAGACTCGTCATGCTTCCCCAGCACACACCCCATTGAGTTGTCCAGTACTGTCAAGTATAAGATTATAGGTCTCCCTTCAACCAGCAGCATAAGAATGGGTGGTTCTTGGAGATACTTTTTGATCTTTTCGAAAGCGTCCTGACATTCATCGTTCCAACGTACTACTTGATCCTTCTTCAGCAGCTTGAAGATTGGTTCACAGGTAGCAGTTAGATGTGAGATGAATCAGGCAATGTAGTTCAACCGTCCTAGAAAGCCTCTGACTTCTTTCTCTGTCTTGGGAGTTGGCATCTCTTGTATGGCTTTCACTTTAGCAGGGTCCACTTGAATGCCTTTGTCGCTTACGATGAAGCCTAGCAATTTTCCAGATCTCACCCCAAAGGTGCACTTGTTTGGGTTCAACCTCAGCTTGTACAACTTCAGACGGTTAAACAGCTTCTGTAGATGGTCAAGGTGTTCCTCCTCTATTTGGGACCTTGCAATCATATCATCGACATATACTTCTATCTCATGATGGATCATGTCATGAAACAAAGCAACCATGGCACGTTGGTAGGTTGCCCCAGCATTTTTCAACCCAAAAGGCATGACTTTGTAGAAAAAGGTGCCCCACTGAGTAACAAAAGTGGTCTTCTCCATGTCTTCAGGAGCCATCTTGATCTGATTATAACCAGAGAAGCCATCCATGAAGGAGAATACTATATGCTGAGCATTGTTGTCAACCAGAACGTCGATATGAGGCAGAGGGAAATCATCCTTAGGGCTCGCCCTGTTCAAATCCCTGTAATCAACACACATTCGGACCTTACCATCCTTCTTCGGCACTGGAACCACGTTGGAAATCCACTGAGGGTAAGAAGTCACTGCTAGAAACCCGACATCAAATTGTTTCATAACCTCAGCTTTGATTTTCTCGGACATTTCTGGACGCATACGGAGGACCTTCTGTTTTACCGGAGGGCATTCTTCCTTGGTAGGCAGGTGATGAACCACAATGTCGGTATCCAACCCAGGCATGTCTTCGTAAGACCAAGCAAAGATTTCCACATAGTCATGCAGCATCTGAATCAACCGTTGTTTCACACTGAGCTATAGATTGGCACCAATCTTGACTTCCTTTCTGTCTGTCTCAGTACCCAGATTTACCGTTTCCACTAGTTCTTCATATGGATGAATGACCCTCTCTTCTTGGAGTAACAGTCTTGCGAGCTCACCAGGAACTTCGCAATCATCTTCACCTTCGTCTTCGGCTAAGTTGATCGGATTTTCAAAGTCATAATTGGAAGTAGCAGAGTCGTTACCAGTGAGATCCAGAGTGGATTGGAACCTGTATAGGTGAGTGTGTGTAAATATAGCTGTTTTGCAATATATAATAAAGAAAGAAAAGGAGCGCATGATTTTGAAATGCAACAAACGTCCAATGTTTTTATTAATGATATATGAAAATGACACACAAAATCCCTCACAAATGAATCCACGGTGCCCCGGGTAAGACACCGAGCCATAAAAGTTTCAAAATATTGTCTTTTACAAATTCAAAACAAAAGAGTTCATTACTGAGTGACAAAAGTAATATGTGTGAAGGCTTTGGCAGTCCAGTTGCTTGGTCCACTGTCGGTTGTTGGGTAGATCCAGCTGTCTAAATCAGATTCCTCCACGTCGTCTTTAATAACATTCACTCCCGGGTTGGTGATGAACACAGGAGGTCTTCCAATCCTTGCCTTGCGAACAGCCCTCTGAGCCTCTGCAGTGAAACCCAAACCAAACTTGTCGGTCTTTGGAGTGAAATCAGGAAGTCGGCCCCAGTTTGCGCACTCACCCTTCTCAATCACAGCCCGGGCATCCTTTAAGGAAGCCATCTTCACAGGAGAGTCTTCTACAATCACAGCCTCTGTTGACGCCAGTGTCTGAGGAACCTCTTCAAAGTGTTGAAAGGGGGTTTCAATGAACTCCCCATCCATTTCTATGTACCGGAATGAGTTGAGGTGGCTGACCATGTATTCTTCTTCCCCCTGCACTGTAACAATCTTCCCTCTGACCGGGTACTTAAGCTTCTGATGTAGTGTGGAGGTCACAGCTCCAGCCTTGTGGATCCATGGACGGCCCAACAAACAAGAATAGGATGGACAAATGTCCATCATATAAAAAGTAGAATCAAAAACTTGAGAACCAACCCTGATTGGAATGTCAACCTCGCCATGTACTATCCTCTTCGACCCGTCAAAGGCTCGGACAACAATGTTACTAGGCTTGAGTTCTAAACCCTCACAATCCAACCTGTCTAGGGCCTTCTTGGTTAATACATTCAATGAAGAACCGGTGTCTACTAACACATGGGCAAGAGTAGTGCCCCTGCATTCAATGGAGACATGCAGGGCGTCGTTATGGTTCTTTCCTTTGGCAGTCAGATCGGTGTCATAGAAACCAAACCCATTATCAGCAGTCAAGTTGGCCACACAATCGGTAAATTGATCAGCAGACGTTTCTTGTGGCACATGGGCCGTCTTTAGGAAGGAAATCAGGGCCTTGGCATGGGCCTCTAAACACAACAACAGTGATAGCATAAAAATCTTTGATGGGGTGTGCCCCAACTGCTCAACTACATTGAAATCACTCTTCTTAATTATCTTGAGAATCTCTTCCATCTCTTGTTGGGAAGCTTCAACATTGGTTGTCTTTGGTGCCTTCGTCAGGGCAGGCAAATCAGTAGCAATCCCTTTGCCCCGAGCGTTAGATGACTCGGCAGCGGGGGTAGAAACAGGAACTTGATCAGGAAGGGGAGCAGGCACACTTGCAGGTGTGATGATAAGAGGTCTCTGAATAGCTGGTGGCGCAATATCAGGTGAGAAAAGCCTACCACTGCGAGTAACTTTGGCAGGCCCGGTGATGTTACTGACGCCGGTACTAGTATCAAACTCTTGCTTTACTCCAAGAACATAAACATCTGCCCCATAGTGCCATGGGACAGCTTTGTCGGATGTATAAGGGAGAGGCCCCGGAACAGTGATGATGATAGGAGCAATCTTCTGAGTGGACATGATTTTGACAGGCTTCTTTGAGAGAGCCTTAGGAGGTTTGTTGAAAATAGTAACGATAGAAACTTCTTCAGCAGGGACAGCAGGAACAACAATCTTCTCGAACAAGATCTCCTTGCTATCCATCAGGTTTTGGACACCTGACTTCAGCAAGGGACAACCAGCAGGTGAATTAGCACATAGATGGCAACCTTTACTACATCCAGGAAATAAACCGGCTAGCAACAGGTTCCTTTTGACGGTCACTAACGGAGTAACAATCTCTTCCACGGAGGCTACATACCGGTCTTCTTCCACATCATTCACTCCATGTTGGGGCATGGGAGCAGTCACAACATTGGGCCTTTCGGGCGCCTCGAACTGTATTTCTTTAGCATCAATAAGGTCCTGAACCTTATTCCTCAGAGCCCAGCAATCATCCGTTGTATGCCCCGGGCTATCAGAGTGATAAGCGCAACGGGCGTTGGGGTTGAACTTTGGAGAAGTTGTGTTCACTACCTTCGGAGCTTCCTTGACAGTTACCAGATTGGTTGACAGTAGTTGTGGCAATATCTGAGACAGGGTCATGCTGAGCCGAGTGTACTGCCTTTTGGGTCTCTCACCCCTTAGTTGGTTATACTGCTGAGGAGCAGCAATAGGCTTTGAAATTACCAACGCGTTGACAGTTTGGCGGCGTTCAGGTTTGTTCTGTCTTCTTGGACCATAAATAGCACTGGCTTCCTTCTTGAAAGGCTTCTTTTCAGTACTCGCGGAGGCACCTTTCTGTATCTTCCCCGAATTGATACCAGCTTCTATCCTCTCACCGGTTAAGATCAGGTCTGTGAACCCAACAGAAGAATTACCAATTAGGTGGTTGAAGAATGGACCGGACAGGGTCCCTAAGAACATGTCGACAAGCTCACGGTCCGTCAGGAGTGGCTGCATCCTGCCAGCCAGGTCTCTCCACTTTTGCACATACTCCTTGAATCCTTCGCTCGTCCCTAGTGACATACCCTGAAGTTGGGTACGCGTGGGAGCGAGGTCGGAATTATACTGATACTGCTTATAAAATGCAGTAGCCAAGTCCTCCCAGTTTCGGATATTGGCTCCATCCAGCTGATAGAACCACTCGAGTTGAGCCCCTGAAAGGATATCTTGGAAGAAATGGATCCAAAGGTTCTTGTCTGCAGTGTAAGGTTGGATCTTCCTTACATATGATCTGAGATGCATCTTCGGGCAGGACAGCCCGTCATATCTTGCAAAAATTGGCACTTTAAACTTCGGGGGGATCACAATTCCAGCAACAAATCCCAAATCTTCGAAATCTAAGCCGAGAACTCTCTGCAGCTCCATAGCTGCCAACCTGTCTTCCAAGCTCTTATACTTATCGTTGGAGGGCGGGTATTGTTTCTCTGAGTAGTCTTCGTCTTCTTCAGCCTCTTCTTCTTCCGCTTCGGATTCGGAAGGTACCACAGCCCCTTTTCCTTTACTGGTTCCCTCTTCAGACGTAGGGGGAAATTCAAGAACTCTTATGGCTTCACCCTCAAACCTTCTTCCTAGGGTAGCCACCCCGATTATTTTCTTCTTCTTTTTCACTTGCTCTTTATTCCCAAGCAGGGCTTTTAGATCCTCCTGACCCTTTGCCAAGGTCATCAGGAGATGTTGAAACTGTGAGTTTTGAGACTGCAAGTCCTTGACCATTTATTCGAGATCCATCTTACTGTAATAAACAGTAGAAAGATAAGGAAACCTGGTGTGGAGACCTGCTTATGCGCATGATGAATGATATGTTTGTTTATGCAATGCATTCAAGGATTTAGAAAAGAACGCACATCATATTAATAAGAAATTTTGTCAGTACATAAATGCCCCATGGGCCAAATATTACAAAAAACTTCTCAAGGTAAAAAGACGTTGCGCATCCTTTTTGGTGCGATGTAGGTGTTAAGGGTCTCTTCCTTATGGAGTCGGCGGGTAAGCTCCAAAACCTTATTCTCACTGGCGTAGAAGCTGGCTTCAAAAGTATTCCGTTCCTCCTTGAGTTGGATCCAACTCTTCTGCATCTCCTCCCATAATGTTGGCATGTCAGGATATAGGACGGTGTAGGGAACCTCTCCTTCCTTAACGGGCTCTTTAATCACAGGGAGAACATGAGGGTAAGGCATCATTAGACTCTGGGCTCGGGTTTGTACCCACTTGAGATAAGGCTCAAGAGGGATGGAGTTCTTGTGTCCCAGTGTCTTGCTGTCTACCTTGTTAGGCATCCTCCAAGCTCTGATGAATCTTTGGCGAAGTCCTTGCGCATCGTTGTCGAAGTCAAAAACTAAGTCAGGAATCAACATGTCATAAGGGTCATCCCTCCGTGCATATCTAAATTGTCTCAAATCTAGACAAGGGTTGTAGGTAATGCCTCCACTAATGCCAAGTAATGGAACATTAGGGAACTCTCCACAACGATCAACGATGATGACATTTTCTCTGGACCGAGAACACCAATGTACATCAGAGTGAGTGAGGGTCATCAATCGTTGTGACCACCTTAAGCCTTGGTCATTCTTCAAGACAGATTGTGGAAGGTGCGAAATAAACCACCTTGAAAGGAGAGGAGTACAGCACATGAGAACACCCCTCTTTCTCATTGTTCGTGTGTAAAATGAGTGAAAGATGTCCCCAAGTAATGTTGGTATTGGATTCTGGATAAGAAGATCTTGACGGCGTTGACATGTACAAGCTGGTCAGGATTTGGGAACAGGACCAACCCATAAATGAGGAGTGCCACAATTTCTTCAAAGGCTTGTAGATCCAATGAATTCCAACACTCTTGTGCCTTCTCAAACAAGAATTTTGCTAAGAAGCCTTTGACACCACTTCTAGTTTCCCAATGCCCCTTGATGTCAGATGGTTGCAAGTGTAGGGCTTGAGCAACATCTTCAGGCTTTGGTTCTTTTTCCGTACCGTTGTAGGGTAGTTGATTAAGAATAGGAATTCTCAAGAGTTGAGAAAATTCCTCCAAAGTGGGCACCAATTGGTAGTCGGGGAATGTGAAACAGTGGTGAAGGGGGTCAAAAAACTGGAACAGCACCTTCATCATGTCCTCTTCAATGCTGGTGTTGACTAGGCTGAGCAGTCTGCCATGTCTTTCACTGAAGGGAGAGCTTTCCGGAATTCTGGATGTGAGCTCCTTGAGTTGAGGAGGGATTCTCACAAGGTTGACTTGGATAGTTTTCTTGCGAAGAATTTCCATGACCTACAAAATAAGAACAAAGATGAAGATCTAAACCCTTGAAATGGTTAGTGTATGCATATGATGCTTTATGATGTTCATGATGTATGCACAAAACACATGTACAAGCAATTCACACAAAACCCTAGTTTCAGGCTTGCATGGGGTTTCATAGGTAAGTACCCTCTTGAGTGTAGTTGGCTTAAAAACCTGTCCTATAAATAGTAACCGGGTTCTAAGGAGCTCAATATCATTGGATTGTTTTCCATGTTCATTGTTTTGGTTTAGCCACTTAACTAGCGACCAAAATATTCCAAGAAAACAACCCTCAATGAGTGTAGTATCGAGTATCTACCAACTTCGGACTGCACCAAAGCCGGTCATCTCACTACCCCTAATAAAAGGCCAAGATGGTCAAGTAAGGTTCTAGGTCATTAGTGCTTAGTGACATCACTCAGCGGCCCCGTACTCTCCTTGATTGAACTCAAGGGTTACCGGTACTCACAAATATGTCGCACTAACATAGTTATTGCTTCAACCGTGTCGGTATACCCCGCACAGTTTCCACAACGTATTGCTATCTATGAATGTTTCCCCAAATCCGGGTGTAGGATTTCAAGCCCAAACAAGAGAACCAAAATATAAAGCAATCAAAGCAAACAATTAGTCATGCAAGAGGCTGATCTAAGCCCTAAGGTTACTCCACTTTTAAAGAAGTCCCCAGCAGAGTCGCCAGTTCTATTATACGGTGGGAGAACTGACTTGGGTTTTGCATTTGTTTTCGCAAATGTTTCGGTTGAGCAAGAGTCGCCACCGACTTTTTATTTTATCCTAAGGAAAGGTTAAAAAGCACAGCAAAAACCTTTGAGATGTTTTCTTGGGTTCGGGGAGTATATTATAGAAAGGGAAGGTATTAGCACCCTTTCTATCCATGGTTATCCATGGGCTCTTAGTTACTTGCTTAGATCATTTGCCTTTAATTTTCAATTGTTTGAAATGGTGCTTTGTGTGTGGGTTTGAAAATATTTTGAAAAGAGGCCAATGTGGTGGCAACCTTTGTAATGATCCATGTTTGAATGTATACAAAGATGTACTTATCTTTTGAAAAGTTTTCAATGTTTTTGAAAGTTGTTTTGAAAGTGTGTTGTGATGTGTGTTTTGAAAAATGGCAAGGATTGTTTTGCAAGATTTGGTCAAGTAACCCAGAGCTATCTACCCTAAATTTCTCAAAGATCTTTCCTATGTTTTAACCCTTTTAACAATTTTGTTCCACCATTGTATTTGGTGGACAATCTTGTGTTAGGATGTTAACGGGACGGGCGCGGGTCATCGTTTAGACCATGATTGCAATGGTGCCAAGTGTCTTTGGCAATTTTTCCTTTAAGGGACTTGATCATTTTTAGACAACTTTCGAAAGCGTCATCAAGGGACTATGATCATTTGATTTGTTTTGTTTTGCCAAAAACACCCAACATGCAACATGGCCCATTATTGAAGGCAACAAGTGGAGTAACCCTAAGGGTGCAAGTGTGATTGCTGTTGTCCATTTTCATGCTTTTTGTCTTTGAATTAAGTCAAGCTATTTATTTGTTTTTTTGCATACAAACCCTAAGTCTATCATGGCATATTTAGAAAGCTTTAAAGTGTGGAAAATAAAATCCTAAATTATTACAACATAATTATGGGGGTACAAATGTTCAAATGGGGGATATTTAGCAAGAAATTTAAATCTAAACTATTACAATCCAAATGGAATATACAAGTTATTTAATTATACAATAATTGAATAAAAATACAATAAATATGCAAGATGCAAAAAATGATTTTTATATGTATGTAAAAAGTGTTTTTCATGTGACAAATAAACAAAAATAAAAAGGTTAATTTTGGGTATTTTCATGGTTTAGGGCAAAACCCTAAATTTGCTAAATAAAAAGTATTTATTATTTATTATATACAATATTTATTAACTATATACAAAAAATAAATAAAAAGGAAGTATATTGTGAAAAAGTAATTTTTGAGGTCAAATATTAATAAAAATAAAAAAATGTATTATTCTTGTACTTTTATCCTAAATATCCTAAATATATATATATATATATATTTATATTATGTATTAAATATATTAAATATATACAAAAAATAAAAATATTTATTATTTACAAAAAAGTATATTATTTTAGAAAATGTTTTCAAAAGATAAAATAAAATAAAATAAAATAAAATAAAATGTATTTGTATTATTTTTAGTATTTTAAATAAAAGTATATATATATATATATTTATTTACACATGGAACTAAATGAAACAAATAAATACCAAATAAAATGCAAAAAATGTGAGAAAAATATTTTTAGTGTTTTTTCATGTTTGAATAAAAATATAAAATCAGAATCAAAAAGAAAAAATAAAAAATGACAAATATATCACATAATGGGCCAGGGGGTGCAAATTGAAAAAAAAAGGGTGCAAAAAGTAGGACTGACTCAGGCCCAGCCCAAGCCAGTCATCTTCAACCTCCAGACTTGTTTGAACAAACAACAATGCGCGTTTCCTAACTTCTGATTCCTGGACTTTCAAGCAAAACTCATAACACCAAAAATGTAGAGCATCAAGAGACGAATCCAGACATATAAAAATCTTGACTTAACTCTAAGAAACGAGGGAGAATTTCTTCATCCCCAATTCCTGACCTAATTTTTTTCTAATGTTCAGGTTCCAAATTCTCTTAACACACACAATATAAATGTAAAGTAATGATATGGGTAGCTTCAGGGCCATGAGTAGGACATAACTTCTTCACAAACCTAAGCCTAAATATGCTTGGATAGAGAGATAGAAGTTCAAACTTTTACCTGTTCAGCTTGAATCGTGTGCAACAATGGAGGCACTTTCAATGCAATGTGAGGACTTGTACAGCTTGCTTGAGGTCCAAGGATGCTCTTCCAACCTCTAGCTTGCTTTGAAACTAACTGAAACGAGCTATGTAACTCAACCTGCACAACTGAAAAAATGAAAATGGTGAACTTGGTTAGAGGTGTTACAGTCTGTAGCTAGGGCTTGGGATAGCTTGTATGGATGTTATGGAGTGTGTGTGAACAAGCTTTGGCCAAAACGCACGAGAAAACTGAGTTGTGCAACTCAATCTGCAGGGATGCCCTGTTTTGTGCAGCAAAATGGTGTTTTGATGTTTGGGGAGGTATTGAAGGTGGTTAGGTCGTGCCTTAGGTCTGTTATGATGTATGGAAAATGTTTACAAACTTTGCTTTGGCTAGTTGTTACAGGAATGAGAGATGGGATCAGTTTTGCAAAGTTTCTTCTCATCTAAGCTAAAGTTGTCAAGTTGGGTTATAGGCCAAGGCAGGTCCCTCAAGCATGCTGCATAATCTCTCCTTGATCAGTGGGATTAGTTCATAAACTTGTGTCTAAAAGATCTGGTTTGTACCTCTTTGATTTGTGTTTTGACATAAAGCCATGCTTTTCCAAAATGGCAAACTTGCTTTTTCCAAATATGGCTTAATTTTGTGTGTATTATCCAAATGCACAAAATAACACTCTAACATAAAGGATATGCATTAAATTATTGAGTAAGAATGGGATTAGAGGCCCGTAACATAGCTTGTGCAAGCTGACTTGAAAAATGCAAAGTGTTATGAACATGAAATTGGCCATGAACAAAGTGACTTTTGCCTAACTTCACAAATTTGATTCTCCCTAACTACAAGGGTGTTTGATGAGTTCTTGGACAATTTGGAAAGCTTGGAATGTGTACTACAATCCATATTTGTAATTCAAGTTGAAATTCCAAGTGGAAACATGTGAAAAGTGGCCATGAAGTTAGGCAAAAATCCTGCCTAAAATAGGTCAAAAATTTTCTAAGTTAAGAATGTTTTGCACCCTTGTTCCAAAAATCATAACTTGAGCTACAAGCTTCTTTTGAGGAAACTTTGTGAATCAAAGTTGTAGATTTTGAAATGTACTATAACTTTCATGTTTTGAGTTTTGTTTGAATCCAAATGTATCTTGATGAAAAAAAAGGGACAAAGTTAGGAAAAAATTAGGAAATTTCATAACTTAGAAAATTTCTAAGTTATGAAATTTCTTCATTTCAAACCCTAATTTGTAATTTTTGATTTCTTGATGAACAAGTTTCACAATTTGACATGTCTTGATGAAAAATGAATCTTGGCACTTGATTTTGACCAAAAAGTCAAAGTTTGACTTTTTAGTATACAGTCAAATTTTGCTCAGTTGACTGAAAAATTCATCTGTCAATCTTGTGCATTTGGGATCTTTTGAACTTGTTGAATATGTCAAGACCATGTCATTGAGTCCTTGAGTCCATATGTGAGCTTGAATTGCCAATGGTTAGGTCAAACAGTCAAAAATTGCCTTTGTGCAGTCAAAACCCTAAAAATGACCATTTTGCCCTTTTGGTGTTTTGATCAAATTTCTTGTGGAATTGTGATCCAAACTTGATAAAATGGTCCATATGAGTTCATAATGTTGATGTGGGTCAAAAATCATGAGTTTTGACTGTCAATTGACCACAGTTGACTTTTTCCCCAATACAGCTGATTTCTAGGTCAACTGTCCAATTGACTGGGCAAAGATTGGAATCAAGGCTTGAAACTTGGTGTGGATAAACTTGTGAGTCCAACATGTAGCATGCAAGTCATCTTGGGAATTTTAGGTCAAAACATCTTTGTGCAAACTCAAACCCTAATTTGGGTCAACAGTGCAAGGAGGGGCCTTGAGCAGAGTAAACCCTAACTTGATCTTGAGCTCCAAGGGTCTTGTGGTGAAAAAATAATGATGAAATGGGAGGAAAAATTTTGGGGTACAATAGAAAGCAAGAGTTATGGTAATGATTTCTTCCATTCAATCTTATCCCCTTCCTCTCTACTATATATACCTCATCTGTCCAGGCCAAAAAGACACGAAAAAAGCTTGAAAAATCATTGTACAAATCACCCAAAAAACTCAAACTGTCAAAATTCAAATTACAAGTTCCAACTGGTTTTAGCCCAAACAAGTGATCCAAACACACTCCTGGAGGTTCCTTGACGTGTCTGCAATCTTTGCTAACCTTTGAAATCACGCGAAAATAGTTCCCTCAACTAACGGTTTGCCCTTATTTTTTTTAGATTTCGACTTCAATCATTCATGCATTGTAAACCTGATTTAATTGTATATTTATACTCATGATCATCATAGGAACCTTTCTATATAATTTAATCAAGGTTTAAGTGCAGGTATAACTGATTGCCATGGTTAGGGTTCCGAAGCTCCAAATTTGGGAACCCTAGCTAGAGATAAAATTGGACAAAATTAGTTGTACCATTGCATTCAGGAGAAGATTTCCAATCTAACCATGCCCTTGGGTGGAATTTATTTTCAGTATTCTCCATTTTTGAATGTTGCAGAGATATAGCTACGACGGAAAACCGTCACTAAAGCTTTTACCAACGGAATGCCCGACAGTAAAAGTTTGATATAAAAATGAGGAAGATGATGACTCAACGCGCGCTTTTTATTTTTTATTTTTAAATTCATTTTGCTTTGTTTTACATTTAATGTTGTATGTTGGTTAAGATGAACGAATGGATAGGATAATGTAGTGGTGAAGCGCGTGGTTGTGAAACTGGAGGGCCTGGGTTCGATTCCCAGGCCTTGAATTTTATTTTCCATCGTTTGTTTCCTACAGATCAGGTGTGGAACCAACCCACAAGCATACTATACGCCCCCTCCTTAGCCACTGGATCACTATCAATTCAGATTAGACGATCGAGATCTGGAGGTCCAGGATGGGTCTTCAAAGAACCAATGGGACCAGAACAAACCAAGCTTCTGGGCTCTCATAAGTGGGCCAAGCTTTATTTTCAAATTAACGCCCCTATCTTCATTTTGACACCAGGCCCAATCCTTGTTTTTTTGCTTTCTTTTTTATTTTGTTTTTTCTATATTAATTACATTTAATTTTTTATAATCTAAAAAATAATCAAAATAAATAAAAAAATTAGGATTTAGTTTTTTTTTAAATAATTAGTTTCTAAAATTAATTAATTAATTAACTTTAACCTTGTTCTTTCAAAATTAAGGGTAAATTAGGATCTAGGATTAATTTCTTTATTTTCTTTTTTATAATAAAAAACCAAAAAAAAAAACATATAATAGATTTAGTTTTATTTCTATTTAATTATTTTTAATTTTGGTTATTTAATTAGATTATTTATTTTGGTGTTATTTTATCAATTTAAAATCAAATTAAACTTAGGTTCATTTTAATTTAAGTTATTTTCTTAATAAAAAAAATATATAAAATATTAGAATTAGGATTTATTTCATTCCAATTTTATTTTCTTAATTAAAAATAAATTTAGAATTAATTATTCTCTTGTCACACAACCAAAAAAAGATTTTTTTTGTTTATTTTTATTTTCTAGGTTTTTAGACGCTTCTTTATTTCGCGCGCTTATATTATTATGTATCTGTCTATAATTTGTAATTATTTCGCAAGCATTTTTATATCGTTATGTATCTGCCTATGGATTGTAATAGCCCTAATTAGGATTTTTATTTTTCTGCACTTTACGTTTTAGTCAGATATAACTGTAACTACACCAAAGCCTTGTAATAGTTGTAGGAACTTTATTTCTCACTTTATAGTTCGTATATGCTTGTATATAACTGTTAGTAACTTAGGCGTGCATGACAAGACTAAACCAATCAACCTGTAGACCACTAATTCCAAGATAAATACCTGAAAAAAGCACACTGTTGAACACTTGCAACCTTAGGGGATACCTCACTTGGTTGCCTCGGAAAATAATGGTCACAATTCTCGAAACGTGAGAATTCTTAGTGGCTGTCCTTGAGTCTAAATAGATCACTAGTCCCTCAATGACCCTCTCGACTGTTGCCTCGGTTAAAAAGTGATCTTAGGGGATTTAGGACAGTTACTAAGAGTTCTTGCCCTGTTGCCTTAGTGATTGTACGTCCCTTTCGATTGTCCCTGAAACACCAACGATGGAGCTACCTACTCCTTAATAGTAGGATAATGCTGTCTAAAGGAAATAAGAAAACGAACAGTCTTTTTCGAGTAGGTAGAAACTTTTAAGTACTTGGTCAAGAACAACTTTTTCACAGTTACACACTTTCAAACTTCTTTTCAAAAACACTTTATCACACTCTTGAGGACTGATACAAGAGTTACCATAAATCAAACAAAAAATTTCAAAACACACAAGCACACAAACAGTTTTCAAAAAATGAGCAAGTACCTAAGAGCCCGTGGAAAACCACGAATAGAAAGGGTGATAACACCTTCCCTTTCTATAATCTACCCCCCGTGCTCAGAAACATCTCGAAAAAGGTTTTTTTTGTTCTTTTTCCCTTTTCCTTTGTTGGATAAAATAAAAGACGATGGAGACTCTTGCTTACCGTACATTTGCAAACAAAAAATGCAAAACCAGTAGTAACAAAAAATAGTCAGTTCTTCCACCGTATTACAGCATGCATGTAATGTTTTCAAGGATCTCGCGGGGGAAACACAAGAAAATGTTAATAACTAAATTTGACTGCAGCTTCGATTGAAGAACTTCGTATTGTTGAATGTCCCTTTACGAGAATCAAGCTCACCATGTCGAGTGGGTCATAGTATCTGACTCAAGACATCGTGCTTTGACGACATTGGCTAGAGGAAAATAAATCCCCTTGCCCCTTTCTAGACGTCTGGTTCATTGTAACCTGCATCACAGGCCCTTTGAGATCCTTGAAATGGTTAACAAAATGATATGGCATGATGTCATGATGTGCATGTTATGCACCAAGAAAAAGTGTAAGGTGATGTAAACAATTAAATCTTGCAAGAAAGCCAGGTTATTGGATAATGGATACAAATAGGTCCTGCAAGGAACTCACGTCGTTAGATAATGAAAACAAACAAGCCCTGCAATGAGTTCAAGTTGTTAGATAATGAAAGAAAACAAGTCACACAAGTAGCCTTAGGTTCAGGATTGCATGAAGTTTGTAGGTAAGTACCCTCTTGAAGTTTCAGTTGGCTCAACCTGTCCTAGAAAGTATTCAAGTTCTAGGGAATCTCAATATCACTGATCTTTCTTCATATGGCATTGTTTCAGTGCAAGCCTCTTTATCAGTGACCAAAATATCCCGAAAGTATAATCTCAATGAGCATAGTATCGAGTATCAACCAACTTCGGACTGCACCAAAGCCGGCTATCTCACTACTTCCTAATGGCCAAGTTTATTCAATTAAAGGTTCTAAGGAAAGTTAGTGCTTCATGACACCACACAACGGCCGCGTATTCTCCTTGACTAAACTTAAGGGCTACCAGAACCAACAAATGTGTCACACTAACGTAGCCATCATTTCAACCGTGTTGGTATACGCCACACAATATCCACGATCTACTGCTACTTACCTAAAAAGGTGCCCTAGATCCGGGTGTAGGATCTTTAGTTACAACCCAAACAAGCCCTTAAAAGTAAACCATACAAAATACACAATGTAAAGCAATTCAAAATGAACTAAACTCTAAAGTAACCCCACTTTATAAGTAATTCCCCAGCAGAGTCGTCGGTTTTGTGATATAGTGGCAGAACCGACTGTTATACTAGTTTTGCGTTTGTGTTTGCAAATGTTGCGGTAAGTAAGAGTCGCCACCGACTTTTCTTTTATACAACAAAGGAAAGGGTGAAAAGAACAGAAAAAGACCTTTCGAGATTACTTCTGAGTAAGGGGGTAGATTATGGAAAGGGAAGGTGTCAACACCCTTTCTATCCGTAGTTTTCAATGGGCTCTTAGATGCTTAGCTCATTTTGAAATACCTTGTGCTTTGTATATTTTGAAAAGTATTTTTGAAAGCTCCTTAGTACGGAGAACTTTTTAATGTTTCTCGGAATGATAGAGAACGTATACAAAGTGTCTGAAAATGTTATTGAAAGAAGTTTTGTGTAAGCGTAAAAATTGTTTGAGCATAGCATCTAGGAAATATCTACTTTTACTCGAAAGGTTGTTCTTTTCCTCTTTTCCTTTAGATAGTGCTATCCTACTATTAGTGAGTAGGTAGCCCTAGTCGTTAGATGTTTGAGGGACATTCAAAAGGATGTTTATACAGTCACAAAGGAAACTGGGCAAGAAACTTTAGTAACTACCCTAGGGTTTTAAGCTCATACTGAGGCAACGTCGAGAGGGTCATCGAGGGACTTATGATCTTTAAACCGGAGGGTAGCCACTAAAATCTCTCACATTTTGAGAGATGTCACTTTTTTTCTAAAGACAACCAAAGTGGGATACCCTTGAGGTGTATATGTGCAATTATGTTTGTATTTAATTATTTGTCTTGTATTAGGTTTGCTAGCATTTTATTTTATTCTTTCCATACAATCCTAGTTAGTATGCATATAAATCGTTAATAATTTACAGAAATTAAAAGTGCAGGAATTATAAATCCTAGCTATTACAAGGCTTCGGGGGGGGGGGGGGGGGAGTGGAATTAGTACAAGTCCAAAAATGGGATAAATAAAAGAAGTAAATGTAAAGTCCTAGTTTAATTCTATTACATCCATAAGAAAGTACATTAATATAAAAATAAAGTAGAAATATCATACGCATTAATATGAAAATAAAGTAGAAATATCATACGCGCGCGAAATAGAAAAGACATCTAAAACATAAGTGAAAGGAAATCTTTTTGTTTGTTTTTGTTTTATGTAAGAAAATTTTTAATTGATAATTAATTAAATAAAAATAGATCTAAAGAAAAAAATGTTAATTATTAAAGAAAATTGAAATTTAAAAAGAAATTAATTATATGTTTTTTTTTGTTATGAATAAAAGATATTAAATTAATTAAATCTTAGGTCTATTTATTTTTAAATTAAATAAAAGGTTAAAGTTATTATTTACAATGTCAATTTAATTAAAAAAGACTAACCTAATATTTTATGTTTTATTTTATTTTAATGTTGTAATAAAATAAAATTGATTAAAACAGAAATGTTAATTTAAACAAAATAAAGAAAATTGAAATGAGCCTGCAAACAAAATGAAATGGGGGTTCACTTCAAAGAAGTATCAGGCCTATCAGCAAGAAGGCACAGGCGCTGCAAAAATAGTTAGGGGGTAAGAATAAACAGAAACCCCAGGCCCGACGACAGGAGGACCTGGGCGCCTGTGGGATCTGCAAAACAAAGGTTAGAAAAAAATAAAAATTTGTTTCCTCCCTGGGTCGAACCCAGGACCTGGCAGAGGAGTGCCCTAAGAACGATGTTCTTGGATTCAGGTACCTAAGCTCGCATGTAACATGTTAGATCTACTCAAAGAATCAATAATAATATGATTGCATAAAACTGATTTAAATTACATAATTTAGAGGATTTGAGATTCAAAATTTTACCAATAAATCGTAGGATGGTTATGAGGAGGATATGGGACATGTAAGGCTTGAACCTGGGCTCTAAATGAATTACAAATATGTCCTTCTCTCTGTTGATTATAAACAATCTTCCTTCAATGAGGAACTTCAATTTTTTATGTAGATTTGAGGTAACTGCCCCTGCCGCATGAATCCAAGGTCGCTCGAGCAAGAATGTATATGTTGGCTTTATATCCATCACTTGAAAGGTAATGTAAAACATATGTTGATCGTTCTTGACAGGAAGATCGACTTCTCCAAACATCAAACTTTGAGAATCATCAAAAGCTTTTACTATCGTAGAACTCCGCCTTGTGACAACATCGTCTAGTGTTAGCTTCATCAGACTGGCATTTGGTAGTACATTAAGGGCGGACCCCGTATCAGCGAGCACCCTAGATAGGCTAGTTGTTCCTATCTATATAGAAATGTGCAACACTTTATTGTGAGATCTACCTTGTGAAGGTAACTCAGTGTTATTGAAGCCTAGATATGATCCATACGTTAGATACGCTATGACATTGTCAAACTGATTCACTGTAATCTCCTTTGCAACATGAGTTGAACTCAGAATCTTCATTAGAGAGTCTCGATGCACTTCTATATTAATAAGCAATGAGAGTATTGAAATCTTCTTCGGGGTTTGGTGTAGCTGATCCACCACCCTATAATCACTTTTCTTGATTATTTTCAAGAATTATTCAGCCTCTTGGCCGATAATATTCTTTTTTGGAGGTTCTTGTTATTGACTTGCCTCCACCATAACTTTTCCTATATCCTTAGCCACAACATCGTCCTTCTTTTTTTATTCGCGATCATAGATTTGACTACTACAGGTCATGCCCCTTGTCCCTGCTATATTTGTAATTGCAGGCTCTTGGCTCGTTGATGGCTCACATTCTTGCTTTATACCATCGACATAGACAGTAGAATCATAACCCCATGGCACAACTTTTTTACTTTCATAAGGAGTGGGAGACGACCCCGTAATCACCATTGTATTCTTTGTAATCATTGGTATCCTCAGAGTCTGTCGTGGAATTGTTACTGGTGCTTTTATCGTACTTGACTCTCCCCAAGGAATTACAAGAGTTTTCTTGGAAGGACTTGGCCCTTGGTAAGGAATTACCAATGTCTTATTTGTATTTCCATTGATCGCTGCTACATATTCTCCTTCAGGGTATCGTTCGAATTGGACTATCCCCTGATCCACCAATTTCTGCAACGTCTTCTCAAAAGCATCATTATGCTCCAAAAGAAAACCATGTTCAAACAGATACTCCTTCAGTAGATCTATCAAATTTTTTACTTATTTAACTGCCTCAATGTCAGTGACCACCTCAATTGCATTCACAATTGGCCCGCCATGCAGAGGCATGGGGTTCGTCTTGATGTTGGGCTTGTCAAAAGTGATATCTTGAGAATCCAGCAAATCTTGAACCTTATGCATGAAGGCCTAAAATTTCTCTATGGTATGCCCCGGAGAGTTGGCATGATATTCGCATCTTGTATTGGCATCATATTTTGGCGGGAGGGCCCCAATCGGAGGAGCTAGAGGCTTCAGCTCTACCAAAGATGCTTTGAGTAAGCATTGCAGTAGTTGTCTGTGAGGCATGGGGAGAGGATAAAATCTCCTCAGAGGCATCTCAAACCCGTTTTGTTGTTGTTGTTCTCGTGGAATCACCAATGACTGTTGTGCCCTTGGATGTGATGCCACATCATTAATTTATCCCTCCTTTTTCTTCAAAAAGTTATGAACATGCTTCGTTTAATTGTAAGGAGTACTGGATGATGCCCCTTGTATCTTATCACTTTTTATACCTACCTCAATTCTTTCACCAACAGTTACCAAATCAGAAAATCCAGAAGAGACACTACCTACTATTTTATCATAATATTGGGCCTTGTAGAGTGCCCATGAACATATGGACAAATTCTTTCTCCAAGAGTGGTGATTGTACGCGGGCTTCCATTTCTCTCCATCATTGAGCATACTCTTTGAAAGACACATCCTTCTTTTGAGATAAGTTCTAGAGTTGCATACTGTTAGGAGCCATGTCCAAGTTATACTTGTATTATCTTAAGAAAATGTTGGAAAGATCTGCCCACGTATGGATATGGACTCGCTCCTATTGCATATACCAATATAGAGATGCCCCACTCAAACTGTCTTGGAAACAATGGATCATCAGCTTCTGATCTGGAGCATAGGCACGCATTTTCCATCAGTACATACATAGATGGTTCCTTGGGCATGTGAGTCCCTTATATTCTCCAAAGTCAGGTACTTTGAATTTTGGAGGGATCACTACATCTGAAATTAGAACCATTTCGAGAGCATCAACATCGAAAGCATCATAGCCCTCCACAACCTTTAACCTTTCCTCAAGAACTTTAAATTGAGTGAGTGTTGTTGCAGTATATAGCGACAAGCAAAAAGTAAAGTATTATTTTAACCGGATGATATTTAGGTTATATCGTATTGTTTCCATATAAATTGGTTATTGAATTGTCATTCGACGAATCAGTCGTTCATGATTTTGGGGGTTTGAATGGTATAGAAGAGAAAAGTATCAACAACAAATAAATGAAAACAAAAGAAAAAACTAAGGAATAACTTATCAAGCCTGCATATAATCTACTCATCACAGACTTAAATCTATCGACCAGTTATATTCAATCTAACAATACTCATCAATATCACTACATGTCACTCACAACCTAAGTCATTTCTAACCCAAATCGAGAGACTGACTGTATCACCAAGGAAATGATCTCTCTACCTCCTCAACAACACAAAAGACAACTATGTAATCGCACTGACGATCTCTCAACCCAACACAACCACACAGAGGCATTAAGCTCTGATATCCAAGTATATGTAAGTTCTAAATATATCTCTAGAGTTTAAAAACTAACAGATAATCATCTTAGATAAGAATCTAAGCAGTATATGTCTATAACAACTCAAATCCCTAGCACAAAGAAAAAATATAAGACAACAATCCACAAAGATTTGTAAAGCAAGTTTAATATAATGCCATGGGCGACAAATATAAATAAGTTCAAAGTAAAATGCATACAAAACCCAACAAAAGATAAATATGTAAAGAGAAGAAGAGATAAACCATAAATCTTCTGGTTTGTCAGCTCCGGTCCATGAGAAATCAACCTCCAATCTTGTATAAGCAAAGCCCTAGTGTTGTTATCTAAGCTAATCCACTATAAAATGATGTTGATGGAGTTGGGAGAACAAAAATCACCCCCAAAAACTATCACCCTCCAAAATGACAAGAAATGAAATATAAATAAAATTGTGATCCGCAACCGTTGTCGGGCGACACAAACACATCGCCCTATGATGGCTTCTATATACTTATCCCAAACTACGCCACATCCTCAACTTAAACAAATATCTCATGTCGACCGTCGACATAATGCTTCGCTCGATGACTCTCTTTATTTTCTTCTGGAGACCTAGACGCGAAGCAAGGCAGAGGCAACATCAAAATTGGCTCTTCTCACCCACTGTCTCCCGACGAAAGGAATTTCGCCTGGTGATCCATGACAGTCAAACAACTTCTGTTGCTTCCACTGCATAACTTCACCTGGCCTTCAATCTTGGCCTTATTCCTTTATTGATCCAAAAATACATCTTGGAGCTTTTATTCCTCATTGCTCCAACCATGCTCAAATACCTATAAAATATATACAAAACTAATCAAACAATACAATATGTACACAAAATGCAATTAAATGTATTTACAATAAAAAGCAGGGTTATTCAACCGATATTAACAACAAAGAATCGATAAGTGCAATAAAAAGTATATACAAAATAACTACACTTTTGCACTAATCAAACTCTCCTTAACTTGAATCATTGTTTACCCTTAAACAAAGTCAAATAACCCAAAGAAACAAAGAATGATAATCAAAGAATCACGAATCAACATGTTTTTGAAAATGGAAAACAAATGCAATGGTTCAAATGAAAAACAATACACACAAAGTAAACATTTACCACTAAACTACGACTATAACATAAACACGAAACAAATGCTAAATACAAAATTCATGCCAAACATTTTAAAACAATACTATTTCACAAATGAATCACACATAACAAACACAATCATTGGTAGAAGAAAAACACAAAAAAATGGGGTATTTTCACTCATCCAACAATCTTGCAAACAATAGACTAAATTATGCATTCATTCAAAAATTTACATTGAAAATATAAAAGCAAGAATCTCAAAGGCTTTTTAAGGTTGTAATGTGGCTTGGTTAACAAACAAGTGACAAGTCCTAAAGCTAATTGAAACAAAAACTTGCCTAAACCTAAGAGAGTAATTACTTCCACAAAGTTTCAAACAATAGATTTTCAATCAAACTTCTTATTTACCACAAGTTTCACACCAACACATATCACTTATTAACACAACATTATTCCATACTTTTTTTTTGTTTTTCTTTTTCAAAGCTTTTCTATATTTCCCTTTATTTTTCTATCACTTCTTTTTCACTTTTTTTTCTTTCTTTTTTTCTTTCTTTTTCTTTTCAACCTCATAGTAATCTAACAATAAATACACAATCATTTTTCTCCCCAACTTGAATTCAACCAACATCTTAGTGAATACTCCCTAAATTCTAAGGCAAGGTAAAAATTCAAACCAAAACAATGGTCGGGGGTTCAAGAAAAAAATGAATCAACATCCATGCAAAAAGGGGAACTAAACACTCATAGACAAGAATTTAGCAAATACAACATGAATATCGACAAAAATCTCAAAGGGGTTACTAATGATCACACACTAACAAGGTGAATTGAATATTTGGATAGGGTGGTTGTGATCGGTGGGAATGAGAACTGACTATTTTGGATATGCTGGTTCGCGTTTTGCGTTTGTTTTTGCAAAATGTCGCGGTAAGCAAGAGTCGCCACCTTCTTTTATTTTATCCAACAAGGAAAGGACAAAAGCACAGAAAAAATCATTTTTGAGATATTTCTCGGGTTCGGGAGGTAGATTATAGAAAGGGAAGGTGTTAGCACCCTTTTTATCCGTGGTTATCCACGGGCTCTTAGGTACTTGCTCAAAGTGTTTTCAAAATTGCTTTCTTTGTGCTTGTGGGTTTAAAAAGAGTTTCTTGTTTGAAAGGTGTGAGTGCGAAAAGTTTTGTTTTGTTTTTAAAAGGAGCAAGTACTTAAGAACTGTTAGAACAAAGTTTGAATCTACTACCCTATATTTAAGTTTTGATGATAACAAAGTGAAAAGATATAGTATTTATAAGTTTCATGTATGAACTATCTGCTGCCTAAAATTATTATGTTCTGACTTGCAGATACTCTGATTGAAATAAGCAAGATCACATCTATTCAGCATCAGAACTTGATTTCAGACACCAGCATCAGAAGTTGCTATATCAGAATGTTAAAATCAGATGATCAACTCACGTACATGCTGAAGCCTGATGAACAAGACTGCGCTCAACACTCTGATAAAGAAACACAATAGTTCATCAGCAGCGAAGCAGAGTCAGAATGAGCCAAGCCAGAACTTGCATTAAGTAAGCAACGGTACTGTGCATTGAAAGCAAATTAATTCCAACGGCCTCATTCCAGACAAGATCTGCTCAATAAGGAAAGCTTGTTATTAGCATTGAATCAAGAATATTGCATCCAACGTTCATCATCTCAGTGCTATATAAACAAGGCTTTGAAGATTGAAATGGCTAATGCTCTCCAAATCTCTACACGCACAAAAGCTAAACCATAATCTTCGCTCTCTCAGTTTTGCTAAACCACACACTCTGATATTCTATTACTGTTTAGAAATCTAGTTTCTAAGCTTCAATTTGTGTATACATCACAGTTGTGATATAGTTTTGTAGAAAACATCCACACACATAGTTTTATCTCTTTGTAAGAAAGTGTTACCTTGACAAACTGGGTTGTGGTTTGAATCAAGAAGGCTTTAGCAGTTGTTAAAGCAGTCTGTAATATTCAGTTGAATATAGTGGATTAAGACCTCGTTGGAGAGAGGCGAAATCACCTTGACGGGTGGACTGGAGTAGTTTGAGATCAAACGAACCAGGATAAAAATATCTTGTTCATTGCATTAGATTTCAGTTTTACAATTCAACCCCCCTTCTTGTGTTTTTCACCACTTCAATTGGCATCAGAGCTCCTGGTTCTGAGCTAAAACACTTAACCGTGTCAGTACAAGATCCAGCGTCAGAAAAACACAATGGCAGGAAACAATTCTCACATCAGCAATGACAACAATGAGGACAGAGACAGATTCAGTGGCAAACCTCCAGTCTTTGATGGAGAAAACTTTGATTACTGGAAAGACAGAATTGAAAGCTTCTTTCTGGCACATGATGCTGATTTGTGGGATATGGTGACAAATGGATACACGCACCCTGTGAATGCAAGTGGTCAGAAGATTGATAGAAAAACAATGTCTGATCAATAAAAGCGTGACTTCAAGAATCACCACAAGGCCAGAACCATCCTCCTCAGTGCCATCTCCTATACTGAGTATGAAAAGATCTCCAACAGAGACACAACAAAGAATATTTTTGAATCTCTCAGAATGACGCATGAGGGCAACGTTCAGGTCAAAGAAACAAAAGCTCTGGCGCTCATTCAGAAGTATGAGGCGTTCAAAATGGAAGAATCTGAATCCATTGAAACTATGTTCTCTAGATTCCAGATTCTGGTAGCTGGTCTCAAAGTTCTGGACAAAGGATACTCTACTGCTGACCATGTCAAGAAAATCGTCAGAAGTTTACCCAAGCAGTGGAGGCCTATGGTTACTGCTCTGAAGCTAGCTAAAGATCTCAACAAAATCACTCTGGAGGAACTTATCAGCTCCCTCAGAAGTCATGAGATAGAGCTAGAAGCTGATGAGCCTCATAAGCAAGGTAAGCCTTTAGCATTAAAATCTAACAGAAAATTTGAGTCTAAAGTTTTGCAGGTAGTTGAAGAAACATCTGATGGATCCTCATCAGAAGAAGACGAACTTTCCCTTCTCTCTAGAAGAGTAAATCAACTGTGGAAGCAAAGACAAAGGAAGTTCAGGAATCCCAGAAGATCTGATCAGAACGAGTCCTCTTCCAGATACAGAAGGACAAATTCTTCCTCTGGATACAGAAGATCTGAAGGCTCCTCCAGTAGCAAAAAGCCAAACACCAAAGACATCATCTGCTATGAGTGCAATGAGCAAGGACACTACAAGAGTGACTGCCGAAAGCTTCAGAGGGAAAAGCCCAAAAAGAAGTTTGGAAGAGAGAAGAAGAAAAGTCTCATGGCTACATGGGATGACTCTGACTCCTCTGAAGCTGACTCAGAATCAGATGATGAAAGGGCAAACATAGCTCTCATGGCTAACATTTCAGAAGATAGTGAAGCTTCTGAATCAGACTCAGAATCAGACACTGAAGAGGTATTTCCTAACTTTGCTGTTAACTTTACAAAGGCTGAACTTGCTGAAAGCCTTAATGAGATTCTGGAACGTTATCAGCAAATTAGAGCTAAATTCAGAGACCTGAAAAGGAATCTTGAATCCGACTCTAATAAGACTGAGAGTCTCAAATTGGAAAATTCTGAGCTGAGAAATAAGATTTCAAAATTAGAAAACACTTTACAAAACTCTCAGAAGGAACCAATTTCTGAAACTCCCAGCAACGCTGATGAGATCATCAAGGAGTATGATCACAGTTTCCAGAAGTTCCTAGCTAAAAGCATAGATAGAAGCAGAATGGCTTCAATGATCTATGGAGTTAGAAGAAACGGCAGGAAAGGAATAGGATACCAAGGTAAGGTTCCTACACCAAAGAATGTCATGGACTTAACCATTAAACACACTCCTCTGAATTCACATTTTGTGTATGGTCACACACATGATATCAAATATACTAGCAGTAAGCACTCTGTGAAACCAAAATTCAACCAGAGTTTTGGTAAAACTAACAAATCAGGACCCAAGAAAATCTGGGTACCTAAGGATAAAATAATACATGTTGCAGATATCTTTAGCAGCAAGTCAGAAACACCAGTCATGGTACCTGGACTCTGGCTGCTCACGACACATGACGGGAAGAAGGCATATGTTCCAAAGCCTGGAACTTAAGCCTGGAGGCCACGTTGGCTTTGGAGGCAATCAGAGGGGAAAGATAATTGGCTCTGGAACTGTAGGTAATGGAAATCTTCCCTCTATTAATAATGTTCTGCTAGTAGATGGATTGATGCATAATCTGTTATCCATAAGTCAATTAAGTGATAACGGTTATGATATAATCTTTAATCAAAAATCATGTAAAGCTGTTAGTCAGAAAGATGGGACTATCCTGTTTAATGGTAAGAGGAAAAACAACATTTACAAAATCAAACTTTCTGAACTAAAGAGTTAGAATGTAAAATGTCTTCTGTCTGTTAACAACGAGCAGTGGATCTGGCACAGAAGATTGGGGCATGTTAGTATGAGAAGAATATCTCAGATTAACAAACTCAATCTGGTCAGAGGACTTCCTAATTTGAAGTTCAATTCAGATGCTCTGTGTGAAGCATGTCAGAAAGGCAAATTTTCTAAACCTTCTTTTAAATCCAAAAATGTTGTTTCTACCTCTAAGCCATTAGAACTTCTGCACATTGACTTATTTGGACCAGTTAAAACTGCTTCAGTCAGTGCTAAGAAGTATGGGTTAGTAATCGTAGATGACTATAGCAGATGGACATGGGTAAAGTTCTTAAGACACAAGGACGAGTCACACTCTGTGTTTGTTACCTTCTGTAACCAAGTTCAGAATGAAAAGGATCTTAGAATCGTTAAAGTCAGAAGTGATCATGGTGGAGAATTTGAAAATAAAGATTTTGAGTCATTCTTTAATGACAGAGGCATTCTGCATGACTTCTCTTGTCCTAGAACTCCCCAACAAAATGGAGTTGTAGAACGAAAGAACAGAACATTGCAAGACATGGCCAGAACCATGATCAATGAGACAAACGTTGCTAAGATCTTCTGGGCAGAGGCAATAAACACAGCGTGCTACATTCAGAATAGAATCTCAATAAGACCCATTCTGGAAAAGACTCCATATGAATTGTGGAAGAACAGAAAGCCCAACATTTCATATTTTCATCCATTTGGATGTACTTGCTTTATATTAAATACAAAGAATTATTTGAACAAGTTTGACTCTAAATCACAGAAGTGTATTATGTTAGGATACTCTGAACGCTCAAGAGGGTACAGAGTATACAATACAGAAACACAGATTGTGGAAGAATCAATCAGTTTTCGTTTTGATGACAAGCTTGACTCTGAAAAGTCAAAGCAGAATGAAGTTTTTGCAGGTATAGAAATTGAATTTGCAGGTTCTGAAGACAAGTCATCAGAAGCTCTCAACACAGACATTCCTTCAACGTCTGAAAGGAGCACTGCTAGAAATCCTACAACAGCTGCTGATCAACCTCAGAAGAGATTACCCAGAAGCAGCTTGGATCACCCAGAAGAGACTATCCTAGGAAGAAAGGAAGATCCAATCAGAACAAGAGCAAGCTTCAGAAACTCTGAAGAAACACTTATGGGACTGGTGTCTCTGATTGAACCTTCTTCAATTGATGAAGCACTTCTGGATAATGACTGGATTCTGGCAATGCAAGAAGAGTTGAATCAATTCACTAGAAACGACGTATGGGATCTCGTTCCTAGACCAAAAGGATTCAACGTCATTGGAACAAGATGGGTGTTCAGAAACAAGCTAAATGAACAAGGTGAAGTCATCAGAAACAAGGCACGACTGGTTGCACAAGGTTATAGTCAGCAAGAGGGGATAGACTATACAGAAACCTTTGCCCCAGTCGCCAGGTTAGAATCTATCAGACTTTTAATTTCATTTGCTGTTAATAGAGGCATCACTCTGTATCAGATGGATGTCAAAAGTGCATTCTTAAATGGTTATATAGAAGAAGAAGTTTATGTACACCAACCCCCAGGTTTTGAAAATACAAAACATCCAGAACATGTTTTCAAACTAAAGAAGTCACTGTATGGTCTGAAACAAGCTCCCAGAGCTTGGTATGAAAGGCTAAGTAACTTTCTGCTGGAAAATGAATTCACCAGAGGGAAAGTGGACACTACTCTATTCTGTAAATCAGTTAAGAGTGACATCTTAGTCTGTCAAATTTATGTTGATGATATTATTTTTGGTTCTACTAATCCTTCTCTTGGAAGAAAATTTGCTAAGTGTATGCAGGCAGAATTTGAGATGAGCCTCATGGGGGAACTGAAATTCTTTCTAGGAATTCAGATCAATTAAACTCCAGAAGGAACTTACATTCATCAGAGCAAATACATCAGAGATCTTCTGAAGAAATTTGACCTCTCAGAATGTAAGCCATCAAAGATTCCAATGCATCCCACGTGCATTCTGGAAAGAGAAGAGGTAAGCAAAAATGTAGAACAGAAAGTCTACAGAGGTATGATTGGTTCTCTCCTCTATCTGACGGCTTCAAGACCTGACATATTATTCAGTGTTTATATTTGTGCTAGATTCCAATCAGATCCTAGAGAATCTCACTTAACAGCTGTTAAGCGAATTTTCAAGTATCTGAAAGGTACTACTAATCTGGGTTTGTTTTATAGAAAATCTAGTGATTACAGCTTAGTAGGCTACTGTGATGCTGATTTTGCTGGAGACAGAGTGGAACGTAAAAGTACTTCTGGAAGCTGCCAGTTTCTGGGAGAAAATCTGATTTCTTGGTCCAGCAAAAGGCAATCAACAATTGCTCTGTCAACAACAGAAGCTGAGTACATAGCAGCAGCAGGATGTAGCACACAAATGCTCTGGATGAAAAGTCAGCTTGAAGACTTCCAGATTTTTGAGAGTAACATTCCTATACTTTGTGATAATACTTCTGCTATTTGCTTAAGTAAGAATCCCATTTTACATTCTAGAGCTAAGCATATAGAAATAAAACATCACTTCATTAGGGACTATATTCAGAAAGGTATTTTGAACTTAAAATTTATAGATACAGACCATCAATGGGCTGATATCTTTACTAAACCCCTTTCAGAAGATAGGTTTAATTTCATTCTGAAACATCTCAGCATGAAAGTGTGCCCAGAGTGAAAATGTTTTAATTCCATATATTTACCTTCAGAATGTAATTATTTTACTGTGAACTTCTGATCAATCTCCTTTCAGAAAGATAGAACATGCAGATTGTATCAGATGCAAGTCTAAAGATCTGAGAGTCTAAAGCTCAAAGACAGACGTGCTGATCACTACATCAAACAAGTGTCATCCAATCATCAGCATATCTCTGAAGCAGAACGCGTGCATGCCTCTGAGAAGGCAAAGCGCTGATTGGGTGCATTGAGACACATGTCTGGTAACCGTTGTTAAGTATCTTTCTCAAATCCCCCAAAATCAGCAAGCATTTAATGAAAAGTAATCATGCTCTTAAATGGCAATCATGATTTTTCTCTCTCTTAAAAACGTTTATCTTTTCAAAATAGTTTTGAAAACTCTATTTAAGCACATTAATCTCTCATTCTTATTCTTTACGCTTTCTCACTAATACTCAAACATTTTCTGCATATTTCTGTGTTCATCTCTTGCAACCTATTTTCCTCAGTTTATTCTCAAAATCCTTTTAGCGTGAACATGGCAACCTCCAGCAGCGTTTCTGCAGGTACTCAGAAGAAAGCATCATCTGAGCAATATCAAGTGCCACTCAGAACTCTCCTCACTCCGGTGAAGAATCTTGAAGTGCTTTCTGAATTAATCATTGACTTTGAAAGCCATGCTGGAGAACCTGTTCACACGCTTGCCTCCTCAACCTTAGTCTTTTTTTTCATGCATGACCTTTTTCATGTTTTCCTTGATTTTCTGATGCACTGATTGAATATGTTTTGTAATATTTTCTTGTTTTGATTCTGAACTATCTTAATATGATTAGTTTTTCTGATCTTAATTGTTTTAGCACATCACCAACACTTTTTGATTGCTGACAAAAAGGGGGAGAACAAGAATGATATTTTAATCAATAACGGCTGACTAGACAGAAATTCTCAAACATTCTAACTCTATTACTTGAAATGTTTTTTTCTGTTTTGCTTAAAGTCTACAGGCACAAGGAAGCTCCTGAACACTCTGAAGACTAGAAGCTCTGATCACTATGAAGTTCTGATCCGCTCTAATATTCTGATCCAAAGCAAAGCTCTGACAAGATAAGCTCTGAAGCTCTGCTCTGACATAAAGCTTCTGATAAGTCAAAGACTCTGATACTCTGATGTTCAAAGAAAGGCAAAAAGATCTGATCCTGAAGAACACGTATAATCAAAGGGAAGTAAGAAAACTCAGGGGGAGTATCTCCTTACTCCTTATTCTTTTGCTTCTTATTCTGATACATATTCCAGATACCTTTTCACGTTATTTTCATTTAAAATATCTAGTTTTTGTCATCATCAAAAAGGGGGAGATTGTTAGAACAAAGTTTGAATCTACTACCCTATATTTAAGTTTTGATGATAACAAAGTGAAAAGATATAGTATTTATAAGTTTCATGTATGAACTATCTGCTGCCTAAAATTATTATGTTCTGACTTGCAGATACTCTGATTGAAATAAGCAAGATCACATCTATTCAGCATCAGAACTTGATTTCAGACACCAGCATCAGAAGTTGCTATATCAGAATGTTAAAATCAGATGATCAACTCACGTACATGCTGAAGCCTGATGAACAAGACTGCGCTCAACACTCTGATAAAGAAACACAATAGTTCATCAACAGCGAAGCAGAGTCAGAATGAGCCAAGCCAGAACTTGCATTAAGTAAGCAACGGTACTGTGCATTGAAAGCAAATTAATTCCAACGGCCTCATTCCAGACAAGATCTACTCAATAAGGAAAGCTTGTTATTAGCATTGAATCAAGAATATTGCATCCAACGTTCATCATCTCAGTGCTATATAAACAAGGCTTTGAAGATTGAAATGGCTAATGCTCTCCAAATCTCTACACGCACAAAAGCTAAACCATAATCTTCGCTCTCTCAGTTTTGCTAAACCACACACTCTGATATTCTATTACTGTTTAGCAATCTAGTTTCTAAGCTTCAATTTGTGTATACATCACAGTTGTGATATAGTTTTGTAGAAAACATCCACACACATAGTTTTATCTCTTTGTAAGAAAGTGTTACCTTGACAAACCGGGTTGTGGTTTGAATCAAGAAGGCTTTAGCAGTTGTTAAAGCAGTCTGTAATATTCAGTTGAATATAGTGGATTAAGACCTCGTTGGAGAGAGGCGAAATCACCTTGACGGGTGGACTGGAGTAGTTTGAGATCAAACGAACCAGGATAAAAATATCTTGTTCATTGCATTAGATTTCAGTTTTACAATTCAACCCCCCTTCTTGTGTTTTTCACCACTTCAAGAACCATTTACCTACTCGAAAAAGGAATTAATCTGTACAAATGTCCTTTAGACAACGCTATCCCACTATTGATGAGTAGGTAGCATCGTCGTTGGAGTTTAAGGGTCAATTCGATTAAGGGACGTGTGGTCACTAAAGCAATGTTAGGATGCCTTAGCGGTAACCCTAATGTCTTAGATCATTTTTTCCGAGGCAACCGTTTCGAGGCAACTATGATCTTTGGACAAGAGGGAGACCTCTAAAACTTCCTATACTCAATGACCATGTTCGAGGCAACCAAGTGAGGTGTACCCTAAGAGTCGCATGTGCGAGTGTGTTAATTCGGTTAATTTTATCTGTACATGTCATGGGTGAGCTATATTGATTTTAGGTTAAACATTGATCTTGTCATGCATTGCCTATTTATCAAACATCTAACAGTTAATATTGTGCGGAAATTAAATTGCAGGAAATTAAATCTAAACTATTACAAGGCGTCGGGTATTTACATCGCCAAAAACAACCCTTGAAATTTAAATTGCGGAAAATAAAATAAAGCGATAAAAATGTCCTAATTAAAAGCTATTACAAACCGGAAGCAATTACAATATTGAAATATGGATCGCGTGTGAGAAAATTAAATCGGCGTATTTTTTAGGGTTTTGACCCTTTTTTTATTAAAGAAAAGATTTTTGCTTATTTTTGAATTAAAAATTAAATGTTGGTTAATAATTGAATTAATTAATTAATAAAAATATTTTTGGTTTTTTTATATTTAAAGAAATAAAATAAAACTGATTAAAATTATTAAAAACCTAATTCTATATTGATTTTAATTTATTGCAAAAAATATTAAAGGTTAAACCTATTTAAAACTAAGTTAATTAATTAATATTTATTTACAAAATAAAATAATGAAATTAATGAAAATAATTAAAAATAATATTTTTTATGTTTTCTGATTTTTATTAAGAAAATTATTAATTGGTTAGTAATTAAAAATAACAAATAAATAACAATAATTAAAAATAAGAAAAATAATGAAAGAAATAAAAAAGAAACAAACTCAGGGGGGTTTGGGCCCCAGATGGAGGTATGATCAGCATTTCAGAGGCCCAATTGTGAGCAGCCTTATTGACTTTTTCAATCCAGTGTGCGCCTTTGACTTGAGAATATGGTGAGTACTCAATTCTGGCCATTGGATCTGGTCTACAGGCCATCTGGACAATATCTGGATGAGGGCGTATGATGCACTGCAAAGCCTGAAATGCATGCAATTGCTTGGAGAAAAATAAGACAAATATATTGGGGGACCTGGGATTCGAACCCAGGTCCCATTAGACTATGCATTAACATGCTTGCCATCTGAGCCAACGTGCTTATTTGTTAATAGAATAAGCAATGAATATTATATGTACAACAAGCAATTATGCCTGAATTACAAAAAACAAGCGCAAATTTTCAAAGCTGGCCAATCGGGGGAAGACACCTAGTCGTCTTCTCCAATGGCCCTGGTTTATTTCCTGCGGATTTGAATCCGTAGCAAAATCCGTAGCATCATCCTATAATGAATTCTAGGTCACAAAAACGCAAACCAAAACCATCATCCTGCTCGTCTCGTTCTCCTACATCCATCCATGGCCATGGCTTGTTCCAATTTTTCCTAAAATCAAAACGCCTAAAAACAAGAAACCCAAACCCTAGTTTCGGGTAGGGCCTTACAGGCTACGAAAATCCAATTGAATAATGCAGAAATGTTGTTAATTGGACGTTAAACATGAATACACAAACGATTTACTCAGAAAATGCCAAAATATGGAATCACGATCTCATGTTCAGATCTATGTTCAAGAGTACTTACAGCGCTTTTCAGGTGGTTTCAGGACTTGATTTTGATCCCTTTAGCTCCACTGGATGTCAGGCAAGGAAGCTACGTTGAGATCTTGGACTGAATCGAGCTCTAACCAAGATTTTGATCTCACACTTTTTCACACTTTTTTCAGTTATTGTTTCTTGATTTTGGGTAGCTTCAGGTCGTGTCTCTGATGTGCTTGGCTTGTGTGAGTAATCAGGAATGCATTTAGGTTAAACTTTGGGCTTTAATCCATGAGCGTTGAAGATTGGAGATTTGATTTGATCACCATTGATAAAGTTTCCAAAATTGTACCAAATCCAAGATTTTGTTCACAACAATGATTGATACGAATTTTATTGAGTGTATCATGATAATGAAGACCTGTAATGATCAAAAAAATCTTATTCCATCAATTTTTGGATTTTATTTGAATTAATATTGATTTAAAATGAATTAAATCAATAAAAATTAAATTAAATAGAAAAATTAATAATTGGTCATGAAATTGAAGATAGGACACGTGTGTAGTGTGACAAGATCATATCAAGTGGAAAAAAGTGGGCTCTTTTGTCAAAAATTGGAGTTTTGAGGATAGTTAACTTTTGGCAATTTTGGAAAAATGCCCAACTTCAACAATGCATAAATTCTTCAATTTTGAACTTTTCGAAGTGTTCTTGGACTTTTTAGAAACCTTGAGATGTCTTATAACCAACCCTTTTGGTCTCATCTCATTTTGTTATTCCATGCTCAAGTTATAAGCTTTGGAAAAAAAGGTGTTTTTGTTGACTTTCAAAAATGACCTATAATGTCCAAATTTGTAACTTTTTGTGAGTGCATTTCTTGATCTTGGGGTGTGAAGATGGATTTTAGGAAATTTCCT
Source organism: Vicia faba (assembly GCA_948472305.1). NCBI lineage: Eukaryota > Viridiplantae > Streptophyta > Magnoliopsida > Fabales > Fabaceae > Vicia > Vicia faba. The sequence continues at coordinate 946,165,297 of OX451735.1, forward strand.
TCTCTCCAAAATGAGATTTGGATGGGTCATTTATAATAAATTATGAGAAAGTTATGTTTGGTCAAAGTTGAGTTGACTTTTCCTACAAAACCCTAATTTAACAACTTTTGAATCTTGAGGAATCTTGAGCAATCCTTGATGAATCATGATCAACCCTTGATAAAATGATGAATTATCCTTAAAAATGATAATGTTGACAAACAATCTTGAGGTTTGACTATTTGTAGGTCACAGTTGACTTTTGCCCTAGCACAGTCGATTTTTGGGCCTCTTGAGCAATTGACTGACCAAACTTCCTCTGCAAGGCTTGAAATTTGACATGGATGAACTTGAGAACATATTATGACATTGGGGAGCATTTGAGTTCATTTTGATGTAAGGACCTTGATGCAACACAAAACCTTAATTTTGAATTGACTGCCTTAGGAGGTGACTTGACTGTCCAACTCTTGAGCAATCTTGAGCCACTTGGAGATTCTCCTTGCAATGTCTTGTGAAATATGGGAGGGAAAATTTTGGGGTACAACAATGGTTGTGCTCAAAATGAAACAAAAATTCCTTGATCCTTTTCTTGCATTCATACAATCAACACAAAGCAAAAGATTAAGCATAATAAAATCCCGTTAAAACAAGAATTGTTGCCTCCAACATATGTGAACAATGAAAAGCTACCTCACAAAAAGGGTGGGAACTATAGTGATTCATAAATGAAAAATAATACAAAATAATAAATGGCATAAAAATTGTAAAAATTCTAAGTATCATGAATATGCTAAAGTATAGAAAGCAATAAACACATACCTCAATTGTGTACAAAACATTAACAAAATCATTACCACGCACTCGCAAGTCGAAACGATCAAACTTGACAAATCACCTCAATATTGTACAAGTTACCGGACCAAAACTTGAGTCTAAACAACAACAAAAGAATTAGAAAAATAATACTCCTACAAAATTTTAATGTACAAAATTTACAATATTTAAAACGAACAAAACTCCTCAAGCTAAACACGACAAGCTTTTAGAAAACACAAATTGACATAACAAAACTGTGATGCGGTGGGAGAACTGACTTGATTGTTTTGCAATTGATCGCAAATGTTGCGGTTAGCAAGAGTCGCCACCGGCTTTTCTTTTATCTAAAAGGAAAGGTGAAAAAGCACAGGAAAGACCTTTGAGATTGTTTCTTGGGTTCGGGGGGTAGATTATAAAAACGGAAGGTATTAGCACCCTTTTAACCATGGTTTTCCACGGGCTCTTAGTTACTTTCTAGATCACTTGATTTTGTTTGAAATTGTGCTTTGTGTGTTTTTTGAAAGTATTTTGTAAAGAGGCCATTGTTTAGGCGATGTTTGTAATGATTCTCGTTCGTAAGAATGTATACAAAGATGTTGATCTTTTGAAAATGTTTTCAATTTTGTAAGATGTTTGAAAGTGTATGTGTTTGTTTTTGAAAATAGAAAGGGTGTTTGTTTTGAAATGGAGCAATTAATTAGGAGAAATCTACCTACTCAAATTTCTTTCTTGTTCATTTTCTCTTCCTTTGACATTGTTATTTTACCATTGATTTGGTAAGAAACCCTATCTTTGGATGTAAACTGGACAGGCGTGGGTCATCGTATAACCATGATTAGCAATGTTGCAAGGTATCTTAGCATTATTTTTGAGGGACTAAGATCATTGGTAAGACAACTTAGATAGCGTCATTGAGGGACTATGATCTTGTATTTGCTTGTTTTTGCTAAGATACCTTACATGCGTAATATGGCCATTTTGTATAAGGGAACCAAGTGGAGTTTACCCTAGGGGTGTTTGTGTGCAAGTGTATTATTTTCAAGCTTGTTTTTGTCTTAAATTAGGGTTTGCTATTTGATTTATTTTATTCTTTCCATACAAAACCCTAATTACTAGCATTTGTATATAAAGTGATAAATTACGGAATTTAAAGTTACTACGCTATTACAATACTTGTGGGAAGGGGTATACAAATTATGAATGGGGATTGCAGGGAATTAAAATCTAATTATATATTACAACCATATTGAATTTGAATAAATAATGTACAAAAAATATGAATGAATATAATGCACAAGTAATGATATAATGTATAAAACTTGAAGTAAATAATATACAAGAATGTAAAGAAATAATGTATAAGGTATTGAATGAAAAAAAGAAATGAATTAATTGCTTTGTTAAGAAAAGATTTATATCTTAATCTAATAAACTAAAAAGAAAATGATTTTTTTTAAAAAAAGAAGAGAAATAAATTAACTTAATTTAGAAAAATATTTATTTAGTGTTTTTACGAAAAGATTTTAATATTAACTAAAATAGAAAAAGATAATTAAAAGAAAACCTAAGTTAAATTTAACGTTGTTTAGAAAATGATTTTAATTAAGTTTAATAAAGAAAAATATATTTATATTATAGGTGAAATGATAAAAATTAATTTAGTAAAATAAAAATATTTTTTAATTTAATGAAAATATATTTCTTGTGGTTTTTTGGTTTAGGTCAAATAAATATATAAATGAAAAATAATAAAATATGGAAATAGTTGGACAGGGGGCTAAAAAAAATGGAAATGAGGGTTAAAAAAACAGTGAAAAGGGCGCTGGGCCCAGAATTGTTGTTTTTTGTAAACAAAAAATGGCAGAAAAATGTTGGGCTTGGTTATTCTGAATAATAGGGGGGTGCGTGATGAATAGGAGGTTGATGCTTGGCAAAGGGGGTTGGGCATGCTAATATTTAGGCCTGTTTACAGAAATAAAAAAATAACAAAACAAAGAATATGTTGTTTCATTTTTCAAATAATACTCTCTCTCTAAACCTAATGCTCTCCCTCGTTCTCTCTGAAATTCACTCGCCGGAGAAGAGAGACGCGCTGCACCAGAAATCCCCTCATGGCGGTGACGACGGTGGCGTAGCTCCGATCGGGATTTTTTTACCTCTTCTGGTTCTCCTTTCTCTCCTCTTCACTAATCCATGGTTGATTTTTGCAGAATTCGCTTGATTTCGCGTAAATCTTAAAGGAGAAAAGTGGAACCCTAGTGTTCGGATTCGATGGAAACATCTTGCTTTTGAATTTATCTCGGTGAGATCATTCTTTTTCTTTCTCTTTTGCGTACTCTGAAGGGTTTTGGTTTTGTGAAAATGATGTAGCAAATTAGGGTTTCACTTTCTCTGTGAATGAATTTTGAAAGGGATTATTTGTGTTGTTGATGGTTCGACCCTCTTGCTGGTTTTGTATCTGTATACGTTTTTTGAGAAGGTTTTTTTGTGTTATAGTTTTTTGAGGGTTTGAGGTGACTCGGTTATGTATATTTTTGTTTTTTTTTGTTATAGAAGAATGACAATTTTTTTGTGGTGGTTTTGTATATTTTTTGAACTGTCCCCCTTTCCTTGTGAACACAGTGTTGTTTTATAATGTGATTTTGCCTCCTTCTTTTCTGTGAAAGTTTGATATGGATTTAAAGGAGATGGCTTCAGTTGGACTTGTCACTTTGATTTCTGATACATTAATATTGTTATACTTTTGCTGCGTCTGACTTTGCTTGTTGGCTCTTTGGACTGGTTGCTGACTTTTCATATTTGTACTTGGCTTTGGTATTTTATTACTGTACTTTTGTACCAGTTGCTTATTGCTTTAGTATTGTTGGTTGTACTTGCTGAATTTCTCATTTTTCATGATGGATGCTAGCTTGCTTTTGTACTTGCTGATTTTTCAAACTTGTATTTGTTGGTGACTTTTATACTTTGTTGCTTGTGGACTTTTGCTATGAACCAAACAATTTTGTTTTGAGATTTTTAGTAAAATACCCTAGGCCTATGACATGACTTTACCAATTTTGAGGCTCTTTGATTATTGATTGTACTGGTTTTCTGATTTCCTCTTTCATCTCTTTGTGAACCAAAAATTTGTGATTTGAAAACATATCTTTAGGCCAATGATAGGACACTGTTTTGAGGCCTCTATTGGGCTTGAATTTCTTGATTTGAATCTTTTACTAATGGGCTGAAAATATGGTTGGAATTCTTTTGAATTTGTTTATTGTGAACCAAGTTTTGTCTTGTAGTTTGCAATGATAATTGGCCCATGATAAAACTTGACATTGTTTGAGGCCTTAGAATACAAACCCTCCTTTCCTGAATTCTTGATACTTTGTTCCTCTTTAGATTTTTGCACAGGTTTTTTGTCTTGGCAGTTTGCAGCATTTATTGTAGGTTTTTGTTGGCTTTGATTGGCAGCTTGTGCTGCAGCATTGCAGCCTACTGCTCATTGTTGCCTGCTATGCAGCTTGTTTTGCTGCTGCAGCTTGCCCTGTTATGCAGCTTGTCCTATTATGCAGCTCGTTTTTCTACTGCAGCTTTCCCTGTTTGTCTGCCTTTTCTTGCATATTTTCCTTTTCTTTTGTGAACTAAATATTTTGAGTTTTGCAAAAGATTATCCCTAGCCAGTGATAGAGTTCTGACTTGTGAGGCTTGTATCATTTTGTTTTTCCTTGTTTGTGAACCAAGCTTGTACCTTTTTATTTGCAAACCATAAATTCTCAGTCCAATGATTAAAAAAGAATTGAATGATGCCTTAGAACATAAAACCCTTCTTTTCTGATTCAACAAAAACCACCCTAATGATGAATTAGAATACTTTGTATTTTTTTTGTTCATTTCTGGATGTTTAAGTTGCTAACAAAACTTCTCCCCTTTTTTTTCTTCATGAACATGAGGCATGGATGGCAAGCGAAGATTGAAGTGGTTGCTTGAATATGAAGACTTTGAAGAAATAAAATTTCTCTTTTTTGTAAATAGATCTTTGTAATTTATTGCATTTGTAGACAAGAAGGTTTTTGTAAATTCAAACTTGTAATGTAATGAACACAATGCCTCTGAATAAATTTTGTGTGAAATGAAAATGTTGTACCAATCTCAACTTTGAATTTTGAAATTCTTATTTGAACGCTTTGAGTAAAACACCTTGTTTTGGGTAACTTGTATTTCAAGCAATCACCAAAGATGATCAAGCAAAAGAAACACTGTGTACTCCAATCAAACTTCTAAAACAAAATAAATGTTTAAGAATTTTAATTCCACTTGATTAACTTAAATCCAAAGGCTTAGGGTCAAAAGTCTTAATCTTCAATTCCTGTCCAATGGCTAAATGGTAATCAAAATGAGTTCGCATGTCACTCTTGATTCAAACGGGACTTCATTGTCTATCAAACATGTTTTAAGAACATTCGTCAGTCTTGTAGAATTAATAAACTTTAGCAAATTGTTTCTTTAAGAACATTTGACATTTTAAAGACTCAATTATCTCTGAGAAATCCCAAACCCTAATTATCGATTGGCTACCTAGGAAGAGAATCTGGCTGGTCGACTTTTGAGCCAATTGAGTGTACGAGAAACCCTAGGATAAGCATGTTGCATGAAAAACTGGAAGGAAAATTTTGGGTACAACAACTGCCCCTGTTCAATCTTCTTAAACTTGAAAAGTGAGATTGGCATGCTTGTCGTTCGTAGCTTGAAAGTGGAAGATGATTGAACACTAGAGTGCCCAAAAATTTGCACTTGCTGGTGTACGAAGTAATGCCTTGAATCTATTGTATCAAGAATGGACTTATAGATACCATTGAATGAACTGAGGAATAATTGTCGGAGATGGGCTTACAGATGCCATCCAAGGGTGACTGTTTGACAGAAAATGGACTAAGTCTGGCCTTGATTTCAATTGGGAATGAATCAGAATAAACCTTTGGAGTGATTTATTTGAAACAGAAAAAAGTATCTACTAGGAAGGAATCAGAATAGTCTTTGGGAGATTTTTCCGAACCGGAAGAGGCCTTAAATAAGAAACAGAATAATATTCATAGCTGAATTGTATCTGAAAGGTGAATCTGAATGAGTATCAGGATGGCATCCGTATTTGGAGCGTATCTGAACTGTATCTGAAAATTTGAATCTGAATAAGTATCAGGATGGTATCCGTATCTAGAGCGTATCTGAACTGTATCTAAAATCTGAATCTGAATGAGTATCAGGTTGGCATCCGTATCTGGAGCGTATCTGAACTGTATCTGAATAAGTATTAGGATGGAATCCGTATCTGGAGCGTATCTGAACTGTTTCTGAAAGCTGAATCTGAATGAGTATCAGGATGACATCCGTATCTGGAGCGTTTCTAAACTGTATCTAAAATATGAATCTGAATGAGTATCAGGATGGCGTCCGTATCTGGAGCGTATCTGAATTATATCTGAAATCTGAATCTGAATGAGTATCAGGATGGCATCCATATTTGGAGCGTATCTGAACTGTATCTGAAAGCTGAATCTGAATGAGTATCAGGATGGCATCCGTATCTGGAGCGTATCTAAAGTGTATCTAAAATATGAATCTGAATGAGTATCAGGATGGCATCTGTATCTGGAGCGTATCTGAATTGTATCTGAAATCTAAATCTTAATGAGTATCAGAATGGCATTCGTATCTAGAGCGTATCTGAGCTGTATCTGAAATCTGAATCTGAATGAGTATCAGGATGGCATCCGTATCTGGAGCGTATCTGAATTGTATCTGAAGGTTGAATCTGAATGAGTATCAGAATGGTATCCGTATCTGGAGCGTATCCGAACTGTATTTGAAATCTGAATCTGAATGAGTATCAGGATAGCATCCGCATCTAGAGCGTATATGAACTGTATCTGAAAACTTTGAATATTGTTAATGGTAGTTGTTAATCTTATCCTAAAAAGAGTAAGATGTTAGCTAAAATGCAATGTTTATGTTGTATGAAATGCATAATGCATTCGTGTTATCAATGTTTATGATATGTGAATGCAATGTATGCGTATGTGAGCTAGTTTGTTGCGCTGCTGTTGGATTGGGGAAAATAAATCCCTGACTGCTGTTGAGGATATAAGTCTTCATGTTGTGAAGTATAAATGTTGATGAATTTCTGCTTATAGAAATAAACTCTGTTGTAAGGGAAATACCATGTATTGCTTGTAAAATCCTGAGAATTTTGGTGATTTCTCCTGGGGATTGATAAATGGAAGTTTCGTTCCGATGGGGGTTAAACTGCACACTGTGAGGGATATGTAGTTTGTTGGGGAAAGAAACCCTGATGTCGGTCTATTGGAGAAGTGAAAGTTCTCGAGGGTTCTTGAGGTCGACTCAGCTGGTGAGGAATTTTCCAGAGATTGAAACTCTGGCTGGAGGTCAATCTATGAGAAGGATTTTGGGGAGATTTATCACTGCCCCTAGTAGTAAATTCCAGAAAATGTTTGCTTGGTCGCACATGACCCTTTATGTGGGAGTCTGTTTGCCCCTAGAGTTAATCTGATGTACTTCGACGCTTGATATATTTATCATATTTTAAGTAGCCCCAAACTTCCTGGACATATTTTTCTAAGACTGTTGTGGAAGAAGCTGAAAACATGATACTGACACCATCTGATACTACTGGCGCAAACGAACGAATTGGTGATGCCCAAGAACTTTTGGTCAAGTCTTAGAAATTTTTAAGAACTGTCATGGAAGGATCTGAAGACATGATACTGACACCATCTGATATTATTGGCACAGACGAACGAAATGGTGGTGCCCAAGATCTTTGGTCAAGTCTCAGAATTTTCTAAGAACTGTCATGGAAGGATCTGAAGACATGATACTGACACCATCTGATACTACTGGTACAGAAAAGTAATTTGATGGTACCGAAAGTCTTCAAGGTGGATTTTTTTCAAACCCCTGATCAACGTAACATTTCCCCTTGAGTGATACATATGGAGATTTTCCCCTGGTTATTCGACAATTCTTTGAGATATTCCTTGAATCTCGACTTGACTGCCCCAGACGTGTTGGACAAAGGTCATGTCGTGCCCCCTTGATCATGAGAGATTTGTCTTTGGAAGTGTCTTTCCAATTGAAGTGATTTTGTTCACTAGGAGAGCTTTCGTTCACTGGATATTCGTTGTGAATTTCTTCACTGTCAAACAAATCAACATATGAAAATAGTGATATTCAAGTAATGCAAAGTTTATGTTTGTCTTAAAAAACTTTGAGAAAATGTGTTTTAGCAAGTAAAGAAATTCAACTCAGGATTTTGAGTAAAGCTTTACAGGAGTCAGGATAACTTTTGTAACAATATGCTTTCAAACTAAACCATGCTTCAATTAGTACTTTTGAAAGGTTGTAACATGGCTTGGTTCATGGTTTAAGAAACAAAGGATAAATACTCAAAGTGTATTTGTACCCACCCTCTCTTCGTGATGTTATTCGACCCTAAACTCAGTTAATTATGCGTTTGAACTCCAATTGAGTCTGGAATGATGTTTTGGGTGATGGTTCAGACAAGTTAGGTTTGTCGGAAGGCCATCATTTTTCATAACACACATTTTTTATTGAGGATTCGTAGCAACCTCTTTCTTTTGACTTGTTATCCCTAATTTTTTCCTGACTGTTCCTGTTTTGAGATTACGGTCAGCGGGATGCCCTTGTTTCTCTTAAATCTTCTTTGACTCAGTGGGCTTTTTTTTTAGCGATAATGACTGCCTATTTGGTAGGGAACCATCACTGTCTTTTGATTTCAGAGGAATGTTTTTGACGTCACTCGTTGTATTATGAGATAAGAGTTTACGATTTGAACGCGAATTTGGATTAAACTGAGAGACTACCCCGCCCTAGGTTTTGATTAAAGGTTTCAATTTGTAAAAAAGGGAAAACTTCTACTTCTTTGGCTCGAAGGGGTTGACTAGGGATTATCTTCCTTATAACTCCAGTGTTTAGGATTTGAAAGAACGCATGTACATCGTCAGCAAAGTCTGTTCAAAAGCATACTGTATGAGATTTATGGCATTGTTTTCGTCATCCTACCTCTAAAGGCTTGTAACTTTTAGCAAGAGTTAAATGTCATAAAGAGAGTAAAAAGCATAGTTTAAATATAGTGAAAACGAATGGACGGATTCAAGACAAACATATGCAATGTATTAATGAAACAAAGTTTGACATTAATAGATAATTATCTAAGCAACAAAAGAGATTACAATTGAAAATTCCACTGAACATAAGCCTCTTTGTCTGGACTTGTCACTTTAAGTGGTGAGCCTTTGAGGGGTGATAGAAAAAAGCTCCAATTGACCATCTTGTGTGAATTCCAATGCTCCTTCGTCGATCAAGTTTTGAATCTTATACTTCAATGCCCAACAATCGTTTGTATCATGTCCAGGACCTTCGAAATGATAGGCACACCTGGTGTCAGGATTGTAACTAGGAGCATAAGTTTTGGGATTTGGACGAGGTCTTATTGGTGTGATCAGATCCATTTTTAACATATGTTGCAAAGCTTGAGACAGTGGCATGTTGACGTTAGTAAACTATCTTTTGGGTTCTTTTTTCCTTTGCCGATTTTTCGATTGATGTTGATGAGGCCGTTGTTGGACCCGTGACGTGGAGGCAATTTGGAATGGTCTATTTTCCCTTGAAACAACTTCTTGTCTTGTGGGTGGTTGGATGATGATTTGACCCCTACTTATAGCTATTTTCTCCACTTGGTTATATCCGTCTTGACGGAGTTTGTTGACGAGGGTCCTTAGCTCTTCTTGTCCTTGAGCCAAGTTTTGGATGAGAGCCATCTGGCCTAGCCTTTGGATTATCATTGCTTCCATTACAACCTGCATATGTTCAACCTAGTCATCCTTGTTGTTATCAGGATGCTTCTTGGTCATATTCTTAGCGAGGAGTGCTTTCAATTCCTCCTGTCCCTTGGATAAGTTAAGGAACATCTCCCTAAACTGAGCCTCTTGAGTTTGAAGATCTTTGTTGTCTTGTTGAAGAGCCATTGCTGAAATAAACAGTGAGAACATGAGTGTGATATGGTGGTAGAACTGACTTGATTTTTTTGTGTTTGGTCGCAAATATTGCGGTTAGCATGAGTCGCCACCGGCTTTTCTTTTATCCAAAACGAAAGGTGAAAAAGCACAGGAAAGACCTTTGAGATTGTTTCTTGAGTTCGGGAGGTAGATTATCAAAAGGGAAGGTATTAGCACCCTTTTTTTTGTACCCAAAATTTTTCCCTCTCATGTTATCAAGATTTCCCCTCATAAGACTTCTTGGACTCAAGACCAGATTAGGGTTTGCTCAGCTCAAGACATCTCCTTCCACTGATAACCTAAAATCAGGGTTTGAGTTTGCACAGGGATTTTTGGATTTTCAATGCTTCATGTGACTTTCATACACCATATTGGACCCCTAAGATTGCTCATACCAAGTTTCAAGCCTTGAATTACATTTTTGCCCAATCAATTGGACAATTGACCTAAAAATCAGTTGTATTAGGGAAAAAAGTCAAATGTGGCCAATTTACAGTCAAACATCATAATTTTTTATCCACATCAACATTATAGACTCATATGAACCATTTGATCAATTTTGGACCACAACTCCTCAAGAAATTTGATCAGATCATCAAAAGGGCAAAATGGTCAAAATTAGAGTTTTGACTGTAGAAGGACAATTTCTGATTTTTGACCTAGCCATTGGAAAATTGGGTTCAATCATGGTTTCTAGGACTCAATGGCACCATCTTGAACTAATCTAAAGGTTCAAAAGATCTCAAATGCATAAGATTGACAGATGAATTTTCCAGTCAACTGATCAAAAATCAATTGTACACTGAAAAGTCAAAGTTTGACTTTTTGGTCAAAATCAAGTGCCAAGGGTCATGACTCATCAAAACATGTCAAAACATGAAACTTGTTCACCAAGAAACTTAATTTTGAAATTTAGTGTTTTAATTTGAAATTTTTCATAACTTAGAATTTTTCTAAGTTATGAAAATTTCTTATTTTTCCCTAACTTTTCCCAACTTTTTCACCATGATGCAATTGGATTCAAAGAAAACTTCCAACATTAAAGTTGTAGTCCTACACAAAATATACAACTTTGATTCACAAAGTTTTCCCAAAAGATACTTGGATCTCAGGTTATGATTTTTTGAATAAGGGTCCATAAACTTTTAAACTTAGTGAAAATTTGCCCTAGTTTAGGCAGATTTTTGACCTAACTTCATGGCAACGTTTCACCTAGTTCCAAGAAGAATCTCAAAATTCATTTCAAAGATTGATTGTAGAGCATGTTACAAGCTTTCAAAAATGTCAAATAAATCTCCAAGATCATTCATGGTTAGGGAGAATCGAAGAAATGAAAATGGCAATTTATCACTTTTGTACAAGGCATTTTCACAATGTTACAAGTTGCAAATCAGTTTCAAACATGCTTGTACTTGGTATTACAGGTCCTAATCCTTTCTACACTCCATAATTGAATGCTAATTCAATGGACAATGGCTTTATTTTGATCTTTGAAGCATTGCACATTGAATTAATCCAAAAATGGCATAAAGTTCATAATACTACTTTGATAAAGCTTTCTTTTTACAACTTTGTTTATCTTGAGCCATGGACCTAATCTTTTACTGCAAACAATATCCACAAATATCAGGCAACTTGTACCAACTATGTGCAGCTAGCAAGCAAGCCTGTACAGGCTTTGGCATTGTCACTTCCAACTTTTCTTCAAAAGCAAGAAACTTGCAAAAGTCAATAGAACTTGTCCATCTGATAAAGGCAAGGCTTGGCTTCATTTCAAACGACCTCAGGACCTTGTAACAAGCCTAAGCACGAATACATAACATCCCAAACACTCTCAAACACCAAAATCACACTTTTCTGCCCAAACAGGGCATCATCTACAGAACCTTTGCCACTTTGAAATGTGCTCGTGCGTTTTGTTTTGTAACACTGCAAACATCTTCCCTACAACACACCTGAACTATCCAAGCCCCTTTCTAGCAACTGCGAGCTCAGTTTCACACTTCACCATTTTCATTTTGCAAGTTTGAAGGTTGACTTCAACAAGGAGATTCAAGCATCTACAAGGCAAGCTGAGCATTGGGAAAGCTTGAGGGAACTTCAAGCAAGCTCACAAGAACTTCAGGCCTCACTCAAAGTTCCCACATTGCCATATCCAAACTCAACTGAACAAGGTATTTGTCAAGTTTCTATCTCTCTATTTAGGCATCCTTAAGCTTAGGTTTATGAAGCAAAAATGTAGTCCCTAACTTGCTTAAGCTGTACATATGCATAGTTTGTATTTATATTAACTGAGCTAGGAGTATTTGGTTGTTGAACATGCTGAAAAAACTAGGTCAGAAATTAGGGCCATTAAAATTTTCCTTGGTCTTTTAGAGTTAGGTCATGTTTTTTATATAATTGGAACCGTGATAAAAATTGCTACAAGTTTCATGTTGCAAGATTTTGTTTTTATGCAAAGAATAGAGAATTCCAGATTTACACACAGGGCGCGCGTGAAGGAGCAAGGACAAGGATGAAGTGGTGTCTGGGCCTAGCGCGCTTGGGCCTGGCTTTTCTGAATTTTTGCACCCCCCCCCCCATTTTACTTCTGCACCCCCCTGACTTATTATTTTATATTTTTGTATTTTCTTGCATATTTTTATTTTTTGAGCTTGCATTCATTTTTCCCAAATGATAAAAAATACCCAAAAATATTTTCTTTATTTTTTTCATTTTTTTTGCATAATAAATGGTTTATTAAGATTTCATACTTTATTTTCTTAAATAAAACTTGTAAATAATTTGAAAATACTATACATTTTATTTTATTACTTTTTCACATAAAAATAATTATTTTCATACATATTTTTTTTAAACATTTGTACATAATATTATTATTATTTTTCTTAAACAAAAATGGACAAATAAAAATTAGAAAACGATATTTTCTTTTAACCAAAAATTAGGGTTTTACCCCTTTCAAAAATAATATTATTTTTCTCTTATTTTCTAGGGCTTAAATAATTAGTTCTCTCATACAAAAAAATCAATTACAAAACATTCTTTTGCATATTCACATTTTATTGCATATTTAAATAATTGTTTATTTATTTATTGTATAATAAATTCAATTGGGTTGTAATAGTGAATTAGGGTTTTATTTTGAGCAATATCCCCCTATTCAAAACTTATATCCCCATCCCCATAATATTGTTGTAATAGTTTAGATTTACTTTACGCAATTTATCGCATTATATACATGTTTAGTAAATTAGGGTTTGTATGATAAGACAAAAATCAAACAAATAGCATGACCTAAATACAAGACAAAAATGCATGAAAAATTACAACACCTTGCACACAAGCACCTCTAGGGTTTCACCCACTTGGTTGCCTTATAAAACGGCCATGGTATGCATGCTAGGTATCTTGGCAAAATCAATCAAAACAAAAGATCATAGTCCCTCGATGACGCTAGACAAGGTTACCTACAAACAAATGATCTTAGTCCCTAAAACTTGCTAAGATACTTGGGACCATTGCTATCATGGTCATACGATGACCCATGCCCGTACCGTTTAACATCCAAAGATAGGGTTGTTTACCAAATGCAATGGTAAATCAATAAAATCAAAGGAATAAAAATGTACAAGAAAGACTTTTGAGTAGGTAGATGCTTCTAGTTACTTGATCAATTTTCAAACAATCGTTGCTATTTTCAAAAACACACAACACATTTCAAAACATTTCCAAAACAACTTTCAAAACATTGAAACATTTTTCAAAAGACAAACATCTTTGTATAGATTCTTACAAACGAGAATCATTACAAAGAATGTCAAAACGATGGCCTATTTTCAAAATACTTTCAAAACCACACAAAGCACCATTTCAAACAATTGGAAAAGCAAAGCAAGTGATCTAAACAAGTAACTAAGAGCCCATGGATAACCATGAATCAAAAGGGTGCTAGCACCTCCCCTTTTCATAATCTACCCCCCGAACTCGAGAAAACATCTCAAAGGTCTTTCCTATGCTTTTTGACCTTTCCTTTTGGATAAAATAAAAGTTAGTGGCGACTCTTGCTAAACCAAAACATTTGCAAACATAAACACAAAACCTCAAGTCAGTTCTCCCACCGTATCACAGAACTGGAGACTCTGCTGGGGAAAATAATAAAAGTGGGGTTTCCTTAGGGTTTAGATCACCTTTATTTGCTTACCATGTTTGCCTTGTTTACTTTACACTTTGGTTCTATTGTTTGGGTTTGAATCCTCTACCCGGATTTGGGAAACATTCATAGGTAAATAACAATACATTGTGGAAACTGTGTGGGGTATACCGACATGGTCTAAGAAATAGCTATATTAGTGCGACATATTTGTGGGTACCAGTAGCCTTTGAGTCAATCGAAGAGAATACGGGGCCGCTGAGTGATGTCATGAAGCACTAATGGACTTTGAGAACCTTTACTTGACCAACTTGGCCTTTTAGGATGTAGTGAGATGACCGGCTTTGATGCAGTCCGAAGTTGGTAGATACTCGATACTACACTCATTGAGGGTTGTTTTCTTGGAATATTTCGGTCGCCAGTAAAGTGGCTAAACTGAAACAATGAACACAGAAAACAGTCCAGTGATATTGAGCTCCTTAGAACCCGGTTACTATTTCTAGGACAGGTTGAGCCAACTAAACTTCAAGAGGGTACTTACCTACGAAACCCCATGCAAGCCTAAACTAGGAGCTTGTGTGATTTTATTGTACATACATACTTGTGCATAACATCATGGACATCATGAAGCATCATATGCATCCACTAACCATTTCAAGGATTTTGGATTTTCATCTTTGTTCCTGTTTTGTAGGCTATGGATTCACTTCGCAGGAAAACGATCCAAGTCAACCTTGTAAGAATTCCTCCACAACTCAAGGAGCTAGCTTCAAGGATTCCTGAGAATTCTCCATTCACTGAGAGGAATGATCGTCTTCTCAACTTAGTCACTTCCAACACAGAGGAAGACATGATGAAAGTTCTTTTCCAGTTCTTTGACCCTTTGCATCACTGCTTCACATTTCCTGACTACCAACTTGTGCCCACTTTGGAGGAATTTTCTCAACTCTTAAGGATTCCTATTCTCAATCAACTACCCTTCAACGGTACAGAAAGAGATCCAAATCCAGAAGATATTGCTCAAGCCTTACACTTGCACTCATCTGAGGTCACAACACATTGGGAAACTAGAAGTGGTGTCAAAGGTTTCTTGGAAAAGTTCTTGTTTGAGAAGGCCTAAAGCTGCTGGAATTATTTGGACTTACAAGCTTTTGAAGAGATTGTAGCTCTTCTCATCTATGGGATGGTCTTGTTCCCCAATCCTGACCAACTCATAGATGTGAGTGCGGTCAAAATCTTCATGGGTCGCAACCTGGTGCCTACATTGCTTGGGGATATCTTACACTCTTTTCACACTCGAACAATGAGGAAAAGAGGTGTTCTCATGTGTTGCACTCCTCTACTAGAAAGATGGTTTATTTCTCATCTTCCCCAATCAGTCTTGAAGAATGAGCAAGGTTTGAGGTGGTCACAACGATTGATGACTCTTACACATTCAGATATTCATTGGTGTTCTCGATCCAAAGAGAATGTTATCATCATCGACCGTTGTGGGGAATTCCCTAATGTCCCTCTACTTGGCATTAGGGGAGGCATTACCTATAACCCCTGCTTGGCTCTGAGACAGTTTATGTATCTCGAAGGGATGGCCCACATGACATGCTGATTCCAGACTTGGTTTTTTACTTCGACAGCGACGATCAAGGACTTCGACAAAGGTTTATCCAAGCTTGGAGGATGCCAAACATGGTAGACAGTAAGACCTTGGGACACAAGAACTCTATCCCCCTTGAGCCTTACCTAAAGTGGGTACGAACCCACGCCCAAAGTCTTATGATGCCTTACCCCTCTATTCTCCCAGTGATTATAGAGCCTGTTATGGAAGGAGAGGTTCCATACACCCTCCTACATCCTGACATGCCAACATCACTCAAAGATTTACAAAGGAGTTGGATACAGCTCAAGGGAGAATGCGATACTTTTGAATCCCAATTCTACATAAGCGAGAAGAAGGTTTTGGAACTTACTCGGTTACTTCACGAAGAGCAGACTCTCAACACCTACATTGCACCAAAGAGGATGCACAACGTCTTTTTACCTTAGAATTTTGTATTATTTTTCCCATGGGCATTGATGTACTAACAATTCTATCTTATTAATATGACGTGTGTTTCTTTTTTGTTTAAAACAAATTTGAATTTCTGAATCCTTGAAAGCATTACATGAATACATATCATTCATCATATGCATAAATAGGTCTTCACACCAAGTTTCCTCATCTCTCTGCTGTTTATTTCAGTAAGATGGATATTGAACAAACGGTCAAAGACTTGCAAGCTCAGAATTCACAATTTCAACAGCTACTCTTGACCTTGTCCAAGGGGCAGGAGGAGCTCAAGACTTTGCTAGAGAAAGAAAAAGAGAAAAAGAAGAAGAAGAGGGATGGTGTGGCTACCATGGGTAGAAGGTTTGAAGGTCAAGCCAGAAGGGTCCTAGATTTTCCATCAACCTCTGAGGAAGGGGAGAGAAAGGGTAAGGAGACTGCAGTGCCTTCAGATTCGGAAGCTGAAGAAGAGGAAGAAGAGGACTACTCAGAATAACAATACCCTCTTGCAGATGACAAATACAAAAAATCTGGAAGAGCGTCTAGCTGCCATGGAGATACAGAGAGTGCCTGGGCTGGACTTTGAAGAGTTAGGGTTGGTATCTGGAATTGTAATCCCTCCTAAGTTTAAAGTACCTCT
This sequence comes from Vicia faba, assembly GCA_948472305.1. NCBI lineage: Eukaryota > Viridiplantae > Streptophyta > Magnoliopsida > Fabales > Fabaceae > Vicia > Vicia faba. The sequence continues at coordinate 946,182,009 of OX451735.1, forward strand.
ATTTTCCAAGTATGATGGGTTGTCTTGTCCCAAGATGCACCTACAATCTTATGTCAGGAAAATTCAACCATATTCTTCTAACAAAGACCTGTTGGTCCACTTTTTCCAGGACAGTTTGTCGGGGACGCAGCTGGATTGGTTCTACCAGTTAGAGAGGTCTGATGTGCATAATTGGGAAGACTTGGCAGCCGCCTTCTATAAACAGTATCAATACAATGAGGACTTAGCACCAACCCGTACTCAATTACAGAGTATGGGCATGGTCTCAAATGAAGGCTTCAAAGAGTATGCCAAAAAATGGAGAGACTTGGAAGGACGAGTACAACCACCTCTATCTGAGAGAGAACTAGTAGACATGTTCTTGGGAACTCTGTCAGGGCCTTTCTTTAATCATCTGATTGGAAGCTCCTCTGCAGGGTTCACTGAGTTGATTCTAACTGGTGAGAGAGTTAAAGTCGACATAAAAAGCGGGAAAATTCAAAAAGATGCATCTGCTTCCGCTGCCATCAAAAAGACTTTTCCAGCAAAGAAGGAAGTATCAGTTGTCTACTCCCAAAGAGGTCAAGGAAGATTTGAGTGCCGGCCAGCGGTGGGGGCCGTAATGATTCAGAAGTCTGCAGCTGATCAGCCCAGAAACAATCAACCCAGAACCAACCAAACAAGGGTGGAAAGGCCTGTACGTCAATTCACCTGGATAAACATGACTCCTGCTCAGGTTTTACCCCATCTCTTGAAGTTAAACCTTGCGAGTTTGAAAGAGGCCCCGAAGAACCCAAATATTGCTTCTCCGTACTACCATTCGAACGCCAAGTGTGCTTATCATTCAGAGAGCCCGGGGCACGACACCAACAATTGTTGGGCCCTCAAGAATAAGATTCAGGATTTGATAGACGCTAAAGAAGTTGAATTCGACGCCCCTGAAAAGCCGAATGTAATCTCTGCTCCAATGCCAAAGCATGGCCACAATGCCCATGTTGTTGAAGAGGATCTGTTTGTTGCTACTGTTGATGATTTGATAACTCCATTACCGATAATCAAGTTGAATTTGCTGAAGGCTGGGATTTTCCTAGGTTGTGAAGAAGATTTCTACCTTTTTTCATCCTTACCAACCGACTGTCCATTGTTGAAGTTAGGCATCCAACGCCTAATGGATAACCAAGAAATCCTTTTTGAAAAGACTCTTGTTACACCGACTCCTGTCAATTATGTTTCAATAATAACCATATCCGCCAATCTTTCCAAGGTCTCCAAAAGACCTGTTAAGATTACATCTGCTCCAAAGACTGCACCTTTGAAGATAACCATGCACGGGCCCGTCCCGTACAAGTCCGACAGATCAGTATTGTGGAACTATGGTGGAGAAATCTACTACCACGGTATTAAACAAATTGAATCAACTGAAGAGAGTTCTGATGAAGATACTTCCGACATTGGAAGCATTGCTAGAACGAGCAAAATCACCCGTAGTGAAAGAATTTTATCTCCATAGATTGCCCCTCCAAAGGCAGTGTTTGGACCCTCAGCTGCTCCTAAGGTTCCTCCTGTACCGGTCAACATATCTGCAAGAACTCCAATTATTGAAGAAGTTGTAACTCTTGTGGTTGTCCCCTCACTGTTGCTGATGATAGAGGGAAAGGGATCCAAGAAGAGTCCGTCAGGACGAGGGCTCAGCCATTGGTCTTCCCTGAGACCCCTCAAAAAGAAATTGAAGAGATTTTGAAAATAATCAAGAAAAGCGATTATGATGTTGTGGAACAACTGGGGCAAACCCCCTCAAAGATCTCTATGTTGGCCCTGCTGCTTTGTTCATAAGCTCATGCTGAGGCTCTGATAAGATTTTTGAAGACGGCCCACGTGCCACAGGAAACTTCCGCGGATCAGTTCCATGAATGTGTAGCTAGCTTAACAGCTGACAATGGTCTAGGATTTTCCGATGTTGATTTAACATCCAAAGGGAGAAAACATAATGACATTTTGCATGTCTCGGTGGAATGCAGAGGGACTACCCTAGCACACGTACTGGTAGACACTGGTTCATCACTGAACGTCTTGCCGAAGAAAGCCTTGGATAGACTGGATTGTGAAGGTTTAACCTTGAAGCCCAGCAATATAATTGTCAGAGCCTTTGATGGTTCAAAAAGGATGGTCCATGGGGAGGTGGACATCCCGATTAAAGTGGGAACTGAAACCTTCAATTCCATATTCTATGTGATGGACATCCGTCCTTCCTATTCTTTCTTGTTGGGAAGACCCTGGATTCACAATGTTGGAGCCGTCACTTCTACTCTGCATCAAATGCTCAAGTACCCTGTCCAGGGGAAAATCATAATTGTTCATGGCGAAGAGGAATACATGATAAGCCATCTAAATTCTTTCCGCTACGTGGAATTGGATGGCGAATTCATCGAAACCCATTTCCAGCATTTTGAAGAGGTGGCTCAGGAGATTGCAGAAACCAAGATAGTGTCTTCTGTACCCATGATTACCAGACCTCCACCTTGGATGTCGTCTCTCAAAGATGCAAAGGCTGTGATTGAAGAAGGAGGAAGCACAATCTGGGGGAAACTTCCAGACTTTCCTTACAAATCAGATAAATTCGGCTTGGGGTTCACTTATTCTTCACAAAAGGTTGTACGTCGCGCCCATGCTGGAGGGCAACCAGTGAAGATCACCCATCATGGAGTCAATGCTTTGGAGGATAGTGAAGAGGAGAGCAGCCTGGAAGACTGGATTTTTCCAACTGTTGACGGAGGATTGTGCAACTGGGAAGCAAAAGACTTTGTTCTGATTACTTTCATACCGCAGTAATTTATCTTTCAAACATTTTTGTTGGTTTGTAATAATTCTCAAACAATTCGTACACTTTTAACCTTGTGCCTTACCCGAGGCACATAGGTCCATTTGTAAGGGTTTGATTTTTCATCTTCATATTCCATTTTAATGAATCATGGACGTTTTCACATATAAACTTTTGTGTTCATTGTCTTTCTTTTCAGATTTTATTTGTTTAAAGGTGGCTATCCCTTACACACACCCACACTCACAAATGCAGGTACCCTTCCATTCTGGATTCCATGGGTAACAATTCTGCTATGGCCTTCAGTGACTCTGAAGATCTGGTCTACCATGCCGAATATGAAGGTGAGGAAGATTGTGAGGTGCCGGGAGAATTGGCTAGACTGCTACAACAGGAAGAAAGGGCTATTCTACCTCATGAGGAGCTGTTAGAGACAATCAACTTGGGTACTGAGGAAGAAAAAAAAGAAGTCAGAGTGGGTGCCAACCTAGAGCCAAGTGTCAAAGAGCGCCTAATTCAGCTATTACATGAATATGTTGAGATCTTTGCCTGGTCTTACGAAGACATGTCGGGACTCGATACAGACATTGTGGTTCACCGTCTGCCCACAAGAGAAGACTGTCCACCAGTTAAACAAAAAGTTTGTCGCATGATGCCCGACAGAATACGACATACAGTACACGACCCAAAAAGCTATAAAGGGAAGTGTGTTAGCTGATCATCTGGCTCATCAAGCTGTCAAAGATTACCAATCCATGAAGTTCGACTTCCCTGACGAAGATATCATGACCTTGGACAACATTGAAGATTTCAGACCATATGAAGGACCTGAAAAAGGATCCTGGTGGACCCTGTACTTTGATGGGGCCTCCAATGCACTTGGCAATGGTATCGGCGGGGTACTCATCTCCCCATAAGGTTGCCATACTCCTTTCACTGCTAGGCTTTGCTTCAACTGTACTAACAACATGGCCGAGTATGAAGCTTGCATCTTTGGTCTCAAGGCTGCAATAGACCTGGGAATCAAATCTTTGGTTGTGTTTGGAGACTCATCTTTGGTCATCAGTCAGATCAAAGGAGAGTGGGACACTAAACATCCCAATATCATCCCTTACAAAGAACATGTCTTGACATTGCTACCTCATTTCAAGCAGATTACCTTCGAGCACTTCCCGCGAGAAGAAAATCAGCTAGCAGATGCTCTAGCTACAATGTCATCCATGTTTAAACTTAATTGGGATAATGAGGCTCCCCAAATCACCATTGAACGGATGGAAGAACCCGCACATTGTCACGAGATTAATACCAAAGAAGTAGTGGACTAACCTTGGTTTCATGAAGTCAAAAGGTATCTCGAGGCTCAAGAATATCCTGAAGGAGCTTTAGTCAACGACAAAAAGTTCTTAAGGAGATTCTCAGCTAAGTTCTTCCTAAGTAATGGTATCCTGTACAAGCGCAATCATGATTGCATTCTGCTCCATTGTGTGGACAAGATTGAAGCTGAACGGATCATGGCTGAACTGCACAATGGTACCTTTGGAACTCACTCTAGCGGACATACGATGGCTAAGAAGATCCTACGGGCAGGCCATTACTGGTCTACCATGGAAGCTAACTGCTTTCAACATTCCAGGACTTGTCATAAATGTCAAATCTATGCGGACAAGGTACATATACCTCCAGTTCCTCTCAATGTCTTAACAGCTTCTTGGCCCTTTGCTATGTGGGGAATCGACATGATTGGAGAGATCAAGCCTACAGCCTCCAATGGACACCGCTTCATCCTAGTGGCCATTGATTACTTTACCAAGTGGGTCAAAGCAACTTCCTTCGCATCCGTCACAAAGAATGTTGTTTCCCGTTTCATCAAGCAGAACCTCATTTGCCGGTATGGCATCCCCGAAAAGATCATCACTGACAACGGTACAAACCTTAACAACATTATGATCACCGCCTTATGTGAGCAGTTCCAGATTCAACATCACAATTCATCTCCCTATCGGCCAAAGATGAACGGTGTTGTCGAAGTTGCGAATAAAAATATCCAGAAGATCATACAAAAGATGACAGTCACCTACAAGGACTGGTATGAGATGTTATCATTTTCTCTCCACGGGTACCGTACCACGGCTTGCACATCAACTGGGGCAACACCCTAGTCCTTGGTATACGGCATGGAAGCTGTTTTACCTATCGAGGTTCAGATTCCCTCCTTGAGAATCATGAAGGATGCAGGTCTGAGTGAAGACGATTGGATCCAGACCTGACTTGATCAGTTGAACTTAATTGACGAGAAGAGACTTACTGCTGTTTGTCATGGTCAGACGTATCAAAAACGGATGATCAAGGCTTTCAACAAGAAAGTCATACGCCAGGTATATCAAGTCGGAGATCTTGTAATCAAGCGGATCATCTTACCGCAAAGTGACCCCAGGGATAAATGGACTCTTACCTACGAAGGACCATTTGTAATCAAGAACATCTTTTCTGGTGGGGCAATAATATTAACCACCATGGCTGGTGATGACTTGCTGCACCTTGCGAACGCAGATATATTCAAAAGATACTACGCATAAGTGACCCGCTAGGTTGACACACCTAGGAAAAAAAAAGGGGCATCCCGGTGAATAGAAAACTCGAAAGGGCAGTTCAGGAAAAAATTAGGGATAAATAAAAAAATTTGTACACCTGTCAAGTTGAAAACACGAAAGGGTGACTTGGGAAAAAAAGGGTTTCCCGGTGGATCGAAAACCTGAAAGGGTGGTCTAGGCAAAAGTTAGGGAATTAAAGCGTATGACTATGTCTCGACGGATCACTTTAAGGACAATCTCTTCACAGACAAGCTCCGGGCTTCTGATCAACTCAATCATCTTCGGACGAAGCAACAAATGGACAAGATATTCAGAGTTACGAAGGCTATAGCATAATGGGAACCCCATGGAATTTTTACACATAGCCATCTTTCTTTGTATAAAGTTTTCTCATTTTTATGACAATGTTCTCTTACTAGGATGTTTGTCTCCTTTGTACAAAATACTTACACAAAGTTAATACAAAGATACTTCAAAGTGCAGAAAACTATTTGTCTTTTCCTTTTTACACTTGTGTTTTATTTGAAAAAGTCCAATGATTTATTAATGAGCATATGCATTTGAATATAATCATTGTTTACAAATAAACGATTTGGAAAGGATTAATTACTGACAGGTTGAAACTATAGGAAAACATCTTTAGGCTATTCCAGGAGCAATTCCTACAGTACATCATATAGATCCCCAACAGAGCTAAATTTCAAAATCCCCATCAGAGTTGAAACTTCAAAACTCCCAGTCCCCAGCGGAGCTAAAACTTCAACCTTTAAACCCCAGTGGAAATCCTCCAGTTTTCTCAAATTCCCCTACGATTTATCTTAAAACCTAATAATTTCCCAGCAAGTTGCTTTGAAGCCTGACAGCTAACAAGACGACAACTTCGGATAATTCCCCAGTAGATTGGCATACAAGCCAAACTCCTGATTTCCCCAGAAAGATAGCTACTCCCATACAATATAGATACTCCCCACATAGTTTTTACTACTCCCCAACAGGATAAACTTCTTCCCCACAGAGTTTTTATCAATTCTCAACAGAATGAAGTCTGCCATCCCTAGCCATAGTCATCAAAGTTCTCGGGATTCCCCAAGCAGGTTTCTCAAGCAACACTTGGCAGTATTCTCACAACAAAATGTTTATCATCCTCCAACTTCAAAAGACATGAAGGACCTCTATATCCCTGGAGAAGTCAGGATTTCTCTTAATCCCCAGCATTCTCCAAGGATTTCTCATCCTCAACAGCCAATGATTTATCTTCCCCAGCAGCAGTCAAGGGTTTTGTTATCCCCAGCTGTCAAGGATTTATTTTCCTCAACAATGCAGCGAATCAGCTTACATGCACATACATTACACTCATATATCATAAACATTGATAAAACACATTTATTGCATCATACATTTCATGCAACATAACTTTGTGTTTCAGCTAACATTTTACCCTTTTCATGATAAGATTAGCAGTTATCTTTAACAAATATTCAAAGATTTCAGATACAGTACGGATACACTCCAGACACAGAAGGAATTATGTTACTCATTCAGATCTCTTATTCATGATACAGTAAAGATACACTCCATACACGGAAGTCATTCTATTACTCATTCAGAATTCAAAGTCAAGATACAGTACAGATACAATCCAGACATGGAAGTCATTCTGCTACTTATTCAGATTCCAGTCCAGATACTCCTCAAACACGGTTGCCATTCTTTCACTTATTCTGACTTTTCCCCAGCCCAGAGACGCTCCAGACACGGATGCCATTATGTCGCTTATTCAAATTCCAGATTCAGATACAATACAGATACACTCCAGACACGAAAGTCATTATGTTATTCATTCAGATTCAAGTATAGTTATAGCTCGGATACACTCCAGACATGGACGCCATTCCATTGCTCATACAGACTCAGTCTCCAGATACAGTTCAGATACGTTCCAGACATGGATACCATTCTGATACTCATTCTTTTGACTTACAACTTGCAACTCAACAAACATTCTTGGATGGCATCTACAAGCCCATCTCCAACAAGATTTTGTCACCTCTCCAAATGTCATCTTTAAGCCCATTCCCTCAACTACACTTTGACGAGTGCAAATTTACAAGCACTCTAGTGTCCAATCATCTTTTACCTTCGAGTCACGAACGACAAAACTCGCCAATCTAAATCTTCAGGTTCAAGAAGATTGAACAGGGGCAGCTGTTGTACCCCAAAATTTTCCCTCTCATATTATCAAGATTTCCCCTCACAATACTTCTTGGACTCAAGACCAGATTAGGGTTTGCTCAGCTCAAGACATCTCTTTGCACTGATAACCTGAAATTAGGGTTTGAGTTTGCACATGGATTTTTGGACTTTCAATGCTTCATGTGACTTTCATACACCATCTTGGACCCCTAAGATTGCTCATACCATGTTTCAAGCCTTGAATTACATTTTTGCCCAGTCAATTGGACAGTTGACCTAAAAATCAGCTGTATTGGGGAGAAAAAAAAGTCAACTGTGGCCAATTTACAGTCAAACTTCATAATTTTTGATCCACATCAACATCATAGACTCATATGAACACTTGATCAAGTTTGGAGCACAACTCCTCAAGAAATTTGATCAGATCATCAAAAGGGTAAAATGGTCAAAATTAGGATTTTGACTGTAGAAGGGCAATTTCTGATTTTTGACCTAGCCATTGGCAAATTGGGTTCAAGCATGGTTTCAAGGACTCAATGGCACCATCTTGACCTAATCACAAGGTTCAAAAGATCTCAAATGCATAGGATTGACAGATGAATTTTCCAGTCAACTGATCAAAAATCAATTGTACACTGAAAAGTCAAAGTTTGACTTTTTGGTCAAAGTCAAGTGCCAAGGGTCATGATTCATCAAAACATGTCAAAACATGAAACTTGTTCACCAAGAAACTTAATTTTGAAAATTAGGGTTTTAATTTGAAATTTTTCATAACATAGAATTTTTCTAAGTTATGAAAATTTCTTATTTTTTCCCAACTTTTTCACCATGATGCAATTGGATTCAAAGAAAACTTCCAACATTAAAGTTGTAGTCCTACACAAAATATACAACTTTGATTTATAAAGTTTTCCCAAAAGATGCTTGGATCTCAGGTTATGATTTTGTGAATAAGGGTCCATAAACTTTTTAACTAAGTGAAAATTTGCCCTAGTTTAGGCAGATTTTTGACCTAACTTCATGGAAAATTTTCACCTAGTTCCAAGAGGAATATCAAAATGCATTTCAAACATGGATTGTATAGCATGTTACAAGCTTTCCAAAATGTCAAAGAACTCTCCAAGATCATTTATGGTTAGGGAGAATCGAAGAAATGAAAATGGAAATTTATCACTTTTGTACAACGCATTTTCACAATGTTACAAGTTGCAAATCAGTTTCAAACATGCTTGTACTTGGTATTACAGGTCCTAATCCTTTCTACACTCCATAATTGAATTCTAATTCAGTGGACAATGACTTTATTTTGATCTTTGAAGCATTGCATATTGAATTAATCCAAAAATGGCATAAATTTAATAATACTACTTTGATAAAGCTTTCTTTTTGCAACTTTGTTTATCTTGAGCCATGGACCTAATCTTTTACTGCAAAAAATATCCACAAATATCAGACAACTTGTACCAACTATGTGCAGCTAGCAAGAAAGCCTGTACAGGCTTTGGCATTGTCACTTCCAACTTTTTCTTCAAAAGCAAGAAACTTGCAAAAGTCAATAAAACTTGTCCATCTGATAAAGGCAAGGCTTGGCTTCATTTCAAACGACCTCAGAACCTTGTAACAAGCCTAAGCATGAATACATAACATCCCAAACACTATCAAACACGGAAATCACACTTTTATGCCCAAACAGGTCATCATTTGCAGAACCTTTGCCACTTTGAAATTTGCTCGTGCGTTTTGTTTTGTAACACTACAAACATCTTCCCTACAACACACATGAACTATCTAGGCCCCTGTCTAGCAACTGTGAGTTCAGTTTCACACTTCACCATTTTCATTTTGCAAGTTTGCAGGTTGACTTCTACAAGGAGATTCAAGCATCTACAAGGCAAGCTGAGGATTGGGAAAGCTTTAGGGAACTTCAAGCAAGCTCACAAGAACTTCAGGCCTCACTCAAAGTTCTCACATTGCCATATCCAAACTCAACTGAACAAGGTATTTGTCAAGTTTCTATCTCTCTATTTAGGCATCCTTAAGCTTAGGTTTATGAAGCAAAAATGTAGTCCCTAACTTGCTTAAGCTGTACATATGCATAGTTTGTATTTATATTAACTGAGCTAGGAGTATTTGGTTGTTGAACATGCTGAAAAAACTAGGTCAGAAATTAGGGCCATTAAAATTCTCCTTGGTCTTTTAGAGTTAGGTCATGCTTTTTATATCATTGGAATCGTGATCAAAAATGCTACAAGTTTCATGTTGCAAGATTTTGTTTTTGTGCAAAGAATAGAGAATTCCAGATTTACACGCAGGGCGCGCGCGAAGGAGTAAGGAAAGGGATGAAGGGGTGTCTGGGCCTGGTGCGCTTGGGCCTGGCTTTTCTGACTTTTTGCACCCCCCATTTTACTTCTGCACCCCCCTGACTTATTATTTTATATTTTTGTATTTTCTTGCATATTTTTATTTTTTGAGCTTGCATTCATTTATCCCAAATGATAAAAAATACCCAAAAATATTTTCTTTATTTTTTTCATTTTATTTGCATAATAAATGGTTTATTAAGATTTCATACTTTATTTTCTTAAATAAAACTTGTAAATAATTTGAAAATACTATACATTTTATTTTATTACTTTTTCACATAAAAATAATTATTTTCATACATATTTTTTTTAAACATTTGTACATAATATTATTATTATTTTTCTTAAACAAAAATGGACAAATAAAAATTAGAAAACAATATTTTCTTTTAACCAAAAATTAGGGTTTTACCCCTTTCAAAAATAATATTATTTTTCTCTTATTTTCTAGGGCTTAAATAATTAGTTCTCTCATACAAAAAAATCAATTACAAAACATTCTTTTGCATATTCACATTTTATTGCATATTTAAATAATTGTTTATTTATTTATTGTATAATAAATTCAATTGGGTTGTAATAGTGAATTAGGGTTTTATTTTGAGCAATATCCCCCTATTCAAAACTTATATCCCCATCCCCATAATATTGTTGTAATAGTTTAGATTTACTTTACGCAATTTATCGCATTATATACATGTTTAGTAAATTAGGGTTTGTATGATAAGACAAAAATCAAACAAATAGCATGACCTAAATACAAGACAAAAATGCATGAAAAATTACAACACCTTGCACACAAGCACCCCTAAGGTTTCACCCACTTGGTTGCCTTATAAAACGGCCATGGTATGCATGCTAGGTATCTTGGAAAAATCAATCAAAACAAAAGATCACAGTCCCTCGATGACGCTAGACAAGGTTGTCTACAAACAAATGATCTTAGTCCCTAAAACTTGCTAAGATACTTGGCACCATTTCTATCATGGTCATATGATGACCCATGCCCATCCCGTTTAACATCCAAAGATAGGGTTGTTTACCAAATGCAATGGTAAATCAACAACATCAAAGGAATAAAAATGTACAAGAAAGACTTTTGTGTAGGTAGATGCTTCTAGTTACTTGATAAATTTTCAAACAATCCTTGCTATTTTCAAAAACACACAACACATTTCCAAAACAACTTTCGAAACATTGAAACATTTTTCAAAAGACAAACATCTTTGTATACATTCTTACGAACGAGAATCATTACAAAGATTGCCAAACAGATGGCCTCTTTTCAAAATACTTTCAAAACCATACAAAGCACAATTTCAAACAATTGGAAAAGCAAAGCAAGTGATCTAAACAAGTAACTAAGAACCCATGGATAACCATGGATGAAAAGGGTGCTAGCACCTTCCCTTTTCATAATCTACCCCCTGAACTCAAGAAAATATCTCAAAGGTCTTTCCTGTGCTTTTTGACCTATCCTTTTGGATAAAATAAAAGTCGGTGGCGACTCTTGCTAAACAGAAACATTTGTGAACACAAACGCAAAACCTCAAGTCAGTTCTCCCACCGTATCACACTTTTCAACCATGGTTTTCCATGGGCTCTTAGTTACTTTCTAGATCACTTGATTTTGTTTGAAATTGTGTTTTGTGTGGTTTTTGAAAGTATTTTGTAAAAGAAGCCATTGTTTAGGAAATCTTTATAATGATTCTCGTTCGTAAGAATGTATACAAAGATGTTTGTCTTTTTGAAAATGTTTTCAATTTTGTAAGATGTTTGGAAATGTGTGTGTTTGTTTTGAAAATTGCAAGGATATTTGTTTTAAAATGGAGCAAGTAACTAAAAGTAATCTACCTACTCAAATGTCTTTCTTGTTCATTTTATCTTCCTTTGATATTGTTGTCTTACCATTGATTTGGTAAGCAACCCTATCTTTGGATGTTAACGGGACGGGCGTGGGTCATCGTCTAACCATGATTAGCAATGTTGTAAAGTATCTTAGCATTTTTTAGGGACTAAGATCTTTTTGTAAGGCAACTTTGAATAGCGTCATCGAGGGACTATGATCTTGTATTTGTTTGTTTTTTGCTAAGACACTTTACATGCGTAATATGGCCATTTTGTATAAGGAAACCAAGTGGGGTAACCCTAGGGGTGTTTAGTGTGCAAGTGTGCCATTTTCATGCTTGATTTTGTCTTGGGTTAGGGTTTTCTATTTGGTTGATTTTATCTTGTCATACAAACCCTAATTACTAACATGTTATATTAAAGTGATAAATTGCGAAATTTAAATGTCCTACGCTATTACAGCATTTGTGGGAGGGGGGAATACAATTTATGAATGGGGATTTGCAATAATATAATCCTAATTAAACTATTACAACCAAATTGAATATGTACAAATATTGGAATAAATAATATACAAGATAAACTAAATATGCAAAGATGTATGAATGAAAAGAAGATTTTATTTTTTATTTTATGTGAAAAAAAGTTTTAAACTAAACCTAATAAATAAATCAAGATTATCTCAAATTAATTAGGAAAAGAAATTATTTTTTATAAAATATTTTTTTATAAACCCTAATTCCATTTGATTAAAAGAAGATAAATTTCTTTAAGAAAAGGTAAGTATTTTTGCATTTTTTTTGTCTTGAAAAATAATATATGGTATTTATGAGGTATTTTGGTCTCTTTTTTCATAGTAAAATAAGTATTTAATGAGTATATAAAAAATAAATATTAAACTATTCCTAATTTAATTTACAAGTTTCCTTTAATAAAATAGATAATATATAACTAAAATAAAAATATTTATGTAAGAAAAAATAAAATAAAACAAGTCAAAATGCAAATCTATCACTTTCATATTTTTTATGATTTTTAATATTAAGAAAAATATACTTAATAAAATAGAAATGAAAATAAAATAAGTAAATAAAATATTTGGGCCAGGGGTGCTGCAAGCAAATAGGAGGCAAGGGGTTAGCAAAAAATTACAAGGCCCAAAGTCTTAAGCCCACACTGCAAAAAACAAAAAAAAATGCCCCCTGAAGGCAACTTCATTTTCAACCTTGAGCCATGGACGGACCACCTGTATCTCTCTCATTTCTCCATGAAAATGGAAAGTCCAAACATGAAAATCATGGTGTTTCTTCCCACGAGTTCAACCATATAATTTTTGTAAACTAATAATAAAAGATCAAAGTTAATTTTGCTTGCCCTGATTTTTACAGAAAGTTCAAATCCAAAATTCTCTATACACAGTGAATATAAATGAAAACTATGAACATGGTTAGCTTCAATGCAAGGATATCTACATTTTTCTTTCATAAATCAGGACCAAAGGATCCTTGTATGAAGAGATAGAAGTTTGAGTTCTTACCTCTTTCAGTTGAGATCGTGAATGGAGTTTGGGAAAGTTTTGAGAAGGCCTAAGGATCTGTTTAGCTTTCATGGACCTCCCTGAGTGTGTTTCAATCCTTACCTTGCCTTGAAAGTTCCTGAATCTCCCTACTCAAGTCAACCTGCAAGCTTGAAATCTAAAAATGGCAGATGGAGAAGGAGGAGTTACAGTGAGGGAACAGGGGTCTGGAACACTTAGATATGATGTATGTTAAGTTTTTATATGGTTAGAACTCAAAACGCACGAGTGGTTTTTGAGATTCCTATGTAAGGTGCAAAACTGTAAGTTATGGCAAATTTTTAGTGATAGAGTGTTTTGGAGAGTTTCTGAGCTTTTGCAATTGTGTTCTAGGTTGTAATGTATTTGTGTATAAGTATAGAAAAGGTTTTGGATCAATTCCACACCAGGTTTTTGAGTTATAGCCTTTTGGCTCTATAACTTGCTTTTGAAGTAAAGTGAGGAGACAAGTCCCTAAGTGTTGTACAAGCATGGTCTGGTTTGGTAGAGGCTTCAGGTAAGTTGCTCTTTGTTGTGGCTTTACTAGTGTGCATATAAAACAAGTGCAAGGCTTAAGGAGTGGAAAGTTGCAAAAGTAGTGCTTTATCAAAATGGAAATGGCACCTTTGTGCCAAAAATGGAATTTTTCTTGTACAATGCATTTAATGTTTGGCTTAAAGCTTCCAACATCTGCAAAAACATTTAATTAAGGAGTGAGAAACAAGTTAGGAGCCTGCAAAGCAATATTTGTTCAGCATGCTTGAGGATTTGAATTTTTGTTCTTCATGAAATGGCTTGAAATCAAAGTGAGAAATTGCCAACTTTATCTCTTTGATTCACCCTACTCAAGAACGATCTCAAGGAGTTCTAGGACATTTTAGAAAGCTTGCAATGTTCTATAAAACCTATCTTTGAATTGATTTCAAATATTCCCCTTGTAACTATGTGAAAATTTGGCATGAAGTTAGGTCAAAAACCTGCCTAACTAGGGCAAAATTTCACTAAGTTATTTTAGTTCATGAGCATGTATTCACAAAATTATATCTTGAGATCCAAGCATCTTTAGGAGAAATTGTGTGAATAAAAGTTGTATATTTCATGGAGATCTACAACTTTCATGTTGGGAACTTCCTTTGGATCATCTTGTATCATAGTGATAATTTGGCTTAAAGTTGAGAAAAAATAAGAAATTTTCTATACTTAGAAAATTTTCTAAGTTAGAATTTTTCAACTTTTCAAATCCAGATCTTAAATATTTGGTTTCTTGATGAACAAGTTTTACATTTTGACATGTTTTGATGAATTGTGATCCTTGGCACTTAAATTTGACCAAAAAGTCAAAGTTTGACTTTTCAGTGTACAATTGACTTTTGATCAGTTGACTGAAAAATTCATCTGTCAATCCAATGGATTTGCAATGTTTTGAACCATGTCATTAGGTCAAGATGATGAAATTGAAGTCTTGAGATCATGATTTAAAGAAATTGACCATTTTCTAGGTCAAAAATCAGAAATTGCCCTTTCTCAGTCAAAACCCTAATTTTGACCATTTTGCCCTTTTGTTGACTTGATTTAATTTCTTGAGGAATTATGGTCCAAACTTGATCAAATGATACATATGAGTCTAAGATGTTGATTTGGATCAAAAATTATGAAGTTTGACTGTAAATTGGCCATGGTTGACTTTTTCCCCAATATAGTTGATTTTTAGGTCAACTGTCCAATTGACTGATCAAAAATGTGATTCAAGGCTTGAAACTTGGAATGAGTAATCTTGGGGGTCCATAATGATCCTTGAAAGTAATATGAAGCATTGATAGTCCAAAAATCCTTGTGCAAACTCAAACCGTAATTTTCGTCATCAGTGCGTGAGGTGTCTTGAGCTGGTCAAACCCTAATGCAGTCATGATCCAAAGGAGATCTTGTGAAAATCCTTGATAATTGAGAGGGCAAATTTTGGGGTACAACAGCTGCCCCTGTTCAATCTTCTTAAACCTGAAGAGTTAGAATGACGAGTTTTTCCATTTGTGACTCGAAGGTGGAAGATGATTGGACACTAGAGTGCCCATAAATTTGCACTCGATGATGTGATGATAGAAGGAATGGGCTTACAGATGCCATTTGGAGAGGTGATAGAAAGTTGTAGGATATGGGCTTAAAGATGCCATAAAAGGTGATTGTTGAATTGTAATTTGTAAGCTGAAAGAATGAGTATCAGAATGGCGCCTGTGTCTGGAGTGTATCTGAACTGTATCTGGAAGTTGAATCTGAATGAGCATCAGAGTGACATCCATGTCTGGAGTGTATCTGAACTATATCCGAGAGTTGAATCTGAATATGTATCAGAATGACATCCGTGTCTGGAGTGTATCTGAATTGTATCAAAAGGTTGGATCTGAATAAGTATCAGGATGGCCTCCGTGTCTGGAGCGTACCTGAATTGTATCTGAAAGTTGAATATTGAATGAGTATCAGGATGGAATTCACGTCTAGGGCGTATCTGAACTGTATTTGTAAGTGGTTCTGAATGATTATCATAATGGCATCTGTGTCTGGAGCGTATCTGAATTGTATCAAAAGGTTGGATCTGAATGAGTATCAGGATGGCATCTGTGTCTGGAGCGTATCTGAACTGTATCAAAAGGTTGGATCTGAATGAGTATCAGGATGGCATTCGCGTCTAGGGTGTATCTGAACTGTATTGTGAGTGGCTCTGAATGAGTATCATACTGGCATCCGCATCTGGAGTATATCTGAATTGTATCAAAAGGTTGAATCTAAATGAGTATCATGATGGCATCCGTGTCTAGAGCATATCTGAACTGTATCAAGATTGAATATTGTTAACGGTAGCTATTAATCTTATCCAGAAAAGGGTAAAATGTTAGCTAAAATACAAAGTTATGTTGCGTGAAATGTATGATGTAATGTATTTTCTTTATCCATGTTTATGATATATGGATGCAATGTATGTGTATGTGAGCTAATTTGTTGCATTGCTGTTGGATTGGGGAAAATAAATCCCTGACTGCTGCTGAGGATATGGAGTATAAGTCTTCATGTTGTGAAGTCTAAGTGTTGATGAATTTCCTTTTTGAGAAATAAACTTTGTTGTAGGGGTAATATCATGTACTGTTTATAGAATCCTGTTGGGGAATCTTGAGAAATTGACGACTTTTACTGGTGGCCAATAATTTGAAATATTGTTCCGCTGGAGATTTAAACGACGTATTGCAGGGGATTACTTATGGAATAGCCTAGAGACATTTCTCCATCCTTTCAACCTACTAGTAATTGTCTTTCCTATTTTGTTTTATTTGTAAACAGTAATTATGTTCAAATGCATATTCTCAATAATGAATCATTGGACGTTTTTGTAAACAAAACAAGCGTAAAGAAAAGACAAATAGTTTTTGCACTTTCAAAGGAATATTTTGTATTGACTTTGAATAAGTATTTTTTGTACAAGGAGACAAACATTCTAGTAAGAGAATGTTGTCATAAAAAATGAAAATTTTGATACAAAGAAAAGATATTTTATGTGTACAAAAACCCCATGGGGTTTCCATTCTGCTATAGCCTTCGTATCTCTGAGCATCTTGTCTATTTGTGGCCTTGTCCGAAGCTGATTGAATTGATCAGAAACTCTGAGTTTGTCAGTGGAAGCCAAAGTTTGTCCATAAAGTGATCCAATGGGACATAGTCATACGCTTTAATTCCCTAACTTTTGCCTGGACCGCCCTTTCAGGTTTTCGGTCCATCGGGAAACCCTTTTTTACCCAAGTCGCCCTTTCGGGTTTTCAACTTGCCGGGTGTATAGATTTTTTTTGTCTTATCCCTAATTTTTTCCCGAACCTTTTTGGTTTGCTGGGATGCCCTTGTTTTTCCTAGGTATGTCAACCTAGCGGGTCTCTTATGCGTAGTATCTTTTGACTATGTCCGTGTTTGCAGGGTGTGGTAGGCCGTCACCATCCATGGTAGTCAAGATCATTGCCCCACTAGAGAATATGTTTTTTATTACAAATGGTCCTTCATGGATAGAAGTCTATTTGCCCCTGGGATCACTTTATGGCAAAATGATGCGTTTGATCACTAGTTCCCCAACTTGATACACTTTGCGTCTGACTTTCTTGTTGAAAGCCTTGATCATCCGTTTTTGATACATTTGACCATGGCAGACAACAATAAGTCTTTTCTCATCAATTAAATTCAGTTGATCAAGTCGAGTCTGGATCCACTCGTCTTCGTTCAACCCTGCATCCTTCATAATCCTTAGAGAGGGGATCTGAACCTCAATAGGTAAGACGACTTCCATGCCGTATACCAAAGAATAGGGTGTTGCCCCGATTGATGTGCGGGTCGTGGTACGATATCCATGGAGAGCGAATGGTAACATCTCATGCCAGTCTTTGTATGTGACAGTCATTTTTTGTATGATCTTTTTAATATTTTTATTTGCAGCTTCGACAACACCATTCATCTTTGGCCGATAGGGAGAAGAATTATGACGTTGAATCTTGAATTGCTCGCACAAGGTGGTGATCATAGTGTTTTTGAGATTTGTACCATTGTCAGTGATGATCCTTACTGGGATACCGTACCGGAAAATGAGATTTTGCTTGATGAAACGGGCAACAACATTCTTGGTAACGGAAGCGAAGGAAGCTTCCTCGACCCATTTTGTAAAATAGTCAATGGCCACTAGGATGAAACGGTGTCCATTAGAGGTTGTCGATTTGATTTCCCCAATCATATATATTCCTCACATAGCAAAGGGCCAAGGAGTTGTTAAGACATTTAGAGGAACCGGAGGTACATGCACCTTGTCAGCATAAATTTGACATTTATGGCAGGTTCGAGAGTGTTGATAGCAATCTGCTTCCATGGTAGACCAATAATAGCCTGCCCGTAGGATTTTCTTTGACATCGTATGCCCGCTGGAGTGGGTACCAAAAGTGCCTTCGTGTAATTTGGCCATGATCCTTTCAGCTTCAACCTTATCTACGCACCGAAATAACACAAAGTCATGATTGCGTTTGTACAGGATGTCGTTACTAAGAAAGAACTTAGCAGAGAATCTCCTTAAGAACTTCTTATCATTGATTGAAGCTCCTTCTGGATATTCTTGAGCCTTGAGATACCTCTTGACTTCGTGAAACCAAGGTCAGTCCACTACTTCCTTAGTATTAATCTCGTGACAGTGTGTTGGTTCATCCATTCGCTCGATGGTGATCTGGGGAGTCTCGTTAACCCAATTAAGTTTAAACATAGATGACATTGTGGCTAGAGCGTCTGCTAGCTGATTTTCTTCTCGCGGGAAATGCTCGAAGGTAATCTTCTCAAAATGTGGTAGCAATGTCAAAACATGTTCTTTGTAAGGAATAAGGTTTGGGTGTTTGGTGTCCCATTCCCCTTTGATCTGACTGATGACTAAAGCTAAATCTCCAAACACATCTAAATATTTGATTCCCATGTCTATGGCAGCTCTGAGACCTACAATTGAAGCAAAGTCTGGCAGTAAAGGGAGTATGACACCCTTCCGGAGATATTAGTACAACACCAATACCATTACCAAGTGCATTGGAGGCTCCATCAAAGAACAGGGTCCATCAGGATCCTTGTTCAGGTCCATCATATGGCCTGAATTCTTCACAGTTGTCTAATATCATGATGTCTTCATCCGGAAAATCGAACTTCATGGATTGATAGTCTTCTAGAGCTTGGTGAGCAAGGTGATCAACTATTACACTTCCCTTTATAGCTTTCTAGGTAGTATACTGTATGTCGTACTCTGTCAGGATCATTTGCCATCTCGCTATTCTCCCAGAAAGAGCAGGCTTCTCGAAGATGTATTTTATCGGATCCATCTTAGATATCAACAAGGTAGTATGAGTCATCATATACTGTCTTAGTCAGCGAGCAGCCCATGCCAGAGCGTAACAAGTTTTCTCGAGTAGTGAATATCTGGTTTCACAGTCAGTAATCTTTTTGCTCGGGTAGTAAATAGCATGCTCTTTTCGGCCAGACTCATCATCCTGCCCCAATACACACCCCATTGAGTTTTCTAAAACAGTCAGATACATAATCAATGGTCTTCCCTCGAGTGGTGGCATCAACACAGGAGGCTCTTGTAAGTATTCTTTGATTTTGTCAAAAGAAACTTGGCACTCATCATTCCATTTAACTACTTGATCTTTCTTCAATAGTTTGAAGATTGGCTCACAAATAGCTGTCAGGTGAGAAATGAATCTGGCAATATAGTTCAAACGTCCCAAGAATCCTCTGTCTTCCTTCTCAGTACGAGGAGCGAGCATTTCTTGTATTGCTTTAACTTTGGAAGGATCGACCTCGATACCTTTTTTACTGATGACAAATCCTAGGAGTTTACCAGACCGTACCCCAAATGTACACTTATTTGGATTCAACCTCAGCTTGTACTTCTTCAGTCTCTCAAACAGCTTTTGTAAGTGATCAAGATTCTCTTCTTCTGTTTGTGATCTGGCTATCATATTTTCCATGTATACCTCTATTTCGTGATGTATCATGTCATGAAATAGAGCCACCATGGCACGTTGATAGGTTGCCCCAGCGTTCTTCAGTCTGAATGGAATTATCTTGTAGAAGAATGTGCCCCACTGTGTGACAAATGTTGTTTCTCCATGTCCTCAAGCGCCATTTTGATTTGGTTGTAACCTGAGAATCCTTCTATAAGGAAAACACTTTGTGTTGTGTCGTATTGTCCACTAGGATATTAATATGGGGGAGTGGAAAGTCATCCTTAGGGCTTGCCCTATTCAAATCTCGATAGTCCACACACATTCGCACTTTTTCGTCCTTTTTGGGCACGGGAACAACATTGGCAACCAATTGGGGCTAAGAGGTGATAACCAAGAATCCAATGTTGAATTGCTTCATGACCTCTGCTTTAATCTTTTCTGACATATCAGGCCTCATTCGACGTACCTTTTGCTTTACTTGCGGACAATCTTCTGTTGTAGGCAGACGATGTACCATAATATCTTCATCAATTCCTGGCATGTCTTCATATGACCAGGCAAAGACTTCGACATAATCATGAAACAGCTAAATCAGACGCTTCTTGATATTGGGTTCCAGATAGGCACCCACTTTGACCTCTTTTTATCTTCTTCGGTACCTAGGTTGATTGTATCCACGAGTTCCTTATGAGGATGAATGGTTCTCTATTCTTGTTGTAGCAGTCTGGCAAGTTCCCCTGGTACTTCACAATCTTCCTCACCTTCGTCTTCGGCTTGGTAGATTAGATTTTCAGAGTCACAAAAGGACATAGCAGTATCGTTACCCATGGGATCCAGAATGGATGGATACCTGCATTGTGAGTGTGGGTGTGTGTAAAGGTATAGCTATCTTTGAAAGAAATTAAAAATGTAAAAGAAAAACAATGAGCACAAAAGTTTGAATGCGAAAACATCCATGGTTCATTGATGTCATATGAAAAATGAGATAATAACCCTTACAAATGGACCATTGTTCCTCGGGTAAGACACAAGGTTTTAAGAGTGCGAATTGTTTTGAATATTACAGATCCAACAAAATGTAAAGATAAATTACTGAGGGATGAAAGTGATTGGGATGAAGTCTCTGGCCTCCCAATTGCTGAGCCCTCCATTGAAAGTTGGAAAGATCCATTCTTCCAAGTTGCAGCCATCTTCACCATCTTCTACCGCGGTGACCTCACGGTTGCTGATCTTCAAGGGTGGCCCTCCAGCTCGGGCACGACGTATAGCTTGTCAGATTTATACGGGATATATGGGAGTTGTCCCCAGATAGTGCATCCCCCTTCTTCCACCACTGCTTTGGCATCCTTCAGAGATGACATCCGGAGTGGAGGCCTTGTAATCTTGGGAGCAGCCTTAGTCACTGACACCTCTTGGGGGACCTCTTCAAAGTGTTGAAATGGAGTTTCAATGAATTCTCCATCCAATTCCACGTATCTGAAGGAATTGAGATGGATGATCATGTATTCTTCCTCTCCGTGTACGGTGATAATCTTCCCTTGAACTGGATACTTCAGCATCTGGTGCAGTGTAGAGGTACCAGCGCCAACATTATGGATCCATGGTCGGCCTAACAAGCAGGAATATGAAGGGCGAATGTCCATCACATAAAAAGTTGAATTGAAGGTTTGGGTTCCAACCTTTATGGGAATGTCCACCTCCCCATGTACCATCCTCTTCGAGCCGTCAAAAGCCCTTACCACTATGTAACTTGGCTTCAAAGTCAAGCCCTCACAGTCAAGTCTATCAAGAGCTTTTTTTGGTAATACATTCAAAGATGAGCCAGTGTCCACCAATAAATGTGCCAAAGTGGTGTCCCTACATTCCACTAAGACATGCAACGCCTCATTATGCTTTCTTCCCCTCGACGTCAGATCAGCATCTGAAAAACCTAAACCATTGTCCGTAGTTAAGCTAGCCACGCAGTCTTGAAATTGATCAGCAGATGTCTCTTGAGGTACATGGGTTGTTTTTAGGAACTTCACCAAGGCTTTTGCATGCGCCTCGGAACACAGTAGTAATGCCAGCATGGAGATCTTATAGGGAGTTTTCCCCAGTTGTTCGACTACATCGTAGTCGCTTCTCTTTATAATTTTTAAGATCTCCTCCATTTCCTTCTTGGAGGTCGCAGGGATAGTCAATGACTGAGCCTTCGTCCGGACAGGCTCAACCATAACACCTTTTCCTCGAGCCTCAGTTAACTCGGCAGCAGGAGTGTCAATAAGAATGACTACAGGGGTTGTAATGGCTTTGTCAATTGGAGTACTTGCAGAGATGATTATGGGTGTACGACCAACCTTTGGAGCAGCCAAAGGGATGATCACGGGTCTAGAAAATGCTTTTGGGGGAGCAATTTCTGGAGAAAAGGTCCTACCACTTCAGGTAATTTTACTAGTTCCAACAATATTTCTTATGTCGGAATCTTCTTCTTCGGAGTTGTTGTAACCAAAAATTTTCCATCCCATTTTCATAGAAGACACAACCCTAGGGTTTCTCAGATATTCAAGATTGGCTCAGGAATCGATCAGACATATTTTCTCCTGTGGCAGTAAACCAGCAATTAGGGTTTTTCTTGCAATTCTCAAAAGAAATGAATTCTCAAAGATCCAATTGGCTTTCACATGTTTTCATGCTTTTTCAAGTTTACTGAAAGGTTAATGTTTGTTCTCAAGGCATGTTTGTTTGGGACAAGAGATGGAATCTAAGACTGTCATTTGGGACATTCATGTTTTGTTTGATCCAGGTTAACCAGATAATTTGCGTCTTTTAAAACATTTGCTTATTTATGGAATAGACAATGCGTGTTTTGATTGGAATGCAGTTGCAAGATTACAGAATTATTGGATTACTTGGAGTTTAAGTTATCAGATGGGAGCATTTTGTTTCAATTATCTTGATTGGGAATCTTTAAGAATTAGTTAGGATGCAAAGGGAAGATTACAAGTTATTGTTGATTAAAGATTTCAATGGACACCAGAATATCTCATGACACTTTCTCCATTTATTTCAAAAGTTATTACAAAACAATTTATTATTTAAATACTTTAGGTTTTACAACTTATTGTATTTAAAAAAATAAATTAGTACAATTGTTGAATGTTTCTCTCTAAATTACAAAGAAAATAAAATGAATCTAGGCCTAAAGTTGACTGAGCTTCCTTTGCTTCCATGCTTGCCACAGAGTCTCTTGCTTCCCCTGCTCTGCCATCATCCAGTTGTGCTCACATGAAAACAAAAGACAGAAAAAAAGTTAGTACAAATTAATTGGACATGAGTAAGAATTTTCAAAAGAAAAAGTGTTCATCATTAAAGTTTGCAATTTGGAATCATAAGGCTATTTTTAATTCATCACATTTGTATTTTCTCTATTTGCAAATCACAAGAGAATTATTCCTCTTGGTTCACAAAAAGAAGAAATAAGAAATGCAAGAAAGCTGTCCAAACAAAACAAATGCAGCAAACTTATCCAAACAAACAGAATAATACAAATTGAATGCAACTAAGATGCACAAGCTAGGAAACAAACAACAAAGTTGTCCAAACAAAATATTGCAAACAACAGCGCATCACCAAACAAACAACAGTGCAACAAACAGCAAGAACGAGGCAGCAAGCTAGCACCAAAGAAACAGCATCAACAAAAGGAAGTATAGCAGTATGATAAACTAAGTCAAACAAGCAAGAGGCTTGTTCAATAAGCCAATTCATCATGTTCCATTTTTATTGCAAACTTTTCAGGAAAAGGCAAAAGCGCAATTGACTCTTAGGGACATTGAAAGATAAGAGAGGAAAGAAGTCACCTAGGGATGCACAGCCCTGCTGCCCTGCTGTCACAATTGCATAAGAGTTGCTACAAAACAAAAACTACAAGAAAAAGAGCATAAGAACAATATGCCAAAATATTCAAAATTTGGTGGTTTTCCCACCATTTTGAATAGAAATTCAACCAAAGCAACATCAATATAACAGTAAAAAGCGCTGAAGCAAAGGAGATAGAAAACATTTTTTTATCAAAGTCCAAAAAACTGTCAAATCCTCCAAGCATCAAAACTTGCTGAAACATACAAACCAAAATCCCCAAAACAGTCAACAAATCCTCAAACCATCTTCCATCAAACCTATAACCAAAACCTTGTTAACTCAACATTAACAAAGTCTCAAAGTAAAACCATTTCAACACCATCAACGAAACCTGCAAACTGTAACAACAAACTCAGAAAAACCCCAAACCTGCAAACTGTAACAACAAGCTCAGAAAAACCATCATCAACCCAAAGCAAAACAAAAAGAAACAGAAAAAATATCCCAAATTGTAACCTTCAAACTGTCAAAAATCCCAAACAGTCTTCAAGCTGTCAAACTCCAAAAATCTCAAACCATTTTCAAACTCATAAACAAACCTTCAAACTGTCAACAAAATCAAAACCCCTCAAACCTGTCAAAGATATCAAACTCAAAAAACAGTTCAAACCAAACTACCATCAAAAACTTCAAAGTCTGAAACTAATAAAAAGGTAACAACATCCAAACCAACAACCTTAAAGAACCAAAACTCAAACCAAATCTGAACCAACATCTCAATACCATCAAAACCAAAACTTATAAAACATCTCAATATCAAAAATACCAAAAAGTCCAAAACCTGTAACAATACCAAACATCATAATCAAAAACCAGGTCTCCAATCCGAACCATCATCAAAACTCAGAAAAAATCACAAAACCCAGAAGCACGGTATCATCACCATTCAAAGTACAAGGATAAGAAAAGAAGGGTTACCAACAGGTGTGAAAGCGTGCCTTCAATCTTCATCTCCTCCCTCGCAAGCTCTCGCCACCAAGGAGCATCATCATCGCCTCACCATTCCCATCCATTTCACATAAAAATCCCAAACAGGTATGGTTTCTTCACAACATATTCTCCTACATTTTAATGGACACTAAGATTGATTAACAGAAAAAACGTAATAAGACAAAAACAACAAAAAAATCGTTCAAGCTTCAAACCACAGAATCTCACCCTTTCAAGAACAAAACCTTTAGAGCTTGGTTAGGAAGCGTGAGAGACGATGCTCCGGCAACAGAGGGTAGAGGGAGGATCAGATAAACCGATTGTGAACCCCTTAGACAAATTCATTTCAAAACTTAGGGTTTCCAAAAGGGCGCAAATCATGGTGAGATAGAGCAAGAGAGTGATTTGTTCATGAAATTAGGAAGAGGTGAGCGATAAGGTGAGAGGATGAACGAAAGTAGAAGAGTTTGGATGAACGAGGACGAACGGCGCCGCTGTGAATGAAAGGGGTTCCAAGAACCCTAATTCGTTTTCCACTTCTAATCAGAAGCTAATGAAAAGTTTAAGAACGTTGGGCCTGTTTGTTCACAAACCCTAAATCAATTTTCCTAAGCCCATTTTTCTTCTTTTTTTTAATTTGTTTTAATTTGTTTTTAAAAAAAATGTTAATTAAAACTTAAATCATTTTATTAAATTAATTTAGTTTTTAGTGATTAGTTTTTATCATTTTCTCTTTTTATAACAACTTATTTTTATTAATTTTTTTACATTTAATAAAACATCAAAAAGAATTAACCTAGTTTGTTTTCTTTATCTTAAACTTATTTATAATTAATAAGAATATAAAAATAATAATAATAAAGATTTCTAATTTAATCAATTTTTTTTAGAATAGGTTTATTTTTATTGTTTCAAGTAAATACATTTCATTTCATACTTTGTTGATTTTTATTTTCATAAATTGTCAAAGCTTTATATTAAATCGCACAAAAATTCGATTTGGTTGTATTGCTTGATATTTGGACATTGTTATTTCATTTAATTCATCCCCATTTGTAACAATTGTACCCCCATTTTTGAATACTTTTGTAATAGCGTAGAATTTCAATTCCCGCAATTTATTGTTTTCCATGTACTGTATAGTAATTAGGCGTGTGTGGCAAGATTAAAAAAAATCAATCGCTAGATGATCTAATCAAAGAATAAATAATTTGAAACCAACAAACTTTCTCACACGCGCACCTCTAGGGTAACCTCGCTCGTTTCCTCGGAAATACAATCATGTCCCTTGAATATGAGACACTCTAGCAAATGACCCTTCGATAAATAAAGATCGTAGTCCCTCGATGACCCTCGATGTTGCCTTCGATTAAAACGATCTTGTCCCTTACAAAAATTGCTAAAGCGTCTCACAAGTTGCCTTCAATGATTGTAAAATTGACCCGTGCATGTCCCTTCACATCCAATGGTGGGGCTTCTTACCAAATCAATGGTAAGATAGCACCATTAAAAGGAAGAAAAGAACAACTTAAGACCTTTCGAGTAGATAGATTCGCTCTTAGTTACTCGCTTGCTCACGACAAAAAAACTTTTACACCTACACTCCCAGTTCAAAACATTTTCAAAAAGTTAAAACGTTTTTTATACGTTCTTATAGAGACGAGAACCATTGCAAAACCTCTTTTCAAAACACTTTTCAAAACACGATTCACAAACACATCTTTGAACCATTTTTTCGAAACAAAACTTTGTATACGTTCTTATAGAGGCGAGAACCATTACAAAGAGATTTTTCAAAATACTTTCAAAGCCCACACCACAAGCACACAATCAAATGAAAGCAAGTGATCTAAAATGAGTAACTAAGAGCCCATGGAAAACCATGGATGAAAAGGGTGCTAATACCTTCCCTTTTCATAATCTACCCCCCGAACCCGAGAAAATTCTCGAAAGGTCTTTCCTATGCTTTTTTACCTTTCCTTTTGGATAAAAGAAAAGTCGGTGGCGACTCTTGCTAACCGCACAAGTGCGAACAAAATGCAAAACATCTAGTCAGTTCTCCCACTGTATCACAGAACTGGAGACTCTGCTGGGGAAAATAATAAAAGTGGGGTTACCTTAGGGTTTTAGATCACCTTCACATGCTTATCTTGTTTGATTTGTTTGATTTACACTTTGGTTCTTTTGTTTGGGTTTGAATCCTCCACCCAGATTTGGGAAACATTCATAGGTAAATAGAAATACGTTGTGGAAACTGTGCGGGGTATACCGACACGGTCTAAGCAATAGCTATGTTAGTGTGACATATTGGTGGGTACCGGTAGCCTTTGAATCAATCAAAGAGAATACGGGGCCGTTGAGTGATGTCATGAAGCACTAAGGAACTTTTAGAACCTTTACTTGACCATCTTGGCCTTTTAGGATGTATTGAGATGATCGGCTTTGGTGCAGTCCGAAGTTGGTAGATACTCGATGTTGTTTTCTTGGAATATTTCGGTCGCCATTAAAGTGGCTAAACCGAAACAATGAACACAGAAAACAATCCAGTGATATTGAGCTCATTAGAACCCGGTTACTTTTTATAGGACAGGTTGAGCCAACTAAACTTCAAGAGGGTACTTACCTATGAAACCCCATGCAAGCCTAAACTAGGAACTTGTGTGATTTGCTTGAACATACATACTTGTGCATAACATCATGGACATCATGAAGCATCATATGCATCCACTAACCATTTCAAGGATTTTTGGAAGTTCATCTTTGTTCCTGTTTTGTAGGTTATGGATTCACTTCGCAGGAAAACTATCCAAGTCAACCTTGTACGAATTCCTCCACAACTCAAGGAGTTTGCTTCCAGGATTCCTGAGAATTATCCGTTCACTGAGAGGCATGGTCGTCTTCTAAACTTAGTCACTTCCAACACAGAGGAAGACATGGTGAAAGTTCTCTTCCAGTTCTTTGACCCTTTGCATCACTGCTTCATATTTCCTGACTACCAGTTGGTGCCTACTTTGGAGGAATTTTCTCAACTCTTGAGGATTCCTATTCTAAATCAACTACCCTTCAATGATACGGAAAGAGATCCAAAGCCAGAAGATGTTGCTCAAGCCCTGTATTTGCAACCATCAAATGTCACAGGTCATTGGGAAACTAGAAGTGGTGTCAAAGGCTTCTTGGCAAAGTTCATGTTTGAGAAGGCCCAAAGCTGCTAGAATTCCTTGGACTTACAAGATTTTGAGGAGATTGTAGCTCTTCTCATCTATGGAATGGTCTTGTTCCCAAACCCTGACCAGCTTATAGATGTGAATGTTGTCAAGATTTTCATGTCTCGAAACCCAGTGCCTACATTACTTGGGGATATCTTACACTCTTTTCACACTCGAACAATGAGGAAAAGAGGTGTTCTCATGTGTTGCACTCCTCTTCTGGCAAGATGGTTTATTTCTCATCTTCCCCAGTCAGTCTTGAAGAATGAACAATGTTTGAGGTGGTCACAACGATTGATGACTCTTACACATTCAGATATTCATTGGTGTTCTCGATCCAGAGAGAATGTTATCATTGTCGACCTTTGTGGGGAATTCCCTAATGTCCCTCTACTTGGAATTAGGGGAGGCATCACCTACAACCCCTGCTTGGCTCTGAGACAGTTTGGTTATGCCCGAAGGGATGGCCCACATGACATGCTGATTCAAGGCTTTGTTTTCGACTTCGACAACGACAATCAAGGACTCCGACAAAGGTTCATCCGAGATTGGAGGATGCCTAACAAGGTAGACAGTAAGACCTTGGGACACAATAATTCGATCCCCCTTGAGCCTTACCTAAAGTGGGTATGAACTCGCGCCCAAAGTCTTATAATGCCTTACCCCTCCATTCTCCCAGTGATTATAGAGCCAGTTAAGGAAGGAGAGGTTCCATACACCCTCCTACATCCTGACATGCCAACATCACTCGAAGATCTACAAAGGAGTTGGATACAGCTCAAGGGAGAACGCGATACTTTTGAAGCCCAATTCTACGCAAGCGAGAAGAAGGTTTTAGAACTCACTCGGTTACATCACGAAGAGCAGACTCTCAACACCTACATTGGGCTAAAGAGGATG
Organism: Vicia faba; assembly: GCA_948472305.1. Classification (NCBI taxonomy): domain Eukaryota; kingdom Viridiplantae; phylum Streptophyta; class Magnoliopsida; order Fabales; family Fabaceae; genus Vicia; species Vicia faba. The sequence continues at coordinate 946,210,789 of OX451735.1, forward strand.
CGCAACGTATTTTTACCTTAGAATTTTGTATTATTTAGCCCAAGGGGCATTGATGTACTAACAAATTATATCTTATTAATATGACATGTGTTTCTTTTTTGTTTAAAAAAAATTTGAATTTCTGAATCCTTGAAAGCATTACATGAATACATATCATTCATCATATGCATAAGCAGGTATTCACACCAAGTTTCCTCATCCCTCTGCTATTTATTTCAGCAACATGGATCTTGAACAAACGGTTAAAGACTTGCAAGCTCAGAATTCACAATTTCAACAACTACTCTTGACCTTGGCTAAGGGGCAGGAGGAGCTCAAGACTCTGTTAGAGAAAGGAAAAGAGAAAAAGAAGAAGAAGCAAGTTGGCGTGGCTACCATGGGCATAAGGTTTGAAGGACAAGCCAGAAGGGCCTTGGATTTTCCATCAACCTCTGAGGAAGGGGAAGGAAAAGGTAAAGAGACTGCAATGCCTTCTGATTCTGAAGCAGAAGAAGAAGAGGAAGAGGACTACTCTGAACAACAATACCCTTTGGCCGATGACAAATACAAAAACTTGGAAGAACGTCTAGTAGCTATGGAAGTGCAAAGAGTACCGGGGCTGTACTTTGAGGAGCTAGGGTTGGTTTCTGGAATAGTAATCCCTCTGAAGTTTAAGGTGCCACTATTTGCCAAGTACGACGGGGTGTCTTTTCCCAAGATGCACTTACGATCTTATGTCAGGAAAATTCAACCATATTCTTCTGACAAAGACTTGTGGGTTCACTTTTTCCAGGACAGTTTGTAAGGAACACAACTTGATTGGTTCTACCAGTTGGAGAGAGCAGACGTCCATAATTGGGAAGACTTGGCAGCCACCTTCTATAGACAGTATCAATACAACGCCAACTTGGCACCAACCCGTACTCAGCTACAGAGTATGGCTATGGCTTCCAACGAGGGATTCAAAGACTACGCCCAAAAGTGGAGGGATTTGTCTGGAAATGTGTAACCACCTTTATCTGAAAGAGAGCTAGTGGACATGTTCTTGGGGACTCTGTCGGGTCCTTTCTTTAATCACCTGATTGGAAGTTCCTCTGCAGGTTTCACTGAGTTTATTCTAACTGGAGAAAGGGTTGAAGCCGGTATTAGAAGCGGGAAAATTCAGAAAGACACGTCTACCTCAACTGTTGCAAAAAAAGCCCTTCACGGGAAAGAAGGAAGTGTCAGCTGTCTATTCCTAGAGAAATCAGGGAAGAACCGAACGACGACTAACTATGGGGGTCGTTATGATTCAGAAGTATGCATCAGACCAATCGAGAAATAGTCAGCCGGGAAATGATCAGCCGAGGAATAACCAGCAAAGGGTGGAAAGGCCTGTAAGGCAATTCATCAAGATTAACATGACTCCTGCTCAAGTCCTACCATATCTCTTGAAGTTGAATTTTGCCATGCTGAAAGAGGCCCCTAAAAATCCTAATACTTCATCTCCACACTACCATCCGAACACCAGGTGTGCTTACCATTCAGAAAGTCCCGGGCACGACACCAACAACTGTTTGGCCTTGAAGAACAAGATTCAAGATCTGATCGACGCAAAGGAAGTTGAATTTGAAGCTCCTGAAAAGCTGAATGTAATCTCTGCTCCAATGCCCAGGCATGGACACAATGCCAGTGCTGTGGAAGAAGACCTGTTTGTTTCTACTGTGGATGAACTATTAACTACTCTCCTAACCATCAAGTTGAATTTGTCGAAAGTCGGGGTGTTCCCAGGTTGTGGCCAAGATTGCCATGATTTCCTATCCTCCCCATTTGACTGTCCTATGTTGAAGAAAGGAATCCAACAATTGATCGATAACAAGGAAAGTTTGGTTGAGAAAGCTCCTATCTCACCTATTCCAGTTCCAGAAGTTTCAATAATAACCATATACGCCAATTCTTCCAGGGTTCCTAAAAAACCCGTTAGGATTACACCCGCTCCAGTGACTACTCCTTTGAAGATAACAATGCCCGGGCCTGCCCCATACAAAACCGATAAAATGGTACCATGGAACTATGGTGGAGAAAACTACTACCATGGTGTCAAACTGATTGAAGAGACTGTCGATGAAGAGAGTTCTGAAGAAGATAATTCCAATATCAGTAACATTGCTGGAACTAGCAAAATTACTCGTAGTGGAAGAATTTTCTCTCCAGAGATTGCGCCACCAAAGGCAGTCTCTGGACTCGTTCCGAAGATTACAGTTGTACCAGTACTTACACCTGCAAGTTTACCCGCCAACAATGACAATACAATTCCCATCCCTGTTTCCACTGCTGAGAAAAAAGGAAATAATGTTCAAGAGGAGCCTGTCTTGACGAAGGTTCAATCACTTGTTATTCCTGAAACATCCAAGAAATAGATGGAAGAGATTACGAGGATCATTAAAAAAAGTGATTATGATATTGTTGAACAACTGGGGCAGACCCCCTCCAAAATCTCTATGTTAGCCTTGCTGCTGTGTTCTGAGGTACATGTTAAAGCTTTGGTCAAGTTTTTGAAGACAGCGCACGTGATGCAAGAGACTTCGGCTGATTAATTCTAGGAGTGTGTAGCCAGTCTGACAGCTGACAATGGCCTGGGTTTTTCCGATGCAGACTTGACCTCCAAAGGGATAAAGCATAACGACGCACTACATGTATCGGTGGAGTGTAGGGGGACCACCCTAGCTCATGTTTTGGTTGATATTGGATCATCTTTAAATGTCTTGCCAAAGAAAGCCTTGGATAGATTGGATTGTGAAGGCTTAACCCTGAAACCCAGCAATATAATTGTCAGATCCTTTGATGGTTCTAAAAGGATGGTCCACGGGGAGGTGGATATCCCGATTAAGGTGGGAACTGAAACCTTCAACTCCACATTCTATGTGATGGACATCCGTCCTTCTTACTATTGCCTGTTGGGAAGACCTTGGATCCACCATGCTGGATTTGTCACTTTTACTTTGCATCAAATGCTCAAGTACCCTATCCAGGGGAAAATAATAACTGTTCATGGAGAAGAGGAATACATGATCAGTCATCTGAATTCTTTCCGTTATGTAGAATTGGATGGTGAATTCATTGAAACTCCTTTCCAACATTTTGAAGAGGTAGCTCAGGAGATATCGGCGACTAAGACAATGTCCTCTGTACCCATGATTACTAAACCTCCGCCTCGGATGTCATCTCTCAAGGATGAAAAAGCAGTGGTTGAAGAGGGAGGAAGCACAATCTGGGGGAAGCTTCTAGATTTTCCTTTCAAATCAGACAAGTTCAGCTTGGGGTTCACCTCAACTGCTCAGAAGGCCGTGCGCCATGCCCGTGCCGGAGGGCCACCTGTGAAGATCAGTCATCATGGAGTCAATTCTCTAGAAGACAGTGAAGAAGAGGGCAGCTTGGAAGACTGGATATTTCCAATTGTCGACGGAGGACTGTGCAATTGGGAAGCAAAAGACTTTGTTCCCATTACTTTTATACTGCAGTAATTTATCTTTTCCATTTCTATTGGATCTGTAATAATTCTCAAACAGTTCGTACTTTTTAACCTTATGTCTTACCCGAGGCACAAAGGTCCATTTGTAAGGGTTCTTATTTTTCATCTTCATATGCCATTTAATGAATCATGGACGTTTTTCATCCAAACTTTTGTGTTCATTGTCTTTCTTTTTGCATTTTATTTGTTTTAAGATGGCTATGCCCTTACACACACCCACACTCATAAATGCAGGTACTCTTCCATTCCAGATCCCATGGGTAACGATACTGCTATAACCTTCTGTGACTCTGAAGATCTGATCTACCAAGCCGAATACGAAGGTGAGGAAGATTGTGAGGTGCCAGGGGAATTGGCTAGACTTCTACAACAAGAGGAAAGGGCTATTCTGCCTCATGAAGAGCAGTTGGATACAATCAACTTGGGAACTGAGGATGACAAAAAGGGAATCAGAGTGGGTGCCAACCTAGAGCCGAGTGTCAAGGAGCTGTTGGCTGAAGATTTTGATGATATTATTAGAAGAGAAGCGAATTGGACGTTTCGATTGGAATAAAGCAAGATGTCATGTTTCGAAATGGTAGAAGCAGTGCTTCGAATGGGCATATCAAAACTTGGAGCTTCGAGTGACAGTTATGAGAATATATTCAAAGAAGTCTCGAAATGTTAACAAGGCTGTGTCCAAGAAATGCGTTCGAAGCGAAGAAGTGCCAAAACATTTGAAATTCAAATGCAAGCGGGATGTTCGAAATTTGAAATATATGCGCTGGAGCATTCGAAGACGCGTGGAAGCAAGAGAGAGGCATTGCTCTGCATGTTCTGAACGTGGCAGAATCTTATAGCAAGACCGTTATGGTCGAAGTAGTATAAATAGAAGTCTTAGCATTAGGATTTCGTGTGTCATATCTATTGTACAAAAAACTCAGTAAACATTCAAAATACCACATGGTTAGGGAAACGAATGCACGAGCAATGTACGTATGATAACACCAAGTGTTTATGATTTAATGAAAACTCTTTATCATTTCCAGTATTTTCCTTTATCTTCATGTCAATACCATTCAAAAGCTTTTGCACTAAAATGTTTTCATTCGAAGTCTTTTTACTGATGCCTTACATTTAAATGCTTTCTTTCCATTTCAAATACTTTACATTTCAGAAACTGTTGTACATTTCATGCCTTTATCTTCAAACTTTTATCATTCGAACACATTTTTCACTTAAAGTCATTTTACTGTTTTCTTGCATTTAAACGCTTTCTTCATATTTTGAATCTTTTACATTCCAGAGAATCTTTTACATTACATGTTTTTATCCTTCGAAGTCGTTTACTTGTCTTTTATGCAGTTTTTACATGTCTTTACAATTTAACTTTATTCATGCAATTTAGTTTCCCGCATATTTACTTGATCACGCCTTTAGATCTTTAATAGAGTAATCGAAGTAAGTTAAACACCTACACAACATTCTAAATACCAACCATGAATACCAGTTCTATCATGAGAGTTACCCTAATGACCAACACATCCTAGGATCAATCTAGTCGATCCTGCGAGTTACCAGAGAGATTGAATAACAGTCAGTAAGATTATTCGATAGTTTGGTGGACTAGCGGTTGTTTACCAGAAATCACTGTAAACAAATTGGCACACCCGGTGGGACGAGTCGTTGGCCATTACGGAATTTAGAACAAAATAAAAATTGTTGAGACGTAACTATTGTAAAAATACTCTGAGTGATAAGTTTGTTGTTTTATGAACCTTAGTGTGATCGGTGGATTTAGAACTGACTGTTTTTTAAGCTGGTTTCGCGAAATGTCGCGGTAAGCAAGAGTCGCCACCGTCTTTTATATTCTCCAACATGGAAAGGACAAAAGCACAGCAAAATTCCTTATTCGAGAATGTTTCTCGGCTCGGGAGGTAGATTTATAGAAAGGGAAGGTGTTAGCACCCTTTCTATCCATGGTTATCCATGGGCTCTTAGGTACTTTCTCTTATGTTTTCAAAATATGTTTGCTTTTCAAATGTGAGTGGGTTTGAAAAAGTTTCTTTGAAAGATTTCTGAATGACTCTTGTATCAGTCCTCAAGAGTGTTTGAAAAATTTATTTTGAAAGCTTTTGAAAGTGTGAGGTGTGAAAAGTATTTTGTTTGTTTTTTGAAAAGAGCAAGTACCCATGAGTCATCTACCTACCCTAAGGAATTAAGTTGTGTAAGTGTCCTTTAGGTAGTGTCATCCCACCATTGAGAGGTAGGTAGCACCACCGTTGGAGGTGTTCGGGTCAATTCGATTGTAGGGACAGTGTGGTCACCGAAGCAACAGCAAGACACCTTAGAGGCTACCCTTATGTCCTTGATCCTTTTTTAATCCGAGGCAACCGTTTCGAGGCAACTGTTCCGAGGCAACTGTTCCGAGGCAACTGTTCGAGGCAACTGTTTCGAGGCAACTGGATCATGGACATAAGGACCGCTAAAACATCCTATACTTGACGACCACGTTTCGAAGGCAACGAGTGAGGCGTACCCTAGAAGTGGTGTGTGTATTGTGTGTTGTTTTCAGTTAATGTTTGTCTTTGTAATTAGTGAGCTACGAGTTGTTTTTATTTACATACATTATTTCATGCAAGTTTAGCAGTTAAAGGGTGCGGAAAGTAAATTGCGGAAACATAAATCCTACGCTATTACAAGGCGCGGGTCTATACATCGCCAAAAATTACAAAGACCCGTTTTTTAGTAAATAAGTACGGAAATTAAATAAAGCGATAAACCTATTTAACTATTACATTCTTGAAGGCAATTACATAATAATCAAATAAAGTAAATGTGCGCGAATAAAACAATCGGGTGTTGACCCTTTTTAGAAAAGAAATTGATTTTTTGTCTTTTTGTCAATTAAATGCAATTAATTAAATAATTAAACTAATTAATTAAAAGAAAATATATTTTTGTGTTTTTTATGTTTTTTATGAAATAAAATAAAAAGAAACAAAATTAAGTCAACCTAATTCTAAATTATTTTAATTATTAAAAGAAAAGTCAAAATTGCCTAATTAAACTATTTCAATTAATGTTTATTTAAAAAATAATATAATAATAATAATGATGTTAGTTCTATTTTTTTGATTTTTTATGAAAATATGTTAATTATGCTAATTATTAAAAAAAAATAAGACAAATAAATAAAAGAAAATAAAATGACAAAACAAAATAAAATAAGAAAAAAGTAAATAAACCCAAGGGGGGTGAGATGGCCTTCATGGAGGTTTTCTGAAGTAATTCTGGCCCAACAACAAGAAGCCTTATTTGACTTTTTTCGGTTGCCTACGCATGCGCTGACTCCAGAGCATAGTACTCTTGCATTCTGGGCCTTTAGATCTGCCTCCAATGACACTTGGCTTGTTGGATGGGTGAGGCTTATGGTGGAAACTACTTGAGAAACTGCACAAGAACGCGTTAACAAAAATGATATGAGAATTATGGGGGACCTGGGAAGAACTTACAGCGCGGTATGAGCCTCAGGACTTGGCAAAGGTTGCTTTAGCTTCAGGATGTGGCAAGGAATAGAACCACGTGCTTGTTTTGATCTGAAGATGCTCGCAACTATGTTTTAGAACCCTCACTTTTTGAATAATTTTTGGTTTTGCTCTTGGCCGTTTCTGCACACACTCCTTTTTTGAATGAGGTTGGGAAGGCTTGTATATATAGTAATGTAAAGTGTATCAATAAGAATAATGGTCATTAAGCTTATGCAATTATGTTCTTGATTTCCTCCATAACCAACATTGAACCATTTGCCATATTTGTGAAAATTTGAATTTTCTTGCTTGGAATAGGCCTTGCACGAATTTGGAAGGTATTTCAAGGTGTATCAAAGCTAATCAAAACAAAATATATCCCTCCATTAATTTCTTTGATTTTTATTTGAATTTTAAAGATTTAAAATGAATTAAATCAAATAAAATTAAATAAAAATGGAAAAATTAATTTTAAATCTTGAAATAAATTGTGGGACACGTGGGAAGCATGGCCAAGCTGAATCAAGTGGAAAAAGTGGGGCCCTTTTGTCAAAAATGAAATTTCAAGGATAATTGACTTTGGCCATTTCACAAAAATTTCCCAACTTCTCCAATGCATATCTTGCTCAATTTTGAAGCTATGAACATGTTCTTGGACATTTTGGAAAGGTCTTGAAGTCCTCTAACCAATTCCTTTGGTCCCATGTCATTTTGATTTACCAATCTCAAGTTATGGTCTTTGACTTAAAGTGCCCTTTTGTTGACTTTTGAAAATGACCTATATTGTTGAAATTGATAACTTTTTGTGAGAGCATTTCTTGGACTTGGAATGTGAAGATGAGTTGTAGGAAATGTCTTCTCCTTCAATATGAGCATTGAATGGGATTTTTCTGATGAACCATGAAAAAGTTATGCCTTGGTCAAGTTACAGTTGACTTTTCAGCTGTCCAAAAATAGAAACTTTTGACACCTTGATGATTTTTGAGCCATTCTTGTGAAATCATGGTCAAGACTTGACCAAATGATGATTGTGGCTTCAAAATAAGATGTTGACCAAAAATTTTGACTTTTGATTGCCAAATGACCATTTTGCCCCTACAGTTGACTGTTGAGCAATTAGGGTTTTTGACTGTGCAACTTGACCTTGTGAGCCTTGAAACTTGACATGTAGATGCTTGACAATGTGTATGAGCATATGTGACTTGATTGAGCCCTTGGAAACCTCAACTTCCTTGCAAGAACCAAAACCCTAGTTTGACTGGCTTAGGAGGATGGTTTGACTGTGTAGCCCTTGAGTAGACTTTGAACCCTTTGAGGCAAAACTTTGAAGATTATGGGAGGGCAAATTTTTGGGTACAACAGTTGCCCCTGTTCAATCTTCTTAGACCTGAGGATGTAGATTGGCTTGTGTGCCTTTCGTGATCCGAGGGTGGAAGATGATTGAACACTAGAGTGCCCAGAAATTTGCACTCACATAGTAGAGTATCAGCAGTGTGATGTCGGGAATGGGCTTACAAATGCCATTTGGAGAGATGATGGATGGGAGGATGGGCTTAAAGATGCCATCTGAAAGTGTGACAGAACCTTGTCGGGAATGGGCTTATAGATGCCATTTGGAAAGATGGTGGATAGGTGAATCTGAATAAGAAATAGAATAGCTTCCGTGTCTGGAGCGTATCTAGTCTGTGTCTAATTGCTGACGTCTGAATAAATGGTAGAATGACCACCGTGTCTGGGGTATATGAGTAACAGAATGTCATCTGAATCTGGATCGTATATGGACTGAACAATAGAAGAGCATCCGGGATGGAGCATCTCTAAGTTGCCTTTTAGAAGTTTGAATATGAATAAGCAATAGAACGGTGTCCGGATCTGGAGCATCTCTAGGCTATATCTGAAAGGGAATCTGAATAAGTATTAGAACGTCACCATGCCTGGGTCACATTTGAACTATATCTAGAAGGAGTCTTGAATAAGCAAATGAACAACATCCATATCTGGAGCATGTCTAAGCTATCTCTGAAAGGAAATCTGGAATAAGTATCAGAATGTCGCCATGCCTGGGTCACTTCTGAACTATATCTAGAAGGAGTCTTGAATAAGCAAAAGAACAGCATCCATATATGGAGCATTTCCAAGCTATCTCTGAAAGGAAATCTGGAATAGGTATCAGAACGTCGCCATGCCTGGGTCACATCTGAACTATATCTAGAAGGAGTCTTGAATAAGCAAAAGAACAGCATCCATATCTGGAGCATTTCCAAGCTATCTCTGAAAGGAAATCTGGAATAAGTATCAGAACGTTGCCATGCCAGGGTCACATCTGAACTATATCTAGAAGGAGTCTTGAATAAGCAAAATAACAGCATCCATATCTGGAGCATTTCTAAGCTATCTCTGAAAGGAAATCTGGAATAAGTATCAGAACGTCGCCATGCCTGGGTCACATCTGAACTATATCTAGAAGGAGTCTTGAATAAGCAAAGGAACAACATCCATATCTGGAGCATGTCTAAGCTATCTCTGAAAGGAAATCTGGAATAAGTATCAGAACATCGCCATGCCTGGGTCACATCTGAACTATATCTAGAAGGAGTCTTGAATAAGCAAAAGAACAGCATCCATATCTGGAGCATTTCCAAGCTATCTCTAAAAGGAAATCTGGAATAAGTATCAGAACGTCGCCATGCCTGGGTCACATCTGAACTATATCTAGAAGGAGTCTTGAATAAGCAAAGGAACAGCATCCATATCTGGAGCATTTCCAAGCTATGTCTGAAAGGAAATCTGGAATAAGTATCAGAACGTCGCCATGCCTGGGTCACATCTGAACTATATCTAGAAGGAGTCTTGAATAAGCAAAAGAACATCATCCATATCTGGAGCATTTCTAAGCTATCTCTGGAATAAGTATCAGAACGTCGCCATGCCTGGGTCACATCTGAACTATATCTAGAAAGAATCTCTGAATAAACAATAGAATAGCATCCGTGGTTGGAGCATCTCTAAGTTATCTCTGTAAAGAAACCCTGAATAAGCAACAAAATAGCGTCCATCTGGAGCATATCTGAACTATTTCTGAACAAGTAACTCTGAACAAGCAACATAATAGCGTCTATCTCTGGAGCATTTCTAGCTATCTCTTTAATCTCTTTAATGTAGATATGCCCTGGCTAGATACAAGTATCGAATCTGGAACTGCGATAGTTGATGGTAATCATCTTTGGATTGACCTTTTTCCTGAAAAGGTAAAACATCAGTTGTATGCAATGTCATGATGTATGAAATGCATGGTGTCATGATTGTTCTCAGGGAGAAGTGAGATTGTGTTGTATGATGCGTATGCATGCTATAATGTATGAAGATGTGATGTTCATGAATGTATCTTCGTCTGGGAAAGTAAATCCTTGACGCACGCCGGGAAGTTGAATCCTGGGATGATGTTGAAGAACAAAGTTCTTCGTTTCCGCTGGGGATGATGATTACAAGAATAAACCGGTAGGAGAAGATGACTCCGTTGGGGAATAAACTTGTTGGAGAGATTACTCTGCGGGGAATTACTCTGTGGGAAGAGATACTTCGCTGAGATTTGGTGATAACTTCGCTGGGGATTCCATTGAGAAGTTATGTTGAGGAATTTGATGAACTCCGCTGGGGATAGGAAGAACTTCGTCGAGGACGATCTTTCCGTGGTTACTACTGAGGATAACCCAATTATAAGCTCCGGTGGAGAATAACCTTTGAATAAAAAAGTCTGGGAGATGCATTCGTGCTCTGTAGGGGATAAGCTTCCAGAATCTACTGGGGATATTGATTCAACTCTCCTGGGGAGACTTTTGGATTGTACTGGGGAAGTGGCTCCGCTGGATGTTTGTATTCCGTCGGGGAACAATCTCATATTAAGACTGCCGGGGATACTTGCTTAGGAACATCTGCATACTCCGCTGGGGAATATTGAGATTTTCTAGGGATACCCAACTTCCTTAAGGCTGACAGTAGGCTAACTCTGCTTGGGGAGAGCGTTGCTGACTTGCTAGGGATACTGTGCCTCTTCAGGGTTGATTGGAGACCAACTCTGCTCAGGGAGTAATGTTGAGTCCTGACTTACTCTGCGGGGAGTGAAGGTGTCTTGATCATGTTCTTCAGCTGAACCTACTTTGGTACCTTGGTTGACAAAGCAGCTAGATTGCTTAGACAGTTCTTATTCCCCTGTTTCTGATGTGAGAGAAGAAGATACCTTGTGAGGTGTTAGACAACTTCCGATTGACAAATCTTCTTCTGGTAGGCAAGTGACGAGATGACGGGACATAGTCGTACGCTTTTGATCCCTAACTTTTGCCTGGACCGCCTTTTCGGGTTTTCAGTCCATCGGGATACCCATTTTTGCCCAAGCCGCCTTTTCAGGTTTTCGACTTGCCGGGTGTACAGATTTTTCATTTTCGTCCCTTATTTTTGCCCGAACCCTTTTGGTTCGCCGGGAAGCCCTTATTTTTGCCTAGGTGTGTCAACCTAGCGGGTCTTTGCTTATGCGTAGTGTTTTTTTTCCGGCTATGTCTGTGCTCTCAGGATGCAGGGAGTTGTCACTGTCAGTAGTGCAGTGTTACCATGCCACCAGAAGATCTTCGTTTGATCGTCCAATGCCCCAAATGATCCAGATGGAGATTTTCCCCAAGCTGGTTGGCCTTTTGAGAGATTCTTCGAATCTTGACCTAACTGCCCCAGATGATGGACAATGATCATGCCGTGCCCCTTGATTTGGGGTGCTTTTGTTCATTTAGACATTCGTCGTGCGAACTTCTATGCTGTTTAGACAAAATAGTCATATGCAAACAATGTTATATTAAGAATGCAACACTTATGTCTGTCTTGAAATTTTTGAAAATGCATTTTCAGTAAAACAAGCAAATTTTGTAAAATGTGATGTCAACTCAGTATTTTACAGCAAGCCTTAAGGAGTCAGGATACCTTTCGTGACAGTATGCCTTCGAACTAAACCATGCTTCAGCTAGGACTTTTAAGGGTTGTAACGTGGTCTGGTTCACTGTTTAAGAAACAAAGGAAAAGGCTCAAATTATATTTGTACCCACCCGCTCTTCGTGATGTTCTTCCAACCTAAACTCAGTTGATCGTGCGTTTAGATCTCGTTTGAGTCTTTGTCCTGATGTTCCAATGATGGTTCGGATATTGACAGATTATTTTGAATAGGCAGTCATTTCTTTTTTTGTTGAGAGTCTGTAGGACCTCTTTGTTTTTTATTTTTATTATCCCTGTTTTTTGCCTGAACTGTTTCTTTTACAGTCAGCGGGATGCCCCAGTTTTGTAAGTCTCCTTTATAGGTTTTGACTTATTGGGCTTTTATTTTGGGAGATAATGACTGTCTGTCTTTATGATTATTTGGAACCATCACTGTCTTTTGTTTTAGAAGGACCTCTTTGATGCCATTCGTTGTGCACTTGGATCAACTGAGAGAACTACCCTGCCCCAGGTTATGATTAAGGGTTTTAATTTTTTCGTGAAAAGAAAAACTCCTACTTCTTTGGCTCAAAGGGGTTGACGAGGGATTATCATCCTTATAACTCCAGTGTTTAGGAATTGAAACAATGCATGTACCTCATCAGCGGGGTCTGTTTAAAAGCATACTGTAGATTATGGTATCGTTTTCGTCATCCCCCCTCAAGAGGCTTAGAATTATTAACCGAGAGTTGGACATCACAAAAAATATGAAAGCAATTTGAATATAATGAAAATAATTGGATTAATTCAAAAACAGACATATGCAGTGCATTAGTGAAATAAAAGAGTTTGCTATGACATTAATTGTTTGTATAAGCAAAAAATTACAACTCGGAAATTCAAATAAACAAAAGCCTTCAATGATTGGGCAAAGGGGCATTGATTATGTTTGGAGTCTCTGACGCTTCAAACTGAATCTCTCCGGCGTCGATCATGTCTTGAATCTTGTTCTTCAAAGGCCAGCAGTTGTCCGTAGTATGACCCGGGCTATCGGAGTGGTATGCGCACCTCTCATTAGGATGGTAGTTGGGAGCAGAGGTGTTTGGATTCCTGAGAGGAGCCCTCAAGGTAATCAGCCCTGCCTTCAACATTTGTTGTAGCGCTTAATCCAGTGGCATGTTGATTTTAGTGAATTGTCTCTTGGGTGCGGCCTCCTTCAGTTGATGCCCCTGTCCTTGTTGAGCAGGCCTAGGATTAGAGATCTGGACTGCCCCTACATGTTAATCATGGCGACCCTTTTGGCTGTACGCAACATTGGCCTCTTTCTTCCCAGTGTAAGGCTTTTTGTGAGTATCAGAAGGTGCAGCTTCTTGAATCTTTCCAGCCTTGATGCCAGCTTCGATCCTCTCCCCGGTCAAGATCAAATCTGTAAACCCAGCAGAAGAATTTCCAATCAGATGGTTGAAGAAGGGACCAGACAGGGTCCCCAAGAACAAGTCAACGAGCTCACGGTCAGTCAAGGGCGACTGCACCCTTCCAGCCAGATCTCTCCACCTTTGCGCATACTCCTTAAAACCTTCACTCGTCCCAAGTGACATACCCTGGAGTTGGGTACGCGTGGGAGCGAGGTCGGCATTATACTGATATTGCTTATAAAAAGCAGTTGCCAGGTCCTCCCAGTTACGAATACTGGTTCCATCTAACTGATATAACCAATCGAGCTGAGTCCCTGAAAGACTCTCCTGGAAGAAATGGATCCATAGATTCTTGTCTGCCGTGTAGGGCTGGATCTTCCTTGCGTATGAACAGTGGTGCAGCTTAGGACAAGAAACCCCGTCGTACTTTATAAAGGCAGGTGCCTTGAACTTGTGAGGGATCACCACCCCAGAAGATAAACCTAGGTCCCCAAAGTCCAACCCAGGCACACGTTGGATATCCATAGCATTTAACCGGTCCTCCAGCTGTTTGTACATGTCTTTAGCAGGGGGGTATTGTTCATCATTGAAGTCTGTCTCGGTGTTAGAGACCACAGGGCTAGGAACCTCTCTCCCTTGGTGACTGCCTTCCCCCACAGATGGAGTAGTCCTCTCAGCTTCATTCTGCAGTGTGTTCCCAGATCTGCGTCTAGGGTTGAACAGAACAGTCCTCTTGTTCTTCTTCTTCTGAATCAGAGTCTTCAATTCCTTTTAACCCTGGGCTAGGCTCATAATCAACTCCTGGAACTGGGCATTCTGGGCCTGGAGGGCCTTGATAGCTTGTCCATTGGATGATTCAGGATTCATGATGACTGCTGAAATAAACAGCGAAGAAGGTAAGTGACCTGCAACAAGTGTACCTGTAATGCAATGATATGTATGATATGCATGCAATGTTTTCAAGGACCTCGCGGGATAAACAAAGAAGTTTGCTAGAATTTGAATCTGGTGGCTTGATTGAAGGAACTGCATATCATTGAGAGTCCTTCTTCAAGAGTCAAGGCTCACCATATCGAGTGGGTCATAGCCCCTGAATCAAGTCATTAACCTTGGCTAGAGGAAAATAAATCCCCTTTGCCCCTTGCTAGACATTTGATTCATCATGACCTGCATCACAAGCCCTTGAGATCCTTGAAATGGATTAGTCCTTATGTAGGATGTGTGCAATGGTATGATGGTATGATGTTATGCTGTGGAGCAATGTAGGTAAACCCTGTTATGAGTCCAGATTAAGGACTGTAAACAAAACCTGCAAGAAACTCAAGTGTCAGATAACAAGTATGCAAGTAGTCAAGTTTTGAAGGCACACAAGTCACACAAAGAGCCCTTAGAGTTTAGGTCAGCATGAAGTTTGGGGTACTACCCTCTTGAAGTTGGTGGGCTCAAACCTGTCCTATCAAAGTAACCGGGTTCTAAGGAGCTCAATATCATTGGATTGTTTTCTGTGTTCATCGTTTTGATTTAGCCACTGAACTGGCGATCAAAATATCCCAAGAAAACAACCCTCAATGAGTGTAGCATCGAGTATCAACCAACTTTGGACTGCACCAAAGTCAGTTATCTCACTACCCCTAAAGAGGCCAAGATGGTTCAATTAAGGTTCCTACGGTCAGTTGATGCTTCACGACACCACGCGGCGGCCCCGTACTCTACTTGACTTGACTCAAGGGTTACCGGTACTCACCAAAGTGCCACATCAATGTAGCAGACTGCTTCAACCATGTCGGTATACCCCGCACAGTTCCCTCACAGTCTTGTTGCTACTTTCTAAGAAGGTATCCCCCAGATCCGGGTTAGGATCTATAGAACTCCCAAGACAGTACCCACAATAATAAAGCAAATAATTCAGACAATTGAAAACACAAGTGATCTTAGTCCTAAGGTACACCTTACTTTTATATTATTCCCCAGCAGAGTCGCCAGTTCTGTGATCGGTGGATTTAGAACTGACTGTTTTTTAAGCTGGTTTCGCAAAATATTGTGGTAAGCAAGAGTCGCCACCGTCTTTTATATTCTCCAACATGGAAAGGACAAAAGCACAGCAAAATTCCTTATTCGAGAATGTTTCTCGGTTCGGGAGGTAGATTTATAGAAAGGGAAGGTGTTAGCACCCTTTCTATCCATGGTTATCCATGGGCTCTTAGGTACTTGCTCTTATGTTTTCAAAATTTGTTTGCTTTTCAAATGTGAGTGGGTTTGAAAAAGTTTCTTTGAAAGATTTCTGAATGACTCTTGTATCAGTCCTCAAGAGTGTTTGAAAAATTTGTTTTGAAAGCTTTTGAAAGTGTGAGGTGTGAAAAGTATTTTGTTTGTTTTTTGAAAAGAGCAAGTACCCATGAGTCATCTACCTACCCTAAGGAATTAAGCTGTGTAAGTGTCCTTTAGGTAGTGTCATCCCACCATTGAGAGGTAGGTAGCACCACCGTTGGAGGTGTTCGGGTCAATTCGATTGTAGGGACAGTGTGGTCACCAAAGCAACAGCAAGACACCTTAGAGGCTACCCTTATGTCCTTGATCCTTTTTTAATCCGAGGCAACCGTTTCGAGGAAACTGTTCCGAGGCAACTGTTCTGAGGCAACTGTTTTGAGGCAACTGTTTCGAGGCAACTGGATCATGGACATAAGGATCGCTAAAATATCCTATACTTGACGACCATGTTTCGAAGGCAACGAGTGAGGCGTACCCTAGAAGTGGTGTGTGTATTGTGTGTTGTTTTCAGTTAATGTTTGTCTTTGTAATTAGTGAGCTACGAGTTGTTTTTATTTACATACATTCTTTCATGCAAGTTTAGCAGTTAAAGGGTGCGGAAAGTAAATTGCGGAAACATAAATCCTACGCTATTACAAGGCGCGGGTCTATACATCGCCAAAAATTACAAAGACCCGTTTTTTAGTAAATAAGTATGGAAATTAAATAAAGCGATAAACCTATTTAACTATTACATTCTTAAAGGCAATTACATAATAATCAAATAAAGTAAATGCGCGCGAATAAAACAATCGGGAATGTCTAAGGGTGTTGACCCTTTTTAGAAAAGAAATTGATTTTTTGTCTTTTTGTCAATTAAATGCAATTAATTAAATAATTAAACTAATTAATTAAAAGAAAATATATTTTTGTGTTTTTTATGTTTTTTATGAAATAAAATAAAAAGAAACAAAATTAAGTCAACCTAATTCTAAATTATTTTAATTATTAAAAGAAAAGTCAAAATTGCCTAATTAAACTATTTCAATTAATGTTTATTTACAAAATAATATAATAATAAAAATAATGATGTTAGTTCTATGTTTTTGATTTTTTATGAAAATATGTTAATTATGCTAATTATTAAAAAAAATAAAATAAGACAAATAAATAAAAGAAAAGAAAATGACAAAACAAAATAAAATAAGAAAAAAGTAAATAAACCCAAGGGGGTGAGATGGCCTTCATGGAGGTTTTCTGAAGTAATTCTGGCCCAACAACAAGAAGCCTTATTTGACTTTTTTCGGTTGCCTACGCATGCGCTGACTCCAGAGCATAGTACTTTTGCATTCTGGGCCTTTAGATCTGCCTCCAATGACACTTGGCTTGTTGGATGGGTGATGCTTATGGTGGAAATTACTTGAGAAACTGCACAAGAACGCGTTAACAAAAATGATATCAGAATTATGGGGGACCTGGGAAGAACTTACAGCGCGGTATGAGCCTCAGGACTTGGCAAAGGTTGCTTTAGCTTCAGGGTGTGGCAAGGAATAGAACCACATGCTTGTTTTGATCTGAAGATGCTCGCAACTATGTTTTAGAACTCTCACTTTTTGAATAATTTTTGGTTTTGCTCTTGGCCGTTTCTGCACACACTTCTTTTTTGAATGAGGTTGGGAAGGCTTGTATATATAGTAATGTAAAGTGTATCAATAAGAATAATGGTCATTAAGCTTATGCAATTATGTTCTTGATTTCCTCCATAACCAACATTGAACCATTTGCCATATTTGTGAAAATTTGAATTTTCTTGCTTGGAATAGGCCTTGCACGAATTTGGAAGGTATTTCAAGGTGTATCAAAGCTAATCAAAACAAAATATATCCCTCCATTAATTTCTTTGATTTTTATTTGAATTTTAAAGATTTAAAATGAATTAAATCAAATAAAATTAAATAAAAATGGAAAAATTAATTTTAAATCTTGAAATAAATTGTGGGACACGTGGGAAGCATGGCCAAGCTGAATCAAGTGGAAAAAGTGGGCCCCTTTTGTCAAAAATGAAATTTCAAGGATAATTGACTTTGGCCATTTCACAAAAATTTCCCAACTTCTCCAATGCATATCTTGCTCAATTTTGAAGCTATGAACATGTTCTTGGACATTTTGGAAAGGTCTTGAAGTCCTCTAACCAATGCCTTTGGTCCCATGTCATTTTGATTTACCAATCTCAAGTTATGGTCTTTGACTTAAAGTGCCCTTTTGTTGACTTTTGAAAATGACCTATAATGTTGAAATTGATAACTTTTTGTGAGAGCATTTCTTGGACTTGGAATGTGATGATGAGTTGTAGGAAATGTCTTCCCCTTCAAGATGAGCATTGGATGGGATTTTTATGATGAACCATGAAAAAGTTATGCCTTGGTCAAGTTACAGTTGACTTTTCAGCTGTCCAAAAATAGAAACTTTTGACACCTTGATGATTTTTGAGCCATTCTTGTGAAATCATGGTCAAGACTTGACCAAATGATGATTGTGGCTTCAAAATAAGATGTTGACCAAAAATTTTGACTTTTGACTGCCAAATGACCATTTTGCCCCTACAGTTGACTATTGAGTAATTAGGGTTTTTGACTGTGCAACTTGACCTTGTGAGCCTTGAAACTTCACATGTAGATGCTTGACAATGTGTATGAGCATATGTGACTTGATTGAGCCCTTGGAAACCTCAACTTCCTTGAAAGAACCAAAACCCTAGTTTGACTGGCTTAGGAGGATGGTTTGACTGTGTAGCCCTTGAGTAGACTTTTAACCCTTTGAGGCAAAACTTTGAAGATTATGGGAGGGCAAATTTTGGGGTACAACACTTAGAAGTGGTAGAATAACCAATAGCAACCAACCCTTACCCAGAAGAAAACGTTTGAACAAGATGTCTAATTCTGACAATCAACAAGGGGAACAAAATGCCCCACATACAACAAGCACTAATATGTCCGCTTCGATGGGAACATCTAATGTGATCCCTTCGAATGCACAGTCTGTTGCATCCTCTACCAGTAATATAGCCACTAATGGAATAAGTGGCATATCAACTAATAGTTCGATCCTAGGAAATACTGGAACCATTGGTTATCCCGGGGGATTCGTCCCACCATCAGGGACACAAACCCATTTCGCCACCCCACTAACTAGACCACCCGGTTTCGATGGTAATAGAACCAGAAATTCCTCTTATGGAATGCCAACATCTTTTATGGCAGGCTTACACAATTCCACATCGAATTCATCACCATAATTAGGGTCTGGGTCTGGGGCAAATCAGTTTATGACAAATAACCAAGGGTCAGTGGGTTATAGTGCAATGCCTATTTTAACCACAGAAAACCATTTGGCCTTTAGGAAATTGATGGATGACAGTAACCATAATATGATAGGGGTATTAGCACAAACTATGCAGGAAATATTCGCACCAATAGTACAAAATGTGACTGTGACAAACAGAGAAAACGCAAATAACATGAGTCGAATAGCAGATTTCTTTGCTCCCCCAGAGAGGCGTAGGCAGAATCAGGCGGGAGTTCAAGCGAACGTACCTATTATAGAACAAGTTGCTAACGACCCAACCTATAGACCAGCCAGAGAGGAAGTTAATGTGGGGGCAAGGGCACAAAGGCTAGAAGCCCCAATGATCCAAGGCCCACAAAGGGAAATTATGGAACTAGGGGCAAGGGTCGAAAGGCTGGTGTTGTACCCCAAAATTTGCCCTCCCATATTCTTCAAGAGTTGCAAAGAGCAAGCTTCAAAATTCCCCAAGGGTTGCACAGTTCAAGGGCCTCCTAACAGTCAAAAACTAGGGTTTTGGTTCTGACAAAGAAAATGAAGTTTCCAAGGGTCCAATCAAGTCCCACATGCCTACAAACATGGTCAAGCATCCTTATACCAAGTTTCAAGACTTACAGCACAAAATTGCACAGTCAAAAACCCTAATTGCACTACAGTCAACTGTAGGGGCAAAATGGTCATTTGACAGTCAAAAGTTCAAAATTTTGGTCAACATCTCATTTTGAAGCCATAAACATCATTTTATCAATGCTTTATCATTATTCTCAAAGCTTGGCTCAAAAAGTCTCAAGATGCAAAAGTTTCCATATTTGGACAGTTGAAAAAGTCAACTGTAACTTGACCAAGGCATAACTTCCACATGGATTATCAGAAAAATTCCATCCAAAGCTCATTTTGAAGAGAAATACATTTCCTACAACTCCTCTTCACACTTCAAGTCCAAGAAATGCTCTCACAAAAAGTTATCAATTTCAACATTATAGGTCATTTTCAAAAGTCAACAAAAAGGGACTTTAAGTCAAAGGCCATAACTTGAGATTGGTAAATTAAAATGACATGGGACCAAAGGAATTGGTTAGAGGACTCAAAGACCTTTCCAAAATGTCCAAGAACATGAGAAAATCTTAAAAATTGAGCAAGTTATGCCTTGTGGAAGTTTGGAAATTTTTGGATATTTTGAAAAGTCAACATTGCTTCAAATGTCCTAAAAATGCTAATGGGCCTCTTTTTCTTCCACAATTCATCATCCAAGGCATGTGCACGACCATTTGGCCCAAAGGGAAGTTTTTTATCATTTTTATTTATTTATTTGGATTTTTAATTATTAATAATTCATTTAATTAAAATAAATATGTGGAAAATACTAAACCTAGCTTTTTAAATCTTTTTGTGCATGAAATAGTCTCAAGATTTTGTGTATAATCAGATTTGGAAAGAATCTTGATAATTGGACATGATTTGAACCAAGTTTGCATGAAAAAGATTTGAAAACTTATGCCATAAAAATCAAATATCTCTTCATCAATTCATGGATTTTTTGATCAATTTTCTCAACCCTAATCATTCACATGTATATATTGATGCTAACCCTATTCCAAATAACCTCCCAGCTGCGCAAGAACCTGACCAACAAGTTTGCATTTTTTTCAAGAAAATTCAAATACTGAAAACTAGGTTACAGGTCCATTCAAGCCAAAAGAATTATCCTATTGCCTTCCTGAGACTTCAAGGAAGGTTTTCAGACCAAAACCATCCGTCCTAACGCAGAGAAACGGTAGAATAGCTTCGTCCTGTTCATATTTTTTTCCATATGCTTGCATCATGAATCTTACGTTTTTAGTAATTTTTAACATTTGATTTATGTTCATTGTTTAATTCTAAAGCTAACTGTGTGGTTTGATTGAGTTTTCGTGCACCATTGAAGAATTCACCATTGATACAGGCTAGGGTTCTTCAAAGTTGAAATTGGGCGTTTATACATTTGGTAAAATTAGAACATCACAATACTATGGTTGAAACCAGCGTGCTTGGACGATTCTAAAGCAACCCTCGCGCTCAATTTATGAGCTACCACGAGCTAATCGCTATTTTGAAATATGGCGTATTTGGGGACGGTTCAAAACCGTTGCTAATGATTTTTTGTTTCAGGAAAAAAACAAAGCCAAGGAAGAAGATGATTATGTGGCCAGCAGTGATTGGGTCGTTTGAAAATTTGCGCTAAAAAATCCACTAACTCTTATGTTCGCTTATGTTATTTGTTAGTTATATTATAAACAGAAAGCGCAAGTGGAGCAGTTGGCAAGGCACTTGGTTGATAATCCCTGGGACCTGGGTTCGAACCCCAGGTCCCCCACTCCTTCAATACCATTTTTCTATTAATGATTCTATGCAGTTTCTATGCAAGGGAACACCATACTCTCCACATCCAGGCCTTCCACGTGCTAGCTGAGATCAATCCAAGGGGCATAACTTGAAGAACATCATGTGCCTTAGTCAACCATACATATGGGAACGTGTAAAAGTCAACAAGGCCAAAGATCAATGGGCCTGATTACTGAATAAAACCTCCCAATTTGGGGATAGACCCCCCTAGGTTTGCAATTTCCTTTACATTTTTTATTTGATTCAACTATTTCTTTTTTTAATTAATTTCTTTAATTTAATATTTTCATAAAAAAAACATAAAAACAATAAAATCAGAAAAAAGACAAAAATAAGTATTTTTATTTAATGTTATTTTTTGTAAATAAATTTCATTAATTGATTTTAGTTTTTAAATCTAGGATTAATCTTAATATTTTTTCAATAAAAACCTAAAATTTGTAGAATTAGGGTTTGTATCAATTTTTATCCTTTTTCTTTTCTTTTCACAATAATTAATTATTAAATATTATTTTTGTAATTAAATTACCATGTAATTAATTAGGTTAATTTAGGTTTAATTTTAACATGTTTTTTCTTAACAAATAAAAATTGTAGAATTAGGGTTAATATTTTAATTTCATTTAATCTTTCTCATTAACATCATAAATACCAAAATCTCAAAAAAAACAATTTCTTTTTTTATTTTAATTTAATTAATTTAATAATAATTTAATTTCATTAAAAAGGGTCCAACGCCCCCGCTTTCAATTATTGATTTGTTTCGCGCATTTTATTTTATTTCTTATAATATTTATGTACCTCTCCCAAAGCCTTGTAAACTCGGACATTTTATTTCTCGCCTTTTGCTTTATTCCTTTATTTTCTGTCAAATCGGGTCCTGGATTAATTTTGGCGATGTGGACCCGCGCCTTTGTAATAGTTTAGAACTTTTATTTCTCGCAATTTTTTAACTGTTAAATAAATGCATGCAAGAATGAATGGCCTAAAATAAAAACAAACGCATATATCACTTTGACATGAACAAGATAAATGCAATGAATCTGACACACAAATCACACACCACCCCTAGGGTACGCCTCACTGTTGCCTTGCCTCGAAAGGTGATCGTCGAGTAGAGGATGTCTTAGTAAGTCCTCATGACCCGGGAACCTGGCATGAGGGTAGCTTCTAAGGTATCTTCCCATTGCTCTGGTGATCACCATGTCCCGAACCTCGAATTGACCCAAACACCTCCAACGGTGGTGCTACCTACCTCTCAATGGTGGGATGGCACTACTTTAAAGGACATCTACACAGACGAATTCCTTAGGGTAGGTAGGTTCTCATAGATACTTGCTCTAAATTTCAAAACAAATTCAAAAATACTTTTCACACCAACACATTTTCAAAAAGCTTTCGAAAGCAATTTTTCAAACACTCTTGAGGACCGATACAAGAGTCGAACTGGAATTTTCAAAGAAACCTTTTTTAAAACCCACAGTTGAAAAGCAAACAAACCATTTTTGAAAACACAAGTGAGCAAGTATCTAAGAGCCCATGGATAACCATGGATAGAAAGGGTGCTAACACCTTCCCTTTCTATAATCTATCTCCCGAACCGAGAGCAATCTCTATAAGGAATTTTTCTGTGCTTTTGTCCTTTCCATTTGGAGAAAATAAAAGACGGTGGCGACTCTTGCTTCCGCGAAATTTCGCGAACCAGCGTTAAACAGCCAGTTCCAGATCCACCGATCACAGCTGGAAATCCCAGAGTTTTGAGAAGAACAACCTAGAGGGGTTGTCATGGTGGGTCGAAATCAAGATGCTGATGCAGTCGTTCATAGAATTTGAAACGATAACATCCTGGCAGAAAATAATTTAACCACCATGATAGAGAGAATCATGGCCCAGAATGGCCTCAACACAGGAATTAGAAGGCCAAATTATGCCTCCCCTATATTAGATTACATAATGCACACTGATTTATCAAGGGGATATGAAGTCCCTAAGTTTACAAAGTTTGCTGGGGATATCAATGAGTCAACAATCGAACATATAGCCAGGTATCTAACCGAAGCGGGAGATATAGCCAATAATGAAGACCTCAGGATCAAATATTTCCCAAGTTCCCTGACTAAGAACACTTTCACATGGTTCACCACTTTGCCTCCTGGGTCCATTGATACTTGGGATCTTTTGGAGAGATTATTCCATGAACAGTTCTACATGGGACAATCAAAAATAAGTCTGAAGGAACTAGCCAGTGTCAAGAGAAAGTTCACTGAACCCATAGATGATTATCTGAATAGGTTCAGGCTTTTGAAATCTAGATGTTTCACAGTAGTGCCTGAACATGAGTTAGTCGAAATGGCCGCTGGCGGCTTGGATTACTCTATTCGAAAGAAACTAGACACTCAATATTTGAGGGATATGGCTCAATTAGCCGATAGGGTTCGATAGGTCGAAAGGCTAAAGGCCGAAAAGGCCAGAGTCTTTAAAAATAACAAGAAGGAAAGGATCTCCTATGTTGGGACTGGGGAAGTAGAAGATTACCCTGAATTCGAATTCGAAGAGGTCAAAATCGACCTCGCTGAATTAAAACAGGCACCACCTTACTCCTGCAAATTATTAGTTCCCACAAAAGGGAAAGAAATTTTTGAAAATGAGAAAAGTGACAAATTCCCAAAGAAGGTTTATACCTTCGATGTCACTAAATGTGACGAGATTTTTGATTTACTTGTCAAAGATGGCCAACTCATTGTGCCATCAAATGTTAAAATACCTCCTTTAGATCAAAGAAAGAAAAGAGGATTTTGCAAATATCATAGTTTCCTAGGCCACAAAACCTCACAGTGTTTTCTTTTCAGGGACCTAATTCAGAATGCAATTAAAGATGGCAGACTGAAGTTTGCTGATAAAGCAAAAATGAAAGTGGACGAAGATCCTTTGGACGTCGCAAACACCAATTACTCCGAGCCTGCATGCATTGGAGAAATTAACATGGTGGAAGCTGACCAGAGTGATGCCCCAATAGGAGAGAAAGGTACTGAAAACGAAAGCTGGGTGATAGTCAAAGTCAATAAAGAGGTCACTGAAGACGTCCACAAGCAGCCAGAGACTTCGATTGAAGCAGCACCTTTAGCTGTTGCAAAAGAAATCCAGGCTACTGAAGGCCAGGAAAACTAAAACCAAGAGTTGACACAGGTCACTGAAGGCCTGAGGCTGGAATTGGAGAAAGTCCAAATCACGAAGCCAACCTCCCCTCAGAAAGAAATATGGGACACTTTAGGGGAACCCAGTGGAAAATTTGACTATTTGGTCAAATATTCTGCCCCAGAGAGTTCAAAGGTCCACATTGAAGATATAAAACCCACATGATGGAGAGATGATGAAGCTAAGGGGGAGGATGTTGAGATAAACATGGTGGATATGGAGAGACCTCGCTCTGAGATGGAGGAGGTAGAGAGATACTTAGAAAAAGAGAAGTATAAAATGGAGGATAATCATGCTGGAGATGCTAGTCTCTAGGATTACCTCATGATGTGCCATAAGGGAGATACGGGAATGATATTATGCCCTAGGTGCAGCATCCTCTGCAATCAGAGAATCGCTGCGAACTTCGAGAGGGTACAGAGGGCGCGAACTTGCAACAACTGGCGCCAGGATAACCAGCTATTCAGGTGTTATCCTAAGGCTAGAGAAAGTTTGATGGAATTTGTGTTTCGCTGCTACAAAGGGGCAACCAAATGCTTGATATGCCCAAGGTGTTCTGCTGTGTATGATCAAAGCATGGCCAGAGCCTTCGAAACAGTCCCCTTCGCCCCGTGCTAGAACCATCAAGAAACTGTTCAGGTGGGCCCACGTTTTGATAGCAAGTACAAACAACGAAGGCCTGATAGTCCTCATCCCAAGGGTGCTCGAAGAGTGACGCTCAAACTCCCTGCTGAAGTGCCAACAGACAGATGGCTGCAAGTCAGAAATGACAAAAGCAAAGACAAATGGAGAAACGCTGAACGAAACGCACGCCATGCTATGACATATAGAAGGCAATTCAACATAGCGAAGAGGGAAGAGGTAAGATTAGAGAACTACAAAGGAAGAAAACCCATGTCAAGATCCCGGTGGCGAAGGCAACAGAGGATTCGAAAGGCTGAGAGGGAAGCTGTGGAAAATAAAGGGGCAACTTCAACAAGGAACTAAGGTGAATCTAGCACCAACAAACCCACACCAAAAAATCAAACTGAAGACAAACCCCCAGTTAATAGGAGGCTCTTTTCCGAAGTACAACTAGATGAACCAAAGGAATACACTCCAGGTCCAAAAGAAGACGAAGATATGATAACGGATAACTTCGAATCAGAGGGGGAGTCTTCATTCAACCTCAATTGTAACGTGGTATCTGTGCTTCCCTGTGAGTTTGGACAGGAAACTGAAATTGATGAATATGAGGAAGAAGATACCATAGACCTGATGAAGCATAGGCCTGTGTGCTACTATGTGATGGACAATGGGGCTGTCGAGGAGCAGAATGCGTTCTTCGAACGTCCAGAACCAGCTATGAAGAACCATCTTAAGCCACTATTTATTCGGGCAAAGGTTGGTGCCCATGGCGTGAATAAGGTTCTAGTGGATGGGGATGCTGCAATCAACTTGATACCCCACTTCATGCTGAAAAGGTTAGAAATACGCGAAGGAGACATCAAGCCCCACAACATGGTTCTGTCAAATTATGAAGGGAAAGTAGGCAAAACACTGGGGGTGGTTCAATTGGACTTGACAATAGGCTCAAGCTGTAGGCCCACCATGTTCATGGTAATCGAAGACAAGGCCAACTACAACTTATTGCTGGGAAGGGAGTGGATCCATGGCGTAGGGGCAGTTCCTTCGTCAATGCACCAGCGATTAGTTCTATGGAGAGAAGATGGGATCGTGGAAAACCTTGAAGCAGACCAGAGTTACTTCATGTCAACAGTCAATTTAGTTGACAAGAGGAATTATGACAAACATCTGGCAAAGATTGCTCCTTGTGTCCCAAATGATGAAATCAACGAAACCAGAAACACCCACTACTATATGACCCTTCGCCATGATGGCCTATACTGGGATAGAAGAATAATCAGTAAAGACGAGGGAGTCGAAAGTACTATACAAAGACGGCCAGCAGGCTGGGACTTCGACAACCTTACTCATGACCGAGTCCTCCTTTTTCGAAAGGATTTCGGCCTATATGGCTGAGAACGAATCAAAGGCGGCCTTAGAGGCTGAAATGAATAAACTAGCTGTGAAGATGAACGAAATAAGTGGGGATGGCTCGAAAGGCTCACCCTTTAAAGAACTTGAGATAGATCAAAGGCTGGACGCCATCTATGATAAAGAACCCTTAGGCTTCGAAAGGGACCCCATAGATTCAGGTGCCAAAATGTTGGCGCAGGATCCACTCGAAGAATTGAACTTAGGGGATGAAAACACGAAAAGAATAACCTACATCAGTGCAAAACTTAGCCCAGGCCTCAAGCAGGAAGTGATCGAAGTCCTCAAGAAAAACAAAGATTGCTTCGCATGGGATTATGACGAAATGGCTGGTTTAAAGAGGGAGTTAGTCGAACACAGACTTCCAATCAAAGATGGAAAGAAGCCCATCAAGAAAACTCCTAGAAGATTCGCACCAGCGGTTCTCACAAAGATTAAAGCTGAGATCGAAAGGTTGTTGCGTTGCAGATTCATCAGAACCACAAGGTATGTCGAATGGTTAGCAAAGATAGTACCTGTTATTAAGAAAAATGGTTCTTTGAGAATCTGCATAGATTTTAGGGATTTAAACACTGCAACCCCTAAGGATGAGTACTCCATGCCTGTGGCAGAAATGCTAGTAGACTCTGCTGCAGGATTCGAATACTTGAGCATGTTAGATGGATACTCTGGGTATAATTAGATTTTTATTGCTGAAGAAGATGTTGCCAAGACAGCATTTCGTTGCCCAGGAGCCTTAGGCACCTACGAATGGGTGGTGATGCCTTTTGGTTTAAAAAACGATGGGGCAACTTATCAAAGGGCAATGAATTCGATTTTCCATGATTTCATTGAAACTTTTATGCAGGTGTATATTGATGATATAGTCATCAAATCTATATCTGCAGAAACCCATTTGCATCATTTGAGCCAATCATTCGAACGAATGAGAAAACATGGCTTAAAGATGAATCCCCTTAAATGTGCATTTTTTGTGCAGGCTGGAGATTTCCTTGGCTTTGTGGTTCACAAGAAAGGAATTGAGATCAACCAGAACAAAACCAAAGCCATAATGGAGACGAAAGCACCTACGTCAAAAAGGGAGCTGCAATCTTTGCTAGGGAAGATTAACTTTCTCAGAAGGTTCATTTCGAATCTGAGTGGAAGAACCCAAGCTTTCTCTCTGTTGCTTCGTTTAAAGCAAGGCCAAGCCTTCGAATGGAACGAAGCTCACCAGGAGGCATTTGACAAGATAAAAAGATACCTCTCTCAGCCTCCCATCTTGTCTCCACCTTCGTGGGGAAAGCCCATGAGATTGTACATATCTGCCTCTGAAGTTAGTATAGGTAGTATGTTAGCACAAGAAGATAGCAATGGCATCGAAAGAGCCATATACTATTTAAGTAGAGTATTGAATGACGCTGAGACCTGATATAGCAATTTAGAAAAGCTATGTCTCTGTTTGTACTTCTCTTGTATGAAACTCAAGTATTATATAAAGCTTGTTGATGTTTATGTTTCATCTCATTTCAATGTCATTAAACACATGCTTTCGAAACCAATAATGCATAGCAGAGTTGGTAAATGGGCTTTAGCCTTAACAGAATATTCTTTGACTTTTATGCCTTTAAAAGCTGTGAAAGGCCAAGTGATTTCTGATTTCATTGTGGACCATTCATTGGTTGAGCAGACTGTCATGAGTTACGTCGAAATGCAACCATGGAAATTATACTTTGATGGTTCGACCCACAGGAATGTAAGTGGTGTTGGAGTCCTTCTAATTTCTCCTGAAGGAATTCCAACAAAATTCAAGTATAAATTAGATGGTCCTCGTTGGTCGAACAACGAAGCTGAGTATGAAGCACTCATTGTTGGACTTGAAGCTTTGTTGGAATTGGGGGCAACTAGAGTCGAAATTAAAGGAGACTCAGAATTAGTGGTCAAGCAAATAGCAAAGGAGTATAAATGCATAAACGAAAACCTGATGATATACTTCGTCATAGTTAACAGGCTACTTAGAAAATTTGAATACATGGATATTCAACATATACCAAGAATAGAAAACCAAGAAGCAAATGACTTAGCACAGTTGGCTTCAGGTTATAAAGTTTCTGCCAGAAACTTTGAGGATTTAGTTGAATTAAGGGGTAGAGTTATGGCTACTAGATTCACACCAGCATATCTAGAGAGTATGAAATTGGGTTATGCTGAGAAACAGGGATTCGAAATATTAGCCATAAACACTTTATCAGATGCTGATTAGCGAAGTCCACCGGTGAGTTATTTAACAAACCCAACTCTGAATGCTGATAGGAAGATAAAATATAGAGCATTGTCATATGTCCTCATGGGAAACGAATTGTTCAAAAATACCCAAGAAGGCGTATTACTGAAGTGCCTGGGAGAAAGTGAGGCATACTTAGCATTGTCAGAAGTCCACAATGGGGCATGTGGGGCACATCAAGCAGGTCATAAAATGAAATGGCTGTTATTTCGATATGGCATGTATTGGCCCAGCATGCTCAAAGATTGTATAGACTTTGCTAAAGGTTGCGAAGAGTGTCAGAAACATGCAGGGATTCAACATGTCCCTGCAAGTGAGTTACATTCAATCATTAAACCATGGCCATTTAGAGGATGGGCATTGGATTTAATAGGAGAAATAAATCCTGCTTCGTCTAAAGGACAGAAATATATCTTGGTAGGAATAGATTATTTTACCAAGTGGGTCGAAGCAATACCATTAATAGTTGCTGATCAAGAGGCTATTATTGAGTTTATACAGAAACAAATTATCTATAGGTTCGGATTGCCAGAGAGCATAACCACAGACCAAGGCTCTGTGTTTACTGGTAGAAATATGCAAGAATTTGCCCAAGAAATGGGGTTTAGATTACTAACATCAACGCCATATTATGCTCAAGCAAATGGTCAGGTCGAAGCAGCTAATAAAGTGATAATAGGGTTAATTAAGAAACATATTGGTAAAAATCCAAGGAACTGGCACAAAACTTTGGACCAAATACTATGGGCCTGTAGAACATCTCCTAAAGAAGCTACTAACACCACGCCTTTCCAACTCACATTTGGTCATGATGCAGTTCTGCCAGTAGAAATTCATCTACAATCAGTTCGAATTCAAAGACAAAACGAAATTCCAGCTGCATTATATTGGGAGATGATGATGAATGAGTTAGTTGAGTTGGACGAAGTGAGATTACATGCATTTGAAATCTTGATGAGACAAAAAGAAAGAATGGCCAGGACATATAACAAAAGGGTGAAAAGGAAAGCATTCACTATTAATGACTTAGTCTGGAAAGTCATATTGCCCATGGACAAGAAAAATAAAACGTTAGGTAAATGGTCACCTCATTGGGAAGGGCCTTTTCGAATAATAAAGGTATTCTCAAACAATGCATATGAAATCGAAGAGCTGGTGGATGATAAGCGTATCCTAAAGGTTAATGGGAAATATTTAAAGAAATATAAGCCACGCCACAGGAGATTCGAATAGTAACAACGTAATCAGAATATCATAAAAATGCCAAAATGGCAATATGGGGTTGCCAAAATGGCGTTGTTCAAATATTACATATAAAAAACCAAATTTTAATCAAATCAACACTGAGATTTAGAAATAGGAATTATTCTTCAATCTGTTAAAGGTACTTCGAAAAGACTCAAGCCTTTGTTGAGTAAAACGTCTTGCTCCCTCTAAGGTGGCCACTTCTCCCTTGAGTTATTCTGCAGTTTCCATTTCTGCAAGCCCCTGGTTGAGGAGCTCTTCGAATTGGTTACCAGCAGTATTGGTTTCGTAGGCTAATTGTTGTTCTCGAGCCTCTTTAACATTCTGTTGAAGTTCCTGAATTTGCCTTTCCCAGAGAAGGATGGACTCAGCTCGAGCCTCATAATCAGGTTTTGCTTGCTTTAGATGCATGGCTTGATCCTCAGCTTCTTGAGAGAGTTTCGAAGCATGCTCATAAGCAGCATCCATTGCAGTTCGTTTTTCTTGAACCTTTCTGGCAGCAAATTCATCTTGGAGAAGGTACCCGGTCACGTTGTCTAGCAAAGATTGAAGATCGAACAAGATAGAGCTAACTGGCAAGGAGCAGGTAGCAAGGTTGACTTTTGTAAGCAACTCCTTCATAGTGTAGCAAGCTGTGCTATCTTGTTTGAGCACTTCGAACAAATCCACATCAAGGATTGTCCTCCTGATCCTGTTAAGAAGTACAATTCTGTCATCTGTGGGCAACGGATGGCTAGTCGAACTTGTGCCAGCCCTAGCAGGTGGAATATCCCTTTGAGCCAGCTTCGCCTTCATGTACCCAATAGGGTAATTTCGTCTCAGGAGAGCAAGCTCCTCGTCAGTCATTCGGGACAGAGATGGTTGAGGGAGTTCCACACGTAGGGGAGTCACGTCCATTTCGACTTCCATGGGTTTATCGGTCGCGTCACCATCATCTTCATTCGTTTCATGCTCATTATCTTCTTCATCGTCATCCAAATCCACCACTTAGATATCTTCGTTCTCGCTGCTATTTGCATTTGACTCTGTCCCAGCAGTCGAACCATCGTTGGCATCTCCTTCCTCAGGCCCTTCTTCTGCAGATTCTTCGTTTCTTTGATCAGAATCGGTTTTCTCTCCTTCAGCGGGAGTGTCCTTTGGATCCTCTTGAAGGGTTTCAAGAGGGGACTTTTGAAGAGAAGTTCGTTGTAAAGTCTCTGCAGATTCATGAAGCGTTGCTTCATTTGTTTCTTTTAGAGGAGGAGAAGTACTCTGATCATCTTGCTGCTCAGAAGCCCCATCCAGAACCGCCATATTGGAGGAACCTTTGTTCTGTACAAGATTGCTGGAATCCCCTTGAGGAGAAGAGTTGATCGGAGCAGTAGCTTTTGATGGTGAGGTCGAAGTGGTAAGAGCTGGATTCAAAATATCCTGCACGAGGCAAAAGAATATTAAAAGCATGCACCAAGGTAATGAGAAATTATTTTGTCAAAGATTTAAAGTTCAATTTACCTGTGGACTCTCAGAAGAGAGGTTGCTAGCTATGCGTTCCAACATTATGTTGGAGGTCGAAGGTGGAATTTTGGATTTATATGAGGGAGCAGCATCCCTGGAATCGAGTCCAGAG
Source organism: Vicia faba (assembly GCA_948472305.1). Lineage (NCBI taxonomy): Eukaryota > Viridiplantae > Streptophyta > Magnoliopsida > Fabales > Fabaceae > Vicia > Vicia faba. Next base: position 946,242,473 of record OX451735.1, read on the forward strand.
ACACTAGTTGGTACATCACTTTTGGAAATTTCCTTCTTCTGCTTCTTCTTCGAAGCAGCTGGTAAATTCCCTCCAGCCTTGGGGTCTTCCCCAGTAGTGTTTGTTTTTCGCTTCTTTGGAGTGGTTGGCGGAAGTTTGTTGGTCTGAAAAGATTTAAACAATAATTTAGATGCAAATCATGAAACATTAGTGTATTCGAAACATCAAGGCTAAGTGATTACCTGTGGAGTTGGAGCACTGGTTATTACTGGTGTTGTTGTTGTTGTTGTTGCAGCAATTGTTGTTGGTTCGGATAGAGTCACATTATCAGTGGTTTCGACAGAGGCCTGAGAGGCGCTCCCTTCTTTTGACTTTGAAGCAGCAGTCTTTATCCTGATGGCTGAAAATCGAAACAATTAAGGCAAAAGTTTAAAATATAGAAAATAAGAAACATTTGGGATTTTCCCAAGCGTTCGCACCTGTGCCTTGATCAGATTTAATTGACATGGCAGAAAGGTCATAGCGAAGATGTCCTGGGAAATCATGGAGCCAATGTCGAGCCCATGTCACAGTCTCAGATGGCTTTGGTTTCTTTTAAAGATATTTGAACATTTCTTTGCAAGTGAACCACCAAGGGTATGGAGGAAACCAAGCCAGAGCCAGTTCTGAGGTAGGTAATCTAGGAAATTTAGGTGGATGCATTTCGAATGCCAACCTATACCTATCCTCAGGTGACAACCCTGAAGGAAGTTTTAACTTAGAAACTTTTTCTTTGAATTTTTCCTCCAAGGTCTCATCCGCTTGATGCACAGTGGATTCCAAGTGTGTGGGATCATAAGTAGTTTCGAAATAATTTTGAAAAGCCTTAATCTCTTTGGCATGAGTGAACATACCTTTCTTGGATGGTACCTGCACATCGAATGCATCAGTTAATTTCTGCTGAATAGTAAGAGTATCGAACATATAAGTCTGATAGAACTTTGTCCACCATTCCAGAAACCCCTTTGCTGTAAGGTGTGTAGGTTCGAAAGTTATTAGTTCAAAATGGGCGAAGCCTTGGTATTGTTCCTGCTGTAGTTTGGCTTCTCGTGCCTTGAAGGTTCGCCCAGAGGTGATGGCATTTTCCGTTTGGAATAGGGGTTCAAGAATCAGTTGGCATAAGCCAAATTGTCTCGAAACGAAGTTGGGTTGATAAGCAAAAAGGAAAATTTGATTCTTAGCAAGAGTAATTCTTGAAGAGATTAGTCTGGGCAGCAAAAAGGCTCTCCATACATCTTGAATTTCTTTGCTTTTGACAGCTTCTGAGAGAGCCATGGTGAACCATGAAGGTCCATGAGTCCTTGAAGCAAAAGGCGCCATGGTCTCTTCGAACTTATGCCTCTTGGAGAATATCATGATATATTTTGAGAATAGAACTTTGAAGTCATCCTTATCATCGTTTGGGGTTAGTCTTTGCAGCCTAGTGCCTTCGATGATTCTATCCGCTATTTCAGGGTCTTGTTCAGCAATAGTATTGGCAGTTGATAGTGAAGGTTCGAACATGGCATTTAGCCATAACTAGAGTAACCAGAAAGGGCCAGCTAGCAGGATGTTCTTGGAGGTGTGAGATTTCAGACTCGAAACAGCTGACCTTAGACTTTCGTAAAGATCAACTAATAGCAGTTCGCTTAAACACACCCTCCGATTCTCATGCAAATCTCTAGCTAGAGGAATAAACCTACTGGCTACCTGTAGGGATCTGCTGCAAAAGACATACCTGGACAACCATAAAGTAAGGAAAGCAATGTGTTCTACATCCGACACACTGTCTCCTTCAGTGTGATAGTGGCTGATAAACTTTGAAAAGCTAGCTAGCTTAACTTCGAAGTCAATAATACTCGAATGCTCTTCATTGTCAGGAATATATGTTTCTCCTATTGGTGATAACCCATTAATGGCTGCTATGTCAAAAAAGGTAGGTGTAATCATTCCACCAGGGAGATGGAAAGTATTGTAAGTACTGTCCTAGAAATATAGGGACGCGAATAACAATGGGTGGCTATAAGTAAAACCTGGTTTCGATAGGTTGATCAAGTTGTAAATGCCTAACTCTTCCCATTGCTGGGATTTCTTAGCTTCTACCTTATTAAACCAGTTGTGATAAGCTGTGTCGGAGGTGGGGCAAGATCGAAATGGTTTGAAGTTACTCTTTACATAATCTAGTACAAAAGGGTCCTTAGGGGGAACGATTGGATTTTCCGCGGTGGTTGAATCAGAAGACTCTATTGTCTTAGGGGCATCCATTTTATTAAACAGAGGTTTGAAATTATAACAAACAGGGAAAATTTTTCTGGTGTCTTTTAAGATTTCAAAGACTGTAAGAGGGCCCATTGAAGCTAACCTCTTGCCAGCAGCGTTAGTAGGAATTAGTACCTGGGATGCATAAAGCATTTCTTTCTCTTTTGAGATCATCTGGGGAACAAGAACAGATTGACCTTGGTAGGTGCCAACCTTGCTTTCCATTGTGGTTCCTGTGGTCTTTCCTTTCTTTTTGGAAGCCTTTTTTAGTTGAGATGAAGTTGAAGAAGACATTGTTGGAAGAATGTTGGAAGTTTAGGGTTTCGGTAAGAAAAGAAGAAGAAAAGATTCAGAATGTGGGAAGAAAAGAAAAGACTAAGTTGATGGGTTTTTATAATGTGGAAGTTTAAGCATCCACTGAGTAAGATTGTGATACGTGGTAGTCGTGGGTTGGTTTGAGAAGGAGGTGGCGTAAAGTTAATATTGGTAATAGGCGTGATTAAAGATAATCATTGTTTTGTAACTGCACCATGCTGTGAAATGGTTCAAGGCGGTTAAGGAATCTGAAAAGCGTTGTGATTGACGTGACTGGAGTCATATGCAATAAATGTTACGATGATTCGAAGGTCGCATCAAAATCTTGTGTATATGTTTAAAATAAGTATTTCTCAAAGGAATCGAAATACATATATTAAAGGGGCATTTTGTTGGCTGAAGATTTTGATGATATTATTAGAAGCGAAGCAAATTGGACGTTTCGATTGGAATAAAGCAAGATGTCATGTTTCGAAATGGTAGAAGCAGTGCTTCGAATGGGTATATCAAAACTTGGAGCTTCGAGTGACAGTTATGAGAATATATTCAAAGAAGTCTCGAAATGTTAACAAGGCTGTGTCCAAGAAATGCGTTCGAAGCGAAGAAGTGCCAAAACATTTGAAATTCAAATGCAAGCGGGATGTTCGAAATTTGAAATATATGCGCTGGAGCATTCGAAGACGCGTGGAAGCAAGAGAGAGGCATTGCTCTGCATGTTCTGAACGTGGCAGAATCTTATAGCAATACCGTTATGGTCGAAGTAGTATAAATAGAAGTCTTAGCATTAGGATTTCGTGTGTCATATCTATTGTACAAAAAACTCAGTAAACATTCAAAATACCACATGGCTAGGGAAACGAATGCACGAGCAATGTACGTATGATAACACCAAGTGTTTATGATTTAATGAAAACTCTTTATCATTTCCAGTATTTTCCTTTATCTTCATGTCAATACCATTCAAAAGCTTTTGCACTAAAATGTTTTCATTCGAAGTCTTTTTACTGATGCCTTACATTTAAATGCTTTCTTTCCATTTCAAATACTTTACATTTCAGAAACTGTTGTACATTTCATGCCTTTATCTTCAAGCTTTTATCATTCGAACACCTTTTTCACTTAAAGTCATTTTACTGTTTTCTTGCATTTAAACGCTTTCTTCATATTTCGAATCCTTTACATTCCAGAGAATCTTTTACATTACATGTTTTTATCCTTCGAAGTCGTTTACTTGTCTTTTATGCAGTTTTTACATGTCTTTACAATTTAACTTTATTCATGTAATTTAGTTTCGCGCACATTTACTTGATCACGCCTTTAGATATTTAATAGAGTAATCGAAGTAAGTTAAACACCTACACAGCATTCTAAATACCAACCATGAATACCAGTTCTATCATGAGAGTTACCCTAATGACCAACACATCCTAGGATCAATCTAGTCGATCCTGCGAGTTACCAGAGAGATTGAATAACAGTCAGTAAGATTATTCGATAGTTTGGAGGACTAGCGGTTGTTTACCAGAAATCACTGTAAACAGGAGCGCCTAATTCAACTGTTGCAAGAATATGTTGAGATCTTTTCCTGGTCGTACGAAGACATGCCGGGACTCGATACAGATATTGTGGTACACCGTCTACCCACAAGAGAAGATTGTCTATCAGTTAAACAAAAAATTCCGCCGCATAAGAACTGACATGTCAGAAAAGATCAAAGCAGAAGTTATGAAGCAGTTCAATGCTGGATTTCTGGCTGTTACTTCCTATCCTCAATGGGTTGCTAACATTGTGCTTGTGCTTAAAAAAGACGGAAAGGTACGGATGTGCGTGGATTACAGATATTTAAACAGGGCCAGCCCTAAAGATGACTTTCCACTTCCACACATCGATATCCTGGTTGATAATACAGCTCAACACAAGGTATTTTCTTTCATGGACGGATTCTCAGGCTATAAACAGATCAAAATGGCATCTGAAGACATGGAGAAAACTACTTTTGTTACACAGTGGAGTACATTCTGCTACAAAGTGATGCCATTCGGACAGAAGAATGTCGGGGAAACCTATCAACGCACCATGGTAGCTTTGTTTCATGATATGATACATCATGAGATAGAGGTCTACGTAGATGACATGATAGTCTGATCAAAAACTGAAGAAGAACACCTTGATCACTTGCAAAAGATGTTTGTCAGGTTGAAGGAGTACAAGCTAAGATTGAATCCAAACAAGTGCAAATTCGGAGTCCGGTCCGGTAAGCTCTTAGGTTTCATTGTCAGCAACAAAGGCATCGAGGTTGATCCTGCCAAAGTCAAAGCTATACAAGAAATGCCTACTCCTCGCACTGAGAAGGAGGTCATAGGTTTCTTGGGACGCCTAAACTAAATTGCTAGGTTCATTTCTCACCTAACATCTACTTGTGAACCAATCTTCAAGATGTTGAAGAAAGATCAAGTAGTTAAATGGAATGATGACTGTCAAGTTGCTTTCGATAAAATCAAGGAATATTTGCTAGAGCCTCATATCTTGATGCCACCCTTCGAAGGAAGACCGCTAATCATGTATCTGACCGTCCTAGAGAATTCAATGGGGTGCATAATGGGGCAGCATGACGAGTCTGGCCAAAAAGAGCATGCCATTTATTACCTTAGCAAAAATTTTACCGACTCTGAAACAAGATATTCACTGCTCGAGAAAACTTGTTGTGCTTTGGTATGGGCTGCTCGCCAGCTAAGGCAGTACATGTTGACTCATACCACTTTGCTGATATCTAAGATGGATCCGATCAAATACATCTTTGAGAAGCCTGCTTTGTCTGGAAGAATATCTAGATGGCAGACGATCCTGGCCGAATATGATATACAGTACACGACCCAAAAATCTATAAAGGGCATTGTGTTAGCTGACCATCTAGATCATCAAGTTGTTGAAGATTACCAATCCAGGAAGTTCGACTTCCCTGACGAAGACATCATGACATTGAACAATGTTGAAGATTTCAGACCATATGGCGGACCTGAACAAGGATCCCGATGGACCTTGTACTTTGATGGTGCCTCCAATGCGCTTGGAAACAGTATCAGTGTTGTACTTATATCCCCAGAAGGATGCCATACTCCTTTCACCGCCAGACTTTGCTTCAACTGTACGAATAACATGGCAGAGTATGAAGCGTGCATCTTTGGACTCAAGGCTGCTATAGACTTGGGAATCAAATATTTAATTGTATTTGGGGACTCGGCTTTGGTTATCAATCAAATCAAAGGAGAGTGGGACACTAAGAATCTAAACCTCATCCCTTACAAAGAACATGTCTTGACTTTGTTATCGCATTTCAAGCAGATTACCTTCGAGCACTTCCCGTGAGAAGAAAATCAGCTAGCAGATGCTTTAGCTACAATGTCATCCATGTTTAAACTTAATTGGGACAACGAGGCTCCCCAGATCACCATTGAATGGATGGACAAACCTACACACTGTTACGAGATTAATACCGAAGAAGTAGTGGACCAACCTTGGTTTCATGAAGTCAAAAGGTATCTCGAGGCTCAAGAATATCCTGAAGAAGCTTCAGTCAATGACAAAAAGTTCTTAAGAAGATTCTCAGCTAAGTTCTTCCTAAGTAATGGCATCCTGTACAAGCGCAATCATGATACTATTATGCTCCGCTGTATGGATAAGATTGAAGCTGAAAAGATTATGGCCGAATTGCATGAAGGTACATTTGGCACTCACTCTAGCGGGCATACAATGGATAAGAAGATTCTAAGGGAAGGTTATTACTGGTCTACCATGGAAACAGACTGCTATCAACACTCCCGAACCTGCCATAAATGTCAAATCTATGCAGACAAGGTGCACGTGCCTCTTGTTCCTCTAAATGTCTTAACAGCTCCTTGGCCCTTCGCTGTGTGGGGAATCGACAAGATTGGAGAGATCAAGCCTACGACATCCAATGGACACCGCTTTATCCTAGTGGCCATTGATTATTTCACAAAGTGGGTCGAAGCAGCTTCCTTCGCATCCGTTACTAAGAATGTCATTGCCTGCTTCATCAAGCAGGACCTTATCTGTCGGTACGGTGTCCCCGAAAGGAGCATCACTGATAACGGTACAAACCTTAACAATACTATGATCACCGCCTTGTGCGAGCAGTTCAAGATTCAACATCACAATTCATCCCCCTATCAGCCAAAGATGAATGGTGCAGTCGAAGCTGCGAACAAAAATATCAAAAAGGTCATTGTGATCGGTGGATCTGGAACTGACTGTTTTAAAGCTGGTTCGCGAAATGTCGCGGAAGCAAGAGTCGCCACCGTCTTTTATTTTCTCCAAATGGAAAGGACAAAAGCACAGAAAAATTCCTTAAAGAGATTGCTCTCGGTTCGGGAGGTAGGTTATAGAAAGGGAAGGTGTTAGCACCCTTTCTATCCATGGTTATCCATGGGCTCTTAGATACTTGCTCATTTGTGTTTTCAAAAATGTTTGCTTTTCAATTGTGGGTTTTAAAAAGTTTTCTTTGAAAAATTTCAGTTCGACTTATACGTCAGAGTGTTTGAAAAATTTGCTTTTGAAAGCTTTTGAAAGTGTGTTGGTGTGAAAAGTATTTTTGAGTTTGTTTTGAGATTAGAGCAAGTACCCTTGAGAACCTACCTACCCTAAGGAATTCGTCTGTGTAAATGTCCTTTAAAGTAGTGCCATCCCACCATTGAGAGGTAGGTAGCACCACCGTTGGAGGTGTTCGGGTCAATTCGAGTTTGTAGGGACATGGTGATCACCGGAGCAATGGGAAGACACCTTAGAAGCTACCCTCATGCCAGGTTCCCGGATCATGAGGACTTACTAAGACATCCTCTACTCGACGATCACCTTTCGAAAGGCAACAGTGAGGCGTACCCTAGGGGTGGTGTGTGCGAATTGTGTGTCATGTTTCAATTATTTGTCTTGTCATGTTTATTGTGTTCTACGCTTGATTTTAATTAGGGCCATACATTCTTTCATGCTTTTTGTTAACAGTTATATACTTGCGAGAAAATAAATCTAAACTATTACAAATGGCGCGGGTCCACATCGCCAAAATAAACCGAACCCGATTTGACTGAAAGTAAAGGAGCAATAAAATAAAAGTGCGAGAAATAAAGTTACAAGGCTTTGGGGCATATACATAATTATAATAAATGACATAAAATAAATGCGCAAAATAAAGGAATTAAAACAAAACTAGGGCGTTGGACCCTTTTGCAAACAATTAAAATTAATAAGGAATTTAAAATTAAAATTAAATGAAAATGGTATTTTTGTGTTTTTTAGATTTAATGAGAAAAAGGAGTTAATTGAAATTAAATTAAAAGGCAAACCTTAATTCTAATATTTTTATTTATTATGAAAGAATTAAAATATAATCTACATTAAACCCTAATTTATTTATGTACAATTTAAATAGGAAAATAAATAATTATTATTGCTAAAAAGAAAATTAGAAAGAAGAAAACTTATTAATTAGCCTAGCTCTATATTTTTGTATTTTGTTATTAAAAAGAATTTTAAATTTGTAACCTAATTAAAACTAAATAATTACAAGCTTTTATTTATGAAAATAATTATAATATAAATATTTATTATTTTTTTTGGTCTTTTCTGATTTTTGAATGTTTTTATATTTTTATGAAAATAAATTAATTATGTTAAAACAAAGAAAACAAATGAAATAGCAAAAATAAAATATAAGGAGAAAAATAGAAAAATGCAAACCAGGGGGGGTAGCCCCAAAATTGGAGGTCAAATTAGTGAAATCTGGCCCAATAAGCAATGGAATTTGTTGACTTTCCTGAGCCACGTGCATGCCTGCTGACTTGTCCTCATGGTATTCCTCAGTACACAACCCTTGATCTGATTCCACTAAGTGCGTGGCTGGCCTGATATGGTGAGTACACGGTAGTCTGCAACGTCATATCTACACCTGAATATATATTGAAAAAGAATATGGAAGTAAAGTAGACCTGGGGATCGAACCCAGGTCTTATGCATTACTCACGTGTTCGCTTGCCATCTGTGCCATTTAATCCATTCGTTATATAATAAACAAATAAATCATATAAGACAAAAGCAACGCGCTAGTGACTGAAGCGCGCGAAACTTTGAATGAACGAATCGTTGGTTGACACCACATCATCGTCCTCACCACCCCTGCAAAACAAAACTCAAAGGCAACGTTTTCTTACGCGTTTCATTAGGCAACTTTTGAAAAAATAGCGATTAGGCCTGTGTGGTTTAGAAATTAGGCGCGATGAGTGGTCCTTGTTCGTCTAGGCTCACTGAATACAACCATGGTGGTCTTAAGGGCTGATTTTACCTGGTTTCAAAAGCCCCAATTTTGTACCCTGTAAAACCCTAAGGAACGAACATGGTAGATTCGCGTATGTGGCACAAAAATGCAATTAAACACAATGGATAGCTTAGAAACTTTGTAAGGAACAAGAATTCATCAATAAAAATGCAAAAGGACGTATGAATTGTGATATGCAATTTCAAAAGTTATGTGACACGGTTTGAGTTCTCCCTACCAATTCCTGGAGTTTTGAAAGATGTTTTGAGTTGGGATGTGTTCAGAAATGGTCCAGGAAACTATTGGAATCAGTATTAAGGCTCAAAACTCTCTCCAACCTTGATTTCAGATTTTTGTTATATGGCTCAATTTTCAAGTTTTCAATAGGCTTTTCAGCGCAGCATATGGTGTGTTCTAGTTAGGGTTTGACTTGGTGCTTATGATGGAAGAGAATTGGCTTGCTAACTGACCTAGATTCATGCTCATGAGAGAACTAGTCCTAGGGTTTTTTCATTAACAAATTTTCCTTCTTTTAAGCCAAGACCAAGACTTAGTGTGCAATTTAACCCTAGCCTGAGTTTTTGAATTGGCCCATGATATATGGAAGTTGTCCAAACTCAAATGACACTATTCCATTGTTTTTTTGAATTTTATTTGAATTTTTAAAGATTTAAAATGAATTAAATTATCAAAAATTAAATAAAATAAAAAAATCAATATTTGGTCTTGAAATTAATCATGGGACACGTGTGTGGCATGACAAGGATGAATCAAATGGAAGAAAGTGGGCCCTTTTGTCAAAAATTGGAGTTTCAAGAATAGTTGACTTTTGCCATTTCACAAAAATTTCCCAACTTCTACAAGGCATAACTTGCTCAATTTTTAAGCTTTTCACATGTTCTTGGACATGTTGGAAAGGTCTTTGAGTCCTCTAACCAATGCCTTTGGTCCCATGTCATTTTGATTTACCAATCTCAAGTTATGGTCTTTGACTTAAAGTCCCTTTTCGTTGACTTTTGAAAATGACCTATAATGTTGAAATTGATAACTTTTTGTGAGAGAATTTATTGGACTTGAAGTATGAAGATGAGTTGTAGGAAATGTCTTTCTCTTCAAAATGAGCTTTGGATGGAATTTTTCTGATAATCCATGTGAAAGTTATGCCCTGGTCAATTTCAGTTGACTTTTTCAGCTGTCCAAATATAGCAACTTTTGCATCTTTGATGATTTCTGAGCCAAATTTTGAGAATCATGATCAAGCATTGATCAAATGATGTTTGTGGCTTCAAAATGATATGTTGACCAAAAATTTGAACTTTTGACTGCCAAATGACCATTTTGCCCCTACAGTTGACTGTAGTGCAATTTAGGGTTTTGACTGTGCAATTTTGAGCTGAATGCCTTGAAACTTGATATGAGGATGCTTGACCATGTTTGTAAGCATATGAGACTTGATTGGACCTTTGAACACTCCATTTTCTTGATCAGCACACAAACCCTAGTTTTGACTGTATAGGAGACAGTTGACCTGCACAACCCTTGGGGAATTTTGTGACTTGGCTTGGCAATTTCTTGAGGAATATGGGAGGGCAAATTTTGGGGTATAACAGTCATACAAAAAATGACAGTCACCTACAAAGACTGGCATGAGATGCTACCGTTTGCTCTCCACGGGTACCGTACCATGACTCGCACTTCAACTGGGGAAACACCCTATTCCTTAGTATATGGCATGGAAGCTGTTTTACCTATCGAGGTTCAGATTCCCTCCTTGAGAATCATGAAAGATGCTGGTTTGAGTGAAGACGATTGGATCCACACCCGGCTTGATCAGTTAAACTTAATTGACGAGAAGAGACTTACTGTTGTTTGCCATGGTCAGACGTATCAAAAACGGATGATCAAAGCTTTCAACAAGAAAGTCAGGCGCCAAGTGTATCAAGTTGGAGATATTGTGATCAAGCGCATCATCTTGCCACAAAGTGATCCCAGGGGCAAATGGACTCCTACCTATGAAGGACCATTTGTAATCAAGAACATCTTTTCTGGTGGGGCAATGATTTTAACCACCATGGACAGCGACGATCTGCCGCGCCCTGCGAACACAGACATAGTCAAAAGATACTACACATAAGAGACCCTCTTGGTTGACACACTTAGGCAAAACAAGGGCATCCCGGTGAATCGAAAACACGAAAGGGAGGTTCAAGCAAAAATTAGGGATAAAACAAAAAAAAAATATGTACACCCGGCAAGTTGAAAACCTGAAAGGGCGACTTGGGCAAAAAAGGGTTTCCCGGTGGAATGAAAACCCGAAAGGGCGGTCCAGGCAAAAGTTAGGGAGTTAAAGCGTATGACTATGTCTCGTCGGATCACTTTAAGGACAATCTCTTCACAGACAAACTCTGAGGCTTCTGATCAATCCAGCCATCTTTGGACGAAGCAACGAATGGACAAGATATTCGGAGTTACAAAGGCTATAGCAGAATGGGAGCCCTATGGGATTTTTTCACACATATCTATCTTTCTTTGTATAAAATTTTCTCATTTTTTATGACACCATCCTCTTACTAGGATGTCTGTCTCCTTTGTACAAAATACTTATTCAAAGTAAATACAAAGATATCTCTTTCAAAGTACAGAAAACTATTTGCCTTTTTCTTTACACCTGTGTTTTATTTGCAAAAATGTCCGATGATTCATTAATGAACATATGCATTTGAACATAATTACTGTTTACGAATAAACATAATGAAAAAGAGTAATTACTGACAGGTAGAAAGATTAGGAAAACGTCTTTAGGCTATTCCTTGAGCAATCTCTATAGCACGTCATTAATATCCCTAGCGGAGCCAAAACATTGAACTACTGATCACCAGCCGAGCTGAGACTACCAGCTACCAATCCCCAGCGAAGCTGAAACTTCAAACTATCAACCCACAGCGGAAATCATCCAGTTTCTCCAAATATCCCCCAACAAGTTGTTCTGAAGCCTGAAAATCAGACAGATAACGGTTAACTTTTGTTTCTCCCCAACCTAGGGTAACTCCCCAGTAGATTGGCATACAACCCAAACTCCTGAACTCCCCAGTGGAATTAAGCTTTTCCCCACAGAGTTTTCACTACAGGATAAACTTTTTCCCCAGAGTTTTTATTGCTTCTCGACAGAACAAAGACTCCCGTCAACAATCCCCAGTAGAAGTCATTAAATTTCTCTGGATTCCCTAAGAAGATTCCTCAAGAAGTATTTGACATTACTCTCACAACAGAATCCTCAGCAGTCAAGGATTTATTTTCCTCAGCAGCGGTCATTTTCCTCAACAATACAGCAAATCAACTTACATGCGCATACATTACATCCATATATCATAAACATGGATAAAACATATTTGTTGCATCAAACATTTCATGCAACATAACTTTGAGTTTCAGCTAACATTTTACCCTTTTCAGGATAAGATTAACAGTTATCTTTAACAAATGTGCAAAGATTCTAGATACAGTACAGATACACTCCAGACACGGAAGTCATTATGTTACTCATTCAGATCTCTCATTCAGATCCCAGATTTTAGATACAGTACAGATACACTCCAGACACAGAAGTCATTTTGTCACTCATTCAAATCTTAACTTCATATACGGTACAGATACACTCCAGACATGGAAGTTATTCTGTTACTTATTCAGATTTAAGTTTCAGATATAGTACGGATACACTCCAGACACGGACGCCATTCTGATACTCATTCAGCCTTCAGATACAGTACGGATACGCTCTAGACACAGACTCCATTTTGATACTCATTCAGCCTTCAGATACAGTACGGATACGCTCCAAACACGGACGCCATTCTGATACTCATTCAGCTTACAGATACAGTTCAGATACACTCCAGACACAGAAGTCATTTTGTTACTCATTCAGACTTAATTTCAAGATACAGTTCAAATACAGTTCAGATACGCTCCAGACACGGAAGTCATTCTGTCACTTATTCAGATTCAAGGACAGATACAGTTCAGATACGTTCCAAATACGGACACCATTCTGATGCTTATTCTGTCGATTTACAACCAAACATTCTTGGATGGCATCTACAAGCCCATCTCCAACAAGATTCTAACATCTCTCCAAATGGCATCTTTAAGCCCATTCCCTCAATTACACTTCTGTCGAGCGCAAATTTATGGGCACTCTAGTGTCCAATCATCTTTTACCTTCGAGTCACGAACGACAAAACTCGTCGATCTAACTCTTCAGGTTCAAGAAGATTGAACAGGGGCAACTGTTGTACCCCAAAATTTTCCCTCCCATTTTCATAGAAGACACAACCCTAAGGTTTCTCAGATATTAAAGATTGGCTCAGGAATCGATCAGACAGATTTTCGCCTGTGGCAGTAAACCAACAATTAGGGTTTTTCTTGCAATTCTCAAAAGAAATGAATTCTCAAAGATCCAATTGGCTTTCACATGTTTTCATGCTTTTTCAAGTTTACTGAAAGGTTAATGTTTGTTCTCAAGGAATGTTTGTTTGGGACAAGAGATGAAATCTAAGACTGTCATTTGGGACATTCATGTTTTGTTTGATCCAGGTTAACCAGATAATTTGCGTCTTTTAAAACATTTGCTTGTTTATGGAATAGACAGTGCGTGTTTTGATTGGAATGCAATTGCAAGATTATAGAATTATTGGATTACTTGGAGTTTAAGTTATCAGATGGGAGTATTTTGTTTCAATTATCTTGATTGGGAATCTTTAAGAATTAGTTAGGATGCAAAGGGAAGATTACAAGCTATTGTTGATTAAAGATTTCAATGGACACCAGAATATCTCATAAGACTTTGTCCATTTATTTCAAAAGTTGTTACAAAATAATTTATTATTTAAATACTTTAGGTTTTACAACTTATTGTATTTAAAAAAATAAATTAGTACAATTGTTGAATGTTTCTCTCTAAATTACAAAGAAAAGAAAATGAATCTAGGCCTAAGGTTGACTGAGCTTTCTTTGCTCCCATGCTTGCCACAGAGTCTCTTGCTTCCCCTGCTCTGCCATCATCCAGTTGTGCTCACATGAAAACAAAAGACAGAAAAAAAGTTAGTACAAATTAATTGGACATGAGCAAGAATTTTCAAAAGAAAAAGTGTTCATCATTAAAGTTTTCAATTTAGAATCAGAAGGCTATTTTTAATTCATCATATTTGTATATTCTCTATTTGCAAATCACAAGAGAATTATTCCTCTTGGTTCACAAAAAGAAGAAATAAGAAATGCAAGCAAGCTGTCCAAACAAAACAAATGCAGCAAACTTATCCAAACAAACAGAATAATACAAACTGAATGCAAGCAAGCTGCACAAGCTAGGCAATAAACAACAAAGTTGTCCAAACAAAATATTGCAAACAGCAGCGCATCACCAAACAAACAGCAGCGCAACAAACAACAAGAACGAGGCAGCAAGCTAGCACCAAACAAGAGGCTTGTTCAATAAGCCAATTCATCATGTTCCATTTTTATTGCAAACTTTTCAGAAAAAGGAAAAAGAGCAATTGACTCTTAGGTTCAATGAGAGAGAAGAGAGGAAAGAAGTCACCTAGGGATGCACAGCCCTGCTGCCTTGCTGTCACAATTGCATAAGAGTTGCTACAAAACAAAAACTGCAAGAAAAAGAGCATAAGAACAATATGCCAAAATATTCAAAATTTGGTGGTTTTCCCACCATTTTGAATAGAAATTCAACCTAAGCAACATCAATATAACAATAAAAAGCGCTGAAGCAAAGGAGATAGAAAACATTTTTTTATCAAAGTCCAAAAAATTGTCAAAGCCTCCAAGCATCAAAACTTGCTGAAACATACAAACCAAAATCCCCAAAACTGTCAACAAATCCTCAAACCATCTTCCATCAAACCTATAACCAAAACCTTGTTAACTCAACATTAACAAAGTCTCAAAGTAAAACCATTTCAACACCATCAACCAAACCTGCAAACTGTAACAACAAACTCAGAAAAACCCCAAACCTGCAAACTGTAACAACAAGCTCAGAAAAACCATCATCAACCCAAAGCAAAACAAAAAGAAACAGAAAAAATATCCCAAACTATAACCTTCAAACTGTCAAAAATCCCAAACAGTCTTCAAACTGTCAAACTCCAAAAATCTCAAACCATTTTCAAACTCATAAACAAACCTTAAAACTAGCAACAAAATCAAAACCCCTCAAACCTGTCAAAGATATCAAACTCAAAAAAATAGTTCAAACCAAACTACCATCAAAAACCTCAAAGTCTGAAACTGATAAAAAGGTAACAGCATCAAAACCAACAACCTTAAAGAACCAAAACTCAAACCAAATCTGAACCAACATCTCAATACCATCAAAACAAAAACTGATAAAACATCTCAATATCAAAAAAACCAAAAAGTCCAAAACCTGTAACAATACCAAACATCATAATCAAAAACCAGGTCTCCAATCTGAACCATCATCAAAACTCAAAAATCACAAAACCCAGAAGCACAGTATCATCACCATTCAAAGTACATGGATAATAAAAGAAGGGTTACGAACAGGTGTGAAAACGCGCCTTCAATCTTCATCTCCTCCCTCGCAAGCTCTCGCAACCAAGGAGAATCATCATCGTCTCACCATTCCCATCCATTTCACATAAAAATCCCAAACAGGTATGGTTTCTTCACAACATATTCTCCTGCATTTCAATGGACACTAAGATTGATTAACAGAAAAAACGTAATAAGACAAAAACAACAAAAAAATCGTTCAAGCTTCAAACCACAGAATCTCACCCTTTCAAGAACAAAACCTTTAGAGCTTGGTTAGGAAGCGTGAGAGACGATGCTCCGGAAACAGAGGGTAGAGGGAGGATCAGATAAACCGATTGTGAACCCCTTAGACAAATTCATTTCAAAACTTAGGGTTTCCAAAAGGGCGCAAATCATGGTGAGATAGAGCAAGAGAGTGATTTGTTCATAAAATTAGGAAGAGGTGAGCGATAAGGTGAGAGGATGAACGAAAGTAGAAGAGTTTGGATAAACGAGGACGAACGGCGCCGCTGTGAACGAAAGGGGTTCCAAGAACCCTAATTCGTTTTCCACTTCTAATCAGAAGCTAATGCAAAGTTTAAGAATGTTGGGCCTGTTTGTTCACAAACCCAAAAGCCCATGCGTGTTTTGGCTAACCCACCCCCCATCTGCCTGTTTTAGTTACAACAAAATGAAACCACTTTGGTTTGAGCCTCACCCCAAATCAATTTTCCTAAGCCCATTTTTCTTATTTTTTTTTAATTTGTTTTTATTTATTTTTATAAAAAAAATGTTAATTAAAACTTAAAACATTTTATTAAATTAATTTAGTTTTTAGTGATTAGTTTTTATCATTTTCTCTTTTTATAAAAACTTTTTTTTTTTTACATTTAATAAAACATCAAAAAGAATTAACCTAGTTTGTTTTCTTTCACTTAAACTTATTTATAATTAATAAGAATACAAAAACAATAATAATAAAGATTTCTAATTTAATCAATTTTTTTTAGAATAGGTTTATTTTTCTCTTTTCAAGTAAATACATTTCATTTCATACTTTGTTGATTTTTATTTTCATAAATTGTCATAGCTTTATATTAAATCGCACAAAAATTCAATTTGGTTGTATTGCTTGATATTTGGACATTGCTATTTCATTTGGTTCATCCCCATTTGTAACAATTGTACCCCCATTCCCGAATACTTTTGTAATAGCGTAGAATTTCAGTTCCCGCAATTTACTGTTTTCCATATAATGTATAGTAATTAGGCGTGTATGGAAAGATTAAAAAAAATCAATCGCTAGATGACCTAATCAAAGATAAATAACTTGAAACCAACACACTTTCTCACACGCGCACCTCTAGGGTAACCTCACTCGTTTCCTCGGAAATACAATCATGTCCCTCGAATATGAGACACTCTAGAAAATGACCCTTCGATAAACAAAGATCGTAGTCCCTCGATGACCCTCGATGTTGCCTTTGATTAAAACGATATCGTCCCTTACAAATATTGCTAAAGCGTCTCACAAGTTGCCATTGACCCGCGCCTGTCCCTTCACATCCAATGGTGGGGCTTCTTGACAAATCAATGGGAAGATATCACCATTAAAAGGAAGAAAAAAAGAACAACTTAAGACCTTTCGAGTAGATAGATTCACTCTTAGTTACTCGCTTGCTCACGACAAAAAAAATTTTACACCTACACTCCCATTTCAAAACATTTTCAAAAAGTTAAAACGTTTTGTATAAGTTCTTATAGAGACGAGAACCATTGCAAAACATCTTTTCAAAACACTTTTCAAAACACGATTCATAAACACATCTTTGAACCATTTTTTCAAAACAAAACTTTGTATACATTCTTATAGAGACGAGAACCATTACAAAGAGATTTTTCAAAATACTTTCAAAGCCCACACCACAAGCACACAATCAAATGAAAGCAAGTGATCTAAAACGAGTAACTAAGAGCCCATGAAAAACCATGGATGAAAAGGGTGCTAATACCTTCCCTTTTCATAATCTACCCCCCGAACCCGAGAAAATTCTCGAAAGGTCTTTCCTGTGTTTTCTACCTTTCCTTTTGGATAAAAGAAAAGTCTGTGGCGACTCTTGCTAACCGCACAAGTGCGAACGAAACGCAAAACATCTAGTTAGTTCTCCCACCGTATGACAAGAGTTTATCTCTTCGGCAGCCGGCCAGTCTTGTTTGACGTCATGGTAGTAAATGTCTCCTCTGTAATTCCACGACACAGTCTTGTCTGATTCATATGGGACTGGCCCAGACATTATGATTATTAAAGGAGATGCTTTCGGAACCGATGTAATTCTAACGGGTCTTTTGGCGGAGACCCTGGAAGAATTGGCGGAAATGGTAATGATAGAAACATCTTCAATAGGAATAGGTGAAACAGGAGTCTTTTCAAACAAAATCTCTTTGTTATCTATCAGACACTGAATGCCTATTTTCAACAAAGGACAGCCAAATGGTGAGGATAAGCAGAGATGGAAAACTTCATTACAGCCCGGGAACACACCGAATTTCAATAAATTTATCTTAATAGTCGGAAGTGGGGTCATGAGCTCATCAACTAAGGTAACAAACAAATCTTCTTCAATGGCATTGATATTATGACTATGTTTGGGCATAGGAGCAGAAATGACATTTGGCTTCTCGGGTGCATCAAACTTAATTTCTTTTACTTCAATGAGGTCTTGTATTTTTCTCTTCAAGGCCCAACAATTATTAGTATTGTGACCAGGGCTTTCAGAGTGATATGCGCAACGGGAATTGGGTGATAATGAGGGGATGTTGTGTTGGGGTTTTTCGGAGCTTCTTTCAAGGTTACCAAGTTGGATCTTAGTAGATGAGGTAATACTTGAGACGGATTCATGTTGATTCTGGTGAATTTTCTGACTGGCCTTTCCACCCTTGGTTGATTACTTCTTTGTTGATCAGATGCGGGCTTTGGGATCATAACAGCCCCCACCATTGGTCGACATTCGGCCCTTTCTTGGTTTCTTTACAGATATACAGTAGTTATCTCTTTCTTCCCGATGAAAGGCTTCCTTACAGTTGTAGAAGAAGATGTGTCTTTTTGGATTTTCCATTCTTAATACCGGCTTCTATCCTCTCTCTGGTTAATATTAGTTCAATGAAGCCCGCAGATGAACTTCCGGTTAAATGATTGAAGAAAGGATCAAACAAGGTACCTAAGAACATGTCTACCAATTCTCTCTCAGACAGAGGGGGATGAACTCTTCCAGACAAATCTCTCCATTTTTATGCATAGTCCTTGAAACCTTCATTGGACACCATGGCCATACTTTGGAGTTGAGTACGGGTAGGCACCAAATCAACATTGTACTGGTATTTCTTGTAGAAAGCTGCAGCAAGATCTTCTCAATTGTGAACATTAGCCCTTTCTAGTTGGTAGAACCAGACAAGCTGTGTTCCAGACAGATTGTCTTGGAAGAAGTGCACACATATGAGCGGAGATGCATTTTAGGGAATGACACTCCATCATATTTGGCAAATATAGGCACTTTGAATTTCTGAGGAATCACAATCCCTGACACTAGTCTCAATTCCTCAAAGTCCAAACTGGCACCTTTTGAATTTCCACCGCGCTCAACCGCTCTTCAAGATGTTTATACTTATCATCAGTTGGAGGGTATTGTTTCTCAGAGTAGTCTTCCTCTTCTTCCTCTTCTTCCGATTCTGACGGGACAATTGTTTCCTTGCCTTTCCCCTCTCCTTCACCAGATGTTGTTGCAAAGTCCAAAGTCCTTCTTGTCTGCCCATGAAATCTTCTTCCCATGTTTAAGACTCCGGTTACCTTCTTTGTTTTCTTCTTCCTCTCTTCAGCCAGCAGAGTTTTCAACTCTTCTTGCCCCTTGGATAGGGTCATGAGCAACTATTGGAACTGCGTATTCTGAGCTTGGAGATCTTTCATTGTTTGCTCGAGATCCATCTTACTGAAATAAACAGTAGAGAGATGAGGAGACTTGTTGCAAAAGACATGTTTATGTTATAATGAATGATATATGCATATGCAATGTTTTCAAGGATTTCAAAGATTCAAATTTGTTTTAGACAAAAAGGAAACAAACGTTATATTAATAAGATAAAGTTTGAGTACATCAATTCCCCTTGGGAAAAATAATACAAAACTCTAAGATAGAAAAGTAGTGTGCATCCTCTTTGGTGCAATGTATGCATTCAGAGTCTATTCCTTATGGAATAGCCTAGTGAGATCCAAAACCTTCTTCTCGCTTGCGTAGAATTGGGCTTCGAAAGTATCTCGCTCTCCTTTGAGTTGTATCTAATCCCTTTGGAGGTATTCAAGAGATGTGGGCATGTCAGGATGTAGGATAGTGTATGGAACATCTCCTTCCTTAACAGGCTCAATGATTATCGGGAGAATGGACGGGTAAGGAATCATAAGACTCTGAGCGCGAGTTCGTACCCATTTGAGGTAAGGCTCAAGGGGGGTGTAATTCTTGTGTCCTAAAGTCTTGCTATCTACCTTGTTTATAATCCTCCAAGCTCGGATAAATCTCTGGTGAAGACCTTGATTATCGTTGTCGTAGTTGAATACCAGACCTTGAATCAACATCTCGTGCAGGCCATCCCTTCGGGCGTAACCAAACTGTCTTAAGGCTAAGCAAGGGTTATAGGTGATTCCTCCCCTATTTCCAAGTAAAGGGACATTAGGGAATTATCCACATCAGTCAACAATGATAACATTCTCCTTGGATCTGGAGCTCCAATGAATGTCTGAATGCTTGAGCGTTATCAACCTTTGTGACCACCTTGAACCTTGTTCATTCTTTAATACCGATTGGGGAAGATGAGAAATAAACCATCTTGCCAAGAGAGGAATGTAACACAAAAGGACACCTCTTTTCCTCATTTTGCGAGTGTGAAAAGAGTGTAGGATATCTCCTAGCAATGTAGGTACCGGGTTGCGGGATATGAAGATTTTGACGGTGTTAATATGTATGAGTTGGTCAGGATTTGGAAACAAAACCATCCCATAGATGAGGAGATCCACAATTTCTTCAAAGGCTTGCAAATCCAAGGAATTCCAACAGCTTTGGGCTTTCTCAAACAGAAACTTTGCTAGGAAGCCTTTGACACCACTCCTTGTTTCCCAATGAGTTGTGATATCAGATGAGTGCAAGTGTAGAGCTTGAGCAATCTCTTTTGGCTTTGGATCTCTTTCCATACCGTTGAAAGGTAGTTTATTGAGAATGGGAATCCTTAAGAGTTGGGGGAATTCTTCCAAAGTAGGCATAAGTTGATAGTCAGGGAATGTGAAGCAATGGTGCAAAGGATCAAAGAACTGAAAGAGTACCTTCATCATGTCCTCATATATGTTAGAGGTGACCAAGTTGAGTAGACGACCATGTCTCTCGGTGAATGGAGAGTTCTCAGGAATCTTTGAAGCTAGCTCCTTAAGTTGTGGAGGGATTCTTACAAGGTTGACTTGAATAGTTTTCCTGCGAAGTGAATCAATATCCTACAAAATAAGAACAAAGATGAATCCCAAAATCCTTGAAATGGTTAGTAGATGTATATGATTTTCATGATGCCCATGATGTTATGTACAAGTATGCATATACAAGCAAAGCAAACAATTCCTAGGTTTAGGCTTGCATGGAGTTTTATAGGTAAGTACCCTCTTGAAGTTTAGTTGGCTTAAACCTGTCCTAGTAATAGTAATCGGGTTCTAAGGAGCTCAATATCACTGGATTGTTTCCTTGGTCATTGTTTCAGCTCGAGCCTCTTTAATGGTGACTGAAATATCCTAAGAAACCAACCCGCAATGAGTGTAGTATCGAGTATCTACCAACTTCGGACTACACCAAAGTCGGTCATCTCACTACATCCTAAAAGGCCAAGTTGGTCAAGTAAAGGTTCTAGAAGTTCATTAGTGCTTCATGACATCACTCAGCGGCCCCATATTCTCTTTGATTAACTCAAAGGCTACCGGTACCCACAAATATGTCGCACTAACGTAGCTATTTCTTAGACCTTGTCAATATACCCCACACAGTTTCCACAATGTATTGCTACTTACCTATAATGTATCCCAAATCCAGGTAGAGGATTCAAACCCAAACAAATAACCATAATGTAAAGCATATAAGTCAAACAATGTAAGCAAGTAAATGTGATATATCCCTAAGGTAACCTCGCTTTTCGAATTTTCCCCAGCAGAGTCGCCAGTTCTGTGATACGGTGGGAGAACTGACTTGATTGTTTTGCATTTGATCGCAAATGTTGCGGTCAGCAAGAGTCACCACCTACTTTTCTTTTATCCAAAAGGAAAGGTGAAAAAGCACAGGAAAGACCTTTGAGATTATTTCTTGAGTTCGGGGGGTAGATTATGAAAAGGGAAAGTATTAGCACCCTTTTCATCCATGGTTTTCCATGGGCTCTTAGTTACTTGCTAGATTACTTGCTTTTGTTTGAAATTGTGTTTTGTGTGGTTTTTGAAAGTATTTTGTAAAAGAGGCCATTGTTTAGGCAATCTTTGTAATGATTCTCGTTCGTAAGAATGTATACAAAGATGTTTGTCTTTTTGAAAATGTTTTCAATTTTGTAAGATGTTTGGAAATGTGTGTGTTTGTTTTGAAAATTGAAAGGATATTTGTTTTGAAATTGAGCAAGTAACTAAAAGTAATCTACCTACTCAAATGTCTTTCTTGTTCATTTTATCTTTCTTTGATATTGTTGTGTTACCATTGATTTGGTAAGCAACCCTATCTTTGGATGTTAACGGGACGGGCGTGGGTCAACGTCTAACCATGATTAGAAATGTTGTAAGTATCTTAGCATTTTTTAGGGACTAAGATCATTTTGTAAGGAAACTTTTAATAGCGTCATCGAGGGACTATGATCTTGTATTTGTTTGTTTTTTGCTAAGACACTTTACATGCGTAATATGGCCATTTTGTATAAGGCAACCAAGTGGGGTAGCCCTAGAGGTGTTTAGTGTGCAAGTGTGCCATTTTCATACTTGATTTTGTCTTGGATTAGGGTTTTCTATTTGGTTGATTTTATCTCACCATACAAACCCTAATTACTAACATGTTATATTAAAGCGGTAAATTACGAAATTTAAATGTCCTACGCTATTACAACATTTGTGGGAGGGGGAATACAATTTATGAATGGGGATTTGCAATAATATAAACCTAATTAAACTATTACAACCAAATTGAATATGTACAAATATTGGAATAAATAATATACAAGATAAACTAAATATGCAAAGATGTATGAATGCAAAGAAGATTTTGTTTTTTATTTTATGTGAAAAAAAGTTTAAAACTAAACCTAATAAATAAATCAAGATTATCTCAAATTAATTAGGAAAAGAAATTATTTTTTAGAAAATATTTTTTTATAAACCCTAATTCCATTTGATTAAAAGAAGATAAATTTCTTTAAGAAAAGGTAAGTATTTTTGCATTTTTTTGTCTTGAAAAATAATATATGGTATTTATGAGGTATTTTGGTCTCTTTTTTTATAGTAAAATAAGTATTTAATGAGTATATAAAAAAAAATATTAAACTATTCCTAATTTAATTTACAAGTTTCTTTAATAAAATAGATAATATATAACTAAAATAAAAATATTTATGTGAGAAAAAATAAAATAAAACAAGTCAAAATGCAAATCTATCACTTTCATATTTTTTATGATTTTTAATATTAAGAAAAATATACTTAATAAAATAGAAATGAAAATAAAATAAGTAAAAAAAATATTTGGGCCAGGGGTGCTGCAAGCAAATAGGAGGCAAGGGGTTAGCAAAAAATTACAAGGCCTAAAGTCTAAAGCCCACGCTGCAAAAAACAACAAAAAAATGGAAAAAAGTATGGAAAATTGCAAAAGGCAGCGCCAAAGCTCAAACTCACGACCTATGACATTGTTGCGCGCTGCCTTACCACTTGGGTGACTGTACATCTGTTCATATAAACAAAAGCATAAATATATATTATAAAATGCCCCCTGAAGGCAACTTCATCTTCAACCTTGAGCCATGCCCGGACCACCTGTATCTCTCTCATTTCTCCATGAAAATGGAAAGTCCAAACATGAAAATCATGGTGTTTCTTCCCACGAGTTCAACCATATAATTTTTGTAAACTAACAATCAAATATCAAAGTTAATTTTTCTTTCCCTAATTTAAGACCTAACTTTTACAGAAAGTTCAAATCCAAAATTCTCTATACACAGTAAATATAAACGAAAACTATGAACAAGGTTAGCTTCAATGCAAGGATATCTACATTTTTCTTTCACAAATCAAGACAAAAGGATATTTGTATGAAGAGATAGAAGTTTGAATTCTTACCTCTTTCAGTTGAGATCATGAATGGAGTTTGGGCAAGTTTTGAGAAGGCCTGAGGATCTATTTATCTTGCCTGGACCTCCCTGAGTGTGTTTCAATCCTTACCTTGCCTTGAAAGTTCCTGAATCTCCCTACTCAAGTCAACCTGCAAGCTTGAAATGTAAAAATGGAAGATGGAGAAGGAGGAGTTACAGTGAGGGAACATGGGTCTGGAACACTTAGATATGATGTATGTTAAGTGTTTAGATGGTTAGAACTCAAAACGCACGAGTGGTTTTTGAGATTGCTTTGTAAGGTGCAAAACTGTAAGTTATGGTAGATTTTTAGTGATAGAGTGTTTTGAAGAGTTTCTGAGATTTTTCAATCGTGTTCTAGGTTGTAATGTATTTGTGTATAAGTATAGAAAAGGTTTTGGATCAATTTCACACTAGGTTTTTGAGTTATAGCCTTTTGGCTCTATAACTTGCTTTTGAAGCAAAGTGAGGAGATAAGTCCCTAAGTGTTGTACAAGCATGGTCTGGTTTGGTAGAGGCTTCAGGAAAGTTGCTCTTTGTTGTGGCTTTGCTTGTGTGCAGATAAAACAAGTGCAAGACTCAAGGAGTGGAAAGTTGCAAAAGTAGTGCTTTATCAAAATGGAAGTGGCACCTTTGTGCCAAAAATGGAATTGTTCTTGTACAATGCATTTAATGTTTGGCTTAAAGCTTCTAACATCTGTGAAAACATTTAATTAAGGAGTTAGAAGCAAGTTAGGAGCCTGCAAAGCAAGATTTGTTTAGCATGCTTGAGGATTTGAATTTTTGTTCTTCATGAAATGGCTTGAAATCAAAGTGAGAAATTGCCAACTTCATCTCTTCGATTCTCCATACTCAAGAATGATCTCAAGGATTTCTTGAACATTTTTGAAAGCTTGGAATATTCTCTAAAACCCATATTTGAATTGCTTTCAAAGATTCTCCTTGGAAATATGTGAAAAATTGGCATGAAGTTAGGTCAAAAACCTGCCTAACTAGGGCAAAATTTCACTAAGTTATTTTAGTTCATGAGCATGTATTCACAAAATTTAATCTTGAGATCCAAGCATCTTTAGGAGAAATTGTGTGAAGAAAAGTTGTATATTTCATGGAGATCTACAACTTTCATGTTGGGAACTTCCTTTGGATCATCTTGTATCATGGTAACAATTTGGCTTAAAGTTTAGAAAAAATAAGAAATTTTCTATACTTAGAAAATTTTCTAAGTTAGAATTTTTCAACTTTTCAAATCCAAATCTTAAATATTTGGTTTCTGGATGAAAAAGTTTCACATTTTGACATGTTTTGATGAATTGTGATCCTTGGCACTTGAATTTGACCAAAAAGTCAATGTTTGACTTTTCAGTATACAGTTGACTTTTGATCAGTTGACTGAAAAATTCATCTGTCAATCCAATGAATTTGCAATGTTTTGAACCATTTCATTAGGTCAAGATGATGCAATTTAACTCTTGAGATCATGCTTTAAAGAAATTTACCATTTTCTAGGTCAAAAATCAGAAATTTCCCTTTCTCAGTCAAAACCCTAATTTTGACCATTTTGCCCTTTTGATGATTTGATCAAATTTCTTGAGGAATTGTGGTCCAAACTTGATAAAATGATACATATGAGTCTAAGATGTTTAGGTGGATCAAAAATTATGAAGTTTGACTGTAAATTTGCCATGGTTGACTTTTTCCCCAATATAGCTGATTTTTAGGTCAACTGTCCAATTGACTGATCAAAAATGTGATTCAAGGCTTGAAACTTGGCATGAGTAATCTTGGGGGTCCATAATGATCCTTGAAAGTCATATGAAACATTTATAGTCCAAAAATCCTTGTGCAAACTCAAACCCTAATTTTGGTCATCAGTGCATGAGGAGGTGTCTTAAGATGGTCAAACCCTAATGCAGTCATGATCCAAAGGAGATCTTGTGAAAATCCTTGATAATTGAGAGGGAAAATTTTGGGGTACAACAATGAGAGACCGGTACTAGAGGCTACCTGTTATGCAATGACGTGTATGACATGCAAATGTTTTCAAGGATCTCGCGGGGTAAATGTTAGTAGTCAATTACAGCTTTGATTGGAGAACTTGATGTTGATGGATGTCCTTCCACGAGTATTAAGCTCACCATGTCGAGTGGGTCATAGCCCTCGACTCAAGTGGTTGTACCAGATCTTTGATGGTGCTTGGTTTAGAGGAAAATAAATCCTCTTGCCCCTCGATAGACGTCTGGTTCAACGTGACCCTGCATCTAAAAAACCCTTGAGATCCTTGAAATGATATGGTTCAATGTTATTAAAATTTATATGGTATGATGTCATGATGTTATGCACAAGTATGCAATGTAAAGAAGCTTATACAAATAATTATATACACACAACGCAGACAAGTCCTTAGGTTTAGGCTTGCATGGAGTTTGTAGGTAAGTACCCTCTTGAAGTTTAGTTGGCTCAACCTGTCCTAGCAATGGTAACCGGGTTCTAAGGAGCTCAATATCACTGGTTTGTTTCCTTGGTCATTGTTTTAGCACAAGCCTCTTTAATAGCGATCGAAATATCCCAAGAAACCAAACCTCAATGAGTGTAGTATCGAGTATCTACCAACTTCGGACTGCACCAAAGTCGGTCATCTCACTACATCCTAAATGGCCAAGTTGGTCAAGTAAAGGTTCTAAAAGTTCATTAGTGCTTCATGACATCACTCAACGACCCCGTATTCTACTTTATTAACTCAAGGGCTACTGGTACCCACGAATATGTCGCACTAACGTAGCTATTTCTTAGACCATGTCGGTATATCCCATACAGTTTCCATAATGTATTGCTACTTACCTATAAGGTATCCCAAATCTGGGTAGAGGATTCAAAACCAAACAAAGAACCATAATATAAATCATACGAGTCAAGCAATGAAAGCAAGTAAATGTGATCTAACCCTAAGGTAACCCCACTTTTAGAATTTATCCCCAGCAGAGTCGCCAGTTCTGTGACGCGGTGGGAGAACTGACTTGATTGTTTTGCATTTGATCGCAAATGTTGCTGTTAGCAAGAGTCTCCACCGACTTTTCTTTTATCCAAAAGGAAAGGTGAAAAAGCACAGGAAAGACCTTTGAGATTGTTTCTTGGGTTTGGGGGTAGATTATAAAAAGGGAAGGTATTAGCACCCTTTTATCCATGGTTTTCCATGGGCTCTTAGTTACTTTCTAGATCACTTGCTTTTGTTTGAAATTGTGCTTTGTGTGTTTTTTGAAAGTATTTTGTAAAGAGGCCATTGTTTAGGCGATCTTTGTAATGATTCTCGTTCGTAAGAATGTATACAAAGATGTTGATTTTTGAAAATGTTTTCAATTTTGTAAGATGTTTGAAAGTGTATGTGTTTGTTTTTAAAAATAGCAAGGATGTTTGTTTTGAAATGGAGCAAGTAATTAGGAGCAATCTACCTACTCAAATGTCTTTCTTGTTCATTTTCTCTTCCTTTGACATTGTTGTTTTACCATTGATTTGGTAAGCAACCCTATCTTTGGATGTAAACGGGACGGGCGTGGGTCATCGTATAACCATGATTAGCAATGTTGCAAGGTATCTTAGTGTTGTACCCCAAAATTTGCCCTCTCAATTCTCAAGGCTTTTCTCATAAAGATTCTCAGGATTTTAGCTTGCACAAGTGCATTGGGATTTTCCAGTACCAAAATTAAAAGGAAACTGTCAAAAAGGGAGAAAATAGATAAAAATAACATTTTGACAAATTTGGAGGAAAACAGGTTTCCTTCGATTCTACATCCTTCGATTGACTCTTGGCCTCCTTCGATTTCTCAAAGTGGCTGCTAGCGTGCCTCTTTCGCCTGGGCATGTGACTTCTTGTTGCAGGTTTCGTTTGTGTCTTTTGCTGCCTGCATGCTTGCAATCGAAGGCTATGACCTATTGGTCACATGTACCCCCTGCAAGGCAAGTCTTCGTTTGGGCACTCACCTTCTGTGTGCCTGGATGAAAACTTCAGTTGAGCAAGAGCCTCCTTCGAATGCAACTTGGGAATACCCTTCGACTCAGAAGCCAGGAACTTCCCTCATGCTAAAAAAGACACAAGGAAATGACTCCCTTTATGTTTGTTTCGATCTACATGCTTCGATTGGGAAATATGCTTCCTTCGAGCATGAGCTTTCGATTTGGCAATATGTTTTCTTCGATACAAGCTTCGACTGGGAATTAGCTTGTTTCAACCACAAGCTTCGACTGAGGGAAAGGCTTCTTTTTGGTTTTCTTCAATTCAAAAGTCAATAATCTTCTAAAAGCTTCTTTCGATTCAGAAGTTAATAACCTTCTAAAAAGGGCCATTCGAAGAACACACAGTTGGTCCATTCGAAGGACACACAGCTGGTGAAAATGAATGTCGTGTTGTCCTAGTCTGGTCGAAAGGTGTAGAAAGATGGAGGATTCGACTCAAGAGATCAAGTTGAACATTTAGACCCATAGGCTACGCCACGTGTCTTCCCTTTTTAGGTTGGTACCCATTTGTTGTCTAAGACCACTTGCACTTAATAGCACAGTACTACCTTTTAGAAAAGTTTGTCTTGAGCCTTGCGCCTATTTTCCTTCAGAAGGAAGCAACCCCATCTGAACCATTCATCTTGCTTTTGTGGCACAAGTGGACATTTACTTTCCAGATTGAGCCTTATTTTATTATCTTCTGCACCCCAACTGCCAAGAGGCCCCCACATGTACTTTCACGTTACATTATTTTATCATTTATTTGCAAGGCTGGCTTTGGACAACATGTCCATTCTTTCTCTATAAATAGAGGAACATTTACAAAGATAAAGAGAGGATCTTTGGACCAGAGGAACGAATCTCCCAAATTTTCTCAAACACAACAAATCTCTCAAGTCCCTTCAACACTTGTGAGAATAAACCCAGAATCACATACTTACTTCCTTCAATTCTGAAGAACAAATACTCTTCAGTATCCTTCGAATCCAGTTTGGAAAGAAACATAAGACTTGTTTCTTTCCTTCCTTTGAATCCAGCATTCCAAGCACAACTGTTGGCCCCCTCTTTCAAATCCAGAATCCTGGGCCTCCACTCAAGGTCCCACGTCCATTCAAGGCCTGAAGCAAGGTAAGTTATTCTTACCTTTGAACTTTTCGTTTCATAACATATAAATATAATTCCTTTTCGTTTGAAACATTGTACATACCATTGTTCCTTTCGTTTCCACATTTTTAACATATTTTTCAAAGCTAACCCTTTCGTTTTGCTTTCTGTTTACCTGAACTTGCTTTAACTATTAAACTGTTACAAGACAAATACTAGCATGGCCTCAGGCCATGTTGCCATTTAATGCTTTAAATGAAAGAAACAGGAAACAGGAAATAGGAAACGAAGCTTCTGGCTTCTACCCTCATTCTCCAGGTCAAACGAAAGAGACAACCAGGAGGAAAACTATGTTGACTTCTAGGCCCAGACAAAAAGCATGCCTTCACTGATTCCAGGCTCAGTCGAAAGGCATTCCATCACTGCTTCCAGACTCAATCGAAGAAGGCAACAAGGCAGAACCTTAGGCTTCACCACGCACTGGTTTCTAGGCCAATCGAAGGACAGGACCTCACTAGAACCAGTTCCCAATCGAAGGACAGGACCTTACTGATGCCAGCCCCCAATCAAAGGAGGCCAACATAATGCAAATCGAAGGGTGCTCCTGCCTGGGTCGAAGAGCTCATTTTCATTTCTTTTATTTTGTTTTTTCCTTTACATTTTCTTGCCTTTCAATATGGTTGTAATAGTGTAGGATATTTATTTCCTGCATTTTTATTGCTTTGTACAAATACTAGTAATTAGATGTGTATGGCAAGATAAAATCAACAAGTAGACAACCCAAAAATCAAAGACAAAATGCATGCAATCAAACACACTTGCACACATGCACCCTTAGGGTAATTCCACTTATTGCCTTACAAAAATGGCCATGTTATGCATGTGGGATATCTTAGCACAAACGGATTGAAAAAAGATCATAGTCCCTCGATGACGCTATCAAAGTTGCCTTTCAAAATGATTTTAGTCCCTACAGAAAAGTGCTAAGTCATTTCACAACATTGCTATCATGGTCATACGATGACCCGCGCCTGTCCCGTTAACATCCTAACACAAGGTTGTTCACCAAATACAATGGTGAAACAACACTGTTAAAAGGATTAAAAACATAAGAAAGATCTTTGAGTAAAATAGGGTAGACAACTCTTAGTTACTTGATCAAAAATCTTGCAAAACATCCTTGCTATTTTTCAAAACACACTCCACAACACAATATCAAAACAACTTTCAAAACATTGAAAACCTTTCAAAAAGACATACACCTTTGTATACATTCAAACAAGAATCATTACAAAGGTTGCCTAGACAAGGCATCTTTTTCAAAATATTTTCAAAACCGCACACACAAAGCATCATTTCAAACAAGTGAAAAGCAAAGGCAAGTGATCTAAAACAAGTAACTAAGAGCCCATGGATAACCATGGATGAAAAGGGTGTTAGCACCTTCCCTTTTCATAATCTACCCCCCGAACCCACAAAAACATCTCAAAGGTCTTTCCTGCTCTTTTTGACCTTTCCTTAGGATAAAATAAAAAGTCAGTGGCGACTCTTGCTAAACCGAAACATTTGCGAACACAAACGCAAAACCCAAGTAAGTTCTCCCACCGTATCACAGAACTGGCGACTCTGCTGGGGATTAACTCTAAAAGTGGGGTTACCTTAGGGTTTTAGATCACCTTTACATGTTTACTTTGATTGCTTTGATTGCTTTACTTTTTGGGTTCCTTGTTTGGGTTTGTTGTAAATCCTACACCCGGATTTGGGGGCACCTTTTTTTAGGTGAGTAACAATAAACTGTGAGGGATCTGTCCGGCGTATACCGACATGGATGAAGCAGTAGCTGCGTTGGTCTGACACCTTGGTCTGTACCGATATCCCTTATGTTGGAACGAGGAGAATATGGGTCTTCTAAGGAGTCATTAAGCACCAACTGACCTTAGAACCTTAAATTGACCAACTTGGCCATAGAACAGTAGCAGTATGCTACACTCATTGAGACTAAACTCTCGCGATGATTCCGGCTGCAAGAAAAGGTTGCTAAACTGGAATTATGACCGATTGAGGATAGTCAGTGATATTGAGATCCTCTAGAACCCGGTTACTATTTCTAGGACAGGTTTGAGCCAACTAAACTCAAGAGGGTACTTACCTACAAACCCCATGCAAGCCTAAACCTAAGGACTTGTTTGCTTTGTGTGAATATGATTGCCTGTATATACACTTGCCTACTTTTGCATACATGTACATAACATCATAACATCATACCATAGCATTTTTCACCATAACCATTTCAAGGATCTCGAGGGTCTTTTTATGCAGGGTCACGTTGAACCAGACATCTACCAAAAGGCAAGAGGGTTTTCCTCTAAACAAACGCCGTCAAAGATCAAGTGCAACAACTTGAATCAGGGGCTATGACCCACTCGACATGGTGAGCTTGATTCTTGTGGAAAGACATCCACCAATAACAAAGTTCTCCAATCAAAGATGTTGATCAAAGTTCAAATCTCTAACATTTTCTTGTGTTTACCTCGTGAGATCCTTGGAAACATACATCCACATACCATACATCATATCATGACAGGTTTCTCCCATACAGGTCTCCTTATCTTCCTACTGTTTATTTCAGTAAGATGGAACAAACGGTGAAAGATCTCCAAGCTCAAAATGCTCAATTCCAATAAATGTTTTTGGCTATGGCTAAGGGGCAAGAGGACCTGAAAGCTCTCCTTCTCAAAGAAAAGAAGAAAAAGTCCAAGAAGTCAGTAAGCGTCTTGAACTTGAGAAGAAGACCTAAAGCCCTAGATCTTTCAACTCCATCCAGCATAGGGGATAGTCTTGAACAAGACCATAATTTGGAGATTAATGAAGTTGAAACTGACTACTCCGAGGAACAATATCCTCCCGCTGATGACAAGTATAAACAGTTGGAGGATCGCCTCAGTGCTATGGAGATCCAACAAATACCTGGCTTGGATTTAGGAGACATGGGTTTAGTTTCTGGATTGGTCATCCCGCCAAAGTTCAAAGTCCCTATCTTTTCCCTGTACGATAGAGTCTCTTGCCCTAAGATGCACTTAAAGTCTTATGTCCGCAAGATTCAACCATACACAACTGATCCAAAGCTTTGGATCCATTTCTTCCAAGAAAGCCTAGTAGGGACTCAACTAGAGTGGTTTTATCAATTGGAGAGTTCCCGCATCCAGACCTGGGAGGATCTAGCTGCTGCTTTTTACAAACAGTATCAGTACAATGCTGATCTTGCACCAACTCGTGTGCAATTGCAGAACATGACCATGGGTTCCAATGAGAGCTTTAAAGGATACGCCCAAAAGTGGAGAGATATGGATGGTAGGGTGCAACCCCCTTTAACTGACAGGGAGCTGATTGACATCTTCATAGGAACATTGACAGGGCCTTTCTTCAAACACTTGATCGGAAGCTCTTCAGCCGGGTTCACCGAGCTAATACTGACCGGCGAAAGGGTCGAAGCTGGCATGAAAAGTGGGAAGATTCAAGAAGCTACACCTTTTGATGCTCATAAAAAGCCTTACAGTGGGAAGAAAGAGTCTAATGTTGTGTACAGTCAAAAGAGTCGCCATTACCAACACGTAGGGGCAGTCCTGATCTTTGGTTCTGCATCACACCAACAACAGCAAAGGGGAAATCAACGAAGGCCAGACGATCCTAAAAGACAGTTCACCAACATCAACATGTCGCTGTCTCAAGCGCTGCAACACTTGTTGAGGATGAATTTGATTACATTGATAGGACCTCATCCAAACCCCAAAACCTCTTCCCCTAACTACAAACCTGATGCAACATGTGCTTATCATTCTGATAGTCCCGGGCATGACACTAATGATTGTTGGGCATTGAAGTACAAAATTCAAAATTTGATTGACGCCAAGGAGATTGAGTTTGATCCTCCGGAGACTCCAAACGTGACATCTGCTCCTACGCCGAAT
The DNA here is from genome assembly GCA_948472305.1 of Vicia faba. Lineage (NCBI taxonomy): Eukaryota > Viridiplantae > Streptophyta > Magnoliopsida > Fabales > Fabaceae > Vicia > Vicia faba. The sequence continues at coordinate 946,275,374 of OX451735.1, forward strand.
CATTGAGAGTGTCTTTTGCATTTTGAATTTTCAATTGTAATTCCTTTTGTTGTTCAAACAATTATCTATTAATGTCAAACTTTGTTTCATTAATGCATTGCATATGTCATGTCTTGAATTAATTCATTCGTTGTCATTTCATTTAAACTATGCTTTTTACCCACTTTATGACATTTAACTCTTGCTAAAAGTTACAAGCCTTTAGAGGGAGGATGACGAAACAATGCCATAATCTCATACAGTGTGCTTTTGGACAGACCTTGCTGACGATGTACAGGCGTTTCTTTCAAATCCTAAACACTGGAGTTATAAGGAAGATAATCCCTAGTCAACCCCTTCGATCCAAAGAAGTAGGAGTTTTCTGTTTTTAAACACAAATTGAAACCTTTAATTTAAACCTGGGGCAGGGTAGTCTCTCAGTTAATTCAAAAGATGTGCATTGAAGTCGCAAAACTCTCAGTTCATAATACAACGAACGACATCAAAAGCATTCCTCTGGAATCAAAAGACAGTGGTGGTTCCTTATCTCATAGGCAGTCAATCTCTCAAAAGAGAAAAGCCCACTGAGCCAAAACCTATAAAGGAGGCTTAAGAAAGTTGGGGCATCCCGCTGACTGTAATCTCGAAAACAGGAACAGTCAGGCAAAAGTTAAGGATAACAAATCAAAAGAACGAGGTCACCATAAATCCTTAACAACATGAAAAATGTTGCAAAAAGGACTTCCTTCCAACAAATTCAACTTGTGTGAACCATCACCAAAAACGTCGTTCCAAATTCGAATAGAGTTCGACACACAATTAACTGAGTTTAGGATTGAAGAACATCACGAAGAGCGGGTGGGTACAAATATACTTTGAGCCTTTATCCTTTGCTTCTTAAACCGTGAACCAAGCCACGTTACAACCCTTCAAAAGTCTTAACTGAAGCATGGGTTAGTTTGAAAGCATACTGTTACAAAAGGTACCCTGACTCCTGTAAGGCTTTGCTCTAAATCCTGAGTTTGAATTTTCTTAGCAAAATTTCTTTACTCGCTAAAATGCATTTTCAAAAAAAAAAACTTCAAGACAAACATAAACTTTGCATTACTTGAATATCATTGTTTGCATATGGCTATTTGTTTAACAGCGGAGAAATTCACACAATGAATATCCAGTGAACGAAAGCCCTCTCAGTGAATAAAATCACTTCAAGTAGGATGACACCTCCATTAACGAATCTCCTATCAACAGGGGGACTTAACATGTCACTATCCAGCACACCTGGGGCAGTCCAGTCAAGATTTCCAGAAATCTCTGAAGAAGTGCAGAGTAACCAGGGGCAAGTCTCCATCTCCGTCACTTGGGGCATTGAACGTCAACCCCAACAAAGGGTTACATACAGTCAAACGTTTCCAGGCAGTGCCACAAACACTCGCTGCTAGGGGCAGTGACAAATCTCCCCAAAATCCTTCTCATAGGATGATTCCCCAGCAAGAGTATAATCTCTGACCCCCTTTTCCCCACCTGAATCAACCTCAAGAATCCTCGAGGACTTCCCCCAACGAAGATGTCACCTCTCTAGCGGACTGACGACATGGTTTATTTCCCCAATAACACCAGGATTCCCCAGCTTGAGTTTGCCTCTCCGACCACTACAAATCAAAGGACCACAACTCCTCTTCCTCAGTAGACTACTCTACAATCCCCAACAAGTTACTGTGAAACCTGGACCCGACCATATATCAGTTCAACTTCGACTCCCCGGTAGAGCAACGGACAACCGAGACTCCTGAACTCTTTTCCCAAGAAGGAATAAACATTCTCCCCACAGATTTTTCAATATTCCCCAGCGAAGTTTCTCCTCAAACAACAAAATAGGAATCCCCGGTGGAAACATTCCAAGCAAAGATTGAAGACACACATACTCTTCAACAGCAGCCCAGGATTTAACGACTCCCCAGCTTTTGTCAAGGATTTATTTTCCCAGACAAAAGTACATTCATTAACATTTATCATTTCATACATCCTATTTACATACATGATAAGTGCATACAACGCAATCTCATTTACTTTGAGAACATCATGACATCGTGCATTTCATACATCATGACATTGCATACAACTAATGTTTTACCTTTTTCAGAAAAAAGGTCAATCAACAGATGGCTACCATCAACCTTTTCAAGTTCCAGATTAATACCTGAAACTAGACAGGACAATTATCTACTTGACCATCATGAAGAAACCCTACACCGGTTCCTTCTCAAATTCAGATGTAGTTTTACACGGACTCGTCATGAAGCAACCCTACACAGGTTCCTTCTTAGGAAATTTCAGATGAAGTTTTACACGGACTCATCATCAGGCAACCCTACACCGGTTCCTTCTCATTTCCAAGATGCAGTTTCACACGGACTCATCATCAGGCAATCCTACACAGGTTCCTTCCTTCCAAGATGCAGTTTCACACAGACTCATCATCAAGCAACCCTACACAGGTTCCTTCCATCCGAGATGCAGTTTCACACGGACTCATCATCAGGCAACCCTACACAGGTTCTTTCCTTCCGAGATGCAGTTTCACACGGACTCATCATCAGGCAATCCTACACAGGTTCCTTCCTTCCAAGATGCAGTTTCACACAGACTCATCATCAGGCAATCTTACACAGGTTCCTTCCTTCCAAGATGCAGTTTCACACGGACTCATCATCAGGCAACCCTACACAGGTTCCTTCCTTCCAAGATGCATTTTCACATGGACTCATCATCAGGCAATTCTACACAGGTTCCTTCCTTCCAAGATGCAGTTTCACAGGGACTCATCATTAGGCAATCCTACACAGGTTCTTTCCTTCCAAGATGCAGTTTCACACGGACTCAACATCAGGCAATCCTACACATATTCCTTCCTTCCAAGATGCAGTTTCACATGGACTCATCATCAAGCAACCCTACACAGGTTCCTTCTTTCCAAGATGCAGTTTCACACGGACTCATCATCAGGCAACCCTACACAGGTTCTTTCCTTCCGAGATGCAGTGTCACACGGACTCATCATCAGGCAACCCTACACAGGTTCCTTCCTTCCAAGATGCAGTTTCACACAGACTCATCATCAGGAAACCCTACACAGGTTCCTTCCTTCCAAGATGCAGTTTCACACGGACTCATCATCAGTCAACCCTACACAGGTTCCTTCCTTCCAAGATGCAGTTTCACACGGACTCATCATCAGTCAATCCTACACAGGTTCCTTCCTTCCAAGATGCAGTTTTACACGGACTCATCATCAGGCAACCCTTACACAGGATCCTTCTTTCAACTTACAAAATTACAATTCAACAGGAATTCTTGGATGGCATCTACAAGCCCATCTCCAACAGGATTCTATCACCTCTCCAAATGGCATCTTTAAGCCCATTCCCTCTACCATCACATCACCGAGTGCAAATTTCTGGGCACTCTAGTGTTCAATCATCTTCCACCTTCAAGTCACAAATGGCATATTTGCCAATCTAACTCTTCAAGTATAAGAAGATTGAACAGGGGCAGCTGTTGTACCCCAAAATTTTCCCTCTCAATTCTCAAGGCTTTTCTCATAAAGATTCTCAGGATTTTAGCTTGCACAAGTGCTTTGGGATTTTCCAGTACCAAAATTAAAGGAAACTGTCAAAAAGGGAGAAAATAGATAAAAATAACATTTTGACAAATTTGGAGGAAAACAAGTCTCCTTCGATTCTACATTCTTCGATTGACTCTTGGCCTCCTTCGATTTCTCAAAGTGGCTGCTAGCGTGCCTCTTTCGCCTGGGCATGTGACTTCTTGTTGCAGGTTTCGTTTGTGTCTTTTGCTGCCTGCATGCTTGCAATCGAAGGCCATGACCTACTGGTCACATGTACCCCCTGCAAGGCAAGTCTTCGTTTGGGCACTCACCTTCTGTGTGCCTGGATGAAAACTTCAGTTGAGCAAGAGCCTCCTTCGAATGCAACTTGGGAATACCCTTCGACTCAGAAGCCAGGAACTTCCCTCATGCTAAAAAAGACACAAGGAAATGACTCCCTTTATGTTTGTTTCGATCCACATGCTTCGATTGGGCAATATTCTTCCTTCTAGCATGAGCTTTCGATTTGGCAATATGTTTTCTTTGATACAAGCTTCGACTGGGCATTAGCTTGTTTCAACCACAAGCTTCGACTGAGGGAAAGGCTTCCTTTTGGTTTTCTTTAATTCAAAAGTCAATAATCTTCTAAAAGCTTCTTTCGATTCAGAAGTTAATAACCTTCTGAAAAGGGTCATTCGAAGAACACACAGTTGGTCCATTCGAAGGACACACAGCTGGTGAAAATGAATGTCGTGTTGTCCTAGTCTGGTCGAAAGGTGTAGAAAGATGGAGGATTCGGCTCAAGAGATCAAGTTAAACATTTAAACCCATAGGCTAGGCCACGTGTCTTCCCTTTTTAGGCCTGTACCCATTTGTTGTCTAAGACCACTTGCACTTAATAGCACAATACTACCTTTTAGAAAAGTTTGTCTTGAGCCTTGTGCCTATTTTCCTTCAGAAGGAAGCAACCCCATCTGAACCATTCATCTTGCTTTTGTGGCACAAGTGGACATTTACTTTCCAGATTGAGCCTTATTTTATTATCTTCTGCACCCCAACTGCCAAGAGGCCCCCACATGTACTTTCACGTTACATTATTTTATCACTTATTTGAAAGGCTGGCTTTGGACAACATGTCCATTCTTTCTCTATAAATAGAGGAACATTTACAAAGCTAAAGAGAGGATCTTTGGACCAGAGGAACGAATCTTCCAAATTTTCTCAAACACAACAAATCTCTCAAGTCCCTTCAACACTTGTGAGAACAAACCCAGAATCACATACTTACTTCCTTTGATTCTGAAGAACAAATACTCTTCAGTATCCTTCGAATCCAGTTTGGAGAGAAACATAAGACTTGTTTCTTTCCTTCCTTCGAATCCAGCATTCCAAGCACAACTATTGGCCCCCTCTTTCAAATCCAGAATCCTGGGCCTCCACTCAAGGTCCCACATCCATTCAAGGCCTGAAGAAAGGTAAGTTATTCTTACCTTTGAACTTTTCGTTTCATAACATGTAAATACAATTCCTTTTCATTTGAAACATTGTACATACCATTGTTCCTTTTGTTTCCACATTTTTAACATATTTTTCAGAGCTAACGCTTTCGTTTTCCTTCCTGTTTACCTGAACTTGCTTTAACTATTAAACTGTTACAAGACAAATACTAGCATGGCCTCAGGCCATGTTGCCATTTAATGCTTTAAATGAAAGAAACAGGAAACAGGAAATAGGAAACAAAGCTTCTGGCTTCTACCCTCATTCTCCAGGTCAAACGAAAGAGACAACCAGGAGGAAAACCATGTTGACTTCTAGGCCCAGACGAAAAGCATGCCTTAACTGATTCCAGGCTCAGTCGAAAGGCATTCCCTCACTGCTTCCAGCCTCAATTGAAGAAGGCAACAAGGCAGAACCTTGGGCTTCACCACGCACTAGTTTCTAGGCCAATCGAAGGACAGGACCTCACTAGAACCAGTTCCCAATCGAAGGACAAGACCTTACTGATGCCATCCCACAATCGAAGGAGGCCAACAGAATGCAAATCGAAGGGTGTTCCTGCCTGGGTCGAAGAGCTCATTTTCCTTTCATTTTTTTTTTTTTTGCCTTTACATTTTCTTACCTTTCAATATGATTGTAATAGTGTAGGATATTTATTTCCTGCATTTTTATTGCTTTGTACAAATACTAGTAATTAGATGTGTATGTCAAGATAAAATCAACAAGTAGACAACCCAAAAATCAAAGACAAAATGCATGCAATCAAACACACTTGCACACATGCACCCTTAGGGTAATTCCACTTGTTGCCTTACAAAAATGGCCATGTTATGCATGTGGGATGTCTTAGCACAAACGAATTGAAAAAAGATCATAGTCCCTCGATGACGCTATCAAATTTTCCTTTCAAAATGATTTTAGTCCCTACAGAAAAGTGCTAAGTCATTTCACAACATTGCTATCATGGTCATACGATGACCCGCGCCTGTCCTGTTAACATCCTAACACAAGGTTGTTCACCAAATACAATGGTGAAACAACACTGTTAAAAGGGTTAAAAACATAATAAATATATTTGAGTAAAATAGGGTAGACAACTCTTAGTTACTTGATCAAAAATCTTGCAAAACATCCTTGCTATTTTTCAAAACACACTCCACAACACAATTTCAAAACAACTTTCAAAACATTGAAAACCTTTCAAAAAGACTTACACCTTTGTATACATTCAAACAAGAATCATTACAAAGGTTGCCTAGACAAGGCATCTTTTTCAAAATATTTTCAAAACCGCACACACAAAGCATCATTTCAAACAATTGAAAAGAAAAGGAAAGTGATCTAGAACAAGTAACTAAGAGCCCGTGGATAACCATGGATGAAAAGGGTGCTAGCACCTTCCCTTTTCATAATCTACCCCCCGAACCCACAAAAACATCCCAAAGGTCTTTCCTGCGCTTTTTGACCTTTCCTTAGGATAAAATAAAAAGTCGGTGGCGACTCTTGCTAAACTGAAACATTTACGAACACAAACGCAAAACCCAAGTCAGTTCTCCCACCGTATCACACTTAGCATTCTTTTTGAGGGACTAAGATCATTGGTAAGGAAACTTAGATAGCGTCATCGAGGGACTATGATCTTGTATTTGCTTGTTTTTGCTAAGATACCTTACATGCGTAATATGGCCATTTTGTATAAGGAAACTAAGTGGAGTTTACCCTAGGGGTGTTTGTGTGCAAGTGTATTGTTTTCATGCTTGATTTTGTCTTGAATCAGGGTTTTCTATTTGATTGATTTTATTATTTCCATACAAAACCTTAATTACTAGCATTTGTATATAAAGCGATAAATTACGTAATTTAAAGTTACTACGCTATTACAATACTTGTGGAAAGGGGGTATACAAATTGTGAATTGGGATTGTGGGGAATTAAAATCTAATTATCTATTACAGCCATATTGAATTTGAATAAATAATGTACAAAAAATATGAATGAATATAATGCACAAGTAATGATATAATGTATAAAAATTGAAGTAAATAATATACAAGAATGTAAAGAAATATTGTATAAGGTATTGAATGAAAAAAAGAAATGAATTAATTGCTTTGTTAAGAAATTTTTTTTATCTTAACCTAATAAACTAAAAAGAAAATGATTTTTTTTTAAAAATAAGAAGAGAAATAAATTAACTTAATTTAGAAAAATATTTTTTTTAGTGTTTTTACGAAAAGATTTTAATATTAACTAAAATAGAAAAAGATAATTAAAAGAAAACCTAAGTTAAATTTAACTTTGTTTAGAAAATGATTTTAATTAAGGTTAATAAAGAAAAATATTTTTATATTGTAGGTGAAATGATAAAAATTAATTTAGTAAAATAAAAACATTTTTTAATTTAATGAAAATATATTTCTTGCGGTTTTTTGGTTTAGGTAAAACAAATATATAAATGAAAAATAATAAAATATGGAAATAGTTGGACAGGGGGCTAAAAAATGGAAATGGGGGTTAAAAAAACAGTGAAAAGGGCGCTGAGCCCAGAATTGTTGTTTTTTTGTAAACAAAAAATGGCAGAAAAATGTTGGGCTTGGTTATTCTGGATAATAGGGGGAGTGCATAATGAATAAGGGGTTGATGCTTAGCAAAGGGGGTTGGGCCTGCTAATATTTAGGCCTGTTTACAGAAATAAAAAAAATAACAAAAAAAAGAATATGTTGTTTCATTTTCAAATAATACTCTCTCTCTCTAAACCTAATGCTCTCCCTCGTTCTCTCTGAAATTCGCTCGCCGGAGAAGAGAGACGCGCCGCACCGAAAATCGCCTCACGGCAGTGACAGCGGTGGTGTAGCTCCGATCGTGATTTTTTTCCTCTTCTAGTTCTCCTTTCTCTCCTCTTCACTCATCCATGGTTGATTTTTGCAGAATTCGCTTGATTTCGCGTAAATCTTAAAGGTGAAAAGTGGAACCCTAGTGTTTGGATTCAATGGAAACAACTTGCTTTTGAATTTATCTCGGTGAGATCATTCTTTTTCTTTCTCTTTTGAAAACTTTGAAGGGTTTTGGTTTTGTGAAAATAATGTAGAAAATTAGGGTTTCGCTTTCTCTGTGAATGAATTTTGAAAGGGATTATTTGTGTTGTTTATGGTTCGACCCTCTTGCTGGTTTTGTATCTGTATACGTTTTTTGAGAAGGTTTTTTTGTGTTATAGATTTTTGAGGGTTTGAGGTGACTCGGCTCTGTATATTTCTATTTTTTTTGTTATAGAAGAATGGCAGTTTTGTTGTAGTGGTTTTGTATATTTTTTGAACTGTCCCCCGTTCCTTGTGAACTCAGTGTTGTTTTATACTTTGATTTTACCTCCTTCTTTTCTGTGAAAGTTTGATATGGATTTAAAGGAGATGGCTTCGGTTGTACTTGTCACTTTGATTTCTGATACATCAATATTGTTATACTTTTGCTGCCTCTGACTTTGCTTGTTGGCTCTTTGGACTGGTTGCTGAATTTTCGTATTTGTACTTGGCTTTGGTATTTTATTACTGTAATTTTGTACCAATTGCTTGTTGCTTTGGTATTGCTGGTTGTACTTGCTGAATTTCTCATTTTTCATGATGGGTGCTAGATTGCTTTTGTACTTGCTGATTTTTCAAACTTGTATTTGCTGGTGACTTTTATACTTTGTTGCTTGTGGACTTTCGCTATGAACCAAACAATTTTGTTTTGAGATTTGTAGTAAAATACCATAGGCATATGACATGACTTTACCAATTTTGAGGCTCTTTGATTATTGATTGTACTGGTTTTCTGATTTCCTCTTTCATCTGTTTGTGAACCAAAAATTTGTGATTTGAAAACATATCTTTAGGCCAATGATAGGACACTGTTTTGAGGCCTCTATTGGGCTTGAATTTCTTGATTTGAATATTTTGCTAATGGGCTGAAAATATGGTTGGAATTCTTTTGAATTTGTTTATTGTGAACCAAGTTTTGTCTTGTAGTTTGCATTGATAATTGGCCCATGATAAAATTTGACATTGTTTGAGGCCTTATAATACAAAACCTCCTTTCCTGAATTCTTGATACTTTGTTCCTCTTTAGATTTTTGTACAGGTTTTTTGTCTTGGCAGTTTGCAGTATTTATTGTAGGTTTTTGTTGGCTTTGATTGGCAGCTTGTGCGGCAGCATTACAGCCTACTGCTACCTGTTGCCTGCTATGCAGCTTGTTTTGCTGCTGCAGCTTGCCCTGTTATGCAGCTTGTCCTGTTATGCAGCTTGTTTTGCTGCTACAGCTTACCCTGTTTTCCTGCCTTTGCTTGCATATTTTCCTTTTCTTTTGTGAACTAAATATTTTAAGTTTTGCAAAAGATTATCCCTAGCCAATGATAGAGTTCTGACTTGTGAGGCTTGTATCATTCTGTTTTCCCTTGTTTGTGAACCAAACTTGTACCTTGTGATTTGCAAACCATAAATTCTCAGGCCAATGATTAAACAAGAATTGTATGAGGCCTTAGAACACAAAACCCTTCTTTTCTGATTCAACAAAAACCACCCTAATGATGAATTAGAATACTTTGTATTTTTTTTGTTCATTTCTGGATGTTTAAGTTGCTAACAAAACTTCTCCCCTTTTTTTTCATGAACATGAGGCATGGATGGCAAGCGAAGATTGGAGTGGTTGCTTGAAGTTGAAGACTTTGAAGAAATAAAATTTCTCTTTTTTTGTAAACAGATCTTTGTAATATATTGCATTTGTAGACAAGACAATTTTGTAAATTCAAACTTGTAATATAATGAACATAATGCCTCTGAATAAATTTTCTGTGAAATGAAAATGTTGTACCAATCTCAACTTTGAATTTTGAAATTCTTATTTGAACGCTTTGAGTAAAACACCTTGTTTTGGGTAACTTGTATTTCAAGTAATCACCAAAGATGATAAAGCAAAACAAACACTTTATACTCCAATCAAACTTCTAAAACAAAATAAATGTTTAAGAATTTTAATTCCACTTGATTAACTTAAATCCAAAGGCTTATGGTAAAATGTCTTAATCTTCAATTCCTGTCCAATGGCTAACTGGTAATCAAAATGAGTTCTCATGTCACTCTTGATTCAAACGGGACTTCATTGTCTATCAAACCTGTTTTAAGAACATTAGTTAGTCTTGTAGAATTAACAAACTTCAGAAAATTGTTTCTTTAAGAACATTTGACGTTTTAAAGACTCAATTATCTCTGAGAAATCCCAAACCCTAATTATCGACTGGCCGCCTAGGAAGAGAATATGTCTGGTCAAATTTTAAGCCAATTGAGTGTACGAGAAACCCTAGGATAAGCATCTTGCATGAAAAATTGGAAGGAAAATTTTGGGGTACAACAAAAACAAATACAAGTAAAGATATGTAAACCAGGTGACAATGAATTAACAAGTTGAAAAGTGAAGATTTGAAATTCAGAACATTTCCTTGTTTCAACTTGTTAAAACACAAAGAACCACACACATAAACAAATACAAACAAACATGTTTGTTTTACGTCGTAAGCTCGACGTCTTTATTGTGCAAACTAGTAACCCTCTCTCGTCATGCCATGGTATCATCACACCGCACAAACCTAAAGAAAGTGTCCTAACAATCACACAACAAACGTAATGAAAATGAGACAAATCACAACAATACGTGAAAATACATATATGCACAAATATCATATACAAGTAAATGTACAATTTCTATATAACATATACATTAATTACAAAACTCAAAAACAAAAGAATATTGCAATGCAAAAACAATAGAACCAATCCCCGGCAATAACGCCATTTTGTTGCTGAGGTATATAACAGCAAGCAAAAAGTAAAGTATTATTTTTACCGGGTGATATTTAGGTTATATCGTATAGTGTCCATAGAGATTAGTTATTTAATTTCCATTCAACAAATCTCTCGTTCATGAGTTTGGGGTTTGAGTGGTATAGAAAAGAAAAGTATCAATCAAAAATAAATGTAAACAAAAGAAAAAAACTAAAGAAGAATTTATCAAGCCTGTATATAATCTACTCATCACAGGCTTAGATCTACCGACCAGTTACATTAAACCTAACAATACTCATCAATGTCACTACGTATCAATCACAACCTAAGTCATTTCTAACCCAAATCGAGAGACCGACTGTATCACCAAGGAAATGATCTCTCTACCTCCTTAACAACATATAAGACAATTATGTAATTGCACTGACAATCTCTCATCACATCACAACCACACAGAGGCATTTAGCTCTAATACCCAAGTAGATGTCAGTTCTAAATCTATCTCTAGAGTATAGAAACTAACAGATAATCATCTTAGATAAGAATCTAAGCGGTATATTTCTATGACAACTCAAATCCCTAGCACAGAGCAAAAATATAAGACAACAATCCATAAATATTTGTAAAGAAAGTTTAATATAATGCCATGGGCGACAAATATACATAAATTCAAAGTAAAATACATACAAAACCCAACAAAAGAGAAATACATAGAGAGGAGAAGAGATAAATCATAAATCTTCTAGTTTGTCAGCTCCGGTCCATGAGAAATCCACCTCCAATCTTGCATAAGAAAAGCCCTAGTGTTGTTATCTAAGCAAATCTGCTACAAAAATGAGGTTGATGGAGTTGGGAGAGCAAAAATCACCCCCCAAAACCATCACCCTCCAAAATAACAAGAAATGAAATATAAACAAAATTGTGTTCTGCAACCATCGCCTGACGACACAAACACATCGCCCAGTGATGGCTTCTATATACTTAGCCCATACTATGTCACGTCCTCAACTAAAACAAATATCTCACGTCACCCGACGAAACAATGCTCCGCCATGCGACTCTCTTTATTTTCTCCTGGCGACCTACACGCGAAGCAAGGTAGAGGCAACATTAAAATTGGCTCTTCTCGCCCACTGTCTCCCGACGATAGGAATTTCGCCCGGTGATCCATGAAAGTCCAACAACTTTTGTTTCTTCCACTGCATAACTTCACCTAGCCTCCAATCTTGGCCTTATTCCTTTATTGATCCAAAAATTCATCTTGGAGCTTTTATTCCTCATTGCTCCAACCATGCTCAAATACTTACAAAACATATACAAAACTAATCGAACGATACAATATTTACAGAAAACGCAATCAAACGTATTTACAATAAAAAAGTAGAGTTATTCAACTCACATTAACAACAAAGAATCCATAAGTGCAACAAAAATTATATACAAAATAACTACACTTTTGCACTTATCAGTGAGTGCCACGGGATTTTCAGCAACATTGGTACGGGAACTCCTTTGAGGCACCTGGTTGATGTCTTCTAAGTCATGATCTCCATACTTCAGGTCTCTGTAATTATCCATGTCGTATGGATTGTTTACTGGAATCTGCAAGGTATGAGATGCCCATACCTTCGATGAAGGTGGGACAAATCCTTCAGTATCAACTTATCTGGCCTTTTGCTGAGCCAATGTTGACTTTAGAGGTCCTGACTCTGGTTCTCTTCTTGGGTGGTGACTGCTTGATGCATCAATAGTCTGGGTTACTTATTTAAAGGCCACCCTAGGAATCTGTTCTTGCCTTTCGATGATGTTCTTCAAGGCTGACAGAACTTGACTCATGTATCCTTTGATTGAGTCAATGTTACACTTTACTTGCTCAAAATATTCTTTGAAAGCAACTTGATTCTCTTCGATCTGTTCCATCACTTTCTTTTGATGGGCTCTTGTTTGATATGGATGTCGGAGAGGCGGTACTTTTTTACCAATGATTTAACTAGAGAATAATTTTGAAAAATGCTAAGTTTTTTTTGGTATGAAATATGAGATGTGATATCTGTGAATGCATGAATGCATATGAATATTCTAAGAGTTTATTTTTGAATACTTATTCACTTGGATTTTTCTTTCATATTCTTTTTTGTATTTATATTTTTTCAAGTTTTGCTTTTTTATTGGTGAGCGTCTAAAAATAAATACACAATCGAGATATGGAAACAAAATACTTTTATTGAAACAACAATTGTCCTCAATAGAGAATACAATTCATATATTGAAAAATATTCTATCCAAAACACCAAAAATCAATCACTTGAAGAAATAAGAAAGGGAAAAAAGTCTTTTAAGAGCGCTTGCGGATCTCTGCCTTGAAGTCGTCAACCATATTCCTATAGAGCTAGAGGAAGTCTCCAACATCTTTCGGAAGAGGGACCATCACACTTTCTGCATCTTTCAAATTTCTAGGGTTGTCACCAATAAGATTGTTGGCTAAGTAGGCGAGCCTTGCATGCTTGTCTTTGTAGAACTGATATTCCTTGTAGAGGTCCAGAACTATCTTATGGTTATCCTTTCCGGCTTTGGCGATATTTACATACTGCCCTTCCCAATATAATTTTTTGGCCCTTATCTCCGTATAGAGTCTCCTCTGTATGAGGAAATTCTTTCGGAGGTCTTCTAACTCGTGACAAGCTTGCTCATATTTTTCTATCCTTTGAAAGAAAACATTTTCTACTTCCATCTTTCCAAGGCGTTTGCTTATCTCCTATTGATGGCTTTCTTGGAGACTGTTAGTAAGGAACTGGAGTTGATCCTTAGAATCTAGAGCTCCTTGTGCTAAACCTTGGAATTGGGCTCTCAGATTTGCTTCCATCTCCTTTTTGTCTTGTAGGAATTTTTCGTACCACCTACTCAATATTCCAATTTCCCTCGCAGCATTATCTAAACTTTGGTTATGAGAATCCATATTGAAAGTAGCACTCAATAGTCCTTCGGTTGAATGCTTCTGTTTTAGGCTCTCATTTTAAAATGCTTCACAGTTTTTCTAAATTTGTTGGTCTTTTGACTCAAGCTCTCGTTGCATTTTCCTTTTCTCCTTAGAAAGGTCATGAAGGCTAAGCTCCAATTCCTCTCTCTCCTTTTGAGCTTGATCCAAGGCTTTCTTCAAGCCGTTTATCTCTTATAAGGACATCAGAAGAGGATCTGGGACATCTGGCTTGTACTCATGATTAATTTCGAATGATAGCTTAACATCTTAAACCCTATCCAAAACCCATTGAGTGTAGGGTTTTCTTGCCACAACATTCTTCCTTTCAGCCTTTCTTTTGTTGACCCTACCCCAAGCTCGGAGATCTTGTTGAGAAACTTACGGTCATTTTTGCCCATGTCGTGAATGATCAATTGTTGAAGTTATTCATTGGAGGGTTTATCCTCTAAAGGGTACCCAAGTTATCGCAAAGCCAAAGCATGGTTATAATTGATGCAACCACGTGACCCAATCAACGAAACATTCAAAAAATCTCCACAACTGTAAATGATATCTCCAATGTTTAGCTTCCTTGTGTACCACAATATAGAATCGGCAGTAAGAGACCTTAATTTTTGAGGCCACTCGTATCTTGTCAGATTTGGAACCATGTAGTCTTCTTTGTAAAGGTGATACATGAGCCAAGAATATAAAAGCGGGATGCAACAGTTCAGTGTACCCCTCCATTTTTTATAACGAGTGTGAAGAGCATAGTAAACATCGACAAGTAGAGCAAGAGTTGAGTCCGTATTCAAAGATTTCGTGCCCCAAAAAACACTAATAGCTGCAGGGTCAATATAGTCCAAAGTCTGCGGAAATAGAATTACACCAAAGACAATCAATCCCAAACAATCAACACAAGACTCCCATTTTTTATTATTGGCAAAAGAAAGGGCTTTAGCTTCCAAATATTGCTTTTTAATCCCTTGTACATCACCATCTCTTTTATAATTAGGTGACAAATCGGAAAGGGGTATCCCTAAACCTCTTGCTAAGTCTTTAACATCAATAGTCTGTCTGATTCCCACATAAACTTTTTCTTTAGAAAAATTCAAGAGCCTATCAAATTCTTCCAAAGTTGACGCTAGTTGAAAATTTTGAAACGTGAAACACCTTAACGGAGGATCATAGAACTGAACCAAGTAAGAGATAGCATCCAATTGTACATTCACTTTTGTCAACTCAAGAGTATCCCCATAACGGTGACCAAACATCTTCATAGATCTTTTAGAGAATTTCCCTTTGATGATTATTATCTTCTTCATATTTGGCTTAACGACACTAACACGGACAAGTTGTTTCCCTTTGGCATCCATTTTTAGGATACTCGCCAAACAAACCTTAGTTTATTATTTTTTAATCATGTGAATAAGACAAATAAAAAATGGAAAATAATGAATATGTGAGATGCAAAATGTATGCATGCATAATGATGTAACATAGTAACGAGATTCATGAAAGGCATCCTTAGTCGCTAGGTTTCTAATTTTAGCCTACAAATATTCTACCCTCTTCATAAGATGGCTTCCTTAAGGGTGTCATGGGTAACACTAGAGTGAAAGGCACAAGGGCCTCCCTTAAGTGGAGCCTCTTTATAGACCGAAAGTTTCGTCTCTAAGGTCGTAAAAGGTCTCACCATGAGATTTTGGTTTTGGGTTATACAAAAAGCCATTGGTCGCATTCCAAAATCCTATACCCCAAGAGGATATCTCTTGAGACATATTCTTTTTTTTGGAATTCCACCGACTCTAGGCGAAATTGCCACAAAAACTCATAGGGGTGATATATCCCATTGGCCAATAGACGAACCTTCTTTCTAAGGTTTTGAAAATATTTTTTTTGAATTTAAAATCCCGCCAACAAATACATAATATGACAATGATAATAATATAACAATAAATAAATAGAAAAATTAAATAAATAAAAACACCAAATAATAGAAAATCTTAACAAAAACCCTAAACCTAAAAGAGAGGCTTCTAAACCCCAAGGTTTAGTCCTCAGAAGAGTCACCAGCTGTCGTAAACGGTAAAAAATATAGAGTCGCCACCATTAATTTTTATTCTAAGACGGGAATATAACAGAATGACCCTAATTGATGATACATAGATTCTAAGTCTTGAATCACTTTAGACAAAGGGAATGTGTTAGGCATCATTCATCTACCTTGTTCACAAGAATACTAGGGTTTAGGTTTAAGGTTCATGAATATGGTTTTAATTTTTTAATTAGGATAAATCACCATGATTTTAGTTGTATGCCTACGTATCCTCTTATGAGGAATCAAAGTCCCATTTCGTAGTTTGAAGTGTTTGATTGGTTTTTTTGTATGGATTGTGTGAGTATTTTGAATTAATCCTTGAACCAAATCTGGGTTGAAAATAGCAGAATTGTAGATACAGTTCGCAGTTAATATAAAATAGATTCATAATACTTTTTGAAAATATCTTGATTTTATATGTTAGTAGAAAAAGAAATTAGTAATTGATTGGTTAGTTGTTTTAAATGTATGATAAAAATAAGTTTGAATGATAGAATAAGTTTGATAAAAATAGAAAATGGTTAGTAGTTTAGAAAATAATTAATTAACACATTACTATTTTCTCATTACTAAATATATATTAAATATTTTTACTAAAAATCCAATAATTATTTATTAATAATTTTTAATGCAAATATACTTTAACGCAAAAAAAATGTTAAAAATATGATATGTGATAATTAAATTAAATTAGAAAATAAAACAATTAACTAAAATTTTAAGAAAAAAATAATTTAGTTAATGGGGGTATAAAAATTATAGTTGGATGGTGTGTGTAAAAAAAGAAATCTAGGTCCAAATGCACATCTGAGCCCAATTTATCAGGGGGTACGATTTACTGTTGAGTAGCAAAATTAGGGGGGCCTGGCAAGTAAGGGCCCAAGTTCAGATATTAAACTGGGTCTAAAACGCGAGGAGGTGTGTTTTGCATTTTTAAATAGTAAAGAAAAACTGGGGGTGCGATTAAAGACGGGCTTAGGCCCAATACAAAGTTTGTTTGGATCCGTTTAGATCGTGTGAGCATGCGAGTACGAGTTTATGGTGAGGACACGCTATCTGAAGCATCTGATTTTGATCAAAGGGGCTGAGAGTGAAGGTAAATGGTAAACGAAATGCATGGCATCACAAAGGGGTTATATTTTTAGTTTTCTCTTTCATTTTCGTTTTACTTTTATAAAGCCTCTCTCTCTTCTCTTTGTCTCTCTCGCTTCTCTCTTCGTCTCTTCCCTAACAACAACAGCAAACAACAACACCACCAAAACACAGAAAACAACCCAATGACCATCCCTACGCGATGAAGATTCAACATTCAACAACCCTAAACAACCACACCATAAATTTCAACAAAAAAAGAAACCTAAAGCTAAGAGTTAAGGCCTACCGTGATTTCTTCTTTTTCGATTTTGTTTCGCCCTCGTTCTAATCCCTTCCTTGTTTTTTATTCACATGTACGGAAGGTGACGGAGACGGTGCAACGACAACCAAAGATCTTAGGGTTTCTGTTCAGAAACCCTAGATATGTATGAAAAATGGTCTTTGATTCGATCTATCCCTCTCCTTCTTCTTTTTCTTCTAGTTTTATCTTTTTTTTCTCTCTTTCTGTTAGACTTCTAGGGTTTTTATAGGTGTAAATTAGAGATGGATTAGGAAATTATTTGTGATTTACAGTTGTATTTTGTTGATTGGGAATAGATTTGGGAATTTTATTGTGATTCTGTTGTAAATTAGAGATTTGAAAAATAGATTAGGGTTTTGTGATTCTATGATGTACTTGGACCTTATTATTGTATCGATTCTTTTTTTAGTGAATAAAAACAAACTTTTTCAGATTTGATTTTGTGTAATATTTGTTTTGGATTTGATTCAAATTTTTATATCAGTTCTAGGATTGAGATATATTTTCTTAGCAAGGAAGATGAAGAAGAAACAGTTGATGGAGCCGCTGTCATGGATGCACAAAAATTAGTATTTTTGACCCTTAGTTGACTTTAGTCAACGAAAGAACAAATAATAATATAAAATAATAATTATTATATAATAATGATAAATAATAAAATAATAATAATATATTTTTTATAATTGCATAAATCATCATAATAATGATAATTTAAATAGAAAACAATTATAATAAAAGAATGAAAGGTTGACTGGGTCAAATGAAGTTGACGTGCCTTCAAAAATTTCCTTAATAGGCCAGCATCTCTAAATGCACACCCCTCTTGTATTTAAAATGGGTTTCCAAAATCTTAATGGGCCACCAGTTCCAATCGCACACCCCTTGTATATAAATGGGCCCCAAAAAATAACTTAATGGGCCATCAGATTTGGATGGTCCATTTTGAAGCAATACACTCCTCTTATGAATTTAAAACCCCCATTAGAATAATATTTAAAACAAATAAATTTAAATAATATGATAGTAACACTAAGATTTTAAATAATATAACCATTGAAATTGATTGGGAAAATTTGGGGTATGACACATTTGATGGAAAATAATAACCTTTCATAGATGGACAATATTGGTGATTATTATACTAGTTCTAATAAGTATTGTGTGGGTCCAATTTATTCTAGGATTGATAGAGTCTTGGCTAACTCTGATTGGTTTCAACTTCATCTTAACACTATCCTAAAAATTATGCCCCCTCAAGTGTCTTACCATGCCCTTTAGTGTTTGATGACCCATCAGGACCCTCCCAAGCGTAATGCTAGATTTAAATTTATTAATTGTGTGATTGGCATTGAGGGCTAAAATGATGCGGTCAATTCTAGTTGGTATGTTCCTCTGGTTGGGAGACCCAATTATTTTCTTTAGCACAAGCTCCATAGATTGAAACCTATTTTATATAAGTTGAACAAGTCCCCGATCCTTTCCAATAAGAATGTGATTACTACTAGGAATAACCTCTCTAAAGCTTAATATGATTTAATGTTTAATAGATTGAGTTGTTCCAAGATCCATAATGTAAACATCTGTAATAAGGAGCTTTTGAAGTGGAGTGACATTGAAGAGTCCATTTTGAGACCAAGAGCTAAGATGAAGTCGTTGAAAAATGGAGATGGGAATAATTCCTTCTGTCATGCTTCAGTTAAATCAAAGCAGAATCAGAATTCTCTTAACATGTTGATGAAAGAAGATGGAACTTACCTAACCTCTTAATAGGACATAGAAGAGGAAATTTTGAATTTCAATGGTGACCTTATGGGTAAGTCTGAGGAGAATCTGAATTGTATTGACATAGAGGCTATGAGAAGAGCCCCTCGACTTCAGAAAGTGCAATGTGATAGTTTGGAGGCCCCTGTTTCAGAAGATGAGATTTTCACGGCTCTTAAAAGTATTAATGATTTATCAGCTCATGGTTTAGATAGGTTTAATGCTAAATTTTTCAAGAGTAGTTGGTTTATTATTAAATAGGATCTGATTGCAACTATTCATGAATTTTTGACAAAGGGTATTTGTACAAAGATTTAATTGTACGTTAGTCTCTCTTATCCCTAAGACTAAGTCTGCTACTAGTGTTAAAGACTATAGGTCAATCTCTGTGTGTTCCACTATTTATAAAATCATCTCCAGGATTTTGACTATTAGATTGGGGAAAGTCATTGGGAGTATTGTGAGTTCAAATTAGCAGCATTTGCTCCTGGTCAACAAATCCACAACCACATTCTTCTTGCCTACGATCTCATAAAAGGTTATAGCAGAAAAGACCCCCCTAGGTATATGATCTAATTAGACATGCATAAAGCGTACGATATGGTTAACTGACAGGCTCTGAATCAAATCATGAAGGGAATTGGTCTTCCCATCAAGTTCACCAATTGGATTATGGATGTTATGTCCACAGTACAAATTCAATGTTAATGGTTCTACCTCCAATTTGTTGATTTCCAAAAGGGGTATAAGGCAAGGGATCGTATCTCCCCTACCTCTTTGGCATCTTAATGGAATACCTCCATCGTTGTATGCACTAAATGCAATTGGATCCAAATTTTAACCATCATTCGATGTGTGAGAAATTATCCTTAACCAACATGATGTTTGCTGATGATGTTCTTTTATTATCTAGAGGTGACAACCACTCTGTGGAGCTTCTTCTCAAGGCTTTCTACAAGTTCTCTCACTCAACTGGTATGAAGATTAATAACAGAAAGATAAGATTTATTTCGGTGCAGTTGACTCTCATACTAAGGATCATATTCTCCAATGAACTGCTTTCAAGGAAGGTTCCCTCCTTTCAAATATTTAGGTGTTCCCCTCACCTATAAGAAGCTGAGCATTTCCCACTATATTATTCTTGTTGAAAAGATTGTTAGTCGTATTAGCCAATGGTCTACAAAGCTGCTGAGTTACGATGGGCGCCTTCAGTTGATTAAAAGCATTTCTTTTGTTGTTGCTAACTATTAGCTTATGTGTTTTCCGCTCCCAAAGTGTGTTCTTAGAAAGATTAATAGCATTTGTCACTTGTTCCTCTGGACAGGAAAGGATAATATTTGTAGAAAGAGTTTGGTGGCGTGGAAAACTGTTTGTAAACCTCTTAATCATGGTGGTCTGGGATTGTTTTATCTTAGTATGTGGAGTAAATGTGCCATGGTCAAGCTTCTCTGGAATGTCTGTAAAAAATCAGATAGTTTGTGGGTCAAGTGGCTCCATGCTTATTATTTGAAGAATATTGATATCAAGGAAGTTAAAGTTAAATTAAATAGTATGTGGATTATGCGAAAAATCTTGGCTCAGCGGGACTTCTTCCATAATAACTCTACCTTGTAGGATGATATGTGCACTAAAGGAAAGTTTAGCATGAAAGTTGTGTATAGTGTGTTTGCTAATAGTCAAAAGGTTATGTGGAAAAGTTTAATCCATAACAACCTTGTTAGGCCTAGAGCAGTGATGGTGCTTTGGCTTGCTTTCCACAAGAAGCTTGCAACGAAAAACATGCTATGAAGATTTGGTTTCCTTGCTAACAATGGTTGTTCTTTTTGTGGAAAGGAGGAAACTTTAAATCACTTATTTTTTGAGCGTGAAGATATGAAGAATATTTGCTGTTGTGTGTTTAATTGAATTCAGGTCCAGCATTCTCATAAAAGTTGGGATGCTGAGTTGCCTTGGATTATTAATCATGGTAAAGGAAAATGTTGGAGAGCTAGTTTGTTTAAACTTGCGCTTATGGAGACAATCTATGGTCTATGGACTTATATGAATGCAAACTGCTTTGGTAAAAGTTTGGGATGTGCCCAAATTTTAAAAGATATTATTGACATAATAGTATTTAAAGGGTGGTATTGTAAGAAGCTCAAAGGTAAGATAGTTAGTCTTATGGTTTTCTAAGATTCCTTGATTTCTTCTTGGTTTTTGTGTTTGTTTGGTTGACTGGATCATTGCGATCGTGTTGTTCCTTCATATTTTTTGGATTAATTAAAGTTTTCTTTTTAAAAAAAAACTTATTTGTATATCGATCACTTTTGTATCAAATATATATTTAATTTTGAAGTTTCATGTTATATTAGTTGATATATATATATATATATATATATATATATATATATATATATATATATATATATATATATATATATATATATATATATATATATATATATATATATATATATATATATATATATATATATATATATATATATATATATATATATATATATATATATATATATATATATATATATATATATATATATATATATATATATATATATATATATATATATATATATATATATATATATATATATATATATATATTTTGCACAATCTTTTTTTCGATTTAACAGTGGTTTCTTGTTTTATTTCAATATCAAAAATTAAAAAAAAAATCCAATATATATTTTTGAATTGTATTCTGCTTATAGGGTTTATAAATCAATGAATTATACATTTTTGAAAATTTTGTAAACATAATCTTCTTAGTCATTAGCTGCTAAGCATATTCACGTAAAAAATTTCTAATTTGTATGAATAGATGTTGTCTCTTTTCGGCACTATTAACAAATACTTTATGGATATCTTTTATTATATAAGAGTACTTAATTTTATTTTTAAACTAGTAAAAAATTCGTACATTCACATAAATTTTATGATTATAGTTAAGAAATATATATAAAAATATATAGAAATTCAGAGAAAATTTTTTCAATGATGACTGTCACATAAATTTTAATTTAATTTATTAAGTTATAGGAGTTGTCAGGATATATATAGAAATTATGTTTGAAAAATATATTAGTATATGGTCTAGTATGCTCTACACACATATAAAACTGATTATATATACGTGTATTCACATGAATTCTACAATATCGTTATAAATAATAAATAAATATAATATAATAATGATTATGAAATATATATAAAAGATACATAAATTAAATAGTGTCGGCACATCTGAAATATATATTTAATAGAAAAATAAAATAAATAATTAAGTAGTCATTTAACCGCGCGTTCGCATGGATCGCACAATATTATTATAAATAAAAATAAATAAATATAATAATAATTAAAAAATATGTATAAAAGATATAGAAATTAAAAAAAATGTTTTAAATTATAATTTTTATAAAAATATTAATTTAATTTAGAACATATTTGTGTTTTGTCAAGATATACAACAAAATTATTTTAATTAAATTACATATCAACTAAAAAAAAGTAGAAATATCAACAAAAAAAAAAAGGATATATGGATATATAATAAATATATAAATTAAATAATACAAAAACCTAATCATCAACCTATGCTTTAGTTATAGTAAAACCTAATCATCAATTTATAAGGAGTTAAGCATTTTTTATATAATTTGGGTTAAAAATTAAATAAATATTTTTATTATAATTTGAAATTAAAATAAAATTATCTTAAATTCTTATTATAAGGAGTTTAGTATTTTTTTTCTTGTATTATGTAATAATATTAATTATACATATTATTATTGTCCTATGTCTTTTTTATCTAACATAAATATTTGTAATTATTTTTGTATAATTGATAACATTATCATAAAAATAATACTAATATTTATTTATTAAATAAATTAAAATTTTGATATCATTTATTATTGTTATTCAATTTTTTATTGTGATTCAATTAATATTTTCATATTATCATTCAATTATTGTCTTTTCTAAAAATTAAGATTTTCCTTTCTTATAAATATCGTTTTGTTTTTATAAATTATTAAAAATAAATTTATTATTGAAGGAAAAAAAATATTATTGAAGAATACATTAATTGTTGAAGAAAAAATTATATTATTTTAAATAAATAAAATATATATTGAAGGATAAATTAATTATTTAAGGAAAATTTATAAAAAAAATATTATTGAATGATAAATTACATTAATTATTGAAGAATATATATATATATATATATATATATATATATATATATATATATATATATATATATATATATATATATATATATATATATATATATATATATATATATATATATATATATATATATATATATATATATATATATATATATATATATATATATATATAATTTAGTTTTGAAAAAGATTATGAACAAGGTCTTTAGTTTATTTTTAAAAATTCATATAATTTGTATTACAAATTAAATAAATATTTTTTTATCTATTAGTTTGAAATTAAAATAAATCATCTTAAATTTTTATTATAAGGAGTTAAGTTTTTTTCCTTCTTGTATTATAGCACAATATTAGATAAACAATTTCACCAAATTTATGATATTCTTTATAATAAATTTATTTAAAAAAATTATACTTAATTGATTGAATAAATTTTTGTAGGATCAAAACTATTTTGTCAAATTTGTGTAGTCACTTATCATTATTGTCCATTTTTTTTATCAAAAACAAATATTTATAATAATATATTGAAGGGAAAATTATATCTTTTAAGTAAACAAAATATATATTGAAGGATAAATTAGTTATTGAAAGAGATATTATAAAATAATACATTATTGAAAGATATATCACATTAATTATTGAAGGATATATTACAAAATAATATATAAAATATAAAAAAAATTATTTAAAGTCAATATAGTATAAATATCAAATTTGAATAAAAAAAAATTTGACTACACAGAATTGAAGAACATGTAGCTATTAAAATCATATATCTTCATGATCTTGGTAGAAAGAAATTTAAACATATTAAAAAACACAATTTGAAATGTCTGAAACATTAACTCTTTTTGAAAAGAAAAGATTCTCTCATCCAAGCAAAGAACTAAATCCTTTTAAAAATGAAAATTAAAGTCAAATCCTTAACTCATTTTGTAGAAGTAATCTAACAAATGTAATTGGAATAAAATCCTTTTTTAGAAACAATCTAATATTATTGAAATATTTAATTTATTTTACAAATATTATTAAAAAAATAGAACATTTATTATTAGTTAATTTAATTTTGCACTATAATTACCATCAAAATAAATAATTTTCATATTTGGTGAGGTCTTTTGTTTACTCTGAACAATCATAATTTCAAAAGTGCTATAATATTGATAGTGAGTTTAGGAATCCAGGTGTTAAGATGCTGAGTCATGATTTCTAAGTCTTTTGTTGTATATGAAAGAGATCATCTTCATTGAACCTTTCCTTATGTGAATGAAGAATATGAAGAATGAGATAGTTTACAAGAAAAAAGGTATATCCAATTAAAATGACAAAACTTATCCATTATCACATGTATTGTTGGTACTATTGGTAACAACACATATAACTAGTAACACATAACTATCTTTGTTGGTACTATTGGTAACAACACATATGACTAATAACACATAACTATCTTTGTTGGTACTATTGGTAACAATACATATAACTAGTAACACATAACTATCTTTGTTGGTACTATTGGTAACAACACATATAACTAGTAACACATAACTATCTTTCTATCAACCACCTCTATCCTACTCAAGATAAGTTTAGTCTTTAAAGTAATTTTCTTTCGTAAATCATTCACTACTTACAAATAAATCACATTGCAGGAACAAATAGAAAATATAGTACTTTACTTAATCTCTTCATATTCATCAATGAGACTAAGGACATCCTAAAAGTTCACCATATCCCTTTCTCATGTGGCATCTTCATCCTCGAAATCGTCAAAGGGCACTGTATCTTCAAAGTATCAAATTTGTTTATGATCGTTCTCTTCACATGTGAATCATTTGGTTAGAACACACTTGATAAATAATTGATCAAAAATAAGAATAAAAGATTTCTTACAGAAAGGTTGAGAGAGACTGAAAGTTGTAAGGTAAATTTCATCTGACAAATTTAAATTTTGAATTTTGAATAGAAAATTGTGAGGTGAATTTCACCAGACAAATGTAAATTCAGATTTTGAATTTCAGATTTTAAATTTTGAATTTCACCTAGTAAATTTGATTTTCAAAATAATAATAATATAAAATTTATTATATGTAATTATTTCTGTTTTAATAATATAATTATTTTTTAAAATACTATTCTAATTTGATTAGTAAGGCTATTAGAGGATAATTATGTTAAGTCTTTAATTATTGTTGTTATGAGACATAAGAACCAACGAGTAAACAAAAAGGCAAATTGGGTATCTCATACCTTAAAGTTAGAAAGGTAAGGCATTGTTTGGCATAAGATCCTTTTAGTGTCTCACTTCAAAATATATTTTGTAAGAATAGAGAGAAATGAACCGTGGAAAGGGAGGAAGAGAAGAAGTCCCAACTTGGTTCAAGCTACATCATCTCTTGCATGTAAGTCTATCGAACTCATCTTCTCCATCACCCATTCTGATTTTAACAACTCTCTCGTCCTCTAATTTAGGCGAGTCTCATTAGAATAGAGACTTGGGGGAAAATATTGTTTTGGGAAAAATAAGGAGGAAGGATTTTGAGTGATATATGCATCATAATCCTTGATAATATATGATTCTGACTCTATTGTTGTAATAGTATGTTCATGCATCCCTATTTTGACATGTATGTTGCTCATTTCGAATTGCATGTGAAAATTTGGGGTTTTGGAGACCCAAGTCTGAATTCTGTATTTTCTGATTTTTCTCTATGCAGTGTAGTTCACTTAGCGAATTACAGTTCACTTAGCGAAGGTCTGAGACTTAAAGGGATATTATGTAGGAAAGTTCACTTAGAAAACTATGGTTCTCTTAACGAAGTAACTTTCGTTGTAGAGCTCACATAGCAACGGTCTGGGACAAAAAGAAATTAATAATTATTCAATAGAGCTCGCTTAGCGAATCAGGAATTTGTCAGGAGTTTGCATAACGAACTGTGATTTCCAGAACTTGGTGAAACTATTGACCTCGTTCACTAGAGCTTCGCGTAACGACTCGGGGGATCTCTACCAGTTCGCTTAGTGAACCTGTCCTGGCAGAAACATATGATTTTCGTCCCAAAGTGCAGAAATGTTCTGGAATCGGGAACGAATCGCCTTAGTAACTATCTAATGATATTGTATGCATGTTTAAGGCTAAAGTACTACTATCTATGCTCTTTGAATGTTCATGAATGTCATTTATGTTTAATAAATGTTGTTGTTATAATGTATTATGTGATGCATGAATTGACATGAACAATTGTTTGGTTGCTTCCCGTTCATTCCAGTTAAATGTTCGGATGTTTTGCCTTGGCGGCTTGTTATGATTATGTTTGTGTGCTCTTGAAATAAAGTAATGAAAGGGCAAACCTAGACATGGCATCCATGTCGCGTCAGAGATTTTCATCGAAGCGCGAACGAAGCCGAAAAGAAGAGTCTCCATCAATGTTATTTATCCCAAGAGAGGGAATGGAAATACTGAGTAAACCCAAAGAAGGAGAAAACCATGGTCACATGACCAAGATAAAGGGTAAGGAAGTCTATTATGCAAGGGGAAGGTATTAACACCCCTCACATTTGTGGTACTCCACAAGATCCACTTGAGTTTGTTATAATCTAATGGTGTATAAAAATCTAATCTAAAGCTTAATTCTAAAAGGGAATACATGGATGTAAAGTATTATGAAGAAAAAAAGTTTTTATTAGTTGTGCCTGCCTCAGTTGAGAACCTTCGTGCCTACGTACCCTCTTCGTGCAATGAGAGATCAAGGCACTCGTAGTTCACCTTAAAATTTTTGGTGAGTTGCATGTTTTTTATAAACAATACTAGCGAAGCATGTCCTTTTTGAAAATATTTTAAAAGAAAAAGTATGAAGATAAAAAGGTTTGCATTGGTTTGTGTTTTTTACCTTGAAAAAGGATTTGGTGATTTGAACCACATTAAAGTCTATGACATGAGAGACTTTCGATGGTCGAGCCAGACGACTCGTACATAAAGGACTCATGTAAGGCTCATGGCATATGGTTCATATTATTATTGTTAAGTGTTTTGAGAGTTTGAAATAAAAAAAGTTTTAGTTTTAACATGGATGCAAAAGAGAAAAGACTAACAAAAGGGGATCTTAATCCTATAAGTTGTCATGCTTGTAGACCTAAAGTTGGCATAAGAGGGAGATCTACCTAATATTGTCATGCATGAATGGAAAACCTAAGGTCTATTTAGTTCAAACTTAGAGAATAATGAACTAAATATCCTATGGGGAACATGGCAATCACACAAAAGAGAAGAAGAGGAAGAAGAAACAAGCAATCACACTTAGATAAGAGAGAAAACAAGTATTACATAAACACACATGCAATTAGGATAGATACCTAAGCACATAAGAAATAAAAAGATGATAAAACATCAAGTAACAAGTATAGAAGGGATGATAAGACATCAAGATTAAGAGGGGATGACAAAATATCAAATAAAAGGGAAGATGATAAAATATCACACAAAGATGATAATACATTAAGTAGGGAAAATATGGTAATACATCAAGTAAGAGATGATAAAACATCAAGCACACAAAATAATATGATAAAACACATAATAGAAGATATGATAAAATATCACATAAATATGATAAAACATTAACAAGTAATATGATAAAACATTAAGCACATAAAACAATATGATAAAACACATAAGAGAAGAGATGATAAAACATCACATAAAGATGATAAAACATAAAGAAGTAATATGATAAAATATAAAGCATACATTAATTAAGATGACAAAACATCAAGTCTTAAAAAAAGATAAGGATGATAAAATATTATTGAACATACAAGTCCATGTTGTAAAACACATAAGAGATGAAGATCTTACAAGCAAACTTGAAGAAATGAAGAAGAAAGCATGAAAGAAATGATAAGAAGCCAAAAGGAATGGCATGAAATCACATCAAGATATCATTTATTTTCTGACCCTAACATGTTAAG
This sequence comes from Vicia faba, assembly GCA_948472305.1. NCBI lineage: Eukaryota > Viridiplantae > Streptophyta > Magnoliopsida > Fabales > Fabaceae > Vicia > Vicia faba. The sequence goes on from OX451735.1 coordinate 946,303,649, forward strand.
CACCTTATACTATCTTAAGCATGGTAGCAAAGGTCAAGAAGAATGAACTATTACCTAACTATGCAAGTAGAAGTGCAAGTGTGCAATTAAAAGACCTTCACATCATGCCAAAACATGCAAGCAATGATGAGAAAATAGGTAGACACCTAAGTCTAAAAATTGTTTAAGATATCATAAACTGTCATTAAGGGATCACATGTTAACAAACATCACCTAATCAAGACAAGTTCACATGATGCAAAGAGATAAAGCTCAAACAAGTAATAAGATAAGACTTGGGAAATAAGTAAGTGGCAAACCAAAAAGGGAAATAATATGACATCAAAGATAATACTTAAACATGTAAAAACAATTCCCTGAGGGTCATGCACAAGAGGTAGTGATCTAAAGATCACAAGAAAAGTCAAAAAGGCAAACATACTAGCATAAGAGCATTCATGTGTCAAGTGTCTAACAAAACATTGTATAAGAAGGTGAAATAAAGTGAGATAGATGAAAAAGTCTACACATCATAAAAAACACATCAAGGACTCATCATCATCACATAGACACACTTGAGAAATATTCACAACACAATCAAACAAAGAAAGGATCACAATCAAGCCTAAGTGGGCATAAGTCCTCATGCATTACTAACAAGCAAACAAATTAGAAAAGAAGAGGTACCGTGAAGAAGAAGGGGAAAACATATACATGTTATACACTTAGCACAAACCTTATGGTTAAGAAGAAGTTCAAATAGTCATTGAAAACATAGTACAAACACCAAGGTATACAAACTAGTTTCAATCAAAGTTGTAATGTGAGGTGAGAACAAGTGTGTGATCAAGTGAACATGGAAAGACATGTCAAGTAAGAGTGAAGTCAGAAGAAAACACTTAGAGATAACACATATCAATGACCTCTAATACCCCTAAGGTATTACTACTTAGGCATATTAAAAAGTTAGTTCAAGACTAGGTTAGAACCAAAACCCTAACATGTTCTTAAAGGTGAGTGAAGCACAAGAAAGGGATATATGAAGAGGTGACATGTTTAGAGGTTGTCAAAGCATACAAGTCAGTAAAAAATGATCTCTAAGATCAAACATTCAAACATCAAAAGTATGGGGAAAAGAATGCATATATAGCACACAAATGAATTGGCCATAGAAAGCAATCAAGCATACTCAAATTAACAAGTAAAGATTAAAAGAAGAGAGAATAATTGAAGAATTATGCAATGTGTGACTTGTATAATAAGTTAACTCAAGATGCTGTTCAAGAGCAACCAAGTAAGAAGATGGAACTTCATACACAAGAGAAAGTCACCTAATTTATGAATAAAATCATCTAAAAAAGGATGATACTTGTCTTAGATCAAATGAGGTTGATGAAGATCAAGTAAAAGTGCAATAATATCTTGTATGTCATAAGGTAATGGTGAAACCCTCATAAGATATCTATCATGAACTTAAAGCCTCAAGAAATGTCAATAAGATAACATACTCAAGTGTCATAATATATTGGCAAAGTACAATCCCTTGATGCATACAAGAATTATGATCTAAATAAATTAAAGTCAATGTTCTTAGATGTTATAGGCAGTAGCCAACATCAAGATACATTCATGGGATATGGAACCAAAGCTCATAACTCAATCATTAGACAATGATGCTCAAAACATAAGTAAAAAAGAGAATGTGGCTTCTTATGTATCACCATATTGGTTAGCAAATAAGTGCTTAACCAAGGATCAAAGAAGCATGAGAAATGAGATTAAAAGAGATGATAAAACATCAACATCTAACAATGATATCCTGTCATCAAAGTAGGATATAAAAGAGATGATAAAACATCAATGTCTAACAATGATATCATGTCATCAAAGTAGGATAGAAAATAGGTGACAAAACATCAAGTAATAAACTCCTAACCATGATATCTTATCATCAAGGTAGGAGAAGAAAAAGAGATAGAAAAAAATCAAGTAATAAACACCTAACAATGATATCATATCATCAAGGTAGGATATAAAAGAAAAGATAGAGATTAGACAATCACACATCACACATGATAAGTAGAGAATTACTCAAGATATAAGGTACTTAGATAAGATACCTAAAGAAAACCTACTTAGAAAAGCAAGTCAAGAAGAAAGAACATGTACATAGGTAGACACTTAATTAGTCAAGTAGAAGAAGAGATGAAAATCAAACATCACAAAATAATGCCTACTTTGAGGTAGGACTTCCAGTAATGCATCTCTATCCTACTTCTCATGGAAATATTAATTGAAAATGATACGAGAATGAAAATTAAAGAGAGTTACAATAATACCTAATGGAGAAGGTGTGTCACCTCTTCAACGCGTGCGGAATAAGAAAAATCTACGGAGAGAATTCTTGAACTTCCTCGATAAAGATTTCACTCTTAACTTGCTTCAAAGACTCGTATTCAAAAGCTTGTGAATCTTACCATCGATCAACCAATAATCAAGCGTACCCAGGTTGCGTCAACAATCGATTGCAAAATCATGACAAAAGTAACAACAAAATTATTAATGTCATGAAAAGAATAATTGGAATGCTTGGTGTATGGATCAAGGGAATTTAATTAGGTTATGATTAACCAAGGCCTATACTTGATTAATCTCGTGAGAATAGGTGATCATACTCTCAACCATGAGACTCTTTTTGCATGGACACTTGGTATATGGACCAAAGTGATTGATTCAGGTTATGATTAATCGGTGTAAGCAAAGGCTTCGACGAATCTCGTGAGAATGACCATGCTCATACTAAACTATGAGACCCTTTTGGAAGCTTGGTATATGAACCAAGATGATGGAATGGAATTTAATTATATTGAGTGTGTGACGTGTACATTTGTGAATAATCCATACAAGCATACAAGAAAGTAAATAAATTATTACAAGTCCAAGGGGGGTGGGGGTACAAGTTTATGAATGGGGATGTATTAAATTGAAAGTTCGATTAAAAGTATAAATAAATAAACAATACAACCCAATTGAAATTAAATAAAATAAATAATTAAATCAAATAATTTTATTTAAGAAACTTAATCAATAAATTAATTAATAATATTAAATAATATTTCTCAATTTAATTAATTATTTAAGACAAAATACATTTTGTATTCTATACTAAAAACAAAACAAATAACAAAAATTTGAGAAAAAGTAAATAAATAAGAAAATATAGAGAAAAAGAGATTGGGCCTGGATTAAGCATAAACTGAGGGGTGCTGAAAGCAAGAGGAAGCCCATGCCCAAGATGATGGTCTGCCTGATCCTGTGTGGTTTTCCCTAGAGGGTGTATCGTGGGTACATGAATTTGTGACGTTAGATGATATTGATGAAGTCCTGATGAAGATCTAAAGGCTGAGAGGATGAGGGTATATGGTAGGACCGTTGGGAGTATAGTATCAGTTTCAACAAATAAGTAATCGGATAGTGACAAGTGCCATTGCCAGATTATGCTCTATGATTTAAGTTATTTAACAAACCAAAGAGATCAACTTTTAATTAATTACATAAATCCAAAATATAATACTCTCTTATTCCTATGTTCTTTCTTCTCTCTCCATCTTTCATTCAAACCCAAACAAAAATAAAACATAAATAAAAACCAAAAAAAAATGGATCACACATGGTGGTTGTGTAAGAACACGCGGCATGGCTTATGAATATGGAGACGGTGACTATGAATATTCACGGTGGCGATGATGAAGATCGTGACGGTGTCGCCGCAGATTGCTTCGATTCTCATTTTTTTTACGTCATTCTCTTTGTCTCTTTCTTCTGATTAAAAATCTGCAACTTGATTTTTTAGGAAAAATAAAGATCTGAATAGATCATGAAAGGGGGTTAGAAACCCTAATTTCAGATTATGAAGGGAAATGCGATAGATAAAGGAGAAAGGAGAGAAAGGAAAGAGAAATAAAGAGACACGAAGTCTCTGTGATTCGTGATTTACAACCTCCTGGTGAGATCTTTCTGATTTTTTTCCTTTTTCGTGTTCTCTGAACTTTATGTGGCTTGTGAAATCTTTGTCTTTGCTCATCTTCTTCTCAATTTCTGAAGGGTTTTTGGTCTTAGGTAAAATGATGAATAAGTTTAGGGTTTTCTCTGTTGTGTTCTTGTTGCAGTTGTTTTCTGATGAGTGTGAACATTGGCTCCCTCTTAGGATCCGTGCAATTGATGCTTATATACTGATATAACTTTAGGGTTTTCTTGTTGATGAATTTGAGTGATTTTTTTAACAGGCATCTGATTGAATTTATGTATTGGGCTTAACATGTATTTCCTGATATCTTATTTGTTCTTCTTGGTGAAAGAATGTTACTGCAGTGAAATGTTGTCTTTGATTTGGCTGTAATACGATTTTTATGTACTCTCTTTTTCTTGTTACTGCAGTAACTTTCCTCTTTTTGTCTTTATTATGAACCAAGCTTGGTTTTGTGATTCATATTAAATATTATGGATAAACCTGGACATGGCATCCAGTTTAGGCAATCTTGTATGCTCTGTATGTGTGATATATGCTTAAATCAAAGTAGACCTGGACTATTAGGTGGTAAATTGTTTATGACAATTATTATCAACGTGATGAGGTGTGTGATCCTATCAGCGTTATCAGTAAGTCATACACACCTGAGCTACCATTGTGATGTGTCCCGAGTGGATCTGAAAAGGTGTTTCCAACGGGCGTAAATGTCGACATGCTTGGTATGGTGAGGTAGTGATACCATATAGCATACACTTCTCGGGAAAATCACCTCTAGTGGTGCTACATAGGCAATGTCGCAGTTGTAAATCATCGCAGATGGAATTTGTTGTACCCCAAAATTTTCCCTCCCATATCTCTCAAGATTTGTCAAGTATGATCCTTAAATTGGCTCAAGGGTTGTACGGTCAAACCACCTCCTAAGACAGCTGAAATTAGGGTTTTGGTTCTTTCAAGGAATTTGGGGTTTTCAATGGTTCAATCAAGTCTCATAGGCCTATATACATTCTCAAGCACCTACATGCCAAGTTTCAAGACTCACAGTGCCAAGTTGCACAGTCAAAAGCTCCATTTGATCTACAGTCAACTGCAAGGGCAAAATGGTCATTTTACAGTCAAAAGTCAGAATTTTTGGTCAACATCTTATTTTGAGTCCAAAATCATCATTTGATCAAGTCTTGATCATGATTCCACAAGAATAGCTCAAAAATCATCAAGATGCAAAAGTTACTATTTTTGGACAGTAGAAAAGTCAACTGTACTTTGACAAGGGCATAACTTTTTCATGGTTTGTCAGAAAAATCCCATCCAAATCTCATTTTGAAGGGGATGCAATTTCCTACAATCCATCTTCACACTCCAAGTTCAAGAAATGCTCTCACAAGAAGTTACCAATTTTTACATTATAGGGCAAATTCAAAAGTCAACAAAAGTACACTTTGAGTTAAAGGCCATAACTTGAGATTGGTAAATCCAATTGACATGGGACCAAATACATTGGTTAGAGGACTTCAATATCTTTCCAAAATGTCCAAGAACATGGTCATATGATCAAAATTGAGCAAGTTGTGCATTGGAGAAGTTGGGAAATTTTCATGAATTTGCAAAAGTCAACTTTGCTCAAAACACCTTCTTTTTGCTAATGGGCCTCAAATCTCTTCTTGAAACTTCATCCATGACCTATGCACGACCCACCAAGCTTAATGGGATTTATTTTCTTGTTTTTATTAATTAATTGGGTTTTTAATTAATATTATTTCATTTAATTAATTTAAATTGTAGGAAAATAGAAGATTTGTTTTTTTAAATCTTTTTGTGAAGCAAATATGACCTAAACATGCTGGCAAATTCATGCACAAGTCAAAGATATCAAAAAAATCCAATTTTGGCAAGTTTGTTCAATCATGAAAATCAAGAATATTTGATTTTTAAATCAAGGATTCAATCATCAATGCACATGGATTTTTGCCCAGCTTTTGACCTAATTCAATTGCCTTATATGTATGCAAGCTAACCCTGACCTAGGGGACGTGAAAAAGATGCAGAAACAACCATAGCACATTGAAGAAATTCCAAGAAAATTGAAAACTAATTTTTGCATTCTAGGTCGATTCAAGGGTTTTTGTTGATTCTAATACATTGCAGGAGGTCCCAGGAACGTTTTGCAATCCAATTCAGGCATCAAAGCTTAAAGAATCAAGGAATACAGAACCACGGTTTGCACTTATATTTCATAATCGTATATCCTAATTCATGCATAGTTAACATGTTTTTGTGATTGATTTGTGTTGCTAGGAACCATACGAAGCTAATGGTATAATTGGATTGAACTGAAACGCCCTGAATCGAAGAATGCCATGAATGATTTTTTAGGGTTCTTGAGCTTTAAATTAGGGCTTTCTGAACCAGGCAAAATTAGGACTCATAAGACACATGGTTGAAATCGTTAGACCCAGACGAACAAAAACCACCCCTCGCGAAATATTTATGCTTGCTAGATTTCTAATCGCTATTTTTCGTGCAGCTAGATAGTGGAGGTTAAAAACCCCCGCTATCTGATGTTATTTGTGCAGGACAAACGAAGAAGATGATGAGGTGTTAGCATCTGGTTGGCTTGTTTGAAAACACACGCGTTTTTTGTGTTTACAGCATATCGTTTATTTTTTTGTATATAATATTCTCTCTCCATCCACTTAACAAACGCGCGTTACAGTTCAGTTGGCAAAAGCATTGAAGCATTATCCCTTGGGACCTGGGTTCGAATCCCAGGTCCCCCAAAACAATTATTTGTTTTCTTTCTGCAGGTGATCCCATGTACTCTCCAACGCGTGATCCACCATGCACCTCACGTCTCAGTGAGCCATATGTCTTCAAGGCTAAATCCAATGGCCATGAGTGGAAGACCACCATGCTCCCTGGTCAGCGCACGCATAGCTAATTCAGAAAGTCAAAGCAGGCTTGAGTATTGATGGGCCACAAATTTCCAAACACACCTCCTAATTTGGGCCAGCACCCCTTGGGTTTAGTTCTTCTTCTCCTTTTATTTTTTATTTAATTTGTTTTTTATTAATTTTTAATTAACTACTAACTAAAACAATTAATATTTTTTTTTATAAATTCAGAAAACATGAAAAATATAATATTTTTATTTATTAAATTTAATTAGTTATTTTTGTAAATAAATACTAACATAATTAATTTATTTAGTTAATTAGGTTAATTTTAATATTTTCACAATAAATCTAAAACTAATGTAGAATTAGGGTTTCTTGACAATTTTGACCATCTTTTATTTATTTTCCTTAACACATAAAAAACTCAAAAAATATTTCTTTCTTTTAATTAATTAATTAGCTTAGATTTAATTAAATGCACAAAGACAATAACAAAAACTTCCTTCTTTCCCAAAAAAAGGGTCAAAACCCTAAAAAACTCTCCGATTCAATTTTTCTCGCGCGTATGTTTATTCTTGATTCATGTTTTGATCATATAATTGTATTTGCTCCGAGGATGTAATAGCTTTAATTATGAATTTATTTACCGCTTTTATTTATTTCCCGCAATTTACTTTTCAAGGGTTTGTTTTTGGCGATGTAAATATCCGACGCCTTGTAATAGCTTAGTTTTACTTTCCGCAACTATTAACTGCTAGATGTATGCTAACTAGGCTATGCATGACAAGATCTCTCTTAAATTAAAATCAATCGTAGCTCACCATAACATGTACAAAGATAACATAACTGAAACCTGACACACTCGCACATGCCACTCCTAGGGTACGCTTCACTTGGTTGCCTCAACGTGGTCATTGAGTATAGGGTGTTTTAGAGGTCGCCCTCCTGTCTAAAGATCAAAGTTGCCTCGAAACGGTTGCCTCGGATAAAAAATGATCTAGGACATTAGGGTTACCGCTAAGGCGTCCTACCATTGCTTTAGTGACCACATGTCCCTATAATCGAATTGACCCGACAACTCCAGCGAGGGTGCTACCTACTTCTCAATAGTGGGATAGTACTGTCTAAAGGACATTTACACATCTTAATTTCTTTTGAGTAGGTAGAGGTTCTCAGGTACTTGCTCTTTCAAAACGAAACAACTTTTCACACTTACAAACAAAAGTTTTCAAACAACACTTCATACACTCTTGAGGATAGATACAAGAGTTAAATCGAAGTTTTCCAACAAACTTTTTCAAAACCCATAAACACAAGAAAAGCAAAAACATTTTGAAAACATAGTGAGCAAGTACCTAAGAGCCCGTGGATAACCACAGATAGAAAGGGTGCTAACACCTTCCCTTTCTATAATCTACCTCCCGAACCTGAGAAACATCTCGAAAAGGAATTTTGCTGTGCTTTTTTCCTTTCCTTGTTGGAGAAAACAAAAGACGGTGGCGACTCTTGCTTACCGCGATATTTTTCTAAACACAAACGCGAACCAGCATTCCAAAAACAGTCAGTTCTATTTCCACCGATCACAGAATTCCATTTAAGAATGATTTGATTCATCGTGTATTGTTCTAGTACAAGTCTCTTAATATAATGCATGAGAGTAACCCATCGAGGGTGTGATATGCGTAGCCTAGATAGAAGGTTGAACTTACTTCTGTATTCCTCGTACATGGGTACTAGTCGGCATATTGTTTGTGACTTTTGTGCCAGGTTTTATGTCGGATTGTGTTTTATGTTTCCTCGTTAGTCGTTATGGGACTTCTAATAGTGGTATTACCCTATTTGTACTTGCACCTGACTGTGAGATAGACTCGAGATTCGCGGTGAATCTGTTTGATGCATGTACTTTGTAGAACTGAGTGAACCCTTAAGATAGGGAGACTCACTGAGATTTAGTAATCTCACCCCATTCTAATTATTATTTTTCAGGTTCTTCGAGGAAGGATCGTGGCAATGGTAAGATAGCTTAACTTTCCGGCGATGTCCCATTTCTTTTGTACTTTCGGTTTTTGTACCTTAGATTATGTATTAGTGCATTTGGATTTGTATCATTTTGGTTGTGACAGTTTCGACAATTTGTAACTTGTACTAATAGCTATCCTTATTCGGCTGCTTATGTATGACTTTCATTTACCGTTTTACTGTCATATATGTGTTATCCTAGGCAATGATATGTATGGGGTGTTACAATAATAGTAACCTAAAATACGAAATTATAAATATTATAAAATTAATTACAATTTTGGTCCCCCTATTTTCCATAATTCACAAAATTGGTCCGCTTATTTTAAATTTAAACAGTTTTGGTCCTCCTATTTTAGATTTAAATAGTTTTTGTCCCCCTCTCATACTTTTACACTTAAAATAAACGATGTTTTCACCTTTTAAACGACAAATTGTTTTTGTAAAATATGACAAATTATTCTATATAAACCTATTATTGAAATTTGTAAATAAAAATATAAGTTAAAAAACAAAAAATTTCATCGATTTTTTACGAAAAAATATGAGAGGGGGATTACAACTGTTTGAATTTAAAATAGGGGGATCGAAATTGTTTGAATTTAAAATAGGAAGACTAATTTCGTGAATCAAACAAAATAGGGGGACAAGAATTGTAATTTAGCAAATTATTATTTATTTCTGTTTTAATAATATTATGTTTTTATAAATATAATATTCTATTTTTAATACTGTGATCGGTGGATCTGGAACTGACTGTTTAACGCTGGTTTCGCGAAATGTCGCGGTAAGCAAGAGTCGCCACCATCTTTTATTTTCTCCAAATGGAAAGGACAAAAGCACAGAAAAATTCCTTATAGAGATTGCTCTCGGTTCGGGAGGTAGATTATAGAAAGGGAAGGTGTTAGCACCCTTTCTATCCATGGTTATCCATGGGCTCTTAGATACTTGCTCATTGAGTTTTCAAAATTGTTTGTTTGCTTTTCAACTGTGGGTTTAAAAAAGTTTCTTTGAAAATTTCAGTTCGACTCTTGTATCAGTCCTCAAGAGTGTTTGAAAAGTTGCTTTCGAAAGCTTTTGAAAAGGTGTTGGTGTGAAAAGTATTTTTGATTTGTTTTTTGAAATTAGAGCAAGTATCTAGAGTCGTCTACCTACCCTAAGGAATTCGTCTGTGTAAATGTCCTTAAAGCAGTGCCATCCCACCATTGAGAGGTAGGTAGCACCACCGTTGGAGGTGTTCGGGTCAATTCGGGGTTTAGGGACATGGTGGTCACCGAGCAAAGGTAAGATACCTTAGGAGCTACCCTTATGCCATTGATCTTTTATTCCGAGGCAACTATTCCGAGGCAACTTGTTTCGAGGCAACCAGATCAATGGGACATAAGGACTCACTAAGATGTCCTATAGTCGACGACCACGTTTCGAGGGACAAGGCAACAGTGTGGTCACCAGAGTAATAGGAAGACACCTTAGAAGCTACCCTCATGCCATGTTCATGGACATGAGGACTTACTAAAACATCCTCTACTCGACGACCACTTTTCGAGGGGCAAGGCAACAGTGAGGCGTACCCTAGGGGTGGTGTGTGACTTGTGTGTCGTTTTCATTTATGTTTATCTTGTCCATGCATTGGTGATCTACGCGTTGCTTTTATTTTGGCATTCATTCTTTCATGCAATAGTTAACAGTTAAAAGTTGCGGGAATATAAAAGACCTATGCTATTACAAAGGCGCGGGTCCACATCTCCAAATTAATCCAGGACCCGATTTGAAATAAAATAAAGTGCGAAAAAGATAAATGCCTAATTAGTCTATTACATGGCTTTGGGAGAATTACATGAAAATTAGAAAAAAGAAATAAAACGCGCAAAGAGAATTAAAGTCGGGAATGCGAGGGCGTTGGACCTTTTTTAGGAAATTAAATTATGATTATGAAATTAATTAAATTAAATGTGAAAGGAAATTATTTTTTGAGTTTTTTGTATTTATGGATTTTAATGAGAATTAATGGAATTAAAACCTAATTCTAGCTATTTTTAGTTTATTAAAAAAAATATGAAAATTAAACCTAAAATTAAACTAGAAAAAAAAATATGAAAATTAAACCTAAAACAAATAACGGAAAATAGAAAAAAAAGAAATGCAAACCCTTGGAGGTGTTGACCCCAGTTTGGAGGGGTTATCCAGCATTTGGGCCCAAAGAATTAAGGCCTTCAGTTGACTTTTCAGGGCCACGTACATATGCGTTGACTGGTGCCCATGGTACTCTTCAGATCATAGCCAGTGGATCGATCTCAATGGGCGCGTGGCAAGCTTGGATGGTGGACATATGATGAGCCCCTGGAATATGCGATGCGTAGGAATATGGAAGAGAAAATAATATGAGAAAGGGAGGGGACCTGGGAATCGAACCCAGGTCCCAGTACTTACCATGCTAATGCTTTGCCAGCTGAACCACTTACGCGCTTTGTTTATAATATAACCAATAATCAATATAATGTAAAACAATGGTTAGTGGGATATTTTCGCGCGAAATTCAAACGCACCACTCGTTGGCCTACACATCACCTTCTTCTCCAATTGTTCTGCCTTTCTGCCTGAAAAAACAAACTAAATAGCGGGGGTTTTAAACCCCCACAATCTGAAATATGAAAAATAGCGAATAGGAATTAAGCAAATATAAAAAAGGCGCGATGGATGTTTTGGATTCCTTGGAACGTCATGATTTTAATGGTACAAGTCTCATGGTCTGATTTTACCATATGCCAAAATCCCCAATTCAAGGTTTCTGAAACCCTAGGCATCGTTCATGGCAACTCTCCATATATGCAAGCATTCTTCAATTAAATCATACTACTAGCTTCAGAATCAACACATTAGTATAAAACAACAAAAAAAATGCATGGATATGGCGTGTAGATTCGAATACGATTAAGGAAAAATCCCTGTACAGGGTAACTGTGTTCTACCGTTTCTTTGCGTTAGAAGCAGTGGTTTTGATCCAGGAATGTCCCTTGAGACCTTTGCAAGCTAATGGAATCAATGTTTTGCCTTGAAACGCTTTGGAAGGGTGTTTTCAGTTTTCACTTTTTTCACAAAAATTGCAAAGTTCTTGTTCAGCTTTGGGCGCAGCTTCCAGGTTCTTAGCTTTAGGGTTTTCATCAGTATATGTATGGGAACGGATTAGGGTTGAAATTTGGATCCAAAACCCTTTGCATTGATGTATGGAATATTTGATTTTCATGCATATTTTTTCAAATCTTTTCCATGTGATTTTGATTCCAATCATGGCCAATCTTTCCAATTTGGGTTGTGCACGAATATTGAGTCTTTAAGGAGAGCAAATACTGCATAAAAAGATTCAAATGCATTGGTTTAGTATTTTTTCCATATTTTATTTAATTAAATGAATTAATTGTAATTAAAAATTCAAATAAATAAATAAAAATGAAGAAATAAATCCCCTTTGGGCCAAATGGTCGTGCATAGCCTTTGGATGATGAATCTTGGAAGAAAATGTGGCCCATTAGCAAATTTGAGGCATTTGAAGTAAAGTTGACTTTTCAAAATTCCCAAAAATTTCCCAACTTCCACAAGGCATATCTTGCTCAATTTTTCAGCTTTGATCATGTACTTGGACATTTTGGAAAGGTCTTGAAGTCCTCTAACCAATGCCTTTGGTCCCATGTCATTTTGATTTACCAATCTCAAGTTATGGTCTTTGACTTAAAGTCTCTTTTTATTGACTTTTGAAAATGACCTATAATGTTGAAATTGATAACTTTTTGTGAGAGCATTTCTTGGACTTGGAGTGTGAAGAGGAGTTGTAGGAAATGTCTTTCTCTTCAAAATGAGCTTTGGATGGAATTTTTCTGATAAACCATGTGGAAGTTATGCCTTGGTCAAGTTACAGTTGACTTTTTCAACTGTCCAAATATGGAAACTTTTGCATCTTGAGACTTTTTGAGCCATGCTTTGAGAATCATGATCAAGAATTGATCAAATGATGTTTGTGGCTTAAAAATGAGATGTTGCCCAAAAATTTGGACTTTTGACTGTCAAATGACCATTTTGCCCCTGCAGTTGACTGTAGAGCAATTAGGGTTTTTGACTGTGCAATTTTGTGCTGTGAGTCTTGAAACTTGGCATGAGGATGCTTGACCATATTTGTAGGCATGTGGGACTTGATTGGACCCTTGAAAACTTCAATTTCTTTGTCAGAACCAAAACCCTAGTTTTTGACTGTTAGGAGGTCCTTGAACTGTGCAACCCTTGGGGAGATTTTGAAGCATGCTCTTTGCAAATCTTGAAGAATATGGGAGGGCAAATTTTGGGGTACAACAGTTGCCCCTGTTCAATCTTCTTAGACCTGAGGATGCAGATTGGCTGACGTGCCTTTCGTAATTCAAAGGTGGAAGATGATTGAACAGTAGAGTGCCCAGAAATTTGCGCTCACATAGTAGTGTGATGGTGGGAATGGGCTTATAGATGCCATTTGGAGATTGATGCATAGGATGATGGGCTTATAGATGCCATGCTGAGAGGTGATGGATGAGTGGATGGGCTTATGGATGCCATCTGGGTGTCGATCGCGTAAGAGATTCCTTAGCGAGAACTTGCGTACCTGAAAAGAAAATGATTACCTGACCTGTTACAGGAGTTGGTCTTCAAACTCTTTGTAGATGTGCCCTGACTGGTTACAGGAATTGAATCTGGAACTTCAAACGGCGATGAATGAACCAGGGACGGTTACTACCTCAACAGGAACGGTGAGAGAACCTTGGATGATTACTACCTCAACAGGAACGCTGAGAGAACCTTGGACGATTACTACCTCAACAGGAACGCTGAGAGAACCTGGGGATGATTACTACCTCAACAGGAACACTGAGAGAATCTGGGGACGATTACTACCTCAACGGGACAATGAGAGAACCTTGGGCGATTACTACCTCAACGGGACGATGAGAGAACCTTTGGGCGATTTCTACCTCAGCGGGACGACGAGAGAACCTTGGGCGATTACTACCTCAACGGGACGATGAGAGAACCTTTGGGCGATTACTACCTCAACGGTAACGATGAGAGAATCATAGGCGACTTCAACCTCAACAGTAACGCTGAGAGAATCTTGGGCGACTTCAACTTCAACGGTAATGCTGAGAGAATCTTAAAATATTCAACTGGATAAGAAACAGGGAGATCTTAGGGTCGATCTGACTGAACCAGAGAAGGCCTTTGACTGGATAAGAAACAGGAAAATCTTAGGGTCGATTTAACTGAACCGGTCTAGGTCTTGAAATCTTCAACTGGATAAGAAACAGGGAGATCTTAGGGTCGATCTGACTGAACCAGAGAAGGCCTTTGACTGGATAAGAAACAGGTAAATCTTAGGGTCGATTTAACTGAACCGGTCAAGGTCTTGAAATCTTCAACTGGATAAGAAACAGGGAGATCTTAGGGTCGATCTGACTGAACCAGAGAAGGCCTTTGACTGGATAAGAAATAGGAAAATCTTAGGGTCGATTTAACTGAACCGGTCAAGGTCTTGAAATCTTCAACTGGATAAGAAACAGGGAGATCTTAGGGTCGATCTGACTGAACCAGAGAAGGCCTTTGACTGGATAAGAAACAGGAAAATCTTAGGGTCGATTTAACTGAACCGGTCTAGGTCTTGAAATCTTCAACTGGATAAGAAACAGGGAGATCTTAGGGTCGATCTGACTGAACCAGAGAAGGCCTTTGACTGGATAAGAAACAGGAAAATCTTAGGGTCAATTTAACTGAACCGGTCAAGGTCTTGAAATATAGCTGAGAACTTGACTGGATCTTTCCTGAAAGGTAAAGGTCAGTCATATGCAAGGCATGATATGAATCAAGCGATGATGTTCTCAACATAAATGAGATTTGTAAGATATGATGCGTATATGCATGCTATAATGTATGAAAATGTGATGTTTATGAATGTATCTTTTTGTCTTAGGAAAATAAATCCTTGACGGGTGCCAGGAAGTCACTCCTAGGCTGATGTTGAAGAATAGATCTTTGCTTCCGCCGGGATGATGGTTGCAAGAATACCGGTAGGAGAAGATAACTCCGTTGGGGAATAAACTTGGCAAATGGAATATTCTGCGGGGAAAAAGGTACTCTAGTGATCTTGCTGGGGAGTAATACTCTGTGGGGAGAGAGGTACTTTGCTGAAACGTTGATGGTAACTTCGCTGGGGATACCATTGTTGTGTTGGAAGTGTTGATAGACTTCGCTGGGGATACCATTGTTGTGTTGGAAGTGTTGATAGACTTCGCTGGGGATAAGAAGACTTTACCGAGGACGATCTTCTCGTGGCTTTTGGCTGAGGATAACCCAGTTATATCCTGGTAGGGAAATAGCCTTTGAATAAAGCCGGGAGACGCGTTCGTGCTCTACGGGGATAAGCTTCCAGAATCTACTGGGGATAAGCTTACTGCCTGGGGAGATGGATCCCAACTTTCCTGGGGAAGCTGGATTGGACTCTCTTGGGGAAGTTTTGAACTATATTGGGGAAGTGACTCCTTTTGAATGTTTGATATACCGCCGGGGAACAATCTTTAGGTCAAGACTGTCGGGGATGCTTGTTAAGAATACATGTATATTGCTGGGGAATGTTGAGATCTGCTGGAGGATACCCAACTTCCTTAAGGCTGATAATATAGCTTTGCTTGGGGAGAGTGCACTGACTTGCTGGCTCACTCTCTGGGGAATTAAGATGTGCTGGTTACGTTCTTTAGCTGAACTTACCTTGGTACCTTGGCGGACTGAACAATTAGATTGCTTAGACAACTCTTTATTGCCCCTGTTTCTAATGCTACTTGTAATTAATCCTTTGTTTCGTATGCAAATATTCATGAGTTAGCAAATTATTGTCAATGCATATATCACAAATTGAACCTTGGACGTTCTTCGCAAAACAAAACAGAAGAAGGAAAAACAAACAATTGGCAATTTTAACTGAAAAGTAGATTTTTGTATTGATTTTGAATTTGCCTGTGAAATAGGCGTTTATGTACAAGAGGCTGACGTCCTAGTAAGAGAACGCCGCCGAACAAAAGAGTTTATACAAATTTGTACAAAGGAAAATAAAACAGCTGTGTGAAATGAATGATCCACTGGGTTTCAACTCTGCTATTGCCTTTATATCTCCGAGCGTCTCATCACTTGATGACCTTAGTTGGAGATGAAGCTGATTGATCAATGCCGTCTGAACCTGATGCTGATACCGGATTCTGGATGCAAAGTGATCCAATGAGACATAGTATTACGCTTTATCCCTAACTTTTGCCTGGACTGCCCTTTCGGGTTTTCAGTCCACCGGGATACCCATTTTTGCCCAAGCCGCCTTTTCAGGTTTTCGACTTGCCGGGTGTACAGATTTTTTTCATTTCATCCCTTCATTTTGCCCGAACCCTTTTGGTTCGCCGGGAAGCCCTAATTTTTGCCTAGGTATGTCAACCTAGCGGGTCTTTTTCATGCGTAGTATCTTTTTACTATGTCTGCATTGGCGGGGTGAGGAAGGTCGTCACCATCCATGTTGGTTAGAATCATGGCTCCTCCTGAGAACACATGTTTAACCACAAATGGCCCTTCGTACGTAGGGGTCCATTTTCCCCTTGGATCACTCTGAGGAAGGATAATACGCTTGATTACCAGATCCCCAACTTGATATTCTTGTGGTCTGACCTTTTTGTTAAATGCCCTGATCATTCGTTTTTGGTACGTCTGACCATGACAGATAGCAGCAAGTCTCTTTTCATCAATTAGATTTAGTTGATCAAGTCGTGTCTGGATCCAATCATCTTCGTTCAGATCTGCATCCTTCATTATCCGGAGAGAGGGTATCTGCACTTCGATCGGTAAGACTGCCTCCATACCGTAGACCAAGGAGAAAGGAGTTGCCCCGGTTGACGTCCTGGCTGAGGTACGGTACCCATGTAGAGCGAACGGTAACATCTCGTGCCAATCTTTGTAAGTCACTGTCATCTTCTGCACGATTTTCTTGATATTTTTATTTGCTGCTTCTACAGCCCCATTCATCTTCGGTCTGTAAGGAGAAGAGTTGTGGTGCTGTATCTTAAACTGTTCGCAGAGCTCAGTGATTATCTTGTTATTGAGATTGGTACCGTTGTCTGTAATGATTCTTTCAGGGACGCCGTATCGACAGATCAGGTTATGCCGAATGAACCGTGCCACAACAGTCTTGGTTACCGTAGCGTAGGAAGCTACTTCAACCCACTTCGTGAAGTAATCAATCGCTACCAGGATGAAAAGATGCCCGTTGGATGCCGTAGGTTTAATCTCACCGATCATATCTATGCCCCACATTGCAAACGGCCAAGGCGCAGTCAGTACATTCAGAGGAACTGGAGGAACATGCACCTTGTCTGCATATATCTGGCATTTATGGCATGTCCGAGAATGTTGGTAGCAGTCGGCTTCCATTGTGGACCAGAAATACCCTGCCCGAAGGATTTTCTTTGCCATAGTGTGTCCACTGGAATGTGTTCCGAAGGTCCCTTCATGTAGCTCTTCCATGATCCTTTCTGCTTCAGTTTTATCCACACAACGCAGTAAGGTCGAATCATGGTTTCGCTTGTACAGAATGTCGTTGCTAAGAAAGAACTTCGCTATGAACCTTCTCAGAAACTTCTTATCGTTGACAGACGCACCTTCAGGGTATTCCTGTGCTTCCAAATATCTCTTCACCTCATGGTACCAAGGCTTCTCAGTCACCAATTCAGTCTCGAGATCACAACAGTATGCCGGTTCGTCCAGTTTCCAGATGATGATCCGGGGAGCCTCATTGTCCCATTTGACTTTGAACATGGAAGACATCGTAGCTAACGCGTCCGCCAGCTGATTTTCCTCTCTCGTAAAGTGTTCAAAGGTTATCTCTGTGAAGTGGGGGATCAAGGTCAACACACATTCTCTGTAAGGAATAAGATTCGGATGTTTCGTATCCCATTCTCCTTTGATCTGATTGATCACGAGAGCGGAATCTCCGAAGACACTCAGAAACTTGATCCTTAAGTCGATCGCAGCTTGAAGACCCATGATGCATGCCTCATACTCCGCCATGTTGTTGGTGCAGTTGAAACATAGTCGGGTAGTGAGTGGAGTATGAGTGCCTTGAGGAGATATGATCACAGCGCCAATGCCGTTACCCAAAGCATTGGAGGCTCCATCAAAGTGCATAGACCATCGGGATCCTTCCTCAGGTCCTTCATCCGGTCCAGGTACTTCACAATCAGTCACTATCATGATGCTCTCGTCCGGAAACTCGAAGTTCATTGACTGATAGTCGTCTACTGCCTGATGTGCCAAGTGGTCTGCCAATACACTTCCTTTGATGGCTTTCTGGGTCGTGTACTGGATTTCGTATTCTGTCAAGATCATCTGCCATCTTGCTATTCTCCCAGACAGAGCAGGCTTTTCAAATATGTACTTTATAGGATCCATCTTTGAGATCAACAAAGTAGTGTGAGTCAGCATATACTGTCTCAGCCAGCGAGCAGCCCATACCAAAGCGCAACAAGTTTTCTCGAGTAGTGAGTATCGGGTCTCACAGTCGGTAAACTTTTTGCTAAGGTAATAAATGGCATGCTCTTTTCGGCCAGACTCGTCATGCTGCCCCAGCACACACCCCATTGAGTTATCAAGTACTGTCAGGTATAATATCAGAGGTCTCCCTTCAACCGGTGGCATAAGGATGGGTGGTTCTTGGAGATACTCTTTGATTCTGTCAAAAGCAGCCTGACATTCATCATTCCAACGTACTACCTGATCTTTCTTCAACAACTTGAAGATTGGTTCACAGGTGGCAGTCAGGTGTGAGATGAATCGAGCAATGTAATTCAGACGTCCTAGGAAACCTCTGACCTCTTTTTCTGTCTTAGGAACTGGCATCTCTTGAATAGCTTTAACCTTGGCAGGATCCACTTGAATACCCTTATCACTTACAATGAAGCCTAGCAATTTTCCAGATCTTACCCCGAAGGTGCACTTGTTCGGGTTCAACCTCAGCTTGTACAACTTCAGTCGGTCAAACAATTTCTGCAGATGATCCAGGTGTTCTTTCTCAGTTTGGGACCTTGCGATCATGTCGTCAACATACACTTCTATCTCATGATGGATCATGTCATGAAATAAAGCAACCATGGCACGTTGGTAGGTTGCCCCAGCATTTTTCAGTCCAAAAGGCATGACCTTGTAGCAGAAGGTGCCCCACTGAGTAACAAAGGTAGTCTTCTCCATGTCTTCAGGAGCCATCTTGATCTGATTGTAACTTGAAAAGCCATCCATGAACGAGAACACCTTGTGCTGAGCCGTATTGTCAACCAGGACATTAATGTGAGGTAGGGGGAAGTCATCTTTGGGGCTGGCCCTGTTCAGATCCCTGTAATCAACACACATTCTGACCTTACCATCCTTCTTCGGTACCGACACCACATTAGCAACCCACTGAGGGTAAGAAGTCACTGCAAGAAACCCGGCATCAAACTGTTTCATAACCTCGGCTTTGATATTCTCAGACATCTCTGGACGCATACGGCAGACCTTTTGCTTAACCGGAGGGCAGTCTTCCTTGGTAGGCAAATGATGGACCACAATGTCAGTATCCAAACCAGGCATGTCTTCATAGGACCAGGCAAAGATCTCCATATAATCATGTAACATCTGAGTCAACCGTTACTTCACGCTGAGCTCTAGGTTGGCACCAATCTTTACCTCCTTCCTGTCCGTCTCATTACCCAGATTTATCGTCTCCACTGGCTCTTCGTGTGGTTGAATTGCCCTCTCTTCCTGAAGTAACAGTCTTGCAAGTTCGCCAGGAACTTCGCAATCATCATCACCTTCGTCTTCGACTAAGTTGATCGGATTTTCGAAGTCATAACTGGAAGTAGCAGAGTCGTTAACAGTGAGATCCAGAGTGGATTGAAACCTGTATGAGTGAGTGTGTGTAAATACAGCTGTTTTGCAATATATAAAGAAAGGAAAGAAAGAAAAGAAGCATAAGATTTGAAATGCGAGAAAACGTCCAAGGTCTTTATTCATGATATATGAAATGAAAATTTAATATACCCTCACAAATGGAGCCACGGTGCCCCGGGTAAGACACCGGGCCATAGAGTTTTAATCATTGTTTATTACAAATAACAAAACAAAGGAGTTTATTACTGCGTAACGAAAGTAACAGGAGTATGATCCTTAGCAGTCCAATTGGTCAATCCACCATCAGTCATCGGGTAGATCCAGCTTTCAAACTCTGACTCTTCCACCTCATCTTCATCCCCAATGGCATTCACTCCTGGGTTGGTAATGAGCACAGGAGGTCTTCTGATCTTTGCCTTGCGCATAGCCTTCTGACCCTCTGCAGTAAAACCCAGTCCAAACTTGTCAGTTTTAGGTGTAAAACCAGGGAGCCTGCCCCAGTTAGCACATTCACCTTTCTTGATCACAGCCCGGGCATCCTTCAAGGAAGCCATCTTCAAAGGAACATCCTCTTCGACCACTGTTTCCGCTGCTGCCAATGTTGGAGGTACCTCTTCGAAATGCTAAAAGGGGGTTTCAATAAACTCCCCGTCCATCTCAATATACCTGAAGGAATTCAAATGGCTCACCATATACTCCTCCTCTCCCTGCACGGTGACAATCTTCCCTCTGACGGGATACTTGAGCTTCTGGTGCAGGGTAGAGGTCACTGCCCCAGCTTTGTGGATCCAAGGTCGACCCAGTAGACAAGAATACGATGGACGGATATCCATCACATAGAAGGTAGAGTCGAATACTTGAGAACCCACACGAATAGGAATGTCTACCTCTCCATGAACCATCCTTTTAGAACCGTCAAAGGCTCTGACGATGATATTGCTAGGTTTCAGCTCCAGGCCTTCACAATCCAAACGGTCCAAGGCCTTCTTGGGTAGCACATTCGAGGAAGAACCAGTGTCCACCAACACGTGCGCAAGAGTAGTGCCCCTGCATTCAATAGAGACATGCAGGGCGTCATTGTGGTCCTTTCCCTTAGCAGTAAGGTCAGCATCCGAGAAGCCCAAACCATTGTCGGCTGTCAAATTGGCTACGCAATCAGTAAACTGGACAACAAATGTCTCCTGTGGCATATGGGCCGTCTTGAGGAATGAAATCAGGGCCTTAGCATGGGCCTCTGAGCATAGTAGCAAGGAGAGCATGGAGATCTTGGAGGGGGTATGCCCCAGCTGTTCAACAACATTAAAGTCACTCTTCTTGATTATTTTCGGAATTTCCTCCATCTCTTGTTGGGAGGCCTCAGCATTCACATATTTTGGCGCCTCCATCCGGGCAGGCTCATCTTCAATCCCTTTGCCCCGAGCATTAGATGACTCGGCAGCAGGGGACATAACTTGGTCAGAAACGGGAACAGGTACACTTGCAGGTGTTATAGTGAGGGGTCTTCGAATAGCAGGTGGCGCAATGTCAGGCGAGAAGAGCCTGCCACTGCGGGTAACTTTTGATGGACCAGTGATATTGCTGATGCTGGTGCCAGTGTTGAACTCTTGCTTGATTCCATGCACATACACGTCTGCCCCATAGTGCCAGGGGACAGCCTTATCAGATTCATAAGGGAGAGGCCCGGGAACAGTAATAACAACGGGTGTGACAGTCATGATTTTAACCGGCTTCCTTGTGAGAGCCTTGATCGGATTATTAAAGATTGTAACAACAAAAACTTCTTCCACCGGAACAAACTGAACAGCAGTCTTCTTGAACAGAATCTCTTTGCTGTCCATCAGGCTTTGGATGCCCAACTTCAGCAAAGGACAACCAGAAAGGGAAACAGCACAGAAAAGGCAACCTTCACTACAACCCGGAAATAAACCGGCCAGCAGTAGGTTCCTCTTAACGGTCATCAAAGGAGTAGCTACATCATTCACAGAAACGGCATACACATTTTCCTCAACGGCATTCAATCCATGCTGGGGCATAGGAGCAGTCACCACATTTGGCCTCTCAGGTGCTTCAAACTGTATCTCTTTTGCGTCGATAAGGTCTTGCACCTTATTCCTTAAGGCCCAACAGTCATCAGTGGAATGCCCCGGGCTATCGGAGTGATAAGCACAACGGGCATTTGGATTGTATTTCGGAGAGGCAGTGTTTACAACCTTCGGGGCCTCTCTAATAGTCACTAGGTTGGTGGATAGCAACTGCAGCAAGATTTGCGATAGGGTCATACTCAAACGGGTAAACTCTCTCCTAGGTCTTTCAGCCCTTTGAGGATTAGTTTGCCGAGGAGCGGCAGCAGGCTTGGCAATCATCACCGCGTTGACAGATTGGCGGCGCTCAGGTTTCTCTTGTCTTCTAGACCCATATACAGCACTAGCCTCCTTCTTAAAGGGCTTCTTCTCTGAATTTGACGATGTACCCTTCTGAATTTTACCAGACTTCATCCCAGCCTCTATTCTCTCTCCAGTCAGAATAAGATCAGTAAACCCTGCAGATGAGTTACCGATAAAATGATTGAAAAAAAGGCCCAGATAGGGTCCCCAAGAACATGTCTACCAACTCCCAGTCAGTCAACGAAGGCTGCACCCTGCCAACTAGATCCCTCCACTTCTGTGCATACTCTTTAAAACCTTCGCTTGACCCTAGCGACATACCCTGGAGTTGGGTACGTGTAGGGGCAAGGTCGGCATTATATTGATACTGCTTATAAAAAGGAGTAGCCAACTCCTCCCAGTTACGAACTTTGGTCCCATCCAGCTGATAGAACCATTCGATATGAGTCCCTGAAAGACTCTCCTGGAAGAAGTGGATCCACAAGTTCTTGTCCACTGAGTACGGTTGAATCTTCTGCACATAGGATCTGAGGTGTAGCTTGGGACAAGACGCCCCGTCATACTTGGTGAAAGATGGTGCTTTGAACTTGTGAGGAATAATCACACCAGTAGATAAGCCCAAGTCTCCGAAATCCAGCCCAGGCACTTGTTGGATCTCCATAGCATTCAGTCTGTCCTCCAACTGCTTATACCGGTCTTCAGCCGGAGGATACTGCTCCTCATTAAACTCAGTCTCGTTGTCAGAGACTACTGGACTTGGAGCCCCTCCCCCCTGGGGGTTACTCTTGCCTATAGAAGAACCAGCCTCTTCATTCTGCAGAGTGTTGCCAAACCTTCGGCCCGAGTTGAAAAGAACAGTTCTCTTCTTCTTCTTCTTCTCCTTCTTCAGGAGCATAGCCTTCAGCTCTTCCTGGCCCTGAGCCAAACCCATGATCAGTTCCTGAAATTGCGCGTTCTGCGCCTGAAGAGCCTTGATAGATATCTCGGTTGATGATGAGTCAGGGTTCATGATGCTGAAATAAACAGCGAAGAACAGTAAGCAACCTGAAAAAGAAGAAAACCTGCTATGCACATGATGAATGATATGTGTTTATGCAATGCATTCAAGGGTTCGAAAGTTCAAATTTGTTGTAGCCAAAAAAAGGAACACACGTTATTATTAAGGAAACAATTGTTTGGTACATCAAAGCCTCAGGGGCAAAATAATACAAAAGCAAATCAATCCCAAAAGACACTACGCATCCTCTTTGGAGCTATGTAGGTGTTGAGATTCCTCTCCTCATGCAATAGGCGGGTGAGCTCCATGACCTTCTTCTCACTAGCATGTAGACTGGTCTCAAGAGAATTCCGTTCTTCCTTAAGCTGGATCCAGCTCTTCTGCATCTCTTCCCATGACGTGGGCATGTTAGGATGTTGAATGGTGTAGGACACCTCTCCTTCCAAGACTGGCTCTTTGATCACAGGGAGCACATGAGGATAAGGCATTATTAACTTCTGGGAGCGGGCTCGTACCCACTTGAGATAAGGTTCCAACAGGATGGAGTTCCTGTGCCCCAGTGTCTTACTGTCTATCCTACTTGGCATCCTCCAAGCTCTGATAAATCTCTGGCGAAGTCCTTGTGCATCGTTGTCGAAGTCAAAAACTATGTCAGGAATTAACATGTCATGAGGGTCGTCCCTCCGAGCATAACCAAACTGTCTCCAAGCCAGGCATGAGTTGTAAGTAATACCTCCTCTGATTCCAAGTAAAGGAACATTAGGGTACTCCCCGCAATGATCAATGATAGTGACATCCTCTCTGGACCGAGGGCACCAATGTATATTTGCATGTGTAAGAGTCATCAACCGTTGTGACCATCTCAAACCCCGCTCGTTCTTCAAAAATGATTGTGGAAGGTGCGAAATAAACCACCTTCCCAGGAGAGGAGTGCAACACATAAGGACACCTCTTTTTCTCATGGTTCGAGTGTAACATGAGTGAAGGATGTCCCCCAGCAACGTAGGTATAGGATTCTTGGACATGAAGATCTGGACAGCACTGATATCTATAAGCTGATCTGGGTTAGGGAACAACACCAAACCATAGACAAGGAGGGCCACAACTTCTTCAAAAGCTTGTAAGTCAAGGGAGTTCCAACATTCATGGGCCTTTTCAAACAGAAACCTGGCTAAGAACCCTTTGATGCCACTTCTAACTTCCCAATGTCCCTTGAGGTCAGATGATTGTAGGTGTAAGGCTTTAGCAATCTCTTCAAGCTTGGGTTCCTTTTCCGTACCGTTGTAGGGTAGCTGATCAAGGATATGAATCTTCAGGAGCCGGGAGAACTCCTCCAGTGTAGGTACCAGCTGATTATCCAGGAAAGTGAAACAGTGATGCAGAGGGTCAAAGAACTGGAACAGGACCTTTATCATATCTTCCTCAATGTTGGTATTGACCAAGCTGATGAGTCTTCCATGTCTTTCACTGAATGAAGAACTCTCGGGAATCCTGGATATAAGCTCCTTAAGCTGAGGAGGGATCCTTACAAGGCTGATTTGAATTGTCTTTCTGCGAACAGTTTCCATGTCCTACAAAACAAGAACAAAGATGAAGATTCGAACCCCTGAAATGGTTAGTCAATGCATATGATGCTGGATGATGTCATGATGCTATGATTAAACACACCACAGATATTTAAAAAGGCAAACATGTAAGGCACACAAGTCACACAAGACAAACCCTTAGAGTTTAGGCCAGCATGGGGTCTGGGTATTACCCTCTTGAAGTTAGTGGGCTCAACCTGTCCTATTAGAAGTAACCGGGTTCTAAGGGTCCCAATATCACTGGATTGCTTTCATTGTTCATCGTTTCGATTTAGCCACTGAACTGGCGACCGAAATATTCCAGGAAAGCAACCCTCAATTGAGTGTAGTATCGAGTATCAACCAACCTCGGACTGCACCAAAGTCAGTTATCTCACTACCCTAAAGAGGCCAAGATAGTTCAATTAAGGTTCCTAAGGTCAGTTGATGCTTCACGACACCACGCGGAGGCCCCGTACTCTCCTTGACTGAACTCAAGGGTTACCGGTACACACCAAAGTGCCACATCAACGTAGCAGACTGTTTCAACCATGTCGGTATACCCCACACAGTTCCCTCACAGCCTTGTTGCTACTTTCTAAGAAGGTATCCCCAGATCCGGGTTAGGATCTATAGAACTCCCAAGACAGTCCCACAATTTAAAGCAAGCAAATCAATACAATTGAAAACACAGTTATGAACTAATCCTAAGGTATACCTCACTTTATAAAGTATCCCCAGCAGAGTCGCCAGTTCTGTGATCGGTGGATCTGGAACTGACTGTTTAACGCTGGTTTCGCGAAATGTCGCGGTAAGCAAGAGTCGCCACCGTCTTTTATTTTCTCCAAACGGAAAGGACAAAAGCACAGAAAAATTCCTTATAGAGATTGCTCTCGGTTCGGGAGGTAGATTATAGAAAGGGAAGGTGTTAGCTCCCTTTCTATCCATGGTTATCCATGGGCTCTTAGATACTTGCTCATTGTGTTTTCAAAATTGTTTGTTTGCTTTTCAACTGTGGGTTTAAAAAAGTTTCTTTGAAAATTTCAGTTCGACTCTTGTATCAGTCCTCAAGAGTGTTTGAAAAGTTGCTTTCGAAAGCTTTTGAAAAGGTGTCGGTGTGAAAAGTATTTTTGATTTGTTTTTTGAAATTAGAGCAAGTATCTAGAGTCGTCTACCTACCCTAAGGAGTTCGTCTGTGTAAATGTCCTTAAAGCAGTGCCATCCCACCATTGAGAGGTAGGTAGCACCACCGTTGGAGGTGTTCGGGTCAATTCGGGGTTTAGGGACATGGTGGTCACCGAGCAAAGGTAAGATACCTTAGGAGCTACCCTTATGCCATTGATCTTTTATTCCGAGGCAACTATTCCGAGGCAACTTGTTTCGAGGCAACCAGATCAATGGGACATAAGGACTCACTAAGACGTCCTATAGTCGACGACCACGTTTCGAGGGACAAGGCAACAGTGTGGTCACCAGAGTAATAGGAAGACACCTTAGAAGCTACCCTCATGCCATGTTCATGGACATGAGGACTTACTAAAACATCCTCTACTCGACGACCACTTTTCGAGGGGCAAGGCAACAGTGAGGCGTACCCTAGGGGTGGTGCGTGACTTGTGTGTCGTTTTCATTTATGTTTATCTTGTTCATGCATTGGTGATCTACGCGTTGCTTTTATTTTGGCATTCATTCTTTCATGCAATAGTTAACAGTTAAAAGTTGCGGGAATATAAAAGTCCTATGCTATTACAAAGGCGCGGGTCCACATCGCCAAATTAATCCAGGACCCGATTTGAAATAAAATAAAGTGCGAAAAAGATAAATGCCTAATTAGTCTATTACATGGCTTTGGGAGAATTACATGAAAATTAGAAAAAAGAAATAAAACGCGCAAAGAGAATTAAAGTCGGGAATGCGAGGGCGTTGGACCTTTTTTAGGAAATTAAATTATGATTATGAAATTAATTAAATTAAATGTGAAAGGAAATTATTTTTTGAGTTTTTTGTATTTATGGATTTTAATGAGAATTAATGGAATTAAAACCTAATTCTAGCTATTTTTAGTTTATTAAAAAAAATATGAAAATTAAACCTAAAATTAAACTAGAAAAAAAAATATGAAAATTAAACCTAAAACAAATAACGGAAAATAGAAAAAAAAGAAATGCAAACCCTTGGAGGTGTTGACCCCAGTTTGGAGGGGTTATCCAGCATTTGGGCCCAAAGAATTAAGGCCTTCAGTTGACTTTTCAGGGCCACGTACATATGCGTTGACTGGTGCCCATGGTACTCTTCAGATCATAGCCAGTGGATCGATCTCAATGGGCGCGTGGCAAGCTTGGATGGTGGACATATGATGAGCCCCTGGAATATGCGCTGCGTAGGAATATGGAAGAGAAAATAATATGAGAAAGGGAGGGGACCTGGGAATCGAACCCAGGTCCCAGTACTTACCATGCTAATGCTTCGCCAGCTGAACCACTTACGCGCTTTGTTTATAATATAACCAATAATCAATATAATGTAAAACAATGGTTAGTGGGATATTTTCGCGCGAAATTCAAACGCACCACTCGTTGGCCTACACATCACCTTCTTCTCCAATTGTTCTGCCTTTCTGCCTGAAAAAACAAACTAAATAGCGGGGGTTTTAAACCCCCACAATCTGAAATATGAAAAATAGCGAATAGGAATTAAGCAAATATAAAAAAGGCGCGATGGATGTTTTGGATTTCTTGGAACGTCATGATTTTAATGGTACAAGTCTCATGGTCTGATTTTACCATATGCCAAAATCCCCAATTCAAGGTTTCTGAAACCCTAGGCATCGTTCATGGCAACTCTCCATATATGCAAGCATTCTTCAATTAAATCATACTACTAGCTTCAGAATCAACACATTAGTATAAAACAACAAAAAAAATGCATGGATATGGCGTGTAGATTCGAATACGATTAAGGAAAAATACCTGTACAGGGTAACTGTGTTCTACCGTTTCTTTGCGTTAGAAGCAGTGGTTTTGATCCAGGAATGTCCCTTGAGACCTTTGCAAGCTAATGGAATCAATGTTTTGCCTTGAAACGCTTTGGAAGGGTGTTTTCAGTTTTCACTTTTTTCACAAAAATTGCAAAGTTCTTGTTCAGCTTTGGGCGCAGCTTCCAGGTTCTTAGCTTTAGGGTTTTCATCAGTATATGTATGGGAACGGATTAGGGTTGAAATTTGGATCCAAAACCCTTTGCATTGATGTATGGAATATTTGATTTTCATGCATATTTTTTCAAATCTTTTCCATGTGATTTTGATTCCAATCATGGCCAATCTTTCCAATTTGGGTTGTGCACGAATCTTGAGTCTTTAAGGAGAGCAAATACTGCATAAAAAGATTCAAATGCATTGGTTTAGTATTTTTTCCATATTTTATTTAATTAAATGAATTAATTGTAATTAAAAATTCAAATAAATAAATAAAAATGAAGAAATAAATCCCCTTTGGGCCAAATGGTCGTGCATAGCCTTTGGATGATGAATCTTGGAAGAAAATGTGGCCCATTAGCAAATTTGAGGCATTTGAAGTAAAGTTGACTTTTCAAAATTCCCAAAAATTTCCCAACTTCCACAAGGCATATCTTGCTCAATATTTCAGCTTTGATCATGTACTTGGACATTTTGGAAAGGTCTTGAAGTCCTCTAACCAATGCCTTTGGTCCCATGTCATTTTGATTTACCAATCTCAAGTTATGGTCTTTGACTTAAAGTCCCTTTTTATTGACTTTTGAAAATGACCTATAATGTTGAAATTGATAACTTTTTGTGAGAGCATTTCTTGGACTTGGAGTGTGAAGAGGAGTTGTAGGAAATGTCTTTCTCTTCAAAATGAGCTTTGGATGGAATTTTTCTGATAAACCATGTGGAAGTTATGCCTTGGTCAAGTTACAGTTGACTTTTTCAACTGTCCAAATATGGAAACTTTTGCATCTTGAGACTTTTTGAGCCATGCTTTGAGAATCATGATCAAGAATTGATCAAATGATGTTTGTGGCTTCAAAATGAGATGTTGCCCAAAAATTTGGACTTTTGACTGTCAAATGACCATTTTGCCCCTGCAGTTGACTGTAGAGCAATTAGGATTTTTGACTGTGCAATTTTGTGCTGTGAGTCTTGAAACTTGGCATGAGGATGCTTGACCATATTTGTAGGCATGTGGGACTTGATTGGACCCTTGAAAACTTCAATTTCTTTGTCAGAACCAAAACCCTAGTTTTTGACTGTTAGGAGGTCCTTGAACTGTGCAACCCTTGGGGAGATTTTAAAGCATGCTCTTTGCAAATCTTGAAGAATATGGGAGGGCAAATTTTGGGGTACAACAGTTGCCCCTGTTCAATCTTCTTAGACCTGAGGATGCAGATTGGCTGACGTGCCTTTCGTAATTCAAAGGTGGAAGATGATTGAACAGTAGAGTGCCCAGAAATTTGCCCTCACATAGTAGTGTGATGGTGGGAATGGGCTTATAGATGCCATTTGGAGATTGATGGATAGGATGATGGGCTTATAGATGCCATGCTGAGAGGTGATGGATGAGTGGATGGGCTTATGGATGCCATCTGGGTGTCGATCGCGTAAGAGATTCCTTAGCGAGAACTTGCGTACCTGAAAAGAAAATGATTACCTGACCTGTTACAGGAGTTGGTCTTCAAACTCTTTGTAGATGTGCCCTGACTGGTTACAGGAATTGAATCTGGAACTTCAAACGGCGATGAATGAACCAGGGACGGTTACTACCTCAACAGGAACGGTGAGAGAACCTTGGATGATTACTACCTCAACAGGAACGCTGAGAGAACCTTGGACGATTACTACCTCAACAGGAACGCTGAGAGAACCTGGGGATGATTACTACCTCAACAGGAACACTGAGAGAATCTGGGGACGATTACTACCTCAACGGGACAATGAGAGAACCTTGGGCGATTACTACCTCAACGGGACGATGAGAGAACCTTTGGGCGATTTCTACCTCAGCGGGACGACGAGAGAACCTTGGGCGATTACTACCTCAACGGGACGATGAGAGAACCTTTGGGCGATTACTACCTCAACGGTAACGATGAGAGAATCATAGGCGACTTCAACCTCAACAGTAACGCTGAGAGAATCTTGGGCGACTTCAACTTCAACGGTAATGCTGAGAGAATCTTAAAATATTCAACTGGATAAGAAACAGGGAGATCTTAGGGTCGATCTGACTGAACCAGAGAAGGCCTTTGATTGGATAAGAAACAGGAAAATCTTAGGGTCGATTTAACTGAACCGGTCTAGGTCTTGAAATCTTCAACTGGATAAGAAACAGGGAGATCTTAGGGTCGATCTGACTGAACCAGAGAAGGCCTTTGACTGGATAAGAAACAGGTAAATCTTAGGGTCGATTTAACTGAACCGGTCAAGGTCTTGAAATCTTCAACTGGATAAGAAACAGGGAGATCTTAGGGTCGATCTGACTGAACCAGAGAAGGCCTTTGACTGGATAAGAAATAGGAAAATCTTAGGGTCGATTTAACTGAACCGGTCAAGGTCTTGAAATCTTCAACTGGATAAGAAACAGGGAGATCTTAGGGTCGATCTGACTGAACCAGAGAAGGCCTTTGACTGGATAAGAAACAGGAAAATCTTAGGGTCGATTTAACTGAACCGGTCTAGGTCTTGAAATCTTCAACTGGATAAGAAACAGGGAGATCTTAGGGTCGATCTGACTGAACCAGAGAAGGCCTTTGACTGGATAAGAAACAGGAAAATCTTAGGGTCAATTTAACTGAACCGGTCAAGGTCTTGAAATATAGCTGAGAACTTGACTGGATCTTTCCTGAAAGGTAAAGGTCAGTCATATGCAAGGCATGATATGAATCAAGCGATGATGTTCTCAACATAAATGAGATTTGTAAGATATGATGCGTATATGCATGCTATAATGTATGAAAATGTGATGTTTATGAATGTATCTTTTTGTCTTAGGAAAATAAATCCTTGACGGGTGCCAGGAAGTCACTCCTGGGCTGATGTTGAAGAATAGATCTTTGCTTCCGCCGGGATGATGGTTGCAAGAATACCGGTAGGAGAAGATAACTCCGTTGGGGAATAAACTTGGCAAATGGAATATTCTGCGGGGAAAAAGGTACTCTAGTGATCTTGCTGGGGAGTAATACTCTGTGGGGAGAGAGGTACTTTGCTGAAACGTTGATGGTAACTTCGCTGGGGATACCATTGTTGTGTTGGAAGTGTTGATAGACTTTGCTGGGGATACCATTGTTGTGTTGGAAGTGTTGATAGACTTCGCTGGGGATAAGAAGACTTTACCGAGGACGATCTTCTCGTGGCTTTTGGCTGAGGATAACCCAGTTATATCCTGGTAGGGAAATAGCCTTTGAATAAAGCCGGGAGACGCGTTCGTGCTCTACGGGGATAAGCTTCCAGAATCTACTGGGGATAAGCTTACTGCCTGGGGAGATGGATCCCAACTTTCCTGGGGAAGCTGGATTGGACTCTCTTGGGGAAGTTTTGAACTATATTGGGGAAGTGACTCCTTTTGAATGTTTGATATACCGCCGGGGAACAATCTTTAGGTCAAGACTGTCGGGGATGCTTGTTAAGAATACATGTATATTGCTGGGGAATGTTGAGATCTGCTGGAGGATACCCAACTTCCTTAAGGCTGATAATATAGCTTTGCTTGGGGAGAGTGCACTGACTTGCTGGCTCACTCTCTGGGGAATTAAGATGTGATGGTTACGTTCTTTAGCTGAACTTACCTTGGTACCTTGGCGGACTGAACAATTAGATTGCTTAGACAACTCTTTATTGCCCCTGTTTCTAATGCTACTTGTAATTAATCCTTTGTTTCGTATGCAAATATTCATGAGTTAGCAAATTATTGTCAATGCATATATCACAAATTGAACCTTGGACGTTCTTCGCAAAACAAAACAGAAGAAGGAAAAACAAACAATTGGCAATTTTAACTGAAAAGTAGATTTTTGTATTGATTTTGAATTTGCCTGTGAAATAGGCGTTTATGTACAAGAGGCTGACGTCCTAGTAAGAGAACGCCGCCGAACAAAAGAGTTTATACAAAGGAAAATAAAACAGCTGTGTGAAATGAATGATCCACTGGGTTTCAACTCTGCTATTGCCTTTATATCTCCGAGCGTCTCATCACTTGATGACCTTAGTTGGAGATGAAGCTGATTGATCAATGCCGTCTGAACCTGATGCTGATACCGGATTCTGGATGCAAAGTGATCCAATGAGACATAGTATTACGCTTTATCCCTAACTTTTGCCTGGACTTCCCTTTCGGGTTTTCAGTCCACCGGGATACCCATTTTTGCCCAAGCCGCCTTTTCAGGTTTTCGACTTGCCGGGTGTACAGATTTTTTTCATTTCATCCCTTCATTTTGCCCGAACCCTTTTGGTTCGCCGGGAAGCCCTAATTTTTGCCTAGGTATGTCAACCTAGCGGGTATTTTTCATGCGTAGTATCTTTTTACTATGTCTGCATTGGCGGGGTGAGGAAGGTCGTCACCATCCATGTTGGTTAGAATCATGGCTCCTCCTGAGAACACATGTTTAACCACAAATGGCCCTTCGTACGTAGGGGTCCATTTTCCCCTTGGATCACTCTGATGAAGGATAATACGCTTGATTACCAGATCCCCAACTTGATATTCTTGTGGTCTGACCTTTTTGTTAAATGCCCTGATCATTCGTTTTTGGTACGTCTGACCATGACAGATAGCAGCAAGTCTCTTTTCATCAATTAGATTTAGTTGATCAAGTCGTGTCTGGATCCAATCATCTTCGTTCAGATCTGCATCCTTCATTATCCGGAGAGAGGGTATCTGCACTTCGATCGGTAAGACTGCCTCCATACCGTAGACCAAGGAGAAAGGAGTTGCCCCGGTTGACGTCCTGGCTGAGGTACGGTACCCATGTAGAGCGAACGGTAACATCTCGTGCCAATCTTTGTAAGTCACTGTCATCTTCTGCACGATTTTCTTGATATTTTTATTTGCTGCTTCTACAGCCCCATTCATCTTCGGTCTGTAAGGAGAAGAGTTGTGGTGCTGTATCTTAAACTGTTCGCAGAGCTCAGTGATTATCTTGTTATTGAGATTGGTACCGTTGTCTGTAATGATTCTTTCAGGGACGCCGTATCGACAGATCAGGTTATGCCGAATGAACCGTGCCACAACAGTCTTGGTTACCGTAGCGTAGGAATCTACTTCAACCCACTTCGTGAAGTAATCAATCGCTACCAGGATGAAAAGATGCCCGTTGGATGCCGTAGGTTTAATCTCACCGATCATATCTATGCCCCACATTGCAAACGGCCAAGGCGCAGTCAGTACATTCAGAGGAACTGGAGGAACATGCACCTTGTCTGCATATATCTGGCATTTATGGCATGTCCGAGAATGTTGGTAGCAGTCGGCTTCCATTGTGGACCAGAAATACCCTGCCCGAAGGATTTTCTTTGCCATAGTGTGTCCACTGGAATGTGTTCCGAAGGTCCCTTCATGTAGCTCTTCCATGATCCTTTCTGCTTCAGTTTTATCCACACAACGCAGTAAGGTCGAATCATGGTTTCGCTTGTACAGAATGTCGTTGCTAAGAAAGAACTTCGCTATGAACCTTCTCAGAAACTTCTTATCGTTGACAGACGCACCTTCAGGGTATTCCTGTGCTTCCAAATATCTCTTCACCTCATGGTACCAAGGCTTCTCAGTCACCAATTCAGTCTCGAGATCACAACAGTATGCCGGTTCGTCCAGTTTCCAGATGATGATCCGGGGAGCCTCATTGTCCCATTTGACTTTGAACATGGAAGACATCGTAGCTAACGCGTCCTCCAGCTGATTTTCCTCTCTCGTAAAGTGTTCAAAGGTTATCTCTGTGAAGTGGGGGATCAAGGTCAACACACATTCTCTGTAAGGAATAAGATTCGGATGTTTCGTATCCCATTCTCCTTTGATCTGATTGATCACGAGAGCGGAATCTCCGAAGACACTCAGAAACTTGATCCTTAAGTCGATCGCAGCTTGAAGACCCATGATGCATGCCTCATACTCCGCCATGTTGTTGGTGCAGTTGAAACATAGCCGGGTAGTGAGTGGAGTATGAGTGCCTTGAGGAGATATGATCACAGCGCCAATGCCGTTACCCAAAGCATTGGAGGCTCCATCAAAGTGCATAGACCATCGGGATCCTTCCTCAGGTCCTTCATCCGGTCCAGGTACTTCACAATCAGTCACTATCATGATGCTCTCGTCCGGAAACTCGAAGTTCATTGACTGATAGTCGTCTACTGCCTGATGTGCCAAGTGGTCTGCCAATACACTTCCTTTGATGGCTTTCTGGGTCGTGTACTGGATTTCGTATTCTGTCAAGATCATCTGCCATCTTGCTATTCTCCCAGACAGAGCAGGCTTTTCAAATATGTACTTTATAGGATCCATCTTTGAGATCAACAAAGTAGTGTGAGTCAGCATATACTGTCTCAGCCAGCGAGCAGCCCATACCAAAGCGCAACAAGTTTTCTCGAGTAGTGAGTATCGGGTCTCACAGTCGGTAAACTTTTTGCTAAGGTAATAAATGGCATGCTCTTTTCGGCCAGACTCGTCATGCTGCCCCAGCACACACCCCATTGAGTTATCAAGTACTGTCAGGTATAATATCAGAGGTCTCCCTTCAACCGGTGGCATAAGGATGGGTGGTTCTTGGAGATACTCTTTGATTCTGTCAAAAGCAGCCTGACATTCATCATTCCAACGTACTACCTGATCTTTCTTCAACAACTTGAAGATTGGTTCACAGGTGGCAGTCAGGTGTGAGATGAATCGAGCAATGTAATTCAGACGTCCTAGGAAACCTCTGACCTCTTTTTCTGTCTTAGGAACTGGCATCTCTTGAATAGCTTTAACCTTGGCAGGATCCACTTGAATACCCTTATCACTTACAATGAAGCCTAGCAATTTTCCAGATCTTACCCCGAAGGTGCACTTGTTCGGGTTCAACCTCAGCTTGTACAACTTCAGTCGGTCAAACAATTTCTGCAGATGATCCAGGTGTTCTTTCTCAGTTTGGGACCTTGCGATCATGTCGTCAACATACACTTCTATCTCATGATGGATCATGTCATGAAATAAAGCAACCATGGCATGTTGGTAGGTTGCCCCAGCATTTTTCAGTCCAAAAGGCATGACCTTGTAGCAGAAGGTGCCCCACTGAGTAACAAAGGTAGTCTTCTCCATGTCTTCAGGAGCCATCTTGATCTGATTGTAACCTGAAAAGCCATCCATGAACGAGAACACCTTGTGCTGAGCCGTATTGTCAACCAGGACATTAATGTGAGGTAGGGGGAAGTCATCTTTGGGGCTGGCCCTGTTCAGATCCCTGTAATCAACACACATTCTGACCTTACCATCCTTCTTCGGTACCGACACCACATTAGCAACCCACTGAGGGTAAGAAGTCACTGCAAGAAACCCGGCATCAAACTGTTTCATAACCTCGGCTTTGATATTCTCAGACATCTCTGGACGCATACGGCAGACCTTTTGCTTAACCGGAGGGCAGTCTTCCTTGGTAGGCAAATGATGGACCACAATGTCAGTATCCAAACCGGGCATGTCTTCATAGGACCAGGCAAAGATCTCCATATAATCATGTAACATCTGAGTCAACCGTTACTTCACGCTGAGCTCTAGGTTGGCACCAATATTTACCTCCTTCCTGTCCGTCTCATTACCCAGATTTATCGTCTCCACTGGCTCTTCGTGTGGTTGAATTGCCCTCTCTTCCTGAAGTAACAGTCTTGCAAGTTCGCCAGGAACTTCGCAATCATCATCACCTTCGTCTTCGACTAAGTTGATCGGATTTTCGAAGTCATAACTGGCAGTAGCAGAGTCGTTAACAGTGAGATCCAGAGTGGATTGAAACCTGTATGAGTGAGTGTGTGTAAATACAGCTGTTTTGCAATATATAAAGAAAGGAAAGAAAGAAAAGAAGCATAAGATTTGAAATGCGAGAAAACGTCCAAGGTCTTTATTCATGATATATGAAATGAAAATTTAATATACCCTCACAAATGGAGCCATGGTGCCCCGGGTAAGACACCGGGCCATAGAGTTTTAATCATTGTTTATTACAAATAACAAAACAAAGGAGTTTATTACTGCGTAACGAAAGTAACAGGAGTATGATCCTTAGCAGTCCAATTGGTCAATCCACCATCAGTCATCGGGTAGATCCATCTTTCAAACTCTGACTCTTCCACCTCATCTTCATCCCCAATGGCATTCACTCCTGGGTTGGTAATGAGCACAGGAGGTCTTCTGATCTTTGCCTTGCGCATAGCCTTCTGACCCTCTGCAGTAAAACCCAGTCCAAACTTGTCAGTTTTAGGTGTAAAACCAGGGAGCCTGCCCCAGTTAGCACATTCACCTTTCTTGATCACAGCCCGGGCATCCTTCAAGGAAGCCATCTTCAAAGGAACATCCTCTTCGACCACTGTTTCCGCTGCTGCCAATGTTGGAGGTACCTCTTCGAAATGCTAAAAGGGGGTTTCAATAAACTCCCCGTCCATCTCAATATACCTGAAGGAATTCAAATGGCTCACCATATACTCCTCCTCTCCCTGCACGGTGACAATCTTCCCTCTGACGGGATACTTGAGCTTCTGGTGCAGGGTAGAGGTCACTGCCCCAGCTTTGTGGATCCAAGGTCGACCCAGTAGACAAGAATACGATGGACGGATATCCATCACATAGAAGGTAGAGTCGAATACTTGAGAACCCACACGAATAGGAATGTCTACCTCTCCATGAACCATCCTTTTAGAACCGTCAAAGGCTCTGACGATGATATTGCTAGGTTTCAGCTCCAGGCCTTCACAATCCAAACGGTCCAAGGCCTTCTTGGGTAGCACATTCGAGGAAGAACCAGTGTCCACCAACACGTGCGCAAGAGTAGTGCCCCTGCATTCAATAGAGACATGCAGGGCGTCATTGTGGTCCTTTCCCTTAGCAGTAAGGTCAGCATCCGAGAAGCCCAAACCATTGTCGGCTGTCAAATTGGCTACGCAATCAGTAAACTGGACAACAAATGTCTCCTGTGGCACATGGGCCGTCTTGAGGAATGAAATCAGGGCCTTAGCATGGGCCTCTGAGCATAGTAGCAAGGAGAGCATGGAGATCTTGGAGGGGGTATGCCCCAGCTGTTCAACAACATTAAAGTCACTCTTCTTGATTATTTTCGGAATTTCCTCCATCTCTTGTTGGGAGGCCTCAGCATTCACATATTTTGGCGCCTCCATCCGGGCAGGCTCATCTTCAATCCCTTTGCCCCGAGCATTAGATGACTCGGCAGCAGGGGACATAACTTGGTCAGAAACGGGAACAGGTACACTTGCAGGTGTTATAGTGAGGGGTCTTCGAATAGCAGGTGGCGCAATGTCAGGCGAGAAGAGCCTGCCACTGCGGGTAACTTTTGATGGACCAGTGATATTGCTGATGCTGGTGCCAGTGTTGAACTCTTGCTTGATTCCATGCACATACACGTCTGCCCCATAGTGCCAGGGGACAGCCTTATCAGATTCATAAGGGAGAGGCCCGGGAACAGTAATAACAACGGGTGTGACAGTCATGATTTTAACCGGCTTCCTTGTGAGAGCCTTGATCGGATTATTAAAGATTGTAACAACAAAAACTTCTTCCACCGGAACAAACTGAACAGCAGTCTTCTTGAACAGAATCTCTTTGCTGTCCATCAGGCTTTGGATGCCCAACTTCAGCAAAGGACAACCAGAAAGGGAAACAGCACAGAAAAGGCAACCTTCACTACAACCCGGAAATAAACCGGCCAGCAGTAGGTTCCTCTTAACGGTCATCAAAGGAGTAGCTACATCATTCACAGAAACGGCATACACATTTTCCTCAACGGCATTCAATCCATGCTGGGGCATAGGAGCAGTCACCACATTTGGCCTCTCAGGTGCTTCAAACTGTATCTCTTTTGCGTCGATAAGGTCTTGCACCTTATTCCTTAAGGCCCAACAGTCATCAGTGGAATGCCCCGGGCTATCGGAGTGATAAGCACAGCGGGCATTTGGATTGTATTTCGGAGAGGCAGTGTTTACAACCTTCGGGGCCTCTCTAATAGTCACTAGGTTGGTGGATAGCAACTGCAGCAAGATTTGCGATAGGGTCATACTCAAACGGGTAAACTCTCTCCTAGGTCTTTCAGCCCTTTGAGGATTAGTTTGCCGAGGAGCGGCAGCAGGCTTGGCAATCATCACCGCGTTGACAGATTGGCGGCGCTCAGGTTTCTCTTGTCTTCTAGACCCATATACAGCACTAGCCTCCTTCTTAAAGGGCTTCTTCTCTGAATTTGACGATGTACCCTTCTGAATTTTACCAGACTTCATCCCAGCCTCTATTCTCTCTCCAGTCAGAATAAGATCAGTAAACCCTGCAGATGAGTTACCGATAAGATGATTGAAAAAAAGGCCCAGATAGGGTCCCCAAGAACATGTCTACCAACTCCCGGTCAGTCAACGGAGGCTGCACCCTGCCAACTAGATCCCTCCACTTCTGTGCATACTCTTTAAAACCTTCGCTTGACCCTAGCGACATACCCTGGAGTTGGGTACGTGTAGGGGCAAGGTCGGCATTATATTGATACTGCTTATAAAAAGGAGTAGCCAACTCCTCCCAGTTACGAACTTTGGTCCCATCCAGCTGATAGAACCATTCGAGATGAGTCCCTGAAAGACTCTCCTGGAAGAAGTGGATCCACAAGTTCTTGTCCACTGAGTACGGTTGAATCTTCTGCACATAGGATCTGAGGTGTAGCTTGGGACAAGACGCCCCGTCATACTTGGTGAAAGATGGTGCTTTGAACTTGTGAGGAATAATCACACCAGTAGATAAGCCCAAGTCTCCGAAATCCAGCCCAGGCACTTGTTGGATCTCCATAGCATTCAGTCTGTCCTCCAACTGCTTATACCGGTCTTCAGCCGGAGGATACTGCTCCTCATTAAACTCAGTCTCGTTGTCAGAGACTACTGGACTTGGAGCCCCTCCCCCCTGGGGGTTACTCTTGCCTATAGAAGAACCAGCCTCTTCATTCTGCAGAGTGTTGCCAAACCTTCGGCCCGAGTTGAAAAGAACAGTTCTCTTCTTCTTCTTCTTCTCCTTCTTCAGGAGCATAGCCTTCAGCTCTTCCTGGCCCTGAGCCAAACCCATGATCAGTTCCTGAAATTGCGCGTTCTGCGCCTGAAGAGCCTTGATAGATATCTTGGTTGATGATGAGTCAGGGTTCATGATGCTGAAATAAACAGCGAAGAACAGTAAGCAACCTGAAAAAGAAGAAAACCTGCTATGCACATGATGAATGATATGTGTTTATGCAATGCATTCAAGGGTTCGAAAGTTCAAATTTGTTGTAGCCAAAAAAAGGAACACACGTTATTATTAAGGAAACAATTGTTTGGTACATCAAAGCCTCAGGGGCAAAATAATACAAAAGCAAATCAATCCCAAAAGACACTACGCATCCTCTTTGGAGCTATGTAGGTGTTGAGATTCCTCTCCTCATGCAATAGGCGGGTGAGCTCCATGACCTTCTTCTCACTAGCATGTAGACTGGTCTCAAGAGAATTCCGTTCTTCCTTAAGCTGGATCCAGCTCTTCTGCATCTCTTCCCATGACGTGGGCATGTTAGGATGTTGAATGGTGTAGGACACCTCTCCTTCCAAGACTGGCTCTTTGATCACAGGGAGCACATGAGGATAAGGCACTATTAACTTCTGGGAGCGGGCTCGTACCCACTTGAGATAAGGTTCCAACAGGATGGAGTTCCTGTGCCCCAGTGTCTTACTGTCTATCCTACTTGGCATCCTCCAAGCTCTGATAAATCTCTGGCGAAGTCCTTGTGCATCGTTGTCGAAGTCAAAAACTATGTCAGGAATTAACATGTCATGAGGGTCGTCCCTCCGAGCATAACCAAACTGTCTCCAAGCCAGGCATGAGTTGTAAGTAATACCTCCTCTGATTCCAAGTAAAGGAACATTAGGGTACTCCCCGCAATGATCAATGATAGTGACATCCTCTCTGGACCGAGGGCACCAATGTATATTTGCATGTGTAAGAGTCATCAACCGTTGTGACCATCTCAAACCCCGCTCGTTCTTCAAAAATGATTGTGGAAGGTGCGAAATAAACCACCTTCCCAGGAGAGGAGTGCAACACATAAGGACACCTCTTTTTCTCATGGTTCGAGTGTAACATGAGTGAATGATGTCCCCCAGCAACGTAGGTATAGGATTCTTGGACATGAAGATCTGGACAGCACTGATATCTATAAGCTGATCTGGGTTAGGGAACAACACCAAACCATAGACAAGGAGGGCCACAACTTCTTCAAAAGCTTGTAAGTCAAGGGAGTTCCAACATTCATGGGCCTTTTCAAACAGAAACCTGGCTAAGAACCCTTTGATGCCACTTCTAACTTCCCAATGTCCCTTGAGGTCAGATGATTGTAGGTGTAAGGCTTTAGCAATCTCTTCAAGCTTGGGTTCCTTTTCCGTACCGTTGTAGGGTAGCTGATCAAGGATATGAATCTTCAGGAGCCGGGAGAACTCCTCCAGTGTAGGTACCAGCTGATTATCCAGGAAAGTGAAACAGTGATGCAGAGGGTCAAAGAACTGGAACAGGACCTTTATCATATCTTCCTCAATGTTGGTATTGACCAAGCTGATGAGTCTTCCATGTCTTTCACTGAATGAAGAACTCTCGGGAATCCTGGATATAAGCTCCTTAAGCTGAGGAGGGATCCTTACAAGGCTGATTTGAATTGTCTTTCTGCGAACAGTTTCCATGTCCTACAAAACAAGAACAAAGATGAAGATTCGAACCCCTGAAATGGTTAGTCAATGCATATGATGCTGGATGATGTCATGATGCTATGATTAAACACACCACAGATATTTAAAAAGGCAAACATGTAAGGCACACAAGTCACACAAGACAAGCCCTTAGAGTTTAGGCCAGCATGGGGTCTGGGTATTACCCTCTTGAAGTTGGTGGGCTCAACCTGTCCTATTAGAAGTAACCGGGTTCTAAGGGTCCCAATATCACTGGATTGCTTTCATTGTTCATCGTTTCGATTTAGCCACTGAACTGGCGACCGAAATATTCCAGGAAAGCAACCCTCAATTGAGTGTAGTATCGAGTATCAACCAACCTCGGACTGCACCAAAGTCAGTTATCTCACTACCCTAAAGAGGCCAAGATAGTTCAATTAAGGTTCCTAAGGTCAGTTGATGCTTCACGACACCACGCGGAGGCCCCGTACTCTCCTTGACTGAACTCAAGGGTTACCGGTACACACCAAAGTGCCACATCAACGTAGCAGACTGTTTCAACCATGTCGGTATACCCCACACAGTTCCCTCACAGCCTTGTTGCTACTTTCTAAGAAGGTATCCCCAGATCCGGGTTAGGATCTATAGAACTCCCAAGACAGTCCCACAATTTAAAGCAAGCAAATCAATACAATTGAAAACACAGTTATGAACTAATCCTAAGGTATACCTCACTTTATAAAGTATCCCCAGCAGAGTCGCCAGTTCTGTGATCGGTGGATCTGGAACTGACTGTTTAACGCTGGTTTCGTGAAATGTCGCGGTAAGCAAGAGTCGCCACCGTCTTTTATTTTCTCCAAACGGAAAGGACAAAAGCACAGAAAAATTCCTTATAGAGATTGCTCTCGGTTCAGGAGGTAGATTATAGAAAGGGAAGGTGTTAGCTCCCTTTCTATCCATGGTTATCCATGGGCTCTTAGATACTTGCTCATTGTGTTTTCAAAATTGTTTGTTTGCTTTTCAACTGTGGGTTTAAAAAAGTTTCTTTGAAAATTTCAGTTCGACTCTTGTATCAGTCCTCAAGAGTGTTTGAAAAGTTGCTTTCGAAAGCTTTTGAAAAGGTGTCGGTGTGAAAAGTATTTTTGATTTGTTTTTTGAAATTAGAGCAAGTATCTAGAGTCGTCTACCTACCCTAAGGAGTTCGTCTGTGTAAATGTCCTTAAAGCAGTGCCATCCCACCATTGAGAGGTAGGTAGCACCACCGTTGGAGGTGTTCGGGTCAATTCGGGGTTTAGGGACATGGTGGTCACCGAGCAAAGGTAAGATACCTTAGGAGCTACCCTTATGCCATTGATCTTTTATTCCGAGGCAACTATTCCGAGGCAACTTGTTTCGAGGCAACAAGATCAATGGGACATAAGGACTCACTAAGACGTCCTATAGTCGACGACCACGTTTCGAGGGACAAGGCAACAGTGTGGTCACCAGAGTAATAGGAAGACACCTTAGAAGCTACCCTCATGCCATGTTCATGGACATGAGGACTTACTAAAACATCCTCTACTCGACGACCACTTTTCGAGGGGCAAGGCAACAGTGAGGCGTACCCTAGGGGTGGTGCGTGACTTGTGTGTCGTTTTCATTTATGTTTATCTTGTTCATGCATTGGTGATCTACGCGTTGCTTTTACTTTGGCATTCATTCTTTCATGCAATAGTTAACAGTTAAAAGTTGCGGGAATATAAAAGTCCTATGCTATTACAAAGGCGCGGGTCCACATCGCCAAATTAATCCAGGACCCGATTTGAAATAAAATAAAGTGCGAAAAAGATAAATGCCTAATTAGTCTATTACATGGCTTTGGGAGAATTACATGAAAATTAGAAAAAAGAAATAAAACGCGCAAAGAGAATTAAAGTCGGGAATGCGAGGGCGTTGGACCTTTTTTAGGAAATTAAATTATGATTATGAAATTAATTAAATTAAATGTGAAAGGAAATTACTTTTTGAGTTTTTTGTATTTATGGATTTTAATGAGAATTAATGGAATTAAAACCTAATTCTAGCTATTTTTAGTTTATTAAAAAAAATATGAAAATTAAACCTAAAGTTAAACTAATTAATTAATACAATTTTATTTACAAAAATAAATAATTAATTATTAATAATGGTAAAAGAAAAGAAAAAAAATAAAAGTGTTTAAACCCTAATTCTACAATTTTTTAAGTTTATTAAGAAAATGTTAAAATTAATCATAGAATTAAAAACTAAATTAATTGATAACATTTATTTACAAAATAACATTTAAATAAAATATATTTTATATTGTGACTTTCTGATTTTTTATTATTTTTACGTTTTATGAAAATATATTAATTTAAAGAATTAAAAGGAAATAATTAAATTAAAACAAATAACGGAAAATAGAAAAAAAAGAAATGCAAACCCTTGGGGGTGTTGACCCCAGTTTGGAGGTGTTATCCAGCATTTGGGCCCAAAGAATTAAGGCCTTCAGTTGACTTTTCAGGTCCACGTACATATGCGTTGACTGGTGCCCATGGTACTCTTCAGATCATAGCCAGTGGATCGATCTCAATGGGCGCGTGGCAAGCTTGGATGGTGGACATATGATGAGCCCCTGGAATATGCGCTGCGTAGGAATATGGAAGAGAAAATAATATGAGAAAGGGAGGGGACCTGGGAATCGAACCCAGGTCCCAGTACTTACCATGCTAATGCTTTGCCAGCTGAACCACTTACGCGCTTTGTTTATAATATAACCAATAATCAATATAATGTAAAACAATGGTTAGTGGGATATTTTCGCGCGAAATTCAAACGCACCACTCGTTGGCCTACACATCACCTTCTTCTCCAATTGTTCTGCCTTTCTGCCTGAAAAAACAAACTAAATAGCGGGGGTTTTAAACCCCCACAATCTGAAATATGAAAAATAGCGAATAGGAATTAAGCAAATATAAAAAAGGCGCGATGGATGTTTTGGATTCCTTGGAACGTCACAATTTTAATGGTACAAGTCTCATGGTCTGATTTTACCATATGCCAAAATCCCCAATTCAAGGTTTCTGAAACCCTAGGCATCGTTCATGGCAACTCTCCATATATGCAAGCATTCTTCAATTAAATCATACTACTAGCTTCAGAATCAACACATTAGTATAAAACAACAATAAAAATGCATGGATATGGCGTGTAGATTCGAATACGATTAAGGAAAAATCCCTGTACAGGGTAACTGTGTTCTACCGTTTCTTTGCGTTAGAAGCAGTGGTTTTGATCCAGGAATGTCCCTTGAGACCTTTGCAAGCTAATGGAATCAATGTTTTGCCTTGAAATGCTTTGGAAGGGTGTTTTCAGTTTTCACTTTTTTCACAAAAATTGCAAAGTTCTTGTTCAGCTTTGGGCGCAGCTTCCAGGTTCTTAGCTTTAGGGTTTTCATCAGTATATGTATGGGAACGAATTAGGGTTGAAATTTGGATCCAAAACCCTTTGCATTGATGTATGGAATATTTGATTTTCATGCATATTTTTTCAAATCTTTTCCATGTGATTTTGATTCCAATCATGGCCAATCTTTCCAATTTGGGTTGTGCACGAATCTTGAGTCTTTAAGGAGAGCAAATACTGCATAAAAAGATTCAAATGCATTGGTTTAGTATTTTTTCCATATTTTATTTAATTAAATGAATTAATTGTAATTAAAAATTCAAATAAATAAATAAAAATGAAGAAATAAATCCCCTTTGGGCCAAATGGTCGTGCATAGCCTTTGGATGATGAATCTTGGAAGAAAATGTGGCCCATTAGCAAATTTGAGGCATTTGAAGTAAAGTTGACTTTTCAAAATTCCCAAAAATTTCCCAACTTCCACAAGGCATATCTTGATCAATTTTTAAGCTTTGATCATGTTCTTGGACATTTTGGAAAGGGCTTGAAGTCCTATAACCAATGCCTTTGGTCCCATGTCATTTTGATTTACCAATCTCAAGTTATGGTCTTTGACTTAAAGT
Organism: Vicia faba; assembly: GCA_948472305.1. NCBI lineage: Eukaryota > Viridiplantae > Streptophyta > Magnoliopsida > Fabales > Fabaceae > Vicia > Vicia faba. Next base: position 946,348,423 of record OX451735.1, read on the forward strand.
CCCTTTTTATTGACTTTTGAAAATGACCTATAATGTTGAAATTGATAACTTTTTGTGAGAGCATTTCTTGGACTTGGAGTGTGAAGAGGAGTTGTAGGAAATGTCTTTCTATTCAAAATGAGCTTTGGATGTAATTTTTCTGATAAACCATGTTGAAGTTATGCCTTGGTCAAGTTACAGTTGACTTTTTCAACTGTCCAAATATGGAAACTTTTGCATCTTGAGACTTTTTGAGCCATGCTTTGAGAATCATGATCAAGAATTGATCAAATGATGTTTGTGGCTTCAAAATGAGATGTTGACCAAAAATTTCGACTTTTGACTGTCAAATGACCATTTTGCCCCTGCAGTTGACTGTAGAGCAATTAGGGTTTTTGATTGTGCAATTTTGTGCTGTGAGTCTTGAAACTTGGCATGAGGATGCTTGACCATATTTGTAGGCATGTGGGACTTGATTGGACCCTTGAAAACTTCAATTTCTTTGTCAGAACCAAAATCCTAGTTTTTGACTGTTAAGAGGTCCTTGAACTGTGCAACCCTTGGGGAGATTTTGAAGCATGCTCTTTGCAAATCTTGAAGAATATGGGAGGGCAAATTTTGGGGTACAACAAATACTATATATAAAATATGATTTCAAAAATAATAATATCATAAAAGCTATTATTAAAAAACGAAAATATAAAACATAATGTATATAAAATTTGTTTTTAACATAATAATAAACGAAAAAATGAAATTAAAAATATTATAAAAATTGTTTTTAACATGATTAAGAAATATCAGTTTATAACAAAAAAATTCTAACCTAAAAACTAGATGAAATGGACTTGATGAAATTCGTCAAGAACAAATTTGAGTCAAGATTTGATTAACTTTGGTTTTGTTTATGTTTGTGGAGATTTAATTTGATGGAGGTTTTGAGAAATTTTGTATTGTAAAGTAGAAGGTTTAAGAGAAAAGAGGTAAAAAGAGAAATGAGGAGTTTCTGAAATGTAGAATAAGGGGACTAGGGCGTTGGCATATATAGGAAAGTTACAACGTGAGAAACACCTCGCAACTTAAAGATTCATTTAGATTAGCGAAGTGGAGTTCACCTCGCAAGTCATGTGTCAGAATAAAGCAATGTGGCATGGAAATAACCCTGCAAGTTCTGAAAAATTTAGAACGACCACCTAATAATTGACCTCTTAATATATGCTCCGGGTAAATTTTCCCCTAATTTTTCTGAAAACTGTTGCGGGGTGTTTTTCTCCTAACAATTTACTTTTCAAAAATTTGAATTTCCCACTTATAGTTGCGAGGTGAAAAATGATTATGTTTTTTTAAAAAAAAAATTGGTTTGCGGAGTGATTATTACCCCGCAAGTACTTTAATTTACGAGGTGAATAACACATGGTAAAATCACTATGCAAATTCGTTGATTTCTTGTAGTGAATAGAGATGTTATATGGGCTAGTAAATGAAAAAAGCATAAAATAAAAGATGAAGAAAGACAATCAGTATGAATAGACGATAAAAAGGTAATTGAAATTGAATAGAAGGTTGAAATGATGTGATTTTCAAATAGTGGAATATGGAGAGTCATATATTGAATCTATCATATGTTAGAAGAATAATTTGGGTTATATTGGAAAAAACAATACGATGCATAATTGATTTTGGAAAAGAAATTTTATATTGGAAAGAGGAAAAAGGAGGAATAAGAATAGGGTTTGCAACATTAATTTGGAAAGAGAAAACACATTATTTTCGAAATTTTATATTGGAAAGAGAAAAACATTATTTTGGCTGTGAAAATGATTATAATGTTTAATTTAAGATAAGTAATGATTATTAACTGTAATGACATTTAGGTGTATGAAAAACCATATCTAAATTGATTTAGTTGAGTCATTAAAGTGATTTTGCTAGTAATCTTATTTATTATATTAAAAATAGATTTTTCTTTTTTCTCTCGTGTAATAAAGATACTTCTTTAATACAACCCTAATTGAAGTAATTTTAACTATAAGAAAAATACTCATTTTGGTCCCTTAACTATAGGCCAATGTTCACTTTGGTCTCTTATCTTTTTTTTTCGTGTCAAATTGGTACTTTAATTTTCTAAAATATTCAAACAAGTTCATTCCGTCAATTTTCCTCAAACGTCTGTTTATTTTCTTTATGTGGCAGGTGAGCTGGCAGATTTCATCATCTTCTTTATATTCACTATGCGTTCTTCACCATTTTCATTATGTGTTGCTGCAAAATCTTATTCTTACGTTGTTCATCTTTGTACCCACCACCTTCTTACATTCCCAACATTCCCAAAACAAAGAACCAACCCATAATAGTTTCGCTTCATTCTCCATGAATACGAAGCATTCTTCTTTGCAAACGAACCTGAAGAAATCTGAAAGTGTTGGGTCATGTGTATACAGTAGCTTGTGAATTGCACCACTTTGCCATTGTGGAGACAACATTGTTCTTCGTAGGGAAAACACTGAGAAGAATTATGGAAAGAAAATTTGGGGTTGTCACAATTACAAGGTAAGCCCTAATTTTTGTTTGGGTATGTGGTTTCTTTGATTGGTTTCATGAGGAATTGGCAGAAGACATAAACCAAGTATTGATTAATAGATTGGAAAGCATGGCAAAGGATTTAGATGAAACTAAGAATCAATATGAAAAAGTGAGGGTTAGAAATGAAGAATTAGGGGATGCTGTGTTTGAACTTCGAATTCAACTACAAGATGTTGAAGTGGAAAAAAGCATTGAAGATTATGTGTTTTTATAATGTTATGTGTATTTGTCATTAAGCTGTATTAGGAGTATGTATTAACTTTGTGTGTAATTTTAACACAGTTTATGTGTAATTTTAACACAGTTTATCCGTTTATGAAGATTATGTGCAACCTTATGTGTAATTTTAACACAATTTATCAGCTTAATATGACTTATTTTGTTTAGCATATCAATAATTGTAGCAACATGATTTTGGGAATTACTAGTAAATGAACACATCAGATTACTTGAACTGAAAATATGAAGTTGGCATGTAACATAGATATGTTCCAAAATACATAGACTTGTTGCATTGTGTTGCATTGCCTTGAGTTGCATTTCCTTGAGTTGCATTTCCTTGTGTTGCATTGCCTTGAGTTGCAGTGCCTTGAGTTGCATTGCCTTGACTTGCACTGACTTGTGTTGCAGTGCCTTGTGTTTTAGATGGTGTGACCTTGCAGGTCTTCTTGTCAGTTTTCTTGCACCTAGAGCACTTTACAATAAAGCCAGTTCTTCTCAATTTTTGGTCAGTGCCATCAATCTCCCCTTGCTCAAGGTTTCTCCTTTTCTTTGGTCTACCAGGCATCTTCCTAAACTTAGGTGGCTGCACATCTGGATATGGTGTTTTGTCCCACGGATTGGATCCATTCATAGGATAAAGAACATATCTATATAATGCCTTGTACCTAGATACCCTATGTGATACGGTGGCAGAACCAGACTATTTTGAGAAATGCTGGTTTACGTTTTGCGTTTGTGTTTGCAAAATGTCGCGGTAAACAAGAGTTGCCATCGACTTTTATTTTATCCAATTAGAAAGGACAAAAGCACAGAAAAATTCCTTTTTCGAGATTTTGAGTACGGGGGTAGATTATAGAAAGGGAAGGTATTAACACCCTTTCTATCTGTAGTTTTCTACGGGCTCTTAGGTACTTGCTCATCATTTTAAAAATTGCTTGTGTGTGTTTGTTTTGAAAAGTTTTTGTTTTACTTCGTTTTAACCCTTGTATCAGTCCTCAAGAGTGTTACGAAGTGTTTTTTGAAAACATTGTTTGAAAAGTGTGTAAGTGTGAAAAAGTTTATTTTGAGAAAGTACCTACTAGCATCTACCTACTCGAAAAAAAGAATGTTTCTGTTCTTGTTTCCTTTAGACAGCTCTATCCCAATATTAAAGAGTAGGTAACACTGTCGTTGGAATTGTAAGGGTCAATTCGAAAGGGACGTACAATCACTAAATCAATGTTAGGACGTCTTAGTAATAACCCTAATGTCTTAAGATCATATTCAAGGCAACATTTCCGAGGCAACCTTTCCGAGGCAACATTTTCGAGGCAACATTTTCGAACGGGACATTTGATCTTTGTTTAGACAAGAGGGCAATCACTAAGACACCTTATACTTAATGATCGTTTACCGAAGGCAACCGAAGTGAGAGTATACCCTAGGAGTGCGCATGTGCGAGTGATTTGATTTCAGTTATTATCTTAGCACATTTAGGGTGTTCTAGCCATTTTAAATTAACATACAGTCTTATCATGCAATCCTATTATCATACATCTAACAATTAATATTTGCGAAAATAAAAATGCGAGAAATAAAACTACGCTATTACAAGGCTTCAGGGAGGGGGATTAATTACATAGCCAAAAACCCGTAAAAAAATAAAAGAAAAATCCAAATTAAACTATTACATACCATGAGCAGTTACATTAATATTGTAAAAATAAACGCGCTATAAATCAAAACGAGAGAAATTAGGGTTTTTACCCCATCTAAACCTAATTAAAAGAAAATATCAATTTTTGTGGTTTTTGCGTTATTTTGAGAAAAATAGAGTTTAATTGAATAAATAAAGAAAACCTAATGACTAATTAATTTTATTTAAGAAAAATAATTAAATTAAATATTTTTGTATTTTTGTTATTTTATAAAAAGAAATAAAAATATAATCAAGAACAAACCTAATTTTCTAATTTGATTTTAATTATTTACAAAAAAAAAGTTAGAATTAAACCTAAATTAAAAACTAATATAAAATTGATTTTGATAAAATAAAATAAAACCTAAATTCTAAATTGGTGAAATTGATTTTATGATTTTGTAAAAAAAAGAATTTAATTTTGTGTTAGAAAATAATTAAATAAAGAAATTAAATAAAAGGAAGAAATATAAAGGAAATTAGAATGGGCCTGGTGTTATAGCAAAAGGGGGGTCTAAATTGCAACTTATGAGCCCAAAAACGCCTAGCCCATGTTGACTTTTCCAGATCCGATGCGCTTGCTTGACTGATGTCCATGGTAGACCTTCATTGGGACTCCTTGGATCTAGCATGTGGATGATCTGATTGGATGGACATGGAGGACGCATGGTGGACTTATGGGGCGCCTATGTACCTGATCACATAATGCAAAATAACATGGAATAATATGGGGACCTGGGGATCGAACCCAGGCCCTTTGGCATTTCACAACACACGCTGACCATCTGAGTTGGCTTGTCTTTGTGTATATGGAACAACAAATAAGCGTTATATGGAAAAACAGAATAATAATATTACAAACGTGCGAAATTTTGAATTGGCAAGTCATGGGATGCCACGCTACCCTTCTTCTTCCTCCCACCGTTGCTAAAAGTTCTGCAACTTTTACCTACGGTCAAGGGGTGTAGGTATAACCCTGGGCTTCTGCAAAATCTTGTACAAGCATGATAAATACACAACAATGGTACCAATCAACTCGTGGCAACCTCACGAGCATCATGGTACCCTTATCCATGGCCAATTGTACCTGTAAAGAAAAACCCCAAAAATGAACCAAGAACCCTAACTATGGCATCTTGTTGTATAGCCAATAAAAATGCAATTGGATATTACCATTAGCTTGCAAACACCATAAGGATTAAGAATATGTCCATTAAACATGCTAACAATGCCAGAGTTATGATATACGATTTCAAAAAAACATGGAAGTCGTGGGGCACTTACAGCGCATTTTTGGGGTTTGAGAAGCTTGCTAATGACTGGAATAGGATCCTAGGATGTCCAGGAAACGATTTGCGTGACTGGAATGGCTTGAGGAAGCCTGGAACTGAGAAATCAGTTTGCAACTTTTCTTGATTTTTTTTGAAAGTTGCTTTCACCTTTGCACGCCTCTCAATCCCTCTGTTTTTGATATGCACTTGTTCTATATGTACCCTAGAATCAATTAGGGTTACAAACTTGTTTCAAATCTTCTTCAATTAAGATCATTGATTCAAGATTTGATTCTTATGCAAATATTTCCAAATCAAGCCAAATCCAATCTTTTTGTGTCCAAATGAAGCTTGCACGATTTGATTCTTCTTCCAGCTGTATAAGAGGCCTAAACATGCACAAAATCTCAAGCTTTGATTAGTTTTGATATTTTCATGATTTTATTTTGATTTTATTTGATTTAATTGAAATAAAATCAAAATAAATGACAAAAATAAAATAAATACAAGTGGGAGAGATCATGGGTCGTGGGTCATGTTACAAACTTAATGCAAGCATAAAAAGTTGGGCCCATTTGACAAAAAATTCAATTTTGACCACTTTTGACTTTTGGAAATTTTGCAAAAAAGGTCAACTTTTCCAATGTATAACTCTCTCAGTTTTGACCCTAGAGATGTGTTCTTGGACTTTTTAGAAAGCTTAAGATGTCCTCTAAGCAACCCTTTTGGTCTCATCTCAATTGAGTCCCCCGTGTTCATGTATGAAGCTTTGACAAAAAAGGTGTTTTTGTTGACTTTTCAAAATGACCTATAATGTACAAATTCATATCTTCTTGTGAGTGCATATTTTGAACTTGGGAGATGAAGATGAATTGTAGGTAATTACATCCTCTTCCAAATGAGCTTTGGATGGATCATTTTTGATAAAGTATGAGAAAGTTATGCTTGGTCAAAGTTAGGTTGACTTTTCCTGCAAAACCCTAATTTAGCAACTTTTGGGTTTTGATGAATTGTGAGAAATACTTGAGGAATCATGATCAACCCTTGATCAAATGATGGATAACACTTCAAAATGAGAATTTTGACCAAAAATCTTGAAGTTTGACTGTATGTAGGACACATTTGACTTTTGCCCTAGCACAGTCGATTTTCAGGCCTTTGAGCAATTGACTGAGCAAACTTCCTCTGCAAGGCTTGAAACTTGACATGGATGATCTTGAGAACATATTAGGACAACGGTGAGAATTTTGGATCCTTTGGACTCAAACATCTTGATGCAAACTGAAACCCTAATTTGAGGTAGACTGCCTTAGGAGAGAGTTTGTCTGGTCAACCCTTGGACTTCCTTGAGCAATTTGAGGACCTCACTTGAAGTGTATTAAGAAATATGGGAGTGCAAATTTTGGGGTACAACAACTGCCCCTGTTCAATCTTCTTAAACCTGAGGATGTAGATTGGCTTGTCTGCCTTTCGTGATCTGAAGGTTGAAGATGATTGAACACTAGAGTGCCCAGAAATTTTCACTCGTATGAAGTGGTATTTGTCTTGCAATATCGAGAATGGGCTTATAGATTCCATTTGGAGGTTGATGACGGAAGATGGGCTTAAAGATGCCATCATAAGAAATGTCGATCGCATAAGAGATTCCTTTGCGAGAGCATGTACACCTGTTGTTGAGGAAGACTATGCTGGGGAATGTTGATCTCTGTCTCAGGAGAAATAGAATTTTAGGAAATTCAGTTGTTCGTTATTTTACTGGGGAATCATCTCTTAGTTAAGGAGGTGAAAATGAACTGTTATCTGGTCGTTCTCCAGGCTTCACAGTGATTTGCTAAGGAAAATAAGATCGACTGCTATTTGGTCGTGCTCCAAGATTCACAGCGAATTACTGGGAGAATGAGATTACACTTGCTATCTGGTCATTATCCAGGCTTCGCAATTTCTCACTTCTTATATGGTCGTGCTCTAGGCTTTAGAAGGAAATAAGTTGTTATCCGGTCGCATCCGGGCTTTAACTTGAATTTAAGGCAATACTAATATCCGGTCGATTCCGGGCTTCATAGTAATTGGCCGGGTAAACTACTATTTGGTCGAATTCTAAGCTTCGCAGTACCTTATACTGTTATCTGGTCGCATCCCAGGCTTCAGTATCCTTTGCCGCTATCTGGTCGTAATCCAGGCTTCACAGTGTTTTATACCATTATCTGGTCGAGTCCAGGCTTCATGGTATCTCGTATTGCTATCTGGTCAATTTCCAGGCTTCACAATACCTTGTTGAGGGGTTAAGCTATTTTCCGGTCGATTTCCGAGCTTCACATCTTGTGTTTATGACATACCACTATCTGGTCGATTCCAGGCTTCATGGTGTCTTGGACTGCTATCTGGTCGATTTCCAGGCTTCACAGTAACTTGCTGGGGATTCAACTATTTTCTGGTCAATTTCCGGGCTTCATAGCTTTGAATCTGGGATATACCACTATCTGGTCGATTCCAGGCTTCATAGTATTTTGGTACTGTTATCCGGTCGTTCTTCGGGCTTCACAGTATGATGGAAAAATCAAGATATTATCCGGTCGGATTCGGGCTTCATAGCTTGAACTGGAATAGAAATCTTAGTATTGATTTGACTGAACCAGAGAAAAATTGTGACAATTTGATTGCATCTTTCCCAGAAAGGTAAAGAGTTAGTCATATGTAATGTCATGATGTATGACATGTATCAAGTAATGATGCTCTCAAAATAAATGAGATTGTGCTGTATGATGCATATGCGTATGCCATGATGTACGGATATGCAATGTTCTGGTGACGTTCTCTAACTAGGGAAAATAAATCCCAGACTGCTGTTGGAGAATACAAGGAGTTGAGTTCTTCATGCTCGCTGGGGGTAACGACCGAAGATGATTTGAGAATAAATTAGCGAGAGAATGACTCTATGGGGAAGAGAGATACTCTGCTAGAAGATCTGTTGATTTGGAGAAATATCCTCAGCTGGGGATGAATTACTGTTGCTGGTGATAATGAACCCTGTCGGGGATTGAGTTTCTGCTTGTGGAAGAACTAAACTCAGCTGATGGTGAACTTCTATTGCTGGTGGTAGATAAACTCTGCTTAGGGAGAATTAATACCATTGTCTTTGGGCACTTTTTACTCGGCGGGGAGTGTATGTACCTTTAGTCATATTCTCCAGCTGGGTCTATCCCCATACCTAGTGGATAGAGCAACTGTAATGTTTGGACATTTCTTGTTTGCCCCTGTTCCTAGAATTACGAGTAATAGTCTTTTGTTTCGCATGTAAATATTTATGAGCAGCAATTATTGTCAAATGCATATATCAAAAATGAACCATTGGACGTTCTTACAAAACAAAACATAAAAAGAAAAACAATTTTGGAATTTATTGTAAAATTAATTGTATTGATTTTGCAGTTGGCATGTAATAGGCGTTTTGTACAATAGGCTGACGTCCTAGTTAGAGAACGCCGCTGAGGAGACATAAATTATACAATTTTGTGTGAAAGAAAGAAAAACAGCTATGTGAACAACCCCATTGGGTTCCAACTCTGCTATTGCCCTTATATCTTCGAGCGTCTCATCACTTTGCTACTTGGTTGAAGGTAGATCAGATAGATTGGTGTCGTCCGAGCTTGGTAGTCGATACTGAAGTCTGGTTGCAAGATGATCCAATGAGACATAGTGTTACGCTTTGATCCCTAATTTTTGCCTGGACCCCTCTTTCGGGTTTTCAGTCCACCGGGATACCCTTTTTTGCCCAAGCCGCCTTTTCAGGTTTTCGACTTGCCGGGTGTATAATTTTATTTTCATTTTCATCCCTTACTTTTGCCTGAACCCTTTTGGTTCGCCGGGAAGCCCTTATTTTTGCCTAGGCCAGTCGACCTAGCGGGTCTTTGTTTATGCGTAGTATTTTTTCACTATGTCTGCATTGACGGGGTGAGGAAGGTCGTCCCCATCCATGGTGGTTAGAATCGTAGCTCCTCCCGAGAAAATGTTCTTAACCACAAATGGCCCTTCGTAAGTGGGGGTCCATTTGCCCCTGGGATCACCTTGCAGCAGTATGATGCGTTTGATCACCAGATCCCCGACTTGATATTCTTGTCGTCTAACTTTCTTATTAAATGCCTTGATCATTCGCTTTTGATACATCTGACCATGACAAATAGCAGTAAGTCTCTTTTCATCGATTAAGTTTAGCTAATCAAGCCGGATCTGGATCCAGTCGTCTTCGCTCAAACCTGCATCCTTCATAATCCAGAGATAGGGTATCTGGACCTCAATGGGTAAGACTTCCTCCATGCCATACACCAAAGAGTAGGGTGTTGCCCCTATCGACGTCCGTGCTGAGGTACGGTACCCATGAAGAGCGAATAGTAACATCTCGTGCCAGTCTTTATAGGTCACCGTTATCTTCTGCACAATCTTCTTGATGTTCTTATTAGCTGCTTCAACAGCCCCATTCATCTTCGGCCGATAAGGAGAAGAGTTGTGATGTTATATCTTAAACTGTTTGCAGAGCTCGATGATCATCGAATTGTTGAGATTTGTACCATTTTCCGTAATGATCCTCTCTGGTACACTGTATCGACAAATCAAATTGTGTTAGATAAACCACGCCATGACGTTCTTGGTTACTGTAGCAAAGGAATCTGCCTCAACCCACTTCGTAAAGTAATCAATAGCTACCAGGATGAAACGATGCCCGTTGGATGGAGTAGGTCTGATCTCGCCGATCATGTCGATGCCCCACAATTCAAAAGTCCAAGGAGCTGTCAAAACATTCAGAGGGACCGAAGGTACATGCACTTTATCAGCATAGATTTGGCACTTATGACAGGTCTGAGAGTGTTGATAACAATCGGCTTCCATTGTAGACCAATAATATCCTTCCCGTAGGATTTTCTTTGTCATGGTATGTCCGCTGGAACGAGTTCCAAAGGTACCCTCATGTAACTCTGCCATGACCTTTTCCGCCTCGCTTTTGTCTACACACCGCAGTAAGGTCGAATCATGGTTGCGCTTATAGAGAATACCATTGCTGATGAAGAACTTCGCAGCGAACCTTCTCAAGAACTTCTTATCATTAACATATGCACCCTCGGTGTACTCTTGAGCTTCAAGATACCTCTTTACCTCGTGAAACCAGGGTTTATCTGCTACCTCTTCAGTCTCAATGTCACAGTAATGTGCGGGTTCGTCCAACCTCTCAATGGTAATCTGGGGAGCTTCATTGTCCCACCTGACCTTGAACATATAAGACATGGTAGCTAGCGCGTCTGCTAACTGATTCTCCTCTCTTGAGAAGTGTTCAAAAGTTATCTCCTCAAAGTGCGGAAGCAATGTCGATACATACTCTTTGTAAGAAATAAGATTTGGGTGCTTCGTATCCCACTCGCCTTTGATCTGACTGATCAATAGAGAAGAATCTCTGAATACAGTCAAGAACTTAATCCTCAGGTCAATAGCAGCTCGAAGACCCATGATGCACGCTTCATACTCCGCCATATTGTTGGTGCAGTTAAAACATAATCTGGCGGTGAACGGAGTATGACAGCCCTCAGGAATTATAATCACAGCGCCAATGCCATTACCCAATGCGCTTGAGGCTCCATCAAAATACATAGACCATCGGGATCCTTCCTCAGGTCCTTCATCCGGTCTAGGCTCTTCACAGCGGGTTACCAACATGATGTTCTCATCCGGGAACTCAAAATTCATGGATTGGTAGTCATCCACTGCCTGATGCGCCAAATAATCCGCCAATACACTCCCCTTGATTGCTTTTTGGGTTGTGTACTGGATGTCATACTCAGTTAAGATCATCTGCCATCTTGCTATTCTTTCGGATAAGGCAGGCTTTTCGAAGATATACTTGATTGGATCCATCTTTGATATCAATAAGGTGGTGTGAGTCAGCATATACTGTCTCAGCCGGCGAGCAGCCCATGCCAAAGCGTAGCAAGTTTTCTCGAGCAGTGAGTATCGGGTCTCACAATTAGTAAAATTTTTGCTAAGGTAGTAAATAGCGTGCTCTTTTCGGCCAGACTCGTCATGCTGCCCCAACACGCACCCCATTGAATTGTCTAGTACTGTCAAGTATAAGATCAAAGGTCTTCCTTCAACTGGAGGCATCAGAATTGGTGGCTCTTGGAGGTATTCTTTGATCCTTTCAAAAGCGGTCTGACATTCATCATTCCATCTTACCACTTGATCTTTCTTTAGTAGTTTGAAGATTGGCTCACAAGTAGCGGTCAGGTGTGAAATGAATCGAGCAATGTAGTTCAGACGTCTCAGAAAGCCTCTAACTTCCTATTCTTTGCAGGATCCACCTGAATACCTTTATCACTGACAACAAAACCCAGCAGCTTACCAGACCTCACCCCGAAGGTGCACTTGTTTAGGTTTAGCCTTAGCTTGTACATCTTCAACCTGTCGAACAGTTTCTGGAGATGATCTAGATGCTCTTCCTCAGTATGGGACCTTGTGATCATGTCATCAACGTAAACCTCAATCTCATGGTGAATCATGTCATGGAACAAAGCGACCATGGCGCGCTGATAAGTTTCCCCAACATTCTTCAACCCGAAAGGCATTACCTTGTAACATAAGGTACCCCACTGTGTAACGAAGGTTGTCTTCTCCATGTCCTCGGGAGCCATGTTGATCTGATTGTATCCAGAAAAACCATCCATAAAGGAGAAGATCTTATACTGAGCGGTGTTGTCGACCAGAACATCGATGTGAGGAAGTGGGAAATCATCCTTGGGGCTCGCCATGTTTAGATCTCTATAGTCCACACACATCCATACCTTTCCATCCTTCTTAGGCACCGGAACAACGTTGGCAACCCACTGCGGGTAAGAAGTAACAGCTAGAAACCCGACATCAAACTGTTTCATGACCTCAGCTTTGATTTTCTCAGACATCTCAGGGCGCATACGACAAACCTTCTGCTTTACCGGAGGGCAGTCTTCTTTGGTTGGCAGGCGATGTACCACAATTTCAGTGTCCAAACCAGGCATATCTTCATAAGACCAAGCGAAGATCTCAACATAGTCGCGTAGCATCTGTATCAACCGTTGCTTGACACTAGGCTCCAGATTCGCACCTATCTTGACCTCTTTCATGTCTTCCTCTGTACCCAAATTCACTAATTCCACTGGCTCTTCATGAGGTTTTATGGCCCTTTCTTCCTGTAGTAATAGTCTAGCAAGTTCTCCTGGCACCTCACAATCATCCTCACCTTCGTCCTCGACTTGGTTGATCGGATTTTCGAAGTCATAATTGGCAGTAGCAGAGTTATTATCAATGGGATCCAGAGTGGATATGGATCTGCATTATGATACGTGAGTGTGTGTAAGACAAATAGCTGTTTTTTGATAAAGTGAGAGACAGAAAAAGAAAAACAAGGAGCACAAAATTTGTAATGCAAGAAAACGTCCAATGCTTTATTGATGATATATGAAAATGACAAATAATAAGCCCTCACAAACAAAACCAAGGTGCCTCGAGCAAGGCACCGGGCCATAAAGTTTCAAACTGTGTTACAAATCTCAAAACAAAAGTCTACTACTGTGTAATAAAAGAAACGGGTATAAAGTCTTTCGCCGTCCAGTTGTTCAATCCACCATTGGTCATTGGGTAGATCCAGCTGTCGATGTCTGAGTCTTCTTCACCATCCTCAACCGCATTAACTCCCTGATTGCTGATATGCAGAGGAGGTCTTCTGATCTATGCGTGCCGAACAGCCCTTTGAGCCCCTGTAGTAAAGCCCAAACCAAATTTGTCAATCTTGTGCGCGAAATCAGGGAGTTGACCCCAATTTTCACACCCACCTTTTTCAGTTACATCCCTGGCATCCTTGAGGGAAGCCATCTTCATCGGAGGTTTGTAAATAGCAACTTCAGTCGACGCCAAAGTCTGGGGGACTTCTTCAAAGTTCTGACAAGGGGTTTCGATGAACTCCCCATTAATCTCCACATAGCGAAAGGAATTGAGATGACTTACCATGTACTCCTCCTCACCTTGTATCGTGACGATCTTCCTCTTTACTGGATATTTCAACATATGATGGAGCGTAGAAGTCACTTCCCCAGCCTTATGAATCCAAGGGCGACCCAACAAGCAAGAATATGATGGTCGGATATCCATCACGTAGAAAGTAGATGCAAAAGTCTGAGAGCCAACTTTAACAGGGACGTCCACCTCCCCGTGCACCATCCTTTTTGACCCGTCGAAAGCCCTGACCATAATATTACTCGGCTTCACAATCAAACCTTCACAGTCCAGACGGTCTAATGCCTTCTTTGGCAAAACATTCAATGAGGACCCGATATCCACCAGTACATGGGCCATAGTAGTACCCCTGCACTCGATCGAGACATGAAGAGCATCATTGTGATTTCTTCCTTTAGCAATCAGATCTACATCTGAGAAACCCAACCCGTTATCGGCAGTCAAACTAGCTACGCAGTCTTTGAATTGATCGGCAGAAGTTTCCTGCGGCACATGCGCAGTTTTGAGGAAAGCAATTAAAGCCTTTGCACGGGCTTCCGAACACAATAACAAGGACAACATGGAGTTTTTTGACGGGGTCTTCCCCAGCTGCTCGACTATGTTATAGTCGCTCTTCTTGATAATCTTCATAATTTCCTCTATCTCCTGCTTAGAGGTTTCTACAATGATCTGTAAGTCTCAGAGTGCCTTAGAGGGGGGGGGGGGGGGGTGAATTAGGTCTTATAAAAATTTATTCGGTTTTATGAGAATGCTTGGAAGTAATTTTCGTTAAGTGTTTGAAGGTTTTTATTATACCTTTATCTTTTCTTGATTATGGTGATGAAAGCGATAAATGCAGAAAAGTAAAAAACACGGTGATATATCCTGGTTCCCCTCACAATCCGAGAGTACTCCAGTCCCCTTTCCAACACGAAAGAGATTTCACTATAGTTAGAATGATTGTACAGCCTATGCTTACTATCTAACCTATAGGGTGATCAAAGGTTCTTAACACCTTTAAGACCAAACAAACACTAATGTGAATGAAGAACAATCCTCTTCAAATCACAACACTTACTTCCAACAATCCTGGATAGTAAGGGAAAAACCTTTAAGTAATACAATGATTTAGTTTGAAGTATATGGAGAGCTTTATCAATCTTCAGTTGATCTTCTTCTTCAAGATAAAAACAATTCTCAACAATGTATATAAATGTTCACAATGTATGAATGAAACTTGTAATGATAATGAAAGTGTATATGGCAAGTTTCACAAAATTATGAACACATGAAAGTTTATGTTCAAAATGAATGAATGAGAAAATTGTTAATATGAAGAAGGTTTTTGTTAATTTGAAAATTGAAGCATTCTTGTCTTTTTTGAAATAAGAAAATCTGCATTTTATAAAGTTGTAAGAACCTCTTCATTCATGCCAATTCATATGAAAAGTTGCAATGCATTCATGAAAAGATACCACTTGAAAAATGTTCAAAAAAACAAAGTAAAAGCTGCACTGGTTCGCTAGGAACCGGTTTCGACACTGACAGAACCCAGTTCTTAGTGAACGTTATAAGTTGGAATTCAAAATTATCACGCAGGAACCGGTTCCCCTATTGGTACAACCCGGTTCCTGGTACAAAATCCAGGGACATGTTTTTTGAGAAAAGCTGGAACCCGGTTCCCTGTTAGGGAGGAACCGGTTCCTAAAGGATTATTTTCAAAAATAATTTTTGAAAGATATTTCAAACAAAGTTTTTCTTGATGTTAAAATTATGGAATATGTATATGTTGATGAATGCATATTGTGAACATCTATATTCAAGAGTTTAAGAATTATTTATACCATATTGACATTTGATGATTCTTCAATAATTCTTCAATAATCTTTAAGACTTTTATTTGATGTTGATAAGCTTTTTGCACATCCTTGAAATGTTGATGTCCATGTTGTCTTCATCAAAACACATGCTTTAAATATGACTCGAGAAACTTGCAATTACATTCTCCCCCTTTTTGATGATGACAACCAAGTCTTGAAAACGATTTCTTGAAATGTTTTATGTTGTTTTGTGTAGTAAACATGTTGAGCAAATGCAAGGCTCCCCCTAAATTGTATGCTCCCCCTAAGTCCATGATTCTTTGAATTTTGGAGTGAGTTTGATATTTATTTGGGCCTGCAATTTCTTTGAGACAAAACAACACACATGCATATTCTTCTCCCCCTTTGTTAACATCAAAAAGGATGGGGAAAAATAGTGAAATAGATACATATAAAAATTAAGACGTGCATAAAAAGAGAAACATTAGATATCACCTTCATCCAAAATACCAAGTTCTCTTCGGATTTTGAAGAAAGGTTCTCGAGCAAGCGGTTTAGTGAAGATATCTGCGAGTTGGTTATGAGTATCCACAAAAGTGACCTCGACATCTCCTTTAAGTACATGATCACGGAGAAAGTGATGTCGAATATCTATATGTTTGGTTCTTGAATGCATGATCGGATTCTTTGTAATATTGATAGCGCTTGTATTGTCGCATTGAAGAGGAATGCATCCGAGATCAAGTCTGTAATCACAGAGTTGTTGCTTGAGCCAAAGAATTTGTGCACAACAACTACCCGCTGCTATGTATTCTGCTTCGGCCGTGCTAAGAGCAACACATGCTTGTTTTTTACAAGCCCATGATACTAATGCATTTCCAATAATGTGACAAGTACCACTTGTGCTTTTACGATCAGTTTTACAACCTGCATAATCCGCGTCAGAATAACCAATTAAAGTGCAAGTACTACCTTTTGGATACCATAGGCCGACATTGATTGTTCCTTTAAGATATTTCATGATCCTTTTAACTGCCATAAGGTGTGATTCCTTTGGATTTGCTTGAAAGCGAGCGCAAAGACAAACACTAAACATGATGTCAGGACGGCTTGCCGTCAAATACAATAAAGAACCAATCATACCTATGTACTTTGTAATATCAATTGGAGTACCAGATTCATCTTGATCAACATATGTACCGGAGCCCATTGGAGTATTCATTGCTTTACAATTGTCCATATCAAACTTTTTCAATAGTTCTTTGCAATACGTAGATTGATTGATGAAGATTCCATCTTCTAGTTGCTTAGTTTGTAGTCCAAGAAAGTAGTTCATCTTTCCCATGATAGACATCTCGAATTCTCCTTGCATCATCAATGAGAATTCCTCACACATTTATTTGTTAGTCGATCCAAAAATGATATCATCAACATAGACTTGAACCAATAAAGTGTTACTTTGGATTTTCTTAATGAACAAGGTTTTATCAACCTTACCCTTTTCGAAACCTTTTTCACACAAAAAATTGCTAAGTCTATCATACCATGCTCTTGGTGCTTGCTTTAAGCCATAAAGAGCCTTTCTCAACTTAAAGACATGTGAAGGATGTTTGAAGTCTTCAAATCTCGGGGGTTGTTTGACATAGACTTCTTCATTGATGTATCCATTCAAGAATGCGCTTTTGACGTCCATTTGAAAAAGCTGAAAATTTAATGAACAAGCATAAGCAAGTAAAAGACGTATAGCTTCTAACCTTGCAACCAGAGCAAATGTTTCTTCAAAGTCGATTCCTTCCTCTTGATTGTAACCTTGGGCAACTAACCTTGCTTTGTTTCGAACAATTAGACCATTCTCATCAAGTTTGTTCTTAAACACCCATCGGGTACCTATGATGTGTTTACCACTTGGTCTAGGAACAAGTTCCAAAACTTGATTTCTCTCGAATTGATTTAATTCTTCTTGCATAGCAATAATCCATTGATCATCTCCTAAGGCTTCATCAACTTTGGTAGGTTCAATTTGAGAAACAAACGCCATGTTTAAGCAAGCATCTTTTAGATTCAATCTTGTTGATACTCCTTGGCTAATGTCACCAATAATTTTGTCAATAGGATGGTCTCTATGAGTTCTCCATTCTTTTGGTAGATCATTGGTGTTTGAATCTTATTGTACAATGTTTTCTTGATTTTCCAGTGATTTCTTAATTTGATCAATTGAAAGATCTTCCGGGGGTAAATCTATAGGATCATCATCATCACAAACAACTACTTCCTCCTTGGAGGGGTTAGTTTCATCAAAAGATACATGCATAGATTCTTCAACAGTTAAAGTTCTTTTATTATAAATTCTATATGCTTTACTAGAAAGCGAATAACCAAGAAAAATACCTTCGTCGGATTTCTCGTCAAACTTACCGAGATTGTCTTTGTCATTATTAAGAACAAAGCACTTGCATCCAAAAATGTGAAAGTGAGCAATATTTGGCTTTCTTCCTTTGAAGAGTTCATATGGAGTCTTCTTTATTATAGTTCTAATGATCACTCGATTTCCAATATAACATACCGTACTAACCGCATCCGCCCAAAAATATTTAGGAAGATTTGCATCACTAAGCATTGTTCTTGCAAGTTCCACTAGAAACCTATTCTTTCTTTCAACTACTCCATTTTGTTGTGGAGTTCTAGGTGCTGAAAAATTATGAGAGATACCATGTTCTTCACAAAATTCTTCAAATTGAGCATTTTGGAATTCTCCACCATGATCACTTCTTATGGATACAATCTTTAGTGATTTTTCATTTTGGATTTGCTTAGCATACTTCTTAAAAGCTTTAAAAGAATCACTTTTCTGCACAAGAAACAAAGTCCAAGAATATCTAGAAAAATCATCAATAATGACTAAAGCGTATACATTACCTCCGAAGCTTTTTGTTCTTGATGGACCAAAGAGATCCATGTGTAACAATTGTAGTGGTCTTGTAGTAGACACCACATTCTTAGATTTGAAAGTTGTTTTGGTCTGTTTGCCCTTTTGGCATGCATTACATAATTTGTCTTTGATGAACTTCATCTTTGGTAGACCAATAACTAAGTCATGCTTAACCAATTTGTTCAAGTGCTCCATGTGAATGCGAGCGATCCTCTTGTGCCATAACCAAGCGTCATTGTTGTTTACCATAAGACATTGTACCTTCAGAGACAAATCATCTAAAGTAATCAAAAAAATATTGTTAGTTCTTATACCTTTGAGTTTTACCTCATTGGTTGCCTCATCCATAATGAGACATTCATCTTTGTTGAATTTGATCTTGAACCCTCTATCGCAAAGTTAACTTATGCTAAGAAGATTGTGCTTTAATCCTTAAACATAGAGAACATCCTCAATTTGAATGGATGGAGGTGTGCCAACTATTCCAACGCCAAGAATATTTCCTTTGGTGTTGTCTCCATAGGTGACATACCCTTTGGCTTTATGTACTAGATATGAAAATTGGTGTACATCTCCTGTCATATGCTTTGAACATCCACTATCAAGATACCAAACATTTGATGTGGATTTCAAGCATACCTCTTCTTCATCGTCGGAGTGATGTGAAGCCATTAATGCTAGATTTGCACATTCCTCGCTTTCCGAATCGGATGAAGAACTTATCTCATTATCTTCCCATGCAACATAAGCCTTTTTGTTCTTGAACTCCTTTTTGCCTTTGAATCCATTTTTCTTGGAGAGTATTGGACAATCCGGCTTTATGTGACCTTGCTTTCCACATTCATAACATGTGACATCTTGTGTTGATGTGGAGGCTTCTTTATCTTTATGATTATAAAATTTCTTCCTCTTGACAAAGCTAGCATTATGAAGATTATTTTTATGACCAAAATATTTTCCTAACCTTTTTACAAGAAGCAAGAAGTTTTCATCTTCCTCCGATGCATCTTTATCTTGACTTTCCTTTGAATCAACTTTCAAGGCAATGTCTTTGGATTTCTTCTCTAAATTTTCATGTTTTTCAAGTCTACCGAGTTCCGTTTCATATTCTTGAAGTTTGCCAAACAATGTAGCGGAAGTCATTGCAGAGAGACTCTTCTTTTCCGAGATTGCCGTTACCTTTGGTTGCCATTCCCTAGTCAATGATCTAAGGATTTTCAAGTTGAGTTCATCATTTGTCAAGGTTTTACCAAGAGCATTTAAGTGATTTGTCAAATGCACAAATCTCTTTTGTAAGTCAAGAATGGATTCTCCGGGCTGCATTCGAAATAGTTCATATTCTTGACTCAAGGTATTTAGCCTTGATCTTTTTACTTCAGCCGTTCCTTCATGAGTCTGAACCAGGGTATCCCATATTTCTTTTGCTGTCTTGCAGTTCGAGACACGGAAAAATCCGTCCATACTGAGTGCACCTTGAAGAAGGTTTATTGCCTTTTTGTCATAGAGAACTTTCTTTTTATCATCGTTGTCCCATGCAGTTTTGGGCTTTACAGAACCAATGCCATTGATTACTGATATTGGGATAAAAGTACCATTTTCAACAACATCCCATACTTCCTCTCCTTGTGCTTCTAAATGCGCCTTCATGCGTATTTTCCAGAAGTCAAAATATTCACCACAGAATAGAGGAGGCTTGTTGTTACTACCACCATCTCTGAAAACTGGTTGATGATTTGCGGAAGCCATTCTGGATCTTTAGGAACAAGTTACCTATAACTTGCTCTGATGCCAATTGTAAGTATCAGAGTGCCTAAGAGGGGGGGGGGGGGGGGTGAATTAGGTCTTATAAAAATTTATTCGGTTTTATGAGAATGCTTGGTAGTAATTTTCGTTAAGTGTTTGAAGGTTTTGATTATATCTTTATCTTTTCTTGATTATGGTGATGAAAGCGATAAATGCGGAAAAGTAAAGAACATGGTGATATATCCTGGTTCCCCTCATAATCCGAGAGTACTCCAGTCCCCTTTCCAACACGAAAGAGATTTCACTATAGTTAGAATGATTGTACAGCCTATGCTTACTATCTAACCTATAGGGTGATCAAAGGTTCTTAACACCTTTAAGACCAAACAAACACTAATGTGAATGAAGAACAATCCTCTTCAAATCACAACACTTACTTCCAACAATCCTGGATAGTAAGGGAAAAACCTTTAAGTAATACAATGATTTAGTTTGAAGTATATGGAGAGCTTTATCAATCTTCAATTGATCTTCTTCTTCAAGATAAAAACAATTCTCAACAATGTATATAAATGTTCACAATGTATGAATGAAACTTGTAATGATAATGAAAGTGTATATGGCAAGTTTCACAAAATTATGAACACATGAAAGTTTATGTTCAAAATGAATGAATGAGAAAATTGTTAATATGAAGAAGGTTTTTGTTAATTTGAAAATTGAAGCATTCTTGTCTTTTTTGAAATAAGAAAATCTGCATTTTATAAAGTTGTAAGAACCTCTTCATTCATGCCAATTCATATGAAAAGTTGCAATGCATTCATGAAAAGATACCACTTGAAAAATGTTCAAAAAAACAAAGTAAAAGCTGCACTGGTTCGCTAGGAACCGGTTCCGACACTGACAGAACCCGGTTCTTAGTGAACGTTATAAGTTGGAATTCAAAATTATCACGCAGGAACCGGTTCCCCTATTGGTACAACCCGGTTCCTGGTACAAAATCCAGGGACATGTTTTTTGAGAAAAGCTGGAACCCGGTTCCCTGTTAGGGAGGAACCGGTTCCTAAAGGATTATTTTCAAAAATAATTTTTGAAAGATATTTCAAACAAAGTTTTTCTTGATGTTAAAATTATGGAATATGTATATGTTGATGAATGCATATTGTGAACATCTATATTCAAGATTTTAAGAATTATTTATACCATATTGACATTTGATGATTCTTCAATAATTCTTCAATAATCTTTAAGACTTTTATTTGATGTTGATAAGCTTTTTGCACATCCTTGAAATGTTGATGTCCATGTTGTATTCATCAAAACACATGCTTTAAATATTACTTGAGAAGCTTGCAATTACATGATCTTCTTAGGCGCCTCTGTGATCGGTGGGAATGAGAACTGACTGTTTTGGAATGCTGGTTCGCGTTTGCGTTTTGTTTTCGCAAAATGTCGCGGTAAGCAAGATTCGCCATCGTCTTTTATTTTATCCAACAAGGAAAGGACAAAAGCACAGAAAAATTCCTTTTCAAGATGTTTCTCGGGTTCGGGAGGTAGATTATAGAAAGGGAAGGTGTTAGCACCCTTTCTATCCATGGTTATCCACGGGCTCTTAGGTACTTGCTCACTATGTTTTCAAAAGTTTGCTTTTCTTTGTGATTGTGGGTTTTTGAAAAGAGTTTTGTTTTTGAAGAGAGTGTAAGTGCGAAAAGTTTTGTTTAGTTTTAAAAGGAGCAAGTACTTAAGAACCTCTACCTACTCAAAAAGGAATTAAACTGTGCAAATGTCCTTTAGACAGTGCTATCCCACTATTGAGGAGTAGGTAGCACCGTCGTTGGAGTTTTAAGGGTCAATTCGATTTAAGGGACGTGTGGTCACTAAAGAAATATTAGGATGCTTTAGCGGTAACCCTAATGTCTTAGATCATTTTTATCGAGGCAACCATTTCGAGGCAACTTTGATATTTGGACAGGAGGGCGACCTATAAGACTTCCTATACTCAATGACCACGTTCGAGGCAACCAAGTGAGGCGTACCCTAAGAGTGGCATGTGCGAGTGTGTCAATTTTCAGTTTATATTATCTTTGTACATGTTATGGTGAGCTACGGTTGATTTTAAATTAAGATAGATCTTGTCATGCAATCCTAGTTAGCATACATCTAAACAGTTAATATATTTACAGGAATTTAAAATGCGGGAATTGTAAATACTACGCTATTACAAGGCTTCGGGGAGGGGGATTATTTACATGTCCAAAATTGGGGAATAAAGCAGTAAAGTGTAAAAGTCTTAGTTAAGCTATTACAAACCAGTAGACAGTTATAATAAAATAAATGCGCGCGAATATGAAAATAACCTCTAAAAATCCTAAGAATAAAATCTTTTTGTTGTTTTATTTTATTTTGGGAAAATGATCTAAATCTACTTAATTTTAGTTTTGGAAAAATGTTAAGATAATTAAATGATTAATTAACAAAGTTAATTTAATAGAAAAAAAACTAGCCTAATGTTTTTGTGATTTTTTTATTTTAATGTTAATTAAAAAGATAAAAAGACGTCAATGAAAACAAAAATAAAATACAAGGGAGATCCTTCGATCCAGGGAAAAAAAGGAGCTTAGAGCCAAGGAGGGAATGGGAGCTTCGATCCAAACAGGGTCATGGTTCTTTCGATTGGGCCAGGAAGTGGGCGTGAACAGCCTTTGATCCAGGAAAGGGGATTTCCCTTCGATCTTGGGAAAAATTCCTCCTTCGATCCAGGAGGACTATGGGAAGCTTCGATCCAGAGAAGGTGTCTTCTTCGATCTGGGATGCTATACCTGTAGAAGTATGTTAGCAAAGTAAAACTCAAGGCCTGGTATCGAACCCCAGGCCCTTCGATCCTGCGTGCGCTGAGTCTTTTCAGGCTAAATCTGCAGCAAATGTTAGCAAACGAAGAACATGTCCTGGGGCCAAACCCAAGCCCTTGGATTCTGTCTAGGATGACAAATCGAATGGGATATAAAATATGGAGGTGTTATGCAAAATGAAAAGTTTTGATAATTTACCCTCTCTTACCAGCAGATTGAATCTTCGATTTGGGTACTGGATGGATGGGAGCACTTTCAATCTGAGGGCTTCTGGGCGTGGGCACCTTCGATCTGAAGGACTGCTTTGGCTTGGAAAATTATGACAACCTTTGATGGATTGTATGGGCAACGCCTCTCCAATGTTTTTTTTGTTCTCTGTCCGTGTTTTGTTTCTGCAGAGTTTTCTTTTCTTTTCTATAATTTTTGTAATGTTTTTATTCCGTTTGTAATGTGTCACTGGCCTCCTATTTATAGGGGCGTGAGGGTGCACGAAAATGGCAAGGGACAACCATTTAAACAGGCCTTTAAAGCCATGAGAAAAGAATCATACACATTAAATTATTTCCTTTTTTGAAATATTCATGTCTCTTTGGAATCTAGAATGAACCTGGACAGTTTTGATTTTCGAATGCCTCCAGGCCATGCTCTTCAATTGGTATTGAGTTGCCTCCTTCGAATGGACTTCTTATGTACCCTTCAAATGGGCCTTCTGAATGCTTCTTCGAATGGTCTTGAGTTGCCTCCTTCGAATGGACTTCTTATGTACCCTTCGAATGGGCCTTCTGAATGCTTCTTCGAATGGTCTTGAGTTGCCTCCTTCGAATGGACTTCTTATGTACCCTTTGAATGGGCCTTCTGAAGGCTTCTTCGAATGGTCTTGAGTTTCCTCCTTCGAATGAACTTCTTATGTACCCTTCGAATGGGCCTTCTTAAAATTCCAATCGAAAGGCTTTGTTAACAGGCCAATCGAAAGGTGCTGTTCATGCTAATCGAAGGATCCCTTGGCATGCCAATCGAAGTGCTTGTCCATAATGCCAATCGAAAGGCTCCTTCAGAATACCAATCGAAGGGTCTTTCAGAATGCCAATCGAAGGTCTTGACATAATGCAAATCGAAGTGCTTGTCCATAATGACAATCGAAAGGCTCCTTCAGAATACCAATCGAAGGGTCTTTCAGAATGCCAATCGAAATGTACTTAAAGCACCACTAAAAAATTTTCTTTTTCCTTAGGCAAGAGTTTATGATCAACCATGCAGGGGGAAGACTTTGGAAAACATGAGAGGGCAAATTTTGGGGTACAACAGTTGCCCCTATTCAATTTTCTTAAATCTGAGGATATAGATTGGCTTTGGAGCCTTTCATGATCCGAAGGTGGAAGATAATTGAACACTAGAGTGCCCAGAAATTTGCACTCGCATGGTGTAGCATCAGCATTGTGATATCGGGAATGGGCTTACAGATGCCATTTGGAGAGATGATGGATAGTTGTTGGAGATGGGCTTAAAGATGCCATCCAGAAATGATTGTTGGACTGTATTTGAATGAGTGACAGAATTACATCCGAATCTGGATCGTATCTGGACTGTATTTGAAGGTCTCTGATTGCATGTCATTAACTGGAAGAAATAAATCTAACCACAGGAGGTCTTTGGTTGCCTGTTTTAACTGGAAGAAATAAATCTAACCAGAGAAGGTCTTTTTTGATAATGATGTGTGATGAAGGAATCTGAGACGATTGCTACTCCAAACAGATGATGAAGGAATCTTGGACGATTACTACCTCAGCAGGATGATGAAGGAATCTTGGATGATTACTACCTCAGCAGGATGATGAAGGAATCTTGGATGACTTCTACCTCAGCAGGATGATGAAGGAATCTTGGACGATTACTACCTCAGCGGGATGATAAAGGAATCTTGGATGACTACTACAACAGCAGGATGATGAAGGAATCTTGGATGATTTCTACCTCAGCAGGATGATGAAGGAATCTTGGATGATTACTACCTCAACAGGATGATGAAGGAATCTTAGACGATTACTACCTCAACAGGATGATGAAGGAATCTTGGATGACTTCTATCTCAGCAGGATGATGAAGGAATCTTGGACGATTAATACCTCAGCAGGATGATGAAGGAATCTTGGATGACTTCTACCTTAGCAGGATGATGAAGGAATCTTGGACGATTACTACCTCAGCAGGATGATGAAGGAATCTTGGATGACTTCTACCTCAACAGGATGATGAAGGAATCTTGGATGACTACTACCTCAGCAAGATGATGAAGGAATCTTGGATGACTTCTACCTCAGCAGGATGATGAAGGAATCTTGGATGACTACTACCTCAGCAGGATGGTGAAGGAATCTTGGACGATTACTACCTCAGCAGGATGATGAAGGAATCTTGGATGACTTCTACCTCAACAGGATGGTGAAGGAATCTTGGATGACTTCTACCTCAGCAGGATGATGAAGGAATCTTGGACGACTACTACAACAGCAGGATGATGAAGGAATCTTGGACGATTACTACCTCAACGGGATGATGAAGGAATCTTGGATGACTACTACCTCAACGGGATGATGAAGGAATCTTGGATGATTACTACCTCAAAAGGAAATGAAGGAATCTTTGACGACTGCTACTCCAAAAGGTAATGACTTTTATCTGTCGATCGATCTTTCCTGAACAGGTAAAGAGTTAGTTGTATGCAATGTCATGATGTATGCATTGTGTAATGATGTTCTCAAAATAAATGAGATTTATGTTATATGTATTTTGTATGCATATGCTATGAATGTTATTGAAATGTAATTTTGTCTTGGAGAATAAATTCTTGACAAGTGTTAGGGAGTTATTAAATCCTGGACTGCTGTTGAAGAGTAGGTATGTCTTCAAACTTTGCTTAGAATGTTTCCACTGAGGATCCTTGTTTTGTTGAGGAGAACTCCGTTGGGGAAAGTTGTGAACTCTGTGGAGAGTATTGATTCATTCTTGGGGAACAAGTTTAGGAGTCTCGGTTGTCCGTTGCTCTACTGGGGAGTCGAAGTTAAATTGACATCTGGTCGGGTCCAGGTTTCACAGTAACTTGCTGGGGATTGTAGAGTAGTCTACGGGGGAAGAGGAGTTGTGGTTCTTTAATTTGTAGTAGTCGGCGAGGCAAACTCAAGTTGGGGAATCCTCGTGTTGTTGGGAAAATAAACCCTGTCGTCAGTCTGCTAGAGAGGTGACATCTTCGTTGGGGGAAGTGCTCGAGGATTCTTGAGGTTGATTCAGTTGGGGAAAGGTTTTCAGAGATTAAACCCTTGCTGGGAGTCATCCTATGAGAAGGATTTTGGGGAGATTTGTCATTGCCCCTAGTAGCAAGTGTTTGTGACATTGCCAGAAAATGTTTAATTGTACGTAACCCTTCACTGAGATTGATGTTCAATTCCCCAAGTGACGGAGATGGAGACTTGCCCCTGGTTACTCTGCACTTCTTCAGAGATTTCTTGAAATCTTGACTGGACTGCCCCAGGTTTACTGAACTTTGAAAGTTTTGTTGAAATCTTGACTGGACTGCCCCAGGTTTACTGGATAACACCATATCAAGTCCCCTTTTGCTGATAGGAGATTTTTGCCACGGGAGTGTCATCCTACTTGAAGTGATTTTACTCACTAAGAGAGCTTTCGTTCCTCCGAACATTCACTGTATGAATTTCTTCGCTGTCAAACAAATAACCATGTGAAAACAACGATATTCAAATAATGCAAAGTTTATGCTTGTCTCGAAGTTTTGAAAAATGCGTTTTTTAGCAGAAAACTTTTTATAAGACAAATTCAACACAAGATTTAGGGCAAAGCCCTACAGGAGTCAGGATACCTTTTGTAACAGTATGCTTTTGAACTAACCCATGCTTCAATTAGGACTTTTGAAGGGTTGTAACGTGGCTTGGTTCACGGTTTAAGAAACAAAGGATAAAGGCTCAAGGTATATTTGTACCCACCCGCTCTTCGTGATGTTCTTCAATCCTAAACTCAGTTAATTGTGCGTCGAACTCTATTCGAATTTGGAACGACGTTTTGGTGATGGTTCACACAAGTTGGATTTTTGAAGGAAGTCATCATTTTTTGCAACATTTTTCATGTTGTCGAGGATTTGTAATGACCTTGTTCTTTTGATTTATTATCCCTAATTTTTGCCTGACTGTTCCTGTTTTCGAGATTACAGCCAGCGGGATGCCCCAAATTTCTTGAGCCTCCTTTATAAGTTTTGGCTCAGTGGGCTTTTCTCTTTTGAGAGATTGACTGCCTATTAAATAAGGAACCACCACTGTCTTTTGATTCCAGAGGAATGCTTTTGATGTCGTTCGTTGTATTATGAACTGAGAGTTTTGCGACCTCAATGCGCATCTTTTGAATTAACTGAGAGACTACCCTGCCCCAGGTTTAAATTATAGGTTTCAATTTGTGTTTAAAACAGAAAACTCCTACTTCTTTGGCTCGAAGGGGTTGACTAAGGATTATCTTCCTTATAACTCTAGTGTTTAGGATTTGAAAGAAACGCCTATACATCGTCAGTAAGGTCTGTCCAAAAGCATACTGTATGAGATTATGACATTGTTTCGTCATCCTCCTTCTAAAGGCTTGTAACTTTTAGCAAGAGTTGAATGTCATAAAGTGAGTAAAAAGCATAGTTTAAATGTAATGAAGATGATTGGATCAAATCAAGACAAAGATATGCAATGCATTAATGAAACAAAGTTTGGCATTAATAGATAATTGTTTGAATAACAAAAGAAATTACAACTTGAAAATTCAAATGAAACAAAGACATTCTCAATGATTTGGCGTAGGATCAGTGATCAAACTTGATCTCCTTGGCATCAATCAAGTCTTGGATCTTGTTCTTCAAAGTCCAACAGTCGTCGGTGTCATGTCCAGGACTGTCAGAATGGTAGGCACACCTCACACTCGGATTATACTTAGAAGAGGAAGTATCGGGATTTTGAGGAGGATCCTTTAGCGTGATTAGCTTTAACTTCAGCAAATGTTGTAACGCTTGAGACAAAGGCATGTTGATGTTAGTATACTGCCTTTCTTGATATCTTACCCTACGCCTATTGCTCTGTTTTTGTTGAACAGGCGTGGGATCGGAGATCAGGGTTGCCCCTACTTGTTGATCATGACGACTCTTTTGACCATACACAACATTGGACTCTTTCTTCCCATTGTAGGGCTTTTTCTGAGCATTAGAAGGTGTAGCTTCTTGAATCTTCCCACTTTTGATGCCAGCTTCGACCCTTTCGCCGGTCAGTATTAGCTCGGTGAACCCGGCTGAAGAGTTTCCGATCAAGTGATTGAAATAGGGACCAGACAAAGTCCCAAGAAACATATCCACCAACTCCCTATCAGACAGAGGGGTTGGACTCTTCCAGCAAGATCTCTCCACTTCTGAGCGTAGTCCTTAAAGCCTTCGCCTGTACCCATAGACATACCCTGAAGCTGAGTACGCGTGGGAGCAAGGTCGGAATTATACTGGTATTGCTTGTAAAAAGCAGCAGCAAGGTCCTCCCAGTTGCGGATGTTAGCTCCTTCCAGTTGACAGAACCATTCAAGTTGAGTCCCTGACAGACTATCTTGAAAGAAATGAACCCAGAGATTTCTATCAGCAGTATAGGGTTGAATCTTCCTCACATATGACCGGAGGTGTAGCTTTGGACAGGAAGCTCCGTCGTACTTGGCAAAGGCAGGTGCCTTGAATTTATGGGGAATCACCACCCCAGAGGATAGACCTAGATCTCCGAAGTCCAGACCGGGCACCTTCTGTATTTCCATAGCGTTTAAACGGTCTTCCAGTTGTTTGTACTTATCCTCAGCAGGAGGATACTGTTCTTCATCATAGTCCGTCTCGTTGTCGGAGACTTCAGGGCTAGGAGCCTTCCTTTCTTGTGGACTGTCTTTCCCTCCAGATGAGGTGGTCAGGTCAACTTCATTCTGCAGCCCGTTTCCAAACCTGCGTCCAGTGTTGAACAGGATGATCCTCTTTTTCTTCTTCTTCCTCTCTTTCAGAATCAGGGTCTTCAGATCCTGCCGACCCTTAGCTAGGCTCATGACCAACTCTTGAAATTGGGCATTTTGGGCCTAGAGGGCCTTGATAGCTTGCTCGGTTGAAGGTTCAGTAGACATGATGATTGCTGAAATAAACAGCGAAGAAGATAAGAGACCTGTACTGGGAGACCTGTTATGCAATGATATGTATGATATATGTATGCAATGTTTTCAAGGATCTCGCGGGGTAAACAAGAAACTTGTTAGAATTTGATAGAAGAAACTTCATGTCGTTAAGAGTCCTTCTTCAAGAGTCAAGCTCACCATATCGAGTGGGTCATAGCCCTTGACTCAAGTTATCATGTTTTGATTTCTAGACGGCATTGGCTAGAGGAAAATAAATCCCCTTTGCCCCTTGATGGACAATTGATTTACCATAACCTGCATCACAAGCCCTTGAGATCCTTGAAATGGTTAAGGAAAATGCTATGGTATGATGTTATGATGTGTATGCTATGTGTTTAAGCAAAAGCGTGAGGTGATGTAAGTAAGCCCTGCAATAAATCCAAATTGTTGGATAAGGACTGTAAACAAAACCTGCAAGGAACTCATGTTGTCAGATAACAAGAATGTGCAAGTAGTTCAAGTTTGAAGGCACACAAGTCACACAAATAGCCTTAAGTTTAGGCTGGCATGGAGTTTAGGTATTACCCTTTTGAGTTTAGTTGGCTCAAAACCTGTCCTATAAATAGTAACCGGGTTCTAAGGAGCTCAATATCATTGGATTGTTTTCTATGTTCATTGTTTTGGTTTAGCCACTTAACTGGCGACCAAAATATTCCAAGAAAACAACCCTCAATGAGTGTAGTATCGAGTATCTACCAACTTCGGACTGCACCAAAGTCGGTCATCTCACTACCCCTAAAAAAGGCCAAGATGGTCAAGTAAGGTTCTAAGGTCAATTGATGCTTCACGACACCACGCGGCGGCCCCGTACTCTCCTTGACTTAACTCAAGGGTTACCGGTACCAACCAAAGTGCCACATCAATGTAGCTACTGTTTCAACCATGTCAGTATACCCCACACAGTTCCCTCACAGTTTATTGCTACTTACCTAAAGGGTATCCCCAGATCCGGGTTAGGATCTATAGAACTCTGATACAAGCCCA
Organism: Vicia faba; assembly: GCA_948472305.1. Lineage (NCBI taxonomy): Eukaryota > Viridiplantae > Streptophyta > Magnoliopsida > Fabales > Fabaceae > Vicia > Vicia faba. The sequence goes on from OX451735.1 coordinate 946,378,716, forward strand.
CAGAATTTAAAGTATACAAAGCATACAATTGAAAACACAAGTGATCTAATCCTAAGGTACACCTCACTTATATAATATTCCCCATCAGAGTCGCCAGTTCTGTGATCGGTGGGAATGAGAACTGACTGTTTTGGAATGCTGGTTCACGTTTGCGTTTTGTTTTTGCAAAATGTCGCGGTAAGCAAGAGTCGCCACCGTCTTTTATTTTATCCAACAAGGAAAGGACAAAAGCACAGAAAAATTCCTTTTCGAGATGTTTCTCGGGTTCGAGAGGTAGATTATAGAAAGGGAAGGTGTTAGCACCCTTTCTATCCGTGGTTATCCACGGGCTCTTAGGTACTTACTCACTATGTTTTCAAAAGTTTTCTTTTCTTTGTGATTGTGGGTTTTTGAAAAGAGTTTTGTTTTTGAAGAGAGTGTAAGTGCGAAAGGTTTTGTTTTCTTTTAAAAGGAGCAAGTACTTAAGAACCTCTACCTACTCAAAAAGGAATTAAACTGTGCAAATGTCCTTTAGATAGTGCTATCCCACTATTGAGGAGTAGGTAGCACCGTCGTTGGAGTTTTAAGGGTCAATTCGATTTAAGGGACGTGTGGTCACTAAAGAAATATTATGATGCTTTAGCGGTAACCCTAATGTCTTAGATCATTTTTATCGAGGCAACCATTTCGAGGAAACTTTGATCTTTGGACAGGAGGGCGACCTCTAAGACTTCCTATACTCAATGACCACGTTCGAGGCAACCAAGTGAGGCGTACCCTAAGAGTGGCATGTGCGAGTGTGTCAATTTTCAGTTTATATTATCTCTGTACATGTTATGGTGAACTACGGTTGATTTTAAATTAAGATAGATCTTGTCATGCAATCCTAGTTAGCATACATCTAAACAGTTAATATATGTACAGGAATTTAAAGTACGAGAATTGTAAATCCTACGCTATTACAAGGCTTCGGGGAGGGGGATTATTTACATGTCCAAAATTGGGGAATAAAGTAGTAAAGTGTAAAAGTCTTAGTTAAGCTATTACAAACCAGTAGACAGTTATAATAAAATAAATGCGCGCGAATTTGAAAATAACCTCTAAAAATCCTAAGAATAAAATCTTTTTGTTGTTTTATTTTATTTTGGGAAAATGATCTAAATCTACTTAATTTTAGTTTTGGAAAAATGTTAAGATAATTAAATGATTAATTAACAAAGTTAATTTAATAGAAAAAAACTAGCCTAATGTTTTTGTGATTTTTTTATTTTAATGTTAATTAAAAAGATAAAAAGATGTCAATGAAAACAAAAATAAAATACAAGGGGGATCCTTCGATCCAGGGAAAAAAAGGAGCTTAGAGCCAAGGAGGGAATGGGAGCTTCGATCCAAACAGGGTCATGGTTCTTTCGATTGGGCCAGGAAGTGGGCATGAACAACCTTCGATCCAGGGAAGGGGATTTCCCTTCGATCCTGGGAAAAATGCCTCTTTCGATCCAGGAGGACTATGGGAAGCTTCGATCCAGAGAAGGTGTCTCCTTCGATCTGGGATGCTATACCTGCAGAAGTATGTTAGCAAAGTAAAACTCAGGGCCTGGTATCGAACCCCAGGCCCTTCGATCCTGCGTGCGCTGAGTCTTTTCAGGCTAAATCTGCAGCAAATGTTAGCAAACGAAGAACATGTCCTGGTGCCAAACCCAAGCCCTTGGATTCTATCTAGGATGACAAATCGAATGGGATAGAAAATATGGAGGTGTTATGCAAAATGAAAAGTTTTGACAATTTACCCTCTCTTACCAGCAGATTGAATCTTCGATTTGGGTACTGGCTGGATGGGAGCACTTTCAATCTGAGGGCTTCTGGGCGTGGGAACCTTCTATCTGAAGGACTGCTTTGGCTTGGAAAATTATGACAACCTTTGATGGATTGTATGGGCAGCGCCTCTCCAATGTTTTTTTTGTTCTCTGTCCGTGTTTTGTTTCTGCAGAGTTTTCTTTTCTATAATTTTTGTAATGTTTTTATTCCGTTTGTAATGTGTCACTGGCCTCCTATTTATAGGGGCGTGAGGGTGCACGAAAATGGCAAGGGATAGCCATTTAAACAGGCCTTTAAAGCCATGAGACAAGAATCAGACACATTAAATTATTTCCTTTTTTGAAATATTCATGTCTCTTTGGAATCTGGAATGAACCTGGACACTTTTGATTTTTGAATGCCTCCAGGCCATGCTCTTCTATTGGTCTTGAGTTTCCTCCTTCGAATGGACTTCTTATGTACCCTTCGAATGGGCCTTCTGAATGCTTCTTCGAATGGTCTTGAGTTGCCTCCTTCGAATGGACTTCTTATGTACCCTTCGAATGGGCCTTCTGAATGCTTCTTCGAATGGTCTTGAGTTGCCTCCTTCGAATGGACTTCTTATGTACCCTTCGAATGGGCATTCTGAATGCTTTTTCGAATGGTCTTGAGTTGCCTCCTTCGAATGGACTTCTTATGTACCCTTCGAATGGGCCTTCTTAAAATTCCAATCGAAAGGCTTTGTTAATAGGCCAATTGAAAGGTGTTGTTCATGCTAATCGAAGGATCCCTTGGCATGCCAATTGAAGTGCTTGTCCATAATGCCAATCTAAAGGCTCCTTTAGAATACCAATCGAAGGGTCTTTCAGAATGTCAATCGAAGGTATTGACATAATGCAAATCGAAGTGCTTGTCCATAATGCCAATCGAAAGGCTCCTTCAGAATACCAATCGAAGGGTCTTTCAAAATTCCAATCGAAATGTACTTAAAGTACCACTCAAAAATTTTCTTTTTCCTTAGGCAAGAGTTTATGATCAACCATGCAGGGGGAAGACTTTGGAAAACATGAGAGGGCAAATTTTGGGGTACAACAGCCTCCATCCTGGCAGGCTCACCTGTGATTTCTTTGCCCCGAGTCCCAGATGACTCGGCGATAGGGATGATAACTGGAATAGGAACTGGGACAGTAGCTGATGTACTAACAGATGGAATGACAACAGGTTTGTGAACAGTCGGAGGGGAAATCTTGGGAGAAAAGAGTCTTCCGCTTATGGTGACCTTTCTAGCTCCGACAATATTGCTGACATCAGCATCAGCTTATTCACTCTCTAAGTCTTGCTTAACTCCATGGTAATACACATCGGCCCCATAGTGCCAAGGGACAACCTTATCCGAAGTGTATGGGATAGGACCAGGGACAATAATGATTAACGAAGCGATTCTCATAACGGGTGTAATCCTAACAGGCTTTCTCGAGGAAGCCTTGGAAGTATTTGCGGAAATGGTTATGATGGCAACATCTTTAACTGGAACTAACAGAATCATAGTCTTCTCGAACAAGATCTCTCTATTATCCATCAGGATTTGAACACCTGATTTCAATAAGTGGCAACCAGCAGGCAGAATTGAACATATGTGGCAACCTTCGCCACAACCCGGAAATAAACTGGCCAACAATAGATTCTTCTTAACTATCCTCAAAGGGATAGAAATTTCTTCCATGGAGGTCACAAATAAATCATCTTCCATAGCATTCACTCCATGATCGTGTTTGGGCATGGGAGCAGTTATGACGTTGGGCTTTTCTGAAGCATTAAACTCAATCTCTTTGGCTTCGATCAAGTCTTGCACTTTATTCTTCAAGGCCCAATAGTTGTTTGTATCATGGCCTGGGCCATCAGAGTGATAGGCGCAGCGGGCATTCGGGTTATATAACGGAGATGTGGTGTTGGGATTCTTTGGGGCTTCCCTCAGAGTTACCAGTTTGGTCTTCAATAACTGTGGTAGAATTTGAGTCAAGGTCATATTGAGCCGAGTGAATTGTCTTTGTGGTCTTTCCACTCTTTGCTGATTGTTGCATTGTGGAGCAACTGTGGGTCTTGATATCACTACCGCATTTACTGCTTGACGGTGTTCAGGTCTGCTTTGGCTCCTCGAGCCATATACTGCACTAGCTTCTTTCTTACCGATGAAAGTCTTCTTCACTGTACTTGATGAAGTATCCTTCTGTATCTTAACACTTCGGATACCAGCTTCTACTCTCTCCCCAGTCAAAATCAACTCAGTAAACCCAGATGACGAATTGCCAATCAGATGATTGAAGAATGGACCAGATAATGTCCCCAGAAACATGTCAACCAACTCCCTGTCAGACAAAGGGGGTTGGACTCTTCCAGCCAAGTCTCTCCACTTTTGAGCATAGTCCTTAAAGACTTCGCTTGCACCCATTGACATACCCTGAAGCTGAGTACGAGTGGGAGAAAAGTCGGCGTTATACTGATACTGCCTGTAGAAAGCAGCAACAAGGTCCTCCCAGTTTCGGATGTTGGCTCCTTCCAACTGATAAAACCATTCAAGCTGAGTCCCTAACAGACTATCTTGAAAGAAATGCACCCACAAATTTCTATCAGCAGTGTGGGGTTGGATTTTCCTGACGTACGAGCGAAGATGGAGTTTTGGACAGGATACTCCATCGTATTTGGCAAAAACCGGAGCTTTGAAATTATGAGGGATCACCACTCCAGATACCAGTCCCAGTTCCCCGAAATCCAAACCAGGGATCTTCTGAATCTCCATGGCACTCAGACGGTCTTCTAATTGTTTGTACCTATCCTCGGCAGGAGGATATTGTTCCTCATCATAATTTGTATCATTATCAGAAACTGCAGGACTGGGGCCCTTTTCTTCTTCTTGGTCCTCCCCTCCCTTGGATGAAAAGGACAAATCAGCTTGCTGTTTCAACCTATCCCCAAACCTTTTGCCTACTCAGGAGAACGACCTTCTTCTTCTTCTTCTCTTTCTCTTTCAGAATGAGAGCCTTCAAATCCTCTTGCCCTTTAGCCAGACTCAAGAACATCTCTTGGAATTGGGAATTTTGTGCTTGAAGATCTTTGATAGCTTGATCGGAAGACATTTCGTGCTGAAATAAATAGCGAAGAAGATGAGAAACCTGTAATGGTACCTGTAATGGTGTGCATGATAATGGGATGCATGTGTAATGATTTCAAAGACTTTGGGAGATTTAAATTTGCAAACCAAAAAAATAAAACAAACTTTATTAGATTAACTGGTAAAAAGGTTCAACAATGCCTTTAAGGCGTTTACAAAGAAGTAAATGAAAAACAAATCTAAACTAGAAAAAGAAAAATCAGAAATCCCATGGACGCTTCCCCTTCGTGCTGGCGTAGTCATTAATCATTCTTTCATTCTCGAGTTTCCTGGTGAGCTTCAAGATCTTCCTTTCCTGCTCATGGTACTTTTCTCGGTAGGTATCCCTCTCCTCTTTCAGCTGAATCTAGGATCTCTTCAATGCCCCAAGATCAGTGGGCATGTAGGGATAAAGGACTGTATAAGGAATGCCCTCTTCATTGGTGGGCTCCACAATCACTGGCAACACGGCTTCATAAGGCATCCCAAGCTTCTGAGCACAAGCTCGGACCCACTAGAGATAAGGCTGCATAGGGAGAGAAGTCCTTGGTCCTAGCTCTTGGGGGTCAGATCTGTTCACCATGCCCCAAGCTCGTATAAACCTTCGACGATGCTCTTCAACGTCTTCCTTGTAGTCAAATGAAATATATGTAAGAAGTAGCTCATGAGTACCATCTCTCCGAGCACGACCGAATTGCCGCAACTCTAAACAAGGAATGTAGGTTATTCCTCCTTTGATTCCAAGCAACGGGACATTAGGGTATCCCCCACAACAATCAATGACAGCAGTGCTTTCCATAGCCTTGGAACTCCAAAGAATGTCTGTATGGGCAAGGGACATTATTCTGTAAGACCATCTGTTGTACCCCAAAATTTTCCATCTCATTTTATCAAGATTTCCCCCCACAAGGCTCCTTGAACTCCAGACAGGATTAGGGTTTTGCTCTGCTCAAGACATCTCCTTGCACTGATGACCTAAATTAGGGTTTGAGTTTGCACAGGGATTTTTGTACCTTCAATGCTCAAAGTGACTTTCATACTTCATGTTGGACCCACAAGTTTGTCCATACCAAGTTTCAAGCCTTGAATCAAATTTTGCCCAGTCAATTGCATAGTTGACCTAGAAATCAGCTGTATTGGAGAAAAAGTCAACTGTGGCCAATTTACAGTCAAACCTCATGATTTTTGATCCACATCAACATTCTAGGCTCTTGTGAACCATTTTATCAAGTTTGGACCACAACTCCTCAAGAAATTTGATCAGATCACCAAAAGGGCAAAATGGTCATTTTTAGGGTTTTGACTGCACAAAGGCAGTATCTGACTTTTAACCAAGCCAATGGAAAATTGGGTTCAACCATGCACTCAAGGACTCAATTACATCATCTTGACCTATTCACAAAGTTCAAAAGATCTTAAATGCATTGGATTGACAGATGAATTTTTCAGTCAAATGATCAAATTTGACTGCACACTGAAAAGTCAAACTTTGACTTTTTGGTCAAAATCAAGTGCCAAAGGTCATTTTTCATCAATATGAGTCAAAACATGAAACTTGTTCATCAAGAAATACATTTTTTCAAATTAGGGTTTTGTGATACGGTGGGAGAACTGACTTGAGGTTTTGCGTTTGTATTCGCACTTGTTCGGTTTAGTAAGAGTCGCCACCGACTTTTTATTTTATCCTAAAGGAAAGGTTAAAAAGCACAGGAAAAACCTTTGAGATGTTTTCGTGGGTTCGGGGGGTAGATTATGAAAAGGGAAGGTGCTAGCACCCTTTTCATCCATGGTTATCCATGGGCTCTTAGTTACTTGTTTTAGATCACTTGCCTTGATTTTCAATTGTTTGAAATGGTGTTTTGTGTGTGTGTTTGAAAATGTTTTGAAAAAGATGCCTTGTCTAGGCAACCATTGTAACAATTCTTTACTCGAATGTTTTACAAAGGTGTTTGTCTTTTTGAAAAGATGTTTCAATGTTTTTGAAAGTTGTTTTGAAAGTTGTGTTGTGGAGTGTGTTTTTAAAAGTAGGAAAGCGTGTTTTGCAAATTTGATCAAGTAACTAAGAGTTGTCTACCCCTAATTTTACTCAAAGATCTTTCTCATGTTTTAACCCTTTTAACAGTGTTGTTTCACCATTGTATTTGGTGAACAACCTTGTGTTAGGATGTTAACGGGACGGGCGCGGGTCATCGTATAGACCATGAATGCAATAGTGTCAAGTGTCTTTGGCATTTTTTCTTGAGGGACTTGATCATTTTGCTTAGGCAACAAGATAGCGTCATCGAGGGACTATGATCATTTTGTTTGTTTTTGTTGTTTTGCCAAAGTACTTGACATGCAAACATGGCCCATTTTGGAAGGCAACAAGAGGGATTACCCTAGGGGTGCAAGTGTGAATGGTGTATTGATTTTCATGCTTGTCTTGTGTTAGGTTATCTAGCGGTTGATTTTGAATCTTCGCATACAAACCCTAATTACTATACAGTACATAGAAAGCGATAAATTGCGGGAATTTAAAGTCTAAGCTATTACAAATAGGTATCCGGGGATGGGGGTACAAATGTTTACAAATGGGGATGAGTCTTATCAGGATATTAGTGTCCAAATATTATTTACAACCAAATCGAATCATCGCATTCTCAATGTAAAATATAGCAAAGTATAAGAATCAAAGAGAAATCAAAAGGATTGTAAAATGTATGTGATTATTTACAAATGATCAAAATGTTAACCTAATGTATTTATTAAGTATTTTATTTTTTTTGTGTTTTTTGTTAATTATATATAAACAAAAGTTTTAAAGAAAAGAAAAGAAAAATGTTTAAGTTAAAGAAAACTATTATTCATGTATTTTAGTTAATGTTAAAAAAAAGCTTATATAAAAAGTTTAACTAAACAAAAAAAGGTTTTAACACAAGAAAATTGTTTAAACTTACTAAACCTAATATTTATACATTTCAAGTGTGATAAAAAGTATTAGTAAATCTTTTTACAAAAAAAAGAAGTTAATGTATCATTTTTTATTTAACAGAGATATTAGTTTAAGTTATATATAAAAAAGTAAAGTGATAGAAATAAAATGGTATTAGTTTGAAAAAAGGGGTAAAAGATTAAATGGGCTTGGTGTTATATTGTTTGGTCCAAACAAAAGAAAACAAAGAGATTCAAAGAAAGGGGGTGTACACGTTGCAAGAGGGGTAAGGCGCTAGAACTTAATTGGGCTTAGGGGTTTGTTTTCAAGGGACAGGCCCATATGCTTGTGACAATTTTGTTTAGGGTTTGAAAAGTTTGTTTCAGAAAAAGGGTTTGTGTCCTTGGAACAAACGGCGCCGCTTCTCCTCTTCGTTCTTCGTTCTCTTCCTCGCTCAAACCATGGCTTCTGACTTCCCCTTCCACGCCTGACTACTGGACGCCACCTCCATTTCCCCTCTCTCCATGATTGTACCAAGTGGTGACAAGAAAAGGTATGGTTTCTGTCTTCAAATACATTTTAGGTTTTGAATATCCGCGCATGTTTTTAGCTTTTCCATATCCTGATCTTTTGTATTATTATTTGTGTTCGTGTGAGGTGTTAAAAAAGAAAAGGGAGGAGTTACTACCTTTGTTGGCTTTTGGAGAAGAGGCGGAGAATTGGATATGAGGCGTCTCCGGTGGCCAAGGCGAGGGAGTATGTGATGCTGGCTTTGTTCTGGTAACCTCATATCTTTAACCTCTTTGAATGGTTTTATGATGATAGTGTCTAAAAACCCTGTAGTAGTTGCTTTTCCTCTGCTGATCGCTTGCCTCTATATGTTTGTTTGATGATTGTTGTACCCCAAAATTTTCCCTCCCATATTCTTCAAAGTTTGTCAAGAGTCATCTTCAAATGGTTCAAGATTTCTCAAGGGTTGCACAATCCAAAGGCCTCCTAAGCCAGTCAAAATTAGGGTTTTGTTTCTTTCAAGGAATTTGAGATTTTCAATGGTTCCATCAAGTCCCATAGGCCTATATACATTGTCAAGCATCTACATGTCAAATCTCAACACTCACAGTGCCAAATTCTACAGTCAAAAGCCCTATTGGATTCATAGTCAACTGCAGGGGTAAAATGGTCATTTTGCAGTCAAAAGTCATAATTTTTGGTCAACATCTTATTTTGAGCTCACAATCATCATTTGATCAAGTCTTGATCATGATTCCTCAAGCATGGCTCAAAAATCATCAAGATGCAAAAAGTTATTATTTTTGGACAGCAAAAAAGTAAACTGTATCTTGACTAGGGCATAACTTTTTCATGGTTCATCAGAAAAATCCCATCCAACGCTCATTTTGAAGGGGATGACATTTCCTACAATTCATCTTCACATTCCAAGTCCAAGAAATGCTCTCACAAAAAGTTATCAATTTCTACATTATAGGTCAATTTCAAAAGTCAACAAAAATGCACTTTAAGTCAAAGACCATAACTTGCGATTGGTAAATCCAAATGACATGGGACCAAATGAATTGGTTAGAGGACCTCAACACCTTTCCAAAGTGTCCAAGAACATGTTCATATGATCAAAATTGAGCAAGATATGCATTGGAGAAGTTGGGATATTTTTGTGAATTTGCAAAAGTCAACTTTGTCAAAACACTTTGTTTTTGCTAATGGGCCTCAAATTTCTTCTTGAAACTTTATTCAAAGCTTATGCACGACCCATTGAGATTATTTGAATTTATTTTCTTATTTTTTATTAATTAATTGGATTTTTAATTGATTTTAATTCATTTAATTAATTTAAAATGTAGGAAATACACAGATTTGATTTTTTCAATCTTTTTGTGAAGCAAACAAGCTCAAGATATGCTGGCAATTCGTGTGCAAATCAAAGGGACAAAAATCTCCAAGTTTGGCAAGTTTCTTCAATCAAAAAGATTCAAAAATATATGATTGCAAATCAAATATTCAAACCATTATTTCATGGATCTTTGCCCAAGGATTTAACCTAATTCTCTTCCACTATAAGTACACAAGTCAACCCTAATGCATTGGACGTGAAATCTCTGCAGAAAAAAGCCATAGCCATTCAAGAAAATTCAAAGAAAACTCAAAACTGTTTTTCAGGTTCCAGCACGATTCAAAGCAATTGGTGGATTCTAATACATTGCTGGAACTCTCAGGGACGATTTGCAATCAAAACCAAGCCTTAAAGCTCCAGAAATCACCCTAAACATACCCACGGTTTGCATACTTTTTTCATAATCGAAACTCATGATACATGCATCATTAACATGATTTCTTGTTTGTTTTATGTTGCTAGAACTCACAGGAAACTAATGGCATAGTTTAATTGGATTATGGTGTACAGAATCACAAGTTGCCATGTTCAAATTCTAGGGTTCATATACCTTCGAATTGGGGCTTTACACTACAGGAAAAATTAGCACCTCTAATGCCTATGGTTGAAATCGTTGAGACTGGACGAACGTGGAGCAACCATCACGAAATATTTATATTCATCCTAGGGCTAATCGCTATTTTTCCTTGTTACAGTTTGTGGGGGTTAAAAACCCCCGCTATCCATTTGTTTTTTTAGAGGTACACAGGATGAAGATGAAGACGTGTTAGCATATGATTAGCCCATTCAAATAGCGTGCGTGATTTTGTTTTGTCCAGCATATTGATTGTTTCTTAATAATATATTTGCTTGGTATTATAATTACAAAAGCAGGCAAGTGGCTGGGTGGATAGTGCGCTGGCTGGTAACCATTGGGACCTGGGTTCGAATCCCAGGTCCCCTAAATAATTGTTTCTATTTTGTCTTACATATTCACATGCAGGCATTTAAAGGCGTTCCACCATGCACTTTCCAATCCCAGGCGCCAAGTGGCCACAAGCATAAATCTGAAGGTCATTAGTGGATGACCATGGTGTTCCCTAGTCAACCATGCGATGGGCAATCAAGAAAGTCAAATGGACTGGCAAACAAGTGGGCCTCAAAATTACTTTCAACACCTCCTTGTTGGCCCATCACCCCCTGGTTTCTTTATTCTTTTTTCCTTTTCTATTTTAATTTCTATTTAATTATTTTATTAATTATAATTATAATTATTATTATTATTTAATTACCTCACAGATTATATTTTCATAATAAATTCAGAAAATAAAATATTATTATTATTATTTTCACCTTTAATTATTATTTTGTAAATAAATTCTAATATAACTAACTTAGTTTAATTAGGTTAAATTTGACTTTTTCTTTCACAATAAATAAAATAAATTAGAATTAGGGTTTTTTCACTAACTTTTGACTTAATTTTATTTTCATTAAAACCTAAAAAACATAAAAAATACTTTTTCTTTTAATTAATTAATTAATTAGTTTTAGGTTTAATATTTAATTAAATGCAAAAAAGGACCAAAATTCCATTCTTTTCTCAAAAAGGGTCAAAACCCTAAGGACTTTCCCGATGCAATTTTGTTTCACGCATGTTTATTCTTGTTTATTAATTTTTGATCATATTTATGTAATTGCTCTGAGGATGTAATAGCGTAATTATGACTTTTATCGCTTTCTTTTATTTTCTCGCATTTACTTTTCAAAGGGTTATGTTTTTTGCGATGTAAATACCCGACGCCTTGTAATAGCATAGATTTACTTTCCGCAATTTACTTTCCGCAATTTTCTTTCCGCAAATTATTAACTGTTAACTATGCATGACAAGACTTGCCTGAAAATTAAAATCAACTCGTAGCTCACCATAATACATGTGCAAAGATGAAATAATCTGAAACCTAACACACTCGCACATGCCATTCCTAGGGTACGCCTCACTTGGTTGCCTCGACGTGGTCATTAAGTATAGGGTGTTTTAGAGGTCGCCCTCCTGTCTAAAGATCCAGTTGCCTCGGATAAAAAGGATCTAGGACATTAGGGTTACCGCTAAGGTGTTCTACTATTGCTTTGGTGACCACACATGTCCCTATAATCGAATTGACCCAAATAACTCCAACGACGGTGCTACCTACTTCTCAATAGTGGGATAGTACTGTCTAAAGGACATTTACACAGCTTAATTCCTTAGAGCAGGTAGATTTCTCCTGGGTACTTGCTCTTTCAAAAACAAAACAACTTTTCGCACCTACACTTTCAAAAAGTTTTCAAACAAACACTTCATACACTCTTGAGGACTGATACAAGAGTTACCTAGAAGTTTTCAAAACGAAACTTTTTCAAAACCCACAAACACAAGAAAAGCAAACATTTTTGAAAACATAGTGAGCAAGTACCTAAGAGCCCATGGATAACCACAGATAGAAAGGGTGCTAACACCTTCCCTTTCTATAATCTACCTCCCGAACCGAGAAATATATCGAAAAGGAATTTTGCTGTGCTTTTGTCCTTTCCTTGTTGGAGAACATAAAATACGGTGGTGACTCTTGCTTACCGCGACATTTCGCGAACCAGCATTTTAAAACAGTCAGTTCTATTTCCACCGATCACAGAACTGGCGACTCTACTGGGGACTAATTAATAAGTGAGGTGTACCTTAGGATTAAACCACTCTTGTTTTCAATTGCTTGCTTTGTTTGCTTTAATATTGTGGGTTTGTTTTAGAGTTTTATGGATCCTAACCCAGATCTGGGGGATACCTTTTAGAAGTAGCAACAAACTGTGAGGGAACTATGCAGGGTATACCGACACGGTTGAAGCAGTTGCTAAGTTGATGTGGAACTTTGGTGAGTACCGGTAACCCTTGAGTCAAGTCAAGGAGAGTACGGGGCCGCCGCGTGGTGTCGTGAAGCATCAACTAACCTTAGGAACCTTACTTAACCATCCTGGCCTCTTTAGGGGTAGTGAGATGACCAACTTTGGTGCAGTCCGAAGTTGGTAGATACTCAATACTACACTCATTGAGGGTTGTTTTCTTGGAATATTTTGATCGCCAGTTCAGTGGCTAAATCAAAACAATGAACATAGAAAACAACCCAATGATATTGAGCTTCTTAGAACCCGGTTACTTTTGATAGGACAGGTTTTGAGCCCACCAACTTCAAGAGGGTAGTACCTAAACTTCATGCTGGCCTAAACTCTAAGGGTTGTCTGGTGTGACTTGTGTGTCTTATCATGTTTGCTTTTTGTGAATACTTGTGGTGTGTCTTTATCATAACACCATAACATCATAAAGCATCATATGCATTTACTAACCACTTCAAGGGTTCGAATCTTCATCTTTGTTCTTGTTTTGTAGGACATGGAGACTATCCGCAGGAAAACAATTCAGGTCAACCTTGTAAGGGTCCCTCCTCAGCTTAAGGAGCTTACATCCAGGATTCCCGAGAACTCTCCCTTTAGTGAAAGGCATGGTAGACTACTCAGCTTGGTCAATACCAACATTGAAGAAGATATGATAAAAGTTCTCTTCCAGTTCTTTGACCCCCTGCACCATTGTTTTACTTTCCCTGATTATCAATTGGTGCCTACTTTGGAAGAGTTTTCTCAACTTCTGAAAATTCCTATCCTTAGTCAACTACCCTACAACGGTACGGAAAAGGAACCAAAACTTGAAGAGGTTGCTCAAGCACTACGTCTGCAACCATCTGATATCAAGGGGCCTTGGGAAATCAGAAGTGGTATCAAAGGGTTCTTGGCAAAGTTCTTGTTTGAGAAAGCACAAGAATGTTGGAATTCTCTTGACCTACAAGCCTTTGAAGAAATTGTGGCACTCCTTGTCTATGGGTTGGTCTTGTTCCCAAATCCAGATCAACTTATAGATATAAATGCTGTCAAGATCTTCATGTCTAGGAATCCTATGCCTACATTGCTTGGGGACATCCTTCACTCATGTTACACTCGAACAATGAGAAAAGGAGGTGTTCTCATGTGCTGCACTCCTCTCCTGGCAAGGTGGTTTATTTCGCACCTTCCACAGTCAGTTTTGAAGAACGAGCGGGGTTTGAGATGGTCACAACGATTAATGACTCTTAAACATTCTGATATACATTGGTGTTCTCGGTCCAGAGAAAATGTCACTATCATTGACCGCTGTGGAGAATTTCCTAATGTTCCTTTACTTGGAATTAGAGGAGGCATTACTTATAACCTATGTATGGCTTTGAGACAGTTTGGATATGCTCGGAGGGATGGCCCTCATGACATGCTGATTCCTGACATAGTTTTTGACTTCGACAATGATACGCAAGGACTTCGCCAGAGGTTTATCAGAGCTTGGAGGATGCCTAACAAGGTGGATAGTAAGACACTAGGGCACAAGAATTCCATCCCCCTTGAGCCTTACCTCAAGTGGGTACGAGCCCGCTCCCAGAAGCTTATGATGCCATATCCTCACATTCTCCCCGTGATCAAAGAGCCTGTTTTGGAAGGAGAGGTGCCATACACCATTCTACATCCTGACATGCCAACATCTTGGGAAGAAATGCAAAAGAGCTGGATCCAACTCAAGGAAGAGCAGAATTCTCTTGAAGCCAGTCTACATGCCAGTGAGAAGAAGGTCTTGGAGCTCACCTGCCTACTGCACGAGGAAAAGACCCTCAACACTTACATAGCTCCAAAGAGGATGCGCAGTGTCTTTTGGGATTAAGTATTTTGTAATATTTCGCCCATGAGGCATTTATGTACTGAACAGATTATTTATTAATATAACGTGTGTTCCTTTTTGTCTACAACGAATTTGAACTTTCGAACCCTTGAATGCATTGCATAAATAACATACCATGCATCATATGCATAACAGGTACCCTTTTTCACAGGTCACTTATCTTCTTCGCTGTTTATTTCAGCAATCATCATGTCTTCTGAACCTACTACAGAACAAGCTATCAAGGCCCTCCAGGCCCAGAATGCCCAGTTCCAAGAGTTGGTCATGAGCTTAGCCCAGGTTCAACAGGAGTTGAAGACTCTGATTCTGAAGAAGAAGAAGAAGAGGACTGTATTGTTCAACACTGGACGGAGGTTTGGAAATGGACTACAAAATGAAGCTGAGATGACTACTTCCTCTGTAGGGAAGGACAGTCCCCAAGAGAGAAGGGTTCCTAGTCCCGTGGTCTCCGACAACGAGACAAATTATAATGATGAGCAGTACCCTCCTGTTGAGGACAGGTACAAACAACTGGAGGACCGCCTGAGTGCTATGGAGATTCAACATGTGCCCGGGTTAGACTTTGGAGACCTAGGCTTATCCTCTGGGGTGGTGATTCCTCACAAGTTCAAGGCGCCTGCTTTTGCAAAGTACGATGGAGCTTCCTGTCCTAAGCTGCATCTCATATCATATGTAAGGAAGATTCAGCCTTACACTGCTGACAAGAATTTATGGATCCATTTCTTCCAGGATAGTCTTTCAGGGACTCAACTCGAATGGTTCTATCAGCTAGATGGAGCCAGTATTCATAACTGGGAGGACTTGGCTACTGCATTCTATAAGCAGTATCAGTATAATTCCGACATCGCTCCTACGCGTACCCAACTCCAGGGTATGTCACTAGGGACGGGTGAAGGATTTAAGGAGTATGCTCAAAAGTGTAGAGACCTTGCTGGAAGGGTGCAGCCACCTCTGACTGACAGTGAGCTTGTTGATATGTTCTTAGGGACCCTGTCTGGTCCGTTCTTCAACCATTTGATCGGAAATTCTTTTGTTGGGTTTACAGATCTGATCTTGACTGGTGAGATAATAGAAGCTGGTATCAAGTCTGGGAAGATACAAAAGGGTGCCTCCTCGAGCTCTGAAAAGAAACCCTTCAAGAAAGAATCTAGTGCTGTCTATGGTTCAAGGAGACAGAATAAACCGGAATGCCGCCAAGCTGTCAACGCGGTGGTAATTTCAAAGCCTGCTGCCGCTCCTCAGCAATACAACCAGCCAAGGGGTGAGAGACCTAGAAGGCAGTACACTCGGCTTAACATGACCCTGTCTCAGATATTGCCGCAATTACTGTCAACCAATCTGGTAACTATAAAGGAAGCTCCAAAGGTTGTAAACACCACCTCTCCAAAGTATAATCCCAACGCCCGCTGCGCTTATCACTCTGACAGCCCGGGGCATTCTACGGATGATTGTTGGGCTCTGAGGAATAAGGTTCAAGACCTTATTGATGCTAAAGAGATAGAGTTCGAGGCGCCCGAAAGGCCCAATGTTGTAACTGCTCCCATGCCCAAGCATGGAGTGAATGCTGTTGAGGAAGACCTGTATGTTACCTCTGTGGATGATATTGTTACTCCGCTATTGACCGTCAAAAGGAACCTGTTGCTAGCCAGTTTATTTCCTGGATGTAGTAAAGGTTGCCATCTATGTTCTGTTTTACCTGCTGGTTGTCCTTTGTTGAAGTCAGGCGTCCAAAACCTGATGGATAACAAATAGATCTTGTTCGAGAAAATTGTTGTTCCTGCTACCCCTACTGAAGAAGTGTCCATTGTTACTATTTTCAACAACTCTCCCAAGGCTCCCCCGAGGAAGCCTGTCAAAATCATGCCTGTTCAGAAGATTGCACCTATAATCATCATTGTTCCGGGGCCCATCCCCTATATATCCGACAAAGCCGTCCCTTGGCACTATGGGGCAGATGTTTATGTTCTTGGAGTTAAACAAGAGTTTGATACTAGTACCGGCGTCAACAACATCACCGGGCCTGCTAAAGTCACCCGCAGTGGTAGACTTTTCTCACCAGATATTGCGCTACCAACTATTCAGAGACCTACTATCATCACACCTGCAAGTGTGCCTGCTTCCCTTCCTGACCAAGTTCTTATTTCTACCCCCGCTGCCGAGTCATCTGACGCTCGGGGAAAAGGGATCGCTACTGATATGCCTGCCCAGACGGAGGCACCGAAGACAACCACTGTTGAAGCTTCCAGGCAGGAGGTGAAAGAGATCCTCAAGATTATCAAGAAGAGTGATTTTAATGTAGTTGAGCAGCTGGGGCACACCCCATCTAAAATTTCTATGCTATCACTGTTGTTGTGTTCAGAGGCCCATGCCAAGGCTCTAATTACCTTCTTGAAGACGGCCCACGTGCCACAAGAGACGTCAGTTGATCAATTTACCGATTGTGTAGCCAACTTAACTGCTGATAATGGTTTGGGTTTCTCCGACGCTGATCTGACTGCTAAAGGGAAGAACCATAACGATGCCCTGCATGTCTCCATTGAATGCAGGGGCACTACTCTTGCCCATGTGCTGGTTGACACTGGTTCCTCGTTGAACGTATTGCCCAAGAAAGCTCTAGACAGGTTGGATTGCAAGGGTTTGGAACTCAAGCCAAGTAACATTGTTGTCCGGGCCTTTGACGGGTCTAAGAAGATGGTACATGGTGAAGTTGACATTCCAATCTGGGTTGGTTCTCAGGACTTCGATTCTACATTCTATGTGATGGACATCTGACCGTCCTACTCTTGTTTGCTGGGTCGTCCTTGGATCCATAAGGCTGGAGCTGTGACCTCCACTCTACATCAGAAGCTGATGTACCCGGTCAGAGGGAAGATTGTGACAGTTCAGGGGGAGGAAGAATACATGGTCAGCCACCTTAACTCGTTCTGGTACATAGAGATGGATGGGGAATTCATTGAGACCCCCTTTCAGCACTTTGAAGAGGTCCCTCAGACATTGGCATCAGCAAAAACTGTGATTGAAGATCCTCCTTTGAAGATGGCTTCCTTAAAGGTTGCTCGGGCTGTTATTGAGAAAGGTGAGTGTGCAAAGTGGGGCCGACTTCCTGATTTCACTCAGAAGACTGACAAGTTTGGTTTGGGTTTCACTGCAGAAGCTCAGAGGGTTGTTCGTAAGGCAAGGATTGGAAGACCTCCTGTATTCATCACCAACCCGGGAGTGAATGCCATAGAAGACGACGTGGAAGAATCTGAATTCGACAACTGGATCTACCCAACGATCAACGGTGGACCAAGCAACTGGACTGCGAAAGACTTCATACCTATTACTTTTGTCACTCAGTAATGAACTCCTTTGTTTTGAATTTGTAAACAAACAATAACTTGAAACTTTATGGCCCGGTTTCTTACCCGGGGCACTGTGGCTTCATTTATGAGGGCTTTTGTGTGTCATTTTCATATATCATTAATAAAAGCATTGGATGTTTTTTGCATTTCAAATCTTGCGCTCCTTGTCTTTCTTTATTATATATTGCAAAACAGCTATATTTACACACACTCACCTATACAGGTTCCAATCCACTCTAGATCTCACTGGTAACGACTCTGCTACTGCCAGTTATGACTTCGAAAATTCGATCAACTTAGCCGAAGACGAAGGTGAAGATGATTGCGAAGTGCCTGGTGAGCTTGCAAGACTGCTACTCCAGGAAGAGAGGGCCATTCAGCCACATGAAGAGCCAGTGGAAACGGTAAATCTGGGTACCGAGACAGACAGAAAGGAAGTCAAGATTGGTGCCAATCTGGAGTCCAGTGTGAAACAACGTTTGATTCAGATACTGCATGACTATGTGGAAATCTTTGCCTGGTCTTACGAAGACATGCCTGGGTTGGATACCGACATTGTGGTTCATCATTTGCCTACCAAGGAAGAATGCCCTCCGGTAAAACAGAAGGTCCGCCATATGCGTCCAGAGATGTCCGAGAAAATCAAAGCTGAGGTTATGAAACAATTTAACGCTGGTTTTCTAGCAGTGACCTCTTACCCTCAGTGGGTTGCCAATGTGGTTCCAGTGCCGAAGAAGGATGGTAAAGTCCGAATGTGTGTTGACTACAGGGATTTGAACAGGGCGAGCCCTAAGGATGACTTCCCTCTGCCTCACATTGACGTTCTGGTTGATAATACTGCTCAGCATAAGGTATTCTCCTTCATGGATGGGTTCTCAGGTTATAATCAAATCAAGATGGCTCCTGAAGACATGGAGAAGACCAAGTTTGTTACTCAGTGGGGCACCTTTTGCTACAAGGTCATGCCGTTTGGGTTGAAAAATGTTGGGGCAACCTACCAACGTACCATGGTTGCTCTGTTTCATGACATGATCCATCATGAGATCGAAGTATATGTTGATGATATGATTGCAAGGTCCCAAACTGAGGAGGAACACCTTGACCATCTACAGAAGCTATTTGATTGTCTGAAGTTGTACAAGCTGAGGTTGAACCCGAACAAGTGCACCTTCGGGGTAAGATCTGGAAAACTGCTAGGTTTCGTCGGAAGCGACAAAGGTATTCAAGTGGACCCTGCCAAAGTGAAAGCCATACAAGAGATTCCAGTCCCCAAGACAGAGAAATAAGTCAGAGGTTTTCTAGGACGGATGAACTACATTGCCCGATTCATCTCGCACTTAACTGCTACCTGTGAACCGATCTTCAAGCTACTGAAGAAAGATCAAGTAGTACGTTGGAACGATGAATTTCAGGCTGCTTTCGAAAGAATCAAAGAGTATCTCCAAGAACCACCCATTCTTATGCCACCGGTTGAAGGGAGACCTCTAATCTTATACTTAACAGTACTTGACAGCTTAATGGGGTGTGTGTTGGGGCAGCATGACGAGTCTGGCCGAAAAGAGCACGCTATTTATTACCTTAGCAAAAAGTTTACCGACTGTGAGACCCGATACTCACTGCTCGAGAAAACTTGTTGCGCTTTGGTATGGTCTGCTCGCCGGCTGAGACAGTATATGTTGACTCACACTACTCTGTTGATTTCAAAAATGGATCCAATAAAGTACATCTTCGAAAAGCCTGCCTTATCCGGAAGAATAGCAAGATGGAAAATGATCTTGACCGAATACGACATCCAGTACACAACTCAGAAAGCAATCAAGGGAAGTGTGTTGGCAGACCATTTGGCACATCAGGAAGTGGATGACTACCAATCTATGAACTTTGAATTTCTAGACGAGAATATCATGGTAGTAACTGATTGTGAAGTACCTGGACCGAATGAAGGACCTGAAGAAGGATCCCGATGGTCTATGCACTTTAATGGAGCCTCAAACGCTTTGGGTAACGACATTGGCGCTGTGATCATATCTCCAAAAGGCTCTCATACTCCACTCACCGCCCGACTATGTTTCAACTGCACCAACAACATGGCGGAGTATGAAGCATGCATCATGGGTCCTGGGCTGCAATTGACCTAAGGATCAAGTTTCTGAGTGTCTTCAGAGATTCCGCTCTCGTGATCAGTCAGATCAAAGGCGAGTGGGATACGAAACACCCAAATCTTATTCCTTACAAGGAGTATGTATTGACGTTGCTTCCCCATTTCGAGGAGATAACCTTTGAACACTTCCCAAGAGAGGAGAATCAGTTGGCGGACGCGTTGGCTACGATGTCTTCTATGTTCAAAGTCAAATGGGACAACGAGGCTCCCCGAATCATTATTTGGAAGTTGGATGAACCTGCACATTGCTGTGATCTTAAGACCGAAGAGGTAACAGAAAAGCCGTGGTATCATGAAGTAAAGAGGTATCTTGAAGCTCAAGAATACCCCGAGGGCTCATCAGTTAATGACAAGAAGTTTCTGAGAAGGTTCGCGGCAAAATTCTTCCTCAGCAATGACATTCTTTACAAACGAAACCATGATTCAACCTTACTGCATTGTGTGGATAAGACTGAAGCAGAAAGGATCATGGTAGAGCTGCATGAAGGTACCTTCGGAACGCATTCCAGTGGACATACCATGGCAAAGAAAATCCTTCGGGCAGGATATTACTGGTCCACAATGGAAGCCGACTGTTATCAACACTCTCGGACATGTCATAAATGCCAGATCTATGCTGATAAGGTGCATGTTCCTCCAGTTCCTTTGAACGTCTTGATAGCACCTTGGCCTTTTGCAATGTGGGGCATTGATATGATCGGAGAGATCAGACCTACGGCATCCAATGGGCATCGCTTCATCCTGGTAGTGATTGATTACTTTACGAAATGGGTTGAAGCAGCTTCCTTTGCTACCGTAACCAAGAATGTCGTGGCACGGTTCATTCGGCATAACCTGATCTGTCGATACGGTGTACCAGAGAGGATCATTACGAATAATGGTACCAATCTTAACAACAAGATGATCACTGAGCTCTGCGAGCAATTCAAAGATACAGCACCACAACTCTTCTCCTTATCGGCCGAAGATGAATGGGGCTGTCGAAGCAGCAAATAAGAACATTAAGAAGATTGTGCAGAAGATGACAGTGACCTACAAAGATTGGAACGAGATGTTACCGTTTTCTCTTCATGGGTACCGTACCTCAGCACGGACATCAACATGGGCAACACCCTTTTCCTTGGTCTATGGCATGGAGGCAGTCCTGCCCATTGAAGTTCAGATACCCTCTCTCTAGATAATGAAGGATGCAGGTTTGAGCGAAGATGACTAGATCCAGACTCGGCTTGATCAACTAAACCTATTCGACGAAAAGAGACTCACCGCTATTTGTCATGGTCAGACGTACCAAAAATGGATGATCAAGGCATTTAACAAGAAAGTCAGACGACAAGAGTATCAAGTTGGGGACCTGGTAATCAAGCGCATCATTCTACCTCAAGGTGATCCCAGGAGCAAATGGACCCCCACGTACGAAGGGCCATTTGTGGTTAAGAATATCTTCTCAGGAGGAGCAATAATTCTAACTACCATGGATGGTGACGACCTTCCTCACCCCGCCAATGCAGACATAGTAAAAAGATACTACGCATGATCAAAGACCCGCTAGGTTGACACACCTAGACAAAAATAAGGGTTTCCCGGCGAACCAAAAGGGTTTGGGCAAAAATAAGGGATGAAATGAAAAAAATCTGTACACCCGGCAAGTCGAAAACCTGAAAAGGCGGCTTGGGCAAAAATGGGTATCCCGGTGGACTGAAAACCCGAAAGGGTGGTCCAGGCAAAAATTAGGGATAAGCGTAATACTATGTCTCATTGGATCACCCTGCATCCAGACTTCGGTATCAACTATCAGGCTCAGAGGGCACCAATTAATCAGCTTCATCTCCAACTAAGCAGCAAAGTGATGAGACGCTTGAAGACATAAAGGCGATAGCAGAGTTGGAACCCAGTGGGATTTTGCACATAGCTGTTTTGTTTTCTTTTTTCACAAATTGTATAAACTCTCTTGTTCGGCGACGTTCTCTTACTAGGACGTCAGCCTCTTGTACAAAAAACGCCTATTTTCAGGCAAATTTCAAAATCAATACAAGCTCATCTTTTCCAGGCAAATTGCCAATTATTTTTTCCTTTATCTGTTTTGTTTTGCAAAGAACGTCCAAGGTTCATTTTTGATATATGCATTTGACATTAATTGCTAATCACAAATATTTGCATGCGAGACAAAGGACTAATTACAGGTGATATCAGAAACAAGGGTAATAAGAATTGTCTAAGCGGTCTAGTTGCTCCGTCCACCAAGGTACCAAGGTAGGTTCGGCTGAAGAATGTAACTAAGATACCTCCACTCCCCGAGAGTAAGACAAATCAACAATACTCTCCCCAAGCAGAGTTGGTCTCCAATCAGCCCAAAAAGGCACAGTATCTCCAGCAAGTCAGCAACATTCTCCCCAAGCAGAGTTAGCCTACTGTCAGCCTTAAGGAAGTTGGGTATCCCCAGAAAATCTCAATATTCTCCAGCAGAGTATACAGATATTCCTCAACAAGCATCCCCGGCAGTCTTAATATTCCTCGACAAAAATATAAGATTGTTCCCCGGCGGAATACAGACACCCAGTGGAGCCAGTTCCCCAGTGTAGTCCAAAGTTTCCCCAGGAGAGTTAAATCAATCTCCCCAGTAGATCCTGGAAGCTTGTCCCCTGCAGAGTACAAATATCTTTCCCCGACCATGTTCAAAGGTTATTCCCCACCAGAGCCTAACTGGGTTATCCTCAGCAAATTATAACGGAAAGATCATCCTCGGCGAAGTTCTTCCTATTCCCAGCGGAGTTCATCAAATTCCCCAACAAAGCTTATCAACGGAATCCCCAGCGGAGTTATCATCAAAATTTCAGCGAAGCATCTCTTCCCACAGAGTAATTCCCCGCAGAGTAATCTCTCCATCAGGTTTATTCCCCAACGGAGTCATCTTCTCCTACCGGTTTATTCTTGCAACCATCATCCCCAGCGGAAACGAAGAACTCTACTCTTCAACATCATCCCAGGATTTAACTTCCCGGCATTCGTCAAGGATTTATTTTCCCAGACGAAAATACATTCACAAACATCACATTGTCATACATCATGATACATGCATATACGCATCATATCATACAATCTCATTTATTCCTGAAAACATCATGACATCATACATCATGACATTGCATACAACTAATGTTTTGCCTTTTCAGGGAAAGGTCAATCAAAAGATATTACCATCAACTTTTGAAGTTCCAGATTCGATACCTGTATCTAGCCAGGGCATATCTGTGAGCGACTGATTAGAGGTCTACGCCTGTATCCAGCCAGGAAAGCTATCTCGACCAACATTTGAAGTTCCAGATTTGATACCTGTATCTAGCCAGGGCATATCTGTGAGCGATTGATGGTAGATCTATACCTGTATCTAGCCAGGAAAGTTATCTGCATGAAGAGTTTGAAGATCAACACCTGTAACAGGCCAGGAAATTATCTTTCTTTCTCAGGTCAGAGGTCTACACCTGTATCCAGCCAGGAAAGCTATCTCGACCAACCTTTTGAAGTTCCAGATTCGATACCTGTATCTAGCCAGGGCATATCTGTGAGCGATTGATTGTAGATCTATACTTGTAACTAGCCAGGAAAGTATCTGCATGAAGAGTTTGAAGATCAACACCTGTAACAGGCCAGAAAATTATCTTTCTTTCTCAGGTCAGAGGTCTACACCTGTATCCAACCAGGAAATCTATCTCGACCAACATTTTAAGTTCCAGATTCGATACCTGTATCTAGCCAGGGCATATCTGTGAGCGATTGATTGTAGATCTATACCTGTAACTAGCCAGGAAAGTATCTTCATGAAGAGTTTGAAGATCAACACCTGTAACAGGCCAGGTAATTATCTTTCTTTCTCAGGTCAGAGGTCTACACCTGTATCCAGCCAGGAAAGCTATCTCGACCAACATTTTAAGTTCCAGATTCGATACCTGCATCTAGCCAGGGCATATCTGTGAGCGATTGATTGTAGATCTATACCTGTATCTAGCCAGGAAAGTTGTCTACATGAAGAGTTTGAAGATCAACACCTGTAACAGGCCAGGAAATTATCTTTCTTTCTCAGGTACGCAAGTTCTCACTAAGGAATCTCTTACGCGAACGACATCTCCAAATGGCATCCATAAGCCCATTCCCGACAAGATTCTGTCGCATCTCCGGATGGAATCTATAAGCCCATCCTCCTATCCACCATATCTCCAAATGGCATCTGTAAGCCCATTCCCGACATCACATTGCTGATACTCCACTATGCGAGTGCAAATTTCTGGGCACTTTAGTGTTCAATCATCTTCCACCTTCGGATCACGAGAGGCACGCAAGCCAATCTACATCCTCAGGTTTAAGAAGATTGAACAGGGGCAACTATTGTACCCCAAAATTTGCCCTCCCATATTCTTCAAAGTTTGTCAAGAGTCATCTTCAAATGGTTCAAGATTTCTCAAGGGTTGCACAGTCCAAATGCCTCTTAAGCCAGTCAAAATTAGGGTTTTGTTTCTTTCAAGGAATTTGAGGTTTTCAATGGTTCCATCAAGTCCCATAGGCCTATATACATTGTCAAGCATCTACATGTCAAATCTCAAGACTCACAGTGCCAAATTCTACAGTCAAAAGCCCTATTGGATTCATAGTCAACTGTAGGGGTAAAATGGTCATTTTGCAGTCAAAAGTCAGAATTTTTGGTCAACATCTTATTTTGAGCTCACAATCATCATTTGATCAAGTCTTGATCATGATTCCTCAAGCATGGCTAAAAAATCATCAAGATGCAAAAAGTTACTATTTTTGGACAGCAGAAAAGTCAACTGTATCTTGACTAGAGCATAACTTTTTCATGGTTCATCAGAAAAATCCCATCCAACGCTCATTTTGAAGGGGATGACATTTCCTACAATTCATCTTCACATTCCAAGTCCAAGAAATGCTTTCACAAAAAGTTATCAATTTCTACATTATAGGTCAATTTCAAAAGTCAACAAAAATGCACTTTAAGTCAAAGACCATAACTTGAGATTGGTAAATCCAAATGACATGGGACCAAATTCATTGGTTAGAGGACTTCAAGACCTTTCCAAAATGTCCAAGAACATGTTCATATGATCAAAATTGAGCAAGATATGCATTGGAGAAGTTGGGAAATTTTTGTGAATTTGCAAAAGTCAACTTTGCTCAAAACACTTTGTTTTTGCTAATGGGCCTCAAATTTCTTCTTGAAACTTTATTCAAAGCTTATGCACGACCCATTGAGATTATTTGAATTTATTTTCTTATTTTTTATTAATTAATTGGATTTTTAATTGATTTTAATTCATTTAATTAATTTAAAATGTAGGAAATACAAAGATTTGATTTTTTCAATCTTTTTGTGAAGCAAACAAGCTCAAGATATGCTGGCAATTCGTGTGCAAATCAAAGGGACAAAAATCTCCAAGTTTGGCAAGTTTCTTCAATAAAAAAGATTCAAAAATATATGATTGCAAATCAAATATTCAAACCATTATTTCATGGATCTTTGCCCAAGGATTTAACCTAATTCTCTTCCACTATAAGTACACAAGTCAACCCTAATGCATTGGACGTGAAATCTCTGCAGAATAAAGCCATAGCCATTCAAGAAAATTCAAAGAAAACTCAAAACTGTTTTCCAGGTTCCAGCACGATTCAAAGCAATTGGTGGATTCTAATACATTGCTGGAACTCTCAGGGACGATTTGCAAACAAAACCAAGCCTTAAAGCTCCAGAAATCACCCTAAACAGACCCACAGTTTGCACACTTTTTTCATAATCGAAACTCATGATACATGCATCATTAACATGATTTCTTGTTTGTTTTATGTTGCTATAACTCACAGGAAACTAATGGCATAGTTTAATTGGATTATGGTGTACAGAATCACAAGTTGCCATGTTCAAATTCTAGGGTTCATAAACCTTCGAATTGGGGCTTTACACTACAGGAAAAATTAACACCTCTAATGCCTATGGTTGAAATCGTTGAGACTGGACGAACGTGGAGCAACCATCGCGAAATATTTATATTCATCCTAGGGCTAATCGCTATTTTTCCTTGTTACAGTTTGTGGGGGTTAAAAACCCCCGCTATCCATTTGTTTTTTACAGGTACACAGGATGAAGATGAAGACGTGTTAGCATATGATTAGCCCATTCAAATAGCGCGCGTGATTTTGTTTTGTCCAACATATTGGTTGTTTCTTAATAATATATTTGCTTGGTATTATAATTACAAAAGCAGGCAAGTGGCTGGGTGGATAGTGCGCTGGCTGGTAACCATTGGGACCTGGGTTCGAATCCCAGGTCCCCCAAATAATTGTTTATATTTTGTCTTACATATTCACATGCAGGCATTTAAAGGCGTTCCACCATGCACTTTCCAATCCCAGGCGCCAAGTGGCCACAAGCATAAATCTGAAGGTCATGAGTGGATGACCATGGTGTTCCCTAGTCAACCATGCGCTGGGCAATCAAGAAAGTCAAATGGACTGGCAAACAAGTGGGCCTGAAAATTAAAATCAACTCGTAGCTCACCATAATACATGTGCAAAGATGAAATAATCTGAAACCTGACACACTCACACATGCCACTCCTAGGGTACGCCTCACTTGGTTGCCTAGACGTGGTCATTAAGTATAGGGTGTTTTAGAGGTCGCCCTCCTGTCTAAAGATCCAGTTGCCTCGAAACGGTTGCCTCGGATAAAAAGGATCTAGGACATTAGGGTTACCGCTAAGGATTCCTACTATTGCTTTGGTGACCACACATGTCCCTATAATCGAATTGACCTGAATAACTCCAACGACGGTGCTACCTACTTCTCAATAGTGGGATAGTACTGTCTAAAGGACATTTACACAGCTTAATTCCTTAGAGCAGGTAGATTTCTCCTGGGTACTTGCTCTTTCAAAAACAAAACAACTTTTCGCACCTACACTTTCAAAAAGTTTTCAAACAAACACTTCATACACTCTTGAGGACTGATACAAGAGTTACCTAGAAGTTTTCAAAACGAAACTTTTTCAAAACCCACAAACACAAGAAAAGCAAACATTTTTGAAAACATAGTGAACAAGTACCTAAGAGCCCGTGGATAACCACGGATAGAAAGGGTGCTAACACATTCCCTTTCTATAATCTACCTCCCGAACTGAGAAACATCTCGAAAAGGAATTTTTCTGTGCTTTTGTCCTTTCCTTGTTGGAGAACATAAAAGACAGTGGCGACTCTTGCTTATCGCGACATTTCGCGAACCAGCATTTCAAAACAGTCAGTTCTATTTCCACCGATCACAATGATGTTCTTTGATGAACTTTGCTTATGAATTTCCCTCTCTTTGGCTTGCTT
This sequence comes from Vicia faba, assembly GCA_948472305.1. NCBI lineage: Eukaryota > Viridiplantae > Streptophyta > Magnoliopsida > Fabales > Fabaceae > Vicia > Vicia faba. The sequence continues at coordinate 946,406,098 of OX451735.1, forward strand.
CTCAATGATGAGCTTTTGCTCTGAGAGTATGTTTGGATATGTTTGATTTTGACATTTTCTTCTCTTGATGCTGTGGACTTCTAATGATGGTTATGAGTTTTGAGATTTGGATTTGTTTAGCCTATGAGGAAGCTAGTTCTGAGGCATTTTGTTGTTGTTTGGATATTGGATGATGGTTGATGATTCTGAGTTGCCTATTGTTATGATTCTGAGTTGTTGATATGTTGGCCCTATGACGAATTTGATTCTGAGGGTTTTTGGGTTTGCTTTGAGTTTGGTTACTTGATGATGATTCTGAGGGTGGTTGTTGGTTTGGTAGTGAAACAAGTTTTGACAGGCTTGCCTTTTTTAGGCTTGCTTCTGGTTTTTAGCAGGTTTGGAGTTTTGTTTTGTTGAATCTTTTCTGGTTCAGGCTTGAAGTCCTTATGCAGGTTTGAAGTTTGTTTTTGAAGTAGGCAAGCTTGGAGGTTTAATAACTGGTATTATGCAGGTTGATATGCTTGTTTGTTTACAAGTTTGAAGCAGGCCTGTGGTATATGCAGTTTTTGAGTTTTGTTTGTTTTTGAGAGCTTTGATGCATGATGTGTTATATTTTTTCTATGTATGTTCTGCCCCCCTTGTTCTGAACTGAAACTCTTTGTTATATCTTTTTCCTAAGCCTGCAAAACTGTAAGCCTCTACTTCTCTCTCTTTCTCTCTCCACAGAAAAAGCATTTTTTATTGCTTGAACTGTCCTTTTCTGAAAAGGTGTTTGGCTGGGAAATGATGATAATTTGAAATATATGCTTGCAATGTTAGCTTTGCTCTGCCTCTTGTACTCTCTTCTTTTCCAGATTTTATGCATTGCTAGTTTGTTAGCCTCTTTGACAGTTTTTGACAGCTTCTTGAAGTTGCGACTTAGTTGGCCATTTTGACTTAGTTTGGTTTGCCTTGCTTGCCTCTCTTTGACAGTTTGCACATGTGCAGTTTGTTTGTAACTTGGCTGTTCAGTTTGCCTTGTTTGAATTTATGCATTTTTGTGCATTTTGTTTAACATGCTGCCTTGTATTAATTCATATGCTTGCAAACATATTTTCTTTCCCTCTTTGTGAACTAAGAAGAGAGTCTTCTTGAGATTTGCAGAGAGGACGAACAAACTGATTCCGGCCAACACTTTTAATGATGAGTTTTTATGATTAACTGTCTGAAAATGCCTTTTTAAATTAATCTGTATTGACTTTTCTTTTTTCTGGCTTTGCAGATAAATATCAATTGAGCAAAGGATGCAATCAGTAGAAGATGAAGATTTCCAGAGATTTAGGATATAGTTTTAAATTACTTTTAATCATTGTAATAATATTAATGTAAACAACTGTAAATAAATTTACAGTGTTCAAATAATATTTGTAACAAACAATTAAAAATGAATAAAAATCTTTCTTTGTCAGATATCTCTTTTAATTCTTCTACAATTGCTTATTTAATCATTTAAATCTCTTGAGTTATAATAATTGGGAATTATCCCATTAATCTTAACTTAGATAAAATAAATAATTAACAAACGTCGCAGTCTCATTGTCTTGCATTAACCAATAATAAACCTGGCGTTCCAAATAACCATATGTATTGCACAGTCAATCAAAACAAATGTCCATACGCCTTTCATTTCACTGATTAGACCAACACTTCAAAATCTCAATCAGAAGCCTCAGCCCATATCCCAGATGTTTAGACCTTGAGAAACGAACAGAAATCTTGAGCAAACGTCAAAGCAGTGTAACAGCCAATTAAGACACTGGATTCAAATTCTTTTGAAAACGCGCGTGCAAACCCTAATTCTTGATTTATTGTCAAAGAAGCGTCTGCTTGATCAAACCCTGAGCCAATCTCAACCAAATCAATAGAAACCCTAATAATCTGCTTGGACTGATTCAAAAGTTAATGGAAACCCTAATTTTGTTTGACTGATAAGAAAAGTCTGTTTGACCGATTCTTAAGCCAATCTGAAAAATCAGGAAAAGCCCGAAGTTGTGATTTCTTGTGAAAAAGAGAGAGGGCAAATTTTGGGGTACAACAGGTTTAAAGTTGAAAAATTCCATAACTTAGAATTTTTCTAAGTTATGAAATTTTCTTAATTTTTCCTAACTTTGCCCAACATTTTCACCATGATACAATTGGATTCAAACAAAACTTCCAACATGAAAGTTGTAGTCCTCCACAAAGTCTACAACTTTTACTCACAAAGTTTTCCCAAAAGAAGCATGGATCGCAAGTTATGATTTTTGGAACAAGGGTCCATGAAACTTTTAACTTAGTGAAATTTTGCCCTAGTTTAGGCAGGATTTTGACCTGTCTTCATGGCCATTTTTCACATAGTTCCAGTTGGAATCTCAAGTTGCATTTCAAAGATGGATTGTAGAGCATGTTGCAAGATTTCCAAAATGTCCAAGAACTCTCCAAACTCATTTGTGGTTAGGGAGAATCGAAGTCTTGAAGTTGGCAAAAACTCACTTTTCATCCATGGCATGTTCATATTGATACAAGTTGCAAATTCAAATCAGCTTGCTTTGCACTAGATTACAGGCCTCAAAACCATTTCACACTCAATAATTTAATACAAATACATTGGTCTAAGGCATTGTTTTGGTCATTAGAACATTGCACACAAGATTAATCCCTAAGTAGAAAAAGTAACATTTCCATTTTTGCTTAAATCACGCTTTATGTCAAAACTAAATCCTTAAGCATTGAGCTATATCTTGTGCAGCAAATCAGATCCACAAACTTGAGGGGCCAAGGGAAAAGTGTACAAGCTGATGGATAGCCTGTACAGGCCTGTTTCACATCACTTCCCACTTTTGCTTCATATACAAGAAATATGCCAAATACACTAGAACTTGAACATCAGCTAAAACCAACTTGTGCAAGCTTTTAAAACATCTTTCTCACATCCCTTTGAGCCAGAAACACGACCCTTTGAGCCCTCAAACCTCCCATATCAAGAAATCACCTCCCATTGGCAAAACAGGGCACTCCCTGCAGTTTGATTTCCACAACTCAAATCCCTCGTGCATTTTGTCTAAAATTGGTTCAAACACCTTCCATACAACCTATCCAAACTATCCCAACCCTTAAACACTAACTGTAACTCCATTTACAGGGTTTGCCATTTTTGATTTTAGCTTGTGCAGGTTGAGTTTTGTAGGCTTGTTCAAGCACATTCAAGGCAAGCTAGGCATTGGAGAAGGTCAAGGGAAGTTCAAGCAAGCTCCCAAGCATCTCAGGCCTTGTTGAAAAGCTCCACATTTCCATACACGAAGTCAGCTGAAACAGGTTTTTATCAACTTCCTATCTCTCTATTTAGGAACATTTAGACTTTGGTTTGTGAATAAGAAATGTAGTATTCATAGCCATGAAGTTGTACATATGCTCAGTTTTCATTTTAGTTAAGCATGCTAAGAGAATTTGATCCATGAACTTCCTGGAAAAATTAGGTTAGATTTTAGGGCCAGAGAAATTCTCTCTGGTCTTTGAGAGTTAGGACAAGTTTTTTATATGGTTGGATTCGTCTTGAAAAACTCTACAACTTTGATGTTATGTGTTTTTGCATTAGAGCCCGTATACAGGTTGTTCGTGTTTGAAACCAGGCGCGCGCGAATTTGAGGCAGAGGTTGAAGATGAAGTCTGGCTTGGGCTGGGCTTTGGTCCTTTCACTATTGACACCCCCCTTTTGCTGAATGCACCCCCTGGCCCAATTTCTTTATACTTTGGTATTTTTTATTTATTTTCATTTTCTGATTTTTATTCTATATTTTCTAAATATAAAAATACCCAAAATATTTTTTATAAATTTTTACATTTATTTTGTATTTTATTTTATTTTATTTCTAACATGAAAACCATTTAATCAGTATATATTTTATTTATAGAAACTTAAAAATAATATTTAAATTATACTTTTATTTCATTCTTTATTTTATTCACACTAAAAAATATTGTTCTAAATATATTTTTATTTTTTGTATATATTTTATTACATAATTAATATAATTAATATATATATATATATATATATATATATATATATATATATATATATATATATATATATATACACACTTTTTATTTTATTTAATAGATACTTTAAAATAAAAACATAGAAATATTATACTTTTTATTATTATTATTTATACTTAAAATAATACTTTTTTCTACATATATTTAATTTTTTGTATATACATTATTTTATTTTATTGTATATAAATAATATAATTAATATATTTACTTTCTTAAAGAAAAATTAGGGTTTACCCTTAATTAAAAATAATAATCTTTTTTTTATTATTCCTTTCTTTTTACATTAAATATTTTTACATACATAAAAATAAGCATAAACATTTTTTGTATAATTCATAATATTTTGTATATTTATTTAATTTGTTTATTTAAATATTGTCCATTTATTATTTATGCCTTTGATTCAATTTGGATGTAATAGTAAAATTAGGGTTTTAATTTCTTGTCAAATAATCCCCATTCAACAATTGTATCCCCATCCCCATAATCGTGTTGTAATAGTGGTAGATTTATTTTACGCATTTACGCTTTCAATTATGCCATGATTAGAGATTAGGGTTTGTATGCAAAAATCCAAAATCAACAAGTAGCTTGGCCTAATACAAAGACAAAAATGCATGAAAATAACAACACAATACACACTTGCACCCCTAGGGTTACATCCACTTGTTTCCTTAAAAAGGGGCCATGTTATGCATGTTGAGTACTTTGGAAAAACAAAAACAAAACAAAAGATCATAGTCCTTCGATGACGCTATCTTGGTTGCCTATACAAAAATGATCTAGTCCCTCAAAAATTTGCTAAAAATACTTAACACAATTGCTATCATGGTCTATACGATGACCCGCGCCTGTCCCGTTTAACATCCTAATACAAGGTTGTTTACCAAATGCAATGGTAAAACAACAATATCAAAAGGGTTAATAATGTGTAGGGAATACCTTTGAGTAAAATAGGGTAGATAACTCTTAGTTACTTGATCAAAACTTGAAAAATATCCTTGCTATTTTTCAAACAAACTTCACAATACAATTTCAAAACATTTATCAAATAAAACTTTCAAACATTGAAATCTTTTCAAAAGACAAATACACCTTTGTATACATTCAAACAAGAATAATTACAAAGGTTGCCACAACGATGGCCTCTTTTCAAAACATCTTTCAAAACCACACACAAACACCATTTCAAACAATTGAAAAGCAAAGGCAAGTGATCTAAACAAGTAACTAAGAGCCCATGTATAACCATGGATGAAAAGGGTGCTTGCACCTTCCCTTTTCATAATCTACTCCCCAAACCCAAGAAAATATCTCAAAGGTCTTTCCTGTGCTTTTTTGACCTTTCCTTAGGATAAAATAAAAAGTCGATGGCGACTCTTGCTAAACCGAAATATTTGCAAACACAAACACAAAATCCCAAGCCAGTTCTCCCACCGTATCACAGAACTGGCGACTCTGCTGGGGAAAACTTTAAAAGTGGAGTAACCTTAGGGTTTAGATCATCTTTGCATGCTTATCTTGTTTGCTTTGTTTGTTTAAAATTGGTTCTATTGTTTGGTCTTGAAATCCTCTACCCGGATTTGGGAAACATTCATAGGTAAATAGCAATATGTTGTGGAAACTGTGCGGGGTATACCGACATGGTTGAAGCAATAGCTATATTAGTGTGACATATTTGTGGGTACCGGTAGCCTTTGAGTCAATCAAAGAGAATATGGGGCCGCTGAGTGATGTCATGAAGCACTAATGAACTCTTAGAACCTTTACTTGACCATCTTGGCCTTATTAGGGGTAGTGAGATGACCGACTTTGGTGCAGTCCGAAGTTGATAGATACTCGATACTACACTCATTGAGGGTTGTTTTCTTGGAATATTTTGGTCACCAGTTAAGTGGCTAAACTGAAATAATGAACACAGAAAATAATCCAGTGATATTGAGCTCCTTAGAACCCGGTTACTATTTATAGGACAGGTTGAGCCAACTAACTTCAAGAGGGTACTTACCTATGAAACCTCATGCACGCCTAAACTAGGAAACTGTGTGACTTGTTTGTACATATGCTTGTGCATACATCATGAACATCATAAAGCATCACATGCATCCACTAACCATTTCAAGGGTTTGGATTTTCATCTTTGTTCCTGTTTTGTAGGTTATGGAATCTCTTCTCAGGAAAACATGACAGCTCAACCTTGTGAGAATCCCTCCTCAACTCAAGGAGCTTACTTCCAAGATTCCAGAGAATTCCCCCTTCAGTGAAAGACATGGTAGACTTCTCAGTTTGGTCAACTCCAACATTGAAGAAGACATGGTTAAAGTTCTCTTCCAGTTCTTTGACCCCCTACACCACTATTTCACATTTCCTGATTACCAACTAGTGCCTACTTTGGAGGAAGTTTCTCAACTCCTGAGGATTCCTATTCTCCATCAACTACCCTACAACGGTACGGAAAGAGAACCAAAGCATGAAGATGTTGCTCAAGCCTTACACTTGCAACCATTTGATATCAAAGGTCATTAGGAAACCAGAAGTGGTGTCAAGGGTTTCTTGGCAAAGTTTCTGTTTGAGAAGGCACAAGACTGCTGGAATTCTTTAGATCTACAAGCTTTTGAGGAGATTGTAGCACTTCTCATCTATGGGTTGGTCTTGTTCCCAAACCCTAATCAGCTTATAGATGTGAATGCTGTCAAAATTTTCATATCTCGGAATCTTGTGCCTACATTGCTTGGGGACATCCTACACTCATTTCACACACGAACAATGAGGAAAAGAGGTATTCTCATGTGCTGTACTCCTCTTCTAGCAAGGTGGTTTATTTCTCACCTTCCCCAGTCAGTTTTGAAGAATGAGCAGGGTTTAAGGTGGTCACAACGGTTGATGACCCTCACACATTCTGATGTTCATTGGTGTTCTCGGTCCAGAGAAAATGTCATCATCATTGATCGTTGTGGGGAATTCCCTAATGTTCCATTACTTGGCATTAGGGGAGGCATTACCTACAACCCTTGTTTGGCTCTGAGACAATTTGGGTATACCCGAAGGGATGGCCCTCATGATATGCTAATTCCTTACTTGGTTTTTGACTTCGACAAAGGTTTATCCGAGCTTGGAGGATGCCCAACAAAGTGGATAGTAAGACACTAGGACACAAGAAATCCATCCCCCTTGAGCCTTATCTCAAGTGGGTACGAACTCGCGCCCAGAGTCTTATGATGCCTTACCCCCACATTATCCCCGTGATCAAAGAGCCTGTTATGGAAGGAGAGGTTCCATACACCCTCCTACATCCAGACATGCCAACATCATTAGAAAATTTGCAAAAGAGTTGGATACATCTCAAGGAAGAACGAAATACTTTTGAAGCCAGCTTCTACGCCAGTGAGAAGAAGGTTTTGGAACTTACCCGTCAACTCCATGAAGAGCAGAATCTCAACACTTACATCGCACCAAAGAGGATGCGCAATGTCTTTTTACATTAAGAATTTTGTAATATTTTTGCCCATGGGGCATTTATGTACTAACAAATTTCTTCTTAATATGACGTGTGTTCTTTTTGTTTGCAACAAATTTGAATTTTTGAATCCTTGAATGCATTACATGAATACACATCATTCATCATATGCATAAACAGGTCTTCACACCAGGTTTCCTTATCTTTCTACTGTTTATTTCATCAAGATGGATATAGAGCAGACAGTCAAAGATCTGCAAGCACAAAATTTGCAATTCCAACAACTCCTCATGACCTTGTCAAAGGGTTAAGAGGACCTTAAAGCAATGTTAGAGAAAGAGAAGGAAAAGGAAAAGAAGAAAAAGAAAAGAATTGGTGTGGCCACTATGGGAAGAAGATTTGAGCATCAGGCTAAGAGAGTTCTGGATTTCCCCTCGACGTCTGACGAAGGGGTTGGTAAAGGAAAAGGAGATGTGGTACCTTCCGAGTCTGAAGCTGAAGAGGAAGAAGAGGAAGAGGATGAAGATTACTCTGAACATCAGTACCCTCCGGCGGATGATAAGTATAAGAATATTGAAGACCGGCTAGCAGCCATGGAGGTACAAAGGGTACATGGGCTAGATTTCTAAGAACTAGGGTTGGTTGCTGGGATCGTTATTCCTCCCAATTCAAAGTGCCTACATTTTCTAAATACGACGGTTTGTCTTGTCCGAAGATGCATCTGCAGTTCTACATTAGAAAGATCTAACCTCACTCTTCTGATAAGGATCTGTGGGTCCACTTTTTTCAAGATAGTTTGTCGGGAACGCAATTGGACTGGTTCTATCAACTTGAGAGATCTGATGTTCATAACTGGGAGGATTTAGCTGATGCTTTCTACCGACAATACCAATATAATGCAGATTTAGAGCCCACTCGTACTCAACTATAGAGTATGGGTATGGCCTCTAATGAAGGATTTAAGGAGTATGCCCAAAAGTGGCGAGATTTGGCTGGAAGGGTGAAGCCACCATTGTCAGATAGAGAGCTGGTTGATATGTTTTTGGGGACCCTGTCAGGTCCATTCTTCAATCACTTGATCGGGAGCTCATCTGCAGGGTTCACCGAATTAATTCTGACGGGTGAAAGGGTTGAAGCTGGCATTAAGAGTGGTAAAATTCCGAAGGATGTCTCCGCTTCCACTGCTATCAAGAAGACCTTCCCAGCCAAGAAGGAAGTTTCTGCTGGTCACACCCATAGAAATCAAGGGAGAATGGAGTGCCGACCAGCGGTGGGGGTTGTGATGATCCAGAACTCCTCAGCCAATCAACCTCGAAGCAGTCAACCCAGAGCTAACCAGCAAAGGGTAGAAAGGCCACAACGATAATTCACCCAGATCAATATGACACCGACTCAGGTCCTCCCTCATCTGTTAAAGTTAAACCTTACAAGCTTGAAAGAAGCGCCAAAAAACGCAAATACCTCTTCTTCCTATTATCATTCCAATGCGAAATGTGCATATCATTCAGACAGTATGGGGCACGACACCAAAAACTGTTGGACCCTTAAAAACAAGATCCAAGATTTGATAGATTCCAAGGAGGTGGAGTTTGATGCCCCCGAAAAACCTAATGTGATATCCTATCCTATGCCAAAACATGGTCATAATGTTCATGCTATTGTGGAAGATCTTCATGTTACTACTGTTGATGACTTAATGACTCTGTTGCCAATGATCAAGATGAATCTGTTGAAAGTCGGGATTTTCCCGGGCTGTGAAAAAGATTGTTACTTTTGTTCAACCTTGCAATCCGACTGTCCGCTGTTGAAGTCAGGCATCTAACGCTTGATGGATACTCAAGAGATCCTCTTTCAGAAAACTCCTGTCGCTACTGTTACTCCCATTACCCATGTTACTCCTGTTACTCCAATCAATGATGTTTCTATAATCACCATTTCCGACAATCTTTCCAAGACCTGCAAAAGGCCTGTTAAGATTACACCCGATCTAAAGTTTGTATCGCTGGAGATTACTATGCCGGGGCATATCCCATATAAGTACAACAAGACGATACTTTGGAATTATGGAGGAGAGATATTCTATCACGGTGTGAAACAGATCGAATCAGGTGAAGAAAATTCCGATGAAGAAACTCCTGGTGTGGGGAATATTGCGGGGACAAGTAAGATCACTCGTAGCAGAAGAATCTCCTCTCCAGAGATTTCTCCTCCACGGGCAGTCTTCGGACCCTCAAGTGCTCCTGTGCCTGTCGAGATATCTGTGTGAAGTCCGGTTATTGAACAAATTGTTACTCCCGAAGTTGTACCCTTTGCCGTTACTGCTGATAAAGGTAAGGGGATCCAAGAAGCGCCCGTCAGGACGAGGGCTCAGACTTTGGTTATCCCTGAGACCACCCAAAAGGAAATGGAGGAGATTTTAAAGATAATTAAGAAGAGCGACTATGATGTCGTAGAGAAGCTGGGGAAAACCCCTTCAAAAATATCTATGCTGGCTCTGTTGCTCTACTCCGAGGCTCATGCCAAAGCCTTGATTAAATTCCTAAAGACGGTGCACGTGCCTCAAGAAACTTCTGCGGATCAGTTTCAAAAGTGTGTAGCCATCCTTACAGCAGACAATGGTCTTGGCTTCTCTGATGCTGATCTGACGTCTAAGGGAAGAAAGCATAATGATGTGTTGCATGTCTCGGTAGAGTGCAGAGGAACTACACTTGCCCATGTTCTGGTTGATACCGGTTCATCTTTAAATGTTCTACCAAAGAAAGAATTGGACAGATTAGACTGTGAAGGTTTGACCCTAAAGCCCAGTAATATCATTGTTAGAGCCTTCGACGGTTCTAAGCGGATGGTTCACGGAGAAGTGGACATCCCGATTAAGGTGGGAACGAAAATTTTCAACTCTACTTTTTATGTGATGGACATCCGTCCTTCATATTCATGTTTGTTGGGAAGGCCATGGATCCACAATGCTGGGGTAGTCACTTATTCTCTAAACCAGATGCTCAAATACCCTGTCCAGGGTAAAATCATAACAGTTCATGGTGAGGAATAGTATATGATAAGCCACCTTAACTCTTTCCGCTACGTGGAGTTAGACGGTGAATTCATAGAAACACCTTTCTAACACTTTGAAGAGGTTTCTCCTGAAGTTGCGGTAGTCAAGACAACGACTGATGTTCCCATCATTACCAAGCCTGTGTCTCGGATGTCATCCCTTAAAGATGCGGAGGCTGTGATCAAGGAAGGAGGAAGTACAGTGTGGGGTCAACTGCCAGATTTTCCTGCCAAGACATATAAGTTCGGATTGGGTTTCACTGCTGCTAGCCAGAAAGCTGTGCGTCGCTCCCGGGCTGGAGGAACGCCACTGAAAATCACTCATCATGGAGTTCATGCTTTAGAAGATGATGAAGAAGGAAGCAATTTTGAAGATTGGATCTTTCCAACCATTGAAGGAGAACTGAACAACTGAGAGGCGGAAGACTTCGTTCCCATTACTTTAATCAATCAGTAATTTATCTTTTAAACATTTCCTGTTGGGTCTGTAATAACTTTTAAACAATTCGTACACTCTTTTTGCCTTATGCCTTACCCGGGGCATATAGGTCCATTTGTAAGGGTTTTGATTCTTCATTTTCATATGCCATCTTTAATGAATCATGGACGTTTTCATATATAAACTTTTGTGTTCATTTTCTTTATTTTTTTACATTTCATTTTGTTTAAAGGTGGCTATCCCTTACACACACCCACACTCACAAAATGCAGGTACCCATCCACTCCGGATTCCATGGGTAACAATTTTGCTACGGCCTTTAGTGACTCTGAAGATCTAGTCAATCATACCGAATACGAAGGTGATGAAGACTGTGAAGTGCCTGGAGAGTTGGCTAGACTTTTACAACAAGAAGAAAGGGATATTCTGCCCCATGAAGAGTTGTTAGAGACTATCAATTTGGGAACAGAGGAAGACAGAAAAGAGGTTAAAGTGGGTGCCAACCTGGAGCCAAGTGTCAAAGAGCGCTTAGTTCAGCTGTTGAATGAATATGTTGACATCTTCGCCTGGTCCTATGAAGACATGCCGGGGCTGGATACAAATATTGTGGTTCACCATCTCCCTACAAGAGAAGACTGTCCACCAATCAAATAGAAAGTCTGCCGAATGAGGCCCGATATGTCTGAAAAGATCAAAGATGAAGTGATAAAACAGTTCAATGCTGGCTTTCTTGCTGTTACTTCCTATCCACGATGGGTTGCTAACTTTGTGCCCGTGCCTAAGAAGGACGGCAAAGTCAGAATGTGTGTGGATTACAGAGACTTAAACAGGGCTAGCCCTAAAGATGATTTTCCACTACCACACATTGACATCTTGGTTGACAACACAACTCAACACAAGGTATTCTCTTTCATGGATGGATTTTCAGGGTACAACCAGATAAAAATGCCCCCCGAAGACATGGAGAAGACTACTTTTGTTACGCAGTGGGGTACCTTCTGCTATAAAGTGATGCCATTTGGACTGAAGAATGCTGGGGCAACCTATCAGCGAGCCATGGTAGCTTTGTTTCATGACATGATACATCATGAGATTGAAGTCTACGTAGACGACATGATAGCCCGTTCACAAACAAAAAAGGAACACCTCGACCATCTAAAGAAGCTGTTTGTCAGGTTAAAGGAATATAAACTCAGACTGAACCCTAGCAAGTGCACTTTCGGAGTTAGGTCCGGTAAACTCTTGGGATTCATCATCAGCAACAATGGCATTGAGGTCGATCCTGCCAAAGTCAAAGCTATACAAGAAATGTCTGCCCCTCGCACTGAGAAGGAGGTCAGAGGTTTCTTAGGACGCCTAAACTACATCGCAAGGTTCATCTCTCACCTAACATCCACCTGTGAACCAATCTTCAAGCTGTTGAAGAAAGATCAGATGGTTGAATGGAACGATGACTGTCAAGCTGCTTTCGATAAGATCAAGGAGTATTTGCTGGAACCTCCTATCTTGATGCCACCCGTCGAAGGAATACCTTTAATCATGTATCTGACTATTTTGGATAACTCAATGGGGGTGCGTACTGGGCCAACATGACGAGTCTGGCCGAAAAGAGCATGCCATTTATTACCTTAGCAAAAAGTTTACCGATTGTGAGACTCGCTACTCACTGCTCGAGAAAACTTGTTGCGCTTTGGTATGGGCTGCTCGCCGGCTAAGGCAGTATATGTTGACACATACCACCTTACTGATTTCTAAAATGGATCTGATCAAGTACATCTTCAAGATGCCTGCTTTATCCGGAAGAATCTCTAGATGGCAGATGATCCTCACCGAATATGATATCCAGTACACGACCCAAAAATATATAAAGGGGAGTGTGCTAGCCGATCATCTGGCCCATCAAGCCGTCGAAGATTACCAATATATGAGGTCCGAATTCCCTGACGAGGAAATCATGACATTGGACAACATTAAAGGTAACATACTGTATGAAGGGCCTGCACAAGGATCCCGATGGACTCTGTACTTTGATGGCGCCTCCAACGCACTTGGGAACGGTATCGGCGCAGTACTTATCTCTCCACATGGTTTCCATACACCTTTCACCTCTAGATTCTGCTTCAGCTTCACCAATAACATGGTCGAGTATGAAGCTTGTATCTTTGGTCTCAAGGCCGCTATTGACTTGGGAATCATATCTTTGATTGTATTTGGGGTCTCAGCTTTGGTTATCAGTCAAATCAAAGGAGAGTGGGATACTAAGCATCCAAACCTCATCCCTTACAAAGAACATGTCCTGACGTTGTTACCATATTTCGAGCAGATTACCTTCGAGCATTTCCCGCGAGAAGAGAATCAGCTGGCAGATGCGTTAGCTACAATGTCATCCATGTTTAAACTTAACTGGGACAATGAGGCACCTCAAATCACTGTTAAATGAATGGACGAACCTGCACATTGTCACGAGATTAATACCGAAGAAGTGATGGACCGACCTTGGTTTCACGACGTCAAAAGGTATCTCGAAGCACAAGAATACCCTGAAGGAGCTTCAGTCAACGACAAAAAGTTCTTAAGGAGGTTCACGGCCAAGTTCTTTCTGAGCAATGGTATCCTATACAAGCACAATCTTGATTGTGTCCTACTCCGTTGCGTAGACAAGGTTGAAGCTGAGCAAATCATGGCTGAACTGCACAATGGCACCTTTGGCACCCACTCAAGCGATCATACGATGGCTAAGAAGATTCTACGGGCAGGCTACTACTGGTCAACCATGGAAGCTGATTATCATCAACATTCCCGTACTTGTCACAAATGTCAAATCTATGCTGACAAGGTACATATTCCCCCAGTTCCTCTCAATGTCTTAACAGCTTCGTGGCCATTCGCGATGTGGGGAATCGACATGATTGGAGAGATCAAGCCTACAGCATCCAATGGACATTGTTTTATCCTGGTGGCCATTGATTACTTCACAAAGTGGGTCGAAGCAGCTTCCTTCTCCTCCGTTACAAAGAATGTGGTTGCCCGTTTCATCAAGCAGAACCTCATATGCCGGTACGGTATCCCCGACAGGATCATTACGGACAACGGTACAAATTTGAACAATACTATGATCACCGCTCTGTGCGAGCAGTTCGAGATTCAACATCACAATTCATCTCCCTATCGGCCAAAGATGAACGATGATGTTGAAGCTGCAAACAAAAATATCAAGAAGATCATTCAAAAGATGACAGTCACCTACAAGGACTGGCATGAGATGTTACCGTTTGCTCTACACGGGTACCGTACCACGACACACACTTCAACTAGGGCAACCCCCTTTTCTTTGGTATATGGCATGGAAGTTGTTTTACCTGTGGAAGTTCAGATCCCTTCCTTGAGGATCATGAAGGATGCTGGTTTGAGTGAAGACGATTGGATTCAGACCCGACTTGATCAACTTAACTTGATTGACGAGAAATGACTTACTGCTGTTTGCCATGGTCAGGCGTATCAGAAACGTATGATCAAAGCCTTCAACAAGAAAGTCAAGAGACAAGTATATCAAGTCGGAGACCTTGTAATCAAGCGTATCATCTTGCTGCAAAGTGATCCCAGGGGCAAATGGACTCCTACTTACGAAGAACCATTTGTGATAAAAAAACATCTTTTATGGTGGGGCAATGATCCCGACCACCATGGACGGCGATGATCTGCCGCACCCTGCGAACACAGACATAGTCAAAAGATACTACGCATAAACGACCCGACAAGTTGAAAACTCGAAAGGGTGACTTGGGCAAAAATGGGCATCCCGGTGAATCGAAAACCCGAAAGGGCGGTTCAGGAAAAAATTAGGGATAAATAAAAAAATCTGTACACCCGGCAAGTTGAAAACCCGAAAGGGCGACTTGGGCAAAAAAGGGTTTCCCGGTGGATCGAAAACCGGAAAGGGAGGTCCAGGAAAAAGTTAGGGAATTAAAGCATATGTTTATGTCTCGTCGGATCACTTTAAGGACAATCTCTTCACAGACAAGCTCCAAGCTTCTGATCAATCCAATCATCTGTGGACGAGGCAACGAATGGACAAGATATTCAGAGTTGTGAAGGCTATAGCAGAATGGGAACCCCATGGAATTGTTACACATAGCCATCTTTATTTGTATAAATTTTTCTCGTTTTTTATGACAACATTCTCTTACTAGGATGTTTGTCTCCTTTGTACAAAATACTTACACAAAGTTAATACAAAGATACTTCAAAGTACAAAATTTGGTTGCCTTTTCTTTCTTTTTACACTTGTGTTTTATTTGAAAACGTCCAATGATTTATTAAATGAGCATATGCATTTGAATATAATCACTGCTTACAAATAAAACAGAATGAGAAAGGATAATTACTGATAGGTTGAAAGTATAGGAAAACGTTATTAGGCTATTCCAGAAGAAATCCCCTGCAGTATGTTATTCGGATCCTCAACAGAGCTAAAACCTTGAAATACATATCCCCAACGAAGTTAAAAACATATCGCCATCAGAACTAAGTTTCCATACTCCCAATCCCCAGCGGAGCCAGAAAACTTTGAACTACAAACCCCCAGCGAAGATAAAAATTTCTTCCCCAACAGAGACCAAAACTCCAAATCTTAAACCTCGGTGGAGCACCATCCAATTCCCTCCATAAATCCCCAGTAGATTGGCATACAACCCAAGCTCTTTAGAATTCTTCGACGGAATAAACGTTCTCCCCACAGAGTTATTTCCCAGCAGAATGAAGATTCTCGTTCTCATTTCTCCAGTTGAAGCCTCCCAGGTTTTAACTCCCCAGTAGAGATCGTCAGAGTTTTCCTCATTCCCCAGGAAAGTCATGAAAGATTCTCATTTCCCTGCAGAAGTTGTCAAAGCTTTTATTAATCCCCACAAGTCACCAAGGATTTTCAATCCCCAGCAGTAGTCCAAAGGATTCCTCAGTCTCAATAATCAAAGGTTTTGAATCTCTAGCAGCAGTCAAGGGTTTATTTTCCCCGGTAGCAATTAAAGATTTCATTATCTCCAGCTATCAAGGATTTATTTTCCTCAGCAAGACGGCTACTCAACTTACACGCGCATCCATTACATCCATATATCATAAACATTGATAGAACACATTTTTTAGTATCATACATATCATGCAACATAACTTTGTGTGTTTTAGCTAACATTTTACCTTTTTCAGGATAAGATTAAAAGCTATCTTTAACAAATATTCAAAAATCTCAAATACAGTATGGATACACCCCAGGCACGACGATCATTCTATTACTCATTCAGAATTTCAAGTCAAGATACAGTCCAAATACGCTCCAGACGCGGATGCCATTCAGTCACTCATTCAGACTTCAGCAATTAGATACAGACTAGATACGCTCCAGACACGGAAGCCATTCCATTTCTCATTCAGATTCAACTATCAATTTCAAAGTCCAGATACACTCCTGACAAGGAAGTCATTCTGTCACTTATTCAGATCCCAGTTACAGTACGGATACACTCCAGACACAGAAGTCATTCTGCTACTCATACGAATCTCAACCTCAGATACAATCCAGATATGCTCCAGACACGGTTGCCATTCTGTCACTCATTTAAACCTATTCCCCAGCCCAGAGATACTCCAGACACGGATGTCTTTCTGTTGCTTATTCAGATTTCAGGTTTCAGATACAATACAGATACACTCCAGATGCGGAAGTCATTCTGATATTCATTCAAGAATCAAATACAGTTACAACTTGGATATGCTCCAGACACGGACGCTATTCCCTTGCTCATACAGATCCAATCTCCGGATACAACTCAGATACGTTCCAGACACGGATACCATCCTGACATTCATTCTCCTGATTTTCAACAAACAAATCTTGGATGGCATCTTTAAGCCCATCTCCAGCAAGATTCTACCATCTCCAAATGACATCTTTAAGCCCATTCCCTTAGCTACATTTTGACGAGTGCAAATTTACGGGCACTCTAGTGTCCAATCATCTTTTACCTTCGAGTCACGAAAGGCAAACTCGCCAATCTAACTCTTCAGGTTCAAGAAGATTGAACAGGGGCAGCTGTTGTACCCCAAAATTTGCCCTCTCATATTATCAATATTTCCCCCCACAAGGCTCCTTGAACTCCAGACAGGATTAAGGTTTTGCTCTGCTCAAGACATCTCCTTGCACTGATGAGCTAAATTAAGGTTTGAGTTTGCATAGGGATTTTTGGACCTTCAATGCTCAAAGTGACTTTCATACTTCATGTTGGACCCACAAGTTTGTCCATACCAAGTTTCAAGCCTTGAATCAAATTTTGCCCAGTCAATTGGACAGTTGACCTAAAAATCAACTATATTAGGGAAAAAGTCAACTGTGGCCAATTTACAGTCAAACCTCATGATTTTTGATCCACATCAACATTCTAGGCTCATATGAACCATTTGATCAAGTTTGGACCACAACTCCTCAAGAAATTTGATCAGATCACCAAAAGGGCAAAATGGTCATTTTTAGGGTTTTGACTGCACAAGGGCAGTAACTGACTTTTGACCAAGCCAATGGCAAATTGGGTTCAACCATGGACTCAAGGACTCAATGACATCATCTTGACCTATTCACAAAGTTCAAAAGGTCTCAAATGCATTGGATTGACAGATGAATTTTCCAGTCAACTGATCAAATTTGACTATACACTGAAAAGTCAAACTTTAACTTTTTGGTCAAAATCAAGTGCCAATGGTCATTTTTCATCAAGATGTGTCAAAACATGAAACTTGTTCATCAAGAAACCCATTTTTGCAAATTAGGGTTTAAAGTTGAAAAATTTCATAACTTAGAATTTTTCTAAGTTATGAAATTTTCTTAATTTTTCCTAACTTTGCCCAACATTTTCACCATGATACAATTGGATTCAAACAAAACTTCCAACATGAAAGTTGTATTCCTCCACAAAGTCTACAACTTTGATTCACATAGTTTTCCCAAAAGAAGCTTGGATCTCAAGTTATGATTTATGGAACAAGGGTCCATGAAACTTTTAACTTAGTGAAATTTTGCCCTAGTTTAGGTAGGATTTTGACCTATCTTCATGGCCATTTTTCACATATTTCCACTTGGAATCTAAAGTTTCATTTCAAATATGGATTGTAGAGAATTTTTCAAGCTTTCCAAAATGTCCAATAACTCTCCAAACTCATTTGTGGTTAGGGAGAATCGAAGGCTTGAAGTTGGCAAAAACTCACTTTTCATCCATGGCATGTTCATATTGATACAAGTTGCAAATTCAAATTAGCTTGCTTTGCAATAGATTACAGGCCTCAAAACCATTTCAAACTCAATAATTTAATGCAAATCCATTGTTCTAAGGCATTGTTTTGGTCATTAGAATATTGCACACAAGATTAATCCCTAAGTAGAAAAAGCAACATATCCATTTTTGCTTAAATCATGCTTTATATCAAAACTAAATCCTTGAGCATTGAGCCATATCTTGTGCAGCAAATCAGATCCACAAACTTGAGGGGCCAAAGGCAAAGTGTACAAGCTGATGGATAGCCTGTACAGGCCTGCTTCACATCACTTCCCACTTTTGCTTCATATACAAGAAATATGCCAAATACACTAGAACTTGAACATTAGCTAAAACCAACTTGTGCAAGCTTTTGAAACATCTTTATTGCATTCCTTTGAGCCAGAAACACGACCCTTTGAGCCCTCAAACCTCCCATATCAAGAAATCACCTTCCATTGGCAAAACAGGGCACTCCCTGCAGTTTGATTTCCACAACTCAAATCCCTCGTGCGTTTTGTCTAAAATTGGTTCAAACACCTTCCATACAACCTATCCAAACTATCCCAACCCTTAAACACTAACTGTAACTCCATTTACAGGGTTTGCCATTTTTGATTTCAGCTTGTGCAGGTTGAGTTCTGTAGGCTTGTTCAAGCACATTCAAGGCAAGCTAGACATTGGAGAAGGTCAAGAGAAGTTCAAGTAAGCTCCCAAGCATCTCAGGCCTTGTTGAAAAGCTCCACATTGCCATACACAAAGTCAGCTGAAACAGGTTTTTATCAACTTCATATCTCTCTATTTAGGAACATTTAGACTTAGGTTTGTGAATAAGAAATGTAGTATTCATAGCCATGAAGCTGTACATATGCTCAGTTTTCATTTTAGTTAAGCATGCTAAGAGAATTTGATCCATGAACTTCCTAAAAAAATTAGGTTAGATTTTAGGGCCAGAGAAATTCTCTCTGGTCTTTGAGAGTTAGGACAAGTTTTTTATATGGTTGGATTCGTCTTGAAAAACTCTACAACTCTGATGTTATGTGTTTTTGCATTAGAGCATGTATACAGGTTGTCCGTGTTTGAAACCAGGCGCGCGCGAATTTGAGACAGAGGTTGAAGATGAAGTCTGGTTTGGGATGGGCTTTGGTCCTTTCACTATTGACACCCCCCTTTTGCTGAATGCACCCCCCTGGCCCAATTTCTTTATACTTTGACATTTTTTATTTATTTTCATTTTCTTATTTTTATTCTATATTTTCTAAATATAAAAATACCCAAAATATTTTATATAAATTTTTACATTTATTTTGTATTTTATTTTATTTTTTTTCTAACATGAAAACCATTTAATTAGTATATATTTTATTTATAGAAACTTAAAAATAATATATAAATTATACTTTTATTTTATTCTTTATTTTATTCACACTAAAAAATATTGTTCTAAATATATTTTTATTTTTTGTATATATTTTATTACATAATTAATATAATTAATATATATATACACACTTTTTATTTTATTTAATAGATACTTTAAAATAAAAACATAGAAATATTATACTTTTTATTATTATTATTTATACTTAAAATAATACTTTTTTATACATATATTTAATTTTTTGTATATACATTATTTTATTTTATTGTATATAAATAATATAATTAATATATTTACTTTCTTAAAGAAAAATTAGGGTTTACCCTTAATAAAAAATAATAATATTTTTTTTTATTATTCCTTTCTTTTTACATTAAATATTTTTACATACATAAAAATAAACATAAACATTTTTTGTATAATTCATAATATTTTGTATATTTATTTAATTTGTTTATTTAAATATTATCCATTTATTATTTATGCCTTTGATTCAATTTGGATGTAATAGTAAAATTAGGGTTTTAATTTCTTGTCAAATAATCCCCATTCAACAATTGTATCCCCATCCCCATAATCTTGTTGTAATAGTGGTAGATTTATTTTACGCATTTACACTTTCAATTATGCCATGATTAGAGATTAGGGTTTGTATGCAAAAATCCAAAATCAACAAGTAGCTTGACCTAATACAAAGACAAAAATGCATGAAAATAACAACACAATACACACTTGCACCCCTAGGGTTACATCCACTTGTTGCCTTAAAAAGGGGCCATGTTATGCATATTGAGTACTTTGGAAAAACAAAAACAAAACAAAAGATCATAGTCCCTCGATGACGCTATTTTGGTTGCCTATACAAAAATGATCTAGTCCCTCAAAAATTTGCTAAAAATACTTAACATAATTGATATCATGGTCTATACGATGACCCGCGCCTGTCCCGTTTATCATCCTAATATAAGGTTGTTTACCAAATGCAATGGTAAAACAACACTGTCAAAAGGGTTAAAAATGTGTAGGGAATACCTTTGAGTAAAATAGGGTAGATAACTCTTAGTTACTTGATCAAAACTTGCAAAACATCCTTGCTATTTTTCAAACACACTTCACAACACAATTTCATAACATTTATCAAATCAAACTTTCAAACATTGAAATCTTTTCAAAAGACAAATACACCTTTCTATACATTCAAACAAGAATCATTACAAAGGTTGCCACAACGATGGCCTCTTTTCAAAACATCTTTCAAAACCACACACAAAGCTCCATTTCAAACAATTGAAAAGCAAAGGAAAGTGATCTAAACAAGTAACTAAGAGCCCATGGATAACCATGGATGAAAATGGTTCTTGCACCTTCCCTTTTCATAATCTACTCCCCGAACCCAAGAAAACATCTCAAAGGTCTTTCCTGTGCTTTTTTGACCTTTCCTTAGGATAAAATAAAAATTCGCTGGTGACTCTTGCTAAACCGAAACATTTGCAAACACAAACGCAAAATCCCAAGTCAGTTCTCCCACCGTATCACACCATCCTAAACCTTCCTCATTCTTCAGCACAGACTTAGGGAGGTGCGAAATAAACCACCTCGCCAGCAAAGGCATGCAACACATGAGGGTCCCTCTTCTACGCACAATACAAGTGTATAGGGCATGCAAGATATCACCCAGTAGAGTAGGCACAGGATTGCGAGATAGGAAGATCTTAACCGCATTCACATCTATAAAGGAATCTGGATTCGGAAAGAGAACCAAACCGTAGATAAGGAGAGCCAAAATGTCTTCAAAAGCCTGAAAATCCAAGTTATCCTAGAATAGTTGAGCTTGATCTATCAGAAACTTGGCTAAGAAACCTTCAACCCCGCTTCGTGTCTCCCAGTTGGATATTACATCAGCCCATATCAGATGCAGAGCTGAAGCAATGTATTCTGGTGTAGGAGTCTCTTCCAAACCTATGAAGGGCATCTGCTCAAGGATGGATATGCCCAGTAAGTGAGAAAACTCTTCCAAAGTGGGAACTAGCTGATAATCCGAGAAGGTGAAAAAATGGTGCACAGGATCGAAGAACTGGAAAATCACACTCATCATCTGCTCATCAAACCTTGAGGTAACCAAGCTAATAAGCTGACCATGTCTTCTAATGAATGAAGAAGTATCAGAAACTTTTGAGGCTAATTCTTTGAGTTGAGCAGGTATTTGCACAAAGTTAACTCGGATGGTATTTCTGTGCATGGAAGCCATGATCTGTAAAACAGAACAAAGATAAATCCCCCCGGTCTTTGAAATGGTTAGTATAATGAAGTATGCATGCTATTTTATGATGCATGATGTCATGATAAAACAAACAACAGGTATAACAGATAATAGGCATGGCAAAGGAAAGCAAGTCAAACAAAAGCCCTTAAGTTTAAGGCTTTCATGGGGTCAAAGGTATTACCCTCTTGAAGTTA
Source organism: Vicia faba (assembly GCA_948472305.1). Lineage (NCBI taxonomy): Eukaryota > Viridiplantae > Streptophyta > Magnoliopsida > Fabales > Fabaceae > Vicia > Vicia faba. Next base: position 946,428,234 of record OX451735.1, read on the forward strand.
AGTTGGTTTCAACCTGTCCTAGTAATAGTAATCGGGTTCTAAAGGTTCTCAATATCACTGACCATCCTCCATCGGTCATGGTTTCACCTCACACAATATTTTCTTGCGGCCGAAACTATCTCGAGAGTATGGTCTCAATAAGTGTAGCATCGAGTATCAACCAGTTCTCAGCTTTACACCGAGGCTGGCTATCTCACTACTTCCTAATAGCCAAGTTGGTCTATTAAGGGTTCTAAGTTCAGTTGATGCTTAACGACACACATAGCAGCCCCGTATTCTCCTCGTTTCTCCACAAGGGATATCGGTACCAACCAATGTTCCACATCAACGTAGCTACTTCTTCAACCGTATCGGTCTACGCCGTACAGTTCCCTCATAGTTTATTGCTACTTCCTAAAAGGTGTTCCCCAGATCCGGGTTAGGATCTATAGTAACTCCCAATACAAAAACCCTTTAACAGTAAACAAAACCAAAACAAACAAGAGAAACAATTTATGATGAACTAATCCTAAGGTATACCCCACTTAATTTATCCCTAGAAGAGTCGCCAGTTCTGTGATACGATGGCAGAACCAGACTGTTTTGAGAAATGCTGGTTTGCATTTTGCGTTTGTGTTCGCAAAATGTCGCGGTAAGCAAGAGTCGCCACCGACTTTTATTTTATCCAATTGGAAAGGACAAAATCACAGAAAAATTCCTTTTTCGAGATTTTGAGTATGGGGGTTAGATTATAGAAAGGGAAGGTATTAGCACCCTTTTTATCCGTAGTTTTCTACGGGCTCTTAGGTACTTGCTCATCATTTTAAAAATTCCTTGTGTGTGTTTTTTTTGAAAAGTTTTTGTTTTACTTCGTTTTAACCCTTGTATCAGTCCTCAAGAGTGTTACGAAGTGCTTTTTGAAAACTTTGTTTGAAAAGTGTATAAGTGTGAAAAAGTTTATTTTGAGCAAGTACCTACTAGCATCTACCTACTTGAAAAAAGAATGTTTCTGTTCTTGTTTCCTTTAGACAGTGCTATCCCACTATTAAAGAGTAGGTAGCACCGTCGTTGGAGTTGTAAGGGTCAATTCGAAAGGGACGTACAATCACTAAAGCAATGTTAGGAGGTCTTAGTAATAACCCTAATGTCTTAAGATCATATTCAAGGCAACATTTCCAAGGCAACCTTTCCGAGGCAACATTTTCGAGGCAACATTTCCGAACGGGAAATTTTATCTTTGTTTAGACAAGAGGGAAACCACTAAGACACCCTATACTTAATGATCGTTTACCGAAGGAAACCGAAGTGAGAGTATACCCTAGGAGTGCGCATGTGTGAGTGATTTGATTTCAGTTATTATCTTTGTACATTTAGGGTTTTCTAGCCATTTTAAATTAACATACAGTCTTATCATGCAATCCTATTATCATACATCTAACAGTTAATATTTGCAAAAATAAAAATGCGAGAAATAAAACTACGCTATTACAAGGCTTCGGAGAGGGGGATTAATTACATAGCCAAAAACCCGTAAAAAAATAAAAGAAAAATCCTAATTAAACTATTACATACCATGAGCAGTTACATTAATATCGTAAAAATAAACGCGCTATAAATCAAAACGAGAGAAATTAGGGTTTTGACCCCGTCTAAACCTAATTAAAAGAAAAAATCATTTTTTGTGGTTTTTGCGTTATTTTGAGAAAAATAGAGTTTAATTGAATAAATAAAGAAAACCTAATGACTAATTAATTTTATTTAAGAAAAATAATTAAATTAACTATTTTTGTATTTTTTTCATTTTATAAAAAGAAATAAAAATATAATCAAGAACAAACCTAATTTTATAATTTGATTTTAATTATTTACAAAAAAAAGTTAGAACTAAACCTAAATTAAAAACTAATATAAAATTGATTTTGATAAAATAAAATAAAACCTAAATTCTAAATTGGTGAAATTGATTTTATGATTTTGTAAAAAAAAGAATTTAATTTTGTGTTAGAAAATAATTAAATAAAGAAATTAAATAAAAGAAAGAAATATAAAGGAAATTAGAATGGGCCTGGTGTTACAACAAAAAAGGGGGTCTAAATTGAAATTTTTGAGCCCAAAAATGCCTAGCCCATGTTGACTTTTCCAGATCCCATGCGCTTGCTTGACTGATGTCCATGGTAGACCTTCATTGGGACTCCTTGGATCTAGCATGTGGATGATCTGATTGGCTTAACATGGAGGACGCATGGTGGACTTATAGGGTGCCTATGTACCTGATCACATAATGCAAAATAACATGGAATAATATGGGGACCTGGGGATCGAACCCAGGCCCTTTGGCATTTCACAACACACGCTGACCATCTGAGCTGGCTTGTCTTTGTGTATATGGAACAACAAATAAGCGTTATATGGAAAAACAGAATAATTATATTACAAACGCGCGAAATTTTGAATTGGCCAGTCATGGGATGCCACACTACCCTTCTTCTTCCTCCCACCGTTGCTAAAAGTTCTGCAAATTTTACCTACGGTCAAGGGGTGTAGGTATAACCCTGGGCTTCTGCAAAATCCTATACAAGCATGATAAGTACATAACAATGGTACCAATCAACTCATGGCAACCTCACGAGCATCATGGTACCCTTATCCGGGGCCAATTGTACCTGTAAAGAAAAACCCCAAAAAGGAACCAAGAACCCTAACTATGGCATCTTGCTGTATAGCCAATAAAAATGCAATTGGATATTACCATTAGCTTGCAAACACCATAAGGATTAAGAATATATCCAGAAAACATGCTAACAATTCCAGAATTATGATATACGATTTCAAAAAAACATGGAAGTCGTGGGGCAGTTACAACGCGTTTCTGGGGTTTGAGAAGCTTGCTAATGATTGGAATAGGATCCTAGGATGTCCAGGAAATGATTTGCGTGACTGGAATGGCTTGAGGAAGCCTGAAACTGAGAAATCAGTTTGCAACTTTTCTTGATTTTTTTTTAAAGTTGCTTTCACCTTTGCACGCCTCTCAATCCCCCTGTCTTTGATCTGCACTTGTTCTATATGTACCCTGGAATGAATTAGGGTTACAAACTTGTTTCAAATCTTCTTCAATTAAGATCATTTATTCAAGATTTGATTCTTATGCAAATATTTCCAAATCAAGCCAAATCCAATATTTTTGTGTCCAAATGAAGCTTGCACAATTTTATTCTTCTTCCATATGTATAAGAGGCCTAAACATGCACAAAATCTCAAGCTTTGATTAGTTTTGATATTTTCATGATTTTATTTTGATTTTATTTTATTTTATTGAAATAAAATCAAAATAAATGATAAAAATAAAATAAATACAAGTGGGAGAGACCATGGATCGTGGGTCATGTTACAAACTTAATGTAATCATAAAAAGTTGGGCCCATTTTACAAAAAATGCAATTTTGGCCACTTTTGACTTTTGGCAATTTTGCAAAAAAGGTCAACTTTGCCAATGCATAACTCTCTCAATTTTGACCCTACAGATGTGTTCTTGGACTTTTTAGAAAGCTTAAGATGTCCTCTAAGCAACCCTTTTGGTATCATCTCAATTTAGTCCCCCATGTTCATGTATGAATCTTTGACAAAAAAGGTGTTTTTGTTGACTTTTCAAAATGACCTATAATGTCCAAATTCATATCTTCTTGTGAGTGCATATTTTGAACTTGGGAGCTGAAGATGAATTGTAGGGAATTACATCCTCTCAAAATGAGCTTTGGATGGGTCACTTTTTATAAAGTATGAGAAAGTTATGCTTGGTCAGAGTTGGGTTGACTTTTCCTGCAAAACCCTGATTTAGCAACTTTTGGGTTTTGATGAATTGTGAGCAATCCATGAGGAATCACGATCAACCCTTGATCAAATGATGAATAACACTTCAAAATGAGAATGTTGACCAAAAATTTTGAAGTTTGACTGTATGTAGGACACAGTTGACTTTTGCCCTAGCATAGTCGATTTTCAGGCCTTTGAGCAATTGATTGAGCAAACTTCCTCTGCAAGGCTTAAAACCTGACATGGATGATCTTGAGAACATATTAGGACAATGGTGAGCATTTGGGATCCTTTGGACTCAAACATCTTGATTCAAACCGAAACCCTAATTTGAGGTAGACTGCCTTAGGAGAGAGTTTGTCTGGTCAACCGTTGGACTTCCTTGAGCAATTTAAGGACCTCACTTGAAGTGTATTGAGAAATATGAGAGGGAAAATTTTGGGGTACAACACCCTATAATAATTTGGAATGTAATCATCAAATTTAAAATTCCTACTCTTCATGGCTGACATGGCATGGAAATATGGAAGTCCTGTGAGTTCCCACCTTCTACAGGAGCAAAAATAACCCTTCAAGTTCACAGTGAATGTTTCAGCTGGGTTTTCCACATGCCTTACTTCAAGCATACGCTCGTCTGACATTCTGCAATTAACATTAACAATAACAATTAACATTCTGCAATTAACATTAACAATAATAATTAACATTCTACAATTAACATTAACAATAACAGACCATACCTGACAAGCCATAAGTTTGTGAAGGCACTTATTATGTGCATATTCTTTCTAATGTTGTGCAAAATATAATTACCAGATAATCTTGAAACTCATTCTATTTTCCCATATCTCCATCATGTAAGTTCTTATCTCCTCAAGCATTGTTACTAGTGGTTTAACTCTAGCTTGAACAATAACACTGTTAAAGGCCTCTGCCATATTGTTGAGCACAACATCACACTTGTTAGTTATCCTAAAATATGATCTAGACCAATATCTTGGTGGAGTCTTCATCACATGGAGATATCTCCACTGATCATTCTCATTGCCCTCATCTCTCTTTCTGAAGCTTGTGAGTATGTAGATTTAACAACCTTCCAGATAAGATCCTTATACATTTTTATAGAATACCTCTTCCTGAAATTGTTATACAGATGCCTAACATAAAATCGATGTTCACCATTGGGCAGCAACTCTTCCATTGCAGGTAAAATTCCCTATAAAAACATTCATAACTAATAGTAAATTATCAAGAAAATAATCAAATAAATGTAAAGAGTCTATGATGTATTTAGTGTACCTTCTGTTAGTCTGAAATGAAAGTGTATGAGAGACATTCATGTCCACCTCCCAGATCATCAATCAATAGCTTCAAAAAAACATGTCCAACTATCTCTATTTTCACCTTCAACAACTACAAATGCTATAGAAAGCATATGATCATTAGGATCCCTTCCTATACCTGCCAGAATTTCATTTGCGCAAAGCCCCTTCAAAAAGAAACCATCAAATCCTATCACATGCCTACATAATTTGAAACTTTCCTTGCATCCTTCGTAGAATATGTAAAGCCTTTTAAAAAATGGTTTATGATCTTCAACACCTTTTGGAACAGGTTCAACATTCATCTTAACTGTTGACCCTAGATTAGATCTTAGAAGATCATGACAATAGTCATATATCCTAGTGTAATCACCCAAGAAGGAACCATCAACCCTATTCCTTGCAGTCACTCTTGCTCTTGTTTCTTTAGTCTTGTTTACCCCTACATTACACTTCCTTAATGCCTTTTTCTTTAAAGTCACGAACCTTCAACCTAGGGTTGTTTTCAATGCATTATGAATCCTCTTGCTCAATCACTTTGTGCTTAACATCCTCACATTATACTCCCTACTGCAGTTATGATTGTCAATTACTTTCCTTATTTGTTAGGTTTCCTCATTTAATAACGGAAAAATAAACCTCTCACTCACAACCTTCCTTACATCTCACCCTCACCCTCACCCGTTTCTCATAATTTTTTATGGTCTTGAGGGCTCTTCCATTTTGAACAGCATATGAGGCCATTGCTTCCTTAATGCCATCCTTTGAAGTAAAATACATTCCTAATTCCCATTTGTAATTGGACATATCCTTTCTCTCTTTGGAAATTGGGTATTTCTTCCTTTTAACCCCACTATTGTCATCACTGTCACAACCACTTTGAAGATCATCACTGTCATTATCACTCCCCTTATATTCCTCTATATCTTTACTGCAATTTCCTTTTCCTTTTCCTTTTGATATTTTATTACTGTCATACACATTCAGGTCTGCAATTTCAATTCCATCAATGTCCTTATAACCACCAGATTCACCGTCAAAGGCCACTTCTATGGCACTACCATACTGGTAACTATCATCCTCACTATCATCAGAATTGGATTCGTCATGCACCTGACCATCAATATTTGGCTCCACCTCAAAATTGTTTGACTCCACTTCAACACTTGTTGCTTCCACCCCAACATTTGCATCATTCAGTCCAACATTACTTTATTCCAAAACAACATTTGCATAATTCAATCCATAATTACCTTCATCCACACCAACAACAAACTTCTTTAACTTCTCTTCAATGTCATCATGCAGCTTGCTAAGCAACTCCTCCGTCTCATCTACAATATTCCCAGGCTCCTCAATAGGACCATCACAATACTCAGGTTCAGATAAACTATGTTGAATATAAACATGAAGACTATGATGCACCTTATATAGGTCTGTAATTTCTAGAGCACCTTTGTCATTAACTAGTTCATTCATCCCAAGTTATGGGTCTTTGAAATACATTTTCTCTACATTATTCGTATAACCTAAACCTTTCAAAACACCAACTAACTCGAAGTAACTCCACCTATCAACATTTACTGATAATTCAGATGTCAAGCCTCCTTCATAGACACTAAGCTCTGGATCAACGAATTCACCACTGGTAAATTACTAGTTTCAGAAATTCATCCATTAAACCTAAATCCCATAACAAACATTCAGTTACGAAGACACATAGAACAAACAAGAATAAGATACCTAAATCCAAGAACAAACAATGAATGGAATACGTAAATTCCCAAATACCAGTTACCAACGAGTATGAGAATATTTACCTGGAAAGCAATCACCTTCGCAATCACCTTCGAAATCACCTTCTCAAGCACCTTTGCAAGCCCCTTCAAAATCGCCTCTGCAGATTCTCGTTCTTCACCTTTCTTTTGGTTTTGGTTTTGGACTTGGATAAAATGAACATGCATATCCTTTCGATTTCTTTTGGAGATTTTCTTTCCTTATTCTTTGCCACCTTGCCTCCAGCAAGCCACTTCAGCAAGACAAATGCCACTTAGTGCCTGTTGTTTTGAATTTGACTAACGTTTCATTAACCGAAGGACTAACGTGGTTATGTTTTGAAATTTAAGGGACCAATTTGGCATGAAAAATAGTTAAGAGACAAAACTGAATCATGACTTATAGTTAAGGGATCAAAATGAGTATTTTTCCCAAAATCTAATACTAGCATACATATTAGTAACCATTATTAAATAATATAACTATAATGAGTGGTGACGTTAGTCTTATAAATAAGTGATAGTTTCCATCATTTTTTACACTATTATTAAATATTGAGAATTTAACATGATACCTCCAGTTGTATATGACACCCTCCAAAGGGTATGAAAAGACAAAACTATCCAATCAAAATATTTTCAATAATTTCAAATTTCACCATTTTTTTCAAATTCACAAGGCAATACCGAAAATTTCAAGGCGATACCGGAGATCTCACCAAATAGTAATCAATTTATGGTATTTTCGCAAAATCTCCAGTATTTTGTACCAGAAATTTCTAAGTTTTCAGTATTTCCTAATCGGAAATAATGAAATTTCCGGTATTTCCTAATCAGAAATTATGAAATTTCCAGTTATTGTGTTACATCTTATACCGGAAATTTTGAAAATTTTCAGAGGTTTAATTTCTGTACCGAAAATTTCAAAATTTCTGGTAGTTCCAATTTTTTTGAAAAATATCTGAAATTTCAAAATTTACGGTAGTTCATTTTTTCCTAATTTTTTCTCCCTTTATTCTTTGTTCAGGAGGACCTATAGACAGGTCCATGTTGACAGGATTTGTTGAGCATGTCGTTGACAAGATATGGCATAGCGAGGTATATAGTCTGTTTTTTGTTATTGCAAATTTTTCAAGTGTTTGAAGCTTGATGTATAATTTTTTTGTATTCTTTGTTTCTTACAGGAGCGACATGTGCTAAAGGTCGCTTCCCATGGTTCAAAGTTGAAGAACTTCCAAGAGGGTGAGATTCTTGAGGAAGGTCGCTTCCCACAGACCTATAGTTATTCTACGGTGAAATGATTTCCATGTGGTCTTCACATTGTCATCGCTCTTCAACTCAATCAAGTTGTATTTCACCCAACCATCTGTATCAATCCAATGTTCCCATAACTAAATCTTTCTCACTCTTCTGTTATCAGAATTAGGCAGCAATTCATTCAAATTTTCTTTCAAGTTGGCAAGGGATATGGTGCCATCTAGAAGCTTGAATTCAATAGTAGTGTTGCTTTAATTATAATACACTTCTGCATTAATCAAAAATTGAGGAAGAGGCATTTTTTGAGATGTCTTTCTCTATAATATATGCCCCTATTTATACAAATGGCGATGCATTTTAGGCCACACAAATTTTTTGGTGCAATCCAAACCCTCCAAAGATGTCGGCAAAATCTTGACCATTAAAAAAACTTGAATACATGAAGTAAAAGAAATTTCAATATATCTCAAATTTCTGGTACTGTATGATAAATTTGAAATTTTTGGAATACTGGAAATTTCAAATACACTATCGGAAATTTAAACTAACCAGAAATTTTGAAAGGGTCTATCAGAAATTTTTCCCAATACCGGAAATTTGAACACTTCTATCAAAAATTTCTTCCAGAAATTCTTTGCATCTCACAGGGGTAATTCTGGAATAATAAAAATTAGGGGATGCCATATTTAATTTGAGGGGTGTCATGTTAAATCCTCTAACTATTGTCAGCACTGGTCTTGAGCAATCATGCCCATAATCCAAGAATTTCAAAATTTAAGGACCTCAAAATTATTTTTTATATATGATAAATATAAAATAAATATATAAAAATTAGTTGTTCAACTTAAATTAAATGTAATGTAGTTCGAGTAGTGGAAAAGATGCTTGTTTTTTACTCAAAGGTTTGTGGTTCGACTCGTGATATCTACACTTTTATTATTTAAATATATTATTTTACAAAAAAATGAATTTTACAAAAAAAGGGCAAAATGTGATATTATTTCTCAACCTTCCTTTTTATTGGGGCTAATTTTTAAAATTGGAACAGGGCCTCCAAATTATTGGGGGCGACCTTGACTATTGTCCTTTGAGTTTGCAATCAACTAGCCTCTCTAGTTGCTTTACTATCATTTTTGTTTCTTTAAAGTTTCAATGGCTCTTAAATTTTAGTTTTTAAGGTTGTTCAAATTTAAGTTGAATCAAATATTCATAAGTGTTTTGTTCACTACACCTCATGTAATGATCACGCACTTTATAGAGACTCCAAAATGTTCTTCTTATACTTTGGATTTTAATCTCCGGACGCATAAATTTTTCAACAAAATCATTTTATTCATAAGGCACCTCAATTCTGGCATAAAAGTAGTATGGATTTCAATCTTCGGATTTACCCTTTGACAATATGTTAGGGGAAGTTTGACTTTTTTTATAAACTTGCATTATAAGTCCTTTATAAATCAATCCAGGTAAGATAGGTCAAAATAGAATAACTACTACGTATTTATAAATGTCAAAATGTCAAATACAAGATGTCATCATATCATAAACAATCCAAGTACAAACTATAATACAAAATCATCAAAGTATACAAAATAAAATCTCACTAATGAGTATATCGAACACCCATGTTCCTCTTCTGTTGTAGGTATTACAACACATTTCGTGTCTTTTCTAAGATGAGTTATAGAGTGGTCATTCAAGTGGTTCCCTCCAGAAACTCGCCTCTAGCTTTGGCCTCTCTCTCAATAGCCACGTGACTTATAGCTAGCACATCAAAAACATGGGGCACCCTCACCTGCTCCTCCTCATGGATCTTCTAATGAGCTGACCTAGGGGGATCTCCTTTTACATATAGTGACATGAAAGAATGTAACACTCTATAAAACCATTAGATGCAGTAGTATACCATACTCCATGGACGAGGAGCTGAAATATGTCATACATATTTTGGCACTAGATGATCAAAGTACACTACAACAATCTCATTAACATCCTTGTGGAGGATAGTAATAGAAGTAACAATGTTGGGTTCTCTAGGTCAGCCTTGGATATATCCAAACTTGTGCAAAACACACTCAAGTAGATTGAGGTACATAAGTCGAGACTCACATTCCAACATCTAAAGTTCAGTGCCATCACCTCTAAAGGTCGTGTATCACAGTGATATTAATACACAACCAGTTAATAGCATTTGTCACAATGTGGTCAAGAGAAACTCTGAATGGCCTAGACTTCTGGTTCCCTCTGGGAGAGATGATCTAGCAAGCACATGGCAAAGCCTCAAATTGGTCATCCACATATGCCCAACTGAAGAGACATGGAAAATAGTGGTGTATTTATGCCTGTAAATAGCTCATATGAAATCTTAGTAATAGAACAGTGTAACATATGTATTATGGCGTTAATATTAGTAAAGGTGCAAAAAAGTTCCATAAATAGAGAGTTGTTTCCAGTCAGTTATTGAGTCTTCCACATACTATCCTCAACTAATTTTGAGTAGAGATACATCAAATAAGAAACCCCTAAATTATACTTGTTGATCCTTTCCAAGTTAATAAAACATCTTAGTTAGATAACATCGACATAGGTCGCACTTTTGTCCATAAAAATGGACGTGCCAACCAAAACTAAGAGGTATGACCTTGATGCATACAATATGTATGCACAACCCTATAATCATCACCATTAGCCTCCATAATTGTTGCCAAGTGGTGCTCATACAAGTACACTAAGAAAGAGAACCTAGCATGACATCCTCTAGTATCATCTAACTTCTATTGATCTTTTTCTGGGCCAGCTCCCAAATAAGTCCCCATCATCTACAATGCCTCGTGTATAGTGGTCCTATAGTGGTTTAATAATTTTATATGGATAGGAAGAGGAATGAGGCATGAGAGATCATAAAGTGTGATGAACATATCACATATAGGCAAATGAAATAACGACGTCTTTGTCTGTTATTTCTCTGTAAAAGCAGACAATAAGTCATGGTTAATATAACCATATCCAGTCCTGCATAAATTCTGCAACCTATAAAGCTGCATGACATCCTTGAACCATGGCCCATCAGGTTGCGTCTGCCTCGCAACCATTCTATCGTGGTTGATACACTTTAACATATCACAGTATTGTAAAAAATAAATACATTATTAGACAGTTAAAATATAACGCAAATGTTTAAAAGAGTAATTGAAATATTTATACTACCTCTCAATCTCATATTTTTCTAGGTGCATGGTATGGATATAGAGGAAGTAATGGTAGGTCTGACGAGCCACCTAGGAAATCCTCTGGGGAATTTGGAGCAGTGTCAACTTCTGGGGAAATAAGGGCTTATGAGGAAACAGCAGGCATGTGAATCTAGGAGGACGATGTCGAAGACAACTTATCAGTGCAATGTAGAGGAGTTTCCACTACTACGAATATCGCATGTAATGTCGGATGCAAAATGAATTTTACCTTGGTATCAAAAGCGAGATAAGTGAGGTCGTCATGAAAAGTAAAGACTTATCACCTCTTTGTTTAGAACACCGAGGGGTATTTTAATAGCGCATGGGTTCGATCCTCAACGTATACATTTTTATTATTTACAATAATAGCGCTTCATGTGTCTCAGTTTTTCATAAAACTGAGGGGTAAAATAGTGGTATTTTTTTAAATTTAAAATAGTTACATTATTTACACGGAAAATTAATAAAATATTTTATTTACAAACTACAATGTTTATCCAGAAATATTAAACTGGTTACATTGTTTACACAAAATATCAATACAAAATTTAATTTTTCCATGAAGAACCATATGTTGGATCTTGAAATCCTTGATATCCTAGAAAGACCAAATGCTGGAAACAATATATTTTCTATTTCTTTTCATTCCATTTGTTTATGATATTAACAAAAAAATGTTAGATGAAAAAAGGGTTAGATGAAAAAGAGTTAGATGAAAAAAGAGTTAGATGAAAAAAGGTATAAATAAATATTTAAAAACACAAACCTTAAACATAAATAATTTTCTGCTCTTGCAATCCATCATAGAGAACACTTTATAACAAAGACTCTTGCGTATCTTAAAGTAGAGGATAGTTTCAAGCACTTCATATGATATTTTATTATCAATTTTTTATATTCATAATATTTTTATAATTGAAGTTAACTTAGGTTTCACGCGGATCACTAATGGAAGTGTTTTGACCGTTGATAGTCATGAAATGGATGGCAGGGATCTAATTAAGGGCATTGACAAATATCATCATGTTTAATGCTAAAATATCCCCTTGATTTTGAGAAAAACTGAGGTGCAAATAAATTTTTAATTATATTGTTTACAAAGAATATCAGAAACACAATATATTACAACGAATTCCCACTGCTCAAGGCTTACTGGAATTAACAAAAGCACAACCTCTATTCAGCCCAATTTTGCAAATTAATAGTAAACTACACAAAATCATCAATCATCATTATTTTTAATGTATAAACACTGAATGTTCTTGAGAAGGAATTTGGTAGCGTACCTGAAATCTATTGGCAAGTAGACAAAATCAAAGAAGAAAGTGTTTTCAACATTGGATGCCTCATTAAAAAGAATTTTCCCTTGCAAGGGAAAATAGTGCATCCCGTACATTTTATTAGTGGCTTTATTATATAACTTTAACTGAAATTAAGCCTAAGATTGAATACATTCCGTGTCCTTGGTATTTCTATGTCATCTAAAGTTTCTAACTTATAGGCTCCATTATTTAGCTTTTGCAAGACCCGGTACGGGCCTTCCCACTTTGGAGATAGTTTTCCCTTGTTTTTCGGGTCATTAATTCTTTTGAGGACTAAATCACCCGAATGAAAACCCCTTTGTCTGACCTTCAAGTTGAACCTCTTAGTCAATCTTTTCTTGGCTGTAAATTCCCTTATTGGAACCATTTCTCTAACCTCATCTAGCAGGTCGACATAAATGTTCAAATTATCCTTATTAGCGTCTTCATCAAAGTGTTCTCTCCTCCAACTGTGGGTGTTGATCTCCACTGGTATCATGGAGTCAGCCCCATATACCATCCAGAAAGGGTTTTTCTCGGGTAGTGGAATGAGGTGTTGTATGGTAGGACCAAAGGATCTCCGGCAAGTACTCAGGTCATAGGCATTTTGCGTCATCCATCTTCTTCTTTATCTCGGCTAGGATGACCTTGTTTGCTGCTTCAACTTATCTATTGGCCTGAGGGTGATCCACTGACGTGAACTTGTTTTGAATGCCCAATTCTTTGCAGAATTCCAACATGGATGCGTTTGCAAACTGGGTTCCATTGTCGAACATTGTAACCCTGAGTAAGCCAAACCTGCTGATGATATTTTTCCAATAAATTTTGAACCTTCTCAGCAGTGATTCGTTCCACATCCTCAGATTCTACCTATTTTGTAAAGTAGTTTACGTCTACTATTAGGAATTTGAGCTTCCTGAGCGCGATGGGAAATGGTCCCAGTATGTCTGCTCCCCATTGGTAGAAAGGCCACAGAGAATAGATGGAGTGCATCAATTCGGTCAGTGAATGTATGAATGAAGAGTATACCTGGCATTTGTCACACTTTCTTACAAACTCAGCATAATCTTGTAGCATCCTAGGCCAGTAGTACTCGACTTTAAGGTTATTCTCGGATAGAGATCTTCCCCTGATATGGCTACCACATGCCCCTTTGTGGACTTCTCTCATTATCAAGGTGATTTCTGTTTTTGTCACGAATCTTAGCATGGTTGTGGACCTTCCCATCTTATATAGCTTATTAGACACTATAAGGTAGCGAGTAGATACCTTTTTTATACGCCTTGCTTCTTGATGTCTTCGGGTAGAACTCCTTGCATCAACTATTGTATTATCGGGGCCATCCACCTAGTCGTATGCTCGATTGACACGGTTTCCTCATGCTCAGTACTCAGTCTCTCCAAGATTTCATGTATCACCATTTTTTTAGACCTAGCCCTTTGGTGCTGGAAAGTCGGGATAACACGTCAACTCATGCATTTTCTTCCCTTAGGACGTGATTGATTTCAAACTCTGTGAAGGCTTTTGACAGCCCATGTGCTATTTGGAGATATTTCAATAATGTCTAGTCCCTTGTCTGGTATTCTCCCTTCATCTGTCCAGAAACCAACTCTAAATCAATTTTTATGACTAGATAGGTGACTCCAACTTCTTTGGCTAATTTCATTCCTGCTATTAGAGCTTCATACTTCGTCTGGTTATTGTTGGCCTGGAAGTTGAAACCCATGGAGTATTCTAGTATAAAGTCCCATGGCACCTCCAGAACGATCTCGGCATCGCTCCCCTTAAGATTGGACAAACCGTCCACATGAAGGGTCCATCTAATTGCACTTTCTTCTGGTATAGGGTTACTTAAATCAACTATAAAGTCAGCTAACACTTGTGATTTTATGCTTGTTCTCGGAGTGAGTTCAATGTCATACTCAGACAACTCCACAGTCCACATGACCATTCTTCCGGCTAGGTCCGACTTCTTCAGTATATGCTTGATGGGATAATTAGTCCTCACAGTTATCGAGTGACCTTGAAAGTAATGGCTTAGGTTCTGGGCTGCTATCACTAGTGCCAACACTAACTTTTCAATCTTCTAGTATCACTGATCAACCTCTTTCAGGACTTTTCTAACGAAGTAAACCGACTTCTCCCCGTATTATCCCATCTTGTACAAGAACTGAGCTCATGGATTTGTTGGACACCGCAAAATATAAGGTCAAGGGTGTATTTTCTTTTGGTATTATCAAGATAATAGGAGAGGATAGAAAACACTTTATCCCCTAAAAGGCCTCTTCACACGTCGTCGTCCACTCTAATTCTTCTGCCTTCCTGAAGGCCGCAAAGAAATGGATTGCTCTATCTCCAGCGCACGACAGGAAACAGGATAGGGTAGCTAGGCTCCCTGTCAACTATTGTACTTCTTTTTTCAAAGAAGGGCTCCACATGTATATGATCGCTTGGCACTTATCCGGATTGGCCTTTATTCCTTGGTTTGTGAGCATGAATCCTAGGAATTTTCTGACTTGTACCTCAAAAATGCATTTGTCCGCGCTTAGCCTCATAACATATCTTCTTACTGGCGCAAGTGTTTTCTTTAGATATATTACATGTCATTGCTCTAAGGTGGTTTTGACTACCATTTCTTCCATGTATACTTCTAGGTTCCTCCCGGTTTGAGTGGCGAACATCTTATCTATTAATTGTTGATAAGTTGCTCTAGCATTTTTGAGGCCGAATGGCATTACCTGATAATAGTAATTGCTCTGATCCATTATGAACACCGTTTTTGATGCGTTGACCAGGCTCATACGGATTTGGTTGTACCAGGAGTAGGCATCCATGAAGCTAAGCAATCGATAGCCCGAGGTCTTATCTATAATTCGATCTATCTGTGGCAATAAATGTGGATCATTAGGACACGCTTTATTGAGGAGTGTGAAGTCGACACACATATGCCACTTTCCCGTCTTTTTCTTGATGATGACCACATGGCCAAGCAAGTGGGATATTTGATCCCTTTGATAAAGCCGGTGTCGATCAACTTCTCGGCCTCTTCCTTTATGGCCTTTTTCTTTTCTTCTTCACATTTCCTCTTCTTCCGGGATATTGGCTTTGTGTCAGGATTCAGGCAAAATGATGAGACATGAAATTTGGATCTATATCGGCCATATTTGAGGTCTTTTAGGCGAATAAGCCGACATTTTCTTTTAGCAGCGTCACAGTCTCTTCCTCTATTTCCTGAGAAAGATTGGCACCGATATAGGTTATCTCAGAGGGTGTGTTGCCGATCTCATATTGAATTTAAGATCATTGGAATACTCAGCTTCTCCAAATTGGAGCTTCTTCTTCAACTTCAGGATGTCTTTGTAACATTTCCTTGTCAAACCTTGATCTCCCTTGACCACCCCAACTCGGCCATCACCCAAGGGATATTTCATAGTGAGATATAGGGTGGAGAGAGTGGCCTCCAAGGAATTAAAAGATGGTATTCCTACGATGATTTTATATGGTGAAACAACATTAAAAATCACGTATCTTACCCTTACCGTTTTGGCGTTCGCGTCACTTCTGAAAGTAGTCAGTGCCATGAGATGTCCCAATAATTGCACCTGTCCTCTAGAGAATCTGACTAAGGTACATTTAAAGGGAAATAACTCGGTCGTATCAAATTCCATTCCCTTGAAAGCGTCCCAACAGAGCATGTCACCTTAACTCTCGAGATCCACCAACACTCTCTTCAGGCTTCAATATTTGATTTGTACCTTAATGACCATTGGGTGGTTTTTGTGAGCCATAACTCCAACCACGTCCTTTTTAGAGAAGATGACAAGATTTAAATCATGTTCTTGGACTTTGGTTACGTCTTATAACACATGTATCAAGGCCTGGGCATATTTCTTCCAGGTCGAGCTGGTCTCCCTTCTGCCAGCGAATCTTCCAGCAATGGTGTTAAGCGTGTGGCGAGCTGTTTTAGTTTCATGCACTTCCTCCGTACCCTTCCCCTTTTTTGGGAGGGTCCCACCAAGTCTGCATTCTCTCTCTAGGTATCTATTTTCTCGGTCGGGGCTTTACCATCCTTCACATAAGTCAAGAGATGTCCCCTTTGTATTAATACCTCAATTTCTTTTTTCAACTGATGACAATCATCAGTGTGATGTCCTTGGAGCCTGTGATAGCTACACCAAGCCCCAACATCTTTTCCCATCATTGAATTTACCCTCTATAGACGGGGCGCTTTCAGGATTAGGTTAAGATGTCCAATTTCTTGCAAGATGTCACCTCTCCTGGTGTTCAGTGGAGTCAAATCTTCATTTGGATCAAAGGGTCGCCGACTTGGCCTTTGAGTCGCGCACTCCCAGGGTCTGTCTCTTGGGGAAACCCGAGAATACTCTGACCTCTTTCCCAACCCTTCTCCTCTGGTATTAGTTTTCTCAGAAGTCTCCTCGGATCGTTTCTCTCGGTTACTTTCCTCACCCTTTATATAGCACTCAGCTCTGGTGATGATCTCATCCATGTTGGATGTCGGTTTGTGTTCCAAGAACTTGTTAAACTGCCAAACTCAGAGACCGTGTCGAAAAGCCCCAACAAATAACTCTTGATTTGGATGAGAGGCCTTTATGGTCTCTTCATTGATTCGGGCTAGGTATTATCACAAAGGTTCTGCCTAGCCTTGTCGGACATTGAATAAGGTGGTCGTCGAGACCTTGCGATGTCTATTGGCTAAGAAATGATGAACCAGCTTCTTTGTCAAATTTGAGTAGCTCTTCAGGAATAGTCGGGGTAGGCTCATATACCATCTTAGAGCTACATCTTTGAAGGTGCTAGCCATCAACTTACATTTTCGAGAGTCAGTAGGGCCTATTATTTCCATTTGATTATTTATGGAAATAACATGCTCCTGAGGATCAGTTTTACCGTCGTAAGTCGCTAGCGACGGTGATTTGAAGTTCTATGGGACATGTTCGTCTCCCAAGATTTTGAATTGTAAGTCAGCTACACTGTCTTGTAAAGTTTCATTATGTTGTCTGAGGACCTCCACCATGCCCAACACATGTTCCATGTATGAAGGATTTCCTTCAGATGGCATTCTAGTGAATATGTTTTGGGGTGTGGCCTAGGATAATTTTACCGAGGCCCCACGGTGGGCGCCAATGTTCTTGCATAGGAACAATATATGGTTGACTTCCTTATAGGAATAAGGAGAGCCTCAAAGGTAGATTGTTGTCGTATATGTGGGGATTTTGGAGCTACACTAATAGTGCATATTGCCCAAGAAAATGTCTTGCTTATCCCTCTGGTGGAAGCCCCTTATATAGTATCCGTTTAGCATTATTTAAGAGCCTCAATCAAGATATGACCCTTGGACTCAGTAACTCCATAACAGCCGCTGTCACCATGAATAAAGGTGTTCAAAGCTGCATAACATTGCCTTTAATATGCCGACGATGGTTACAATCATTAATAAGCCGGGTTACTACCCGATTTATGGGTAAGTATGCTCTGGTTACTAGTTTCATTCAAGCTGGTAGCACATACGGGCTGCTATCTGGAGATGATGATTTCCTAGACTCTAAAGTCGAGTTGCACCTCCCCCCGGGTACCTCTTCCCCATTAGGTCGGTTTACTAATCTTGTCCTCTCTTCAAACGACTTCCTAACCTGGTTGTGGTTAATATTTTCGGGATGTACATATATATATATATATATATATATATATATATATATATATATATATATATATATATATATATATATATATATATATATATATATATATATATATATATATATATATATATATATATATATATATATATATATATATATATATATATATATATATATATATATATATATATATATATATATATATGGATGCGTGTGAACAAAATGCGATATGTTGATAGTCCACTCTACTAACTGTAGCATGATGCCACTGGCAAACTCAGAAAGGCAGATTTTGGATTGTATTTGTTTCGAACGATCCATGTTTGATTTCTTATGGTAGGAGGAGTTTAGGTGTTACACAACTAATAATCCCCTCTCATGTAGGCTATAAGGTTTTGAGAAATAGGGTCATAGAGTCATCGATTCTAACCAGAATTTTTCCATAGGACTAGCCATTATACGTCAATATTCACAAAAAGAATATCCTCTAGGCGGGGTCTTTGTATCAACCAAACAAGATGTACTTCCCGTGGGTCAATATTATGCAATCACCTACTCAACAACTGGTTATAAATAGGGTAGCTATAATCATTGATTATATTCGAAATTTTGCCATAGTAACAGGCTATCCATTATACGAAAATATTCGGAAACATAATCTCATCTAGGCAGAGTATTTGCACCAACCAAAAGAGAAGTACATCCTATAGGTCAATAATATGCAACCACCAACCCTAACAACAAAGTTTTGGTTCTAGACAAAGGTTCTTAGACTCATGGACCCTAATCGAAATTTTGCCATAGTAACAGGCTAGCCATTATATGACATCATTCGCAAAGAGGATCTACTCTAAGTGGGGTCTTATGTTAATCAAGAAAGATGTACATCTTAAAGACCAACACTATGCAACCACCGCTTAAAGTTGTGTTTTTTCTCGAACTCAGGTATAAAGTCTTCCTCACAACTTGCAAATAACCAGAAAATCCCATCTACATGATATAAGAATTACACGACAGATATAGAAACAAAATAAATTAATCATAAGAGTTAAATGATTAAAAGATGGTAGAAGAAAAAAAATAAACAATGCTAACATTCATTGAAAAACTAGCTAGACTGGGCTTAACTCACTTGACGTCTCCAGTAGATTTGCGAGCTGTCATGGAGCAAAAAATACTCGAGCGTAAAAAATGCTCGAAATAATAAAAGAGTCACCACCGAAGTTTATTTAGTCTAGAAAGAAAGGGAAAATATCGATAAAATCCTTAAAAATGAAAAATGGTAGTCGCAACCAATTTAAGAATCGGGAGTCGATCATGCAAGGGAAAGGTATTAGCACCCCTCACATTTGTTGTACTCAACGGGAACCATTTAGTTAGTTTTGTGAAAAAGTGTTAGCATAATATTATTTGTTTTGTTCTAATTATTATGTGTTATTTTAAATAAAGAAAGAAGGACTAAAAATAGATTTTTTTTATTATGGTGCTTGACGAGACATTGAATCTTACTCTTACGTATCCCCCAGGTGTGATGAGGAACTCAAAGCTATGTAGTTATTAGTAGAAAAGAATTGTGTGTTTGTTGATTTTATGGCACAATATTTAGGTTGCATCCTAGATGTTTAAACATTACTTGTATGCTCACATGTGAGAGGCTTAAGTGTTTGTTTGTATTGCAGTAGAATGGATAAAACACCATTATCTTATGAAAAAATTTAGGTCGCGCGGGAGTAAAAAAATATAGTTTGATTGGTTGGACTGTTTTCAGGTGGAATACGAGTATTCGAACAACAAAGTGTACACCTTGCGTGTGATTTATCGAGGTTAATATGAAAGTTCATCCATTAACCCTTTTTCATTCGAGTTTGAATAAAATATATTTGGTGGAAGACGAATAATCGAACTAATAAAGTGTACGCCTTGTGTTCGACTATTCGAGGACAAGATGGAAGTGTATTCAATCATCCTTTTTTATCTGAGTTTATGATTAATTTATTTTGGTGGAACACAAATATTCGAAAAAATAAAGTACACCTTGCGTCTGATTATTCGAGTACAAGATGGAAGTGCTTCCATTCATTCCTTTTCATCTGAGTTTATTGCGAAAAAGGTTTTTCAAAATATTTTGATTAAGCATGGAAAATGACTTGATTTTGATTCAGTGTTTGATTTGGTTGAATTGAAATTGAATCGAAAATATTTGATTATGAAAATGAGGTGTTGTACCCCAAAATTTTCCCTCTCTTTTCTCAAGACATTTCTCACCAAAGATCTCAAATGCTTAAGGGTTCTAAGGGGTTTGATCAGACAAGCTCATCTCCTAAGCACTGGCCTCCAAATTAGGGTTTTTGTTTTCTCAAGGACAATTGGAATTTTGAGGCCTCATATGAATTTCATGGTTCATTATGGGTCTTCAGGAATGCTCATACCAATTTTCAAGTCTTGCATCACAAATTTGCTCAGTCAATTGCTCAGATAACTAAAAATCAGTTGTATTGGGTCAAAAGTCAATTTTAGTCAATATACAGTCAAAATTCATGATTTTTAACCAACATCAACATTTTTAGGTCATATTCATCAATTGATCAAGGTTTGATCACAATGCCTCAAGAAAAGCACTCAAATCACCAAAGGGGTAAAATTGTCAAAATAAGGGTTTTGATTGAGAATGACTGATCAATGACTTTTGACCTAGTACATGACCTAATGGCTTGAAGCATAATCTCAAGGACTCAAACATAACATATTTACCTGATTGCATATCTCAAATCATTTCCCAAGATCAAAGGGTTGATAGTTGAAATTTGATCAACCGATGAAAAGTCAATTGATACACAAAAGTAAAACTTTAACTTTTTGGTCAACATTGAATTTCAAAACTCAAGATTCGTCAAGATGTTAAAAGATATCAAACTTGGTCAAAAAGAATTAAGAAAGTCAATAAAGTCCATAAAAAGTCAAAGCTTCAAGACTTAGAATTTTTTTAAGTGTTTTTAACCTTGATAATTTCATTACTTCATGACAATTTTTCACCAAGATGCAAGATGATTCAAGGAGAAATTTGAATATGAAAGTTGTATATGTTTATGAATTCTAAAACTTTGTCCCTTGTGGTTGATATCCAAAAAGTTCTTAGATTTGAAGATATAGGATCATGAAGTCATAACCTTTTTACTAAAACACTTAGTGAAATTTTCATCAAGTTAGGCAGATTTTTTGCCTTAGCTTCTTGGCCAATTTTCACCAAGCTCCAAGATGGTTTAGCAAATGTGGTCAACATGAAGGTTATATAAAATGTTTCAAGATTTCCAAAATGTCGAAGAACTTGAAGAGATCATTCTTGAGCTAAGATAATCGAAGAGAAGAAGTTGGGCATCCATTCTTGAATTTTAGGGCATTTTCATGAAGAACACTTGAACAAATCTCAAGCCATGCTGCATAATATTTCTTTTCAGGCCTTCAAAATTGCAAATCACTCAATAATTAAATTTTTACACAACTATTTGAGCCATTGTACAAGTGTTTGAAGCTTTGTCCAAGTTTATTTTCCATTTTTGGCACAAAGTCACCACTTCCATTATAGAAAAGCCAACTTTAATCACAATGTCAACTCCTTGAGCCCATACATTGTTGCTTCTGACTCCAAAACATTTCAAAGCAAGAAGCAACATATCTACAACCTGTTAACCGCCCTACAAGCCCTTGTACTTCACATTGAAACTATGCATTTCTTGTTTGCTTCAAAAGCAAGTTTCAAAAGCATAACATGTGATTTCTTGATTCTGATCACTAGAGCCTTCAAGACCTTTTCTCTATAAATGGAGAAGTCATATGCAACCTAACACACGATTTTAAAAGATCTCAAACTCCATCAAGTTCCCTGAAAATCAAAAGTTGCACACAAATCTCCATTGTTGCAACTTCTGGCCAAAAAACTTCAAACTCACAATCCACTCGTGCGTTTCCTCACTAAATCTATCACAAATCCTCCATACTTCATTTATAACTCATACCTGCCCCTGTTTCATAACTGTAACTCCATCTTCATCATCCTCAAAACTCAAAAACTTAACTCAAAAACTTGACTTCTCCAAGAAGATTCAGCCACTCTCAGCACAAAGTAAGAGTTGCATTATCTTTCTAGGAGTCCAGTGAAGTTATCCAGATTATCACCACACCTCCAGAAGTGCTCAAACTCCATACACGATTTCCAGTTTTGAGGTAATTTTTCTCAACTTTGAACTCTCTCTTCAAGCATCATTAATGGTTACTTTGCGAATAAAAAATGTAGACATCATAGCCATGAAGCTAACCATGCATTTAGTTTTCATTTATGTTGCCCGAGTGATGTGAATTTTGAAGTTGAACTTTCTGAAAAAAATTAGGTTTTATTTGGTACCAAACAAAATTCGTGTTCATCGTTGTGAAAAATGGAGTAAGTTTCATGTTTACACTTTTGAAAATGGTTGAGAAATGAGCAAGATCATAAATTCAAAAATGTAACAATAGAGGTGGGCGCGAGGAAGAAGATGAAGTTATAATCAGGACTACATTTATTTTAAATTTAGTGAAAGTTGTATTACTACCGGATGTAACAACCACCCCAGTGGCAGAGTGCACGCGTATAAGGCATTACTCTATAGGGACCTGGGTTCGAGCCCCAGTGGTACTCTTTTGTATTTTTTTCATGTTTTCCTTATAGATTTTGTGCATACAAGCAAGGTGTGTCTATCATGAGCCACACATCAACACCATTGGATGTTCAGCATTTCAGATCCAGCGCTCCATAGTGCAAGCCTATGATGCACAATTCAAAAGCAAGCAACATGGAATCTGATAGGCACTGGATTCCTATTTGGGCCTCATTCTTTGTTTTTGCATTCACACACCCCTTTTTACTAAGAACAACCAAGCCCACTCCATTTTTTTAAATTATTTTCAGCATCAAACAAAAACTGTTTTGGGCCTAGCGCCTCATTTTTTCTTTTTAACCTCCTTTTTCCTTTTTAACATCCAGTCCAATTATTTTTATTTCTTTTATATTTTCTTTATTTTCCTTTATTTATTTATTTTATCTAAATCAAAAATACCAAAAAATGTATTTTCTTAATTAAATTAAAAATATTTTAATTTAGGTATTTTATTTTATTTTGTTAAATTAAATTTTATTATTTTCATTTAAAAATTAGTATTAACATTCAAATTATTTTCTAAATAAATTACTTAGACTTAGGTTTTATTTCCTTCTTAAATTTAATTAACTTAGATCTTAGGTTTTATTTAAGACAATCAATTAATTTTTTTGTAAATAAAATTAATTAGTCTAACTATAAAACCTTTTTCTCCACCAAAAAATCAAAGAAAGACAATTTCTTTTTTCTCTTCATCATTACATATTTGTACATTCTATTATTATTCATATTCAATAGTTTGTAATAGTAATTAGGGCTTTATTGTTTTCCTCCCCTATTCACAAACTTGTACCCCCATTCCCAAAGCGTTGTAATAGCGTAGGACATTTAAATTCTGCAATTTACCGCTTTCCTTATTTGTTAGTAATTAGGGTTTGCATGAAAAGACTTAAAATCAAACTTAGCAAAACCCTAATCCAAAGATAAATACTTTAAAATAAAACACTTTGCATACATGCACCTCTAGGGTAACCCGCACTTATTGCCTTGAATATAAACGGTCATGTCCCTCGAACGTGAGATGATTTTAGCAAAAGACCCTTGATTAAAATATCATAGTCTATAGATGACCTTTTAATATTTCCTTCGTTAAACGATCTTAGTCCCTTACAACAAAATTGCTAAAACATCTTACAAGTTGCCTTCTATGACTATACGATGACCCATGCCCGTCCCTCACATCCAATGATATGGCTCTCTACCAATCAATGGTGAAGTATAACTATCTAAAGGAGGAGGAAAAGAACAAAGACTTTTTGAGTAGGTAGATTTCTCGTAATGGCTTGATCACAAAAAAAATATTTACACCTCACACTTTCAAAACACTTTTCAAACAAAAATTTTGTATACATTCTCAACGATACGAGAATCATTACAAAATTTCCTTTCATTGGCATCTTCAAAACATCTTTCCAAACATTCCCTTTCAACAAATATTTTCAAAACCAACACTTTGTATACATTCTCAACGATACGAGAATCATTGCAAAGTTTGCCAAACTTAGGCGTTTTCAAAATATTTTCAAACTTACACAAACACTAAAGCATTTCAAAGTGAGATAGCAATGAAGAGCATGTAGATAACTACAGATGAAAAGGGTTCTAAGACCTTCCTTTTTCATAACCTACCCCCCGAACTCAAGAAAATTCTAAAAAAGGCCTTTCATGTTCTTTTCATCCTTTCCTTTATTGGATAAAAGAAAAGTCAGTGGAGACTCTTGCTATCCGCAACATTTGCAATAAAACACAAAACACCTAAGTCAGTTCTCCCACCGTATTACAGAACTGGCGACTCTGGTGGGGAGATAAACTAAAAAGTGGGGTTAACTTAAGATCTAGATCACCTTTATTTTCTTTATTTGTTTTCCTTGTTTGCTTTACATTTGTGGGTTATGCTTGGGTTTATTACTCGTAAATATCCTATACCTGGATCTGGGGCATATTAGGTGAGTAGAAATATATCGTGGAGACTTTACGAATTATACTGATATGGTTGAAGTGATAGCTACATTAGTGCGACACATTTGTGGGTACCGGTGTCCCTTGAGTTAAATCAAGGAGAATACGGGGCCGCTGAATGGTGTCATAAAGCACTAACTGACTGTAGAACCTTAGTTAAACAACTTGACCATTAGAAAGTAGTGAGATAGATGGATTTGATGCAGACTAAAGTTGGTTGATACTCGATACTACACTTATTGAGATCGGACTTTCGGAATATTTCGGTTGCAAAAAAAGATTGCTTGTGCTGAAATAATGCCTGATGAAGAAAGATCAATGATATTGAGATTCCTTAGAACCCAGTCACTTTCTTTTAGGACAAGTTGAACCAACTAAACTTCAAGAGGGTACTTACCTATAAATCTCATGCAAGCCTAAACCTAAGGCCTTGTGTGCTTTGTGTGTATATGATTATTTGTTCATAACATCATAAACATCATGATATCATTCCATATCATTTTCACTAACCATTTCAAGGACCTAGGGATTTACCTTGGTTCTGTTTTGTAGGATATGGCTTTCGTTCGTAGAAATACCATCTGAATCAGCTTTGTAAAGGTGCCTCCTCAACTCAAAGAGTTAGCATCAAGGGCTCCTGAGAATTCTTCGTTCACCAAAAGACATGGTCAAGTTCATAATCTGGTTACCTCAAGCTTTAAAGAAGACATGATGTGTGTGCTCTTTCAATTCTTTGATCATAAACATCATTGTTTCAACTTTCTCGATTACCAATTGGTGCCCACATTGGAAGAATTCTCTCAACTATTAGGAGTACTTGTGCTTGATCAAATTCCATTCACTGGTTTAGAGGAAACTCCAAAACCTGAAGTTATTGCCAAGGCCTTACATTTGAAGAGGTCCTACATTGTAACTAATTGGGAAACAAGGAGTGGAGTTGAGGGTTTTCTAGATAAGTTTCTGTTAGAGAAGGCTCAACTGTTTTGGGATGCTTTGGATTTGCAAGCTTTTGAAGAAGTCTTGGCTCTTATAATCTATGGGTTAGTATTGTTCCCTAATCCAGACCAACTCATAGATATGAATACTGTAAAGATTTTCCTTTCTTGTAACCCTGTGCCTACTTTGCTTGAAGACATTCTACATACTCTTCACACTCGTACCACGAGGAAGAGAGGGGCCCTTATGTGTTGCATACCGTTGCTATCTAGGTGGTTTATTTCGCACCTTCCCCGATCAGTATTAAAGAATGAAAGAGGTTTAATTTGTTCTCAAAAGATGATGTCTCTCTCTCACTCGGATATTTATTGGTGTTCCCGATCTATGAAGAACGTTACTATCATTGACCGTTGCGGGGAGTTCCCTAATGTTCCACTCTTGGGAATTAGGGGAGGTATTACTTATAAATCTTCTATGTCTCTATGATAATTTGGCTATGCTCGAAGAGATGGTCCTCATGACGCGCTTATACAAGTATTATATTCAACTATGAGAGCGATGTCCAAGGTTATCGTCAAAGGTTTGTACGAGCTTGGGGCATGGTGAACAAGGTTGATAGCAAGACTTTGGGGCACAAGAATTCCATCCCTCTTGAGCCTTATCTCAAATGGGTGCGAGCTCGCGCACAAAACCTCATGATGTCGTATCCAACCATCCTACCAGTAGTTGTGGAGCCTGTCGCTGAGGGGGATATTCCTTATACCATTCTCCATCCCGACATGCCTACCGACCTTGAAGAATTGAAGACATCTTGGATTCAAATCAAGGGGGAACGAGACACCTTTGAAGCTCGATTATATGCAAACGAGAAGAAATTATTGGAGCTTACCAAGCAACTTCACAAGGAGCAAAGCCTGAATGCCTACCTCAACACAAAGAGGAAGCGCCCGTAGGAGACTTGAGTCTTTTGTTTTAGGAGTCTATTTTGTTGTCTCTTTGAGACCTTTTTGCTTTTTCATTGTAAGCCCAAGGGGAAATTGTAACTCTTGAACTTATTAATGCGATTGTTGTTTATGTTTCCTTTTGGCTAAGAAAATTTAAAATCTCTTGAGGTCCTTGAAAACATTGCATCTACATAGCATGCATCATATCATAAGCAGGTTTTCCGATACAAGTTTCCTCATCTTTTTACTGTTTATTTCAGTATAAGATAGCTCTAGAGAAAACCGTCAAAGATATGCAAACTCAACACACATTTAAAAGAGACTCTCCTCAACCTAGCTAAAGGTCAGCAAGAAATGATGGCACTCCTTGCCACCAAAAAGAAAACCAAGAAACAGGTTGTTATCCTCAACATGGGAAGAAGGTTCAAGGGGCCTGCTCGACTGGCTTAAATAGAAGAGGCTTCTTTTGAGGAAGAAGATAATCAAGACAAGGATGTTAGGAGCACCATATATTTGGGTGGTAATAATCATATTACTAAGGATGAAGACTACTCCGAAGAGTAGTATCCACCGGCGGATGAGAAATACAAACAACTAGAAGACCGAATTAAGGCTGTAGAGATCCAAACATTGCCTGGTTTGGACTTTGGAGACTTAGGTTTGGTCCCTGGGGTGGTCATTCCCCACAAATTCAAGATCCCTGTCTTCTCCAAATATGATGGGGTATCTTGTCCCAAGATGCACCTGAGGTCTTATGTCTGCACACTGTCGATAGGAAGTTATGGGTGCACTTCTTCTAAGAAAGCTTATCTGGAACACAGTTGGAATGGTTCTATCAACTTGATAGGAGTAATATCCACACATGGGAGGATCTGGTTGCTTCCTTCTACAGACAATACCAATACAATGTTGACCTTGTGCCAACCCGCGTGCAATTACAAAGTATAACTATGGGCTCAAGCGAAGGCTTTAAGGAATATGCTCAAAAATGGAGAGACCTGGATGGAAGGGTGCAACCCCCATTGACTGACAGAGAATTAGTGGACATGTTTATGGGCACCTTGACTAGTCCATTCTTTAATTTTCTGATTAGGAGTTCTTTGTCAGGGTTTATTGAGTTGATTTTGACTGGCGAGCAAGTTGAAATTGGAATCAAAAGCGGAAAGATTCCCATGGCCTTAACCTCTAATGCTGTAAAGAAACCATTTGTTGGTAAGAAAGAGACTAATGTTGTTTATGGACAAAGGAACCGTATCAAGAATGATTGTCATAAGTCAATAGGAGCTATGTTGATTTCGAACCCAACCCTAGTTCAATGACCACAACAATCAAACAATCATCAAAGGCCAGACGCCCCGAGGATGAAATTCACTAGGATTAACATGCAATTGTCTCAAGCTCTACAACATCTGTTGAAGGCATATTTGGTAATACTGCGAGATCTTCCTCCAAATCCCAATACTGCCTCTCCCAAATATAACTCGAACGTAAAATGCACCTATCATTCAAATAGTCCTGGACATGACACCAACAGTTGTTGGGCATTGAAGAACAAGACCCAAGATTTGACTGATAACAAAGTGATTGAGTTTGACCCTCCATAAACCCCTAATGTGATTACCGCACCCATGTCCAGTCATGGTAAAAGTATTAATGTTGTTGATGATGCTTCATATGTCTCCTCCATCAGTGATTTGACTACTCCCTTATTGATTGTTAAGAATAATTTATTAAGAGCCGGTTTATTTCCTGGATGCCTTGAAAATTGTTACCATTGTGCTTCCTAAACCAATGGTTGTATGTGGCTGAAGAAAGGTATTCAAAGCCTGATTGATAGCCATGAAATTTTATTTGAGAAAACTCCAACCATGAAAAGTTTGCTTGAGATTATATCTCAATATTTGAGACTTGAAGACGTTTCCATAATTACCATTTCAAACACTCTTATTAGGATCACCTCTAAAGTCCCTATAAGGACTCCTGCTGAGCCAAGGGTGGCTCCCCTGATTATCACTACATCAGGGCCAATGCCCTGTTCATCTGACAAAGATGTGCCCTGGAACTATGGGGCAGAAGTTTATTATCATGGTGTCAAGCAAGATCCATGGATTACTGAAAATAAAGATACTGAAATTACGAACATTTCTGAAACTAGTAAGGTCACTAGGACATAAAGGGTCTTCTCTCCGGAGATCTCTTCTCTAACAACTACAACAACACATGTACGCATTCCCTCTATTAGGCCAATTGCCAATGCCCGAGGTAAAGAGAGAGTTAATGAGGCTGCCCTAACGAAGGCACCCTAAACAGAAGTGACAATTGAAGACCCATCTAGACAAGAGATGGAAGAAATCATGAAGATCATCTGAAAAAGTGATTAAAAAATAGTTGAGCAACTAGGGCAGACACCCTCAAAGATATCCATGTTGTCCTTGTTATTATGCTCCGAAGCACATGTCCAAGCTTTGTTGAAAATCCTGAAGAATGTCCATGTACCTCAAGAGACCACTGCTGATCAATTTGAGAATCGTGTTGCAAGCCTAACTGCTGATAATAGCTTGGGATTTTCTGATGCAGATTTAACTCTGGCGGGGAAGAATAACAACAAGGCTCTACACATCTCCATTGAGTGTAAAAGAACTACTTTGGCACATGTGTTTGTAGATATTGGGTCTTCCCTCATTTTCTTTACCTAAAGGTACTTTAGATAGATTGGACTGTGAAGGGTTGGTGCTGAAACCCAATGATATTGTGGTAAGAGCCTTTGATGGGTCAAAGAGGATGGTCCATGGAGAGGTTGATCTCCTGATCAAGGTAGGATCTCAAGTCTTCAAATCAACATTGTATGTAATGGATATTCACCCAGATTATTCTTGCTTGCTAGGACGCCCAAGGATTCATGGGGCAGGTGCGATTACCTCCACATTACATCAAAAGATGAAATACCCAGTGAAAGGGAAGGTTGTCACAGTCTGTGGAGAGGAAGAATATATGGTCAGTCATTTGAATTCTTTCAAATATGTTGATATGGATGGAGAATTCATTGAAACCCCTTGTCAAGAATTTGAAGTAACCCCTCCTATGATTGCTTCTACTCTTGCTACTCCTAAGATTTCTAAAGACACACCAAGAATGGCCTACCTGAAGGATGCTCGGGTTGTTTTAGAAGATGGAGGTTGTACTATCTGGGAATAACTTCCTGATATCCCCTACAAATGCTACAAATTTTGGTTGGGTTTTACTTCAAAGGTTCAGAAAGAGGTTCGGCGTGTTCGTGCTGGAGGGCTACCTCTCCGTATTAGCAACAACAAAGTCAATGCTCTGGAAGACACTAATAGTGATAGTGACTTGGACGACTAGATATTCCTAACTACTGATGGCGGACTCAAAAACTAAAAGGCCAAAGACTTCATCTCAATCTCCTTCAGCCAGGAGTAATTTCTATTTCCTATTTTTATTGCTTTAAGAAGTTTGTCTGTATAATTTCTTTAAAAATAATGACTTTAAACCATGTGCCTTGTCCGGGACACAATGGTCCATTTGTTAAGTGTTCTTGTAACGCCCCGTTTTATTTAATATTATATTATATTAATATTTTTGAGTTACCGTTTGACGTTTATTTTTGCGACGAGAATATTTAAATTACTGGTATATCTGTTAATATATTCGACGATGTTTTATTCGGACCGGTAATTATTTTATTCGGTCCGATATTTGTTTTGAGGGACCAGTAATTATTTTATTCGGTCCGGTATTTGTTTTGAGGGACCGGTAATTATTTTATTCGGTCCGGTATTTGTTTTGAGGGACCGGTAATTATTTTGTTCGGTCCAGTTTTTATTCTGTTCGGTTCGGTAAAATATTATTCTGACCGATATTTAATTATTTAGAGTTATTTTAATTATTTGGGTTAATAATATTATTTAGTGTTAATTAGTGGTGATATATCAAGAAGGGCTTTTTGGGTATTTACTTGTGTCTTGCTACTAGAACCAACAAAACACTCCTTGTTTTATGTCATAACAGAAAAACACACTTAGAGACATAGAGAGCTTAAGAGAGTCTTGGAGAAGTAGAACAAGAAGAACACAAAGCTGGGGTTGGATTTGGTTGAAACATCAAGAATCATTTCAAGTATCTAAGGTAAGGGGTTGATTTTCCAATGCTTATAGTTAGGGTTTGATTTGGTATATTTTGGATTTGGGGAAAATTGATGTTAGGGTTCTTGAGTTTTGTTGAGATAGAAATTATAAGAGTTAATTAGGTGTTGTTATTGTTGAATTAGTATTAGGTTAATTGAAATTGGAATGAAACAAGAATTAGCATTATATTAAGTTTAGAAACTAAACTAACAGTAACTTCATTGAAATGAAGTTTTGAAACTAAAATAAAACTAGCAGCATAATATGTTTCCTAAAGCAAACTAGCAGCATAATATGTTTCCTAAAGCAAACTAGCAGTATAGAAATGAAAGTTAAGTTTAGAAAAATAAAAATAGCAGTATAGTTTAGCAAAACAAAAAAAACGAAATAGCAGTAAGTTTAGAAAATTATTTAATTATGTTTTTTTTCCTTTCTTAATTTAATATATTAAATACAAATATGACATAAGTTAGCCGATTTAATTTGGAACTCGATTATGTCCGATCTCCCAGTTTCGGAAATTTCGGCGACGGAGCTAGTTGCTCCGAATTGAACGAAAATTGACGTGCTAGCTAATTTCGACGTGTAGAACGTCGTGGTGAGGTAAGTATTTTTTGAGATTTCGAGTTTTTATGAAGCGGCCCGAAATAGGCCAATTTACGGTTAATTTGAAATGGGTTGCGTTTTAGTCGGTTTAAGTCGCGTATGGACAATTTGATTGCGACGTTAATGATTATGATTTATGCCGATTATTATGAATGACTTTCGCGATGATTATTGATGTTTGACTATTTTTCCGTGTTTGAAATTTAGTGAATTATTTGATAACGATGTGGTGTGATTAAATATGATGTTTGCGACAGTTTATTTATAATGAATACTTGATGATATGCAATGCGATGATATGTTTATCTTGATGTGGATGAATATGGCGACATGGGTTTTATACCAATTTTGATGTGCGATGATGATGTTTTGTTGTGTCGTGTTTGTGATGTCGTTTTGTCGAGTCACATACATTGCATTGGCGATGAGGGATTTTATGCCAAGCAACGAGGACTTTTATGCCAAAGCAACGATGGGCTTTTATGCCGAATGTCCCTAATTATGGACAAAGCGACGGGTACCACATGCATAACATAGTCGTGTCTCATGGAGTCGGTTATGTTTACTTTTGAGTCTTTTGGCGTTGAGTATTATTTCATGGCTTATGATGAATTGCGATGATATATGATACTTTGTTTTGTGATGATTTTTGTGTTGAATATAAAGTGAATATGATGCGATAATTTCATGATGAGTAAGCGATGAATATGACATGACGGTAAAGTGACGATATGAGTTTATTGCGATGAAGTTTATGTCTTGTTTTGGTATGATTATGATGATTACGTGACGAAATTAAAGTGTTGATTTTATACACTAAACGATGATTTAAAGTGTGTGAGATTTGGATATGTGCTGATGTGATACGGTGGGAGAACTGACTTGGGATTTTTGCGTTTTTGTGTTCGCAAATGTTTCGGTTTAGCAAGAGTCGCCACCGACTTTTTATTTTATCCTAAGGAAAGGTCAAAAAGCACAGGAAAGACCTTTGAGATGTTTTCTTGGGTTCGGGGAGTAGATTATGAAAAGGGAAGGTGCAAGCACCCTTTTCATCCATGGTTATCCATGGGCTCTTAGTTACTTGTTTAGATCACTTGCTTTGCTTTTCCAATTGTTTGAAATGGTGCTTTGTGTGTGGTTTTGAAAGATGTTTTGAAAAGAGGCCATCGTTGTGGCAACCTTTGTAATGATTCTTGTTTGAATGTATACAAAGGGGTTTTTGTCTTTTGAAAAGATTTCAATGTTTGAAAGTTTGATTTGGGTAATGTTTTAAAATTGTGTTGTGAAGTGTGTTTGAAAATAGCAAGGATGTTTTTGCAAGTTTTGATCAAGTAACTAAGAGCTGTCTACCCTAATTTACTCAAAGATCTTTTCTAATGTTTTTAACCCTTTTGACAGTGTTGTTTCACCATTGCATTTGGTGAACAACCTTGTGTTAGGATGTTAAACGGGACAGGCGCGGGTCATCGTATAGACCATGATAGCAATTGTGTTAAGTATCTTTGGCAATTTTCTAGAGGGACTTGATCATTTTTGTTTAGGAAACCAAGATAGTGTCATCGAGGGACTATGATCTTTTGTTTTGTTTTGTTTTGCCAAAGTACCTAACATGCATACCATGGCCCATTTTTGAAGGAAACAAGTGGATTGTAACCCTAGGGGTGCAAGTGTGTATTGTGTTTGATTTTCATGCATTTTTGTCTTTGATTAGGTCAAGCTACTTGTTGATTTGGATTTTTGCATACAAACCATAATTCTCTAATCATGGCATAATTGAAAGCGTAAAGTGCGAGAATTTAAAATTCTAAGCTATCACAACATGATTATGGGGATGAGGGTACAATTTTTGAATAGGGGGTATTTGACAAGAAATATAAACCCTAGTTTACTATTACATCCAAATTGAACTTAATTGCATAAAATAAATGGACAATATTTAAATGATCAAAATAAATAAATATATCAAATAAATAAATGAATTATGCAAAAGGTTTTTATTTACCTATGTATGTAAAAGTATTTTTAATGTAAAAAATATAAAGAAATAAATAAATAAATAAAGATTAATTTTATTTGTTTAAGGGTAAACCCTAATTTCTTTAAGAAAATAAATACAATATATTATTTATATACATTAAAATATATTAATATGTACAAAATGAAATATACTTAGAAAAAGTATTTTTTTAGTATAAATAAAAATAAAAATAAAAAATGTAATATTTTGTATATTTTTTATTCTAGAGTATTTAATAAAATAAAAAATATATAATCATATATGTATATTAATAAAATTAAATATGTACAATGTAAAATAAAATATGTACAAAAATAAAATTATTCAAGAAAATATTTTTAGTGTGAATAAAAATAAGAAATAAAAATAAAAGTATGATTTACATATTATTTCTAAGTTTAAATAAATAGGATAAAGGTATTTTAAAATGTTTTCTATATTAGAAAAATTAAAATAAAATGCCAAATAAATGTAAAAAAATATGAAAAAAATTTTTAAGCATTTTTTATACTTGGAAATAAATAAACAAAATCAGAAAAGAAACAAAAATGCAAAAATGTAAAAATACAAGAAAATGGGCCAGGGGGTGCAAAAATGAAAATGGGAGGTGTTAGAAGCAAGCCAGGCCAGGCCCAGCCCAAGCCAGCTTCATCTTCAACCTTCAGACTGAAACGCGCGAATGCCCTGGTTCAAATGGTAGATCCTGTATACGTGATCTTTTGCCAAAACACACAACATCAAACTTGTAGAGAATTTCAATACGATTCTAACCATATAAACAACTAATCCTAACTCTCAAAGACCAGAGAGAATTTCTCTAGCCCTAAAATCTGACCTAGTTTTTTCAGCATGTTCATGGATGAAATTCTCCTAGCACACTTAATATAAATGAAAACTGAGCATATGTATGGCTTCCTGACAATGAACACTACATGTTTTATTCACAAACCTAAGGATAAATGTTCCTAAATAGAGAGATAGAAAGTGAAGAAAAACTTGTTTCAGTTGGATTCGTGTAGGGCAATGCAGTGTCTTTCAGCAAGGTTTGATATGTCTGGTAGCTTGCCTGAACTTCACTTGTCCTTCTCCAATAGCTAGCTTTCCTTGAATGTCCTTGAATCAGCCTATAGAACTCAACCTGCACAAGCTTGAAATAAAAATGGTGAACACTGTAAATGGAGTTACAGTTGGTAATGGAGGTTTGGTATAGCTTGAGTGATTTGAATGGAATGTGTTTGAAGCAAAATGGGGCAAAACGCACGAGCCAAATGAGCTGGGGAACTCAAGTTGTAGCACCTGCCCTGTTTTGCCAAAGAAGTGTGATTTCTGGCTATGGGGTGTTTTGGGGCTCAAGCACTCGTGTTTCTAGCTCAAAGGGTTATGAGAAAGATGTTTGAAGTGTTTGTGTAAGTTGATCTTTGTTGGTTTTCAAGTTCTAAGCATTTGGACAAGTTTCTTGTTTTTGAAGCAAGGAAGTGGAAGTCAGGTTACAGTCCTGTACAGGCCATCTTATCACCCTGCATACAATCCTCTTGTCCCCTCTAATTAGTGGATTTGTTTAGCTGCAAGAGATTTGGATCTATGATCAAGGATTGGTGGTTTGACATAAAGCAAACTTTTGCAAAAATGGAAATATGCCTTTTACCAATTAGGGATTAAACTTGTGTACAATGCTCTAATGACCAAAAAAATGTGTTAACCCAATGGATTTGCATTAAATTATGGAGTGTGAAATGGTTTAGAGGCCTGCAAGCTAGTGTAAGGCATGCTGGTTTGAAAATGCAACTTGTATGAACATGAATTGGCCATGGATACAAAGTGATTTTTTGCCAACTTCAAGCATTCGATTCTCCCTAACCACAAATGTGTTTGAGGAGTTCTTGGACAATTTGGAAAGCTTGCAACATGCTCTGTAATCCATATTTGAAATTCAACTTGAGACTCCAAGTGGAACTATGTTAAAAATGGCCAAGAAGATAGGCCAAAATCCTGCCTAAACTAGGGCAAAATTTCACTAAGTTAAAAGTTTTAGGGACCCTTGTTCCAAAAATCATAACTTGAGATCCATGCTTCTTTTGAGAAAACTTTGTGAATCAAAGTTGTAGACTTTGTGGAGGACTACAACTTTCATGTTGTAAGTTTTGTTTGAATCCATTTTCATCATGGTGAAAATGTGGGACAAAGTTAGGAAAAATTAAGAAAATTTCATAACTTAGAAAAATTCTAAGTTATGAAAATTTTCAATTTCAAACCCTAATTTGCAATTTTGGGTTTCCTGATGAACAAGTTTCATAATTTGACATATCTTGATGAAAAATGACCCTTGGCACTTGATTTTGACCAAAAAGTCAAAGTTTGACTTTTCAGTGTACAGTCAAATTTTGCTCAGTTGACTGAAAAATTCATCTCTCAATCCCATGCATTTGAGATCTTTTGAACTTGTTGAATAGGTCAAGATGGTGCCATTGAGTCCTTGAGTCCATGGTTGAACCTAATTTGCCATTGGCTAGGTCAAAAAGTCAGAAATTGCCTTTGTATAATCAAAACCCTAAAAATGACCATTTTGCCCTTTTGGTGATATGATCAAATTTCTTGTGGAGTTGTGGTCCAAACTTGATAAAATGGTTCACATGAGTTCATAATGTTGATGTGGGTGAAAATTCATGAGGTTTGACTGTAAATTGGCCACAGTTGAATTTTTCCCCAATACAACTGATTTCTAGGTCAATTGTCCAATTGACTGGGCAAAAATTTGATTCAAGGATTGAAACTTGGTATGGACAAACTCATGAGTCCAAAATGAAGTATGAAAGTCAATTTGAGCATTGAAGGTCCAAAAATCCCTGTGCCAACTCAAACCCTAATTTAGGTCATCAGTGCAAGGAGATGTCTTGAGCAGAGCAAACCCTAGCTTGATCTTGAGTTCCAAGAGCCTTGTAAGGGAAAATGATAATATGAGAGGGAAAATTTTGGGGTACAACAGTTGCCCCTGTTCAATCTTCTTGAACCTGAAGAGTTAGATTGGCAAGCTTGCCTTTCGTGACTCGAAGGTAAAATAGGATTGAACACTAGAGTGCCCGTAATATTGCACTCGTCAAAATGTAAATGAGGGAATGGGCTTAAAGATGCCATTTGGAGATGGTAGAATTTTGCTGGATATCGGCTTAAAGATGCCATCCGAGACTGTTTGCTGAAAATCAGGAAAATGAACACCAGAGTGGTATCCGTATCTGGAACGCATCTGAGTTGTATCTGGAGATTGGATTTGTATGAGTAAGGGAATGACGTCCGTGTCTAGAGCATATCTGAGATGTAACTGTATTTGATTCTTGAACAAAAATCAGAATCACTGTCGTGTTTGGAGTGTATCTGTATTCTGAATGGGTGACATAGAAACATCTGTGTATGGAGCATCTATGTGCCGGGGACAAGTTCCGAATGAGTGACATAATGGCAACCGTGTCTGGAGCGTATCTGGACTGTATCTGAAGTTGAGATCTGTATGAGTAGCAGAATGACTTCCGTGTTTGGAGTGTA
Organism: Vicia faba; assembly: GCA_948472305.1. Classification (NCBI taxonomy): domain Eukaryota; kingdom Viridiplantae; phylum Streptophyta; class Magnoliopsida; order Fabales; family Fabaceae; genus Vicia; species Vicia faba. The sequence continues at coordinate 946,465,400 of OX451735.1, forward strand.
TCTGTACTGTGACTGGGATCCGAACAAGTGACAGAATGACTTCCGTGTCTGGAGTGTATTTGAACTTGAAGTTGATAGTTGAATCTGAATGAGAAGTAGAATGGCTTTCGTGTCTGGAGCGTATCTAGTCTGTATCTGATCGCTGAAGTCTGAATGAGTAATAGAATCACCTCCGTGTCTGGGGTGTATCCATACTGTATCTTGACTTGATATTCTGAATGAGTAATAGAATGACCGCCGTGTTTGGGGTGTATCCATACTGTATCTGAAATCTCTGAATAGTTATTAACGATAGCTTTTAATCTCATCCTGAAAGGGTAGAATGTTAGCTTAAAACACAAAGTTATGTTGCATGATATGTATGATGCAATAAAATGTGTTCCATAAATGTTTATGATATATGAATGTCATGGATGTGCATGTAAGCTGATTAGCTGTCTTGCTGAGGAAAATCAATCCTTGATAGCTGGAGATAAATCAAATCTTTGACTGCGGTCGGGGAAAGTATATCCTTGACCGATGTTGGGGATTCCAAAAATCTTTGGTTGTTGAAGATGAGAGAACCTTGCTGATTACTGTTGGGGATAGAAAATCCTGGGCAATCTGTGGGGATTATCAAAACTTTGACAACTTCTGTGGGGATGTGAGAATCCTTCATGACTTTCCTGGGGGAATAAGGAAAAAATTCGACAACCTCTACTGGGGAATTAAAACCTGGGAGGCTTCAAATGGAGAAACAGGAACTAGAATCTTCGTTCTGCCAAGAAATAACTCTGTGGGGAGAGTGTGTATTCTGCCGAGGAAATCAAGAGCTTCGGTTGTATGCCAATATACTGGGAAATTATCTTAGTCGGGGATAAGACAAAAAAGTTAACTGTTATCTGGTTGATTCTCAGATTTTTAAGATAACCTGCTGGGGAAATCGGGGAAAACTGAATGGTTCCCGCTGGGGATTGATAGTTGGAAATTTGACTCCGCTGGGGAATAAGGTTTCATCTTCACTGAGGGTCTGTAGTTCAAAGTTTTTGGGCTCCACTGGGGATCGGGAGTTTAGAGACTTAACTCTGATGGGAATTTTGAAGCTTTAACTCCGTCGGGGATATGTACTTCAAGGTTTTAGCTCTGTTGAAGATCTGAATGACATATTGTAGGGGATTTCTTCTGGAATAGCCTAAATACGTTTTCCTATACTTTCGACCTATCAGTGATTATCCTTTCTTATTTTGTTTTATTTGTAAGCAGTAATTATATTCAAATGCATATGCCTATTTAACAAACAATTGGACGTTTTCAAATAAAACATAAGTGTAAAAAGAAAGGAGATGCAAGCAAATTTCTGCACTTTGAAGTATTTTTGTATTAACTTTTGTAAGTATTTTGTACAAAGGAGACAGACATCCTAGTAAGAGAATGTTGTCGTAAAAATTGAGAAAATTTTTATACAAAGAAGGATGGCTATGTGTAACAATTCCATGGGGTTCCCATTCTGCTATAGCCTTCACAACTCTGAGTATCTTGTCCATTAGTTGCTTCGTCCGAAAGTGATTGGATTGATCATGAGCCTGGAGTTTGGTCGTGAAGAGATTGTCCTTAAATTGATTCGACGAGACATAGCCATACGCTTTAATTCCCTAACTTTTGCCTGGACCTCCTTTTCGGGTTTTTAGTCCACCGGGAAACCCTTTTTTGCCCAAGTCGCCCTTTCGGGTTTTCAACTTGCCGGGTGTACAGATTTTTTATTTTTCCCTAATTTTTTCTTGAACCGCCCTTTCGGGTTTTCGATTCACCGGGATGCCCATTTTTGCCCAAGTCGCCCTTTTGGGTTTTCAACTTGTCGGGTCATTTATGCGTAGTATCTTTTGACTATGTTTGCGTTCGCATGGTGCGGCAAGTCGTCGCCATCCATGGTGGTCAGAATCATTTCCCCACCAGAAAAAATATTCTAGATCACAAATGGTCCTTCGTAAGTAGGAGTCCATTTTCCCCTGGGATCACTTTGCGGCAAGATGATCCGCTTGATTACAAGATCTCCGACTTGATATACCTGACGCCTGACTTTCTTGTTGAAAGCCTTGATCATCCGTTTTTGATACGTCTGACCATGGCAAACAGCAGTAAGTCTCTTCTCGTCGATCAAATTAAGCTGATCAAGCCGGGTCTGAATCCAATCGTCTTCACTTAAACCAACATCTTTCATAATCCTCAAAGAAGGAATCTGAACTTCCATAGGTAAAACAGCCTCCATGCCATATACCAAAGAAAAGGGGGTTGCCCCAGTTGAAGTACGCGCAGTGGTACGATACCCGTGCAGAGAAAACGGTAACATCTTATGCCAGTCCTTGTAGGTGACTGTCATCTTTTGAATGATCATCTTGATATTTTTGTTTGCGGCATCAACATCACCATTCATCTTTGGCCGATAGGGAGATAAATTGTGATGTTGAATCTTGAACTGCTCGCAAAGAGTGGTGATCACAGTGTTATTCAGGTTTGTACCGTTGTCTGTGATGATCCTGTCAGGGATACCATACCGGCATATAAGGTTCTGCTTGATGAAGCGGGCAACCACATTCTTTGTAACAGAGGCGTAGGAAGCCGCTTCGACCCACTTGGTAAAATAATCAATAGCGACCAAGATGAAGCAATGTCCATTGGATGCTGTAGGCTTGATCTCTCCAATCATGTCGATTCCCCACATCACAAATGGCCAAGGAGCTGTTAGGACGTTGAGAGGAACTGGAGGAATATGTACCTTGTCAGCATAGACTTGGCATTTGTGACAAGTACGGGAATGTTGATGACAGTTAGCTTCCATGGTAGACCAGTAGTAGCCTGCCCTTAAAATCTTCTTAGCCATCATATGTCCGCTCAAGTGGGTGCCAAATGTGCCACTATGTATTTGGGTCATGATCAACTCTGCTTCAACCTTGTCCATACAGCGAAGTAGAACACAATCATGGATGCGCTTATATAAGATACCATTGCTCAGGAAGAACTTAGCAGCAAATCTCCTTAAGAACCTTTTGTCATTGACTGAAGCTCCTTCAGGGTATTCTCGAGTCTGGAGATACCTTTTGATTTCATGAAACCAGAGTTGTTTCACTACTTCTTCGATATTAATCTCATGATAGTGTGCAGGTTCGTCCATTCGTTCGATGGTGATTTGGGGAACCTCATTATCCCAGTTGAGTTTAAAAATGGAAGACATCGTAGCCAGAGCATCTGCTAGCTGATTTTCTTCTCGCGGGAAGTGCTCAAAGGTAATCTGCTCGAAATGAGGCAACAATGTCAAGACATATTCTTTGTATGGGATAAGATTAGGATGCTTAGTGTCCCACTCTCCTTTGATTTGACTGATAACCAAAGTCGAGTCCCCAAATACGACCAAAGATTTGATTCCCAATTCAATAGCAGCCTTGAGACCAAAGATACAAGCTTCATATTCGGCCATGTTGTTGGTGCAACTGAAACAAAGTCGGGCAGTGAAAGGTGTATGGCAACCTTCCGGAGAAATAAGTACCGCGCCGATACCGTTGCCAAGCGCATTTGAAGCACCATCAAAGTACAGGGTCCATCGGGATCCTTTTTCCGGTCCGTCATACGGTCTGTTACTTTCAATGTTGTCCAATGTCATGATGTCCTCATCAGGGAAGTCGAATCTCATAGATTGGTAATCCTCAACGGCTTGATGAGCTAGATGGTCAGCTAGTACACTCCCCTTTATAGCTTTTTGGGTTGTGTACTGAATATCATACTCTGTCAGGATCATTTTCCATTTAGCGATTCTTCCAGATAAAGCAGGCTTCTCAAAGATATACTTAATCGGATCCATCTTGGAAATCAGCAAAGTGGTATGTGTCAACATATACTGCCTTAGCAGGCGAGCAACCCATACCAAAGCGCAACAAGTTTTCTCGAGCAGTGAGTAGCGAGTCTCACAGTCGGTAAACTTTTTGCTAAGGTAATAAATGGCATGCTCTTTTCGGCCAGACTCGTCATGTTGGCCCAGTACGCACCCCATTGAGTTATCCAAAACAGTCAGATACATGATTAACGGTCTTCCTTCGACGAGTGGCATCAAGATAGGAGGTTCCAGCAAATACTCCTTAATCTTATCAAAAGCAACTTGACAATCATTGTTCCATTCAACCACCTGATCTTTCTTCAACAGCTTGAAGATTGGCTCACAGGTAGATGTTAGGTGAGAGATGAACCTTGCAATATAGTTTAAGCGTCCTAAGAAACCTCTAACCTTCTTTTCAGTGCGGGGGGCAGGCATTTCTTGTATAGCTTTGACTTTAGCAGGATCAACCTCAATGCCTTTGTTGCTGATGATAAATCCCAAAAGTTTACCAGATCTGACTCCAAAAGTGCACTTGCTAGGATTCAGTCTGAGCTTATATTCCTTTAATCTGACAAACAGCTTTTGCAGATGGTCAAGGTGTTCTTCTTCTGTCTGTGAACGGGCTATCATGTTGTCTACGTAGACTTCAATCTCATGATGTATCATATCATGAAACAAAGCTACCATGGCTCGCTGATAGGTTGCCCCGGCATTCTTCAGTCCGAATGGAATCACTTTATAGCAGAAGGTACCCCACTGCGTAACAAAAGTAGTCTTCTCCATGTCCTCGGGGGCCATTTTGATTTGGTTTTATCCCGAGAATCCATCCATGAAGGAAAATACCTTGTGTTGAGCTGTGTTGTCAACCAAGATGTCAATGTGTGGTAGTGGAAAATCGTCTTTAGGGCTAGCCCTATTTAAGTCCCGATAGTCCACACACATTTTGACTTTGCCGTCTTTCTTAGGCACGGGCACAATGTTAGCGACCCATTGTGGATAGGAAGTAACAGCCAGAAAGCTAGCATTGAATTGCTTCATCACCTCAGCTTTGATCTTTTCAGACATGTCGGGCCTCATTCTGTGGACCTTTTGTTTGATTGGTGGACAGTCTTCTCTTGTAGGGAGACGGTGAACCATGATATCTGTATCTAGTCCCGGCATGTCTTCATAGGACCAGGCAAAGATCTCAACATATTCGTTCAATAGCTGAACTAGACGCTCTTTGACACTTGGGTCCAGGTTGGCACCCACCTTAACCTCTTTCTTGTCTTCCTCTGTTCCCAAATTGACAGTCTCCAGTAACTCTTCATGGGGCAGAATATCCCTTTCCTCTTGTTGCAAAAGTCTAGCTAACTCCCCAGGCACTTCACATTCTTCATCACCTTCATACTCGGCATGATTGACCAAATCTTCAGAGTCACTGAAGTCTAAAGCAGAATAGTCACCCATGGAATCCGGAGTGGATGTGTACCTGTATTTTTTGAGTGTGGGTGTGTGTAAGGGATTTCTATCCTTAAACAAAACAAAATGTAAAAGGAAAGAAAATGAACACAACAGTTTATAGATGAAAACGTCTAATGATTCATTAAAAATGGCATATGATAATGAAGAAATCAAGCTCTTACAAATGGACCTATATACCCCGGGTAAGGCATACGGTGAAAAGAGTGTACGAATTGTTTAATTATTACAGACCAAAATAGGAAATTGTTCAAAGAGAAATTACTGATTGATGAAAGTGATGGGAACGAAGTCTTTCGTCTCTCAGTTGCTTAATCCTCCTTCAACGGTTGGAAAAAATCCAATCTTCAAAGTTGTCTTCTTCATCATCATCTTCTAAGGCATTAATTCCATGGTGAGTGATTTTTAAGGGTGGTCCTCCAGCCCGGGAGCGACGCACAGCTTTCTCGCCAGCAGCAGTAAAACCTAGTCCGAACTTGTCTGTCTTGTGAGAAAAATCAGGCAGTTGCCCCCACACTGTACTCTTTCCTTCTTTGATTACGGCCTCCGCATCTTTGAGGGATGCCATCCTAGACACAGGCTTGGAAACGATAGGCACATCAGTCATTGTCTTTGCAACTGCGACTTTAGGGGAAACCTCCTCAAAGTGTTGGAAAGGTGTTTCTATGAATTCGCCATCTAACTCCACATAGCGGAAGGAGTTAAGGTGACTTATCATGTACTCTTCCTCGTCGTGCACCGTTATGATGTTACCCTGAATTGGATACTTTAGCATTTGGTGCAGAGAGGAAGTGACTGCCCCAACATTATGGATCCACGGCCTGCCCAACAAGCATGAATATGAAGGACGGATGTCCATCACATATAAAGTAGAGTTGAAAATTTATGTACCCACTTTGACTGGAATGTCCACTTCTCTATGAACCATCCTCTTAGAACCGTCGAAGGCTCTAACAACGATGTTACTGGGCTTTAGGGTCAAACCTTCACAGTCCAATTTGTCTAACGCCTTCTTCGGTAGCCCATTTAAAGATTAATCGGTGTCAACCAGAACATGGGCCAGTGTGGTCCCTCTGCATTCTACCGAGACATGCAGTGTATCGTTATGCTTTCTTCCTTTAGGGTTCAAATCAGCATCAGAAAAACCAAGACCATTATCAGCTGTAAGGCTAGCCACGCACTCTTGAAACTGGTCCGCAGAAGTTTCTTGAGGCATGTGAGCCGTCTTTAGAAATTTGATCAAGGCTTTAGCATGAGCCTCAGAGCAGAGTAAGAGAGCCAGCATGGATATTTTTGAAGGCGTCTGTCTTAGCTGCTCCACGACATCGTAGTCGCTCTTCTTGATTATCTTTAAGATTTCTTCCAAATCTTTTTGGGTGGTCTCGGGGACAACCACAGTCTGATCCTTCGTCCTGACAGGCGCTTCTTGGATCCCCTTACCTTTATTGGTAGTAACATCAGATGGTCTAGCTTCGGGTGCGTCTATTTCTTCAATTACCGGACCTTGCACAGATGGCTTGATAGGCACAGAAACTCTCGAGGGTCCGAAGACTGCCCGTGGAGGAGCAATCTCCGGAGAGAAGATCCTTCCGCTGCGAGTTATCTTGCTCGTTCCTGCAATATTCCCTATATCAGGGGTTTCATCATCAGAATTCTCTTGGACTGATTCAATCTGCTTGATACCATGGTAGAAGATTTATCCTCCGTAGTTCCATGGTATCGTCTTGTTAGATTTATACGGGACAGGCCCCGGCATGGTGATTTTCAACGGCACAAACTTAGGATCATGCGTAATCTTAACAGGCCTTTTGCAGGTCTTGGAAAGATCGTCGGAGATGGTTATTATAGCAATGTCATTGGTCAGAGTATCAAAGGTAACAGGAATAACATGAGAGATAGTAGCAACAGGAGTCTTTTGAAAGAGGATCTCTTGGGTATCCATCAGGCGTTGGATGCCTGATTTCAACAGGGGGCAGTCAGCTTGCAAGTTTGAACAAAAGTAACAGTCTTTTCCACAGCCCGGGAATATCCCGGCTTTCATCAAATTCACTTTAATCACTGGTAACGGAGTCAAAAGGTCATCAATAGTGGTAACATGAAGATCTTCCATAACGGCATGGACATTATGACCGTGCTTCGGCATTGGGGTAGAAATCACACTCGGCTTTTTGGGCACATCGAATTATACCTCCTTGGCGTCTATCAAGTCTTGGATTTTGTTTTTAAGATCCCAACAGTTGTTGGTATCATGCCCTACACTGTTAGAGTGGTATGCACATTTTGCATTGGAGTGATAATAAAGAGAAGAGGTATTAGTGTTTTTTGGAGCTTCTTTCAAGTTGGTTAGGTTCAGCTTTAACAGATGAGGGAGGACTTGAGCCGGTGTCATATTGATTCGGGTGAACTGCCGTTGTGGCCTTTCTACCCTTTGCTGGTTAGCTCTTGGTTGATTGCTGCGAGGTTGATTGGTTGAGGAGTTTTGGATCATCACAGCCCCCACCGTTGGTCGGCGCTCCATTCTTCCTTGATTTTTCTGGGAATAAACAGCATAAGCTTCTTTCTTGGCTGGGAAGGTCTTCTTAATAGCAGTGGAAGAGGAGGCATCCTTCTGAATTTTACCACTTTTAATGCCAGCTTCGACCCTTTCACCGGTTAGAATTAATTCGGTGAATCCTGCAGATGAACTCCCGATTAAATGATTGAAGAAAGGACCCGACAGAGTCCCTAAAAACATGTCAACCAGCTCTCTATCCGACAGTGGTGGCTGCACCCTTCCAGCCAAATCCCTCCACTTTTGGGCATACTCCTTAAATCCCTCATTAGAGGCCATACCCATACTCTATAGTTGAGTACGATTAGGCGCTAAATCTGCATTGTATTGGTATTGTCGGTAGAAAGCAGCAGCTAAGTCTTTCGAGTTATGAACATCCGATCTCTCAAGTTGATAGAACCAGTCCAATTGTGTACCTGACAAGCTATCTTGAAAAAAGTGGACCCAAAGACCCTTATCAGAGGAGTGAGGTTGGATATTTCTAACATAGGACCTCAGATGCATCTTTGGACAGGACAAACCGTCATACTTAGAAAATGTAGGTACTTTGAACTTGGGAGGAATGACGATCCCAACAACCAATCCTAGTTCTTTGAAATTTAAACCAGGTACCCTTTGCAACTCCATGGCTGCCAACCAATCCTCAAGATTTTTATACTTATCATCCGCCAGGGGATATTGCTGTTCTGAGTAATCTTCGTCCTCTTCCTCTTCTTCTTCTTCAGATTCAGAAGGCATTGCAACGCCTTTTCCTTTACCAACCCCTTCATCAGACGTCGAGGGGAACTCCAGAACTCTTCTAGCCTGATGCTCAAATCTCCTTCCCATAGTGGCTACCCCAATTCTTTTCTTTTTCTTCCTTTCTGGTTCCTTCTCTTTCTCTAACTGTGCTTTAAGATCCTCTTGACCCTTTTCTAAGGTCATGAGGAGTTGTTGGAATTGCGAATTCTGTGCTTGCAGATCTTTAACCGTCTGCTCCAAATCCATCTTGCTGAAATAAACAGCAGAAAGATAAGGAAACCTGGTGTGGAGACCTGTTTATGCATATGATGAATGATATGTTATTCATGTTATGCATTCAAGGATTCAGAAATTCAAATTTGTTGCAGACAAAAAGAACACACGTCATATTAAGAAGAAATTTGTTAGTACATAAATTCCCCATGGGCAAAATATTACAAAATTATTAATGTAAAAATACATTGCGCATCCTCTTTGGCGCGATGTAAGTGTTGAGAGTTTCCTCTTCGTGAAGTCGGCGGGTAAGCTCCAAAACCTTCTTCTCACTGGCATAGAAGCTGGATTCAAAAGTATTCCGCTCTTCTTTGAGTTTTATCCAACTCTTTTGTAATTCTTCCAATGATGTTGGCATGTCAGGATGTAGGAGGGTGTATGGAACCTCTCCTTCCATAACATGCTCTTTGATCACGGGGAGAATGTGAGGGTATGGCATCATAAGATTCTGGGCGCGGGTTCGTACCCACCTGAGATAAGGCTCAAGGGGGATGGAATTCTTGTGCCCCAGTGTCTTACTATCCACTTTGTTGGGCATCCTCCAAGCTCTGATAAAACTTTTCTGAAGTCCTTGAGCGTCGTTGTCAAAGTCAAAAACCAAGTCAGGGATCAGCATGTCATGAGGACCATCTCTTCGAGCATATCCAAATTGTCTTAGAGCTAAACAGGGGTTATAGGTAATGCCTCCCATAATGCCAAGTAATGGGACATTAGGGAATTCTCCACAACGATCAATGATGATGACATTTTCTCTGGACCAAGAACACCAATGAACATCAGAATGTGTACGAGTCATCAATCGTTGTGACCATCTCAAGCCTTGTTCATTCTTCAAGACTGACTGGGGAAGGTGAGAAATAAACCACCTTACTAGAAGAGGAGTACAGCACATGAGAACACCTCTTTTCCTCATTGTTTGTGTATGAAATGAGTGTAGGATGTCCCTAAATAGTGTAGGCATAGGATTCCGAGATATGAAAATCTTGACAGCATTCACATCTATAAGCTGATCATGGTTTGGGAACAAAACCAACCCGTAGATGAGGAGTGCCACAATCTCTTCAAAAGCTTGTAGATCTAGAGAATTCCAGCAGTCTTGTGCCTTCTCAAACAGAAACTTTTCCAAGAAACCCTTGACACCACTTCTGGTTTCCCAATGACCTTTGATATCAGATGGTTGCAAGTGTAATGCTTGAGAAACATCTTCAGGCTTTGGTTCTCTTTCCGTACCGTTGTAGGGTAGTTGATGAAGAATATGAATCCTCAGGAGTTAATAAAATTCCTCCAAAGTAGGTACTAGTTGGTAATCAGGGAATGTGAAACAGTGGTGTAGGGGGTCAAAGAACTGGAAGAGAACTTTCACCACGTCTTCTTCAATGTTGTGGTTGACCAAGTTGAGAAGTCTACCATGTCTTTCACTGAAGAGAGAATTATCTAGAATCTTGGAAGTAAGCTCCTTGAGTTGAGGAGGGATTCTCACAAGGTTGACTTGAATTGTTTTCCTGCGAAGAGATTCCATGACCTATAAATCAAGAACAAAGATGAAGATCCAAACCCTTGAAATGGTTAGTGGATGCATATGATGCTTTATGATGTTCATGATGTATGCACAAGCATATGTACAAACAAGTCACACAAGATCCTAGTTTCGGGCTTGCATTAGGTTTCATAGGTAGGTACCCTCTTGAAGTTAGTTGGCTCAACTTGTCCTATAAATAGTAATCGGGTTCTAAGGAGCTCAATATCACTGGATTATTTTCTGTGTTCATTGTTTTGGTTTAGCCACTTAACTGGCGACCAAAATATTCTAAGAAAACAACCCTCAATGAGTGTAGTATCGAGTATCTACCAACTTTGGATTGCACCAAAGACGGTCATCTCACTACCCCTAAAAAAGGCCAAGATGGTAAAGTAAGGTTCTAAGAGTTCATTAGTGCTTCATGACATCACTCAGCGGCCCCGTATTCTCTTTGATTGACTCAAAGGCTACCGGTACTCACAAATATGTCTCACTAATATAGCTATTTCTTCAACCATGTTGGTATACCCTGCACAATTTCCACAATGTATTGCTATTTACCTATGAATGTTTCCCAAAAATCCGGGTGGAGGATTCAAAACCCAAACAAGAGAACCAAATGTAAAGCAATCAAAGCAAACAAGATAATCATACAAAAGGTGATCTAAACCATAGGTTACTCCACTTTTAAAGTTTTCCCCAACAGAGTCACCAGTTGTGATACGGTGGGAGAACTGACTTGGGATTTTTGCGTTTTTGTGTTCGCAAATGTTTCGTTTAGCAAGAGTCGCCACCGACTTTTTATTTTATCCTAAGGAAAGGTCAAAAAGCACAGGAAAGACCTTTGAGATGTTTTCTTGGGTTCGGGGAGTAGATTATGAAAAGGGAAGGTGCAAGCACCCTTTTCATCCATGGTTATCCATGGGCTCTTAGTTACTTGTTTAGATCACTCGCTTTGCTTTTCCAATTTGTTTGAAAAGGTGCTTTGTGTGTGGTTTTGAAAGATGTTTTGAAAAGAGGCCATCGTTGTGGAAACCTTTGTAATGATTCTTGTTTGAATGTATACAAAGGGGTTTTTGTCTTTTGAAAAGATTTCAATGGTTGAAAGTTTGATTTGGGTAATGTTTTGAAATTGTGTTGTGAAGTGTGTTTGAAAATAGCAAGGATGTTTTTTCAAGTTTTGATCAAGTAACAAAGAGCTATCTACCCTAATTTACTCAAAGATCTTTTCTAATGTTTTTAACCCTTTTGACAGTGTTGTTTCACCATTGCATTTGGTGAACAACCTTGTGTTAGGATGTTAAACGGGACAGGCGTGGGTCATTGTATAGACCATGATAGCAATTGTGTTAAGTATCTTTGGCAATTTTCTAGAGAGACTTGATCATTTTTGTTTAGGCAACCAAGATAGCGTCATCGAGGGACTATGATCTTTTGTTTTGTTTTGTTTTGCCAAAGTACCTAACATGCATACCATGGCCCATTTTTGAAGGCAACAAGTGGATTGTAACCCTAGGGGTGCAAGTGTGTATTGTGTTTGATTTTCATGCATTTTTGTCTTTGATTAGGTCAAGCTACTTGTAGATTTGGATTTTTGCATACAAACCCTAATTCTCTAATCATGGCATAATTGAAAGAGTAAAGTGCGAGAATTTAAAATTCTAAGCTATTACAACATGATTATGGGGATGGGGGTACAATTTTTGAATATGGGGTATTTGACAAGAAATATAAACCCTAGTTTACTATTACATCCAAATTGAACTTAATTGCATAAAATAAATGGACATTATTTAAATGATCAAAATAAATAAATATATCAAATAAATAAATGAATTATGCAAAAGGTTTTTATTTACCTATGTATGTAAAAGTATTTTTAATGTAAAAAATATAAAGAAATAAATAAATAAATAAAGATTAATTTTATTTGTTTAAGGGTAAACCCTAATTTCTTTAAGAAAATAAATACAATATATTATTTATATACATTAAAATATATTAATATGTACAAAATGAAATATACTTAGAAAAAGTATTTTTTTAGTATAAATAAAAATAAAAATAAAAAATGTAATATTTTGTATATTTTTTATTCTAGAGTATTTAATAAAATAAAAAATATATAATCATATATGTATATTAATCAAATTAAATATGTACAATGTAAAATAAAATATGTACAAAAATAAAATTATTCAAGAAAATATTTTTAGTGTGAATAAAAATAAGAAATAAAAATAAAAGTATGATTTACATATTATTTCTAAGTTTAAATAAATAGGATAAAGGTATTTTAAAATGTTTTCTATATTAGAAAAATTAAAATAAAATGCCAAATAAATGTAACAAAATATGAAAATATTTTTTAAGCATTTTTTATACTTGGAAATAAATAAAAAAAATCAGAAAAGAAAACAAAAATGCAAAAATGTAAAAATACAAGATAATGGGCCAGGGGGTGCAAAAATGAAAATGGGAGGTGTTAGAAGCAAGCCAGGCCAGGCCCAGCCCAAGCCAGCTTCATCTTCAACCTTCAGACTGAAACGCGTGCGTGCCCTGGTTCAAATGCTAGATCCTGTATACGTGATCTTTTGCAAAAACGCACATCATCAAACTTGTAGAGAATTTTAATACGATTCTAACCATATAAATAACTAATCCTAACTCTCAAAGACCAGGGAGAATTTCTCTGGCCCTAAAATCTGACCTAGTTTTTTCAGCATGTTCATGGATGAAATTCTCCTAGCACACTTAATATAAATGAAAACTGAGCATATGTATGGCTTCCTGGCAATGAACACTACATGTTTTATTCACAAACCTAAGGCTAAATGTTCCTAAATACAGAGATAGAAAGTGAAGAAAAACCTGTTTCAGTTGGATTCATGTAGGGCAATGCAGTGTCTTTCAGCAAGGTTTGAGATGTCTGGTAGCTTGCCTGAACTTCACTTGTCCTTCTCCAATAGCTAGCTTGCCTTGAATGTCCTTGAATCAGCCTATAGAACTCAACCTGCACAACCTTGAAATGAAAATGGTGAACACTGTAAATGGAGTTACAGTTGGTAATGGAGGTTTGGGATAGCTTGAGTGAGTTGAATGGAATGTGTTTGAAGCAAAATTGGGCAAAATACACGAGCCAAATGAGCTGGGGAACTCAAGTTGCAGCACCTACCCTGTTTTGCCAAAGAAGTGTGATTTCTGGCTATGGGGTGTTTTGGGGCTCAAGCACTCGTGTTTCTAGCTCAAAGGGTTATGAGAAATATGTTTGAAGTGTTTGTGTAAGTTGATCTTTGCTGGTTTTCAAGTTCTAAGCATTTGGACAAGTTTCTTGTTTTTGAAGCAAGGAAGTGGAAGTGAGGTTCGGTCCTGTACAGGCCATCTTACCACCCTGCATACAATCCTCTTGGCCCCTCTAATTAGTGGATTTGTTTAGCTGCAAGATATTTGGCTCTATGATCAAGGATTGGTGGTTTGACATAAAGCAAACTTTTGCAAAAATGGAAATATGCCTTTTACCAATTAGGGATTAAACTTGTGTACAATGCTCTAATGACCAAAACAATGTGTTAACCCAATGGATTTGCATTAAATTATGGAGTGTGAAATGGTTTAGAGGCCTGCAAGCTAGTGTAAGGCATGCTGGTTTGAAAATGCAACTTGTATGAACATGAATTGGCCATGGATACAAAGTGATTTTTTGCCAACTTCAAGCATTCGATTCTCCATAACCACAAATGTGTTTGAGGAGTTCTTGGACAATTTGGAAAGCTTGCAACATGATCTATAATCCATATTTGAAATGGAACTTGAGACTCCAAGTGGAACTATGTGAAAAATGGCCAAGAAGATAGGCCAAAATCCTGCCTAAACTAGGGCAAAATTTCACTAAGTTAAAAGTTTTAGGGACCCTTGTTCCAAAAATCAAAACTTGAGATCCAAGCTTTTTTTGAGAAAACTTTGTGAATAAAAGTTGTAGACTTTGTGGAGGACTACAACTTTCATGTTTTGTTTGATTCCATTTGCATCATGGTGAAAATGTGGGACAAAGTTAGGAAAAATTAAGAAAATTTCATAACTTAGAAAAATTCTAAGTTATGAAATTTTTCAATTTCAAACCCAAATTTGCAATTTTGGGTTTCTTGATGAACAAGTTTCATAATTTGACATATCTTGATGAAAAATGACCCTTGGCACTTGATTTTGACCAAAAAGTCAAAGTTTGACTTTTCAGTGTACAGTCAAATTTTGCTTAGTTGACTGAAAATTTCATCTGTCAATCCCATGCATTTGAGATATTTTGAACTTGTTAAATAGGTCAAGATGATGCAATTGAGTCCTTTAGTCCATGGTTGAACCTAATTTTCCATTGGCTAGGTCAAAAAGTCAGAAATTGCCTTTGTACAATCAAAACCCTAAAAATGACCATTTTGCCCTTTTGGTGATCTGATCAAATTTCTTGTGGAGTTGTGGTCCAAACTTGATCACATGGTTCACATGAGTTCATAATGTTGATGTAGGTCAAAATTCATGAGGTTTGACTGTAAATTGGCCACAGTTGACTTTTTCCCCAATACAGTTGATTTCTAGGTCAACTGTCCAATTGACTGGGCAAAAATTTGATTCAAGGCTTGAAACTTGGTATGGACAAACTCATGAATCCAAAATGAAGTATGAAAGTCAATTTGAGCATTGAAGGTCCAAAAATCCTTGTGCCAACTCAAACCCTAATTTAGGTCATCAGTGCAAGGAGATGTCTTGAGTAGAGCAAACCCTAGCTTGATCTTGAGTTCCAAGAGCCTTGTGAGGGAAAATGTTGATAAAATGAGAGGGAAAATTTTGGGGTACAACAGATGACATACTCTTATTAATCCTATATGATTTATGATTCCAAAACTATTTATATATTTTATCATGCCTTTAATTATATGTTTTGGAATATCTCACCCTTTACTTGTTTCTCCGTTGCCTTTATATTGGTAACGTGCAGGTGATCTGCGAGGATGATGAGGATTAGCTCGAGTCTCTTTATTTTGAGTCGCTCTGCTCTAATAGTAGTAACACTCGGGATTTGGGCGACGTTATTATTTTGATAGGATAGTTTATGTATACTATCTTATGACCTTATGTATTGATGATACGTACATTTTGTGAACACATTCGATGTGCTGTGATTAGTCATATGTTTATATGATGATTTATGTTAGGAATCGGTATATCCGACTTTTGATTTTGTGATGTGCATTATAATGCAAAGTGATGAAAAACACGAATATGTGATACCTCAATTTATGTTTGGATGAAATTTTAAAACTCTGATTTTATTATTAATTACGAAGAGTAGAATTGGGGTGTTACATTAGTCGTATCAGAGCAGGTCGGTCTGTCTGGCCAAGTTGTTGAGTTTGTTGTCGTCCATCAATCAAGTATTGTTATTTGTTGATTCTAATCCTTGTTTTGTTTTGAGCAGATGTTGTTATGGCTGGAAGGAACACTGGTAGGAATGATGAGGCTCTTGCTGCTGCTATGCAGGCAATGGCTCAGGCTTTCCAAAACCCGCCGAATGCTTACGAGAATGCCGGGTCTCGTAGTTTGGTAACCTTCCAAAGAGAGAATCCTCCTACTTTCCAAGGAAAGCATGATCCCGAAGGTGCTTTGGCGTGGCTGAAGGAGATTGAAAGAATCTTTTGTATGATGGATTGCACTCCTATGCAAAGGATCCGTTATGGTACTCATAAACTAAGTGCTGAAGCGGATGACTGGTGGGTTGAAACCCACCAGAGGCTTGAGGTTGCTGGTGAGGAAGTGACATGGGAAGTTTTCCAAAGGGAAGTCATGAGGAAGTATCACCCGGAAGATGTTCGGGGAAAGAAGGAGATAGAGTTCCTTGAGTTAAAGCAAGGAAGCATGTCTATCACTGATTATGCTGCAAGGTTCACTATGTTGGCCAACTTCTATTCGCATTATGATGGGCCAAATGGAGAGTTCTCTAAATGCATCAAGTTTGAAAATGGTTTGCGTCCTGAGATTAAGAAAGTTGTTGGTTATCAGAAAATCCGTGTCTTTTCAGATTTGATTGATAGTTGTAGGATCTTTGAGGAGGACAGTAATGCTCATTATAAGATTATGTCTTATAAGATGAACAAAGGTTAGCAAAGCCATGGAAAACCGTATGATGCTCCAGCTGGTAAAGGGAAACAGAAAGTGTTTCAAGGGCGAAGAACTAGTGGGGGAGATGCTCCTGCTAGTATTGTTTGTTACAAGTGTGGGAAACCTGTCCACAAAAGTAATGTTTGTCGAAGCGATGTTAGAGCTAAGGACAATGAGGTGAGATGATTTCGATGTGGAGAAGTGGGACATATGACTCGCGATTGTAGACATAAGGATGTGGTCTATTTTAATTGTGGCGAGGGAGGTCACATTAGTGCTCAATGTAAGAAGCCTAAGAGGACTCAAGGAGCAGGAAAGGTGTTTGCTTTGTCGGGTGCTCCGACGGCAAACGAGGACGGTCTTGTTCGAGGTACTAGTTTCATTAATAGCTTACCTCTTATTACTATTATTGATACTGGTGCTACTCACTGTTTTATTGTTGTTGATTATGTAAAGAGATTGGATCTCACTTTGTCGTCTCTGGATAAAGATATGGTGGTAGAAGTTCGGGATAAGGGAACGATTACTAATTCTTTTGTGTGTGCAAGTTTCCCTTTATCAATCTTTGATAGAGACTTTGTGGTTTATCTTGTTTGTTTACCGCTTGTCGGGTTGGACGTGGTTTTAGGTATGGACTGGTTAAAAGCTAATTATGTCCATATCAATTGCTATGACAACACTGTGAGGTTTTCATCCTATGTTGGTGTCGACGAAGCAGTTGAATGAGTTCATGAAGGATGAGGCGTTGGTTTTCTTGTTGATGGCGACCCTTTCTGTGGAGAGTCAAGTTGTGATTGCAAGCTTTCCAGTGGTGTGCGACTTTCCTGAAGTATTCCCTGATGAGATTCCTAATGCACCTCCAGAAAGAGAAGTTGAATTTTCTGTGGATATTGTCCCTGGTACCAGACCTATCTCTATAGCACCATACAGGATGTACGCATCTGAGTTAGCAGAATTGAAGAGCCAATTAGAAGATTTTCTCGAGAAGAAGTTTGTTAGACCTAGTGTGTCGCCGTGGAGAGCTCCTGTGTTATTGGTGAATAAGAAAGACGGTAGCATGATACTTTGTATTGATTATCGTCAGTTGAATAAAGTGACTATCAAGAATAGGTATCCACTTCCTAGAATTGATGATTTTATGGACCAATTAGTTGGTGCTTCCTTTGACAAAGTTGACTTGTAAAGGAGATGCATTTGTGTGGGATGTCAAGTGTGAATAAAGTTTTGCGGAATTGAAGAAAAGGTTAACAACAACTCCGATCTTGATTCTACCTAATCCTGAAGAACCGTTTGTTGTTTATTGTGATGCTTCTAAGATGGGTTTAGGTGGTGTACTTATGCAAAATGGCAAAGTGGTTACTTATGCTTCTAGGCAATTGAAGATTCATGAGAAGAATTATCCTACGCACGATTTGGAGCTTGCAGCGGTTGTTTTTGTGCTTAAGATTTGGAGGCATTATCTTTATGGTTCTAGATTTGAAGTATTTAGTGACCATAAAAGTTTGAAGTACTTGTTCGATCAGAAAGAGCTTAATATGAGACAAAGACGGTGGCTTGAATTGTTTAAAGATTATGATTTTGGATTGAATTACCATCCTGGTAAAGCTAATGTGGTGGTTGATGCTTTAAGTCGAAAGACTTTGCATATTTCACTTTTGATGGTGAAAGAGTTGAAATTGATTGAGCAATTTAGAGATATGAGTCTTGTAGTAGAAGTGACGCCGAAGAGTGTTATCTTGGGAATGTTAAAGATCAATAATGATTTCCTTGATAGTGTTAGAGAAGCTCAGAAGCTTGATGTGAAACTTGTTGATTTGTTGGTTGGTATTGGACAAATTGAAAATGAAGATTTCAAGTTGGATGCTCAGGGTGTATTGAGGTTCCGAGATAGGATTTGTATTCCCGATGATGTGGATTTGAAGAGAATGATCTTTGAAGAAAGTCATAGAAGCAATTTGAGTATTCATCCCAGAGCGACCAAAATGTATCAAGATTTAAAGAAACTATTTTGGTGGTTGGGCATGAATAGAGAGGTGGCTCAGTTTTTTATGCTTGTTTGACTTGTCAGAAGTCTAAAGTGGAGCATCAGAAACCTACAGGGTTGATGCAACCGTTAGAGATTCCGGAGTGGAAATGGGATAGAATTTCTATGGATTTCGTAATAGGGTTACCGATTACACCAAGAGGACACGATGCAATTTGGGTGATTGTTGATAGGCTTACGAAGTCGACTCACTTTATTCCTATTAACATCACTTATCCCGTATCGAAGTTGGCCGAAATTTATACGCATGTGATTGTGAGATTACATGGTATTCCTTTGTGTATTGTTTCGGATAGAGATCCGAGGTTTACTTCTGAATTTTGGAAGAGCTTGCAATAGGCTTTGGGTTCAAAGTTGATGTTGAGTTCGGCTTATCATCCTCAAACTGATGGTCAGACAGAAAGGACGATTCAATCGTTGGAAGACTTGTTACGTGCTTGTATTCTTGAACATGGTGGTTCATGGGATACATATCTTCCTTTGATTGAGTTTACTTATAACAATAGTTTTCATGCTAATATTGGAATGGCACCGTTCGAGGCTTTGTATGGTTGGAGGTGTAGAACTCCTTTGTGTTGGCATGAGTCGGGCGAAAGTGTGGTGCTTGGACCAGAATTGGTTAGAGAGACTACTGAGACGGTGAAGATGATTAGAGAAAAGATGAGAATTTCTCAAAGTCGACAAAAGAGTTATCATGATAAAAGGAGAAAAGACTTGGAATTTCAAGATGGTGATCATGTATTTTTGCGGGTTACTCCTACAACTGGCGTTGGACGAGCATTGAAGTCGAAGAAGCTAACTCCTCACTTTATTGGTCCTTACCAAATTACTAGTAAAGTGGGAAAAGTGGCTTATAGAGTGGCGTTACCGCCAAATCTTTCGAACTTGCATGATGTGTTCCATGTGTCGCAACTTCGAAAGTATGTTCCAGATCCTTCACATGTGATTGAGATGGATGATATTCAAGTGCGAGACAATCTTACGGTGGAGACGATGCTATTAAGGATCGAAGATCGTGAGATGAAGTCTCTTGTGGCAAAGAGATCTCCTTGGTTAAAGTTGTTTGGATAGGAGTAGCTGGTGAAAGTGCGACGTGGGAGTTAGAACGCAAGATGCGAGATTCCTATCCCGAGCTTTTCGAGTCAAGTAATTTCGAGGACGAAACTTTTATAAGTGGGGGAGAGTTGTAACGCCCCGTTTTATTTAATATTATATTATATTAATATTTTTGAGTTACCGTTTGACATTTATTTTTGCGACGAGAATATTTAAATTAACCGGTATATCTGTTAATATACTCGGCGACATTTTATTCGGACTAGTAATTATTTTATTCGGTCTGGTATTTGTTTTGAGGGACCGGTAATTATTTTATTCGGTCCGGTATTTTTTTTGAGGGACCGGTAATTATTTTATTCGGTCCGAATTTTATTCCATTCGGTTCGGTAAAATATTATTCGGACTGATATTTAATTATTTGGAGTTATTTTAATTATTTGGGTTAATAATATTATTTAGTGTTAATTAGTGGTGATATATCAAGAAGGGCTTTTTGGGTATTTACTTGTGTCTTGCTACTAGAACCAACAAAACACTCCTTGTGTTATGTCATAACACAAAAACACACTTAGAGACATAGAGAGGTTAAGAGAGTCTTGGAGAAGTAGAACAAGAAGAACACAAAGTTAGGGTCTGATTTGGTTGAAACATCCAGAATCATTTCAAGCATCTAAGGTAAGGGGTTGATTTTTC
Organism: Vicia faba; assembly: GCA_948472305.1. Lineage (NCBI taxonomy): Eukaryota > Viridiplantae > Streptophyta > Magnoliopsida > Fabales > Fabaceae > Vicia > Vicia faba. The sequence continues at coordinate 946,485,735 of OX451735.1, forward strand.
AATGCTTATAGTTAGGGTTTGATTTGGTATATTTTTGATTTAGGGAAAAATTGATGTTAGGGTTCTTGAGTTTTGTTGAGATAGAAATTAGAAGAGTTAATTAGGTTTTATTGTTATTATTGAATTAGTATTAGGTTAATTGAAATTGGAATGAAACAAGAACTAGCATTATATTAAGTTTAGAAACTAAACTAACAGTAACTTCATTGAAATGAAGTTTTGAAACTAAAATAAAACTAGCAGTATAATATGTTTCCTAAAGAAAACTAGCAGTATAATATGTTTCCTAAAGCAAACTAGCAGTATAGAAATGAAAGTTAAGTTTAGAAAAATAAAAATAGTAGTATAGTTTAGCAAAACAAAAAAACGAAATAGCAATAAGTTTATAAAATTATTTAATTATGTTTTGTTTTTTTTATTTTCTTGATTTAACAAATTAAATATTTATATTAATTAAATACAAATATGACATAAGTTAGCCAATTTAATTTGGAACCCGATTATGTCCGATTTTCCGATTTTGGGAATTTCAGCGACGGAGCTAGTTGCTCCGAATTGAACGAAAATTGACATGCTAGCTAATTTCGTCGTGTAGAGCGTCGTGGTGAGGTTAGTTTTTTTTGAGATTTCGAGTTTTTATGAAGCGACCCAAAATAGGCCAATTTACGGTTAATTTGAAATGGGTTGCGTTTTAGTCGGTTTAAGTCGCGTATGGACAATCCGATTGTGACGTTAATGATTATGATTGATGTCGATTATTATGAATGACTTTCGCGATGATTATTGATGTTTGACTATTTTTCCGTTTTTGAAATTTAGTGAATTATTTGATAACGATGTGGTGTGATTAAATATGATGTTTGCGACAGTTTATTTATAATGAATACTTGATGATATGCGATGCGATGATATGTTTATCTTGATGTGGATGAATATGGCGACGTGGGTTTTATACCAATTTTGATGTGCGATGATGATGTTTTGTTGTGTCGTGTTTGTGATGTCGTGTTGTCGAGTCACATACATTGCATTGGCAACGAGGGCTTTTATGTCAAGCGACGAGGGCTTTTATGCCAAAGTGACGATGAGCTTTTATGTAGAATGTCCCTAATTATGGAGAAAGTGACGGGTACCACATGCATAACATAGTCGTGTCTCATGGAGTCGGTTATGTTTATTTTTGAGTCTTTTGGTGTTGAGTTTTATTTCATGGCTTATGATGAATTGCGATGATATATGCTACTTTGTTTTGTGATGATTTTTGTGTTGAACATAAAGTGAATATGATGCGATAATTTCATGATGAGTAAGCGATGAATATGACATGACGGTAAAGTGACGATATGAGTTTATGGCGATGAAGTTTATGTCTTGTTTTGGTATGATTATGATGATTATGTGACGAAATTAAAGTGTTGATTTTATACACTAAACGATGATTTAAAGTGTGTGAGATTTGGATATTTGCTGACATACTCTTATTAATCCTATATGATTTATGATTCCAAAACTATTTATATATTTTATCATGCCTTTAATTATATGTTTTGGAATATCTCACCCTTTACTTGTTTCTCCGTTGCCTTTATATTGGTAACGTGCAGGTGATCCGCGAGGATGATGAGGATTAGCTCGAGTCTCTTTATTTTGAGTCGCTCTGCTCTAATAGTAGTAACACTCGGGATTTGGGCGACGTTATTATTTTGATAGGATAGTTTATGTATACTATCTTATGACCTTATGTATTGATGATACGTACATTTTGTGAACACATCCGCTGTGCTGTGATTCGTCATATGTTTATATGATGATTTATGTTATGAATCGGTATATCCGACTTTTGATTTTGTGATATGCATTATAATGCAAAGTGATGAAAAACACGAATATGTGATACCTCAATTTATGTTTGGATGAAATTTTGAAACTCTGATTTTATTATTAATTACGAGGGGTAGAATTGGGGTGTTACAGTTGTCATGTCATATATCATATGCTCATTTAATGAAAATATTGGAAGATTTTGCATTCAAATTTTGTGCTCTTTGTCTTTATTTTACTTTACTGCATTTTCAAAATAGCCACGTGACCTTACATGCACACACAAACACACATTTGCAAATCCACATCCACTCTGGATCTCATTGATAATAATTCTGCTATTTCCGTTTATGACTTCGAAAATCCAATCTATCAAGCCGAAGACGAAGCTAAAGAAGATTGTGAGATACCTAGAGAACTCTCCAGACTCCTGATACAAGAGGAAAAGGCTATCAAACCACACCGATAACCGGTCAAAGTGATAAACTTGGTTACTGAGGCAGATAAAAAAGAAGTCAAGATTGGTGTTAACCTGGAAGACAAGGTCAAGAGAAGATTGCTTTAGATGTTACACGATTACGTTGAAGTATTCGCTTGGTCATACGAAGACATGCCAGGGTTCGATACTGATATCGTGGTTCATCATCTTCCAATGAAAGTGGGTTGTTCTCTGGTCAAACAAAAGGTTCGTCGCATGCGTCCTGATATGTCTGTGAAGATTAAGGTTGAGGAAATGAAACAGTTCAATGCAGGTTTCTTGGCATTAACGTCCTATCCCCAATGGGTTGCAAATGTTGTTCTAGTGCTGAAGAAAGACGGTAAGGTCTGTATGTGTGTAGACTACATGGATTTAAATAGGGCAAGCCCCAAAGACGACTTCCCACTACCACATATTGATGTCTTCGTTGACAACACTGCTCAACACAAGGTGTTCTCCTTCATGGATGTCTTCTCGGGTTATAACCAAATAAAAATGGCACCTGAAGACATGGAGAAAATAACCTTTGTCACACAGTGGGGCACCTTCTGTTATAAGGTCATGCCTTTTGGGCTGAAGAACGCAGGCTCAACTTATCAACATGTTATGGTAGCTCTATTTCATGACATGATTCATCATGAGATAGAAGTCTATGTGGATGACATGATAGCGAGATCACATACTGAGGAAAAACACCTTGATCATCTACACAAGTTGTTTGTAAGGCTGAAGAAATACAAGTTGAGGTTGAATCCCAATGAATGCATCTTCGGGGTAAGATCTGGAAAACTCTTAGGTTTCGTCATCAGTGGAAAAGGAATTGAAGTCGATCCTGCAAAGGTTAAAGAAATCCAAGAAATGAGAGCTCCTCGTACTGAGAAGGAGGTTATAGGTTTCTTGGGACGTCTAAATTACATTGGCGGATTCATCTCTCACCTAACTTCTACTTGTGAGCCAATCTTCAAACTGCTGAAGAAAGATCAAGTGGTAAGATAGAATGATGATTGTCAAATGGATTTTAACAAAATTAAGGAGTACTTGCAAGAACCTCGAATTCTGATGCCACCAGTTGAAGGAAGATCTCTGATCATGTGCTTAACTATTTTAGAGAATTCAATGGGGTGTGTGTTGGGGCAGCATAACGAGTCTGGTCGAAAAGAGCATGTAATATACTACCTTAGCAAAAAGTTTACCGACTGTGAAACAAGATATTCACTACTCGAGAAAACTTTTTGCGCTTTGGCATGGGCTACTCGCCGACTAAGACAATATATGTTGACTCATACCACTCTACTAATCTCTAAGATGGATTCCATCAAGTACATCTTTGAGAAGCCAGCTCTCTCCGGAAGGATAGCCTGATAGAAAATGATCTTAACTGAATATGATATTCAGTACACTACACAAAAAGCAATCAAAGGAACTTTATTGGCATATCATTTGGCGCATCAAGCTGTAGATGACTACCAATCTATGAACTTTGAATTCCCGGACGGGAATATCATGCTTATCACAGATTATGAAAGACCTGGCCTATATGAAGGACATGAACAAGGATCCCGATGGACTATGGTTTTTGATGTAGCTTCTAACGCACTTGGTAACGGAATTGAAGTTGTGATCATTTCCCCCGAAGGTTGCCATACGCCTTTCACTACCAGACTTTGCTTTGACTGTACCAACAACATGGCAGAGTACAAAGCGTGCATCTTGGGTCTTAAAGCTACTATTGACCTAAGAATCAAATTCTTAAGCGTATTTGGAGACCCATCTTTGGTGGTCAATCAAGTTAAAGGAGAGTGGGATACAAAACATCCAAATTTGATCCCTTACAAAGAACTGGTGCTAACCTTGATCCCGTACTTTGAAGAGGTTACCTTTGAACACATTCTGAGGGAAGAAAATTAGTTGGCAGATGCTTTAGCTACCATGTCATCCATGTTCAAGGTCAAATGGGACAACGGAGCTCCCCGGATTATTGTCGAAAGATTTGACGAACCAGCGCACTGTTATGAGATTGACATTGATGGGGTAGACGAGAAGCCTTGGTTCCACAAAGTGAAAAGGTACCTTGAAGCTCAAGAGTATCCCGAAGGGGCGTTAATCAATGATAAGAAATTCCTACAAAGGTTCTCAGCGAAGTTCTTCCTGAGCAATGGATCCTATATAGGCTCAACCATGATTCAACCTTGCTTCGTTATATGGACAAGAGGGAAGCAGAGAAAATAATGGAGGACATGCACGAAGGCATCTTTGGTACTCACTCTAGTGGACATACTATGGCCAAGAAGATTCTGAGAGCTGGTTACTATTGGTCGACCATGGAAACCGATTATCACCTCCACTCGAGGACTTGCCATGTGCCAAATTTATGCTGATAAGGTTCACGTGCCTCCAACACCTTTAAGTGTCATGACTACCCCTTGTCCATTTGCAATGTGGGGAATAAATATGATTGTACAAATCATACATACTTCCTCTAATGGACATCATTTCATTCTTGTCGCCATTGACTACTTTACCAAGTGGATTGAAGCAGCTTCATTTTCCTCAGTTACCAAGAACGTTGTGGCCCGGTTCATCAAGAATAACCTCATATGTCAATATCTTATCCTTGAGAGAATCATCACAGACAATGGTACCAATCTCAATAATGCCATGATCATTGAACTATCCACACAGTTTAAATCAAGCATCACAACTCTTCTCCATATAGACCTAAGATGAGTGGCACAGTGGAAGCTGCCAACAAAAACATAAAGAAGATTGTGTAAAAGATGGTGGTAAACTAAAACGAATGGCATGAGATGTTACCATTTGCTCTTCATGGCTACCATACTTCGATGCGAACATCAACTGGGGCAACCCCATTCTCTTTAGTCTATAGAATGAAAGTTGTCCTTCCTGTCGAAGTTCAGATTCCTTATCTAAGGATTATGAAAAAAGAAGACTTAGGCAAAGACGAATGGATTCAGACTAGGTTGGATTAGTTGAAATTGATTGATGAAAAGAGCTTGTTGTTGTTTGTCATGGTCAGATATACCAGAAACGCATAATCAAGACTTTCAATAAAAAGATCAGGCATCGGGTATATCAAGTTGCCGATTTGGTAATAAAGCGCATCATTCTACCACAAGGCGATCCTAGGGGAAATGGACTCCCACCTATGAAGGTCCATTTGTTTTCAAGAAAGTATTCTCGGGCGGTGCTATGATTCTAACCACTATAGATGGTGAAGATTTCCCACACCTTGTGAATGCAGACATAGTTAAAAAATACTACGCATAAGAATGACCTGCTAGGTTGACATATCTAGGAAAAAATAAGGGTATCCCGACGAACTAAAAGGGTTCGTGCAAAAATTATGGATATATACAAAAGATTGTACACCCGGAAAGTCGAAAACCTAAAAGGGCGGCTTGGGAAAAAAAGGGTATCATGGTGGACTGAAAACCTGAAAGGGAGGTCCAGGAAAAAATTAGGGATTAAAGCGTACGACTATCTCCCGTTGGATCACTTATAGCTAGCTCTATTACCAAGGTCAAAAGTTCAACTGGTACAAGATCAATGCAATCAACTTCTTCTGACAGCAAGGTACGAGATGTTCGAAGACATAGGGGCAATAGTAGAGTTGGAATCCAATGAGATTACTTCCACAAGGCTATACATATTTGTTTTCACTTTGTACTCTTTTCAATTCACGATGGCTTCCTCTTACTAGGATTTATGTCTCCTTATACAAACTCACCTGTTTATAGGCAAATTATCAATACAAATATACTTTGAAGTTCAAGCTTTTTGTATTTTTTGTTTTCTTTGCAAAAACGTCCAATGACTAAAATTGAATGAACATATGCATATGAACATGGTTAACTGTTAACAAATATATATATATATATATATATATATATATATATATATATATATATATATATATATATATATATATATATATAAGATGAAACTTCATAAGGTTATCCCTATTGAAGTCGCCAGAGCCACTTCTATGAAATTATCCCCCACATAGTAATCTTCACAAATAAGGGCACATTCCCCGCAATCTCCTCGACAAATAACTCCAACAGATAAAAGATTATAATCTTTCCCAGCAATATCACCAACCTACGAAGTTCCAATCAGTACAATGCATGGAGTTTCTCTTCCCCAACTGAGTTTGGTCCTCCAAAACTGAAAAATTCATGCAAAATTCTTCTCTTTGGTAAATTTAATTCCCCTGAGAGTTAATTTCCTCAACAAAGCACTTCTCCATTAACAAGGTTTTATTTCCCCAACAGGGTTTATTTCCCCAACAAACTACAAATTCCCCAACTCAAGTATATTCCCCAGACTACTACAAATTACTGACAAAATTCTTCTCCCCAGTAAAGTCATCATTATCCCTAGAAAGTTGTTGCGAAGCTTGGAATCCGACCAGATACCAGTTTAACCGTCTCTTTTATCCCCAGTCAGGGTATATAAAAAATAAATTCCCCAATAGAGCAACGAATGACCAATGTTCCTAAACTCTACTCCCCATATAGAAATCAATACATCCCCTGCAGATTTTCCTCAAACAAGTAACCAGGAATCCCCAGTAGAAGCATTCTAGAATGGATTGAAGATACACATACTCTTCATCCCCAACAATAGTCAGGGATTTATTTTCCAAGACAAATACACTTCAACAAAATTGCACATTCATTCATCATAACATATGCATACGAAACACATATAGCATAATATCATTTATTTTGAGAACATCATTATGCAATAAATTTCATACATCATGACATTGCATACAACTAACCCTTTACCTTTTCAGGAAAGATCAATCAACAGACAAATATCATCAACAATTTTCAAACAGTTCCATTTCCAAAATAAGACAGGGCAACTATCCGGATAACTAGCCACAAATTAATCCCTGAAGCAAGACAAGGCAATTATCTGTGAAGAACAAGCAAATTGAAGATTAACTCCCGAAACAGAACGGGGAAACTATCTTCCTTTCTTTCTCTCTGCTCAGATAAAGATCAATTCCCGGAGCAGGACATGGCAACTATCTACATGACAAACACTTCCTTTAGACCTCTGCTGGTTCAGTTTAAATTGACCGATTTATTCTGATGCTTTTCCAGTAGACACTTTTTCTGGTTCAGTTTAAATTGACTAAAGATTTATTCTGATACTTTTCCAGTAGAAACTTTTTCTGGTTCAGTTTAAATCGACTAAAGATTTATTCTGATTCTTTTCCAGTTAAAGACGACACAAGACATCAGCTGGTCCAGTTTAAGTCGACCAAAGATTTATTGTGATACTTTTCCAGTAGATACTTTTTCTGGTTCAGTTTAAATCGACTAAATATTTATTTTGATTATTTTCCAGTTAAAGAAAACGCATACATCTGCTGGTTCAGTTTAAATTGACCAAAGATCTATTCTAATAAGTAGATACTTTTCCTGGTTCAGTTTAAATCGATTAAAGATTTACTCTGATTCTTTTCCAGTTAAAGACAACATAGAGATCTGCTGGTTCAGTTTAAATCGACCAAAGATTCATTTTGATACTTTTCCAGTAGGCACTTCTTCTTGTTCAGTTTAAATAGACTAAAGATTTATTCTGATTATTTTCAAGTTAAAGGTGACACAATACATCTACTGGTTCAGTTTAAATCGACCAAAGATTTATTCTGATACTTTTCCAGTAGGCATTTCTTCTGGTTCAATTTAAATCGACTAAAGATTTATTATGATTCTTTTCTAGTTAAAGACGGATGCAGATATCTTCTGGCTCAGTTTAAATCAACCAAAGATTTATTCTGATACTTCTTCCAGTAGATATGTTTTCTGGCTCAGATTAAATTAACCAAAGATTTATTCTGATACTTCTCACAGTTAAAAACGAGCATAAACTAAGTCTAATTTCTATTAACATTTACTTTGGATGGCATATTTAAGCCCATCTCTGATTACTCTCCATCATCTCTCCAAATGTCATCTTTAAGCCCATTCCCGATATAATCAACAAATAGTTTTACTTCATGCACATGCGAGTGTAAATTTTTAGGCACTTAAGTGTTCAATCATCTCGCACCTTCAAGTCGCGAATGGCGAACAAGTCAAACTAACTCTTCAGGTTTTAGAAGATTGAACAGGGGCAGGTGTTGTACCCCAAAATTCGCCCTCTCTTTTCTCAAGACATTTCTCACCAAAGATCTCAAATGCTTAAGGGTTCTCAGGGGTTTGATCAGACAAGTTCGCCTCCTAAGCACTGAGCCTCCAAATTAGGGTTTTGGTTTTCTCAAGAACAATTGGATTTTTGATGCCTCAAATAAATTTCATGGTTCATTATGGGTCTTCAAGAATGCTCATACCAAGTTTCAAGCCTTGCATCACAAATTTGCTCAGTCAATTGCTCAGATAATTGAAAATCAACTACATTGGGTAAAAAGTCAATTGTAGTCAATATATAGTCAAACTTCATGATTTTTGGCCAACATCAACATTTTTAGGTCATATTCATAAATTGATCAAGGGTTGATCACAATTCCTCAAGAAAAGCACTCAAATCACCAAACGGGTAAAATTGCCAAATTTAGGTTTTGACTGAGAATGACTAATCAGTGACTTTTGACCTAGTACATGACATAATGGCTTGAAGAATAATCTCAAGGACTCAAACATAATATATTTACCTAATTTAATATCTCAAATAATTTCCCAAGATCAAAGGGTTAATAGTTGAAATTTGATCAACTGATGAAAAGTCAATTGATACACAAAAAGTCAAACTTTGACTTTTTGGTCAACATTGAATTTCAAAAGTCAAGATTTATCAAGACATTCAAAGATATCAAACTTGGTCAACAAGAATCAAGAAAGTCCATAAAAATTCAAAGTTTCAAGACTTAGAAAAAATTTCTAAGTGTTTTTAACCTTGATAATTTCATTACTTCATGACAATTTTTCACCAAGATGCAAGATGATTCAAGGAAAAGTTTCAACATGAAAGTTGTAGATCTTTATGAATTCTAAAACTGGTTGATATCCAAAAAATTCTTAGTTTTGAAGATATAGGCTCATGAAGTCATGACTTTTTTACTAAAACACTTGGTGAAATTTTCATCAAGTTAGGCAGATTTTTTGCCTTAACTTCTTGGCCATTTTTCACCAAGCTCCAAGATGATTTAGCCAAAGTGGTCAAAATGAAGGTGGTAGATAATATTTCAATCTTTCCAAAATTTCCAAGAGCTTGAAGATATCATTCTTGAGTTAAGATAATCAAAGAGAAGAAGTTGGGCATCCATTCTTGAATTTTAGAGCATTTTCATGAAGAACACTTGAACAAATATCAAGCCATGCTGCATAATCTTGCTTTTCAGGCCTTCAAACTTGCAAATCACTCAATAATTTAATGTTTACACAACTGTTTGATCCATTGTCCAAGTGTTTGAAGCTTTGTCCATGTTGATTTTCCCTTTTTGGCACAAAGTCACCACTTCCATTTTAGAAAAGTCAACTTTAATCACAATGTCAACTCCTTGAGCCCATACATTGTTGCTTCTGACTCAAAAACATTTCAAAGCAAGAAGCAACATATCTAAAACATGTTAACCACCCTACAAGCCCTTGTACTTCACATTGAAACTATGCATCTCTTGTTTGCTTCAAAAGCAAGTTTCAAAAGCATAACATTAGGTTTTATTTGGTACCAAACAAAATTTGTGTTCATCTTTGATTTATAGCTTTAGTTATTTATATGGTTGGATTCTTTGTGAAAAATGGAGTAAGTTTCATGTTTACACTTTTGGAAATGGTTGAGAAATGAGCAAGATCAGAAATTCAAAAATGTAACAATAGAGGTGGGCGCGAGGAAGAAGATGAAGTTATAATCAGGACTGAGTTTATTTTAAATTTAGTGGAAGTTATATTACTACCTATAATACGGTGGCAGAACCGACTGTTATATTGGTTTTACGTTTATGTTCATAAATGTTATGGTAAGCAAGAGTCGCCACTGACTTTTCTTTTATCCAAATTAAGGAAAGGGTGAAAAGAATAGAAAAAGAACTTTTCAAGAATTTTCTGAGTAAGGGGGTATATTATGGAAAGGGAAGGTGTTAGAACCCTTTCCATATGAATTTTTCTACGGGCTCTTAGATGTTTAGCTCATTTGAAAAATACCTTGTGCTTTTGTGTGTTTTTGAAAATTATTTGAAAATGCCTTAGTGCGGTGATTCGCTGATAACTCTTGTATCTGTCCTCAAGAGTGTTGATAAAGTGAATGTTTTTTGAAAGTTGTTTTTGAAATATGTTTGTGTAAGTGTGAAAAAGTTTGTTTTGAGAGCAACATCTAACAGCTATCTACTTGTACTCGAAAAGGTTTGTTCTTTTCCTCCTATCCTTTAGACAATGATATCCTACTATTAGTGAGTAGGTAGCCCTATCGTTGGATGTATGAGGGACATTCGAAGGGACGTTTTTATAGTCACAAAGGCAACTGGGCAAGAAGCTTTAGTAACTACCCTAAGGTTCCAAGATCACATTTTACCGAGGCAACATCGAGAGGGTCATTGAGGGACTTATGATCTTTTTGAACCAAAGGGTAGCCACTAAAACCTCTCACGTTTCGAGAGTTGTGACTATTTCTCGAAGGCAACCTAAGTGGGGTACCCTAGAGGTACGCATGTGCAAATGATTCAATTCAGTTTATTTATCTTTGTTATTAAGTTCGCTAACGTTTGATTTCAATCTTTCCATACAAGCCTAATTACTAGCAATTAATATTTTGCAGAAATTTAAAAGTGCGGAAATGTAAATTCTACGCTATTACATGGCTTCGGGGAGGGGGAATTTACATGTCCAGAAATTTGGGGGAAATAAAATAAAGAAAGCAGTAAAAGCCCTAGTTAATTATCTATTACATTCCATCAGTAGATACAAAAATATGAAAAAAATAGAAAGGAAATATTAAACGCGCGCGTAATGAAGAAGAACGTCTAAAATCCTAATTAAATAAAAGAAAATCTTTTTTTTGGTTTTGTTTATTTTAAGAAAATAATTAAACTAAATTAAATATAAATTTAATTATGAAAATAAATATGAAATGGAATTAAACCTAATTCTAATGTGTTTTTTTTGTGTTTTTGTTAAGAAAATATTTGAATTATAAGAACTTAGTTCTAATTATTTTTAAATTATAAAATAATGTCAAAATAATTAAAATTAATTAATTTACAAAATTAAAATTAATTAGAAAATCATAAGTCTATTATTTTTTGTGGTTTTTGATTTTATGTTATTATTAAAAAAAGTGATTTTTGAAATTAATAAATAAATAAACAATAAAATAAACGAAGTAATAAAAAAATGGGCCTGATTGGGAAGCAAATAAGGGGGTGAGGATTGAAAATTCACTAGGCCTATACTAAGCTAGCCTAGAGACTGTATGGGTCTAGTGTGAGGATTCCCTGAGTGTCCATGATGGGGATGCATGCTCCAGTGGGGTTGGATTTGTTTCCCTTATGATCCATTGGCCGAGGTCTGAAGGTGCATGATAAGCGTTTGGAATGTTGTGCATTGGATCTGCAGCAAATGTGTTAGAAAATATAAAAACACCAAGCCTAGGGATCAAACCCAACCCTTTCAGTTTCACAGACGCACGCTTTACCACTCAATCACTTGTTCATTCATTAATTTATATAACATAATAATATTATATTATAAAACAAATCAGAAATTATTCAAATAAAAAAAACACGCGCCCAGTGGGTCCCCTGTCGTTTAAACGAACCAATCAGAGAGACACATCTAGCCATGCAAGCCCTTAACTGGAGTAAAGTCAGTCAAACATCCAGCCCGGTGGTTTCCACCGTCTTCTCCAGCATGGGAGTTTTCCGATCCTGCAAAACATGATGAAATAAAGCAAATGAAAGGGCCTATCCACCTAATTCGGCCATTGTGTATTCAACGGTGGTGGCGGTTTGGGCTGAAACGGCCTGTATCGCCCAGATTGAAGCTAAACGAACTTGAAACCCTATTAATGGCTATCTTCTTTTCAGGCTTCAAAGCTCACGTGAGATACGTCTAACATGTCCTAAATGGTCTCACAAACATATATCAATGCACAAAAAGAATTTATATAACATGAATAAAAAGTTTGAGGTTTGAGAATGTGAGTAAACCGGAGAAACTTGTATGTGCGATTCAAACGTGCTTCAGGTTAGGGTAAGGCCTTGGATGGACTCCTGAGATCTTCCAAAAGCTAGTGGACTACTTGGAATTGACTGAAAATGGTCGAGATGGCTGTTTGAAATTGGACAACTTTGAACTTTTCTTTGTAATTTTGCGTGGCTCTCTTAGGCAATGGTATGCGTGAGTTTGGCTTGCATATGTGATGTATTTATAGTGGAAATGGAGGAGACAAGGTAAGAAGGAAATAAATCGTCCCATTATGGCATGGTTTAAACACCAAAATCAAATTTACAAAAAATCCAAAAATGGTCATTCTTGCTCATTTTTTTTGGGGGATGAACCTGGACAGCCTTGCATGAATTTATGGGCCTAAAATTAATCCAAACCAAAAGCCCAAGTGTCATGATCCATCATTCACTATTTTATATAATTTATCTTGTATTTATGTGAATAAAAACAAAATAAATATGAATAAAATATATAAAAAAATGTAAGGCAAGGTAAGAATGAATTTATAGGTCTTCCATAAGGTTAGGAAGATGTTTGAAACCCAAAAAATTAGGCCATTGACCTAAAAGTTTAATTTTGCTCAATGCATAATTCTTAAAATTTCCAAAATTTTCCCAACTTGGGCAAGACATAACTTGCTCAATTTTTATCTCATGATGATGATCTTTGACTTTTTGGAAATCCCAAGATATCTACTTCAGTCTATATTTTGATCAATTTTGCATTTGAAGATTTATCTTGATGTAAATGGTCTTGACAAAAAGTGCCTTTTGTTGACTTTTTGAAAATGACTTGTAATGTATGAGCTTATATCTTTCAAATGGTGCATCTCTTGATCTGGAAGACAAAAGAGAAGTTGTAGGGAATGATATTCTCCTAAAAATGAGATTTTGTTGGGGGAAAATGGATGATGTATGTGAAAGTTATGCCTGGTCAAAGTTCAGTTGACTTCTCCTATAGAAACCCTAATTTAGCAATTCTTGACTTTTGATAGATTAGGAGCATTTCTTGAGGAATCATGATCAAACCTTGATCAAATGATGTATATCACTTCAAAATGTTTATGTTGACCAAAAATCTTGAAGTTTGACTATATATAGGCCACAATTGACTTTTGACCTAATACAATTGATTTCCAAGCATTTGAGCAATTGACTGGGCAAACTTGTAGTGTAGGGCATGAAATTTATCATGGACAATCTTGAAGGAATATTAGGACAATGGAAAACATTTGAGGCTTTTGGAGCGCACACATCTTGATGAAAAGTGAAACCTTAATTAGAGGTTCATTGCTTAGGAGGAGAATTTGTCTGATCAATTCTCGGTCAACCTTGAGCAATTGGGAATCTCTAAGAGCATGCCTTGAGTGAAAATGGGAGGGAAACTTTTGGGGTACAATAGCTTCCCCTGTTAAATCTTCTTAAACCTGAGGATTTAGATTGGCTTGTCTGCCTTTCGTGATCTGAAGGGGGAAGATGATTGAACACTAGAGTGCCCAGAAATTTGCACTCACAGGAAGTAACACTGATGGTTGATGATGTCGGGAATGGGCTTACAGATGGCATTTGGAGAAGATGACTGAGAGTCTTCAGAGATGGGCTTAAATATGCCATCCAAATTAGATGTTGACTTCATAAGAGGTCTTTTGTGGGGATTCATGTTCCTGCTGTGTGAGGAGGACTCCACTGGGGAATGTGGGTTTTTGTTGTTCTCGTGCTTCAGGAATCTCTGTGGGGAGTAGAGTATAGGAACTTCAATTGTCTAAGGCTTTGCTAAAGAGTTATCTCTTGAGAGATGAAATTTTTCTATTTTCTGATTGAAATCCAAGCTTCACAGTAACTTGTTAGGTATAATGGAATTAACAATTACCTGAAAATGTATTAGAAAGAGCCTGTGTAGGGCTGTTTTAGGATGGGTCTTTATTAGTCTGCATTCGGAGATATAGGAGAAGGAGCCTGTCTGGGGATGTTTTAGGATGAGTCTGTGTTAGACTGCATCTAGATGATGAGAAGGAACACATGTAAGATTTCTTCAGGATGAGTTCGTGTTAGACTGCATATCAAAGATCATGAGAAGAAACCCGTGTAAGATTGCTTCGTCTGGTCATGTAGATAGTTTTCCTGTCTGGTTTCAGGTGTTAATCTACAAATCATATGTTCGCAGATAGTTGTCCTATCTGGTTTCAGGTATTAACCTGGAACTTGAAAATTGTCGGTCGCTGAGATAATTGTCCTGGTTGGTTTCAGGTATTAATCTCTGGCCTGAGAAAGAAAGATAGTTTTCCTGTCTTGTTACAGGTATTAATCTTCAATCTCCTTATGTAGATAGTTTTCCTAGCTTGTTACAGGTATTAATCCATAATCAGTCATCCACAGATAGTTCTCCTGGCTTGTTATAGGTATTAACTTGGAACTTATTTTCGTTGGTCGTCGAGATAGTTGTCCTGTCTGGTTTCAGGTATTAATCTCTAACCTTAGAAAGATAGTTTTCCTGGCTTGTTACATGTATTAATCTTCAATCTGCTCGTGTAGATAGTTTCCCTGGCTAGTTACAGGTATTAATCTACAATCGATCATCCACAGATAGTTCTCCTGGCTTGTTACAGGTGTTAATCGGGAACTTGAAAGTTGTTGGTCACTGAGATAGTTTCCCCGTCTAGTTTCGGGCAATAATCTTTGGCATGTTGTATAAGTTGATAGTATTCATATGTCTATGAATTTAACCTAATAAGGTAAAGTCAGTTTCATGCGATGTCATGATGTATGAATTGCATGATGCTCTCAAAATAAATGAGATTATGGTATATGCATTCGTGCTGCATTTGCTATGATGTTTGTATCAATGCAATGTGTGAATGTATCAGATGTTCCATTGCAGTGTTTGTTGAATTAGGGGAAATAAATCCTTGACTGTTGTTGTGGGTGAAGAATGTAGGTCTTTAAATATGCTGGGAGAGGAACTCCCGTTGTTAGAGAAATAAACTTTGTTGGGGAAGGTAAACTCCGTGAACTGCTTGGGGATTTTGTTGAAATCCTGTTGGGGAATCTTGAGAAGCTTGGCGACTTCACTGGGGGATCTTTAGATGTTAGAGCATTAATTGGAGATTCTTGCTCTTTCGGGGATATGAGAACCCGATACCATTAGGCTGCATACTGAGAACATGGAAGTGACCTTGTAGTAGGATACCTCTGCTTCTGTTCCTCCTGGAGAAAACATCTGCCGGGGAAAACATCTACGGGGATTTTGTGGATGATCCTTAGATATTGTCCCGTCTCTTAAAGTCATTAGTAACTATCTTTCTTCTCTTTATATGTGTATTTGTAAGCAGTAATCACATTCAAATGCATATAATCAAAAATAATCACTTGACGTTTTCGTAAACAAAATAGAAAAATAAAAACAAATAATTTTTCACTTTCAAAGAGATAACTTTGTATTAACTTGAAGAAGTGTTTTTCTACAAAGATACGAACATCCTAGTAAGAGAATATCATCGTAAGAATGGAAGCTATACAAAAATAGTATACAAAGAAAAAAAAATGTGAAATAATCCCATTGGGTCCCCATCCTGCTATTGCCTTCATGTCTTTGAGCATCTCCTCTCTTTCGCTGCTTGTCCGAAGCTGACTGGATTGATTAGTACCACTTGATCTCGATAGTTGATACTGAAGATTGTATGTAAGGTGATCCAAAGGGACATAGTTATATGCTTTAAATCCCTAACTTTTGCCTGAACCGCCCTTTCGGGTTTTCAGTCCACCGGGGTACCCTTTTTTTCCCAAGCCGCCTTTTCAGGTTTTCGACTTGCCGGGTGTAGAGTTTTTTTATGTATATCCCTATATTTTTTGCCCAAACCCTTTTGGTTCGCCGGGAGGCCCTTATTTTGGCCTATGCCAGTCAACCTAGCGGGTCTTTGCTCATGCGTAGTATCTTTTAACTATGTCCGCGTTTACCGGATGTGGAAGGTCGTCACCGTCCATAGTAGTTAAGATCATGGCCCCACTCGAAAATATGTTCTTGATTACAAATGGTCCTTCGTATGTGGGAGTCCATTTGCCCCTGGGATCACCTTGTGGCAGGATGATGCGCTTGATTACCAGGACACCAGCCTGATATACCTGACGTCCGACCTTCTTGTTAAAAGCTTTGATCATACGTTTTTGGTACATCTGACCATGACAGATATCCACGGGCCTTTTTTCGTCAATCAGGTTTAACTGGTCAAGTCAAGTCTAAATCCACTTGTTTTCATTCAGCTTTGCATCCTTCATGATCCTCAAGGAAGGGATCTGGACCTCTATGGGCAGGATAACCTTCATATTGTACACCAACGAGAAAGTTGTTGCCCCTGTTGATGTGCGAATTATGGTGCGGTAACCATGAAGAGAAAATGGTAACATCTCGTTCCAGTCTTTATATGTCACTGTCATCTTCTGTATGATTTTCTTGATGTTTTTATTAGCAGCTTCAACAACACCATTCATCTTTAGCCGGTAAGGAGAAGATTTATGATGTTGGATCTTGAATTGCATGCAGAGCTCAGTGATCATAATGTTATTGAGATTGGTACCATTATCCGTGATGATGCTTTCTGGAATACCGTATCGAAAGATGAGGTTATGTCTGGTGAAACCGGCCACGACGTTCTTGGTGACGGAAGCAAATGAAGCTTCTTCAAACCACTTCGTGAAGTAATCAATGGCAACCAAGACGAAGCGGTGTTCGCTAGAAGCTATAGGTCTGATTTCCCCAATCATATCGATGCCCATATTGTGAATTGCCATGGAGCAGTCAAGATGTTTAGAGGAACCGGAGGCACGTGTACTTTATCAACATAGATATGGAATTTGTGACAGGTTCGCGAATACTGATAACAGTCTGCTTCCATAGTGGACCAATAGTATCCTGCCTGTAGGATCTTTTCAGCCATTGTGTGTCCACTAGAGTGGGTTCCAAAGGTACCTTCGTGCAAGTCAGCCATAATCTTTTCTACCTCACTCTTGTCTACACACCGAAGCAAGGTAGAGCCGTGATTGCACTTATAGATGATCTTGTTACTGAGGAAGAACTTGGTAGAGAACATTCTTAGGAACTTCTTATCATTGACTGAAGCTCCCCTAGGGTACTCTTGGGCTTCGAGATATCTTTTGACTTCATGGAACCAAGGTTTGTCCACTACTTCTTCAGTATCAATCTCATGAAAGTATGTTGGTTCATCCATCCTTTCAATAGTGATCTGAGGAGCTTCGTTATCCCATCTGACCTTGAACATGGATGACATTGTAGCTAACGCGTTTGCTAGTTGATTTTCCTCTCGTGGAAAATGATCAAAGGTAATTACTTCAAAGTGTAGAATCAGTGTCAACACATGCTCTTTGTAAGGGATGAGATTAGGATGCTTCGTGTCCCGTTCTCCTTTGATCTGATTGATTACTAAGGTTGAGTCCCCAAATACACTTAAGAACTTGATCCTTAAGTCGATAGAAGCTTTGAGACCCATGATACATGCTTCATACTCAGCCATATTATTGGTGCAATTGAAACATAATCTGGCAGTGAAAGGAGTATGACAGCTTTCAGGAGATATGATTACAGTGCCGATGCCATTTCCAAGAGCGTTAGAAGCTCCGTCAAAAACCATAGTCCATCGGGATCCTTTTTCAGGTCCTTCATCTAGTCCATGTTCTTCATAATCAGTTACTAACATGATTTTCTCGTCCGGGAACCCAAAATTCATGGATTGGTAGTCGTCCACAGCCTGTTGAGCTAAATGATCAGCTAGTACACTTCCCTTAATTTCTTTTTGGGTTGTATATTGAATGTCGTATTCGGTCAGGATCATTTTCCATCTTGCTATTCTTCCAAAGAGAGCAGGCTTCTCTAAGATGTACTTGATAGGATCCATTTTAGATATCAACAAAGTAGTGTGGGTCAACATATATTGTCTTAGTCGGCGAGCAGCCTATGCCAAAGCGCAAGAAGTTTTCTTGAGCAGTGAGTATCTTGTTTCACAGTTGGTAAACCTTTTGCTAAGTTAGTATATTGCGTGCTCTTTTCGACCAGACTCGTCATGCTGCCCCAACACACATCCCATTGAGTTCTCTAACACTGCTAAGTACATGATCATAGGTCTTGCTTCCACTGGGGACATCAATATTGGAGGCTCTTGAAGATATTCTTTGATTTTTCCAAAGGCGTTTTGGCAGTCGTCATTCCACTTTACTGCTTGATCTTTCTTCAGTAATTTGAATATTGGCTCACAAGTAGCGGTTAGGTGGGAAATGAATCTGGCAATGTAGTTCAGGCATTCCAATAATCCCCTAACTTCCTTCTCCGTGTGAGGAGTTGACATTTCTTGTATATCTTTGACCTTTGCAGGGTCAACTTCAATGCCTTTGTTGCTGACAACAAAGCCTAAGAGCTTACCAGGTCTTACTCCAAAAGTGCATTTATTCGGGTTCAGCCTCAACTTGTATTTTTTCAGCCTTTCAAACAGTTTCTACAGGTGATCAAGGTGTTCCTCTTCAGTATGAGACCTGGCTATCATATCATCAACATAGACCTCTATCTCGTTATGGATCATATCGTGAAATAAAGATACCATGGCACGCTGATAGGTTTCCCTGACGTTCTTTAGCCCAAATGGTATCACTTTGTAATAGAAAATGCCCCACTGTGTGACGAAGGTCGTTTTCTCCATATCTTGAGGTGTAATTTTAATCTGATTGTACCTAGAGAAACCATCCATGAAGGAGAATACTTTATGTTGTGCGGTATTGTCAACCAGAACATCAATGTGGGGAAGCGGAAATTCATCTTTGGGGCTTTCCCTATTCAGGTCTCTGTAATCCACACACATATGTACCTTACTGTCCTTCTTAGGCACTAAAACAACGTTAGCAACCCACGGTGGATAAGAGGTGACGACTAAGAAACCAACATTGATCTGTTTCATGACTTCAGCTTTGATATTTTTCGACATCTCTGGCCGCATACGAAGAACCTTCTGTTTCACTAGAGGGAAGTCCTCTTTTGTAGGTAGGCGATAGACCACAATATCGGTGTCGAGTCTCGACATGTCTTCGTATGACCAGAAAAAAACTCCATATAATCATGTAGCATCTGAATTAACCGCTTCTTGACTCTATGTTCCAGATAGGAACCTATCTTGACTTCTTTCTTGTCCTCTTCAGTACCCAAGTTGACTGTCTCAACTGAATCTTCATGAGGCTGTATTTCCCTTTCTTCCTATTGTAACAGTCTGGCAAGTTCTCCTGGTACTTCACAATCTTCCTCACCTTCGTCCTAAACTTTGTAGATCAGATTTTGAAAGTCATAATGAGCAATAGCAAAACCGTTATCAATGGGATCTAGAGTGGATGTGGATCTGCAGTTTGATACGTGGGTGTGTGTAAGAGCACAGCTATATATTTTTTGATAAAGTAAAAAAACAGAAAAGAAAAACAAAGAGAGCAAAATTTTCATGCAAAACATCCAATGTTTTATTAATGACATATGAAAATGAAGTAATGACCTTCACAAATAGACCATTGTGCCTCGGGTAAGACACAAGGCTTTAAAGTTTCAATTGTTCAAATATTAAATATCCTTAAAACAAAAACACAAATTACTCTTGAATAAAAGATATGGGAACAAAATCTTTGGCCTCCCAATTGCTGAGTCCACCATTGATGATTGGGAAAATCCACTTGTCCAGGTCGCAGTCATTGTCAGTATTTTCTGTAGTGGAGATAACATCAATAGCACTGACTCCAAGACCATGCTTGGGCATAGGTGAAGTTATGACATTGGGAGTCTCAGGGGGATCAAATTTAACCTTCTTTGCCTCAATAAGGTCTTGCACCTTGTTCTTCAAAGCCCAACAATCATTTGTATCATGCCCCGGAGTTTCAGAATGGTAGGCACATCGAGCATTTGGGTTGTAGCGAGGAGAGGCAGTGTGATACGGTGGGAGAACTGACTTGAAGGTTTTGTGTTTTATCGCAAATGTTGCGGTTAGCAAGAGTCACCACCGACTTTTCTTTTATCCAAAAGGAAAGGTGAAAAAGCACAGGAAAGACCTTTGAGATTGTTTCTTGAGTTCGGGGGGTAGATTATGAAAAGGGAAGGTATTAGCACCCTTTTCATCCATGGTTTTCCATGGGCTCTTAGTTACATGCTAGATCACTTGCTTTTGTTTGAAAATTGTTCTTTGTGTTGTTTTTGAAAGTATTTTGTAATAGAGGCCATTGTTTAGGAAATCTTTGTAATGATTCTCATTCGTAAGAATGTATACAAATATGTTGATCTTTTGAAACTGTTTTCAAGTTTGTAAGATGTTTTGAAATGTGTAAGTATTTGTTTTTGAAAATAGCAAGGATGTTTTGTTTGAAAAGTAGCAAGTTATTATGAGCAATCTACCTACTCAAATGTATTTCTTGTTCATTTTCTTTTCTTTTGATATTGTTGTCTTACCATTTATTTGGTAAGCAACCCTATCTTTGGATGTGAACGGGACGGGCGTGGGTCATCGTATAGCCATGATTAGCAATGTTGCAAAGTATCTTAGCATTTTTTGAGGGACCAAGATCATTTTGTAAGGCAACTTTGAATAGCGTCATCGAGGGACTATGATCTTATATTTGTTTGTATTTGCTAAGATACCTTACATGCGTAATATGATCATTTTATATAAGGCAACCAAGTGGAGTAACCCTAGGGGTGTTTGTGTGCAAGTGTGTCATTTTCATGCTTGATTTTGTCTTGAATTAAGGTTTTCTATTTGATTAGTTTTATCTTGCCATACAAAACCCTAATTACTAGCATGTTATGTAAAAGCGATAAATTGCGAAATTTAAAGTTACTACGCTATTACAATTTATGAATGGGGATTGCAATAATATAAACCTAATTAATCTATTACAACCAAATTTAACTTGTACAAGAATTGGAATAAATAATATACAAGATGAATTAAATATGCAAGAATTATAAATGCAAAGAAAAAGATTTTTTGTTTGGTTTTTTATATGAAATTTTTTTAACCTAAACCTAATTAGAGAAAAATAAATAAATCAAAATTAAATTAACTTAAATCAATTAAGAAAATAAATTAATTAAGAAAAGATTTTTTGAATAAAACCCTAATTCTATTTGATTAAAAGAAAATAAGTTTTTTAAGAAAAAGTATTTTTTGTATTTTTTTTTTGTCTTGAAAATAATATATGGCATTATGAGATATTTTTGGTCTTTTTTATATTGAAATAATATATTTAATGGGTATGAAGGAAAAATAAATATTAACCTAGTTCTAATTTAATTTATAAGGTTATTTAATAAAAATAAATAATATATAGTTAAATGAAAATATTTTTGGGAGAAAAATAGAATAAAATAAGCCAAAATATAAATCTATCATTTTTATATTTTTTATGATTTTTAATATTAAGAAAAATATATTTAAGAAAATAAAAAAATAAATTGATAATGGGCCAGGGGTGCAAATATGAAACAGGGAGGAAATGTTAGAAAAAAAACAAAAAGCCCATGAAGTGGAGGCCCAGCGCTGCAAGAGACAAAAAATATGGAAAAAATGTAAGAAAATGCAAAAGGCATCGCGCTGAGGCTCGAACCCATGACCTCTAGCAATAACGCGCGCTGTCTTACCACTGGGATGGATGTACATCCGTTTATATAAACAAAAACATAAATATATATTAGAAACTGCTTTCTGAAAGCAACTTTATCTTCAACCTTGAGCCATGGCCGGACCACATGTATCTTCCTCATTTCTCCACAAAAATGGAAAGTTCAAACATGAAAGTTGTGGTGTTTCCTCCCACGAATTCAACCATATAACTTATGTAAACTAAAAGTCAAAGATAAAATCTAATTTTACTGGCCCTAAACTGAAACCTAATTTTCACAGAAATTTCAAATCCAAAATTCTATATACACAATTAATATAAATGGAAACTATGAAAATGGTTAGCTTTAGAGCAAGGATATCTACATTTTTTTTCATAAATCAGGATCAAATGATGCTTGTATGAAGAGATAGAAGTTTGAGTTTTTACCTCTTGCAGCTGGAGTCGTGAATGGAGTTTGAGCAACTTTTGAGATGGCATGAGGATTTGTTTAGCTTGCCTGGACCTCCTTGAGTGTATCCCAACTCTTACTTTGCCTTGAATTTCCCTGAATCTCTCTACTCAAGTTAACCTGCAAGCTTGGATTTTGAAAATGGTGGATAGTGATGGAGGAGCTACAGTCTTGAAACAAGGGCCTGGATTGCTTTAGTATGATGTATAGGAGGTGTTTGAGTGATTAGTTTTCAAATCACACGAGTGGAAATGAAGATCATGAGTTTTGGTTCAAAACTATATGTTAATGGTATTCTTGAACAGGTTTTTGGTTTTGGAATGTTTGAGGTAGTTTCAGGTCAATAGAATTCGTGTGTCCACTTGCAAATAGTGTGTCTACTTATAAGCAAGAGGTTTTAAGACTTGTAACAACTCAGATTTCAAAAACACACATGTTTTGCTTGGTTACTTATTTTTGAAGCAAAGCTAGCAAGCATGGTTTCAAGGTGTAGTACAAAGCTTGTAGGGGGGTTGAGACCTTTAAACACACTTGTTCTGATTGTGTGGAGTGTGTTTATGCAGAAAGAACAAATGCAAGGCTCAATGCAAGCTGACTTTGCATAAAGTTTGCTTTTCTAAAATGGCAATGTTGCCTTTCTCCCCAAAATGGAATTATTCTTGTAGAATGCATTGAATGCTTGGCTTAAAGCTTCCAACAGTTGTGAAAACATTTAATTATAGAGTGAAATTCAATTTAGAAGCCTGCAAAGTGGGATTTGTACAGCATTCTTGAAGATTGGACCAAGTGTTCTTCACAAAGTGGC
The DNA here is from genome assembly GCA_948472305.1 of Vicia faba. Classification (NCBI taxonomy): domain Eukaryota; kingdom Viridiplantae; phylum Streptophyta; class Magnoliopsida; order Fabales; family Fabaceae; genus Vicia; species Vicia faba. The sequence goes on from OX451735.1 coordinate 946,509,139, forward strand.
TTGAAATCTAAGTGACAAAAGACCAACTTCATCTCTTCGATTCTCCCTACTCAAGAATGATCTCAAGGAGTTCTTAGATATTTTTGAAATCTTGAAATGTGCTCTACAAATAATATTTGAATTTCTTTTGAAGATTCCCCTTGGAACTATGTGAAAAAGTGGCATGAAGTTAGGTCAAAAATCTGCCTAACTATGGCAAAATTTCACTAAGTTATTTTTAGTTCATGAACATGTATTCACAAAATTATATCTTGAGATCCAAGAATTTTTAGGAGAAATTGTGTGAAGAAAAGTTTTATATTTCATGAAGATATACAACTTTCATGTTGGAAGTTTCTCTTGAATCATTTTGCATCATGGTGAAAATTTTGCTTAAAGTTGTGAAAAAATAAGAAATTTTCTATACTTAGAAAAATTTCTAAGTTAAGAAATTTCATCTTTTAAAAACAAATTCTTGAATTCTTGATTTCTTGATGAACAAGCCTCACTTTTTGACATGTTTTGATGAATTATGATCTTTGGCACTTGAATTTGACCAAAAAGTCAAAGTTTGACTTTTCAGCATACAACTGACTTTTGATCAGTTGACTGCAAAATTCATCTGTCAATCCAATGGATTTGTAATGTTTTGAATCATGTTATTAGGTCAAAATTATGAAATTGAACTCTTGAAATCATGCTTCAAACCAATTGACCATTTGCTAGGTCAAAGATCAGAAATTGCCCTTTCTCAATCAAAACCCTAATTTTGACCATTTTGCCCTTTTGATGATTTTATTAAATTTCTTGAGGAATTGTGGTCCAAACTTGATAAAATGATACATATGAGCCTAAGATGTTGATTTGGATAAAAAAATTATGAAGTTTGACTGTAAATTGGCCATGGTTGACTTTTTCCCCTATACAGTTGATTTTCAGGTCAACTGTTCAATTGACTGATCAAAAGTGTGATTCAAGGCTTGAAAATTGACATGAGTAATCTTGGGGGTACATAATGATCATTTAAAGTCATATGAAGCATTGATAGTCCGAAAATTCTTGTGCAAACTCAAACCCTAATTTTGATCATCAGTGCATAAGGAGGTGTCTCGAGCTGATCAAACCCTAATGCAGTCTTGAACCCAATGAGATCTTGTGAGAAAATTCTTGATAAATGAGAGGACAAATTTTGGGGTACAACATCTGCCCCTGTTCAATCTTCTTAAGCCTGAAGAGTTAGATTGGCGAGTTTTGCCATTCGTGACTCGAAGGTGGAAGATGATTGGACACTAGAGTGCCCAGAAATTTACACTCGACGATGTGAAGTTTGAGGCAATGGGCTTAAAGATGCCATTTGGAGAGATGATAAAAACTTTTTGAAGATGGTCTTGTAAATTCCATCCAAGAATGATTTTTGAATTGTAATTTGTAAGCTGAAAGAATGAGTATCAGAATGGCGTCCGTGTCTGGAGCGTATCTGAAGTGTATCTGGGAGATGATTTTGAATGAGTATTAGAATGGTGTCCGTGTTTGGAGCGTATCTGAACTGTATTTGAAAGCTGAATCTGAAAGAGTATCAGAATGGCATCCGTGTCTGGAGCGTATCTGTATTGTATTTGAAAGTTGAATCTGAATTAGTATCAGAATGGCATCCGTGTCTGGAGCGTATCTGTATTGTATCTAAAAGTTGAATCTGAATGAGTATCAAAATGACATTCGTTTCTGGAGCGTGTTTGTATTGTATCTGAAAGTTGAATCTGAATGAGTATCAGAATGGCGTCCGTGTCTGGAGCGTATCTGTACTGTATCTGAAAGTTGAATCTGAATGAGTATCAGAATGGCATCCGTGTCTGGAGTGTGTATGTACTGTATCTAAAAGTTGAATCTGAATGAGTATCAGAATGGCGTCCGTGTCTGGAGCGTATCTGAACTGTATCTGAAAACTCTGATCATTTTTAATGGTAGCTTTTTAATCTCATCCTGAAAAGGGTAAAAGGTTATTTAAAATGCAAGGTCATGTTGCATGACATGTATGATGTAATGCATTTGCTTTATCAATGTTTATGATATATGGATGCAATGTATGCGTATGTGAACCAATTTGCTGCACTGTTGTTGGATTAGGGAAAATAAATCCCTGACGGCTGCTGAGGATATGTAAGTCTTCATGTCTTGAAGTCGAAGTATTGATGAATTTCTGTTTAGAGAAATAAACTCTGTTGTAAGGGAAATGCCATGTGTTATCTGAAAAATCCTGGTAGGGGAATTCTGAGAAATTTGGTGACTTCTACTGGGGAGTGATAACTGGGAGTTTTGTTCCACTGGGGATTAAACGACATTTTGTGGGGGATTTCGTATGAAATATCCTAGAGGTATTTCCCTATCCCTTCCACCTATCAATAATTGCCTTTTTTAATTTTATTTATTTGTAAACAGTAATTATGTTCGAATGCATATGTTCAAAAATGAATCATTGGACATTTTTCTAAACAAAACACAAGAGTAAAGAAAAACATATAGTTTTTGCACTTTCAAAGAGATATCTTTGTATTGACTTTGAGTAAGTATTTTTGTACAAGGCGACAAACATTCTAGTAAGAGAATGATGTCCTAAAAATGAAAATTTTGATACAAAGAAAAGATAGCTATGCGTAATAATCCCATGGGGTTTCCATTCTGCTATAGCCTTCGTATCTCTGAGCATCTTGTCTATTTGTTGCCTTGTCCAAAGATGATTGAATTGATCAGAACCTCTGAGTTTGTCAGTGGAAGCCAAAGGTTGTCCGTAAAGTGATCCAACGGGACATAGTCATACGCTTTAATTCCCTAACTTTTGCCTGGACCACCCTTTCGGGTTTTCAGTCCACCGGGAAACCCTTTTTTGCCCAAGCCGCCCTTTCGGGTTTTCAACTTTCCTGGTGTACAAATTTTTTTTGTTTTATTCTTAATTTTTGCCCGAACCTTTTTGGTTCTCCAGGATGCCCTTGTTTTTCCTAGGTGTGTCAACCTAGCGGGTCTCTTATGTGTAGTATCTTTTGACTATGTCCGTGTTTGCAGGATGCGGCAGGTCGTCACCATACATGGTGGTCAAGATCATTGCCCCACCAAAGAATATGTTTTTGATTACAAACGGTCCTTCATAGGTAGGAGTCCATTTTCCCCTGGGATCACCTTATGGCAAAATGATGTGTTTGATCACTAGATCCCCAACTTGATATACTTGGTGCCTGACTTTCTTGTTGAATGCCTTATGAAATTCTGGCTACAGATACTCAATGTCACGTCCAATGTTATGACACCGTATCTGACTTACTATATGACAGTAAATACAAAAGCAGTAAATAACACAGTCAATTGTTTACCCAGTTCAGTGTGCAACAACACCTACTCTGGGGGCTACCAAGCCAGGGAGAGAATCCACTATAAGAGATGTTAATTCAGGAATAAACCAACCAGTTTATCTCCTTCACTTAAGACCTACCCAATGCAATTCTAATCTAAGTACAACTTAAACCTGAGTTCCTACTCACTCCCCCTCAATCACAGCAGTGATACATAAATCAATTTGACTTGAGAATTGATGAAGACACTCTTCAAAACACACACTTGATTAAGCTTCACAGCTTTTTAATCAAGTAACACAATCACTCGTGCTTCACAGCTTTGAGTGATGTACACAACTAACTTGACTCTGCTTCACAGCTTTAGTCAAGTAACATTCAAACACTCTTGCTTCAAAGCTTTGAGTGCTACACAACCCTTACAATTGAAACCTATTCCGAGGCACTTATCACAATGATAATTGCTTGGAGTACAATAAACAAATCTATACAGATTACAAAATTGATCTTCTACTCAATCAGCAGGGATGTCTTCAAAAACCGCAGCTCTGTTGAATATATAGCAGCTGCAACTTCAGTTAGGGTTTCCAAAAACCTAGGGTTGATTCCGTTTGACCTAAAGACCAGGTCACAGTACTTTGTTGATCAGGTTAGGATTGAGCTAGGTTACTCCTCAGAAAACGCAGGATTCTGTTTAGAGGGGACTGAGTTATTTCCTGAAAAAACTCAGACTTATCCAATCCTGCAATCCTGTTAGTTCAGAACAGGATGTCATAACATCTGTTATGACATCTGAGAAAACCTATCTACTGATTAGCAAAATGTGATCATTTTGCAAACATGCTCAGATACACACTTCTAAACATCAGTATTTGAATTACAATATTTTTCTGCACATGTACCTATTGAGTTAGTACAACCTGAACTAGAATGTTATGACATCAGTCATGACATTCACACATACACTTGGGATTTACCAAAAATGCAAGCCAATACCTAAACACCTACAAACTCCCCCTTTGGCAGATTTTTGGCTAAAGTCCCTAAACAATCAGAGATAGATAGATAGCAGCAGAAATAAGTGACAGCAGAAAAATATAGTGTTAGGTACTAATTAAGCAGTACCAAAAATATTCTCCCCCACTTTAGCCACAAATGGGCCAAAGATTACATGTTTATAAAGTTATACGGTTATCCAAGACAAAATAATGAGATCAGCAGCAGACAACAGCAGAACATACTTCCAAACTCCACCAGCAACACCACCAAGCAGCAATCATCCTTCAAGCACTGTCATCAGACTCAGAGGAGCCAATTTCTTCAATGTTGAGCTGTCCTTCATCTTCTTCCCTCCTGCTTTCTTCAGCTTCTTCCTTTTCTAGCCTGGCAATTAGAGCTTCTAGGGTCCTTTTTCTAGCATCCAGATCTTTGCAAGTTTCTTTTAAAACAGCTATGACATCTGATGTTTTGGACTGGATCTTTGCAGACGATGTCTCAGCTGATGTTATGACAATGTCTGGAGCATGGGATCCCTGAAACAGTTTGTAGTGCAGGCCAAGGGCAGGGGCTCTTTTGCAGACTGTATCTCTTGCTACAAGGATGTCAGGGTATTGTGCAAGGATGATTCCACAAAGGAGGGAGGGAAAAGCAATTGGTCCTTTGACAGCATAACTGCCAGCATGCTTCAAGGTTTGTTCAAAGATGTACCTTCCATAGTCAAAGGCAGTCTTGGTTCCTACAGCATAGATGAATCTCCCCAATCCTGTGGAGATGGTTGATTTGTGATTTGTAGGCACCCAGTTTGCTGCACCTATTTTATGCAAGATGGCAAATTTCATGCTGAGTTTACTAGCATTCAACTTCCCTTTCAATGGCCAGCACTTTACTTGCCTGGCAGTGATGGTCAAACATACTTCATTGTCAGTTGCCTCTAGATCAGGACAGTCCTTATTTGTTCTTCCAAGAAACTTGTTGATTTCTGATGGAGAGAACTTGACCCTTCTTCCTCTAACAAACACACTCTCAAAGTCAGCTGACCTCCCATCAGCACAATCATTGGACAAGTTCACTACAAACTCTTTAACCAGATTTTCATAACATTTGCTAAACTTCATCACTGTCTTCATTAGCCCAGCATTCCTGATCAGCTCCATGATGTCTTTGCACTCCAAAGCATCATTGTTAAGTTCTCTCTCCAAGGCTATTCTCTTCAAGCAAACATACTTCCATCTGTTTGCATTATCAGGATGATGAAAGGAGATGTTGTCTGTTGGCACTTCAGGCACTCTAGCAATCTTGCTGGAGGGGAGCTTCCTTCTGATGGGAGTATTGTCAATGTCAACCTCAAATTCTGATTCATCATCAGAATCAGAAGTTTCAGGTTCTTTACTTTTCTTGGAGATTGGTTGTCTAGCAGTCTGCACCTGTGCCTTCTTCCCTTTTGTCTGAATTTTCTCAGCCATCACTTCAGCCTTGTATTTCTTAGCATCAGGTTTAACAGTCTCACTACTCTTTCTTTTCATCAATCTCCTAGCAATGCTAGGGTTCACATTAGCAATCAGTTCATTATCTGAGTAATCTTCATCCACATCAATGATAGGTGGATCAGCAGCCTTTTCAGAGGGATTCTGAATGTTGTCTTTTGGTGTCACAACATCCTCAGTGACATCTATATTTTCAGAACCTTCCACATTTGGACTTTCTGATTGATTCAACGGGATAGAAATCCCCGGTACAGATTGGTTGCCACTCAGAATGCTAGAAACCAGTCTAGCAATAGCTTGGTGTACTTGAACTGATCCTTCTTTATTAGGTGTAGAAGACGAAGGAAGAGAAGAGTTACCAGAGACTGTAGCTTGAGCTCTTCCTGCATGTCTGGTCCTGAGCTTTTTGACTCTGGCTGGGTCAGTTGCCATCTCCCTAAGAGGAGTGACCTCAAGAACTTCAGATTCTATGCATGTAGTGATTGCCCTAGAATCTTGATCAGATGATGACGATGATGAGTGAGACGAAGCCGCCATGGTGGAAGACGATGTCTGAGACATTGTGTGTAACGTTGAGTGATAGTAGCAGTTTGAGAAAATTCTTTGATTGGGAGGAGGAAACAGGTTGCAAGGACGAGAGAGGTAGGGAGTACAAGGGAGTCTCTTCAACTTCTTAAGGCTTTTGAAGGAATTGTGAATGAATATGATTAACCCACTAAATATAGACTTAATAAAATTAATCCCTTCAACCCTTGTTTTCAGCAAAACTAATTGCTATAGTTTCTCATGTTGGTGAATACCCAATCTGCCCCTCAAATTTTCAAGTTTATTTCCAACAAGCGACTTGGTAGAAGAATCAGTTAGCTGAAGCTTAGAGAACCTATGTTCCAGTTCAAATGACTTCTTTTCTCCAAAGGAAATGTTGAATGTTTTCAGATTGTCACACCACAATGTCACAACATCTTGTGTAACATTGTCCTCAGGTAGCATCTGTTTTGACCAGAATTTTTGAGAACAGAGTTTATGAGACTTGTTCTTTGCCACATCACATATATTATCAGCCTGTAGTTTAGAAGTTCTTCTGACATCTTCCATAGGAATAGCTCTTTTCATTCCTTCAAGCTTATGCTGCCACTGTTTCATCTCTTTTTCTTCTTTGATGATTTGACTCATAGTGGAGATATCAGTGTTCTCAGGCTGCCACACATAACAATTATTTTTGGATTTGATTCCTCTCATTACAACATCTAGTTTTTCATTAAACACTAGACATTCAGATCTTGAGAAGTTGACCATGAATCCTAGATCACATAATTGACTGATGCTGATGAGATTAGTAGTCAACCCTTTTACCAGCAGTACCTTATTCAGACTTGGAACTCCAGGGTAGTCCAAATTACCAACTCCTTTGATTTCTCCTTTAGCACCATCTCCAAAGGTTACAAAACTGGTGGTGTGAGGCATAACATTATTGAGGAGATTTTTGAATCCAGTCATGTGTCTGGAACATCCACTGTCAAAGTACCAATCTTCCTTTGCAGAGATCTTTAGGGAAGTGTGTGCTATCAGTGCAGTAGCCTTTTTCTTCCATTGAGGAGCGTGTGGTACCTTTTTAGACTTAGGTTTGACATCTGAGTTCTGTTTAGGATATCCATGTAATCTGAAGCAGAAGGGCTTTATGTGACCATATTTCCCACAATGATGACATCTCCATCTTTGGTACCTTTTCTTCATATGTCTCTGTCCCTGATGTTGAGAGTAATGTTGAGACATCCGTTTTGACATTTGCTTCCCGGTACCAAATTTCTTTGTTTCCACAAATCCTAGGCCATATTTATTTCCCATATTTTGACCAGCCTGAAGGATCTCTTCCAATTTGTCTGTTCCATTGGTCAACATCTTGACAGATTTGGTCATTTGATTCAGTTGTGAGTTCAGCAGTTGAACTTCTCCTTCTAAATGACTTATAGTTTCAAGATTTGCCCTCTTTTCAGCCTCCAGCTTTACAATGAGTTTTGATTGTTTCTCATTTTGCACACAGACTTCACCACTTCTGATACACAATTTCTTGTAGGTATCAGCCAGTTCTTCAAATGTTACTTCTTCATCACTGGTGTCACTTTCAGAAGTACAAACACTAGTTAGGGCAGTAACTAGTTTGGCAGATTCTTCTTCAGAATTGCTTTCTGAATCATAGTCAGACCAAGTAACAGTCATTCCTTTCTTTTTCTTCTTAAGAAAGGTAGGACATTCAGCTCGAATATGTCCATATCCTTCACATCCATGGCATTGAATACCTCTGCCTTGGTTTTCCTTATCTTCTGACCTTGGTCTTCTGCTGGAACTGTCAATGTCAGAAGGAATGTTATGAACATTAGACCTTGACTTTGGGTCCATTCTTTTGATGAGCCTGTTGAACTGTCTTCCAAGCATGGCAATGGCTTCTGATATGTTTTCTTCTTCATCCTCCTTGTATTCAACATCAGTGTTGGATACAAGTGCTATGCTTTTGTTCTTCTTGTCACCATTATCAGTGATCCCCATCTCAAAAGTCTGAAGAGACCCAATAAGTTCATCCACTTTTAACTTGCTAATGTCCTGGGCTTCCTCTATGGCAGTTACCTTCATTGCAAATCTGTTAGGCAAGGATCTGAGAATCTTCCTCACCAGTTTTGCTTCTGACATTTTTTCTCCCAGTGCTCCTGAGGTGTTGGCAATCTCCAAGATGTTCATGTGAAACTCATGAATGGTTTCATCTTCCATCATTTTTAGATTCTCAAACTTAGTGGTCAACATCTGAAGCCTTGACATCTTTACTTTGGAAGTGCCCTCATGAGTGGTTTTGAGGGTGTCCCAAACTTCCTTGGCCAGTTCATATTGATGTACTAGTCTGAAGATGTTTCTATCAATTCCATTGAACAAGGCATTTAAGGCTTTTGAATTTCCCAGAGCTAACTCATCTTCTTCTTTACTCCAATCTTCCTCAGGCTTCAGACTGATTGTCCCATCTCTTTCAGTTATGGTGGGATGTATCCATCCTTTATCAGCAGCTCTCCAAGCCTTTTTGTCCAGAGATTTTAGGAAGGCAATCATACGAGGTTTCCAGTAGTCATAATTAGTTCCATCCAGAATGGGTGGTCTATTTCCAAAAACTCCTTCTTTGTCCATAGTGCCAGAAAGTGATATCCCTAGATCTCACCCAGTAATACAGGCAGGGTGCCTGCTCTGATGCCAATTGAAATTCTGGCTACAGATACTCAATGTCACGTCCAATGTTATGACACCGTATCTGACTTACTATATGACAGTAAATACAAAAGCAGTAAATAACACAGTCAATTGTTTACCCAGTTCAGTGTGCAACAACACCTACTCTGGGGGCTACCAAGCCAGGGAGAGAATCCACTATAAGAGATGTTAATTCAGGAATAAACCAACCAGTTTATCTCCTTCACTTAAGACCTACCCAATGCAATTCTAATCTAAGTACAACTTAAACCTGAGTTCCTACTCACTCCCCCTCAATCACAGCAGTGATACATAAATCAATTTGACTTGAGAATTGATGAAGACACTCTTCAAAACACACACTTGATTAAGCTTCACAGCTTTTTAATCAAGTAACACAATCACTCGTGCTTCACAGCTTTGAGTGATGTACACAACTAACTTGACTCTGCTTCATAGCTTTAGTCAAGTAACATTCAAACACTCTTGCTTCAAAGCTTTGAGTGCTACACAACCCTTACAATTGAAACCTATTCCGAGGCACTTATCACAATGATAATTGCTTGGAGTACAATAAACAAATCTATACAGATTACAAAATTGATCTTCTACTCAATCAGCAGGGATGTCTTCAAAAACCGCAGCTCTGTTGAATATATAGCAGCTGCAACTTCAGTTAGGGTTTCCAAAAACCTAGGGTTGATTCCGTTTGACCTAAAGACCAGGTCACAGTACTTTGTTGATCAGGTTAGGATTGAGCTAGGTTACTCCTCAGAAAACGCAGGATTCTGTTTAGAGGGGACTGAGTTATTTCCTGAAAAAACTCAGACTTATCCAATCCTGCAATCCTGTTAGTTCAGAACAGGATGTCATAACATCTGTTATGACATCTGAGAAAACCTATCTACTGATTAGCAAAATGTGATCATTTTGCAAACATGCTCAGATACACACTTCTAAACATCAGTATTTGAATTACAATATTTTTCTGCACATGTACTTATTGAGTTAGTACAACCTGAACTAGAATGTTATGACATCAGTCATGACATTCACACATACACTTGGGATTTACCAAAAATGCAAGCCAATACCTAAACACCTACACCTTAATCATCCGTTTTGATACATTTGACCATGGCAAATAGCAGCAAGTCTCTTTTTATCAATCAAGTTCAGTTGATCAAGTTGAGTCTGGATCCAATCATCTTCATTCAACCCTGCATCCTTCATAATCCTCAGAGAGGGGATCTGAACCTTAATAGGAAAGACAACCTCCATGCCGTAAACCATAGGATAGGGTGTTACCCTGGTTGATGTGCGAGCCGTGGTACAATACCCGTGGAGAGCGAATGGTATCATCTCAAGCCAGTCTTTGTATTGACTGTCATTTTTTGTATGATCTTTTTAATGTTTTTATTTGCAACTTAGACAACACCATTCATCTTTGGTCGGTAGGGAGAAGAATTGTGATGCTGAATCTTGAATTACTCGCACAAGGCAGTAATCATAGTGTTGTTGAGATTTGTACCATTATTAGTGATGATCCTTTCAGGGATACCGTACCGACAAATGAGATTTTGCTTGATGAAACGGGCAACAACATTCTTGGTAACGGAAGCGAAGGAAGCTGCCTCCACCCATTTTGTAAAATAGTCAATGGCCACTAGGATGAAGCGGTGTCCATTGGAGGTTGTCGGCTTGATTTCCCCAATCATATCAATCCCCCACATAGAAAAGGGCCAAGGAGCCGTCAAGACATTCAGAGGAGTCGGAGGTACGTGCACCTTGTCAACGTAAATCTGGCATTTATGGCAGGTTCGAGAGTGTTGATAGCAATCTGCTTCCATGGTAGACCAGTAATAGCCTGCCCGTAGGATTTTCTTTGCCATCGTATGCCTGCTGGAATGGGTACCAAAAGTGCCTTCATGCAATTCAGCCATGATCCTTTCAGCTTCAACCTTATCTACGCACCGAAGTAACACAGAGTCATGATTGCATTTATACAGGATGTCGTTAATAAGGAAGAACTTAGCAGAGAGTCTCCTTAAGAAATTTTTGTCATTAACTGAAGCTCCTTCTGGATATTCTTGAGCCTCGAGATACTTCTTGACTTCGTGAAACCAAGGCGGGTCCACTACTTCTTCAGTATTAATCTCGTGACAGTGCGCTGGTTCATCCATTTGTTCAATGGTGATCTGGGGAGCCTCGTTATCCCAATTAAGTTTAAACATAAATGACAATGTGGCTAGAGCGTCTGCTAGCTGATTTTTCTCTCGCGGGAAATGCTCGAAGGTAATCTTCTCAAAATGTGGTAGTAATGTCAAAACATGTTCTTTGTAAGGGATACGATTTGGGTGTTTGGTGTCCCATTCCCCTTTGATTTGGCTGATAACCAAAGTTGAGTCTTCGAATACATCCAAGGATTTGATCCCTAAGTCAATGGCAGCTTTGAGACCGAAGATGCACGCTTCGTATTCTGCCATGTTGTTTTTACAATTGAAGCAAAGTCTGGCAGTAAAGGGAGTATGACACCCTTCTGGAGATATGAGTACAACACTAATACAATTACCGAGTGCATTGGAGGCTCCATCAAAGAACAGGGTCCATCGGGATCCTTGTTCAGGTTCGTCATATGGCTTGAGTTCTTCACAGTTGTCTAATGTCATGATGTCTTCATCCGGGAACTCGAACTTCATGGACTGGTAGTCTTCCACGGCTTGGTGAGCGAGGTGATCAGCCAGTACACTGCCCTTTATAGCTTTTTGGGTAGTATACTGTATGTTGTACTCTGTTAGGATCATCTGCCATCTCGTTATTCTCCCAGAAAGAGCAGGCTTCTCGAAGATGTATTTTATTGGATCCATTTTAGATATCAACAAAGTAGTATGAGTCAGCATATACTGTCTTAGCCGGTGAGCAGCCCATGCCATAGTGCAGCAAGTTTTTTCGAGCAGCGAATATGTTATTTCACAGTCGGTAAACGTTTTGCTCTGGTAGTAAATAGCATGCTCTTTTCGGCCAGACTCGTCATGCTGCCCCAATATACACCCCATTGAGTTTTCTAAAACAGTCAGATACATGATCAATGGTCTTCCCTCAACTGGTGGCATCAACACAGGAGGCTCTTGTAAGTATTCTTTGATTTTGTCTAAAGCAATTTGGCATTCATTATTCCATTTGACTACTTGATATTTCTTCAATAGTTTGAAGATTGGCTCACAAGTAGCTGTTAGGTGAGAAATGAATCTGGCAATATAGTTCAAACGTCCCAAGAATCCTTTGACTTCCTTCTCAGTACGAGGAGCAGACATCTCTTGTATCGCTTTAACTTTGGCAGGATCGATCTCGATACCTTTGTTGTTGACGACAAAGCCTAGGAGTTTACCAGACCGTACCCCAAATGTGCATTTGTTTGGATTCAACCTCAGCTTGTACTTCTTCAGTCTCTCAAACAGTTTTTGTAAGTGGTCAAGATGCTCTTCTCCTATTTGAGATCTGGCTATCATATCGTCCATGTAGACCTCTATTTCGTGATGTATCATGTCATGAAACAAAGCTACCATGGCACGCTGATAGGTTGCCCCTGCCTTTTTCAGTCTGAATGGCATTACCTTATAGCAGAATGTGCCCCATTGTGTTACAAATGTTGTTTTCTCCATGTCTTCAGGCGCCATTTTGATTTGGTTGTAACCTGAGAATCTGTCAATGAAGGAAAACACTTTGTATTGTGCTGTATTGTCAACTAGCATATCAATGTGGGGGAGTGTAAAATCATCCTTAGGGCTCGACTTATTCAATCTCTGTAGTCCACACACATTCTCACTTTGCCGTATTTTTTAGGTACGGGAACAATGTTGGCGACCCATTCGGGGTAAGAGGTGACAGCCAAGAATCCAGCGTTGAATTGTTTCATGACCTCTGCTTTAATCTTTTCAGACATATTAGGTCTCATGCGGCGAACCTTTTGCTTTACTGACGGACAATCTTCTCTGGTAGGCAAGCGATGTACCACAATGTCTGCATCAAGTCCCGACATGTCTTCATATGACCAGGAAAAGACTTCAACATAATCGTGTAATAGCTGAATCAGACGCTCCTTGACACTGGGTTCCAGATTGGCACCCATCTTGACCTCTTTTTTGTCTTCTTCGGTACCTAGGTTGATTGTATCCACGGGTTCCTCGTGAGGCTGGATGGTTCTCTCTTCTTGTTGTAGCAGTCTGGAAAGTTCCCCTGGTACTTCACAATCTTCCTCACCTTCGTCTTCGGCTTGGTAGATTAGATTCTCAGAGTCGCAAAAGGCCATAGCAATATCGTTACCCATGGGATCCCGAATGGATATATACTTGCATTGTGAGTGTGGGTGTGTGTAAGGGTATATCTATCTTTGAAAGAAATTAAAATGTAAAATAAAAACAATGAGCATAAAAGTTTGTATGAGAAAACGTCCATGATTCATTGATGTCATATGAAAATGAGATTATAAACCTTACGAATGGACCACTGTGCCTCGGGTAAGACACAAGGTTTTAAGAGTGCAAATTGTGTCAATATTACAGATCCAACAAAATGTAAAGACAGATTACTGTGGGATAAAAGTGATTGGGACAAAGTCTCTAGCCTCCCAATTGTTGAGCCCTCCATTGACAGTTGGGAAGATCCATTCCTCTAGGATGCAACCATCTTCACCATCTTCTACCGCGTTGACTTCACGGTTGCTGATCTTCAAGGGTGGTCCTCCAGCACGAGCATGACGTACAACCTTTTGAGCACTTGAAGTGAAACCTAGGCCAAAATTGTCAGACTGATATGGGATATCTGGGAGTTGTCCCCAAATAGTGCATCCACCTTCCTCTACCACTTCTTTGGCATCCTTCATAGATGACATCCGGAGTGGAGGCCTTGTAATCTTGGGAACCTGAGACACATTGCGGGACCTCTTCAAAGTGTTGAAATGGAGTTTCAATGAATTCACCGTCTAATTCCACATATCTGAAGGTATTGAGATGGCTTATCATGTATTCTTCCTCTCCATGAACGGTGATAATCTTCCATTGAACTGGATATTTCAACATCTGGTGCAATGTAGAAGTAACAGCGCCAGCATTGTGGATCCATGGCCGGCCTAGCAAGCAAGAGTATGAAGGGCGGATGTCCATTACATAAAAGTTTGAGTTGAAATTTTGGGTTCCAACCTTTATGGGGATATCCACTTCCTCATGCACCATCCTTTTTGAGCCATCAAAAATCCCTTACTACTATGCTGCTTGGCTTTAATGTCAGTCCCTCGCAGTCAAGTATATCAAGAGCTGTTTCGGTAATACATTCAAAGATGAGGCTGTGTCCACTAAAACATGAGCCAGAGTTATGCCCCTACATTCCACTGAGACATGCAATACCTCATTATGCTTCCTTCCCCTTGGCGTCAGATCAGCGACTGAAAAACCTAAACCATTATCTGCAGTTAGGCTGGCTATGCAGTCTTGAAATTGATCGGCAGATGTCTCTTGAGGTACATGGGCGGTTTTTAAGAACTTTACTAAGGCTTTTGCATGTGCCTCGGAACATAGTAGTAATTCCAGCATGGAGATTTTAGAGGGAGTTATCCCCAATTGTTCAACTACATCGTAGTCTATCCTCTTTATAATTTTTAGGATCTCCTCCATTTCTTTCTTGTAAGTCTCAAGGATAGTCAATGAATGCGCCTTCGTCCGGACAGAATCAACCAAAATACTTTTTCCTTGAGTTTCGGCGGCAGGAGTGTTGGTAGGAATGATAACAGGGGTTGTAACGACTTCATCAATAGGAGTACTTGCATAGATGATTATGGGTATGGGAGTAACCTTTAAAGCAGCCACAGGGATGATTACGGGTTCAGAAATAGCCTTTGGGGGAGCAATTTCTGGAGAGAAAATCCTACCGCTTCGGGTAATCTTACTAGTTCCTACAATATTACTGACGTCGGAATATTCTTTCTCGAAATTTATCTCTTAGGTGGCCGGCCAGTCTTGCTTGATACCATGATAGTAGACCTCCCTTCCATAATTCCACGGCACGGTTTTGTCTGACACATATGGGACTGATCCAGGCATTGTGATTATTAAAGGAGTTTCTTTCGGAACTGATGTAATTCTAACGGGTCTTTTGGTGGAGACCCTGGAAGAATTTGCGGAAATGGTAATGATAGAAACATCTTCAAAAGGGATAGGTGGAACAAGAGTATTTTCAAACAAAATTTCTTTGTTATCTATCAGGCATTGAACACCTACTTTCAACAAAGGACAGCCAGTTGGTGAGGATAAACAGAGATGGAAAACTTCACCACAGCCCGGGAACACACCGGCATTCAACAAATTCATTTTAATAGTCGGAAGTGGGGTCATGAGTTCATCAATTGAGGTAACAAACAAATCTTCCTCAATGGCATTAGTATTGTTGCCATGTCTGGGCATAGGGGCAGAAATGACATTTGGATTTTCAGGCGCATCGAAATAAATTTCTTTTGCTTCAATGAGGTCTTGTATTTTGTTCTTTAGGGCCCAACAGTTATTAGTATCGTAACCAGGAATTTCAGAATGATATGCGCAACGGGCATTGGGATGATAATGAGGAGATGTTGTATTGGGGTTTTTCGGAGCTTCTTTTAAGGTCACTAAGTTGGACTTTAGTAGATGTGGTAATACTTGAGACGAGGTCATGTTAATTCTGGTGAACTGTCTGACTGGCCTTTCCATCCTTGGTTGATTATTTCTTTGCTGATTAGACGCAGGCTTAGGAATCATAATGGCTCCCACCATTGGTTGGCGTTTGGCCCTATCTTGGTTTCTTTGCGGATATAGAACAACCACCTCTTTCTTTCCAATGAAAGGCTTCCTTACAGTTGTAGAAGAAGATGTATCTTTCTGAATCTTTCCACTTTTTGTACCAGCTTCTACCCTCTCTCCGGTCAATATGAGTTCAGTAAAGCCTGCAGATGAACTTCCAATTAAATGATTGAAGAAAGGACCAGACAAGGTGCCCAAGAACATGTCTACCAACTCCCTCAGATAGAGGGGGTTGAACTCTTCCAGCCAAGTCTCTCCATTTTTGCGCATAGTCTTTGAAACATTCATTGGAAACCATGGCCATACTCAGGAGTTGAGTACGGGTAAACGCCAAATCAGCATTGTATTGGTATTGTTTGTAGAAAGCTGCAGCAAGATCTTCCCAATTATGAACGTTGGCTATTTCTAGTTGGTAAAACCAGTCAAGTTGAGTTCCAGACAGACTGTCTTGGAAGAAGTGCACCCATAAGTCTTTATCAGTGGTATGGGGTTGGATTTTCCTCGCATATGATCGGAGATGCATTTTAGGGCATGAAACTCCGTCATATTTGGTGAACATAGGTGCTTTGAATTTCGGAGGAATCACAATCCACGACACTAAACCCAATTCCTCAAAGTCCAAGCCTAGCACTTTTTGGATTTCCATCGCGCTCAACCACTCTTCGAGATGTCTATACTTGTCATCAGATGGAGGGTATTTCTCCTCAGAGTAGTCCTCTTCTTCCTCTTCCTCTTCTGATTCTAACGGAACAATTGTTTCCTTTCCTTTCCCCTCCTGGTTGTCCTTTTCTCTGGATGTTGTTGCAAAGTTCAAAGTCCTTCTTGTTTGCTTATGAAATCTTCTTCCCATGTTCAGGACTACATTTACCTTCTTGGTTTTCTTTTTCCTCTCTTCTGCCAGCAAAGTCTTCAACTCTTCTTGCCCCTTGGCTAGGTTCAGGAGCAACTGTTAAAAATGTGTATTCTGAGCTTGGAGATCCTTCACTGTTTGCTCAAGATCCATCTTACTGAAATAAACAGTAGAGAGATGAGGAGACTTGTTGCAAAAGACCTGCTTATGTTATGATGAATGATATATGCATATGTAATGATTTCAAGGATTTCAAATATTCAAATTTGTTTTAGACAAAAAGGAAACACACGTTATATTAATAAGTTAAAGCTTGAGTACATCAATGCCTCTTGGGCAAAATAATACAAAAACTCTAAGATAAAAAGGTAGTACGCATCCTCTTTGGTGCAATGTATGCATTCAGAGTCTGCTCCTCATGAAGTAGTCTAGTGAGTTCCAAAACCTTCTTCTCGCTTGCGTAGAATTGGGCTTCGAAGGTATCTCACTCTCCCTTGAGTTGTATCCAATCCCTTTGTAGGTCTTCAAGAGATGTGGGCATGTCCGGATGTAGGATATTGTATGGAACATCTCCCTCCATGACAGGCTCAATGATTACTGGGAGAATGGAGGGGTAAGGCATCATAAGACTCTAGGCACGAATTCGTACCCATTTGAGGTAAGGCTCAAGAGGGATTTAATTCTTGTGCCCCAAAGTCTTGCTATCCATCTTGTTTAACATCCTCCAAGCTAGGATAAATCTCTGGCGAAGACCTTGATCGTCGTTGTCGTAGTCGAATACCAAACCTTGAATCAGCATCTCATGCGGGCCATCCCTTCGGGCGTAACCAAACTGTCTTAAGGCCAAACAAGGGTTGTAGGTGATACCTCTCCTAGTTCCAAGTAAATGGACATTAGGGAATTCTCCACAACGGTCGACAATGATAACATTCTCTTTGGATCGAGAGCACCAATGAATGTCTGAATGTTTGAGCATCATCAACCTTTGTGACCACCTTGAACCTTGCTCATTCTTTAATACAGATTGGGGAAGATGAGAAATAAACCATCTTGCCAATAGAGGAGTGCAACACATAAGGACACCTCTTTTCCTCATTGTGCGAGTGTGAAAAGAGTGTAGGATATCTCCTAGTAATGTAAGCACCGGGTTGCATGATATGAAGATTTTGACGGTGTTCACATCTATGAGCTGTTCAGGGTTTGGAAACAAAACTATCCCATAGATGAGGAGAGCCACAATTTCCTCAAAGGCTTGCAAGTCTAAAGAATTCCAACAGCTTTGGGCTTTCTCGAACAGGAACTTTGCTAGGAAACCTTTGACACCACTCCTTGTTTCCCAATGAGTTGTGATATCAGATGAGTGCAAGTGTATAACTTGAGCAATCTCTTCTGACTTTGGGTCTCTTTCCGTACCGCTGAAAGGTAGTTGATTGAGAATGGGAATCCTCAAGAGTTGGGAGAATTCTTCCAAAGTAGGAACAACTTAATAGTCGGGAAATGTGAAGCAATAGTGTAAAGGATCAAAGAACTGAAAGAGCACCTTCATCATGTCCTCATATGTGTTGGAGTTGATCAAGTTGAGTATGCAACCATGTCTTTCGGTGAATGGAGAGTTTTCAGAAATCCTTGAATTTAGCTCCTTAAGTTGTGGAGGGATTCTCACAAGGTTGACTTGAATAGTTTTCCTGCGAAGTGAATCCATATCCTACAAAACAAGAACAAAGATGAATCCCAAAATCCTTGAAATGGTTAATGGATGTATATGATGTTCATGATATTATGTACAAGTATGTATATACAAACAAAGCAAACAAGTCCTTAGTTTAGGCTTGCATGGAGTTTTATAGGTAAGTACCCTCTTGAAGTTTAGTTGGCTTAAACTTGTCCTAGTAATAGTAACCGGGTTCTAAGGAGCTCAATATCATTGGATTGTTTCCTTGGTCATTGTTTCAGCTCAAGCCTCTTTAATTGCGACCGAAATATCCCAAGAAACCAAACCTTAATGAGTGTAGTATCGAGTATCTACCAACTTCAGACTGCACCAAAAGGCCAAGTTGGTCAAGTAAGGGTTCTAGAAGTTTATTAGTGCTTTATGAGATCACTCAATGGCCCCGTATTCTCTTTGATTAACTCAAAGGCTACCGGTACCCACAAATATGTCGCACTAAGATAGCTATTGCTTAGAACATGTCGGTATACCCCGCACAGTTTCCACAATGTATTGCTATTTATCTATAATGTATCCCAAATCTGGGTAGAGGATTTAAACCCAAATAAAGAACCATAATGTAAAGCATACAAGTCAAACAACGTAAGCAAGTAAATGTGATCTAATCCCTAAGGTAACCCCACTTTTAGAATATTACCCAGCAGAGTTGCCAGTTCTGTGATACGGTGGGACAACTGACTTGAAGGTTTTGCGTTTTATCGCAAATGTTGCGGTTAGCAAGAGTCACCACCGACTTTTCTTTTATCCAAAAGGAAAGGTGAAAAAGCACATGAAAGACCTTTGAGATTATTTCTTGAGTTCGGGGGGTAGATTATGAAAAGGAAAGGTATTAGCACCCTTTTCATCTATGGTTTTCCATGGGCTCTTAGTTACTTGCTAGATCACTTATTTTTGTTTGAAAATTGGGCTTTGTGTGGTTTTTGAAAATATTTTATAAAATAGGCCATTGTTTAGGCATTCTTTATAATGATTCTCGTTTGTAAGAATGTATACAAAGATGTTGATCTTTTGAAAATATTTTCAAGTTTGTAAGATGTTTTGAAATGTGTAAGTGTTTATTTTTGAAAATAGCAAGGATGTTTTGTTTTAAATGGAGCAAATAATTAGGAGCAATCTACCTACTCAAATGTCTTTCTTGTTTATTTTTTTTTTCTTTTGATATTGTTGTCTTACCATTGATTTGGTAAGCAACCCTATCTTTGGATGTGAACGGGACGGGCGTGGGTCATCGTATAGCCATGATTAGAAATGTTGCAAAGTATCTTAGCATTTTTTGAGGGACCAAGATCATTTTGTAAGGCAACTTTGAATAGCGTCATCGAGGGACTATGATCTTATATTTGTTTGTTTTTGCTAAGATACCTTACATGCATAATATGATCATTTTATATAAGGCAACCAAGTGGAGTAACCCTAGGGGTGTTTGTGTGCAAGTGTGTCATTTTCATGCTTGATTTTGTCTTGAATTAAGGTTTTCTATTTGATTGGTTTTATCTTGCCATACAAAACCCTAATTACTAGCATGTTATGTAAAAGCGATAAATTGTGAAATTTAAAGTTACTACACTATTACATCATTTGTGTGGGTGGGGGGGGGGGGGGGGGGGGGTATACAATTTATGAATGGGGATTGCAATAATATAAACCTAATTAATCTATTACAACCAAATTTAACTTGTACAAGAATTGGAATAAATAATATACAAGATGAATTAAATATGCAAGAATTATAAATGCAAAGAAAAAGATTTTTTGTTTGGTTTTTTATATGAAAAAGTTTTAACCTAAACCTAATTAGAGAAAAATAAATAAATCAAAATTAAATTAACTTAAATCAATTAAGAAAAGAAATTAATTAAGAAAAGATTTATTGAATAAAACCCTAATTCTATTTGATTAAAAGAAAATAAGTTTTTTAAGAAAAAGTATTTTTTGTATTTTTTTTGTCTTGAAAATAATATATGGCATTATGAGATATTTTTGGTCTTTTTCATATTGATATAATATATTTAATGGGTATGAAGGAAAAATAAATATTAACCTAGTTCTAATTTAATTTATAAGGTTATTTAATAAAAATAAATAATATATAATTAAATGAAAATATTTTTGTGAGAAAAATTGAATAAAATAAGCCAAAATATAAATCTATCATTTTTATATTTTTTATGATTTTTAATATTAAAAAAAAATAATTAAGAAAATAAAATGAGAATAAAATAAAAAAATAAAATGATAATGGGCCAGGGGTGCAAATATGAAACAGGGAGGAAATGTTAGAGAAAAAAACAAAAAGCCCATGAAGTGGAGGCCCAGCGATGCAAGAGACAAAAAATGTGGAAAAAATGTGAGAAAATGTAAAACGCAGCGCGCTGAGGCTCGAACCCATGACCTCTAGCAATAACGCGTGCTGCCTTATCACTGGGGTGGCTGTACATCCGTTTATATAAACAAAAACTTAAATATATATTAGAAACTGCTTTCTGAAGGCAACTTCATCTTCAACTTTGAGCCATGGTCGAACCACCTGTATCTTCCTCATTTCTCCACAAAAATGGAAAGTTCAAACATGAAAGTTGTGGTGTTTCCTCCCACGAATTCAACCATATAACTTATGTAAACTAAAAGTCAAAGATAAAATTTAATTTTACTGGCCCTAAATTGAAACCTAATTTTCACAGAAATTTCAAATCCAAAATTCTCTATACACAGTTAATATAAATGGAAACTATGAACATGGTTAGCTTTAGAGCAAGGATATCTATATTTTGTTTTCACAAATCAGGATCAAATGATGCTTGTATGAAGAGATAGAAGTTTGAGTTTTTACCTCTTGCAGTTGGAGTCGTGAATGGAGTTTGAGCCACTTTTGAGATGGCCTGAGGATCTGTTTAGCTTGCCTGGACCTCCTTGAGTGTATCCTAACTCTTACTTTGCCTTGAATATGTTAGAACAAGATTGGTTCTGATCATATCTCAGAGTTTTGATGATAATAATAAATTATATTTTATATAATTGATACTCTGATGAACGTATTTAATTGTTTCAGATAATGTTCTGACAGAAGCATTTTGATGTGCTGAGCTGAAAATAAATGAAGAAGTTCTTTGATGAAAGAACTATTTGTTTTAGCACAAGTGCTGATGCTGACTCTGGTAAGATATTTATTTAAATACATCTTCTAACGCTTAGCAAGTTTCTATGTAAGCTATGTTTCACAAGTTCTTTAAAAGCAAGCACTGATCAGAAGTTCTTAGCAAGAAAGTGTTGTTTAGAAGATATGCAAGCATGTTCTGATTCAAGACGTGAAGCTAGTTTTGAAAGAATGTAAAAGCTAACAAGTCTTGCCAAGCTTCAGGAAACATGCTCTTACAAGTGTCGTTTGCTCATTTAATGCAAAGACGGCTACATGCACTCAAGTGTCTACGCTAATTCATTGGAAAATGGAATAGTGCAAGGAAACACGCAAACATTTAATGCTCTCTACATTTGAAGGCAGCAACGGTAATTTTGTTCTTACTATATATAGAAGAACATTTATTGCAAGCCAACTACTTAGAGAACTCATCAATTTCAAAAGAAGCAAGAACTACGTGAAAATATTCTGGGCTCACAAATCATTTTTTCATACACTTTGTGCAATACTATTCTTAGTGAAAAATCACAATTGTGATATAGCTTTCTTAGAAGCAAACTTTGTTTCACTATCTGTAAAGATTTAACTCTTGTAATTGTTCCTTGAGAGACCAAGTTTGGTCAGATTTCTCAAGTAGACTAGGACTAGTTTAAGTCTTAGTGGTGTGAGTCACTTGTAAGATTACTTGTGCATTGTTAGTCACAACAGTTGTTGTGTGATTGTAATCAGTTGATTATAGTGAATTAAGTCCTTGTTGAGAAAGGCGAAATCACCTTGGCGGGTGGACTGGAGTAGTTTGAGTTCAAACGAATCAGGATAAAAATAACCTTGTCTTTCCATTATTGTTGAGCCTTTAAGAAAAAGAAAAAGAGAAACTTATTCAACCCTCCCCCCCTTATAAGTGTTTTCTCACCCTTCAATTGGTATCAGAGCATGGTTCTGAGCACCACACTTAACTGTGTCAGGAAAAGATCCAAAAGAAAACACAAATGGCTACTGAACAAAACAACAATAGTTACAACAAACCTTCTGTATTTGATGGAGAAGATTTTGAATATTGGAAATATAGACTAGAAAGTTTCTTTATAGGTCATGATAGTGATTTATGGGATATAGTCTTGGATGGTTACACACATCCTACAGACTCAGAAGGAAACAAGATTGATAGAAAAATATGGATAGACAACAAAAAGCAGATTTCAAAAATCATCATAGAGCTAGAAATATTTTTCTAAATGCTATCTCTAAAATGGAATATGAAAAAATCACAAATAGATATACAGCACATGATATGTTTGAGTCTCTTAAAATGACTCATGAAGGAAATGCTCAAGTGAAGGAGTCTAAAGCTCTGGCTCTCGTCCAGAAGTATGATGCCTTCAAAGTAGAAGAAAGTGAAACTATAGAAGTAATGTTCTCAAGGTTTCAAACTTTGATCGCTGGTCTGAGAGTTTTGAACAAGGGATACACTAAAGCATACCACGTTAAAAATATCATAAGAAGCTTACCCAGAAGATAGGCACCTATGGTCACTGCTTTCAAAGTATCAAAAGATATGAACAACGTGTCTCTTGAAGAACTCATCAGCGCTCTCAGAAGTCATGAGATAGAACTTAATGAGCACGGGCCTCAGAAGAAAGGTAAGTCTCTTGCCCTTAAATCAATTAAGAAATATGATACTAACGCTTTTCAGGCTGAAGAGGAAAACTCTGAAGAATCTACGTCAGAAGAAGACGAACTATCCTTGCTCTCCAGAAGGATCAATCAGTTGTGGAAGCACAGACAGAAGAAGTTCAGGAACTTCAAGAAGTCAGAAGATAAACAAGAATCTTTTGGACACAAAAAGTCAAACAGAAGAGAGATAATCTGTTATGAATGCAAAGAACCTGGACACTACAAGAGTGATTGTCCAAAACTTCAAAGAGAAAAACCAAAGAAAAAGTTTGGTAGAAAGAAAGGGATGATGGCAACCTGGGACGATTCAGAATCCTCTGAAGATGAATCTGATTCTGAAGATGAGAACGCCAACCTAGCTATGATGGCTACCACAGCAGATGACTCAGACTGTGAGTCAAACCCAAAAGAGGTATTCTCTGAATTTACTAGAGAAGAACTTGCTGAAATTTTATCAGAACTTCTGGAAAACTATAGTAAGCTCAAAATCAAATACAAGAAACTCAAGAAGAGTCTTGCATCTGATCTTGAGAAACATGAAACAGAAAAATCTGAACTAAAAGAAAATAATTTTAAACTTAAAGAAGAAATTCAAAATGTTCAAAAAATTTCTAGTTCAGATTATGTGTCAAGTTCAAAAGATATTCTGAAAGAATATGATTGTAGCTTTCAAACTTTTCTTGCTAAAAGCATAGATAGAAGCAAAATGGCTTCAACGATCTATGGAGTTAGTGGGAAAAACATAAGAGGAATTGGATATGAACCTCCCAAAGGGAAGGAGACATATATACAAAAACTTGTTGCTAAGATGACTTTCACTTACAAACCTCTGAACAAACAATTCAAGTTTGGACACATACATGATATTAAATATACATCACATTCTAGAAACTCTTATGCTAACCCAAAGTTCAAACAGAACTTGAAATACTCTAACCCAAGAGGACCCAAAAAGATATGGGTACCTAAGGATAAAATAATATTTGTTGCAGATGTTCTTAACAGCTCAATTGAGACACCAGTCATGGTACCTGGACTCTGGGTGCTCATGACACATGACGGGAAAAAAGTCTATGTTCCAAAACCTGGAATTTAAAGCTGGAGGAGACGTCAAGTTTGGAGGTAATCAGAAAGTGAAGCTTATTGGTTCTGGAACCAATGGAAACAGTAACCTTCCTTCTATCTCTAATGTTTTATTAGTAGAAGGATTAGCGCATAACTTGCTGTCTATAAGTCAATTAAGTGACAACGGTTATGACATTATCTTTAATCAAAATTCCTATAGAGCTGTTAGTCAAAAAGATGGAACAATCCTCTTTTCTGGCAAGAGAAAGAACAACATATACAAAATTGATTTATCAGATCTTAAATCTCAGAATGTTAAATGCCTTTTGTCTGTTAGCGATGAACAATGGGTATGGCACAGAAGATTGGGACATGTCAGCTTAAGAAAAATCTCTCAACTAAATAAATTAAATTTAGTTAAAGGACTTCCCAATCTGAAGTACAACTCAGAAGCTCTGTGTGAAGCATGTCAAAAAGGAAAATTTTGAAAACCTTCCTTTAAATCCAAAAATGTTGTTTCTTCCTCTAGGCCATTAGAACTACTTCATATTGATATGTTTGGGCCAATTAAAACTGCATCCATCAGAGGAAAGAAGTATAGATTGGTCATTGTTGATGACTTCAGCAGATGGACATGGGTTAAGTTTTTAAAACACAAGGATGAGTCACATTCTGTGTTCGTTGACTTCTGTAACCAAGTGCAAAACAAAAAAAGATTTTAGAATTATAAAAGTCAGAAGTGATCATGGTGCAGAATTTGAAAACCATTATTTTGAAAAATATTTTAAAGAAAACGGTATTGTTCATAATTTCTCTTGTCCTAGAACTCCCCAACAAAATGGAGTTGTAGAACGAAAGAATAGAACATTACAAGAAATAGCCAGAACCATGATCAATTAAACAAATATGGCTAAGAACTTTTGGGCAGAAGCTGTGAACACAGCATGTTATATTCAGAATAGAATCTCTATAAGACCTATTCTTGAAAAGACTCCTTATGAATTGTGGAAAAACAGAAAACCCAACATTTCTTATTTCCATCCTTTTGGGTGTACTTGTTTTATTCTGAACACTAAAGAAAATCTGAACAAGTTTGATTCTAAAGCACAAAAGTGTTTTTTGCTTGGATATTCTGAACGCTCAAAAGGCTATAGAGTATACAACACAGAAACTCTGATTGTTGAAGAATCAATCAAAGTCAGGTTTGATGATAAGCTTGGCCAGCAACAGCCAAAGCAAATTGATAATTCTGTAGGTACAGAAGATCATCCCTCAAACTCTGAAACTTCAGAAGCAAAGGAAGACTCGGAAGCAAAGGAAGACTCAGAAGATCATCCTCTTGACAATGCTCTGGATAATCTCAAAATCTCTGAACAATCCACACAGAAAAGTTTTCCCAGAATCTCTTCAGCTCATAAAGAAGACATGATTATTAGAAGAAAAGAAGATCCCATCAGAACAAGATCCTCTCTCAGAATCAATGAAGAATCATTGTTTGGATTTGTATCTCTGATTGAGCCAACTTCTATTGATGAAGCTTTGGAAGACAATGAATGGATCTTAGCAATGCAAGATGAACTCAATCAATTTTCCAGAAACAATGTGTGGGATCTAGTTCCAATACCCAAAGGATTCAACATTATAGGAACTAAATGGGTTTTCAGAAACAAACTAAATGAGAAAGGAGAGGTGGTCAGAAACAAAGCACGACTGGTTGCACAGAGTTATAGTCAACAAGAAGGAATTGATTATAATGAAACCTTTGCCCCAGTCGCCAGGTTAGAGTCTATTAGATTATTAATTTCTTTTGTTGTTCAAAATAACATTTCATTATATCAAATGGATGTTAAAAGTGCATTTTTAAATGGCTATATAGAAGAAGAAATTTATGTCCATCAACCTTCTGGCTTTAATGACTCAAAACATCCAGAACATGTTTTTAAATTAAAAAAGTCTTTGTACGGTTTAAAACAAGCTCCCAGAGCTTGGTATGATCGTCTGAGTAATTTTCTTTTAGAAAAATATTTTACCAGAGGGAAAGTTGACACAACTCTATTCAGAAAGACATTTAAAAATGATATCTTAACTTGTCAAATTTATGTTGATGATATTAATTTTGGAACCTCTAATATCTCCCTTGGAAAAGAATTTACTGAGACCATGCAGGCAGAATTTGAGATGAGCATGATGGGAGAATTAAAGTTCTTTCTGAGAATTCAAATCAACCAGACTCCAGAAGGTACTTACATACATCAGACGAAGTGTGTCAAAGAACTTCTGAAGAAATTTCAGATGTCAGAAAACAAAGATGCTAAGACTCCAATGCATCCAACATGCATTCTGGGAAAAGATGAGGTAAGTATGAAGGTAGATCAGAAGCTCTACAGAGGTATGATTGGATCCCTTCTCTATCTGACTACATCTAGACCTGATATATTATTCAGCATATGTTTATGTTCGAGATTCCAATCAGATCCTAGAGAATCTCACTTAACTGTTGTTAAGAGAATTCTGAGGTATCTGAAAGGTACTACTAATCTGGGTCTGTGTTAACAGAAGATCAAAATATTTTAGACTAGTAGGTTATTGTGATGCTGACTTTGCTGGAGATAGAATTGAAAGAAAGAGCACCTCTGGAAGCTGCCAGTTTCTGGGTGACAATATTATCTCGTGGTACAACAAGAAGAAAGCAACAATTGCACTTTCAACAACAGAAGTTGGGTATATATTTGCTGCTGGATGTAGTTCTCAGATGATTTGGATGAAAAGTCAGCTAGAAGATTTTAATCTTTATGAAAGTAAGTTTCCTATCTTCTGTGGCAATACCTCTGTAATTTGTCTTTCTAAAAATCCTATTTTACATTCTAAAGCTAAACACATTGAAATTAAATATTATTTTATAAGGGACTATATTCATAAGGGAATTTTTAATTTAAACTTTGTAAAAATAGACCATCAATGGGCTGATATTTTTACCAAACCCCTTTCAGAAGATAGATTTAAATTCATTTTGAAAAATATTTGTATGGAATTATGTCCTGAATAAAATTGTATTTATCTTCTGTGTTTGAATTCAGAATGTTCTGAAATGAATGTTATGATTAACAACTCTTCAGAAGTTAGAAGAGAAGTTACATCAGAAGCTATATGTAAAGTTCTGAAATGTTCTAACGTTTCATTTCAAGTATAGCTCAGCAGTTCATTAGATCAAACAGCTGTCTCATGCAACCTTCAGGAGATGAACACTTGGTGTATTTCTGAAAGGTCACGCATGCTAAGCTATTGACGCCGTTATAGGTAACTGTTATGATTTGATTAAAATATCACGCTTTCCCCTCACTTTTCAATGTGATTAAATGCTAAGTCAGGATTAGATTCTTTTTATTTAAATTTTTATTAAATACTCTTTTTACAGTTTTATTTTTTAACCTATTTCTAAAAAGTCTTCATATAAATACCTTTGTAAAAACCCTTCTCACTTTTTACCTTCTCCTTCAAAACTCAAACGTCTCTGTGAATTTTTCTCTGAAACCCATTTTTCTTCTCTCAACCTAAGTGCTCCAATGGCTTCCTCCTCTACTCATTCTGAGAACACCCATTCTGAGCAGTACATCGTTCCTGAGAGAACCACTCTCATTCCTGAGGATAGCTTAGAGGTTATAAGTGAATTAATGGTGGATTTTGAGAATCTTAAAGCTAATGGTTTTGATCTTCTTCCTACTGTTGAGTTTCAAGGTTGGGGAAACTTCTTTGACCGTCTAGTTGGTCCTGTTTTTCCACAACTTGTTAAAGAATTTTAGATACACGCTATTGCTTCTCCAAAAGACATCCTCTCTTTCGTGATGGGTAAGGAAATCTCCATTACTGAAAATCTAATCAGAAAACATCTAGGTTTTGAAGGAACTGGATTAACTGGAATCTCTAGTCGCAGAATGGAAATGTCAAAGGTTTATGCAGAAACTTTTACAAATGGGCAAGGGTCTTCTAAAGTCATAGATTTGAAAAATAAGTATAAGATATGGGCAAGAATAATCCATGGTTGCATTCATCATAGGAAGGAAACTAGCTCTCCAGACTATATAAATGCTGACCATCAATACTTGTTATTCATTCTTGGAACAAATATTAAGATTGATTTACCCTATCTCTTGTTTGATCATCTATGGACTCATGTCAAAGAAACGAGAGAAGCAGAAAGAATGAAGAACCCTAAATCCAAAAGGAATTGGATTCCAATGGGGAGATTGATTTCAGACATTCTGACTGAGAATGGTCTGATTGCTCACCTGGATGAAGCAGATCTGCTGGGGGAGTTAGAGCCTACTTGTGGAAAGGCTCTGACTGGAAAGAACTTGGTGAAGAGGAAGATTATTGACAAACTGCTGATTGAA
The DNA here is from genome assembly GCA_948472305.1 of Vicia faba. Lineage (NCBI taxonomy): Eukaryota > Viridiplantae > Streptophyta > Magnoliopsida > Fabales > Fabaceae > Vicia > Vicia faba. Next base: position 946,537,842 of record OX451735.1, read on the forward strand.
CCAACTCCTTTTGTTTCAGCAACTGTTAAGAGAAGGAGGATACCAATTGCTGATTTTCCATTGTTCAACTCAGGAGACCACCCTTGCATCATCCTGCATTACATTCAAATTTGTAAAGAAAGTGGAACACCCATTGATCCTGCTTGGCTTCAAGGAAGACATGAAGCTGCTCCAGATGTTGTTTTTCAGCAACCATTGAAGAGGAAAGCACTTGAAGGACCATCTGCCAGACCTCAGAAGAAAAAGAAGAAATCAGGTACACCTGCTAAAACTATTTATGTTTATGATTCTAAAAATATATCTACATCTGCTGAACCCAAAACCTTAGGAGACATAGATGTTGATATAGACCTGACCATACCCTCTGACCCTCTTGCTGAAAATCCTCAAAGAGATCAAGTTTTATCATACTTGAGTGATTTTGACTCTGATGATTTTTCTGAAACCCAAACAGAACCATCCCAATCAGAACCATCTCAAACACCTGCTGAGAACTTTTCTAGGCCTCCTCCCAGACCTACTGGATGGTATGATGCTGGCTCTTGGAGAATACCAGGAATCAACGAACCTCTGGCCACTCTAAAGCCACCATTCACCTTACCTTCTGAAAATATTTTTGCCATGAACAGAACACAAACACAAAATCCTACCCCAACTGCTGACAACACCATAATCATTTCACCTGACGTCACACCACCCACATCTCCACAACTTCCAACATCTAACTCACCAATGTTTTCACCTCCTCAATCTCCAGAACATAATATCCATCCATAACATGAACCATCTGAACCATTAGAAACACATGAACCCTCTGAAACTCTCAATCCATCAGAAACACTTGAACCTTTTAAACAACCTGACCAAACTGAAACCTCTGAACAATCAGAAAATCCTGAACCAACCGACTTTCTGAAAAATGTAGTTGATTTTGAATCTCTCCAATTTTTGAAAAACAAAACCTTCAAAAAGGTTGTTCAAAAACCTGTTCATCCAGATGTAAATATATTTTTTCAGAATTTTTTAACAGAAGTTCAAGCTTGGTTGGACCTGCTGAAGGCAGATTGCACCAGAAATGTGAACCCAACAGCAACAGATCTTCTATGGGAAACGTTCAGAAGAACTTTAGATGCTGAGTCACTGAAGCTGCAAGATTTATGTCACTCTCAGGTGATTGAGAACTTCTCCAAACATCTGCATGCCTTTCAGTCAGAAGTTGCTGATATTTTGGATAAGAAGTCTTCTCTGATGATTGTTAATGCTCCAGTTGTTCAAATGGACATTTTAGAAGATGAATCTGAAGAATCCTCTGAAGATTCAAATCCTCTGGAAATAGTTCTATTGAATCAACCTTCTGCAAAAGTTGCACCTGAACCTGTGCCAACTCTTATGGTGGATCTCGGCACTCTTCTTTCAACTTTTGTTCGTTCTGACTCAACGGTTGCTACTCCAAAGTCTGCATCTGCTGAAGCTTCTTCATCCTATGATCCTACTTCACTTGTAATGGATACTCTTAATAAGCTTAATAGGGATAATAAAGCTATTCATGAGCGCTTGGACAAGCAAGATCAGACAAACCAAGAAATCAGAACTTGGATGATGAAACAAGAGGAATCTGCATCTGAGATCAAGAATCTTCTTATGGCCCTTGTTTCTAAGAAATCTTAGTGTCATTATATTTCTTGTTTTTGTTTGTTGTTTTGTTGAACCTCTGAATCTTTTATTAAAAAAAAAATTTACGCTCTTCATCTATTTTTATATACTTTTTGATTATGCCAAAAAGGGGGAGAAAATGAGTATTTTGATATAATCTCTGATTAACAGTTATGGGACTAAGTCTCAAACATTCTAACAAAATACAAGATTTCTTTCTATGTGTAAAAGAATTTTGCAGGTATCATTTAAACTCTGGAAGTTTAATTCAAATGAACATTATCTTCAAAAGACTTGCTGAAGAAATCTCAGAAGAAAATTTCAAAGCTCTGATGAAAATTCTCAAGAAGTTTTTCTTATAGAAATATTTATTTCAGGGGGAGATTCCTATCTCTTATTAAATTTTATTTCTTATCTGAATATTTTTTTGTCATCATCAAAAAGGGGGAGATTGTTAGAACAAGATTGGTTCTGATCATATCTCAAAGTTTTGATGATAACAATAAATTATATTTTATATAATTGATACTCTGATGAACATATTTAATTATTTCAGATAATGTTCTGACAGCAACATTTTGATGTGCTGAGCTGAAAATAAATGAAGAAGTTCTTTGATGAAAGAACTATTTGTTTTAGCGCAAGTGTTGATGCTGACTCTGGTAAGATATTTATTTAAATGCATCTTCTAACGCTTAGCAAGTTTCTGTGTAAGCTATGTTTCAGAAGTTCTTTGAAAGCAAGCGCTGATCAGAAGTTCTTAGCAAGCAAGCGTATTTTAGAAGATATGCAAGCATGTTCTGATTCAAGACGTGAAGCTAGTTCTGAAAGAATGTAAAAGCTAACAAGTCTTGTCAAGCTTCAGGAAACATGCTCTTACAAGTGTCGTTTGCTCATTTAATGCAAAGACGGCTACATGCACTCAAGTGTCTATGCTAGTTCATTGGATAATGGAATAGTGCAAGGAAACACGCAAGCATTTAATTCTCTCCACATTTGAAGGCAACAACGGTCATTTTGTTCTTACTATATATAGAAGAACATTTATTGCAAGCCAACTACTTAGAGAACTCATCAATTTCAAAAGAAGCAAGAACTACGTGAAAATATTCTGGGCTCACAAATCATTTTTTCATATACTTTGTGCAATAATATTCTTAGTGAAAAATCACAGTTGTGATATAGCTTTCTTAGAAGCAAACTTTGTTTCACTATTGTAAAGATTTAACTCTTGTAATTGTTCCTTGAGAGACCAAGTTTGGTCAGATTTCTCAAGTAGACTAGGACTAGTTTAAGTCTTAGTGGTATGAGTCACTTGTAAGATTACTTGTGCATTGTTAGTCACAACAGTTGTTGTGTGATTGTAATCAGTTGATTATAGTGAATTAAGTCCTTATTGAAAAAGGCGAAATTACCTTGGCGGGTGGACTGGAGTAGTTTGAGTTCAAACGAACCAGGATAAAAATAACCTTGTCTTTCCATTATTGTTGAGCCTTTAAGAAAAAGAAAAAGAGAAACTTATTCAACCCCCCCCCCCCCCTTCTAAGTGTTTTCTCACCCTTCAGAATGTCCCTGAATCTCTCTACTTAAGTCAACCTGCAAGCTTTGTTTTTCAAAATGGTGGATAGTGATGGAGGAGCTACAGTCTTGAAACAATGGCCTGGATTTATTTGGTATGATGTATAGGAGGTGTTTGAGTGATTAGTTTTCAAAACGCACGAGTGGAAATGAAGATCATGAGTTTTGGTTCAAAACTGTATGTTAATGGTATTCTTGAACATGTTTTTGGTTTTGGAATGTTTGAGGCAGTTTCAGGGAAATAGAATTTGTGTGTCCACTTGCAAATAGTGTGTCTACTTATAACAAGAGGTTTTAAGACTTGTAACAACTCAGATTTCAAAAACTCACATGTTTTGCTTGATTACTTATTTTTGAAGCAAAGCTAGCAAGCATGGTTTCAAGGTGTAGTACAAAGCTTGTAGGGGGGTTGAGGCCTTTAAACACACTTGTTCTGATTATGTGGAGTGTGTTTGTGCAGAAAGAACAAATGCAAGGCTCAATGCAAGCTGACTTAGCATAAAGTTTTCTTTTCTAAAATGGCAATGTTGCCTTTCTCCCCAAAATAGAATTATTCTTGTACAATGCATTGAATGCTTGGCTTAAAGCTTCCAACAGCTGTGAAAATATTTAATTATTGAGTGAAAGTCAATTTAGAAACCTGCAAAGTGGGATTTGTACAACATGCTTGAAGATTGGACCAAGTGTTCTTCACAAAATGGCTTGAAATCTAAGTGAAAAAACACCAACTTCATCTCTTCGATTCTCCCTACTCAAGAATGATATCAAGGAGTTATTTGATATTTTGGAAAGATTGAAATGTGCTCTACAACTCATCTTTGAATTGCTTTTGAAGATTCCCCTTGGAATTATGTGAAAAAGTGGCATGAAGTTAGGTCAAAAATCTGCCTAACTAGGGAAAATTTTCACTAAGTTATTTTTAGTTCATGAACATGTATTCACAAAATTATATCTTGAGATCCAAGAATTTTTAGGATAAATTGTGTGAAGAAAATGCATATATTTCATGGAGATCTACAACTTTCATGTTGGAAGTTTCTCTTGAATCATTTTGCATCATGGTGAAAATTTGTCTTAAAGTTGTGAAAAAATAAGAAATTTTCTATACTTAGAAAAATTTCTAAGTTAAGAAATTTCATCTTTTCAAAACAAAATCTTGAATTCTTGATTTCTTGATGAAAAAGTTTCACATTTTGACATCTTTTGATGAACTATGATCTTTGGCACTTGAATTTTACCAAAAAGTCAAAGTTTGACTTTTCAACATACAGTTGACTTTTGATTAGTTTACTGTAAAAATTCATCTGTCAATCTAATGGATTTGTAATGTTTTGAATCATGTTATTAGGTCAAAATGATGCAATTAAACTCTTGAAATCATGCTTCAAACCAATTAACCATTTTCTAGGTCAAAGATCAGAAATTGCTCTTTCTCAATCAAAACCCTAATTTTGACAATTTTGCCCTTTTGATGATTTGATCAGATTTCTTAAGGAATTATGGTCCAAACTTGATCAAATGATACACATGAGCCTAAGATGTTGATGTGGATCAAAAATTATGAATTTTGACTGTAAATTGGCCATGGTTGACTTTTTCCCCAATATAGTTGATTTTCAGGTCAATTGTTCAATTGACTGATCAAAAGTGTGATTCAAGGCTTGAAACTTGACATGAGTAATCTTGGGGGTCCATAATGATCCTTGAAAGTTATATGAAGCATTGATAGTCCAAAAATCCTTGTGCAAACTCAAACCCTAATTTTGGTCATCGGTGCATAAGGAGGTGTCTTGAGTTGATCAAACCCTAATGCAGTCTTGAACCCAATGAGATCTTGTGAGCAAATTCTTGATAAATGAGAGGACAAATTTTGGGGTACAACATGCAATATTATGATTCTTCGGGGCCTCCTTTAGGGTCACCAAATTGGACTTTAGCAAATATGGTAAAACTTGGGAGAGGGTCATGTTGATTCGAGTAAACTGTCTTCTGGGCACATCTGGTCCACGTTGATTATTTTGTTGTTCGTTTGATGCAGGATTGGAAATCATAATAGCACCTACCATCGGAAGATGATCAGTTTTGTTGTGATTTCTTTGGCTATAAGCAGCATTGACCTCCTTCTTTCCTGTAAAAGGTTTCTTTGCAGTACTGGAGGATGCATCTCTCTGTATTTTACCATTTTTGATGCCAGCTTCTACCCGTTCACTCGTCAAGATCAATTCGATAAACCCAGCAGAAGAACTTCCAATCAGATGGTTAAAGAACGGTCCAGACAACATGCCCAAGAACATATCTACCAGCTCCTTATCAGACAATGGAGGTTGGACTCTTCCCGTAAGGTCTCTCCATTTTTGAGCATAATCTTTAAAACCCTCTCTGGAACCCATAGCCATACTTTGCAATTGTGTACGAGTTGGGGAGAGGTTAGCATTATATTGGTACTTCTTGTAGAAAGTAGTAGCCAGATCTTCCCAATTGCGAACGTTGGTTCTCTCTAGTTGATAGAACCATTCTAACTGAGTCCCTGCCAAACTTTCCTGGAAGAAATGGACCCACAGATTCCTGTCAGTAGTGTGGGGTTGAATCTTCCTGACATACGACCTTAAATTAATCTTAGGACAAGAGACACTGTCGTACTTAGAAAATGTAGGGACTTTGAATTTTTGCGGGATGACCACCCCTGAAATCAATCATATCTCCTCAAAATCCAGCCTGTGTATCCTCTGGATATCCATAGCGTTGAGTCAATCCTCCAGCTATTTGTATTTATCATCAGCAGGAGGATATTGCTCCTCAGAATAATCAGGTTCATCTTCCTCGAGCCCTGTATTGTTGTTTTCTTCCATTGGCTTCTCTTTTTAATTGTCCCCCTCATTTGACGGGGTTGCGAAATCTATAGCTCGCTTAACCGGACCTCTGATCCTTCTTCCCAAATTCACTATACCAACTGGTTTCTTTGCTTTCTTGGTCTTCTCTTTAATGGTAAGAGCTTTCAGGTCTTCTTACCCCTGGGCTAAAGCCAGGAACATCTGTTAAAACTGAGCGTTCTGAGCTTAGAGGTCTTTCACTGTTTGTTCGAGATCCATTTCTTTTGTTGAAATAAACAGCGAAAAGAATAAGAAACCTATCTTGAAATACCTGCTTATGTGATGATATATATGATATGTTTATGCAATGTTTTCAAGGGCCTTATAGGATTTAAACTCTTTTAACCAAAACAGAAACAAAGACTTTTTATTAATAAGTTCAAATGAAATCAAAGTTTACAAAGGAATAACAAATAAGAAACTTCTAAGATTCCTAAGTATCCCAAGGAAGCTTCCTTTTGGTGCTAATGTAGGCATTAAGATTCTGCTCTTTGTGAAGCCGCTTTGTCAGTTCCAACACCTTTTTCTCAAAGGCATAGAATTGGGACTCGAAGGTATCTCGTTCTTCTTTGAGCTGTATCCAAGACTTTTGCAACTCTTCGAAGTTTGTTGGCATATCAGGATGCAGAATGATGCGATACTCGACCCCTTGAACAATAGGCTCTGAAATCACCGGTAGGATAGCAGCATATGGCATCATGAGATTTTGAGCACGAGCTTGCACCCATTTGAGGTATGGCTCCAAAGGGATGGAGTTATTGTGCCCTAAAGTCTTGCTATCGATCTTCTTAACCATCCCTAAAGCACGGATGAACCTCTGATGATAATCTTGCAGATCATTTGAATAGTCTAACACAATACCTTGGATGAGCATATCATGAGGACCATCCCTCCGGGCGTAACCGATTTGACGTAAAGCCAAAGAGGGGTTTTAGATGACGCCTCCTTTAATTCCAAGGAGTGGCACATTGGGAAATTCTCCACAGCGATCAATAAAAGAGATGTCTTCTTAAGAGCGAGGGCACCAATAAATATCAGAGTGAGAAAGAAATGTTAATCTTTGGTTCCACCTTAAACCTAAATCATTCTTCATTACTGACTAAGGAAGGTTCAAAATAAACCACCTATAGAGTAAAGGTATACAACACATGAGAGTCCCTCGCTTCTTCATGGTACGGGTATGGAGTGAATGCAGAATATCCCCGAGCAATGTAGGCACTGGATTATGAGAAAGGAAGATGTTGATGGCACTGACATCTATAAACTGGTCTGAATTGGGGAACATAACTACCTATAGATCAAGAGAGCTAAGACATCTTCAAAGGCATGGTAACTTATAGAGTCTAGGAATACCTAGGCTTTCTTCATTAGAAAACTTGTAAGGAGGCCCTTAACTCCACTCCTTTTTTCCCAGTTGGACTCAATGTCAGACGGCTTCAAGTGCAAAGCTATGGCAACATCTTCAACAGTTGGATATTGTTCTAAACCGGTAAAGGGTATCTGCTTCAATATAGGCAAACCAAGTATTTTGGAGAATTCTTCCAGCGTAGACACCAACTGATAGTCTGGAAATGTGAAGAAATGGTGCTTATGGTCGAAGAACTAGAATAAGACACTCATCAGACCTTCGTCAAAACCGGTAGTAACCAAACTGAGCAAGTGACCATGTCTGTTGTTGAATGATGAGCTCTCTGGAACTTTTAAGACCATTTCCTTGAGTTTGGGAGGGATCTCTATAAAATTGATTCGGAAGGTTTTTCTGCGAGCCGAATCCATGACCTACAAAATAGAGAAGAGATAAATCCATAGGCCCTTGAAATGGTTAGTGTACATGCCATGTTATGATGTTTATGATGTTATGATTATGCTTTAAAATCACAGATATGTCAAACACAAACAAGTTACACAAAGACCTTAGGTTTAAAGGCTTGTGTAACACCCATAATTTAATTAATTATTTAATTAAACTATTTTTGGAATATTTGGGAAGATATGTTGTGATTAATTGGATTTAATTATTTTATTAAGTGGAGAAATAATATTAGAAGTATAATATTATTTGATGTGGGCTTGTTTTTAAGGAATAGAAGTAATAAGGGGGTGTATTAGTTTTGAGCCCAATAAGGAGTAAAGAGAATAATAGGTTTTTTATTGTTGCTAGAAAGAATAGGAAAGAAGAGGCAGTAGAAGAATAAGGATTGAGAAGAAGAACGTGAAGCTGCTGGAAAAGAGGAAAAACGACAGAACGGGGTTTTAACCGGAAGATTATAGAGCGACCTTCAATCCAAGATAAGGGTGGGGTTCTGACTCTATAATTGGGTTCATGATAATTGGTATGTGGGGTTAGAGATGATTGTTGTCTTGTTGATGAATTGAGTGTATATGATGTTGTATGATGAAATTGATGAATTATAGATGAATGATGACATTCCCATGTTGTGTAATTGATGTACAATTATAGGATAACTGTAATTGGTGATTTTCCATGATTAGATTAAGTTCTTAGGGCTTAAAGTATAGAACCCATAGTGAAAACGAAGATAAAATCACATAACTTGTGCAGGATGGAGTCGTACGCGTCGACCCCAAACATGTTGTGTCGATACAAGAAGGTTTAGAGACTCGTGATGAGTCGACACGAAGAGGTTTTGCGTCGATACATGAGGACTTTTAGACTTAGGATGAGTCGATGCGTAGGGGCATGTGTCGATACATGCTGTGTGTTAGACTCGGGATGAGTCGATACAAGAGAGGATGCTTCGACTCATGTTACGAGTTCAGTGCAGTACGCGTCGATCCAAGACATTTTGCGTCGATCCATGTTGTCTGTTTTTTTTTTGCAAAATCGTTTTGAAGATGTTGTAACTTGAGTTTTCGGACTCCGTTTAAGGTGTCGTTCGAAGCGTTGAATAGCTAACGCGATGATATTTATTCTTGTTGATTAAAATGAAGAATAGGAAGGATAACCATAGGACTTGAATTAGTTCCCGTGTAGATCGCTATGTTGGTTTTTATGCAGAATGATGAAGATGAGATGCTTAGAGACTGTTGTTTGATTTGTAACAATAGGATTAATAATAATAACGATGTAAGATTACAGAATAGTAGTATGTAGAGGTTTGGTGACTTATAAGTAAGCCTTAGTTGATTAACTAGTTATAGGCAATATCTAGTATAGGCCTATGGCCAACATTGTGAAATTGATAAGTTACTGTCGTATTAAAGTACAATTGAGTTGTTGATGAGATGTTATTAATGAAGTTGTATTTGATGAATAAATGATGTTTGACGAATAAATGATGTTTGATGAATAAATGACGCTTGATGAATTATTATGAATGATATGAGATGTTGATTAAGAGATGTTGAGATTCTTTTGAGATGTAGGCCTTTGGCCAACGATGGTGTTGTATTGAGATGTTGTCAATTATGGTGTTGTTATTACATTCATGATTGTGTCGCATACATTGCATTTTGAGATGGAGATTATGCTCGTTGAGATGGCCTTTATTGGCGAATATTGAGATGAAGGCTTATGCCTTGTTGATGCCTCTATTAATTGGCAATTTTTGAGATGGGAGTTCTGCTCCAATGGTACCACATGCATTTGCATAGTATTGAGTTGCATTATATGATTGCATAAAGAAGTGTGTATTGATGTGGTGAATGTGTATTATTATTGTTGATTATGAGATGGGAAATGGTGATGTTATGTGATCTAATTTAATATATTAATTATCATACGCCTTATTATATTGTTAGATATCTCACCCCTTTTGTTTGAATGTTGCCCTTATGATGGTAACGTGCAGGTAATCGAGAGTGAAGGTTGTATACCTTTGATAGTTCGAGCCGGTGTCATTACTCTGATATGTAACACTCGGGGGGGTGAACGCTTGTTGCTTTTGATTGTTGATTATTCAGTCGTTGAACTTTGAGTTGGTTATTATTAAATTGTGTTGTTTTGAAGTTGTTGTAATGATGATAAATATTTTATTAAGAATTCCGCTGCGTAGATGTTGAATTATTTAATTAAAGATGTTATGTTGATGGTTCATCCGATGTTTTAAAGTGTTATATATCCACGATGAATGCAATGAATTTTGATAGAAGAATTTGTGGCATCCTGATTCGTTTGCATGAATAATTTCTATAACTATGATTTATTTATATAATTGTCAGGGTAGAATTAGGGTGTTACAAAGTTGGTATCAGAGCAAAAGGTTGGGCTGACCTTGTCGTCGAGTCGTAGTTGTCTAACAATCGAGTATTGTTAATTTGAGTTTTAACCGTTGTTTATGCTGTAGTGATAAGTTGAGATGGCTGGAAGGAATGATGCTGCACTTGCTGCTGCTTTAGAAGCAATGGCTCATGCGATGGAGAATCAGCTGAATGCTGACGGGAATGCTGGATCTCATAGTTTGGCGACTTTCCAGAGAGAGAATCTGCCTACGTTCAAGGGAAAGTATGATCCTGACAGAGCATTGGAGTGGTTGAAAGAGATTGAGACAATCTTCCGTGTGATGGATTGCACTCCAGCGCAGAAGGTTCGTTATGGTACTCATATGCTAGCAGTTGAGGCTGATGACTGGTGGCTAGAGACTTGTCAGAAGTTGAAAGTTGCAGGTGAGAATGTCACTTGGGCTGTGTTCCGTAGGGAGTTTTTGAGGAAGTACTTTCCTGAAGATGTCTGTGGTAAGAAGGAGATTGAGTTCTTTGAGCTGAAGCAAGGAAGTATGTCAGTTGTTGAGTATGCTGCCAAGTTTTCTGAGTTAGCTAAGTTTTATCCGCATTAAGCTGAGGCAGATGCTGAATTTTCAAAGTGTATCAAGTTTGAGAATGGGTTGTGCCCGGAGATCAAGAAGGTAGTTGGATACCAGAAGATCCATGTCTTTTCTGACTTGGTTGATAGTTGCAGGATTTATGAGGAGGATAATAATGCTCATTACAAGATTATCAGTGAGAAGAGGGGTAAGCACCAACAAAATCGTGGTAAGCCTTATGATACCCCAGCTGGTAAAGGTAAACAGAAAGTTGCTCAGAGTCAGAGGGCTAGTGGGGGAGATACTCCTAATGGTGTGGTTTGTTTTAAGTGTGGAAAACCTGGGCACAAGAGTAATGTGTGTACTACTAAAGCAAAGAGGTGTTTCCGTTGTAGCAAGAACGGACATGTTGTATCTGAGTGTGAACATAAGGATGTGATTTGTTTCAATTGTAGAGAAGAAGGGCACATTGGTAGTCAGTGTCAGAAACCGAAGAGGGCTCATTCAAGTGGTAAAGTGTTTGCTTTGGTGGAGGATCAGACAACTGTTGAGGACAGACTTATCAGGGGTACATGTTTCATTAATAGTACTCCTTTAATTACTATTATTGATACCGGTGCTACGCATTATTTTATTGTTGCTGATTGTGTTGAAAGATTGGGTCTTATGTTGTCTTCTTTGAATGGAGAAATGGTCGTCGATACTCAAGCCAAGGGGTCAGTGACTACTTCTTTTGTATGTGTTAAGTGTCCCTTGTTAATCTTCGACAGATACTTTTCTATTGATTTGGTTTATTTACCGTTAAAAGGTTTGGATGTAATTTTGGGTATGAACTGGTTAGAGCATAACTGTGTTCATATTAACTGTTATGACAAGTCTGTGAGGTTTTCTACTCCTGAAGAAGAGGAAGATAGTTTGTTGTCTGCTAGACAATTGAAGAAGTTGATGCAATAAGAAGCACAAATGTTCTCGTTGATGGCGTCGCTATCTGTAGAGACTCAAGCTATAATTGAGGAATTGCGGGTGGTGTGTGAATTTCCTGAAGTTTTCCCTGATGAGATTCCTGATGTACCGCCAGAGAAGGAAGTTGAATTTGCAATTGATCTTGTACCTGGTACCAGACCTGTGTCTATGGCACCAAACAGGATGTCTGCATCTGAATTATCAGAGTTAAAGAAGCAATTGGAGGAGTTACTTGAGAAGAAGTTTGTAAGACCAAGTGTATCGCCATGGGGAGCTCCAATGTTGTTAGTAAAGAAGAAAGATGGAAGTATGAGGCTTTGTGTTGATTATAGACAATTAAATAAAGTGACGATTAAGAACAAGTATCCGCTTCCAAGAATAGATGACTTGATGGATCAATTGGTGGATGCTCATGTGTTTAGTAAGATTGATTTGAGGTCGGGTTACCATCAGATTAAAGTGAAGGATGAAGATATCCAGAAGACGGCTTTCAGAATGCATTATGGACATTATGAGTATTCGGTGATGCCTTTCGGTGTTACTAATACGCCGAGAGTATTCATGGAATATATGAATCGTATCTTTCATACTTATTTGGATCGGTTTGTAGTGGTGTTTATTGATGATATTTTGATTTACTCTAAGTTAGAAGAAGAGCATGCAGAACATTTAAGAGTAGTATTGCAAGTTTTGAAAGAGAAGAAGTTGTATGCAAAGTTGTCCAAGTGTGAATTCTGGTTGAAGGAGGTTAGTTTTCTTGGTCACGTAATTTTAGGTAGTGGCATTACTGTAGATCCATCGAAGGTTGATGTTGTGCTGCAATGGGAAACTCTGAGGTCAACTACTGAGATTATGAGCTATTTGGGATTAGCATGTTATTATAGAAGGTTTATCGAAGGGTTTTCTAAGTTGGCACTTCCTTGACTAAGTTGACTTGTAAAGGTAGAGATTTTGTATGGGATGTTCAGTGCGAAGAAAGTTTTACAAAATTGAAGAAGAGGTTAACGTCGGCTCCGATTTTAACGTTGCCTAATCCAGGAGAGCCTTCTGTGGTGTATTATGATGCTTATAAGATGGGTTTAAGAGGTGTGCTTATGTAGAATGGTAGGGTAGTTGCTTATGCGTCAAGGCAGTTAAGGACTCATGAGAAGGACTATCCTACGCATGATTTAGAGCTTGTTGCAGTTGTTTTTGTGTTGAAGATTTGGAGGCATTGTCATTATGGTTCTAGATTTGAAGTGTTTAGTGACCATAAGAGCTTAAAGTATTTATTCAATCAGAAGGAGTTGAATATGAGGCAACAAAGATAGTTGCAATTGTTAAAGGATTATGATTTCAATTTGAATTATCATCCAGGAAAAGCGAATGTGGTAGCTGATGCGTTTAGTCGAAAGACTTTACATATGTTGGCAATGATGGTTAAAGAGTTAGAATTAATTGAGCAGTTCAGAGACATGAGCTTAGTTTGCAAGGTTACTCCATGAAGTGTTATGTTGGATATGTTGAAGATTAATAATGAATTTTTAGACAGTATCAGAGAAGCTCAAAAGTTGGATGTGAAACTGGTAGATTCGATGGTTGGGATCGATCAGTCTGAGAATAACGATTTTAAGCTAGATGCGCAAGGTGTGTTGAGGTTTCGTAACCGGATTTGTATTCCTGATGATGCTGAAATGAAGAAAGTGATACTTGAAGAGAGTCATAGAAGTAAGTTGAGTATTCATCCAGGAGCTACAAAGATGTATCAAGATTTGAAAGATTTGTTTTGGTGGCCTGGAATGAAGAATGATGTGGCTCGGTTTGTGTATGCATGTTTGACTTGTCAGAAGTCAAAAGTTGAACATCAGAAGCTTGCAGGATTGATGCAACCATTAGAAGTTCCAGAATGGAAATGGGATAGCATTTCGATGGACTTTGTGACGGGGTTACCTAATACTTTAAGAGCACATGATTCAATTTGGGTGATTGTTGATAGGCTTATGAAGTCGGCTCATTTTATTCCTATTAGCATCAGTTTTCTAGTGTCGAAGTTGGTTGAGATTTACACTAGTGTGATTGTGAAGCTGCATGGTGTTCCTTTGTGCATTGTGTCAGATAGAGATCCAAGATCTACTTCTGATTTTTGGAAGAGTTTGCAAGAGGCGTTGGGTTCTAAGTTGAGGTTGAGTTCAGCGTACCATCCTCAGACAGATGGTCAGACTGAATGGACTATTCAATCGTTGGAAGACTTGTTGAAGGCATGTGTTCTTGAGCAGAGAGGTACGTGGGATACTTATCTTCCGTTGATAGAGTTCACTTATAATAACAGTTACCATTCTAGTATTGGGATGTCACCTTTTGAAGCGTTGTATGGTCGAAGATGTAGGACTCCGTTATGTTGGCATGAATCTGGAGAAAGTGTAGTACTCGGACATGAACTTGTTTGTGAAACTACTGAGAAGGTGAAGTTGATTCGAGTAAAGATGAAAGCTTCCCAAAGTAGACAGAAGAGTTATCATGACAAGCGAAGGAAAGATTTAGAATTTCAAGCTGGTGACCATGTGTTTTTGAGACTTACACATGTGACTGGTGTTGGGCGAGCATTGAAGTCTAAGAAGCTCACTCCTCGTTTTATTGGACCGTATCAGATTTCAGGGAGAGTGGGGAATGTTGCTTACAGAGTGTCTTTACCGCCTAATCTTTCGAATTTGCATGATATGTTTCATGTGTCGGAACTCCGGAAGTATATATAAGATCCATCTCATGTGATTCATATGGATGATGTGCAAGTACGGGATAATCTTACAGTGGATACGATGCCTGTACGGATCTCGGATCGTGAAATAAAGACTCTGAGGGGCAAAGAGATTGCTTTGGTTAAGGTGGTTTGGCTAGGAGCTGCCGGAGAAAGCATGACTTGGGAGTTAGAGAGCAAGATGCGAGACTCCTACCCTGGGTTGTTTGATTAAGGTAAATTTTCGAGGACGAAAATATTCTAAGTGGGGGAGAGTTGTAACGCCTGTAATTTAATTAATTATTTAATTAAACTAGTTTTGGAATATTTGTGATGATATGTTGTGATTAATTGGATTTAATTATTTTATTAAGTGGAGAAATAATATTAGAAGTATAATATTATTTGATGTGGGCTTGTTTTTAAGGAATAGAAGTAATAAGGGGGTGTATTAGTTTTGAGCCCAATAAGGAGTAAAGAGAATAATAGGTTATTTTATTGTTGCTAGAAAGAATAGGAAAGAAGAGGCAGTAGAAGAATAAGGATTGAGAAGAAGAACGTGAAGCTGCTGGAAAAGAGGAAAACCGGCAGAACGAGGTTTCGACCGGAAGATTATAGAGCGACCTTCAATCCAAGGTAAGGGTGGGGTTCTGACTCTATAATTGGGTTCATGATAATTGGTATGTGGGGTTAGAGATAATTGTTGTCTTGTTGATGAATTGAGTTTATATGATTTTGTATGATGAAATTGATGAATTATAGATGAATAACGACGTTCTGATGTTGTGTAATTGATGTAGAATTATAGGATAACTGTAATTGGTGATTGTCCATGATTAGATTATGTTTTTAGGGCTTAAAGTATAGAACCCGTAGTGAAAACGCAGAGAAAATTGCAGAATTTATGCAGAATGGAGCAGTACGTGTCGACCCCAAACATGATGTGTCGATACAAGAAGGTTTAGAGACTCGGGATGAGTCGACACGAAGAGGTTTTGTGTCGATACCTGAGGACTTTTAGACTTAGGATGAGTCGATACGTAGGGGCATGTGTCGATACATGCTGTGTGTTAGACTCGGGATGAGTCGATACAAGAGAGGATGCTTCGACTCATGTTACGTGTTCAGTGCAGTACGCGTCGATCCAATATGTTTTGCGTAGATCCATGTTGTCTGCTTTTTTTTTGCAGAATCATTTTGAAGATGTTGTAACTTGAATTTTCGGACTCCGTTTAAGGTGTCGTTCGAAGCGTTGAATAGCTAACGCGATGAGATTTATTCTTGTTGATTAAAATGAAGAATAGGAAGGATAACCATAGGACTTGAATTATTTCCCGTGTAGATCTCTATGTTGGTTTTTATGCAGAATGATGAAGATGATATGCTTAGAGACTGTTGTTTGATTTGTAACAATAGGATTAATAATAATAACGATGTAAGATTACAGAATAGAAGTATGTAGAGGTTTGGTGACTTGGAAGTAAGCCTTAGTTGATTAACTAGTTATAGGCAATATCTAGTATAGGCCTATGGCCAACATTGTGAAATTGATGAGTTACTGTCGTATTAAAGTATAACTCAGTTGTTGATGAGATGTTATTAATGAAGTTGTATTTGATGAATAAATGATGTTTGACGAATAAATGATGTTTGATGAATAAATGATGCTTGATGAATTATTATGAATGATATGAGATGTTGATGAAGAGATGTTGAGATGCTTTTGAGATGTAGGTCTTTGGCCAACGATGGTGTTGTATTGAGATATTGTCAATTATGGTGTTGTTATTACATTCATGATTGTGTCGCATACATTGCATTTTGAGATGGAGATTATGCTCGTTGAGATGGCCTTTATTGGCGAATATTGAGATGAAGGCTTAGGCCTTGTTGATGCCTCTATTAATTGGCAATTTTTGAGATGGGAGTTCTGCTCCAATGGTACCACATGCTTTTGCATAGTATTGAGTTGCATTATATGACTGCATAAAGAAGTGTGTATTGATGTGGTGAATGTGTATTATTATTGTTGATTATGAGATGGGAAGTGGTGATGTTATGTGATCTAATTTAATATATTAATTATCATACGCGTTATTATATTGTTAGATATCTCACCCCTTCTGTTTGAATGTTGCCCTTATGTTGGTAATGTGCAGGTAATCGAGAGTGAAGGTTGTATACCTTCGATAGTTCGAGTCAGTGTCATTGCTCTGATATGTAACACTCGGGGGGATGAACGCTTGTTGCTTTTGATTGTTGATTATTTAGTCGTTGAACTTTGAGTTGTTTATTATTAAATTGTGTTGTTTTGAAGTTAGAAAGAAGATTTCTAACTCTGATTTCTATAACTCTGATTTATTTATATAATTGCCGGGTTAGAATTGGGATGTTACAGCTTGCATGAGTTTTAAAGGTAAGTACCCTCTTGAAGTTTAAGCTGGCTCAACCTATCCTATTAATAGTAACCGGGTTCTAAGGAGTCTCATATCACCGACCTTTCTTTTAGGCATTGTTCTAGCTCAAGCACCGAAGTATTGCAGGCAAAATATCCCAAAAGTCCAATCTCAATAAGTGTAGCATCGAGTATCAACCAATCTTCAGTCGGAACCAAAGCCGGCCATCTCACTACTTTCTAATGGCTTAGGATGAGTCAATTAAAGGTTCTAAAGGTCAATTAATACTTAATGACACTAAGGAAGCCTAATGTTACCGTTGACTGACTCAAGGAACATTAGTACAAACCAAAGTATCACGCTAGCATAGCTATCACTTCGTCCATATCGGTCTACACCATACAACCTCCATGATTTATTGCTACTTACCTAATAAGGTGCCCCAGATCCGGGTGTAGGATCTTTAATATTAACCCAAGCAAACCTTTAAAAGTAAAGAATACAAAACACACAAGGAAAGTAGTTAAAATGATCTAAACTCTAAGGTAACCCCACTTTTTTATTTCCCCAGTAGAGTCGCCAGTTCTATAATACAGTGGTAGAACCGACTATTATACTGGTTTTGTGTTTGTGTTTGCAAATGTTGCGATAAGAAAGAGTCTCCACCGACTTTTATTTTATCCAAATTAAGGAAAGGGTGAAAAGAATAGAAAAAGATCTTTTCGAGAATTTTCTGAGTAAGGGGGGTAGATTATGGAAAGGGAATGTGTTAGCACCCTTTCCATTCGTAGTTTTCTACGGGATATTAGATGCTTAGCTAATGTGAAAAATACCTTGTGCTATTGTGTGTTTTTGAAAAGTATTTGAAAATGCCTTAGTGCGGCGATTCGCTTTATGATAACTCTTGTATCAATCCTCAAGAGTGTTGATAAAGCGAATGTTTTTTGAAAGTTGTTTTTGAAATGTGTTTGTGTAAGTGTGAAAAAGTTTGTTTTGAGCACATCATCTAACATCTATCTACTTGTACTCGAAAAAGTTTGTTCTTTTCCTCCTATCCTTTAGACAGTGTTATCCTACTATTAGTGAGTAGGTAGCCCTATCGTTGGATGTATGAGAGACATTCAAAGCGACATTTTTATAGTCACAAAGGCAACTGGGCAAGAAGCTTTAGTAAATACCTTAAGATTCTAAGATCATATTTTACCGAGGCAACGACGAGAGGGTCATCGAGGGACTTATGATCTTTTTGAACCAGAGGGTAGCCACTAAAACCTCTCACGTTTCGAGAGTTGTGACTATTTTCCGAAGGCAGCCGAAGTGGGGTACCCTAGAGGTGCGCATATGCAAATGATTCAATTCAATTTATTTATCTTTGTTATTAAGTTCGCTAACGTTTGATTTCAGTCTTTCCATACAAGCATAATTACTAGAAATTAATACTTTGCAGAAATTTAAAAGTGCGGAAATGTAAATTCTACGCTATTACATGGCTTCGGGGAGGGGGAATTTACATGTCTAGAAATTTGGGGGAAAGAAAATAAAGAAAGCAGTAAAAGCCCTAGTTAATTATCTATTACATTCCATCAGCAGATACAAAAATATGAAAAAAAAATAGAAAGGAAATATTGAACGTCCGCGTAATGGAGAAGAACGTCTAAAACCCTAAATAAATAAAAGAAAATCTTATTTTTGGTTTTGTTTATTTTAAGAAAATAATTAAACTAAATTAAATCTAAATTTAATTAAGAAAATAAATATGAAATGGAATTAAACCTAATTCTAATGTTTTTTTGTATTTTTGTTAAGAAAATATTTGAATTATAAGAACTTAGTTCTAATTATTTTTAAATTATAAAATAATATCAAAATAATTAAAATTAATTAATTTACAAAATTAAAATTAATTACGAAATTCTAAGTCTATTATTTTTTTGTGGTTTTTGATTTTATGTTATTATTAAAAAAAGTGATTTTGAAATTAATAAATAAATAAATAATAAAATAAATGAAGAAATAAAAAAATGGGCCTGATTGCGAAGTAAATAAGGGGGTGAGGATTGAAAATTCGTTAGGCTCATACTAAGCTGGCTCAGAAACTGTATGGATCCAGTGTGAGGTTCCCTGAGTGTTCATGATGGGGATGCATGCTCCAGGGGGGTTGGATCTGTTTCCCTTATGATCCATTGGCTGAGGCCTGAAGGCGCATGATAAGCGTTTGAAATGTTGTGCATTGGATCTGCAGCAAATTTGTTAGAAAATATAAAAACACCAAGCCTGGGGATCAAACCCAACCCTTTCAGTTTCACAGACGCATGCTTTGTCACTCAACCACCTGTTCATTCATTAATTTATATAACATAATAATATTATATTATAAAATAAATCAGAAATTGTTCAGATAAAAAAAAACGCGTGCCCAGTGGGTCCCCTGTGGTTTAAGCGAACCAATCAGAGAGACGCATCTAGCTACACAAGCCCTTGACCAGAATCAAGTAAGTCAAACGTCCAGCCCGGTGGTTTCCACCGTCTTCTCCGGCATGGGAGTTTTCTGATCCTGTAAAACATGATGAAATAAAGCAATTGAAAGGGCCTATCCACCTAATTCGGCCATTGCAAATTCAATGGTGGTGGCTGTTTGGGTTGAAACGGCTTGTATCGCCCAGATCGAAGCTAAACGAACTTGAAACCCTATTAATGGCAATATGAGTTTCAGGCTTCAAAGCTCACATGAGAAACGTCTAACCTGCCCTAAATGGTCTCGCAAACATATATCAATGCACAAAAAGAATTTATATAACATGAATAAAAAGTTTGAGGTCTGAGAATGTGAGAAAATCAGAGTAACTTGTATGCGTGATCCAAACATGCTTCAGGTTAGGGTAAGGCCTTGGATGGACTCTCGAGATCTTCCAAAAGCTAGTGGACTATTTGGAATTGACTGAAAATGGATGTTTGAAATTGGACAACTTTGAACTTTTTTTTGTAATTTTGTGTGGCTCTCTTAGGCAATTGTATGCGTGAGTTCGGCTTGCATATGTGATGTATTTATAGTGGAAAGGGATGAGACAAGGTAAGAAGGAAAGAAATCATCCCATTAAGCCATGGTTTAAACACCAAAATCAAATTTGAAAAAAAAATCCAAAAATGACCATTCTTGCTCATTTTGTTTGGAGGATGAACCTGGACAGCCTTGCACGAATTTATGGGCCTAAAATCAATCCAAACTAAAAGCCCGAGTGTCATGATCCATCATTCACTATTTTATATAATTTATCTTTTATTTATGTGAATAAAAACAAAATAAATATGAATAAAATAGATAAAAAATGTAAGGCAAGGTAAGAATGAATTTATAGGTCTTCCATAAGGTTAAGAAGATGTTTGAAACCCAAAAAGTTAGGCCATTGACCTAAAAGTTTAATTTTTCTCAATGTACAATTCTTGAAATTTCCAAAAATTTTCCAACTTGGGAAAGCCATAACTTGCTCAATTTTTATCTCATGTCGATGATCTTGAACTTTTTGGAAAGCCCAAGATGTCTAATTCAATCTCTCTATTTATCAAATTTTCATTTGAAGACTTTATATTGATGTAAATGGTCTTGACAAAAAGTGCCTTTTGTTGACTTGCTGAAAATGACTTGTAATGTATGAGCTTATATCTTTCAAATGGTGCATCTCTTGATCTGGAGGACAAAAGAAAAGTTGTAGGGAATGATATTCTCCTAAAAATGAGATTTTGTTGGGGGAAAATGGATTATGTATGTGAAAGTTATGCCTGGTCAAAGTTCAATTGACTTCTCCTATAGAAACCCTAATTTAGCAATTCTTGACTTTTGATAGATTAGGAGCATTTCTTGAGGAATCATGATCAACCCTTGATCAAATGATGGATATCACTTCAAAATGTTGATGTTGACCAAAAATCTTGATGTTTGACTTTATATAGACCACAATTGACTTTTGACCTAATACAGTTGATTTCCAAGAATTTGAGCAATTGACTGGGCAAACTTGTAGTGTAGGGCGTGAAATTTATCATGGACAATATTGAAGGCATATTAGGACAACGGAAAACATTTGAGGCTTTTGAAGCTCACACATCTTGATGAAAAGTGAAACCCTAATTAGAGATTCATTGCTTAGGAGGAGAATTTGTCTGATCAATTATCGGTCAACCTTGAGCAATTGGGAATCTCTAAGAGCATGCCTTTAGTGAAAATGGGAAGGAAATTTTTGAAGTATAACACTACCAAATGTAACAGTCACCCCAGTGACAGAGTGCGCGCGTATAAGGCATTACTCTATAGGGACTTGGGTTTGAGCCCCATTGGTACCCTTTTGTATTTTTTTTCATGTTTTCCTTACAGATTCTGTGCATACAAGAAATGCGTGCCTATCATGAGCCACATATCAACACCATTGGATGTTCAGCATTTCAGATCCAGCACTTCATAGTGCAAGCCTATGATGCACCCTTCAAAAGCTAGCAACGTGGGATCTAATAGGCATTGGATTCCTATTTGGGCCTCATTCTTTGTTTTTGCATTCGCACACCCCTTTCTACTAAGAACAACCAAACCCACTCCATTTTTTTTAATATTATTTTCAGCATCAAACAAAAATTGTTTTGGGCCCAGTGCCCCATTTTTTCTTTTTAACCTCATTTTTCCTTTTTAACACTCAGTCCAATTATTGTTATTTCTTTTATATTTCCTTTATTTTCATTTATTTATTTATTTTATCTAAACCAAAAATACCAAAAAATATATTTTCTTAATTAAATTAAAAATATTTTAATTTAGGTATTTTATTTTAATTTTTTTAATTAAATTTTATTATTTTCTTTTACAAATTAATATTAACATTCAAATTATTTTCTAAATAAATTACTTAGGCTTAGGTTTTATTTCTTTCTTAGATTTAATTAAATTAGATCTTAGGTTTTATTTAAGACAATCAATTAATTTCTTTTGTAAATAAAATTAATTAGTTTACCTATAAAACGTTTTTCTCCATCAAAAAATCACACAAAGATAATCTTTTTCCTCTTCATCCTTGCATCTTTGTACATTCTATTATTATTCATATTCAATAGTTTTTAATAGTAATTAGGGCTTTATTATTTTCCTCCCCCTATTCACAAACTTGTACCCCCATTCCCAAGGCATTGTAATAGCGTAGGACATTTAAATTCCACAATTTACCACTTTTCTTATTTGTTAGTAATTAGGATTTGCATGACAAGACTTAAAATCAAACTTAGCAAAATCCTAATCCAAAGATAAATACTTAAAAATAAAACACTTTGCACACATGCACCTCTAGGGTAACCCACACTTGTTGCCTTAGATATAAATGGTAATGCCCCTCGAACATGAGATGATTTTAGCAAAAGACCCTCGATTAAAAGATCGTAGTCTCTCGATGACCCTTCAATGTTACATTCGGTAAATGATTTTAGTCCCTTACGATAAAATTGCTAAAACATTTTACAAGTTGTCTTCTATGACTGTACGATGACCACGTCTGTCCCACACATCCAATGATATGGCTCTCTACCAATCAATGGTGAAGTAGCACTATCTAAAGAAGGAAGAAAAGAACAAAAACTTTTTGAGTAGGTAGATTGCTCGTAATTGTTTGCTCACAAAAAAATCATTTACACCTCACATTTTCAAAACACTTTTCAAACAAATATTTTATATACATTCTCAACGATACGAGAATCATTACAAAATTGTCTTTCATTGGCATCTTCAAAACATCTTTCCAAACATTCCCTTTCAACAAATATTTTCAAAACCAACACTTTGTATACATTCTCAACGATACGAGAATCATTGCAAAGTTTTCCAAACTTAGACGTTTTCAAAATATTTTCAAACTTACACAAACACTAAAGCATTTCAAAGTGAACTAGCAATTAAGAGCTCGTAGATAACTACAGATGAAAATGGTGTTAACACCTTCCTTTTTCATAACCTAACCTCCGAACTCAAGAAAATTCTCAAAAGGTCTTTCATGTTCTTTTCACTCTTTCCTTTATTAGATAAAAGAAAAGTCGATGTCGACTCTTACTATCTGCAACATTTACGATAAAACGTAAAACACCAAAGTCAGTTCTCCCACAGTATTACGGCAGATAAATTCAATTAAATCATGATAGAAATTATCATACACAAATATCTAACACAAGAATGTGAACTAAGCTAACACACACCAAGGAAAAACGTAAAGGTGTGAACAGAGTTAACGTGGCAAAAGTATGATGTAAAAGTGTGAATTAAGTTAACATAACCCAAGGAAGCGAATTAAGTTCATGTAACGCGAGGACGTTCAATATGAAAGTCGTCAACACTAAAATTTAAATTCAATTTAAACAAAACAAAATAGACCATTTACACTCAAACACCAATCAAGAACAAGCTGCAAGTATAAAACACGGTCATTGCAGTTAAATCGAAATATAAACAACGTATAACGCAATGTATGGTATCATAATGAATAGTAAAGTCACGTGATGAAAACATAATAGCGAAAGCACACGTGAATTGACGTCATGCCAAACTATTAATAATATATAAATATGAGTTAAACGTGACGACAACAAAATCAAATTGTCGCACGCAAACACGCAATGAAATGTCAAGAAAATCAAAGCATATAATAATCACAATCGATACGCATTTATCGAATCAAAAGGTACAAAACTCGTAACTCATGTATATAACCATAGCTAACACACATATATGTCACACTTATTGTAATCGAAACATAAACAATCCACAACATGCATACTTGAAATAATCAAAACAAAATGTGTATGCATTAATGCAACGTAACATTATGTAGCACGCTTAAACCAGAAACACATTATGCGCTAATAGGTAACATGCATTATCATAATCGAAATGCAAATTAAACAAAACAGAAACTATGCTTCTAAGCAGAAAAAAGACTCAGCCCAAATTCACAATGTCATAGTCTAAACAAAAAACGAGAAATTGATATGTCATCCCCATTTTATATATGTCATCTCTCTAAATATGACACGACTACGAAAATGTCTTTGAAATATATCATACTTTTTGAAATTTCTGATTTTGTATCGAAAATTTCACACAAATATCAGAAATTTGGTTAAATTTTCAAGTTTTTACCGTGTCATTTGGTTATTACCGGAAACTTGAAATTTCCGGTACTAGATATTCCAAATTTTCGGTGTTTTTCAGCATTTAAATAACAAATTTGAAATTTCTGATGTACGGAGAATACTGGAAATTTCAAATTTTCCGATATTCTTTTGTATTCTAAATACAAACAGAAATTTGAAATTTCTGGTGCATAAAAAATACCGAAAATTTCTAATTTCTGGTAATACTGGGACTTAATTTTTTTTTTTGTTTTTTACAACTATTACTTGATAAAATACATTGTGAAATAGCGAACAGACTAAATATATAAATAGAATATTTGTCATACATAGTTACAATAAAAAAAAAACTACAATCACGACTTAGCCAATTCTTCCCAATGCCTGAAGTGACCCGCATATGCTGATTCTCATGCTTTTGCATCATTAAAACAATTCTGCCTCCATTTCTTAGTGACGGGAGGCAGTGGACAATCGAGTTTCAACTTCACCTGAACCCAATGATTTTCGTTGACAAAACCCACAATATTGATTGTATGTCGACACTTATTTGGGGGTGGAGCTATGAGAAGTGGGAAAATGTTATGATAAGTATCATGAAAAGGGAAGCAAATACGACACTATATCTAGAAGCAATAGGGTACACCGTATCAGGAATCGACACCCATTTATCTATATCCTGCTCACCTAAGTGAGTGACTTGTAACGAAGTCCTAACCTCTGAGACAGTATCACAGAACAACTTGGAAAATAAGTAAGCATGTTGATGAACTTGAGTATCCAACTGCTTCAGAACTGAATTACATGCTTCTTGTCCCCATCCTAATAAAGATGAAATGCAACGGTAACCACAATACCTATCATTCTCAACATCAATTATATCATCGATGTATGAATGAAAGAAAGCAGGAAATTGTGATAAGTACTCAGCTCTGGAAGATTTAGTAGAAGGTTTCTTACCAATCAACATGGTCGATGATTGACTTTCAATTGGTTTTATGCATGATCTCTTTGTAGTCTAACTCCCTTGCGAAGGTGCATCATATCCCCACTAGCTAGGATGATGATGCACATCGCTCTCCTCACCCTTTATACTCTTCTTAACTCCCCTCTTTGGCTTGTATTCAACCGGCGGTGGACACATTGAAGTTGTGGATGGATAGGTTAGATCACAAACTTTTTTCTTCAACACCCTCTGACCCATAATATCCAAAGTACTGAAATACATCTTCAAATTTTCACACTCTTCTTATAAATCCCACTTACTCTCATCAGGACTCACATCATGTTCTATAATGTGCGATTTCATCCAAAATACATGAATTGATTCCAAAGGTATAAGGGTGCCTAGAATTTGGAAACCAACAACCTGACATGCACACGGTAACCCATGTGTTGTCCTAATGTAACAACCACACCTGTCATTGCTTTCACCAACACATTTTACTCTTTCTAGTTCCTTTCTAATGAGTTGTATATATTATCTTGAGACAAAACTTTGCAATTTAGAATATATTGAGGTGTCATACCTATGCTCAATATTGGCGATACTTTTTGAAATGACACTCTGATGGAACCTAGCTGCAACTTCAACATTATGTTCACAGCATCCCAACTTCCATATAAATCACCACGACTTGTAGTCAATATGTTCTTAAGTCTCCAATGTGCATACTCCACCCTAGAAATCATGAACATATTATCTAAACAACTTATAAATTAATATATAAACATAAACATATTTTCATATTAATCCAATTTACTTGTTTGTTGTTGTGTTCCCTAAGTGAGTAATTCTATTAGTCCATTGTTGTACGTATTTTCAACACAAGTATTTATATTATTGTTTTCCATAGGGATTAGTGTGATATTACCGCCATTCTATAGTTTTTGTGAATTTAAGTGTTAGATTCATAAACAAAGTTTTGGTATTGGGTTTTAGTAACAAACATATTTAGTTTCATGCAAGATGTTGTGATTTGGATAAAAGAGAGATTTTGTTTGAAAGGTTTGTTTCGATAAAAAGCATGTCAAGATTAGTTTTAATTAACATATTTTATACATATTTGATTAGTCAAGCATATGAACTAATTGATGATCGATATATTCATGTATCCTCTCAATATCACTCATGTCTAAGCAATATTGTGAGTATTATAAAGTTAATCCTTAAATGATCTATCAACCTAACTATTAACATGATAATCTTTAAAGCATGATACAAGTGAATACTAACTCACAAATCTGCGTCTAGAGTTTGCTCATTAATAGATGAGTATCTTAGGTCAAGTTTGAAACTTACTTCTCAATAATGATCCAAATAATAAAAAGGAACAAATAAAGCAAAGATGTTCAACATATATTAATCATCAACCAAGTTCATATACAAAATGATTAAAAGAAATACATAATAGTTAGGTTAACTACCTCTAATATTGACACATAGATGTTTAGCTCCTCATAGTCATGATAGCTTGATCAACAAATAAACAACAAAGCTTTATGATCATCAACCTTGAAGTATCAAAGATTGAGGTTGTAAAGCTTTGATTTTGGTAGAAATGGAGGACAAATGGGTTTTTTTACTCCAAAGTGATGTTTCTAGGTTATAAGGTACAATAGAATGAAGAATATTGGTACAAAATATCACAAAAGTGGCATATAAACATGGACAGTCCACCTACCATCATCGGGCAACCATAAAGCATCATCGGGCGACGCTAGCTAAATGAACCACGTGACACAATAGACGTATGGAACAAGCAGAAAATATCAAGCATCGCCTGGCGACAAGGATTCTTCGCCGGGAGAATCTTATTTCTCCAGGAGCTCCAGGGGCGAGACACTCCAGAAGCTGCTCTAAAATTCAGCCCTTCTAGCCTAAGCTTTCTCCTCTACGTCACCAGGTGATTCTTCCTTGCAAAGCCAAATCAAAAAGCTTGCACTTCAACTTTTAGACAACTTCAGGGCATAATATCTGAACAAAAATTGATGAAAAACTAACAAACATATCAAGACATTCAAAATTATTTATATTTATGAAAAATGACTTAAAATAAGTGCTTATCCTAATTAAAAATATAATAAAGGGTTTGGAAGTGTCAATAAATGATATGAAAATTACTCAAAAGTTGACACTTAACAACTCTCCCAACTAAAGTCTTTGTTTGTCCCCAAATCAAAGGTAAAAACCAAGACAACAAGATGAGTTCATAAGAACAAAATGAACAAAAGAAATTTGGATGGTTCAAACTCAACAGATGTGGCCACAAACATAAATCAACTATTTTTAGAATCAAAACCTGATAATGAAATAAGTTCTAAACACAAACATCAAGCTAGACATAAATTAGTAATAACATGTTCATATTTGAATCACCTACTCTCAATCAACAAAATATGGATTATGTACACATGACAAGGGACAAACCACTCTCATTAGTAGTTGTGCTAACATCCAGAACAATTCATGCATTCATCAAATAAATTGAAAAGAAGATCAAGGAAACATAGATAACAAAAAAGACTTTTATTGGTTGTAACTTGGCTAGGGTTAAAAACAAAGGATTATATATGTAAGGCCATTGAAGAAAAATGGGTAAAGATCATGAAGAGCATTTCAAATTATTCACATATTCATTCTTTCTTTATCCTTATTTTTATCACAACCTTTGATTTCTTTTCTCACAATGCTCCTTTCTCTTCTTTCTTTTTTGATATTTTTCTTTTTTTTTTAAATCTATAAAATCTTTTATTTTTGAATTTTTTTTAAATGATACATTATGCCACCAATTATTTATTTCTTTTAAACAACCTCCCCAACTTTCAATATTTCATTCCTTTTTATTCCAGAAAATGCTCTTCAAACAAGGCTATTTCAAACAATTGGGTAAAGTGTTTACAGACAAGAAAATTTTTAGAATGCATCATCATTGAATCTCTTTTTGATCATCAACAAAATTACTAAGTCGTATGCTTAATAATTTGTTGGATTTTTGATAAATTCATTCTAAAAATTTATAATTTAATGCTCAAAAGGGTTCACAAAGATTTCCACACTTACAAGGTTGAATGAGGCCCTTTTGGAAATGGTGGTAACTCTCGTAATACAAAAATAATGCCTTGATCACTTCCAAGTTTCCAAAATTTCTATTTAAAAACAAGATTTAACATGAATCACACGAGCTAAAACAATAATCACTAAAACATTAACGATTTGGTGAACAATGAAAAGTCCCTCACATTTGTGGTTATGTCCTAATGATTCAAACATGCACACTTATTTACACAACAATACATAACTATCTTTTTGCATAAATCACTATTTTCATTATTATACTAACATTGAATAAAACGGTAAAATAATACCTTATTTGCGCATATCATTGAGACTTTTATCATCACCACCCAAATTACGAGATTGACCATGCCTCAAGAAAATCAATCTTGCTCCTTGAGCAATTGATTCCAACTATTTACAAAGACAAACAAACTCAACTTTCTATGTACACACCATAATAAAATATAATACTACTAATTTTTGAAATTAAAAAAAAATATAATTAAATATACTTTAAAAAAATTAAATTGTCTTTGGTGTAAAACACCAACAAAAAGGGTACCAACACCCAAAAAGATTCAATCCCGAAATATAACCACCAAATTTCAAAACAAAAGTAAATTGTTTCAATAATTAAATTCTAAAACCAACATAAAGATAAAAAAAAATAAAAGCTCTTCACTATGACGCACAGAATCTTCACTGCTCCATATTATCACCACCATCATCACCATCATCACCAACATCACCAACATGTGTCGCCCCCTCCGAAAAGAACGGGCGCCTGTCCGCATGCCAATTATAATAAGCATCATATTCAACACGGGAAGGGAAAGAAACTTCCTCTTGAGGATTAGATTGATTAAGAAACAGCTTCGCCGTGGAATCATGAAGAAAGCTTCCCGACCTTTGATGGACTTCCAACAAGTCCAAAGTATAGTTGCAAGTCTCTTTCATCCTAGGATCCCAATTTTCATAATCGAGACCCTCAAGTGCCTCTTGAGCACTAGACGATTCACCCCTACCACTTATCTTTTTCCTTTTCATAGCCAACTTTCCCAAACAGTATCGACCAAGATAATCATCATCAATCACCCCCTCACTTTCTCATTAATTTCTTCTGGAATCAATATTCCTTTGTCAAGTTACATAGAAGTAATATGACAAGGAAAAGGTAGAGGGACACGAGAGTTTACCTCCTTGGTCTTAGTGCTTTCAACAAACTGCTTCATGTCCTTAGAAATAATGCTAGCAACATTCGCCGACCTATCTTCCAAGATTCATTGCACAAGCATGACAACATCAATAGGAACGGTTGACCGATGAAGCTTAGGTTTGATGTTGCTTAAAATAAAAAGAAGCACAACTTGTGCTTTAGCCGTCATATCATCCCGGTTTTATCTTAGAGGAAGACCCGCTGCATTAAATTCTACACTTCTTCCTTCTAACATAATTACACTAGCAGTTGACTCATGGTTTCTTACTTTGTCAACCTCCTTATTGAAGTCGTCTATCTCGTGAACGCACAAATAAAGCGGGTTACCCAAAACATGTTTATGGAATCCGTATCAAAATGAAATAATTTTCCTATCAGAGGTTTTGAAAAGAAATTGCTCCCTCTCAGCAGGAAAAGCATTTGCGTAAAACTCTCTAACAAAATCATAGCTTATCTGCTCAACTGGAGCAATCAGCACATCTCACTTATTTCTCAGGAAAATCTGCATTGGCTTCCCATAAGGACTGTTGGTGTCAATCTCAAATTGTTTCTCTGACAAAAACTGCCTTCTCACTAGAAGGTTGAATCTTGCTTCAGCTTCAGCACTAACAAATCGGTGTTCATCAAAATTCTGTGATTGGCTCGAACTATCCCCATCAGTTTCCCTCACAGGCTTCAAGCGAAAATCTCTCTTAGGACCCATCTGCAAGACATTAAATCAAAATAAAATAGCAGATAAACCCTCCTGTTAGACATAAAAAAAAATGAAGAACACATAAGAAAAAAAATAGAGATGTCGCCCCTGACATGCATCATCAGGCGATGCATCTTTGTCGTCGGGCGACACCCTGCGAACAAGTCAATTCTGCAGAATTTTTCTCACTCACAAATCCTCCTAACTTTCGGATTCCAGCTTTCACTCTTTCCCCTGTTAAGATCAGTTCAGTAAAACCCGCCGATGAACTCCCAATCAGGTGGTTGAAGAATGGCCCAGTCAAAGTCCCTAGAAACATATCCACGAGCTCCCTGTCAGCCAAGGGAGGTTGAACTCTTCCAGCCAAATCTCTCCACTTCTGAGCATAATCCTTGAAACCCTCGTTCGAACCCATAAACAGATTTTAGAGTTGTGTACGGGTGGGAGTGAGGTCTACATTATACTGATATTGTTGCAGCAACAAGGTCTTCCCAGTTACGAACATTGGCTCTTTCCAGCTGATAGAACCAATCCAGTTGTGTTCCAGATAGACTGTCTTAGAAGAAGTGAACCCACAAGTCTTTGTCAGCCGTATGAGGCTGTATCTTCCTCACATAGGAACGGAGATGCATTTTAGGACAAGAGACCCCATCATACTTAATACCGGTGCCTTTAACTTTAGGGGGATGACAACCCCGGAGACCAGACCCAACTCTTCAAAATCCAGCCCAGGAACCTTCTGGATTTCCATAGCGCTCAGACGCTCTTCTATCTGCTTATACCTTTCATTAGCCGGAGGGTACTTGTGATACGGTGGGAGAACTGACTTGAGGTTTTGCGTTTGTATTCGCAAATGTTGCGGTTAGCAAGAGTCACCACCGACTTTTTATTTTATCCTAAGGAAAGGTTAAAAAGCACAGCAAAAACCTTTTGAGATGTTTTCTTGGATTCGGGGAGTAGATTATAGAAAGGGAAGGTATTAGCACCCTTTCTATCCATGGTTATCCATGGGCTCTTAGTTACTTGCTTAGATCACTTGCCTTTTGTTTTCAATTGTTTTAAATGGTGCTTGAGTGTGTGGGTTTTGAAAATGTTTTGAAAAGATGCCAATGTGGTGGCAACCTTTGTAATGATCCATGTTGGGATGTATACAAAGGTGTATGTCTTTTGAAAAGTTTTTTTGAAAGTTTTGTTTTGAAAGTGTTGTGATGTGTGATTTTGAAATGAGGCAAGTGTTTTGTTTTGCAAGTTGGATTCAAGTAACTAAGAGGTTATCTACTCCTAAATTTCTCAAAAGATTATTGCTATACTTTAACCCTTTTAACAAGTTTGCTCCACCATTGTATTTGGTGGGCAACCTTGTGTTAGGATGTGAAAGGGACAGGCGTGGGTCATCGTTTAGACCATAATTGCAACGGCGTTAAATGTCCTTGGGCAATTTCTCTAAGGGACTTGGTCATTTATTTTTGTTGGTTTTGAAAAGTTTTATCGAGGGACTATGACCATTTAAATTGTTTGCTTTGCCCAAAGATGTTCAACATACAACATGGCCCATTTATTTGAAGGCAACAAGTGGAATACCCTAGGGGGTGCAAATGTGATTTGTGTGTCCATTTTCATGCTTGTTTATCTTGTATTTAGGTCAAACTATTTTTTTTAATCGTTTTTTCGCATACAAACCCTAATTCTAACATGTTATCATTAGAAAGCGATAACGTGCGAAATTAAAATTACTAAGCTATTACAAAACCAAATATGGGAAGGGGGGTACAAATGTTCAAATGGGGGATATTGACAAGAATTTAAATCTAATTTATTACATCAATTGAATATTTGCAATGTAAATAAATTGCATAATTAAATGGAAATTAAATAAATGTGTGAAATGCAAAAAGAAAGTTTTTATGTGTATGAGAAAATATTATTTATGTAAAAGGAAAAAGAAAATAAAAATGTATTATTTTTTTGAGTATTTTGAATTTAGGGCAAAAACCCTAATTTTAAAGAAAAAAATGCATTATTATCTAATTTAATACAAGTATTTATTTATTATTTGTAAAATAAAAACAAAATGAAGTATATCATGAAAAAAGTATTTTTTGTATCAAATGTTAATAAAAATGGAAAATTCAAGTATTTTTATATTTTTGTCTTAAATATATTAATAATCACATATATATATATATATATATATATATATATATATATATATATATATATATATATATATATATATATATATATATATATATATATTAAACCCTAAATATGTATTATACAAAAAATAAATATATATTTAATATTTTAATAAAATAAATAAAAGAGTATTTTTTGTGTGAAATATTTTCAGAAAATAAATAAAAATAAAAATGTATTTAACCATTTTTCTACTTTATTTTAATAATGGTATATATATATGTTTATATGCAAACAAAAGAAATAAATCAAATAAATATGCCATATATTCAAAAAAAGATGGAAAAAATATTTTCAAAATTTTAACATGCTGAGAAAAAATAAACAAGTCAAACAAAAAAAAGAAAAAGTCAAAAAGAATTAAAAATAAAGCAAATGGGCTCAGGGGGTGTAATAGCAATTAAGTGGTGTGAATAAGAAAAAATGCACAGGCCCAGCCCAAAGCTCACTGTCTTCAACCTCCAGCACAAATGTTTGAAAAAACGCGCGCCATGTTCAGCTTCTTCTAACTCTTGATTCCTGGCTTTTTAGCAAAAACTCATAACACAACAAATGTTCAGCATGAAGAGACGGTTCTAACCATGTATGGAGCTTGACCTAACTCTCTAAGATGAGGGAGAATTTCTCCTCCCCCAAATCCTAACCTAATTTTTCTGCCATTTTCAAACTACAAATTCTCTCTACTCAGGCAAAAGAAATGAAATGTAAAGATATGTACATGCTCAGGGCTATGAGTAGAACCTTGTTTCTTCACAAACTTAAGACTAAAAATGCATGATAAGAGAGATACGAGTTCAAAGTTTTACCTGTGCAGCTGAACTTCTATCTGGAGAATGAGGAACTTCTAGTGCAAGGTAATGATTGGAAAAGCTTCCTTGAGGTCCAGGGATGCTGTTTCAATGCTTACTTTGTCTTGAGAGCTTCTGAATCAAGCTATGGAACTTCAACTGCAAAAGGAAAAAATGAAAATGGTGGAAACTGTTAGGGTGATTACAGGTCAGGTTTTAGGCCATAGTTAGCTTGCATATGTTATAAGGAAGGTAGAGGAACAGGTTTGGACAAGAATGCTCGAAGGAAATGGGAGTTGGCACTCAAACTGCAGAGGCAACTCTGTTTTTGCAGTTTGAGGATGATTCTGAGATGGAGGGTGTGTTGGAGGTCAAAAGCTCGTGTGTTAGCTTGGAGATGTTATGTGTAATGTGTTTTACAACTTCTTCCTTGTGTTTCTAAGCTGAGATGAGATATGTGATAAGTTATGCCATGTTACTTGAAAATGAAGCAAGCAATGGTCACTTTTGTTTTTAGGTCAGTAGGGGCCTCTAATCCTGCTGCATAATCTTCTCTTGATCAGAGCAACTTGTCCATAATCTTGTGCCAAGAGGATTTTGCTTGTACTTGCTTGGATTTCAAATTGACATAAAGCTAGCTTTTTACAAAAATGGATAAAGCACTTTATCTAGTTTAGGATTAATCCATTATGCAATGTTAGAACACAAAGAACATGGCCTCAACTCATTGAATATGCATTAAATTATTGAGTATGGAATGGTTCAAGGACCTGTAATTAAGCATAAAGCAAACTGATTTCAAATTGGCAAGGTTATGAACATGTCTTGATGAAGAACAAAAAGTGAATTTTTGCCAACTTGTGAAATTCGAATCTCTCAAGTTATGAGGTTGTTTGATGAGTTCTTGGACATTTTGGAAAGCTTGGAATGTTTACTACAATCCATCTTTGAAATTAAAATCAAAATTCCAAGTGGAAGGGTATGAAAAGTGGCCTTGAAGTAGGGTAGAAAACCTTGTCAAAATAGGTCAAATTTTACTAAGTTAAAAGATGGTTTAGTGCCCTTATTCAAAAAATTATAACTTGAGATACAAGCTTCAAATGAGAAAACTTTGTGAATCAAAGTTGTAGATTATGCAACAAGCTACAACTTTCATGTTTTGACTTTTGTTTGAATCCAAATGGATCATGGTGAAAAGATGGGGCAAAGTTGGGAAAAAATTAGGGTTTTTCATAACTTAGAAAAATTCTAAGTTATGAAAAATTCCATTTTCAAACCCTAATTTGCATTTTGAGATTTCTTGGTGAACAAGTTTCATGATTTGGCATGTTTTGATGAAAAATGAATCTTGACTCTTGATTTTGACCAAAAAGTCAAAGTTTGACTTTTCAGTATACAGTCAAAATTGATCAGTTGACTGGGAAATTCAACTGTCAATCTTGTGTACTTGGGATCTTTTGAGCTTGATGAACATGTCAAGATAATTCCATGGGGTCCTTGAGGCCATATGGGAGCTTGGTTTGCCATTGGCTAGGTCAAACAGTCAAAAATTGCCTTTGTGCAGTCAAAACCCTAAAAATGACCATTTTGCCCTTTTGATGATCTGATCAAATTTCTTGGGGAATTATGATCCAAACTTGATCAAATGGTCTATATGAGTTCATAATGTTGATGTGGATCAAATTTCATGAGGTTTGACTGTCAATTGGCCACAGTTGACTTTTTCCCCAATACAGTTGATTTCTAGGTCAACTGTCCAATTAACTGGGCAAAACTTGGAATCAAGACTTGAAACTTGGTATAGGTAAACTTGGGAGTCCAACATGAAGCATGAAAGTCATCTTAGGCATTTTAGGTCAAAACATCCTTAGGCAAACACAAACCCTAATTTGAGTCCACAGTGCAAGGTGAAGTCTTGAGTAGAGGAAACCCTAACTGGATCTTGATCTTCAAAGGTCTTGTGATGAGAAAATGTTGAGGAAATGGGAGGGCAAATTTTGGGGTACAACAGTACTGCTCCTCATTATAATCGGTTTCATTTTCAGACTCTTTAGGACTAGGGTCCTCTTCTATGGCTTCAACTTCTTGATTCTCTCCTTCTTTAGACGAAGAAGCTAACTCAACAACCCGTCTTGGCGGCCCTCGAAACCTTTTGCCCATATTTACCACACCGGCTATCCTATTGGTCTTCTTGTTCTTCTTAACAATCAAAGCCATCAACTCTTCATGTCCTTTGGCCAAAGCCACAATCATTTGCTGGAACTGCGTGTTATGAGTCTGAAGATCCTTCACAGTTTGTTCAAGAGCCATTGCTGAAATAAACAGCGGAGGAGATGAGAAACCTGTTATGAATCCTGTTATGCAATGATGCGTATGATATGTATGCAATGTTTTCAAGGATCTCGCGGGGTAAACACAAGATACTGTTAGAATTTGATCGCAACTTTGATTGGAGAACTTCGTATCGTTGAATGTCCTTCTACAAGAGTCAAGCTCACCATATGAAGTGGGTCATAACCCCTGACTCAAGTTGTTGAGTTTTGATCTTCTGACGACATTGGCGAGAGGAAAATAAATCCCCTTGCCCCTTGCTAGACGTCTGATTTATCATAACCTGCATGACTGGCCCTCGAGATCCTTGAAATGGTTAGTCATGATATGCTATGGTATGATGTTTATGATGTCATGTTCAAGCAGGATAAATCACATATAAGTAAAACACACAATAGACCTTAGGTTCAAAGGCTTGCATGAGGTTAAAGGTAAGTACCCTCTTGAAGTTTAGTTGGTTTCAAACCTGTCTTAGAAAAGTAATCGGGTTCTAAAGATTCTCAATACCATTGATCATCCTTTATCGGGTATTGTTTCACCTCAAGCAATCTTTTCTTATGGCCGAAATATCCCGAAAGTATGATCTTAATGAGTGTAGCATCAAGTATCAACCAATCCTCAGCTTTATAATGAGGCCGACTAGCTCACTACTTTCTAATGGCCAAGTTAGTTCAACTAAGGTTCTAAGGTATGTTAGTGCTTCATGACACCACGCGGCGGCCCTGTATTCTCCTCGTTTCCACACGAAGGATACCGCTACCAACCAAAGTGTCACACCAACACAGTCTCCACACCATACAGTCTCCACGATCTATTGTTGTTTACCTAAAAAGTTTCCCCAGATCCGGGTGTAGGATCTTTAATAATACCTAAACAAAACCCTTGAATTTAAAGCAGGCAAGGCAAAACAAGAAAGCAATTTTAAAATGACCTAGATCCTAAGGTAAACCCCACTTTATATTCACCAGCAAAGTCGCCAGTTCTGTGATACGGTGGCAGAACCGACGGTTAATACTGGTTTGCGTTTTTTGTTCGCAAATGTCGCGGTAAGCAAGAGTCGCCACCGAATTTTATTTTATCCAATTAGAAAAAGGAAAAAGAACAGAAAAAACATTTTTCGAGATGTTTCTGAGTACGGGGGGTAGATTATAGAAAGGGAAGGTGTTAGCACCCCTTCTATCCATGGTTTTCTATGGGCTCTTAGGTACTTTCTCATTTTGAAATTTATTGTGTGTGCTTGCTTTGAAAAGTTTTGTATTACTTTGTTTTAACCCTTGTTTCTGTCCTCAAGAGTGTTATGAAGTTGTTTTTGAAAACTTTGTTTGAAAAGTGTTTGGTGTGAAAAAGTTTGTTTGTTTTGAGCAAGTACCTAGGAACTAATCTACCTACTCGAAAAGTCTATTTGTTTTCCTTTTAGATAATGCTATCCCATTATTGAGAAATAGGTAGCATCGTCGTTGGAGTTTTTTAGGGACGTTCGAAGGGACGAAATGGTCTTTGAAGGCAACAAGTAAGGATACCTTAGAATTTCGAAGGACTGTCGTTATAAGATCAATTCGTAGGCAACTCGAGGGACAAGTAGGGACTATGATCTTTATGATGACTTTGAATCGCGGGTCATTGCTAAGGTATCCCTACGTTCGAGGGACACGACCATTATTTCCGAGGCAACCAAGTGAGGCAAACCCTAGGAGTGAGCATGTGCATGTGTTTGATTTTAGTTATTTAATCTTTTCACAATTAAGGCGATCTACTGTTTTAATTTTCAGTTAGTCTTTCCATACAATCCTATTAACATACATCTAACAGTTTATAATTTGCGGAAATTAAAAGTGTGGAAAGTGTAAAGTCCTAACTATTACAGGGCTTTCGTAGATACATAATTATCTTGATTGTAAATAACGATGCAGAAATTTAAAACCATAATTAAATCCATTACAACCCGAAACAGATACAATAATAGAAAAAAAAGAATTAAAATGCACGCGGCGAATTAAATGCGAGAATGAATTAAGGAACCCTAAAATTTAATTGAAGAAATATTTAGGTTATTATTTTGAGAAAAAATTAATTAGGTTATGTATAAATTAAAACCCTAATTCTAATTGATTCAAATTATGAAAAATAAATAATTAAATTGCCCTAAATAATTAAACTAATTAATTAATTAAAGAAACAAAATACTTTTTATGAAAAAAAATATTTTTTAGGTTTTTTGATTTAATAAAAAAATGATTTTTGTTATTTTGTAAAGAAAAAAGAAATTAAGTAAACAATAAAAAATAAGAATTAAAATAAGAAAAGAAAAGAGATAGGCCTGCATTTGTTGAATGAGGGGTGTATCATGAATTATTCAGGCCCAATAGTTGCTGAGCCCAATCTTTGCGTGAGATTCAGTGTTGCCTCTTCCTGCTGGTGTACCATGGTCCTCTCTTGCATGGGCGTTGGATTGGTGATGGTGATAATCCATTGGCTGGATTGCTGGAGCACATGGTAGGCGTTTGGAAGCATGAAGTACAGAATCTGCATGTAAACATTGAGAAAATAATAAAACGCTGGGACCTGGGATCGAACCCAGTACCTTTTGCTTACTAACGTGCGCCTTAACCACTGGACCACATGTTCTATTTGTTATAATAATAAAAATAATGAATAATATATAAAATAAAGTGGCTAATCTGAATAAAAGAAAAAACGCGCGCCAGGTTCAAATAGACCAATGGTTATCAGCCACGTATCTTCTTCTTCCCCTGTCCGTCTCTTTAGGTATCAGACTTATACCTACGGACATCCTCCATGGCTATAGCACTGCAAATTTCAAAAATCAAAAGCAAGCATGATAAATTATTTCTAAGCACATGGATCGATTCGTCTTGATGCCACGAGCATCATAATACCCCTTTCTTGGGCCAATTTAACCTGTATGGAAAAACCCTAAAACAACCATGAAATTCCTAGCCATGGCAATTATGTATACAGGCACCAAAACTTCAATTAAATTGTTCAGTCATGTTGCAAACATAA
The DNA here is from genome assembly GCA_948472305.1 of Vicia faba. NCBI lineage: Eukaryota > Viridiplantae > Streptophyta > Magnoliopsida > Fabales > Fabaceae > Vicia > Vicia faba. Next base: position 946,576,242 of record OX451735.1, read on the forward strand.
CAACAAGCACAAATATACCATTAAAACATGTTCATGATGCAAGAATCATAGTAATTGAATCTGAAAAAGAACGTAAACCGTGTGACGTCTAGGGGGCGATTCTGGGCGTGAGGATGCGTGAAAATGATCATGTTAGCTTCTAGGAAGGTCCAGGAGACGATTGGGAGTGTTGAAACGACTTGAATTGCCTTATAGGTCCAAAAACGATCCAACACTTTTGTCCAATTTTTTGAGTTTTGGTATGGCGTTTTTCCACTGTAAATCCTTATTTTTGCGCATTGGTTATGTTCTGTATTTGTACTAGAACAAATTAGGTTAACAAAAACGCATTGTATCTTGGTGAATTAAGGAGATTGGATTTGATTTTATCCTTTTATGATATCTTTCCAAAATAAGCCAAATCATGCCAATTTTGATTTAATTTGTTTTGCACGTTTTGATCTGATATGCCAGCTTGATTAGATTGTAATTCCTACAAAAAATCATATCAAAAATCAATCTTTTGTATTTTTTGAAATTTATTTGATTTAATTTGAATTTTAAATAATGAAAATCAAAATAAAATAAATAATGAAGAAATAAAGTGTAGATGCTGATTTGGGTCGTGGACCATGTCACAAACAAGATTCAATCATGAAAAACTAGGCCCATTTGACAAAAAAATATACTTTTGAGCATATTTGACTTTTGGCAATTTTGCAAAAATGGTCAACTTGGACAAGGCATATCTCCTCCAATTGTAACCCTAGATAGGTGTTCTTAGACTTTTTAGAATTCTTAGGATGTCCCCTAAACAACCCTTTTTGTTTCATCTAAATTGGGTCTTCCATGTTCATGTAAGAAGCTTTGACCCAAAAGGTGTTTTTGTTGACTTTTCAAAAGGACCTATAATATAGAAATTCATATATTTTGATGAGTGCATATTTTGAACTTGTGGGATGCATATGAATTGTAGGGAATTTCATCCTCTTCAAAATGAGTCTTGGATGGAAAATTTATGATAAAGTATGAAGAAGTTATGCTTGGTCAAAGTTTGGTTGACTTTTCCTAAGAAACCCTAATTTAGCAACTTTTGGGTTTTGATGAATTTGGGGAATTCCTTGAGGAATAATGATAAAACCTTGATCCAATGATGGATATAAATTCAAAATGTTGATGTTGACCAAAAATATTGAAGTTTGACTGTATGTGGGCCACAATTGACTTTTGACCTAATATAGTTGATTTTCATGCATTTGAGCTATTGATTGAGCAAACTTCTTGTGTAAGGCATGAAACTTGACATGGATGATCTTGAGAACATATTGGGACCATGGAAGGCATTTGGGACCTTTGGAGTTTACACATCTTGATAAAAATGGAAACCCTAGTTCGAGGTACATTGCCTTAGGAGAGAGTTTGTATGGTCAACTCTTGGGCATCCTTGAGCAAGTTAAGGACCTCAATGGGCATGTATTGAGTAAAATGAGAGGGAAAATTTTGGGGTACAACAGCTGCCCCTATTCAATCTTCTTAAACCTAAGGATGTAGATTGGTTGTCTGCCTTTCGTAATCTGAAGGTGGAAGATGATTGAACACTAGAGTGCCCAGAATTTTGCACTCGTCTGAGATGGTGCTGGACTGTGTAGGTAGTATCGGGAATGGTCTTACAGATGCCATTTGGAAAAGATGATGGAAGATCATCGGAGATGGGCTTAAAGATGCCATCAAGAATAATGTTGATTTTGTGAGATATTCCTTCGATGAGAGTTCCTGTTCTTGTAGTTGAGGAGAAATATGTTGAGGAATGTTGGTATCTATCTTGGGAGAAATCGAATTTTAGGAGCTTCAGTTGTCCGTTACTCTATTGGGGAATCATCTCTTAGTCGAGGAGGTGAAAGTTAACTGCTATCTGGTTGTGCTCTAGGCTTTACAGTGATTTTCTGAGGATAATAAGATTAACTGTTATTTGGTCGTGCTCCAGGATTCATAGTGACTTATTGGGAAGATGAGATTACACTTGTTATCTGGTCGTGCTCCAGGCTTTGAAATTTCTCAATTCTTATCTGGTCGTGCTCCAGGCTTCAGAAGGAATTAAGTGGTTATCCGGGTTTTAACTTGAATTTAAGGCATACTAATATTCGATCGATTTCCGGGCTTCATAGTAATTGGCCAAATAAACTGCTATTTGGTAGAATTCCAAGCTTCGAAGTACCTCATACTGTTATCTGGTTGTGCTCCAGGTTTCACAGTGTCTCTTGCCACTATCTGGTCGTGCTCTAGTCTTCACAGCGTATTATACCATTATCTGGTCGTGCGCCAGGCTTCACAGTGTCTTATACCACTATCTGGCCGATTCCAGGCTTCATAGTATTTTGGAGAAATCAAGATATTATCCGGTCGATTTTCGGGCTTCATAGCTTGAATTTGAGATATACCACTATCTGGTCGATTTCAGGCTTCATAGTATCTTGTACTATTATCCGGTCGGTTTCCAGACTTCACAATATGATAGGGAAATTAAGTTGTTATCCGATCAATTTCTAGACTTCATAGCTTGAATTTAAGATATACCACTATCTGGTCGATTCCAGGCTTCGTAGTATTTTGGAGAAATCAAGATATTATCCGGTCGATTTCTGGGCTTCATAGCTTGAACTGGAATAGAAATCTTAGTATCGATTTGACTGAACCAGAGAACATTTGTGAGAACGTCAACTGGGAGAGAAATCTTAGTATAGATTTGACTAATCCTGGGAGAGGTCTCGGATTAACTTTGACTGGCATAGAAATTAGGGGAATCTTAGCGGCGATTCGGCTGACCCAGACGAAAGTCTTAGAACATCTTCAACTAGAATAGAAACCTTAGTGTCGGTTTGACTGAACCATAGAAAATGTTGGAATATATTCGACTGGAATAGAAACCTTGGTGTCGGTTTAACTGAACCAGAGAGAACTCGTGAGAACTTGATTGCCTCTTTCCCTGAAAGGTAAAGAGTTAGTCGTATGTAATGTCATGATGTATGAAATGTATTGAGTAACGATGTTCTCAAAATAAAGGAGATTGTTCTGTATAATATGTATGCACATGCCATGATGTATGGATATGCAATGCTATTGTGATATTCTCTAGCTGGGGAAAATAAATCCTGACTGCTGCTGGAGAGTATAAGGAGTTGAGCTCTTCATTTCCGCTGGGGACAGTGACCGAAGATGCTTAGCTGGGTATTTACATCCATTCTGCTTGAGAATATTCTGCCGGGAGACTTTGTCTGAGAATAACCCTGCGGGGGAATGACTCTGCGGGGAAGAGAGATACTCTGTTGGAAGATCTACTGATCTAGAGAAATAACCTCAGATGGGGATGAACTTCCATTGCTGAAGAGCAGAGCTCTGTTGGAGATTGAGCTTCCACTATCATAGAAATAAACTCTGCTCGGGAGATGGCTTTATAAAATGTTTATGATTATAAAGCTTGGCTGGGGAATACAGATATTAGCTTTCTGAAAGAGCCTGCTGGGGAAGGAACTCCTGCTTGGGGACACGGAGGTTGGACCATAGTTGTCTCGGCTCTATGGGGATAATAGGTATTACTGGCTTGTATGCGATAGTGACTTCGCTTCCAACTGTCTCTGCCCCTTGTACCATGATGGACGGGGTAACTGTCGATATTTAGGTTTTGTACCAGTTTCTTTGAGTTCTTAGTAACTGTCTTTTTGTTTTATATGCATATATTTGTGAACAGTAATCATATTCAAATGCATATGTCAAGAATAAAACATTGGATTTTTTTTGCAAAACAAAAAAGAAAACGGAAAAACAAACACAGTTTTGTACTCAAAAGATGATTTGTATTGGTTTGAAATTTGCCTATAACAGGCGTTTTTTTACAATGAGGCTGACGCTATAGTAAGAGAATATCACCGTAAAATGGAAATTATTACAGAAATTGTGTACAAAAAGAAACATCTATGTGTAGTGATCCCATTGGGTTTCAATTCTGCTATTGCCCCTATGTCTTCGAGCATCTCATCACTTTGCTGCTTGTCCGAAGTTGATTGGATTGATCGGTACCGTTTGAGCTTGATATCTGATTACTGAAGTCTGATCGCAAGGTAATCCAATGGGACATAGTGATACGCTTTAATACCTAAATTTTTCCTGGACCACCCTTTCGGGTTTTCAGTCCACCGGGATACCCTTTTTTGCCCAAGCCGCCCTTTCGAGTTTTCGACTTGCAGGGTGTACAAATTTTTTCATTTTGTGTCCCTAATTTTTTCCCGAACCCTTTTGGTTCGCCGAGATGCCCTTATTTTTGCCTAGGTATGTCAACCTAGCGGGTCTTTATTATGCGTAGTATCTTTTCACTATGTCCGCATTGATAGGGTGTGGAAGGTCGTCACCATCCATGGTGGTCAAAATTATGGCCCCACCAGAAAATATGTTCTTGACTACAAATGGTCCCTCATAGGTGGGAGTCCATTTTCCCCTGGGATCACCTTGTGGCAGTATAATGTGCTTGATTACCAGATCCCCTACTTGATACACTTGTTGTCTGACTTTCTTGTTGAAGGCCTTGACCATCCGTTTCTGATACATTTGACCATGGCAGACAACAATAAGTCTTTTCTCGTCGATTAAGTTCAATTGATCAAATCGAGTCTAGATCCAATCGTCTTCGCTCAAACCCGCATCCTTCATAATCCGTAGAGAAGGGATCTTGACCTCTATGGATAGGACATCCTCCATGTCATATACCAGAGAATAGGGTGTTGCCCATGTCGACGTACTTGCGGAAGTACGGTACCCGTGAAGAGCAAACGGTAACATCTTGTGCCAGTATTTGTATGTCACTGTCATCTTCTGTATGATCTTTTTGATATTCTTATTAGCAGCTTTGACAGCCCCATTCATCTTTGGCCGATAAGGAGAAGAGTTGTGATGCTGAATCTTGAACTGTTTACAGAGATCAGTGATCATCGAGTTGTTGAGATTAGTACCATTGTCTGTGATGATTCTCTCAGGGATACCATAACGACAAACCAAGTTATGCTTGATGAACTGTGCCACCACATTCTTAGTAACCGTAGCAAAGGAGGCAGCCTCAACCCACTTCGTGAAGTAATCAATGGCCACTAGGATGAAGCGATGCCCGTTGGACGCGGTAGGTCTGATCTCGCCGATTATGTCAATGCCCCACATTGCAAAGGTCCAGGGAGCCTTTAAGACATTCAAGGGAATTGGAGGTACATGCACCTTATCAACGTAGATTTGGCACTTGTGACATGTTCGAGAATGCTGATAACAGTCAGCTTCCATAGTGGACCAGTAATATCCTGTCCGTAGGATCTTCTTTGCCATGCTATGTCCACTGGAATGAGTGCCAAAGTTACCTTCGTGTAGGTCTTCCATAATCCTCTCTGCTTCACTCTTGTCTACACACCGCAGTAAGGTAGAGTCAGGATTGCGCTTATAGAGGATTCCATTGCTGTGGAAGAACTTTGCAGCAAACCTTCTCAGGAATTTCTTGTCATTGACAGATGCCCCCTTAGGGTATTCTTGAGCCTCGGGATACCTTTTCACCTTATGAAACCAAGGTTTGTCGGCTACCTCCTTAGTATAGATCTCACGGTAGTATGCCAGTTCATCCAACCTATCAATAGTGATTTGGGGAGCTTCATTGTCCCACCTGACCTTGAACATTGACGACATAGTAGCTAGCGCGTCCGCTAACTGATTCTCTTCTCGTGGGAAATCTTCAAAGGTGATCTCTTTAAAATGCGGCAGCAATGTCAGTACATACTCTTTGTAAGGGATAAGGTTTGGGTGTTTCGTATCCCACTCGCCTTTGATCTGACTTATCACCAAAGCGGAATCCCCGAATACACTCAAGAACTTGATCCTTAGGTCAATTGTAGCTCTAAGACCCATGATACATGCTTCATACTCTGACATGTTGTTGGTACAGTTGAAATATAAACGGGCAGTGAACGGAGTATGACACCCCTCAGGAGATATGATTCTAGCGCCAGTACCATTACCCAATGTGTTTGAGGCTCCATCAAAATACATAGACCATCGGGATCCTTCCTCAGGTCCTTCATCTAGTCCAGGTTCTTCACAGTTATTTACTAACATGATGTTCTCATCCGGGAACTCGAAATTCATGGACTGGTAGTCGTCCACGGCCCGATGCGCCAAATGATCAACTAACACACTTCCCTTGATTTCTTTTTGGGTTGTGTATTGGATGTCGTACTCGGTCAGGATCATTTGCCATCTCACTATTCTTCCGGAGAGAGTGGGCTTCTCGAAAATCTACTTGACCGGATCCATCTTAGATATCAACAAAGTAGTGTGGGTCCATATACTATCTCAGTCGACGAGCATCCCATGCCAAAGCGTATCAAGTTTTCTCGAGCACTGAGTATCGTCTTTCACAGTCGGTAAATTTTTTGCTAAGGTAGTATATTGCGTGCTCTTTCTGACCAGACTCGTCATGCTGCCCCAGCACATACCCCATTGAATTATCTAGCACTGTTAAGTACATTCTTAAAGATCTTCCTTCAGTCGGAGGCATCAGAATAGGAGGCTCTTGGAGATATTGCTTGATTCTGTCAAAGGCGACTTGGAATTCGTCATTCCACTTTACCACTTGATCTTTCTTCAGAAGCTTGAAGATCGTCTCACAAGTAGCAGTAAGATGTGAAATGAATCAGGCAATGTAATTTAGGCGTCCCAAGAAATCTCTAACTTCCTTCTCAGTGCGGGGAGCCGACATCTCTTGTACGGCCTTCACCTTTGTAGGGTCTACTTGAATACGTTTGTCACTGACGATGAATCCCAGAAGCTTACCAGACCTTACCCCGAAGGTGAACTTGTTCGGATTTAACCTCAGCTTGTACGTCTTCAACCTATCGAAAAGCTTTTGTAGATGATCAAGACGTTCTTCCTCAGTTTGAGACCTGGATATCATGTCATCGACGTAAACCTCTATCTCATGGTGAATCACGTCATGGAACAGAGCTACCATAGTTCGCTGATAAGTTGCCCCAACATTCTTCAACCCAAATGGCATCACCTTGTAGCAGAAAGTGCCCCGCTGTGTAACATAGGTTGTCTTCTCCATGTCTTCAGGTGCCATTTTGATCTGATTGTAGCCAGAGAAACCGTCCATGAAGGAAAAGACTTTATGTTGTATGGTGTTGTCAACCAGAACATCAATGTGGGGAAGCGGGAAGTCATCCTTGGGGCTTGCCCTATTCAGTACTCTGTAATCCATACACATTCGTACTTTACCATCTTTCTTAGGTATTGGAACCACATTAGCAACCCACTGCGGATAGGAGGTGACAGCTAAGAACCCTGCGTTGAACTGCTTCATAACCTCTGCTTTAATCTTCTCTGACATCTCAGGGTGCATACGACGGACCTTTTGCTTTACCAGAGGGAAGTCTTCTTTAGTCGGCAAACAATGAACCACTATATCCATGTCTAGTCCCGACATGTCTTCATATGACCAGGCGAAGATTTCAACACACTCATGCAACATCTGCACCAACCGCTGTTTGACACTAAGCTCCAATTTGCACCTATCTTAACCTCTTTTCTGTCTTCCTCCGTACCCAAGTTCACTGTCTCAACCAGCTCTTCATGAGGCTATATGGCCCTTTCTTCCTGCTGTAATAGTCTAGCAAGTTCTTCGGGTACCTCACAATCTTTCTCACCTTTGTCCTCGGCTTGGTTGATCGGATTTTCAAAGTCATAATGAGTAGTAGCATAACTGTTATCAATGGGATCCAAATTGGATATGGATCTACATTTGGATACGTGAGTGTGTGTAAGAGCATAGCTGTATAGACATAACACAAGAAAATAAAGACAGAGAGCGCAAAATTTGTATGCAAACATCCAATGCTTTATTGATGTCATATGAAAATGAAACATGATAACCCTCACAAATAGAACCATTGTGCCCCGGGTAAGACACATGGCTATAGAGTTTATATTGTTTTTAAATTACATATCCAAAAAATCAGAAAGATAATTACTCATGAGCAAAAGTAATCGGTATAAAGTCCTTGGCAGTTCAGTTACTGAGTCCACCATTGGTAGTCGGGAAGATCCAGCTGTCAATGTTGGAATCACCATCACTGTCTTATGTAGCAGAAACAATATCAATAGCATTAACTCCCGAACCATGTTTAGGCATAGGAGCATTTATGATATTAGGAATCTCGGGGGGATCAAACTCAACATCTTTAGCATCAATCAAATCCTGTACTTTGTTCTTCAAAGTCCAGCAGTCATTGGTATCATGTCCTGGAATTTTCGAATGCTAAGCACAATGAGCATTCGGTTTATAGTAGGGAGAGGTGGTGTTCGGATTCTTTGGAGCTTCCCTCAGAGTAACCAAATTAGACTTTAGCAACTGAGGTAAAACCTGATACAGTGTCATGTTGATTCGAGTGAACTGTCTAGTTGGCCTTTCTGCTCTTGGCTGATTGTTTCTTTGCTGAGCAGGTGCAGGGTTGGGAATTATAACAACCCCTACCGTTGGACGACGCTCGGTTCAATTCTGATTCTTTTGGTTGTAGACGGCACTGACTTCCTTTTTACCTGCAAACGGCTTCCTCGCAGCACTAGAAGAGGCATCCTTCTGAATTTTTCCACTTCAGATTCCAGCTTCCACTCTTTCCCCTATTAAAATCAGTTCAGTAAAACCCGCCGATGAACTCCCAATCAGGTGGTTGAAGAATGGCCCAGTCAAAGTCCCTAGAAACATATCCACGAGCTCCCTGTCAGCCAAGGGAGGTTGAACTCTTCCAGCCAAATCTCTCCACTTCTGAGCAAAATCCTTGAAACCCTCGTTCGAACCTGTGATGCGGTGGCAGAACCGGAACTGTTTTTTTTAGGAAAAATGTTGGTTTGCGTTTTGCGTTTGTGTTTTTAAAATGTCGCGGTAAGCAAGAGTCGCCACCAACTTTTATTTTATCCAACATGGAAAGGAAAAAAGCACAGAAAAATTCCTTTTTCGAGATATTCTGAGTACGGGGGGTAGATTATAGAAAGGGAAGGTATTAGCACCCTTTCTATTCGTGGTTTTCCACGGGCTCTTAGGTACTTGCTCATCATTTAAAAAATTGCTTCTGTGTTTGTGTGATTTGAAAAGTTTTTGTTTTACTTCGATTTAACTCTTGCTTCTGTCTTCAAGAGTGTTACGAAGTGTTTTTGAAAACTTTGTTTAGAAAGTGTGTAAGTGTGAAAAGTTTGTCTTGGGCAAGTACCTACTAGCATCTACCTACTCGAAAAAAGAATGTTTCTGTTCTTGTTTCCTTTAGACAACGCTATCCCACTATTAGTGAGTAGGTCGCACCGTTGTTGGAGTTGTAAGGGTCAATTCGAAAGGGACGTACAATCACTAAATCAATGTTAGGACGTTTTAGTAATAACCCTAATGTATTAAGATCATATTCGAGGCAACATTTCCGAGGCAACATTTCCGAACGGGACATTTGATATTTGTTTAGGAAAAAGAGAGACCACTAAAATACCCTATACTTAATGATCGTTTACCGAAGGAAACTGAAGTGAGAGTATACCCTAGGAGTGCGCATGTGCGAGTGATTCAATTTCAAGTTATTGTCTTTGCACATTTAGGATTTTCTAACTGTTTAAAATTAACATACATTCTTGTCATGCAACCCTATTATCATACATCTAACAGTTAATATTTGCAGAAATTAAAATGCGGAAAGTAAAGCTACGCTATTACAAGGCTTCGGGTGAGATTAATTACATAGCCAAAAAACCCGTCAAAACGATAAATGAAAGGAAAAGAAAGTCCTAATTAATCTATTACATCCTGTGAGCAATTACATTAATATGGTAAAAGTAAATAAACGCGCGCAATGAATTAAGAACGAATAAAAATTAGGGTTTTGACCCCGTCTAACCTAATTACAAGAAAAATCATTTTTTAGTTGTTTTTGATTATTTTAAGAAAATAAGGTTTTAAATTAAATATGTACCTAATTACTAATTAAATTAAATTAAATAAAATAATTCACATTTTGACCTATTTTTGTATTTTTGTGATTTTTTTGAGAAAAGAGAAATAAAAATTAAATTAAACAAAAACCCTAATTCTTCTAATTGATTTTAATTTATTTACAAAAAGAATTAAAGTTACCTAAAGAAATTAAATAAACTAATTAAATTAATTTTTTGATAAAAAAACAAATATCCTAAATCTAATTGGATGAAAAATTATTTTTATGATTTTTTTGATAAAAAAAGAATTAATTTTGTGTGTTAGGAAAATAATTAAATAAATTAAATAAAGAAATATAAAAGAAAAGAAAAAGAAAATGGGCCTGTTATCAGCAATTGGAAGGGTGTGTCAATAGCAATTCTGGGCCCAAAATCAAAGGTCCATGTTGACTTCTCTGGATTCAGTGCTACACGTTGACCAGGATGTATGATGGTCCTTCATGCAATGGCCTTCAGATCTGGCCTCCTGGAGATCTTAATGGTTGAGCCTTGAGGGCATATGGTGGTCTCCACGCCTTGTGTGCACGCCTGATCATCTAAATAAAAATAACATGAAACATGGGGGGACCTGGGATTCGAACCCAGGTCCTATGGCCTTTCCACTCACCTCCACACCAACTGAGCTGGCGTGTTTATTGTATATGAAATAATAATAAGTGATAATATGTAATAATGTGAGTTAGTGGGGGACAAACAAAAACATGCGCGCCAGAATTCAAATGGTCAAATGGGAGAGTTCCACGCAGGTCGTCTTCCTCCTCTCTCCGTTGGTAAAAGTCAGAGACTTTTACCTACAGACACAAGTCCGTCACTAGAAACCCTGCATATCTCAAAATCTCACACAGGCATGATAAACGAAATCTACTGGTGTAGATCCAATCGTCCTGGCCTGCTGAGCATCATGGTGCCCTTCTTGTGGGCCAATTTTTCCTGTACAAAAAGATCCCAAAACGCACAAAGAAACCCTAGCAATGGTGGATTCCAATATAACTAACGAAAATGCAATTAAATGGTACTGTTAGCTTGCAAACATGATCAAGATTACAAATATGCTATTAAAACATGATAAATATGCAAGAATAATGGAATATGATTTCAAGAAAAAAGCCAAACCGTGAGGGTCGTGGAGATGAATTCTGGGCACGGGGATGCTTGTTTCTAATTGGTATAGGTTCCTTGCACTCCCAGGAAGCGAATGGGATGGCTTGGGAGTCTTGAGAATGCTTTGAGGTATCAAGTCAGATCACCACTTTCTTTGAGTTTTTTCAAGTTTGGTTCTTTCTCTCCACGCCTCAAAACCTTGTGTTTTTTGTCTGAAATCGTCCACTATATACCACTGATGGAATTAGGTTTACAAATATGCCTTCAATGTTTGTCAATTATGGTTTTTGATCTTGTTTGATCTTCATGAAAATCTTTCCAAAAATAGGCCAAAATCAATCTTTTTATGCCCAACCATGCCTTGCACGATTTGATTCACTTTCTAGCTGTAAAAGGGACCTGAAACATGCATCAAATCTTGAGGTTTGAATGATTTGGATATTTTCATGATTTATTTTAATTTAATTTGATTTAATTGAAATAAAAAATCAAAATAAATAGAAAAAATAAAATAAGGGAAAGTGGAAATAGCTAGGGCTCGTGGACCATGCTACCAACTCAAAACAAGTGCAAAAAGTTAGTCCCATTTGACAAGAATTGCAATTTGTGGCACTTTTGACCTTTGGCAATTTTCCAAAAAATGTCAACTTCACCAATGCATAACTTCTTCAATTTTGACTCTTTGAAGGTGTTCTTAGACTTTTTAGAAATCTTGAGATGTCCTCTAAGCAACCCTTTTGGTCTCATCTCAATTTAGTCTTCCATGTTCATGTATGAAGCTTTGACAAAAAAGGTGTTTTTGTTGACTTTTCAAAATGACCTATAATGTCCAAATTCATAACGTCTTTTGAGTGTATATTTTGAACTTTGGAGCTGAAGAAGAATTGTAGGGAATTGCATCCTCTTAAAAATGAGCTTTGGATGGATCATTTCTCATAAAGTATGAGAAAGTTATGCTTGGTCAAAGTTGAGTTGACTTTTCCTACAAAACCCTAATTTAGCAACTTTTTGGTTTTGATGAATTATGAGCAATCCTTGATGAATCATGATCAACCCTTGATCAAATGATGAATAATACTTCAAAATTATAATGTTGACCAAAAATCTTGAAGTTTGACTGTATGTGGGCCATATTTGACTTTTGCCCTAGCACAGTCGATTTTCAGGCCTTTGAGTAATTGACTGAGCAAACTTCCTCTGCAAGGCTTGAAAATTGACATGGATGATCTTGAGAACATATTAGGACAATGGTGAGAATTTTGGATCCCTTGGACTCAAGTATCTTAATGCAACATGAAACCCTAATTTGAGGTAGACTGCCTTGGGAGAGAGCTTGTCTGGTCAACCCTCCTGATAGCACCGTCCATAGTATTTCCTTGTTATCTAGCCAAACATTGTATACCTTATCTTGTGTCTTTAAACTAGGTCAGAACATCTTAAAAAGATCCACAAAATTATCCACATGTTCTAAAGAATAACCTTACAACCTTCATTGATCTTCAAGAGAACTCCTTTCACTAAGAATTAGTGAAATCTATCATGATGTCAAGACATCATGTATGATATTCCCACAGCCTCATTTGAGTCGCATAAAAAACTATAGGGAAAAATAAATTCCCTCAAATATATTGTCCCTTGGAGTAGGACAGTGCAACACAACGTCACATGGCTAGAACCATACAGCCCCTGTTAAGTACATAAAAAACTACATCTAGTAGCTACATGTCACGACAACTTATCTGACATCTCAACCTTATAAGAGATACACAATTTCCATAAGCTTGATCAGCACACAAGCTTCACCAGGTCTATACCAATGTAACACCAGCCCACAAACAAGTATCTTACCCCCTTCTAAACATGATCATACCATGTAGACTCAATCCTGGATACTTTAGCTCCATAAAAATCATGACTCTCTATATAGGTACGAAGTCATACACACTTGTTTTGAAGTTTCTCACATTCTCCCAAACAATTGTAATCAGATAGATTGCTCCCACAAGGTCCAGATTCACACAAAATCTTCTTGTAGTAGAAGAAGCCACCTCCCCAACAAGCATTATGATCAGATTACACTATTTGACACCCCTTCCTCCTTCACCAGCACAAGCATATTCAATATCTGATGCAGTAGGAGCAACAACATCTTTACCCTATTCAGCAGGGTCTTCACCAGAGATGATGTCACAACAATGTTTGGAACATGTATCCCTCCAAACAAACAGTAACACAAAGACAAGGAAATTCCCTTTTCTTAACAATAGTCAATAAAATACCACGATGTATATGGTATGAAGAAGAATTTATTGACAACAATAACAATATCAGTGATTGTTATACCTCCTCATAGATATACATTCAATGACTTTTCCAATGATAACCACCAATAGGCATTATGTTACTGCATCATGTAGGATATCAACTTCTTATCATAGAACCTGATCACTTTGGCCATCACCCAACAATAGAACTCCCTCTTGAGCTCTACGACTTCTATAGAGAAAAATAAATTCTCTCAGAAAATAACCAACACAATTTCTTAGGGCATTCCAAAGACACAAGGGCAACTCTGACACACTATAAAACATAAATCAGAGGCAAAATGACAATGCTCCTAAACCCAAGGCTTCCCCCTGAAATCCAAGCCTACTACCTTCATCCAGTTTTAGAAAAACGTAAAGAACACAATGGCAATACATTTTTGATTGAAACCACAAAATCACCAGAGGAAACCTAGCACAAGATACGTCAGGAAAATACACAGCTCTTGTCAATATATTTGCCATCATTCGCATGCACATATTCATCTTAGGAACATATCTCCATGCAAACACAACAGATGATGCTACCACACACCACGAACTCATGAAGATAAATATACTCCAAATCACTTTATGAATAATATTATTTAGAACATAATTCTGCATGAACTCATCAGACAAATACTCGGCTCTCGACAAAGTATTTACAATCAGTCATATGCATATATTTATCAATAGAGCATTTTCTTCACAGTTTCCTCTAAGAGAGACAGATAGTAGTTAGAACCACCTCTCACAATGGGTAGAGAAACAAAAGCAAATGTGGGTTCTTCATCACAACAGGTAGACATGGAAGATATCCACACCACAAACCACACCAGATTTGGTCAATGACTCAACTCTACACTCCACCCTTGACAAAGCAACCTTCCTTGGCTGAAGAGACACATAACTGAAATGATGTTCCAACATCAGTTCAGAAAACAACCTAAATTACATGGACTTAACCATTTACCATGGCTTTGGAGACAATACCCTTGGAAGTCCATACCCAACTCTTGCGGGGGACACAAGAGAATACACCAATAGCTGATCAACATCCAAGATCTGACCATGAATACATGCAGTGACCTGTACAATACACACCTTAAGAGGCTTCTTATTATAACCATAATAAACAGACCTCTTGTCTTTCAGGTGTAACACGCGATCCTACTGCACCTAAAGAGAAGATTCCCTCTAACAGGTAACTGAGATAGACTCCAAAAGATAGGGTATAAAACCAACACCATACCACAAACACGTATGCTTCTTCCACGTTGTTGTACCCCAAAATTTTCCCTCTCTATTCTCAAGACATTTTTCACAAAGGATCTCAAATGCTCAAGGATTCTTAAGGGTTTGATCAGACAAGCTCACTTCGTAAACATAGAGCCTCCAAATTAGGGTTTTGGTTTTCTCAAGGAAAATTGGACTTTTGATGCCTCAAATGACTTTTATGGTTCATTATAGGTCTCCAAGATTTCTCATACCAAGTTTCAGGTCTTGCATCACAAATTTGCTCAATCAATTGCTCAGAGATTGAAAATAAACTATATTGGGTAAAAAGTCAACTATGGTCAATATACAGTCAAACTTCATGATTTTTGGCCAACATCAACATTTTGTAGTCATATTCATCAATTTATCAAGTTTTGATCATAATTCCTCAAGAAAAACACTCAAATCATTAAAGGGCAAAATTGTCAAAATTAGGGTTTTGACTAAGAATGACCGATCATTGACTTTTGACCTAGTACATGACCTAATGGGTTGAAGCATGATCTCAAGGATTAAAACATGACATCTTGACCTAATCTCATGGCTCAAATCATTCCTCAAGATCAATGGATTAATAGTTGAAGTTTGATCAACTGATGAAAAGTCAACTGATACACAAAAAGTCAAAATTTGACTTTTTGATCAACATTGAATTTCAAAGATCAAGATTCATCACAATATTCAAAAATATCAAACTTGATCATCAAGAATCAAGAAAGTCCACAAAAATTCAAAGTTTTCAATACTTAGAAAATTTCTAAGTATTTTTAACCTTGATAATTTCAATACTTCATGATAATTTTTCACCAAGATGCAAGATGATTCAAGGAAAAATTTCAACATGAAAGTTGTATATACTTATTTTTGTACCCTAAAATTTTCCCTCTCATTTATCAAGTAATTTCCCACAAGATCTCCTTTGGTTCAAGACTGCACAAGGGTTGATCAGCTCAAGACACCTCCTCAAGCACTGATGACTGAAAATTAGGGTTTGAGATTGCACAAGGACAATTGGACTTTTAATGCCTCATATGACTTTCATGGATCATTTAGGACCCTCAATATTTCTCATGTCAAGTTTCAAGTCTTGGATCATATTTTTGCTCAGTCAATTGATCAGTTGACCTAAAAATTAGCTGTATTGGGGAAAAAGTCAACTATGGTCAATTTGCAGTAAAACTTCATAATTTTTTATCCATATCAACATCATGAATCTATATATGTCATTTGATCAAGTTTGGATCACAATTCCTCAAGAAATTTGATCAGATCATCAAAAGGGCAAAATAGTATATTAGGGTTTTGATTGAGAAGGTGCAATTTCTGATTTTTGACTTAGCAAATGTTTGATTAGTTTAAGTTATGATCTCAAGGATTAAATTGCATCACTTTGACCTAATGTCATGGCTCAAAAAATTCCTAAAGATCAATTGATTGATAGTTAATTTTCAATCAATTGATCAAAAGTCAATTGTACACTAACAAACTTTGACTTTTTTGGTCAAAATCAAGTGTCAAAGATCACAATTCATCAAAACATGTCAAAGTATGAAACTTGTTCATAAAGAAATAAAAAATTCAAGATTTCATTTTGAAAAGTCAAAATTTCTAAACTTATAAATTTTTCTAAGTGTTGAAACTTTCATATTATTTCACAACTTTGAGCCAATTTTTCAGCATGATGCAAGACGATTCAACGGAAACTTCCAACATGAAAGTTGTATATCTCAATGATATCTAAAACATTGTAGAATACAACTTATCCTAGAAATTCATGTATTTCAAGTTATGGTTTTGTGAATACATGTTCATGAAACTTGGAAACTTAGTGAAATTTTACCCTAGTTTAGGCAGGATTTTAACCTAACTTCATGGCAATTTTTCACATAGTTCCAAGAGGAATTTTCAAAAATGTCCAACATAGAGGTTGTAGAGGATGTTACAAGCTTTCCAAAATGTCCAAGAACTCATTGAAATCATGTTTGATCTAAGATAATCAAAGGCAAGAAGTTAGGGTTTTCAAACATGAATTACAAGCCATTTCTTGATGAACACATGAACCAAATCCATGCTAGGATACATAATCTTTGCTTTACAGGTCTTAAACTTGTTTTCCACTCCATAATTAAATGTTTACACAACTACTAGAGCTTTGATCCAAGCATTTGAGCCATTATCCAAGTTGCATTTCCATTAATGGCACAAAGTAACATTGCCATTCTAGTAAAGATGCTTTAATCACAAAGTCAACTTGTCTTGAGCTTTGCACTTGTTCCTTATGATCACACACAATCTAAAAGCCATAAGAAACTTGTCTAGAGCCTCTAACTACTCAGACCATGCTTGTACTATACATTGAAACCATGTTTGTCAACCTTACTTCAAAAACAAGCCAAGAAGCCAAAACACGTGATCTTGTACTTCTGACCATCTCAAGTCTCAAAACCTTTTCCTATATATAAAAACACTATTATGCAACCTACGACGAGATTAGAAGCCCTGAAGCACTCCCAGATTGCCTCAAGCCAGAAATTGCACAAAACCTCCATTTTTGTGTCATTTCTGACTTTGAACTTCAATCTTCAAAACCACTCATGCGTTTCATAGCTTAACACTTCCAAAATATTCCTTACATCAAATACAAACCATCCCTGTCCCTGTTACACGACTGTAACTCCATTTCCATCATCCTCCATAACCAAAAACAGATCATTGCAGTTGGACTTCTCTAGGCCATTTCAGCTACTCTCAACTTAAGCTAAGCATTGCATTAGCTTCCTAGAGACTCAAGGAAGCTAACCTGATCATTGCAGTACCTTGAATCAAGCTCAAACTCATTTCACAATTTATAGTTTTGAGGTATTTTTCTTGAACTTCTATCTTCTCATTTAGGCATTGTTAGGTTTGCATTTGTGAAGATAAAATGTAGGCATCATTGCCCTGAAACTATACATGTCCATAGATTTCATTTATGTTGCTTGAGTAGGAAGAAATTTTGATTTTGAACCAATGAAAATATTTAGGTCAGAATTTGGTACTGTTAGAAATTCATGCTCATCTTTGAGAGTTAGCTTAGGTTATTTACATATTCAGAATCGTGAGGAAATTTCTAACAAGTTTGATGTTGGATGTTTTGTGAATGGATGAGAAATGAATAAGTTACAGGTCCTTGGGATGGAGGTTGAAGATGAAGTTCATTCAGACTTGATTTGTATTATATATTTGTTGTTTTGTTTAAGTTAACGGAGTATCACCACCCCAGTGGTTAAAGCGCGCGCCTGTCACCTTAGGGACATGGGTTCGACCCCTAGTGGTACCCTTTTGGCTATTTTTCATATTTTCTTGTTTCTTTTTTTGCAGTCAGGCGCCTGGGCCTCCCCCCTTGAGCCTTCCCCTTTTTTGCTTTCTCTAACCCCCTGCTCTGCTTTTGCACCTGGCCCAACTTTATTTATTTTATTTCATTTTCTATTTTATTCAACTTTTCATTTTATATTTTCTTTATTATTTATATTATTAGTAGTAGTAGTATTATTACTATTTATTAATAAAAATCCAAAAAAATATATATTTTTTACTATTTATACTTACTTATTTTATTTTCTTGTAAAACAAAAAGACCAAAAACATTTTTCTTAAAACAAATTAATTTATTTTCTTGAATAAATTATTATTTTATTTTATTTTCTTTCTTTTAAAATTAATTTAGAACTTAGGTTTATTTTAATTGATTAACTTTCATTTTATTTTTATTAGTTAAAAAACTTTTCATAAAAAACCCTAAAAATAATTTTTATCTTATTTTCTTTGTTAATTAATTTAGGTTTTAGTTTTGTTTAATTTTTTAATTAATCATTTTTTTAATTAGGTCAAGATTAAACCCTTTCATAAAAAACAAACAAAAATCATTTCTTTTTTCCTTTTATATTCTTGCATTTTATTTTCAATTTTGTACAATATTCAATATGGTTGCAATAGATAATTAGGTTTAATTTTCTTGCAAAATCCCCATTTGTAAATTTGTATACCCTCTCCCCTAATGATGTAATAGCTTAGTATTTTTACTTTCCGCAATTTATCGCTTTACATAAATGCTAGTAAATTAGGGTTTGTATGGAAAGATAAAATCAACAAGTTAGCAAATCCTAATTCAAGACAAAACAAGCATGTAAATCAAACATATATGCACACTTGCATCATTAGGGTAATTCCACTTTGTTGCCTTACAAAAATGGCCATGTTATGCATGTGGGGTATCTTAGCAAAAAGCAATCAAAAAATACAAGATCATAGTCCCTCGACAACACTATCAAATGTTGCCTTTCAAAATGATCTTAGCCCCTCAAAGAGAATTGCTAAGATATTTCCCAACATTTCTATCATGGTTATACGATGACCCACGCTCGTCCCTTTACATCCAAAGATAAGGCTTCTTACCAATCAATGGTAAGATAGCAATATCAAAGGAAAGGAAGAAATGAACTAAGACTTTTGAGTAGGTAGATTGTTCCAAGTTGCTTGCTCAATTTCAAATCAAACACTCTTGCTTATTTTCAAAACCAACACCATCACTTTCAAAAACACTTTCAAAACCATTTTCCAAACATGAAACATTTTCAAAAGATCAACACTTTGTATACGTTCTTACGAACGAGAACTATTACAAAGTTTTACTAATTGATGGCGCATTTCCAAAATACTTTCAAACACCACACAAAACACATTTTCAAATAAAAAGCAAGTGATCTAACAAGCAACTAAGATCCCATAGATAACTATGGATGAAAAGGGTGCTAGCACCTTCACTTTTCATAATCTACCCCCCAAACTCAAGAAATAATCTCAAAGGTCTTTCCTGTTCTTTTCAGCCTTTCCTTTTTGGATAAAAGAAAAGTCGGCGTCGAATCTTGATAACCGCAACATTTACGATAAAATGTAAAACAACCAAGTCAGTTCTCCCACCGTATCATAGAACTGGCGACTCTGCTGGGGAAAAACTTAAAAGTGGGGTTACATTAGGGCTAGATCACCTTTATTTGCTTTCATTGTTTGATTTGTTTGGTTTACATTTTGATTCTTTGTTTGGGTTTATTTGAATCCTCTACCCGGATTTAGGGATACCTTATAGGTAAGTAGCAATACGTTGTGGAAACTGTGTGGGGTATACCGACATGGTCTAAGCAATAGCTACGTTAGTGTGACATATTTGTGGGTACCGGTAGCCCTTGAGTAGTCAAGGAGAATACGGGGCCGCTGAGTGATGTCATGAAGAACTAACTGACTTTAGAATCTTTACTTGACCAACTTGCCCATTAGGACATAGTGAGATGACCGGATTTGGTGTAGTCCGAAGTTGGTAGATACTCGATACTACACTCATTGAGGTTTGGAATTTTGGGATATTTTGGTCGCCGTGAAAGAGGCTTGCACTGAAACAATGCCCAAGAAGACATACCAGTGATATTGGGATCCTTTAGAACCCGGTTACTATTTCTAGGACAGGTTTGAGCCAACTAAACTTCAAGAGGGTACTTACCTATGAGAATCCATGCAAGCCTAAACCTAAGGACTTGTTTTCCTTATTTGTATATATTTACTTGTACATGACATCATAAACATCATAACATCATACTCATTCTAACCATTTCAAGGATTTTTGGGATTTATCTTTATTCTGTTTTGTAGGACATGGCTTTTATCCGCAGGAATACTATCCAAGTCAATCTCTTAAGGATTCCTCCTCAACTCAAAGATTTAGCATCAAGGGTCCCTGAGAACTCTTCATTCACCGAAAGACATGGTCTCCTCCTAAACTTGGTTACCTCCAACACTGATGAAGATATGATGAAGGTGCTCTTCTAATTCTTTGATCCTCTACACCATTTCTTGACTTTTCTTGATTATCAACTTGTGACTACTCTAGAAGAATTTTCATAACTCTTGAGGATTCCCATTCTCAATCAACTACCCTTCAACGGTATGGAAAGAGATCCAAAACTTGAAGAGATTTCCCAAGCGCTACACTTGCAACAATCTAATATCACGACTAACTGGGAAATAAGGAGTGGTGTCAAAGGTTTCTTAGCCAAGTTATTATTTGAGAAAGTTAAAGATTGTTGGAATTCCTTAGACTTACAAGCTTTTGAAGAAATTGTGGCCCTTCTCATCTATGGGATGGTTTTGTTTCCAAATCCTGACCAACTCATAGATGTAAACGCTATTAAAATCTTCATATCTCGCAATCCAGTGCCTATTTTGTTGGAAGATATCCTACATTCTTTTCACTCTCGCACTATGAGAAAGAGAGGAATCCTCATGTGTTGCACTCCTCTCTTGGAAAGATAGTTTATTTCGCATCTTCCCCAATCTGTGTTGAAGAATGAGCAAGGTTTGAGGTGGTCCCATAGGTTGATGACGCTCAGACATTCATATGTTCATTGGTGTTCCCGATCCTTGGAGAATGTTACTATCATCGACCGTTATGGAGAATTCCCTAATGTCCCTTTGCTTGGCATTAGAGGAGGTATCACTTATAACCCTTGCTTAGCCTTATGACAGGTTGGTTACGCCCGAAGGGATGGTCCACATGAGATGCTTATCCAAGGAGTAGTATTCTACTATAAGAGCGACGATCAAAGCTATCGTCATAGGTTTATCCGAGCTTGGAGGATGGTAATCAAAGTGGATAGCAAGACATTGGGACACAAGAATTCCATTCCACTCGAGCCTTACCTTAAGTGGGTGCGAGCTCGTGCTCAAAAACTTGTGATGCCTTATCCCTCCATCTTACCAGTTATCATGGAACTTGTGGTTGAAGGAGATGTTTCGTACACTGTCCTCCATCCAGACATGCCTACCTCGCTTGAAGACTTGTAAAAGGGTTGGATTCAGCTATAGGAAGAACGAGATACTTTCGAAGCTCAATTCTACGCTAGTGAGAAGAGAGTCTTGGAGCTTACAAAGCAGCTATAAGAAGAGCAAAGTGTGAACGCCTATCTCGCACAGAAGAGGATGCGTTCAGTCTTTTTATCTTAGAGAGTTATTTTGTAAGCCCAAGAGGCATGTTGTAATCTTTTCAAACTAATTAATGAAAATTGACGTTTGTTCATTCTTTTGTCTATAAAAATTTAAATTTCAGTAATCCTTGAAATCATTTGCATATACATTCCATACATCATAACATGACTGGTTTTTCACACAACGGGTTTCCTTATCTTTCTGCTGTTTATTTCAGCAAGATGGATCTAGAGAAAACTGTGAAGGATCTTCAGGCACAAAAATCTCAATTCCAAGAGACTCTACTGGACCTAACCAAGGGGCAGAATGATATGATGGCATTGCTGGTAGTTAAGAAGAAGCCCAAGAAGAAAGCTCTACTCAACATGGGAAGAAGGTTCAAGGAGACAGTTCGTCAGATCCCGGTAATGGAAGACTCATCTGAAGAAGACGAGAATCAGATTGGTGAAGTTAAGAGTACCCAGACTGACTATGTTAATGATCAAGCGTCTGATGATGATTATTTTGACGAGCAGTATCCACCCGCCAATGTCAAATACAAGAAGTTAGAAGATAGATTGAAAGCTGTTGAAATACAGGCCGTCCCCAATTTAGATTTTGATGATTTGGGATTAATCTCTGGGGTTGTTATTCCCCACAAATTTAAAATACCAGTCTTTGCAAAGTATGATGGAGTTTCTTGTCCAAAACTCCACCTGAAATCTTATGTGCGCAAGATACAGCCGCACACTGCTGATAAGAAACTTCGGGTTCACTTTTTCCAAGAGAACTTGGACGGAACCCAACTCGAATGGTTTTATCAGTTAGATGGGTCCCATATTAATACTTGGGGAGATTTAGCTACCGTATTCTACCATCAGTACCAGTATAACGCTGACTTGGCGCCAACGAGGGTTCAATTACAAGATATGACAATGGGAAAGAATGAAGGATTTAAAGAATATGCACAGAAATGGAGACCTTGCTAGTAGGGTTCAACCACCCTTGACTGATAGGGAGCACATTGACATGTTCATGGGCACTTTATCTGGTCCCTTCTTTAATCTGTTGGTTGACCGCTCTTCTTCTGGTTTCACCGAATTAATCTTAACCGGTGAAAGAGTTGAAAGCAGAATCAAAAGTGGGAAGATCTCTATGGCATCTACCTCCACTTCTAATCCTGTCAAGAAACCTTTTGCTGCAAAGAAGGAAATCAATGTTGTGTATGGGGCAAGGGCCCGTACCAAGAAGAATGATCATCCATCTGTTAATTCTGTCAGAATCTCCAATCCAACTCCTACTCCAAGACCATCTACTAATCATCAATGTTTTGAAACTCCGAGAAGACAATTTACGAGGTTGGGCATGTCATTATCTCAAGCCTTACAATATTTGCTCATGGATAATTTGGTGACATTGCGCGACCCTCCTGCCAACCCAAATACCTCTTCACCAAAGTATAATCAGAATGCCAAATGTGCTTACCACTCAAGCAGCCCCAGACACGAGACTGACCAGTGCTGGGCATTGAAGAATAAAATCCAGGATTTGATCGATAACAAGACTATTGAGTTTGATCCTCCTCCAACTCTGAATGTAATCACCACGCCTATGCCGAAGCATGACAAGGGTGTTAATGCTGTTGAAGATACAATTTTCATTAACTCTGTTAAAGACTTGACTACTCCTCTGGACATTGTCAAAAAGAATCTGTTGAAAGTTGGGATATTCCCTGGCTGTGTAAAAGACTATGTGTGCTGCACAAAATAACTCAATGGATGCGAAGGGCTGAAGAAAGGCGTTCAACGCCTGATGGATAGCCACGAAATTCTATTTGAGAAGACCCTGCTTGCAAAAGTTTGAATGACAAATGCGAAGATCTCTCCATTATTACCATCTCAAATAAGCCTCTTAGGATCACCTCCAAAGGTCCTATTAGGATTTCAAATGAACCCACTGTTTCTCCCTTAATAATTACCAATCCTGGACCAATTCTCTATTCTTCAAACAAGGCAGTGCCATGGAACTATGGTGTTGAGGTGTTTTATCAAGGGATTAAACAAGACACTTGGATTGATGAAGACAAAGCTGACGTTGTTGGTAATATAGCTGGCTCAAACAAAGTAACCAGAAATGAGAGAATATTTTCACCCAATATCTCACCACTAGTTATTACCAAGGCGCCCATCCGCATTACTGCTGCCAAGCCAAGTACTGATACAAGGGGGAAGGAGAAGGTTGTTGAGTCTGTCATGACTGAAATACCCGTAAAGGATGTTGCTGATGGAGAGCCCTCTGCTCGTGAGATGGACGAGATCTTAAAGATCATAAAAAGAAGATACTTCAAGATTGTGGAACAATTGGGGCAAACCCCCTCTAAGATTTCAATGTTGTCATTGCTGCTCTGTTCTAATGCCCATGCTCAGACATTAATCAAATTCCTGAAAAAATATCATGTCCCCCATGAGACTACAATAGACCAATTTGAGAATTGCGTGGCTATCTTGACGGTTGATAATGACTTAGGATTTTCAGATGCTGACCTAACACCGCTTAGGAAGAACCACAATAAAGCTTTACATGTTTCTGTCGAGTGAAAGGGGACCACCCTAGCACATGTTCTAGTTGACACTAGTTCTTCTCTGAATGTACTACCCAAGGGGGCGTTAGACCATCTAGACTGTGAAGGTTTAGTCTTGAAGCCAAGTGATATCATTGTAAGGGCGTTCAATCGATCAAAAAGGATTGTTCATGGGGAAGTAGATCTTCCAATCAAGGCGGGCTCCCAAATCTTGAACTCCACCTTCTACATTATGGATATCCGTCCTGCCTATTCTTGTCAGTTGGGTCGTCCTTGGATCCATAAAGCTGGGGAAGTAACGTCCACTCTTCATCAAAAACTCGAATATCCGGTCAAGGGAAGAATTGTCACCGTCTGTGGTGAGGAAGAGTTTATGGCGAGCCACCTTAACTCGTTCAAATACGTAGAGATAGATAGAGAATTCATTGAGACCCCGTGTCAAGCCTTTGAAATCGTTCCACCAATGGTTGCTGCTACCAAATGTTCCTCCGATGAGTCTAAAGCTATTAAGGCTGTGCCGAAGATGGTTTCAGTCAAAGATGCTCGTGCGCCAATTGAAGAAGGAAGCTGTGATACTTGGGGGCAACTCCTTGATATCCCATTCAAAGCGTAAAAGTTTGGTTTGGGCTTCACCGTCAAACTTAGAAGGAAGTGAGGCGTGCTTGTGCTGGAAAGCCACCTCTCCACATTGGAAGCCATGAAGTTAATGTTGTGGGTGATTCAGATGAAGAAGCTGCATTTAAAGATTGGGGGTATCCAACTACAACGAAGCTGAAGAATTGGAATGTAAAGGACTTTATTCCCGTCTCCTTCATTGAGGAGTAATCTACTTGTTATTGCTTTCCTTTCAATTCAAGAACATTTTGTCTATAATATTTAAACAATGACTTTTAAGCCATGTGCCTGGCCCGAGGAACTTTGGTCCATTTGTAAAGGGTTTTATTTATCTTCATCTAATCATATGATCATTCAATACAAATCATTGGAATCTTTTGCATTCAAATATTTGTGTTCATTGTCTTTCTTTTCTCTCAAATACATTTTTCAAAATAGCCGTGTATATTACATGTGCACATACGCACATTCTTGCAGGTCCTCATCCACTCTGGATCTTATTGCCAGTGATTTTACTATTTCCGACTATGACTTCGAATATCCAATCAACCAAGCCGAAGATGAAGGCGAGGAAGATTGTGAAATACCGGGAGAACTATCCAGACTTCTTTTACAAGAGGAAAAAGCTATTTAGCCGCACGAAGAGTCAGTTGAAGTCATCATCTAGGTACTGAGGCAGATAAGAAGGAAATCAAGATCAACGCTAACTTGGAAATCAGTGTCAAGAGTAGGTTGGTCCAGATGTTGCATGATTATGTGGAAGTATTTGCTTGGTCTTATGAAGATATGCCAGGGTTGGATACCGACATCGTAGTTCATCGTCTGCCGACAAAAGAATATTGTCCTCCTATCAAACAAAAGGTTCGTCGCATGAGGCCTGATATGTCTGAAAAGATAAAAGCTGAAGTGATGAAACAATTTGATAAAGGGTTCCTAGCTGTGACATCCTATCCCCAATGGGTTGCCAATGTGGTGCCAGTAGAAAAGAAAGACGGAAAAGTTCGCATGTGCATAGACTATAGGGATCTGAATAGGGCGAGCCCCAAGGATGACTTCCCTCTACCACACATTGACGTCTTAGTCGATAATACTGCTCAGTATAAAGTCTTCTCATTCGTGGATGGCTTCTCAAGTTATAATCAGATAAGGATGGCTCCAGAAGACATGGAGAATACAACTTTCGTCACGCAATGGGGCACCTTTTGCTACAAGGTCATGCCGTTTGGATTGAATAATTCAGGGGCAATATACCAAAGGGATATGTTAGCTTTGTTTCATCACATGATTCATCATGAGATAGAGGTGTATGTGGATGATATGATTGCCAGATCACAAACTGAAGAGGAACATCTCGATCACCTGTACAAGCTGTTCGAAAGGTTGAAAAAGTACAAGTTGAGGTTGAACCCTAACAAGTGCACCTTTGGAGTACGAACTGGAAAGCTTCTAGGTTTTATCGTCAGCAATAAAAGCATTGAAGTTAATCCTTCCAAGGTAAAGGCCATCCAAGAAATGCCAGTCCCTCATTCTGAAAAGGAAGTTAGAGGGTTCTTGGATCGTCTCAATTACATCGCCTGCTTCATATCCCACTTAACTGCTACGTGTGAGCAAATCTTCAAACTCTTGAAGAAAGATCAGGTAGTCATATGGAACGATGAATGTCAAGCTGCCTTCGACAAAATCAAAGAATATCTACAAGAGACTCCTATTCTCATGCCTCCAGTGGAAGGAAGACCCTTGATCATGTACTTGACAGTACTAGAGAACTCTATGGGGTGTGTTTTGGGCCAACATGACGAGTCTGGACGAAAAGAACATGCTATTTATTACCTGAGCAAAAAGTTTATCGACTGTGAAAACAAATATTCACTGCTTGAGAAAACTTGATGCGCTCTGGCATGGGCTGCTCACCGGCTAAGACAGTTTATGTTGACTCATACCACTCTGTTGATTTCTAAGATGGACCTAATCAAGTACATCTTTGAGAAACCTTCCCTTTCCGGATGAATATCAAGATGGAAAATGATCTTGACTGAGTACGGTATTCAATACACTACACAGAAAGCCATCAAAGGAAGCGTACTAGCAGATCATTTGGCCCATCAAGCTGTGGATGATTATCAGTCTATGAACTTAGACTTCCCTGATGAGAACATCATGCTGGTGACCGATTGTGCGAAACATGAACCGTATGACAGACCTGAATAAGGATCCCGATGGACTATGGTTTTCGATGGGGGCTTCCAATGCCTTAGGTAACATAATTGTTGCTGTGATCATCTCTCTTGAAGGTTGTCACACTCCTTTCACTTCCAGACTGTGCTTTGATTGCACAAACAACATGGTTGAATATGAAGCGTGCATCTTAGGTCTGAAAGCTGCCATTGACTTGAGGATCAAGCATTTGAATGTGTTTAGGGATTCCGCTCTAGTGATCATCCAATTAAAAGGAGATTGGGACACTAAACACCCTAATCTCATCCCTTACAAGGAACTTGTGCTATCGCTGATTCCCTACTTCGAAGAGATCACTTTTAAGCACTTTCCTAGGGAAGAAAATCAGCTAGCCGATGCCTTGGCAACAATGTCTTCAATGTTCAAGATCAGATGGGACAACGAAGCCCCTATGATTACATTTGAAAGATTCGACAAAACCGCACATTGCTGTGAGCTTGACACTGACGCGGAAAAGCCACAGTACCATGAGGTGATGATATATCTTGAAACATAAGAGTATCCCGAGGGATCATCCATCAACGACAAAGTTCTTACGAAGATTTTCAGCCAAATTCTACCTAAGTAACAAAATATTGTATAAGCGCAACCATGACTCCACTCTACTCCGATGTATGGATAAGAAGGAGGCAGAGGAAATCATGGAAGACATGAACGATGGTCTCTTTGGTACTCACTCAAGTCGACATACGATGGCTAAGAAGATCTTGAGAGCTGGTTATTATTGGTCAACGATGGAGACTGATTGCCATCATTACTATAGGACTTGTCACAAATGCCAAATCTATACTGACAAGGTCCATGTGCCTCCTATCCCTCTGAACGTCTTGACTGCTCCGTGGCCATTTGCAATGTGGGGCATTGACATGATTAGAGAAATCAAGCCCACCACTTCCAATGGACTTCGCCTCATCCTTTTCGTTATCGACTACTTTACCAAATGGGTCAAAGCCACCTCGTTTGCTTCAGTCACCAAGAATGTGGTAGCCAGATTCATCAAACACAACCTCATTTGCCGCTATGGTATCCCTGAAAGGATCATCACTGACAATGGGACTAACCTCAACAATGCTATGATTACTGAGCTTTGCACTCAGTTTAAGATCAAGCATCACAATTCTTCTCCATATAGACCTAAAATGAATGGCGCAGTTGGAGAGGCCGACAAAAACATCAAGAAGATTATGCAGAAAATGGTAGTAACCTATAAGGATTGGCATGAGATTCTACCGTTTTCTCTACATGGGTACCGCACTTCAGCTAGGACATCAACTGAGGCAACTCCCTTTTCTCTAGTCTATGGCATGGAAGCTATTTGGCCGGTAGAAGTTCAGATTCCCTCACTAAGGATTATGAATGAAGCAGGCTTAGGCGAAGACGAGTGGATTCAAACGAGATTGGATCAGTTGAACTTGATCGATGAGAAGCGACTGGATGCTGTATTTCATGGCCAGACGTACCAAAAACGGATGATCAAGGCTTTCAACAAGAAGATCAAGCCTCGAGTATATCAAGCTGGTGACTTGGTGATAAAATGCATCATTCTACCACAAGGCGACCCCAGAGGAAAATTGACTCCCACATACGAAGGGCCATTTATTGTCAAGAGAGTTTTCTCAGGCGGTGCCATGATGCTGACTACCATGGATGGTGAAGACTTGCCACATCCTATAAACGCGGAAATAGTTAAAAAATACTACGCATAAAAGACCCGCTAGGTTAACACACCTAGGAAAAATAAGGGTATCCCCGCAAACCAAAAGGTTTGGGCAAAAATTAGGGATATATGCAAAAGATTGTACACCCGGAAAGTTGAAAACCCGAAAGGGTGACTTGGGCAAAAATGGGTATCCTGGTGGGCTGAAAACCCGAAAGGGCGGTCCAGGAAAAAGTTAAGGATTGAAAGCGTATGACTATGTCTCGTGGATTCACCACAGTCAACTTTATCACCAAGGTCCGAGTTCAAACAATCCAAGATCAATCCAATCAACTTCTGTCAATGGCAAGGGGCATTCGAAGACATTGGGGGAAATAGTAGAGTTGGAAGGCAATGAGATCATTTCACATGGCTATTTTCAATTTTGTTTTCCTTTTGACGATTCCCTTTTACTGGGATCTCCGTCTCTTTGTACAAAAAAATTCCTATTCATGGGCAAAATATCAATACAAATATACTTTGAAGTGAAAACTTTCTGTCTTTGTTTGAATATAAATTTGTCCAATGACTAAAACTGAACGAACATATGCATATGAGCATAATTAAAACTATTTGGCACATATGACCTAAGCAGTAACAAGCACCTCTTTAATGTATATGGAATATCCCCACAGAGTTATTTTATTAACATCATCCTCAACAAAGTTACCCACAAAGTATCTTTGCATAGGATAATCTCCAACCAGAGTCTCAATCTCTTGGCATCTCTCTCCCCAGCTAAGTTGATCCTACAAGTAGAAGCCTTGTGAACATCTTCCTCAAAGAACTCGCCTCGTCAGCAGTTCGTCAAGTATTCATCAACAAGGATTATTTCCCCAATATACAACAATCAAGGAATCACAAAATTCCCCAGCCGAGTACAAAATTCCCCAGCTTAGTCTATCTTCCCCAACTGAGCCTGTTATCCCTAGCTGAGTGTATCCTCCCCAAGCTGAGTATGTTCTCCCCTACCGAGTCTACATTCTCTAGCTTGAGTTTTCCTTTTAGACTATTGTAAATATTAGGGCCACAACCCTTAATCCACAGTAAGGTCGTCAACAAAACCTTTACTATCTCCAAAAGATACTATGAAGCCTGAACCCGACCAAATATTAGCATAATTTTCAAGTTACTATGAAGCCTTGACTCGACCAGATAATAGTCAACTTCTCAAATCACTGTAGAGCCTGACCCCGACCAGATAATAGTACAACTTTCAAATACTATGAAACCTAGACCCGACAAGATAATAGTTCAACTCTCCAAAGATATAGAAGCACCTGGACTCAACCAGACCAAGGTTTAACTTCTTTTCCCCAGTAGATTTGCCTCTATCCTAAAAAGTTATTGTGAAGCCTGGATCCAACTAGATAATAATTCCCTTCAGAAATTCGTTGTGAAACTTGGAATCCGACCAGATAACAACTAAGTCCCCAAGCAGTTTATTGTGAAACCTGGACCCGACCAGATAACAATTAACCTTATCCACCTCAGAAATCTACAAAGCCTGGAATCCAATCAAATAGCGTTTCAATGTCATTAAGTTACTGTAAATCCTGGACCCGACCAGATATCAGCTCAACTCCATCTTTTCAAGCAAGTTATTGTAAAGCATGGAACCCAACCAGATAACAATTAGCTGCATTTCCCAGAAAGACACTATGAAGCCTAGACCCAACCAGATAATAGTACAACTTTTCAAAAAACTATGAAGCCTGGACCCGACCAGATAGTAGTTACCACTTCAAGTTACTATGAAGCCTAGACCCGACCATATATTAGTTCAACTTCGTCCTCTCTAGAAAGTTACTGTAAAGCCTCGAATCCGACCAGACAAAAGTTAACTTCCTTATCCCAAACAAATTATTGTGAAGCCTGGATCCGACCATATATCAATTCAACTTCAAGAAATCTTTTGCGAAGCCTGGAATCCGACCAGATAACATATAATTAATTCTTCCCCGGTAAGTTACTGTGAAGCCTGGAACCCGACCAAATAATAGTTGACTTCCTCATCCTCAGCAAATTGTGAAGCCTGGATCCAACCATATAACATTTGACATTCAAGAGATATTCCCTAGTAGAAGCATCCTTTCAACAAATTTTGAAGATATGTTTACTCTTAATCCCCAACGACAATTTGGGTTCAACACTCCTCAGCATCAGTCAAGGATTTATTTTCCCAGACAAGCATGCATCTCACATTCATACATCATAGTATATACATACAAAAAATGCATTTAGCATGATCTCATTCATCTAGTGAACGTCATGCATACATCTGCATTTTTACTAACTCTTTTTCCCACATGTAAAACATCAAGTTTTAGTATAAATCGACCAAATATTTGTACTGATACTTATTCCAATGTTTACCATCATTCTTCCAAATGGCATCTATAAGCCCATTCCCAATACATCTTCGAGTGCAAATTTCCGGGAACTCTAGTGTCCAATCATCTTCCACCTTCAAGTCACAAATGGAGGATCCGCCATCTAACTCTTCAGGTCTAAGAAGATTGAACAGGGGAAAATGTTGTACCCCAAAATTTTCCCTCTCATTTATCTAGTAATCTCCCACCAGATCTCCTTTGGTTCAAGACTGCGCAAGGGTTGATCAGCTCAAGACACCTCCTTAAGCACTAATGATTGAAAATTAGGGTTTGAGATTGCACAATGATAATTGGACTTTTAATGCCTCATATGACTATTATGGATCATTTTGGACCCTCAATATTTCTCATGTCACGTTTCAAGTCTTGGATCATATTTTTGCTCAGTCAATTGATCAATTGGCCTAAAAATTAACTGTATTGGGGAAAAAGTCAACTGTGGTCAATTTGCAGTAAAACTTCATAATTTTTTATCCATATCAACATCATGAATCTATATATGTCGTTTGATCAATTTTGGATCACAATTCCTCAAGAAATTTGATCAAATCATCAAAAGGGCAAAATAGTAAATTAGGGTTTTGACTGAGAAGGTGCAATTTCTGATTTTTGACTTAACAAATGTTTGATTGGTTTAAGTTATGATATCAAGGATTCAATTTCATCATTTTGACCTAATGGCATGGCTCAAAACATTCCTCAAGATCAATTGATTGATAGTTGATTTTCAGTCAACTAATCAAAAGTCAACTGTACACTGAAAAGTCAAACTTTGACTTTTTTGGTCAAAATCAAGTGTCAAAGATCACAATTCATAAAAACATGTCAAAATATGAAACTTGTTCATCAAGAAATCAAAAAGTCAAGATTTCATTTTGAAAAGTCAAAATTTCTAAACTTAGAAATTATTCTAAGTGTTGAAAATTTCATATTTTTTCACAACTTTGAGCCAATTTTTCAGCATGATGTAAGATGATTCAAAGGAAACTTCCAACATAAAAGTTGTATATCTCAATTATATATAAAACATTGTAGAACACAACTTCTCCTATAAATGCATGGATTTCAAGTTATGATTTTTTGAATACATGTTCATGAAACTTGGAAACTTAGTGAAATTTTGCCCTAGTTTAGGCAGGATTTTGACCTAACTTCATGGAAATTTTTCACATAGTTCCAAGATAAATTTTCAAAACTTTCCAACATAGAGGTTGTAGAGGATGTTACACGCTTTCCAAAATGTCATAGAACACATTGAGATCATGCTTGAGCTAAGAGAATCAAAGGCAAGAAGTTAGGGTTTTCAAACTTGAATTACAAGCCATTTCTTGATGAACACATGAACCAAATCCATGCTAGGATGCATAATCTTTGCTTTTCAGGCCTCAAAATTGTTTTTCACTCCATAATTAAATCTTTACAGAGCTGTTAGAGCTTTGATCCAAGCATTTGAGCCATTATCCATGTTGCATTTCCATTAACGGCACAAAGTAACATTGCTGTGATACGGTGGGAGAACTGACTAGTGTTTTGCGTTCGTATTCGCACTTGTGCGGTTGAGCAAGAGTCGCCACCGACTTTTTATTTTATCCTAAAGGAAAGGTTAAAAAAGCACAGCAAAAACCTTTTGAGATTTTTCTTGGGTTCGGGGGGTAGATTATGAAAAGGGAAGGTATTAGCACCCTTTTCATCCATGGTTATCCATGGGCTCTTAGTTACTTGGTTTTTTAGATCACTTGCCTTGTTTTTCGATTGCTTGAAAATGGTGTGTGTGTGGGTGCTTTTGAAAATGTTTTGGAAGAAGATGCCTTGTCTTAGGCAACTAATGTATTTGACTCGTGATTGAGTGTTTTACAAAAGTGTGGATCTTTTCGAAAAGATGTTTCAAATGTTTTTGAAAGTTTGTTTGAAAGTGTTGTGGATTGTGGTTTTTGAAAAGAAGGCAAGTGTTTTTGCAAGTTGATCTCAAGTAACTAAGAGTTTTGTCTACCCTATTGTACTCAAAGGTTTTTGTTATGTTTTAACCCCTTTTAACAATTTTGTTCCACCATTGAATTTGGTGGACAATCTTGCGTTTAAGAAGTTTATTCGGGACGGGCGCGGGTCATCGTATGGCCCATGAATGCAATGGTGCCAAGTGTCTTTGGCAATTTGCTTTGAAGGGACTGTGATCATTCCGTTTAGGCAACACTTTGAGACTTATGATCATTTGATTTTGTTTTGCCAAAGATACTCGACGTGCAAGCATGGCCCATTTTGGAAGGCAACATGTGGGATTACCCTAGAGGGTGCAAGTGTGATTGTGTATTGATTACATGTATTTGTCTTGTATTAGGTTATCTAGCGTTTGATTTTATGTACATGCAAACCCTAGGTCTAACCATGGTATAATTGAAAGCGGTAAATTGCGAAAATGTAAAATCTACGCTATTACAAAATAGTATCCGGGAGTGGGGGTACATGTGTATGAATGGGGATGAGACTTATAGTATCCAATAAGTTACAACCAAATCGAATTTGCGATCAAATATAATATCAAATATACAAATATAAGATAAACAATTGTGTATAGGGCAATGTGAATGGACTTGCATTGTGTAAGTGTGAGATGTATATGTATTGTGTAATTATTTACAGGCGCGACAATATGAAATTAATGCGAGATTAGGGTATTTGACCTAAATATGTGTTTTAAGGAATCTTTGATTTGTGTATCTTTAATATGTACAAAAGAAAAATGTTTTAAATTAAATGCTCAAGTTTTAATTAAATTGTGAAAATGATATTTTGAGAAAAAGAGCATATTTCCATGTATTATGTACAAAAATATTTAAATGTCAAGAATTGAATTATGCATATTCAAAAAAGGGTATTTTTCATTATTATGTACAAAATGTTTTAAGATTAAAAGAATGGAAAAAGTTTTCAATTTTAATTACATGGTGTAAAAATGTATTTTTATTATTATATACAAAAAGTAATAAATGTCCAAAATTAAATTATGTATGTTAAAAAAAGTATTTTTAAATTGTTATGTACAAAGTATATTTCAATTAAAAGAATAGAAAGTCATTTTCAATTTTTAAGTATATGATATGAAAAATGTATTTATTATTATTTATGTGTGTTCAATATATATTCGAAAGTATTTTGAAATTAATTAAATTAAGTATAGAAAAGAAAGTTTTAATTAGATAAAATATGTTTTTTTTTATGTATTAGAATTAATATGATATTTGTAATATGATAAGTTAAAAGAATATATGGTTTATAAAAAGGAAGGTTAGTATTAATCAAAGGTTTGTATATAAAGAAATGTTAGTGATTTTGTTGGGCTTTAGGGGAATTAGAAACGGGTCAGGCCCATTGATCTTGAAACAACGTTTAGGGTTAGGGAATTGTTATTCAGTTTGGTAACGCATTAGGGTTTGGGACGGCGCCGCTCGTGTTCGTTCATCGTTCTTCTTCATCTTCGTCTTCCTGAGCGCTTCCTCCATCCGGCCACCAGCGTCACCCCCAAAGTCTCTCTTCCCTCCATAGCATGAGCTCAGTGGACTTGATACAAGGTTCGTTTTCAATGTTTATGTTTCCCTTTTTTACGAATTTGCGTGCGTTTTTTGATTTGAATCTTAACTTTAATCTTTTATTATGAGATGAAGGAGAAGAGAAGAGGGAGAAGATTGTACTACCTGACTTTGGAGAAGGAGGAGAGACGGGGAATGTGGCGCTCAGGAGGCCGGGACGGCGATAGGAGCGTGACGAATCTTTGCCTCTTGGTGACCCTAGTTAGGTTTTATGATGATTTGTATTTGCCTGAAAACCTGTTATATCCTTCTTTCCTCTTCTTCTTCTGTCCCTTTTTGCCACTGTACGCTTGTTTATGTTGCCCTGTGATGATTTTCACTGAGGGCCTGATGGGTTGGTTGGCTCAGGTTTGAACTTGGTTATGTTTGTGCTAGCAGGTGGGTTTTGAGGTTTCACAGGTTTGAATTTGTGAGGTCTCAGGCCAGTATGCTTGGTTGGTGAATGGTTTTAGCAGGTATGGTGAGGTTTTGACAGCAGGTAAGCTTGCAGTAGGTTATGTTGTTGGACAGTATGGTGGTTCTGGTTAAGCTTCAGTATATGGTTGATGTATTGGGGCCTTGGCCAGTTATGCCATGTGCATCTCTTCTGCCCTTTAGCTTATCAGTTTTTGAGTTTTGTATATTTATGTGGTATGACAGTATGTGTTATGCTTAGGACTTCTTTCTGGTTTATGAGCTTCACAGATTTTCAGTATGTGGTATGTGTTTGGTTCGAAACTGGACAGGCCTGTGGTTATTTTGCTTTGAATACTGGCTTATGCAGGTTAGGCTTCTATACAGGCTATGTGTTTTTGTTTTTTTCTGAAATGCTTAGCAGGTATATGGGCTGGAGGTTTAATGCATAGTTACAGGTTTGGGTTCATGGTTAAGGCTCTTGCAGGTTTTACTCCAACAGGTTTTATGGCTTGAGTTTTGTATATACAGGTTATGCTTGGTTTCTATGTGTATAGCCTGTATGTTGAGGCAGGGTTGTGGTGTTTTTGTAAGTTTGACCTTGACAACAAATGTGAGGCTTCAGGCTTTTTTGAGTTTGTATCTTTTTCTCTCTCTTTATCCTGCTGAACTCTGTTCTCTTTTGTATATCTTTTCTTGTATCTTCTGCCTATCCTGCCTAAGCCTGAAAAACCTGCTTCTATCTCCTCTTTTTCTCTCTCTATAGTACAGTTGAGTATTATTATATGATTTATTCTGTACTATTTTCTGAAAGGGTCACTTGATGGGAAATGATGATTTAGAGTTAGCTTGCATAACACATTACTTCTGCATATTCTTTATCTCCTTTTGACAGCTTTGGTACTTTGTGATATCTTCCATATCTTTGTCAAATCCTTTTTTGACAGCCTTGAGTGGATTTTGCATTTTTGACAGTAAGTTGCACTTTTGGCTTTTGATAGAAAGTTGTAACTTGGACTTTTTCAGTTTGGTTTGAATTTGAAGTTTGAGATTTTGAAACTATGCAGTTTGATATTCTATGCATTTTGACATTTGCATTTTTTCAACTTTGCATAAAAATTCTTCCCTCTCTGTGAACCGGGAAAAATCCCGTGATTTGCAGAGAGGGTTAACTGATCCCAGTCAGTGGCCCTTAATGATGAGTCTAATTTTAACTGTCTTTTCCAATTTAACTGCTTTCTGACTTTCTCTTTTCTTTTTGCAGATGAATAATGGAACACCGGAGCGGAGTGAAGAATGAAGAGATTAGGGACTTAGAAAATGTTTAGAAAAAATAGGATAATTTTTATTTTCAATTTAATTATTTGTAAACCATTATTATTTTAAATACTTCGTAATAAATACTTGTATCCAAATAATAATTGTAACAACTATTAAATATGAAATAAAAATTCCATTGATTCATTTAACTCTTTTCAATTCCTTTTCTTTAATTATTTATTTGTTATTTATAATCCCTTAAATTAAATAAAATGAAAGTTTAAATTTCAAATATTTAATTCTTAGAACCATAAATAATCAACTAAACCTTGTTGATCAAAATAAATGAATTCGACGTCTCCATCATTCAAAGCAACGCACAGTCGAACACAAAAACTGATCAGACGCAATCCTCTTTTTCACTGATTCTTTGCCAAGCACTGTAAATCCAAACTGCACATCTTCTTTGACTGGCTCAAACAGAACAACATGAATTCAACCCAACTGCCTCTTTTACTGATTAAATTAAAAACAACGCGAATTCGGCCCGAATCTCAGAATAAACTGCAAAGTGCTGTGGAATTTAAATTCTTCTGAGAATATGCCCATAAAACCTTAATTCTTGATTAAATGCCAGATAACGCTCGTCTGATCAAAATGCGCCAGAATCAACCAAAACCCTAAGCCGATTGCTTGAACTGTTCTAGGGCCATGAAAACCAGTAAAACCCTAATTTTGCTTGACTGACAAGAAAAGTCCGTTTGTCCGATTCTTGAGCAAGTTTAAAAAATCAGGAAATGCTTGAAGCTGAGATTTCTTGGGGAAAAATGCGAGGGCAAATTTTGGGGTACAACAATTGCCATTCTAGTAAAGAGGCTTTAATCACAAAGTAAACTTGTATTGAGCTTTGCACTTGTTCCTTCTGATCACACATAATCTAAAAGCCATAAGAAACTTGTCTAGAGCCTCTAACTACTCATACGATGCTTGTACTATGCATTGAAACCATGTTTGTCAACCTTACTTAAAAAACAAGCCAAGAAGCCAAAACATGTGATCTTGTACTTCTGACCATCTCAAGTCTCCAAAACTTTTCCTATATATCAAAACACTATTATGAAAACTAGGACTAGATTAGAAGCCCTGGAGCACTCCCAAATTCCCTGAAGCCATAAATTTCACAAAACCTCCATTTTTGTGTCATTTCTGACTTTGAACTTAAATCTTCAAAACCATTCGTGCGTTTCTTGGCTTAACACTTCCAAAAGCTTCCTTACATCAAATACAAAGCATCCCTGTCCATGTTACACGACTATAACTCCATTTCCATAATCCTCCATAACCAAAAACAGATCGTTGCAGTTGGACTTCTCCAGGCCATTTCAGCTACTCTCAACTCAAGCTAAGCATTGCATTAGCTTCCTAGAGACTCAAGGAAGCTAACCTGATCATTGCAACACCTTGAATCAAGCTCAAACTCATTTCACAATTTCCAGTTTTAAGGTATTTTTCTTGAACTTCTATCTTCTCATTTAGGCATTGTTAGGCTTGCATTTATGAACATAAAATGTAGACATCATTACGCTGAAACTATACATGTCCATAGATTTCATTTATTTTGCTTGAGTAGGAAGAATTTTGAGTTTGAACCTCTGAAAATATTTAGGTCAGAATTTGGTACTGTTAGAAATTCATGCTCATCTTTGAGAGTTACCTTAAGTTATTTACATATTTAGAATCGTGAGAAAATTTCTAACAAGTTTGATGTTGAAAGTTTTGTGAATGGATGAGAAATGAATAAGTTACAGGTCCTTGGGATGGAGGTTGAAGATGGAGTTCATTCATGACTTGATTTGTATTATATATTTGTTGTTTTGTTTAAGTTAACGGATGTATCACCACCCCAGTGGTTAAAGCGCGCGCCTATCATCTTAGGGACCTGGGTTCAAGCCCCAGCGGTACCCTTTTGGCTATTTTTCATATTTTCTTGTTTCTTTTTTTGCAGCCAGGCGCCTGGGCCTCTCCCCTTGGGCCTTCCACTTTTTTGATTTCTCTAACCCCCTGCTCTGCTTTTGCACCTGGCCCAACTTTATTTTTTTTATTTCATTTTTATTTCATTTTCTATTTTATTCCATTTTCATTTTATATTTTCTTTATTATTTATATTATTATTAGTAGTAGTAGTAGTATTATTACTATTTATTAATAAAAATCCAAAAAATACTTTATTTATTATTTATACTTACTTATTTTATTTTCTGATAAAACAAAAAGACCAAAAATATTTTTCTTAAAACAAATTAATTTCTTTTCTTTAATAAATTATTATATTATTTTATTTTCTTTATTTTAAAATTAATTTAGAACTTATGTTTATTTTAATTGATTAACTTTCATTTTATTTTTATTAATTTAAAACCTTTTCATAAAAAACCCTAAAAATCATTTTTATCTTATTTTCTTTGTTAATTAATTTAGGTTTTAGTTTTGTTTAATTTTTTAATTAATCATTTTCTTAATTAGGTCAAGATTAAACCCTTTCATAAAAAACAAAAAAAAAATCATTTCTTTTTTCCATTTATATTCTTGCATTTTATTTTTAATTTTGTACAATATTCAATATGGTTGTAATAGATAATTATGTTTAATTTTCTTGCAAAATCCCCAGTTGTAAATTTGTATACCCTCTCCCCTAATGATGTAATAGCTTAGTATTTTTACTTTCTGCAATTTATCGCTTTATATAAATGCTAGTAAATTAGGGTTTGTATAGAAAGATAAAATCAACAAGTTAGCAAACCCTAATTCAAGACAAAACAAGCATGTAAATCAAATACATTTTCACACTTGCATCCTTAGGGTAATTTCATTTTGTTGCCTTACAAAAATGACCATGTCATGCATGTGGGATATCTTAGTAAAAAGCAATAAAAAAATACAAGATAATAGTCCCTCGATGGCGCTATCAAATGTTGCCTTTCAAAATGATCTTAGTCCCTCAAAGAGAATTGCTAAGACATTTCACAACATTTCTATCATGGATATACTATTATCCACGCCCGTCCCTTTACATCCAAAGATAAGGCTTCTTACCAATCAATGGTAAGATAGAAATATCAAAGGAAAGGAAGAAATGAACTAAGACTTTTGAGTAGGTAGATTGTTCCTAGTTGCTTGCTCAATTTCAAATCAAACACTCTTGCTTATTTTCAAAACCAACACCAACACTTTCAAAAACACTTTCAAAACCATTTTCCAAACATGAAACATTTTCAAAAGATCGACACTTTGTATACGTTCTTACGAACGAGAACTATTACAAAGTTTGCCTAAATGATGGCGCCTTTTTAAAATACTTTCAAAAACCATACAAAGCACATTTTCAAACTAAAAGCAAGTGATCTAGCAAGCAACTAAGAGCCCATAGATAACTATGGATGAAAAGGGTGCTAGCACCTTCCCTTTTCATAATCTACCCCCCGAACTCAAGAAATAATCTCAAAGGTCTTTCCTATTCTTTTCAACCTTTCCTTTTTGGATAAAAGAAAAGTCGGTGGAGACTCTTGCTAACCGCAACATTTGCGATAAAACACAAAACAAATAAGTCAGTTCTCCCATTGTATCACACTTATGAACTCTACAACTTTGTATTAGAGGGTTGATGTCCAAAAAATGCTTAGATTTGAAGATATAAGCTCATAAAATCATGACATTTTTCATAAAACACTTAGTGAAGTTTTCAACTAGTTTAGGCAGATTTTTGACCTAACTGCTTGACCAATTTTAACCTAGTTCCAAGATTATTTTGCCAAAGTGGTCAACATGAAGGTTGTAGACAATGTTCCAAGCTTTCCAAAATGTCCGAGAACTTGAAGAGATCGTGCTTGAGCTAGGATAGTCGAAGAGAAGAAGTTGAGCTTTCATTCTTTGATTGCTTTTAGAAATTGACACATATATCAAGTGATTATGCAGATTTATTTTCAATTATTATTTTATTCAAAAGGTTTTTTATTATTACCATTTTCCATGAAAAAGCAGAAAAGTAAAAGACACAATTTTGAGAATCAAAGACAACTTTTATTTATGATTATAATGATCAAAGCAAAAGGATAAGCTCGTACAATATTAACTTTCTTCTTGGGCAGAATGAAAGCTTTTTACAAAGAAAAAACAAATTACTTTGAGACATGGGATGCAATAAGGAACATCATAAGTGACCCAGTTCTGGATTCTAACTCCAGGCGTCACATAATTCAGCATTTTCTGATCTTCTTCATCCTCCTCAATAGCATTAACTCTAGAAATAATTGGATGGAGGTATCCTCCACTGTGGAAAACATCATGATAGATGCTCATAGTAGACTTTAACTTCAAACTATTGCCTTTGCCATTCTTGGCAGAGAATCCTAAACCAGCCTTGTTCTCGTTCACTGGAGGATCAATGACCTGTCCCCATACTTTACTTGTACCATTACGCACAACTTGCTGAACATCCTTGAATGAAGCCATAGAGTTCTCATTCCCTCTTACATTATCAACAGACAGAGCCTGGAACTGCGTCCCCACAGCAGCTTCATCTGCTTCTACAATACTAAAACATGATAGATGATATATCAGTAATGCTTGCTCTCCATTTATAATAACCACTTTTCCTTCACGCACGAATTTCAGCTTTTGGTGTAAAAGTGGAGATGACGGCCCCTACTTCATGTATCCATGGTCTTCCTAGTAGGCAACTATATGCGAGTACAATATCCATGACTTGGAAAGTGATCTGGAACAGATGCAGGCCTATGTGAATAAGCAGATCGACCTCCCCAATAACTGACTTCCCTGACCCATCGAAAGCTTTGACAATAATACCACTTGGACGCATAGGAGCCCCTTGATATTTCAAATTCATCATCACACTCCTCGGTATCACAATTAAGGCGGATTCGTTATCAAACAGTACATTTGATAGTGAATCGCTTTTACAGTTCATGGATATGTGGAGAGCCAAATTATGATTCCTCCCCTCGTCAGGAAATTAATAATTGCAAAATCTTAGGTTATTACTTGATGTGATATTACCTACCATACTGCTGAATTAATCTAATGGCATGTCATACTCCACGAAGGCCTGGTCCAACACCCTCATTAAAGATTCTCTATGGGCTGCAGATTTCATCAATAATGTTAAGACGTATATCTTTGAAGGAGTCTGTAATAACTGATCCACAATTCAGTAGTCGCTCATTTTGATTATCTTTAAAATATCATCTACGTCCTTCTCCAGGGTAGTGCCACTGGATTCCCCTGCAACCTTCTTATCTTCAACACTTTCCATAACCTTCTTACCAGTATCATCATTTCCTCGAACAACCGATGCAAATACACGACCATTGCGGGTCACTCTACTAGTCTCATCAAAATTTCCAACACTAGACAAAGGCTGGATGGGAACTTCCACACCATCCTCTACAATTGTAGCATTGTATTTGTACGGTACAACTTTGTCTGATTTGTAAGGAAAGGGCCCTGGCAAGCAAATCACCACAAGGGCAACAACTAGCTTGCTATAATATTCAATTTCAACAGGGGAAGAATCATTGAAACACGACAAAATCACATTCACACCTTCTTCAGAAAACATGGACATCAAAGAATCATCTCCAGATAAAATACCCTCATCTGAGGAAAGAATTCATCCACGGAAGCATATTCATCATCTGATTTTTCCTCAGCCAAACAAACCTCAATCTCATTAACCTCATGGTAATCATATCTTTGGCTTGAAACCTTGATAGTTCCATTATCCAACAACATATGAATACATTTTCTCACAATTGAACATCCTTGGAAGTCCCTGCAGCAAACACGACAAGATCCATAGTGGTGCTCTACCTGACCATCCATGTGGCAGAAAGTTGCATGCAATTGTACGAGATCATCATTCATATGTTCCACATCAAAGATCCTGAATTCTCCAGGACATCCAAAGACCATGTTCAATTCCTCCTCATACTCTGCCCTAGGCCTGATTATATGGATGAGGCCCCCATCCATCATCTCCTGCAAATCATCCTTTATCTTATCGCAACCTTGTATATTAGTACTACAAATACCACAACCAACATGGTCATGAGTATAGTAACTAAACTAGCAAAGGTCTGCATGCATCTTTACCAAGTCTCCTATAACCAAGTTAATATCATAAATGCGGAAGTCCTCTGGACAATCAGCAACCATGTTAACAGCATTCGCTCCTCCATGTTTTGGGAGAGGATTATCTTTTACATTAGGACTGATCTTTGAAGGACAAAAGACCAGATCTAACCATTTTCTGCACTTCGGACATCAGAGGATAACAATTTTCCACATTATGCCATGGTGCACCCTGATGGAAAGCGCACGTATGATCTTCCTTGTAATACCAAGGTAAAGGGGATGGTGTAGCAGGAGGTGACCTAGCCTAGACAAGCTTTTTCTGGATCAATGCTGAGAGTAGCTCTGCATAACTCATAGGGATATAATCA
Organism: Vicia faba; assembly: GCA_948472305.1. Taxonomy (NCBI): domain Eukaryota; kingdom Viridiplantae; phylum Streptophyta; class Magnoliopsida; order Fabales; family Fabaceae; genus Vicia; species Vicia faba. The sequence continues at coordinate 946,619,227 of OX451735.1, forward strand.
AAAGGCTCTCTCCTATGATTCTTCCCTTGACTTCCCTGAGGGGCTGGTCTTTGATAAGCAACTGTAGTAGGAGCCGCATTTACAACCGGAGTTACCGAGGCAACCTGTTGTTGGCGCTAATGATTTCTTCTAGAAGGATTAACCCTTCTCTCTTGAATAACAGCATTCGTCTCCCCTTCTTTCTTCTTAACAAATCCATATGATGGCTTCTTCACATTGCTGGAATCTTCACTTTTTGTCACACGACCTTCTCTTACAGCTTCGTCCAAACCGACGCCCACTCCCACTATTTCAGTAAAATCACTGGGCACACTCGCCACCATTCTTTCATAGTAGAATGCACCTAGTGTCTTCAGAAAAATCTTTATCATCTCTTTTTCTTCCATTGGAGGAATCACTTAGGCGGCTACCTTACGCCATCTCTGTGCATATTCTTTAAATGATTCCTAGTCCTTCTGGACCATGGCCCTGAGTTGATCACGTTCAGGCACCATGTCCATATTGTATTTGTACTGTCTGATAAACGCTTCTCCCAAGTCATTAAAAGAATGAATACTGGCACTGTCTAGGCTCATGTACCATTTTAACGCTACACCGGTTAAACTGTCTTGAAAGAAATGAATCAAAAAGCATTGATCATTTATATGAGTAGACATTCTCCTTACATATATCACCAAATGAGCACGAGGGTAAGTGTTTCCCTTGTACTTTTCGAACTCCGGTACTTTGAACTTAATAGGTATTTTCACATTTGGAACCAAGCACATATCATTCAAATTTTGCCCAAACAACTCTTTTCCTCTGAGGGCCTTCAACTCTTTCTGCATCTTATCAAACTGGTCTTGAAAATCGTCCATTCGATCATAGAAACCCAAACTTTCATTTGGTGGAAGAATAGGGCGATACACTTCATCATTAGCGAACGGGGCCATATTCATATTCACCGAGGGAGGTGCAACATAGTGAACCTCGTTTCTAGCAACAGGGGTAACGTGCACCACAAGAGGTGCGGGAGCAGAAGCAGTCTGAGTAAGAGGAGCAATCTGAGGATCCTGATTAAAACCTTCTGGCATAAAGTTCTATGACATTCCCCAAGGATATCCTGGAGGAATATGATTCTGAACAGTAGCTGGAGTAGCAAAAATAGGAACAATCAGAGCTTCAGTAGTAACCATTGTCTATTGAGGCTGAACAATCGGTGGCCGATTCTGAGTAGCCACTAGAGATTCCATCAGAGAAATGATATTGTCCATAACGGCCTTAAGAGCAGAAACTTCCTCGCGCAGCTCACGATTCTCTTGTTCTAGGTTATCTATCTTCCTTATGAAATTAGCTCGGGTATTGTACTGGTGAGAAAGTTTGCTGAACAAAGTAAAAAAAGCTCAGTAAGACACTTGGATATGCAAAAGAATGCAAGAAGTGTGTACAATATGATGCATGATGTGAAATGCACATGATTTATTTTATTATTACTATTTCAAGGGGCTTAAAGATTTATAGACAATTTTGCATATATCAAAGTAATAACACATTTGAAATACTGAATTTTTTTTATTATAATGACTTCAAAATGGATTATAAGTTTCAAGAATCTCAAGTACAAGATGAAAGTAAAGTCTAAAACCCTAAGAAAGAAAGCTCATGGAGATCACTCTATAGGTTGGCGCTTCCTTGTAAGTCTGGCAATATGAGCCTTCAAACTCTAGTTTTCTTCTGCATATCTAGTGGCGACCTCCTTCCAATCATCTAAATCAGGAAGTGAGAAACTAGGGCTTGATTGAGGTTTATAGGAAAACAAACCCCCTTGCCTCTCCATCATCTCTACAACATAGTGTTGTACCCCAAAATTTTCCCTCTCATATTATCAGGATTTTTCCTCACAAGACTCCTTGGGCTCCAGACATGATTAGGGTTTGCTCAACTCAAGACATCTCTTTGCACTGTTGTCCTGAAATTAGGGTTTGAGTTTGCACAAGGATTTTTGGACCATCAATGCTTCATGTGACTTTCATACTTCATGTTGGACTCCTGAGATTACTCATACCAAGTTTCAAGCCTTGAATCAAATTTTGGACCAGTCAATTGGACAGTTGACCTAAAAACCAGTTGTATTGGAGAAAAAGTCAACCATGGCCAATTTACAGTCAAACTTCATAATTTTTGATCCACATAAACATTATAAACTCATATGAACCATTTGATCAAGTTTGGACCACAACTCCTCAAGAAATTTGATTAGATCATCAAAAGGGCAAAATGGTCAAAATTAGGGTTTTGACTGAGAAAGGGAAATTTCTGATTTTTAACCTAGCCAATGGAAAATTGGGTTCAAGCATGGTTTCAAGGACTCAATGGAATCATCTTGACCTAATCACAAGGTTCAAAAGACCTCAAATGCATTGGATTGACAAATGAATTTTCCAGTCAATTGATCAAAAATCAACTATACACTGAAAAGTTAAACTTTGACTTTTTGGTCAAAATCATGTGCCAAGGGTCATATTTCATCAAGATGTGTCAAAACATGAAACTTGTGCACCAAGAAACTTAAATTTGGAAATTAGGGTTTAAGATTGAAAAAATTTCATAACTTCGAATTTTTCTAAGTTATGAAAATTTCTTATTTTTTCCCAACTTTTCCCAACATTTTCACCATGATGCAATTGGATTCAAAGAAAACTTCCAACATTAAAGTTGTAGTCCTCCACAAAATCTATAACTTTGATTCACAAAGTTTTCCCAAAAGATGCTTGGATCTCAAGTTATGATTTTGTGAATAAGGGTCCATAAACTTTTTAACTTAGTGAAATTTTGCCCTAGTTTAGGCAGATTTTTGACCTAACTTCATGGCAACTTTTCACCTATTTCCAAGAGGAATCTCAAGTTTCATTTCAAAGATGGATTGTAAATCATGTTACAAGCTTTCCAAAATGTCACGGAACTCTCCAAGATCATTTATGGTTAGGGAGAATCGAAGAAATGAAAATAGAAAATTATCACTTTTGTCCAAGGCATTTTTCACAATGGTGCAAGTTGCAAATCTGTCCTAAGCATGCTTGTACTTGGTTTTACAGGTCCTAATACCTTCTAAACTCATTTATTTAATTCAAACACATTGGATAATGGCCTTGTTTTGATCTTTGAAGCATTACACAAAGAATTATTCCAAAAATGGCATAAAGTTCACATTGCTACTTTGATAAAGCATGCTTTTTGCAATTTTGTATTTCTTGAGCAATGGACCTAATCTCTTGCTGCAAACAAAGTACATAAATATCAGGAAAAGTTTACCAACTATGTGTAGCTAGCAAGCAGGCCTGTTCATGCTTTGGCATTGTCACTTCCTATCTTTTCTTCAAAAGCAAGAAACTTGCAAAAGTCAAGTCAACTCTTCATCTGATAAAACCAAGACTTTGTATCATTCCACACAATCTCGGAACATTGTTGCAAGCCTAAGAAACGAATTGCCAACTTCTCAAACACCCTAAAACACAAAAATCCCAAGTTCCTGCCCAAACAGGGCATCTTCTGCAGAACCATTTCCAAAACAACATTGGCTCGTGCGTTTTGCTTTGAAACATTTCAAACACATTCCCTACATCACACCTAAGCTATCTAGGCCTTTGTTCAGCAACTGTAACCCCTGTTTCGAGCTTCACCATTTCCATTTTTTGAGTTTGCATGTTGACTTCTATAGGAAGATTCAGGCATCTACAAGGCAAGCTGAGCATTGGGAAATGTTGAGGGAACTTCAAGCAAGTTCACAAGAACTTCAGGCCTCACTCAAAGTTGCTACATTGCCATAACCAAACTCAACTGAACAAGGTATTTGTCAAGTTTCTGTCTCTCTATTTAGACATCCTTAGGCTTAAGTTTGTGAAGCAAAAATGTAGTCCTTAAGTTGCTTGAGTTGTACATATGCTTAGATTCCATTTATATTAACTGAGCTAAGAGTATTTGGATGTTGAACATGCTGAAATTTTTAAGTCAGAAATTAGGGGTGATAAAATTCTTCTTGGTCTTTAAGAGTTAGGTCATGTTTTTTATATCATTAGAATCGTGAGTTAACATGCTACAAGTTTCATGTTGCAAGATTTTGTTTTTGTGCAAAGAATAGAGTGAACAACATTTGTATAACAGAAGCGCGCGCGTGGTTGTCTGGAGGTCAGGGATGAAGATGACTGGGGCTGGCGCCTTGGGCCTGTTTCTTTTTGCACCCCCCTTTTTCTTTTGCACCCCCCTGATCATTTTCTTTTATATTTTATATTTTCTTGTACAATTTATATTTTCAGACTCTATTTATTGTTTCTGAACATTTAAAATCATAAAAAATATTTTCTTTATGTTTTGCATTTTATCATATTTTTTATTTTATTTTTTGCATAATAAATAGTTTGTTAGGATTTTATACTTTATTTTCTAAAATAAAACTTGTAAATAATACAAAAATATTATATATTTTTATTTTTATTATTTATACACTTAAAGTCATATTTTCATACATATTTCAATTTTTTTAACATTTTGTATATATTAATTTTATTTTTCTTAAATAAAAATGGACAAATAAATAACTAGAAAACAATATTTTTCTTTTGAACAAAATTAGGGTTTTCACCCTTTTGAAAAATAATCATTTTATTTTTTCTTATTTTTTAAGACATAAACAAATTTATTTTCACATACATAAAATTAATACAAAAAAACATTTTTGCATACATACATTTTATTGTATATTTGAATATTTGCTTATTTATTTATTTGAACAATAAATTCAATTTGGTTGTAATAGTTTTAGGGTTTTATTTTGAGCAATACCCCCCTATTCAAAACTTGTACCCCCCTCCCCATAATATTGTTGTAATAGTCTAGATTTACTTTACGCATTTTATTGCTTTCATATACCATGATAGTAAACTAGGGTTTTGAATGAAAAGACCAAAAATAAAAACAAATAGCATGACTAAATACAAGACAAAAATGCATGAAAAGTGACAACACCTTGCACACAAGCACCCTTAGGGTTTCATCCATTTGGTTGCCTTAAAACAAAATGGCCATGGTATGCATACTAGGTATCTTGGCAAAACAAAACAAAACAAAAGATCATAGTCCCTCGATGACGCTATCTTGGTTGCCTAAACGAAGATGATCTTAAGTCCCTCAAAACTTGCTAAGATACTTGGTAATATTGTTATCATGGTCATACGATGACCCACGCCCGTCCCGTTTTAATATCCAAAGATAGGGTTGTTTACCAAATGCAATGGTAAAACAACAATGTCAAAGGAATAAAAAATGAGTAGGAAAGACTTTTGAGTAGGGTAGATAACTCCTAGTTACTTGATCAATTTGCAAACCATCCTTGCTATTTTCAAAAAAACACATACAATTTCAAAACATTTTCAAATAACTTTCAAAACATTGAAACGTTTTTCAAAAGACCGACATCTTTGTATACATTCTTACCAACAAGAATCATTACAAAGATTGCCAAAACAATGGCCTCTTTTCAAAATACTTTCAAAACCACACAAAGCACCATTTCAAACAATTTAAAAGCAAAAGCAAGTGATCTAAAACAAGTAACTAAGATCCCATGGAAAACCATGGATGAAAAGGGTGCTAGCACCTTCCCTTTACATAATCTACCCCCCGAACCCAAAAACAATCTCAAAGGTATTTCCTTTGCTTTTTTACCTTTCCTTTTGGATAAAATAAAAGTTGGTGGCGACTCTTGCTAAACCGCAACATTTGCGAACATAAATGCAAAACCTCAAGCCAGTTCTCCCACCGTATCACAGAACTGGAGACTCTGCTGGGGACTATATAAAAGTGGGGTTACCTTAGGGTTTTTAGATCACTTTTACATGCTTATCTTGCTTGACTTTTATGCTTTACACTTTGGTTCTATTGTTTGGGTTTGAATCCTCTACCCGGATTTGGGAAACATTCATAGGTAAATAGCAATATGTTGTGGAAACTGTGCGGGGTATACCGACATGGTCGAAGCAATAACTATGTTAGTGCGACATATTTGTGGGTACCAGACGCCTTTGAGTCAATCAAATAGAAAACGGGGCTGCTGAGTGATCTCATGAAGCACTAATGGACTTTTAGAACCTTTACTTGACCAACTTGGCCTTTTAGGATGTAGTGAGATGACCGGCTTTGGTGCAGTCCGAAGTTGGTAGATACTCGATACTACACTCATTGAGGGTTGGTTCCTTAGAATATTTTGGTCGCCAGTAAAGAGGATGAATTTAAACAATGAACAAGGAAACAATCCAGTGATATTGAGCTCCTTAGAACCCAGTTACTATTTCTAGGACAGGTTAAGCCAAATAAACTTCAAGAGAGTACTTACCTATGAAACCCCGTGCAAGCCTGAAACTAGGAACTTGTGTGATTTGCTTGTACATATATACTTGTGCATAACATCATGGACATCATGAAGCATCATATGCATCCACTAACCATTTCAAGGATTTGGATTTTCATCTTTGTTCCTGTTTTGTAGGTTATGGATTCACTTCGCAGGAAAACTGTCCAAATCAACTTTGTAAGAATTCCTCCACAACTCAAGGAGCTAGCTTCAAGGATTCCTGAGAATTCTCCATTCACCGAGAGACATGGTCGTTTTCTCAACTTGGTGACCACCAACACTGAGGAGGATATGCTGAAAGTTCTCTTCCAGTTCTTTGATCCTTTGCATCATTGCTTCACATTTCCTGACTACCAACTTGTGCCTACTTTGGAGGAATTTTCTCAAACTCTTGAGGATTCCTATTCTCAATCAACTAACCTTCAAAGGTACAGAAAGAGATCCAAAGCCAGAAGAGATTGCTCAAGCCTTACACTTGCACTCATATGATGTCACAACATATTGGGAAACCAGAAGTGGTGTCAAGGGCTTCTTGTCAAAGTTTCTGTTTGAGAAGGCCCAAAGCTATTGGAATTCTCTAGAACTACAAGCTTTTGAGTAGATTTTAGTTCTTCTCATCTATGGGATGGTCTTGTTCCCTAACCCTGATCAACTTATAAATGTGAGTGCTGTCAAAATATTCATGACTCGCAACCCGTTCCCTACATTACTTGGGGATATCCTCCACTCTTTTCACACTCGAACAATGAGGAAAAGAGGTGTTCTCATGTGTTGCACTCCTCTACTGGAAAGATGGTTTATTTCTCATCTTCCCCAATCAGTTTTGAAGAATGATAAAGGTTTGAGGTGGTCACAATGATTGATGACCCTTACCCATTCAAATATTCATTGGTGTTCTAGATCCAGAGAGAATATCATTATCATTGACCATTGTGGGGAATTCCTTAATGTCCCTATACTAGGCATTAGGGGAGGCATCACCTATAACCCTTGCTTAGCTCTGAGACAGTTTGGGTATGCCCGAAGGGATGGCCCACATGATATGCTAATTCAAGGCTTGGTTTTCAACTTCGACAACGACGACCAAGGACTCCGACAAAGGTTCATCCGAGCTTGGAGGATGCCCAACAAGGTGGACAATAAGACCTTGGGACACAAGAATTCCATCCCTCTTGAGCCTTACCTCAAGTGGGTACGAACCCGCGCCCAAAGTCTTATAATGCCTTAGCCCTACATTCTCCCTGTGATTATAGAGCCTGTTATAGAAGGAGAGGTTCCATACACCCTCCTACATCCTGACATGCCAACATCACTCGAAGATCTACAAAGGAGTTGGATACAACTCAAGGGAGAGCGTGATACTTTCAAAGCCCAATTCTACACAAGCGAGAAGAAGGTTTTGGAAATCACTCGTCAACTTCACGAAGAGCAGACTCTCAACACCTACATTGCACCAAAGATCATGCGTAACGCCTTTTTACCTTAGAATTTTGTATTATTTTGCCCACGGGGCATTGATGTACTGACAAATTCTATCTTATTAATATGACGTGTGTTTATTTTTGTTTAAAACAAATTTGAATTTATGAATCCTTGAATGCATTACATGAATACATATCATTCATCATATGCATAAGCAGGTCTTCACACCAAATTTCCTCATCTCTCTGCTGTTTATTTCAGCAAGATGGATATTGAACAAACGGTCAAAGATTTCCAAGCTCAGAATTCACAATTTCAACAGCTACTCTTGACCTTGGCCAAGGGGCAGGAGGAGCTCAAGACTCTGCTAGAGAATGAGAAAGAGAAAAAGAAGAAGAAGAGAGCTGGTGTGGTTCTCCTGGGAAGAAGGTTTGAAGGACAAGCCAGACGGACTTTGGATTTCCCCTTAACATCTGATGAAGGGGTAGGAAAAGGAAAGGGAGCTGCAGTACCATTTGATTCTGAGGAAGAAGAAGAAGAAGAAAAGGATGAGGACTATTCTGAACCGCAGTACCCTCCGGCCGATTACAAATACAAGAACTTGGAAGAGCGTCTAGCTACTATGGAGATACAAAGAGTGTCTGGGCTGGACTTTGAAGAGTTAGGGTTGGTATCTGGAATTGTAATCCCTCCTAAATTTAAAGTGCCGCTGTTCGCTAAGTACGATGGGGAGTCTTGTCCCAAAATGCACCTACGATCTTATGTCAGGAAAATTCAACCATATTCTTCTGACAAAGACCTGTGGGTCCACTTTTTCTAGGACAGTTTATCGGGAACACAAATTGATTGGTTCTACCAGTTGGAGAGAGCAGATGTCCATAATTGGGAAGACTTGGCAGCCGCATTCTATAAACAGTATCAATACAACGTCGAGTTGGCACCAACCCGTACTCAGCTACAGAGTATGGCTATGGCTACCAATGAGGGTTTCAAAGACTACGCCCAAAAGTGGAGGGATTTGGCCGGAAGGGTGCAACCACCATTATCTAAAAGAGAGCTTGTGGACATGTTCTTAGGGACTCTGTCAGGTCCTTTCTTTAATCACCTGATTGGAAGCTCTTCTGCAGGTTTCACTGAGTTGATTCTAACTGGCGAAAGGGTGGAAGCCAATATTAGAAACGGGAAAATTTAGAAAGATACATCTACCTCTACTGCTGCAAAGAAGCCCTTCACTGCAAAGAAGGAAGTGTCTGTTGTCTATGCCCAGAGAAATCAAGGAAGAATTGAAAGACGACCAACTGTGGGGGTCGTGATGATTCAAAATTCTGCATCAGAGTAACCGAGAAACAATCAGTCGAGGAATGATCAGCCGAGAAATAACCAGCAAAGGGTGGAAAGGCCTGTAAGGCAATTCACCAAGATAAACATGACTCCTGCTAAAGTCTTACCACATCTCTTGAAGTTGAACCTGGCCATGCTGAAAGAGGCCCCTAAAAATCCTAACACTTCATCTCCATATTACCATCCCAGCGCCAGATGCGCGTACCACTCAGAAAGTCCAGGGCACGACACCAACAACTGTTGGGCCTTGAAGAACAAGATTCAGGATCTAATTGAAGCTAATGAAGTTGAATTTGAAGCTCCTGAAAAGCCGAATGTTATCTCCGCCCCAATGCCGAGGCACGGGCATAATGCCAATGCTGTAGAAGAAGATCTGTTCGTTTCTGTTGTGGATGAATTGTTAACTCCTCTCCTAACCATCAAGTTGAATTTGTTAAAGGCTTGGGTGTTCCCAGGTTGTGACCAAGATTGCCGTGCTTGCCTGTCCTCTCCATTTGAATGTCCTCTACTGAAGAAAGGAATCCAACAATTGATTGATAACAAGGAAATTTTGTTTGAGAAAGCTCCTGTCTCACCCATTCCAGTTCCAGAAGTTTCTATAATAACCATATACACCAATCCTTCCAGGGTTCCTAAAAAACCCGCTAGGATTACATCCGCTCCTATGACTATTCCGTTGATGATAACAATGCCCGGACCAACCACATACAAATCCGACAAAATGGTACCATGGAACTATGGTGGAGAAATTTACTACCATGGTGTCAAACAGATTGAACAGACCATTGAAGAAGAAAACTCTGAGAAAGATAATCCCGATATCAGTATCATTGTCGGAACAAGCAAAATTACTCGTACTGGGAGAATCTTTTCTCCAGAGATTGCTCCTCCAACAGCAGTCTTTGGACTCGCGGCCATCCCGAAGATTACACCTAAACCAATAACTGTACCTGCAAGTGTACCCGCCAACAATGACATTCCCGTCCATGTTTCCGATGCTGAGAAGAAAGGAAAGAATGTTTAAGAGGAGCCTGTCTTGACGAAGGCTCAGTCATTAGTCATTCCTGAAACATCCCAGAAAGAGATGGAAGAGATTCTGAGGATTATTAAGAAAAGTGATTATAATGTTGTTTAACAACTGGGGCAGACCCCCTCCAAAATATCTATGTTAGCCCTGTTGCTGTGCTCTGAGGCACATGCTAAAGCTTTGGTCAAGTTTTTGAAGACGACCTACGTGCCACAAGAAACCTCCGCTGATCAATTCCAGGAATGTGTGGCAAGCTTAACAGCTGACAATGGCCTGGGATTCTCCGATGCAGACTTGACCTCCAAAGGGAGAAAACATAATGATGCGCTACATGTCTTGGTGGAGTGTAGGGGAACCACCCTAGCTCATGTTTTGGTTGATACTGGGTCGTCTCTAAATTCCTTGCCGAAGAAAGTCTTGGATAGATTGGATTGCGAAGGCTTAACCCTGAAACCCAGAAATATAATTGTCAGAGCCTTTTATGGTTCTAAGAGGATGGTCCATGGAGAGGTGGACATCCCGATCAAGGTGGGTACCCAGACGTTCAATTCAACATTTTACGTGATGGACATCCTTCCTTCCTATTCTTGCCTGTTAGGAAGACCTTGGATCCACCATGCTGGAGCTGTCACTTCTACTCTGCATCAAATTCTCAAGTACCCTGTCCAGGGGAAAATTATAATTGTTCATGGCGAAGATGAATACATGATCAGTCATCTTAATTCTTTCCATTATGTAGAATTGGATGGCGAATTCATAGAGACCCCTTTCCAACACTTCGAAGAGTTCTTGGAGGAGATAGCGTTGACCAAGACAGTGTCCTATGTACCTACAGTTACCAGAACTCCGCCTCGGATGTCGTCTCTCAAGGATGCCAGGGCAGTTGTGGAAGAAGGCGGATCCACAATCTGGGGGCAGCTTCCCGATTTTCCTTTCAAAGCAGACAAATTCGGCTTGGGATTTACTTCGACTAGTCAGAAGGCCATGCGCTGCTCCCGTGCCGGAGGGCCACCTGTGAAGATCAGCCACCGAGGGGTTAATGCGATAGAGGACAGTGAAGAAGAGGGTAACTTGGAAGACTAGATTTTCCCTACTATTGACGGAGGACTGTGCAACTGGGAAGCAAAAGACTTCGTTCCGATTACTTTCATAACTCAGTAATTTATCTTTTCCATTTCTGTTGGACTGTAATAATTCACATACAATTCGTACTTTTTCAACCGTGTGTCTTACCCGAGGCACATAGGTCCATTTGTAAGGGTTCTTATTTTCATTTCATATGTCATTTTAATGAATCATGGACGCTTTTCACATTTAAACACTTTTTGCTCATTGTCTTTCTTTTACATTTTGTTGTTTTAAGATGGCTATTCCTTACATACACCCACATTCACAAATGCAGGTACCCTTCCATTCTGGAACCCATGGGTAACGATACTACTATAGCCTTCAGTGACTCTGAAGATCTGATCAACCAAGCCGAATACGAAGGTGAGGAAGATTGTGTGGTGCCAGGGGAATTGGCCAGACTTCTACAATAAGAGGAAAGAGAAATTCAGCCTCATGAAGAGCAGTTGGACACAATCAACTTGGGAACTGAGGATGACAAAAAGGAAATCAAGATAGGTGCCAATCTAGAGCCAAGTGTCAAGGAGCGCCTAATTCAGCTACTAAATGATTATGTGGAGATCTTTGCCTGGTCATACGAAGACATGCCGGGACTCGATACAGACATTGTGGTACACCGTCTACCCACAAGAGAAGACTGTCCACCAGTTAAACAAAAGGTCCGCCGTATAAGACCAGACATGTCTGAAAAGATCAAAGCAGAAGTTATGAAGCCGTTCAATGCTGGATTTCTGGCTGTTACTTCCTATCCACAATGGGTTGCTAACATTGTGCCCATGCCTAAGAAGGACGGAAAAGTCAGAATGTGCGTGGATTATAGAGACTTAAACAGTGCCAGCCCTAAGGATGACTTTCCACTTCCGCACATTGACATCCTGGTTGGCAACACAGCTCAGCACAAAGTATTTTCTTTCATGGATGGATTCTCAGGCTATAACCAGATCAAAATGGCACCTGAGGACATGGAGAAAACTACTTTTGTTACACAGTGGGGTACATTCTGCTACAGAGTGATGCCATTCAGACTGAAGAATTCTGGGGAAACCTATCAACGCGCCAGGGTAGCTTTGTTTCATGATATGATACATCATGAGATAGAGGTCTACGTAGATGACATGATATCCCGATCACAAACGGAAGAAGAACACCTTGATCACTTGTAGAAGCTGTTTGTCAGGTTGAAGGAGTACAAGCTCAGACTGAACCCAAATAAGTGTACATTCGGAGTCCGGTCTGGTAAACTCTTAGGTTTCATTGTCAGCAATAAAGGCATCGAGGTTGATCCTGCCAAAGTCAAAGCTATACAAGAAATGCCTGCCCCTCACACTGACAAGGAGGTCAGAGGTTTCTTGGGACGCCTAAACTACATTGCAAGGTTCATTTCTCACCTAACATCTACCTGTGAACCAATCTTCAAGTTGTTGAAGAAAGATCAGGTAGTTAAATGGAATGATGACTGTCAAATTGCTTTCGATAAAATTAAGGAGTATTTGCTAGAACCTCCTATCTTGATGCCACCCATCGAAGGAAGGTCGCTAATCATGTATCTGACTGTCCTAGAGAATTCAATGGGGTGCGTACTGGGCCAACATGACGAGTCTGGCCGAAAAGAGCATGCCATTTATCACCTTAGCAAAAAGTTTACCGACTGTGAGACCCGATACTCACCGCTCGAGAAAACTTGCTGCGCTTTGGTATGGGCTGCTCGTCGGCTAAGGCAGTATATGTTGACTCATACCACTCTGTTGATATCTAAGATGGATCCAATAAAATACATCTTTGAGAAGCCTGCTCTATCTGGAAGAATAGCTAGATGGCAGATGATCCTAACGGAATACGATATACAATACACGACCCAAAAAGCTATAAAGGGGAGTGTGCTAGCTGGCTGTCTGGCTCATCAAGCTGTCGAAGATTACCAATCCATGAGGTTTGACTTCCCTGACGAGGACATCATGACATTGGACAACATTGAAGGTTTCAGACCATATGACCGACCTGAACAAGGATCCCGATGGACCCTGTACTTTGATGGGGCCTCCAATGCACTTGGAAACGGTATCGGCGCAGTAATCATTTCTCCAGAAGGTTGCCATACACCTTTCACACCCAGACTTTGCTTCAATTGCACGAACAACATGGCAGAGTATAAAGCTTGCATATTTGGACTCAAGGCTGCCATAGACTTGGGAATCAAATCCTTAGATGTGTTTGGGGACTCAGCTTTGGTCATCAGTCAGATCAAAGGAGAGTGGGATACTAAGCATCCAAACCTCATCCCTTACAGAGAACATGTCTTGACATTGTTACCACATTTCGAGCAGATTACCTTTGAGCACTTCCCGCGAGAAGAAAATCAGCTAGCAGATGCCCTAGCTACAATGTCATCCATGTTTAAACTTAACTGGGGTAATGAGGCTCCCCATATCACCATTGAACGGATGGACGAACCGACACATTGTCACGAGATTAATACTGAAGAAGTAGTGGACCAGCCGTGGTTTCATGAAGTCAAAAGGTATCTCGAGGCTCAGGAATACCCTGAAGGAGCTTCAGTCAACGACAAAAAGTTCTTAAGGAGATTCTCGGCAAAGTTCTTCTTGAGCAATGGCATCTTGTACAAGCGCAATCATGATTTTGTTCTGCTCCGTTGTATGGACAAAGCCGAAGCTGAAAGAATTATGGCTGAATTGCATGAAGGTACCTCCGGCACTCACTCTAGCAGGCATACAATGGCTAAGAAGATTCTAAGGGCAGGCTATTACTGGTCTACCATGGAAGCTGACTGCTATCAGCATTCTCGAACATGCCATAAATGTCAAATCTATGCAGACAAGGTGCACATGCCTCCTGTTCCCCTAAATGTATTAACAGCTCCTTGGCCATTCGCTATGTGGGGAATCGACATGATTGGAGAGATCAAGCCTACAACATCTAATGGATACTGCTTCATCCTGGTGGCCATTGACTACTTCACTAAGTGGGTCGAAGCAGCTTCCTTCGTATCCGTTACAAAGAATGTGGTTGCCCGCTTCATCAAGCAGAACCTTATTTGCCGGTACGGTATCCCCGAAAGGATCATCACTGACAACGGTACAAACCTTAACAATACCATGATCACCGCTTTGTGCGAGCAATTCAAGATTCAACATCACAATTCATCTCCCTATCGGCCAAAGATGAATGGTGCTGTCGAAGCTGCGAACAAAAATATCAAGAAGATCATACAAAAAATGATAGTCACCTACAAGGACTGGCATGAAATGTTACCGTTTTCTCTCCACGGGTACCGTACCATGGCATGGACATCAACTGGGGCAACACCCTATTCCTTGGTATATGGCATGGAGGCTGTTTTACCTATCGAGGTTCAGATTCCCTCCTTGAGAATCATGAAAGATACTGGTTTGAGTGAAGACGATTGGATTCAGACCCGACTTGATCAACTTAACTTGATTGACAAGAAGAGACTTACTGCTATTTGTCATGGTCAGACGTATCAAAAGAGGATGATCAAGGCTTTCAACAAGAAATTCAGACGCCAGACATATCAAGTCAGGGATCTGGTAATCAAGCGCATCATCTTGCCGCAAAGTGATCCCAGGGGAAAATGGACTCCTACCTACGAAGGACCATTTATGATCAAAAACATATTTTCTGGTGGGGCAATGATTTTAACCACCATGGACGGCGACGATCTGCCGCACCCTGTGAATGCAGACATAGTCAAAAGATACTACGCATAAATGACCCACTAGGTTGACACACCTAGGAAAAAAAGGGCATCCCGGTGAATCGATAACCTGAAAGGGAGGTTCAGGCAAAAATTAGGGATAAACAAAAAAAAATTTGTACACCCGGCAAGTTGAAAACCCGTAAGGGCGACTTGGGAAAAAAAGGGTTTCCTGGTGGACTGAAAACCCGAAAGGGTGGTCCAGGAAAAAGTTAGGGAATTAAAGCGTATGACTATGTCTCGTCGGATCACTTTAAGGACAATCTCTTCACAGACAAACCTGGAACTTCTGATCAATCCAATCATTTGCGAACGAAGCAATGGATGGACAAGATATTTGGAGTTACGAAGGCTATAGCAGGATGGGAACCCCATGGGATTTTTACACACATAGCTATCTTTCTTTGTATAAAATTTTCTTACTTTTATGACACCATCCTCTTACTAGGATGTCTGTCTCCTTTGTACAACACACTTATTCAAAGTAAATACAAAGATGTCTCTTTCAAAGTGCAGAAAACTATTTGTCTTTTTCTTTTACACTTGTGTTTTTATTTGCAAAAACTTCCAATGATTCATTGATGAACATATGCTTTTGAACATAATTATTGTTTACAAATAAACAAAGTGGAAAAGAACGATTACTGACAGACTGAAAGGATATGAAAACGTCTTTAGGTTATTCCAGGAGCAATCCCCTGCAGAGCCCAACTTTGAACCCTAGATCCCCAACAGAGCTAAAACTTTGAAATACTTATCCCCAGTGGAGCTAAATTTCAAACCCTTAATCCCCATCAGAGTTAAAACTTCAAACTCCCAATCCCCAGCGGAGCCAAAACTTTGAGTTACAGATCCCCAGCAGAGCTGAAACCTTCATCCCCAGTCAAGTCAAGACTTCTAATCCCCAATGGAAACCATCCAAATTCCCCCAGCAAGTTGTCTTAAAGCCTGGAAATCAACCAGATAACAGTTAACTTTTATCTATCCCCAACCTAGGATGACTTCCCAGTAGAGTGGCAGACAACCGAAAACTCCTGAACTTACTCTCCAGCAGTAAGCCTTCTTCCCCACAGAGTTTTTACTCCCCAACAGAATGAAGATTCTCATTCTTGATTCCCCAGTAAAGTTGCCAGAGTCTTCATTACTCCCCAGCATGAAGTCGTCAAAGTTTTCATTACTCCCCAACAGAATGAAGATTCTCATTCCTAAATCCCCGCAGAAGTCATTAGAGTTTTCCCTATTCCCCAGCCGAGTAAGGATTCCCATTGCATAACCCTCAGTAGAAGTCATCAAAGTTCTCTGGATTTCTCAAGCAGATTTCTCAAACAGTTTGGCATTACTCTCACAACAGATTTTATCAATACTCCAACTTCAAGACATGAAGGATCCTCACATCCCCACAGAAGTTGTCAAGGATTTTTAATCTCCAGCAGTCGCCAAGGATTTCTCATCCTCAGCAATCAAAGATTTTGAATCTCCATCAGCGGTCAAGGATTTATTTTCCCCGGCAGCAGTCAAGGGTTTTATTGTCCCCAGCCGTCAAGGATTTATTTTCTTCAAGCAATACATCAAATTAGCTTACACGCACATACATTACATCCATATATCATAAACATTGATAAAGCACATATATTGCATCATACATTTCATGCAACATAACTTTGTGTTTCAGCTAACATTTTACCCTTTTCAGGATAAGATTAACAACTACCATTAACAATGATCAAATATTTCCTTCTAGAGATAGTTCAGATACGCTCCAGACACGGATGCCATCCTGATACTTATTCCAGATTTCCTTCTAGAGACAATTCAGATACGCTCTAGACAAGGATGCCATCCTTGTACTTATTCAGATTTCAACTATCAGATACATATTAGATACGTTCCAGACACGGAAGCCATTCTATTTCTCATTCAGATTCAAACCTCAGATACAGTCCAGATACGCTCCAAACACGGTTGCCATTCTGTCACCTATTCTGATTTTCCCCAGCTCAGAGATGCTCCAGACACAGATGCTATTCTATTGATTATTCAGATTCAAACTTCAGAGATAGCTCAGAGATGCTCCAAGACACGGATGCTATTCTATTGCTTATTCAGATTCAAACTTCATAGATAGCTCAGAGATGCTCCAGACACAGATGCTATTCTATTGCTTATTCAAATTCAAACATCAGATACAGCTCAGAGATGCTCCAGGCACGGATGCTATTCTATTGCTCATTCAGATTCCAATTTCAAGATACCGTTCAGAGACGCTCCAGACATGGATGCTATTCTGTTTCTCATTACAAGTCTCCAGATACAGCTCAGATGCGATCCAGACACGGACACCATTCTGAATACTCATTTTTTGGACTCACAACTCAACAAACATTCTTGGATTGCATCTTTAAGCCCATCTCCAACAAGATTCTCTCACATCTCCAAATGGCATCTTTAAGCCCATTCCCTCAACTACATTTTGACGAGTGCAAATTTATGGGCACTCTAGTGTCCAATCATCTTTTACCTTCGAGTCACGAACGACAAAACTCGCCAATCTAACTTTTCAGGTTCAAGAAGATTGAACAGGGGCAGATGTTGTACCCCAAAATTTGCCCTCTCATATTATCAAGATTTTTCCTCACAAGACTCCTTGGGCTCCAGACAGGATTAGGGTTTGCTCAGCTCAAGACATCTCTTTGCACTGTTGACCTGAATTTAAGGTTTGAGTTTGCACAAGGATTTTTGGACCATCAATGCTTCATGTGACTTTCATACTTCATGTTGGACTCCTAAGATTTCTCATACCAAGTTTCAAGCCTTGAATCAAATTTTGGACCAATCAATTGGACAGTTGACCTAAAAATCAACTATATTGGAGAAAAAGTCAACCATGGCCAATTTACAGTCATACTTCATAATTTTTGATCCACATCAACATTATAAACTCATGTGAACCATTTGATCAAGTTTGGACCACAACTCCTCAAGAAATTTGATCAGATCATCAAAAGGGCAAAATGGTCAAAATTAGGGTTTTGACTGAGAAAGGGCAATTTCTGATTTTTAACCTAGCCAATGGCAAATTGGGTTCAAGCATGGTTTCGAGGACTCAATGGCATCATCTTGACCTAATCACAAGGTTCAAAAGACCTCAAATGCATTGGATTGACAGATGAATTTTCCAGTCAATTGATCAAAAATCAACTATACACTGAAAAGTTAAACTTTGAATTTTTGGTCAAAATCATGTGCCAAGGGTCATATTTCATCAAGATGTGTCAAAACATGAAACTTGTTCACCAAGAAACTTAAATTTGGAAATTAGGGTTTAAGATTGAAAAAATTTCATAACTTAGAATTTTTCTAAGTTATGAAAATTTCTTATTTTTTCCCAACTTTTCCCAACTTTTTCACCATGATGCAATTGGATTCAAAGAAAACTTCCAACATTAAAGTTTTATTCCTCCACAAAATCTACAACTTTGATTCACAAAGTTTTCCCAAAATATTCTTGGATCTCAAGTTATGATTTTGTGAATAAGGGTCCATAAACTTTTTAACTTAGTGAAATTTTGCCCTAGTTTAGGCAGATTTTTGACCTAACTTCATGGCAACTTTTCACCTATTTCCAAGAGGAATCTCAAGTTTCATTTCAAATATGGATTGTAAAGCATGTTACAAGCTTTCCAAAATGTCACGGAACTCTCCAAGATCATTTATGGTTAGGGAGAATCAAAGAAATGAAAATGGAAACACATTGGATAATGGCCTTGTTTTGATCTTTGAAGCATTACACAAAGAATTATTCCAAAAATGGAATAAAGTTCACATTGCTACTTTGATAAAGCATGCTTTTTGCAATTTTGTATTTCTTGAGCCATGGACCTAATCTCTTGCTACAAACAAAGTCCAAAAATATCAGGCAAAGTTTACCAACTATGTGCAGCTAGCAAGCAGGCCTGTATAGGCTTTGGCATTGTCACTTCCCAACTTTTCTTCAAAAGTAAGAAACTTGCAAAAGTCAAGTAAACTCTTCCATCTGATAAAACCAAGACTTTGTATCATTCCACACAACCTCAGAACATTGTTGCAAGCCTAAGACACGAATTGCCAACTTCTAAAACACCCTAAAACACAAAAATCCCAAGTTCCTGCCCAAACAAGGCATCTTCTGCAGAACCATTTCCAAAACAACATTGGCTCGTGCGTTTTGCTTTGAAACATTTCAAACACATTCCCTACATCACACCTAAGCTATCCAGGCCTTTGTTCAGCAACTGTAACCCCTGTTTCGAGCTTCACCATTTCCATTTTTTGAGTTTGCAGGTTAACTTCTATAGGAAGATTCAGACATCTACAAGGCAAGTTGAGCATTGGGAAAGGTTGAGGGAACTTCAAGCAAGTTCACAAGAACTTTAGGCCTCACTCAAAGTTGCTACATTGCCATAACCAGACTCAACTGAACAAGGTATTTGTCAAGTTTCTGTCTCTCTATTTAGACATCCATAGGCTTAGGTTTGTGAAGCAAAAATGTAGTCCTTAAGTTGCTTGAGTTGTACATATGCTTAGATTCCATTTATATTAACTAAGCTAAGAGTATTTGGATGTTGAACATGCTGAAAATTTTAGGTCAGAAATTAGGGGTGATAAAATTCTTCTTGGTCTTTGAGAGTTAGGTCATGTTTTTTATATCATTAGAATCGTGAGTTAACATGCTACAAGTTTCATGTTGCAAGATTTTGTTTTTGTGCAAAGAATAGAGAGAACAGGATTTGTATAACAGAAGCGCGCGCGTGGTTGTCTGGAGGTCAGGGATGAAGATGGTCGGGCCTGGCGCCTTGGGCCTGTTTCTTTTTGCACCCCCCTTTTACTTTTTGCACCCCCCTGATCATTTTCTTTTATTTTTTATATTTTCTTGTACAATTTATATTTTCTGACTTTATTTATTTTTTCTGAACATTTAAAATCATAAAAAATATTTTCTTTATGTTTTGCATTTTATCATATTTTTTATTTTATTTTTTGCATAATAAATAGTTTGTTAGGATTTTATACTTTATTTTCTAAAATAAAACTTGTAAATAATACAAAAATATTATATATTTTTATTTTTATTATTTATACACTTAAAATCA
The DNA here is from genome assembly GCA_948472305.1 of Vicia faba. Taxonomy (NCBI): domain Eukaryota; kingdom Viridiplantae; phylum Streptophyta; class Magnoliopsida; order Fabales; family Fabaceae; genus Vicia; species Vicia faba. The sequence goes on from OX451735.1 coordinate 946,639,392, forward strand.
TATTTTCATACATATTTCAATTTTTTAACATTTTGTATATATTAATTTTATTTTTCTTAAATAAAAATGGACAAATAAATAACTAGAAAACAATATTTTTCTTTTGAACAAAATTAGGGTTTTCACCCTTCTGAAAAATAATCATTTTATTTTTTCTTATTTTTTAAGACATAAACAAATTTATTTTCACATACATAAAATTAATACAAAAAAACATTTTTGCATACATACATTTTATTGTGTATTTGAATATTTGCTTATTTATTTATTTGTACAATAAAATCAATTTGATTGTAATAGTTTTAGGGTTTTATTTTGAGCAATACCCCCCTATTCAAAACTTGTATCCCCCTCCCCATAATATTGTTGTAATAGTCTAGATTTATTTTACGCATTTTATTGCTTTCATATACCATGATAGTAAACTAGGGTTTTGAATGAAAAGACCAAAAATCAAACAAATAGCATGACTAAATATAAGACAAAAATGCATGAAAAGTGACAACACCTTGCACTCAAGCATCCCTAGGGTTTCATCCACTTGGTTGCCTTAAAACAAAATGGCCATGGTATGCATACTAGGTATCTTAGCAAAACAAAACAAAACAAAAGATCATAGTCCCTCGATGACGCTATCTTGGTTGCCTAAATGAAGATGATCTTAAGTCCCTCAAAACTTGCTATGATACTTGGTAATATTGTTATCATGGTCATACGATGACCCACGCCCGTCCCGTTTTAACATCCAAAGATAGGGTTGTTTACCAAATGCAATGGTAAAACAACAATGTCATAGGAATAAAAAATGTGTAGGAAAGACTTTTGAGTAGGGTAGATAACTCCTAGTTACTTGATCAATTTGCAAACCATCCTTGCTATTTTCAAACAAACACATACAATTTCAAAACATTTTCAAACAACTATCAAAACATTGAAACGTTTTTCAAAAGACAAACATCTTTGTATACATTCTTACAAACAAGAATCATTACAAAGATTGCCAAAACAATGGCCTCTTTTCAGAATACTTTCAAAACCACACAAAGCACCATTTCAAACAATTGAAAAGCAAAAGCAAGTGATCTAAAACAAGTAACTAAGAGCCCATGGAAAACCATGGATGAAAAGGGTGCTAGCACCTTCCCTTTTCATAATCTACCCCCCGAACCCAAAAACAATCTCAAAGGTCTTTCCTGTGCTTTTTTACCTTTCCTTTTGGATAAAATAAAAGTCGGTGGCGACTCTTGCTAAATTGTAACATTTGCGAACACAAACGCAAAACCTCAAGTCAGTTCTCCCACCGCATCACACATAGCTCTCAAGAATCTCAATAAAATCATCTTTCTCCTTTAGGTCTGCTTGGTAGGAAACTTCTAGAACCTGACACTTATTCTTCCAAGCTTCCTTTTCCTGCATCATCCTGACTAAAGCAAGCTGGAGCTCTTCCATATCATCCAATAGGGGAGGAGTGGTCTTAACAAACATATCAGGCATAGGTGCTTCTCGGGAATACAACATCTCTAATTGAACGACTCTTGCTTGTACCCACTGAAGATAAGGCTCCAAAGAAACATCCCCCCTAGTTCCTAAGTCCTTCCTACTCTTCCTTTGAATGCGACGCCAGGCCTTCGCAATCTACTCCCTAGCTTATTTATGGTCTTGTCCCTCTTTCAGGAAGAAACTACTCAAATGAATACTATTTGGCTTATCCCTCATCAAATATCCAAGTTGTTATCGTGAAAGAACAGGGTTGTAATTAATTCCTCCCTTTGTACCAAGAAGAGGTACATTGGGGAAACTACCACAACTTTCGACAATCTCTACATCATGGTAAGCCTGATGATACCAAACAATATCTGAATGAGTAAGTGTTATGATCTTTGGAGCCGAACGAGGTTCCTTCCTGACATCCCAGAAAGCATCAGACTGAGGCAAATGAGAAGTATACCACTGATACAACAAAGGCGTGCAGCAGATAATCATCCCTCCACGATAAGAATATCGAAGATGAATAAAGAAATAAGCATCACCTAATAATGTAGGAATCGGGCTTCCAATCATAAAGATCCTGATGGCATTGATATCAATAAATTTGTCTACATTGGTGAATAAGAACAACCCATAAGCAAGTAGAGCAAAGAATGCCTCAAAATCAACCGTACTCTTCATCCTAGCAAAGTAGAGAGCTTTATCTAATAAGAACTGGGCTGGTAATACTCTAATCCCTCCTTTGACAATCATGTGGGCTTCAACCTCAGACTTTCCCAAATGGATCAAAGCAGCAATCTCATGGGATTTTGGCTCCCCCTCCAAACCAGTAAAAGGAACACAATTGATAAGAGGCAAACCCAGCAGATAAGAATACTCCTCTAGTGTAGGCATCATCTGGTAATCAGGGAAAGTAAAGCATCGATACATCGGATCATAGAACTGGACCAAAGTAGAGAGAATACCCTCCTTCATCTAGAGCTTCATGAGAGAAATGGTGGACCCATACTTCCTCCGAAAATATGCAAAACACTCAATCTCGGGAATCAAACTCGTCAACTCATCTATCTTGGGATCTTTGAAACTGTACTTTCTGATCTTTCTTTTTCCAGAATCCATAGTCAAAAAGTACCTGAGATATTCATAAAGAGTCAACTTTTAAGTCCCTTGAAATAAAATGTCTTTAAGAGATGCTCATGGGTGCATGAATGCATGATGAAACAATCACACACAAGATCACAAAAATAGGGTTAATAGGTTCAACGTCACGAGCATGAGGTCGAAGGTACTACCCATAAGGTGTGGTCTAAAAGTTATCACCTGCCAAACAAGGTTCTAGAGGTTCCCAGAGTCTACATCTTTCTTTCGGATATTACCAACTTTTCGATTAACTCGGTAATTAGTAATATTCTCAAGAAAACCTCATCCGAGCGTAGTATCACGTGACAACTATTTCTGGATTACTCCGGCATAGCTTCCGCACTACACCTAAAAGGCCAAGATGGGTTAAAGGTTCTACTCTCCTCAATTTCAGTAGGCTCCCAGGTCGAAAGCAGCACGTCTTCCCGATTACTCGGTAAATGATACTACAGTCAAAGGGGCCTCCACTGATTGGGGGATCTCATGTCTCCTTTTTAGGATTACTCCCTCGAAGTTAAAATGACTATACCGCCCGTCCTATCATAAGTTATCCCAAGTCTGGGTATAGGACTTATGAGAAATCACCAAGCACCCTAAAAACCAGGAAAATCCAGATAAACATATATACAACACATAATATACAACAAGTAATAGCACATATACAAATAAACAAAGATAGGCTCAACCCACTTAGGGATGGACCAACAAGAGGTCAATCTTTCCCCAGTTGAGTCGCCATTTTTTCTATAGCGGTAGAAATGTTGAGACTAAGCCATCAGACTGACTTGACTCGCACATATCAAAATAAAAATTGCCATCGCGCTTTATTGTTTCAAAATGACTGGGAAAAGAGCGAATAACCCAAAAGGGGGAGGGGGGAAAGATTCTAGGTAAGGGGGTTGGTTATGCAAAGGGAAGGTATTAACACCCTAAACATCTATGGTACTCCGTAGGAACCTCTTTGTAAAATTTGTATATTTTGGCTATAAAATGTTGTATACAAAATGGATTATGGGGATGAGGAAAGAAGTATTTTTTTATGATTTTTGCACCAGTCGCAGTTGTGAACCTTTAGTGCCTACGTACCATCTTCCATGAAATAGGGGATCAGGGTACATGTAGTTCCTCTTTTAAAAAATTTAAAACATAAGTGTGTTGGTTAATTTTAAGCGACAAGGCATCATCGTCTTATCCGATTTGAAGAACATACTTACTACCCATGATTATGAGAAAGGAGAATTTGCATCATCTAAAAGTGGAGGATATGGTTTGGATTTTAAAATCAACAATGCCTCGCTCAACACCCCAGTGGAAAATATCTCACTTCACTACATATCATAGAAGTATAGTAGCTTGTATCCCAACAAGGTTTAACAAGAGTATAATCTTTTGAGAAAATTTTAAAGTAAAAAGCCAAAATGGCAAAATGGTTTGAATGAGATTGATTGACTTTTACTCTTCTCACAAAAATGTCAAGGTATCGTTAAGTTGATTAAAGTTTAATTAAGAAAATATTTTTGAAAATGCATGGACCTAAGTCCAAGTTTATTATGAAAGCGGTTCAAGTTTAAAACAAGAAGAGTTTTGAAAACGAGGAGGAGATTTTTGAAATTACAGAAGATGGGAGGAGATGAAGGGACTATCCTAAAGCATAAGGTAAAAGTTAGGGAAAAGAACTGTCTAACCAAACAAGAAGCTAACACTTGACACAATGAGTCAATGTAGAATTCCATCCTTTAGATTTGAAACATAACAAACAATTAATAAACCTATCAAGAATACCAAGCTTTAATTGCATTAAGTCTTCACAAAATTTAAGCAGAGTAACAACTGTACAAAGATGAATTCCAGATTATAGACAAAGTGTGTAATCATAATAACCTGCACACAAAGCAAACAAACAACCCAATGTCCTGGGGTAAATCCTAAGAACTCCAGAAAAAATAACAATCAAGGTCACAAAGGCTCAAGGTAGGCCACAACTTCTAATCCTAAGTCCAAGAAGCCCACCACTCCGTGATGCCAAGGATAGTACAAAGTAGTCCAAGTAACATTAAAGATTTTAAGGTTCAAGTTGATTATTAGGTATTTTCAAAGAGAAAATGAGAAACTCAAGTGAGCAAAATAAAAATGACATAAAGATAAAGACTCAAGTGAGCAAAGATAAAAATAGCATGAAATGTAAATGCTAAAGTAAATGGTACATAAAGTAAAAGCATAAAATAAAAGCATAAAAATAAAGTCAATTGTTAGGAATTATGTGTTAGTTGGATGACCATCTTGAAACTTGCATTTTGGAACTCATTAGAGGATTGGTAGAACCAAAGCCTCTTAACAACAAGTTGAATTTGCTTTTTTTCAAGTATATCATCCATTTAAGAATTCTCAAGATAATACTTAATGATCAATGATGTTTAAGTGATCTACTTTGACCAAAAATGATGAAGTTCCATTAGAGGATTGGTAGAATAATAGCCTCCTAATAATGGATCTCAAGGTTATTGGATCAAATTAACATACATGGGCTTGCAAACATAGGTTTGGGCCACGAATGATCATTTTCTCAAATCAGGACAAAAGTTAGCGTTATGTTAAGCAATCGTAAGTGGACTTATATGGAAGTCGCACATATTTTGAGGTCGGTCAATATCAATCTATGCACCTCATGTTTTGAGACATGATATATAAATCATGCTCCAATGACATTTGGTACAATAAGAATGAGATAAGTTGAAGAGGGAAGGGGAAATGAATATACCACATTTGAACAAAAAATTTAATCAAACTATTATTAAAATCATTTATCCATTTTTATGGAGTTAGACTCAACACCATGGATCCAATGATGTTAATAAAGTTCATGATCAAAATTTTAATCCAAGATCAGCCAGAATATAGACAAAATAAAATTATGTTTAAAATAAAAGAAAAAAAGATTTTTAAAATGATTATAAAATGGAAATAAGAGAGAAAGTTAGCAACTATATTCAAATTAATCAAGAAAAAATAAATAAGACCATAGAAAAATTAGAATGAGTTCAAATATTTATATAAAATTTTTGGTAATTTTTTAAAGTCAGAAACTATTTTAAAAATTAAAAGAAGTAGGTAAACTAAACCAAAAATGATTAAAAAAAATAACAAAGTCACAAATAAAAAATGAATGAGGTCACCAATACTTGTCAAATTTCCATTGGATCCTTCCCTATTTTTTTTCAGAATTTAAAAATGAAGAAAAGTATTTTTAAACATTTTAAACAACTCAAATAAAGTGAAAAATTATTAAAAAAATACCAAAGAACAAAATAAAATTGTGAAAAAATAAGAATCAGAAAGAGAAAAATCAAAAGTATTTTCCATAATTTTTTTAGATTTTTTGGAGTAAAAATGAATTTTCTATGAATTTTTGAAGTTTAAAACAATTTAAATATAAAAATCAGAAAATAAAATAAAGTCAAAAAAATGTGGACCAATGGATGAGAGTCAAAACGCGTTAGTAAGCTAATCCAATGGATCAGACGGGTTGTGCATATCATGGTCATTATTGAATAAAGCACTGAATCACATATAAAATCAGATTTAAAAAAAAAACAAATGGCACATCATCATTGGTTGGAAGATGACACATTGGTCGTCTTCAACCTCCAACTAACGTGAAATACAGGTCCCTGAAACTGTAAAATCAGAAGCTCGGGCCTATTCCATTCGCTTCGTCTCATCAAGCCGAAGACAACCACACCTTCACAAAAAATTTATATAAACTGTAGCTCAAACAATTTGGAAGAGAAGTTTTGAAAAGGGATTTTAAATTTCGTGGTCAAAATGTGCTTCCAGTTAAAAATAAGTGTTGCGACTAGGATCAGGATGATGAGAGCTTCATAATAGTATCAAAGTTTGAGAGAATTGGTGAAGGAATCTACCTATTGAAGTTAATTTGCAGAGCTCTGAAACTGGACTTGGCTAGCACGATTCAGGGAATTTTAGAGCTTAATTATTTTTCTGTTAGCTTCAGTGAGGTTCAAGGAAGGTGAATTGACAAACAAAAATGATTGAGAAAAGTTGTAAGAACAATTTCAAAGTTACATAAAATTGAGTTCAAGAGAGAGTTTGGCAGGGTGATTCTGGCTTTTCTAAGCTTGAGGAAATGAATGAGGGATGAACTTGTATTTATAGGGAATCAAACGGGATGCTCAAGCGTGTGAAATGATGAAGTTTGGAGGGAAATCATGTGAACCTGGTACACGAGCAAAGTGTGATATGTTTTGCATCAAAACTCATCCAATCCTTACGTTTTAAGGCTCTAATCCACTTTGGCAAGTTGGTTAAACATGTTTAGATAAAAAACGCATGCTAATTTGATGTTTAGAAGCTAAAACATGAACTTCAAATTCTGACTTGTGGTGAAACTTCAGTTTCAAGTTACCAAATTCAAATCAATGGTGTGCATGATTCAGGGCATCTCAAGACTTGATTCTTGTTGCACTGGAAATATGAGATTACAAACTTTACAATGTTCCAAGAATTGGATCAAATGGATGCTTGAGCTAAAAATTGTAATGAGTCAAAGTTGAAAAAAAAGGTTGACTTTCTATACTTAGAGAATTTCTAAGTTTTTCTTCAAAAATGACTTGTAATATCTTGCATCCAAACATGTCTTTCCACTTGAAATTTGCTCTTGACCAAAAAAGATGGCATGAAGTAGATCTCTTAAAGGGAATTTTGAAACTTGAACCATTCAAAATATCCAAAAATTGAGAGAGTTGTGACTTATTGAAGTTGGCAAAAATTCATGAAATGACCTATAATCTTTTGCATCCTTAGGGCATCTTCCATCCATTTTCACATTTTGCACATAAAAGAAAGGTTGAAGTTCACATCAAGAAGATCATTATGGAGAAATAATGGGTTCAAGGTGATATAAATTGATCAATTTATGATCATTTGAAGTCACATAAGGGAATTTGAGGGTTCATCTGGACGACTTGTAATCTTTCTTCATCATCAAGTTTCTTCCACACAAAATTTCTTTGAAACTTTTAAAGTGATTTGTTAATAACCATTTGAAGAGAAGGATGTATTTGGAATCTTTAAAAAATACCAAAATATGAGCAAGATATACCCCTTTGGAATTCAAAACCCTAACTCATAGAGCAAGAAAATTCCTTAGGAAACCTTTGCAATTTTGACCAACCTTCTTGCACAAATACCCTTGTCATATGAATATAAGTTTTTTAGGATGATAATGAGAAACCATAGCAACCAAAACCACTTCCAAATCTTGAGAATTTAAGGAGATATGTACTTGTGATTATTGAAATCAAAGACTTGTCCAATTAAGTCAAACTTCTTCAATCAACCCTTGTACTTGTGAACTAAATTTGACAACTTGAGACATGATGAATCATAAAATAATTTGTCATGACATTACTTAAAAACATCTTTAATGATGAGGCTTGAATATCAATGAAGCTTTATTGAGGAAGGCACTGAAATGAACTTATGAATCCCTAGATCAATCTTGATGGAATGTATTGTGCTTTTACCTATAACATCCATAATTGGGGTAAACACTCATTGTATTTATTAGTTAAAGGATAATCAATACAAAACATAGATGATCATAAAATACAAGTCAATGTGCTTGATGATTCCTCCTATATAAAAATCTAAATACAGGGAGAAGAACCAAACCCTAATGTGATCTTGTTGTGATTGAATTGATATGATATGATGAAGGGATCTTAGGGAAAAAATTGGGGTACAACAGTTACCATTCCACACATGGGAATATTGCCACAATTTCTCTTTTTGCAAATATTGTTGGTCTTTTATGACAAGAGGCATACCAACTAATAAATCAAGAAATGTATGTATGTGACTGTAATATGGTGAGAGAATTGACTTTTTGGTTTTGTATTTTATTGCAAATGTTGCGGATAGCAAGAGTCGCCACCGACTTTTCTTTTATCCAATAAAGGAAAGGGTGAAAAAAACAGGAATGACCTTCGATAATTTTATGAGTTAGGGGGGTAGGTTATGAAAAGGGAAGGTGTTAGCACCCTTTTCATCTGTAGTTATCTACGGGCTCTTAATCACTAGCTCACTTTTGAAAATGATTTGTGAATGTGCAAGTTTGAAAATATTTTGAAAATTCCTAAGTTCGACAACTTTGTAATAATTATCGTATCAGTTGAGAACGCATACAAAGTGTTTCTTTTGAAAATATTTCAGAAAAGTGTGTGTGTGAAAAATGTTTTTGAAATGTTCGCGAGCAAGCGATTAAGAACTATCTACCTACTCAAAAGTATTTCGTGTTATGTTCCTTTTCCTTTAGATAGTGATATCCTTCCATTAGTTAATAGGAAGTCCTATCATTATATGTTTGAGGGATAGGTGCGGGTTATCATACAATCATAAAGGCAACATATAGCGATACCTTTAGCAATTCGAATGGATTATAATCATGTATTCGTAGGAAACATCGAGGGATAATATCATTTACCGAAGGCAGCATCGATGGGTCATCAAGGGACTATGATCTTTATGATGATTTTTAACTGAGGGTCTTTGCTAATGGTATCCCTAAGTTTGAGGGACATAACTGTTTTTATCCAAAGGCAACAAGGGAGGTTACCCTAGAGGTTTACGTGTGCATAGTGTGTTCAGTTCAGTTATATTATCTTGATTAGTTAGGAGTTATCTACTGATTGATTTTAAATCTTGCCATACAAGCCTATTTACTAACAGTTATATATACAGGCTTATAATTATAAGTGCAGAAAAATAAAGGTGTGGAAAGTAAAGCGCGAGAAAGTAAAGGCCTATAACTATTACAGGGCTTTGGTACAGTTACATAATTAGGAAAAAGTGCGAGAATGTAAATCTAAGTTATTACATTTAAACTGCGCGAGCTATACAATTTCTCTAGGAAATTTTAAATAGAAAAAAAATAAATAAGAGAAAATGTTAGGAAAGAAATGTTTATTTTTGTATTTTTATGGAAAATAGTTTGATGTTAATTAAATAATTAAAACCTACTTGTTTCTAATTAATTTTAATAAAGAAAAATGTTAATTAAATTTAATTAAAAAGATGTCAAAATTGATTATTGATATAAAGATTCAAACAACAAAATCAAACCACTCAGATCCACTAATTTGGACCTTGTGAATCTGGTGGTGTGGTTAGTTTGGTCTAAAAGTGACCGCAACTATGGATCTGAACCTTCATCAAAACATTTCCCTAATAATGGTGGATTGTTGTTCCTGCAGCAAATCTTAAAAAAATGATGGTTCCAAACGGTTTCAGACATCATTAGAAACACATATATATGCTTAAAATTGATTTATATAGCATGGATGAAAAGTTTGAGATTGAAGAACATTACCAAGCGGGAGTTACTTGGTTGGCACATCCTGGGATCGCTTGGGCGTGAGTAAGGATTGGAAAAAACTTCTGGGACCTTCAGGAGAGTGATGGAATGCTTGGAACCACTTGAGAGTGGACAGAAATAGGGGTTTGTGTTTGCCCTAGTTTTGACAAAATTTGAGAAATTTGGAGTGTGTTCTTGAGAGGAAAATTTCGTGCCCTATTGTAGTGTGAGGGCTTGAGTATTTATAGAGGAGGATATTTAAGTCACCAAAGAAGGAAAGAATCAAGTGATCACGGTGTTACCAAAAATCAATGAAACATGTTTTCTAACTTTCTATTTTTGTAGATCCTTATCTCCAACATGTATTTCACGGTTTTAGAAAGCTCTTATGAGGTCTTGGGCCTTCTAGAAGATATCCATATGAAGCCCACACTCCTTTTGGTCCACCAACTCATATTTCATTTGATTTATTTTGAATTAGTTTGAATAAAATCAAATTAAATAAAATAAAAAATCAAAGTAATGTATAAGTGATAATAGAAAAAAATGATTTAATTAAGTTAAAGCTGAGGGGTGCGATTTTGAACTAACAAGAAAATCAGGGAGGTGTCTTTAGTAGGCTGGATTACATGGGAGAGGGTGTATGGAAAATAAGGTAGGACTTGGCCTACGACCGTCCGATCACGATCACGCGGAGGATAACGAGGGAGTATGATAATTATTGTGAGCCAGCGCGCATGGAATTGAAACGAATTACATTTTGTTTTTATTCATTTACATTGTTTTGTTGTTACAGAAAACTCTACTTATTCATCTTCCTCTCTCTCGTACACACAAACCCTTTCACTCTCTCTCACTTTAACCTCAATTTCCCGAACCACCACCGACGGGGCTCTACCAAAACCCCAACACGAATCCGACCCCCCAAACCCCCTAAATCCCAAAAATAACAACAAACCAACAAAATATAAATGCTAAGTCCAGTTACCCTTTCGCGATTTCGCTTGCTCTCTTCCTTTGAATGTTCTGGATTTAGTATTGATCACTGCTCTCCTTCGCTTTTGCATGTTGCAGTGGAGCTTGAAGGTGGTGCGGCGGCGGATCAACGGAGATTGTGGTTTTAGATAATGAAACCCCAATCGTCATTCTCTCTGATCTTTAACCAACAACAAGGTTATTTTCTCTTCGGTGTTCTTCATGCAAGCCCTTCTTCGTTCTTTTCTTTTTCGTTTTCTCTGTATCCTCTGTTTTTGTTCTTTCCTGTAAAACCCAAGTTCGAAAATAACTTTGACGGTAGCACTAAGACGGGAAAACTTGGGGTATGACAGTTGCCCCTATTTAATAACTCTTCGATTGAATGGCACAAGAATGTGTAGGTCTTTGTTCATTTGAATCGGAGATTTATTAAATAATAGAAGACCCAAAAATTTGACCAATGGTTGGCAAGATATGGTTACACTGATATAGCATACCCCCAAGAGTTGGCTAGATAGGGTTACGCTGATATAGCATACCCCCAAGAGTTTTGAAGAGAATAGGCAAAGCTGATGATGTATCGCTTACCAGGATTTAAATAAAGATGAGGACAATGATTTTGAGCTTGAGAGAGTAATCTTGTATGTCTTGGTTTTGCTTTAGCTTATTAATCCATTTGGAGGATGAATACAACGATAATTGACACTGCATGGCTGCTTGAAGACTGAGGGCATGGGTTATACTCGCGAATCGCTGCATGACGTCTGAGGCGATTGGCTAGATTTTTTTGTTTTTCAAGCATCGCTGCGTGAAGTCTGAGGCAATGATCAGTGTCACGAAATAAAGAAATACATTGTTGTATGATATTTTTAAGCAATGAGCTTAGGTTCGCAAATCGCTGCATGAAGTCTGAGGCGATAAGCTAGATTTTGGTTTTCTTTCGAGCATCGTCGTGTGAAGCCTGAGGCGATGATCTGTGCCGCAGAATAAGAAACACATTGCTGCATGAAGTCTGAGGCAATGGGTTAGGTTTGCAAATCACTGCGTGAAGTCTGATGTGATAAGCTAAATGTGTTGTTTCGAACATCGTTGCCTGAAGTCTGAGACGATGGTCTGGAACTTGGCATAATGAAATACATTGTTGCATGAAATCTGAGGCAATGGTTTGGGTTTGCAAATCACTGCGTGAAGTCTGATGTGATAAGCTAAATTTGGTTTTGAACATTGCTGCATGAAGTCTGAGGAAATGATCTGTGTCGTAGAATAAGAAACACATTGCTGCATGAAGTATGAGGCAATGAGTTAGGTTTGCAAATCACTACGTGAAGTCTGATGTGATAAGCTGAATTTGTTGTTTCGAACATCGCTGCATGAAGTCGGAGATGATGGTCTGGAGTTTGGAATACATTGCTGCATGAAGTCTGAGGCAATGGGTTAGGTTTGCAAATCACCGCGTGAAGTCTGGTGTGATAAGCTAGGTTTTGTGAAAACATTGTGGCTTAGAGGCAATGTAATGAGTTGTGAGAATACATTTCGACTTAGAGGCAACGTTGTGAGTTTTGTGAATGCGTTGCGGCTTAGAGGCAATGCAATGGGTCTCGAGAATACATTTCGGCTTAGAGGCAATGCAATGGGTTTTGAGAATGCGTTGCGGCTAAGAGGCAATGTACGGAGTGTTGAGAATACGTTGCGGCTTAGAGGCTACATACTGAGTTTTGAGGATACATTGCAGTTTAGAGGCAACATACTGAGTTTTGAGGATATATTGTGGCTTATAGGCAATGTGCTGGGATTGGATAACACAGTGCGGCTTAGAGGCAATGTAATGGGACTTTTAAGGAACTCATCACTGCGGGATGACTTAGGTGATGGGCTGAATGTGTCACGGCATGCAGACTGGGGTGACAGGTAGAATCTTAGGAGAAGTATTGTGTTGGTTGACCCTTAGATAGTTGAATCGAGGGTGAAATTATTTGTCTTTTTGCTAGGCGATACATGTGTATGCATGCGTATTGAATGTTGTATGTATGCGAAATGTATGATGTTTGACATTGATATGGAACCCTGACTATATGTGTATTGTATGCAGGAATGCATAGTGTATGTATGCTTGAGATATGCAAAATGTGTGTATGTATGAAATGTGTGTAAGATGCGTGTATGCCTTGAAATGTTATGAAGACTATTTCTGGCATTCTCTCCTTTAAACCATTGGCTCAGAGTTACCAATTCCTGGCGTTGTATGTTGTGTCGTCGTAGTATTGTTGAACTTGAACACAGTGGACAATGTTGGAAAATTTTGAGCATTTATTTTGTATTGCGGGAGTGGACGTAGACGTAGATAATGGCCTATGCGTAGATTTGTGTGTGGTAAGCGCAGGCGTAGACGTATCTATTGGCATATGTATGGTCTTGGTGTTGTAAACTCAGGCATAAGCATAGACGTATGTAGATTTGTATGTTATAGGCATAGGCGTAAGCGTAGACGTATGTAGATTCGTGTGTCGTAGGCGCAAGCATAAGCGTAGACGTATGTAGAATTGGCAGGAATACACATGTGCATGGACGCGTGCGAACGTAGACCTCATGTTGCAAGTTAGGCATAGGTGCTGATATGGACGTAGGCTTTATGTGCGGACGCGTAGATGTAGGCATAGACTTGGTATTGTTGAGTGCAAGAATAGGCGCAGAAGTACGTGTGGGCGTAGACTTTTTCCTTCGTGAGCATAGATATGCATATATAAGGGCGTAGACATGTGTATATATTTGCAAGACATAGGAGTAGCCATGTGCATGGATGTAGACATGGATTTTCTTTTGATATTTTTCTAACAAAAATGTTTTTTCGATGTTTTGTCAAATGCTTTTATTTTGTTAATCCCCCGAAATGATTTCAAAACAATATTCACAAGTAATAGTCGTAGTATTTTGTAAACAAGTCTAAGAAAAGAAAAAACGCAATTTGAAAAATGCAAAGAAAGCCAATGTTTTATTAATATGCCTCTAAGTAGGCGAGAGTACAAGATGCAATTCCTAGAAAGAGGTAATTACAGAACGTTTTAAAACTGTAAATAGCAATATATATGATAATTGTTACTGTTGTTCCCCAATATCCTTTGAATAATCTTATCTCCTTTGCTTCTGAGTTGTATGATTCAGATCTATCTCTCCCTTCATGGTTCGTAGTCGTAGTTCTTAGATCGCAATCTTTTTGTTCTTTATTTCTTTTTGAATGATCCCTAATTTTTTCCTGGATTTCCCTTTAGGGTTTTCAATCCATCGGGATGATTTTTTTGTCTATATGCCCCTAATTTTTGCCTGGATCTCCCTTTAGGATTTTCGATCCACCGGGGAGCTCCTTTTTGCCTAAGTCTCTTGTTTAAGGTTCGAGCTCAGAGAGCTTCTTATACATAGTGTTTTTGACTACGTCTGAATTTGCCGGGTGCGGTAGTTCTTCCCCATCCATTATTGTGGAAACAAGATTACCACCGGGGGATGCTGTTTTGACTACGTACGGACCTTCGTAATTGGGGGTCCGTTTACCACGTGAGTCAAAGCGAGGTAGAAGAATCTTCTTGAGTACTAAACCATGTCGTGGTTCATCTTGTGCAGTATACCGTTACTTTGAAATAATTCCGCGAATAATTCTCGTAGGGTTTGTTTGCCAATGCTAGAAGCATTTTCTGGATGTCGTGAAACTAAGGCTTGTTATATAGCAAGGCAATGTGCGGGCTCTTCGAAGCGTCTGTTGTGATGTGCGATTCGTGGTTTAACCAAGTTACTTTAAATATAGATGATATAGTTTCCAAGGCGTCCGTCATTTGATTCCATTTTCATGGGACGTGAATGAAAATGATTATTGCGAATTCTGTAGTCAGTATTAAAACATGATCCAGATATGGAACCGGTTTTGGATGTTTAGTATCCCGTTCACCATTGACTTAGTATATGGCTTGTGAGCATTCTTTGGAGAAGTCAATACTGCTACTATATCGTGCCCTGGTGCATTTGAAGCCTCGTCGAATGTGGATACCCAACATGCCCCTGGCTCGGGTTCTTCGTCAGATCTTGGTATTTCGTAGTTTCTTATTTTACAGCACTGTCTGTATTTGGCCTTAGCCTGTTTCTGTAGATATGTGCAATCAGCTTCTTTGTGGCTCTGCTCTAAAATTGCCCCTTAGCTTGGTTTCTTCCGGGTCTTCCCCTGTGCTCAGATTAATGGTCTTAATAGCCTCTTGATATGGTTGTATATTATTAGATTTTCTTTTTATTTCCCTCGCCATTTTCTCAGAGAGTTCAAGATCTTTATCATCTTCCTCTTTAGCTTGGTTGATAGGAGCATCAAAATTATATCGGGTTACAACAGTAACATTATCAGTGGCTTTGGGCATGAATTTGCACACTTATCATGTTTTGGTGCAGATTTAGTATATGAAATTTGGAAATGCATATGCAGAGAAAGTATTGCCATTTTTAAATTTACGGAATAAATGCAAGAGAAAGACAAGGATCTAAATTGAAAACAAAATATAACTTTTATTAATCGTAAATATTGTCTGAAGCAAAATGCGGGAACCCTTATAAGAAACCCCTATGCCCCGGGCTTGACATAGGTTCTTTCAAAAACAAGAAAAATTACTTAGGAAAGAAAAAAGATCTCAGGAATCTCCACGGCAGTCCATCTTTTGAGTTCTTCTCCTGGAGCACATTTTCGGATGAAGTCAGTTGCCTTTTTGGTGTTAACTTTGTTGGATATCTTTGCCACATGTCCGCCATGCTCTACCCCATTGTTGACGAAGGTCTCTTAGATTGGAGGAAAATGTGCTTTGCCCTTCAGAGCAGCTTTATATTTTTCTTCAGGGTATGGTTCGAATTGGACTATGCCCTGGTCCCCTAGCCTTTGTAGAGTTCTTTCGAAAGCTTCATTGTGTTCTAGCAGGAGCCCACATCCCAACAGATATTCTTTCAGCAAGTTTATCGGGGTTTTTGCTTGTCTGCTTGCCCCAGAGTCAATGACTACATCAATTGCATTTATTGTCGGCCCATCGTGCGAAGGCATAGGGTTTGATTTGATGTTAGGCTTCTCGAAAGTGATGTCTTAGGATTCTAACAAATCTTGGACCTTATGCTTGAATGGCCAACATTTCTCTATGGTATGTCCAAGAGAATTAGCATGATACTCACATCTGGCATTGGCATCGTATCTTCATGGGAGTGGCCCGATTGGAGGAGCTAGAGGCTTGATTTCCACCAAGGATGCTTTAACGAGTTGTTGTAATAACTGGCTAGGTGGCATATGGAGTGGATCAAATTTCCTGGGTGGCCTTCTGCCTTGCTGCTACCCTTGAGGGATGACTAATGGTTGTTGTACCCTGGGTTGTGACGCTACAACATTAATTTCTCCCGCTTTTCCTTTGGGGACGTTTGAATCAGGCCTTTTTGAATTGTAGGGAGCATTTGATGGTCCCCCTGACATCTTCCCACTTTTTATTCCAGTCTCGATTCTTTCTCTGATAGTCACTAGATCTGAGAACCCCGAAGAGATACCTCCAACCATCTTCTCATAATACAACCCTTACAAAGTCCCCATGAACGTATCTACTAATTCCTTCTCTAATAGTGGCGGTTGCACACGGGATGCCAACTCCCTCAATCTATGAGCATACTCCTTGAAGGACTCTTCTTTTTTCTAGGACAGGTTCTGGAGTTTCATGCGGGTAGGAGCCATGTTTAGGTTATATTTCTAATGCTTTAGAAAAGCATTAGTAAGATCTGCCCAGGTTCGAATATGCATTCGCTCCAATTTCATATACCAGTCTGAAGATGCCCCACTCAGGCTATCTTGAAAATAGTGAATCATCAACTTTTGATTGTGGGCATGTGCATGCATCTTCCTGCAATGCATATGAAGATGATTTCTTGGACAAGTGAGCCCTTTATATTTTTCAAAGTCAGGTACTTTGAACTTTGGTGGAATCACCACATCAGGAACTAGGCCCATTTTGAGAGCATTTACTTTGAAAGCGTCAAAACCATCCATAGCTTTTAACCTTTCCTCCAGAGCTTTGTATTGATTCATTACCAGTGGATTACCAACAACATGAGTACCAATCGTCTTTAAGGGTGCCTGGTTGGCAACTTCTGGGTCGTGATCTCCGTATTGTAGGTCAAAGTAGTTATATGTATTGTTGACGTGAATCTGTAAGGTATGTGATGCCCCTGCTTTTGGTGGCGGTAGGACAAACCCTTCAGTTTCAGCTTCTTGTTGAGCCATGACGGACTTCTGGAGTCCTGCTTCGGGCTCTTTCCTTAGTTTATGACCACTTGATGCACCAATAGTTTGGGCTACCTCTTCGAAAGCTACCCTGGGAATTTGGTCTTGCCTATCAATAATGTTCTTCAAAGCTAGGAGAACTTGACTCAAATCTCCTTTCATTGAACTTACACCCCCCTTTACTTGGTCGATGTACTGGAGAGATTTTTTTTTATAAAAAGAGATCAGTTTCAATATGATATGCAGGTGATTATGAATGCATGCATGCAAATGAATATGCATGAATATGAAATGGTTACTTGTTTTAAATGTTTTATTCACTTGGGTATGTATTTGACTTTCGCTTATTTTTTATTCGGTGACCAGCTTAAAAATAGATACACCAATGAGATAGGGAACAAAATGCCGTTATTGAAGGTGACATAATTCAGATATTGAAAAATATTACAATCTTAAACAAAAACTTTATTTTCGTGAAATCAAGCAAAGGGAAATAAGTCTTCTAGGTGCGCTTGCAGATATCTGGTATTAAAACCATCCACCTTTTCTTGACAAAGCTTGAGAAAGTCTTAAGCATATTATTTCCCTTTTGTGGCTTTGATTTTAGACATGTTTGGCGCACTGACGCAAACAAGTTGTTTCCTTCGGTATCCATTTTTAAAGACAATCACCGAGATCTTGATTTTATTATTATCTTTTATACCCCCTGTGAATAAGACAAATAGAAAGAAATGGGTGACGAGTATATGAAATATATGAATGCATAGGTGTAGGGTTAAGTGACATGATTTTTGTAATAAGTACCACTATAAGGTAGGGATGTATGGTTCAGTGACGGGTTTTTTGTGATAAGTACCCTTAGAAGGCAGGCTCCTTAATTTTGACCTACGGTTAGTCTACCCTCCCAAAAGGTGGTTTCCTTAAAGGTATCATGAATAATACCATAGGGAAAAGGCACAAGGGTCTCCCTTAGGTGGAGCCTCTTTACGGACCGAAACTTTTATCTCAAAGTCGTGAAAGGTCTCGTCATGATATTTTAGGTTAAGGCCATTACAAAGAGTCATGGGTGACCTTCCAAAGTCCAACTCGTCAAGAGGATATCTCTCAATAAGTATTCCTTTTTTGGAAGTTCACCGACTCTAGGCGAAGTCGTCACATAAACTCGCAGGGATGATGTACCCCCTAAGCTAATAGACGAACCTTCTTTCTAAGGGTTATCGAAAATATTTTTTTGAAATAAAAACCCGCCACATAGTAAATATATAATAATAAAGAAAAATAGATAAGAAAATAAGAAAATGCAATAAATAAATTAATGCAAATAAATAAATAAAAATAAAAACCCAAAAGAGACCTAAAACCTAGGGTTAAGGA
The DNA here is from genome assembly GCA_948472305.1 of Vicia faba. NCBI lineage: Eukaryota > Viridiplantae > Streptophyta > Magnoliopsida > Fabales > Fabaceae > Vicia > Vicia faba. The sequence goes on from OX451735.1 coordinate 946,658,015, forward strand.
GAATCCCCAGTAGAGTCGCCAGCTGTAGCAACTAGTTTTTTAATCAGAGTCGCCACTATTAGTTTTTATCCTAAGGGAAGGAAATCTAACAGAAAATCCTAATTCACAGAGATTCTAGGTTTTGGACTCAATTAGACGAAATGAAGGTGTTAGGCAACTTTCATCCACCTTGTTCACAAGGATATTAAGCTCTAGGTTTAGGTTTGGGATAAGCGGGGTTTTAAGTTTTAATTAGCAAGAGGGTTTAAATTTTTTATAGGGGAACTCGCTACGATTTTTGATCGTATGCCTATGTATCCTCTTTTGAGGAATCAGAGTCCCAATTCATAGTTCGTATGAGTTGGTGTTTTTTAGGGGTTTGCAAACATATTTTGAATCACCTCGCACTTTGGTCGAGAGTGGTGATTGCGGAGATTTTGACTAAATGTGCGGCGAGTCAAAATCTGTTTGAAACCCTTTTGCAAAAAACAGTTGATTAGTTTAGTTGATTGTGAAAAATAGTTTGAGATTGGTTAGTATTTTTTAAATGTATTAACTGCGAAAATATCTTCATTAATGCATGACAAAAAATATATTAATGCAATAATAGAAAATAATGTCCATAAAAATAATTCATATATTAATATATAAATAATAATAATATTATTCATACAAGGGTAAGAAATGAATAATTTTACATATCAAATGAAATATAATAATAATAAGTGGAAAATAAAATTTATAATAATAATAAGTTATAAATAATAATAAGAAATTAAGTAATTATAATAATATATAATAATAATAAAATATTAAAATAATAATTATAAAAAATAGAAAATAAGTGATAATAGTAAAAAATGATTTAATTAAGTTAAACCTGGGGGATGCAATTTTGAACTAACAAGCAAATCAGGGAGGTGTCTTTAGGAGGCTGGATTACGTGGGCGAGGGTGTACGGAAAATAAGGTAGGACTTGGCCTACGGCCGTGCGATCACGATCACACGGAGGATAACGAGGGAGTATGATAATTATTGTGAGCCAGCGTACATGGAATTGAAACGAATTACATTTTATTTTTATTCATTTACATTGTTTTGTTGTTACAAAAAACTCCACTTATTCATCTTCCTCTCTCTCTCGTACACACAAACCCTTTCACTCTCTCTCACTTTAACCCTAATTCCCAAATCACCACCGACGGCGCTCTACCAAAACCCCAACACAAATCCGACCCCCCAAACCCCCTAAATCCCAAAAATAACAACAAACCAACCAAATAAAAACGCTAAGTCCAGATACCCTTACGCGATTTCGCTTGCTCTCTTCCTTTGAATGTTCTGGATTTAGTATTGATCCCTGCTCTCCTTTGCTTTTTCAGGTTGTGGTGGAGCTTGAAGGTGGTGCAGCGACGGATCAACAAAGATTGTGGTTTCATATAATGAAACCCCAATCGTCCTTCTCTCGGATATTTAACCAACAACAAGGTTATTTTCTCTTTAGTGTTCTTCATGCATGCCCTTCTTCATTCTTTTCTTTTTCGTCTTCTCTGTATCCTCTATTTTTGTTCTTTCCTGTAAAACCCAAGTTCGAAAATAACTTTGACGATAGGACTAAGGCGGGAAAATTTGGGGTATGACACAAGCGTGGTTACCCTAAAGGTGCACGTGTGCGAATAGTGTGTTTCATTGCATGCATTTTTGTCTTTGAAATTAGGGTTGTCTACTTGTTGATTTTAAATCTTTCCATACACACCCTAATTACTAACAATTTATATTAAAGCGGTAAATTGCGGAAATGTAAAGTCCTACGCTATTACAATATTTGGGGGATGGGGGATACAAATGTACAAATGAGGATTGCAAGAAATTTAAATCCTAGTTATCTATTACAACTATATTGAATTGAATAATGTATAGGGAATATAATGTACAAGAAAAAATGGAAAAAGGAATAGATTTGTTTTGTTTTTGTTAAGAAAAGATTTTTATCTTAATAAACTAAAAAGAAATAATTAGTTAATAAAAGAAATTTAAACTAATTTGATTTAAAAAGGAATATATTTTTATGTCTTTTTTATATTAATAAAAATAATACTAATGATAATAATAGATAAAATAAGAAAGAAAATAAAAAATAAGTCAGGAAGGGGTGAAAGTTGAATTTGAGGTGTTTTGTGTAGAAAATAGTTTTTTGTGTTTAAAACAGTTTTTGTGTAGAGAACAGTTTTGTGTTTGAACCCAGGGCCTGTTTGTTAGTTAGAATAGATATGAAAATATAAAAAAGAAAGCACAAAAGAGAGAAAAAATAAACCCTTCGACAACATGTGTCGAAGCATGTTTCGAAACATGCTTTATATGCATCGAAGCATATCTTGTAGTTCCAAATCGAAGTATAATGTTATGAGTCGAAGCATGTGTCAAAGCATGCTTATGTGCATCGAAGCATATCCTTCTTTCGACCCGCTTTTTCCCTTCTGTCTAGGCATGTGAAGCAGTATGGATCGAAGCCTAAGGCTTTGTGTCGAAGCATGCTTGAAGTTGGAATGTGTGTTTTGTACTTGAGTTACTGCCTTTGAATGCTCTTGGGTTTGAAATAAAAGAAAAGAGGTGTTGTATTTCTTGGTTCCGGGTTCGAAAGAAAAGAAACAGAGGTGTTGTGTTTTTTATGTTTTGGGTTTAAGAGTGTTCTAAGTCTTCAGTCTTGGGTTCTCTCCTCTCTCTTTTTTCTTCTTCTCCTTTTTCTTTGTCCAAAAGCACCCTTAGATATGTTGTGAAACAACTTATTTATAGAAGAGTTTTGCTGAGGTTTTGGGGGGATAAAAAATGAAATTGAACAGTTTAGGCGTGTCCTTTTTATAGCTTTCGAGGTGCAGCTCTTATGTGCTAGTTTGGTGCAAATTTGGAGCAACATAACAGGACTGTTTTGCAGCAGTTTTGGAGAGTTGTGGAAACTTGGTGCAGGTCTATTTCATAGTAGTGTAGCAAACTGCTTTTGACATGGTTTTAGGCTGTTACGTGGACAGTACAACAAGCTTGGGCTTGGCAGCATATTGGACTTTGTTCATAAAGCATCTTGAATACTTCACCCTTTCGTTTTGATAACATAGACCCACAACCTTTGACCAAACTGATCAACAGACAAAACAATATATGTTTCCAACAAAAGTGTGTCCTTCGAATAGACTACATAATCTTTGACCAGACTCAAACAACAGACAAAACAATATTTGTTTCCAACAAATGTGTGTCCTTCGAATGGACCGCACAACCTTCGACCAGACTCAACAACAGACGAAGCAATATTTATTTCCACCAAATGTGTGTCCTTCAAATGGACCACACAACCTTCAACCTGGCTTAACAATAGATGAAACAATATTTGTTTCCACCAAATGTGTGTTCTTCTAATGGTCTCAAATATTGAGCATGCAAGATGATCTCATTGGCATAGTCAAAATGAAAAAATTTATGGATTGTTTTCCTACCAGTAACCATCAATTGATTAAGTGGTCTAAAGTTTAAATGTCCAAACCTCAAATTTTAATTCATAGTGTAGAAACTATGTATGTCGAAGGGTTTAGATGTGGAATCGAAGCAGGTTATTTCGAAGGGAGACATTGCCTTGTGGATCGAAGCAAGCATGAAGGAAGCCATTGCCTTATGGATCGAAGCAAGCATGAAGGAAGCCACTACTTTATGGATCTAAGCAAGCATGAAGGAAGCCATTTCCTTGTGGATCGAAGCAAGCATGAAGGAAGCCCCTGCTTTTTGGATCGAAGCAAGCATGAAGGAAGCCATTGCCCTGTGGATCGAAACAAGCATGAAGGAAGCCACTGCTCAGTCGAAGCTTGCATTAAGGAAGCCACTGCTTTATGGATCGAAGTAAGCATGAAGGAAGCCACTACTCAGTCAAAGCTTGTGGATCGAAGCTTCTTCTTCGATTTGTCCAAATCTGCCAACCACTCCTTTCGATAAGTCATGTAGCCTGAACCAGATTTTGAATTCAACATAGTTACCTGCATCTACACACCCTTTTTGTCTACTTTGTACTTGTGTAAACTTGAGCTTTTGAAAATCTTTGTGAGAAATGTCTTGAGAAAAGAGAGGGCAAATTTTGGGGTACAACAGCTGCCCTTGTTCAATCTTCTTAAACCTGAAGAGTTAGATTGGTGAGTCCGCGATTCGTGACTTGAAGGTGGAAGATGATTGAACACTAGAGTGCCCAGAAATTTGCACTCGATGATGTGGTGGTTTATTGTGCCGGGAATGGGCTTAAAGATGCCATTTGGAGAGGTGATAGATAGTCTGTCAGGGATGGGCTTACAGATGCCATCCAGAGTAACTGTTGGTAAGTATAAAGTTTGACTGTGACATATAATGAAGGAATCTTACGACTACTACTTCAACAGGTAATGAATGAATATGGCGACTACTACTTCAACAGGTAATGAATGAATATGGCGACTACTACTTCAACAGGTAATGAAGGAATCTTTGACGACTACTACTTCAACAGGTAATGAAGGAATCTTTGACGACTACTACTTCAACAGGTAATGAAGGAATATGACGACTACTACTTCGACAAGTAATGAAGGAATCTTTGACGACTACTACTTCAATAGGTAATGAAGGAATCTGACGACTACTACTTCAACTAGTAATGAAGGAATCTTTGACGACTACTACTTCGACATGTAATGAAGGAATCTTTAACGACTATTACTTCAACAGATAATGAAGGAATCTGACGACTACTACTTCGACAAGTAATGAAGGAATCTTTGACGACTACTACTTCAACAGGTAATGAAGGAATCTTTGACGACTACTACTTCAACAGGTAATGAAGGAATCTGACGACTACTACATCAAAAGGTAATGAAGGAATCTGACGACTACTACTTCGACAAGTAATGAAGGAATCCATGACCACTACTACTTCAACAGGTAATGAAGGAATATGACTACTACTACTTCAATAGGTAATGAAGGAATCTTTGACGACTACTACTTCAACAAGTAATGAAAGAATATTTGACGATTACTACTTCAACCTATAATGAAGGAATCTGACGACTACTACTTTGACAAGTAATGAAGGAATCTTTGACAACTACTACTTCAACAGGTAATGAAGGAATCTGATGACTTCTACTTCAACAAGTAATGAAGGAATCTTTGACGACGACTACTTCAACAGGTAATGAAGGAATCTTTGATGACTTCTACTTCAACAGGTAATGAAGGAATCTGACGATTACTACTTCAACAGGTAATGAAGGAATCTTTGACGACTACAACTTCAACGGGTAATGAAGGAACCTTTAACGACTACTACTTCAACTATAATGAAGGAATCTTTGACGACTACTACTTCAACAGGTAATGAAGGAATCTTTGACGCTTACTACTTCAACAGGTAATGAAGGAATATTTTATGAATACTTCTTCAACTTGTAATGAAGGAATATTTGACGAATACTACTTCAACAAGTATCATAAAAAATCCAAGCTTGATTTTGTCTCGGAGAAATTTATAGATAGTTGATAATGTTCATCTGTTGATTGATTTTTTCTCGAAAAGGCAAAGGGTTAGGTGTATGCAATGTCATGATGTATGAAATGCACTGTGTAATGGTGTTCTCAAAATAAATGAGATTGTGCTACATGCATTTCGTATACATGTGCTATGATGTATGAATGTGAAATGTTATTGAAGTTTATCTTTGTCTGGGAAAATAAATCCTTGACAAGTGCTGGGGAGTTTTGGAAAGTTAAATCCCTGACTGCTTGTTGGAGATGAAGAGTATGCACATCTTTGAACCTTGTTTAGAATGTTTCCACTGGGGATTCCGGTTTTGTTGTTTGAGGAGAAATCCGCTGGGGGACGTTGACTTTGCTTGGGGGAAACTTTGTGGAGAGTGTTGATTTTTACTTGAGGGAAAGAGTTCAAGAGTTTAGTTGTATGTTTCTCTACCGGGGCACTAACTCTTGATTGGAGAGGAAGAAACAACCTAATGGGGAGTTAGAAGTTAACTGTTATCTGATCGGCTTCTAGGTTTTGCAGCAACTCACTGGGGAAAAGTGGCAAACTCTACTGGGGAAGAGGAGTTTTGTTAGTGATTTTGAAGAAGTTAAAGTATTATCTGGTTGGGTCCAAGTTTTAGTAACTTTTAGGGATAGTAACAACTCTGTTGGGGATATCAATGACTCTACTGGGGATTAAAGGGTTTTGTCAGTTGATTTGTATTGGTATGGCAGATTCATAGTTTGTTGGGGAAATTAAACAATTTTACAATCTGCTAGGGAGGTGTTTTCTTCTGGCAGAACTCCCCAAGGATTCCTCTTAAGACCAATTCAGTTGGGGAGAGGTTTTCAGAGGTCGAAACTCTGGCTGGTGATCGCATGCATCCAACTTTATGGGGATATCCATGAACTTGGCCTTATGGGGTTTTGACCCTTATCTGTGAAGATTATTTTGTGGGGATAACCTTATAGAGGTGTGTTGTACCCCAAAATTTGCCCTCTCATCTCTCAAAGGATCAATCTGGACCCTCATGTTTGCTTCCATCCAATCGCAAATTTTGAATTACAAATTTTCCAAGAAAATCATTCACAAGGGAAAAATGGTCATTTGCACACCAAAGGAGTTAAACTATGACTTTTGAATCAAAAATCAAGTTCCAAGAATCATATTTCATTAAGGAATGAAATTGGTTCATCAAAAATCAAAAGTCAGAAGTTACTTTGAAAATCAAATTTTCTAAACATTTAGAAAATTTTCTAAGTGTCTAGAAAATATGATACTTCAGAACTTCTGAGCCACCCTCTATGCAAGTGCAGTCAGAAGTTGCAAACACGGTTCAGAACATGATGCTTTAATCAGAACATGTAGAAGCAATTCTCTTTGGTCAGAACATGATGCTTCAGCCAGAACATGATTCTTCAGCATATGGAGGCTATGTTCAACGCTCCGGTCAGAACATTCCCCTTCAGCATTTGGAGGTTACGTTTCTGATCTTTTACAATCAGAACATCACCAAATCCCAAGACCTTGTTTAAACAACCTGCTGCAGTGCTACAATACAATACTCTAACCAGCAGTTTATCCAGTCCACGCCTGCATTTTCCTAAATCTTGTATTTGCACCAAATACAAAAAGCTATGATCAAAAAGCAATGGAACAGTGTGCCAAAAGTTCAAATCCCATATGTTTTTTTCCCCAAAAAACCACATAAAATTCATCTATAAATAAGTGGCTCCATCACACTTGCAAGTGGCTGGCTTTTGGAGAGAACTATCAAAAGAGAAAAAGAAACCTGTGAAACCCTTCATAAAAATCCAGATTTCCCAAACAGAAAACCAAACCTTTGTTCTTCCCTTTGAATCAAAGAACTTGGCATTTTCTCTTTCGTTACTCTTGCTGATTCCAGAACATCCAAAGACAGCAACTCAAAGCTCCAAGCACGCTCCAGGTTCAAGGTAAGTCTTTCTGACTTTGCTTGTTTTTCATTCTGAACATCATTAACATGTAAGTATCATAGTATTAATGTTGTCCATATCATTGCATAAGTAAAAAAATTATGGATCAGAACTTCTTGATTAGGGCTAGACTCAGATTTAGGATTAGAACTTCTATAAACGGTTGTTCTATTATCCTTCTGATTTGCTGTTTATTAAGAAATGAATAAATTGTTGATGTGCTGATTAAGAGTTGAAATATGGCATTGAACTTCTAATGTTCACTCACAGCTCCAGCACAACACAAAACTTTTGAGTTCTCCTCACTGTTAATGCACACTGAACTTCTGATGTTCACTCAATATTTTAACACTTAGAACTTCTGATTTTCATACGCTGATAACATGCCGAACTGCTTATTGTTCACTCACTGTTTTAACACTTAGAACTTCTGATTTTCATGCGCTGTTAACACAAATTGAACTTCTGATTCTTACATGCTGATAACGTTTAGCTGCTGATTGTTCGTTCACTATCTTAGCACCATACATAACTTCTGAGTTCTTCCTACTGTTTTGACACGCACATAGCTTCTAAGGTTTTCTCACTGTTCTAACATTCAGAAGTTCAGCACATAGCAATCCATAACTTCTGTGTTTTTCCTCTAACATGTCTTGTAGGACCTCAGTGTGCACCAACTCAGAACTTCTGATACCCACTGACACTTCCTTCTGAGTCACCACGCGCCTGACTTCAGAACTTCTGATCCTTGTTGTTTTTCTTGCAGCAGCACGTTGTTCCTATCTTTCATTTATTTTTCTTTTTATCATTTTTAATATTAACTCTTATCTTATTAACATAAAAAGACATAAAAATATTTTCTTTCTTTTATTAATTTATTTCTTTTTCATTGAGACAAATTTTTTTTTTCTAAACAAATCCTTTTTCTTTCTTATACTGTACATTTCAATATGGTTGTAATAGTAATTTAGGATTTAATTTTATTTGCAACCCCCATTCATAAATATGTACCCCCATCCCTAAAATATTGTAATAGAGTAGGAATTTACATTTATGCAATTTATCGCTTTTAAATGTAAATGCTAGTAATTAGGGTGTGTATGGCAAGATATGAAATTGATAAATTGATCACCCTAAGCAAGACTAAATGCATGCAATCAAACACACTTTGCACACACACACCCTTACGTTAATCCCCACTTGTTGCCTATCGGAAAAATAGTCATGTCCCTCGAACATGGGCGTTTTAGCAAAGACCCTCGATAAAAGATCGTAGTCCCTCGATGACCCTCGATGTTGCCTTCGGTAAACGATCTAGTCCCTAAACGACATTGCTAAAACGTCCCATAGGTTGCCTTTTATGACTATACAAACGTCCCAAAGCCCATCCCTTCACATCCAATGATGGGGCTTCTTACCAACTCAATGGTAAGATAGCAACATCTAAAGGAAGAGGAAAAGAACATCTAAGACCTTTCGAGTAGGTAGATTCGCTCCTAGTTGCCCGCTTGCTCACGACAAAAACATTTTTTATACACTAACACTCTCACTTTGAAACATTTTCGAAAGACAACACTTTGTACGCATTCTTATAGAGACGAGAATCATTACAAAGAAAACCCTTTTCAAAATCACTTTCAAAAAACACACCTCTTTGAACTATTTTCAAAAACAACACTTTGTACGCATTCTTATAGAGACGAGAATCATTACAAAGTTACATTTTCAAAATACTTTCAAAACCCATATCACAAGCACACATTCAAACAAAAAGCAAGTGATCTAGCGAGTAACTAAGAGCCCATGGAAAACCATGGATGAAAAGGGTGCTAATACCTTCCCTTTTCATAATCTACCCCCCGAACTCAAGAAAACATCTCTAAAGGTCTTTCCTGTGCTTTTCCACCTTTACTTTTGGATAAAAGAAAAGTCGGTGGCGACTCTTGCTAAATTGCAACATTTGCAAACACAAACACAAAACAATCAAGTCAGTTCTCCCACCGCATCACAGAACTGGCGACTCTGCTGGGGAGTTTTTCTAAAAGTGGGGTTACCTTAGGGATAAATCACATTTACTTGCTTACATTGTTTGATTTGTTTGCTTTACATTATGGGTCCTTGTTTGGGTTACTGTTAAAAATCCTACACCCGGATTTGGGGAACACCTTTTAGGTAAGTAACAATAAATTGTGAGGGAACTATGCGGGGTATACCGACACGGTTGAAGCAGTAGCTACGTTGATGTGGAACTTTGGTTGGTACCAGTAACCCTTGAGTTAATCAAGGAGAGTACGGGGCCGCCGCGTGGTGTCATGAAGCATCAACTGACCTTAGAACCTTTAAATTGCACAACTTGGCCAGTAGGACGTAGCGAGGTGGCCGGCCTTGGTGTATTCCCAAGGTCGACAGATACTCGATGCTACACTCATTGAGGTTTGACTCTTGAGCTTTGTTTGGTTGCGAGTCAATCTCCTATTGAACGAAGCTGGGGGAAAGATCGGTGATATTGAGATCCTTTAGAACCCGGTTACTATTAACTAGGACAGGTTGAGCCAACTAAACTTCAAGAGGGTACTTACCTACAAACTCCATCAAGCCTAAACCTAAGGACTTGTCTGCTTTGTACGTATATGTTCATTTGTACATAAACTTGCCTACTTTGCATATTTGCACATAACATCATAACATCATACCATAAGCATTTTTTGAATACCATTTCGAGGATCTCGGGTGTTTTTGACACAGGGTCACGTTGAACCAGACGTCTAGCAAGGGGCAGGGGGATTTATTTTCCTCTAGCCAATGCCGTCAAAAGATCAAAACACGATAATTTGAGTCAGAGGCTATGACCCACTTGATATGGTGAGCTTGACTCTTGTAGAAGGACATTCGATGATACGAAGTTTTTCAATCAAATCTTAAAATCTCAACTTCTGACATTTTCTTGTTTACCCCGCGAGATCCTTGAAAACATTGCATATATATCTCATACATATCATTGCATAAACAGGTTTCAAAGTAGGTCTCTCATGTTCTCGCTGTTTATTTCAGCAATGGATCTCAAATAAGATAACAGAGATCTCCAAATTCAAGAGGCTCATTTCATGGAAATGCTCCTAAGCCTATATAAGGGGCAGGAAGATTTGAAAGCACTCCTCGCTGGGAACCTGGCCAAGAAAAATCCTGAAGACAATAAGGACGAACAGTTGGGACAACTGCAAGCTGAGGTTGAAGCAATGAGAACCCAGATGCTAGGGCAGATGGCTCTTATCCAAGGCCTAGCCCGGGGACAAGAAGAGCTGAGAACCATTATCAACAAACTTCATCAAGATGGATACAACCGTATGAAGCAAGCAGCTGAGGTTGGGGACCAAGTCATTGATCAACCTCCAAGAAGACAAGAGTTTGGTTTGGTGAAAAGTGGACATTTCCAAATTGCTACTACCTTACAGGTCCAACAAAAACCTCACCAAAAACAACGGGTTAATCATAGTAAGCTGGATATACCCAAAAGGCAGTTTACCAAACTCAAGATGTCGCTATCTTAAGCTTTGCAACACCTGTTAAGGATGAATCTGATTATGTTGATAGGACCTCATCCGAATCCCAAGACTTCACTCCCTAGCTACAATCCTGATGCAAGGTGTGAATACCACTCCAACAGTCCGGGGCATGATACTGATGACTGTTGGAGGTTGAAATATGAAGTTCAAAACTTGATTTATGAAGGGGTGTTGGAATTTACACAAGATGGTCAGGCTGAGTTCTTCTACCTTCCCTAAAAGACACACCATCTGAAGTGACAAATTAGGGCAAAGAGGCTTTTGTTCATTAGAATTTTCAATTTGTAATTTTCTTTTGATTGTTCGAACATCTATTCATGTCAAACTCTGTTACTTTATTAATGCATTGCATGTTGTGATACGGTGGGAGAAATGACTTGAGATTTTGCGTTTGCTTTCGCAAATGTTTCTGTTGAGCAAGAGTCGCCACCGACTTTTTATTTTATCCTAAGGAAAGGTTAAAAAGCACAGCAAAAAACCTTTGAGATATTTTCTTGGGTTCGGGGAGTAGATTATAGAAAGGGAAGGTATTAGCACCCTTTCTATCCATGGTTATCCATGGGCTCTTAGTTACTTGCTTAGATCAACTTGCCTTGATTTTCAATTGTTTGAAATGGTGCTTTGTGTGTGGGTTTGAAAAATGTTTTGAAAAGAGGCCATCGTTGTGGCAACCTTTGTAATGATTCTTGTTTGAATGTATACGAAGGTGTTTGTCTTTTTGAAAGGTTTTCAATATTTTGAAAGTTGTTTTGAAATTGTGTTGTGGAGTGTGTTTTGAAAAATAGCAAGGATGTTTTGCAAGATTTTTGATCAAGTAACTAAGAGTTGTCTACCCTATTTTACTCAAAGATCTTTCTTATGTTTTTTAACCCTTTTAACAGTGTTGTTTCACCATTGCATTTGGTGAACAACCTTGTGTTAGGATGTAAACGGGACGGGCGCGGGTCTTTGTATAGACGATGATAGCAACGTTGCAAAGTATCTTAGTTTTTCTTTTGAGGGACTAAGATCATTTTTGTAAGGCAACTTTCGAGAGCGTCATCGAGGGACTATGATCTTTTGATTTTGTTTGTTTTACCAAGATACTTTACATGCGTAACATGGCCCATTTTTTGAAAGGCAACAAGTAGATGTAACCCTAGGGGTGTTAGTGTGCAAATGTGTTTTATTGCATACAAGAGTTTTTCTTTGAATTAGGATTTTCTATTTCATTGATTTTATCTTGCCATACACATCCTAATTACTAGCAATTAGAAGCGGAAATATAAAATCCTACGCTATTACAACAATTGGGGAGTGGGGGTACACATTTGTACATGGGGGGTTCAACGAGAAAAATAGACAAAAGAAAATAGCAAAAAACAAGATAGAGAGAAAGAGAGAGAGCCAGCACGCTGCTGAGAGGTCATCAGAAGTTCTGACTCAGACCCGCTGCCAGATGATCAACCTTTTGGTTAAACTGTACGAGTCAGAACTTCTGACTCTGGCACCTGCAAAACAGAAACCTGTTAGTGGGGAAATCAGAAGTTCTGACTCCCCTGCGCTGCAAGACAGAAGTTTGTTAGTGGAGAACTCAGAAGTTCTGATCCTGCTGGAAAGACAATAATTCTCAGAAGTTCTGATATTATTGACAGCAAAACAGGCTTCAGATGTGCTAACGTCAAAGTCAGCACTTGGCTTCTCCCTGTACTAATCAGAACATCTGCAATTTTGTTGTTATTCCACAAAATAGAAAACATATTTGGAGTAGCTCCAGCAAATGTCAAAGTGTTTCAGAGGGCAGAACCAACAAGGTTACAGGCAGGTCCTACACTGGCTCAGAACGTTCTGAGGTATGAAAATCCTCAGAACACAAACAGCAACAACATGATATTTACATTACGTTTATTTGAGCATGCACAGTTGATGATGCTTAGCAGCGTGATGAAGGTCAGCAGGGGCTTACCTGGCTGTTGGAAAAGTTTGTGGATGAAAGCTAGCTTTTGGCTCTAGTGGTATTCTGGATAGATTCTTTTTGAAAAGGGTAGGTGAAGGTGTATGCGTATATAGGGTCAGAAGTTTGAAAAGGAGGTTTTTAGTTCACAAAGAAAACTGGGTATTTGATGAAGTTTGAGGGTAAGAACTTCCAAGTTATGAAACACTGGAGATTTTGGCAGAGTTTCACAACACTTTCTTGCTAAAGATTTCTGTTTCTCTCTTAGCAATTTTTCTGTTTCTTCAAGCGCCCTTTTTCAGTGGACAATGATTCTCTATTTATAGGCAAAAACTCTTGTGGATTTCTTGGTCATTAAAGGTGCCAACAGAGTTTGAATTGTTCTTTGACAGAAATTCCTGGGAAGTTGTGATAACAGATAGCCTTCAGCCTAGGCTGCAGCAGCAGGCGTGGATTGGAGAGAAGTGACCTCTTAAGTGGGCGGTGGCGTGTAGACCCATGCCAGAATCTGCATAAAGGCGTTTTCCAAGCCACACGTGAAGGGATTACTTGGATGAATGTTCAGGAGTGGTTGGAAGCATTAATGAGCATTAAATGGTGATGAGACTTATCAACATCAATATTCTGGTAATGGAAACCAAACTTTGAACCAGCAGTTCTGTTTCAACAAGAACAACGTAAACCATGCTCTGGCCTTGGCTTCCTGTTGTCTTAGCAAGTTCTGGGGATTCTCCTGATTTTCTGACACGTTCCTTGGATTTGCTTCTGGACCTCCTGGGCTTAGAGATTCTGTATCAGTGTAACACCCACTCTTCTGACCTTTTCATCTTCTGATTTCAACATGTTCTGAAAGAGCCTTCAGACTTCCTTGCTTCTTTTGCATTCCTTTAGCAAATTCTGGCTGAGCTTGCGTAACTGCTGAAAGAGTCATGTTCTGTCTGAGACTTACGTATTGAACCACGTTTACAACTTCTGATTGAGCTGATGGAGCTGCTGAAGAGCCAACTTCTGACTGCGCCAAACTTGCAACTTCTGACCGTTTCTATCTGGAGTTTGGTCCAGAAGTTCTGAAGCGCTACTTTCTTTTTGAACACCCTTTTTTTTTTAGAGAAAAATTCCAAGTACTTAGAATTTAATTTTTCTCAAGCTAAAAGCATTGTCTTTAGAGCTTGTGCGATCATCTTGCTCTTGTAAGTGGTTTGCTTGGGCAAAAAATGACAATTAGGACTTGGATTTGTTTCAGAGGAACTCTGAAAATTCAAGATGATTTCCTGAAGAAAGAGAGGGCAAATTTTGGGGTACAACAATTGCCCCTGTTCAATCTTCTTGCACCTGAAGAGTTAGATTGGTAGGCTTGCCTTTCGTAATCTGAAGGTGGAAGATGATTGAACACTAAAGTGCCCAAAAATTTGCACTCGCATAGTGGAGTATCAGCAATTGTGATGTCGGGGATGGGCTTATAAATGCCATCTGGAGAGATGGTGGATAGGAGGATGGGCTTATAGATGCCATCTGGAGACGTGACATAACCTTGTCGGTAATGGGCTTATAGATGCCATTTGGAAGTGCAGATCGCGTAAGAGATTCCTTAGCGAGAACTTGCGTACCTTTAAGAAAGGGAGATGTTTCCTGGCTTGTTACAGGTGTTGATCTTCATTCTCTTCATGCAAATATGCCCTGGCTAGATACAGCTATCGAATCTACAATTGGTTGCTCACAGATGTGCCCTGGCTAGATACAGGTATCGAATCTGGAAATGTTGTCTACAGATATGCCCTGGCTGGATACAGGTATCGAATCTGGAAATGTTGTCTACAGATATGCCCTGGCTGGATACAGGTATCGAATCTGGAAATGTTGTCTACAGATATGCCCTGGCTGGATACAGGTATCGAATCTGGAACTGCAAAAGGTTGGTAGAGATAGCTTTCCTGGCTGGATACAGGCGTAGACCTCTGACCTGAGAATGAAAGATAATTTCCTGGCCTGTTACAGGTGTTTGATCTTCAAACTCTTCATGTAGATATGCCCTGGCTAGATACATGTATTGAATCTACAATCAATCACTCACAGATGTGCCCTGGCTAGATACAGGTATCGAATCTGGAATTGTGATAGTTGATAGTAATCATCCTTGGATTGACTTTTCCTGAAAAGGCAAAACATTAGTTGTATGAATTGTCATGATGTATGAGATGCATGATGTCATGATGTATGAGATTCATGATGTCATGACGCTCAAAATGAGATAGTGTTGTATGCACTTTATCATGTATGCAAGCAGGACGTATGAAATGTGAAATGTTTATGAATGTATTTTCGTCTAGGAAAATAAATCCTTGACGACTGGCCAGGGAATCAAATCCTGGGCTGATGTTGAAGAGTAGAGTTCTTTGCTTCCGCTGGGGATGATGGTTGCAAGAATAAACCGGTAAGAGAAGATGACTCCGTTGGGGAATAAACTTGTTGGAGAGATTACTCTGCGGGGAATTACTCTGTAGGAAGAGGTACTTCACCGAGGTTTTAATGAGAACTCCGCTGGGAATTTCAACGATAAACTTTGCTGGGGATTTTGCTGATAAGTTATGTTGGGGAACTTTGATGAACTCCACTGGGGATAGGAAGAATTTCGCCGAGGATGATCTTTTCCGTGGTTATTAGCTGAGGATAACCCAATTATAAGCTCTTATGAGGAATAACCTTGAATAAAGTTTGGGAGAGACGTCCGTACTCTGCAGGGGGTAAGCTTCCAGAATCTATTGGGGATAAGCTCCAAGACCTGCTGGGGATAATGATTCAACTTTCCTGGGGAAACTTTTCAGATTGTACCGGGGTGTTGGTATTCCGCCGGGGCACAATCGTAGATTAAGACTGCCGGGGACGCTTGTTGAGGAATGTCCATACTTCGCTGGGGATTGTTGAGATCTTATGGGGATACCCAACTTCCTTAAGGCTGACAGTAGACTGATCCTGCTTGGAGAGTATTGCTGACTCGCTAGGGGAATATTGTGCCTTTCCAGGGCTGATAGGAAACCAACTCTGCTTGGGGAAAGTATTGCTGAATCTTGTCTTACTCTGAGGGGAGTTGAAGTGACTCGGTTGCGTTCTTCAGCCGAACCTACCTTGGTACCTTGGTGGACAGAGCAACTAGACCGCTTGGACAATTCTGAATTGCTCCTGTTTCTGATGTCATCTGTAATTAGTCTTTTGTTTCGCATGCAAGTGTTTATGATTAGCAATTAATGGCAAATGCATATATCGAACATGAACATTGGACGTTCTTCGCAAAACAAGACAGAAAAAGGAAAAACAATGGATAATTCGTCTGAAAAATTGAATTTGTATTGAATTTGAAATTTGCCTGAAAATAGGCGTTTTTTGTGCAAGAGGCTGACGTCCTAGTAAGAGAACGCTGCCGGGCAAAATAGAGTTTATACAATTTTGTGAAAAGGAAACAAAACAGCTATGTGAAAGATAATCCCACTGGGTTCCAACTCTTCTATCGCCTTTATGTCTTCAAGCGTCTCATCACTTTACTGCTTAGTTGAAGATGAAGCTGATTGATCGATGCCGAAGTCTGAGCCCGATAGTTGATGTCGAATTCTGGATGCAAGGTGATCCAATGAGACATAGTATTACGCTTTATCCCTAACTTTTGCCTGGACCGCCCTTTCGGGTTTTCAGTCCACCGGGATACCCATTTTTTCCTAAGCCGCCTTTTCAGGTTTTCGACTTGTCGGGTGTACAGATTTTTCATTTTCATCCCTTATTTTTGCCCGAACCCTTTTGGTTCGCCGGGAAGCCCTTATTTTTGCCTAGGCGTGTCAACCTAGCGGGTCTTTTTATTCATGCGTAGTATCTTTTTACTATGTCTGCATTAGCGGGGTGAGGAAGGTCGTCACCATCCATGGTGGTTAGAATCATAGCTCCTCCTGAGAAGATATGTTTAACCACAAATGGCCCTTCGTATGTAGGGGTCCATTTGCCCCTGGGATCACTTTGAGGCATAATGATGCGCTTGATTACCAGGTATCCGACTTGATACTCTTGTCGTCTGACTTTTTTGTTAAATGCCCTGATCATCCGTTTTTGGTACGTCTGACCATGACAAATAGCAGTAAGTCTCTTTTCGTCAATTATATTTAATTGATCACACCGGGTCTGGATCCAGTCATCTTCGCTCAAGTCAGCATCCTTCATTATCCGGAGAGAGGGTATCTGGACTTCAATAGGCAAGACTTCCTCCATGCCATAGACCAAGGAAAAGGGAGTTGCCCCTGTCGACGTCCGTGCTGAGGTGCGGTAACCATGAAGAGCAAACGGTAACATTTCGTGCCAATCTTTGTAGGTCACTGTCATCTTCTGCACAATCTTCTTGATATTCTTATTTGCTACTTCTACAACCCCGTTCATCTTCGGCCGGTAGGGAGAAGAGTTGTGGTGTTGTATCTTGAATTGCTCGTAGAGCTCAGTGATTATCTTGTTGTTAAGATTGGTACCATTGTCCGTAATGATCCTCTCAGGTACACCGTATTGACAGATCAGGTTGTGCCGAATGAATCGTGCCACGACACTCTTGGTTATAGTGGCGTAGGAAGCTGCTCAAACCCACTTTGTGAAGTAATCAATCGCTACCAAGATGAAGCGATGCCCATTGGATGCCGTTGGTCGGATCTCGCCGATCATATCAATGCCCCACATTGCAAAAGGCCAAGGTGTCGTCAGGACGTTCAGAGGCACCGGAGGGATATGCACCTTATCAACATAAATCTGGCATTTATGACAAGTTCGAAAATATTGGTAACAGACGGCTTCTATTGTGGACCAGAAATATCCTGCCCGAAGGATTTTCTTTGCCATGGTATGTCCACTGGAATGTGTTCCGAAGGTACCTTCATGTAGCTCTGCCATGATCTTTTCTGCCTCAGTCTTATCCACACAACGTAGTAAAGTTGAATCATGATTTCGTTTGTAGAGAATGCCATTACTGAGGAAGAACTTTGCCGCAAACCTTCTCAAAAACTTCTTGACATTAACAGATGCGCCCTTGGGGTATTCTTGAGCTTCCAAGTACCTCTTTACTTCATGATACCAGGGTTTTTCTGTTACCTCTTCAGCGTCGAGATCGCAGCAGTATGCAGGTTCGTCCAATTTCCAGATAATGATCCGGGGAGCCTCATTGTCCCATTTGACTTTGAACAGAAGACATCGTAGCCAACGCGTTCGCTAACTGATTCTCCTCTCTTGGGAAGTGTTCAAAAGTTATTTCTTCGAAGTGGGGAAGCAATGTTAGCACATACTCCTTGTAAGGAATAAGATTCGGGTGTTTCGTATCCCACTCGCCTTTGATCTGATTGATTACGAGAGTAGAATCTCCGAAGACACTTAGAAACTTGATCCTTAAGTCAATTGCAGCTTGAAGACCCATGATACATGCTTCATACTCCGCCATGTTGTTAGTGCAGTTGAAACATAACCGAGCGGTGAGTGGAGTATGAGTGCCTTTAGGGGATATGATCACAGCGCCAATACCATTACCCAAAGCGTTCGAGGCTCCGTCAAATTACATAGACCATCGGGATCCTTTTTCAGGTCCTTCATCCGGTCCAGGTACTTCACAATCAGTTACTACCATGATATCCTCGTCTGGAAATTCAAAGTTCAACAACTGGTAATCGTCCACAGGATGGTGTGCCAAATGGTCTGCCAATACACTTCCTTTGATTGCTTTCTGAGTTGTGTATTGGATGTCATATTCCGTCAAGATCATTTTCCATCTTGCTATTCTTCCGGACAGAGCAGGCTTTTCGAATATGTACTTGATTGGATCCATTTTTGAAATCAACAGAGTAGTGTGAGTCAGCATATACTGTCTCAGCCGGCGAGCAGCCCATACCAGAGCACAACAAGTTTTCTCGAGCAGTGAGTACCGAGTCTCACAGTCGGTAAACTTTTTGCTCAGGTAATAAATAGCATGCTCTTTTCGGCCAGACTCGTCATGCTGCCCCAGCACACACCCCATTGAGTTGTCAAGTACTGTCAAGTATAGTATTAGAGGTCTCCCTTCAACCGGCGGCATAAGAATGGGTGGTTCTTGGAGATACTCTTTGATTTTTTCGAAAGCGGACTGACATTCATCATTCCAACGTACTACTTGATCTTTCTTCAGCAGTTTGAAGATTGGTTCACAGGTAGCAGTTAGATGTGAGATGAATCGGGCAATGTAGTTCAACCGTCCTAGAAAACCTCTGACTTCTTTCTCTGTCTTGGGAGCTGGCATCTCTTGTATGGCTTTCACCTTGGCAGGATCCACTTGAATACCTTTGTTGCTTACAATGAAACCTAGTAGTTTTCCAGATCTCACCCCAAAGGTGCATTTGTTTGGGTTCAACCTTAGCTTGTACAACTTCAGACGGTCAAACAGCTTCCGTAGATGATCAAGGTGTTCCTCCTCAGTTTGGGACCTTGCAATCATATCATCGACATACACTTCTATCTCGTGATGGATCATATCATGAAATAAAGCGACCATGGCACGTTGGTAAGTTGCCCCAGCATTTTTCAACCCAAAAGGCATGACCTTGTAGCAAAAGGTGCCCCACTGAGTAACAAAAGTGGTCTTCTCCATGTCTTCAGGAGCCATCTTGATCTGATTATAACCGGAGAAGCCATCCATGAAGGAGAAAACTTTATGCTGAGCGGTATTATCAACCAGAACGTCGATATGAGGCAGAGGGAAATCATCCTTGGGGCTGGCCCTGTTCAAATCCCTGTAATCAACACACATTCGGACCTTGCCATCTTTCTTCGGTACCGGAACCACGTTGGCAACCCACTGAGGGTAAGAAGTCACCGCTAGAAATCCGGCATCAAATTGTTTCATAACCTCAACTTTGATTTTCTCGGACATCTCTGGACGCATACGGCGGACCTTTTGTTTTACCAGAGGGCAGTCTTCCTTGGTAGGCAGGTGATGAACCACAATGTCGGCATCCAAACCAGGCATGTCTTTGTAAGACCAAGCAAAGATTTCCATGTAGTCACGCAGCATCTGAATCAACCGTTGCTTCACACTGAGCTCTAGATTGGCACCAATCTTGACTTCCTTTCTGTCCGTCTCAGTACCCAGATTTACCGTTTCCACTGGCTCTTCATGTGGCTGAATGGCCCTCTCTTCCTGGAGCAGTAGTCTTGCAAGTTCACCAGGCACTTCGCAATCATCTTCACCTTCGTCCTCGGCTAAGTTGATCGAATTTTCGAAGTCATAACCGGCAGTAGCAGAGTCGTTACCAGTGAGATCCAGAGTGGATTGGAACCTGTATAAGTGAGTGTGTGTAAATATAGCTGTTTTGCAATATATGATAAAGAAAGAAAAGGAGCACAAGATTTGAAATGCAACAAACGTCCAATGTTTTGATTAATGATATATGAAAATGTCATACAAAAGCCCTCACAAATGGAGCCACAGCGCCCCGGGTAGGACACCGAGCCATAAAAGTTTCAACATATTGTTTGTTACAAATTAAAAACAAAGGAATTCATTACTGAGTGACAAAAGTAATAGGGGTGAAGTCTTTGGCAGTCCAGTTGCTTGGTCCATTGTCGATTGTTGGGTAGATCCAGCTGTCAAATTCCGATTCCTCCGCGCCGTCCTCAATAGCATTCACTCCTGGGTTGGTGATGAACACAGGAGGTCTTCCAACTCTTGCTTTACGAACAGCCCTCTGAGCCTCTGCAGTGAAGCCCAAACCAAACTTGTCGGTCTTCAGAGTAAAGTCAGGAAGTCGGCCCCAATTTGCACATTCACCCTTCTCAATCACAGCCCGGGCATCCTTTAAGGAAGCCATCTTCAAAGGAGGGTCTTCAATAGTCACAGTCTCAGCTGATGCTAGTGTCTGAGGCACCTCTTCAAAGTGTTGAAAGGGGGTCTCAATGAACTCCTCACCCATTTCTATGTACCGGAACGAGTTGAGGTTGTTGACCATGTATTCTTCCTCCCCCTGAACTGTAACAATCTTCCCTCTGACTGGGTACTTCAGCTTCTGATGTAGTGTAGAGGTCACAGCTCCAGCCTTGTGGATCCATGGACGACCCAGCAAACAGGAATAGGATGGTCGGATATCCATCACATAGAAAGTAGAATCAAAAACTTGAGAACCAACCCTGATTGGAATGTCAACTTCACCATGTACCATCCTTTTCGAACCGTCAAAGGCTCGGACAACAATGTTACTAGGCTTGAGCTCCAGACCCTTACAATCCAACCTGTCTAAGGCTTTCTTGGGCAATAAATTCAATGAATAACCGGTGTCTACCAACACATGGGCAAGAGTAGTGCCCCTGCATTCAATAGAGACATGCAGGGCGTCATTATGGTTCTTTCCTTTTACAGTTAGATCGGCGTCAGAAAAGCCCAGCCCGTTATCAGCAGTCAAGTTGGCCACACAATCAGTAAATTGATCAGCAGATGTTTCTTGCGGCACATGAGCCGTCTTCAGGAAGGAGATCAGGGCCTTTGCATGGGCCTCTGAACATAACAGTAGTGATAGCATAGAAATTTTTGATGGGGTGTGCCCCAACTGCTCAACAACATTGAAATCACTTTTCTTGATAATCTTGAGTATCTCCTCCATCTCTTGCTGGGAGGCTTCAACAGCAGTTGTCTTTGGCGCCTCCGTCAAGGCAGGAAAATCAGCAGCAACCCCTTTGCCCCGAGAATTAGAGGACTCGGCGGCAGGGGTAGAAACAGGAACTTGATTTGGAAAGGAAACATGCACACTTGCGGGTGTGATGATAAGAGGTTTCTGAATAACTAGTGGCGAAATATCTGGTGAAAACAGCCTACCACTGCGAGTAATCTTGGTAGGCCCGGTGATGTTGCTAACACCGGTACTTGTATCAAACTTTTGCTTCACCCCAAGCACATAAACGTTTGCCTCATAGTGCCATGGGACAGCTTTGTCGGACGTATAGGGGAGGGGCCCCGGAACAGTAATGATGATGGGAGCCATCTTCTGAGTGGACATAATTTTGACAGGCTTCTTTGAAGGAGCCTTGGGAGGTTTGTTGAAAATAGTGATAATAGAAACTTCTTCGGCAGGGACAGCAGGAACGGCGATCTTCTCGAACAAGATCTCTTTGCTATCCATCAGGCTTTGGATACCTGATTTTAGCAAGGGACAACCAAAAGGAGAAACAACACATAGAAGGCAATCTTCACCACATCCCGGAAATAAACCGGCTAGCAACAGATTCCCTTTAACAGTCGATAACGGAGTAACAATCTCTTCCACGGAAGCCACATATCGGTCTTCTTCCACAGCGTTCACTCCATGCTGGGGCATGGGAGCAGTCACAACATTGGGCCTTTCAGGCGCCTCAAACTGTATTTCCTTAGCATCAATAAGGTCTTGAACCTTATTCCTCAGAGCCCAGCAATCGTCTGTAGTATGCCCGGGGCTATCAGAGTGATAAGCGCAACGGGCGTTGGGGTTGTATTTTGGAGAAGCTGTATTCACCACCTTCGGAGCTTCCTTGACAGTTACCAGGTTGGTTGATAGTAGTTGCGGCAAGATCTGAGACAGGGTCATACTAAGCCGAGTGTACTGCCTTTTGGGCCTCTCACCCCTTTGTTGATTATACTGCTGAGGTGCAGCAACAGGCTTTGAAATTACCAATGCATTGATGGCTTGGCGGCGTTCCGGCTTAACTTGTCTCCTAGGACCATAAACAGCACTAGCTTCCTTTTTGAAAGGCTTCTTCTCAGTACTCGCAGCGGCACCTTTCTGTATCTTCCCTGACTTGATACCAGCTTCTATCCTCTCACCTGTCAAAATCAAATCTGTAAACCCAGCAGAAGAATTACCAATCAGATGATTAAAGAATGGACCAGACAAGGTCCCTAGGAACATGTCAACAAGTTCACGGTCAGTCAGTGGTGGCTGCACCCTGCCAGCCAGATCTCTCCATTTTTGTGCATACTCCTTGAATCCTTCGCCCGTTCCCAGTGACATACCCTGAAGTTGGGTACGCGTAGGAGCGAGGTCAGAATTGTACTGATATTGTTTATAAAATGCGGTGGCCAAGTCTTCCCAGTTTCGGATACTGGCTCCATCCAACTGATAGAACCACTCGAGTTGAGCCCCAGAAAGGCTATCCTGAAAGAAATGGATCCAAAGGTTTTTGTCTGTAGTGTAAGGTTGGATTTTCCTTACATATGATCTTAGATGCATTTTCGGGAAGGACAGCCCGTCATACCTTACAAAAACTGGCACTTTGAACTTCGGGGGGATCACAATTCCAGCAACTAATCCCAAGTCTTCTAAATCTAAGCCCGGAACTCTCTGCAGCTCCATAGCTGCCAACCTGTCTTCCAAACCCTTGTACTTATCATCAGCGGGCGGGTATTATTGATCAGAGTAGTCTTCGTCTTCTTCAGCCTCCTCTTCCTCAACCTCAGATTCGGAAGGTACTGCAGCCGCATTCCCTTTACTGGTTCCCTCCTCAGAAGTACGGGGAAATTCAAGCACTCTTTTGGCTTCACCCTCAAACCTTCTCCCTAGGGTAGCCACCCCGATTCTCTTCTTCTTCTTTTTCACTTGGTCTTTGTTCCCCAGCAGGACTTTCAGATCTTCCTGACCCTTAGCCAAGGTCATCAGGAGTTGTTGAAACTGTGCATTCTGAGACTGCAAGTCCTTGACCATCTGTTCGAGATCCATCTTACTGAAATAAACAGCAGAAAGATAAGGAAACCTGGTGTGGAGACCTGCTTATGCACATGATGAATGGTATGCTTATGTATGTAATGCATTCAAGGATTTAGAAAGTTCAAAATTGTTGCAAACAAAAAGAATGCACGTCCTATTAATAAGAAGAAATTCGTCAGTACATAAATGCCCCATGGGCCAAATATTACAAAAATCTTCTCAAGGTAAAAAGACGTTACGCATCCTCTTTGGTGCGATGTAGGTGTTGAGGGTCTCTTCCTCATGGAGTCGGCGGGTGAGCTCTAGAACCTTCTTCTCGCTGGCATAGAAGCTGGCTTCAAAAGTGTTCCGTTCCTCCTTAAGTTGGATCCGACTCTTCTGCATCTCCTCCAACGATGTAGGCATGTCAGGATATAGGATGGTGTAGGGAACCTCTCCTTCCGTAATGGGCTCTTTAATCACAGGGAGAACATGAGGATAAGGCATCATTAGACTCTGGGCTCGGGCTCGTACCCACTTGAGGTAAGGCTCAAGAGGGATGGAGTTCTTGTGCCCCAGTGTCTTGCTGTCAACTTTGTTAGGCATCCTCCAAGCTCTGATGAATCTTTGGCGAAGTCCTTGCGCATCGTTGTCGAAGTCAAAAACTAGGTCAAGAATCAACATGTCGTGAGGGCCATCTCTTCGTGCATATCCAAATTGTCTCAAGGCTAGACAAGGGTTGTAGGTAATGCCTCCCCTAATGCCAAGTAATGGAACATTAGGGAACTCTCTACAACGATCGACGATGATGACATTTTCTCTGGACCGAGAACACCAATGTACATCAGAGTGAGTGAGGGTCATTAACCGTTGTGACCACCTTAAGCCTTGGTCATTCTTCAGGACAGATTGTGGAAGGTGCGAAATAAACCACCTTGCGAGGAGAGGAGTACAGCACATGAGAACACCCCTCTTTCTCATTGTTCGAGTGTAAAATGAGTGAAGAATGTCCCCAAGAAATGTTGGTATTGGATTTCTGGATAAGAAGATCTTGACGGTGTTGACATCTACAAGCTGGTCAGGATTTGGGAACAAGACCAACCCATAGATAAGGAGTGCCACAATTTCTTCAAAGGCTTGTAGGTCCAATGAATTCCAACATTCTTGTGCCTTCTCAAACAAGAATTTTGCTAAGAAGCCTTTGACACCGCTTCTAGTTTCCCAATGCCCCTTGATGTCAGATGGTTGTAGATGTAGTGCTCGAGCAACATCTTCAGGCTTTGGTTCCTTTTTTGTACCGTTGAAAGGTAGTTGATTAAGGATAGGAATTCTCAGGAGTTGAGAAAATTCCTCCAAAGTGGGCACCAACTGGTAGTCAGGGAAAGTGAAACAGTGGTGAAGAGGGTCAAAGAACTGGAACAACACCTTCATCATATCCTCTTCAATGTTGGTGTTGACTAAGCTGAGCAGTCTACCATGTCTCTCACTGAAGGGAGAGCTTTCCGGAATTCTTGATGTGAGCTCCTTGAGTTGAAGAGGGATTCTCACAAGGTTGACTTGGATGGTTTTTCTTCGAAGAATTTCCATGACCTACAAAACAAGAACAAAGATGAAGATCTAAACCCTTGAAATGGTTAGTGAATGCATATGATGCTTCATGATGTTCATGATGTATGCACAGACATATGTACAAGCAATTCACACAAAACCCTAGTTTCAGGCTTGCATGAGGTTTCATAGGTAAGTACCCTCTTGAGTGTAGTTGGCTTAAAAACCTGTCCTATAAATAGTAACCGGGTTCTAAGGAGCTCAATATCACTGGATTATTTTCATCGTTCATTGTTTTGGTTTAGCCACTTAATATTCCAAGAAAACAACCCTCAATGAGTGTAGTATCGAGTATCTACCAACTTCGGACTGTACCAAAGCCGGTCATCTCACTACCCCTAATGAAAGGCCAAGATGGTCAAGTAAGGTTCTAGGTCATTAGTGCTTAGTGACATCACTCAGCGGCCCTGTACTCTCCTTGATTGAACTCAAGGGTTACTGGTACTCACAAATATGTCGCACTAATATAGCTATTGCTTCAACCGTGTCAGTATACCCCGCACAGTTTCCATAACGTATTGCTATCTATGAATGTTTCCCCAAATCCGGGTATAGGATTTACAACAAACCCAAACAAGAGAGCCAAGATATAAAGCAATCAAAACAAACAATTATTCATGCAAGAGGATGATCTAAGCCCTAAGGTTACTCCACTTTAAATTACTCCCCAGCAGATTCGCCAGTTCTGTGATACGGTGGGAGAACTGACTTGAGATTTTGCGTTTGCTTTCGCAAATGTTTCGGTTGAGCAAGAGTCGCCACCGAATTTTTATTTTATCCTAAGGAAAGGTTAAAAAGCATAGCAAAAAACCTTTGAGATATTTTCTTGGGTTCGGGGAGTAGATTATAGAAAGGGAAGGTATTAGCACCCTTTCTATCCATGGTTATCCATGGGCTCTTAGTTACTTGCTTAGATCAACTTGCCTTGATTTTCAATTGTTTGAAATGGTGCTTTGTGTGTGGGTTTGAAAAATGTTTTGAAAAGAGGCCATCGTTGTGGCAACCTTTGTAATGATTCTTGTTTGAATGTATACAAAGGTGTTTGTCTTTTTGAAAGGTTTTCAATATTTTGAAAGTTGTTTTTAAATTGTGTTGTGGAGTGTGTTTTGAAAAATAGCAAGGATGTTTTGTAAGATTTTTGATCAAGTAACTAAGAGTTGTCTACCCTATTTTACTCAAAGATCTTTCTTATGTTTTTTAACCCTTTTAACAGTGTTGTTTCACCATTGCATTTGGTGAACAACCTTGTGTTAGGATGTAAACGGGACGGGCGCGGGTCTTCGTATAGACCATGATAGCAACGTTGCAAAGTATCTTAGTTTTTCTTTTGAGGGACTAAGATCATTTTTGTAAGGCAACTTTCGAGAGCGTCATCGAGGGACTATGATCTTTTGATTTTGTTTGTTTTACCAAGATACTTTACATGCGTAACATGGCCCATTTTTTGAAATGCAACAAGTGGATGTAACCCTAGGGGTGTTAGTGTGCAAGTGTGTTTTATTGCATACAAGAGTTTTTCTTTGAATTAGGATTTTATATTTCATTGATTTTATCTTGCCATACACATCCTAATTACTAGCAATTAGAAGCGGAAATATAAAATCCTACACTATTACAACAATTGGGGAGTGGGGGTACACATTTGTACATGGGGGGTTCAACGAGAAAAATAGATAAAAAAGAAAATAGAAAAAAAACAAGATAGAGAGAAAGAGAGAGGGAGCCAGCGCGCTGCTGAGAGGTCATCAGAAGTTCTGACTCAGACCCGCTGCCAGATGATCAACCTTTTGGTTAAATTGTACGAGTCAGAACTTCTGACTCTGGCACCTGCAAAACAGAAACCTGTTAGTGGGGAAATCAAAAGTTCTGACTCCCCTACGCTGCAAGACAAAAGTTTGTTAGTGGAGAACTCAGAAGTTCTGATCCTGCTGGAAAGACAATAATTCTCAGAAGTTCTGATATTATTGACAGCAAAACAGGCTTCAGATGTGCTAACGTCAAAGTCAGCACTTGGCTTCTCCCTGTACTAATCAGAACATCTGCAATTTTGTTGTTATTCCACAAAATAGAAAACATATTTGGAGTAGCTCCAGCAAATGTCAAAGTGTTTCAGAGGGCATAACCAACAAGGTTACAGGAAGGTCCTACACTGGCTCAGAACATACTGAGGTATGAAAATCCTCAGAACACAAACAGCAACAACATGATATTTACATTACGTTTATTTGAGCATGCACAGCTGATGATGCTTAGCAGCGTGATGAAGGTCAGCAGGGGCTTACCTGGCTGTTGGAAAAGTTTGTGGATGAAAGCTAGCTTTTGGCTCTGGTGGTATTCTGGACAGATTCTTTTTGAAAAGGGTAGGTGAAGGTGTATGCGTATATAGGGTCAGAAGTTTGAAAAGGAGGTTTTTAGTTCACAAAGAAAACTGGGTATTTGATGAAGTTTGAGGGTAAGAACTTCCAAGTTATGAAACACTGGAGATTTTGGCAGAGTTTCACAACACTTTCTTGCTAAAGATTTTTGTTTCTCTCTTAGCAATTTTTCTGTTTCTTCAAGCTCCCTTTTTCAGTGGACAATGATTCTCTATTTATAGGCAAAAACTCTTGTGGATTTCTTGGTCATTAAAGGTGCCAACAGAGTTTGAATTGTTCTTTGACAGAAATTCCTGGGAAGTTGTGATAACAGATAGCCTTCAGCCTAGGCTGCAGCAGCAGGCGTGGATTGGAGAGAAGTGACCTCTTAAGTGGGCGGTGGCGTGTAGACCCATGCCAAAATCTGCATAAAGGCGTTTTCCAAGCCACACGTGAAGGGATTACTTGGATGAATGTTCAGGAGTGGTTGGAAGCATTAATGAGCATTAAATGGTGATTAGACTTATCAACATCAATATTCTGGTAATGGAAACCAAACTTTGAACCAGCAGTTCTGTTTCAACAAGAACAACGTAAACCATGCTCTGGCCTTGGCTTCCTGTTGTCTTAGCAAGTTCTGGGGATTCTCCTGATTTTCTAACACATTCCTTGGATTTGCTTCTGGACCTCCTGGGCTTAGAGATTCTGTATCAGTGTAACACCCACTCTTCTGACCTTTTCATCTTCTGATTTCAGCATGTTCTGAAAGAGCCTTCAGACTTCCTTGCTTCTTTTGCATTCCTTTAGCAAATTCTGGCTGAGCTTGCGTAACTGCTGAAAGAGTCATGTTCTATCTGAGACTTACGTATTGAACCACGTTTACAACTTCTGATTGAGCTGATGGAGCTACTGAAGAGCCAACTTCTGACTGCGCCAAACTTGCAACTTCTGACCGTTTCTATCTGGAGTTTGGTCCAGAATTTCTGAAGCGCTACTTTCTTCTTGAACACCCTTTTTTTTTAGAGAAAAATTCCAAGTACTTAGAATTTAATTTTTCTCAAGCTAAAAGTGTTGTCTTTAGAGCTTGTGCGATCATCTTGCTCTTGTAAGTGGTTTGCTTGGGCAAAAAATGACAATTCAGGACTTGGATTTGTTTCAGAGGGACTCTGAAAATCCAAGATGATTTCCTGAAGAAAGAGAGGGCAAATTTTGGGGTACAACACATGTGTCTGTTTTGAATCAATTCATTCGTAT
This sequence comes from Vicia faba, assembly GCA_948472305.1. Lineage (NCBI taxonomy): Eukaryota > Viridiplantae > Streptophyta > Magnoliopsida > Fabales > Fabaceae > Vicia > Vicia faba. Next base: position 946,686,879 of record OX451735.1, read on the forward strand.
TCACTATATTTAAACTGCTTCCCTTTTTGTGATATTCAACTCTCGATCAAAAGCTCTAAGCCTTTAGAGGGAGGATGACGAAAACGATACCACAATCTCTACAATATACTTTTGAACAGACCTTGCTGACGATGTACAAGCATTGTTTCAAATCCCAAATAGTGGAGTTATAAGGAAGATAATCCCTAGTCAACCCCTTTGAGCCAAAGTAGTAGGAGTTTTTCAGTCACACAAATTAAAACCCTTAATCACAACCTGGGGCAGGATAGTTTTCTCAGTCAATTCAGACGCGCATTCAGTCGCAATCTTCCGCTTCATACACAATGAATGGCATCAAAGACGTCCTTCCAAATCAAAAGACGGTGATGGTTCCGCATGATTGTCAAGACAGGCAGTCATTATCTCTCCAAATAAAAGCCCGCTAAGTCAAAACCTATGAAGGAGACCTAAGAAAAAAAACTGGGGCATCCCGCTGACTGTAATAAAAAAGAAACATTTCAGGAAAAAGACAGGGATAGTAAAATAAAAAAGAAAGAGGTCATACAAATCCTTGACAAAAAAGATGTCTGCCTATTCAAAATAAACTGTCAGTATCTGAACCATCATCGGAACATCAAGGATAATATTCCAGAACTCAACTGGGATTCTAAATGTGAAATTAACTGAGCATAGGACTGAAGAATATCACGAAGAGCGGGTGGGTACAAATAAATTTTGAGTCTTTATCCTTTGTTTCTTGAACCGTGAACCAAGCCACATTATAACCCTTAAAAGTCCTAGCTGAAGCATGGGTTAGTTTGAAAGCATATTGTTACAAAAGGTATCCTGACTCCTGTAGGGTTCGCTATAAATCCCGAATTGATATCACACTTTTACAAAATTTGTTTGTTCTACTAAAAAATGAATTTTCAAACTTCAAGACAAACATAGGCTTTGCATTATTTAAATGACATTGTTTGCATATGACTAGTTGTTTGACAACAGAGAAATCCGCACAATGGATATTCAATGAACAGACATCCTCTCAATAGACAGAATCGCCTCAGCAGGAAAGACACTTCCAATAACAGGTCTTCCATAAGCAAGGAGCAAGACATGATGTCTAACACAGCTGGGGCAGTCTCTCCAAAAGTGCCAAATAACCAGGGGCAGATCTCTATCTGAATCACTTGGGGCATTACGCACGCATTCCAGTAACGAATCATGTGCCATCAAGAAAACATCTTGACAGTACTACAACACAACACTATGGACGGTGACAACGCCCTACATCCTGAGAACGTGGACATAGTCGGAAAAGACCATGCATGAAAAAGACCCGCTAGGTCGACTGGCCTAGGCAAAAATAAGGGCATCCCGGCAAACCAAAATAGTTCGGGCAAAAATTAGGGATAAAAACAAAATAAAAAATCTTTACACCCGGCAAGTCGAAAACCTGAAAAGGCGGCTTGGGCAAAAAAGGGGTATCCCGGTGGACTAAAAACCCGAAAGGGAGGTCCAGGAAAAAGTTATGGATCAAAGCGTACAACTATGTCCCGTCATCTTATCACTTTCCTATCAGTAGAAGACTTATCATTCTGATCGGCAGTTACCAAGCACCTCATGAGATGGGATAACACTCAATCTACAAAGCCTCCGTAGGAACTTTCTCCAGTAGGTACAGGGGCAGAAAAGTCCTGATGCAAAGTCATTGTCATTTCCTCAGAATGCAACCTTGTGACGTCTATGCCTCCCCACATAGTAGGGGCAACCAAAGCTTTGACATCGGCTTCCCCAAACAGGAGTTACTTTCCATAGCCAAGTTCCTTCAGAGAACCGACATCTATGTTCCCCAGCCAAATTTTGTAATCGCAAGTGGTTCATATAGTTTTCTCCCGAGCAGAGTTTATTTCTCTGGATAAAGGAGCTCAATCCCCGACAGAGCTCTTTACTTCAGTTTTTGGAAATTCACCTTCCAAATTGCTCCCCGCAGAGTTATTCTCAAACAAAATTTCTCCCTGACAAAAGTATAGTCACTTCCATTCATCATCTCCAGCAGAAGTAGAAGAGCCATATTTCTCTACAACAGTCAGGAATTCTATTTTCTCCAGTAGTGGTCATGGATTTATTTTCCCTGACTCGGATATGTCACGACCAACATCCCATGCTCATACATCATGACATGCGTATACATATCACATACAGCATAATCTCGAGGACGTCATCTCACAACGCGTTTCATGCATCGCATATAACTAACCCTGTTATCTTTTCAGGAAAGACAGTTATCACCAACAATTCCAGCAGTTATACATGTCGTATCTGCAGGCAACCAAGAGAAAATCAGTTCCCAAAACCAAACGGGTCAACTAATCCACAAGATCAAACGAAGTGACCTTACTATCCAGGTTCCTTCCCACAAGCCCTACTATCCAGGCTTTCATTTCGACGTAACCCTACTATCCAGGTTCCTTCCCACAAGCCCTACTATCCAGGCTTTCATGTCGAAGTAACCCTACTATCCAGGTTCCTTCCTACAAGCCCTACTATCCAGGCTTTCATTTCGAAGTAACCCTACTATCCAGGTTCCTTCCCACAAGCCCTACTATCCAGACTTTCATTTCGAAGTAACCCTACTATCCAGGTTCCTTCCCACAAGCCATACTATCCAAACTTTCATTTCAAAGTAACCCTACTATCCAGGTTCCTTCCCACAAGCCCTACTATCCAGGCTTTCATTTCGAAGTAACCCTACTATCCAGGTTCCTTCCCACAAGCCCTACTATCCAGGCTTTCATTTCGAAGTAACCCTACTATACAAGTTCCTTCCCACAAGCCCTACTATCCAGGCTTTCATTTCGAAGTAACCCTACTATCCAGGTTCCTTCCCACAAGCCCTACTATCCAGGCTTTCATTTCGAAGTAACCCTACTATCCAGGTTCCTTCCCACAAGCCCTACTATCCAGGCTTTCATTTCAAAGAAACCCTACTATCCAGGTTCCTTCCCACAAGCCCTACTATCCAGGCGTTCATTTCAAAGTAACCCTACTACCCAGGTTCCTTCCCACAAGCCCTACTATCCAGGCTTTCATTTCGAAGTAACCCTACTATCCAGGTTCCTTCCCACAAGCCCTACTATCCAGGCTTTCATTTCGAAGTAACCATAGTATCCAGGTTCCTTCCTACAAGACCTACTATCCAGGCTTTCATTTTGAAGTAACCCTACTATACAGGTTCCTTCATACAAGCCCTACTATCCAGGCTTTCATTTCGAAGTAACCCTGCTACCCATGTTCCTTCTCACAAGCCCTACTATTCAGGCTTTCATTTCGAAGTAACCCCACTACCCAGGTTCCTTTTCACAGCCCTACTACCCAAGCTTTCATTTCGAAGTAACCCTACTACCCAGGTTCCTTCACCAAGACCTACTATCCAGGCTTTCATTTCGAGGTAACCCTACTACCCAGGTTCCTTCACCAAGCCCTACTATCCAGGCTTTCATTTCGAAGTAACCCTACTACCCAGATTCCTTCACCAAGCCCTACTATCCAGGCTTTCATTTTGAAGTAACCCTACTACCCAGGTTCCTTCACCAAGCCCTACTATCCAGGCGTTCATTTCGAAGTAACCCTACTACCCAAGTTCCTTCACCAAGACCTACTACCCAGACTTTCATTTCGAAGTAACCCTACTATCCAGGTTCCTTCTCCTTTATCTCCAGACAACAGTTTACAACACTGTAAGGCCTGGACCCGACCAGATACAGTCAATTTCACATTTCCCCAGCAAGTCGTTGTACAGCCTGGACCCTGACCAGGTATACGTTCTACTTTCACCTCATCAGTCAAGAGATAATTCCCCAATATAGTAATAGACAATCAAAGCTCCTAGACTTTACTCCCTAGTGCATAAGTCAACATTCCCCGACAAAGTTCCCCCTCGACAACAGGTACAAGAATTATCACCCAAAAATCCCTTATGCAACCAATATTTTTTGGATGACATCTTTAAGCCCATCTTCTATGATTTCCCATCACCTTCCAAATGGCATTTGTAAGCCCATTCCCGATGTTACAAATCAAGTGCCACTTCATGCGAGTGCAAATTTCTGGGCACTCTAGTGTTCAATCATCTTCCACCTTCAGATCACGAAAGGCAGACCATCAATCTACATCCTCAGGTTTAAGAAGATTGAACAAGGGCAACTGTTGTACCCCAAAATTTTCCCTCTCATCTATCAAAGGATCAACCTAGACCCTCAGGTTTTCTTCCATCCAATCGCAAATTTTGAATTACAAATTTTCTAAGAAAATCATTCACAAGGGCAAAATGGTAATTTGCACACCAAAGGAGTCAAACTATGACTTTTGAATCAAAAATCAAGTTCCAAGAATCATATTTCATTAAGGCATAAAATTGGTTCATCTAAAATCAAAAGTCAGAAGTTACTTTGAAAATCAAATTTTCTAAACATTTAGAAAATTTTCTAAGTGTCTAGAGAATATGATACTTCAAAACTTCTGAGCCAGCCTCTATGCAAGTACAGTCAGAAGTTTCAAACACGGTTCAGAACATGACGCTTCAATCAGAACATGCAGAAGCAATGCTCTTTGGTCAGAACATGATGCTTCAGTCAAAACATGATTCTTCAGCATATGGAGGCTATGTTCAACGCTCCGGTCAGAACATGCCCCTTCAGCATTTGGAGGTTACATTTCTGATCTTCTACAATTAGAACATCACTAAATCCCAAGACCTCGTTTAAACAACCTGCTGCACTGCTACAATACAGTACTCTAACCAGCAGCTAATCCAGTCCACACTTGCATTTTCCTAAATCTTGTATTTGCACCAAATACAAAAAGCTGTGATCAAAAAGAAATGGAACAGTGTGCCAAAAGTTCAAATCCCATATGTTTTTTCCCCCAAAAAACCATAACAAATTCATCTATAAATAAGTGGCTCCATCACACTTGCAAGTGGCTAGATTTTGGAGAGAACTATCAAAAGAGAAAAAGAAACCTGTGAAATCCTTCATAAAAATCCAGATTTCCCAAACAGAAAACAAAACCTTTGTTCTTCCCTTTGAATCAAAGAACTTGGCATTTTCTCTTCCGTTACTCTTGCTGATTCCATAACATCTAAAGGCAGCAACTCAAAGCTCCAAGCACGCTCCAGGTTCAAGGTAAGTCTTTCTGACTTTGCTTGTTTTTCATTCTGAACATCATTAACATGTAAATATCATAGTATTAATGTTGTCCATATCATTGCATAAGTAGAAAAATTGTGGATCAGAACTTCTTGATTAGGGCTAGACTCAGATTTAGGATTAGAACTTCTATAAACTGTTGTGCTATTATCCTTCTGATTTGTTGTTTATTAAGAACTGAATAAATTGTTGATGTGCTGATTAAGAGTTGAAATATGGCATAGAACTTCTGATGTTCACTCACAGCTTCAGCATAACATATAACTTTTGAGTTCTCCTCACTGTTAATGCACACTAAACTTCTGATGTTCACTCACTATTTTAACACTTAGAACTTATGATTTTCATACGCTGATAACATGCTGAACTGCTGATTGTTCACTCATTGTTTTAACACTTAGAACTTATGATTTTCATGCGTTGTTAACACAAACTGAACTTCTGATTCTTACATGCTGCTAACGCTGAGCTGCTGATTGTTCGTTCACTGTCTTAGCACCATACAGAACTTCTGAGTTCTTCCTACTGTTTTGACACACACAGAGCTTCTAAGGTTTTCTCACTGTTCTAACATTCAGAAGTTCAGCACATAGCAATCCAGAACTTCTGTTTTTTTCCTCTAACATGTCTTGCAGGACCTCAGAGTGCATCAACTCATAACTTCTGATACCCACTGACGCTTCCTTCTGAGTCACCATGCGCCTGACTTTATAACTTCTGATCCTTAGTTTTTTGCTTGCAGCAGCACGCTGTTCCTATCTTTCATTTATTTTTATTTTTATCATTTTTAATATTAACTCTTCTCTTATTAACATAAAAAGACATAAAAATATTTTCTTTCTTTTATTAATTTATTTCTTTTTCATTGAGACAAATTTTTTTTCTAAAAAAATCCTTTTTCTTTCTTATATTGTACATTTCAATATGATTGTAATTGTAATTTAGGATTTAATTTTATTTGCAAACCCCATTCATAAATATGAACCCCTATCCCTAAAATATTGTAATAGCGTAGGACTTTACATTTATGCAATTTATCGCTTTTAAATGTAAATGCTAGTAATTAGGGTGTGTATGGCAAGACATGAAATTGACAAATAGATCACCCCTAAGCAAGACTAAATGCATGCAATCAAACACACTTTGCACACACGCACCCTTAGGGTAATCCCAACTTATTGCCTATCGGAAAAATAGTCATGTCCCTCGAACTTGGGCGTTTTAGCAAAGACCCTCGATAAAAGATCGTAGTTCCTCGATGACCCTCGATGTTGCCTTCAGTAAATGATCTAGTCCCTAAACGACATTGCTAAAACGTCCCATAGGTTGCCTTCTATGACTATACAAACGTCTCAACGCCCATCCCTTCACATTAAACGATGGGGCTTCTTACCAACTCAATGGTAAGATAGCAACATCTAAAGGAAGAGGAAAAGAACATCTAAGACCTTTCGAGTAGGTAGATTCGCTCCTAGTTGCCCGCTTGCTCACGACAAAAACACTTTTTATACACCAACTCTCTCACTTTGAAACATTTTCGAAAGACAACACTTTGTACGCATTCTTATAGAGACGAGAATCATTACAAAGAAAACCCTTTTCAAAATCACTTTCAAAAAACACACCTCTTTGAACTATTTTCAAAAACAACACTTTGTACGCACTCTTATAGAGACGAGAATCATTACAAAGTTACATTTTTAAAATACTTTCAAAACCCACATCACAAGCACACATTCAAACAAAAAGCAAGTGATCTAGCGAGTAACTAAGAGCCCATGGAAAACCATGGATGAAAAGGGTGATAATACCTTCCCTTTTCATAATCTACCCCCCGAACTCAAGAAAACATCTCTAAAGGTCTTTCCTGTGCTTTTCCACCTTTCCTTTTGGATAAAAGAAAAGTCATTGGTGACTCTTGCTAAACCGCAACATTTGCAAACACAAATGCAAAACAATCAAGTCAGTTCTCCTACCGTATCATAAGGTGGCTTTGGCGACTTTACTGGGGATACCTTGTGAAAAGGGACTTTGTGGGAATTTGTCATTGTCCACAGCAATACGTGTTGTAGTTATTGCCAGAATTTTTTTTCTTAATTGTACGTGCCCCTTTGATGGAATTCGTGTTCAATGCCCCTAGTGATTTGAATGGAGACCTGCCCCTGGTTATGAGAGATTTCTTGGAATCTTGACATGACTGCTCCGGATGGGTTAGACAATAATCATGTTATGCCCCTTGATTATGGAAGATTTGTCAATGGAAGTGGTTCTGTTCATTAAGAATTTCCGTTCATTGGATATTCGCCGTGTGAATTTCTCTGCTGTCAAACAATTAGCCATATGAAAATAGCAGTATTCAAACAATGCAAAGTTTATGTTTGTCTTGAAGTTTTGAAAATGCAGTTTTAACAAGTAAAAGAGTTTTGTAAGAATATGAATTCAACTCAGGATTTACAGTAAGCCTTACAGGAGTCATGATACCTTTTGTAACAGTATGCTTTCGAACCAACCCATGCTTCAATTAGGACTTTTAAGAGGTTGTAACGTGGCCTGGTTCACGGTTTAAGAAACAAAGGATAAGGATCAAAGTGTGTTTGTACCCACCCGTTCTTCATTATGTTCTCCAGTCCTAAACTCAGTTAATTATGCGTTTGAACTTCTATTGAACCTGGAATGATATTTTGGTGATGGTTCGGATATTTGGAAGTTTGTTTGAGAAGGAAGTCGTTTTTGCAACATTTTTTGTTGTTGAAGATTTGTAACGCCCTCTCCTAATTTTTACCTGACTGTTCTTGTTTTAAGATTAGATCTAGCGGGATGCCCCAGTTTTTCTTAAGTCTCCTTCATAGGTTTTAACTCAGTGGGCTTTTCTTTTAAGAGATAATGACTGCCTATTTTATGGGGAACTATCACAGTCTTTTAATTCAAAAGGATGTTTTTATGTCATTTGTTGTGTATGAAGTGAAATCTTGTGACTGAACACGCATTTGAATTAACTGAGAAACTAACCCTGCCCCAGGTTTTGATTAAAGGTTTCAATTTGTGGGAAAAAGAAAACTCCTACTTCTTTGACTAAAAAGGGTTGACTAGGGATTATTTTCCTTATAACTCCACTATTTAGGAATTGAAACAACACCTGTACATCGTCAGCAAGGTCTGTCTAAAAGCATACTGTATGAGATTGTGGTATTAGTTTTGTCATCCTCCTTCTAAAGGCTTGCAACTTGTAGTCGAGAGTTGAATATCACAAAAAGGAGTAGAAAATAGTTTAAATATAGTGACAATGAATGAATTAATTCAAGACAAACATATTCAATGCATTAATGAGAATAACCAAAGTCTGACATTAGGACAAATGTTTAAACAAACAAAGAAATTACAATTGAAAATTCAAAATGAACTGGGCGCTCAATGATTTGGCATGGGAGTAGTGATCACATTGGGAGTTATCGGAGGGTCGAATTCAATTGTCTTGTTATCAATTAGGTCTTGGATTTTATTCTTTAGAGTCCAACAATCATTGGTATCGTGTCTGGGGCTATTTGAATGGTAAGCACATTTGGAATTTGGGTTGTATTGAGATGAAGATGTATTGGGATTTTGTGAAGGGTCCCTTAGTGAAATGAGCTCAGATTTCAGTAAATGTTGTAGGGCTTGTGGTAAGGACATACCAATCTTGGTGTATTGCCTCTCTTTAAATTTCTTCCTACGCCTATCCTCTCATTGCGATTGAGTAGATGTGAGATTGGAAATTAAAACTTCCCCTACTGACTGGTCGTGGTTATTCTTGTTACAACCCTTTTGGCCATACACATCATTGGAATCTTTCTTCCCATTGTAAGGCTGCTTCACCGCACTTGAAGATGCATCTCTTTGAATCTTACCACTCTTGATATCAGCTTCTACTCTTTCACCTGTAAATATCAGCTCGGTGAATCCAGTTGAAGAGCTACCGATCAGATGGTTGAAAGATGGGCCTGACAAAGTACCCAAGAACATATCTACCAGATATCTATCAAATAGAGGATGTTGGACTCTTCCTATAAGATCTCTCCACTTCTGGTCATAATCTTTGAAGCCCTCGGTGGAACCCATAGACATGCTTTGAAGTTTTGTAGGGGTTGGAGTGAGGTCACCATTATATTGGTACTGCCTGTATCAAGCAGCAGCCAGATCCTGCCAATTGCGGATGTTGGTTCCCTCCAGCTGATATAACCATTCCAATTGAGTCTTCGATAAACTTTCCTGGAAGAAGTGCACCCACAAATTCCTATCAGCGGTGTGAGGTTGGATCTTCCTGACATAAGACCTCAGATGCAGCTTAGGACATGAAAATTCGTCATATTTAGCAAATAAGGGAACCTTGAACTTTGGTGGAATGACCACTCTAGAAATTAAAACTAATTCTTCAAAATCCATAGCAGGTACTCTATGAATTTCCATGGTGTTGAGACGATCCTCCAGCTATTTATATTTGTCATCAGCAGGAGGATATTGCTCTTCAGCATAATCATCCTCTTCTTCATCAGACTCTGGACTATGGTCCTTTTCTTTTGTCTTCTCTTCTTAACTTTCACCCTCGCTTGACGGAGTTGCGAATTCTAGAGCTTGCTTTGTTGGTCCTCTAAGTCTCCTTCCCATATTCAAGACACCCATTGGTTTCTTTGTCTTTTTCTTCTTATCTTTAAGAATGAGAGCCTTCGGGTCCTCTTATCTGCTGGAATTGAGCATTTTGGGTATGAAGTTCTATGACAGTCTGTTCTAGAGCCATCTCTACTGAAATAAACAGTAAGTAGATGAGAAACATGTATGGGGAAAACCTGTTATGATATGATGCAGGATATGTGGATACAATGTTTTCAAGGACTTGGAAGATTTAAATTTGCTTAGACAAAGAGAGAACAAAGATTAATTTTATTAATAAGCTCAAATTGATTACAACATGCCCCTTGGGCTTAAATTGAAACAAAAGAAAAAAAATTAACTAAAACACAATAACAATGGCTCAAATATCCTATGGATGCTTCCTCTTTGGATTGATATAGGCATTCAGGCTCTTCTCCTCGTGAAGCTGTCTTGTGAGCTCCAATGTCTTCTTCTCGCTTGCGTAGAACTAGGCTTCAAAGGTGTCTCGCTCCCCCTTTAGCTGAATCTAAGCTCTTTGTAAATCTTCAAGAGAAGTAGGCATATCAGGATAAAAGACAGTATATGGAGCATCTCCTTCGGCAACAGGCTCCATGATGATTGGTAAGATGGCGGGGTAAGGCATCACGAGACTTTGAGCACGAGTTCGTACCCACTTAAGGTAAGGCTCAAGGGGGATGGAATTATTATGTATCAATGTCTTACTATCCACTTTGTTTATTATTCTCCAAACTCGTATGGACCTTTAACGATATCCTTGGTTGTCGCCCTCGTAATCTAATACCAAACCTTGGATGAGTGCGTCATGGGGACCATCTCTTCGTGCATACCCAAACGGTCATAAAGCCAAACAAGGGTTGTAGGTAATAACTCCCCTAATACCAAGAATAGGGACATTAGGGAATTCCCCACAACAGTCGATGATAGTAATTTCCTCCAAGGATCTAGAACACCAATGAATATCAAAATGTGTGAGTGACATCATCCTTTGAGACCATGTCAAGCCTTGCTTATTCTTCAACATCGGTCGAGGTAGGTGCGAAATAAACCACCTAGAGAGTAAGGGAATACAACACAAAATAATACCTCTTTTCTTCATGGTGCGGGTGTGGAAACAATGTAGAATGTCTCAAAGCAGGGTAGGTACGGGATTGCGAGAGAGAAAAACCTTGATGGCATTCATATCTATGAGCTGGTCCGAATTGGGAAGTAGGACCAAACCATAGATTAGAAGGGCCAAGACATCTTCAAAAGCTTGAAAATCCATATCCTCCCAGAATGAACGAGCCTTCTCCAACAGAAACTTAGCTAATAAACCTTTAACTCCACTTCTTGTCACCCAATTTGTCATGATGTCATATCTCTTCAAATGCAAGGCTTTGGAAATAAATTCAGGCTTTGGAGTCTCCTCTAAACCGTTCAATGGTATTTGATCAAGCACATGCACTCCTAGCAATATGAGAGAACTCTTCTAATGTAGGCACCAATTGGTAGTCAGGAAAGGTGAAGCAATGATGCATAGGATCAAAGAATTGGAAAAGCACACACATCATTTCTTCTTAGAAGTTTAAGGTAGCTAAGTTGAGAAGTAGGCCATATTTCTTGGTAAAGGAAGAATCTCCAGGCACCCTTGATGCTAATTCTTGAAGTTGAGGATGCACTTTCACGAAGTTGACTCGGATGGTATTCCTACGAATGGAAGTCATGACCTACAAAATGGAACAAAAATAAATTCCTAAATCCTTGAAATGGTTAGTGAGAATGCTATGGTATGATGTCATGATGTTATGTACAAGTAAACAGAAGAAAACAAGTAATTATGTACAAATAAAGCAAACAAATACTTAGGTTTAGGCTTGCATGGAGTTTATAGGTAAGTACCCTCTTGAAGTTTAGTTGGCTCAACCTGTCCTAGAAAGTAAACAGGTTCTAGGGGATCTCAATATCATTGATCTTTCTTCATTGGGCATTGTCTCAGCACAATCAATCTTTTCTTGCAGCCAAAATATCCCAAAAGTCTGATCCCAATGAGTGTAGTATCGAGTATCAACCAATCTTCAGCTTTACACCAAATTCGGCTATCTCACTACTTCCTAATGGCTAAGTTGTTTAACTAAGGTTCTACGGTCAATTAGTGCTTCATGACACTGCTCAGTGGCCCCGTATTCTCCTCGATTCAACACAAGGGATGTCGGTACCAACAAATGCGTCATAGTAATGTAGTCAATGCTTCAACCATATCTGTCTATGCCATATAGTTTCCACAATCTATTGCTACTTACTTAATTGTGTTCCTCGATCTGGGTAGAGGATCAATACAAACCCAAACAAGGTCCCAAAAATATAAAGCAAACAAATCAAACAATGAAAACAATTAAATGTGATCTAACTCTAAGGTAACCCCACTTTTAAGTTTATCCCCAGCAGAGTCTCCAGTTCTATAATACGGTGGGATAAATGACTTGGGTATTTTGTGTTTGATCGCAATTGTTGCGAATAGCAAGAGTCGCCACCGACTTTTCTTTTATCTGATAAAGGAAAAGGTGAAAAGAACAGGAAAGACCTTTAGAGATATTTTATTGAGTTTAGGGGGTAGGTTATGAAAAGGGAAGGTGTTAGCACCCTTTTCATCCGTAGTTATCTACGGGCTCTTAGTTGCTTGCTAGATCACTTGAAAAATGCTTTGTTTGAAAAGGTGTTTGTGGTGGGTGTAAGTTTGAAAATATTTTGACAACGCCTTTGTTTCGGAAAACTTTGTAATGGTTCTCATCTCTATAAGAATGCATACAAAGTGTTGGTTTTGAAAATAGTTCAAAGAGATGTTTGGTTTTGAAGATGTTTTGAAAGTGTAAGTGTGAAAGTGGTTTTAGTTTACGAGCAAGCAACTACGAGCGTCCTACCTACTCAAAAGTTCTTTGTTCTTTTCCTCCTCCTCTAGATGTTGCTATCTTACCATTGATTAGTAAGAAGCCCCATCATTGGATGTGAAAGGACGAGCGTGGGTCAATCGTATAGTCATAGAAGGCAACTTAAGAGACGTTTTAGCAATTTTCGTAAGGGACTATATCATTTACCGGAGGCAACATCGAGGCACATCGAGGGACTATGATCTTTTTTATCGAGGGTCTTTGCTAAAACGCCCATATTCGAGGGACATGGCTATGTTTCGAGGCAACAAGTGTGGTTACCCTAAAGGTGCACGTGTGTGAATAATGTGTTTGATTGCATGAATTTTTGTCTTTGAAATTAGGATTGTATACTTGTTGGTTTTAAATCTTGCCATACACTCCCGAATTACTAACAATTTATATTAAAGCGGTAAATTGCGGAAATGTAAAGTCCTACGCTATTACAATATTTGGGGGATGGGGGATACAAATGTACAAATGGGGATTACAAGAAATTTAAATCCTAGTTATCTATTACAACTATATTGAATTGAATAATGTATAGGGAATATAATGTACAAGACGTAATGGAAAAAGGAATAGATTTGTTTTGTTTTTGTTAAGAAAAGATTTTTATCTTAATAAACTAAAAAGAAATAATTAGTTAATAAAAGAAATTTAAACTAATTTGATTTAAAAAGGAAAATATTTTGATGTCTTTTTTATATTAAAAAAAATACTAATGATAATAATAGAGAAAATAAGAAAGAAAAAATAAAATAAGTCAGGAAGGGGTGAAAGTTGAATGTGAGGTGTTTTTGTGTAGAAAATAGTTTTTTGTGTTTAAAACAGTTTTTGTATGGAGAACAATTTTGTATTTGGGCCTAGATCCTGTTAGTTAGTTAGAATAGATATGAAAATATAAAAAAGAAAGCGCAAAAGAGAGAAAACATAAACCCTTCGACAACACGTGTCGAAGAATGTTTCAAAACATGCTTTATATACATCGAAGCATATCATGTAGTTTCAAATTGAAGCATAATGTTATGAGTCGAAGGATGTGTGAAAGCATGCTTATGTGCATCGAATCATATCCTTCTTTCGACCCCCTTTTTCCCTTCTGTCTGGGCCTGTGAAGCAGTATGGATCGAAGCCTGAGGCTTTGTGTAGAAGCATGCTTGAAGCTGGAATGTGTGTTTTGGACTTGAGTTGCTGCCTTTGAATGCTCTTGGGTTCGAAAGAAAAGAAAAGAGGTGTTGTCTTTCTTGTTTCTGGGTTCGAAAGAAAAATAAATAGAGGTTTTGTGTTTTTTTTTGTTTTGGGTTTAAGAGTGTTCTAAGACTTCAGCCTTGGGTTCTCTCCTCTCTCTTTTTTCTTCTTCTCCTTTTTCTTTGTCCAAAAGCCCCCTTAGATGTGTTGTGAAACAACTTATTTATAGAAGAGTTTTGCTGAGGTTTTGGGGGGAAAACAAATGAAATTTGAACAGTTTGGGTATGTTCTTTTCATAGCTTTCGAGGTTCATCTCTTATGTGCTAGTTTGGTGCAAATTAGGAGCAGCATAGCAGGACTGTTTTGCGGCAATTTTGGAGTGTTGTGGCAGCTTGGTGCAGGGTTGTTTCATAGCAGTGCAACAGACTGCTTTTGACATGGTTTTAGGCTGTTATATGGACAGTACAACAAGTTTGGGCTTGGCAGCATGTTGGACTTTGTTCAGCAAGCATCTTGAATACTTCACCCTTTCGTTTTGATCACATAGATCCATAACCTTCGACTAAACTGATCAATAGATGAAACAATATTTGTTTCCAACAAATGTGTATCCTTTGAATGGACCACACAACCTTCGACCAGACTCAAACAACAGATAAAACAATATTTGTTTCCAATAAATGTGTTTCCTTCTAATGGACAACACAACCTTCGACCAGACTCAACAACAGACGAAGCAATATTTGTTTCCAACAAATGTGTGTCCTTCGAATGGACCACACAACCTTCAACCAGACTTAACAACAGATGAAGCAATATTTGTTTCCACCAAATGTGTGTTCTTCGAATGGACCACGCAACCTTCGACCAGACTCAACAACAGACGAAACAATATTTGTTTCCACCAAATGTGTGTTCTTCGAATGCTCTCAAATATTGAGCATGCAAGATGATCTCATTGGCATAGTTAAAAGGAAAGAATTTCTGGATTTCTTTCCTAACAGTAACCATCAATTGTTTAAGTGTTCTAAATTTCAAATGTCCAAACCTCAAATTGTAATTCATAGTGTAGAAACTATGTGTGTCTAAGGGTTTAGATGTGGAATTGAAGCATGTTATTTTGAAGGGAGCCATTTCCTTGTGGATCAAAGCAAGCATGAAGGAAGCCATTGCCATGTGGATCGAAGAAAGCATGAAGGAAGCCACTTCTTTGTGGATCGAAGAAGGCATGAAGGAAGCCACTACTTTATGGATCAAAGCAAGCATGAAGGAAGCCATTGCCTTGTGGATCGTAGCAAGCATGAAGGAATCCCATGCTTTGTGGATCAAAGAAAGCATGAAGGAAGTCGTTGCCTTGTGGATCGAAGCAAGCATGAAGGAAGCCACTGCTCAGTCGAAGGTTGCATGAAGGAAGCCACTACTTTGTGGATCCAAGCAAGCATGAAGGAAGCCACTACTCAGTCGAAGCTTATGGATTGGAGCTTCTTCTTCGATTTGTCCAAATCTGCCAACCACTCCTTTCGATCAATCATGTAGCTTGAACCAGATTTTGAATTCAACATAGTTACCTGCATCTGCACACCCTTTTGTCTGCTTTGTACTTGTGCAAACTTGAGATTTTGAAAATCTTTGTGATAAATTTCTTGAGAAAAGAGAAGGCAAATTTTGGGGTACAACACTCGCTCTACTAGGGAATTTAATTCTTATATACCCTGACTGGGGATAAAAGAGATGGATAACCTTTCGAGGTGTTGTTCGGCTGGGTTTCTGATATGGATGCCGACTCGTTTAGAGAGAATAAGGTTGAACAATACCTATTCCGGTTTCTGATTCAGTAGAAACTCTCCGGGGATAGCAACCCTAACTGTCCTTTTCTGGTAATTTTTGGTAGTTAGAGAAATAGACTCAAACTGGGGAGATTGTAATATGTTGGGGAAATAAATCATGTTAGGCAAATAAACCTTAAACCTGTTGGAGAAACACTTTGCTGAGGAAAACTCTTGTTGAGGAAATGAGCGTTGCTGGAGGAAACAAATCTGCATGGTTTTTTACAGTTTTAGAGGAATAAGTTCAGCTGGGGAAGAGAATTTCCATAAATTATACTGATGTTGTAATCTCCAATGGAGATTGGGACTCCGTAGGTTGGAGATATTACCAGGGAAAGGATAATATTCCTCTATCCGCTAGGGTGATCTGCTGGTGAGTATGATCATGTTAACAGCTAGAAGATGCCCTAATTTATGTCCTGAAGACATATTAGACTTACGGGGAATGTATCTCTGTTGAAGATGAGCATGTGCAGATAGCTCTGTAGAGATAATTCCGTGGAAACTGCTATGTGAGGATTTATGGATGACTTAAACATCCTCTCGACTTCTAGAGTTCTTGGTAAACACTGATCAGAGTGATAAGCTTTTCACTGATAGACAAGTGATAAGATGACGGGACATAGTTGTACGCTTTAATCCATGAGTTTTGCCTGGACTGTCTTTTCAGATTTTCAGCGTACTAGGATACCCTTTTTTGCCCAAGCCACCTTTTCAGGTTTTCGACTTGTCGGGTGTATAAATTTTTTTATATTTATCCCTAATTTCTTCCCGAACCTTTTTGGTTCACCAGGATGCCCTTATTTTTGCTTAGAACTGTCAACCTAGCGGGTCTCTTTCATGCGTAGAATTTTTCGACAATGTCCGTGTTCACAGGATGCAGATAATTTTCACGATAAGTGTTGTAGCATGCCAGAGAGTGTTTTCTTGATCGTGCATAGCCCTTTGCTGGAACTCATGTTCAATGCCCCAAGTGATTCAGATGGAGGTCTGCCACTGGCTATTCGTCACTTTTGAGATATTCTTAGAATTTTGACTCGACTGCCCCCAGATCAGTTAGACACCATGTCATGCCCCTTGATTATGAAAGGTGTTGTACCCTAAATTTCGCCCCTAACTTTATCAGTCGCACTTTCATATCATATTTTCTCATTTGGTCATAATCATTAATAAATAGCTTCATTCATCACATTTTCATCCTATCTTTAAGTTTCCTCTTGTGTTGTTGACTAACTTCTAATCAAAATACAAAAAATATTTGTCTTTGTCTTTGCATATTTGTGTTTTGTATGTACCGAGTCGAAGCATATGGAAAATAAATTTTTCCAATATTATTTCCCTAAAATCTCTATTTGCAAAGAAAAAGATTTTTTTTTTCATTTTTTCATTGTACAATCGATTGCTCCTAGAGTGCAATCGATTTCATAAAGTGTATTTTACATAATTTTTGAAAAAATACACTGTGATAATCGATTTGCACTGTAGTGCAATCGATTGCACAGCGTGAAATTTTGAAAAAAATCAGCAATTTCAAGCTTGTCAAATTTTGGCTCCAATTTTCCTTTAATTTTTGAAAGAATATTATCATTAATTCAAATTTTGGCTCCAAGAATCAATTACAAAATTACCACTAATCCCAAGCTTAAACTCTATAAATAGAGTCCTCATTTCATTCAAATCTCAAGCTTTTGATATACAAAATAACTTTGCTAAAAAATCTCTCAATTCTCTCCATCTACCAAATCCACTCAAAGCTCCATTTTCAAGAAAAGTTAGTAAGCTTTGCGTTGAAGCTTACTGATCTTTGAGCTAAACCTTTATCCAAACATTTTTTCTTCACCAATTATCTACATCCAAGCTTAGGCAATTGATTCTTGTGGTTGAATTGAAGCAAATTCTTGAAGTTGTGTTGATAATTCTCTTGATCTACCTTTGGTAAGTTGGATAATTCATGTTTCACAATGTGATCTCTTGTTGATCTTTGGGTTTGATTCAATGAGCATTATTTTGTGATTCCAATGGTGCGATTTTCTCATAATTTGATGGAATTTTAGTTCTCAATTGGATCCATGATCATAAGGTATTTGATGGAAAGTTTGAACAAGAATTTGGCCTTTTAAAATGTTGTTTTGCTGTCTGTAACAGCGTGCAATCGATTGCTGTAACAGTGAAATCGATTGCACTAAGTGAATTTCGCATATATTTTTGAAAAAAACACTGTGCAAATTGATTTGCATTGTAGTGCAATCAATTTGCATAGAAACATAATGCATTTTTTCCTTGTTTTGGGGTTTTTTTTATCCAAAATGCTTTTTCTACTCACTCCTTTTGACTGTTGGTTTAGATTGCAATTTTAAATGTCCAATTTCTCTTTAAATTCAATGGACTTTGTGGTGTAGATAAAGTTGGATAAATGTTCATCAATTCAAATCTAACAAAGAGTGAATTATTTAATTCATTTTTGGTGCTTTGGATTAATGATATGTTTAGTGCTTTAATCCATCTAGATCAGTGATTGAATTTAAAGATGAAAGAATTTTGAGGTGGTGATCCAAATTAGCTTATCATTCCCCTTCCTCTTCATCTTATCCATTTCTTTTTTTAAAATGTGATACATGTTAATGGGTGATGATCTCTATATCATTTAACCAAACATGAAGTACATAGATTGGTATTGACCGACCTCAAAATAGGTGCGACTTCTACATAAGTCCACTTACGATTGCTTAACATAGCGCTAAATTTTGTCCCGATTCGAATAAATGATAATTTGTGGCCCAAACCTATGTTTGTAAGCCCAAGTATGTTAATTTGATCTCTTTGATCCAATAACCTTGAGATTCATTGTGTGGAAGCTTTGGTTCTACCAGTCCTCTAATGAATCTACATCACTTTTGGTCAACGCGGATCACTTAAACATCGTTGATCATTAAATGTTACTTTTGAGGATTCCAAAATGGATGATATACTTGACAAAAAGCAAATGCAACTTGTTGTGTGGAGGCTTTGGTTCTACCAATCCTCTAATGAGTTCCAAATGCAAGTTTTAAGATGGTCATCCAACTAACCACTAATTTTTAACAATTGACTTTATTTTATGCTTTTGTTTTATGCTCTTTACTTTATGTACCATTTACTTTTTGCATTTACTTTTATGCTATTTTCATATTTGCTCACTTGAGCATTTACTTTTATGTCATTTTTATTTTGCTCACTTGAGCTTTTATTTTCCTTTTAAAGACACTTAATAATCAACATGAACCATAAAAAACATTAATAATACTTGGACTACTTGGTTACTATCCTTGGCATTATGGAGTATTGGACTTCTTGGACTTAGGATTAGAGACCTTAGCTTATGTTGGAGACCTTGTGACCTTAATGGATATTTTGTCTGGAGCTCTTGAGGTTTACCTCAAGACATTGGGTTGTTTGTTTGTTTTGTGTGCAGGTTATTGTGATTACATACTTTATCTGTAATCTGGAATTCATCTGTATACAGCCGTTACTCTGCCCAATTTTTGTGAAGACTTAATGCAATTAAAGGTTAGTTCTCTCAAGAGGTTTAGTATCTTTGCTTGCTTGGTTTCAATCCAAAGAATGGAAATTCTATCTTGACTCATAGTTTTGGCTTCTTGTTGGTTAGATGGTTCTTCTCCTTAGCTTTTACCTTATGCTTTAGGATAGTCCCTTCATCTCCTCCCATCTTCTTTAATTTTCAAAACCTTCTTATCTTTTTCAAAATATTCTTTGTTTATAAACACAAATCGCTTTCATAATAAACCTCGACCTTGTCGAGTGACTTTTCTTTTAAAACTTATTTTCTTTGAACAAACTTCAATTCATTTAATCATACTTTGACATCTTTCAAAATTAACAAAAACACTTCAACTCATTCAACCTTTTTATGCGCTCGAGCACCTTTACCCTTCAAAACTTTTTTCAAGATGAGACATGATTCATTGATAGTCGAGCAACATTCTCCTATCCCTATTGTTATAAAGGTGTCGAGTTTTCCACTTAAGTACCAGTGGCATTCTCAAACCCTCATTCTTGCTGACGCAGGGTCCATCTTTCTCACACCTTGTGGGTGTCAGTCGAGATTTATCTCCTAACAATGACGACTTGTCTCATTGTTTAAGCTTAATCAACAGACAAGTCTTTTCTAGCTGAACTACGATGCTCTGGATTTCGCGTTGCACGAGGGAGTACGTAGGCACTAAGTCTTACGACCCAAGGCGAGTAATAAAAAATAAATAAAAAACATTTCATTTACTTTTTTTTACAAATACTCATTCATTCTTTTCCTTTAGCAAGTAAACCTTTACATAACACTCCTTTTAAAAGAAACCAAGCAAAGTGGATCCTGCGGAGTACTGTAGACGCTTAGGGTGATAATAGCTTCCCTTTGCATAAACGACCCTCGTACCTCGATCTCTGATCTTTTTGGATTTTGTTCTCTTTTTTCCCATTTCCCATTGGAAACAATAAAGTGTGTTGGCGACTTCATTGTGTTGAGATAAGTCAATTGATGGCTTAATCTCAAATATTTACCACTACATTTATTTTCCTATCATTACTGTCGCAATTTCGTTCTCTCTTAGTTCTAATTTACGCGTGCAACAAAAGGCCTGTAACTGGAAATGTCTTTCCATCTGAGGTGATTCTGTTCATTGAGAGGATTTCTGTTTATTGAATATCCGTCGTGCGAAATTCTCTATTGTTGAACAATTAGTCATATGCAAACAATGGCATTTAAAAATGCAAAGCTTATGTCTGTCTTGAAGTTTTGAAAATACATTTTTAGTAAACAACAGAATTTTGTAAGAATATGAATTCAACTCAGGATTTATAGTAAGCCTTATAAGAGTCATGATACCTTTTGGAACAGTATGCTTTTGAACTAACCCATGCTTCATCTAGGACTTTTAAGGGTTATAGTGTGGCCTGGTTCACGGTTTAAGAAACAAAGGATAAAGGCTCGAAATTTATTTGTACCCACCCATTCTCCGTGATGTTCTTCAGCCTTATACTCAATTAATTATGCATTTAGATTCCAATTGAGTCTGGAATCTTTGCCCTGATATTTCAGTGATGGTTCGGATACTGAAAGTTTATTTGAGAAGAAATTCATCATTTTTTTTGTAATATTTTTTTGTTGAGGATTCGTAGCGACCTCTTTTTTTAACTTTATTATCCTTATTTTTTGCCTGAACTGTTTTTAGATCATAGTCAGCGGGATGCCCAGTTTGTCCTATGTCTTCTTCATAGGTTTTGACTTAGCAGACTTTTCTTGAGAGATGATGATTTCCTGTTTTAGTGATTATGGGGAACCATTACTGTCTTTTGATTTGGAAGAGAATCTTGGACACTATTCGTCGTGTATGAAGGTAGAGTTTGTGACTGAATGTGCATTTGAATTAATTGAGAAACTACCTTGCCCCGGGTTATGATTAAAGGTTTAATTTGTATGAAAAAGAAAACTCCTACTTCTTAGGCTCAATTAGGTTGACTTGGGATTATCTTCCTTATAACTCCACTGTTTAGGATTTGAAAGAACGCATGTACATTGTCAGCGGGGTCTGTTCCAAAGCATATTCTAGAGATTATGGTATTATTTTCGTCATTCTCCCTCTAAAGGCTTACAACTTTTAATCGAGAGTTGAACATCACAAAAATTAAGTAAAAGCATAGTTTAAATATATTCAAAACAAATGGATTACTTCAAGCCAAACATATGCAATGCATTAATGGAATAACAAAGTTTGACATAAAATAAGTGTTCGAACAATCAAAAGAAATTACAATTTGAAAATTCAAATGAAATAAACACTCTCAATCTTGGACATGATTTGACATGGGATAAGTGATCATATTGGGGGTCTCAGGAGGGTCGAACTCAATCTCCTTAACATCAATCAAATCTCAAATTTTAATTTTCAAAGTCCAGCAGCTATTTGTGTCATGTCCGGGACTATTGGAATGATAGGCGCATCTCACATTAGGATTTTACCGAGGAGAGGAGGTGTTGGGATTTTGAGGAGGACCCTTCATTGTTATCAGCTCTGCCTTTAACATGTGTTGCAGTGCCTGGGGCAATGGCATGTTGATCTTAGTAAATTATCTCCTAGGTGCATCTGACCTACGCTGATTGCCTTGCTGTTGATGTTGCGTTGGTGCGGGATTGGAGATTAGCACGACTCCCACGGATTGGTTATGGTCACTTCTAACACGACCCTTATGGCCATAAGCAGCGTTGGTTTCCTTCTTATCACTGAATGTCTTCTTCACAGCACTTGAAGATGCAACCACTGGAATCTTTCCACTCTTGATACCACCTTTTACACGTTCCCCAGTTAGAATCAGCTCAGTAAAACCAGATGATGAGCTTCCAATCAGATGGTTAAAGAATGGACTTGTCAGAGTGCCCATGAACATATCAACCAGCTGCCTATCGAACAAAGGAGGTTGAACTCTTCCAGCTAAATCCCTCCACTTTTAGGCATACTCTTTAAAACCCTCATTCGATCCCATAGTCATATTTTGTAATTGCACATGAGCCGGTGCAAGGTCAGCATTATACTGATACTGCTTGTAAAAAGTATTAGTCAGGTCTTTCCAAGTATAAATGTTGGTTCCTTCCATCTTATAGAACCATTCAAGTTGTGTACCAGACCAACTTTCTTGAAAGAAGTGGACCCATAACTTCTTGTCAGTGGTATGAGGTTGGATCTTTCGAACATATGATCTCAGATGAAGCTTCGAACAGGATACACCATCATATTTAGCAAAAGCGTGGACCTTGAACTTGTGCGGGATGACTACCCCCGGAATAAGACCCAACTCTTTAAAATTTAGTCCATACACTTTCTGGATTTCCATGGCCTTAAGATGATGCTCCAACTGTTTGCATCTTTGATCTGCATGAGGGTACTGTTCATTGGAATAATCTTCATCTTCAAGAATCTCCCCAGAACCTTGGTTGCTTCCACCTTCAGCCCTGGCACTTCTATCATCTTCCTCTTGGTTGTCGTCTTCATCAGAGGAGGTATCAGCAGTTAGAACCAAATTAGCATGATCTTTGAATCTTCTCCCCATATTGAGGATAACAATTGGCTTCCGAGTCTTCTTTTTCTTGGAAATAAGCGCCATCATGTCTTTTTGACCCTGTGCTAAGCTCAGGAGAGTCTCCTGGAATTGGGAGTTCTATGCTTTGAGTTCCTTAACAGTCTGTTCTAGAGCCATCTTTACTAAAATAAAAAGTAAGAAGATGAGAAAACTTGTATGGGAAAACCTGTGATGTAACGATGCATGATATGTAAATGCAATGTTTTCAAGGATCTTGTGGGATAAACAGAATAAAATGTTAGAATCTGACTACAGCTTTGATTGAAGAACTTCATATCATTGAATGTCCTTCTATGTTAATCAAGCTCACCATGTCGAGTGGGTCCTAGCCTTTGACTCAAGATAATGTACTTTGTTCTTTGACGACATTTGGTTAGAGGAAAATAAATCCTCTTGCCCCTTGCTAGATGGCTGGTTCATGCTACTTCAACAACATTCGGTTAGAGGAAAATAAATCCTCCTTCCCCTTTCTAGACGTCTGGTTCATGATACTTCGAGGGCATTCGGTTAGAGGGAAATAAATCCTCCTGCCCCTTGCTAGATGCTTGGTTCATAATAAGGCTGCATCGCAGACTTTTCAGGTCCTTGAAATGGTTAACAAAAATGTTATGGCATGATGTCATGATGTGTATGCTTGGCACCAAGAAAAAGTGTAAGGTGGTGAAAACAAGTAAGTCTTGCAAGAAGTCCAAATTATTGGATAACGAATACAAACAAGTTCTGCAAGGAATTCACGTTGTTGGATGGTGAATACAAATAAGCCCTGCAAGGAGTTTAAGTTGTTAGATAATGCAAACAAATCACATAAGTAGCTTTAGGTTCAGGCTTGCATGGATTTTATAGGTAAGTACCCTCTTGAGTTTTATTTGGCTCAACCTGTCCTAATAAAAGTAATCGAGTTTTAGGAGCCTCAATGTGATCGGTGGATCTGGAACTGACTGTTTAACGCTGGTTCGCGAAATGTCGCGGAAGCAAGAGTCGCCACCGTCTTTTATTTTCTCCAAATGGAAAGGACAAAAGCACAGAAAAATTCCTTAAAGAGATTGCTCTCGGTTCGGGAGGTAGGTTATAGAAAGGGAAGGTGTTAGCACCCTTTCTATCCATGGTTATCCATGGGCTCTTAGATACTTGCTCATTTTTGTTTTCAAAAATGGTTTGTTTGCTTTTCAACTGTGGGTTTTAAAAAGTTTCTTTGAAAATTCCAGTTCGACTCTTGTATCGGTCCTCAAGAGTGTTTGAAAGTTTGCTTTCGAAAGCTTTTTGAAAATGTGTCGGTGTGAAAAGTATTTTTGATTTGTTTTGAAATTAGAGCAAGTATCTAGAGTCGTCTACCTACCCTAAGGAATTCGTCTGTGTAAATGTCCTTTAAAGTAGTGCCATCCCACCATTGAGAGGTAGGTAGCACCACCGTTGGAGGTGTTCGGGTCAATTCGAGGTTCGGGACATGGTGATCACCGGAGCAATGGGAAGACACCTTAGAAGCTACCCTCATGCCAGGTTCCCGGATCATGAGGACTTACTAAGACATCCTCTACTCGACGATCACCTTTCGAGGCAAGGCAACAGTGAGGCGTACCCTAGGGGTGGTGTGTGATTTGTGTGTCAGATTCAGATATTTTATCTTGTCATGTTAAAGTGATCTATGCGCTTGTTTTTATTTTTGTCCATTCATTCTTGCATGCCATTATTTAACAGTTAAAATATTGCGAGAAATAAAAGTTCCTAAACTATTACAAAAGGCGCGGGTCCACATCGCCAAAATTTCCAGAACCCGATTTGACAGAAAAATAAAGAATTAAGATAAAGGTAAAATGCGAGAAATTAATTACACGGCTTTGGGAGAGGTACATAAAAGTTATACGAAAAGAAAGTAAATGCGCGATTTGAATTAAAGTTGAAACGAGGGCGTTGGACCCTTTTTTATGAAACTACATTAAATTATTAAATTAATTAAATTAAAGGAAAAGAAATTGTTTTTTGGTATTTTTGTATTTTAAGATTTTAATGAAAAAAGAATTAAATGAAATTAAAGGATTAATCCTAATTCTAATTGTTTTAATTTATTAAGAAAGTATTAAATTTTAACCTAATATTAATCTAATTATTTACATGCAATTTAATTATAAAAATAAATAATAGGAAATATTTAATTATTATGAAAGAAAAGAAAAAAGGATAAAAAAAATTAACTAACCCTAGTTCTACCAATTTTAAATTAATTAAGAAAATATTAAGATTTACTCCTAAATTAGAACTAATTAATTAATAAGGCTTTATTTACAAAAAATATAACATTAAATAAAAATATTAATTTTTGTCTCTTTTCTGATTTTTTATTGTTTTTGTGTTTTTTATGAAAATAATTAAATTACAAGAATTAATAAAAAGAATAATAATTGAAATAAAAAAAGAATGAAAAAAAAGTATTGCAAACCTAAGGGGGGTGTTGTTCCCAGTTGTGAGGTGAAGCCCAGCAATTTAGGGCCCAATTATCCCTAGCTTGGTGGACTTTCCAGCTAGCGTGGGGCACGTTTGACTAGATTCCATGTTGTTCTTTCCATCAGCGCCCTTGGATTTGTCTCTCTACACGCGTGGCATAGCTGGATCAAGGGATGCATGGTGGTCTTCAAGGCTTGAACTGCATAGGAATATTAGTGGAAAAATAATATGGAAAGGGTGAGGGACCTAGGGCTCGAACCCAGGTCCTGAAGGTTACCAACGTACACGCTTGCCAACCATGCTGCTTTGTTCATCTGTATATAATATAACCAATAAATATAATAAAACAAAACAAGCGTTAGTGCTCCTTTTTCGCGCGAAATTCAAACCAACCAACCATTGCTTCACACCTCAGCATCTTCTTCCTCGTTCTATTTTTTCCTGAAACAAAAGAAAGATTGGCAACGGTTTTCAACCGTCCCCTTATACCCTATATTCCAAAATAGCGATTAGCTCCTAGTGGCTCATAAATTGAGCGCGAGGGTGGTGTCCAAATCGTCCAAGCACGCTGAATCCAGTTATGGTACTGTGAGGTTCTAATTTTTCTTTAACTGGGAAACCCCAATTCAAAGTTCTGCAAACCCTAAAATATGACAATGGTAGATTCGCGTAGGGTACATAAAAATTCAATCAAACAATTGGGTTAGCTTCAAAATCAGTTAATTAATAAGAATTCATGAACAAAATGCAATGAATGTGCTTAAATTGTAAAACACGATTATGAGAAAAAGGTTAAAAAGCTTGAATCCCCTATACCGATTATGGGTATTAGGGACGATGATTTTGATCTGTATATGTTCCTTGAAGCCTCAGGAACACAATGGAATGAGTATATTGGCTTGAATCGACCTGCAAGTGTGTTTTTAGTTTTGAGTTTTTTTTGATAAATTTCAAGTTTGCATATGGTTTTTTCTGCGCAGCTTAGAGTCTCTATGCACTAGGGTTGCACTTGGTACTTATGTGTGAAGGTTCTAGGGTTGAGAAACTGATCACAAATCCATGAATTGATGAAAAATATATTTGATTTTCAAGCCATTATTTTCAAATCTTTTTCAAGCATATTTGGTCTCAATCATATCCAATCATCTTCAATTCTTCCCTAATTTTATTTGCACGAAATATTGGAGATATTATATGCACAAAAAGATTTGAAATAGTAGGTTTAACATTTTTCATGTATTTTTATTAATTAAATGAATTATTAGTAATAAAAATCCAAATAAATAAATAAAAAATGAAGAAAAACTTCCCTTTGGGCCAAATGGTCGTGCACATGCCTTGGGTAATGAGTTGTGGAAGAAAAAGAGGCCCATTAGCAATTTTAGGTCATTTGAATCAATGTTGACTTTTCAAAATATCCAAAAATTTCCCAACTTCCACAAGGCATAACTTGCTCAATTTTTACGCTTTGCTCATGTTCTTGGACATTTTGGAAAGGTCTTTGAGTCCTCTAACCAATGTATTTTGTCCCATGTCATTTTGATTTACCAATCTCAAGTTATGGCCTTTGACTTAAAGTCCCTTTTTGTTGACTTTTGAAAATGACCTATAATGTTGAAATTGATAACTTTTTGTGAGAGCATTTCTTGGACTTGAAGTATGAAGATGAGTTGTAGGAAATGTCTTTATCTTCAAAATGAGCTTTGGATGGAATTTTTCTGATAATCCATGTGAAAGTTATGCCCTGGTCAATTTTCAGTTGACTTTTTCAACTGTCCAAATAAGGAAACTTTTGCATCTTGATGATTTTTGAGCCAAGCTTTGAGAATCATGATCAAGCATTGATCAAATGATGTTTGTGGCTTCAAAATGAGATGTTGACCAAAAATTTGAACTTTTGACTGTCAAATGACCATTTTGCCCCTACAGTTGACTGTAGTGCAATTAGGGTTTTTGACTGTGCAATTTTGTGCTGAAAGTCTTGAAACTTGGTATGAGGATGCTTGACCATATTTATAGGCATGTGGGACTTGATTGGACCCTTGGAAACTTCATTTACTTTGTCAGAACCAAAACCCTAATTTTGACTGTTAGGAGGCCCTTGAACTGTGCAACCCTTGGGGAATTTTGAAGCTTGACTTGGCAATTTCTTGAAGAATATGGGAGGGCAAATTTTGGGGTACAACAGTTTCCCCTGTTCAATCTTCTTAGACCTGAGGATGCAGATTGGCTGACGTGCCTTTCGTAATCCGAAGGTGGAAGATGATTGAACACTAGAGTGCCCAGAAATTTGCGCTCGCATAGTAGTGATGATGGGAATGGGCTTATAGATGCCATTTGGAGATTGGTGGATAGGATGATGGGCTTATAGACGCCATCTGGATGCTGATCGCGTAAGAGCTTCTTTAGCGAGAGCTTGCATACCTGCAAAAGAAAAATGATTACCTGACCTGTTACGGGAGCTGGTCTTCAGATTCTTTGCATAGATGTGTCCTGACTGGTTACAGGAGCTGAATCTGGAGCTTCAAACGATGATGAATGAACCAGGGATGGTTACTACCTCAACAGGAATGGTGAGAGAACCTTGGGTGACTTTAACTTCAACAGCAATCATTGAGAAAATCTTGGTGGGAATTACCATCTCCGCAGTATCGGGGAGAGAACCATAGGCGATTACAATCTCAATAGCAAATATTGAGAAAACCTTGGATGGAATTATCATCTCCGCAGTATCGGGGAGAGAACCATAGGCGATTACAATCTCAATAGCAATCATTGAGAAAACCTTGGATGGAATTATCATCTCTGCAGTATCGGGGAGAGAACCATAGGCGATTACAACTCAATAGCAATCATTGAGAAAACCTTGGATGGAATTATCATCTCCGCAGTATCGGGGAGAGAACCATAGGTGATTACAACTCAATAGCAATCACTGAGAAAACCTTGGATGGAATTATCATCTCCGCAGTATCGGGGAGAGAACCATAGGCGATTACAACTCAATAGCAATCATTGAGAAAACCTTGGATGGAATTATCATCTCCGCAGTATCGGGGAGAGAACCATAGGCGATTACAACTCAATAGCAATCATTGAGAAAACCTGGGATGGAATTATCATCTCCACAGCATTGGGGAGAGAACCATAGGCGATTACAATCTCAATAGCAATCATTGAGAAAACCTGGGATGGAATTATCATCTCCGCAGCATTGGGGAGAGAACCATAGGCGATTATAATCTCAATAGCAATCATTGAGAAAAACCTTGGATGGAATTATCATCTCCGCAGCATTGGGGAGAGAACCATAGGCGATTACAATCTCAATAGCAATCATTGAGAAAAACCTTGGATGGAATTATCATCTCCGCAGCATTGGGGAGAGAACCATAGGCGATTACAATCTCAATAGCAATCATTGAGAAAACCTTGGATGGAATTATCGTCTCCGCAGTATCGGGGAGAGAACCATAGGCGATTACAACTCAACAGCAATCATTGAGAAAACCTTGGATGGAATTATCGTCTCCGCAGTATCGGGGAGAGAACCATAGGCGATTACAACTCAACAGCAATCATTGAGAAAACCTGGGATGGAATTATCATCTCCGCAGCATTGGGGAGAGAACCATAGGCGATTACAATCTCAATAGCAATCATTGAGAAAAACCTTGGATGGAATTATCATCTCCGCAGCATTGGGGAGAGAACCATAGGCGATTACAATCTCAATAGCAATCATTGAGAAAAACCTTGGATGGAATTATCATCTCCGCAGCATTGGGGAGAGAACCATAGGCGATTACAATCTCAATAGCAATCATTGAGAAAACCTTGGATGGAATTATCGTCTCCGCAGTATCGGGGAGAGAACCATAGGTGATTACAACTCAACAGCAATCATTGAGAAAACCTTGGATGGAATTATCGTCTCCGCAGTATCGGGGAGAGAACCATAGGTGATTACAACCTCAATAGCAATCATTGAGAAAACCTTGGATGGAATTATCATCTCCGCAGGATCGGGGAGAGAACCATAGGCGATTACAACTCAATAGCAATCATTGAGAAAACCTTGGATAACTTCTACTGAGTCTTCATCAGAAAAATCTGTTTGGGGTCGATTTAACTGGACCAGAGAAGGCCTTTGACTGGATAAGAAATCTTTGGAGTCGATTAACTGAACCGGTCTAGGTCTTGAAATATGATTGAGAATTTAACTGAATCTTTCCTGAAAGGTAAAGGTCAGTCATATGCAATGCATGATATGGATCAAGCGATGATGTTCTCAACATAAATGAGATTTGTAAGATGTGATGCGTATATGCATGCTATAATGATGTATGTATGTTTGTTGTCTAGGAAAGTAAATCCTTGACGGGTGCCGGGAAGTCACTCCTGGGCTAATGTTGGAGAATAAGCTTTGCTTCCGCTGGGGATGATAGTTTCAAGAATATCGGTAGGAGAAGATAACTCCGTTGGGAATATACTTGGCGAATGGAATATTCTGCGGGGAGAAAAGTACTCTAGCGATCTTGCTGGGAAGCAATACTCTGTGGGGAAAGAGGTACTTTGTTGAGTGTTGATAATAACTTGTTGGGGATACCCTTGTTGTGTTGGAAGTGTTGATAGACTTCGCTGGGGATAAGAAGACTCTGTCGGGGACGCTCTTTCCGTGGCTTTTGGCTGAGGATAACCCAGTTATATCCTGGTAAGGAAATAACTCTTTGAATAAAGCCGGGAGACGCGTTCGTGCTCTGCGAGAATAAGCTTCCAGAATCTACTGGGGATAAGCTTACTGCTTGGGGAGACGGATTCCAACTTTCCTGGGGAACTGGATTGGATTTTCCTGGGGAAGTTTTGAGTTGTATCGGAGAAGATGACTCCACTGAACGCTGGTATACCACCGGGGAACAATCTTTAGACCAAGACTGCCGGGGATGCTTGTTAAGAATATGTGCTGCTGGGGAATGTTGAGATCTGCTGGAGGATACCCAACTTCCTTAAGATTTGATAATTGCTTTGCTTGAGGAGAGCGTACTGACTTGCTGGCTCACTCTCTGGGGAATTGGGATATCTGGTTATGTTCTTTAGTTGAACCTACCTTGATACCTTGGAGGATAGAACAATTAGATTTCTTAGACAACTCTTTTATTGCCCCTGTTTCTAATGTTACCTGTAATTAATCCTTTGTTTCGCATGCAAATATTCATGAGTTAGCGAATTATTGTCAATGCATATATCACAAATTGAACCTTGGACGTTCTTCGCAAAACAAAACAGAAAAGGAAAAACAATTGGCAACTTTAACTGAAAGATATATTTGTATTGATTTTGAATGGCCCGTAAAATAGGCGTTTTGTGTACAAGAGGATGACGTCCTAGTAAGAGAACGCCGCCGAACAAAAGAGTTTATACAAATTTTGTACAAGAGAAAATAAAACAGCTGTGTGAAATGAATGATCCCACTGGGTTTCAACTCTGCTATTGTCGTTACATCTCCGAGCGTCTCATCACTTGATGACCTAAACGAAGATGAAGCTGATTGATCAATGCCGTCTGAACTTGATGTAGATACCGGATTTTGGATGCAAAGTGATCCAATGAGACATAGTATTACGCTTTTATCCCTAACTTTTGCCTGGACTGCCTTTTCGGGTTTTCAGTCCACCGGGATACCCATTTTTGCCCAAGCCGCCTTTTCAGGTTTTCGACTTGCCGGGTGTACAGATTTTTTTCATTTCATCCCTTCATTTTGCCCGAACCCTTTTGGTTCGCCGAGAAGCCCTAATTTTTGCCTAGACATGTCAGCCTAGCGGGTCTTTTTTCATGCGTAGTATCTTTTTACTATGTCTGCATTGGCGGGGTGAGGAAGGTCGTCACCATCCATATTGGTTAGAATCATGGCTCCTCCTGAGAACACATGTTTAACCACAAATGGACCTTCGTACGTAGGGGTCCACTTGCCCCTTAGATCACTCTGAGGAAGGATGATTCGCTTGATTACCAGATCCCCAACTTGATATTCCTGTGGTCTGACCTTTTTGTTAAATGCCCTGATCATCCATTTCTGATACGTCTGACCATGACAGATAGCAGCAAGTCTCTTTTCATCAATAAGATTTAACTGATCAAGTCGTGTCTGGATCCAATCATCCTCGTTCATATTTGCATCCTTCATTATCCGGAGAGAGGGTATTTGTACTTCGATCGGTAAGACTGCTTCCATACCATAAACCAAGGAGAAAGGAGTTGCCCCGGTTGACGTCCTAGCTGAGGTACGGTACCCGTGGAGAGCGAACGGTAACATCTCGTGCCAATCTTTATAAGTCATTGTCCTCTTCTGCACGATTTTCTTGATATTCTTATTTGCTGCTTCTACAGCCCCATTCATCTTCGGTCTGTAAGGAGAAGAATTGTGGTGCTGTATTTTGAACTGCTCGCAGAGCTCAGTGATCATCTTATTATTCAGATTGGTACCGTTGTCTGTAATGATCCTCTCTGGGACGCCGTACCGACAGATCAGGTTATGTCGGATGAACCGTGCCACAACAGTCTTGGTTACCGTAGCGTAGGAAGCTGCTTCGACCCACTTTGTAAAATAATCAATCGCCACTAGGATGAAGCGATGTCCATTAGATGCCGTAGGTTTAATCTCACCGATCATGTCTATGCCCCACATTGCAAACGGCCAAGGCGCAGTCAGAACATTCAGGGGAACTGGAGGAACATGCACCTTGTCTGCATAAATCTGGCACTTGTGGCATGTCCTGGAATGTTGGTAGCAGTCAGCTTCCATTGTGGACCAGAAATACCCTGCCCGAAGGATCTTCTTTGCCATTGTATGTCCACTGGAATATGTACCAAAGGTCCCTTCATGTAGATCTTCCATGATCCTTTCTGCTTCAGTCTTATCCACACAACGCAGTAAGGTTGAATCATGGTTTCGCTTGTACAAGATGTCGTTGCTAAGGAAGAACTTTGCCGTGAACCTTCTCAGGAATTTCTTATCATTGACAGAGGCACCTTCAGGGTATTCCTGAGCTTCCAGATATCTCTTCACTTCATGGTACCAAGGCTTCTCAATTACCAATTCAGTCTCGAGATCACAACAGTATGTTGGTTCGTCCAGTTTCCAGATGATGATCCGGGGAGCCTCATTGTCCCATTTGACCTTGAACATAGAAGACATTGTAGCTAACGCGTCCGCCAACTGATTCTCTTCTCTTGGAAAGTGTTCAAAGGTTATCTTCGTGAAGTGGGGGATCAATGTCAATATACATTCTCTGTAAGGAATAAGATTCGGATGTTTCGTATCCCACTCTCCTTTGATCTGATTGATCACAAGAGAGGAATCTCCGAAGACACTCAGAAACTTGATCCTTAGGTCGATCGCAGCTTGAAGACCCATGATGCACGCCTCATACTCTGCCATGTTGTTGGTACAGTTGAAACATAACCGGGCAGTGAGTGGAGTATGAGTGCCTTGAGGTGATATGATTATGGCACCGATACCGTTTCCCAAAGCGTTGGAGGCTCCGTCAAAGTGCATAGACCATCGGGATCCTTCCTCAGGTCCTTCATCCGGTCCAAGTACTTCACAATCATTCACTATCATGATGCTCTCGTCCGGAAACTCGAAGTTCATTGACTGATAGTCATCTACGGCCTGATGTGCCAAGTGGTCTGCCAATACACTTCCCTTGATGGCTTTCTGGGTCGTGTACTGAATGTCGTATTCCGTCAAGATCATTTGCCATCTTGCAATCCTTCCAGACAGTGCAGGCTTTTCAAATATGTACTTTATAGGATCCATCTTTGAGATCAACAAGGTAGTGTGAGTCAGCATATACTGTCTCAGGCGGCGAGCAGCCCATACCAAAGCGGAGCAAGTTTTCTCGAGCAGTGAGTATCGGGTCTCACAGTCGGTAAACTTTTTGCTAAGGTAATAAATGGCATGCTCTTTTCGGCCAGACTCGTCATGCTGCCCCAGCACACACCCCATTGAGTTGTCAAGCACTGTCAGGTATAATATCAGAGGTCTCCCTTCAACCGGTGGCATAAGGATGGGTGGTTCTTGGAGATACTCTTTGATTCTGTCAAAAGCATCCTGACATTCATCATTCCAACGTAATACCTGATCTTTCTTCAGCAGCTTGAAGATTGGCTCACAGGTAGCAGTCAGGTGTGAGATGAAGCGAGCAATGTAATTCAGGTGTCCTAAAAAGCCTCTGACTTCCTTCTCTGTCTTAGGAACTGGCATCTCTTGAATAGCCTTGACCTTAGCAGGGTCCACTTGAATGCCCTTATCACTTACAACGAAGCCTAGCAACTTCCCAGATCTTACCCCGAAGGTGCACTTGTTCGGGTTCAACCTCAGCTTGTATAATTTCAGACGGTCAAACAATTTCTGCAGATGATCTAGGTGCTCTTCCTCAGTTTGGGACCTTGCGATCATGTCGTCAACATACACTTCTATCTCATGATGGATCATATCATGAAATAAGGCAACCATGGCACGTTGGTAAGTTGCCCCAGCATTTTTTAGTCCAAAAGGCATGACCTTGTAACAGAAGGTGCCCCACTGAGTAACGAATGTAGTCTTCTCCATGTCTTCAGGTGCCATCTTGATCTGATTGTAACCTGAAAAGCCATCCATGAAAGAGAATACCTTGTGCTGAGCTGTATTGTCAACAAGGACATCAATGTGAGGTAAAGGGAAGTCATCCTTGGGGCTGGCCCTGTTCAAATCCCTGTAGTCGACGCACATTCTGACCTTACCGTCCTTCTTTGGTACCAGCACCACATTAGCAACCCACTGAGGGTAAGAAGTCACTGCAAGGAACCCAGCATCAAACTGTTTCATAACCTCGGCCTTGATCTTCTCAGACATCTCTGGACGTATACGGCGGACCTTTTGCTTAACCGGAGGGCAGTCTTCCTTAGTAGGCAAGTGATGGACCACAATATCAGTATCCAACCCGGGCATGTCTTCGTAGGACCAGGCAAATATCTCCACATAATCATGTAGCATCTTAGTCAACCGTTGCTTTACGCTGAGCTCTAGGTTGGCACCAATCTTTACCTCTTTCCTGTCTGCTTCGGTACCCAGGTTTATTATTTCCACTGGCTCTTCGTGTGGTTGAATTGCCCTCTCCTCCTGAAGCAACAGTCTTGCAAGCTCTCCAGGCACTTCGCAATCATCTTCACCTTCGTCTTCGGCTAAGTTGATCGGATTTTCGAAGTCATAACTGGCAGTAGCAGAGTCGTTACCAGTGAGATCCAGAGTGGATTGAAACCTGTATGAGTGAGTGTGTGTGTAAATACAGCTGTTTTGAAATATGTATAAAGGAATGAAAGACAGAAAAGGAGCATAAGATTTGAAATGCGAGAAAACGTCCAAGATTTTCATTTATGATATATGAAATGACAATTTATATGCCCTCACAAATGAAACCACGGTGCCTCGGGTAAGACACCGGGCCATATAGTTTATTTATTGTTTATTACAGATACCAAAAACATAGGAATTCATTACTTAGTAACAAGAGAAACAGGTAGATTGTCCTTTGCACTCCAATTGTTAAGTCCACTGTCGGTTGCCGGGTAGATCCAGCTATCAAACTCGGCTTCATCCACTTCGTCTTCGTCCCCAATAGCATTCACCCCATGAGCAGGCAGGGGAGCTGTCACTACATTAGGCTTCTCAGATGCCTCAAACTGTACCTCCTTGGCGTCAATAAGGTCTTGCAGCTTGTTCCTTAATGCCCAACAGTCATCAGTGGAATGCTTCGGGCTATCAGAATGGTACGCATAGCGGGCATTTGGGTTGTATTTTGGAGAGGCAGTGTTTACACCTTTGGGGGCCTCTCTGACAGTCACTAGGTTGGTGGATAGTAACTGCGGCAAGATCTGCGATAAGGTCATGCTCAAACGGGTAAACTCTCTCTGGGGTCTTTCAGCCCTTTGAGGATTGGTTGGCCGAGGAGCGGCAGCAGGCTTGGCAATCATTACCGCACTGACAGATTGACGGCGCTCAGATTTCTCTTGTCTCCTGGATCCATATACAGCACTAGCCTCCTTCTTGAAGGGTTTCTTCTCTGAACTAGACGATACACCCTTCGGAATCTTACCGGACTTCAGCCCAGCCTCAATTCTCTCTCCAGTCAGAATCAGATCAGTGAACCCTGCAAACGAATTCCCAATAAGATGGTTGAAGAACGGCCCAGATAGGGTCCCCAAGAACATGTCTACCAACTCCCGATCAGTCAACGGGGGCTGCACCCTGCCAGCCAGATCCCTCCACTTCTGAGCGTACTCCTTAAAACCTTCACTTGAACCTAACGACATACCCTGGAGTTGGGTACGTGTAGGGGCAAGGTCGGCATTATATTGATACTGCTTATAGAAAGCAGTAGCCAACTCCTCCCAGTTACGAACCTTGGTCCCATCCAGCTGATAGAACCATTCGAGATGAGTCCCTGAAATACTCTCCTGGAAGAAGTGGATCCACAAATTCTTATCCGCTGAGTACGGTTGAATCTTCCGAACATAGGACCTTAGATGTAGCTTGGGACAAGACGCCCCGTCGTACTTAGTGAACGATGGTGCTTTGAACTTCCGAGGAATAATCACACCAGTAGACAAACCCAAATCTCCAAAATCCAGCCCAGGTACCTGCTGTATCTCCATAGCATTCAACCTGTCTTCCAACTGCTTGTAGCGGTCTTCTGCTGGAGGATATTGCTCTTCATCAAAATCAGTCTCGTTGGCGGAGACTACCGGACTAGGACCTTTTTCCGCTTGAGGAGTACTCTTGCCAATAGAAGAACCAGCCTCTTCATTCTGCAGAGTGTTGCCAAACCTTCGGCCCGAGTTGAACAGAACAGTTCTTCTCTTCTTCTTCTTTTCCTTCTTCAGGAGCAGAGCCTTCAACTCTTCTTGGCCCTGAGCCAAGCCCATGATTAGTTCCTGAAATTGCGCATTCTGCGCCTGAAGAGCTTTGATGGACATCTCAGTTGATGACGAGTCAGGATTCATGATGCTGAAATAAACAGCGAAGAACTGTAAGCAACCTGAAAAGGGGAAAACCTGCTATGCACATGATGAATGATATGTGTTTATGCAATGCATTCAAGGGTTCGAAAGTTCAAATTTGTTGTAGACAAAAAAAAGAACACACGTTATCATTAAGGAAATAATTGTTCAGTATATCAAAGCCTCATGGGCAAAATAATACAAAAGCAAATCAATCCCAAAATATACTACGCATCCTCTTTGGAGCTATGTAAGTGTTGAGATTCCTCTCCTCATGTAACAGGCGGGTGAGCTCCAAGACCTTCTTTTCACTAGCATGTAGACTGGTCTCAAGAGAATTCCGTTCTTCCTTAAGCTGGATCCAGCTCTTCTGCATCTTTTCCCAGGATGTGGGCATATCAGGGTGCTGAATAGTGTAGGACACTTCTCCTTCCAAGACTGGTTCTTTGATTACTGGGAGCATATGAGGATAAGGCATCACTAACTTCTGGGAGCGGGCGCGTACCCACTTGAGATAAGGTTCCAACGGGATGGAGTTCCTGTGCCCCAGTGTCTTACTGTCTATCCTACTTGGCATCCTCCAGGCTCTGATAAATCTCTGGCGAAGTCCTTGAATATCGTTGTCGAAGTCAAAAACTATGTCAGGAGTTAACATGTCATGAGGACCATCCCTCCGAGCATAACCAAACTGTCTCCAAGCCAGGAATGGGTTGTAAGTAATACCTCCTCTGATTCCAAGTAAAGGAACATTAGGGTACTCTCCGCAACGATCAATGATAGTGACATCTTCTCTGGATCGAGGGCACCAATGTATATCTGCATGTGTAAGAGCCATCAACCGTTGTGACCATCTCAAACCCCGCTCATTCTTCAAAACTGATTGTGGAAGGTGCGAAATAAACCACCTTCCCAGGAGAGGAGTGCAACACATAAGGACACCTCTTTTTCTCATGGTTCGAGTGTAACATGAGTGAAGGATGTTCCCCAGCAACGTAGGTATAGGATTCCTGGACATAAAGATCTGGACAGCACTGATATCTATAAGCTGATCTGGGTTAGGGAACAACACCAACCCATAGACAAGGAGGGCCACAACTTCTTCAAAAGCTTGTAGGTCAAGGGAGTTCCAACATTCATGGGCCTTTTCAAACAGAAACCTGGCTAAGAACCCTTTGATACCACTTCTAACTTCCCAATGTCCCTTGAGGTCAGATGACTGTAAGTGCAAGGCTTTAGCAATCTCTTCAAGCTTAGGTTCCTTTTTTGTACCGTTGTAGGGTAGTTGATCAAGGATAGGGATCTTCAGGAGCCGGGAGAACTCCTCCAATGTAGGTACCAACTGATAATCCAAGAAGGTGAAACAGTGATGCAGAGGGTCAAAGAATTGGAACAGGACCTTGATCATATCTTCCTAAATGTTGGTATTGACCAGGCTGATGAGACTTCCATGTCTTTCACTGAATGAAGAGTTCTCGGGAATCCTGGATATAAGTTCCTTAAGCTGAGGAGGGACCCTTACAAGGCTGACTTGAATTATCTTTCTGCGAACAGTTTCCATGTCCTACAAAACAAGAAAAAAGATGAAGATTCGAACCCCTGAAATGGTTAGTCAATGCATATGATGCTGGATGATGTCATGATGCTATGATTAAACACACCATAGATATTTACAAAGACAAACATGTAAGGCACACAAGGCACACAAGACAAGCCCTTAGGGTTTAAGGCCAGCATGGGGTCTGGGTAGTACCCTCTTGAAGTTGGTGGGTTCAACCTGTCCTATTAGAAGTAACCGGGTTCTAAGGGTCCCAATATCACGGGATTGCTTTCATTGTTCATCGTTTCGATTTAGCCACTGAACTGGCGACCGAAATATTCCAGGAAAGCAACCCTCAATTGAGTGTAGTATCGAGTATCAACCAACCTTGGACTGCACCAAAGTCAGTTATCTCACTACCCTAAAGAGGCCAAGATAGTTCAATTAAGGTTCCTAAGGTCTGTTGATGCTTCACGACACCACGCGGAGGCCCCGTACTCTCCTTGACTGAACTCAAGGGTTACCGGTACACACCAAAGTGCCACATCAACGTAGCAGACTGTTTCAACCATGTCGGTATACCCCGCACGGTTCCCTCACAGCCTTGTTGCTACTTTCTAAGAAGGTATCCCCAGATCTGGGTTAGGATCTATAGAACTCCCAAGACAGTCCCACAATTTAAATTAAACAAGGAAAGCAATTGAAAACACAGTTATGAACTAACCCTAAGGTACACCTCACTTACAATTAGTCCCCAGCAGAGTCGCCAGTTCTGTGATCGGTGGATCTGGAACTGACTGTTTAACGTTGGTTCACGAAATGTCGCAGAAGCAAGAGTCGCCACCGTCTTTTATTTTCTCCAAATGGAAAGGACAAAAGCACAGAAAAATTCCTTAAAGAGATTGCTCTCGGTTCGGGAGGTAGGTTATAGAAAGGGAAGGTGTTAGCACCCTTTCTATCCATGGTTATCCATGGGCTCTTAGATACTTGCTCATTTGTGTTTTCAAAAATGGTTTGTTTGCTTTTCAACTGTGGGTTTTAAAAAGTTTCTTTGAAAATTCCAGTTCGACTCTTGTATCGGTCCTCAAGAGTGTTTGAAAGTTTGCTTTCGAAAGCTTTTTGAAAATGTGTCGGTGTGAAAAGTATTTTTGATTTGTTTTGAAATTATAGCAAGTATCTAGAGTCGTCTACCTACCCTAAGGAATTCGTCTGTGTAAATGTCCTTTAAAGTAGTGCCATCCCACCATTGAGAGGTAGGTAGCACCACCGTTGGAGGTGTTCGGGTCAATTCGAGGTTCGGGACATGGTGATCACCGGAGCAATGGGAAGACACCTTAGAAGCTACCCTCATGCCAGGTTCCCGGATCATGAGGACTTACTAAGACATCCTCTACTCGACGATCACCTTTCGAGGCAAGGCAATAGTGAGGCGTACCCTAGGGGTGGTGTGTGATTTGTGTGTCAGATTCAGATATTTTATCTTGTCATGTTAAAGTGATCTATGCGCTTGTTTT
The DNA here is from genome assembly GCA_948472305.1 of Vicia faba. NCBI lineage: Eukaryota > Viridiplantae > Streptophyta > Magnoliopsida > Fabales > Fabaceae > Vicia > Vicia faba. Next base: position 946,726,293 of record OX451735.1, read on the forward strand.
TATTTTTGTCCATTCATTCTTGCATGCCATTATTTAACAGTTAAAATATTGCGAGAAATAAAAGTTCCTAAACTATTACAAAAGGCGCGGGTCCACATCGCCAAAATTTCCAGAACCCGATTTGACAGAAAAATAAAGAATTAAGATAAAGGTAAAATGCGAGAAATTAATTACACGGCTTTGGGAGAGGTACATAAAAGTTATACGAAAAGAAAGTAAATGCGCGATTTGAATTAAAGTTGAAACGAGGGCGTTGGACCCTTTTTTATGAAACTACATTAAATTATTAAATTAATTAAATTAAAGGAAAAGAAATTGTTTTTTGGTATTTTTGTATTTTAAGATTTTAATGAAAAAAGAATTAAATGAAATTAAAGGATTAATCCTAATTCTAATTGTTTTAATTTATTAAGAAAGTATTAAATTTTAACCTAATATTAATCTAATTATTTACATGCAATTTAATTATAAAAATAAATAATAGGAAATATTTAATTATTATGAAAGAAAAGAAAAAAGGATAAAAAAAATTAACTAACCCTAGTTCTACCAATTTTAAATTAATTAAGAAAATATTAAGATTTACTCCTAAATTAGAACTAATTAATTAATAAGGCTTTATTTACAAAAAATATAACATTAAATAAAAATATTAATTTTTGTCTCTTTTCTGATTTTTTATTGTTTTTGTGTTTTTTATGAAAATAATTAAATTACAAGAATTAATAAAAAGAATAATAATTGAAATAAAAAAAGAATGAAAAAAAAGTATTGCAAACCTAAGGGGGGTGTTGTTCCCAGTTGTGAGGTGAAGCCCAACAATTTAGGGCCCAATTATCCCTGGCTTGGTGGACTTTCCAGCTAGCGTGGGGCACGTTTGACTAGATTCCATGTTGTTCTTTCCATCAGCGCCCTTGGATTTGTCTCTCTACACGCGTGGCATAGCTGGATCAAGGGATGCATGGTGGTCTTCAAGGCTTGAACTGCATAGGAATATTAGTGGAAAAATAATATGGAAAGGGTGAGGGACCTGGGGCTCGAACCCAGGTCCTGAAGGTTACCAACGTACACGCTTGCCAACCATGCTGCTTTGTTCATCTGTATATAATATAACCAATAAATATAATAAAACAAAACAAGCGTTAGTGCTCCTTTTTCGCGCGAAATTCAAACCAACCAACCATTGCTTCACACCTCAGCATCTTCTTCCTCGTTCTATTTTTTCCTGAAACAAAAGAAAGATTGGCAACGGTTTTCAACCGTCCCCTTATACCCTATATTCCAAAATAGCGATTAGCTCCTAGTGGCTCATAAATTGAGCGCGAGGGTGGTGTCCAAATCGTCCAAGCACGCTGAATCCAGTTATGGTACTGTGAGGTTCTAATTTTTCTTTAACTGGGAAACCCCAATTCAAAGTTCTGCAAACCCTAAAATATGACAATGGTAGATTCGCGTAGGGTACATAAAAATTCAATCAAACAATTGGGTTAGCTTCAAAATCAGTTAATTAATAAGAATTCATGAACAAAATGCAATGAATGTGCTTAAATTGTAAAACACGATTATGAGAAAAAGGTTAAAAAGCTTGAATCCCCTATACCGATTCTGGGTATTAGGGACGATGATTTTGATCTGTATATGTTCCTTGAAGCCTCAGGAACACAATGGAATGAGTATATTGGCTTGAATCGACCTGCAAGTGTGTTTTTAGTTTTGAGTTTTTTTTGATAAATTTCAAGTTTGCATATGGTTTTTTCTGCGCAGCTTAGAGTCTCTATGCATTAGGGTTGCACTTGGTACTTATGTGTGAAGGTTCTAGGGTTGAGAAACTGATCACAAATCCATGAATTGATGAAAAATATATTTGATTTTCAAGCCATTATTTTCAAATCTTTTTCAAGCATATTTGGTCTCAATCATATCCAATCATCTTCAATTCTTCCCTAATTTTATTTGCACGAAATATTGGAGATATTATATGCACAAAAAGATTTGAAATAGTAGGTTTAACATTTTTCATGTATTTTTATTAATTAAATGAATTATTAGTAATAAAAATCCAAATAAATAAATAAAAAATGAAGAAAAACTTCCCTTTGGGCCAAATGGTCGTGCACATGCCTTGGGTAATGAGTTGTGGAAGAAAAAGAGGCCCATTAGCAATTTTAGGTCATTTGAATCAATGTTGACTTTTCAAAATATCCAAAAATTTCCCAACTTCCACAAGGCATAACTTGCTCAATTTTTAATCTTTGCTCATGTTCTTGGACATTTTGGAAAGGTCTTTGAGTCCTATAACCAATGTCTTTGGTCCCATGTCATTTTGATTTACCAATCTCAAGTTATGGCCTTTGACTTAAAGTCCCTTTTTGTTGACTTTTGAAAATGACCTATAATGTTGAAATTGATAACTTTTTGTGAGAGAATTTCTTGGACTTGAAGTATGAAGATGAGTTGTAGGAAATGTCTTTATCTTCAAAATGAGCTTTGGATGGAATTTTTCTGATAATCCATTTGAAAGTTATGCCTTGGTCAATTTTTAGTTGACTTTTTCAACTGTCCAAATAAGGAAACTTTTGCATCTTGATGATTTTTGAGCCAAGCTTTGAGAATCATGATCAAGCATTGATCAAATGATGTTTGTGGCTTCCAAATGAGATGTTGACCAAAAATTTGAACTTTTGACTGTCAAATGACCATTTTGCCCCTACAGTTGACTGTAGTGCAATTAGGGTTTTTGACTGTGCAATTTTGTGCTGAAAGTCTTGAAACTTGGTATGAGGATGCTTGACCATATTTATAGGCATCTGGGACTTGATTGGACCCTTGGAAACTTCATTTACTTTGTCAGAACCAAAACCCTAATTTTGACTGTTAGGAGGCCCTTGAACTGTGCAACCCTTGGGGAATTTTGAAGCTTGACTTGGCAATTTCTTGAAGAATATGGGAGGGCAAATTTTGGGGTACAACACTCAATATCACTAATCTTTCTCCAAAGCATTGTTTCAGCAAAAGCATCTGATTTGCAACCGAAATATCCCGAGAGTCCGATCTCAATGAGTGTAGCATCAAGTATCAAACAACTTTAGTCTGCACCAAAGCCGACTATCTCACTATCTTCTAATGGCTAAGTTGTGTCAACTAAGGTTCTACGGTCAGTTAGTGCTTATGACACCACGCAGCAGCCCAGCATTCTCCTTGATTTAACTCAAGGGACACCGACACCAACCAATGTGTCACACTAATGTATCCATCACTTCAATAATATAAATATACACTGTACAATTTTCACAAAATATTGCTACTTACCTAAAATGTCCCAAATCCGGTATAGGATCTTTACAAAAATAAACCCAAGCAAAACCCCAAAATGTAAAGCATACAAATCAAGCAAGTAAATCATTTTAAATGTGATCTAAGTCTTAAGGTAACCCCACTTTAAGAATTAAATTCCCCAGCAGAGTCTCCAGTTCTGTAGTACGGTGGGAGAACTGACTTTTTGGTTTTGTGTTTTATCGCAAATGTTACGGATAACAAGAGTCACCACCGAATTTTATTTTATCCAATAAAGGAAAGGCTGAAAATAACAGGAAAGACCTTCGAGAATTTTCTGATTTCGGGGGGTAGGTTACGAAAAGGGAAGGTGTTAGCACTCTTTTCATCCGTAGTTATCTACGGGCTTTTAATCACTAGCTCACTTTTGAAAATGCTTTGTGAATGTGTAAATTTGAAAATATTTTGAAAATGCCTAAGTTCGACAACTTTGTAATGATTCTCGTATCAGTTGAGAATGCATACAAAGTGTTTGTTTTGAAAATATTTCAGAAAAGTGTTTAGATGAAAAATGTTTTTGAAATGTTTGCGAGCAAGCAATTAAGAACTACCTACCTACTCAAAAGTCTTTCGTGTTATTTTCCTTTTCCTTTAGATAGTGCTATCCTTCCATTAGTTAATAGGAAGCCCTATCGTTGGATGTTTGAGGGATAGGTGTGGGTCATCGTACAGTCATAAAGGCAACATATAGGGATACCTTTAGCAATTCAAATGGACTATCATCATAAATTCGTAGGGAACATCGAGGGACAATATCATTTACCGAAGGAAGCATCGATGGGTCATCGAGGGACTATGATCTTTATGATGATTTTTAATCGAGGGTCTTGGCTAAAGTTATCTCTATGTTCGAGGGACATGACTGTTTTTCATCTGAAGGCAACAAGGGAGGTTACCCTAGAGGTGTACGTGTGTATAGTGTGTTCAATTCAGTTATATTATCTTGATTAGCTAGGAGTTATCTACTGATTGATTTTAAATATTGCCATACAAGCCTATTTACTAACAGTTATATATACAGGCTTATAATTATAAGTGCAGAAAAATAAAGGTGCAAAAGGTAAAGCGCGAGAAAGTAAAGGCCTACAACTATTACAGGGCTTTGGTATAGTTACATAATTAGGAAAAAGTGAGAGAATGTAAATCTAAGTTATTACATTTAAACTGCGCGACCTATACAATTTCTCTAGGAATTTTAAATAGCAAAAAAATAAATAAGAGAAAATGTTGGAAAAGAAATGTTTTTTTTTTGTATTTTTATGGAAAATATTTTGATGTTAATTAAATAATTAAAATCTACTTGTTTCTAATTAATTTTAAGAAATAAAAATGTTAATTAAATTTAATTAAAAAGATGTCAAAATGGATTATTGATAAAAAGATTCAAACAACAAAATCAAACCACTCAGATCCACGAATTTGGACCTTGCGAATCTGGTGGGGAGGTTAGTTTGGTCTAAAAGTGATGGCACACACACACACACACACACACACACACACACACACACACACACACACACACACACACACACACACACACACACACACACACACACACACACACACACACACACACACACACACACACACACACACACACACACACACACACACACACATATATATATATATATATATATATATATATATATATATATATATATATATATATATATATATATATATATATATATATATATATATATATATATATATATATATATATATATGCTTAGAATTAATTTATATAGCATGGATGAAAAGTTTGAGATTGAAGAACATTACCAAGCCGGAGCCACTTGGTTGGCACGTCCTGGGATCACTTGAGCGTGAGTAAGGATTGGAAAAGGCTCCTGGGACCTTCAAGAGTGTGATGCAATTCTTGAAACCGCTTGTGAGTGGCCGGAAATAGGGATTTGTGTTTGCCATAGTTTTGACAAAATTTGAGAAATTTGGAGTGTGTTCTTGAGAGGAAAATTCCGTGCCCTATTATAGTGTGAGGGCTTGAGTATTTATAGAGGAGGAGATTTAAGTCACTAAGTATGGAAATAATCAATTGATCATGGTGTTACCAAAAATCAATGAAACATATTTTCTAACTTTCCATTTATCAATGAAACATGTTTTCTAACTTTCCATTTATCAATTAAGCGTGTTTTCTAACTTTCCATTTTTGAATATCCTTGTCTCTGACATGTCTCTCATGGTTTTGGAAAGCCCTTATGAGGTATTGGGCCTTCTAGAAGATATCCAAATGAAGCCCACACGCTCTTTGGTCTATCAACTTATATTTTATTTGATTTAATTGAATAAAATCAAAATAAATAAAATAAAAAATGAAAGTAATGTGTAAATGGACTTATAGGTCCTATAACATGTTATAAACATGTTTAAACCTCAAAAGTTAGGCCCATTAGTTCAAAATTTCAAGATTGCTCAAATGAAGTTTCATGCATTTTCTCAAAAATTGCCCAACTTGCACAAACCATATCTCACTCAATTTTTATCATATGAAGATGATCTAGGACTTTTTGAAAACCTCAAGATGTCTTCTACAATATTTATGTTGATCATTTTTGCATTTGGAGATTTATCTTGATGTAAGTTTCCTTGACAAAAAGTGTCTTTTTGTTGACTTTTGAAATGACCTGTAATGTATTGGCTCATATCTCTCAAATGAAGCACTTTTTGGACTTGAGCATACAGATACAAAGTTATAGGGAATTGAATTTCCTTCAAAATGGGATTTTGTTGGGTAAAATTTGATGAAGCATGTGAAATTTATGTTTGGTGAAAATTATGTTGACTTCTCCTAAGGAAACCCTAATTTGGCAACTTTTGACTTTTGATGATTTAAGGGCTTTTCTTGAGGAATCATGATCAACCATTGATCAAATGATGAATATTACTTCAAAATTTTGATGTTGACCAAAAATCATGAAGTTTGACTGTATGTTGACCCTAGTTGACTTTTTAGCCAATATAGTTGATTTTCAATCATCTGAGCAATTGATTGAGCAAACTTGTGATGCAAGGCTTGAAACTTGACATGAGAATTGTTGAAGACATGTGGAGAACCATGGAAACCACTTGAGACCCTTGAAACTCATTATTCCTTGTGCAAGATGAAACACTAGTTATGGACCTATTTCCTAGGAGGAGAATTTGTCTGATCAACTCTTGAGCATCCTTGAGCAAATGAGGACCTCAAGAGAAAGTCTTGAAGAAAAATGGGAGGGAAAATTTTGGGGTACAATAGTGACCAACATGAGGGTCTTAAAGAATGAAGATTTATGCAGAGCGGGATCCAATTCCCCAGTGAATGCTCACTTCGGCTCAAGACAAAATCATTTATCTTCAGTGAAAGTGTACTCTCGCCTGAGTATACTCCTTCTCCTTATTGCAGTATGTTTCTTTCCGAATTTCTAGGAAGAATCATTTATTCACCAATCAGAGATTATTGATAATCTCCCCTTGAAGTCGACATTATGCTTCCCAGTGAGGTTGGCACTCATCTTCCCCATGAAGTGTGCATTCTCCTCCTCAGTGAAGTTTTCATTTTTCCTCTCCATTGCGATCTGCCCATATCAAAGTTTCTTGAAGAGATTCTTGATTACCTATTGGAGATTCTGGTTGGCATCCCATAAAGATGGTTATTATCCCCAACGAAGTGATTTTTCTCCTCCCTAGTACAAGTCCTTATTGACATGAATTTTGCAAAGATGGATATACCCAGTGTACTTAGTATTGTTGATACTACCATCTAAAGCTTATTTGTTCTCCCCAGTGGAAGAGGTAGCTTTATCCCCAGTAGAATTCGAATTTCGAGGACCTTCCGAATTAACTTCTCTCTTATTCCCCAGTGGAGAAAGTCTTCTTTCCCAGCAGATATCCTCGCCTCGGCACCTTGCATATAGTAATCATCATTGCGTTGCATTGAATCCTCAAAAGTGCGTAGCATTTCCATTGATATGGAGCATTACACAAAAAAAATATCTCAAACATGCATTGAAGCATAAGCCAGATTTAAATCTTTTTCAAGCACCCGTTTCTCCCCCAGTTGAGCTGGTGAAACCTCTTAAAAGAGAACTTTATCCATCAAAGATCTCGAGTGGTATTACCCACAGGTTTTCCTGAAACATACCTTCTTGTTTATGATATTTGTAAGCATCTTTGACCTTGTGTCATTCAATCCACAATTCAATTCATTTATCGAGCGTTTTGCTCTTTCTGCAGTGTTTTTGCCCATTATTTGCCTTTGTAGTTTGAGTGCGAGTCAGAGTTGGTGAATAACCTGTCTTTCTTCTTATTTTTTTTAGTATCCATATTGTTGCATGTGGAAATTCAGATAATTGCCACTCTTGAAGAATTATACCCCGCCTTTGGCCTGAGGAATGATGTAGTTCTTGTGCTTTTTCAAACATCAATACCCTCTTAAAAGCCCAACTTAGGTTGGCGATCCCTGTCCAGAGTCCCTTTCGGCTGGTCTCTTTTCTTTGAAAGTTCTCCTCCGATTGGTGCTCTATTCAGAGCCAATGTCTATTTGTATCCCCAGTAAGTTCACCTCTGATTTGCGTTTCTTCACTAGATCCTTCTTTGATCGGTCTCTTTCTAATATATGTCTAACTATGGCTTGACACATATCCCCATTATCTTTTTTAAGAGTCTACCTCCGGCTAGTCTCTTCTATATGTATGTCTTCCTTCGGCCTGGCATACATTTAACTCTCGGGTTGTCAGATTTATTTCTTCTCCGATCCTGAATCGTGAGTCTATCAATACATTTCTTCTCTGATCCCTAAATCATGAATCTTCTAGTTTGTTTCTTCTTTGACTTCTGAGTCATGAGTTTTCTAATCCGTTTCCTCTCCGACTTTTGAGTCATGAGTCTGTTGATTTGTTTCTTCTCTGATCCCTGTATCGCGAGTTTACCAATTGTTTTCTCCTTTGATCCTTGTATTGCAAGTTTACCAATTTATTTCTCCTCTTATCCTTGTATCGCGAGTTTACCAATTTGTTTCTCCTCTGATCCCCGTATCGCGAGTTTACCAATTTGTTTCTCCCCGATCCCTATATCCTGAGTTTACCAATTTGTTTCTCCTCTGATCCCTGTATCACGAGTTTACCAATTTGTTTCTTCTCTGATCCCTGAGTCACGAGTTTATAACACTTGAGTTGTCAGTTTTGTTTCTTCTCCGATGTCTGAGTCGCGTGTTTCCAACCCATGAGTTGTCGTTTTTGTTTCTTCTCTGATGTCTGAGTCACGAGTTTTCAACCCCTGAGTTGTTAGTTTTGTTTCTTCTCTAATGTCTGAGTCACGAGTTTTCAACCCCTGAGTTGTCAATTTTTCATGCTCTGATGTCTGAGCCGCGAGTTTTCAACCCTGAGTTGAAGATGATTACCGCATATAATTCCTCAATAGTCATTTGTTCAACTTTTTTTCATATTTTCTGGTGTATTTCATTCGTGAAGCTCCATAATGTTTGTTCTCTGCATTGTATACGAGAAGCATCATTCCCCAGAAGAGTTCGTATTCATGTTTTGCGAATACGCTTTGTTAAGCTTCCTTTCCATCTTTATTTCGCCTTTGCAGATAGGAAACACAATTTCTCGTTCCTTCCAGGAAACCCTACAGGAATATCATACCAGTATCTGCAAAAACTTGGTAGTGGAGGCATAAAAAAATAGTGCATCATTCACCCGTTCTTCGAAGCGCAGATTTTCGGGTTCTTCTAGTATTTAATCTTCTTCTACCTTGAAGGCTCGAAAGGCTAGCACCAATCTCACCTTCAAGTTTAAGACGATTAAATAGGGGCAGTTGTTGCACTCCAAAACTTACCCTCCTATCTCGATTTTATTTGGCTTAGGCTTTGCATTCATATTCATATATTCCACAAGGTCATTAACATGCATATTGTATTCAATAAAGTGCATGAGGTTCAAAAGTTCATCGATCGTGCAATCAGGGTTTCACAATGTTTTGAGGTACATATCAATAAAGCTTATTTCTTCTATTTCTTCTTCAAGCAGTGAATTGTGAGGTTATGGTTATGAGACATGGTTATCTGGAATATCTTTTTCAAGGGATATTATCCATCCAATTCCATCAAATTCCAAAGATTAGGGTTTATTTCCCGACACCAAGTCAAGAGAATTGTGGTTTCTATTTTGAGTGTTTGAGCAATGGCTTTAGTTCTTTAAACTGAGGCTCAGAGATTTAGGGTTTTCAAGTCCATATTGATTCAAGGGGATTTCCAAAATTGGTTTTTATCAAGAAAGATTCGTCATCCAAAGTTCTATTAAAATCCCACTCAAGGTTATAATGTGCTCATGTTAGTTGAATGTCATCAAGGTTCTTAAACTTTGTTTTGATCATGGTGTCAAAGAATCTGATTCGAGCATGATTTGAAAATTGGAGTTCGAATTTGAAAGTAAAGATTGAATTTGGGTTCATTTATTGAAACATTCATTTAATTCTTGATTCCAAAAGTTCATAAGTTCAATTAATCATAATAACATCAAAAATAAATCACAACATTTTGAGGTTCTTAAAGTGGATAAAGGGTTTATGTCAAAATGGGCACCAAGTTCAAGATTCATCTTTATTCATTCAAATATTTCATTCTTGAGTTCAAAATCATTGAAAAAATAACAAGTAGAAACTATTTCCATGGTCATTCAGATTATTCAAATTATTCGAGTTCATTCATTCAATTTAAAACTTCAAGTGGTTTTTCATTCACCATGCTTATTTGTTGGAATACATAACTCCAAGAGGATGCATTATGTTTCAAGAAAATTGTTACAATATTCAAAGTGATGCTTCATTCATGAGAAATTTCCACTCAAAGTTTTAAGTGAAGAAAATCACATTCAATGTTATCATTCAAGTGGCAATTCAACTTGATTCCATACAAAGAAAAGAAAGTTACAATTTCAATCTTATTCATGAAAGTTTTCTTCACATGGTACAAAAGAAAAGACATGAAAGCGAAAAGTCTTAAAGTTATGTTGTTTCTAATCTTCAAGCCAATCACCAAAATCCTTATCGTCACTAATTCTTTCAGCTATTCTTATGTGAAAAAATCTGCTACAAGCCCTGTCCAAACACACTTGCAGTCTACAAAATAAGCAATTCCAATACCATGCTCTTACAATCATTGCTGCCAAACCTTATATCCTGCTTAAGAAATAAACCATTTCCTGCATCAAAGTCAGTATGAGGCAAAAGAGCAAGCTGGTACACAATTAAGTCCTAATTTTGCACTGTAATCGAAAAGAACCGCCCTACAATTAAAACCAAATTTTCACCAATAAGCAGCCCTTCAAAACAGAATAAAACAGAGGGAAAAGAAAACAAGGAAGAAAAATAAAATAAGAATAGCCAGCTCAGCAATTAACCAAAAGCTTCAAGAGCAAGTTTCCCTCAAGCCTCTCAATCTCACCATTCATTGCTTGTAACAAACTCAGGATCTAAGGGCCGAGATCGATTCAAATCATAACTAATTTTAACTGATTCTCACAGATAACAGATTATATATAACAGAAACTTACCTTCAGATCCACCATTCTTCACAATCTGAAGAATCACCACAAAAACTTTCTCCTCTCTCTCCTCAAGCTCTAGTCTCCGTGATTCTTCATCATCTTCCTCATCTTATATCCACCAATTATGGGAACCTCATCTCTCAATCATCAGTCAGTATCTTCAACCTTCAACAGAAACTTCGCTTCATCTTGATTATGTCATCAATCTTCAGATACGTCTGCTTCAGGAATCATCAACGATTAGCAATATTGAATCACTGTGTCTTTTTCTCCAGTTATCATCATCATCTCCGCATCAAAAACGTAGTTGAAACCGCACACAACCTTCAATCATCACCGCACCTTCAATTATATTCATGATCTTTCTTTCTACGCAATAACAACGCATAGTTGAAACCGCAAAAACCAGAGATTCGGAAATCATAGAAGAAAGAAAAAGAAGGAGGTAAACAAAGAGAATGAGAAGAGTAAAGGAAAGGAGAAGCTTACTCGAAGTCTTTTCCGGAAAATGCACGGTAATCGTCGCCAATAGTTCACCATTGATTTGGCATTTTCACGTTGTTCTAGCATGGCTTTTTCTGCGTAGACTTTTCCCCCATGGTTTCAGCTCGAGTAGAGGTGTCAGCATCACCTAATTGAAGCTTTAGGACGTCCAAGAATTTTGATTTAGAGAGGAATTATGGATTATCAATCGGAATTGAGGATAGAAGGAGGCCAATGATTGTGAAATATGACAGCACATCATGGAAGAATCGGCGGAGAAGATGGGAACAAGACTGCGTTGCCGTGGTGCATCATTGAAGAAGAAGCTCAAAAGCATTGTCGTTCATAGAGAGAAAAGGATTCGCGATACAGACTCCAAGAGTCACAAACTTCAAACTCTAAGAAATTTTTCCAAAATGCATGTGTTTCACTTCTACTGATAATGCTGAATAAAATCCAATGGATGTTGGATTGGTGGCTGGGCCGAGGCACGCTGAGCCCATAGTTCATATTTTCGAGCATCTATAAAGCTGAAAACAAAAAAAAAACTATTCTAAACCTCTTGGGTTTGGGCTCTGCTCCCAGTTTACTACAGTACACCTCTGGAAACCTGGCTTGCACCCCCGAGTTTATTCTATTTGCAACTTCTTTTGAATGATTTTGTTGATTGTTTAGATTTATTTGAATTTTCTCCACATGATAAAAAATTATAAAATCAATAAAAATTTGCTAGATTTTTTATTTGATTTTAGGAATTAATTCATGATTATCCGATTACTTGAGATTTGTGATTCATTTTTGCTTGTTGAGATTTTAGTCTTATGCAGGTTTATCATACGATATGTGGATATGCTTGAGTTTCTGATTGTGATTTATTTTCAGATCGATGATGCTTTGACGCTTATTCTGAGCATTTGATTTCTGACTCTTCTCTATGGCTTGGTGAATATCACTCGAAGTTTTCTGGGTTTTTCTGCTTGGCTTGCGTGGCTTTAAAGAGGCAACAGACCTACTTCGTTAGGTATCATCGTGACTTCATTCTTCATTTCCGCAATTTAATGATTTCTAGAGATCATGCCAAGTAGGATTTTACTGCTTTCCTTGCCATGTCAAGTAGGAATAGAGATGTATGATGGGAATTTCTGTTGTTGATCATGTCAGGAGCCCTTCTGTTTTATTTAAAGACTCGTTTAGGGAAATTATACATTATGTGCATTTGTGTGCTATTTGTGTTTGTTTAAAACTCTACCTTTGAAGTAGACATTCTGCAAGTGTGTTTACATTTGTGCTCTCATATATTACAGATGATAAGTCCTCAAAAGGAGACGAGCGAAAAGGGTCCGTAATTGACCCCCACACATTCTAGTTTGTGTCATCCTGAGCTCATGTTGTACGTCGATTCTTTGAATTTGTGCAGATCATGTGTATCGAGTCGGTCATGTGGAATAGGTTTATGTCCCGACCCCCACACTTTTCAAGAGTTTGCAATGGCCAATGCTGACACTCCACTACCCACTTTTTTTCTTCGGGTGGTTCGCTCCCCTTAGCTAAAGCATTTCTCTTCTTTTCTTATTTCATCTCAGTCTCCCGCTTGTTTGCTTCGGGTGATCCGCTCCCCTTAGCTAAAGCATTTTCTCTTCATACCCCCATCCCCTGAGTTAGTATACCCCGATTATGTGCTTTTGCCAGAACACTTATTTGAATTGGAATGTTCCCTTGGGAGCTATCGATTCACCCTTTAGTGGTGATTCGAGATAGATTTAAGTGTAGGTTGTGAACCTTTGTCATGCTCCCTTGGGACTTCTCGATTCATCCTTCAACGACGATTCGAGATAGACATTAGGATTATGATCCATGCATGTTAACATAGGGTAGAGATTCCCTTTTCAAAACTAAACCTTAGGGTCAATCATCATTGTATGATAACATTAGGCTTGGAAAATAGGTTATCTCCCCTTAGACTCTTCCTTTCTTCCCACTTAGAATGTGCATCTAAAACATACTCTTTCTTGGCAAATGTTTAAACTGCCGTTAACGAAACAAAAACCCTTTCGCAAAGGTAAAAGACACACAAAAATTCAAATTTCTTTCCCTCACCTCTTGGCTTTTCAATTTCAAACTGGATGTGTTATTTTACCCCTCTATGCAATACGACGCGTAATTCCCCAAAGGTCGGGTTGCACCATGTCTACTTGCTACCAATTGTGACTATAACATTATTCGCCTTCAGATGCGTGAGTCACTAAAGGTCGAGCTGCGGGTAGAATGAGAAATTGATGTTGTTCTATTAAAAAATACAAACTGACCAAAATAGGTGAGCTGAACTACGACACTCTAATTCGTTAAAAAGGATACATAGGCATTGGGGTAGGGCCCAAGCGCGCACAACTTTATTTTTCCTACATTATTTTCTCTTTTCATTTGCATGAATTCCCTCTTTGCATTTTTATTTTTAGCGCTTAAGCTTTAGACATAGATTAGACACACCTTTATATTAGAACAAACACAAGTGGATCATGTGGAATACCATAGACGAGTGGGGTGCTAATACCTTCCCCGTGCGTAAATGACTTCCTTACCCGATCTCTACGGTCGTAAGACCGTGATTTCACCCCCTTTAGGTTTTCTCGATATTTACCTTTCCCTTTTGGCGGGATAAAAGACGTTTGATGGCGTCTTCATTAAGTTTTACCTTTGATGATTTCACTAGTTGTTTCAGTACTCCTTGGTTATTTGTTTGATCACCAATTCAGAATCGCCTCTTATTTCGAATCTAGTTGCCCCCAATTCCAACAAAGCTTCAAGTCCTGCTATCAAAGCTTCATATTCAGCTTCGTTATTCGAACAAGGAGGACCTTCGATCTTGTACTTGAACTTGTTTGGAAATTTATTAGGAGAAATAATTAGTATTCCAACTCCAGTTCCATCTTTATCAGTAGAACCATCGTAGAATAATTTCCAAGGTTCTAATTCCACAAGATTTTACGGAATTTCAACCATTGCATGATCGACTGTAAAGTCAGATACTACTTTCCCTTTCATTGCTTTTAAAGGCTTGAAAGTCAAGGAATACTCAATTAAAGCAAGTTCCTACTTACCAATTCGACTATACATGATTGGTTTAGAAATAATATGTTTAATAACATCAAAATGCGAAGAAACATTTACATTAACTGGCTTTATATAGTAGTTCAACTTAGTGCAAAAAAAGTACAAACAAAGACACAACTTTTCTACAGTCCTATATCTAGTTTCAGCATCATTTAGTACTCGACCGAGGTAATAGATGACTCTTTCGATATCACTCTCATCCTCTTGTGAAATCATACTTCCTATAGTTGCATCTGATGCATATATATAAAATTGCATACACTTATTTTTACAAGGAGGTGATAAGATATGAGGGTGAACAAGGTATTTTTTAATCTTGTCAAACTCCTCTTGATGCTCAGAATTCCAGTTGAAACCAATTTGTTTTAGACGCATAAGGGGAGAGAAGGCTTGAGCGAGTCCACTTAGGTTCGAAATAAACATTCTTAAAAAGTTTATCTTTCGCATAAGCGACTGTAACTCCTTTTTTATCGATGGTGCTTTTGCATCTGTAATAGCCTTCGTCTTGTTTTGATTAATCTATGTTCCTTTCTTATGGACAACAAAGCCCAAAAAGTCACCATCCTGCACAAAAAACGCACACTTAAGAGGATTCATCTTCAAACCATGCTTTCTCATTCTTTTGAATGATTTGCGAAGGTGATCCATATGACTTCCATTTGACACATATTTTACTACTATGTCATCAATATAAACCTCCATGAAATTCTCAATAAAATCATGAAATATAGAATTCATTTCTCTTTGATAAGTTACCTCAGCATTTTTTAAACCAAAAGGCATGACTACCCATTCATGGATGCCTAATTCCCCATGGCATCAAAAAGTTGTCTTGGGTACGTCTTCTTCAACAATGAAAATTTAGTTATATCTAGAGTATCCATCATACATACTAAGACACTCAAAGCATGCGGCTGAATAAATTAGCATTTCTGCCACAGGCATTAGGTATTCATCCTTTGGGGTTGCAGAATTCAAATCTCGAAAATCTATGCAAATTGTGAGAGACCCATTTTTCTTAATAATAGGAACAATATTTTCAATCCTTCGACATACCTTGTGGGCCAGATGAACTTGCATCAGAGGAGTCTTTTTATTTCTTCCTTTATCTTCGAGAGAATATCTGGTGCGAACCTTCTTGGGGTATGCTTCATGGGCTTGTTTCCATCTTTGATAGGCAACTTCAGTTTGATCAAATTTCTTCTCAAACCATGCATCGCGTCTTAATCCCAAGTGAAGCAATCCTTGTACTCTTTTAGCAATTGGATCACTTTAGATTTCAACTTTGGATTGAGTTTTGCACTTACATAGGTGGGTCTTTTGGTGGATCCCTCACCCAAGTGCACTTCTCAAGAGGGTCTTGTGCCATCATCTTTGCACTTGACATTGTTGGATCCTTCTCAAATCCCAGAGGCTCTTCGTCGTATATTGCATCTAACCTCTGGTATTTTATTCAAAGGGTGTTTCTTTGTTAGGGGGTTTTGGTTTTAAATCCACCTCAGGTCCCTTCGCATGTATTTATTCATCTTTGGATTCGACAGCCATGTGCTTTACTTGGGCCTCTAAAGCCGTTTTAAATTTATTTTCGGCCAAATAAGCCAAAATCTTTTTGAAACATTAGGACTCATGCATCATCAATGTCTTCGTCAACCCAACCAATTAGCCGTATTCTTGGAACTCCTTCTACATCCTCTTCTTCTCCCATGATTTCCCTATCCTATTGGAATCCATGAGTGGAACATAGAGTGAGGAAGTAACGAGCATTCTTGTTAGGTGAATATGTGTAATCAACAGGGTTACATGGCCCAATATTGGCCAAGTTCCTATAAAAGTTCCTTATATCCACATGGTTAACTTCTGCCATGTAATAGCTCTAATATACTTCAATGTTCTCGACAATCCCGTCCTCCCTCCATATTGATATGCATTGATAAATTGAAGAATGCATTTCCCTAATACCATGGGTCCATTCACGTCCTAGCAACAAGTTATAATTTATTTTCGTTGCAATGACCATGAACATAGTAGGCCTTGTAATCGAACCCACTATGAGATCCACTTGCACCACACCTAAAGTGTGGCCTTTTTTACCTTCATAGTTTGAAAGTACCATGTTGTGGGCTTGATATCAGTGTCAAACATACAAATTCTCTTTAACATGAATTGAGGCATAAGATTTACCACATCTCCACCATCAACCAGAATTTTATTGATTCCCACACTTACCACCTTTCCCCTTATGAACAAAGGTTTAAGGTGACTCTTTATTCCTTGATCAGGCCATTCGAAGAACGCATTTTTCTCTTTAACAGCTCCATTATTCAGGATATAGTAACACACTAGCTTGTGTTTTTCCATCTCAATCTCGTCAGCTTCCTCTGATTCTTTGACTTTAGTTATTTAATCATACTCATGGGGAAGCACTGAAACCAATTTGCAGTTGATGTTGAAAGAAAATTCTCTGTCTGATGCAAAGTCATCAGTGAGCATGTCTTCATCATTTAATGGGCCTTTTTGATCCTTTTTTCCAACTTCTTCTTTCTTTGGCGAAAATAGTCTTCTCCCCACAGTCGACCATGATGGTTGAGGGAAGTTGGTTACTGCTGGACTCTCCCACTTTTTTGTATGCTAATTCTCGTTGTGCCTTCCTTACCCTTTGTTGTCTTCACCATTTGGATCTGGACATAGGGTTTTCTTCCTTGTGATTCTCTGACTTGTATGCTTGTTGTTTTGACACTTTAAATTGCTTTTGATATGCTATTGACGTCCTTCCTCCTACTTCAAAACTCCTCCATTTCCCTTTTTCTACTCCCTTACCTTCATTTGGGTTTATCCATTTGTCTGTTGGGATATTTATCGGTGGCTTGAAGGTAACTCTTTGATTTCCTTTTGTGTAAGGACTATCAAGCCTCCTTGGAATTCCCCTTTTGTTGAATGTGAAATTGCTCCTACGACCCCTCTGACTGTCCTAACAACGAGCATATGGGATTCTCTCAAAAGTGTTTAATGATTTTTGATCATAAGTCGCACGGCATCTTGAGCACATTAGGCACTCTATTTTTTCTTTATGGCAGTGGACAAGGAAACCCATCAAACTTTCTATAGCTTTTGGATGAACAATGTTCATCTGATCATCTTTCCTCCAATTTCCCTCAGTTCAAGCACATTGGATTTTGTCATAAGTTCCTGATGCCTTTCGATCATATATTATACTGCATCTTGGACACATTAGCCCCTCCAAATTCTTTTTGTGGGAGTGAACCAGATAATCTAGCAGACTTTCTCCATCCTTTGGGTAACCATTCCTCACCTGATCATCTTCCATTCTGAGATGCCTTTCGACTTCCTCCATCTCAGGAGAAGGTTGATTCAAGTCCACCATGTAGACTTCAAGGTAAGGACCTTTAATAATACTGACCTTTTCAAACTTGACTCTGAGGCCCTCAGTGGCATCTGTCATTTTATCATTTATGGCAACATCATTAGTAATTTTGCCTTCAATATCATGGTTAGATAGACCTTCAGTAGTCTTTTGCAGTTTGATACCTGCAACAAAATCCTCACTAATTTCGTTCAAATTATTGGAAAGGCCTTCAGTAACCTCCTTTGTTTCAATGTTTGCAACAAAATCTTCAGTGTTCTTGTCTTTAGAGCGTTGGTTAATGTTGAAACCAACAACTTCCATCATGTGCATATTTGCAGGTTCAACATAATTGGTTTCTGCCACATGGAGAGGGTCAGCATCAACCTTCATTTGGCTTTTGTTCTTTTCTCCAAACATCAATCTCCCTTCCTTGGTAGCATTCTGAATCAAATCCCTTAAAATAAAACATTGTGAGGTCTTATGTTCTAAACGTCATGATATTTACAAAAACCTCTTTTCTTCCGTTTGTCTAACAGAGGAATTTCGGCATCAGATGGCACTATCATTTGGCCACCCTTTACCAATAAATCAAATATTTTGTCACATTTTGTTACGTTGAAGGTGTATGTTCTCTAGGGAACTTGTCATTCTTTTCTGGTTCTGCAGGATTCTTCCCATACGAAGGGCCTAAAAACTTTGCAGGATATGGTGGCCCTTGCTTTAATTCATCCAAGTCTATGTCACAATCCTCGCAGTATGAAAAATCACTGTAGGTTTCTTGTTCATCTACACCTACTTCGACATAAGAAACCTTCCTTTTCTACGGCTTTTTTTTGCTCTGACTTTTTTGACCTTTAAAAGCTCCACTTGTCGAACCCTATCTGCCAATTGGGCCATATCTCTTAAGTAGTGAGGATCTAATTTCTTTCTAATGGAGAAATATAATCCTCTTGCATCCATCTCAAGTAATTCATGTTCAAGCACTTGGGTAAAGCATCTTTCCATTAATAGGCGGAATCTGTTGAGGTAATCATCAGTTGGGTCACTAAACTTGTGCTTGATGCTGGCTAATTCACTTAGGCGTATCTTCGATTGACCTACATAAAATTGTTCATGAAACAGTCTTTCTAAATGAGTCTAATCTTGGATAGAATTCACTAAAAAGGATAGTAAACCATGTGAAAGAGTTTTTGGTTAGTGAACTAGGAAAACATTTCATCCTTAAGTTTTCATTGCTCGTTATGTCCCAGCCTCAGTAAGGTACTTGGCTATATGTTCGATAGTTGATTCATTGGTGTCACCATATAATTTTATGAACTTTGGGACTTTCCAACCCCTGGGAAATTCAGTTTGTAAAATATATTCAAACAAAGGAGAAGTGTAATTTGGCCTAGCATGGCATATATTTACATCATTTTGTGCCATAATTCTTTCAACCATGGCTGTAAGATTATTATTTGCTGCCATGTTGTCTTATCAAACTTCATATAAGACTTCATCAGCATTTTGATTTCTATTTACCATCATAACCCTAGGTTCTGGTTGCCTTAAAATTTGTGCTTCATGCCTAAAAGGTCCAGCTCTAGGTATTTTAACATTCGTAACTCTATGCACTTCGATTATCCCTCACTGATTTACCATATTCACCTGTGGTGGATTTCTTTGATTATGTAGAACTTGATTAATTGTTGGGTCTTCTTTTAATATTACCCCTTGATTTTTTCTAACACACTCCCTTTGAGGATGTGTTGAGGGTTGAGGCACACCAAATAATTCAGTGATGCACGTCATTTGTGCAACCATTCGTTGATTCTCTTAAGTGGTGTTTTGAATCAAAGGATTAAAGATTGTACCCATTGTTTATGCAAGAATCTGTACCATTTCATGATTACTTTCGTCCATATGTTTTCTAATCACTCCTACAAATTGATTTGTTAAATTTGGCATTTGGGAATAAACTCCTTCAATTTGTGTTTGGACATTTCGACCACTGTTATTAACAGCAGATCCAAAACCTTGCAATGGTGAAGTAACGTTCATCACGGGATCTGAATATTTTAAAGTGGAATTATGTAAACCCATCATAAAAGAAGATGAGATGTCATAAGGATGCTCACGGCCATTTTGACGCATGGAAAAACCAGGTGGCCCTTGAGGCCTATGAAAAGTATTTCCCACTGGGGGTACCCTTGTAAGCCTTATGGTCTTATATAGGTCAAAAGAGGGACGGTATAAGAGTTTGACTTTGTTGGTGTTGAACTTGTTGAACACGGTATAGCCTCTGAGAAAGGTGCTGAAATTGTAGTTCCCCATGTCGAAGTAACTAGAGGTGGTACTTCATCATTGTTAGGAGGGTTCTGATTACCTGCCTGGATTTGATTCTCCATTTTCCTAACGTATTTTCTTTTAGGTATTTTCTTGTTGTTTGTGGCTAACTTACCACTCCTAAGTCTCATATAACATAGAAGAATACAAAAGGACGATGGAGATTTTCAAAAGTTTTTACTAGAACAGAAAAATTTCATTTATTGAACACAAGTCCCACCAAGTGTGCCAATTTGTTAACCGTGAAATTTGGTAAACAACTGCTCGTATTCCAAATCGAAGAAAAGATTGGTGACTTACAGGATCGACCAGATTGATCCTAAGTACATATTTTCTTATTCAAACTTCTGTTCTTGAAAACAAAGAATTATTTCGACAGTATTCTTAATCTTTTAAACAAAAAAATGATTTCAATTGTTACTTCAAATACATTAATGTAATGCTTTAAAGAAAAGACTGGTATATAAAAAGGATTTTGATTTAACCCTTTTTCCTTCAAAGCTCTAAACAACACAAACGTGACGATTGAAATATCCTTTCAGATGATTCTTCGATTAACTTAAGTTCCAATGGTTCGCAAACAAACCTTTCTCCAACACTTAATGAATTGAAGCTCTTATTGGCTTTTCACCTATCGAAATATTCATAAAATCTCTTTCATGCCACAGGATAGAAAAACACAAGAACGGGAGGGGGGTTGAATTAGGGTTTTCAACAAAATTAAATTTGTATGACACATTTGGTTATCCATGTTCGTTTGCGCTCAAACTACACCAGTCCACCCGCCAAGGTGATTTCACCTCTCTCAGTCGAGGTCTTAATCCACTAATCAAAACTTGATTACAGTTCACGAAGACAACTATCAACGTCTTCTTGAGATCAAACCACAACTTGGTTTCTCGAGGAATTACAATTCACAAAGACTACCGTCAATGTCTTCTTGAGACTAAACCACAACTTGGTTTCTCAAGGAATTACAACTTTTCTTGCAGAAATAATGTGTGTAACAAATTCTTCTAAAAATCTATATCACAATTGTGACGTTTACACAAAATTAAAGTACAATGATAAAATAGAGAACTTTTCTTGATCGCTCTTATTGTTATGTGTGAGTGATGATCTCTTGATATGCGTGTGTAGTTCTTTCTATTGTATGCACTTACTTCTTGATTCATCTTGATAGTCTCTTTATATAGAGGAAGTGAATTGAACCATTGGAGACATAAGAATCTATCTTTGGATGGTTGATAAAATGTTGTTAATGCACTTTCCAAAAACACATATCTTGTCTTGTTCCATCTGTTACTCTTTGATTTGTAATGAATGAATTGTAACACATCAGAACTTTGATTCTTTGAAATTTGATCAGAATAAGAATATTAACATTGAGACTTTAGATCATCATAGTTTCTTGAGATTCATATGATCATAACTTGGATGAGACAGACACGTTGAAGCTTCTTTGTACTTTCAGAATATTCACTTATCAGAGTATAACTTGAGCTTAAATGATGAGTCTTAGAACTTCGGTATAGATGAGTGTGTTGAGACTTCTTTTGTTCTTCCAGAACTTCACTTATCAGAATATCAAATTTTAGCTTGTAGCTTTGGTGCTTTAGAAGTTATAACATCAGAACTTCTTCTATTAAGTGTGTTTACACGAATTTACTTCTAAGTCTGTACGCTTCATTTAATTAGAACTTCAAAATGCAAATACACTCATCATATTCTATGCTCTTTCATTAGATATTTTTTAGTCCAAATTATTTTCCAACTTCTATACTTCTTTATCATAACTTCTCTGCATATATAAATTATTTATTAGAGAGCATATTTGTTATTTATATATATGATGTATTTGTTATCATCAAAACTATTACTAAGATGTAGAACCTAACTATGTTCTAACAATCTCCCCATTTTTGATGATGACAAAAACTTGTATATTTTGATGAACAAGTAAGAACATAAAGCATTAGGGTATCCCCATGAGTTGAATACTCAGATAAAGAAAAAAAATTAGATAATTCCCTGAAGATGTTTGATTAGAGCTTTTGATGGAAGTTCTGATAAGTCCATATGACATAAGTTACTTTCAAGATACTTTCTTGTTTTCTTTCCAAAAAGATAAATAGAGGTTATAATATTCAAAATGTTTAAGACTAATT
Organism: Vicia faba; assembly: GCA_948472305.1. Classification (NCBI taxonomy): domain Eukaryota; kingdom Viridiplantae; phylum Streptophyta; class Magnoliopsida; order Fabales; family Fabaceae; genus Vicia; species Vicia faba. The sequence continues at coordinate 946,748,624 of OX451735.1, forward strand.
CCCAACACTGTTATATTCAAAATATCTTACGTTCTCCCCCTTTTTGTCATAAATCAAAAAGCAATAAAAACACTTAAAGAGAACAAAAAGGTTATGCATTCAACAAATATTAATACAGACAAAAGTGGATAAATAGAAGTTAAAACAAGAAACAAACATAGCAGAAACAAGCAAAAGATCAAAACTAAGGTTGCGGAGGAGGTAGAAGTCGTGTGAACAAAGCTTCCAAGAGACTTTTGATCTAATGATTTGATTCTTCTTGCTTCCCTATCATCCCCTTAATTTCTTTGTTTGTTTCATCATGTTTGTCCAGCCTTTCCTTAACAGTTGCATTCTCTTTCTTCAACTCATCCAGAGTTTTCAACACAAGGGAAAATGAAGTTGTTTCAATAGGAGAAGCTATATTCTCATAAGTTACTGCAGCATATTCTTTCTCAAAATATTTTTCAACTGACTTGCCTTTGTCTTTAAATACAACCAGAGGTTGAGGTTGAGGTTGAGGTTCACCGGATGGTTCCTAAAGTTCTAATTCCTGTGGAGCTTCCCAAGGAGTGTTGTCCAGAAGATGAAAGGTTTCCTTACCCAGAAACTTAGAACTTGATCCTTGAAGATATCTAGGTGATCATAAAAGTTATATTGAGCAATTTCAAGATTGAGTTCCTTCATCTTCAGAGATTCAAAATTGAACCATTTTCTAAACTGAGTCCAGAGATAATCAGAAGCAGTTGGAGTAATATTAACCATGCAATCTTGCTTCCAAGAGTTAACACATTCCTCTATTTCTATTTTGAAACCAGCAGAGATTTGCCAACATCTGATTTGGATGGTTTTAGTGTTGGTTTTGGAATGGCTATTTTCTGAGAAGATTTGACAAGTTTGTCCTAGGCTTCTAGATCAATTACGGTTCTGAGAGAATCTTCTGGGTAGTCAGTGGGATTTGGAGAGTCAGATGATGATATGAGTGTTAGGAGTTGTTGAATCATAAGGAGATGGATGATCTTGAAGGGGAAATTCTTACAATGGATTGGCGGAGATATTTGGTGGTTGGGAGGCATTGGGAGGGCAGCTAATTCCTGGAATGGTTATTGTGGTTTCATGCATTTATTAAGATGCATTATTTGGATTTTCTATTTGGGGAGCTTCAAAGAATGGATCAAAATGATCAATATCAGATAGAACTTGTGCAAGTTCTGGCTAAGTTTGAGAAAATTGGGTAGACGGGGAATTAATCAAAGGATGATCAGTGGGTATGGTGTACCAAATGTCAATGTTAAAGTCATCAATAGTTTGTGGTGAGGGATTATTATCAAGTTTTGGAGATGAGGAGGGTTCAGATGTTGATAAGAAAATTGATTCGACAATAGATACAATAGAAGAGTTACCTTTATTTTTGGCATCTTTAGGAGTTTTCTGAGAAGTTCCTTCTCCAACAGCTTTCCTTTTCCTTGACTTTCTGGTAGCAACTTCTAGAGGTTGTTGCCTGAGATCTAGGATATTTACATATGGAATTGTATTGTCACTTTTGCAAGCTTCCAGATATCTGAGGATAATTTCTGGAGATGAGTCTTCTTGAGTGAAGAGAGGAAAATCCTTCATAGGGACTCTTCTAGTAGTGATGACTTCCTTTGCAGTAAGTGTATGATCATTCTTAATAGTTTCTACAATCCTCATCTTCTTGAGATTCTTGGTGTTGAAAGGCTTTCCTACACATGGTTCTATAACACTCGCTTGTTAAGCCTCACTCATATGTCCTATCACTTTATTTTCAGTCAAAATATATGAGATAAGCCTTCCCAGTAGAATCCAATCTCTTTTGGTTCTTTCTTCTTCCCTTGTTTCCTTAACACTGGTATTCAGATGATTGAATAGAATATGAGGGAGGTGGACTTTGGCCTTAGTTGTGATGAAGTACAATAGGTATTATTGATCAATATTGATGTAGTCGGGAGAACTAGTTGGTTTTCTGTAATTGATACATCCCTAAATAATTCTAGACCAAATTCTGAGATAGTCCTTCAGATCTTTGATATTGTTTGAGGGTTGTCCAAAAGAGAATATTTCTTTGGATACAATGGTTAGGTCAGAACCTTTTTCTACCATTTCATTGCATCTTATGCCGCTTCCGTCGTGACCAATGAGATTTCCAATGAGATCTTCGGTGATGACGTTCTTCTTTCCCATTACATAAGAAGTTACTTGATGATTTGATGTAGTAGCGTGAAGCCAAAACTCTTTAACCAGTTTAGGAAAAACTGGACCAATTAAACAATCAAAATATTTTGTCCACCATTGAAACTCAAAATCAGGCATAAGGTCATATCCATTTTCTTTAATAATTTCAAAATCAACTATGAGTTCACAGAGAACTTTAAGAGAATCAACCAGAGTGAGAAGAGTTCTTGTAGGTTCAACATACCTTTCTTCGTTTGGAGTAGAGGATGAACCAAGAATTTTTATTTGAGAATCTTGAGGCTTGTGTTGTTGTTGAGAAGACGCCATTGTTCACTAACTTAGGGTTTGAGAGCACATAAAAGGGAAACAAGCAAATTCAGAAAAACTAGAGTGAGTGAGAGTGAAGGTGTGAAAGTGAATTGCTGAAAGTGAGATATAAATATCCAACAGAGAGAAAAACATGAAATTAATTTCAGTTAATAAAATAAACAAAATGATTAACAACATTAATGATTTCTAAAAAAGAGGGATGGCGTGAAGATTTAGTGAACAGTTACCAATGTGACTCGCGCCTCAATGCATCAACTCAACCATTTAATCTCTTCAGATTTTGAACATGTGTTCAGCCTCAGAGAGTGACTTAGCGTTTAGGGTTGAAAAATGTTGATATGGTGAACTGCTTATGTCTATCTTTGAAATGAAGCATTTTTGGAAAATGTTCAGATCTTCTAGATAGTTTCTGATATAATTTTCCTTCTTACTTCTGAAAACTATTGTTCAGATGTTCACAAAAACAAATCAAAAAGTTTTGAGGATTAAATATACAGAAACTACACTTTTATTCTGGGCATAATTCCATACTGAGGTGTTTCAGAAAATGAAATTAAATCTATCTTCAGTAAGGGGTTTTGTGAAAACGTCAACCCATTGATGGTCTGTATCTATAAATTTTAAACAAATAATTCCCTTCTGAATATAGTCCCTAATGAAATGGGGTTTAATTTATATATTTTTAGACCTAGAATGTAAAATATGATTTTTAGAAAGACGGATAGCAGGAGTATTATCATGCAGGATAGGAATGTTACTCTCATAAATATGAAAATCTCCAAGCTAACTCTTCATCTAGAGCATCTGAGTACTGCATTCAGCTGCAACTATATATTCATCCTCAAAAGTTGATAACGCAATAGTGGATTGTCTTTTGCTAGACCATGAGATTAAGTTATCTCCCAGAAACTGGCAGCTTCCAGAATTATTTTTTCTTTCTATTCTATCTCTAGCAAAGTCAGCATCGCAGTACCCTACTAATTTATATTCTCAGGATTTTCTATAACAAAGACCAAGATTAGTAGTATCTTTCAGATACTTGAAAATTCTCTTAATTGCTCTTAAGTGAGATTCTCTAAGATTTTATTGGATTCTGGCACAAAGACAAACACTATATAGAATATCAGGTCATGAAGCTGTTAAATATAAGAGAGAACCAATCATACCTCTGTAGACCTTCTGTTCTACTTTCTTACTTACCTCTTCCTTTTCCAGAATGCATGTAAGATGCATAAGAGTTTTGGATGGCTTACTTTCTGATATATCGAATTTCTTCAAAAGTTATTTAACATGCTTGCTTTGATGTTTGTAGGTTCCTTCTTAAGTTTGATTGATTTGAATTCCCAAAAAGAACTTGAGTTCACCCATCAAGTTCATTTCAAATTCTGCCTGCATAGTCTTAGCAAATTCTTTCCCCAACGAGGCTTTAGTAGATCCGAAAATTATATCATCTACGTAAATTTGACAAATAAGAATGTCAGTTTTAAATGATTTACATAATAGAGTTGTGTCCACCTTCCCTCTAGTAAAATCATTTTCTAAGAGAAAGTTACTTAGTCTTTCATACCAAGCTCTGGGAGCTTGTTTTAGACCATATAACGATTTCTTAAGTTTATAAACATATTCTGGATGTTTTGTATTTTCAAAACCGGGGGATTGGTGCACATAAACTTCTTCATCAATGTAACCATTTAAAAAAGCACTTTTGACATCCATATGATAAAGAGTTATGTCATAATTTACAACAAATGAAATTAAAAGCCTGATTGATTCTAACCTAGTGACTGGAGCAAAGGTTTCTGTATAGTCTATCCCTTCTTACAGACTATAACCTTGTGCAACCAATCGTGCTTTGTTTCAGACAACTTCTCCTTATTCACTTAGCTTGTTTCTGAAGACCCGTTTAGTTCCAATGATGTTGAAGCCTTTTAGTTTAGGAACTAGATCCCATAAATAATTTTTGGTAAATTGATTTAGTTCTTCTTTCATTGCAGGTATCCAATCATTGTCTCCAGTACCTGTAATTTGAACTTCTATATCTGCAGAAGATTCACCCTGCTTTGACTTTTGAGACCCAAGCTTATCATCAAATCTGACACAAATAGATTCTTCCACAATTCGTGTTTATGTGTTGTATACTCTATAACCTTTTGAACATTCAAAGTATCTTAACATGTGTAATACGGTGGGAGAAATGACTTTTAGGTTTTGCGTTTTATCGCAAATGTTGCGGATAGCAAGAGTCACCATCGACTTTTATTTTATCCAATAAAGGAAAGGGTTAAAAGAACAGGAAAGACCTTTTTGAGAATTTTTCTGAGTAAGGGGGTAGATTATGAAAAGGGAAGGTGTTAGAACCCTTTTCATCCGTAGTTATCTACGGGCTCTTAATCTCTAGCTCACTTTTTTTGAAAATGCTTTGTGTTTGTATGTTTTAAAAATATTTTGAAAAGATGCCTAAGTGCAGCAAACTTTGTAATGATTCTCGTATTGTTGAGAACACATACAAAGTGTCCTGTCTTTGAAAATATTTTTAGAAAATAGAGTGTATGTGTGAGAAATATTTTTGATTTGTGAGCAAGCAACTATGAACTATCTATCTACTCAAAGAGTCTTCATTCTTTTTCTCCTTTCCTTTAGATAGTGATATCCTACCATTAGTTGGTGGGAAGCCCTATCATTGGATGTTTGAGGGACATGCACGGGTCATCATACAGTCACAATGGAAACTCGTAGGACACTTTAGCATTTATCCTAAGGGACTAAGATCATTTACCGAGGAATCATTGAAGGATCATCGAGGGACTACAATTGTTTACCCGAAGGATCTTTTCTAAAGTGTCCCACGTTCGAGGGACATGATTGTTTAAATCTGAGGCAACAAGTGAGGGGCACCCTAGAGGTGTGTGTGTATGTGTGTGTGTGTGTGTGCGAAGTGTTCTGATTTCAAGTATTTGTCTTGAGATTAGGTTTTCTAACTATTATTTTTTACGTCTTGCCATGCACGCCTAATTAATCTAGCAGTTAAACATATACAAGTGCGGAAAAAATACAGGAAATAATATACGCTATTACATCACTTCGAGGATGGGGAGTACAAACCATAAATTGGGGAGGAAAACAATAAACCCTAATTATCTATTACAAACTTTCAAGCAATTACAATATTGGAAAATAATGCGAAAAATTAAATGAGCGCGCAGAGATTGAAAAGGGAAAAGATGTTTAAAAAACCCTAAAATATTTCTAAGCACTTAAGAAATTTTTTTTGATGTTTTTTGTTTAGAAAAATATTTGAAGTGTAAAATAAAGAATAAAACCTAATTCTAATTAATTCATTATTTAATTATTTAAAATAAAACAAAGTGTGATTAAATTAATTAATTTCTATTGAATAAAAGTTAAATTAATTTATTAAAACCTAAATCTAATTTCTTTATGATTTTTATCCTGATTAAATAACATGATTAAAAGAAATAAAAAGTTAATTAAAATAAAATAAAGAAAATTAGATGGGCCTGGGATAGAAGCAGATTGGGGGTGAGAAAAACAATTTATGAAGCCCAAACTGGCCAAAGCCCAGAACTGTGCTGGATTCAGTATGAACAATTCCTTGGAGTGCACCATAGGCGTGCTGATTTGGAAACGTTGGATCAAGATAGTTTAGATCTGATGGTGTGGAGTTGAGGTATACCATGTGCGCGTTGGGATTGCTTGTACCTGATCTGCAAAGAAAATGCTGAAAAATAAAATGCCAGAGACAGGGACCGAACCCCAGCCCTAGCATACCAAAGCCTTACTCACGCACATGCTTTCCACTGGGGCGATCATTTCATCCCGTATTATGAATCATACGAAACAAATATAATGTAAAATAAGTGATAATGTCATCAAGCAAAATGAACGCGCGCACAAGTGGGTTCCGGATATTTGAATGGACCAACCATAATGCTCCTAAATGCCACGCGGTCAATCAACACTCTCAAATATCCGTCCATGGTGGTTTCCACCTTCTTCTCCGACGAGAAGAATTTTGAAAACCTGTAACAACACAAAATCAAAGCATGCAAGGTATCCTACTCCCTTTAAAATTTCCTCCTGAATTTGAATATGGAATTCGCTTGGGCTAAAAACCCTTATATCATGAAACCCGAGGCTTAAAAAGCTCCATGCCCTAACTATGGTGTGATGTTATTTCTGCATCAATACTTGCATGTAAAACATTAGAAAAATTCAGAAAATGCATGTGAATGAAACATGCACGCTCATAATGATTTAAATCGTGATAAACCTTGAGAACTAAAACTTACCAACTTACTAATCGGAGTTTCTGCAAAGGTAGCTTCTGAGGTAAATTCACGATGAATAGTGATTTATTGGGGAAACATTGATGAAGCATGTGAAAGTTATGCTTGGTCAAAGTTCAGTTGACTTCTCCTAAGGAAATCGTAATTTGACAATTCTTGACTTTTGATGATTTGAGGACTTTCCTTGGGGAATCATGATCAACCCTTGATCAAATGATGAATATCACTTCAAAATGTTGATGTTGACAAAAAATTCTTGAAGTTTGATTGTATGTTGACCATAGTTGACTTTTTACCCAATATAGTTGATTTTCAATCATCTGAGCCATTGACCTAGCAAACTTATGATGTAGGACTTGAAAGTTGACATGAAATTTTTTGAAGACCTATGGAGAACCATGGAAGCCTCTTGAGACCTTTGCAACCCAAACTTCCTTGAGGAACTCAAAACCCTAGTTGTAGACCCTTGGCTTATGGGGGGCATCTAGACTAGTCAACCCTTGAGATTCTTGAGTATTTGAGACCTTTGTGAGCATGTCTTGAAGAAAAATGGGTGGGAAAATTTTGGGATACAATAGCTGCCCCTGTTAAATCTTCTTAAACCTGAATAGTTAGATTGGCATGTCCGCCATTCGTGACTTGAAGGTAGAAGATGATTGAACACTTAAGTTCCCATAAATTTGCACTCATTGATGCACAAAGTGACGTTGTTGGTTGATTGTATCGGGAATGGGCTTATAGATGCCATTTAGAGAGGTGGCGGTGAGTCTTCAGAGATGGGCTTATAGATGCCATCCAAAGTAACCATTGAATTCAACTGGAAGAAGTATCAGAATAAATCTACACTCGATTTAATCTTGAGCCAGAAGATGTCTATGCTTGACTTTAACTGGAAGAAGTATCAAAATAAATCTATGGTTAAATATATTATGAGCCATAAAATGTATATGCTCGTCTTTATTTGGAAGTAATATCTTAATAAAATCACACTTGATTTAATCTGAGCCAGAATATGCATGTTGGAAGAAGTATCAGAATAAATCCATACTTGATTTAATCAGAACCAAAAGATGTATACATTCGACTTTAATTGGAAGAAGTATCAGAATAAATCTATGCTCGATTTAATCTAAGCCAGAAAAATGTCTACTGGAAGAAGTATCAAAATAAATACATGCTTGACTTAATCTGACTAGAATATCTATACGTTCGACTTTAACTGGAAGAAGTATCAGAATAAATCTATGCTCAATTTAATCTGAGCCAGAAAATGTCTATTGGAAGATGTATCAGAATAAATCTATCCTTGATTTAATCTAAGCCAGAATATGTTTGTGCTCGACTTTAACTGGAAGAAGTATTAGAATAAATCTATGCTCGGCTTAATCTGATCCAAAAAGTATTTTTCCATGACTTTTGCTGGAAGAAGTATCAGAATAAATCTATGGTCAATTTAAACTGAGCCATAAAATGTCTACGACCGTCTTCAACTGGAAGAAGTATCAGAAAAAATATATGCTTGATTTAAACTGGGCCAGAAGATATTCACGCTCGTCTTTATCTAGAAGAAGTATCAGAATAAATATATGGTCGACTTAATCTGAGCCAGAAAGTATTTGTGCTCGACTTTAACTTGAAGAAGTATCAGAGTAAATCTATGTTCGATTTAATCTGAGCCAGAAAATGTTTATGCTTGACTTTAACTGGAAGAAGTATCAGAATAAATCTATATTCGATTTAATCTGAGCTAGAAAATGTCTACGACTGTCTTCAACTGGAAGAAGTATCAGAATAAATCTATGGTCGACTTAATCTGATCCAGAATATGCTCACGATCGTCTTCAACTGGAAGAAGTATCAGAATAAATCTATGGTCGATTTAAACTGAGCCATAAAATGTTGTCTTTGAGAATGACCTTCTGAGGAAATTGCTTAAGTAGCCATTTGTTAGATGTAGCCTTTGAGAAGACTGTCTGGTCACATAAGTAGTTGATTACGTTTGTATGTTGATTGATCTTTCCTGAAAAGGTAAAGAGTTAGTTGTATGCAATGTCATGATGTATGAAATGCATTGTGTAATGATATTCTCAAAATGAATGAGAGCGTGTCATATGCATTTTATATGCATATGTTATGTTGTTCGTAAATGATGAATGTGAAATGTTGTCGAAGTGTATTTGTAAACTCGTGCAACATCTTTGTCTGGGGAAAATAAATTCCTGACTGTAGCTAGGGATGAAGAAAGTGATTCTTCAGTTTCTGTTGGGAATAATTTTGCTGGGGATTCCTGCTTTCTATTTGAGGATAACTCCATTGGGGAACATTGATTTCTGCTTGGGAATAGAAAAGTTCAGGAACATTGGTTGTTCATTGCTCTATCGGGGATTATAATTCTTATATACCCTGACTGGGGATAAAAGAGATGGATATCTTTTTGAGGTACCATTTGATTGAGTTTCTGATACGGATGCCGACTCTTCTGGGGAGTATAAGGTTAAGCGATATTTGGTCTGGTTCCAGATTCGGTAGCAACTCTTTGGGGTAGTTGTTCAGACTGATCTTTGCTAGAGATGGGAACCTTACTGGTGGTAGAAACAGACTCAAGCTGATGAGATTGAACTCTGTTGGGGAAATAAACCCTGTTGGGGAAATAAACCATTTTTGCCGGAGAAATAATCTGCTGAGGAAACACCCTTGCTGCGGAAACGAGCTCTGCTGGAGAGAAGAAAATATACAGGGGTTTTATAGTTTTTGGAGGAATAAACTCAACTGGGGAAGAGAATTTTCCATAAACTATACTTATTGGGACCCCATAGGTTGGTGATATTGCTGGAGAAAGATCATATTCTTTTATCTGCTGGAGGAATTTGCTGGTGAGTAGGGTAAGACTACTCTGTGGGGATAATCCCGTGGAAATGGCTCTGTGGGGATTTGTGGATAGCTTGAATGTTATCCCAACTCCTATAGTCTTGAGTAAATTCTTATTCCTGTTTTTATGCATATACTTGTTAACAGTTAATTGTATTCATATGCATATACTCATTCAATTTTATTCGTTGGACGTTTTTGCAAACAAAACAGAAAAAGTAAAAACAAAAAGTTTGAATTGTGAATATTTGTATTTTATTGATAGTTTTTCCCATAAGCATGCGATTTTGTACAAAGAGACATAAATCCTTGTAAGAGGAAATTGTCGTGAAATGAAAAGAGTACAAAGTGAAAACAAGATACTAGCTATGTGGGAATAAGCTCGTCGGGTTCCAACTCTGCCATTGCCCCTATGTCTTCAAGCATCTCATCCCTTGTTGTCGGAAGAAAGTGACTGAATTGATTTGTACCGTTTTGACTTTGGTAATAAAGCTTGTTGTAAGTGATCCAATGGGGACATAGTCATACACTTTAATCCCTAATTTTTCGCCTGGACTGCCCTTTCGGGTTTTCAGTCCACCGGGATACCCTATTTTGCCCAAGCCGCCTTTTCAGGTTTTCGACTTGTCGGGTGTACAGTCTTTTATATATATCCCTAATTTTTTCCTGAACCCTTTTGGTTCTCCGGGATACACTTATTTTTGCCTCGGACAGTCAACCTAGTGGGTTGTTTTCATACGTAGTATCTTTTGACTATGTCCGCATTCACAGGATGCGGGAAATCTTCACCGTCCATAGTGGTCAATATCATAGCACCTCCAGAAAATATTTTCTTAATCACAAATGGCCCTTCGTAGGTGGGAGTCCATTTTCCCATGGGATCACCTTGCAGTAGAATGATGCGCTTTATTACCAAGTCACCAACCTGATATACCTGATGCTTGATCTTTTTATTGAATGCCTTGATCATGCATTTCTGATACATCTGACCGTGACAGACAACCACAAGCCTTTTCTTGCCGATTAAATTTAACTTATCCAACCTAGTCTGGATCCACTCATATTCGTCTAAGTTTGCATCTTTCATAATTCTTAGAGAGGGAATATGACCTTCGACAGGTAGGACAACTTCCATACCATAGACCAGAGAGAATGGGGTTTCCCCAGTTGATGTTCTTGCCGAAGTGCGATAGCCGTGGAGAGCAAAGGGTAGCATCTCGTACCAGTATTTATAAGTCATAACCATCTTCTATATGATCTTATTTATGTTCTTATTTGCGACTTCCACTGTGCCATTCATCTTCGATTGATACGGAAAAAGTTGCAGTGCTTGATCTTGAACTTCATGTAGAGTTCGATGATCATGGTATTGTTGATATTAGTACTATTGTCCATGATTATTCTCTCGGGGATGCCATACTGACAAATTAGGTTGTGCTTTATGAACCAGACAACCACATTCTTGGTAACAGAGGCGAATGAGGCTGATTCAACCCACTTTGTAAAGTAATCAATGGTGACTAGGATGAAGCGATGTCCGTTAGAGGCAGTAGGCTTGATTTCTCCGATCATATCAATACCCCACATTACGAATGGCCAAGGAGAAGTCATGACATTCAGAGGCGCGGGAGGCACATGAACTTTATCAGCATAGATTTGGCATTTATGACAACTTCTTATGTGGTGGTGACAGTCAGTTTCCATTGCCGACCAATAGTAACCAGCTCTCAAAATCCTTGTAGCCATAGTATGCCCGCTAGAGTGAGTACTAAAGACACCTTCGTGTAAATCTTGCATAATTTATTCTGCTTCCTTCTTGTCTACACAATGAAGCACGGTTGAATCATGAATATGCTTGTATAACATCCCATTGCTCAAGAAGAACTTACCGAGAACCTCCATAGGAATTTCTTGTCATTGATGGACGCCCCTTCAGGGTATTCTTGAGCTTCAAGGTACCTTTTCACCTCATGAAACCAAGGTTTTTCCTCTACTCCATCAGTACCAATTTCATAGCAGTGTGTTGGTTCATCGAATTTTTCGATGGTAATCCTGGGATCCTCATTGTCCCATCTGACCTTGAACATGGATGACATGGTAGCCAATGCGTCTGCTAACTGATTCTATTCTCTTGGTATATGCTCAAAAGTAATCTCTTCGAAATACGGAATCAAGGTTAGCACATGTTCTTGGCAAGGGATAAGATTCAGATGCTTCGTATCCCATTCTCCCTTGACCTGACTGATTACTAGAGCTAAGTCTCCATATATGCTTAAGAAATTGATTCTTAGGTCAATAGCAGATTTAACTCCCACGATGCATGCTTCATATCCAGCCATATTATTGGTGCAATAAAAAAAAAGTCTTGCAGTAAAGTGCGTATGACAACCCTGAGGAGAGATAATTACAACACAGATTCAGTCACCAAGTGCATTGGAAGCTCCATCGAAAACCATAGTCTATCGGGATCCTGGCTCAGGTCCTTCATACGGTCCAGGTTCTTCATAATCTGTTACTAGCATAATGTTCTCGTCCGGGAATTCGAAGTTTATAGACTAGTAGTCGTCTACAGCTTGATGTGCCAAATGATCTGCCAGTACACTTCCTTTGATGGCCTTTTGAGTGGTGTACTGAATGTCATATTTTGTTAAGACCATTTGCCATCGGGCTATTCTTCCGAAGAGAGGTGGATTCTCGAATATGTGCTTGATAGGATCCATTTTAGATATCAATAAGGTAGTATGGGTCAACATATATTGTCTTAGTCAGTGAGTATCCCATGCCAAAGTGCAACAAGTTTTCTCGAGCAGTGAATATCTTATTTCACAGTCGGTAAACTTTTTGCTAGGGTGGTATATTGCATGCTCTTTTCAACCAGACTCGTCATGCTGCCCCAACACACACCCCATTGAATTCTCTAATATTGTTAGGTACATAATTAGAGGTTTTTCTTCTAATGGTGGCATTAGAATCGGAAGTTCTTGTAGGTACTCCTTAATTTTATCAAAGGCTATTTGATACTCTTCGTTCCATTTTACTACTTGATCTTTCTTCAGCAGCTTGAAGATTGGCTCACAAGTAGCAGTCAAATGAGAAATGAAACAGGCAATGTAATTCAGTGGTCCTAATAAACCTCTAACTTCTTTCTCAGTACAGGGGTCAACATTTCTTGAATAGCTTTAACTTTTGTAGGGTCAACTTCGATATCTTTACCGTTGACGATGAAACCTAGTAGTTTACCGGATCTAACCCAAAATGTGAACTTGTTCAGGTTTAGCCTTAGTTTATACTTCCTCAGTCTTTCAAACAGTTTATGCAAATGATTGAGATGCTCTTCTTTATTTTGTGACCTGGCTATCATATCGTCTATGTAGACCTCTATCTCGTGGTAAATGATATCATGAAATAAGGCTACTATGGCACGCTGATAAGTTGCCCCAGTGTTCTTCAACCCAAAAGGCATAACCTTGTAACAAAAAGTGCCCCACTATGTGACAAAGGTAAATTTCTCTATGTCTTTAGGCGCCACCTTGATCTGATTATAACCCGAGAAACTATCCATGAAGGATAATACCTTGTGCTGAACAGTGTTATCGACCAAAACATCAATATGTGGAAGTGGGAAGTCATCTTTAGGGCTCGCCCTGTTCAGATCCCTGTAATCTACGCACATACATACCTTGCCATCTTTCTTTGCAACTGGAACAACATTAGCAACCCATTAAGGATATGACGTCACTGCTAAGAACCCTGCATTGAATTGTTTCATTACCTCGGCTTTGATCTTCTCTGACATTTCAGGACACATGTGATGAACTTTCTGCTTTATCGAAGCACAACCCTCCTTCATCGGCAGGCGGTGGACCACAATATCGGTGTCAAGTCCTGGAATGTATTTGTATGACCAGACAAAGATTTCAACATATTCATGTAATAATTGGATTAACATGCTCTTGACACTGCTCTCTAATTTGGCACGGGTCTTAACCTCTTTTTTGTTTGTCTCATTACCCAAGTTTACTACTTCGGCCGGCTCTTCATATGGTTGGATAGCCTTGTATTCTTGTATTAAAAGTATAGAAAGCTCCCCAGGTATTTCACAATCTTCCTCACCTTCGTCCTGGGATTGGTAGATCGTATTTTCAAAGTCATATGCGGTAATAGCATAATCTTTATCGAGGAGATCCATAGTGGATAAGGATCTGCAATGTAGTGTGTGGGTATGTGTAAGAACACATAGCTATTTGAAAATTCAATAAGATAAAAGAAAGACAGAGATCATAAAATTTGCATGCAAAACATCTAATGTTTTTATTAAATGAGCAATGTTTATGAATTATCAACCCTTTAACAAATGAACCATTATGCCCCGGGTAAGACATAAGGTTTAAAGTCATTGTTTATTACATAAACAAAATCTTTTGAAAACAATAAGACATGAATATAACTATTACTCCTGACTAAAGGATATAGTAAAGATGTCTCCTGCTTTCCAATGATCAGGTCCATCAGCAATGGTAGGGAATATCTAACTGTCGAAGTCGCCATCATTGTCATCGTCTTCTATAACATTTATTTCGTTGTTGCTGATACGGAATGGAGGTCTTCCAGCCAGAGCGCGACGAACAACCTTTTGACCTTTTGCAATAAAGCCCAGACCAAACTTGTCAGATTTAAAAGGGATATCAGGAAGCTGACCCCAAATAGTACTACCACCTTCTTCTTTATTTGCTTTGGCATCATTCAAGGAAGCCATCTTGTGCGGAGTTTTGGTGATCTTCGGAATTGCAGAAACAACTTCAACAGCAGCAGGGCAAATCACTTCAAAGGTCTGACATGGAGTCTCGATAAATTCTCCGTCCATGTCCATATATCGGAATGAATTCAAGTGGCTGACCATGTACTCCTCTTCTCTGCAAACAGCAACAACTTTCCCTTTTACAGGATACTTTAATTTCTGGTGCAAGGTGGAGGTGACAGCGCCTGCCCCATGGATCTAGGGGCGTCCCAATAGACAAGAGTAAGCTGGTCGGATGTCCATCACATAGAAAGTGGACTCAAATATTTGTGAACCCACTTTGAATGGAAGGTTCACCTCTCCATGCACCATTCTTTTGGACCCTTGAAATTCTCGAACTATGATATTACTGGGCTTCAGCACGACCCTTTCACAATCCAGTCTATCAAGAGTGCCTTTTGGAAGAACATTCAGAGAAGAGCCAATATCAATTAACACATGAGGTAACGTAGTGCCCCTGCATTCAATGGAGAAATACATGGCCCTATTATGATTTCTCCCTTCTGGAGTCAAGTCAGCATCGGAGAAGCCTAAACCATTGTCAGTTGTCAAACGAGCCACATAACTTCCAAATTGATCAACCAAAATTTCTTGCGGCACATGAGTAGTTTTCAAGAATTTAACTAAAGCATGTGCATGGGCTTCAGAACACAACAGTAATGATATCATGGATATTTTGGACGGGGTTTTCCCCAGCTGTTCAACAATTTTGTAATTGCTTCTGCGAATGATCTTCAAAAATTATTCCAAATCTTGTCCAGAGGTATCCTTGATTGTAGCTTCTTTTGACGACTCCGTTTGGGCAGGCTCTTTTATTGGCTCTTTACCCCGAGCCTCAGCTGTTGACTTGGTAATGATGACTTGAGCAGGTGGAGAGATTTTCGGGGAGAAAATCCTTTTGTTTCTAGTAATTTTTCTAGTCCCCACAATATTGACAATGTTGCGATCAACCTCTTCCTCATCTTCATCAGACAATTCTTGTTTAATGTCGTGATAATAGACGTCAGACCCATAATTCCATGGAATAGCCTTCTCCGAGGAATATGGAATGGGCCCAGGTGTTGTAATAATTAATGGAGTAGATTTTAGATTGGCGGTAATCCTTACATGACCCTTGGAAGTGATCCTGAAAGGAGTATCGAATATGACAGACTAATCTTGGCACAAATTTTCAGTAGACGAAACTTTTTCAATCAGAATAACATGCTCATTCATCAGGCATTGAACACCTTCCTTCAGCAACCTGCAGCCATTGGGTTAGACTGCACAACAATAACATTCTTCAACATAACTCGAAAATAAACCATCTTGTAAAAAATTCTTCTTGATTGTAGAGAGAGGGATAGCCACATCATTTATGGAGGTAACATACTAAACATCTTCAATAGAACTTATGCCCTTATCATGCTTGGGCATAGGTGCAGTAATTACGTTCAGAGTCTCCGGAGGATCGAACTTAATTTCCTTATTATCGATCATATCCTGAATCTTGCTCTTCAAGGCCCAGCAATTATTGGTGTCATGCCCATGACTGTTCGAATGATAAGCACACCTCGCGTTTGGATTACACTTGGGAGAGGATGTGTTGGGATTTTGAGGAGGATCCCACAGTGAAATGAATTCATCCTTCAACAAATGTTTTAATGCCTGAGATAACGGCATTCCAATTTTGGTAAACTGTCTCGGCGGAGCGTCTGGCCTCTATCGATTACCCTACTGTTGTTGTTGAACATGCGCCAGATTGGAAATCAACATCACTCCTACATACTGATGGTATTTACTTTTACTACAGGCCTTCTGGCCATAAACAGCATTGGTTTCTTTTTTTACCTACAAATGGCTTCTTCACAACATTAGAAGATATAGCCATCGGGATCTTCCCACTCTTGATATTGATTTCAATTCTTTCTCCAGTCAAAATCATCTCCATAAAACCAAACGACGAGCTTCCAATCAATAGGTTAAAGAACAAGCATGTTGTTGTACCCCAAAATTTGACCTCTCATTTTACTCAAGACATGTCCAGGTCCCCAACTTGCCCTAGGATGACTAAGAATTGACCAGACAAATGCTCCTCCTAAGGCAATAAACCTCAAACTAGGGTTTCCGTTTACATCAGGATGTATGAGCTCCAAGGGTCTCAAATGTTGTACATGGTCCTAATATGTCCTTAAAGTTATCCATGCCAAATTTTATGCCTTGCACAACAAGTTTGCTCAGTCAACTACTCAAATGCCTGAAAATCAACTAAACTAGGTCAAAAGTCAATTGTGGCCTATATACAGTAAAACCTCAAGATTTTTTGTCAACATCAACATTTTGAAGTAATATACATTTCATTAATGGTTGATCATGATTCCTCAAGAAATGCTCCTAACTCATCAACAGTAAAAAATGGCAAATTAGGGTTTGTATATGAAAACTCAACCAAACTTTGACCAGGCATAACTTTCTCGTACTTTATCTAAAATTTTTCCACCAAAACTCATTTTGAGTAGAATCCAATTCTCTACAACTTCTATTCATCTCTCAAGTCCAAGAAATGACCCTGTTAAAAGATACAAGCTCAGACATTATAGGTCCTTTCAAAAAGTCAACAAAAACACTTTTTGGGTCAAAGCTCCTTACATGAACATGGAAGATCCAATTGAAATGAAACCAAAATGGTTGTTTAGAGGACATCCTAAGCTCTCTAAAAAGTCTAATAACACCCTCTTAGGGTTAAAGATGAGAGATATATGCATTGCTAAAGTTGACCAATTTTTAGAAAAGTGCATGAAGCTAATATTGACCAAACTTGAATTTTTTTCCAAATGGGCCCATCTTTTCATGCTTGAAACTTGTTTCTAACATGGCCCAAGACCTCTGAGTTCACTCATACATTATTTTATTATTTATACTATTTATTTTGATATTTTATTCATTAAAATACAAAATTAAATAAATAAATAATAGAAATAATGGAAGGTTTGATTTGGAATCTTTTTCTCATCAAATAATGGGCAAAATATGCTGGCATATCAAGGTAAAAAATGTGTAAGCTAAGAGGGGAAAGGATATCCAAAATAAGAAATATTTTCAAGTGAATATTTGAAACAAATCTTGCACTCAATGCCATGGATCCTTTCTCTTTTTGTTGACCTAATGAGATACACTACATATACACAATCATTCAGAACCAAACATATATGCGCATCTACCTCTAAAATAACCCTAAATTTTTTTTAAAAAATTCAAATAGAAGGTGAAACTTGTATTTTACGATCTAGCCATTCTCCATCTGATCCAAGCACTCCATCACACTCCTGAAGGTCCCGGGAGTCCATCCCTATCATTCTTAAAGCTCGTAGCACCCCAGATCACTGTAACCAAGCACCACTGGTTTGGTAAGGTTTGATAAATTATAAATTAATAATTCATGCATTATTGACATGTTTGATGTGTTGGTTTGTGTTCAGGACATCCATTAGAACAGGTTGGACATTTCGCATGAAAGCTTTGATGCTTGAATCACAGGATGCCATTGTTAGGGAATCACAAACTGAAACCTTTGAACCTTACATTATAGGGACTTTCAGGACAAATGGACACCACAATTGAAATCACAGCATATGATTTAGGGGGGTAGGCTTAATCTCTTGCTTTGATTCTTGTTATTTTGTAGGGTCCAATTTTGAAGTCACCGGAGAAGAAGGAGTTGACCACCATGAGGGGTGGTCAGACTCACCGGTGCAAGCGTGGCTATCTCCCATTCGTCTATCCAAATACCAAGGCCTCACCAGGGCGCCCATGGACAAGTCAACATCTGTTTTGGTTTTCATGTTATTTTGTTTTATTTCACTTATGTTCATGAATGAGAAGGATGGCTGGGTGGTAAGGAAGAATGCGTGTGAAGTGAAAGACCTAGGTTCGATACCCAGGTCAGGTGTTTTATTTTTCTAACAGGCTATTTGCAGATTCAGTGTGCCAAGATCCAAGGCATGCATCATAGACCCTTTAACTCACACCATCAGATCCCAGTTGGCTTGGATCCAGCGTCTCCAAGCGTGCAACCCCACCATGGACCTTCCAGATGCAGCACTACTGGATCATACGCAGTGGTGGGCCAACATATTTGGGCCCTAACCAGAATTCAGTCAACACCTCCCCCCTAATTGGTTTCTCACTCCAGGCCCATTTCTTTTTTTGTTAATTTACTTTATCTTTCTTTTTTTAATTAGTTTATGTTTTTTAATCATAAAATCATAAAATCACAAAAATAGATTTAGGTTTTTTTTTAATTAAAATTAATTTTTGCAAATTTATTTAATTTAATTGATTTTAAGTTGTTTTCTTTAATTTAAAATTAATTAGAAATTAAGTTAATTCTCAAATATTTTTTTTCTTTAAAAATACAAAAAAATATTTTTATTAAACAATTAGATTTTTAGGGTTTCAAACTTATTCCCGTCTCAATTTTTGCGTGTTATTATTTTTCATACTATTATTATTTTTAATTATGTAACTGTTCCCGGATTGTAATAGCCCTAATTAGGATTTTTACCTTCCGCACTTTACATTTCAGTCAGATATAACTGTAACTGCCCCGAGGCCATGTAATAGCTTAGGAGTCTTTATTCTCCGCAATTTATATTTCGCACTATATTGTATGCCTGTATATAAACTGCTAGTAATTATGCGTGTATGGCAAGAACTAACCAATCAATCTTAGATCACTAACATCAAGATAAAAATACCTGAAAAAGAGCACACTATTGCACACTTGCACCCCTAGGGTATCTCCCACTTTGGTTGCCTTCAGAAATGGTCATGTCCCTCAAAGGTAGGGATATCCTTAACAAAGACCCTCAGTTAAAGTCATCATAAAGATCATAGTCCCTCAATGTCCCTCGAGTTTTCTACGAGAAATGATCTTGTCCTCGATGTTGCCTACGAATATATGATGACAGTCCCTTCGAACTACTAAGGTATCTCTACATGTTGCCTTCAATGACCATAAACGTCCCTTCGATAGTCCCTCAAACATCCGATGATAGGACTAACTACTCACTAATAATAGGATAGTGTTATACCCCAAAATTTTCCATCTCATTTCTTAAGAAATCTCTCATAAGATCTCCATTGATTCAAGACTACACAAGGTTTGATCAGCTTAAGACACCTCCTCAAGCACTGATGACTCAAATTAGGGTTTGAGTTTTCACAAGGATAATTTAACTTTCAAGGCTTCAATTTACTTTCATGGATCATTAGGAGCACGCAATATTGCTCATGTCAAGTTTCAAGCTTTGGATCACATTTTTGCTCAGTCAGTTGATCAGATGACCTAAAATCGGTTGTATTGGATAAAAAGTCAACTGTGGTCAACCTACAGTCAAACTTCATAATTTTTTATCCATATCAACATGATGAACTCATATATATATATATATATATATATATATATATATATATATATATATATATATATATATATATATATATATATATATATATATATATATATATATATATATATATATATATATATATATATATATATATATATATATATATATATATATATATATATATATATATATATATATATATATATATATATATATATATATATATATATATATATATATATATATATATATATATATATAAATTTATCAAGTTTGGATCACAATCCCTGAAGAAATTTGATCAGATCATCAAAAGGGCAAAATGGTTAAAATTAGGGTTTTGACTGAGGAGGTTCAATTTTTGACTTTTGACCTAACAAATGACTTAGTGGGTTAAGGCATGATCTCAAAGATTCAAATACATAATTTTGACCTAATGGCATGGTTCAAATCACCTCTCAATATCATTGGATTGACAGATGAATTTAGTCAACTGATGAAAAGTCAACTGTATACTGAAAAGTCAAACTTTGACTTTTTGATCAAAATCAAGTTTCAAAAATCATATTTCATCAAGACATGTCAAAATATGAAGTTTGTTCATCAAGAAATTGAAAAGTCAAAGTTATCTTTGAAAAGTCAAACTTCTAGGACTTAGAAAAATTTTCTAAGTGTTGGAAAGTTAATATTTTTTCATAACTTTGTGCCAAATTTCCACCATGATGCAAGATGATTCAAGGAAAACTTCCAACATGAAAGTTGTAGATCTCAATTATATATAAAACATTGTAGGGCAGAACTTTTTATAGAAAAGATTGGATTTCAAGTTATGAATTTATGAAGACATGTCCATGATACTAAAAATACTTAGTGAAATTTTGAGTATTTTAGTCAGGATTTTGACCTAACTTCATGACAACTTTTCACCTAGTTCTAAATTTATTTTTCAAAAATGTAAAACATGAAGGTTGTAGAGGATGTTCCAAGCTTTTCAAAATGTCCAAGAACTTGAAGAGATCATTTTTGAGTTAGGAGATTAGAAGACTTGAAGTTGGCATGATAAACTTGAATTATAAGTCATTTTTGTGATGAACTCATAATCAAATCTCATAACCTTATCATTCAATCTCAATTTTTAGGCTATTTTACTTCTAAATCTCTCCATAATTAAGTAATTATAGACTCTAAGTGTATTACACAAGGATTTGATGTTTTGTCCAAGTCTTGATACCATTTATGGTTGAAATTGCAAAAAGTAACATATCCATTCTTGTAAAGCAAGCTTTTTCACAATGGCAACCCTTCTTGAGCCTCTCAATGGCTCCATCTGCATACACCCAATCTAGCAACTCAGAAGAAGCATGTTTAAAGTAATTCAACCACTCTACATAGCTTGTACCACACATTAGGATTTTGGTTTTCCACTCTGCTTCAAAAAACAAGCAAAAATGCCATAACATGTGATCTTTGTAATATGACCATCTTAAGTCTCCAAACCTTTTCCTATATATCAAGACATTTTTATGCAACTGAGGACACGATTTTACAAGCCCTTAAACCCTCTCACACACTCTCAAACCCGAATTGGCCAAAAATCACCATTTTTAAGCTTTTGAAACCTTAACTTCGAAACTCATCACTCTTGTAACTATTGTCCAAACAAATCATCTAAACACTTCATATATATCATATAGAAACTATCCATACCCATGTTTCCTCATTGTAACATAATTTTCATCATCCACCATTTTCAAAATCCACCATTGCAACTTGACTTGAGTAGACCAATCCAGACACTTTCAAGGCAAAGTAAAAGTTGCAATATACTCACCAAGGTCCCAGGAAGCTAAAGAAATCATCATATTGCTTATGGAAGTCATGTAGGGGCAATTGAATTTTTGCATCAATAGGTAAGTTTTTCCATCTTTGAAATCTTGATACAAGCTTCATTTGAACTTGCTTTCAAAAGATAAAATGTAGATATCATGTCTATGAAGCTAACCATATCCTTAAATTTTATTTTAATTGACTGTGGGATGAAAATTTTGAAACTGAATTTTTTGGATATTTAGGTTTTCAGTTTGGTACAGATAGAAATTCGTGAGTTATAGTGAGAATAAATAAAAACCAATTACATATTTGAAATCCTTGCGAAATTCTAAGTAATTTTCTTTTTTACATTTTTGAATTTGGTTGAGAAATGAGGAAGTTAGAGTTTTTTGAAAAAAAATGGAAAATATTGTTATTACGGTAACCATTAGCGTGCAGGAGGAAGAAGAAGGAGGTCTTGGCCATTTTCAAATTTTTACATATAAGTTCATTTTATATTTAATGATTGTTGTTTCACTAACGGATGTAACAACCACCCCAGTGGCAAGCAGCGTGTGTTCCATGTCACTTCTTATCCTAAGGGCGCGGGTTTGAACCATAGTGAACCCCCCTTTTGAATATTTTGTGTTATTTTTGTGACTTTTGTGATTTCAGGAAGCAATCTTCTCATATAATATCATACAAGTACATGGTTTACAAGTAAACACACCTAGCCTCGTGGTATTCTTTTGAGCCAGCAACCTGAATATTTTGAGTTCAAGCCTTGGCAGAACCAAAACCTTATTTTTATCACTTGACTCATTTTACATTTTTACATACTTCAACAATTTATTTAACCCATCAAGTTAACTCTTTTTGAACTAATTTTTTGCACACTACTAGTTTATTAGGTATATTTTATGAATATATAAAAATCTCACCAAAAATATTTTTATTTTCATTATTCGTGATTTATTCAAATTAGCATCTTTTAGGTTTTTTTCTTTATTAAAAACTAAAAAAAAACATTTTTCTTAACAAATTTCTTTTCTTGATTAAATTAATTTTCAACTTAGTTTTTGCTTTTAATTTCTTTTCTAATTAAATCAAATTAGAATTTAAATATTTTAATTAATTAAATTCTTTCTTTTTATTAGTTTAATTAAATCAAGACTTTTCATAAACAAAAAAACAATTTTCTTTTCCTTTCACATTGCTTTTATATTCTTGCATATTTTATCTTGAAATATTCAATATAGTTGTAATAGTATAATTAGAACTTTATTCCTTTCATTCCCCATTTGTAAATTGTGTCTCCATTCCCAAATGATGTAATAGCATAGAATTTTACATTTCCGCAATTTATCGCTTTCAATATAAATGTTAGTAATTAGGGTTTGTATGGCAAGACTAAAATCAATAAGTAGATAATCCTAATAAAATATTAAATGCATGCAAATCAAACATACTATTCACACATGCACCTGTTGTACCCCAATTTTTGCCCCTAAGATCCCTTCATCATACCATATTGATTCAATCACAACAAGATCACACTAGGGCTTTTGGTTGTCCTCCCTATCTCTAGTCTTGCTCTTTGAGGAATCACCAAGTACCTTGACTTTTTTTTCTTTTATGATCATGCATATTTTGTCTTGATTTTTCCTTTTAAGTAATAGAATTCAATGTTTGTTTATCTTACTTGTTGCTAATGTAGGTAAAGGCAATGAGATTTAGCAAGTTGCTCCATGGGTTCATGAGTTTATTTCAATGCCATAGCCAATAAAACTTGAGAAGTTCAAACCTCACCATTGAAGTTGTTTTGGAAGAAATGGCATGGCAAGGTTATTTTGGTTCACCGCATTTCAAGGTTATCAAATTTGATTCAAAAGTACAAGGGGTTGATTGGAGGAGTTGTCATGCTTGGACAAGGCTTTGTTCCCATTGGTCACAAGTGCATATTTCTCTCAACTTTCAAGATATGGAAGTAGTTTTGGTGGCTATGAATTCTCATTTTCATCCTCAACAACTTCTATTTACAAAGCATATGTTTTGGTACAAGAATTTTGTTCAAAATTGTCAAAGTCCCTCAAGGCATTTTCTTGATCTAGGAGCTAGAGTTTAGAACTTCAAAGAAGTATATATTGCTCATATTTTGATATTTTTGAGTGATTCCAAATACATCCTGCTCTTCAAAGGGTTATCAACAAATCACTTCAAAAGTTTCAAGGATTTTTCATGTGGAAGAAGCTTGATGATGAATAAAGATTATAAGTCCTCCAGATGAACCCCTAATTTCTCATGTGTAACTTCAAATGGTCATAACTTGGTCAATTTTTATCACCTTGAGCCCATTCATTTTCCAAAATGATCTTAAGGATGTGAAATTTATGCCTTCTTTTATATGCAAGGTGAGAAAATGGATGGAAGATGCCCTAAGGATACAAAATATTATAGGTCATTTCATGATTTTTTTTCCAACTTCAACAACTCATAACTCTCTCAATTTTTGGAGATTTTGAATGGTTCAAGTTTCAAAATGTCATTCAAGAAGTCTATTTCATGCCATCTTTTTCGGTCAAGAGCAAATTCGAAATGGAAGGCCATGTTTGGATGCAAAACATTATAGGTCACTTTTGAAGGAAAAAATGAAATATTTCTAAGTATGGAAAGTCAACTTCTTTTTCCCAACTTTGAATCAATGCAACTTTCAGCTCAAACATCCATTTGTTTCCATTCTTTTTCCATTGCAAAGCTTGTAACCTCCTCTTTCTAAAGCATCAAGAATCATGCCTTAAGATTCCTAGAGATGAGAATGCCATTGGATTGAACTTGGTAACTTGGAACTGAAGTTTCTCCATAAGTCAGAATTTGAAATCTTTGTTTTGGCTTCTAATCACAAGTTTTCCACGTGTTTTTTCCTCTAAACATGTTTAGTGAACTTCCAGAATTTATTAGCGCAACAAAATGCGTGTTTTGGATGAGTTTTGATCAAATTAGAAGTCACACTTTTCTTGTTTGCAACTTCACACGATTTCCCTCCAAACTTCATCATTTCACACGCTTGGACCTTCCATTTGATTCCCTATAAATAGAGGGTCATCCCCCATTCATTTCCTCAAGCTTGGATATCCAGAATCACCCTGCCAAACTTGTTCCATAACTCAAAATTTTGCAACTTCGAAATCTATTCTCAAGCCTTTTTTAATCCATTTTTCCATCAACTCACCTTCCTTGATCTTCACTGAAGCTAACCATATAATTACATTCAAGAATCGTGCCCTATATTGCTCCATAGAAGTCCAGTTTTAGACCTCTACAACTCAACTTCAATAGGTAGACTCCTTCATCAATTCTTCAAAACTTTGATATCATTGTGATGCTTTCATTGCCCTGGTTCTAGTTGCAACACTTACCTTTATCTGGAAACATGTTTTGACCATGAAATTTCAAATCCCTTTTCAAAACTTTCCTTCCAAATTTCTTGAGCTACAGTTTATATAAATTTGTCGCGAGGGTATGGTTGTCTTCGTCTTGAAGAGACGAAGCGAATGACATAGGTCTGAGCTTCTGAGTTTACAGTTAGAGAGACATGTAATTCATGTTGGTTGGAGGTTGAAGACGACCAAAGTGTCATCTTCCAACCAATGAAGGCTCGCCATTTGTTTTTTTGAAAATTTGATTAAATTAATGATCATATGCTTTATTCACTAATGACCATGATATGCACAGCGCACCAGATCCCTTGGATTTGATTACTAACTTGTTTTGACTCTCATCCATTGGTCCACATTTTTTTGGTTTTTATTTTATTTTCTGATTTTTATATTTAATTGTTTTAAACTTCAAAAAATCATAGAAAATTTATTTTTAGTCCAAAAAATCTTTAAAAAATAATGAAAAATATTTTTGATTATTCTCTTTCTGATTTTCATTTTTTCACAATTTAATTTTTTGTTTTGGTATTTTTTATAAATTTTCGCTTTATTTGAATTATTTTAAATGTTTAAAAAATACTTTGATACATTTTTAAATTCTGAAAAAATTATGCAATGATCCAATGATATTGTGACAAATATTGGTGACCTCATTTTATTTATGTTTCTGATTTTGTTATTATTTATAATTTTTTGTTTATTTTACTCATTTCTTTTAATTTAAAAAATAGTCTCTGACTTTTTAAAATTACCAAAAAATTTGTAAAAATATGGAGCCCTTTTCTGATTTTTCTATGGTCTCACTTTTTATTTCTTGATTAATTTAAATATAGTTGATATGTTTCTCTTTTATTTCCATTTTAAAAAACATTTTAAAAGTCTTTTTAATGTATATATTAAATGCAATATTATTTTGTGATTATTTTCTGGTTGATCTTGGGTTAAATTTTTTGATCATGAGCTTTGTTAACATCATTGGATCCATGGTGTTAAGTCTAACTCCACAAAAATGGATGAACGATTTTAATAATAGTTTGATTTGAATTTAATTCAAAAGTGGTTTGTATATTCTCTCCCACCCCTCTTCATCTCATCCCCTTCTTATTGCACTAAGTGTTATTGGAGCATGATCTCTATATCATGTCTCAAAATAAATGGTGCGTAAATTGTTATTGACCGGCCTCAAAATAGGTGCGACTTCTATATAAGTCCACTTACGATTGCTTAACATTGCGCTAAATTTTGTCCCGATTCAAATAAATGATCATTCGTGGTCCAAACCTATGTTTGCAAACCCAAGTATGTTAATTTATTCTCTTTGATCCAATAACTTTGAGATTTATTGTGTGGAGGCTTTGGTTCTACCAATCCTCTAATGGATCTACAACACTTTTGGTCAACGCAGATCACTTAAACATCTTTGATCATTAAATGGTATTTGTGAGGATTCCAAATGGATGATATACTTGACAAAAAGCAAATGCAACTTATTGTGTGGAGGCTTTAGTTATACCAATCCTCTAATGAGTTCCAAATGCACGTTTCAAGATGGTCATCCAACTAACCACTAATTATTATTTTTTTTTTACTTTATGCCCTTTTATGCTTTATGCACCATTTACTTTTAGCATTTACATTTCATGCTATTTTCATCTTTTCTCATTTGGGCATTTACTTTCTTGTCATTTTTATTTTTTTACTCATTTGAGCTCTTATTTCCTTTTTGAATACACTTACTAATCAATATAAACCCTAAAAAACTTTAATGATACTTGGACTATTTGGTTACTATCCTTGGCATTATGGAGAATTGGACTTTTTGGACTTAGGATTAGAGACCTTGGCCTACGATGGAGACCCTGTGACCTTAATTGATATTTTGTTTAGAGTTCTTGAGGTTTACCTCAAGACATTGGGTTGTTGTTTGCTTCTTGTGCGGGTTATTGTGATTATATACTTTGTTTGTAATCTGGAATTCACCCGTATACAACCGTTACTCTGCCCAATTTTTGTGAAGACTTAATATAATTGAAGTTTGGTTCTCACAAGAGGTCTAGTATCTTTTCTTGCTTGGTTTGAATCCAAAGAATGAGAATTATATTTTGACTCATAATTTCAAGTATTATCTTCTTGTTTGTTAGATGGTTCTCATCCTTAGCTTTTACCTTATGCTTTAGGATAGTCTCTTCTTCTCCTCACATTTTCTTTAATTTCAAAAATCTTCTTCCTCCTTTTGAAAACTCTTCTTGTTTTTAAAATTGAACCATTCTCATAATAAACTTGGACCTAGGTCCATGCATTTTCAAAACCTTTTCACCAATAAACTTCAATCAACTTAATAATATCTTGACTTTTTTTTGTGAGAAGACTAAAACTCAATCAATCTCATCTCAAACCATTTTGCCATTTTTGGCTTTTACCTTAAAAAATTTCTCAAATGATTAGACTCTTGTCAATCCTTGTAGTGATGCGAACAACTATACTTCTACAATGTGTAGTGAAGAGAGATATTTTCCACTTGGGTGTTGAGTGAGGCATTTTTTATTTTAAAATCCAAGCCATATCCTCCACTTTGAGATGATGAAAATTCTCCTTTCTCATGATTGTGGGTAGTAAGTATGTTTTCCATACGTATAATGACGATGATATCTTATCTCATAAAATCATCCAACACACTTGTGTTTTAAAATTTTCAAAGAGGAACCACGTGTAGCCTGATCCCCTATTACACGAAAGGTGGTACGTAGGCACTAAAGGTTTACAACCGCGTCAGGTGAAAAAATAATAAAAAATATGTTTCTTTTCTCACCTCCACCATCTATTTTACATACAACATTTTATAGCCAAAATATACAGATTTTTACAAAGAGGTTCCTGCGGAGTACCATAGATGTTTAGGGTGCTAATACCTTCCATTTGCATAACCAGCCCCCTTACCTTGAATCTTTCCCCATCTTTTTGGGTTATTCTCTCTTTTCCCATTCCTTTGGAAATAATAAAGCACGGTGGAGATTTTTATTTTGATCTTTATGAGTCAAGTCAATCCAATGGCTTATTCTTAGACATTTCTACGGCTACAGAAAAATGGAGACTTCACTGGGGAAATATTGACCTCTTGTTGGTCCATCCCTAAGTGGGTTGAGCCTATCTTTGTTTATATCTGTATATGTGTTATTTTTGTGTATGTGTTATATGTTGTATATACATTTATCTAGATTTTCTTGGTTTTCAAGGTGCTTGGTGATTACTTATAAGTCCTATACCCGTGGGAAAACTTTAAGATAGGACGGGAGGTATAGTCATGTTAACTTTGAGGGAGTAATCCCGAAAAAGGAAGCATGAGATCCCCCACTCAGTGGAGGCACCTTTGACTGTAGTGTCGTTTACCGAGTAATCGGGAAGATGTACTACTTTCGACCTGGGAGCCTGCTGAAGCTGAGGACCGTAGAATACCTAACCCATCTTGGCCTTTTAGATGTAGTGCGGAAGCTACGACGGAGTAATTCAAAAATAGTTATCACGTGATACGACGCTCAGACGAGTTTTTCTTGAGAATATTACTAATTACTAAGTTAATCAAGAAGTTGGTAATATCTGAAGGAAGGATGTAGACTCTGGGAACCTCTAGAACCTTGTTCGACAGGTGATAACTTTTAGACCAACACCTTATGGGTAGTACCTTCGACCTCATGCTCGTGATGTTGAACCTATGAACCCTATATGTGTGATCTTGTGTGTGATTGCTGCATCATGCATCCATTCACTCATAAGCATCTTTTGAAGAAATCTTATTTCAAGGGATTTGAAAGTTGACCATTTGTGAATATCTCAGGTACTTTTTAACCATGGCTTCAGAGCTTCTTCTAAATTGGTGAAGGGCATCTGATCAAGAACAGGTACTCCCAGTAATTGAGAGAACTCTTCCATTGTGGGTACCAACTGATAATCGGGATAAGTGAAACAATGATGTGCAGGGTCGAAGAAGTGGAACAGAACACTCATCATGTCTTTGTCAAAACCTGAGCTAACTAGACTGAGTAATCAACTATGCCTTTTGATAAATAGAGAGCTTTCGGGAACCCTTGAGACTAATTCCTTAAGTTGAGGAAGCACCCTTACAAAGTTGACTGGGATAGTGTTTCTGTGAGCGGAGGCCATAGCCTGCAAAACAGAACAAAGATAAATCTCTTGGTCCTTGAAATGGTTAGTGAAAATGCGTATGGTATGATGTTATGATGTTATGATGTTATGTTCGAACAATTTAACCATACACATGCAAAACACACAAGGCCTTAGGTTTAAGATTGCATAGATTTTGGTAGGTAAGTACCCCCTTGAAGTTTTAGTTGGCTCAACCTGTCCTAAAAGAAGTAACCGGGTTCTAGGAGTCTCAATATCACTGATCTTTCTCCCGGGCATTGTTTTAGCACAAGCATCTGATTTGCAACCAAAATATCCCGAGAGTCCGACCTTAATGAGTGTAGCATCGAGTATCAACCAACTTTAGTCTGCACCAAAGTAGGATATCTCGCTATCTTCTAATGGCTAAGTTGTGTCAACTAAGGTTCTACAGTCAGTTAGTGCTTTATGACACCACGCGGCAGCCCAGCATTCTCCTTGACTTAACTCAAGGGACACCAGTACCAACCAATGTGTCGCACTAACACAGCCATCGCTTCAACTGTATCGATGTATGCCGTACAATTTTCATGATCTTTTTCTACTTACCTAAAATTCCTCAGATCCGGGTATAGGATCTTTACAAGAATAACCCAAACAACCCTTAAAAATAAATCTGGAAAATCAAAAAAGGAAAGAAAATTAAAGGTGATCTAGCTCTAACGTAACCCCATTTTTAGTTTTCCCCAACAGAGTCGCCAGTTCTGTAATACAGTGGGAGAATTGACTTTTAGGTTTTGTGTTTTATCGCAAATATTGCGGATATCAAGAGTCGCCACCAACTTTTATCATGAAACCCTTGTATCATGAAACCCGAGGCTTAAAAAGCTCCATGCCCTAACTATGGCGTGATGTTATTTCCGCGTCAATACTTGCATGTAAAACGTTAGAAATTTTCAGAAAATGCATGTGAATGAAACAGACACGCTCATAATGATTTAAACTGTGATAAACCTTAAGAACCAAAAGTTACCAACTTATCAATCGAAGTTGATGCAAGGGCAGCTTCTGAGGTCTATTCACGACGAATAATGATTGGTACTAATTCTTGGCAACTTCAGGAAGACAATGGAAGGCTTAAATTGGCTTGAGAACGGCTGTGGAATAGGGTTGGAACTAACTCAAATCTTTTGAAATTTTGGATAATTTTAGAGGCTTTCCTCGGCAGTCTATTCGTGTCCTTGGATTTGTTATGCTTTCCTTTATATAGAGGAATGAATTGTCTCAACAAATATGACATGAGATCAAGCCATCAAACCATGGTTTAAACAAGATCAAACACTTTTAAAACTTTCCTAACTTGAAATATCTCTTTCCTACTTTAGGTTTACAAGATTTTGGCAAGTTCAAAACAGGCTAGCATGAGTTGTATGGGCCTGTAAATGGCTCATCATATGCTTGGCCCAAAGATTTTCTATTTTATTTATTTATTTGAATAAAAATAAAATAAAATACAAATAAAATAATAAGAAAATATAGGACATGGTGTGAGTGAGCTTAGAAGCCTTTCACAAGGTCATGGTCATGTTTGAAGTCCAAAATGTTAGGTCACAAGTCCAAAATTTCAAGTTTGCACATTTTGCATTTCATATATTTCTTCAAAATTTTCCAACTTGTGAAACCCATAACTTGCTCAATTTTCATATTTTGAAGGTGATCTTTGACTTTTTGAAAATCTCAAGGTGTCCTATACAATTTCTCTTTTGATCATTTTTGCATTTGGAGACTTTATATTGATGTAAGTTGCCTTGACAAAAAGTGTCTTTTTGTTGACTTTTGAAAATGACCTATAATGTATTAGCTCATATCTTTCAAAATGAAGCATTTTTTGAACTTGAGCACAAATACAAAGTTATAGAGAATTGCATTTCCTTAAAAATGGGGTTTGGTTGTGGAAAATTTTATGAAGCATGTGAAAGTTATGCTTGGTCAAAGTTCAGTTGACTTCTCCTAAGGAAACCCTAATTTGGCAATTCTTGACTTTTGATGATTTGAGGACTTTCCTTGGGGAATCATGACCAAAACTTGATAAAATGATGAATATCACTTCAAAATGTTTATGTTGACAAACAATTCTTGAAGTTTGACTGTATGTTGACCATAGTTGACTTTTTACCCAATACAATTGATTTTCAATCATCTGAGCAATTGACTGGGCAAACTTGTGATGTAGGACTTGAAACTTGACATGAAATTTGTTGAAGACAAATGGAGAACTATGGAAGCCTCTTGATACCTTTTCAAACCAAACTTCCTTGAGGAACTCAAAACCCTAGTTGTAGACCCTTGGCTTAGGAGGGGCATCTTGACTGGTCAACCCTTGTGATTCTTGAGTATTTAAGACCTTTGTGAGCATGTCTTGAAGAAAAATGGGAGGGAAAATTTTGGGTTACAACAACATGAAACACTTTTGTGCCTTAGAATCAAACTTGTTCAGATGATCTTTCTTGTTTAATTGCCTCTGAAACCTACATATCCTCCAGTTTTAAGTTCCAAGCTTTGAAACATATGCTTTCTTCCCACCATGTGTCAAGAGCATCCAGAGTATAGGTTCCAAGACTGGTGTTTAAACCTTGTTGTTAAAGTCATCTGCAACATAGATGATTTTATCCTTTGTTACCCATATCTTTTTGGGTCCTTGTTTGTTAGACTTTCCAGAATTCTGATTGAATTTTGGTTTATAAGAGTTCACATAATAAGATTCACTAGTGTATTTTATGTCATGTGTGTGTCCATATGTGAAATGTGAATTTATGGGTGTGTATTTTATGATCATGTTATCAACTTTTTTGGGTTTATATGGTTCTTTCCCTTTTGGTTTCACATATCCTATACCTTTTCTGTCGTTTCTGCTAACTCCATAGATCATTGAGGCCATCTGGCTTTTATCTATGTTTCTAGCTAGAAATTTTTGAAAGTTGTGATCATATTCTTTTATGATGTTGTTAGAACTATTTGAAACTTCTGAGACAAATTCTTTCTGAGCTTTTTGTAACTCGTTTTTAATAACAAATATTTCATTTTTAAGTTTAGAGATGGTTTCTTTTAGCTCAGAATTTTCTGCTTTTAGTTTCCTAGTTTCTTCAGCGTTAGATACTAGAACGTGTTTCAGGTTATTGTTTTTGACTCGAAGTTGCTGATATCTTTCAAGAATTTCAGACAGACTATCTTCTAATTATGACCTAGAAAAGTTAAAGAATACATCTTCTGCTTTTGAGTCTGATTCTGATTCAGATGAACTAGTGTCATCTAATATGTTTCCCTTTAAAGCAATATTGGCATGTTCATCTTCTAATGTTGATCCTGCCTCAGAAGATTCTGAGTCATCCCACGTTTTCATAAGACTTTTCTTCTTTTCTTTGAAGAACTTCTTATTAGGTTTTTCTTTCTGAAGTTTGGTTTAGTCTCTTTTGTAGTGACCAGGATCTTTGCATTCGTAGCAGACGACATCTTTATTGCTATACTTTTTGTATCCAGAGGATAATTCAGAGTGATTACTTATTCTTCTGGGGTTTCTAAATTTCCTTTGTTTGTGCTTCCATAGCTGATGGACTCTTCTGGAGAGAAGAGATGATTTTTCTTCTTCTAATGAGGATCCACTAGAGCTTTCTTCTTATGCCTTTCTTTTGGGGCTCGTCTTCTTCTAGTTCTATCTCGTAACTTCTTAGAGAGTTGATAAGTTCTTCAAGGGATATATTGTTCAGATATTTGGCAAGATTTAAGGTTGTGACCATGGGTCTCCAATTCTTGGGTAAGCTTCTGGTGATTTTCTTTACATGATCTGAGGTGGAGTACCCTTTGTCCAGAACTTTCAATCCAACAACCAGAATTTGAAACCTTGAGAACATTGTCTTGATAGTTTATTCTTCTTTCATTTTGAAAGCTTCGTACTTCTGAATGAGTGTAAGATCTTTGGTCTCTTTGACTTATGTGTTTCCTTCATGAGTCATTCTCAGAGAGTCAAACATGTTTTTAGAAGAATCTTTATTTGTGATCTTCTCATACTCAGTATATGAGATAGCACTCAAGAGGATTGTTCTATATTTGTGATGGTTTCTAAATTCTTTCTTTTCTTCATCAGTCATCTTCTTTCTATCAATCTTCTGACCTTTTACATCGATTGGATGAATGTAACCATCAGTTACCATGTCTCAAAGATCAGCATCATGAGCTAGAAAGAAACTCTTGATTCTGTCTTTCTAGTAATCGAAGTTTTCTCCATCAAAGTTTGGTGGCCTGTCGCTGATTTTATCCTTCTCATCATGGTTGTCATTGTTGTTGTTCTCACTAGGTTCCACCATAGTGTTTTTCTTTCTTAGGATCTTTTTCTGACACGGTTAAGTGTTAGCATCTAGAACCAGGGGCTCTGATACCAATTGAAGGATAGAAATACACAAAAAAGGGGGACTTGAATTGGGGTTTTCAATAAAATTAAATATGTATGACACGTTTAGTTATCCTAGTTCATTTAAACTCAAACTACTCCAGTCCATCTGCCAAGGTTATTTCGCCTCTCTCAATCAAGGTCTTAATACATTAATCAAAACTTGATTATAATTCACAAACACAATTGTCAATGTCTTCTTGAGACTAAATCACATCTTGGTTTCTCAAGGAATTATAAGTTTTCTAATAGAAATAATGTGTTTAACAAATGCTTCTAAAAAGCTATATCACAAGTGTGATATTTACACAAGATTAAAGTACAATGATAAAATAGAGAATTTTTCTTGATCACTCTTGTTGTTATGTGTGAGTGATGATCTCTTGATATATGCATGTTGTAGCAGTAGAAATGTTGAGACTAAGCCATTGGATTTGACTTGACTCGCACATATCAAAATAAAAATCGCCACCGCACTTTATTGTTTCCAAAGGAATGGGAAAAGAGCGAATAGCCCAAAAAAAGGGGAAAGATTCTATGTAAGAAGATTGGTTATACAAAGGGAAGGTATTAGCACCCTAAACATCTATGGTACTCTGTAGGAACCTCTTTATAAAATCTATATGTTTTGGCTATGAAATGTTGTATGAAAATAGATTGTGGTGGTGAGGAAAGAAGTATATTTTTTATGATTTTTACACCCGCCACGGTTGCGAACCTTTAGTGCCTACATACCATATTTCATGCAATAGGGGATCAGGTTACACATAGTTCCTCTTTTAAAAAAAATTTAAAACACAAGTGTGTTGGTTAATTTTAAGAGACAAGACATCATTATCATTGTCCGTGTGGAAAACATACTTACTACCCACAATTATTAGAAAGGAGAATTTGTGTCATCTCAAAGTGGAGGATATGGCTTGGATTTCAAAATCAACAATGTCTCACTCAACACCCAAGTGGAAAATATCTCACTTCACTACATATTGTATAAATATAGTTGTTTGCACCACTACAAATATTGATAAGAGTCCAATCTTTTGATAAAAGTTTTTTAAGATAAAAGCCAAAATTGCAAAATAGTTTGAATGAGATTTATTGACTTTTAGTCTTCTCACAAAAATGTCAAGGTATTGTTAAGTTTATTGAAATTTGTTTAAGAAATAACTTTTGAAAATGCATAGACATAAGTCCAAGTTTATTATGAAAGTGGTTCAAGTTTTAAAACAACAAGAGTTTTCAAAAGGAGGCAGAAGTTTTTAGAAATTAAATAAGATGGGAGGAGATGAAGCGGCTATCCTAAAGAATAAGGTAAAAGCTAGGGAAAAGAATCACCTAACCAACAAGAAGCCAATATTTGACACAATGAGTCAATGAGTAATTCTCATCATTTAGATTTGAAACCAAACAAACAATAACAAAAAGGACCTCTTAAAGAAACCAAGCTCCATTTGCATTAAGTCTTTATAAAATATTGGGCAGAGTAACAGCTGTATACAAATGAATTCCAGGTCACATACAAAGCATATAATCACAATAACATGCACACAAAACAAACAAACAAACAACCCAATGTCTTTGGGTAAATCCCAAGAACTCCATACAAAATAACAGTTGAGGTCACAAGGTCTCAAGGTAGGTCAAGGTATCTAATCCTAAGTCCAAGAAGTCCACCACTCCATAATGCTAAGGATAGTAACCAAGTAGTCCAAATAACATTAAAGCTTTTAGAGTTCAAGTTGATTATTAGGTATCTTCAA
The DNA here is from genome assembly GCA_948472305.1 of Vicia faba. Classification (NCBI taxonomy): domain Eukaryota; kingdom Viridiplantae; phylum Streptophyta; class Magnoliopsida; order Fabales; family Fabaceae; genus Vicia; species Vicia faba. The sequence goes on from OX451735.1 coordinate 946,784,058, forward strand.
AAAGAAATGAAAAGCTCAAGTGAGCAAAATAAAAAGGACATGAAGATAAAAGCTCAAGTGAGCAAAGATAAAAAAATAGCATGAAATGTAAATGCTAAAGTAAATGGTACATAAAGTAAAAGCATAAAAATAAAGCTTAAAATAAAGTCAATTTTTAGGAATTAGTAGTTAGTTGGATGACCATCTTGAAACTTGTATTTGGGACTCATTAGAGGATTGGTAGTACCAAAGCTTCTCAACAACAAGTTGCATTTGCTTTTTGTCAAGTATATCATTCATTTAAGAATTCTCACGATAACACTTAATGATCAATGATGTTTAAGTGATCCACTTTGACCAAAATTGATGAAGTTTCATTAGAGGATTGGTAGAATCAAAGCCTCCTAACAATGGATCTCAAGGTTATTGGATCAAATGGTTCAAATTAACATACTTGGGCTTGCAAACATAGGATTGGGCCACGAATGATCATTTCTTCATGTCGGGACAAAATTTAACGTTATGTTAAGCAATCGTAAGTGGACTAATATAGAAGTTGCACCTATTTTGAGGCCGGTCAATAGCAATCTATGTACCTTATGCTTTGAGACATGATATGTGAATCATGCTCTAATAACATTTGGTACAATAAGAATAGGATAAGATGAAGAGGGAAGGGGAAATGAATAAACCACATTTGAACCAAAATTTAATCAAACTATTATTAAAATCATTCATCCATTTTTATGGAGTTAGACTCAACACCATGTATCCAATGATGTTAATAAAGTTCATGATCAAAGTTTTAATCCAAGATCATCCAGAACATATATACAAAAAATAAAATTATATTTAAAATAAAAGAAAAAGGTTTTTAAAATGATTATAAAATTGAAATAAGAGAGAAAAATAGCAATTATGTTCAAATTAATCAAGAAAAAATAAGTAAGATCATGGAAAAATAAGGAATGAACTCAAATATTTTTACAAAATTTTTGGTAATTTTTTAAAGTCAGAAACTATTTTTAAAATTAAAATAAATAGGTGAAATAAACCAAAAATGATTAAAAAAATAACAAAGTCGGAAATAAAAAATAAATGAGGTCACCAATATTTGTTAAAATGTCATTGGATCCTTACCTATTTTTTTCAGAATTTAAAAATGAAGAAAAGTATTTTTTTTTTAACATTTAAAACAACTCAAATAAAACAAAAAATTATAAAAAAATACAAAAACAAAAAATTAAATTGTGAAAAATTAAAAATCAGAAAGATAAAAATCAAAAGTATTTTCCATAATTTTTTAAGATTTTTTGGTGTTAAAATGAATTTTCTATGAATTTTGAAGTTTAAAACCATTTAAATATAAAAATCAGAAAAATAAAATAAAGTAAAAAAAATGTGGACCAACGGATGAGAGTTAAAATGCGTTAGTAATCAAATTCAAGGGATCTGGCGCGTTGTGCATATCATGTTCATTACTGAATAAAACACTGAATCAAATATAAATCAGATTTTCAAAAATTCCAAATGGCACGCCATCATTGGTTAGAAGATGACATGTTGGTCATCATCAACCTCCAGCCAACGTGAAACACAGGTCCCTCAAACTATAAAATAAGAAGCCCATACCTATGCCATTCGCTTCATCTCATCAAGACGAAGACAACCACACCTTTGCGAAAAATTTATATAAATTGTAGCTCAAACAATTTGGAAGAGAAGTTTTGAAAAGGGATTTGAAATTTCATGGTCAAAATGTGCTTCCAGTTAAAAACAGGTATTGCAGCTAGAACCAGGATGATGAGAGCTTCACAATAGTATCAAAGTTTGAGAGAATTGGTGAAGGAATCTACCTATTGAAGTTAAGTTGCAGAGCTTTGAAACTAGACTTGGCTAGCATGATTCAGGGAGTTTTAGAGCTTAATTCTTCTTCTTTTAGCTTTAGTGAGGTTCGAGGAAGGTGAATTGAGAAAGAAAAATTATTGAGAAAGGTTGTAAAAGCAAATTCAAAGTTACAGAAAATTGAGTTCAAGAGAGAGTTTGGCAGGGTAATTCTGGATTTCCAAGCTTTTTAAAATGAATGAGAGATGATCCTCTATTTATAGGGAATCAAATGGGATGCTCAAGCGTGTGAAATGATGAAGTTTGGAGGGAAATCGTGTGAACCTGATACACGAGCAAAGTGCAATCTGTTTTGCGTCAAAACTCATCCAATCCTTGCGTTTTGATGCACTAATCACTTCTGGAAGTTCAGTAAATATGTTTAGAAGCAAAAACGTGCAACAAATTTATGATTAGAAGCCAAAACAAGAGTTTCAAATATCTGACTTGGTGAAAAATTCAGTTCCAAATTTCCAAATTCAAACCCATGGCATTTTCAACTCAAGGGGTCTTGGGACATGATTCTTGAAGCTTTAGAAAGAGGAGATTACAAGCTTTACAATGTGAAAAGAATGGGATCAAATGGATGTTTGAGCTGATACTTGTAATAAGTCAAAGTTGGAAAAAAGAGGTTGACTTTCCATACTTAGAAAAATTTTAAGTTTTTCTTCAAAAATGACTAATAATGTCTTGTATCGAAACATGACCTTTCACTTGAAATTTGTTCTTGATCAAAAAATATGGTAAGAAGTAGATCTCTTGAATGATATTTTTAAACTTGAACCATTCAAAATATCCAAAAATTGAGAGATTTATGACTTTTTTGAAGTTGGCAAAAATTCATGAAATTACCTATAATATTTTGCATCCTTAGGGCGTCTTCCATCCATTTTCACACTTTGCACATAAAAGAAAGGTTGAATTTCACATCTTCAAGATCATTATGGAAAAAGAATGGGCTAAAGGTGATAAAAGTTGACCAAGTTATGATCATTTGAACTCACATAAGGGAATTTGAAGGTTCGTCTGGAGGACTTCTAATATTTCTTCATCATCAAGTTTCTTCCACACATAATTTATTTGAAACTTTGAAACAATTTGTTAATAACCCTTTAAAGAGAAGGATTTATTTGGAATCACTCAAAAATACCAAAATATGATCAAGATATATCCCTTTGGAGTTCAAAACCCTAGCTCCTAGTGCAAGAAAATGCCTTGGGAAACCTTTGCAATTTTGACCAACCTTCTTGCACAAATACCTTTGTCATGTGAATATAAGTTTTTGAGGATGACAAGGAGAAACCATAGCAACCAAAACCACTTAAAAATCTTGATAATTGAAGGCGATATGCACTTGTGATCATTGAAATCAAATACTTGTCCATTTGAGTCAAACTTCTTCAATCAACCCTTGTAATTTTGAACTAACTTTGACAACTTGAGGTATGGTGAATCATAAAAGACTGTCATGATATTATTTCAAAATGTCTTTAATTATGAGGATTTAATCTCAATGAAACTTTGTTGAAGAAGGCACAGAAATGAACTCATGAATCCCTAGATCAATCTTGATGGAATATATTGTGCTTTCACCTACAACATCAACAATTGGGGAAAACACTCATTGTATTTATTAGCTAAAAGATAATCAATACAAAACATAGATGATCATAAAATACAAGTCAAAGTGCTTGGTGATTCATCCTAGAGAAAAAGCTAAAGATAGGGAGAAGAACCAAACCTTAATGTGATCTTGTTGTGATATAATTGATATGATATGATGAAGGGATCTTAGGGGCAAAAATGGGGGTACAAAAGCTGCCCTTATTTAAGTGTCTTCTATCCGAAGATATGAAGGTTAAAAATCTTCATGTCGACGCGATTGAAGATACTTAAATATAAAACAAGCCCTATTTGTGGCCCTAAGATACCATGGAATGCTTATGATTATGAATGTTAATGAAAAAATCTAAAGGGACGCATGAAACAACTGGCCGAACCATCATCCGATAATGAAATATTAATGAAGTCGCCACCAAACATCTTTTATCCCGCCAAAAGGGAAAGGTAAACATTGAGAAAACCTGAAGGGGGAGATCACAGTCTTGCGACTGTAGAGATTGGTAAGGGAGCTTGTTATACGAGGGGAAGGTATTAGCATCCCATACGCCCATTGTACTCTACGGTATCCACTCTTGTTGTTATATTCTATAGATGTGTAAAATCTATATCTAAGGCTTAAAGCTGAAAAGGGAATGCATGCAAATAAAAAGGAAAATAAAGTGTGGGGAAAATAAAGGAATATTTACAAATATATGCTCGATTAGGTCCCACAAAAGCCTCTGCCTACGTATCCCTTTTAAGGAATCAGAGCAGCCGTAGTTCGGCTTGTATATTTTGGTTGGTTTGTATTTTTTAGTTAAGAAGATAAAAGTAACAAAACAAGATGTAAAAACATCAAATAAAACGATAAGACATATGAACAATGATGATAAAAAAAAAGATGACAAGACATTGCATGGTAACACAAACTCAGATAAGATGTTCAAACAATAGTATGATAACAAAATATCAGACAAGACGATGAAACAAAACACCTAACAATGATAAAGGAAATCAAAGTAGGATAACAAACATGTGTGATGGAAAAACATCGGCTAAAAGATAAAAAAATAGCATGCCAAAGATGGCAAAACATCGGAAAAAAACAATGTGCGATGGAGATACATCGGCAAAAGAATATGCGATGGCGAAGCATCGGAAAAAGAATAGCAAGGTATCATGGAAAAGATGGAAAAACATTAATAAACCAAATGATAAAACATCACACCTAACAATGATACTGAGAATTAAAGTAGGATAATAAACATGTGTGATGTCGAAACATCGGCAAAAAAAAATGTGTGATGGCGAAACATCGGCAAAAGAATATGCGATGGCGAAACATCACCAAAAATAATATGCGATGGCGAAACATTGGTTAAAAGATGGCAAGATAACATGACAAAGATGGAGAAACATCAATAAACCAGATGATAAAACATCACACCTAACAATGATATCGAGGATCAAAGTAGGATAACAAACACATGCAATGGTGAAACACCGGCCAAAAGATAAAAAAATGTCATGGCAATGATGGCGAAACATCAATTTTGACAAGGTTTAAAACAAAGCCAAAAGGCACACACACAATTAAGATTAGTTTGTATTTTCTACCTTGAAGAAAGATTTAAGTTTATTAGAGATATTTTATGATTTTCCAAGAAAAGGTTTTAGTTTTAAGATGCAAGAATTCAAAGGAAAAGAAAACAACTAGGAGAGACTATCTTAATCTCTAGCCCTAATGTTATCATACAATGATTGGCCTTAAGATTGAGGATGAAAGATGGAAATTTTCTACCCTATGTTAGCATACATGGATTCCTATCCTAAGGTCTAGCTCGAGAACCCTACACGAGAAATCCTAAGGGAGCATGGTAAATAGCAAACAAGTAAACAAACAAGTGTTTAAACATGAGTAGCAAGAAAGGTACATATGCATAATCGCCTTAAACAGGTCTTTAAATAAACCAGAGGGACTCCTAACATATATCAATAACGGAGGTCCCATCATGCAATAGAAAGCAATAAGGAGCGGAAACAGTAAAAGGGAAATAGTGCAATACCAAACGGATAACTATCCGTAGCAAATGAGCAAGAAAAAGAAACCCAAAGAACTTCAAGCAAGCTAGCATCAGTAAACAAATCAAGTCAGAAATCACACTATCAAATATATGCATTGAGGCCTCAAGAGCAGGACTATAGCAGTCACAATCATACACACACACACACACACACACACACACATATATATATATATATATATATATATATATATATATATATATATATATATATATATATATATATATATATATATATATATATATATATATATATATATATATATATATATATATATATATATATATATATATATATATATATATATATATATATATATATATATATATATATATATCCTGCAAAATAATGACAAATATACCAAGCACAGGAATAGTGTAAACACAACCAATTATGTTGCATAAATAAAGTGGAACACTATAGTACCAAGTCTAAATGAAAAACTTTTCCTCAGATTACCTCGCACATTCAACAGACAAATAAACGATTTCAAGGAGAAATGGTGAACCAATAAAGGATGGATGATGATATAATCATGAGAATGTAAAATAAACATGATGGAAAACATCAAAAGCAGTAGATGTAAGAAGCATCAACCAAACTCAAACAATAACTAGGTCAAAACTAAAGAATTGTTGCTCCTTTCTTGTCACCATGTTGAATTGACAAGTAAATATCAATCAAGGATCAAAGGAGCAAGAAAAGAACACAATCAAAGACTTTAGAAGTCAGTAGAAAACACTTCACATCCATACTCATTCATTTCATCATGGTTCACAAGCATAACAAAAGAGGGGTACCACAAAATGTATCACAAAGCTTGGATCACAAGTTAGCAATGAAAGGAGTTCAAACAAAAGCAAAGTTGGAGGGCTTAAACAATTAAAAGACTTGAAATCAAGATTCTAACATGCTATGAGGACATGATCAAAATTTTAGAAAGTTGATTCTAATGCATGTTGCACAAGTGTATTCAATATACTTCAAGGATTCAAAAGGAAAGAAGAAAGGAACATCAAATTCATATATGAATGAAATTGGTTCAAGCATAAAAGGTCAAGTGATCTCAAGTCTTTATGAGACTATCCTTGATGTATCATTCCTCAACATGTTATCATTGGTCATTTGATGACCTCAAACCCAATCCAAAAGTTTAAAGTTCAAAGCAAAACATGGAAAGAACATTAGTTAGGAGGCATGAATCAAAAGGGCTCATTAACCACTTATGGGAAATCAAGAGGATTGATTTGAATTGGTGCAAGGAAACAGAAGCAACATGATTATTAAATTCCAAATTACAGGCCTCACACAAGTTCATTGGCCATCAAATAAATTGCAACAAGATATGCAACATCAATTGGGCACTTTCACTTTGAAAATTCATCAAAAATAGAAATGGACATCCATAATTCAAACAAAAAATTTCTCAGCATCTTTAAGATGTATAGAAGTCAAAAAGCAAGTCTCAAGTTCATTTATGGTTGAGGAAAGTATCAAATAAGCTTCAAACATTATAACTAGTTGATGAAACCACCAATCTAGACAAATTTTCAAAATAAATTAATGGAAAATACCAAACCTCATCAATTAATTCAAGAAAAATATTTTTGAGATCCTCAATCCATCTGTGAACTTCAAACAAGAGCTGAATTCAATTGAAACTTAAGGAAAATTGGTTTTTGGAATCAAATTAAACAAGGGGATTATCAAAACCCTAATTATTTAGAAAATAAACTTAAGTATTGATTAATCAAGTTCCAATTCTAAATAATTCAAACTAAAATCATACACAAATCAAGAAAACTCCATTGATCTGAAAACTTATTTTTCCAGATTTTTGAATTAAAGAAAAGTCAAAAATAAAATCAAAATTTAAACCATTAAACAATTAAACAAATATTCACATTTCAAAACAAAATTGTAATAAAAAATAAAAACAATACTCAACCAAAATTATATTCAAATATTAGAATTAAAAATAAGCTTCTATGATTTTTATGGAATTTTTGGATCAAAGGAAATATCAAAATAAAATCATATATCAATCAAACAATTAATTCAACACACGAATTTTAAAACCAATCAAAATATTTTCAAAAATTCTGAAAAAAATGCAGAAGGTCAGAAATATTATTTTTAGGTTTCATGAATTTTTTTTAAAAATTTCATCAAGTTTTGATCAAGAAATAAAATCAGGAAAGATCAAGTTATAAAACAAATTTCAAATAAATGTGAAATTCAAATAGACCAATAGCATCGCGCCACCACATCATCTTCAACCTCCGGACAATTTCAAAAATGCGTGCAAGAACAGTCCTAGGGCACATGTCCAGATCTATCGTACATACTCATTTTCACACCATTTTTCATGAAATTTTGTGCAAATCTAAGCCAGAAATAAGATCTATATCATGCTATTCGAATCTCATCAAATGATTAACCATAGGCCAAGAACGGATCTCATGAAAATTTCAAAAACACACTGAACAAAAATTTCAGAATCATCATACATGCATATCTCATCAAATCAAAAGCTCTAAAGCTGCAGAAACACTGAATGAACATCAAACACTATGATTCCAAACTCAAATCATACAATGCACGACTAGAAATCAAGATCTAAAGTTAAGGATTCTAACCTTTGAGGCAAAAATGAATCTACTGTCTCCTTCACTCTACCTACAAACCAAGCCTTGATCTATAATCCTTAGCACTTGGAGAAGATAATGCAAGAAGAATCACTCAAAATGCACAAGCAAATTGGGAGAATAGAAGAAATGGATTTTTTGAGAGAAAAAGTGATTTCAGATCTGAGCTTCCTCCAATGCAGCTTTCATTCTCCTCCTCTTCCTCCTCCTTTTTTTTGAATGAGCAATGCAATGTTTATATAGAGTGTTTAGAGTGGGGGCAGTAAGGTCATAACTCACATAAATCCATTGGAGGGGAATTTGGCCAAAATAGGTAAGTGAAAGTGTGAGAGTATGTGCTTGCATTTTGTTTGTTATTTGGCCTTTTTATGCTGCATTTTGATGAGCTAAGAGGTTAATAAAATGAGGTGAGTGAAGCGTGAGGGAGTGAGGTGGTAGTATGAGCATGTGGTGTGATTTTGCTTGAGGTGAAAGTTACCAATTTTGGCAAAAATGTAGAAATCGGAGGAAGGCAAGGAAAGTGTAATTGTTTGGACAAAAGAAGTAAGAAAATGAGGTGAGTGATTCTTACCAAGCATGTGAAATATCAACCTGAGACCAACAGAATCGAAGGGTGCACAAAATCTGCAACTTGTATAACCCATGCGTGCACCAAGAGTCAGCTAACTTCCAATTGAGGCCACAGAAAATTGGCTCGTGCATTTTCAAATTTTCCTAGGGCCAAATGAAGAGCATACCCTAGGCTTCGAAACAAGCTGAGGTTCGAAAGAAATGATGGAGAGATGATTAAGATATGAGGCTTAGGATTCCTGGGCAACTCAAGCCAACTTGCCCAAGACTGCACGCACGCTGGCCTTCCCTTAAGGTAACACTTCGAATGGTCCGAATTGTGAGAACAAAGAGAGCAGGAATGAGGCTTCGACCAGCCTACAAAGTTACTTTGAATTGTCCAAGTTGAGAGAAAACAAAGAGAGCAGGAATGAGGCTTCGACCAGCCCATAAAGGTAACATTTCAAACAGTCCAAACGAAGAAAGAAGAATGAATAAGGAAGCTTCGACCAGCCTACAAAGTCACACTTCAATCAGTTCAACCGAAGAAATAAGAATGAGGCTTCGACCAGCCTACAAGATGACACTTCAAACAGTCCAAACAAAGAAATAAGAATGAGGCTTCAACCAGCCCAAAAGATGAAACTTCAAACAGCCCAAATGAAGAAAGAATGATGAAGAAGGAAGCTTCGACCAGCCCACAAAGTCACACTTCAATCAGTTTAATCAAAGAAAGAAGAATGAGGTTTCGACCAGCCCACAAGATGACACTTCAAACAGTCCAAACGAAGAAAGAAGAATGAGGCTTCGACCAGCCCACAAGGTCACTTCGATTGGTACAAGCTGAAAGAGATCAAAGAGAGCCAATCGAATTTATGGTTTCATCACCCAACTTCCTCAAATCATAACTTCTTCGATTTTGAACCAAATTGAGTGATTCCAAGTTTAATGAGAAGCTTTCATAGCCCTCTTTAAAATGCACGGGGCACATTTTTGAATTATGCCTTGAATCAACAAAAACAAGCATGTCACCAACCGTTTGATGAATTTCCTAAGCCGAATTCCTTACCTTGCCTGGCCAGATGCCCAAGATGGCTCAATAAATGCCCAACTTGCCATAAACTTCAAAGGCTCATAACTTTTGATTTTGAGTAAGAAGTGTGTTTTTTGTCCTATGTGGGCCCTCGTAGATCTCTTACCTATTTTCAATTGGAAAAAAGAACCACCAAACTCCCCTAAAAAATGAGAAGGTTATGCCCTTTCAAAGTCAGGCCAAAATCAAGAATATTTAGTGAAATTTTCAATCACCAAGATAACTTCAAATCCAAGTAATCTCTCAAACTTGCAATTCTCATCAGAATCAATCACCAATGATCATCCCACATGAAAATACATGTCAAATGCTTCATGTTGACCAAAAGTTCACTTGGTCAACTTTGACTTTGTTGACTTTTGAGAAATGACTGTTTTTCCCCTTGGATTCAATTGAACCACTTCTCTTCAAAATTGGTGAACAAAACTTCAAACATATGATATTCCAAACACATAGAGGCTATGGACAGAGTTTCCACTCAAAAATTCCAAAGAATCCTTGATTAAAACTCAAACCCTAGTTTTGCACTCTGCACTAGGAGATAGTTGATCAAGCTTCAAACCCCTAATTCCTCTGGGCATCAAGAGAGGCTTTTTGAACAAAATTGATTCCAATGATGATAAAAGAATGATGCTTAAATACTTGGCTCATCTAGACCCCAATTACTCCAATTTGGGCAAAACCCTAATTTTGACTGATGAATCTAAAAGATGTGATTCTCCTTATAAATAACACAATACTCAATCTTCTGATGATCCAATGAGGTGGACAAGATATCTTGAGATATATGATACCTTTGGGCTTGAAAGATCCATAGGTTTAGATAATAAGGCCCTCCTTGAGAAACTTGTCAATATAATCAATCTTCCAAAGCTTGAGGGAGACTTGATAACCAAACTACTTTTATCCCTACACAATGCATGAATGCAATGCAATATGATGTTTATGATGAAACATAAGCTTAAATCAAGAGGGTAAATTTTAGGGTGCAGCAGCTGCCCCTATTCAATTATCTTTAACATGATAAGTGAGAAAAGTGACAACTTTCGAGCGTTTAGAGTTGAAGATGATTGAATATAAAAGAACCCGAAAATTTACATTCTTGAAGAAAAAGTAGAACCCCCCAAAGACAAAGAATAATAGCAGGCGCGGGATTAATAAGATACCAAACAAAATTGGATTTAGCAAACAAAGGGTTTAATGAACATTGGACCTCCCAAGACGTGCGTTAGAATGAAGTTGTAACACAGATTTTAAAAAAGTTGAAACAGAACTAAAACTTAGAAGAGTAGATGAAACTAAACTTCAGAATGAAAGCGCCAGGACAAAATTGGACCACAAAAAGGGGTGAGATAAGACTCAAACCATAGAGAATAGGCGAAACAAAACTCTGGAAAAGAAAAGTACGCGGGGCAAAGTGGCTAGAGTGCGTGATTCTAGGAGCCCTTGTTAATCTCAACCTAAGATAGACAGTATGAAGGAACTAAAAGAATCCCAGGAGTGAGGAACAAAATGAGACAAAACTCGACCCAATAATTAGTTAGACGAAACTAAACTAGATGAGTACCAGTACGAAACTAGATTTCACGCACAGGTAACAAGGCGAAACTCGACCCATAGCAAAAGTGATGAGAGTGCATGTTTCTCAGAGCACCTGTAGGTCTCAGATTAATGGATGACAGTGACGAAAACTGATAAAAGAATCCAAGGAACAAAAGAGACTGACTTCAACTAGGGACGCAGCACGAACACTGCAAAGAGACTCGGTAAACGAAAATCGTCAAAAGGTCCAAGGTATGAAAACAAAAACGAGATGAAACTCGACTCATTAACTAGTTAGGTGAAACTAAACTAGATGAGTACCAGGACGAAACTGGACTTCATGCATAGGAGACGAGATCGAAACTCGACCTAAAGCAAAGTGATGAGAGCGCATATTTCTCAGAGCACCTGCTGGTCTCAGATTAATGGATAAACAGTGACAAAAACTGATAGAAGAAATCCAAGGAAGAAAAGAGACTGATTTCAACCAGGGACACATCACGAACACTGCAAAGAGACTCGATAAATGAAAATTGTCAAAAGGTCCAAGGTATGAAAACAAAAACGAGACGAAACTCGACTCGTTAACTAGTTAGGCGAAACTAAACTAGATGAGTACCAGGACGAAACTGGATTTCATGCGCGGGTGAGGAGACAAAACACAAAGCTCGACCCAAAGCAAGGTGATTAGGGCATACAACTAAAAACCTGTTGAAAGCGAATACCAGGACGAAACTGGTATTCGAAAGGTATATCAATAGACATTCGAATGAAATGACGAGGGTAGTGCAGACTAAACCCGAGAAAACTGCTCCAGGGAAAAACTGAACTATAATCAAGAGTAGACATTCAACCATTCAAATGATTAACATTAAAAAAGGATATTTGTATGGGATGAAACTGAGATAATGAAAGTGAAGACCTCGTTGGGGATATAATCTGAAGAATTATAAAATTCACTGGGGAAAACAGAAACAGTAATGACTTATGTTCGGATGCATGTTTGAATTTTTTTTAATATAGCGTAATGCTCCATATGATGGAAATGCTACGCGTTTTGGTAGATGCAATGTAATGATGCATGTTTAAATTCTTCATTGGGGAATGGCCAATCAATAGGCCAATAACCCAGAAGTCAGAATCTGTTGTAGAAAAGAATATATAAGGGACCGCTGAGGAGGAACCCTTGAAGAGCTGGAACTCCATGGAGAGTAATAACTGAGAAACCAGTAGAAACAGGCCACAAACACCGAGAGGAGTTGCAAAAATAAATTGTAAACTCTGCTAGAGAAGATCAGGGCAAAACTTTAATCTCTGGAAAAGAATGCCAAAATAGAAATCGGTTGTGGTTGGAGAAAGATCAAGGCAAGACTATAAATCTCTGGAAAGGACAACGTGCATCCGTGTTGAGAGTAACACCAAGATAATGAATCAGATGTGGGAAATGGAACTTCACTGAGGAAAATAAAACTCTGTTGAGGAAATGGAACTTCACTCTGTTGAAGGGTGTTTTGCTGGGGATTCCTGAATCTCTGATACGTAACCATAAAAGAGGCCACGAAGATCGTCGGGCAGCATCAACTTTAATGGGGAATTAGAAGTTTCATCCAATAATCAACACTATCGAGGATGGTAAGGGTTTATTTTGACACTAATACTTTTCACGACATGCAAGGCCTTTTGTCCAACGAAATAGTCGAGTCTTCCACTTCTGGAAACATTAAGCACTTCACTGATGTTCATTGTGTATTCGCTTTTTGATGTCTAACAATTGTTTTGTATGCAGGAGGATGTTCATTATGGGAATTACAATCTTAAAGCGACAATTACGTAAGCCTTGAAATTGAAATCCTTGAATGAAAAGATGTCGTATCTCTGTTATGAACGAATCAATATCTAGAGTGAAAATTTTCAAAACTTTTTCTCTCTCTTTTTTTTCAAAATGAACATGATGCAGGAGATAAGATACCAACATGGATATGCAACACATATTTGGGAATTCAGGAAATGCTATTGTTGTACCCCAAAATTTGCCCTCCCATATTCTCCAAGAATTTGCCAAGTCAAGCTACAAAATTCCCCAAGGGTTGCACAGTGCAAAGGTCTCCTATACAGTCAAAACTAGGGTTTATGCTCTGATCAAGAAAATGAAGTTCTCAAAGGCCCAATCAAGTCTCACATGCCTACAAATATGGTCAAGCATCCTCATATCAAGTTTCAAGGCATTCAGCACAAAATTGCACAGTCAAAACCCTAAATTGCACTAGAGTCAACTGTAGGGGCAAAATGGTCATTTGACAGTCAAAAGTTCAAATTTTTGGTCAACATATCATTTTGAAGCCACAAACATCATTTGATCAATGCTTGATCATGATTCTCAAAATTTGGCTCAGAAATCATCAAAGATGCAAAAGTTTCCTTATTTGGACAGCTGAAAAAGTCAACTGAAATTAACCAGGGCATAACTTTCACATGGATTATCAGAAAAATCCCATCCAAAGCTCATTTTGAAGAGAAAGACATTTCCTATAACTCATCTTCATACTTCAAGTCTAAGAAATGCTCTCACAAAAAGTTATCAATTTCAACATTATAGGTCATTTTCAAAAGTCAACAAAAAGGGACTTTAAGTCAAAGGCCATAACTTGAGATTGGTAAATCAAAATGACATGGGACCAAAGGCATTTGTTAGAGGACTCAAAGACCTTTCCAAAATGTCCAAGAACATGAGAAAAGCTTAAAAATTGAGCAAGTTATGCCTTGTGGAAGTTGGGAAATTTTTGGATATTTTGAAAAGTCAACACTACTTCAAATGACCTAAAATTGCTAATGGGCCCATTTTTCTTCCATGATTCATCATTCCAAGCATGTGCACGACCACTTGGCCCAAAGGGAAGTATTTTCTCATTTTTTATTTATTTATTTGAATTATTATTTATATTAATTCATTTAAATCATTTAAATATGTGAAAAATATATAACTTGACCTAATAAATCTTTTCATGCATATTTTGCCTTCAATATTTCGTGCATAGGTCAATAGGGAAAGATTTGGTTTGATTTGAGCATAATTGATACAAGAACACATGGGAAAGATTGAAAACATAATGGTGAAAAATCAAATATTGAAAACCATGATTGCAAGAGATTTTTATCAATTTTCTTAACCTAATTGATTCACTACAAATGCTTGAACACAACCCTAATGCCCAGACACAGAAAGCTGCGCTAAAGAACCATTGAAAAACTTGAAAAATTCTCTAAAAAACTCAACACTGAAATCATTGTTAGAGGGCGATTCAAGGCACAAAAACTTTTCCAATAGCTTCCTCAAGTCTCCCTGAACATATTCCAATCATTAACATCCATTCAAACCCCAAGAATTGGTAACGAGAACCTTCCCTGTACAGAGAAAAAGTCACGATCGTATTTTTAATTCTAGGCATTCTCATGGCATTCTAATTGTGGATTTATATTCATTGTGATGTTTTAAAGCTAACCATGATGTTTAATTTGATTATTATGTTGTATATACAATTGTACCATGCTCGATTTCTAGGGTTTACAGGGTTATAAATTTGGGGCTTTTGAAACGAAGTAAAATCAGGACTCAAGGCCACTACCATCAGATTCAGCACGTTCAGACGAAGGAGATGGGACCATCGCGCCCAATTTATGAACCCTTGAGAGCTAATCGCTATTTTTCAATAGCTGGCCTGAGGAAACGCGTCTAAAACCGTTGCCATATGGTCTTGTTTCAGAAAAACAAAAAAAGGCCACGAAGAAGACGATCACGTGGAAAGCGTTGATTGGAGCGTTTGAATATTTCGCGCGCTATCCACTAACTCTTTTGTTTCCTTTTATATTATTTATTCGTTATTTATATATCAAATGCGTTAATATGGCTTAGTGGCACAGGCGTTGGTTGGTGATGCTAGTGACCTGGGTTCGAGTCCCAGGTCTGTGTAATTTCCATAATATTTTTCCATAGCAATTCCCATGTGCTTCAAGGCTGCAGGCGCATCATGTTCCTTCACTATCAAGCCATCCACGTATCTAACAAAGTCAGATCAAAGGCTGAGATTGGATGTATATCATAAGCTTGGTCAAAGTGTCAACACGCTAGTGGCAAAAGTCAATGGATCTGAAGCTTGTTGGGCCAGATTGCTAAGGCCTACACCTCCATATTGGGGCCTGAACCCCCCCTTGGTTTGCAATTTTCTTCATATTTTATTTTTTTAATTGTTATTTTATTTTCTTTATTGTTTTAATTTAATTAATTATTTTTTTTACAAAATACAAAAACATCATAAAAAACTCAGAAAAAGATAAAAAATGCAATAAATATTTTAGTTTAATATTTTCTTGTAAATAAATGCTTGGAATTTAATTAGTTTAAAATAGGTTGCAATTTTAATTCTTTTCACAATAAAAATAAAAAATGTAGAATTAGGTTTAATTGATAATTTTTATTTCCTTTTAATTTTTCTTTTTACCATAATATTATTTATTTATTTTATTTTTTATAATTAAATTTGCATGAAAATAATTTAGAGTTAATTTAGGTTAAAAAACTCCAATATTTTTCTTAATAACTTAAAAAATAATTAGAACTAGGTTTAACATTTTATTTTAGTTTTAATTAATTCTTTTTTTATTAAATCTTAAAATATTAAAATACCAAAAACATTTTCTTTTAATTTTAATGTTAATTCCTTATTAATTTAATTTGCAAAAGGGTCCAACGCCCTCGTTTCGATATTTCTTTTATTTCGCATATTTATTTTATTTCATTTAAATAATTATGTACCTCTCCCGAAGCCTTGTAACATTTACCTCTCACACTTTACTTTATTTGCTTTATTTATTTTCCGTCAAATCGGGTCCGGTTTAATTTTGGCGATGTGGACCCGCGCCATTTGTAATAGCTTAGATTTATTTTCCCGTAAATATTAACCGCTAACAAAGCATGCAAGAATGAATGGCCATAATAAAATCAAGCGTAGATCACTTTAACATGACAAGACAAATACAAATGAAAACGACACACGAATCGCACACACCACCCCTAGGGTACGCCTCACTGTTGCCTTGCCTCGAAAGGTGATCGTCGAGTAGAGGATGTCTTAGTAAGTCCTCATGATCCGGGAACCTGGCATGAGGGTAGCTTCTAAGGTGTCTTCCCATTGCTCTGGTGATCACCATGTCCCTATAAACTCGAATTGACCTGAACACCTCCAACGGTGGTGCTACCTACCTCTCAATGGTGGGATGGCACTACTTTAAAGGACATTTACACAGACGAATTCCTTAGGGTAGGTAGGTTCTCATAGATACTTGCTCTCTTCAAAAACAAACAAAAATCTTTTCACACCGACACTTTTCAAAAGCTTTTAAAGCAATTTTTCAAACACTCTGACACAAGAGTCGATCTGGAATTTTCAAAGAAACTTTTTTAAAACCCACAGTTGAAAAGCAAACGAACCAATTTTGAAAACACAAGTGAGCAAGTATCTAAGAGCCCATGGATAACCATGGATAGAAAGGGTGCTAACACCTTCCCTTTCTATAACCTACCTCCCGAACCGAGAGCAATCTCTTTAAGGAATTTTTCTGTGCTTTTGTCCTTTCCATTTGGAGAAAATAAAAGACGGTGGCGACTCTTGCTTCCGCGACATTTCGCGAACCAGCGTTAAACAGTCAGTTCCAGATCCACCGATCACAGAACTGGCGACTCTGCTGGGGACCCAAACTTAAAGTGAGGTGTACCTTAGGGCTAGTTCATAACTATGTTTTCAATTGTATTGATTTGCTTGCTTTACTATTGTGGGTTGCATCAGAGTTACATAGATCCTAACCCGGATCTGGGGATACCCTGTTTAGGTAGCATAAGCTGTGAGGGACCTGTCCGGCGTAGACCGACACAGGTGAAGCAGTGGCTACGTTGGTGTGGCACCTTGGTCTGTACCGATATCCCTTGTGTTGCATTGAGGAGAATATGGGTCTTCTAAGGAGTCATTAAGCACCAACAACCTTAGAACCTTAATTGACACAACTTGGCCTTTAGAACAGTAGCAGTATGCTACGCCCATTGAGGCTAAACTCTCGTGATGGTTCTGGCCGCAAGAAAAGATTGCGATGCTGGAGTTATGACCGATTGAGGGTAGTCAATGATATTGGGATCCTCTAAGAACCCGGTTACTTTTGATTAGGACAGGTATGAACCAACAAACTGAAAGAGGGTAGTACCTAGACCTCATGCTGGCCTAAACTTTAGGGGCTTGCCTTGTGTGACTTGTGTGCCTTACCATGTTTGCCTTTGTATCTATTTGTGGTGTGCTTTATCATAACATCATAGCATCATGAGCATTGCATGCATCCTGTATAAGGACTGACCATTTCAAAGACAAGAGGGTTTCATCTTTGCTCTATTTTGTAGGACATTATGATGCATGTGCGAAGGAATACTATCCGGTTCAACTTTGTTCGTTCACCTGAGTTGCTTGATGAGTTGGTTAGCAGAATTCCAAACACCACTTCCTTCATTCAGAGGCATGGTTCCCTTCTCAGTTTAGTCACTGCAAAGCGGGATCAACAGTTGATGAGTGTTCTGACCCAGTTCTATGACCCTCTGTACCAGTGCTTCACCTTTCAAGACTTCCAGCTGGTCCCTACCCTGGAAGAGTTCTCTGATTTGCTTGGTATCCCTATCTTGGATCAGACTCCCTTTACTGGTTGGGAAAAGACCCTCAGGCTTGAGGACATTGCTGCAGCTCTTCCTTTGACCCATCAAGAGGTAACAGACAACTGGGTAACTAGAAGCGGAGTTAAGGGTTTCTTGGCCAAGTTTCTGATTGGCAAAGCTAACAATTTCTGGAATGACCTGGACTTTAGGGCATATGAAGACACCTTGGCTCTCCTAATCTATGGGTTAGTCCTGTTTCCTAATCCTGACAACTTCATCAATGTCACTGCCATAAGGATCTTTATGTCTCAGAATCCTGTGCCCACTCTCTTGGGTGACATCTTGTAACAACTTCATGCCCGTACTACCCGAAGACGAGGAACCCTATGGTGTTGTATCCCTTTGTTGGTGAGGTGGTTTATTTCGCACCTCCCTAAGTTCGTACTGAAGAACCAAGAAGGAAGAGGTTGGGCTCATAGGTTAATGTCTCTCACCGATAAAGACATCATTTGGACTTGCAGAGGTTCGGATGAGATAGCTATTATTGATCGATGCGGGGAATATCCTAATGTTCCTCTAATTGGTACTCAAGGAGGGATCTCTTACAATCCATGTCTAGCACTCCGTCAGTTTGGAAGAGCAAGAAGAGCAGGTCCCCATGAGATGTTGGTGCCTCACATCAGTTTCGAGTTTCAGGCGGATAGTGACGAGTTGCGTCGTAGGTTTATCAAGGCTTGGGACAAAGTTCATAAAGCTGACCCACAAGAGTTAGGGCCAAAGACTTCTTTACCTATGGAAGCCTACTACAAATGGGTTCGCATCCGTGCTCAGAAGTTTGGTATGCCGTATGAAGCTGTCAGACCCGTCATTCTTGAGTGTTCTGATAAAGATGGTGTTCCTCCAACTATCCTTCCTCCTCAGATACCTACTGATTATGAGACATTGAAGAGATCTTGGTCGCAACTGCGAGAAGAGCGGGATTCTTACCGGGAAAAGTTCAACGAGCAGGAATCAAAGATCCAGAAGCTGACCAAGCAGTTGGAGAATGAGAGAGCTCTGAATGCCTACATCCATACTGAGAAGAGGAGACCATGGGATCAATAAGGAACTCTGAATGTGCCTTTACAGTTTTATTTCCTTTCCAGTATTTCCTTTCATGTAACGCCTAAGGGCAACTTGTTGAATAATTTCAGTTGCAAAGTTGAATCTAATGAAGTGTGTTCTTTTTTGTTTACGAAGTTGATTCCCGATTGTCTTTGAAAACATAATTCATACGCATTTCATTCATCATGTGCATAGCAGGTTTTTCCCTTTTCAGGTTGCTTACAGTTCTTCGCTGTTTATTTCAGCATCATGAATCCCGAATCTGCATCAACTGAGACATCAATCAAGGCTCTTCAGGCGCAGAATGCGCAGTTTCAAGAACTAATCAAGGGTCTGGCTCAAGGCCAAGAAGAACTGAAGGCTATGCTCCTAAAGAAGGAGAAGAAGAAGAAGAGAAGAACTGTTCTGTTCAACTCGGGCCGAAGGTTTGGCAATACCCTGCAACACGAAGAGACTGGTTCTTCTGTTGGCAAGAGCCCTTCTCAGGCAGAAGTAAAGGTTCCTAGTCCGGTAGTCTCCGACAACGAGACAGATTTTGATGAAGAGCAGTACCCTCCTGCAGACGACAAATACAAGCAACTGGAGGATAGGTTGAAGGCTATGGAGATTCAACAGGTACCGGGGCTGGATTTCGGAGATCTGGGTTTGTCAACTGGTGTGATTATCCCTCACAAGTTCAAAGCACCATCCTTCTCCAAATATGACGGGGCGTCTTGTCCCAAGCTGCATCTAAGGTCCTATGTTCGGAAAATTCAGCCGTACTCTGCGGATAAAAATTTGTGGATCCACTTCTTCCAGGAGAGTCTTTTAGGGACTCATCTCGAATGGTTCTATCAGCTGGATGGGACCAAGGTTCGTAACTGGGAGGAGTTGGCTACTGCTTTCTACAAGCAGTATCAATATAATGCCGACCTTGCCCCCACACGTACCCAACTCCAGGGTATGTCGTTAGGTGCAAGCGAAGGTTTTAAGGAGTACGCTCAGAAGTGGAGAGACCTGGCTGGTAGGGTGCAGCCACCATTGACTGATCGGGAGTTGGTAGACATGTTCTTGGGGACCCTATCTGGGCCATTTTTTAACCATCTCATTGGGAATTCTTCTGCTGGGTTCACTGATTTGATCTTGACTGGAGAGAGGATTGAAGCTGGGTTAAAATCTGGAAAAATTCCGAAGGGTGCATCATCCAGTTCCGAGAAGAAACCCTTCAAGAAGGAGTCTAGTGCCGTATATGGTTCCAGGAAATCAGAGAGACATGAGCACCGCCAATCTGTCAGTGCGGTAATGATCGCTAAGCCTGCTGCCGCTCCCCGGCTAAACAATCCTCAGAAAGTTGAAAGACCCCGGAGAGAATTCACCCGCTTAAGCATGACTTTGTCGCAAATCCTTCCACAGTTGCTATCCACTAATTTAGTGACTGTCAGGGAGGCGCCGGAGTTTCCAAATACTGCATCTCCCAAGTACAATCCGAATGCTCGTTGTGCTTACCATTCAGATAGCCCGGGGCACTCTACTGATGACTGTTGGGCGCTAAAGAACAAGTTGCAGGACCTTATTGACGCCCAGGAAGTGCAGTTTGAGGAATCTGAGAAGCCTAACGTAGTGACAGCTCCCCTGCCTGCTCATGGAGTGAACGCTATTGGGGACGAAGATGAAGTGGACGAAGCTGAATTCAACAGCTGGATCTATCCGACGGCTGAAGGCGGGTTGAACAATTGGATTGCTAAAGACCATACTCCTGTTACCTTTGTGACGCAGTAATAAATTTCTTTGTTTCGTTATTTTGTAATAAACAATGATAAACTCTATGGCCCGGTGTCTTACCCGAGGCACCGTGGTTCTATTTGTGAGGGCATACAAATTGTCATTTCATATACCATGAATGAAAATCTTGGACGTTTTTCGCATTGCAAATATTGTGCTCCTTTTCTGTCTTTCTTTTCCTTTACATATATTTCAAAACAGCTGTATTTACACACACACTCACTCATACAGGTTCCAATCCACTCTGGATCTTACTGATAACAACTCTGCTACTGCCAATTATGACTTCGAAAATCCGATCAACTTAGTCGAAGACGAAGGTGAAGATGATTGCGAAGTGCCTGGCGAGCTTGCAAGACTGTTGCTTCAGGAAGAGAGGGCAATTCAACCCCATGAAGAGCCAGTGGAAACCATAAACTTGGGTACTGAAGCAGACAGGAAAGAGGTAAAGATTGGTGCCAACCTAGAGCTCAGCGTGAAGCAACGGTTAACCAAGATGTTACATGATTATATGGAGATCTTTGCCTGGTCCTATGAAGACATGCCTGGGTTGGATACCGATATTGTGGTCCATCATTTGCCAACTAAGGAAGACTGTCCTCCAGTTAAGCAAAAGGTCCGTCGGATGCGTCCAGAGATGTCCGAGAAGATTAAAGCCGAGGTCATGAAACAGTTTGACGCCGGGTTTCTTGCAGTGACTTCTTACCCTCAGTGGGTTGCTAATGTGGTGCCGGTACCTAAGAAGGATGGTAAGGTCAGAATGTGTGTCGACTACAGGGATCTGAACAGGGCCAGCCCCAAAGATGACTTCCCCTTACCTCACATTGATGTCCTTGTTGATAATACAGCTCAGCACAAGGTGTTCTCTTTCATGGATGGTTTCTCATGTTACAATTAGATCAAGATGGCACCTGAAGACATGGAAAAGACTACATTTGTTACTCAGTGGGGCACCTTCTGTTACAAGGTCATGCCATTTGGGTTAAAGAACGCTGGGGCAACCTACCAACGTGCCATGGTTGCTTTATTTCATGATATGATCCATCATGAGATAGAAGTGTATGTTGACGACATGATCGCTAGGTCCCAGACTGAGGAAGAGCATCTAGATCATCTGCATAAGTTGTTTGACCGGTTGAAACTATACAAACTGAGATTGAACCCGAACAAGTGCACCTTCGGGGTAAGATCTGGAAAGTTGCTAGGCTTCGTGGTCAGTGATAAAGGTATTCAAGTGGACCCTGCTAAGGTCAAAGCTATTCAAGAGATGCCAGTTCCTAGGACAGAGAAGGAAGTCAGAGGCTTTTTAGGACGCCTGAATTACATTGCTCGCTTCATCTCACATCTGACTGCTACTTGTGAGCCAATCTTCAAGCTGCTGAAGAAAGATCAGGTAGTACGTTGGAACGATGAATGCCAGGCTGCTTTTGACAAAATCAAAGAGTATCTCCAAGAACCACCTATCCTTATGCCACCGGTTGAAGGGAGACCTCTGATACTATATCTGACAGTGCTCGACAACTCAATGGGGTGTGTGCTGGGGCAGCATGACGAGTCTGGCCGAAAAGAGCATGCCATTTATTACCTTAGCAAAAAGTTTACCGACTGTGAGACCCGATACTCACTGCTTGAGAAAACTTGCTGCGCTTTGGTATGGGCTGCTCGCCGGCTGAGACAGTATATGCTGACTCACACTACCTTGTTGATCTCAAAAATGGATCCTATAAAGTACATATTCGAAAAGCCTGCTCTGTCGGGGAGGATTGCAAGATGGCAAATGATCTTGACGGAATACGACATTCAGTACACGACCCAGAAAGCCATCAAGGGAAGTGTATTGGCAGATCACCTGGCACATCAAGCTGTAGATGACTATCAGTCGATGAACTTCGAGTTTCCAGATGAAAGCATCATGATAGTGACTGATTGTGAAGTACCTGGACCGGATGAAGGACCTGAACCAGGATCCCGATGGTCTATGCACTTTGACGGAGCCTCCAATGCTTTGGGAAACGGTATCGGCGCCATAATCATATCTCCACAAGGTACTCATACTCCACTCACTGCCCGGCTGTGTTTCAACTGTACCAACAACATGGCGGAGTATGAGGCGTGCATCATGGGTCTTCAAGCTGCGATCGACCTAAGGATCAAATTTCTAAGTGTCTTCGGAGATTCCGCTCTTGTGATCAATTAGATCAAAGGAGAGTGGGATACGAAACATCCAAACTTGATTCCTTACAGAGAATGTGTGTTGACCCTGATCCCCCACTTCACAGAGATAACCTTTGAGCATTTCCCAAGAGAAGAGAATCAGTTAGCGGACGCGTTAGCTACAATGTCTTCAATGTTCAAGGTCAAATGGGATAACGAGGCTCCCCGGATCATCATCTGGAAACTGGACGAACCGGCATACTGTTGTGATCTCGAAACTGAATTGGTGACTGAGAAGCCTTGGTACCACGAAGTGAAGAGATATCTGGAAACTCAGGAATACCCTGAAGGTGCCTCTGTCAATGATAAGAAATTCCTGAGGAGGTTCGCATCCAAGTTCTTCCTTAGCAACGACATCTTATATAAGCGAAACCATGATTCAACTTTACTACGTTGTGTGGATAAGACTGAAGCAGAAAGAATCATGGAAGAGCTACATGAAGGGACCTTTGGTACGCATTCCAGTGGACATACTATGGCTAAGAAGATCCTACGGGCAGGATATTACTGGTCCACAATGGAAACTGACTGTTACCAACACTCCAGGACATGCCACAAGTGCCAGATTTATGCAGACAAGGTGCATGTTCCTCCGGTTCCCCTGAATGTTCTGACTGCGCCTTGGCCGTTTGCAATGTGGGGCATAGACATGATCGGCGAGATTAAACCTACGGCATCTAATGGACATCGCTTCATCCTAGTGGCGATTGATTATTTTACGAAGTGGGTTGAGGCAGCATCCTATGCTACGGTAACCAAGACTGTTGTGGCACGATTCATTCGGCACAACCTGATCTGCTGGTACGGTGTCCCTGAGCGGATTATTACAGACAACGGTACCAATCTGAACAACAAGATGATCGCTGAGCTCTGCGAACAGTTCAAGATACAGCACCACAATTCTTCTCCTTACAGACCGAAGATGAATGGGGCTGTAGAAGCAGCAAATAAAAACATCAAGAAAATCGTGCAGAAAATGACAGTGACCTACAAAGATTGGCACGAGATGTTACCGTTCGCTCTACATGGGTACCGTACCTCAGCTAGGACGTCAACCGGGGCAACTCCTTTCTCTCTGGTTTATGGTATGGAGGCAGTCTTGCCAATCGAAGTGCAAATACCCTCTCTCCGGATAATGAAGGATGCAAATCTGAACGAAGATGATTGGATCCAGACACGACTTGATCAGTTAAACCTCATTGACGAAAAGAGACTTGCTGCTATCTGTCATGGTCAGACGTATCAGAAACGGATGATCAGGGCATTTAACAAAAAGGTCAGACCGCAGGAATATCAAGTTGGGGATCTGGTAATCAAGAGAATTATCCTTCCTCAGAGTGATCCAAGGGGCAAATGGACCCCTACGTACGAAGGGCCATTTGTGGTTAAGCATGTGTTCTCAGGAGGAGCAATGGTATTAACCAACATGGATGGTGACGACCTTCCTCACCCCGCCAATGCAGACATAGTAAAAAAATACTACGCATAAAAAAGACCCGCTAGGCTGACATGCCTAGGCAAAAATTAGGGCTTCCCGTCGAACCAAAAGGGTTCGGGCAAAATGAAGGGATGAAAATGGAAAAAATCTGTACACCCGGCAAGTCGAAAACCTGAAAAGGCGGCTTGGGCAAAAATGGGTATCCCGGTGGATTGAAAACCCGAAAGGGCAGTCCAGGAAAAAATTAGGGATAAAAGCGTAATACTATGTCTCATTGGATCACTTTGCATCCAGAATCCGGTATCTACATCAAGTTCAGACGGCATCGATCAGTCAGCTTCACCTTCAACCAAGGTCATCAAGTGATGAGACGCTCGGAGTTATAAAGGCAATAGCAGAGTTGGAACCCAGTGAATCATTCATATTTCACACAGCTGTTCTATTTTCTTTTGTACAAAATCTGTATAAACTCTCTTATTCGGCGACGTTCCTCTTACTAGGACGTCAGCCTCTTGTACACAAAACGCCTATTTTCAGGCCATTCAAAATCAATACAAATATATGTTCAGTTAAACGTGCCAACTGTCTTTCTTTTCTGTTTTGTTTTGCGAAGAACGTCCAAGGTTCAATTTGTGATATATGCATTGACAATAATTTGCTAACTCATAAATATTTGCATACGAAACAAAGGAATTAATTGCAGGTGACACTAGAAACAGGGGCAATAAAGAGTTGTCTGAGCAGTCTAATTGTTCTATCCTCCAAGGTACCAAGGTAGGTTCAGCTAAAGAACGTGACCAGTACATCTTAAATCCCCAGAGAGTGGTTCAGCAAAACAGTACATTCCTCTCCAAGCAAAATTATCAAATCTCAAGGAAGTTGAGTATCCTCCAGTCGATCTCAAACATTCCCCAGTAGCATATATTCTTAACAAGCGTCCCCGGCAGTCTTGGTCTAAAGATTGTTCCCCGGCGGCATATCAACATTCAAAGGAATCACTTCCCCAGCATATCAAAACTTCCCCAAGAGAATCCAATCCAGTTTCCCAGGAAAAATTGGAACCCATCTCCCCAAGCAGTAAGCTTATCCCCAGTAGATTCTGGAAGCTTATTCCTCGCAGAGCACGAACGCGTCGTCCGGCTTTATTTAAAGAGTTATTTCCTTAACAGGATATAACTGGGTTATCCTCAGCCAAAAGCCACGGAAAGAGCGTCGTCGACCAAGTCTTCTTACCCCAGCGAAGTCTATCAATACTCCCAATACAGCAAGGGTATCCCCAGCAAATTATTATCAACAATTCAGCAAAAGCATCCCTCTCCCCACAGAGTATTGCTTCCCAGCAAGGTCGCTAGAGTACTTTTCTCCCTGCAGAATCTTCCATTTGCCAAGTTTATTCCCCAACGGAGTCATCTTCTCCTACCGGTATTCTTGCAATTATTACCCCCAGCGGAAGTAAAATCTATTCTTCAACATCAGCCCAGGATACGACTTCCCGGCACCCGTCAAGGATTCACTTTCCTAGACAAAAGCATACATAAGACATCACATACATCATTATAACATGCATAGACACATTATATCATACAAGTCTCATTTATATTGAGAACATCATTGCTTGATCCATATCATGCATCGCATGTGACGGACCTTTTATCTTTCAGGAAAGATGCGGTTTAAATTCTCAATCATATTTCAAGACCTAGACCGGTTCAGTTAAATCGACCCTAAGATTTTCCTGATGCTTATCCAGTCAAAGGCCTTCTCTGGTTCAGTCAGATCGACCCTAAGATCTCCCTGATGCTTATCCAGTTGAAGATATTCCAAGACCTTGTCCGGTTCAGTTAAATCGACCCTAAGATTTTCCTGATGCTTATCTAGTCAAAGGCCTTCTCTGGTTCAGTCAGATCGACCCTAAGATCTCCCTGATGCTTATCCAGTTGAAGATATTTCAAGACCTTGTCCGGTTCAGTCAAATCGACCCTAAGATTTTCCTGATGCTTATCCAGTCAAAGGCCTTCTCTGGTTCAGTCAGATCAACCCTAGGATCTCCCTGATGCTTATCCAGTTGAAGATATTTCAAGACCTAGACCGGTTCAGTTAAATCGACCCTAAGATTTTCCTGATGCTTATCCAGTCAATGGCCTTCTCTGGTTCAGTCAGATCGACCCTAGGATCTCCCTGATGCTTATCCAGTTGAAGATATTTCAAGACCTAGACCGGTTCAATTAAATCGACCCTAAGATTTTCCTGATGCTTATCCAGTCAAAGGCCTTCTCTGGTTCAGTCAGATCGACCCTAAGATCTCCCTGATTCTTATCCCAGTAGAAGACACCCAAGATTTTTCCCAACGAGCGTTGTTGAAGTTAAAGTCGCCCAAGGTTCTCTTACCATTCAGGCTAAAGCAGTAACCATTCCTGGTTCATTCATCGCCGTTTGAAGCTCCAGACTTAGCTCCTGTAACCAGTCAGGACATATCTATACCAAGCATCTAAAAATCAGCTCCTGCAACGTGTCAGGTACTCATTTTCTGTTTTGCAGGTATGCAGGTTCTCGCTAAGGAATCTCTTACGCGATCGACACCCAGATGACATCTATAAGCCCATCCACCTCTCCATCATCTCTTAGCATGGCATCTATAAGCCCATCATCCTATCCATCAATCTCCAAATGGCATCTATAAGCCCATTCCCCCCATCACACTGCTACTATGTGAGCGCAAATTTCTGGGCACTCTAGTGTCCAATCATCTTCTACCCTCGGATTACGAAAGGCACGTCAGCCAATCTGCATCCTCAGGTCTAAGAAGATTGAACAGGGGAAACTGTTGTACCCCAAAATTTGCCCTCCCATATTCTCCAAGAATTTGCCAAGTCAAGCTACAAAATACCCCAAGGGTTGCACAGTGCAAAGGTCTCCTATACAGTCAAAACTAGGATTTATGCTCTGATCAAGAAAATGAAGTTCTCAAAGGCCCAATCAAGTCTCACATGCCTACAAATATGGTCAAGCATCCTCATATCAAGTTTCAAGGCATTCAGCACAAAATTGCACAGTCAAAACCCTAAATTGCACTACAGTCAACTGTAGGGGCAAAATGGTCATTTGACAGTCAAAAGTTCAAATTTTTGGTCAACATATCATTTTGAAGCCACAAACATCATTTGATCAATGCTTGATCATGATTCTCAAAATTTGGCTCAGAAATCATCAAAGATGCAAAAGTTTCCTTATTTGGACAGCTGAAAAAGTCAACTGAAATTGACCAGGGCATAACTTTCACATGGATTATCAGAAAAATCCCATCCAAAGCTCATTTTGAAGAGAAAGACATTTCCTATAACTCATCTTCATACTTCAAGTCTAAGAAATGCTCTCACAAAAAGTTATCAATTTCAACATTATAGGTCATTTTCAAAAGTCAACAAAAAGGGACTTTAAGTCAAAGTCCATAACTTGCGATTGGTATATCAAAATGACATGGGACCAAAGGCATTGGTTAGAGGACTCAAAAACCTTTCCAAAATGTCCAAGAACATGAGAAAAGCTTAAAAATTGAGCAAGTTATGCCTTGTGGAAGTTGGGAAATTTTTGGATATTTTGAAAAGTCAACACTACTTCAAATGACCTAAAATTGCTAATGGGCCCATTTTTCTTCCATGATTCATCATTCCAAGCATGTGCACGACCACTTGGCCCAAAGGGAAGTATTTTCTCATTTTTTATTTATTTATTTGAATTATTATTTATATTAATTCATTTAAATCATTTAAATATGTGAAAAATATATAACTTGACCTAATAAATCTTTTCATGCATATTTTGCCTTCAATATTTCGTGCATAGGTCAATAGGGAAAGATTTGGTTTGATTTGAGCATAATTGATACAAGAACACATGGGAAAGATTGAAAACATAATGGTGAAAAATCAAATATTGAAAACCATGATTGCAAGAGATTTTTATCAATTTTCTTAACCTAATTGATTCACTACAAATGCTTGAACACAACCCTAATGCCCAGACACAGAAAGCTGCGCTAAAGAACCATTGAAAAACTTGAAAAATTCTCTAAAAAACTCAACACTGAAATCATTGTTATAGGGCGATTCAAGGCACAAAAACTTTTCCAATAGCTTCCTCAAGTCTCCCTGAACATATTCCAATCATTAACATCCATTCAAACCCCAAGAATTGGTAACGAGAACCTTCCCCGTATAGAGAAAAAGTAACGATCGTATTTTTAATTCTAGGCATTCTCATGGCATTCTAATTGTGGATTTATATTCATTGTGATGTTTTAAAGCTAACCATGATGTTTAATTTGATTATTATGCTGTATATACAATTGTACCATGCTCGATTTCTAGGGTTTACAGGGTTATAAATTTGGGGCTTTTGAAACGAAGTAAAATCAGGACTCAAGGCCACTACCATCAGATTCAACACGTTCAGACGAAGGAGATGGGATCATCGCGCCCAATTTATGAACCCTTGAGAGCTAATCGCTATTTTTCAATAGCTGGCCTGAGGAAACGCGTCTAAAACCGTTGCCATATGGTCTTGTTTCAGAAAAACAAAAAAAGGCCACGAAGAAGACGATCACGTGGAAAGCGTTGATTGGAGCGTTTGAATATTTCGCGCGCTATCCACTAACTCTTTTGTTTCCTTTTATATTATTTATTCGTTATTTATATATCAAATGCGTTAATATGGCTTAGTGGCACAGGCGTTGGTTGGTGATGCTAGTGACCTGGGTTCGAGTCCCAGGTCTGTGTAATTTCCATAATATTTTTCCATAGCAATTCCCATGTGCTTCAAGGCTGCAGGCGCATCATGTTCCTTCACTATCAAGCCATCCACGTATCTAACAAAGTCAGATCAAAGGCTGAGATTGGATGTATATCATAAGCTTGGTCAAAGTGTCAACACGCTAGTGGCAAAAGTCAATGGATCTGAAGCTTGTTGGGCCAGATTGCTAAGGCCTACACCTCCATATTGGGGCCTGAACCCCCCCTTGGTTTGCAATTTTCTTCATATTTTATTTTTTTAATTGTTATTTTATTTTCTTTATTGTTTTAATTTAATTAATTATTTTTTTTACAAAATACAAAAACATCATAAAAAACTCAGAAAAAGATAAAAAATGCAATAAATATTTTAGTTTAATATTTTCTTGTAAATAAATGCTTGGAATTTAATTAGTTTAAAATAGGTTGCAATTTTAATTCTTTTCACAATAAAAATAAAAAATGTAGAATTAGGTTTAATTGATAATTTTTATTTCCTTTTAATTTTTCTTTTTACCATAATATTATTTATTTATTTTATTTTTTATAATTAAATTTGCATGAAAATAATTTAGAGTTAATTTAGGTTAAAAAACTCCAATATTTTTCTTAATAACTTAAAAAATAATTAGAACTAGGTTTAACATTTTATTTTAGTTTTAATTAATTCTTTTTTTATTAAATCTTAAAATATTAAAATACCAAAAACATTTTCTTTTAATTTTAATGTTAATTCCTTATTAATTTAATTTGCAAAAGGGTCCAACGCCCTCGTTTCGATATTTCTTTTATTTCGCATATTTATTTTATTTCATTTAAATAATTATGTACCTCTCCCGAAGCCTTGTAACATTTACCTCTCGCACTTTACTTTATTTGCTTTATTTATTTTCCGTCAAATCGGGTCCGGTTTAATTTTGGCGATGTGGACCCGCGCCATTTGTAATAGCTTAGATTTATTTTCCCGCAAATATTAACCGCTAACAAAGCATGCAAGAATGAATGGCCATAATAAAATCAAGCGTAGATCACTTTAACATGACAAGACAAATACAAATGAAAACGACACACGAATCGCACACACCACCCCTAGGGTACGCCTCACTGTTGCCTTGCCTCGAAAGGTGATCGTCGAGTAGAGGATGTCTTAGTAAGTCCTCATGATCCGGGAACCTGGCATGAGGGTAGCTTCTAAGGTGTCTTCCCATTGCTCTGGTGATCACCATGTCCCTATAAACTCGAATTGACCCGAACACCTCCAACGGTGGTGCTACCTACCTCTCAATGGTGGGATGGCACTACTTTAAAGGACATTTACACAGACGAATTCCTTAGGGTAGGTAGGTTCTCATAGATACTTGCTCTCTTCAAAAACAAACAAAAATCTTTTCACACCGACACTTTTCAAAAGCTTTCAAAGCAATTTTTCAAACACTCTGACACAAGAGTCGATCTGGAATTTTCAAAGAAACTTTTTTAAAACCCACAGTTGAAAAGCAAACGAACCAATTTTGAAAACACAAGTGAGCAAGTATCTAAGAGCCCATGGATAACCATGGATAGAAAGGGTGCTAACACCTTCCCTTTCTATAACCTACCTCCCGAACCGAGAGCAATCTCTTTAAGGAATTTTTCTGTGCTTTTGTCCTTTCCATTTGGAGAAAATAAAAGACGGTGGCGACTCTTGCTTCCGCGACATTTCGCGAACCAGCTTTAAACAGTCAGTTCCAGATCCACCGATCACAGCTATCCTGTTGTAGTATGCTTTTGAGTTAAACTCATGTTTTAGTTAGGACTTTTAAATGTTGTAACGTGGCCTGGTTCATGGTTTTCTTTTTTGAAAAAGTTTTTTAAGGATCAAGTTATTTGGTGCCCACCCCCTTCGTGATGTTCTCCAGTCCTAAATTCAGTTAACTTGACACGAGCGTTCTCTCAAAAGAGTTTATAATGGCTGAGGAACCACAACAATTTTTTCTTGGACACGACAATCACTTAACCTTTAGTTTTTGGGTGTTCGATCACACGACTTTTCTTTTGATGAGGATTTTATTGGATAATCCTTTTCTGCCTTTCAGGACTTTCAAGTTCTTTTCCAATTTCTCTAATTTTTTGCCTAGACAAATTCCTTTGATTTTCAAATCGGGAGTTCAGCAGGATGTCCTAACTTTTTCCTAAGCGACTTGTTTTCAAGTTTCGACTTAGCGGGGCCTTTTGTTTCTTTCTTATTCATACTTTCCATTTTGAACAAGTCGTGTGACCCTAAGTATTTGAACTTTTTGGAAGAAAAGTGAATGCCTCTTTCCTTGGTCGGCGAGGGATAATAATTGTTGTGTCGATTCGACCTCATCCTTAGGATTTTTTTTATTGTTGTTTTTTTCTAGGGAAATAACCATTGTTGTTTTGATCTTTTTCCGACCTCATAATGCAAGGGATAAAATATGGTGATCCTCAAATGGGACACTCCTTCTGAAATTTGAATGCTCGATCAAATTAACTGAGCATCTACCCTACCCCAGGTTAAAATAAGGATTTTCTTTCGTGCAGAAAAGAAACTCATACTTCGAAAGCTCAGAGGGGTTAATGAGGGTCTATCTCCCTTATATCTCTGGTGTTTGGGGATTGAAACTAGGCTTGTACATCGTCAACAAGGTTCTACTCAAAATCATACCATCAGAGATATCGACTTTAACTATTGTCGTCCCTCCTCCAATATTTTGACTAGGCAAAAGAGTTGGCCCAGTTGGTATCAAAATGCCAGAAAATCATTTAAAGAGTGATAATGAATGGTTTAAGTAAAAACAAAAGAAATACTTCAAGGCAAACATATTCAACGCATCAGGGTTGACACTCAAAAACAAACAAGTCGCTGCATGCAGACAATGTTAAATCAGTCAATTAAAATCCACATGAAAGTGCAGTAGAGAAAAATGCCACCATGGAAGAGAATCATCTCTATCCGGACTTATCAATGTACCAAAAACTGGACACAATCCTGACACATGATCTCTTTATTATGGAGAGAAGTTGCAAATGTTTTTTTTCTTTCGTTTGTATTTCCTAAGAAATGAGCATTCAAAAGGGTAGAGATAAACCTTTGCCACCAGTACGAAACCATGAAACAACTTAGCAAAATATCCACAAGAAAGCAGCGGAGTGCCATCAAGCAGAAAATTAACATGCCCCTTGCATAGCATGACAATTGTATTTATTATTCGTATTGAAAGCAACCATAACTTAGATTATCATGTTCATGTAGGGCTAACAACATTTATATGCCCATGTTTATCAAAATATCAGATGTTTTTGCAAACAAAACAATAAAAAAAGAAGTTATGTCAACATATAAAAGAGGATCTTTTATTGATTTGAGAAATCAGCCTGTGAAAAAGGCGTTTACACTTGGAAGCAGATAATTGAAAAATAAAAACAAACGAGTGTTTACAAATGGAAATGTGAATACGAATATCCATTAAGTTTCGACTATGCTATAACTCTTATTACTTTTAAAGCTTCCGTCTTCCTTCTTTCTGACAAAACATTCTTGGACTAGCTCCGCACTTGCTGCCAAGTGACCGAAAAAAGAGGAAAAGAAACAAAGGAACTCATGCTGAGCGTAGTCATTTGCTTTAAGTCCCTAACTTTTGCCTGAATCTCCCTTTCGGGTTTTCGATTCACCGGGACACCCTGTTTTTTTTGCCTAAGGTGCCCTTTCAGGTTTTAAACTTAGCGGGTTCTCTTTTTTTTATGCAAAGTATTTTGTAACTACACCAGCATTCACAGGGAGAGTGAAGTATTCTCCATTCATGGTTGCGAGCATCATCGCTCCACCGGAGAAAACCTTTCTGACCACAAATGGTCCTTCATAAGTCGAAGCCCACTTGCCTCTGGGATCCCCCTGGGGAAGAATTATCCTCTTGAGCACAAGGTCACCTGGCTTGTAACACTGAGGCGGCACCTTCTTGTCAAAAGCTTTCCTCATCCTTTGCTGATATACCTGACCATGACATACAGCTGTCAATCTCTTCTCATCGATAAGTTCTAAATGATCCGTTCGATTCTGTACCCATTCACCTTCATCAAGCTCAACATCCCTTGTGATCCTAAGAGAAGGAATTTCGACTTCTACAGGCAACACTACTTCCATGTCATAGACCAAAGAAAATGGGGTTTCCCCAGTTGAAGTACGTACAGTGGTACGATAACCATGTAAAGCAAAGGGCAGCATCTCATGCCAATCTTTATAGGTTACTACCATATTCTGTACAATCTTCTCGATTTTCTTATTGGCTTCTTCGACAACACCGTTCATCTTCGGTCTATACGGGGAAGAGTTATGATACTTGATTTTGAATGACTCACAAAGCTCCTCCATCATTTTGTTGTTCAAATTAGACCCATTTTCGATAATGATCTTTTCAGGCTCCGTAACAATAGATAATGTTGTGTTTAATGAACCGAGTTACCACTTGTCTAGTGACATTGGCATAAGATGCATCTTCGACCCATTTAGTGAAATAATCGATGGCAACCAGAATAAAATGATGTATGTTGGATGCAGTTGGTTCAATCTTGCCAATCATATCAATTCCCCACATCATGAACGGCCAAGGGGAAGTCAAGACATTCAGTGGTATAGGCGGCATATGTACCTTACCAGCATAGACTTGACATTTGTGGCAAATTTGTGCATGATTATAACAGTCAGTCTCCATGGTGGACCAATAGTAACTAGCTCGCAAAATCTTTTTGGCCATGGTATGCCCGCTGGAGTGAGTTCCGAAGTCACCTTCATGTATCTCTTCAATGATTCTAGCTGCTTCTCTCTTGTCAACACATCTGAGCAGTAAACCATCATGATGCCTCTTATACAACACACCACCACTGAGAAAGAACTTGGCCGAAAATCTTCTAAAAAACTTCTTGTCTGTGACGAACGCCTCTTCAGGGTATTCTTGCGTTTCAAGATATCTTTTAATATCATGAAACCAAGGTTTATCGTCTAATTCCAAATTGGCTTCAAAGAAAAAAGCTGGCTCATCCAACCTTCTGATGGTAATGTAAGGTGCCTCGTTATCCCACTTAACTTTGAACATGGAAGACAAGGTTGCCAGTGCATCAGCTAAATTGTTCTCTTCTCTGGAAATGTGTTCAAATGATATCTCTTAGAAGTACGGAATCAACTTCACAACATGATCACGATAGGGAATCGAGTTCTGATGACGAGTCTCCCAATCTTCATTAATCTAGCTGATAACAAGATTGGAATCCCTGTAAACTTTCAAATATTTAATTTGCAGGTCAATTACCGCTTCAATACCATAAATGCAAGCTTCATATTCGGCCATGTCGTTAGTACAATTGAAACAAATACGAGTTATGAAAGGAATGTGGAATCCCTCAAGGGAGGTGATAACAGATCCGACGTTGTTGCCCATGGCATTGGAAGCACCGCCAAACACAAGCGTCTAACATGATCCTGGATCTGGTCCTTCATCTGGGCTTGGTATATTACAATCCCAAATATACACTATTTCCTCATCTGGAAATTCAAACTTCATCGGTTCATAATCGTCCATGGGCTGATAAGCAAGATGATCGGCCAATATACTACCTTTGGTCGCCTTTTGCATAGTGTACTGAATATCATATTCAGTGAGTATCATCTGCCAACGGGCTACCCTGCCTGTAAGAGTCGGCTTATCAAAAATGTACTTGATTGGATCCATTTTGGATATCAAGTAGGTGGTGTGAGTTAGCATGTATTGTCTTAAGTGTTTGGCAGCCCAAGCAAGTGCACAACAAGTCTTTTCCAGCAATGAGTACCTTGACTTGCACTTCGTAAACTTCTTACTCAAGTAATAAATGGATTTTCCTTTCTTCCCTATCTCGTCATGCTGACCGAGAACGCAACCCATAGAGTTTTCCAACACAATTAAATATATGATTAATGGCTTTCCCTCCACCGACAGCATGAGTATCAGGGGTTCCTGCAAATACTCCTTTATCTTGTCAAATGCCTTCTGACAATCTTCATTCCACCTTACCGTTTGATTTTTCTTTAACAATCTGAATAAAGGTTCACATGTGGCCGTGAGATGAGAAATAAACCTATAAATGTAGTTTAACCTCCCCAAGAAACCACGGACTTCCTTTTTTGTTTTTGGTTCGGGCATTTCTTGTATCTCCTTTACTTTAGCAGGGTCAACCTCGATGCCTTTTTCACTTACAATAAATCCCAACAGCTTGTCGGACCTCACCCCAAATGTGAATTTATTTGGATTCAGCCTCAACAAGAATTGCCTCAATCTCTCGAACAATTTCTCTAGATGAACAAGATGCTCCTATTTTGTGTCAGACTTAACAATCATATCGTCTACATAGACCTCAATCTCCTTGTGAATCATATCATGAAAGAGAGTTACCATGGCACGCTGATACATTGCCCTGGCATTTTTTAAACCAAACGGCATCACCTTATAGCAAAATGTTCCCCAAGGCGTGATAAACATTGTCTTTTCCATATCCTCCGGTGCCATCTTAATTTGATTGTAACCCGAAAAACCATCTATGAAGGAAAACACTTTAGAGTAAGCAGTATTATCGACCAACACATCAATATGAGGAAGAAGAAAGTCATCCTTAGGGTTGGCTTTGTTCAAATCCCTATAATCCACGTACATCCTAACCTTACCGTCTTTCTTAGGCATAGACACAATATTTACAATCCATGGAGGATAATTGATGACCTTTAAGAAATTTGCATCCAACTGTTTCTGAACTTCTTCTTTAATTTTCTTGGACATCTCAAGATGAGTTCTTCGGAGCTTTTGCTTAACAGGGGAGCAACCTTCCTTGAGCGGTAGTCGATGCACCACAATATATGTATCCAAACCTGGCATGTCTTCATAAGACCAAGCAAACATATCAAAATATTCACGGAGTAGCTCAATCAATCTGACTTTCATACTTTCCTCGAGATCTGCCCCTATCTTGACTTCTCTTCTTACCTCTTTTGTGCCAATATTCACCACCTCAATTGACTTTTGATTCGGATGGATAACTTTCTCTTCTTGTTTTAACAACCTTGTTAATTCCTCGGGAAGATCACAATCCTCATATTCCTCCTCTTCAGCTTGATAAACCAGATTATCAAAGTCATATAGAGCGATAGCAAAGTCGTTATCAATATAATCCATGGTGGAAGTGCATCTGCATAAATGATATTTCAGTGTTTTAGTGACGTTGTGTGAAAAGGGAAACATTTCTATTTAAATAAAACTAAAAAAGAAAAAGAAAAGAATGGAATAAAAATTTTGAATGCAAAAAAACTTCCTTTATTCATGACATACTTTTGAAAATAAACATGGTGGCCCTACACAAATGGTTCACTACGCCTTCGGCAGAGCGCTGGAATTATGTCATGATAATAAAAGAAAACAAGAAAATTACTCCTCAGCGCTTGAAACTTGGATAACATCCACAAAAGTCCAATTGTTGAGTGCTTGACCTAGAATACTTGGACGAATCCAATCTTCAATATTTTATCCATCCACCATATTATCACCAATCGCATTGGTGCATCACTCTTGAGCAGCACTAGGACGGGAGAACTTTATAGGAGCAGATAAACTGGATGCTCTGGGAGTTTCCCTCTGCTGACTCGGACTGAAACCAAGACCGAATTTGTCAAATTTTGGGATAACATCTAGCACCTGACCCCAACCTTCAGGGTTGCCGTTCTCCACCACCGCTTTAGAATCTCTGAGAGAAGACATAACAGTTTCCAGCTTCTTTTTCTGTTCTGGAGGGGGAAAATTAACCGCATGAACTGTATCAAACGCCTGAAAAGGAGTCTCATGTATTTCACCATCAACCTCAACATAGCGGAATGATGTCAAATGACTCACAATATACTCTTCCTCGCCGCACACAGTTATCACTTTTCCCTCTGTAGGATACTTGAGCTTCTGGTGAAGAGTAGAAGTGATTGCCCTGCTTTATGAATCCATGGTTGTCCCAACAAACAACAATATGTTGGTTGTATGTCCATCACAAAGAAGGTAGCAGTGAAAGTGAGAGGACCAACCTTGATAGGTAATTCCACCTCCCCAAATATTGCTATTTGGGACCCATCAAAGGTTGTCACCATCAAGTCGCTAGGGCGCAACTCCAGGCCAGAACAATCAATTTTCATCAATGCTAACTTGGGTAGTTCATTCAAAGAAGACCTTGTATCCACCAAAACTCGGGATAGAGTAGTGTCCCTGCACTCCATAGAAATATGTAACGCTTTTTTATGGTCTTGCCCTTCTGGAGGAATATCAAAATTTGTGAAGCCCATGTCGTTCCCAGCAGATATATTAGCACAAACATTCTCGAACTGATTGATTATCATCTCATATGGCATGAATGCGTTCTTCAGCGACTTCATCAAAGCATTATTGTGAGGTTATGAATAGATCAACAAAGACAATATGGACATCTTAGAAGGGGTATGACTTAACTGATCAATTACGCTATAATCACTCTTCTGATAACTCACATTAACTCTTCAACTTCATCGAGAACTGAAGAACCTTCTTGTGCTAGAATTGGTTGAGTCACATTGGCTGGCGTAACCCTTGGATTACCAATCATCATCAATTGTTTTTCTTTTTCTCTTGCAGAAGCATCTGCCGCATCTTGTACATTGGAAGGACCAAACACTCTCCCGCTTCTAGTCATTTGACTCACACCAGAGAAATTATAAACATCCCTTTCACTGTCTTCATTAAATTCTTCCTCAGAAGGATGAGGATTTACCTCTTGCTTCACCCCTATGGTAATAAACATCAGCACCATAATGCCATGGGATGAACTTCTAACTTGTATACGACATTGGGTCCAGGTACCGTAATCATCAAAGGAGGCGCCCTAGATGGAGTAGGAATGCGCGCAGGGGTGTAAGGAATAGATACCATAGCAACATCATCTTCGGTAACCTTTCAGTATCTTGGCTTCTATCGAACTGTAGGGAACCCTCATTCATCATGAATTGGATGCCAACTTTCAAATCATCACAGCCCTTCGGTTGCTCTCAACACTTGGCACAGTCTGAAGCACAGCCCGAGAAAATAGAATTGTCAAGAAAATACCTCTTAACATACCATAATGGAGTAGTTATCTATTCCACATTCATAACTAAATTAAGCATTTCTCCATTATCATCAATCATATTAACAATAGCCCCTCCATGTCTAGGCATTAGGTTTTGGGTAACATTTGGACCAGTCACTAGAGTAAACTCAATTGCTTTGGCATCCAACAAGTCTTGTATTCTGCACTTTAACGCAAAACAATTATTAGTTAAATGACAAACTCCGCCATAATGGAATTCACATCTAGCGTTAGCATCATAGTTAGGAGGAAGTCTTCTGGGGGGTGGTGGCATATTTCTCAAATTGATCAGCTTCAAATCGAGCAAATGGTGAGGTGCTTCGGTAAGTGATAATGGCAAGGGATCGAATTTTCTCAATTGTCTATATTGTTTATTATTATACTGGCGGGGAGCATCTTGATGTCTTTGTTGTTGGGGAATCGGACTTGGTCTTTGCTGTGGAGGAGCATTAACAGGAATAGAAACATCATTGATTTGTTGGTGTAAACAATCCTCTCCTCTTCCTCTATGAGATTAATATGCACTTGTGTCGCCTTCCCTTTTCTTGGGGTAAGTATTGAATGGCTTCTTACTACCCCCTGATGAACCACTAGAACCACTGATTTGAATCTTCCCTAATTTCAAACCCACCTCAATTCTTTCACCAGCCATAACCAAATCCGCAAATCCTGCTGAAGCACTTCCTATCATGTGATCATAAAATGATCCTTGTAGGGTACTCATAAACATATCAACAAGTTATCTTTCAATGAGTGGAGGTTGAACCCTCGCAGCCAACTCACGCCACTTCTGAGTGTATTCTTTGAAAGATTCTTTTGGCCCCTGGGACAAATTCTATAATTGAGTGCGATTAGGCGCCATATCCATATTGTACTGATAGTGTTTGACAAAACCCCAAGCAAGATCATTCCAGCATCGAATATGGGTCTTTTCTAGCTTCATGTACCACTCCAGGGATGCCCCAGATAGGCTATCCTAGAAGAAATGAATCAAAAGCCCTTGATCCTCGGTATGTACCGACATCTTTCAGAAATAAGAAGTTGTATGAGTAACGGGACATGACGAACCTTTGTACTTTTCAAAAGCCGGTGGTTTGAACTTTGGAGGAACCTTTACCCCAGATACTAGCCCAAAATCATTAGCGTCCATACCAAGGACTCCTTGCCCTTCCACAACCTTCAAGCGTTCTTCAAACAATCGATACCTTTTATCCTCAACCTGAACTTCTGGCTCAGAACACCGTACAGAAAACTGATCTTCATCCTGATCAAAATCATAGTCCTGCTCCTGATAGTTTCTTACACCACCCAGATTATCTCTTCGGTTCCCCACAAGAAGAGGTCCCGGAGACGGAGGAAATTTCCCCATGTTGTGTAGGAAAGGATTGACAGGTGACCTGTAAAGATTCTCGACGGGCTGGTCTTGTACATCTCCCAGTCCAACAGAAACTTCCTAATAGAGCCCTTGATTCCCACCATCCACTGGATAGTGGCGTTGGTTGTTGACAATGGCAGCCAATTCTTCTTGTCGATGATTCACATTATTGATGACTTCCATGAACTGGGTCATCTGAGTAGCCATCTGGGCTCTAATTTCAGCGAGTTCAGCTTGGACTTGTTCCATCTGTCTTGGCAAATTATTTCTGGTGGAATATCGATGAGTAGTCGTCTTGAATTCTAGATAAGAAAAGTAGAATTAAGATGAGAAAATTATCTCGAGATGACCTGTAATGTATGAGATGCATGATATACATGATATGTTTTTGTTATTTCCAAGCATTTACAAGCTTTGTCAACCATCAAGAATAACAACCGAGCACGATAAAAGACAAATGACAAAATAAAGATACCAGTGCAAAAACAAACTTCTTTATTTACAAAAACATCAAAACACCAATTCTCAAAATCCACAGGGGTTGTACAAGATAAAAATATCCCATCCAACAAGACTAGTGGTGATCACTTAAAAAATGATAAAAATCAAAGGGGTAGGTCCCCCATCCTGACATGAAATAAAGGTCCCTCCTCCCAGAAATGCTCCTCACTCCACTCCTTGGTTTCTTGGAATAGTTGTCTTGTTCTTGGGCAGTCCCGCTCTTCAACGAGGCTTTTAATCACTACATCCTTTCGGAATAATTATTCTTCTAAGTACTTACATTGCTCCAGAAAGTGATCACATTTTTTTCATTCTGGCAAAGAAATAGGTATAGGTGCACTCTCCAATTCTTCTATATGATTTTTGAGCTTAGCATTTTCTTCCATCACACGAGTCATCGGCCCTTCGCGCTCCTGATCTCGCACCCTGACTTCATTGAGTTGCCTTTCTAGTTCTTTAATCTTTTCGCCATGACATGCTTTTAACTTCGCTTCCGCTACTTGAAGACTCTTAATCCTCTGTTGACTTTTCAAAAGTGCATTATCCTGAAGATTAGTTAAGCTGGAATTCTGAATCCTTGACCTCTTTGAATGTTCACATAACCCGCGACCCTCTAGTAGATGATCTTTCTCCCGATTCTCCCTCCAAAGTCTTTTATTTCTTGTAAAGCAAAGGAAAGCTCAATATTTTTATCTTCCAGATCAGCTTGTAGCTTAATATTCTCAGCTTTGGCGTTTTTTAGGCACGTCATTGGTACAACTTTGGATTCTCCTGGCGCGGATTGCTTAGAAGATGTCCCGTCATGAGAAAAATGATCAACCTCCTTTTCGTAAGATGTAAAATCATCTATCAACGGATCATACATGGGTTGCGGGTACAAGGGTTCTTCCCTCTTATAAGGCAACAACAACACCTTCACCCGACTCTGAATCCATTTTGAATAGGCGTCAAGAGCCACGCCTCCATTTATATCAAAAGACTGCTTTCCCTTTCAATGAATGTGTTTCCAGGAGACTTTTACCCTTTCAAACATAGCAGCATCTCCTCGTTTGCCAAAATAAACAGTTTCCCTCACCTCCCGCTCAGTAGGTCCATTTGTCATTATGAATCCAAATTGGCGTCGTGCTAAGATGGGATTATAGTTGATGCAACCTTTGGTTCCCATGAGTGGAAAGTTAGGAAACTCATCATAACTTGTAATGAACTCCATCAAAATTCCCATGTTGTGCCAGACAATGTCGTAAGAAGTGAGTCCCATGATCTGCGGGGCCCAAAGAGATGTCTCAGTAGTGTCAACAAACAATCCCCTGGTAGGTAAGTGCATCATGAACCACTTGTAAAGTAAAGTCGTACCACATACCACCTCCCCTTTCTTACCATGCTGAGAATGAATAGTATAGTAAGTATCAACTAACAATGTCGGTACCAGATTTCCATTCATAAAGACACAAATTTCTGCCAAATCCACCAATCTTTCTGCCACTGGTAAGAGGACTAAACCATAAATTAACACGGACAGTAATGCATTGAAAGCCATCCACTTTCCTCCTTCTTCAAATCCCTTGGCTTTGTTTATCAGATAATCCGGAGAGATGCCCTACATGTCACATTTCTTGACCTAATTGTCTTTCACTTTGCTAACGGTCAAATAAAGAGCTTTAGCGATAGTCATGTAGTTGGGAGTTTCGGGTACTTGAGTAAAATGAATATTGTATGTGACCTTTATATCAAAAATATATGCGTACTCTTTAAGAGTTGGTGATAGCTGGTAATTTTGGAAAGTAAAACAACGTAGTTGTGGATCTTAAAATTGAAGAAGCACTCTTAATGCTCATTCCTCATAAAAATCTTTCACCAGTGGCAACAAGTTCCCATACCGTTTCTTGAAGACGCTTTCATTCGAACCATTCACAAGGGCTCCCAACTCTCTCAGTCGACCCCTATAAAACACAAATTGGTATACAACCTTCTTCCTAAGAGTTTCTGCATTTGTGCTCATGTTGTTATTCGTCCTGATGACAACTTCTAAGTACCCTAGAAATAACATGCATATGTGAATTAGACATACATACTTTTTCTTGCATTTTTTTATTGAAAATAAATATGCCATATGGTGATGCAAACACATAGGAATCAAGGTATCTGTTGTGCTGTTCTGAATATGCCAGGAAACCAAAATCCAAAACTTTGTAAAATAACGAGTCATTCCTTTTTAGAAACTCAGTCACCAACAGAAAAGAGTCACCAAAGGTACCTGTAAGAATCAAAATTCCCTCCCTACTCACGGGTGTAAACTAGGTCAGGGTAAGGCAAAGGTAACTCAGAATCATGGGTACGCCTGAAGCGACTATCGTCAAAACACCAATCTGAAACGATAGCACCCCATTTATAATCTCTTCTGAGCGTGGACGACATAACCGCACTAGCAAACCAGAGTCGACTAGCCGTTCACGTTCCACTCTATTCCTAAGGTCCCTATGGTTGTCACTTAGCCTGGGTATTGGGCCTTTTACCTCTTATAACACCCACCCAGCATGATAGCAGAGCCAACACAACAGATAACCAAATATATGGAAAGCG
The DNA here is from genome assembly GCA_948472305.1 of Vicia faba. NCBI lineage: Eukaryota > Viridiplantae > Streptophyta > Magnoliopsida > Fabales > Fabaceae > Vicia > Vicia faba. The sequence goes on from OX451735.1 coordinate 946,827,041, forward strand.
ATAAAATGCATGCACAAACATGTGCAAGCAGTGTATAAAGTTGTAAATAACAGGAAATAAACACCCAAAGAAAAAAACAAATAAGATCTAGGATCGACTCCAGGATGGACCAGCAATAGGTCAATCTGTCCCCAGTGAAGTCGCCAGCTGAAACAACCGGATGAACCGTCATCTGATAATCAAATATCAATAAAGTCGCAACCGAACGTCTTTTATCCCGCCGAAAGGGAAAGGTAAACATCGAGAAAAACTAAAGGGGGATATCATAGTCTTGCGACCGTAGAGATCGGGTAAGGGAGTTTGTTACGCGAGCGGAAGGTATTAGCACCCCACACGCATGTAGTACTCTAAGGTATCCACTCTTGTTGTTCTATTCTATAGGTGTGTAAAATCTATATCTAAGGCTTAAAGCTGAAAAGGGAATGCATGCAAAGAAAAAGGAAAAGAAAGTTTGGGGAAAAGAAAGGAATATTTACAAATATATGCTAGATTAGGCCCCACAAAAGCCTCCGCCTACGTATCCCTTTTAAGGAATCAGAGCAGCTGTAGTTCGGCTTATATATTTTGGTTGGTTGTGTTGTTAGTTAAGAAGATAAAAGAAAAAACAAGATGGAAAAACATCAAATAAAATGATAACTCATATCAACATTGATGATAAAACAACAAAAAAAAGATGACAAGACATCGCATAGTAACACAAACTCAGATAAGATGATCAAACAATAGTATGATAACAAAATATCAGACAAGACGATGAAATAAAACACCTAACAATGATATCAGAAATCATAGTAGGATAACAAACATGTCCGATGGCGAAACATCGGCTAAAAGATAACAAAATAACATGGAAAAGATGGTGAAACATCGGCAAAAAACAATGTGCGATGGCGAAACATCAGCAAAAGAATATGCAATAGTGAAACATCGACAAAAAGAATAGCAAGGTATCATGGAAAATATGGCGAAACATCAATAAACCAGATGATAAAACATAACACCTAACAATGATATTGAGAATCAAAGTAGGATAACAAACATGTGCGATAGCGAAGCATCGACAAAAAAAAACAATATGCGATGGCGAAACATCGGCAAAAGAATATGTGATGGCGAAACATCGGCAAAAAGAATATGCGATGGAGAAACATCGGCTAAAAGATGGCAAGATAACATGGCAAAGATGGTGAAACACCAATAAACCAGATGATAAAACATCACACCTAACAATGATATTGAGAATCAAAGTAGGATAACAAACATGTGTGATGGCGAAACATCGGCAAAAAAACAATGTGCGGTGGTGAAACATCGGCAAAAGAATATGTGATGGAGAAACATCGGCAAAAAGAATATGCGATGGCGAAACATCGGCTAAAAGATGGAAAGATAACATGGAAAAGATGGCGAAACGTCAATAAATCAGATGATAAAACATCACACCTAACAATGATATCGAGGATCAAAGTAGGATAACAAACACATGTGATGGTGAAACATCGGCCAAAAGATAAAAAAATGTCATGGCAAAGATGGTGAAACATAAATTTTGACAAGGTTTAAATCAAAGTCAAAAGGCACACACACAATTAAGATTGGTTTATATTTTTTAACCTTGAAGAAGGATTTAAGTTTATTAGAGATATTTTATGATTTGCCAAGAAGAGGTTTTAGTTTTAAGATGCAAGAATGCAAAGGAAAAGAAAACAACTAGGGGAGACTATCTTAATCTTTAGTCCTAATGTTATCATACAACGATTGACCTTAAGGTTGAGGATGAAAGAGGGAAATTTCTACCCTATGTTAGCATATATGGATTCCTATCCTAAGGTCTAGCTCAAGGACTAACCCTACACGAGCAATCCTAAGGGAGCATGGTAAATACCAAACAAGTAAATAAACAAGTGTTTAAACATGAGTAGCAAGCAAGGTACATATGCAGAATCGCCTTAAACAGGTCTTTAAATAAACCAGAGGGACTCCTGACATATATCAACAACGGAAGTCCCATCATGCAATAGAAGGAAATAAGGAGAGGAAATAGTAAAAGGGAAATAGTGCAATACCAAATGGATAACTATCCATAGAAAATGAGCAAGAAAAAGAAACCTAGAGAACTTGAAGCAAGCTAGCATCAGTAAACAAATCAAGTCAGAAATCACACCAATAAATTTATGCATTGAGGCCTCAAGATCAGGACTATAGCAGTCATAACCACATATATATCCTGCAAAAGAATGACAAATATACCAAGCACAGGAATAGTGCAAACACAACCAATTGTGTTCCACAAGTAAATTGGAACACTACAGTACCAAGTCTAAATGGGAAACTTTTCCTCAGAGTACCTCGCACATTCAACAGACAAATTAGTGATTTCAAGGAGAAGTTATGAACCAATAAATGATGGATGATGATATAATCATTATAATGTAAAATAAACATGATGGAAAACATCAAAAGCAGTAGATGTAAGAAGCACCAAGCAAACTCAAACAATAACTAGGTCAAAACTAAAGAATTGTTGCTCCTTTCCTGTCACCATGTTGAATTGATAAGTAAATATCAATCAAGGATTAAAGGAGAAAGAGAAGAATACAATAAAAGACTTTAGAAGTCAGTAGCAAACACTTCACATCCATACTCATTCATTTCATAATTGTTCACAAGCATAACAAGAGAGGGGTACCACAAAATGTATCACAAAGCTTGGATCACAAGTTAGCAATGAAAGGAGTTCAAACAAAAGCAAAGTTGGAGGGCTTAAACCATTAAAAGACTTGAAATAAAGATTCTAACATGCTATGAGGATATGATCAAAATTTTAGAAAGTTGATTCTAATGCATGTTGCACAAGTGCATTCAATATACCTCAAGGATTCAAAAGGAAAGAAGAAAGGAACATCAAATTCATATATGAATGAAATTGGTTCAAGAATAAAAGGTCAAGTGATCTTAAGTCTTTATGAGACTATCCTTGATGTATCATTCCTCAACATGTTATAATTGGTCATTTGATGACCTCAAACCCAAGCCAAAAGTTTAAAGTTCAAAGCAAAACATGAAAAGAACATTAGTTAGGAGGCATGAATCAAAAGGGCTCATTAACCACTTACGGGAAATCAAGAGGATTGATTTGAATTGGTGAGAGGAAACAGAAGCAACATGATCATTAAATTCCAAATTACATGTCTCACACAAGTTCATTGGCCATCAAATAAATTGCAGCAAGATATGCAACATCAATTTGGCACTTTCACTTTGAAAATTCATCAAAAATAGAAATGGACTTCCATAATTCAAACAAAAAATTTATTAGCATCGTTAAGATATATAGAAGTTAGAAAGCAAGTCTCGAGTTCATTGATGGTTGAGGAAAGGATCAAATAAGCTTCAAACATTAAAACTAGTTGATGAAACCACCAATCTAGACAAGTTTTCAAAATAAATTAATGGAAAATACCAAACCTCATCAATTAATTCAAGAAAAATATTTTTGAGATCCTCAATCCATCTATGAACTTCAAACAAGAGCTGAATTCAATTGAAACTTAAGGAAAATTGGTTTTTGGAATTAAATCAAACAAGGGGATTATCAAAACCCTAATTATGTAGAAAATAAACTTAATTATTGATTAATTAAGTTCCAATTCTAGATAATTCAAACTAAAATCATAAACAAATAAAGAAAACTCCGCAGATCAGAAACTTATTTTTCCATACTTTTGAATTAAAGAAAAGTCAAAAATAAAATCAAAATTTAGACCATTAAACAATTAAACAAACATTCACATTTCGAAACAAAATTCTAATCAAAAGTCAGAAAAATATTCTACCAAAATTATATTCAAATATTAGAATTAAAAATAAGCTTCTATGATTTTTTGTGGAATTTTTGGATCAAAGGAAATATCAAAATAAAATCAAATAGCAAACAAACAATTAATTAAACACACGAATTTTAAAACCAATAAAAACGTTTTCAAAAATTCTGGAAAAAAAATGCAGAAGGTCAGAAATATTATTTTTAGGTTTCATGAATTTTTTTAGAATTTTTCATCAAGTTTTAATCAAGAAATAAAATCAGGAAAGATCAAGTTATAAAACAAAATTCAAATAAATGTGAAATTCAAATAGACCAATAGCATCGCGTCACCATGCCATCTTCAACCTCTGGACAATTTCAAAAACGCGCGCAAGAACAGTCCTAGGGCTCATGTCCAGATCTATCGTACATACTCATTTCCACACCATTTTTCATGAAATTTTATGCAAATCTAAGCCAGAAATAAGATCTACATCATGCTATTCGAATCACATCAAATGATTAACCATAGGCCAAGAACGAATCTCATGAAAATTGCAAAAACACACTGAGCAAAAATTTCAGAATCATCATACATGTATATCTCATCAAATCAAAAGCTCTAAAGCTGCAGAAACACTCAATGAACATCAAACACCATGATTCCAAACTCAAATCATACAATGCACGGCTAGAAATCAAGATCCAAAGTTAAGGATTCTAACCTTTGAGGCAAAAATGAATCTACTATATCCTTCACTCCAGCTGCAAATCAAGCCTCGAACTATAATCCTTAGCACTTGGAGAAGAGAATGCAAGAAGAATCACTCAAAACGCACAAGCAAATTGGGAGAATCGAAGAAATGGATTTTTTGAGAGAAAAAGTGATTTCAGGTCTAAGCTTCCTCCAATGCAGCTTTCGTTCTCCTCCTCTTCCTCCTCCTTTTTTTTGAATAAGCAATGCAGTGTTTATATAGAGTGTTTAGAGTGAGGGAAATAAGGTCATAACTCACATAAATCCGTTGGAGGGCTATTTAGCAAAAATAGGCAAGTGAAAGTGTGAGAGTATGTGCTTGTGTTTTGTTTGTTATTTGGCCTTTTTATTCTGTGTTTTGATGAGCTCAGAGGTTAATGAAATAAGGTGAGTGAAGCGTGGGGGGTGAGGTGGCCGTATGAGCACATGGTGTGATTTTGCTTGAGGTGAAAGTTACCAATTTTGGTAAAAATGTGGAAATCGTGGGAAGGCAAGGAAAGTGTGATTGTTGGGATAAAAGAAGTAAGAAAATGAGGTAAGCGATTTGTGCCAAGCATGTGCAATATCAACCGGAAACCAAACAGAATTGAAGGGTGCACAAAATCTGCAACTTGCATAACCTATGTGTGCACCAAGAGTCAGCTGACTTCCAACTGATGCCACAGAAAACTGGCTCGGGCGTTCTCAAATTTTCCTTGGGCCAAATGAAGAGCATACCCTAGGCTTCGAAACAAGCTGAGGTTCGAAAGAAATGATGGAGATATGAGTAAGATATGAGGCTTAGGATTCCTGGGCAACTCAAGCTAACTTTCCCAAGACTGCACACACGCTGTCCTGCCCATAAGGTAACACTTCGAATGGTCCAAATTGAGAGAACGAAGACAGCAGGAATGAGGCTTCGACCAGCCTACAAAGTTACTTCGAATGGTCCAAGTTGAGAGAAAATGAAGTGAGCATGAATGAGGCTTCGACTAGCCCATAAAGGTAACATTTAAAACAGCCCAAACAAAGAAAGAAGAATGAAGAAGGAAGCTTCGACCAGCCCACAAAGTCCCACTTCAATCAGTTCAATTGAAGAAAGAAGAATGAGGCTTCGACCAACCCACAAGATGACACTTCAAACAGTCCAAACGAAGAAAGAAGAATGAGGCTTCGACCAGCCCACAAGATGACACTTCAAACAGTCCAAAAGAAGAAAGAAGAATGAAGAAGGAAGCTTCAACCAGCCCACAAAGTCACACTTTAATCAGTTCAATCGAAGAAAGAAGAGTGAGGCTTTAACCAACCCACAAGATGACACTTCAAACAGTCCAAACAAAGAAAGAAGAATGAGGCATCGACCAGCCCACAAGGTCACTTAGATTGGTCCAAGCTGAAAGTGATCAAAGAGAGCCAATCGAATTTCCAGTTTCGTCACCCAACTTCCCCAGATCACAACTTCTTTGATTTTGAACCAAATTGAGTGATTTCAAGTTTAATGAGAAGTTTTCATAGCCCTCTTTAAAATGCACGAGGCAAATTTTTGAATTATTCCTTGAATAAACAAAAACAAGCATGTAACCAACCGTTTGATGAATTTCCTAAGCCAAATTCCCTACCTTGCCTGGCCAGATGCCTAAGATGCCTCAACAAATCTCCAACTTACCCCAAACTTCAAAGGCTCATAACTTTTGATTTTGTGTAAGAAGTCTGTTTTTTGTCCTATGTGGGCCCTCGTAGATCTCTTCCCTCTTTTCAATTGGAAAAAAGAACCACCAAACTCCCCTGAAAAATGAGAAGGTTATGCCCTTTCAAAGTCAGGCCAAAATCAAGAATACTTAGTGAAATTTTCAATCACCAAGATAACTTCAAATCCAAGTAATGTCTCAAACTTGCAATTCTCATCAGAATCAATCACCAATGATTATCCCACATGAAAATACATGTCAAATTATTCATGTTGACCAAAATTTCACTTGGTCAACTTTGACTTTATTGACTTTTGAGTAAAATGACTATTTTGCCCCTTGGATTCAATTGAACCACTTCTCTTCAAAATTAGTGAACAAAACTTCAAACATATGATATTCCAAACACATAGAGGCTATGAAAGAGTTTCCACTCAAAAATTCCAAAGAATCCCTGATTAAAAATCAAACCCTAGTTTTGCACTCTGCACTAGGAGATAACTGATCAAGCTTCAAACCCCTAATTCCTCTGGGCAACAAGAGAGGCTTTTTGAACAAAATTTATTCCAATGATGATAAAAGAATGATGCTTCAATACTTGGCTCATCTAGACCCAAATTACTCCAATTTGGGCAAAACCCTAATTTTGATTGATGAATCCAAAAGATGTGATTCTCCTTATAAACAACACAATACTTAATCTTCTGATGATCCAATGAGGTGGACAAGATATCTTGAGATATGTGATACCTTAGGGCTTGAAAGATCCAGAGGTTTAGATAATAAGGCCCTCCTTGAGCAACTTGTCAATACAATCAATCTTCAAAACTTGAGGGAGACTTGATAACCAAAAAACTTTGATCCCTACACAATGCATGAATGCAATGCAATATGATGTTTATGAGAAACATAAGCCTAAATCAAGAGGGTAAATTTTGAGGTGCAACAACGCAAGACACCACTGGGGATGTAAAAAGTAAAATAGGGAAAAAAAGGAAAACTTGACCAGCAAAATAAATCACTGGTGAAGAAAAAACAAGATTTTGTTAGGGTAATGCCCAAGAGAGGATCTAAAGTATCGTCAACTCAAAAATTGAGGATAGAAAGTGAAGGATAACGGTGACCAACAGATAACTTGTGAACTATCAACTCACTAAGGGAATAGCAAAAAAAGGTAACGTCGACCCACCGGGGAAAGGGATGGTAAGATAATACCAGTAAATTTCAAGATGTATTCAGCAATCACGACTGCGAACAAATGAACTTCTACTCAGAAACAAAATATCAATGATGAACTACCTTTTGTAATGACAAGGCTACCATTCACCGGAAAAGATCTCAGCAACGAACTACCTTCCATAATGACAAGGCTACCATCCACTGGAGTAACAAAATCTCAACAATGAACTACCTTCCATGATGACAAGGCTACCATCCATTGGAGTAACAAGATCTCAACAACGAATTACCTTCCATAATGACAAGGCTACCATCCATTAGAGTAACAAAATATCAACAACAAACTACCTTCCATAATGACAAGGCTACCATTCATTGGAGTAACAAAATCTCAAAAATGAACTACCTTCCATAATGACAAGGCTACCATCTATTGGAGTACCAAAATCTCAACAACTAACTACCTTCCGTAATGACAAGGCTACCATCCATTGGAGTACCAAAATCTCAACAACAAACTACCTTCCGTAATGACAAGGCTACCATTCATTGGAGTAATAAAATCTAAACAACAAACTACCTTCCATAATGACAAGGCTACCATCCATTGGAGCACCAAAATCTCAACAACAAACTACCTTCCGTAATGACAAGGCTACCATCCATTGAAGTACCAAAATCTCAACAATGAATTACTTTCCGTAATGACAAGGCTACCATTCATTGGAGTAACAAAATCTAAACAATGAACTACATTCCATAATGACAATGCTACCATCCATTGGAGTACCAAAATCTCAACAATAAACTACCTTCCGTAATGACAAGGCCACCATCCATTGGAGTACCAAAATCTCAACAACGAACTACCTTTCGTAATGAAAAAGCTACCATTCGTTGGAGTAAAAAAATCTCAACAACAAACTACCTTCCACAATGACAAGGCTACCATCCATTTGAGTACCAAAATCTCAACAACGAACTACCTTCCGTAATGACAAGGCTACCATTCATTGAAGTACCAAAACCGAATCTTCTCTGGGAGTCATCATATTCACTGGGGGAAGTACAGGTTGCTCAAATAAAGAGACCTTCCACTTGCTGCTATGAGAAGGAATTACACTAAAGACCTCATGAAAAAAGAAAATATGGCTTCCTGGGGAAAGAGATGGAATTCCTGGAGAAATGCCAATAAATTCATGCTGAGGAGATAAAATCTTCTTGTGAAAAATAAATGCACATTCTCAAACTAAAGCTCAAAGCTTGCCAAAATCCAAATAAGAGTATTGCTGAGGGTACCCACCCAAAACAGAAATAGACCGGAATGAAGCAGTCAATCAAAATACATCTCCTGAGAAATAAACTCAAGAGGGAAACCCATTCAATCCAGACAACGAGCTGAAAATAAGGATGAAACAAAATTCTTCCATGAGGGATAACTCAGTGGGGAAGTTGAAAGAATATAAACTTTATGTTTAAGATTGACACTCTATTGGAGAAAGGGTAACGCAACTCTGCAAAATAGGGTAATATACCAACAAGATATATATTTAAAAAAATGCAAATGAGCAATGATTATGCATGATGCTGGTACGAAAGTATGAATGTTACCATGTATATGCTGACAAAACAAACATATGACATTGGGGGTACACACAAGACCAAAAAAATAATTAATACTCGGCTAAATCACAAATAGGATGGAAATTCCATAGGAAAGCAAGCACCAACTGAGGAAACAAATTCCTATTTCATAACTTAAATTCACTGGGAAGGAACAAGATCAATAACAATAAATTAACACAAATATGGCGATATAACATCTTCCTCCAAGTTTCACCGGGGAAACCACACAGACTTCAGCGGGGGAAATAAAATGGTTGAAGTTCACACTTCTGCCATGGTTGATTTTACTAGGGGAAAAAATATCACATCGTTGAGACATTAGTTGGGGATGACATAATGACTTCATTGGGGAGGGTAATACTACATCGTCGAAAGAAACATCGAGATACATTCTTTAATATTGAGAGTAATAATTGCACCAACTTCTCCAGGGAGAAAGTATGAAACCTCATGGGGACAGCAATTTCAGAGAAGTATATCATCCCAACTTCACTTGGGGAACTCAAGAAAACTTATGGGGATTTTAAATCCAATCCAGCACTTGGCAGAAGAAAACCCAAAAAAGTTGATGACCGTTTCAACACTTCTTAAATAAGACATTGTCCATGCCTGACTGTCGGGCAAATAACCAATATGCTAGTACTGCTGAAAGGAGATGCTTTGTTAATGAGTCCAGCTCAGCATGCACGGGGAGAAAATACCTTTATTCATATGAGTGAAGCCTTCACTGGGGAATCTTGGCCAGAGTCTTCATATCATACAAACCTTTGAGTTTATCCATCCTTAAAGTCACTGATTTTGTTCTCCTTGTGTCACAAAATCTAAAGCAATAAGTAATTTGTAAATTCTTTTCAAAAACAATTTTTTTATTTAATTTGTTTGCTTTGATCATTACTATCTATAATAAATCAAATATTTATAAACTGAATAAAAATAAGAATTGCAAGGAATTGGACAGAAGGCTCAAACGTTATTAATAGAATGGTGGTCTGCAAATGGCAAGACTCCAGAGATAATTACAAAGTTTTAAACATGGTAATATATATTGGGAAAGATAAATTGAATTACAATGACCACTATTCTCCCTAACAACTTTGAATTCTTGTGCCATAACTTTGGTCAAAGAGTAATAAGATCCAAGCAGATTGTTGCTCCATTGATCAAGTCTTGTCTGATGTAGTTACTTTCCAGAAAATCCCTAACTTTTTCCTAGGTTTCCCTTGTGGGTTTTCAACCTACCGGGAAAATTTATTCTGTTTATGTCTCTACTTCTTGCCTAGACCGCCCTTTCGGGTTTTCGACCTACTGATACGCTCTTTTTTGCCTAAGCCTCCCTTTCAGGTTTTCATCTTAGCGAGCTGTTCTTTTAACTTTTTCTAGACGAAGTATTTCTTGACTGCATCAGCATTCACAGGACATGGGAACTCCTCGCCATCCATTATTTCAAGAATCAGTGCACCGCCAGAGAAGTCTTTCTTGACAACATATGGGCCTTCAAAATTGGTAGTCCACTTGCCCCTAGAATCAGCGTTAAAAGACATGATTTTTCTGAGTACGAGGTCGCCTTCTCTGAATTCACGAGGTTTGACCTTCTTATCAAAAGATTTTTTCATTCTCCTTTGGTATAATTGACTGTGACACAAATTCGACATTCTTTTTCTTCTATTAAATTCAGCTGGTCAAACCTGTTCTGGACCCATTTAGGTTCTGACAATTTGGCTTCCATTATTACACGTAAATAAGGAATCTCAACTTCAATGGGGAGCACTGCTTCCATGCCATATACAAGAGAGAACAGGGTTGCCCCTGTTAAAGTGCGTACAGATGTTCGATACCCATGTAGAGTAAAAGGGAGCATTTCATGCCAGTCTTTATAAGTAACAACCATTTTCTGGATGATCTTCTTGATGTTCTTATTGGCCGCTTCAACATCCCCATTCATCTTTGGCCTGTAGGGAGATGAATTATGATGGACAATCTTGAACTCCTCACAAAGTTCCACCATCATCTTGTTATTCAGATTTGAGCCATTGTCGGTAATAATCCTGCTTGGCACACCATACCGACATATGAGGTTTTTCTTGATGAAGCGCACTACCACTTGTTTAGTGACATTAACATATGAAGTTGCCTCCACCCATTTGGTAAAATAATCAATGGCCACCAAGATAAAACGGTGCCCATTTGATGCATTTGGTTTAATCATTCCTATCATGTCAATACCCCACATAGAGAAAGGCCATGGGGAAGAAATAACATTGAGAAGTGTTGGAGGCACATGGATTTTATCAGCATAAATCTGGCAATTATGGCACTTCTTCACAAATTTGTAACAGTCAGATTCCATTGTCAGCCAATAGTAACCTGTCTTAAGCATCTTTTTCGCCATTGAATGTCCATTAGCATGGGTACCAAATGAACCTTCATGAACCTCATGCATTAACATGTCTTCTTCGTGTCTATCCACACATCTGAGCAAGACCGTGTCATGATTTCTTTTATACAGTACATCTTCATTGAGGAAAAAGTTGCCCGCCAATCTTCTCAATATCTTTCTACCCTTATTTGATGCACCAATAGAGTATTCTTGATTCTGAAGAAAATGCTTGATATCAAAATATCAAGGTTTTTCATCTACCACACCCTCTGTTGTAAACACATGAGCCGGTCTATCCAAATGTCATACCGTAATACGAGGCACATCATTCCAAGTATTAACCTGATACGTAGAAGCAAGAGTTGCCAAAGCGTCTGCCATCTGATTTTCATCTCTCGGAATATGATGGAATTTCACTTGGTTAAAGAAGGGTAATAGTCTTCTAGCATAATCTTTATAAGGGATCAAGCCAGGGTGACGAGTATCCCATTCCCTTTTAATCTGATTAACAACCAAAGCTGAATCACCATACACAATTAGAACCTTGATTCTAAGACTAATGGCCTCCTCGAGACCCATAATTCAAGCCTCATATTCCGCCATATTATTCGTACAATCAATTGTCAGCCTTGCAGTAAAAGGAATGTGTGATCCATGTGGAGTGATGATCACCGCACCAATTCCTTTTCCGTAAGCGTTCACTGCTCCATCAAATACCATGCCCCAGCGAGATTCAGGATCTGGACCTTCACCAGGTAAAGGTTCATCATAATCTTTTTCTTTCAAGAACATCACATCCTCACCAGGGAAATCAAACTTGACAGATTCATAGTCATCTAACGGTTGGTGGGCAAGATAATCCGTCAGCACACTACTTTTTATGGCCTTCTGAGTGTGGTACTCAATGTCGTATTCAGACAATAACATTTGCCAGTGGGCAATTCTCCCAGTGAGAGCAGGCTTTTAAAAAATATACTTAATTGGATCCATTTTAGAAATCAACCAAGTAGTATTATTCAACATATATTGTCGCAATCGCCTTGCCGCCCAAGCCAGAGTGCAACATGTCTTCTCTAACATAGAATACTGTGACTCACAATCAGTAAAGTTCTTACTGAGATGGTATATGGCATATTCTTTATTTCCTGTTTCATCTTCTTGTCCCAAAATACAGCCCATAGAACCATCCAACACTGTTAGGAGGTTCATGCAGATATTCTTTAATACTCTCAAATGCCCTTTGTCAATCCTCTGTCCATACGCAACCTTGATCTTTATTTAGCAACTTAAAGATTTGTTCACATGTTACAGTCATGTGGGAGATGAATCTGGAAATATAATTCAGACGCCCAAGGAAGCCTCTAACTTGCTTCTCAGTCCTTGGCGGGGGAATTTCTTGGATCATTTTGACTTTATCTGGTCCACTTCAATCCCTTTATGTCTAATAATAAAACCCAACAACTTCCATGATCGGATACTGAAGGTGCATTTATTTGGATTCAAGCGGAGGCGATACTTCCTCAAACGCTGGAATAACTTTAACAAATTATCCACATGCCCTTCTTCGGTCTGTGATTTAGAAATTATGTCATTAACATATACCTCAATTTGCTTGTGCATCAGATCATGGAATAGGGTTATCATAGCCCTCTGGTACGTTGCACCAATGTTCTTCAACTCTAAGGGCATCACTCGGTAACAGAATGTTCCCCAGGGTGTGATAAACATAGTTTTTTCCATGTCCTCAGGAGCCATTCTTATTTGATTATATTCGGAAAACCCGTCCATGAACGAGAATACTTTAAATTTTGTTATGCTATCAACCAGCATATCAATATGTGGCAATGGGAAATCATCTTTTGGACTAGCTTTATTTAGATCTCTGTAATCTACGCACATGCGGAATTTTCCATCTTTCTTTGGTACGGGCACAATGTTGGCTATCCATTGAGGATACACTGACATCACAAGAAAATCGACATTTATCTTCTTTAAGACTTCTTCTTTGATTTTTACTTCCATATCAGGGTGAGTTCTTCTCAACTTCTATTTGACGGGCGGGCACTCTGGCTTCAAAGGCTAGTGATGTTCCACAATATCAGTATCTAGACCCGCCATATCTTGGTAAGACCAAGAAAAGATATCCACATACTCTTTCAATAGCTCAGTCAACCTGCTCTTCACATCAGGATGCAACGATGCTCCAATATTGACTTCCTTTGGCTCCTCTTCTGAACACAAATTGATTGTTTCTAAAGACTCTTTATACGACTGAATGGCATTTTCCTAGTGCTCGAGAAACCGTGAAACCTCTTATGGAATCTCATCATATTCTTCTTCTTCTGTCCCAAACACAAGATATTCAAAGTTGGAAGAGGGTGCAGGGTCATTGCATTCAACAAGTTTATTAATTAATCTGCATATGTGATTTGTGATTGTTTTTAGAAACTGACACATATATCAAGTGATCATGTAGATTTATTTGCAATTATTATTTTATTCAAAAGGTTTTTTATTACAATTTTCCATGAAAAAGTAGAAAAATAAAAGACACAATTTTGAGAATCAAGGACAGCCTTTATTTATGATTTTAATGATCAAAGTAAACAGATAAGCCCATACAATATTAACTTTCATCTTGGGTAGAATGAAAGCTTTTTGCAAAGATAAACAAAACAAAATTACTTTGAGACATGGATGCAAGAGGGAACATCATAAGTGACCCAATTATGGATTCTGACTCCAAGCGTCACATAATTTGGCATTTCCTGATCTTTTTCATCATCCTCAATAGCATTAAATCCAGAAACAGTTGGATGGAGATAGCCTATGCTGCAAAAAACATGGTGATAGCTTCTCATAGTAGACTTTAAATTCAAACTTTCTCCTTTGCCAATCTTGGTAGAGAATCCTAAACCAGCCATGTTCTTGTTCACTGGAGGATCAACGACATGTCCCCATAGTTTACTTGGACCATTGCGCACAACCTGCTGAGCATCCTTGAATGAAGTCATAGAGTTCTCATTATCTCTTACATTATCAACATACAGTGCCTGGAACTGCATCCCCACAGCAGCTTCATCTGCTTCTACAATACTGAAAGATGTTAGATGAGATATCAGTAATGCTTTCTCTCCATTTATAATAACCACTTTTCCTTCGGGCACGAACTTCAGCTTCTGGTGCATAGTGGAGGTGACAGTCCCTGCTTCATGTATCCATGGTCTTCCCAGTAGACAACTATATGCGGGTACAATATCTATGACTTGGAAAGTGATCTGGAACAGATGCGAGCCTATGTGAATAGGCACGCCGACCTCCCCATTAATCGACTTCCTTGACCCGTCGAAATCTTTAACAATAATACCACTTGGGCTTATAGGAGCCCCTTGATATTTTAACTTCATCAGTGTACTTCTCGGTATCACATTCAAGGCAGATCCATTATAAATTAGCACATTTGATAATGAGTCGAATTTACAGTTCATGGATATGTGGAGAGCCAAATAGTGATTCCCCCCCTCGTCATGCAATTCATCATCGCAAAAGCTTAAGTTATTACATGGTGTAATATTACCTACCACGCTGCTGAATTGATCTAATGGCATGTCATACTCCACGAAGGCCTGGTCCAACACCCTCATTAAAGATTCTCTATGTGCAGCATAATTCATCAACAATGCTAAGATAGATATCTTTGAAGGAGTCTGCAACAACTGATCCATAATTCGATAATCGATCATTTTCATTATCTTCAAAATATAATCTACGTCCTTCTCTAGGGTAGTACCACTGGATTCCCCTGCAACCTTATTATCTTCAACACTTTCCACAACCTTCTTACCAGCATTATCATTTCCTCGAACAACTGGTGCAAATACATGACCTCTTTGGGTCACTCTACTAGCCTCAACAATATTTCCAACACTAGACAAAGGTTGGATGGGAATTTCTACACCATCCTCTAAAATTGTAGCAGTATACTTGTACGATACAACTTTGTCTGATTTGTAAGGAACGGGCCCTGGAAAGAAAATCACCACAGAGGCAAGAATCGTTGAAACAAGGCACAATCACATTCACACCTTCTTCAGAAAACTTTGACATCAAAGAATCATCGTTAGAGAACATAACCTCATCTGAGGAAAAGAATTCATTCGCAGAAGCATATTCATCATCTGATTCTTCCTCAGCCAAACAAACCTCAATCTCATTAACGTTATGGTAATCATCCCTTTGGCTTGAAACATTGATAGTTCCATTATCCAACAACAACTGAATACCTTTTCTCACAATTGAACATCCTCGGGAGTCCCTGCAGCAAACTTGGCAAGATCCATAGTGGTGCTCTAACTGACCAGCCATGTGGCAGAAAGTAGCATGCAATTGTACAAGATCATCATTCATATGTTCCACATCAAAGATCCTGAATACTCCAGGACATCCAAAACCATGTTCACTTCCTCCTCATACTCTACCCTAGGCATGATTATATGGATGAGGCCCTCATCCATCATCTCTTGTAAATCAGCCTTTATCTTATCGCAACCTTGTATATTGGTACTACAGATACCACAACCAGCATGGTCATGAGTATAGTAACTAAACTCGCGAAGGTCTGCATGCATCTTTACCAAGTATCCTCTAACCAAGTTAATATCATAAATGCGGAAGTCCCCTGGACAACCAGCAACCATGTTAACAGAATTCGCTTCTCCATGTTTTGGGAGAGGATTATCTTTTACATTAGGACTGACATCTTTGAAGGACAAAAGGCCAGATCTAATCATTTTCTGTCCTCAGACTTCAGAGGATAACAATTTTCTATGTTATGCCCTGGTGCACCCTGATTAAAAGCGCACGCCTGATCTGCCTTGTAGTACCAAGGTAAAGGGGATGGTATAGCAGAAGATGGCCTAGTCTGGACCAACTTTTTCTGGATCAATGTTGTGAGTAGCTCTACATAACTCATAGCGATAGAGTCAAAAGGCCCTATCCTCTGATTCTTCCCTTGACTTCCCTGAGGGGCTGGTCTTTGATAAGAAATTGTAGTCGGAATCGCATTTACAACTGGAGTTACCGAGGAAACCTGTTGTTGGCGCTGATGATTTCTTCTAGAAGGATTAACTCTTCTCTCTTGAATAACAACATTCGTCTTCCCCTCTTTCTTCTTAACAAATCCATATGATGGCTTCTTCACATTGCTGGAACTTTCACTTTTTTCAGACGATCTTCTCTTACAGCTTCTTCCAAACGACGCCCATTCTCACCATTTCAGTAAAATCACTGGGCGCTGTTGTACCCCAAAATTTGCCCTCCCTTTTTCACAAGAAATCACAACCCTAGGGTTTTCTCTGATTTTCAAGATTGGCTCAGGAATTGATCAAACAGACTTTTCCTTTGGCAACAGATCAAGAATTAGGGCTTCTCGCATTTCTCAGAAGAAATTGAATCCTCAAAAAATCAGTTAACTGTTACATTGTTTTCACACTTTTTTTTCAAGTTTGCTGAAAGGTTAACTAGTTGTTTTTCAAGGCCTGATTATCTGGGATAAGAGCTGAGACTCTTATTTGGAATATTAAGGCATCTGTTTTTTAATGGAACGAAACGTTTTCTTGTTAATGGAATGCTTGCTTGTTTATCATACAATGCGCATTGTGATTGGAATACTGATGCAAGGTTATGAGACTGCAAAGTTTTTGATTATTTGGAATTTAAGTTATCTAGATTAGAATTGTTGAAATGCAGTTTCAATTATTTTGATTTGAGAGTCTTAAATAATTAAGTGAAGATGCAAGGAAGAATGGCAAGATATTTGACAATAGAAAGGTTTCTTTTGGATAAAGACTTTTTTATTCATTTCAAATGTTGTTACAAAATCATTTGAATATGTAAGTTTTACAACTTATAGTATTTAAAATAATAAATGTTACAATTAAGGGAAATCTATCTAATCTAAACCTAAGCCTCCTAAACTCCATTGCCCCATGTTCAAGGTCTCTTGCTTCCTCTTCTTCCTCTATCATCCAATTGGTGCTCACCTGAAAAAGACAAAAGAAAAGAGGATTGGTACAGTTAATCGAAAACAATTTTCAAATGAAAAAGAAAGAAAAAAAGTCATCATTAAAATTGGCCGTATGGAATCAGAATGCTTATTTTTTACCACGCTTTATTTTTCTCTCTGCAAATCACAAGAAGATTGCTCTTCTCGGTTCACAAAGAGAAAATTAAAAATGCAAGCATACAAAGCAAGCTGAGTTTCAAATGCAACAGGCGCCAAAACTGTCAAACATAAGCCAAACTATACCATTGCAACTCAACCAAAACATGCAGTATACTAAAGCATAAGCCAAACTGAGTTGCAAAACAAGTCAAGATTCATTGCTAAAAATGGCATACAAAGTAAACTTGCAGCAAACTGCACTAAACTGCAGTAACCAAACTGAATGCAAAAAACTGTCAAGTAAGCCAACTAGATGCAAATTGTACAAGTACAGAAAATACAGCAGGCAAATGCAGCAGATAATGCAGAGGAAAACCAATTGACAAGCAAAAGACTTGTCAGAAGCCATCATCATTTTCCAGAGGCAATTTTTCAGAATATAATAAAAAAAGAAAAAGTGCTTGTTTCATGGAGAGAGAAAGAGAGAAAGATATCACCTTGGGTGAAGTTTTATAGTTTGGCTAAAGCAGGCTATCACAAATAAAAAAAGATATAAGAGCTATCAAAGAGCACAAGAAAACATTAGAGCATAGGAAGCCATCACAAAAACTCTCCAACCTGTTATCAAACAAAAAACATAACAAAACTCACAAAAACTGCACGAGCTGCAAGCTTGCTCAAACCACAAGCCAAGCTAGCTCAAACCACAAAGCCAACCAACCTGTATAACTTGCCAAACTGTTTGGCCAAACTGTGAAACCACAAAACCTGCACAACAGGCCAACAATTCCAAAACCAACAATTCCAAAACCAACAATTCCAAAACCTGCAAGCCAAACTGCAAAGCCTAGCCAAAACTGTAACAAACTTGCAAGCCTGTGCAAACAAGTCAGCAAACCTGCTATCAAGCACCACAAACTGTCTGGCCAATATAAAAAAAACTGGCATAGCCAAAGCCTAGCCAAATTGCCTGGCCAAACTGTACAACAACAATCAAGCTGGCCAAACTGTAATAAGTTTGTCAAACCAACAAAACAAACTACAAACTGTAACCAGCTTGCCAAAACAAACTGCAAAAACTGCACAAACTGTAAACCCAGTTTAACCATCATCATCCAAATTTCAAGAGGGAAAGGAAGAGAGCTTAAGAAGCAATACAAATCAGTTTCAAAAAGAAAAGTTTCAGAACATAGTAATCATCAACATCCAGAAAAAGGAAGAGAGGTTCAGAAGCAAAAACAACAATAACTGTTTCAGAACATATTCATCATCAACATTCAGAGAAAGAAAGAGTTTTAGAGGCAAAGGCAGTAAGTTTCAGAGACATTTCATCATCAACAATCAACAACAAATAAAGCTTCAGAAATGTTTTTCATCATCAACATCAATATCTGAGAAAGAGGAAAAAGGTTACCGAAAGCAAATGCGCGACCATCATCACTCCCTCCTCCACATCTAGCCGCCAAGGAAGCGCCAGTCCAACCTCTCTCTCCCTCCATTTTCCAAGAAAATCCCCAAGGTATGTTTTTTTAAACCCTTACTGCATCTCAAGCATGTAAACACCATGGGTTAAAACGAAGCAAACATGCAAAACAAACTGTAAGAATCAAGCAAACATGAAACTGTAAAATCAAAACGAAACAAATCGTACCATTTAGAACCAAAGCCGTGGACCACTGTAAGAAGATAGAGAGTTAAGGGGAGGCGCTCCGGTGGCTATGGCTTGGAGGGAGTATCAAATCAAAAGCGCATGTGAGGCTGAGAGGGATGAAGAGGAGGAAGGAGCAAGCGGCGCCGCTGTGTACCAAACGGAACAAACCCTAAATTGATCCAAACCCTAACAAAAAATGTGAATAAACTTTGCATTGGGCCACCCAAGTGCTAAGCCCACAACAATTTGGCTAATACCCCCTCCGTTTTCAAATCTGACCCCTCATGCCTTCTTTATTTTTATCTTGGGCCTAATCCATATTCAACCCTAAGCCCATTCCTTTTTTAACAAATTTTTTTATTATTTTTATTAATTCATTTAAAATTAATTTGTTTTCTTTTCATAAAACACTAATAATATTTAAAAATTAGATTTTTTTCTTAATTAGTTTGAATCTCTTTTTTTCTTTTCATTTAATAAGAAAACACCAAAAAATAGTAGAATTGTTGTTTAGTAAATTTTTCTTTAAACTTTTCCTTTAATAAATTAATAAAAAGACACATACAAAAAATAAGAATAAAATACTTAATCTTTCTTTTTTAGAATAAATTTTATTTATTTGTTTTTTAAGTTAATCAATGCATGCATCTCATAATTTATTGATTTTCCTTATTTTATAATTTGTTATAATTTATATTGAATTGCGACAATTCGATTTGGTTGTAACACATAATATTTGGACATTGTTATCCTTGTAAGATTCATCCCCATTTGTAAATAATTGTACTCCTATCCTCGGATACTTTTGTAATAGCTTAGAATTTTAATTCTCGCACTTTATGCTTTCAAATATGCCATGACTAGAGATTAGGGTTTGTATGCGAAAATCTAAAATCAATCGCTAGATGACCTAAATACAAGACCTAAATGCATGAAAATGACAAACACAATGCACACTTGCACCTCTAGGGTAACCTCGCTTGTTGCTTCGAAAAATGCAATCATGTCCCTCGAATATGAGACACTCTAGCAAGTGCCCCTTCGATAAACAAAGATCGTAGTCCCTCGATGACCCTCGATGTTGCCTTCGATAAAATGATCTTGTCCCTTACAAAATTGCTAGAGCGTCTCACAAGTTGCTTTCAATGATTGTATGCGATGACCCGCGCCTGTCCCGTTTAACATCCTAACACAAGGTTGTTCATCAAATGCAATGGTGAAATAACACTGTCAAAAGGGTTAAAAACATAATAAAGATCTTTGAGTAAAATAGGGTAGACAACTCTTAGTTACTTGATCAAAACTTGCAAAACATCCTTGCTATTTTCAAACACACCTCACAACACAATTTCAAAATAAACTCTCAAAACATTGAAATATCTTTTCAAAAAGACAAACACCTTTGTATATATTCAAACAAGAATCATTACAAAGGTTACCTAGACAAGGCCTCTTTTTCAAAGCATTTTCAAAACCACCCACACAAAGCACCATTTCAAACAATTGAAAAGAAAAAGCAAGTGATCTAAAACAAGTAACTAAGAGCCCATGGATAACCATGGATGAAAAGGGTGCTTGCACCTTCCCTTTTCATAATCTACCCCCCGAACCCAAGAAAACATCTCAAAGGTCTTTCCTGTGCTTTTTTACCTTTCCTTTGGATAAAATAAAAAGTCGGTGGCGACTCTTGCTAAACTGAACAATTGCGAACACAAACGCAAAACCTCAAGTCAGTTCTCCCACCGTATCACAGGCGCACTCGCCATCATTCTTTCATAATAGAATGCACCTAGTGTCTTCAGGAAAATCTTTGTCATATCCTTTTCTTCCATTGGGGGAATCACTTGGGTGGCTACCTCATGCCATCTATGTGCATGTTCTTTAAATGATTCCCTGTCCTTCTGGACCATGGCCCTGAGTTGATCACGGTCAGGCGTCATGTCCATATTGTATTTGTGCTGTCTGATAAATGTTTCACCCAAGTCGTTAAAAGAATGAATATTGGCACTATCCAGACTCATGTACCATTTCAACACTGCACCGGTTAAACTGTCTTGAAAGAAATGAATCAACAGGCGTTGATCATATGTATGAGTACACATTCTCCTTACATACATCACCAAATGAGCACGAGGGCAAGTGTTGCCCTTGTAATTTTCAAACTCCGGTACTTTGAACTTTGCAGATATTTTCACATTTGGCACCAAACACATATCATTCACATTCTGCCCAAACAACTCTTTTCCTATGAGGGCCTTCAACTCTTTATGCATTTTATCAAACTAATCTTGAAAATTGTGCATTCGATCATAGAAACCTTAGCTTTTACTTGGTGGAGGAATAGGGAGATACACTTCATCATTAGCAAACGGGCCCCTATTCATCGAGGGAGGTGCATTATAGTGAACCTCGTTTCTAGCAGCAGGGGTAACGATTACCATAGGAGGTGCGGGAGCAGCAGAAGTCTGAGTAAGCGGAGCAATTTGAGGATCCTGATTAAAACCTTCTGGCATAAAGTTCTTTGGCATTCCCCAAGTATATCCCGGAGGCATACAATTATGGAAAACAGTTGGAGTGGCAGAAACAGGAATAGTCGGAGCTTCAGTAGTAACCATTTTTTGGGGAGGCTGAATAATTGGTGGCTGATTCTGAGCAGCCACCAAAGATTTCATCAGAGCGGTGAGATTGGCCATACCGGCCTTCAGAGAAAAAACTTCATCGCGCAGCTCGCGATTCTCTTGTTCTAGATTATCCATCTTCCTTCTGAAATTAGCTTGAGTATTGTACCGGTTAGACAGTTTGCTTAACGAAGTAAAGAAGCTCAGTAAGACACCTGGATATGCAAAAAAATGCAAGAAGTGTGTACAATATGATGCATGATGTGCAATGCATATGATTTATTTTATTATTATTATTTCAAGGGGCTTAAAGATTTATAGACAATTTTGCATATATCAAAGTAATAACACATTTGAAATACTAAATTTTTTTATTTTAATAACTTCAAAATGGATTACAAGTTTCAATAATCCCAAGTACAAGATGAAAGTAAAGTCTAAAATCCTAAGAAGCAAAGATGATGGAGATCACTCTATACGCTGACGCTTCCCCATAAGCCTGGTAATCTGAGCCTTCAACCTCTGGTTTTCTTCTGCAAACCTAGTGGCGACCTCTTTCCAATCATCTCAATTAGGAAGTGAGCAACTAGGTCCCGATTGAGGTTTAGAGGAAAATAAATCCCCTTGCCTCTCCATAGCCTCTACAGCTCGACTCTGAAGAATCTCAATCAAGTCGTATTTCTCCTTCAGGTCTGCTCGATAGAAAACCTCTAGAGTCTGGCATTTATTCTTCCAAGCTTCCTTTTCCTACTGCATCCTGACTAAAGTAAGTTGTAGCTCTTCCACATCATCCAATAGGAAAGGAGTGTTCTTCACAAACATATCAGGCATAGGTGCTTCCCGAGAATACGACACCTTAAACTGAATAGCTCTTGCTTGTACCCACTGTAGATAAGGCTCCAAAGAAACAACCCCCTAGGTCCTAAGTTTTTCCTACTCTTCCTGTGAATGTGATTCCATGCCTTTGCAATCTGCTCCTTAGCTTCCTTATGGTCTCCCCTATTATTCAAGAAGAAACTACTCAAATGAATACTATTTGGCTTATCCCTCATCGAATATCCAAGTTGTCGTCGTGCAAGAACAGGGTTGTAGTTAATTCCACCCTCTGTACCGAGAAGAGGCACATTGGGGAGACTACCACAACTATCGACAATCTCTGCATCATAGTAAGCCTGATGATACCAAACAACATCTGAATGAGAAAGTTCCATGATCTTTGGATCCCAACGAAGTTCTTTCCTAACATCCCAGAAAGCATCATACCGAGGCAAATGAGAAGTAAACCACAGATACAATAAAGGCGTGCAGCAGATGATCATCCCTCCATGATAAGAATACCGAAGATGAATAGAGTAATATGCATCACCCAACAATTTAGGAACTAGGTTCCCTATCATAAAGATCCTGGTGGCATTGATATCAACAAATTCGTCTACATTGGGAAATAAGAACAACCCATAAGCAAGTAGAGAAAAGATGGCCTCAAAAGCAACCGTACTCTTCATCCTAGCTAAGTAGCAAGCTTTATCCAATAATAATTGAGCTGGTAATCCTATAATCCCTCCTTTAGTAGTCATGTGGGCTTCAACCTCATACTTTCCCAAATGAATCAAAGCAACAATCTCATGGGATTTTGGCTCCCCCTCCAAACCAGTAAAAGGAACACGATCAGTAATAGGCAAACTCAGAAGATAAGAATACTCCTCTAGTGCAGGTGTTGTACCCTAAAATTTTCCCTCTCATTTTATCAAGATTCTCCTCACAAGACTCTTTGGACTCAAGACAGGATTACAGTTTGCTCTGCTCAAGACATCTTCTTGCACTGTTGACCTGAAATTAGGGTTTGAGTTTGCACAAGGATTTTTGGACTTTCAATGCCTCTTATGACTTTCATACTTCATGTTGGACTCCTAACATTTCTCATACCAAGTTTCAAGCTTTGAATCAAATTTTTGCCCAGTCAATTGGACAGTTGACCTAGCAATCAGCTGTATTGGGGAAAAAGTCAATTGTGGCCAATTTACAGTCAAACATCATAATTTTTGATCCACATCAACATTATAGACTCATATGAACCATTTTATCAAGTTTGGACCAGAAGTCCTCAAGAAATTTGATCAGATCTTCAAAAGGGCAAAATGGTCATTTTTAGGGTTTTGACTGTAGAAGGGCAATTTCTGATTTTTAACCTAGCCAATGGCAAATTGGTTTCTAGAATGGTTTCAAGGACTCAATGACACCATCTTGACCTAATCACAAGGTTCAAAAGATCTCAAATGCATTGGATTGACAGATAAATTTTCCAATCAACTGATTAAAAATCAACTGTACACTGAAAAGTCAAACTTTGACTTTTTGGTTAAAATCAAGTGCCAAGGGTCATTTTTATCAAGATGTGTCAAAACATGAAACTTGTTCACTAAGAAACCTAATTTTGGAAATTAGGGTTTAAAATGGAAAATTTTCATAACTTAGAAATTTTCTAAGTTATGAAAATTTCTTATTTTTTCCCAACGTTTCCAAACTTTTTCACCATGATGCAATTGGATTCAAAGAAAACTTCCAACATGAAAGTTGTACTCCTCCACAAAATCTACAACTTTTATTCACAAAGTTTACCCAAAATATGCTTTGATCTCAAGTTATGATTTTGTGAATAGAGGTCCAAAAACTTTCTAACTTAGTGAAATTTTACCCTAGTTTAGGCAGGATTTTAACCTATCTTCATGGCAACTTTTCACCTAGTTCAAAGTGGAATCTCAAAATGAATTTCAAAGATGGATTGTAGTGAATGTTACAAGATTTCCAAAATGTCCAAGAACTCTCCAAGATCATTTATGGTTAGGGAGAATCGAAAGTTTGAAAATGGAAAATTATCACTTTTGGCCAAGGCATTTTGCACCATGTTACAACTTGAAAATATGTCCAAAGCATACTTGTACTTGGTTTACAGGTCTTAATCCTTTCCACACTCCTTAATTTAGTGCAAATACATTGGACAAAGGTTTGATTCTGAGCTTTAGAGCATTATACAAGGGTTTATTCCATTTTTGGCATAAAGATAACAATGTCATTTCCATAAAGTTCACTTTATGCAATTTTGTTTTCCTTGAGCCTTGAACCCAATCTCTTGCAGCAAGCAAAGTCCACAAACTTCAGGAAAAGCTCACCAACTCTCAGCAGGCCTCAAGCTAGCTTTTACAACCTTGGCTTTTTTCAACTCACCTTTTGCTTCAAAAAACAAGAAACCTTGCAAAAGGTCCACAACTTTGGTATCTGATAAAAACAAGTCTTGTGTTCATTTCAAACGATCTCAGCATATCACACCAAGCCTGAAACACGATAGCCAAGCCTCTAAAACACCCTTAAGCACAAAAACTCCATGTCTGCCCAAAACAGGGCAAGCTCTGCAGAACTCAAGCCAAAACAAATTCCACTCGTGCGTTTTGTCCCAAACCACTTCAAACACATTGCATACATCCCATCCAAGCTACACAAGTCCATGTCCAACAACTGTAACTTCATTTTCAAGCTTCACCATTTTCAATTTCTGAGTTTGCAGGTTGAGTTCTATAGGGACATTCAGGCCATTTCAAAGCAAGCTAAGCATTGGGAAAGGTCAAGGGAACATCAAGCAAGCTCAAAAGTCCTTCAGGCCTCATTCAAAGTTGTTGCATTGCCATACTCGAACTTGACTGAACAAGGTAATTTCCAACTTTCTATCTCCTTATTTAGACATCCTTAGGCTTAGGTTTGTGAAGCAAAAATGTATCCCTTAATGTCCTTCAACTGTACATATGCATAACTTGTATTTATATTAACTGAGCTCGGAGAATTTAGATGATGAACATGATGAATTTTTTAGGTCATAAATTGGGGGTGATAAAATTCTCTCTGGTCTTTGAGAGTTAGATCAAATTTTTATATCATTAGAATCGTGTGATGATGAGCCATAACTTTCATGTTGCAAGATTTTGTTTTTAAGCACGTATGCAGGAGTTACAAGTTTGTACATGAAGTGAGTTGGGCTGGGCCTAGCTTGCTTGACTTTTGACACCCCCCATTCTGCTTTTTCCACCCCCTTGGCCCATTTATTATATTTTGTATTATTTTTTCATTTCTTTTGTGATTTCTGACTTTATTATTTTTTTTCTAAATATTAAAAATCACCAAAAATATTTTCTTAATTTTTATATTTTTATTTTATTATTTTTATTATTTTTTATGACAAAAAATAGTTTATTAGGCTAAATACTTTTATT
This sequence comes from Vicia faba, assembly GCA_948472305.1. Lineage (NCBI taxonomy): Eukaryota > Viridiplantae > Streptophyta > Magnoliopsida > Fabales > Fabaceae > Vicia > Vicia faba. The sequence continues at coordinate 946,853,143 of OX451735.1, forward strand.
TTCTTAAATAAATTTGTAAATAATATTAAAATACTTATATATTTTTATTTTTTATTATTTATACACTCAAATTAATATTTTCATACAATACTTATTTTTTAACATTTTTTATATATTTTTATTTATTTTCTTGTACATAAAAATGAATAAATAAATAATATAATACATTTTTTTCTTAAAACAAAAATTAGGGTTTTCACCCCTTTTCAAAAATAATCATTTTTATTTTCTTATTTTTAAGACTTAAATAAATTCATTTTTACATACATAAAAATAAATACAAAAAACATTTTGCATGTTTATATTTAATTGCATATTTAAATACTATTCATTTATTTATTTGTACATTTAAATAATTGTTCATTTATTTATTGTTGTATAAATTCAATTTGGTTGTAATAGTTTTAGGGTTTTATTTTGTGCAAATACCCCTTATTCAAAACTTGTACCCCCTCCCCATAATATTGTTGTAATAGTCTTAGATTTACTTTACGCATTTATCGCTTTCATATATCATGATAGTAAGATTAGGGTTTGTATGATAACCAAAAATCAAAACAAATAGCATGACTAAACACAAGACAAAAATGCATGAAAAATGACAACACAATGCACACAAGCATCTCTAGGGTTTCACCCACTTGTTGCCTTAAAAATGGCCATGGTATGCATGCTAGGTATCTTGGCAAAACAAAAAAAAAACAAAAAGATCATAGTCCCTCGATGACGCTATCTTGGTTGCCTAAACAAAAATGATCTAGTCCCTCAAAAAACTTGCTAAAGATACTTGGCAATATTGTTATCATGGTCATACGATGACCCACGCCCGTCCCGTTTAACATCCAAAGATATGGTCGTTTACCAAATACAATGGTAAAACAACAATGTCAAAGGGTTAAAAATGTGTAGGAAAGACTTTTGATTAGGGTAGACAACTCCTAGTTACTTGATCAATTTGCAAACATCCTTTCTATTTTCAAACAAACGCACACACAATTTCAAAACATTTCCCAAAACAAACTTTCAATCGTTGAAACATTTTTCAAAAGACAAACACCTTTGTATACATTCAAACAAGAATCATTACAAAGGTTGCCTAAACAAAGGCCTATTTTCAAAATACTTTCAAAATCACACACAAAAGCACCATTTAAAACAATTGAAAAGAAAAAGCAAGTGATCTAAAACAAGTAACTAAGAGCCCATGGAAAACCATGGATGAAAAGGGTGCTAGCACCTTCCCTTTTCATAATCTACCCCCTGAACCCAAAAACAATCTCAAAGGTCTTTCCTGTTCTTTTTTATCTTTCCTTTTGGATAAAATAAAAGTCAGTGGCGACTCTTTCTAAACCGAAACATTTGCGAACACAAACGCAAAACCTCAAGTCAGTTCTCCCACCGTATCACAGAACTGGCGACTCTGCTGGGGAGATATCTAAAGGTGGGGTTACATTAGGGTTTAGATCACCCTTAAATGCTTATCTTGCTTGACTTAATTGCTTTACATTTGGTTCTATTGTTTGGGTTTGAAATCCTCTACCCAGATTTGGGAAACATTCATAGGTAAATAGCAATACGTTGTGGAAACTGTGTGGGGTATACCGACATGGTTGAAGAAATAGCTATATTAGTGCGACATATTTGTGGGTACCGGTAGCCTTTGAGTCAATCAAAGAGAATACGGGGCCGCTGAGTGATGTCATGAAGCACTAATGGACTTTTAGAACCTTTACTTGACCAACTTGGCCTTTTTAGGGGTAGTGAGATGACCGACTTTGGTGCAGTCCGAAGTTGGTAGATACTCGATACCACACTCATTGAGGGTTATTTTCTTGGAATATTCCGGTCGCCAGTAAAGTGGTTAAACTGAAACAATGAACACAGAAAATAATCCAGTGATATTGAGCTCCTTAGAACCCGGTTACTATTTCTATGACAGGTGAGCCAACTAAACTTCAAGAGGGTACTTACCTATGAAACCCCATGCAAGCCTGAAACTAGGAACTTTTGTGATTTGTTTGTACATATACTTGTGCATAACATCATGATCATCATGAAGCATCATATGCATCCACTAACCATTTCAAGGATTTGGATCTTCATCTTTGTTCCTGTTTTGTAGGTAATAGATTCACTTCACAGGAAAACTATTCAAATCAACCTTGTAAGAATTCCTCCTCAACTCAAGGAGCTAGCTTCAAGGATTCTTGAGAATTCTCCATTCATCGAGAGGCATGTTCGTCTTCTCAACTTAGTCAACACCAACACTGAGGAGGATATGCTGGAAGTTCTCTTCCAGTTCTTTGACCTATTGCATCATTGCTTTAAACTTCCTGACTACCAACTGGTGCCTACTTTGGAGGAATTTTCTCAACTCTTGAGGATTTTTATTCTCAATCAACTACCCTACAACGGTACGGAAAGAGATCCAAATCCAGAGGATGTTGCTCAAGCCCTACACTTGCAACCATCTGATATCATAGGTCATTGGGAAACTAGAAGTGGTGTCAAAGGTTTCTTGTCAAAGTTTGTATTTGAGAAGGCCCAAAGCTGCTGGAATTCATTGGACTTACAAGCTTTTGAGGAGATTGTAGCTCTTCTCATCTATGGGTTGGTCTTATTCCCTAACCCTGACCAGCTTATAGATGTCAGTGCTGTCAAAATCTTCATGGCTCGCAACCCGGTGCCTACATTGCTTGGAGATATCTTGCACTCATTTCACACTCGAACAATGAGGAAAAGAGGTGTTCTCATGTGTTGTACTCCTCTACTGGTAAGATGGTTTATTTCTCATCTTCCCCAATCAGTCTTGAAGAATGAGCAAGGCTTAACGTGGTCACAACGATTGATGACTCTTACACATTCAGATGTTCATTGGTGTTCTCGATCCAGAGAAAATGTTATCATCATTGATCGTTGTGGGGAATTCCCTAATGTCCCTCTACTTGGCATTAGGGGAGGCATTAACTACAACCTCTGCTTGGCTCTGAGACTGTTTGGGTATGCCTGAAGGGATGGCCCACATGACATGCTGATTCCAGACTTGGTTTTTGACTTCGACAACGACGATCAAGGACTTCGACAAAGGTTCATCCGAGCTTGGAGGATGCCCAACAAGGTGGACAGTAAGACCTTGGGACACAAGAATTCCATCCCCCTTGAGCCTTACCTCAAGTGGGTACGAACCCGCGCCCAAAGTCTTATGATGACTTACCCCTACATTCTCCTTGTGATCAAAGAGCCTGTTATGGAAGGAGAGGTTCCATACACCCTCCTACATCTTGACATGCCAACATCACTAGAAGATTTACAAAGGAGTTGGATACAGCTCAAGGGAGAGCGCGATACTTTTGAAGCCCAATTCTACGCCAGTGAGAAGAAGGTTTTGGAACTTACTCATCAACTTCATGAAGAGCAGACTCTCAACACCTACATTGCACCAAAAAGGATGCGCAACGTCTTTTTACATTAGAATTTTGTATTATTTTTCCCATGGGGCATTGTGTACTAACAAATTCTATCTTATTAATATGACGTGTGTTCCTTTTTGTTTAAAACAAATTTGAATTTCTGAATCCTTGAATGCATTACATGAATACATATCATTCATCATATGCATAAACAGGTCTTCACACCAAGTTTCCTCATCTCTCTGTTGTTTATTTCAGCAAGATGGATATAGAACAGACGGTCAAAGACTTGCAAGCGCAGAATTCACAGTTCCAACAACTACTCATGACCTTGGCTAAAGGTCAGAAGGAGCTCAAGACTCTACTGGAAAAGGAAAAAGAGAAAAAGAAGAAGAAGAGAGTAGGTTTGGCTACTCTGGGCAGAAGATTTGAAGGTCAAACCAGAAGGGTCCTAGATTTTCCATCAACTTCTGGGGAAGGAGAAGGAAAGGGTAAAGGAACTGCAGTGGCATCTGATTTTGAGGCAGAGGAAGAAGAGGATGAAGACTATTCTGAACAGCAGTACCCTCCTGCAGATGACAAATACAAGAACTTGGAAGAACGTCTGGCAGCTATGGAAGTGCAAAGAGTACCTGGGCTGGACTTTGAAGAGCTAGGGTTGGTTTCTGGGATTGTGATCCCTCCTAAATTCAAGGTGCCTCTTTTTGCTAAATACGATGGGTTATCTTGTCCCAAGATGCACCTACGGTCTTATGTCAGGAAAATCCAACCACATTCTTCTGACAAGGATTTGTGGGTCCATTTCTTCCAGGACAGTCTGGCGGGGATGCAGTTCGATTGGTTTTACCAGCTAGAGAGGTCTGATGTGCATAATTGGGAAGATTTGGCAGCTGCATTTTACAAACAGTATCAATACAATGCGGACTTAGCTCCAACCCGTACTCAATTACAGAGTATGGGCATGGTCTCAAATGAAGGTTTCAAAGAGTATGCTCAGAAATGGAGAGACTTGGCGGGACGAGTGCAACCACCTCTATCTGAGAGGGAGCTAGTTGATATGTTCTTAGGGACTCTGTCAGGGCCTTTTTTTCAATCACCTGATAGGAAGTTTGTCTGCGGGGTTCACCGAGTTGATTCTAACTAGTGAGAGAGTTGAAGTCAGCATAAAGAGCGTGAAAATTCAAAAGGATGCATCTGTTTCCGCTTCCATCAAAAAGACTTTTCCAGCAAAGAAGGAAGTCTCAACTGTCTACTCCTAAAGAGGTCAAGGAAGAGTTGAGCGTTGGCCAGCGGTGGGGGCCGTAGTGATTCAGAAGTCTCCAGCTGATCAGCCCAGAAACAATCAACCCAGAACCAACCAAACAAGGGTGGAAATGCATGCACGGCAATACACCCGGATAAACATGACTCCTGCTCAGGTCCTACCCTATCTCTTGAAGTTAAACCTTTCCAGTTTGAAAGAGGCCCCGAAGAATCCGAATACATCTTCTTTGTTCTACCATGCGAATGCCAAGTGTGCTTATCATTCAGACAGCATGGGGCACGACACCAATAATTGTTGGGCTCTCAAGAATAAGATTCAGGATTTGATAGATGCTAAAGAAGTTGAATTTGACACCCCTGAAAAGCCAAATGTAATCTCTGCTCCAATGCCAAAGCATGGCCACAATGCCCATGCTGTTGAAGAGGATCTGTATGTTGCTACTGTTGATAATTTGATGACTCCGCTACTGATAATCAAGTTGAATTTGCTGAAGGCATGGATTTTCCCAGGTTATGAAGAAGATTGCTACCTTTGTTCATCCTTACCAACTGATTGTCCATTGTTGAAGTTAGGGATCCAACGCCTAATGGATAACCAAGAAATCCTTTTTGAAAAGACTCCTGTTATGCCGACTCCTGTCAATGATATTTCAATAATTACCATATCCGCCAATCTTTCCAAGGTCTCCAAAAGACCTGTTAAGATTACATCTGATCCGAAGATTGTACCTTTGAATATAACCATGCCGGGGCCCATCCCGTACAAGTCCAACAAATCAATACCGTGGAACTATGGTGGAGAGATCTTCTACCACGGTATTAAGAAAATTGAATCAACTGAAGAGAGTTCTGATGAAGAGACTTCTGACATTGGAAACATTGCCGGAATGAGTAAAATCACCCGCAGTGGAAGAATTTTCTCTCCGGAGATTACCCCTCCAAAGGAAATATTCGGACCCTTAGCTGCTCCTAAGGTTACCCTTGTGCCGGTTAACATATCTACGAGAACTCCGATTATTGAAGAAGTTGTAACTCATGTGGTTGTCCCCTCTGCTGCTGATGATGATAGAGGGAAATGGATCCAAGAAGAGCCTGTCAGGATGAGGGCTCAGTCGTTGATCATCCTTGAAACCTCTCAAAAAGAAATGGAAGAGATTTTGAAAATAATCAAGAAAAGCGATTATAATGTTGTGGAACAACTGGGGTAAACCCCCTCAAATATCTCTATGTTGGCCCTGCTTCTTTGTTCAGAAGCTCATGCTAAAGCTTTGATCAGATTTTTGAAGACGGCCCACGTGCCACAGGAAACCTCCGCGGATCAGTTCCAGGAATGTGTAGCTAGCCTAACAGCTGACAATGGTCTAGGGTTCTCCGATGCCGATTTAACATCTAAAGGGAGAAAACATAATGACGCTTTGCATGTCTCGGTGGAATTCAGAGGGACTACTCTTGCACACGTACTGGTAGACACTGGTTCATCGTTGAACGTCTTTCCAAAGAAAGCTTTGGATAGGTTGGATTGTGAAGGCCTAACCTTGAAGCCCAGTAACATCATTGTCAGAGCCTTTGATGGTTCTAAAAGGATGGTCCACGGGGAGGTGGACATCCCGATTAAAGTGGGAACTGAAACCTTCAACTCCATATTCTATGTGATGGACATTCGTCCTTCCTATTCTTTCTTGTTGGGAAGACCCTGGATTCATTATGCTGGAGCCGTCACTTCTAATCTGCATCAAAAGCTTAAGTACCCTGTCCAAGGGAAAATTGTAATTGTTCTTTGTGAAGAGGAATATATGATCAGTCATCTTAATTCTTTCCTCTATGTGGAATTAGATGGTGAATTCATAGAAACCCCTTTCCAACACTTAGAGGAAGTTTCTGAAGAGATTGCAGCAACCAAGACAGTGTCTTCTGTACCCATGATTACCAGACCTCTGCCTCGGATGTCGTCTCTCAAAGATGTAAAGGTTGTGATTGAAGAAGGAGGAAGCACAATCTGGGGGCAGCTTCCCGATTTTCCTTTCAAATCTGATAAATTCAGCTTTGGTTTCACTTCGGCTAGTCAAAAGTTTGTGCGCCGCTCCCAGGCTGGAGGGCCACCAGTGAAGATCACCCATCATGGAGTTAATGCTTTGGAGGATAGTGAAGAGGAGAGCAACCTGGAAGACTGGATTTTCCCTACTGTTGACGGCGGATTATGCAATTGGGAGGCAAAGGACTTTGTTCCCATTACTTTCATAAATCAATAATTTATCTTTCAAACATTTCTGTTGGTTTGTAATAATTCTTAAACAATTCGTGCACTTTTAACCTTGTGCCTTACCCGAGGCACATAGGTCCATTTGTAAGGGTTTGATTTTTCATCTTCATATTCCATTTTAATGAATCATGGACGTTTTCACATATAAACTTTTGTGTTCATTGTCTTTACTTTTACATTTTATTTTTTTAAAGATGGTTATCCCTTACACACGCCCACACTCACAAATGCAGGTACCCTTCCATTCCGGATTCCATGGGTAACAATTCTGCTATGGCCTTCAGTGATTCTGAAGATCTGGTCTACCATGCCGAATACGAAGGTGAGAAGGACTGTGAGGTACCTGGAGAATTGGCTAGACTGCTACAACAGGAAGAAAGGGCTATTCTACTTCATGGGGAGTTGTTAGAGACAATCAACTTAGGAACTGAGGAAGACAGAAAAGAAGTCAGAGTGGGTGCCAACCTAGAGCCAATTGACAAAGAGCGCTTAGTTCAGTTGTTGAATGAATATGTTGAGATCTTCGCCTGGTCTTACGAAGACATGTTGGGACTTGATACAGACATTATGGTACACCGTCTACCCACAAGAGAATATTGTCCACCAATTAAACAGAAAGTCCGCCGCATGAGGCCCGACATGTTTGAAAAGATCAAAGCAGAAGTTATGAAGCAGTTCAATGCTGGATTTCTTGCTATTACTTCCTATCCACAATGGGTTGCTAACATTGTGCCTGTGCCTAAAAAGGACGGCAAAGTCAGAATGTGCATGGATTACAGAGACTTAAACATGGCCATCCCTAAAGATGACTTTCCACTATCGCACATTGACATCTTGGTTGACAATACAGCTCAGCACAAGGTGTTTTCTTTCATGGACGGATTCTCAGGCTATAACCAGATCAAAATGGCCCCTGAGGACATGGAGAAAACTAATTTTTTTACACAGTGGGGTACATTCTTCTACAAAGTGATGCCATTCGGACTGAAGAATGTCGGGGCAAACTATCAACGCGCCATGGTAGCTTTTTTTCATGATATGACACATCATGAGATAGAGGTCTACATAGACGACATGATAGCCCGTTCACAAACTAAAGAAGAACACCTCGACCATCTGCAAAAGCTGTTTGTCAGGTTGAAAGAGTACAAGCTCTGACTGAACCCTAACAAGTGCACTTTCGGAGTCCGATCCAGTAAACTCTTGGGTTTCATTGTCAGCAACAAGGGCATCGAGGTTGATCCTGCCAAAGTCAAAGCTATACAAGAAATGCCTGCTCCTCGCACTGAGAAGGAGGTCAGAGGGTTCTTGGGACGCCTAAACTACATTGCAAGGTTCATTTCTCACCTAACATCTACCTGTGAGCCAATCTTCAAACTGTTGAAGAAATATCAGGTGGTTAAATGGAATGATGACTGTCAAGTTGCTTTCAATAGAATCAAGGAGTATTTGCTAGAACCTACTATTTTGATGCCTCCCATCGAAGGAAGACCGCTAATCATGTATTTGACTGTCCTAGAGAATTCAATGGGGTGCGTACTGGGCCAACATGACGAGCCTGGCCAAAAGGGAGCATTCCATTTATTACCTTAGCAAAAAGTTTACCGAATGTGAGACCCGATACTCACTGCTCAATAAAACTTGTTGCGCTTTGGTATGGGCTGCTCTCCGTCTAAGGCAGTATATGTTGACTCATACCACTTTGTTGATCTCTAAGATGGATCCGATCAAGTACATCTTTGAGTAGCCTGCTCTATCTGGAAGGATTGCTAGATGGCAGATGATCCTAACTGAATACGACATACAGTACACGACCCAAAAAGCTATAAAGGGGAGTGTGCTAGCCGATCACCTGGCCCATCAGGCTGTTGAAGATTACCAATCCATGAGGTTCGACTTCCCCGACGAGGATATCATGACATTGGATAACATTAAAGATTTCAGACCATATGACGGACCTGAACAAGGATCCCGATGGACCCTGTACTTTGATGGTGCCTCCAACGCACTTGGCGACGGTATCGGCGCGGTACTCATCTCTCCAGAAGGTTGCCATACACCTTTCACATCCAGACTTTGCTTTAGTTGTACCAATAACATGGCCGAGTATGAAGCTTGTATCTTTGGTTTCAAGGCTGCAATAGACCTGGGAATCAAATCTTTGGTTGTGTTTGGGGACTCAACTTTGGTCATCAGTCAAATCAAAGGAGAGTGGGATACTAAACATTCAAACCTCATCCCTTACAAAGAACATGTCCTGACATTGTTACCATATTTCGAGCAGATCACCTTCGAGCAATTCCCGCGAGAAGAAAATCAGCTAGCAGATGCTCTAGCTACATTGTCATCCATGTTTAAACTTAACTGGGATAATGAGGCTTCCCAAATCACCATTGAACGGATGGAAGAACCTGCACATTGTCATGGGATTAACACCGAAGAAGTAGTGGACCGACCTTGTTTTCATGAAGTCAAAAGGTATCTCGAGGCTCAAGAATATCCTGAAGGAGCTTCAATCAACGATAAAAAGTTTTTAAGGAGGTTCTCAGCTAAGTTCTTCTTGAGCAATGGTATCCTATACAAGCGCAATCATGATTGCATTCTACTCCGTTGTGTGGACAAGGTTGAAGCTGAACAGATCATGGATGAACTGCATAATGGTACCTTTGGAACTCACTCTAGAGGACATACGATGGCTAAGAAGATTCTACGGGCAGGCTATTACTGGTCTACCATGGAAGCTGACTGCCATCAACATTATAGGACTTGTCACAAATGTCAAATTTATGCGGACAAGGTACATATACCTCCAGTTCCTCTCAGTGTCTTAATAGCTCCTTGGCCATCCTGGTAGCCATTGACTACTTTACCAAGTAGGTCGAAGCAGCTTCCTTCACATCCGTCACAAAGAATGTTGTTGCCCGCTTCATCAAGCAGAACCTCATTTACCGGTACGTCATCCCCAAAAGGATCATCACTGACAACGGTACAAACCTTAACAATATTATGATCACCGCTTTGTGCGAATAGTTCCAGATTCAACATCACAATTCATCTCCCTATCAGCCAAAGATGAACGGTGTTGTCGAAGCTGCGAACAAAAATATCAAGAAGATCATACAAAAGATGACAGTCACCTACAAGGACTGGCATGAGATGTTACCGTTTGCTCTTCACGGGTACCGTACCACGGCGCGTACATCAACTGCGGTAACACCCTATTCTTTGGTATACGGCATGGAAGTTGTTTTTCCTATCGAGGTTCAGATTCCCTCCTTGAGAATCATGAAGGATGCTGGTTTGAGTGAAGACGATTGGATTCAGACCCGGCTTGATCAACTTAACTTGATTGATGAAAAGCGGCTTACTGTTGTTTGTCATGGTCAGACGTATCAAAAATGGATGATCAAGGCATTCAACAAGAAAGTCAGACGCCAGATATATCAAGTTGGAGATCTTGTAATCAAGCGGATCATCTTTCCGCAAAGTGATCCCAGGGGAAAATGGACTCCTACTTATGAAGGACCATTTGTGATGAAGAACATCTTTTCTGGTGGGGAAATGATATTAACCACCATGGATGGTGATGACCTGCCGCACCCTGTGAACGCAGACATAGTCAAAAGATACTACACATAAATGACCCGGCAAGTTGAAAACCCGAAAGGGAGACTTGGGCAAAAAAGGGCATCCCAATGAATCGAAAACCCGAAAGGGCGGTTCAGGCAAAAATTAGGGATAAATAAAAAAGAATTTGTACACCCGGCAAGTTGAAAACCCGAACGGGCGACTTGGGCAAAAAATGGTTTCCCGGTGGATTGAAAACCCGAAAGGGAGGTCCAGGAAAAAGTTAGGGAATTAAAGCGTATGACTATGTCTCATCGGATCACTTTAAGGATGATCTCTTCACAGACAAGCTCTGGTCTTCTGATCAATTCAATCATCTTCGGACGAAGCAACGAATGGACAAGATATTCAGAGTTATGAAGGCTATAGCAGAATGGGAACCCCATGGAATTTTCACACATAGCCATCTTTCTTTGTATAAATTTTTCTCATTTTTTATGACAACATTATATTACTAGGATGTTTGTCTCCTTTGTACAAAATACTTACACAAAGTTAATACAAAGATACTTCAAAGTGCAGAAAACTATTTGCCTTTTCTTCTTTTTTTTACACTTGTGTTTTATTTGAAAATGTCCAATGATTTATTAAATGAGCATATGCATTTGAATATAATCATTGTTTACAAATAAACGAAATGTGAAAGAATAATTACTGACAGGTTGAAAGGATAGGAAAACATCTTTAGGCTATTCCAAGAGAAATCCCCTGTAGTACATCATCTAGATCCCCAGCGGAGCTAAAACCTTGAAATACATATCCCCAGCGGAGTTATAATTTCAAATCCTTAATTCCCATCAGAGTTAAAACTTCAAACTCCCAATCCTCAGCGGGGCAAAAAACTTTGAACTACAGACCCTCAGCGGAAATGAAACCTTCTTCCCCAATGGAGTCAAATTTCCAACTATCAATCCCCAGCGGAAACCGTTCAGTTTTCCCCAAGATTCCCCAACAAGTTGTCTTAAAGCCTGAGAATCGACCAAATAACAGTTACCTTTTATCCCCAACCTAGGATAATTCCCCAGTAGATTGGCATACAACCCAAACTCCTGATCTCCCCAGCAGTATAGCTACTCCCCCAGAGTTTTCACTTACTCTCCAGCAGGTAGCCTTCTTCGCCATAGAGTTTTTCACTCCCCAACAAAATGAAGATTCTCATTCTTGATTCCCCAGTGAAGTTGCCAGAGTCTTCATTACTCCCCAGCATGAAATTTTCAGAATTTTAATCCTCTGCAGATCGAAGACTCTCATTCTTGACTCCCCAGCTTGAAATCCCCAAGGATTCAAATTCCCCAGGAAATTGAAGATTCTCTTTCTTAGTTCCCCGCAGAAGCCATCAGAGTTTTCCTTATTCTCTAGCAGATCAAGGTTTTCCTTTGATTAATCCCCGGTAGAGATCGCCAGAGTTTTCCTTATTCCCCAGCCGAGTAAGGATTCCCATTATTTAACCCCCAGCTATAGTCATCAAAGTTCTCAGATTCCCCAAGCAAATTTCTCAAACAACACTTGGCATTATTCTCACAACAGAATGTTTATCATCCTCCAACGCCAAAGTCTTGAAGGATCCATATATCCCCAGGAAAGTCGTGAAGGATTCTCACATCCCCACAGAAGTTGTCAAAGTTTTTGATGATGAATGCGAGTTGCCAAGGATTTTCTATCCCCAACGGTAGTCAACAAGGATTTCTCATCCTCAGCAATCAAATATTTTGAATCTCCAACAGCGGTCAAGGATTTATTTTCCCCGACAGCAGTCAAGGATTTTATCTCCAGCCATCAAGGATTTATTTTCCTCAGCATTACAGCAAATCAACTTACATGCACATACATTACATTCATATATCATAAACATTGATGAAACACATTTTATTGCATCATACATTTCATGCAACATAACTTTGTGTTTCAACTAACATTTTGTCCTTCTCAGGACAAGATTAAAAACTATCTTTAACAAATATTCAAAGATTTCAGGTACAGTACGGATACACTCCAGACACGAAAGTCATTCTGTTACTCATTCAGATCTCTTATTCAGATACAGTATGGATACACTCCAGACACGGAAGTCATTCTATTACTCATTCAGAATTCAAAGTCAAGATACAGTACAGATACGCTCCAGACACGGATGCCATTCTGTCACTCATTCAGACTTCAACAATCAGATACAGATTAGATACGCTCCAGACACGGAAGCCATTCTATTTCTCATTCAGATTCAACTATCGATTTCAAGTTCAGATACACTCCAGACACGGAAGTCATTCTGTCACTTATTCAGATCCCAGTTACAGTTCAGATACACTCCAGACATGGAAGTCATTCTGCTACTCATACAGATCTCAACCTCAAGATACAGTCCAGATACGCTCCAAACACGGTTGCCATTCTGTCACTTATTCTGACTTTTTCCCAGCCCAGAGATGCTCCAGACACGGACGCTATTCTATTGCTTATTCAGACTCAGATACAATACAGATATACTACAGACACGGCAGTCATTCTGTTATTCATTCAAATTCAAATACAATTACAGCTCGGATATGCTCCAGACACGGACGCCATTCCCTTGCTCATACAGATTCAATATCCAAATACAACTCAGATATGTTCCAGATACGGATACCATTCTGATGTTCATTCTCCTGATTTTCAACAAACAATTTTGGATGGCATCTTTAAGCCCATCTCCGACAAGATTCTGTCACCTTTCCAAATGGCATCTTTAAGCCCATTCCCTCAACTACATCCTGACGAGTGCAAATTTACGGGCACTCTAGTGTCCAATCACCTTTTACCTTCGAGTCACGAACGACAAAATTCGCCAATCTAACTCTTCAGGTTCAAGAAGATTGAACAGGGGCAACTGTTGTACCCCAAAATTTTCCCTCTCATTTTATCAAGATTCTCCTCACAAGACTCTTTGGACTCAAGACAGGATTAGGGTTTGCTCTGCTCAAGACATCTCCTTGCACTATTGACCTGAAATTAGGGTTTGAGTTTGCACAAGGATTTTTCGACTTTCAATGCCTCTTATGACTTTCATACTTCATGTTGGACTCCTAAGATTGCTCATACCAAGTTTCAAGCTTTGAATCAAATTTTTGCCCAATCAATTGGACAGTTGACCTAACAATCAACTGTATTGGGGAAAAAGTCAATTCTGGCCAATTTACAGCCAAACCTCATACTTTTTTATCCACATAAACATTATAGACTCATATGAACCATTTGATCAAGTTTGGACCACAACTCCTCAAGAAATTTGATCAGATCTTCAAAAGGGCAAAATGGTCATTTTTTGGGTTTTGACTGTAGAAGGGCAATTTTTTATTTTTCACCTAGCCAATGGAAAATTTGGTTCAAGCATGGTTTTAAGGACTCAATGGCACCATATAGACCTAATCACAGGTTCAAAAGATCTCAAATGCATTGGATTGACAGATGAATTTTCCAGTCAACTGATCAAAAATCAACTGTACACTGAAAAGTCAAACTTTGACTTTTTGGTCAAAATCAAGTGCCAATGGTCATTTTTCATCAAGATGTGTCAAAACATGAAACTTATTCACCAATAAACCTAATTTTTGAAATTAGGGTTTAAAATGGAAAATTTTCATAACTCAAAAATTTTCTAAGTTATGAAAATTTTTTATTTTACCCAACTTTTCCCAACTTTTTCACCATGATGCAATTGGATTCAAAGAAAACTTCCAACATGAAAGTTGTATTCCTCCACAAAATATAAAACTTTTATTCACAAAGTTTTCCCAAAAGTCGCTTGGATCTCAAGTTATGATTTTGCGAATAGAGGTCCAAAAACTTTCTAACTTAGTGAAATTTTGCCCTAGTTTAGGCAGGATTTTGACCTATCTTCATGGTAACTTTTCACCTAGTTCCAAGTGGAATCTCAAAATTAATTTCAAATATGGATTGTAGTGAATGTTACAAGCTTTCCAAGATGTCCAAGAACTCTCCAAGATCATTTATGGTTAGGGAGAATCGAAAGTTTGAAAATGGCAAATTATCACTTTTGGCCAAGGCATTTTGCACCATGTTACAACTTGCAAATCAGTCCAAAGCATGCTTGTACTTGGTTTACAGGTCTTAATCCTTTCCACATTCCTTAATTTAATGCAAATACATTGGACAGAGGTTTAATTCTGAGCTTTAGAGCATTATACAAGGGTTTATTCCATTTTTGGCATAAAGATAACAATGCCATTTCCATAAAGTTCACTTTATGCAATTTTGTTTTCCTTGAGCCTTGAACCCAATCTCTTACAGAAAACAAAGTCCACAAACTTCAGGAAAAGCTCACCAACTCTCAGCAGGCCTCAAGCTAGCTTGTACAACCTTGGCTTTTGTCAACTCACCTTTTTCTTCAAAAAACAAGAAACCTTGCAAAAGGTCCACAACTTTGGTATCTGATAAAAACAAGTCTTGTGTTCATTTCAAACGATCTCAGCATATCACACCAAGCCTGAAACACGATAGCCAAGCCTCTAAAACACCCTTAAGCACAAAAACTCCATTTCTTCCCAAAACAGGGCAAGCTCTGCAGAACTCAAGCCAAAACAAATTCCACTCGTGCGTTTTGTCCCAAACCACTTCAGACACATTGCATACATCTCATCCAAGCTACCCAAGTCCCTGTCCAGCAATTGTAACTTCATTTTTAAGCTTCACCATTTTCAATTTTTGAGTTTGCAGGTTGAGTTCTATAGGGACATTCAGGCCATTTCAAAGCAAGCTAAGCATTGGGAAAGGTCAAGGGAGCATCAAGCAAGCTCAAAAGTCCTTCAGGCCTCATTCAAAGTTGATGCATTGCCATACTCGAACTTGACTGAACAAGGTAATTTCCAACTTTCTATCTCTTTATTTAGACATCCTTAGGCTTAGGTTTGTGAAGCAAAAATGTATCCCTTAATGTCCTTGAACTGTACATATGCATAGCTTGTATTTATATTAACTGAGCTAGGAGAATTTAAATGATGAACAAGCTGAATTTTTTAGGTCAGAAATTGGGGGTGATAAAATTCTCTCTGGTCTTTGAGAGTTAGATCAAGTTTTTTATATCATTAGAATCGTGTGATGATGAGCTATAACTTTCATGTTGCAAGATTTTGTTTTTAAGCACGTATGCAGGAGTTACAAGTTTGTACATGAAGCGCACGTTTTTCTGGTTTGAAGGACAGGGATGAAGTGAGTTGGGTTGGGCCTGGCTTGCTTGACTTTTGACACCCCCCATTCTACTTTTTGCACCCTCTTGGCCCATTTATTATATTTTGTATTATTTTTTCATTTCTTTTGTGATTTCTGACTTTATTATTTTTTTCTAAATATTAAAAATCACCAAAAATATTTTCTTAATTTTTACATTTTTTTTTATTATTTTTTTTATTTTTTATAACAAAAAATAGTTTATTAGGCTAAATACTTTTATTTTCTTAAATAAATTTGTAAATAATATTAAAATACTTATATATTTTTATTTTTTATTATTTATACACTCAAATTAATATTTTCATACAGTACTTATTTTTTAACATTTTTGTATATATTTTTATTTATTTTCTTGTACATAAAAATGAATAAATAAATAATATAATACATTTTTTTCTTAAAACAAAAATTAGGGTTTTCACCCCTTTCCAAAAATAATCATTTTTATTTTCTTATTTTTAAGACTTAAATAAATTCATTTTTACATACATAAAAATAAATACAAAAAACATTTTGCATGTTTATATTTAATTGCATATTTAAATATTATTCATTTATTTATTTGTACATTTAAATAATTGTTTATTTATTTATTGTTGTATAAATGCAATTTGGTTGTAATAGTTTTAGGGTTTTATTTTGTGCAAATACCCCCTATTCAAAACTTGTACCCCCTCCCCATAATATTTATGTAATAGTCTTAGATTTACTTTACGCATTTATCGCTTTCATATATCATGATAGTAAGATTAGGGTTTGTATGATAACCAAAAATCAAAACAAATAGCATGACTAAACACAAGACAAAAATGCATGAAAAATGACAACACAATGCACACAAGGATCTCTAGGGTTTCACCCACTTGTTGCCTTAAAAATGGCCATGGTATGCATGCTAGGTATCTTGGCAAAACAAAACAAAAAAACAAAAAGATCATAGTCCCTCGATGACGCTATCTTGGTTGCCTAAACAAAAATGATCTAGTCCCTCAAAAAACTTGCTAAAGATACTTTGAAATATTGTTATCATGGTCATACGATGACCCACGCCCGTCCCGTTTAACATCCAAAGATATGGTTGTTTACCAAATACAATGGTAAAACAACAATGTCAAAGGGTTAAAAATGTGTAGGAAATATTTTTGATTAGGGTAGACAACTCCTAGTTACTTGATCAATTTGCAAACATCCTTGCTATTTTCAAACAAACACACACACAATTTCAAAACATTTCCCAAAACAAACTTTCAAACATTGAAACATTTTTCAAAAGACAAACACCTTTGTATACATTCAAACAAGAATCATTACAAAGGTTGCCTAAATAAAGGCCTCTTTTCAAAATACTTTCAAAATCACACACAAAAGCACCATTTCAAACAATTGAAAAGCAAAAGCAAGTGATCTAAAACAAGTAATTAAGAGCCCATGGATGAAAAGGGTGCTAGCACCTTCCCTTTTCATAATCTACCCCACCGAACCCAAAAAAAAATCTCAAAGGTTTTTCCTGTGCTTTTTTACCTTTCCTTTTGGATAAAATAAAATTCGATGGTGACTCTTGCTAAACTGAAACATTTGCGAACACAAACGCAAAACCTCAAGTCAGTTCTCCCACCGTATCACAGTAGGCATCAACTGTTAATCAGGGAAGTAAAGCATCGATACATCGAATCATAGAATTGGACCAAAGTAGAGAGAACACCCTCCTTCATCCTGAGCTTCATGAGATAAATGATGGACCCATACTTCCTCCGAAAATCTGCAGGACACTCAATATCGGGAATCAGACTCATCAACTTATCTATCTTGGGATCTTTGAAACTGTACTTTCTAGTCTTTCTTTTTCTAGAATCTATAGTCAAAAAGTACCTGAGATATTCACAAAGAGTCAACTTTTAAGTCCATTGAAATAAAATGTCTTTAAGAGATGCTCATGGGTGCATGAATGCATGATGCAACAATCATACACAAGATCACAAACATAGAGTTCGTAGGTTCAACGTCACGAGTATGAGGTTAAACGTACTACCCATAAGGTATGTTCTAAAGGTTATCATCTGTCGAACAAGGTTCTAGAGGTTCCAAGAGTCTACATTCTTCCTTCGGATATTACCAACTTCCTGATTAACTCGGTAATTAGCAATATTCTCAAGAAAAAGTCATCCGAGCGTAGTATCGCGTGACAACTACTTCCGGATTACTCTGTCATAGCTTCCGCGCTACACCTAAAAGGCCAAGATGGGTTAGGTATTCTACGGTCCTCAGTTTCAGCAGGCTCCCAAGTCGAAAGTAGTACGTCTTCTCGATTTCTCAGTAAACAACACTATAGTTAAAGGGGCCTCCACTTAGTGGGGGATCTCATGTCTCCTTTTTTGGTATTACTCACTCAAAGTTAACATGACTATACCGCCTGTCCTATCTTAAGTTTTCCCGGGTATAGGACATATGAGAAATCACTAAGCACCCTGGAAACCAGAAAAATCCAGACAAATATTATATACAACACATAATATATAACAAACAATAGTACATATACATATATAAACAAATATAGGCTCAACCCACTTAGGGATGGACTAGAAAGAGGTCAATCTTTCCCCAGTGAAGTTGCCATTTTTTCTGTAGCGGTAGAAATGTTGAGACTAAGCCATTGTATTTGACTTGACTCACACAGATCAAAATAAAAATCGCCACCGCGCTTTATTGTTTCCAAAGGAATGGGAAAAGAGCGAATAACCCAAAAAAAATGGGGGAAAGATTCTAGGTAAGGGGGTTGGTTATGCAAAGGGAAGGTATTAGCACCCTAAACATCTACGGTACTCCTTAGGAACCTCTTTGTAAAATTTGTATGTTTTGGATATGAAATGTTATATGAAAGTAGATTGTGGTGGTGAGGAAAGAAGTATATTTTTATGATTTTTGCACCCGCCGGGATTGCGAACCTTTAGTGCCTACGTACCACCTTCTGTGCAATAGGGGATGAGGGTACAGGTAGTTCCTCTTTTAAAAAAAATTTAAAACACAAGTGTGTTGGTTAATTTTAAGAGACAAGAAATCATTGTCATTATCCATGTGGAAAACATACTTACTACCCACAATTATGAGAAAGGATAATTTGTGTCATCTCAAAGTGGAGGATATGGATTGTATTTCAAAATCAACAATGCCTCACTCAACACCCAAGTGGAAAATATCTCACTTCACTATATATTGTAGAAGTATAGTTGTTTGCATCATTACAATGATTGACAAGAGTCCCATCTTTTGAGAAAACTTTTTAAAGATAAAAGCCAAAATGCCAAAATAGTTTGAATGAGATTTATTGACTTTTAGTCTTCTCACAAAAATGTCAAGGTATTGTTAAGTTGATTTAAATTTGTTTAAGAAATAATTTTTGAAAATGCATGGACATAAGTCCAAGTTTATTATGAAAGTGGTTCAAGTTTTAAAACAAGAAGAGTTTTCAAAAGGAGGGAGAAGATTTTTAAAATTAAAGAAGATGGGAGGAGATGAAGAGACTATCCTAAAGCATAAGGTAAAAGCTAGGGAAAAGAACCATTTAACCAACAAGAAGTCAAAAGTTGACACAATGAGTCAATGGGAAATTCCCATCCTTTGGATTTGAAACCAAACAAACAATTACAAAAATGACCTCTTAAGGAAACCAAGATCTATTTGCATTAAGTCTTCACAAAAATTGGACAGAGTAACAGTTGTATACAGATGAATTTCAGATCACAAACAAAGCATGTAATCATAATAACCTGCACACAAAACAAACAAACAACCCAATGTCTTGGAGTAAACCCCAAGAACTTCAGAGAAAATAACAGCTGAGGTCACAATGTCTCAAGGTAGGTCAAGGTCTCTAATCCTAAGTCCAAGAAGTCCACCACTCCATAATGCCAAGGATAGTAACTAAGTAGTCAAAGTAACATTAAAGCTTTTAGGGTTCAAGTTGATTATTAGGTATCTTCAAAAAAAATTAAAAGCTCAAGTGAGCAAAGATAAAAAAATAGCATGAAATGTAAATGCTAAAGTAAATGGTACATAAAGTAAAAGCATAAATAAAATAAAGTCAATTGTTAGGAATTAGTAGTTAGTTGGATGACCATATTGAAACTTGCATTTGGAACTCATTAGAGGATTGGTAGAACCAAAGCCTCTCAACAACAAGTTGCATTTACTTTTGTCAAGTATATCATCCATTTAAGAATTCTCAAGATAACACTTAATGATCAATAATGTTTAAGTGATCCACTTTGATCAAAATTGATGAAGTTCTATTAGAGGATTGGTAGAACCAAAGCCTCCTAACAATGGATCTCAAGGTTATTGGATCAAAGGGTTCAAATTAACATACTTGGGCTTACAAACATAGGTTTGGGCCACGAATGATCATTTCTTCAAGTCATGACAAAATTTAGCACTATGTTAAGCAATCGTAAGTGGCCTTATATAGAAGTTGAACCTATTTTGAGGTCAGTTAGTAGAAATCTATGTACCTTATATTTTGAGACATGATATGTAAATTATGCTCTAATAACATTTAGTACAATAAGAATGGGATAAGATGAAGAGGAAAGGGGAAATGAATAAACCACATTTGAATCAAAATTTAATCAAACTATTATTAAAATCATTCATCCATTTTTATGGAGTTAGAATCAACACCATGGATCCAATGGTGTTAATAAAGTTCATGATCAAAGTTTTAATCCAAGATCAGCCAGAATATATATACAAAAAATAAAATTATATTTAAAATAAAAGAAAAAGGTTTTTAAAATGATTATAAAATGGAAAAAAGAGAAAAAAAAATAGTAACTATTTTCAAATTAATCAAGAAAAAATAAGTAAGACCATGGAAAAATCAGGAATGAACTCAACTATTTTTATAAAATTTTTGGTAATTTTTTAAAGTCGAAAACTATTTTTAAAATTAAAAGAAACGGGTGAAATAAACCAAAAATGATTTAAAAAAATAACAAAGTCAGAAATAAAAAATAAATTAGGTCACCAATATTTGTTAAAATGTCATTGGATCCTTCCTTATTTTTTTTCAGAATTTAAAAATGAAGAAAAGTATTTTTTTTTTAAACATTTAAAACAACTCAATTAAAAGGAAAAATTATAAAAAATACCAAAACACAAAATAAAATTGTGAAAAAATAAAAATCAGAAAGAGAAAAATCAAAAGTATTTTCCATTATTTTTTCAGATTTTTTGGAGTTAAAATAAATTTTTCTATGAATTTTTGAAGTTTAAAACCATTTAAATATAAAAATCAGAAAAATAAAATAAAGTCAAAAAAATGTGGACCAACGGATGAGAGTCAAAACGTATTAGTAATCAAATCCAAGGGATCTGGCGTGCTATGCATATCATGGTCATTACTGAATAAAGCACTGAATCAAATATAAATCAGATTTTCAAAAATTCCAAATGGCACACCATCATTGGTTGGAAGATGACACGTTGGTCATCTTCAACCTCCAGCCAACGTGAAACACATGTCCCTCAAACTGTAAAATCAGAAGCTCAGACCTATGCCATTCGCTTTGTCTCGCCAAGACGAAGACAATCATACCTTCGCGGAAAATTTATATAAACTGTAGCTCAAACAATTTGTAAGAGAAGTTTTGAAAATGAATTTTAAATTTCATGGTCAAAACGTGCTTCCAGATAAAAACAAGTGTTGCAACTAGAACCAGGATGATGAGAGCTTCATAATAGTATCAAAGTTTGAGAGAATTGGTAAAGGAATCTACCTATTGAAGTTAAGTTGCAGAGCTCTGAAACTGGACTTGGCTAGCATGATTCAGAGAGTTTTAGAGCTTAATTCTTCTTCTATTAGATTTAGTGAGGTTCAAGGTAGGTGAATTGACAAAGAAAAATGATTGAGAAAGGTTGTAAAACCAAATTCAAAGTTACAGAAAATTGAGTTCAAGAGAGAGTTTGGCAGGGTGATTCTGTCTTTCCAAGCTTGAGGAAATGAATGAGGGATGACCCTCTATTTATAGGGAATCAAATGGGATGCTCAAGCGTGTGAAATGATGAAGTTTGGAGGGAAATCGTGTGAACCTGATACACGAGCAAAGTGTGATCTGTTTTGCATCAAAACTCATCTAATCCTTGAATTTTGATGCACTAATCACTTCTGGAAGTTCAATAAACATGTTTAGAAGCAAAAACGCGCTACAAATTTGTGATTTGAAGCCAAAACAAGAGTTTCAAATTTCTGACTTGGTGAAAAATCCAGTTCCAAATTGCCAAATTCAAACCCATGGCATTTTCAACTCAAGGGGTCTTAGGATGTGATTCTTGAAGCTTTAGAAAGAGGATATTACAAGATTTACAATGTGAAAAGAATGCGATAAAATGGATGTTTAAGCTGAAAGTTGTAATGAGTCAAAGTTGGGAAAAAGAGGTTGACTTTCCATACTTAGAAAATTTTGAAGTTTTTCTTCAAAAATGACTTATAATGTCTTGCATCCAAACATGACCTTCCACTTGAAATTTGTTCTTGATCAAAAAATATGGTAAGAAGTAGATCTCTTGAATCACAATTTGAAACTTGAACCATTCAAAATATCCAAAAATTGAGAGAGTTATGACTTGTTGAAGTTGGCAAAAATTCATGAAATGACTTATAATCTTTTGCATCCTTAGGGCATCTTCCATCCATTTTCACACTTTGCACATAAAAGAAAGGTTAAATTTCACACCTTCAAGATCATTATGGAAAAATAATGGGATCAAGGGTATAAAAATTGACCAAGTTATGATCATTTGAAGTCACATAAGGGAATTTGAAGGTTCATCTGGAGGACTTGTAATCTTTCTTCATCATCAAGTTTCTTCCACACATAATTTCTTTGGAAATTTTGAAATGATTTGTTAATAACCCTTTTAAGAGAAGGATTTCTTTGGAATAACTCAAAAATAACAAAAGATGAGCAAGATATACCCCTTTGGAGTTCAAAACCCTAGCTCATAATGCAAGAAAATGCATTGGGAAACCTTTGTAATTTTGACCAACCTTCTTGCACAAATACCTTTGTCATGTGAATATAAGTTTTTGAGGATGACAAGGATAAACCATAGCAACAAAAACCACTTCCAAATCTTGATAATTGAAGGATATATTCACTTGTGATCATTGAAATCAAAGACTTGTCCATTTGAGTCAAACTTCTTCAATCAACCCTTGTACTTTTGAACTAACTTTGACAACTTGAGGTATGATGAATCATAAAAGACTTTGTCATGATAAAAAAATTCTTCTATTTAGCTTGTTTACACAAGTTTCTTCTAAGTTTGTACGCTTCATTTAATTAGAACTTCAAAATGCAAATACACTCATCATCTTCTATGCTCTTTCATCAGATATTTTTTAGTGAAAATTGTTTTCTAACTTCTCTGCTTCTTTATCAGAACTTCTCTGCATATATAAATAATTTATTAGAGAGCATATTTGTTCTTTATTTATATCATGTATTTGTTATAATCAAAACTATTACTAAGATGTAGAACCAAACTATGTTATAACACATGCTACCTTTCGAACTACATTTCTTCAAAAATGTATCATTTTCAACTTAAAATGCATGCATTCGAAATTCCCAGTCAACACTTAGATAATATATTCAGATGTCCTTTAAATTTGAATTCACTTTGTTAAGAGGGAAATCATAAAAATTATTTTTTTAAGAATAAACTTCTAAACATTCACTGATTGGTCACTAGTGGATAAAGTCAGCAGATGATAAAAACTTAGTCTTTTAAATAGAGGATCTAAGTTTTGATTATGTAGCATTGATTTAACTAGGGAACATGATGATATCTTGATTAAATATTGAGCAGAGGATAAAGTTGAGAGAATTTACCCAAAAGTAATAGAGAAAAATCTTCAAGACACCTGCTCATATGATTCTTTAACATATGTTATACTGAGATGTGTAACGACTAATGAGCCATATGATATCCTCGGGATTCATCTTAAGTCCATATGATCACTTAAATAGATCCATGATTTTCACATTTTTCTAGAGGATTAATTAATTAGAATATTTTTAATACCTTTCTACACATGTATCATATGTAAAAGAATAATTTTTTCTTACATATTTGTACATTACAGAAATATTTATTCTAGTCGGGTTATGAAGTCGCCAGAGCCTAGAGTAAAAAGATATAAATGGCTATGGAAATATGGGTAGTGACCTTACCAAGGTATCAACTCCATTTAGTTAGAAATTGGGTAGTGACCTTACTCGGGTATCAACTCCACTTAGCTGGAAGCCAGGTAATGACCTTACCCGGGTATCAATTTCACTTAGCTAGAAGTCGGGTAATGACCTTACCCAAGTATCAACTCCTTTGAGTGTCCTCTAACAAAGCCTATCAGTATATAGTTGGGTATGAACCCAGTCCTTGGCATAAAATGTAACGGTTGTCGGCTGAGTGACTGCATACGTTATGATAGCTTGAATGCACCCATTCATGGTAGGCGACAGTTGTTATGTGCGCATTAAATAGGATAAAGTGTAGAGTCACCTCTTAAATGAGGCTCTTAAAAGGTCATTTGAGGACTATATAAAGGGGCTCCTTCCATAGGTATAAGAAATACATTCATTCTTGGGTCAATACGCATCAATATCATAGCACCTAAATACCCAAAGATCATACAGAAATCTACCATTGTAGAGGCTCATAATTTTCCTACAAGGAAGTCACTCATTTAGTGTTTTCCGCAAGAACATTTGGCGCCCATCGTGGGGCCTCGGTAAAAACTTCCTAGGCCACACATCACATTCAGAAGAATGTTCTCCAAAGGGGATCCTCCATAATGGCGCAGCTACTGGCCATGGTGGATGCTCTCCGAAAATAGAATGAAACACTACATGATAGCGTAAAAATCCTGTAACTGCAAAGCCAAGAAGATGGGGAGCATGAGGAGGAGATTCTTGAGCCCCAACCTCTCTCTCAAGCGATATGGGACGACCAAGTCTCTGAAACCTTTAAGTCATCGTCGCTCACATCTTTTGATGGCAAAACCGACCCCCAGATGCATATCATCATCATCAACAATCAAATGGCGATAGTAGGGCCCTCCGACTTATTAAAGTGTAAACTCATCGAGGGTACTTTCAAAGATGTGGCTCTGAGGTGATACATGAGCCTCCCTCGACTATCTGTTGTGAGCTATCAAGACTTGAACAAAAAATTGGTAAAACACTTCTCGAAAAACAGACACCGAAAGGTTTTGACAACTACCATATTCAATGTTCGGCAGGGACATGAGGAATCCCTACGAAAGTACCTAGCCATATTCAATGAAGAAAACATCAAGGTTTTGCACCCCAACCAAGATTTACTTGTCAGAGCATTCCAACATGGTCTCTAAGTCGGACAATTCAATTAATCTCTAGAAGCATGGTTAGATTCTCAGGGGAACAAGTCCATGTGCTCAGACACCTACCATTTCTAACCATCTTTGGCAACACGGAGAATGAAAAAACAGATAGGGTGAGGTATTTAATCGTCAATGTTTCCTCTCCTTACAACATTATCATATGAAGGCCATCTTTCAATGCCTTGGAAGCAACACTTTCGACCTTGTACCTCACCATGAAGTACCCACTGGGGGAAGGTCGGGTGGGCGTAGTTAAGAGCGACCAGGGTCTAGCAAGAAAATGCTACAAAGATAACCTGGAACTGAAGAAGAAGAAGAATCCACCAGGGGGTGTCGAGCAATCCAACAACCTCAAAGTCTATCTAGTAGTCATAGTTCCCCCAAACAATCTGACCGAGGATATTTTAACACCTAATAAAGAAACTAAAGAGGTTCAAATTATTCATCTGCACTCCAAGATCACACATATTGGAGCCAACTTATCCTTAGAATAAGAGGAAGAGATCATCAAAATCCTAAATGAAAACGTGGACATGTTTGCCTGGAAACCTTCAGACATGTCGAGAATTGATCTCAACATTATGTGTCACCACTTGGCATTGGATCCTGATGTAAAGCCAATATCACAGAGAAAGCAGAAAGGAGACGAAGAAAAAGAAAAGTTGTTATGGAGGAAGTTGAGATGTTGCTCCGGGTTTGGTTCATCAAAGAAATCAAGTACCCCACCTGGTTGTCCAACTTGGTGATGGTCAAGAAGAAATCGGGGAAGTGGAAGATGTGTGTCGACTTCACCTACCTCAACAAAGCTTGTCTAAAGGACCCGTATGCATTACGACACATTGACTGCCTCATATATGGGGTTTCTGGGTTCAGGCTACTCAGCTTTATGGATGCTTACTTTAGGTATAACCAAATTTGGATGATCCCAGTAGACGCTCTGAAAATAGCCTTCATGACCAACGAGAGTAACTATTACTATGACGTGATGCCATTCGGTATCAAAAACGTAGGGGCCACCTATCAGAGACTTATGGATTGAGTATTCGCTACACAAATTGGTAAAAACTTGGAGGTATATGTGGACAACATGGTCGTCAAGATAGTGGGAGAACAGCATCATATCAAGGATCTATTAAGAAAATTTGCCTTAATAAGATACAACATGAGGTTGAATCTGGACAAATGCACATTCGGGGTATATGTCGGGAAATTCCTTGTGTTCATGCTCACTAACCGAGGAATATAAGCTAATCCCGACAATTTCCAAGTAATCATAGACATGAGAAGTCCATATTCCAAGAAGGAGGTCCAACAGTTGACAGGAAGGTTGGCTGCCTTATCCCGTTTCATGTCTTATGTAGGCAACAAATTAATACATTTCTTCACAACCATAAAAAATTAGCAGAATTTGAAAGGACAGTGGCCTGTGAAGAGGCTTTTCAAGGTGTGAAACTCTTTCAGTCTTCACCTCCCATATTGGTAAGACCTAAAGAAAACACGCCCCTGGTCATGTACCTAGTCGTATCGGATAAGGCCATGAGCTCTGTTCTCGTGCAATAAGGGGATGAGGAGAGAGAAAAGTGCATTTTGTTAGCAAAGTCCTGAAATAGGCCAAGCTACGATATCAGAAGATCAAACGGTTGGCACTAGCATTGGTGATAACGGCTCGGAAGTTAAAACATTATTTTCAAGGTCATCTGATAACTGTAAAGACGAATTATCCGATAAAACATATATTAAAGAAGCCAGACCTGGCCGGAAGGATGGTTACTAAGATTGTGGAGTTATCAGAGTACGACATAGAATTCACCCCGAGGACAAGCATAAATTCACAAGTACTGGTCGACTTCTTGGTCAAATTAAGTGCCCCCATGGGTGAAGAAAATATTAGCAAATGGGTCCTTTACATGGACAGATCGTCCAATCTCAAAGGAAGCGGAGCCAAAATTATACACGAAGGACGAGGTGATTTTGTATTAGAATATTCCTTATGATTTACCTTTCAATCCAACAACAATCAAGTTGAGTACGAGGCACTTATAACAGGGATGAAACTAGCAAAAGAGGTCGTGGTAACTCACTTGATGGTTAAAATCGACTCACAGTTGGTGGATAGGCAAGTAAGAGGAGAATATCAGACGAAAGACTCATATTTAATCAAGTATCTACAGATAGCCCTTAGGATATATAAAATATTTTTGGAGTTCAAAGTCAACCACATTCTCTGAGGAGAGAACGCCCGGGCCAATCTCTTAGTCTGATTAGTTAGTACAAAAGGCCAGGGGCTGAACAAAACTATAATACAAGAGATGCTGGAAGCGCCCAACACAAGGAGTGAATAATTCATGGCAATAGAAGACGCAACCAGATGGATGACACTAATAATATAGTATTTAATGCATGGAATTATGCTCGAGGACTTTAATGAAGTCCGATGTATCAAGAAAATATATGTCTGCTTTCTCATAGTGGTCGATAAGTTGTATAAGATGGGAATATTGATGCCTATGTTGATATGTATATCATAGAGCAAAACCACGTTGGTAATGAAGGAAGTCCATGAGGGGGCATGTGGAAGTCATATTGGAGGGAGAGCTTTATCTGAGAAAATTCTCAGAGGCAGGTACTACTGGCCTCGCATGCTGCAAGATTGCGCCGAGTTCATAAACAAGTATGAAAAATGCCAAGTTTTTGCCTCGTTCATACACTCTCCAGCCGAACTGGTACATTTTATCTTCTCCCCTTGGCCATTTTATCAATGGGGAGCAGACATCTTTGGTCAATTTCCCATCGCGCCAAGACAACTCAAATTCCTAATTGTAGTAGTGGATTACTTCACAAAAATGGGTAGAGGCCGAGGTTGTAGCTCGTATTACAGACAAAAAGGTACGTCGTTTCTATTGGAAAAATATTATATGCAGATTTCGATTTCTTAGGGTCATAGTGTCTGACAATGGCACCCAATTTGCGAGAACTTTTATGGTGGAGTTTTGCAAAGACTTAGGTATCCAAAACTGGTTCACATCAGTAGAACATCCCTAAGCCAATGAACAATCCGAGGAAGTGAACAAGATCATACTGGTAGGGATGAAGAAAAAGTTGGACGAAGCAAAAGTTTTATGGTTCGAGTACTTACATGAAATCCTTTGGTCGTATCACACTGCCATACTCCACCACTCAGGAAACTCCTTTTTGAATGGTGTATGGGGCTGATGCAATGATACCAGTGGAGATTAACACTCCCACCTAGAGACGGGGGCACTTTAGCAAACATGTCAATAGAGATAACTTGAACAGCTCCACCGACCTAATAGACGAAGTTAGAAAAATGACCCAGATTGGAGAATTTGAAGCTGAAGAAAGACTGGTAAAGAGGTTCAACTTAAAGTCAGATAAAGAGGATTTCACATAGGAGATCTAGTTCTAAAAATAACCATTGATCCAAAGAACATAGGGAAGTTGGATCCTAACTTGGAGGGCCTGTTTCGGGTTCTTCAAAAGCTGCATAATAGTGCCTATAAATTGGAGATGTTGGATGGTGTAACACCCCAATTTTATTAATTAGTTATATATTTTATTAATTAGTTATTTATTTGATTTTTTGAGCAAATGATTTAATTTAAATTAGTTGACGTATGTTATATGTGGCAGGTTAGTCGGAGTGAGATTGTAGAACTGTTGAGTTATCATTGGGATATGATGTCAATTAGTGAAGGATTATTTTATTAATGTGAATTATAGAGGAATAGTCGAATAATGGTAATTGGACTTAATATGTGATAATATGAAGAGTGAATGGGGGTGTGATAGTAAGCCTATTAGTTGGTTACTAGAGATAATATTATTTTTTAAGGGTTTGATAAAAAGATAATATAAGTTAGAAAATAGGAAAAAGAGACAAACCTAGAGACAAAGGAAAAATGAGCAAATAGGAGAAGAGATCCCTAAGGAGAAAGTTCAAGAGTTCGTCAAGAAATCAAGGTAAAAGTGGGTTTTTACATTGTTATGGAAATTGTATGGTGATGTATAATGGATAGATTCATGTTTAGGATCAAATCCCTAAATTCCCATGGTTTCAAAATTGTTAGGTTTTGATGATAAATCCTTGAATATGATGAGTAATGGTGTTGTGATGTTTCTATTTGAAAATACATGTTAGATATAGGTTATAATGCCTTAAATAGCACTTGGATGTCAAAAATGTGTTTTGAGAGTTAAAATCGCACATGGAACAGTGTTCATGAATTTTTTGCAAATCACAAAGTTCGCTTAGAAAAATAAGTTCTCTTAGTGAAAGTCACATGGGAGTCAGAGTTCGCTTAGTGAAAGTCACCTGGACAACAACTTTGTAAATTTTCAAAAATTCATAAATTTCGAACCGTAGCTCCATTTGGGTCACCATTTGAAGGGCTAGGAAGCTAGTGCCATATTGTTTTCAATAAAAATGATTTTGTTGGCAATAGATGATTTAATCATTGTGTTATTGTGTAAAATGACTTGTATTTGTATGTTGTGTGGTTTGTGATTTGGTGTTGGATTGTAATGATACTTTGTACATTGGTTGCTATGTGTTGTTATGATGTTTTGGAGCAGTGATGCTATGAGTATGAATTGTATATGGATAATTCATGAATGAGTGCATGTATCTCTAATTGTGTGGTAATTTAATTGTGATGAATTATTGAAGATATGCATGGATGTTAAGATTGAGGGATGGTCTTAATTGCATATGGTTGTTGAAATTTCACATGCATCATTATTGTCAAGAGGCAATGCTTGTTATTTATGTGGGAGCTAGTGACTTGTCCCAAACCTATAGCAGGGTTTGAAAGCTTAGAGAACGAGATTTTGTATGTTATTGGTCTAGGGAATGAACCCGATTTAAAGTAAAGATCGAATAAAAATAACAGTGATTGGTACCATATGCATGAGTATTGCATTTGAGTCTTACATTGAGTCACATTGTATTATGTCATAATATGAAGTTATGTGCACTATGTGAAAATGATTCTATTTTTGGAATTATGGATTGTGATTATATACTTGTGACTAGTATGAATAATTGGGTGATGCTACGTATGTAAAATATTTGAAGTGTGAGAATATTTATCTTTATACATGTATGTTATGCATTATGTGTTATTATATGATTTTGATAATTATGTGAATTCTCATCTTTCTGTTGGAATGATGTTTTATACGATATCACTCAGGTACTGAAGATTAGAGTTGCTTCTAGCAAGAGAGTAGCTGGAGGAGTTATATTTGTTTCTTTTTCATACTTTGGTTTTGAGTGATGCTCTGATTATGTAACACGGGAAAACGTTTTGAATTCATGTTTTGAGAGATACATTGTATACTCTATTTCATTTGGTTATGATTTATTTGAATTATATGGTGAATTGGCTTTTAGGCCTAAGTGGTGAAATGAATGAGTGGATTATGAGATTAATTATTATATTCATTATGAATGAAAGTGATTCCGCTGCTACATGCTTATATTAAAGTGTATGGAAAACATGGATTTTAATTAAGTGTTATTGAGCATGACATGTGTATGTGGTTTTTGAATTATGTGTGACATCCTTGTTTTGAGATGTATGTTATATTACTCTGATTTATACAGATGGCATAGAGGTACCTAAGACATGGAATATATCCAACCTTAGGTTTTATTTCAGTTAAAAGTATGTAATATGATTATGAATAAAATGTATGGAATGCACTATTTTCCCTTGCAAGGGAAAGGGTTTTTAATGAGGCACCCATGATTAAAAAGTCTTTGTAACATATCTCAACAATAACTCGGTGCTCGGCAGAAGAACCATAGCTCGGCCTAAGTGAAGTTCGTGCGAACTTAAAGCCTCTGGCACATCCGGCTTCATCCGGGTACTCTATTTAACACTCCTCTTTTTAAAGAGTCATAGTCTGACACTTCTCGTAAAGAGTCGAGTACTTTATTTAACACTCCTATTTTTAAAGAGACGTAGTTTGACACTCCTTGTAAATAGTTGAGTACTTTATTTAACACTCCTCTTTTTAAAGAGTCGTAGTCTGACACTCCTTGTAAAGAGTTGGGTACTTTATTTAACACTGCTCTTTTTAAAGAGTCATAGTCTGACACTTCTTGTAAAGAGTCGAGTACTTGATTTAACACTCGTGTTTTGTAAAGAGTCGTAGTCTGACACTCCTCGTAAAGAGTCGAGTACTTTATTTAACACTCCTCTTTTTAAAGAGTCATAGTCTGACACTCCTCGTAAAGGATCGAGTACTTTATTTAACACTCCTCTTTTTAAAGAGTCGATGTCTGACACTCCTCGTAAAGATTCAAGTACTTGATTTAACACTTGTATTTTTAAAGTGTCGTATCTTGACACTCCTTATAAAGAGTCAAGTACTTTTTCGGATCTGAGTTGACACTCCTCGAGCCGAGTGAGCTGCACAGCTAAGTCCCAACGAGTAACCTCCATTAAGGGACTCCCAGACATAATAGACAAACTCGCTTGGGGGTCACTACCCCGAAGCTATGAATAAAGAGAATGCGGCCTGAAAAAGGCTTGAGGCTTTTAACTCGACACGCGTATAAATCATGGTTGTGAAAAATTCAGAGCTTACGAATAAACTAGCTAAGGTTACAAGCCGCATGGGGATCTCAAATTAGAAGGCTTAAAATAATACTCGACATTATGCGATCGGGCTCTTAAGTTCTACGAACTTCGTGCTCGAGGGGCTTGAGTACATACACAAAATTATTTTAACAAAAAAGAAAAAGCATGATTTTTAAAGGCAAAAGATCAGGCAAAACAAAAACAGTCAGTACCATCAAAAGGTGTTCATCATAAAACCCCGAAAGGCAGAAAGTCACAGGCATAATAGAAAAAGAAGGGATAAAACCACACTCCCCTACAAAAAATTACATAAATGCATCCTAACGGATGACTAATCAAAACAGAACAAGAGTAATAAAATCAACTTACCGGACGGTCCTTCCCGTCATCATTATTGTTTTCACCAAGAGGGTCTTTAGGATTTGGGTTGGGGAGGGGTTCTTAAAAGCTCTAAATATTTGACTAAATTTTGGTAAAGTAGGCGAGGATCGAATTCCTCCTGACCTAAGGCACCCTTAACCTTAGGCATGCATTGATCTCATAACTCCCTTCTCTCTTCATCATTTTTAGGTTTTACAAATGTTTCCCTCATCATCATACTCTCTTATCGTTACCATTCTTTAAAATAAAAAGAAGACAGAGTAAAATAAAGTTGAGAAAGAGAATGAGATACCTGAAAGTGATGAGAGCCTTTGATCAAAATGCAAGCTTCTCTGAGGAGAGGCGTTATTGTTGCAAGGATAAAAAAGGAAAGATGGAAATAAGGTTTAAATAGAGACCCAATGAATAATGCCGGTGGAAATGAATAGTCACTAAATAAATAAATTCCAATAAAAGTCATCATTACGCTATGAGAGAGAAAAAGTTACTCAATAGATGTGACCTTTCATTTCTTAACACGTGAAACAAAGTGAGAGTCGGGTTATAACACGGCCTAAAACCTTAAATACAACTCATGCTCTCCTTGACTGAACATTTCATCCTGATGACATAATTCATACTCAGGGGGATTATGTACATCCTGAAAATATTTATTCTAGTCGGGTTATAAATTCGTCAGGGGTAAGAGTAAAAAGATATAAATTGTTATGGAAAGTCGAGTAGTGACCTTACCCGGGTATCAACTCCACTTAGTTGGAAGTCGGGTAGTGACCTTACGCGGGTATCAACTCCACTTAGCTGGAAGCCGGATAATGACCTTACCCGAGTATCAACTCCACTTAGTTGGAAGCCAGGTAATGACCTTACCTGGATATCAACTCCTTTGAGTGTCCTCGGACAGAGCCTAGCAATATGTAGCCGGTTAGGAACCCGGTCCTAGACATAAAACATAATGATTGCCGTCTGAGTGACTGCATACATTATGATAGCTTGAATGCACTCATTCATGACAGGTGGCAGTCGTTATGTGCGTATTAAACAGGAGAAAGTGTAGAGTCACCTCTTAAATGAGGATCTTAAAGGGTCGTTTGAGGACTATATAAAAGGGCTCCTGCCAGAGGGATAAGTAAGACATTTATTTTTGGATCAATATGCATCACTATCGTAGCACCCAAATCCCCAAAGATCATATAGAAATTTATCCTTGTTGAGGCTCTCGTTGTTCCTACAAGAAAGTCACTCGTTTAGTGTTTTTCGCAAGAACAATATTATTATCATCAAAATCAAAATTTAAGAACGTTGTTACTTCAACCGGCTTTATTTTAACAATTTCTCCATATATGATGATAAACATGTGTAATTTGATGAACAATTTTAAAACTTAAGAGATAACTAATCATAGAGGACTTTGGTAATAAAAAAGTAAAAAAAGACGTATGAAAATAATATTTTACAATAAAGTGCCGGAGGAAATCACTTTAAAAATGAGTTTTGTTAAATTATAAAAATTATTTTAACATTTCTAATAATTTATAATAATTTATCTCCCCTCAAACAAAAAGAATCATAAAGATATTTAAGAAGGAATAAATTATCTAGTAAAAGTGACATAAATAAAATAAAATAAATATATGAAAATAAAATAGAACTTTATATTGCACGAACACGGACAAAAAGTACCACTAGAGGAAACAATAACAAAAAAATAAAAACAACATAAAAAAGAAAGCAAGAAAACATGAAAGAAAAAGACACTTATCTTAAGGTTGGGTTAATTTTTCCAAAATGAGGTCTAAGGCTGGTCTCATGGTGGCCAACTGTTGCATTGGTTGGTTTGATGTTGTCTTAAAATCTTCTCTTAGCATGTATGGATCATTAAATCTAGTAAGGGTGATAACGACTCTTCAATCTTTGTATTAAAAAGATAACATAGTTTGATGTGTAAGAGATGATGATCAGAATTCATATCACCTTTAGATGGAAACTCATTCAAAAATTATGAGAAGTAATTGTTTATGCTTTAACTTTAGGTTCATGCAAAGCTTTACTTGCTCTGAGCTCATTGATCAAATTTGTAGTTTTTGCAATAACATACAACTTCTTCATGCTTTTTTTTTTAAAACTTCAACAAATCTTTGACTTTGAACCTTGTTGAGTTCCAACCAGGTACATGCCCAAAGTTGGAGATCAGATCATTGATTAAGAACCTCACTAGGCACAAGACTAAAGTTTTTCTTTTGTCTTTCATTATTAATTTTTCTAATTAAACCGATTACTAAGTATTCCAAGCTAGGAAAGTTTATATTAGTATTAGAAAATGGGAAGTTTTGATGGTTTGAGGATTTATGTATGTTTGTGGGATGAGTTGATTAGGGTTCCGGTTAACATTTATATGTTAGGACGGAGTAGTATATTGTCTGTATACACCACACC
Organism: Vicia faba; assembly: GCA_948472305.1. Classification (NCBI taxonomy): domain Eukaryota; kingdom Viridiplantae; phylum Streptophyta; class Magnoliopsida; order Fabales; family Fabaceae; genus Vicia; species Vicia faba. The sequence continues at coordinate 946,887,772 of OX451735.1, forward strand.
TGACGTCAAAGAGTGTCTCCATGATGGAGGATTCAAGGAAGATGTCCCAAATTTGGAGCAAGTGATTGTGAAAAAAGGTGTGGCTCATTTCAACGATCAAGAAGATACAGTGGACATCAATAATCACATTTACAAATTCATCAAGAAGTTCTGATGTTTTATCTTTTAAGACTGAGATTGCTCATGATTTTATTGAATATAATATATTATTGTTCAAATTGAAAAGAATAGAGGTGATAAAGGAGGCTTTGGTCCTTTAACCTCAATGGGATCCGAAAGAATTGAAAATAGCTTCAATGATATGGGCATATCTAGCATTGGGTCTGACTTTGGAAGTGGTACTGGTTTTGGATTGACTATTGATGTTAATTCCTTTTCTACCAAGCCTAAAGGTAGGTTTTTGTAGATTATCCCAAAATATTCTAGAATGCTTTTAAATATAACAATTTAGAATGACAATGAAGCCTACAGGAAGTGCTTTGTTTTATGTCCAAATTAACATGTATCTGAATAGCGAGTAAACTTTTCTGATGACTATGTTCTATTTTTTTATACAGAAGTCCGATGCTAAAGTTCTTTACCTTAGAGTTGCTTCTTGAACAACTGTCTCTCATTTGTCTAATATTGTTGGTCCACTGAGTATTAATTAAATGTTGTGTATTTTTAACAATTTAAAGACATCACAGACGAAGACTTCTTATTTGAAGGCTTCTCAATTTAAAGTAATAATTTCATGTTCACAATACAAAATTTTCTAATTTATTGTAATAAAATCCGGTTCTATCAAAGTTGAATCCCTTTTCTATGTTGAAATAATTACTTAATACATATATTATTTATTGAACTTAGATTGATCACACTATGCCAAAAAATAGTTATTAATAGCGCTTAAAAGTGCTATTAAAGCCTCCGCTGTTATAGATAGGTACCCTAGAATAGCGCTTAAAAGCGCTATCAATAATGGATTCTTTAATAGTGCTTCTCAGAAAAGCGCTATCATAACTCATTTCACGCCACATTATATACCATATCTATATTAGCACTTTTCAAAAAGGCGTTATTAAAAACTATATATATAATGAGAAACCCAAATAAAATGCTTTCAGTGATGAGACCCTTGGTACTTGTTCAAGTTGCTTCAACTCATACATGCAATATAAAAGATTGTCATTTAGTTGTAGTAGCAAGACACAATAAATTTTATATAAAACACGTGAGTGTGAAAATACATATAACACAACCAATGGGCAAGTCACTGTCACTAATTTGCCGCATCACATAATAAACTTAAATTAGTTTTATATGGGAAAATTTTACATTTATATCTCCATATAAATAGTTTTTAAATAAGATAGAACACCTTAGATGATCTAGAGAAACATTACTAATATGAGTTCTCACACAAAGGCCCTATTATCATAATAATATGTTTGTTGGCATTAAAATCACTATGGTTGCTGACATTAAAAACCATTATGTTTGCGACAAGAATGAATTTTCACAAACAGAATTACTAATATGAAACTAATAATTGACCTCCAACATTATTGGGATAAGGATTACTCTAATTTCTAAATTCTACACCGATGCTACATCATATTAGCATATGATAATGGTTGCCTACAATGACTTAAAACCCATCCTTGACTCATTTATTCACAATCTTCCATCCCCTACCATCTAACTCAGTCAAAACAAAGACTCAAAATACATCATTTAAGTGGAATGAAAATTGGTTACAGAAGAGAATATACCTGAAATACTCACTTCAACCTGCATATACACAGATGATAAGAAAACATGTTAAAATTCAATATAACTTCAAGAACACATTGCACATAATAGGATAGTTCCTTACACATCATTGGATTAAGCAATCAATAGCAGTATTAATAATCAACTAAATTATACCTACAGTGAAGTTATAGAAAAAGACACATCTAACACAACCAATAACACAATAACAACAACAGACTTTTCAGAAACATTAATAGGTTTATCATTCAAAGTGATAAATGACTTAATAGTTATATTTAACCTTTTTCTAAGAGGTTCAATGTAACACAATTTTGAGTAGAAATAAAATAAAATATTTTTCCCAATGCAGAAACATTTCGTAAAATGTAGCTCAAATTTCCCTAAAGATTCTTTTACTAATTGTATAGCTCAGAGAGACTTATCATACCACAGAATCATAAAAATTAATACTTAAAATGAAGCTTTATAATCTTTCATAACTCAATACTTTTGAAATCAGAATCATAAATCTAGACTTCGTTGGGATGCGACTCTGATGGACTTGAAAGAGAATACTTGCACCTGAAAAATTATCAATATAGTGGGATGAAATACTACTATCTTAGGGAGCTTTCAAAGAGGGATAAAATATAATATGTCACGTTTAATAATAAAACTATAGAAATAGTTTTAGAAAATCAAGATTAGATGAAATAATCAGGAAAATTATAAGTTTGTCTTAACCTTATTTATTAACCAAGCACCCAAATTTTACATTTACAGTGGAACTAAACTCATCCAGTTTTGCTCAACATTGCTTAACATTATCATATACATGCATGGGGGTAACACACAATATATTATCTTGTCATTTTATTTCTGAATACCCTTGAGCTTGAGTGTACTCAAGAAAAACTACACGCTAGTGAAGTGACACATATAAGTCGCAAACAAACATTATTCTTTCTGTTTGCCTACCTTCAAAACTCAACCTCACAATGCCTTATTATATTGTACTTGTCACTACTCAAGTACATAAAGTATGAGTATTAACTAATCATCCTAATGATTAATTACTAGATCAAGATTCATAAACATGATCCACATTCAAAATTATACTTAAATCTTATAATTATGTTGTTCATTAGTAAACAGAAAGTCTACTAATAGATTACCCATTGCTTTTTATATCTTTACTTGTACAAATCCTAATGATAAAAAAATATTAAATTGTATTATTTGTTAGTGTAAGGGGATGAATTTGAGGAACAAAAGAGAAAAAATAAATGCTATAAAGCTGCCACAAATGATTGGAAGAGGATTGATTGTATTAAATGAAACCTAGTACACCTATTTATACACAAAAGTAGTAAAGATAAGAATGTCACATAGGCCCTAAAGAGAATATCCACAAATAGCAAATATTAAATTACTCTCTAATATCATCCCGTAATTTAGTAATTATCATAAACTAACAACACCGATTTCATTTCTCAAATAAAGAAATGGTCTGTTTTTATTGTCTTCGTCAGAACATCTGTCAGCTGCTTCTGAGTGCTACAGTGCAGAACTTCTAACACTCCTTTTTGCACTTGACTTCTCAGAAAATGATATTTCGTCTCAATATGCTTGCTTCTTCTATGCAGCATTGGATTCTTGGCAAGATTGATTGCAGACTTGTTATCAATCAACAGCTTCAGAGGTTTCTCTATCTCAATCTTCAAATCCTCCAGAAGATTCAGAAGCCAAACAGCTTGACATGCAGCTACAACACCTGCAATGTATTCAGCTTCACACGTTGACAGAGCCACAACAGGTTGTTTCTTGGAACTCTAAGAAATTGGACCTCTCAGAAACTTGAACAAGTAACCAGAAGTATTTCTTCTGTCAACTCTGTCTCCACGCCAGTCAGAATCAGAATAACTCACTAATTTTGGTTATGTCAGTCTTCTAGAAGGAAATATCACTCTGTATTTCAGAGTTCCTTTGATTTACCTCGGAATCCTGACAGCAGCTTGATAATGAGATCACTTTGGTTTACTCATGAATCTGCTAACAATTCTAACTGCATAACAAATGTCAGGTCTGGTATTGCACAAGTACCTAAGAGAACCAACCAACTGCTTGAAGGTTGTAGCATCTACAGAATCACCATCAGAGTCAGAATCTAATTTATAATTGGTTTCTGATGATGCCACAACAACTTTGCAATTCTGCAGCTTAAATCTCTTTAGAAGTTCAAGTTCATACTTCAGCTGATGTAGAATGATATCCTTCTTTGAATACAGAAGCTTCATTCCTAGAAAATATACCATATTTTCCAGATCTGACATCTCAAATTCATTCATCAGAACTTCTTTGAACTTGACTATATCTTCTGGAAAACTTCCTGTTAGCAATATGTCATCAATATATAGACACACCAGAATCATATTGCCACCAGAATGCTGCACATACACGCCATATTCCATCTCACATTTCTGAAACTTCTGCCTCTTGAAAAACAAATCAATTTTCATATTCCAAGCTCTGGGTGCTTGTTTCAGTCCATACAAGGCTTTATGTAACTTGTAAACCATCCCTTCCTGATTCTTTTTCATAAATCCAGGAGGTTGCGACACATATACCTCTTCTTGTAACGGACCATTCAGAAATGCAGACTTCACATCCAGATGTATCAAAGGCCAATTTCTGTTTGCAGCTTAAGCAATCACCAGTCTGATTGTTTTGTGTCTAGCTACAGGCGCAAACACCTCAAAGTAATCTAGCTCAGGTTTCTGAAGAAAACCTCTAGCCACTAGTCTCGCTTTGTGTTTTCCAATTGATTCATCTAGCTTAAGCTTCACCTTGAAAACCCATCTGACGCTGATGGCTTTCTTCTTTTCTGGAAGCTTCGTCAGCTTCCAAGTTCTGTTTCTTTCAATAGCCTCAAGTTCTTCTTTCATGGCATTCAACCATACTTTCTTCTTGAGAGCTTCTTCAATACCCATTGATTCAAAATCTACTAACATGGCACACTGAACGACTTCTCCTTTAGAATCTACTTCAGTATCATGTAACATGCTAAAATATGAAAACCTACTTGGTATTCGTCTGATTCTGTGGCCTCTGAACTTGCTCTGAAGCTTCTTCAGAAATTGAAACAATGCTAGCTTATGGACCTTGTCCAGAACTACTTCCTTCAGAATTACCACCTTCAGAGTTACTTCTGGAAGCTTGTTCTCCAGACCCTATGTCTTCAGAGTTTTTCTTTTCAGAAATATAATCACCACCAGATTTTGGATCATCATCAGAATTTGGATTAGAATCAAATCCACTATCAGAATCTCCCTGAGATTCGGACTCATCTTCAGAGTCTTCAGATTCATCTTCTGACTCTGACTAATCAAAACTTTCTGAAGAATCTTCAGAAACTAACTCTGATGTTGGCGCTACACCAGAATCTGATTGAAGCTTGTTTCAATCCCAAGTTTCTGAGTCTTTCATAATAACATCTCTACTGATTTCAACTTTGTTAGTTTCTGGACAATAAAGCTTATAGGCACCTGTACTGTGGTACCCCACCAGTAACATTACTTTGCTTTTATCATCCAGTTTCCGTCTTCTAGCTTCTGGAACGTGTTTGTAGCATACATAACCAAACACCCTCAGATGGCTAACACTTTGCTTGTCTCCAGTCCACTTTTCTAAAGGAACAATCTCCTTCAGCTTCTTCGTTGGACACCTATTCAGAATATATGTTGACGTGGCAACAACTTCTCCCAATAACATGTGAGGTAGCTTCTTCTCTTTCAGCATACTTCTGGTCATATCAAGCAAAGTTTTATTTCTTCTTTAAGCAAGACCATTGTGTTGAGGAGTATATGAAGCAGTAATCTCATGTTTTATTCTATTATCCTCACAGAACTTCTGGAACTCTATAGAGTTATACTCACCTCCACCATCTGTTCTCAAAATCTTCAGCTTCTAACCACTCTGCTTCTCAGCCTTTACCTTGAACTTCTGGAACTCGGTAAATACTTCATGCTTGAACTTGATGAGTGTTACCCATGTCATTCTTGTGAAATCATCCACAAAAGACACAAAATATTTATTTCCTCCAAGTGAAGATACTGGAAATGGTCCACGCACATCAGCACATCTGATCTTTGTTCTCCTTCTGGAGTCAAAGTCTATCAGCCATTGTTTGTTCCCAGTTATGTGGTTTGAACATCTAGTGTCCATATACCATCAATCTTATGAACAGTTTCCATCAGAATCAGAAGCCATCAGTAGCACATGTTCATCATCAAAATCTCCTCTGACTATATTTGTTTCTTCTGATTTCCTTCCTCTGTTTCTACAATCTCTGGAAAAATGGCCAAACTGTTTACAACAGTAACATTGAACCTTCTTCTTGTCATACTTTTCCTTTCCCTTCTGATATTTCTTTTCATCAGAAGTTGAGGTTTCTAACTTCTGGAATTTATCACCACGCCTATTCTGCTTTTGGTCCTTCTTGACAAAAGAAGCCTTCAGAGTTTGCTCCAATTCCCTCTCAGAAGTTCTTTCAGTCAGACGCAACTCCTGTGCTTCTAGACTGCTTTGCAACTCTTCTATTCTCATGGTTTCCAAATTTTTAGAATGTTCAACAGAAACAACAATGTAATCAAACTGAGGAGTAAGTGACCTCAGAATCTTCTCTATGATTACCTGTTCAGAAAGTGCTTATCCACAAGCTTTCATCTTATTAGTGATCAGAAACATTCTGGAGATGTACTCGGAAACATTCTCATTGTTCTTCATGTTGAGATTCTCATATTGCTTATGCATGGACTAAAGTTTTACCTTCTTTACTGACGCGTTACCACCATAACATCTGACCAGTATATCTCATGCCTCTTTCGACGTCGTCGAATCAGCAATCTTCTCAAACACACTTTCATCCACACACTGATGGATATATAACAGAGCTTTCTGATCCCTCTTCCTCGTAGCTCTTTTTGCAGATCTTTGTTCTTCAGTAGCATCTGCTGTAACTGGAACATAACCTTCAGTAACAAGATCCAGAATATCCTGAGCACCAAACAGCACATGCATCTGTATCATCCATCTGTTCCAGTTTTTGACATCAAAAACTGGAAGTTTAGTGTTCAAACTACTGCCTCCACTCATCTTAAACCTTGCATAAATCTCAGATCTCAGATTCTTACTCAGTGTTTCTCAAACCCACAGAATCAATGTGATTCTGTTTAGATTTTTGTGTAAGATTCAACAGAAATCAGGAACCAAAAATCAAACACATTGCTCACTATCACTCGTGTTTCCGAGAATTTCAGAACAAACCAAAAGCTCTAGATACCAATTTGTTGGTGCAAGGTGATAATATTGAGGAAGAAGAGAGAAAAGATAAATGCTATAAAGCTGCCACAAATGATTGGAAGAAGATTTATTGTATTAAATAAAACCTAGTACACATATTTATACACAAAAGTAGTAAAGAGAAGAATGTCACATAGACTCTAAAGAGAATATCTACAAATAATAAATACTAAATTACACTCTAATATTATTAGAATTCAAAGAACAAGTAAAATAGTCGAGCTTTTCATATTCTTTGTAAGACATTTATATTATAGCATATTATCAATCAACTTCATTTCTATCTTAATTATATTCATTTTTAAAAATCTCATACATTTATCTTAACATATATAACCCTACAATTTCTAGAAAATAGGTATACGATATTTTAAATCATCAATTATTTAGTCAATAGTCTATTATACATACATTCTTATCAAAATTGTTGCAAAATCATGCTTTCCATTAATCATACCACGAATTCGACTAATTAGTTAAAATACTAAATGGAGTCGTACTCAAGTGAACAAATATTCTTTAGAAATATTAGAATGTCTATTTTAATGTCTATTTTAAGACTATTCTTTTTTGTTTTAGGACTTAAAATCTCAATTGGTTTAATTAAATAAAATAATATTAACATGAAAAAAATAGAGCTAGATGTTTCCAACTTGTAACTAGTAAATTGCCTACTTTACTTAATGAAACGTGATACTTCAAATTTTTAATATGTGAAATTTTATCTACCTTTTTATTATGTAAGATTCACTCTTAAAAGATTTATGTAGACTGAGTTTTAAAAAAATAAATACTAGCATTATATCAAATATTTGAGTTGAATAATTTCTAAATAGTTTTTGAACTTATAGTTTAGTTTTTCCCAACCCTAACACAACTAAAATGAGCCAAATTAAGTATATTTTATGCTAAATTTTATCTACTTTCTAATGAGTGTACTAATCGTAAAGTTCAGAATTTTCATCCTACCTCTTTTATCCTTAATTCCATATAATTTCTATATCTTAGGGTCATATAGGACCCTTTAACCTTTCTCAAACAGCCAAAACACATAAACAATTCCTTAGCCGCATCATACGTATTAACCTTATCTTGAACTCTCTAATGTTAAAAACATCAAACATTCAATATGCATATTCATCATGCAAAAAGATCATTCTAACACTATTATGCATGCATCATGATTGGTTCATAATCAAAACCACAACCTAATATTTACAACCCTTAATCCCAAAATAATGAGGAATGAGGTAGAGTAGGGGAACCCACCTAAAACTTAAAAATGCTGAAGGTGATTATGTGCTTGAGAACGGAAGTCCAACGAATGGGTTTAAGTTGGAAAGAGGTCTTCGTCAAGGTGATTCGCTTTCCCCTTTTCTTTTTTTGTTAGCAACTGAAAGGTTACATGTTTTGATGAATGCTTTAGTGAAAAAAGGAATGTATACATGGTATGGGGTGAGGGCACAAAATGGTGTTAATATTTCACATTTATAATTCGTTGATGATGAATTATTGGCAGGGATTAAAAGTTGGGTTAATGTCTAAGTTTTGAAGACAGTGTTGATTCTTTTTTAACCTATTTCGGATTTAAAAGTTAACTTTCATAAAAACATGTTGTTTGGGGTCAACGTCTCATAATCATGGTTGCATGAGACATCGAGTGTTATGAACTGTAAGCACGATCGTCTATCTTTTCTGTATTTGTAGCTGCCTATTGGTAGAAATTCAAGGAAGCTTATTTTTTGTATCCATTGATAGACCGTATTAAAAGAAAGTTGTCAAGGTTGAAGAGTTGTTTTCTTTCTATAGGGGCTGTCTGATTCTTATAAAATATGTTTTGGCTTCCATTCCGGTCTATTTTATTTCTTCAAGGCGCCCTCAAGTATCATATCTTCTCTTGAGTTTATTTTTAATGTTTTTTTATTTGGGGGTGTGAGGGAGTGAGAAAAACTTTGTGTATCAATTGGGATACTATTTATTTGAAAAAAGAAAATGGAGGTCTGGAGGTTAGGAGGTTGAAGGAGTTTAACTTGGCCTTACTTGATAAATGGTGTTGGAGGATTCTAAATGCTACGGAAAGTTTGTTGTATAAGGTTCTGAGTGCTCAGTATGGAGAGGAAGAGGGTTATAATATTTTGGGGGTAGCGGTAGATCTGTTTGGAAGAGGAATTTGAAAAGCATAAGGGATGGTGTCATTTTGGTTGATGGATGGAGGTTGATTGATAACATTGATTGGAGAATAGGAGACATGTATTCTCCTATGTTTCGAATAGATCATTGGTTGCATGGTGCCTTTGAATGAGAGATTTAGTAGGTTATTTGATTTAGAGGAGAATAAAAGGGCGACAGTAGCATAAATGAATGGATTAGGGTAGGGGAGAATGAAGAGGCGTAGAAGTGGAGGAGAAGGTTGTTTGCTTGGGGAGGAGGAGTTAATGTGTTTTGCAGGTGGAAGTACAAGATCATTGGGTGTGGATTTTATATCTTTCTTCTGGCTACATGGATAGTAGTGCTTATAAATATTTGTCTAAAGTTGACATCATTAACAATCAGGCTAATTTCCAATTTTTATGTTTGAAGATTGTGCCCCTTAAGGTATCTGATTTTGTATGCCAGTTATTACTGAATTGTATTTCGATGAAGGACAATCTGGCTAGGTGGTAGATTCTTGTTACATGTAATCATAGATGTGTGGAAAATTATGGCGTGGCTGAAGAAATAGATCATTTGTTTGTAACATGTGATTTTTGGTGGATTGTGGACTATTATTCTTAATTATGTAGAATTCTCAACAACATCTCAAAGAAATATTTTGGACCAATGCTTGCAGTTTGGTGGTCTTGTTGGGTTCTCTAAAAACAGTCAGTCGGCATTTAACGTTATTTGATTTGTCGTGGTTTGAATTATTTGAGACGAGCGAAATAGGCGTATATTCCAGAATAAAATGAAGTAGTTGTAGGTGTTATCTAAAAGGGTAAAGCTTCATTTGTTTTGGTGGTTAAAGTCAAAATATGTTGCTTTCGATTATGATTACCAGTTTTATAAATTAAATCATTTATCTTATTTATCAACTGTTATGTAATGTTTTATTTATTATTTTTTCAAATTTTAAATTGTAATCTTGACTCTTTTTATGATGTTCGGTTAAAATGGAGTATTAATTGTCCTGATATAGTATTCTTAAGAATTTTCTTATAAATTAAATTAAGTTTGATTGTTTTTGCAAATAAAAAAAAAGAGTTTTCAATATATATATATATATATATATATATATATATATATATATATATATATATATATATATATATATATATATATATATATATATATATATATATATATATATATATATATATATATATATATATATATATATATATATATATATATATATATATATATATATATATATATATATATATATATATATATATATATATATATATATATATATATATATTTCAAATTATAAGTTTAATATTTTATTCATCTATGGTTTCTAATAAAATGTTTATATTTCGTAAATCGAAGATGAGAATTTGTATAACAATTACTCTATTTACATGACAAAAATTGTCGTAGTCATAAATTATTTCATATAAATTAAAGAGAAGCTATAAATATATAAAATAATAATAATTTTATTGAACTATTGAGAATTTTTTAGCAATAATCAGGTATTGGAAAAAAATACACAAATAATTATGTTTTGGGAAATATTACGCAATTAACAATGTTTCAGAAAACCCCACAATGGAGGAATCAACTGAGTTGGGGCATACACCTAAAATTAAGGAGGAGGCGTCAAGTGACATGGCGCCTAGGTGCTAAATGGTTGCCCTAAGCCATCTCAGATGACGCCTAGGTGCAATAGATGTGCAATTTTTTTGTTTTTTATTTTAAATGTGAAACAATAGGTAAACGATATAGCTTCACGAAACTTCGACTTTTCATTAGCAAAAAATGATTACATAATGACCCCGGAACTCGGTAACGACTCGTGGTTCCGCATCTGCGTCCTCGCCTATCTCGTGGTGGGTTTCGTCGAATTTCCTACTGCGGCAGGGTCGATGGCCCAGCGAAGTCAATACGTTCAGGATCCATGAAATCGATCAGATCACCATATCTGGAAGATCCGTTTTGGTACAGTCGGTTACCCGTGCCCTCAAAGTTTGGTCGTCTTGGTGGGGGTGGTGTTCCATGGATGGTCTATAGCACTGGTCGTCTGAGTAAGGGGGTAAAAAGGAAATGAATCTTGGGATGTTTGGTATTGCGACTTGTTGTACCCCAAAATTTTCCCTCCCATTTTTCATGCAAGATACTATCCTAGGGTTTCTCGAGTACTCAATTTGGCTCAAAAGTTGATCTGACAAATTCTCTTCCTAGGCAGTAAGTCAACAATTAGGGTTTGTTATTTCCTAAAGAAAATTGAGTCTCCAAGGTTTCAAATGGTCTTTATAGATATTCATGTCTCCTCAAGGATGTTCGTGCCAAGTTTCAAACCTCGCATTGCAAGTTTGCCCAGTCAAGGGTTCAGATGACTGAAAATGACTCCATTGACCCAAAAGTCAACCTTTTGCGAGACCAAGTTCAAGAGATTGTAACTTCTTCATCAATCGATATTTCTGAGTGGTTCTTTTTGCGTACGACTCTCCTTGATGTCATCTCCAATTTCTCTTCACAAATCAAGAGCTGATTACGCACGGAAGATCACCAAAATTAGAATACTTTAAAGGTCGCTTCATGGATTTGACCTAATCTTAAGTAACTGTTGTCTGACTTCTAAGAATTGTGATTTCCTCAAATTCCAAGATCTTGAGACGATTGTTTCTGCATATTGTCATGAGTGATGTCATTTACAAGTGTATCTTCAAAGATCAAAGTAAAATCGTGTTTGGAAGACTTTGAAAGTTATCACACCATCACAGGTCATTTGCTTGATTTCGAATGTTCTTAACTCGTAATTTTAATTCATACCACAATTGTTTTCTCAGGACTATTATTCTCATGTTGAAGTTGTTAATTTTACAAGATTGATGAATACTCTTAAAGCATATGTTTTGTCATCAAGAGATTGAATTCAGGTTTGGTAATGAAGTTCCATTTGAATCGAGCATGGCATGCGAGGTTCATTTTTAAGTGCAAGTTTCATGAAATCAAGAGGGTACAATGTTCAAAACATGTCCGATATTATCAAACAAACTTCACTCAATACATGTGCAAAATCGCGTTGATTCACTAATGTGTCAATTTCCTTCAAGCTTTTGAGATAAATGAGTTTACACAAGGAAATTTCGAGTTTCTATCTCGCAAATTATTCAAAGTTGTTACATTTACTACAAGAAATTTGCAAACTTCAAGATTCATCAACTTATGTTACAAATATTACAAGTTAATACAAGCTACAAATTTTGTTTTGTTTACAAAGAAAGAAATATTGTTTTGTTTCTTCAAGTCTTCTTTGCTTCATCTTCAAGCAACTCATTCACTCCTTGCTAGACATGGTTTTCTAGTCACCTTGCCTCACTTACCATCCACTCCTCGTGTTCATGAAACAAGAAAAGGAAAATTAGCAAGCAATCAATATATGAATAATTCAAGAAAGAATGATTTGTAAAAAAGGAAAACTCATCATTAGGATTTGCATTTGGAATCAGAACTAAAAGGTTTTGTTCTTAATCATGGTCTATCTCCTACTTTTATAAATCACAAAATTTTGATCTTTTTGGTTCACAAAAGGGAAAAAGAAATTTGCAAACATTACAAAAGCAAGGACAAACCACAAACAATGCAAACAGCAGCTAGGCTGCCAAACAAAAGTCAGCAAGCAAGCTGCCCAAATGCAGCAAAACAGCAGCGCAAAACAGAACAGCAGGGCAAACCTGCAACAAAATATTGCAGCAAAACAGAAGTTGTTGTAAACATTGCAAACTTGCAGGAAAGTTGTCAAACACACAAAACAACAAGCAATAGCAAAAACAAAGTAAAATCATCCAATATAAAAAAACAGCCAATGCTAGCTCATGGTCAAAACACTATGTCATCATATTTCTAAATGTTGCAAATCCTTCAGAATTTCAAATAAAAAAGCAAAATGCTTTGCATCCTTGAAAGATGAAAGAGGAAAGAGCAAGAGACAAAAAGATATCACCTAAGCCTGAGCATGTTGCTACAAACCAGCAATACAGTCCAAAATCCTGCAAAAATTATCAAAAGCAGCTTGCATTAGCTGCTAAAAAACTTGTATAAAATAGTCCAATAACATGCCAAAGGTTACACGAAATGGGTAAAACATAAACTGCATCAATAAAGCATAAAAGCAGTATCCAATACAGTTCAAATTCATCAAAATTATCCCTCCAATTGACCCCCTCATTATGCTATAAAAACATAAGACAGCAAGAGAAAAAGGGAGACCATGATCACTATTCTCACTCTTCACTTTATTGCAACCTTTATCCTCCAAAGCTTCAAATCCAAAAACTATAATCACAACACAAATAGGCTGCAACAAGACAGCAAACAGGGAGAAAATTAGGGACAGAAACATTCACTAAGAAATTCACTCTCCAACTTCTGCTCAAGCCACTCAAAACTTTTTTTCATATACTGACCTGTATACAAAAGCTAACATTTTTGTCCTTCATTCCCCTACCAAAATCGAACCTGATATGTCAATTGCATCCCTTCATAAACCTTTATCCATCTTCACTCCCTACAACATTGTTAGCCTTCCGACTTCACTAAGTCTCACTTCTGAATAGCTTTCGCTTGCTAGCAGATCATACTGCATTTCTTCCTTGCAAACTCATCAACTCAGAACCTGCAAATTTTAATACTTCTATAGTCATCAATTTAATGGCGCATGAGTACAAAGAAGGAGAAGATCAGGATCAAGCATTCAAGTACAATCATACCTGACTGGAATCTTATCCTTATTTTCATGTTCTGCATCTTCAAGGAAATTACAGGTAAGATCTCTACCACTTACATGGCATCTGTTTGCTTTAAGCTTGTGTTAAATATAATCATGAAGTCAGACTAGTAATAATAACTGAACCAAAAAAAACAAAGCAATCAATTATTGTTATAACCTAAACCAAAAATAGAGTTAGGCGTTAGTGGGTGAAACCGAATAGACATATCGTGACGAGGGCTGAAATCGCGAGAGACCGAACATCGGAGATGAAGATATTTGAGCAGAGGTGCCGTTATTGTTGGTACCTCATAAAGTTGAAACAAAAAAGTTGAGGGTTGGTGGTGAACATCTATGTCGTCACCGTAACTTTTTCCAGAGAGAAAGAAGAGAATATTGTTTGTCTGAGAGAGATGAAGTCGCGATGTTGAAGGGAGATGATGAGGAGGAGGAATTTGTGTTTGTCTTTGTTTGAAGGAAAAATGCAGAGAGAAAACCATTGAGAATATTTGAACGAACAGAGGAATTGGTACAAAATCGTGAGAGGCTTGAGAGATTTGTTCCAGCGGCTGGCCCCTTTTGCGTTTAGGGTTCGTAACCCTCCTTCTACTTTCTCCAACGGATCCGGGTTATGCGATTGGCCTTAAAGCCCAACCCAGTCATCCTTATAACCTTTTATTTCACTTGGAACGTGAACAAACAAAAAGATCGGTGTAGTGTAGTGGTAATGCAGTCTCGTTGCAACCTTGGGGTTCTGAGTTCGACCCCTGATTTTGTTCTTTTCAATTTATTTTAAGTGGTTTAGATTCATTTATAACTGTGATACGGTGGGAGAACTGACTTGAGGTTTTGCGTTTGTATTCGCACTTGTTCGGTTTAGCAAGAGTCGCCACCGACTTTTTATTTTATCCTAAAGGAAAGGTTAAAAAGCACATGAAAAACCTTTTGAGATGTTTCGTGGGTTCGGGGGGTAGATTATGAAAAGGGAAGGTATTAGCACCCTTTTCATCCATGGTTATCCATGGGCTCTTAGTTACTTGTTTAGATCACTTGCCTTTGATTTTCAATTGCTTAAAATGGTGGTGTGTGTGTGTGTGTTTGAAAATGTTTTGAAAAAGAGGCCTTGTCTAGGCAACCATTGTAATGACTCGTGTTTGAGTATATACAAAGGTGTGTATCTTTTCGAAAAGATATTTCAAATGTTTTTGAAAGTTGTTTGGAAGTTGTGTTTGTGAAGTGTGGTTTTGAAAAGTAGGCAAGTGTGTTTTGCAAGTTTGATCAAGTAACTAAGAGTTGTCTACCCCTAAATTTACTCAAAGGTTTTTCTCATGTTTTAACCCTTTTAACAATTTTGTTCCACCATTGTATTTGGTGGGCAATCTTGCGTTAGGATGTTAACGGGACAGGCGCGGGTCATCGTATGGACCATGAATGCAATGGTGCCAAGTGTCTTTGGCAATTTTGCTTGAAGGGACTATGATCATTCCGTTAGGTAACTTTCGAAAGCGTCATCGAGGGACTTATGATCATTTGAATTGTTTTGCCAAAGAAACTCAACGTGCAAGCATGGCCCATTTTGGAAGGCAACATGTGGGATTACCCTAGGGGTGCAAGTGTGAATGGTGTATTGATTTCATGTATTTGTCTTGTATTAGGTTATCTAGCGTTTGATTTTATGTACATACAAACCCTAGGTCTAACCATGGTATATTTGAAAGCGATAAATTGCGGGAATTTAAAGTCTACGCTATTACAAATAAGTATCTGGGAGTGGGGGTACAAATATTTACAAATGGGGATGAGACTTAATAGGAGAGTAATGTCCAAATAAATTTACAACCAAATCGAATCAATCGTAAATGTAATATGTATCAATGTATAGGAATAAAGCAATGTAAATGTGTCAATGTATTTGTATAAGTGTATGTAATTATTTACAAGGTGAAAAATGTTAACTTAATGAAAAAATTAAGTATTATTATCTTATTCTTTTGTATTTTTTTTTGTTAAATATGTACAAATAAAAGTTTTGATAAAAGAAAAGAAAAAATGTTTTAAGTTTTATGTATTAATGTATTTTAGTATTAATGTACAAAATGTTTTAGTTAAAAAAAGAATATTTAACCTAAAAATCTATTTTTTATGTATTTATTAACATGCTAACTAAAAAGGTAGTTAAGAAAGTTTTATATAGAAAAGGTTAAGGTATTATTTTATTTACAAACAAACAAAAGTATGATATATTAGTTTAAACTAAAAAAAATTAAAAAAATAAAATAATAAGTAAAAGTATTAATTTGAATGAATAAGAAATAAATAGAAAAAGAGATAAGGATTAAATGGGCTTTAGGAAAGCAGATGGCCCAAACAACAAACAAGCAGAAGGAGAAAATGGGGAGGTGAGGCGTGCAATTGTATGGGCTTAAGCGCTGATGGGGCAAGGCCCAAAACGGTTTTTCACAAGATTTGCAAGGGTTTCAGGGTTTTTGTTTCATTTGGGACTTAGGGTTTGTGGAGTTCCAGAGGCGCCGTTCACTTTGTTTCTATCCTCTTCATCTTCTTCGCCATAGCCACTGAATAAGCTTTCTCTTCGCCCAAGGCCGTCAAGCGCCATCGCTATCTCCTCCTCTCCATGGATTATTCAAGTGGTGGCTTACAAGGTATTGATTCTGTTCTTTAACGCGTTAGGGTTTCGTGCTTCACATCTTGCATGTTTTCATTCGTTTCTGATTTCTTTTATGTTGTTGTTTGTGTTCTGATTGAGGTACGTGAAAAGAAAAAGATTAGGGATACTACCTTTGGTCCTTGGAGATGGAGAAGGACGGTGGCTTGGAGGCGCTTTGGGCGGCCAGGCGGAGGAACGCGTGATGCTCTGAACCTTTGCTTCCTGGTATCTTTATTTTTGCCTTTTAGGTTTTGTGATGAGCTTCTGAAAACCTTTGCTTTAATTTCTTTTCCTCTTCTGTCCACTTGCTTTTCCTCTGATGAGATGCTTGCTTCGTATGCTTGTATGCTTCGTATGCTTGCTTGATATATTTTCAATGATGAACCCTTTTGATTTTGAGAACTTCGTTTGGGTGTTTGCCTGCTTGAGATTGAACACTTATTTTTCTTTTCTTGATTGATGGCTTCTGAGTTGTCTTGATGATGGTGTTGCTGAGTATTGGACCCTGTGATGAACACAGTTCTGAGGGTGTTGTTTGGATAAATTCTGGTATAGGTTTTTTTCTGGTTTATGAGACTTACACAGGCTTCAGGCTTGATGGCTTTGGTTTTGATTGTTTGTTGATACAGTTAAGGCTTTAAGGCTTATGCAGGTTGATGGTTTGTATGAATTTTGTTTCAGTTTATATGTTTAAGGCTATGGCTTCATGTTTAGTTCAAGGCTTATGCAGGTTGTGAGTTTGTGTTTGTCACAGTTTGGGCAGGATGCAAGCTTGAGGCTTTAGGCTTGACAGTTTGATGTTCTGAGTTGTTTTATGGTTTGAGGCTTGTTTAGGCTTTTGGAATGAAACTGAGTTTTAGGAATGCAGGTTAGCAGGCTTGGCTTTTGGCAAGCTTGAAGCAGCTTTGTCTTTACAGGTTGATGTGTTTGTTTTTGAAACTGAGCTTAGGTTTCAGTTTTGGAGAATAGTTGGACAGGATCTGTGTTTTTTGAGGCAGGTTGGAGGCAGGCTCTTTGTGTGTTACAGTTTGAGAGCTTTTTGGCTTTTGTGATATTTTCTGCCTTTTTTTTTCTTTGTCTGATATGCTTGTTATATCTTTTTTCTCTTCAAGCCTAAGCCTGCTGTAAGCCTTCTTTCCCCCTCTCTCTTTCTCTCTCCACACATTTAAAAAGCATTTTTATTGCTTTAGAAATGTACTACCTCTGAAAAGGTATTGGCCTAGGAAAATGATGTGACTTGAAGGTTGCTTGCAATGCATATTTTCCAGTTTTCCTGCATCTTTATTGACAGCTTTTCTGCATATCTCTTTGATAGCCCTTTGTACTTGTTGATGTTTTTATATCTTTTGATATCTTTGGATAGTTGCTTTGACAGCTTGTTGTCCAGTTTGGACTTTGGTTAGGCATGCTTTGCAATTCTGGACAGTTTAGTTTGCTATTCAGTTTGCCTTTTTGATTATGCAGCTTGTTGACAATGCAGTATGTTTTGAAAATTTGAATTTGTGCATTTCACATTTTTGCAAGACATTCTATCCCTCTTTGTGAACCAAGAGCAATCTTGTGATTTGCAGAGAGGGGAAACTGATTCCGGCCAATTACTTTTAATGATGAGTCCTTTTTTATCTGTCTGCTTTTTATCGTTTCACCTGCTTTTGACTTTTTCTTTCGTTTCTTGTTTTTGCAGATAAAAGTCAATGGAGCAAAAGAGGAGTAGCAGTAGAAGATGGAGATTTAGGAAATCTAGGACATAGTTTTATTTCAATTTAAATTATTTGTAATAATATTAATGTAAATAACTGTAAATAAATTTACAATATTTAAATAATATATGTAACAAACAATTCAAAATGAATAAACATCCTTTTTTGATCAGTCAATTCTTTTCTTCTCTTCAACTATTTATTTAATTATTTATAATTCTTAAATTATAATAACTGGAAATAAATCCCAACCATTTTAACTCAGAATAATAAATAATCAATAAACGTCCGGAATTCTGAATAATCAAAGCAATGCACAGCTAAACAACACACGTCCACATGTCCTTTTTTCACTTGATTAAATCCAAACACTGCAAATTCTCAATCAACAGCCTCAGTCCATATCTCAGAGTAAATTGAAAAGCACTGATAGAATTAATTCTTTTCTGAGAAATATGCGCACAAAACCCCGTATTCTTGATTAAATGTCAAAGAAGCGTCCGCCTGATCAAAACCTGAGCCAAACTCAACCAAACCCTAAGCAATTTGTTTGAACTGCTTCAAAATCAAAGAAAACCCTAAATTTTGTCTGACTGACGAGAAGAGTCTGTTTGACCGATTCTTGAGCCAGTCTGAAAAATCAGGAAAAGCCCGAAGCTGTGATTTCTTGTGGAAAAAGAGGAGGGCAAATTTTGGGGTACAACAGTTGCCCCTGTTCAATCTTCTTGAACCTGAAGAGTTAGATTGGCAAGCTTGCCTTTTGCGACTCGAGGGTAAAAGGAGATTGGACACTAGAGTGCCCAAAAATTTGCACTCGGTGATGTGATGGTAGAGGGAATGGGCTTACAGATGCCATTTGGTGATGGGCTTAAAGATGCCATCTGGAAATGTTTGGAGGAGGATAGGCTTATAGATGCCATCTGAAGGTGATTGTTGAACTGTATGTCATTGGTGAGCGGACGAGTATCAGAAAGGTATCCATGTTTTGGAACATCTCTGAACTGGGGGTCTGAACAAGCAATAGATTGACATCCATGTTTGGAGAATTCGTAAACTGTTTTCAGAAGTTGAAGTTGAATAAGCAATATAGCAGCATCCATGTTAGGAGGCGTCTGTAAACTGTTTTCAAAAGTTAAGAAGAGTCTGAACAAGCGATAGGTTAACATCCGTTACTGGAGAACCCGTGAACTGTTTTCAAAAGTCTTGAAGTTGAATAAGCAATAGAGCAGAATCCATGTTGGGAAGCGTCTGTAAACTGTTTTCAAAAGTTTGGAAAGAATCTGAATAAGCGATAGGTTGACATCCGTTACTGGAGAACCCGTAAACTGTTTTCAGAGGTTGAGAAGAGTCTGAATAAGCGATAGGTTAACATCCGTTACTGGAGAACTCGTAAACTGTTTTCAGAAGTCTTGAAGTGGAGGAGGAACCGGTGTAGGGTTTCCTGATGATGAGTCCGTGAAAAACTGCATTTGGATGAATCTGGAATAAGTATCAAAATGTCGCCATGTCTGGGTCACATCTGAACTATTTCTGGATGAATCTCGGGAGATGATGATTTTTGTCTGTTGACTGATCTTTCCTGAAAAGGTAAATAGTTAGTTGTATGCAATTTCATGATGCATGATGCAATGTATGCTATATCAATGTTTATGATATGAATGTGATGAATGCGCATGTAAGCTGATGAGCTGTCTTGCTGAGGATATATGAATCCTGGATGGCTGGAGACAAAAGAATCTTGACTGCTGTCGGGGAAAATAATTCCTTGACTGCTGCTGGGGAGGGCAAGAATCTTTTGATCGTTGAAAATGAGAAGTCCTGGGACCACTGTTGGGGAATCAGAAGCTTGGGTTGTATGCCAATCTACTAGGGATTCCTGTCTTGAGGAGATCTTCACTGGAGAATATTCGAATACTCTGTGAGGAACTGAGAATGAGAGTCTTCACTCTGCTTGGGAATTGATGGTTGGAAGTTTTAGCTCCGCTGGGGATTGACAGTTTTGGCTCCACTGGGGATTTTGAAACTTGACTCTGAGGGGAGTTAGATTCTGTAAGGCTCTCTGGCTGGGGAAATCAGCTTTGAGAAAGCTCTTGTGGTTCTGCAGGGGATCCTGAAGTTAAACTCCGTTTGGGGAATTGAGAACTCAGGTTATATGCCACTTTGAGAATGAGAATCTTCATTCTGTTGGGGGTCAGAAATTGGGAGCGTACCAATCTTCTGAGGTGATGAGAATCTTCATGCTGTTAACAGTCAGAAACTGGGAGTATACCAATCTTCTGAGGTCTTAAGGATGAGAGTCTTCATTCTTGAGAGAAACAGATTTTTCAGTAGTCTGTTATCTTGTTGGTGGTTGTAATTTTCAGCAGGTGATGAAGAAATTTTTTGATGATTACTACTCCAAAAGATGAAGGAACCTTGATTACTACTTCAAAAGATGAAGGAACCTTGATGATTACTACTTCAAGATGAAGGAACCTTGATGATTACTACTTCAAGATGAAGGAACCTTGATGATTACTACTTCAAGATGAAGGAACCTTGACGATTACTACTTCAAGATGAAGGAACCTTGACGATTACTACTTCAAGATGAAGGAACCTTGATGATTACTACTTCAAGAGATGAAGGAACCTTGATGATTACTACTTCAAGATGAAGGAACCTTGATGATTACTACTTCAAGATGAAGGAACCTTGATGATTACTACTTCAAGATGAAGGAACCTTGATGATTACTACTTCAAGATGAAGGAACCTTGACGATTACTACTTCAAGATGAAGGAACCTTGACGATTACTACTTCAAGATGAAGGAACCTTGATGATTACTACTTCAAGATGAAGCAACCTTGACGATTACTACTTCAAGATGAAGGAACATGGATGATTACTACTTCAAGATGAAGGACCTGGATGATTACTACTTCAAGATGAAGGAACCTTGATGATTACTACTTCAAGATGAAGGAACCTTGATGATTACTACTTCAAGATGAAGGAACCTTGATGATTACTACTTCAAGATGAAGGAACCTTGATGATTACTACTTCAAGATGAAGGAACCTTGATGATTACTACTTCAAGATGAAGGAACCTGGATGATTACTACTTCAAGATGAAGGAACCTTGATGATTACTACTTCAAGATGAAGGAACCTTGATGATTACTACTTCAAGATGAAGGAACCTTGATGATTACTACTTCAAGATGAAGGAACCTTGAAGATTACTACTTCAAGATTAAGGAACCTGGATGATTACTACTTCAAGATGAAGGAACCTTGATGATTACTACTTCAAGATGAAGGAACCTGGATGATTACTACTTCAAGATGAAGGAACCTGGATGATTACTACTTCAAGATGAAGGAACCTTGACGATTACTACTTCAAGATGAAGGAACCTGGATGATTACTACTTCAAGATGAAGGAACCTAGATGATTACTACTTCAAGATGAAGGAACCTTGATGATTACTACTTCAAGATGAAGGAACCTTGATGATTACTACTTCAAGATGAAGGAACCTTGATGATTACTACTTCAAGATGAAGGAACCTTGATGATTACTACTTCAAGATGAAGGAACCTTGATGATTACTACTTCAAGATGAAGGAACCTTGATGATTACTACTTCAAGATGAAGGAACCTTGATGATTACTACTCCAAAAGATGAAGGAACCTTGATGATTACTACTTCAAGATGAAGGAACCTTGATGATTACTACTTCAAGATGAAGGAACCTTGATGATTACTACTTCAAGATGAAGGAACCTTGATGATTACTACTTCAAGATGAAGGAACCTTGATGATTACTACTTCAAGATGAAGGAACCTTGATGATTACTACATCAAGATGAAGGAACCTTGATGATTACTACTTCAAGATGAAGGAACTTGGATGATTACTACTTCAAGATGAAGGAACTTGGATGATTACTACTTCAAGATGAAGGAACCTTGATGATTACTACTTCAAGATGAAGGAACCTTGATGATTACTACTTCAATATGAAGGAACCTTGATGATTACTACTTCAAAATGAAGGAACCTTGATGATTACTACTTCAAGATGAAGGAACCTTGATGATTACTACTTCAAGATGAAGGAATTTGTCGATCAATCTGCATATGTTAAGAATGCTGTTGAAAGGTAATTTGTGCTGGAGAATAAATCCTTGACAAATGTTGGGGAAATAAACCCATGATTACTGGTCTGCTAGAGAGGTTTCATCACTGCCCCCAGTATCAGATGCATGTGATATTGCCAGGAGACTTGGTATATTTGTAACCCTTGTGGTTGACATTCGAATTCCCCAAGTGATGGTGACGGAGACTTGCCCCAGGTTAATCTGCAATTGAGAGATTTTGTTAAAATCTTGACTGGACTGCCCCAGGTTAACTGAACTTTGAAAGATATGTTAAAACCTTGACTGGACTGCCCCAAGTTAACTGAACTTTGAAAGATCTGTTGAAACCTTGACTGGACTGCCCCAGGCGTGTTGGATAGTGACATGTCAAGCCCCCTTGTTGATAGGAGATTTGTTAATGGAAGTGTCATCCTTTTTGAAGTGATTTTACTCACTGAGAGAGTTTTCGTTCCTTCGAACATTCGCTGTATGAATTTCTTCGTTGTCAAACAAATAGCCAGGTGCAAACAGTTATATTTAAGCAATGCAAAGTTTATGTTTGTCTCGAAGTTTTGAAAAATGCGTTTTTTAGCAGAAAACTTTTCATAAGACAAATTCAACACAAGATTTTAGAGCAAAGCCTTACAGGAGTCAGGATACCTTTTGTAACAGTATGCTTTCGAACTAACCCATGCTTCAATTAGGACTTTTGAAGGGTTGTAACGTGGCTTGATTCACGGTTTAAGAAACAAAGGATAAAGGCTCAAAGTATATTTGTACCCACCCGCTCTTCGTGATGTTCTTCAACCCTAAGCTCAGTTAATTGTGCGTCGCACTCTGTTTGAGTTTGGAACGACTTTTGGGTGACGGTTCACCAGTTGAATTTGGAAGACAGTCATCATCTCCTTTTTCTTTTTCAACATTTTCATGTTGTTGAGGATTTGTAATGACCTCTTTATTTTGATTTTGATTTGTTATCCCTAACTTTTGCCTGACCGTTCCTGTTCTCGAGATTACAGTCAGCGGGATGCCCCAGCTTTCTTAAGCCTCCTTTACAGGTTTTGACTTGGTGGGCTTTTATTTTTTGAGAGATTGACTGCCTATGTGATAGGGAACCATCACTGTCTTTTGATTCCAGAGGAATTCTTTTTGTCTTTTTGATGTCGTTCGTTGTATTACGAACTGAGAGTTTGCGACTTCAATGCGCACCTTTTTTTGAATTAACTGAGAGACTACCCTGCCCCAGGTTTATATCAAAGGTTTTGATTGTTTAGAACAGAAAACTCCTACTTCTTTGGCTCGAAGGGATTGACTAGGGATTATCTTCCTTATAACTCCAATGTTTGGGAATTGAAAGAAATGCCTGTACATCATCAGCACGGTCTGTTCAAAAGCATATTGTATGAGATTATGGTATTGTTTCGTCATCCTCCCTCTAAAGGCTTGCAGCTTTTTATCAAGAGTGCATAAGAGTAGTGAAAACGAATGTATGAATTCAAGACAAACATATGCAATGCATTAATGAAACAAAGTTTGACATTAAAAGATAATTGTTTGAATAACACAAGAAATTACAACTTGAAAATTCGAATGAAACAAAAACAATCTCAATGATTTGGCATAGAAGGAGTGATCACACTTAGAGGGTTAAAACTTGATCTCCTTGGCATCAATCAAGTCTTGAATCTGGTTCTTCAAAGTCCAACAGTTGTCGGTGTCATGCCCAGGGCTGTCAGAATGGTAGGCGCATCTCTCACTCGAGTTGTACTTGGAAGAGGAAGTATCAGGATTTTGAGGAGGATCCTTTAGCGTGATTAACCTCAACCTCAGCAAATGTTGTAATGCTTGAGACAAAGGCATGTTGATGTCAGTGTACTGCCTTTCTTGATATCTCACCCTACGCCTCTTGCCCCGCTTTTGTTGAACAGTCATGGGATCAGAGATCAGGATTGCCCCAGCATGTTGATCAAGACGACTCTTTTGACCAGTCACTGCATTGGAGTCTTTCTTCCCATTGTAGGGGATTTTCTGAACATCAGAGGGAGTAGTTCCTTGGATCTTCCCACTTTTGATGCCAGCTTCGACCCTTTCGCCGGTTAGTATTAGCTCGGTGAACCCAGCTGAAGAGCTTCCAATTAAGTGATTGAAGAAAGGCCCTGTCAAAGTCCCCATGAAGATGTCAATCAGCTCTCTGTCAGTTAAAGGGGGTTGCACCCTACCAGCCAGATCTCTCCACTTTTGGGCATATCCCTTGAAGCTCTCGTCGGAACCCATGGTCATGCTCTGCAATTGCACACGAGTTGGTGCGAGATCAGCATTGTACTGATATTGTTTGTAAAAAGCAGTAGCTAAGTCCCCCCATGTATGGATGCGAGAACTCTCCAATTGATAGAACCACTCGAGTTGAGTCCCTACCAGGCTTTCTTGGAAGAAATGGATCCAAAGCTTTGAATCAGCTGTGTATGGTTGGATCTTGTGGACATAAGATCTTAGATGCATCTGAGGGCAAGAGACTCCATCGTACAGAGCAAAGGTAGGGACTTTGAACTTTGGCGGGATGACCAATCCAGGAACTAAACCCAAGTCTCCTAAATCCAGGCCAGGTACTTGTTGGACCTCCATGGCATTGAGGAAATCCTCCAACTGTTTGTACTTGCCATCAGCGAGAGGATATTGTTCTTCGGAGTAGTCAGCTTCCTCAATCCCCATATTGCGGTCCTCTTCAAGACTGATCCCCTTGTCTTTGAGAAGGAGAGCTTTCAGATCCTCTTGCCCTTTACCCATAGCCAACAACATTTATTGGAATTGAGCATTTTGAGCCTGGAGATCTTTCACCGTTTGTTCCATATCCATCTTACTGAAATAAACAGTAGGAAGAATAAGGAAACCTGAAAAGGAGAAACCTGTTATGCAATGATATGTATGATATATATGCAATGTTTTCAAGGATCTCTTGGGGTAAACACAAGAGAATGTTAGAGGTTGAACTTTGATCTTTGACTGGAGACCTTTGCACCGGTGGATGTCTTTCCAGAAGAATCAAGCTCACCATGTCAAGTGGGTCATAGCCCCTGATTCAAGTTGTTACACTTGATCTTTGATTGGAGAACTTTGCACCGGTGGATGTCTTTCCACGAGAATCAAGCTCACCATGTCAAGTGGGTCATAGCCCCTGATTCAAGTTGTTGCACTTGATCTTTGATGGCATTTGTTTAGAGGAGAAAACCTCTTGCCTTTTGGTAGACGTCTGGTTCAACGAAACCCTGCATCAAAAGAAACCTCGAGATCCTTGAAATGGTTAGTAAAAATGCTATGGTATGATGTCATGATGTTATGTACATGTATGCAAAGGCAAGTGAGTGTATATACAGGTAATCATATTCACACAAAGCAAACAAGTCCTTAGGTTTAGGCTTGCATGGGGTTGTAGGTAAGTACCCTCTTGAAGTTAGTTGGCTCATCCTGTCCTAACATAGAAACCGGGTTCTAAGGAGCTCAATATCACTGGATTGTTTTCTGTGTTCATTGTTTTGGTTTAGCCACTTAACTGGCGACTAAAATATTCCAAGAAAACAACCCTCAATGAGTGTAGTATCGAGTATCTACCAACTTCGGACTGCACCAAAGTCGGTCATCTCACTACCCCTAAAAAGGCTAAGATGGTCAAGTAAGGTTCTAAGCGTTCGTTAGTGCTTCACGACATCACTCAGCGGCCCCGTACTCTCCTTGATTGAACTCAAGGGTTACCGGTACTCACAAATATGTCACACTAACATAGCTTACTGCTTCAACCGTGTCGGTATACCCCGCACAGTTCCCTCACAGTTTTATTGCTATTTACCTAAAAAGGTGCCCCCAAATCCGGGTGTAGGATTTACAACAAACCCAAACAAGGACCCAAAAAGTAAAGCAATCAAGGCAATCAAAGCAAGAATGTAAAGGTGATCTAAACCCTAAGGTAACCCCACTTTTAAGTTTCTCCCCAGCAGAGTCGCCAGTTCTGTGATACGGTAGGAGAAATGACTTGAGGTTTTGCGTTTGTATTCGCACTTGTTCGGTTTAGCAAGAGTCGCCACCGAATTTTTATTTAATCCTAAAGGAAAGGTTAAAAAGCACAGGAAAAACCTTTTGAGATATTTCGTGGGTTCGGGGGGTAGATTATGAAAAGGGAAGGTATTAGCACCCTTTTCATCCATGGTTATCCATGGGCTCTTAGTTACTTGTTTAGATCACTTGCCTTTGATTTTCAATTGCTTGAAATGGTGGTGTGTATGTGTGTTTGAAAATGTTTTGAAAAAGAGGCCTTGTCTAGGCAACCATTATAATGACTCGTGTTTGAGTATATACAAAGGTGTGTATCTTTTCGAAAAGATATTTCAAATGTTTTTGAAAGTTGTTTGGAAGTTGTGTTTGTGAAGTGTGGTTTTGAAAAGTAGGCAAGTGTGTTTTGCAAGTTTGATCAAGTAACTAAGAGTTGTCTACCCCTAAATTTACTCAAAGGTTTTTCTCATGTTTTAACCCTTTTAACAATTTTGTTCCACCATTGTATTTGATGGGCAATCTTGCGTTAGGATGTTAACGGGACAGGCGCGGGTCATCGTATGGACCATGAATGCAATGGTGCCAAGTGTCTTTGGCAATTTTGCTTGAAGGGATATGATCATTCCGTTTAGGCAACTTTCGAAAGCGTCATCGAGGGACTTATGATCATTTGAATTGTTTTGCCAAAGAAACTCAAAGTGCAAGCATGGCCCATTTTGGAAGGCAACATGTGGGATTACCCTAGGGGTGCAAGTGTGAATGGTGTATTGATTTCATGTATTTGTCTTGTATTAGGTTATCTAGCGTTTGATTTTATGTACATACAAACCCTAGGTCTAACCATGGTATATTTGAAAGCGATAAATTGCAGGAATTTAAAGTCTACGCTATTACAAATAAGTATCCGGGAGTGGGGGTACAAATATTTACAAATGGGGATGAGACTTAATAGGAGAGTAATGTCCAAATAAATTTACAACCAAATCGAATCAATCGCAAATGTAATATGTATCAATGTATAGGAATAAAGCAATGTAAATGTGTCAATGTATTTGTGTAAGTGTATGTAATTATTTACAAGGTGAAAAATGTTAACTTAATGAAAAAATTAAGTATTATTATCTTATTCTTTTGTATTTTTTTGTTAAATATGTACAAATAAAAGTTTTGATAAAAGAAAAGAAAAATTGTTTTAAGTTTTATGTATTAATGTATTTTAGTATTAATGTACAAAATGTTTTAGTTAAAAAAATAATATTTAACCTAAAAATCTATTTTTTATGTATTTATTAACATGCTAACTAAAAAGGTAGTTAAGAAAGTTTTATATAGAAAAGTTTAAGGTATTATTTTATTTACAAACAAACAAAAGTATGATATATTAGTTTAAACTAAAAAAAAATAAAAAAAATAAAATGATAAGTAAAAGTATTAATTTGAATGAATAAGAAATAAATAGAAAAAGAGATATGGATTAAATGGGCTTTAGGAAAGCAGATGGCCCAAACAACAAACAAGCACAAGGAGAAAATGGGGAGGTGAGGCGTGCAGTTGTATGGGCTTAAGCGCTGATGGGGCAAGGCCCAAAACGGTTTTTTACAAGATTTGCAAGGGTTTCAGGGTTTTTGTTTCATTTGGGACTTAGGGTTTGTGGAGTTCCAGAGGCGCCGTTCACTTCGTTTCTATCCTCTTCATCTTCTTCACCATAGCCACTGAATAAGCTTTCTCTTCGCCCAAGGCCGTCAAGCACCATCGCTATCTCCTCCTCTCCATGGATTATTCAAGTGGTGGCTTACAAGGTATTGATTCTGTTCTTTAACGCGTTAGGGTTTCGTGCTTCACATCTTGCATGTTTTCATTCGTTTCTGATTTCTTTTATGTTGTTGTTTGTATTCTGATTGAGGTACGTCAAAAGAAAAAGATTAGGGATACTACCTTTGGTCCTTGGAGATGGAGAAGGACGGTGGCTTGGAGGCGCTTTGGGCGGCCAGGCGGAGGAACGCGTGATGCTCTGAACCTTTGCTTCCTGGTATCTTTATTTTTGCCTTTTAGGTTTTGTGATGAGCTTCTGAAAACCTTTGCTTTAATTTATTTTCCTCTTCTGTCCACTTGCTTTTCCTCTGATGAGATGCTTGCTTCGTATGCTTGTATGCTTCGTATGCTTGCTTGATATATTTTCAATGATGAACCCTTTTGATTTTGAGAACTTCGTTTGGGTGTTTGCCTGCTTGAGATTGAACACTTCTTTTTCTTTTCTTGATTGCTGGCTTCTGAGTTGTCTTGATGATGGTGTTGCTAAGTATTGGACCCTGTGATGAACACAGTTCTGAGGGTGTTATTTGGATAAATTCTGGTATAGGCTTTTTTCTGGTTTATGAGACTTACACAGGCTTCAGGCTTGATGGCTTTGGTTTTGATTGTTTGTTGATACAGTTAAGGCTTTAAGGCTTATGCAGGTTGATGGTTTGTATGAATTTTGTTTCAGTTTGTATGTTTAAGGCTATGGCTTCATGTTTGGTTCAAGGCTTATGCAGGTTGTGAGTTTGTGTTTGTCACAGTTTGGGCAGGATGCAAGCTTGAGGCTTTAGGCTTGACAGTTTGATGTTCTGAGTTGTTTTATGGTTTGAGGCTTGTTTAGGCTTTTGGAATGAAACTGAGTTTTAGGAATGCAGGTTAGCAGGCTTGTCTTTTGGAAAGCTTGAAGCAGCTTTGTCTTTACAGGTTGATGTGTTTGTTTTTGAAACTGAGCTTAGGTTTCAGTTTTGGAGAATAGTTGGACAGGATCTGTGTTGTTTGAGGCAGGTTGGAGGCAGGCTCTTTGTGTGTTACGGTTTGAGAGCTTTTTGGCTTTTGTGATATTTTCTGCCTTTTTTCTCTTTGTCTGATATGCTTGTTATATCTTTTTTCTCTTCAAGCCTAAGCCTGCTGTAAGCCTTCTTTCCCCCTCTCTCTTTCTCTCTCCACACATTTAAAAAGCATTTTTATTGCTTTAGAAATGTACTACCTCTGAAAAGGTACTGGCCTAGGAAAATGATGTGACTTGAAGGTTGCTTGCAATGCATATTTTCCAGTTTTCCTGCATCTTTATTGACAGCTTTTCTGCATATCTCTTTGATAGTCCTTTGTACTTGTTGATGTTTTGATATCTTTTGATATCTTTGGATAGTTGCGTTGACAGCTTGTTGTCCAGTTTGGACTTTGGTTAGGCATGCTTTGCAATTCTGGACAGTTTAGTTTGCTATTCAGTTTGCCTTTTTGATTATGCAGCTTGTTGACAATGCAGTATGTTTTGAAAATTTGAATTTGTGCATTTCACATTTTTGCAAGACATTCTATCCCTCTTTGTGAACCAAGAGCAATCTTGTGATTTGCAGAGAGGGGAAACTGATTCCGGCCAGTTACTTTTAATGATGAGTCCTTTTTTATCTGTCTGCTTTTTATCGTTTCACCTGTTTTTGACTTTTTCTTTCGTTTCTTGTTTTTGCAGATAAAAGTCAATGGAGCAAAAGAGGAGTAGCAGTAGAAGATGGAGATTTAGGAAATCTAGGACATAGTTTTATTTCAATTTAAATTATTTGTAATAATATTAATGTAAATAACTGTAAATAAATTTACAGTATTTAAATAATATCTGTAACAAACAATTCAAAATGAATAAACATCCTTTTTTGATCAGTCAATTCTTTTCTTCTCTTCAACTATTTATTTAATTATTTATAATTCTTAAATTATAATAACTGGAAATAAATCCCAACCATTTTAACTCAGAATAATAAATAATCAATAAACGTCCAGAATTCTGAATAATCAAAGCAATGCACAGCTAAACAACACACGTCCACATGTCCTTTTTTCACTTGATTAAATCCAAACACTGCAAATTCTCAATCAACAGCCTCAATCCATATCTCAGAGTAAATTGAAAAGCACTGATAGAATTAATTCTTTTCTGAGAAATATGCGCACAAAACCCTGATTCTTGATTAAATGTCAAAGAAGCATCCGCCTGATCAAAACCTGAGCCAAACTCAACCAAACCCTAAGCAATCTGTTTGAACTGCTTCAAAATCAAAGAAAACCCTAAATTTTGTCTGACTGACGAGAAGAGTCTGTTTGACCGATTCTTGAGCCAGTCTGAAAAATCAGGAAAAGCCCGAAGCTGTGATTTCTTGTGGAAAAAGAGGAGGGCAAATTTTGGGGTACAACAATAACAAATGCCAAAAAATACTAAAAAGAATTAGAGTAGGTTCATTATTTCTATCTTAATAACAAAAAACCCTAAAAGACAAAAATATATATACATTTGATTTAATTTCTTTAAGCTAATTATTTTCTTTAATATAATAGATTTTTTAATTCTCTTTCCAAACTTTTCAAACAAATACCAAGAATTTTTATTTCCTTATCTTTACTTTGTTAATTAATTTTACTTCATAAATTTGTTGTAATTTCGATTAATTTTTCGATTCGATTAGGTTGTATTGTTTGCCTATTTGGACTTTTAATCACATTAATCCATCCCCATTTGTAAATTTGTATCCCCATTCCCGAAAGCTCTGTAAAGCGTAGAATTTTAATTTCCGCAAGTTATTGTTTTCCTTATACTGTATAGTAATTAGGCGTGCATGGAAAGATCTAAAATCAATCGCTAGATAACCTAATTTCAAAGACAAAATAACTTGAATAAAACACACTTTCCACACGCGCACCTCTAGGGTAACCTCGCTTGTTGCCTCGAAAATACAGTCATTTCCCTCGAATATGGGACGCTTTAGCAAAGACCCTTCGATAAAAAAAGATCGTAGTCCCTCGATGTTGCCTTCGGTAACACGATCTAGTCCCTTACCAAAAATTGCTAAAGCGTCTCACAAGTTGCCTTCTATGACTGTACGATATACCCGCGCTTGTCCCTTCACATCCAACGATGGGGCTTCTTAACAAGTCAATGGTAAGACAGCAACATCTAAAGGAGGAGGAAAATAACATCTAAGACCTTTTGAGTAGGTAGATTCGCTCCTAGTTGCTCGCTTGCTCACAAGAAAAACACTTTATACACCAACACTCTCATATTGAAACATTTTCAAAAGACAAATACTTTGTACGCGTGCTTATAGAAACGAGAGCCATTACAAAGAAGACACCTTTTCAAAATCACTTTCAAAAACACATTCCACAAACACCTCTTTGAACTATTTTCGAAACAACACTTTGTACGCGTTCTTATAGAAACGAGAACCATTACAAAGACATTTTCAAAATACTTTTAAAACCCATAACACAAGCACATTCAAACAAAAGCAACTGATCTAGCAAGCCACTAAGAGCCCGTAGATAACTACGGATGAAAAGGGTGCTAATACCTTCCCTTTTCATAATCTACCCCCCGAACTCAGAAAACATCTCTAAAGGTCTTTCCTGTTCTTTTCAGCCTTTCCTTTTGGATAAAAGAAATTTCGGTGGCGACTCTTGCTATCTGCACAATTGCGATCAAACGCAAAACACCCAAGTCAGTTCTCCCACCGTGTTACAGAATTGGCGACTCTGCTGGGGATAAGACTTAAAAGTGGGGTTACCTTAGGGCTAGATCATCTTCACTTGCTTTCTTTGTTTGACTTGCATGCTTTACATTTTGAGTCCTTGTTTGGGTTACTGTTAAAGATCCTACACCCGGATCTGGGGCACCTTTTTAGGTAAGTAGTAATAAATCATGGAAGTTGTACGGCGTAGACCGATATGGACGAATTGATAGCTATGTTAGCGTGATAATTTGGTTTGTACTAATGTTCCTTGAGTCAGTTAAGCATAACATTAGGCTTCCTTAGTGTCATTAAGCGCTAAATGACCTTTAGAACCTTTTAATTGACTCATCCTTGGCCATTAGGAAGTAGTGAGATAGCCGGCTTTGGTTCTGACCGAAGATTGGTTGATACTCGATACTACGCTCATTGAGACTGGACTTTTGGGATATCTCGGCCGCAAGAAAAGATTGATTAAGCTGAGACAATGCCTAAAAGAAAGGTCAATGATATTGATATCCCTTAGAACCCAGTTACTATCACTAGGACAGGTTAAGCCAACTAAACTTCAAGAGTGTACTTACCTATGAGACTCCATACAAGCCTAAACCTAAGGACTTGTCTGCTTTGTGTGTATATGACTATTTGTACATAACAACTCTCTTAATTTTCATACTTGTACATAACATCATGACATCATACCATAACATTTTCAATAACCTTTTCAAGGATCTCGAGGGCCTATGATGTAGGGTCACATTGAATCATACTTCTATCAAGGGGCAAGTGGATTCATTCTCCTCTAACCAAACATTGTCAAAGATCAAAGCACAACAACTTGAGTCAAGGGCTATGACCCACTCGGCATGGTGAGATTAATTCTCGTGGAAGGACATCCACCGATACAAAGTTCTCCAATCGAAGTTGTTGATCAAAGTTCAACTTCTAACATTTTCTCATGTTTACCCCGCGAGATCCTTAAAAACATGCATCCACATATCATGCATCATATCATGACAGGTTTCTCCCATACATGTCTCCTTATCTTCCTACTGTTTATTTCAGTAAGATAGATATGGAACAAATGGTGAAAGATCTCCAACAAATGTTCCTGGCTTTGGCTAAGGGGAAAGAGGACCTAAAGACTCTTCTTCTCAAAGACAAGAAGAAAAAGTCCAAGAAGTCAGTAGGCGTCCTGAACTTGGGAAGAAGACTTAAATGACCAGTCAAGGGAGCTCTAGATCTTCCAACTCCATCCAACATGGGATTGTCATGAAGAAGACAATAGTCTGGAGATTGATGAAGTCCAAGCTGACTACTCTGAGGAACAATATCCTCCCGCTGATGATAAGTACAAACAGTTAGAGGATCGCCTCATTGCTATGGAAATTCAGTAGATACCTGGCTTGGATTTAGGAGACATGGGTTTGGTTTCTGGAGTGGTCATCCCGCCAAAGTTCAAAATCCCTACCTTTTCCCTGTACGATGGAGTCTCTTTCCCTAAGATGCACTTAAAGTCTTATGTCCGCAAGATTCAACCATACACAACTGATCCGAAGCTTTGGATCCATTGTGTGATCGGTGGAAATAGAACTGACTGTTTTTCAGCTGGTTTGCGAAATGTCGCGGTAAGCAAGAGTCGCCACCGTCTTTTATGTTTTCCAACATGGAAAGGACAAAAGCACAACAAAATTCCTTATTCGAGATGTCTCTCGGTTCGAGAGGTAGATTTATAGAAAGGGAAGGTGTTAGCACCCTTTCTATCTGTGGTTATCCACGGGCTCTTAGGTACTTGCTCTTATGTTTTCAAAAATGTTTGCTTTTCAAGTGTGAGTGGGTTTTGAAAAAGTTTCGTTTGAAAATTTCTAAGTAACTCTTGTATCTGTCCTCAAGAGTGTGTGAAAAATTTGTTTGAGAATTTTTTGAAAGTGTGGGGTGCGAAAAGTTGTTTTTGTTTGTTTGAAAAGAGAAAGTACTTAAGAGAATCTACCTACTCTAAGGAATTAAGCTGTGTAAGAGTCCTTTAGATAGTGCTATCCCACCATTGAGAGATAGGTAGCACCATCGTTGGAGGTGTTCGGGTCAATTCGATTAAAGGACATGTGTGGTCACCGAAGCAATGGTAGGACACCTTAGAAGTAACCCTAATGTCCTAGATCCTTTTTTATCTGAGGCAACCGTTTCGAGGCAACTGGATCTTTAGACAAAGGGTGACCTCTAAGACGTCTTATACTTGATGACCACGTTTCGAGGCAACGAGTGAAGCGTACCCTAGGAGTGGCATGTGCTTTGTGTGTTGTTTTTCAGTTAATTGTCTTTGTACATGTTATTTGTGAGCTACGGATTAATTTTATTTACATACATTCTTGCAAGCATATTAGCAGTTAGGGGTGCGGAAATGTAAATCTAGCTATTACAAGGTGCGGGTCTATACATCGCCAAAAAACAAACCCGTTTGAAAAAAATAAACTGCGAAAAAATAAATAAAGCAGTAAAAGAGGTCCTAATTAACTATTACATTTCCAGAAGCAGTTACATAAATATAATGAAAATAAATTAAAGCGCGAGAGAATCGAATCGGGATGTCTTAGGGTGTTGACCCTTTTTTAAGAAAGAATTGAATTTTTTGTCCTTTTTTTTTGTAATTAAATGAAATTATGCCTAATTATTAATTAATTAATTAATTAATTAATTAAGAAAATGATATTTTTGTGTTTTTGTGTTTTTTATGAAAATAAAGAGAAAATAAAAAGAAATTAAAAGTTAGCAAAAACCTAATTCTAAATTGTTTTTATTTATTATGAAAAAAAAATTAAAGTTGCTCTAATTTTAAAAAAAGACTAAATTAATTAACCATATTTATCTACAAAATAATAACTAATTAAATCTAATTAATGAAAATATTATTACTATTTTTTTGGTTTTTTCTGAATTTATAAAAAAAGTTAATTTGTTAGTTAATGAAAATAATATTAATAATTAAAAGAATTGAAAAGAGAAAAATATAAAAAGGCAAATAGACCAGGAAGTTAATGGACCAATGGGAGGTTTTTTGTTGAATTTCTGGCCCAATAGAAGCAAGCATGTTTGACCTTTTGCGATTGACTGCGCTGGCTTGACTGGGGATCATGGTGCTCCTTCATTTCTTGGCCTTTGGATCCATGATTATGGACATGGCATGTGGAACGCTGAAGGTTCATGGTGAAACGCACTGGGCATCCTGCACACAAACACATAAGAAAAAATGATATGGAATTTTGGGGGACCTGGGAAGAACTTACAGCGCGATATGATGGATCTTAGGACGTGGCAAGGGTTGCTTTAGCTTCAGGGGATGGCAAAGAAGAGAGTCACATTCTCCTTTTGGCCTGAAAATGCTTGCAATACTCCTTTTGATCTCACACTTTTTTTGACACTTTTTGGATTTTGCTCTGGCCGTTTGTGTAATGTCCAGGTTGTGAATGAGGCTTGCAAGGCTTGCATATGTAGTAATGAGTGAGAATAAGTCACATTTAGGAGCCTTTAACCATTGCAATTAAGCTTTGGATTTTGTCTTAACCATCATTAAAGGCCTTTCAAAGCTTGTTCAAAATTTGAATTTTCATGCCTAAATGAGCTTAGCACGAAATTGGTAGGTTGCAAATGCTTCATGAAGGCTATTCAAACCATAAGATACCATTTAATTAATTTTTTTAGATTTACTTGAATTATTATGGATTAAAATGAATTAAATCCATAAAAATTAAATAAAAATAGAAAAATAATTATTTGATCTTGAAATTGATCATGGGACACGTGGGTGGCATGACAAGGCTGAATCAAGTGGAAACAAGTGGGCCCTTTTGTCAAAAATTGAAGTTTCAAGGATAGTTGACTTTTGCCATTTCACAAAAATTTCCCAACTTCTCCAATGCATATCTTGCTCAATTTTGATCATATGAACATGTTCTTGGACATTTTGGAAAGGTCTTGAAGTCCTCTAACCAATGCCTTTGGTCCCATGTCATTTTGAGTTAGCAATCTCAAGTTATGGTCTTTGACTTAAAATGCCTTTTTGTTGAGTTTTGAAAATGACCTATAATGTTGAAATTGATAACTTTTTGTGGGAGCATTTCTTGGACTTGGAATGTGAAGATGAGTTGTAGGAAATGTCATCCCCTTCAAAATGAGCATTGGATGGGATTTTTCTGATGAACCATGAAAAAGTTATGCCTTGGTCAAGTTACAGTTGACTTTTCAGCTGTCCAAAAATGGAAACTTTTGCATCTTGATGATTTTTGAGCCATGCTTGTGGAATCATGATCAAGACTTGATCAAATTATGATTGGGGCTTCAAAATAAGATGTTGACCAAAAAATTTTACTTTTGACTGCCAAATGACCATTTTACCCCTACAGTTGATTGTGAAGCAAATAGGGTTTTTGACTGTGCAACTTTACCTTGTGAGCCTTGAAACTTGGCATATGGATGCTTGGCAATGTATATAGGCATATGGGACTTGATTGGACCCTTGAAAACCTCAACTTCCTTGCAAGAACCAAAACCCTAATTTGACTGGCTTAGGAGGGTGTTTGAACTGTGCAACCCTTGAGTAGACTTGAGCAAATTGAGATGATGCTTGTCAAAACTTTGAAGAATATGGGAGGGCAAATTTTGGGGTACAACAGTTGCCCTTGTTCAATCATCTTTGACCTGAGGATGTAGATTGGCCTGCGTGCCTTTCGTGATCCGAAGGTGGAAGATGATTGAACACTAAAGTGCCCAGAAATTTGCACTCACATAGTAGAGTATCAGCAGTGTGATAGCGGGAATGGGCTTACAGATGCCATTTTGGAAAGATGGTGGATGGGAGGATGGGATTATAGATGCCATCTGGAGACGTGACAGGACCTTGTCGGGAATGGGCTTATAGATGCCATTTGGAGATATGGTGAATAGGAGGATAGGCTTATAGATGCCATCTGGGGGTGTGATTGAACCTTATTAGGAATGGGCTTATAGATGCCATTTGGAGATGTGACAGAACCTTGTCGGGAATGGGCTTATATATTCCATTTGGAGACTGTTGATAGGTGGATGGGCTTATAGATGCCATCTGGAGGTGGTCTGTTGAACTGTAATTTTTGTAAGTTGAAAGAGGGAACCTGTGTAGGGTTGCCTGAAGATAAGCTCGTGTAAAGCTGCATCTTGGAAAGAAGGACACCTGTGTAGGGTTGACTGATGATGAGCTCGTGTAAAACTGCATCTTTGGAGGAAGGAAACCTGTGTAGGGTTTTCTGATAATGAGTCCGTATAAGACTGCATCTGAAATGGAGAAGTAACCTGTGTAGGGTTACTTTGATGACGAGTTCGTGTAAAACCGCATCTAGAGTTAAGAAGGAAACCTGTTTGATGACGAGTTCGTGTAAAACCGCATCTAGAGCTGAGAAGTAAACCTGTGTAGGGTTTACTGATGACGAGTCCGTGTAAAACTACGTCTGGAGTTTGAGAAAGGGAACCTGTGTAGGGTTTCTTCGGGATAAGTTCGTGTAAAACTTCTGGAGGAACCGGGGTAAGGTTACTGCAGGATAAGTTCGTGTAAAACTTCTGGATGAACCGGGGTAAGGTCACCTTGAGATAAGTCCGTGTAAGACTTCTGGAGGAACCGGGGTAAGGTTACTGCAGGATAAGCTCGTGTAAAACTTCTGGATGAACCGGGGTAAGGTCATCTTGAGATAAGTCCGTGTAAGACTTCTGGAGGAACCGGGGTAAGGTTACTGCAGGATAAGTTCGTGTAAAACTTCTTGATGAACCGGGGTAAGGTCATCTTGAGATAAGTCCGTGTAAGACTTCTGGAGGAACCGGGGTAAGGTTACTGCAGGATAAGTTCGTGTAAAACTTCTTGATGAACCGGGGTAAGGTCATCTTGAGATAAGTCCGTGTAAGACTTCTGGAGGAACCGGGGTAAGGTTACTGCAGGGTAAGTTCGTGTAAAACTTCTTGATGAACCGGGGTAAGGTTATCTTGAGATAAGTCCGTGTAAGACTTTTGGAGGAACCGGGGTAAGGTTACTGCAGGTTAAGTTCGTGTAAAACTTCTTGATGAACCGGGGTAAGGTCATCTTGAGATGAGTCCGTGTAAGACTTCTGGAGGAACCGGGGTAAGGTTACTACAGGATAAGTTTGTATAAAACTTCTTGATGAACCGGGGTAAGGTCATCTTAAGATAAGTCCGTGTAAGACTTCTTCTGAAAGAAAAGGAACCGGTGTAGGGTTACTTTGTGATGGGTCCGTGTAAGACTTCGTCTGAAAATTGAGAAGGAACCGGTGTGGGGTTGCTTGATGATGAGTTTGTGTAAAACTACATCTGAAGTTGAGAAGGAACCAGTGTGGGGTTGCTTCATGATGATCAAGTGGATGATTGTCCTGTCTGGTTTCAGATATTAACCCACGATCAGTCGTCCACAGAGTTTTCCTGGCTTGTTACCGGTGTTGATCTGGAACTGTAAAGGTAGATGGTAATCATCTTCGGATTGACCTTTTTCTGAAAAGGCAAAACGTTAGCTGTATGCAGTGTCATGATGCATGAACTGCATGATATTAAGATGTTCTCAAAAATGAGATTTGTGTTGTATGATGCGTATGCATGCTATAATGTATGAAGATGTGATGTTTATGAATGTATTCTCGTCTGGGAAAATAAATCCTTGACGGGTGTCGGGAGCTTGTTGAATCTTGGGCTAATGTTTGAAGAATAGAGTTCTTCGTTTCCGCTGGGGAATGATGTTTGTAAGAATAAACCGGTAGGAGAAGATGACTCTGTTGGGGAATAAACTTGATGAAGAGATTACTCTGCGGGGAATCACTCTGCGGGGAATTACTCTGTGGGGAGAGATACTTCGCTGAGATTTTGGTGATAACTCTGCTGGGGATTCTGTTGATAAGCTCTGTTGGAAGATTTGATGAACTCCGTTGGGGATAGGAAGAGCTTCGCCGAGGACGATCTTTCCGTGGTAATTAGCTGAGGATAACCAAGTTATAAGTTCTGGTGAGGAATAATCTTTGAATAAAGCCGGGGAGATGCGTTCGTACTCTGCAGGGATAAGCTTCCGGAATCTACTGGGGAGATTGATTCAACTTTCCTGGGGAAACTTTTGAATTGTACTGGGGAAGTGGCTCCACTGGGGTGTCTGTATTCCGCCGGGGAACAATCTTATATTAAGACTGCCAGGGATGCTTGCTTAGGAACATCTGTATACTCCGATGGGGAATATTGAGATTTTCTGGGGGTACCCAACTTCCTTAGGGCTGACAGTAGCCTAACTCTGCTTGGGGAGAGCGTTGCTGACTTGCTAGGGATATTGTGCCTCTTCGGGGTTGATGAGAGACCAACTCTGCTTGGGGAGAGCATTGCTGAAACCTGTTTTACTCCCGGGGAGTGGAGGCCTCTTGGTTATGTTCTTCAGCCGAACCTACCTTGGTACCTTGGTTGACAGAGCAACTAGATCGCTTGGACAACTCATTATTGCCCCTGTTTTTGACGTGAGAGAAGAAGATACCTTGTGAGGTGTTAGACAACTTCCGATTCGACAAATCTTCTTCTGGTAGGCAAGTGGCGAGATGACGGGACATAGTCGTATGCTTTTGATCCCTAACTTTTTCCTGGACCTCTCTTTCGGGTTTTTAGTCCATCGGGATACCCTTTTTTGCCCAAGCCGCCTTTTCAGGTTTTCGACTTGCCAGGTGTACATATTTTTTTATTTCATCCCTTGTTTTTGCCCGAACCCTTTTGGTTCGCCGGGAAGCCCTTATTTTTTCCTAGGTGTGTCAACCTAGCGGGTCTTTGATTATGCGTAGTATTTTTTCGACTATGTCCACGCTCTCAGAATGTAGGGAGATGCCCCTGTTGTTGTGTTGCCATGCGACCAGAAGATGTTTGATCAGGCAAGATTCGTAGCTGGAACTCATGTCCAATGCCCCAGGTGACTCAGGCGGAGATTTGCCCCAGGCTATTAGGCATTTGAGAGATTCTCTGAATCTTTACTGGACTGCCCCAGATGATGGACAATGATCATGCCCTGCCCCTTGATTGGAGGTGCTTTTGTTCATTAGACATTCGTCGTGCGAACTTCTTTGTTGTTCAAACAAATAGTCACATGCAAGCAATGTTATATTAAAAATGCAAAGCTTATGTCTGTCTTGAAATTTTTGAAAATGCATTTTCAGTAAAACAAGCAAATTTTGTAAAATGTGATGTCAACTCAGTATTTTACAGCAAGCCTTAAGAAGTCAGGATACCTTTCGTAACAGTATGCCTTCGAACTAACCCATGCTTCAGCTAGGACTTTTTAAGGGTTATAATGTGGCCTGGTTCACGGTTTTAAGAAACAAAGGATAAAGGCTCAAATTATATTTGTACCCACCCGCTCTTCGTGATGTTCTTCAAACCTAAACTCAGTTGATCGTGCGTTAGACCTTGTTCGAGTCTTTGTCCTAATATTCCCATGATGGTTCGGATGTTGACATTTTATTTTGAATAGGCAGTCATTTCCTTGTTGAGGGTTTGCAGGTCCTCTTTTCTTTTTGATTTCGTTATCCCTGTTTTTTGCCTGAACTGTTTCTTTTGTGATTACAGTCAGCGGGATGCCCCAGTTTTGTAAGTCTCCTTCATAGGTTTTGACTTAATGGGCATTTATTTTGAGGGATAATGACTTCCTG
Source organism: Vicia faba (assembly GCA_948472305.1). Taxonomy (NCBI): domain Eukaryota; kingdom Viridiplantae; phylum Streptophyta; class Magnoliopsida; order Fabales; family Fabaceae; genus Vicia; species Vicia faba. Next base: position 946,928,542 of record OX451735.1, read on the forward strand.
TCTTTATGATTATTCGGAACCATCATTGTCTTTTGTTTTGTGAGGACCTCTTTGGTGCTATTCGTTGTGCACTTGGATCAACTGAGAGAACTACCCTGCCCCAGGTTATGATTAAGGGTTTTAATTTTCGAAAAGAAAAACTCCTACTTCTTTGGCTCGAAGGGGTTGACGAGGGATTATCTTCCTTATAACTCCAGTGTTTAGGAATTGAAACAATGCCTGTACCTCATCAGCGGGGTCTGTTCAAAAGCATATTGTAGATTATGGTATCGTTTTCGTCATCCTCCCTCAAGAGGCTTAGAATTATTAATTGAGAGTTGACATCAAAAAATGAAAGCAGTTTGAATATAGCGAATGAGAATATATTGATTCAAAACAGACATATGCGATGCATTGATAAAGTAAAAGAGTTTGACATGAACAAATGTTTGAACAATCAGAGAAAAATACAACTTGAACATTCAAATGAACAAAAGCTTCTTAGTTTGCACCAGTCATTTCAGATGGAAGATTCTCAGCAGAAGATTTTCATTTTCCCTCCCAGCATGAACTCCAGCACCCTTCCGTCGATCAAGTCTTGGATCTTGTTCCTCAGGCTCCAACAATCGTCAGTGTCATGTCCAGGACTGTCAGAATGGTAGGCACACCTTTCATCAGGATTGTACTTTAGGGAGGTTATGTTGAGCTTCTTGGGAGGATCCTTTAAAGCAATCAGCTTGACCTCCAACAAGAGTTTTAGTATTAGTGAGGATGGCACACCAGTCTCCGAGAAATGTCTTCTAGACGTATTTTGCTTACGCCAATTACCCTGTTGACGCTGGTGAGGTTGATGCTGGGCTTGTGACCCCGAAGCAAACGGAGGAGCTTTTCCCTTGTCTTCTTGCCCCACAGGTGGTTGAATGATGGCTTACTCTTCAACCTTAGATGTTTGCCCTAGTTGGTTATCCCGAAGCAGTTGGTTGACGAGAACCCTGAGCTCTCCTTGTCTTTGAGATAAGTCTTGGATAAGAGCCATTTGCCCCAGCATCTGGGTTCTCATTACATCCACCTCAGCTTGCAGATGTTTCAGCCGTTCGTCCTTGTCGTCTTCAGGACTCTTCCTGACCAAATTCCCCATGAGGAGTGTTCTCAGCTCTTCCTGCCCCTTGGATAGATTTAGGAGGATCTCCCCGAACCGAGTCTCTTGAGCATGAAGATCCTGGTTGTTTTGTTGGGAAGCCATTGCTGAAATAAACAGTGAAGATGGTAAGTGACTTGTCAAAGGAGTACCTGTAATGCCGTGATATGTATGTATGCATGAAATATTTTCAAGGATCTCGCGGGGTAAACAAGAAAATTGTTAGAATTTGAATTTTGTAGCTTGATGGAAGGGACTTCAAGTTGATGAGAGTCCTTCTTCAAGAGTTAAGGCTCACCATATCGAGTGGGTCATAGCCCCTGACTCAAGTCATTAACCTTGGCTAGAGGAAAATAAATCCTATTTACCCCTTTGTTGGACATTTGATTCATCATGACCTGCATCACAAAACCCTTGAGGTCCTTGAAATGGATTAGTCCTTATGTAGGATGCATGCAATGGTATGATGGTATGATGTTATGTTATGCGTGGAGTAATGTAAGTAGGCCCTGTAATGAGTCCCAATTAAGGATTGTAAACAAAACCTGCAAGGAACCCGTGTTGTTAGATAACAAGTATGCAAGTAGTCAAGTTTGAAGGCACACAAGTCACACAAAGAGCCCTTAGAGTTTAGGCTAGCATGAAGTTTGGGATACTACCCTCTTGAAGTTGGTGGGCTCAAAACCTGTCCTATCAAAAGTAACCGGGTTCTAAGGAGCTCAATATCATAGGGTTGTTTTCTATGTTCATTGTTTTGATTTAGCCACTGAACTGGCGATCAAAATATTCCAAGAAAAAAACCCTCAATGAGTGTAGTATCGAGTATCAACCAACTTCGGACTGCACCAAAGTCAGTCATCTCACTACCCCTAAAGAGGCCAGGATGGTTAAGTAAGGTTCCTAAGGTCAGTTGATGCTTCACGACACCACGCGGCGGCCCCGTACTCTCCTTGACTTGACTCAAGGGTTACCGGTACTCACCAAAGTGCCACATCAACGTAGCAAACTGCTTCAACCGTGTCGGTATACCCCGCACAGTTCCCTCACAGTTTGTTGCTACTTTCTAGAAGGTATCCCCCAGATTCGAGTTAGGATCTATGAAACTCCCAAAACAGGCCCACAATATTTAAAGCAGTCAAAGCAAGCAATTGAAAACATAAGAGTGGTCTAATCCTAAGGTACACCTCACTTATAGTCCCCAGCAGAGTCGCCAGTTCTGTGATCGGTGGAAATAGAACTGACTGCTTTTTAGCTGGTTCGCGAAATGTCGCGGTAAGCAAGAGTCGCCACCGTCTTTTATGTTCTCCAACATGGAAAGGACAAAAGCACAGTAAAATTCCTTATTCGAGATGTCTCTCGGTTCGGGAGGTAGATTTATAGAAAGGGAAGGTGTTAGCACCCTTTCTATATGTGGTTATCCACGAGCTCTTAGGTACTTGCTCTTATGTTTTCAAAAATGTTTGCTTTTCAAGTGTGAGTGGGTTTTGAAAAAGTTTCGTTTGAAAAATTTCTAAGTAACTCTTCTATCTGTCCTCAAGAGTGTGTGAAAAATTTGTTTGAAAACTTTTTGAAAGTGTGGGGTGCGAAAAGTTGTTTTTGTTTGTTTGAAAAGAGCAAGTACTTAAGAGAATCTACCTACTCTAAAGAATTAAGCTGTGTAAGAGTCCTTTAGATAGTGCTATCCCACCATTTAGAGATAGGTAGCACCATCGTTGGAGGTGTTCGGATCAATTCGATTAAGGGACATGTGTGGTCACCGAAGCAATGGTAGGACACCTTAGAAGTAACCCTAATGTCCTAGATCCTTTTTTATCCGAGGCAACTGTTTTGAGGCAACTGGATCTTTAGACAAAGGGTGACCTCTAAGACGTCCTATACTTGATGACCACGTTTCAAGGCAACGAGTGAAGCGTACCCTAGGAGTGACATGTGCTTTGTGTGTTGTTTTTCAGTTAATTGTCTTTGTACATGTTATTTGTGAGCTACGGATTAATTTTATTTACATACATTCTTGCAGGCATATTAGCAGTTAGGGGTGCGGAAAGTAAATTGCAGAAATATAAATCTAGCTATTACAAGGCGCGGGTCTATACATCGCCAAAAAACAAACCCGTTTGGAAAAAATAAACTGCGAAAAAATAAATAAAGCAGTAAAAGAGGTCCTAATTAACTATTACATTTCCAGAAGCAGTTACATAAATATAATGAAAATAAATTAAAGCGCGAGAGAATCGAATCGGGATGTCTTAGGGTGTTGACCCTTTTTTCAGAAAGAATTGAATTTTTTGTCCTTTTTTTTTTGTAATTAAATGAAATTATGCCTAATTATTAATTAATTAATTAATTGAGAAAATGATATTTTTGTGTTTTTGTGTTTTTTATGAAAACAAAGAGAAAATAAAAAGAAATTAAAAGTTAGCAAAAACCTAATTCTAAATTGTTTTTATTTATTATGAAAAAAAAAATTAAAGTTGCTCTAATTTTAAAAAAAGACTAAATTAATTAACCATATTTATCTGCAAAATAATATCTAATTAAATCTAATTAATGAAAATATTATTACTATTTTTTTGGTTTTTTCTGAATTTATAAAAAAAGTTAATTTGTTAGTTAATGAAAATAATATTAATAATTAAAAGAATTGAAAAGAGAAAAATATAAAAAGGCAAATAGACCAGGAGGTTAATGGACCAATGAGAGGTTTTTTGTTGAATTTCTGGCCCAATAGAAGCAAGCCTGTTTGACCTTTTGTGATTGACTGCGCTGGCTTGACTGGGGATCATGGTGCTCCTTCATTTCTTGGCCTTTGGATCCATGATTATGAACATGGCATGTGGAACGCTGAAGGTTCATGGTGAAATGCACTGGGCATCCTGCACACAAACACATAAGAAAAAATGATATGGAATTTTGGGGGACGTGGGAAGAACTTACAGCGCGGTATGATGGATCTTAGGACGTGGCAAGGATTGCTTTAGCTTCAGGGGATGGCAAAGAAGAGAGTCACGTTCTCCTTTTGGCTTGAAAATGCTTGCAATACTCCTTTTAATCTCACACTTTTTTTGACACTTTTTGGATTTTGCTCTGGCCGTTTGTGTAATGTTCAGGTTGTGAATGAGGCTTGCAAGGCTTGCATATGTAGTAATGAGTGAGAATAAGTCACATTTAGGAGCCTTTAACCATTGCAATTAAGCTTTGGATTTTGTCTTAACCACCATTAAAGGCCTTTCAAAGCTTGTTCAAAATTTGAATTTTCATGCCTAAATGAGCTTAGCACGAAATTGGTAGGTTGCAAATGCTTCATGAAGGCTATTCAAACCATAAGATACCATTTAATTAATTTTTTTAGATTTACTTGAATTATTATGGATTAAAATGAATTAAATCCATAAAAATTAAATAAAAATAGAAAAATAATTATTTGGTCTTGAAATTGATCATGGGACACGTGGGTGATATGACAAAGCTGAATCAAGTGGAAAAAAGTGGGCCCTTTTGTCAAAAATTGAAGTTTCAAGGATAGTTGACTTTTGCCATTTCACAAAAATTTCCCAACTTCTCCAATGCATATCTTGCTCAATTTTGATCATATGAACATGTTCTTGGACATTTTGGAAAGGTCTTGAAGTCCTCTAACCAATGCCTTTGGTCCCATGTCATTTTGAGTTACCAATCTCAAGTTATGGTCTTTGACTTAAAATGCCTTTTTGTTGACTTTTGAAAATGACCTATAATGTTGAAATTGATAACTTTTTGTGGGAGCATTTATTGGACTTGGAATGTGAAGATGAGTTGTAGGAAATGTCATCCCATTCAAAATGAGCATTGGATGGGATTTTTATGATGAACCATGAAAAAGTTATGCCTTGGTCAAGTTACAGTTGACTTTTCAGCTGTCCAAAAATGTAAACTTTTGCATCTTGATGATTTTTGAGCCATGCTTGTGGAATCATGATCAAGACTTGATCAAATGATGATTGGGGCTTCAAAATAAGATGTTGACCAAAAATTTTGACTTTTGACTACCAAATGACCATTTTACCCCTACAGTTGATTGTGAAGCAAATAGGGTTTTTGACTGTGCAACTTGACCTTGTGAGCCTTGAAACTTGGCATATGGATGCTTGGCAATGTATATAGGCATATGGGACTTGATTGGACCCTTGAAAACCTCAACTTGCTTGCAAGAACCAAAACCCTAATTTGACTGGCTTAGGAGGGTGTTTGAACTGTGCAACCCTTGAGTAGACTTGAGCAAATTGAGATGATGCTTGTCAAAACTTTGAAGAATATGGGAGGGAAAATTTTGGGGTACAACACATTGCTTCCAAGAGAGCCTGGTAGGGACTCAACTTTAATGGTTCTATCAATCGGAGATTTCTCGCATCCACGCCTGGGAGGATTTAGCTGCTGCTTTCTACAAGCAGTACCAGTATAACGCTGATCTTACACCAACTCGTGTGCAATTGCAGAACATGACCATGGGTTCCAACGAGAGCTTCAAAGGATACGCCCAAAGGTGGAGAGATCTGGCTGGTAGGGTGCATCCCTCTTTAACTGATAGGGAGCTGATTAACTTCCTCATGGGAACTTTGACAGGACCTTTCTTCAAAAAACCTAATCAGAAGCTCCTCGGTCGGGTTCACCGAGCTAATACTGATTGGCGAAAGAGTCGAACTGGCATCAAAAGCAGTAAAATCCAATGGGGTGCATCCTCGAGTACAGGGAAACAACCTTTCATCGGGAAGAAATAGTCTGATGCTGCGTACGGTTAAAAAGGTCGTAACCAGGGTAACCACGATCAACACGTAGGAGCAATCCTGATCTCTAATCATACACCTGCTCAACAAAGACAGGGGCATTAGCGTAAAGAGGTCGCGCCTAAAATACAATTCACTAAGATTAACATGTCACTGGCTCAGGCACTACAACACATGTTGAAGGCAGAGTTGATTACGTTAAAGGCTCCTCTATGGAACCCCAACACTTCTGCTCCTACCTATCATCCCAATGAAAGGTGTGCATACCACTCTGTAGTCCAGGACATGACACGAACAGCTATTGGGCTTTGAAGAACAAGATCCAAGACATGATTGATGCCAAGGATATCGAGTTTGACCCTCTGGAGACTCCAAACATGATCACTGCTCCTATGACGAATCATTGAAAACTTTTGTTCATTTGAATTTTCAAGTTGTAATCTCTTTTGTTGTTCAAACACTTATCTATTAATGTTAAACTATCTTTCATTAATGCATTGCATATGTTTGTCTTGAATTGATACATTCATTTTCATTACATTTAAAATATTCTTTTTACTCTTGCTAAAAGTTATAAGCCTTTAGAGGGAGGATGACGAAAACAATGGCATAATCTCATACAGTATGCTTTTGAATAGACCTTGTTGACAATGTACAGGCGTTCTTTCAAACCCTAAACACTGGAGTTATAAGGAAGATAATCCCTAGTCAACCCCTTTGAGACAAAGAAGTAGAAGTTTTCTTTTTTACACAAATTGAAACCTTTAATCAAAACTTGGGGCAGGGTAGTCTCTCAGTTAATCCAAACGCGCGTTTAACCGCAAACTCTCATCTTGTAATACAACGAATGACATCAAAAACCTTCCTCTGGAATCAAAAGACAGTGATGATTCCCTATCACATAGGCAATCATTATCTCTCAAAAAAGAAAAAGCCCACTAAGTCAAAACCTACGAAGGAGACAACTGGGGCATCCCGCTGAGTGTAGTCTTAAAACAAGAACAGTCAGACAAAAACCAGGGATAATAAATCAAAATAAATAGGTCACTACAAATCCTCAACAACATGAAAAATGTTACAAAAATGACTGCCTTTTGACAAACTTAACTTGTTTGAACCATCACCAAAACGTCATTCCAAACTCAATTAGAATTCAAATGCACTATTAACTGAGTTTAGGACTGAAGAACATCACGAAGAGCGGGTAGGTACAATTACACTTTGAGCCTTATCCTTTGTTTCTTAAATTGTGAACCAAGCCATGTTACAACCCTTAAAAAGTCCTAATTTAAGCATGGGTTAGTTTGAAAGCATACTGTTACAAAAGGTATCCTGACTCCTGTAAGGCTTTACTCTAAATCCTGAGTCTGAATTTTCTTACAAAATTTCTTTACTTTCTAAAACGCATTTTCAAAACTTCAAGACAAGCATAAACTTTGCATTATTTGAATATCATTATTTGCATATGGCCATTTGATTGACAGCAGAGAAATTCACACAACGAATATCTGATGAACGAAAGCTCTCTCAATGAACAAAGTCACTTCAGATAGGATGACACTTCCAATAACAAATCTCATATCAACAAGGGGGCATGACATGTCACTATCCAGCACACCTGGGGCAGTCTAGTTAAGATTCCAAGAAATCTCTCAAGAGGTGCAGAATAACCAGGGGCAGGTCTCCATCTAAATCACTTGGGGCATTAAACGCGAATCCCGACAAAGGGTTACGTACAGTCAAACATTTCCTGGCAATGCCACAAACACTCTCTACTAGGGGCAGTGATAATTCTCCTCAAAATCCTTCTCATAGGATGACTCCCAGCCAGAGTTTCAATCTCTGAAAACTTCTCACCAACTGAGTCGACCTCAAGAATCCTCGAGGATTTTCCCTAGTGAAGAAGACACCTCTCCAACAGACTGATAACAAGGTTTATTTCCCCAACAAACTACAGATCCCCCGGTTTGAGTTTTCCTCTCCAACTACTACAAATCAAAGGACCATAACTCCTCTTCCCCAGTAGACCACTCTACAATTCCCAGCAAGTTACTGTGAAGCCTAGACCCGACAAGATATCAGTTCAACTTCGACTCCCCAGTAGAGAAACGGGCAACCAAGACTCCTGAACTCTTTTCCCCAAGCAGAAATCAACACTCTCCACAGAGATTTCAACATTCCCCAGCGGAGTTCTCCTCAAATAAAAAAACAGGAATCCCTGGTGGAAACATTCTAAGCAAAGTTTGAAGACACACCTACTCTTCAACAAGTAGTATGGGATTTAATGACTCCCCAACATTTGTCAAGGATTTATTTTCTAGACAAAGATACGCTTCAATAAACATCTCGCATTTCATACATCATATTACATACATGACAAGTGCATACGACACAATCTCAATTATTTTGAGAACATCATTGCACCATGCATTTCATACATCATGACATTGCATGCATCTAACTCTTTACCTTTTCAGAAAAGATCAAATCAACAGATGGTTATCATCAACAATCTTCATAAGGTCATAAATTAGTACCTATAACAAGCCAGGGCAATTATCTACATGACCAGCTGAAGAAATCTTACACGGGCTCCTTCCCATACACTCTTCTCGAAAAGATTCAGATGCGATCCAAATATGGCTGACACTCTGATACTTATTCCAGATTTCCTTCTAGAGACAGTTCAGATGCGATCCAGGTATGGCTGACATTTTGATACTTATTCCATATTTCCTTATAGAGACAGTTCAGATGCGATTCAGATATGGCTGACATTTTGATGTGTTGTACCCCAAAATTTTCTCTCCCATTTTACTCAACATATGTTCATTAAGATACTCAACTTGCTCAAAGATGCCCAAGAGTTGACCAGAAAAACTCTCTCCTAAAGCAATGAACTTCCAACTAGGGTTTCCATTTTCATCAAGATAATTGAGTCCCAAGGGCCTCATATGCTCTCCATAGTCCTAAGATGTTCTCAAGACCATTCATGCCAAGTTTTATGCCTCGCACAGAAGTTTGCTCATTCAATTGCTCAAGTGTTGGAAAATCAACTATACTAGGTCAAAAGTCAACTGTGGCCCACATATAGCCAAACTTTAGGATTTTTGGTCAACATCAACATTTTGAAGTGATATCCATCATTTGATCAAGGGTTTACCATGATTCCCCAAGGAATGCTCCTAATTCATCAAAATGCAAAAATTGTTAAATTAGGGTTTTTGAGGAAAAGTCAACCAACCTTTGACCAAGCATAACTTTCTCATACTTTATCAGAAATTTCCCATCCAAGGCTTATTTTGAAGGGGATTCAATTCCTTGCAACTCATCTTCAGTCATCAAATTCAAGAAATGCACTCATGGAAAGATATGAACTCAGACATTATAGGTAATTCCAAAAAGTCAACAAAAACACCTTTTGGGTGAAAGCTCCTTACATGAACATGGAAGATCCACTTAAGATGAAACCAAAGAGGTTGCTTAGGGGACATCCTAAGATTTCTAAAAAGTCCAAGAACACCCTCTTAGGGTCAAAATGGAGAGATATATGCATTGTCAAAGTTGGCCATTTTTGAAAATTTGCACAAAGTCAACAATGCCCAAAATTGCATTTTTTTCACATGAGCCTATCTTTTCAAGTTTGAAACTCATTCCTAACATGGCCCATGACTTTTAAACTAAGTTGCATGCCCTCTTTGTATTTTATTTGATTTATTTTAAATTAAATCATTTGAATTCAATTTTAATTAAAATAAAATGCAAAAAAGGAATTAAAGGAGTGTGGGCTTGATATTCAAGTTTCTTAAAGCCAAGACAACTCATGCAAGGCTGGGTGAGGACAAGAAAATCGTGCAAGGCCTTGGAAAAGGAAAGGATATTCAAAAATGGAAATTTTGGAAACATTTTGAAAGACCATAATGCCATGAGATTATGCCCATTTTTGTTACCCTAATCTTGCCTCATACAAATACATAATCATTCAGAAGCATAAGGATAGGCGCAGCTAGCCAAAAGAACCCTAGAAAAAGTTTCAAAATTGTTCAAGAAAGGTGCAACTCTAAAACACACGATCCAGCCTCCTTCAGTCTAAGCCAGGCATTCTATCATCATTCTAAGGATCCCAGCATCTCATCCCATCCACCCTTGAAGGCCAAAGTACCCTGAATCGCCCTAGCCCGATCTTCTCACGTTGGTAAAATTCTAGATCTCAAAACTCGCTTAACTCTTATAAATCCTTTTGGCTGCATATTCATAGTGCTATTGTTATTTGTGAATTATCTAACGTGTTACATGCAAGGAACAAGGCCAGAACTGCAAATCACCATTGCTAGGATTTAGAGAAGTGCAAGCTTCATTTTTAAGGATGCAAGTCATTTTAGGTTAAACTAACCCCATGGTTGAACTTGCAGCCTATGATTTAGGGGGGTAGGCCAAATTTCTGGATCGGAATCGCGCTATTTTGCAGGTTGGATTTTTGGGATCGCCAGAGACGATGGTGGTCAACCACCGTGAGGGGTGGTTTGACCCTCTCTGTGCAAATGTGGCGGGATAGCAACCTGTGATTCATTCATTTAAATTACAGGGCCCCACAATGCACGCGTGTTAGGTTGACTCAGCATTAGACCTTGCTTTCATATTATATTGATTTTTGTTATTTATATAAACAAATTAACAAACATCGCATACGGTTAAGGGTGAAGGGTTTGAAGCAAGCATCATGGATTCGATCCCAGGCGCGTTGCTTTTGCATTTTTCTAATTGTTTGGTTGCAGATCTAGTGCGCCTCACTATCCAATGTCCACCATGCGTCTCCAAATTCAACCACAAGATCTCATCATATCCAGATCCAACACCCAGCATGCGCAAGCTCATGATAGACCCTTAGAAGATGATCCCACTGGATCAGGCGCAGCAACTGGGCCTCCAGCTTTGGGCCTAACACAATTTCAGTTGCACCCCCTGACCAGCTTTCATCACCAAGCCCAATTTAATTCTTTTTAATTTATTTTATTTGTTTTAAATTATTTGAGTTAATTATTTTTTTTTCTGCAAAACAAAAATCTTTTTTTAATTAATCATAAAATCAGTAAATCATAAAAAATATAGAATTAGGTTTTTATTTATTTAAATTAATTTTATTGAAAATAAATTAGATTAATTAGATTCATTTGATTGCTTTTTAATTAAAATTAATTAGGCAAATTAGGTTTAATTTGTGATTAAATTATTTTCTCAATAAAAAAATACAAAAATATTTTTTAATTAATCAGGTTTTTTAGGCTTCTAATTTATCCTCGTATTTAAGTCGTCGCGCGCGCCTTTATGTTCTTTTAATTCAAATTATTGTAATTGCTTCAAGTTTGTAATAGTTAATTAGGTTTACTATGTTGCATTTACTATTTTCCCCGATTTTTGATCATGTAATCCCCCTCCCCAAGACCTTGTAATAGCTAGGGTTTTAATTTCTCGCACTTTACTTTCTGTAACTATTAACTGCCTAGATGTATGAGTAATATGATTGAATGGAAAGACAAATAAATTTAAAATGGTAGAAAACCCTAATTGTGCAAAGATAAAATCAACTGAAATCAAATACTTGCACACGCTCACTCCTAGGGTTTACTCCACTTCAGTTGCATTCGGTAAACGATCACGAAGCATATGGAATTTTAGTGGTTGCCCTCCAGTCCAAAAGATAAAAAATGACTCATTCGAATGTCGCCTCGGAAATATCTTTAGGACTTTAGGGTAATTACTAAGGTTTCCTAATCTTTGCTTTAGTGATCGTAATTGTCCCTTTCGTCCCTTTCGATTGTCCCTTAAATTCCAATGACGGAGCTACCTACTCCTTAATAGTAGGATAGCGCTGTCTAAAGGAAACGAAAATGAACAGACTTTTTTTCGAGTAGGTAGAAAACTCTTAAGTACTTGCTCAAAACAAAAACATTCCACACAAACACTTTTTAAAAAATAGTTTTCAAAATAACTTCGTCACACTCTTGAGGATCGATGCAGAGGTTATCGCGAAGTAAACAAAAATTTTCAAAACAAGCACATACAAGTAATTTAAAAATGAGCAAGTACCTAAGAGCCTGTGGAAAACCACGGATAGAAAGGGTGCTAACACCTTCCTTCTCTATAATCTACCCCCCGTACTCAAAAATATCTCGAAAAAAGGTTTTTTCTGTTCTTTTTCCTTTGTTGGATGAAATAAAAGTCGGTGGCAACTCTTGCTTACCGCAACATTTGCGAACAAAAAAACACAAACCAGTATAACAGTCGGTTCTGCCACCGTGTCACAGAACTGGTGACTCTGTTGGGGAAGAACTTTATAAAGTGGGGTTTACCTTAGGATTTAGGTCATTTTTAAATTGCTTTCCTGTTTACTTTATCTTTAAGGGCTTTTGCTTGGGTATTGTTAAAGATCCTACACCCGGATCTGGGGCACTTTTTAGGTAAACAGCAATAGATCGTGGAGATTGTACGGCATAGACCGATATGGTTTAAGCGATGGCTGTGTTGGTGTGACACTTTGGTTGGTACCGGTATCCTTTGTATGGAAACAAGGAGAATACGGGGTCGGCGTGTGGTGTCGTGAAGCACTAACGGACCTTAGAACCTTAGTTGAACAAACTTGGCCATTAGAAAGTAGCGAGATAGTCGGCCTCGGTATAAAGTTGGGGATTGGTTGATACTCGATGCTACACTCATTGAGGTCATACTTTCAGGATATTTCAGCCGTAAGAAAAGATTGCTTGAGCTGAAACAATGCCGATAAAGGATGATCAGTGATATTGAGAATCTTTAGAACCCGGTTACTTTTCTAAGACAGGTTTGAAACCAACTAAACTTCAAGAGGGTACTTACCTTTAACCTCATGCAAGCCTTTGAACCTAAGGTCTATTGTGTGGTTTGCTTGTGTGTGATTTATTCTGTTTGAACATAACATCATGCATCATAACATAGCATCCATTCTTATTACACTAATCATTTCAAGGACCAAGGGAATTTATCTTTGTTCTGTTTTGCAGATCATGGCTTCCTCTCATAGAAACACTATTTGAATCAGCTATATGAGAATACTTCCCCAACTCAAGGAGCTAGTATAAAGGGTTCCTGAAACTTCTGCGTTCACTAAGAGACATGGTCGACTTCTCAACCTGGTTACTTTAAACTTTGATGAAAATATGATGGGTGTACTCTTTCAGTTCTTTGATCCTAAGCACCACTGCTTCACCTTCCCAAACTATCAGTTGGTGTATACCATGGAAAAGTTCTCTTAGTTATTGGATATACCCATTCTTGAATAGTTGCCTTTCACAGGTTTAGAAGAGGTTCCTAAGCTAGAAGTCATTGCCTCAGTCTTGCATCTGAAGCGGGCCGACGTGGTATCCAATTGGGAAACAAGAAGCGGAGTCAAGGGTTTTCTAGCCAAGTTCCTAATAGACAAGGCCCAGCTATTTTGGGATGATATGGACTTTCAGGATTTTGAGGAGGTCTTGACCCTTCTAATCTATGGGTTAGTACTATTCCTTATTCCAGACTTACTCATAAATGTGAATGCTATCAAGATCTTCCTCTCTCACAACCCTGTGCCTACCTTGCTCAGAGATATCTTACACGCTCTCCATACTCGTACCATGAAGAGAAGAGGGGTTCTTATGTGCTTCATGCCATTGCTGTCGATGTGGTTTATTTCTCACCTCCCTAAGTTTGTACTAAAGAATGAAGAAGGTTTGGGTTGGTCGCAAAGGATAATGTCACTCGCTCATACGGATATTCTCTGGTATTCCCGAGCTATGGGAGATACTTCTATTATTGACCGCTGCGGGGAGTACCCTAATGTCCCATTACTTGGCATTAGAGGAGGCATAACTTACAATCCTTGTTTGGCTCTGTGACAATTTGGTTACGCTCGAAGGGATGGTCCTCATGAGTTACTTATCGAGGGTATTAAATTTACCTATGAGGATGATGTTCAAGGGTATCGCCAGAGGTTCATACGAGCTTGGAGCATGGTAAATAAATCTGACGCCAAGGCTTTGGGGCCGAAGGCTTCTATTCCTATGGAACCTTATCTCCAATAGGTACGAGCTCGCGCCCAGAAACTTATGATGCCCTACATGGCCGTTTTACTAGTGATTGTGGAACCCACTACTGAAGAGGGTATTCCTTACACGGTTCTCCATCCTGATATGCCCACTGATCTTGAAGAACTACAGAGGTCTTGGATTCAGTTGAAGAAAGAGTGAGATACTTATAGGGATCAGTTCTATGCCCAGGAGAGGAAGGTTTTAGAGCTCACAAAGCAGTTTCCTGAGGAAAGAAGCCTTAATGTCTATCTCGACACGAAGAGGAAGCATCCATGGGAAATTTGATTTTTTTTCTAGTTTTTTAGAATTGTTTTTAATTGTAACGCCTAAAAGGCAATTGAACCTTGAATTCTGCTAATAAAATCATTGTTTCATTTTGGTTCGCAAATTTAAATTTCCCAAAGTCCTTGAAATCATTGCATACGCATCCCATCCATAAACACTGCATATACAGGTACCATTACAGGCTTCTCATCTTCTTCATTGTTTATTTCAGAAGAAATGTCTTATGAACAAAGCATCAAAGATCTTCAGGCACAAAATGCCCAATTTCAACAGATGTTCATAACTCTGGCGAAAGGGCAGGAGGATTTTAAAGCCCTCATCCTGAAGGAGAAGAAGAAAAAGAAGAAGTTCTTTGGTATTCTGAATATGGGAAGAAGATTCAGGGGGCCATTAAAGCAACCAGTCGATCTAACCTCCTCATCCAAGGAATGGGAGAATCAAGAATGGGAGACAATGGAAAAGGACCCTAGTCATGAAGTCTCTGAAAATGATACGGACTACAATGAAGAGCAGTATCCTCCCACTGAGGATAGATACAAGCAGTTGGAAGATCGTTTGAGTGCTATGGAAGTCTAGAGGATACCTAGGTTAGATTTCAAAGAATTGGGATTGGTGTCGGGAGTGGTCATCCCGCAGAAATTTAAGGCTCCAATATTTGCAAAGTATGATGGAGTGTCTTGCCCTAAGCTCCATCTCTGTTCCTATATAAGGAAAATCCAGCCCCACACCGCTGATAGAAACTTGTGGGTTCACTTCTTTCAAGACAGTTTGTCAGGGACTTAGCT
This sequence comes from Vicia faba, assembly GCA_948472305.1. Taxonomy (NCBI): domain Eukaryota; kingdom Viridiplantae; phylum Streptophyta; class Magnoliopsida; order Fabales; family Fabaceae; genus Vicia; species Vicia faba. The sequence goes on from OX451735.1 coordinate 946,943,585, forward strand.
TGAATGGTTCTACTAAATGGAGAGAACCAATGTCCGAAAGTGGGAGGACTTAGCCGCTGCTTTTATAAGAAGTATCAATACAACATCGACCTTGCCCCCACTCGTACTCAACTCTAGAGTATGTCCATGGGTGCAGGTGAAGGCTTTAAGGACTGTGCGCAGAAGTGGATAGACTTGGCTGGAAGAGTCCAACCCCCTTTATCTGACAGGGAGTTAATTTATATGTTTCTTGGGACGCTGTCTGGTCCTTTCTTTAATCATTTGATTGGTAGCTTATCATCTGGTTTCACTGAGCTGATATTAACAGGATAAAGGGTAGAAGCTAGGATTCGGAGCAGTAAGATACTGTTTACCGTTATTTTTGGTAAACAACCGCTGATCTCCAAAAAGGTAAGGTTTTTGGTTTACTTACGGGATCGACCAAACTAATCCCAGAACATATGCTAATCTTTATGTGAAATGCGTAGGAAGGAAGAACGCACGTTCGACCCAGAGAAAGGATGTTTGAGATTGTTGAAAATTAAGCAAAAACATAAAAATGCAAGTAAAAGAAGTAAAAGGATAACTTTGCAGGATAATGGTAAAGTAATGTAAAAAGACTTTCATTAAGTAAAAAAGGTGTTTCCAACGTACATTGCTCAGCTTTTATCCTTTCTCACGCAGTAGTTACTTGGATAATATTTGAGAGTTTTAGTACACTAGGTTGAACACCCTTAAAAATTACACAAGCTTCTTAATTTATACTAAAAGTAGGTAACTGTCAAGGGGAAATTCTACGCTAGGATGAAGACAAGTGTCTTCTGCATGCCTCTCGACCCATAGCTTTTTGCCATGTTGCCTCTCCTTAGATGCTGATGAAAACTACCTTTCCCTCCAATAATTCAAGTTTCAAATGGTCTTCGTCCCATGTGCCAAAGCGTGAACATTTTCGTTCCGTCGAGCAATATAAACCTGCTTCAGTCGAATGAGCCCTTGGTCGAAGATTCTTATCATAACTTAGATCCTTTTTCCTAAGTTATCTCATGTGTCGAATCATACCTCCTGTTCATTCCAGTTGTTTGATCCAAAGGACCAAATACAGTAAGTGTCGAATTTGGGAGCCAACAAATTGCCCCCCAAGAATGTCTATTTCGACGCTCAAAGAAATAGCCATTCTTTGAACTTCCCATTCGACACATGTCTTCCTAGTTGTCCAACAAGTTTTGACGTGTGCTTTTCGCCTTTCAATAGCTGTTATACTTGGTAAAACCATCATTACTTTTCTCCAAGATGTCTCTTCAAAACTGTCGTTACCACGCTTGCCATGATGGTCATATTCCTATAATCTAGGCAAGCATGTCCCAACGTTTCCCAATGCCTGCACGGTAACTGTTTCACGCTTTGCCACGTGCCCCACTACCTGCGAAACATTAAATGCCCTTGACGAGACATCTCCCTCTTCTGAAGGCTATAAATACTTCCAGGCTTTTCTATTTGGAACTTTTATCATTTCCAGCTTTTACAAATCCCTTTCATTCTCACAACATTGTACTGTCACCTTCTCTCTTTCTCTTAAATCTTTAACAATGGCCTTTCTCTCTAATGCTCCAAACAATCCTCAACCAAAAAACGCTAATGATGTTCAGAAACCACCAGAGATTTTTTCCACCAACCATCCTTCTTCCTCGACTAACAAGTACATTGCTGAACCTATGACCAGAGAATGGCGAGAGGCCTATGATGCTCAACTCCTTATTCCCATCAGATACGGCGGAAACATGTATGCTATGTCCGGTCCGTTATCCTCATGCGTCGAAAATCCCTTAAAAAACCGCGCCTTTTTTCCTACACACCCAAGGCTTAGACCTATAGGTTGCGCCAAAAAACCTAGGGATGACCCCGAAGACGCCACTCCGGCGAACCAGCAGCATCCTCAGACTACAGAGGATATCAACCTCCAGTTCATGAACAAGGGGAGTCGAATCTTTCGCTCAAGCCCTAATCTTTCTTCTGAATATTCAGACTGGCTGAGTAAGATGGAGAGGGTGCAAGCTTCTGTTTGGAAGGAGATGGGCATTTATGACCTGGTGATGCTGTTGTACCCCAAAATTTTCCCTCCCATATTCTTCAAGAATTGCAAATTCAAAGCTTCAAAATCTCCCCAAGGGTTGCACAGTTCAAGGGCCTCCTAACAGTCAAAAACTAGGGTTTTGGTTCTGAAAAAGAAAATGAAGTTTCCAAGGTTCCAATCAAGTCCCACATGCTTATAAACATGGTCAAGCATCCTCATACCAAGTTTCAAGACTTACAGCACAAAATTGCACAGTCAAAAAACCCTAATTGCCCTACAGTCAATTGCAGGGGCAAAATGGTCATTTGACAGTCAAAAGTTCAAATTTTTGGTCAACATCTTATTTTGAAGCCACAAACATCATTTGATCAATTCTTGATCATGATTCTCAAAGCTTAGCTCAAAAAGTCTCAAGATGCAAAAGTTTCCATATTTGGACAGTTGAAAAAGTCAACTGTAACTTGACCAGGGCATAACTTCCACATGGATTATCATAAAAAACCCATCCAAAGCTCATTTTGAAGAGAAAGACATTTCCTACAACTCCTCTTCACACTTCAAGTCCAATAAATGCTCTCACAAAAAGTTATCAATTTCAACATTATAGGTCATTTTCAAAAGTCAACAAAAAGGGACTTTAATTCAAAGGCCATAACTTGAGATTGATATATCAAAATGACATGGGACCAAAGTAATTGGTTAGAGGACTTCAAGACCTTTCCAAAATGTCCAAGAACATGATCAAAGCTTAAAAATTGAGCAAGATATGCCTTGTGGAAGTTGGGAAATTTTTGGGTATTTTGAAAAGTCAACTTTGCTTCAAATGCCTTAAAATTGCTAATGGGCCTCATTTTCTTCCAAGATTCATCATCCAAAGCATATGCACGACCATTTGGCCCAAAAGGGATTTATTCATCATTTTTATTTATTTATTTGAATTTTTAATTACAATTAATTCATTTAAATTAAATAAAATATGGAAAAATACTAAACCAGAGTTTTTAAATCTTTTTGTGCAGAATAAACTCTCCTTAAAGGCTCAAGATTTGTGCATAATCAAAATTGGAAGGTTTTGCCATGATTGGAATCAAAAACATGTGAAAAAGATTTGAAAGAATTATGCATGAAAATCAAATATTGTTCTCATCAATGCAAAGATCTTTTGATTGAAAACTCAACCCTAATTCACTCCATACATAAGCCAGATGTTAGACCTAGTGCAGAAGACCTAAATGCTGCGCCCCATCTCAAGAACCAAGCTTGCACTTTTGTCAAAAAAATCAAAAGCTGAAATCTGCCTTGGAGGACGATTCAAAGGAAAATATTGATCCCAAAAGCTTCCTAGGACACCTTTGAACCTGCCTGAATACTTTTCCACACTTCCAACCTCAGGAATTGGTACATAGAAGTCAAGCTGCTTCATCTTTTTTGCATAATCGTGTTTTATCATTCAGGCCATATTCATGCATTCTAACGTTTGTTTTATGCTAATATGAACTCAACAAAACTCATGGCATCGCTGAATTAAGTTAACACTGCTTGTATAGAGAATTGCCATTGTTGTTTTTTAGGGTTGCAGGAGCCACGAATTAGGGCTTTACGCCTGGGAAAAAATTAGCTAACCTAAGTGGCATCATTGGAATCAGGAGCTCACGACAAATCCAATACACTAGTCGCGCTCAATTTATGAGCGATAGATTTCTAATCGCTATTTTCATGTTCATCGTTTTGTGGGGGTTTAAAACCCCCGTTATTTAAATGTTTTTGTTTCAGAACAATGAAGAAGATGATGCGTGGAAGACAGTGGTTGGTTGGTTCAAAGCTTGGCGCGCGTTTTTTTTGCTTCAGACCACTTGCACTTACTTTTCATTATAATATTTGTGTAGCGTTATAATAACAAAGAAGCACAACAGCGCGATTGGCAGGGCATCAGTGTGGTAAACTCTGGGACCTGGGTTCGATCCCCAGGTCCCCCATGTTATTTCCTTATTTTTCTTGCTAATATCTTCCTATGCAGCGTGCCTTCTAATGATCACCATACACCCATAATCCAAACGTGCCACATGGCCACTGAGGGCAATCTAAAGGTTAAGATTTGAGGAGCATCATAAGCCTTAGTCAATGCAGACACACGCAAGCCAATAAAGTCAACGAGGCCAGGAACTCTATGGGCCAAAAATGCTGGATGATACCTCCCACTTGGGGTCAACACCCCCTAGGGTTTGTGTTTATTTTCTTTTTCTATCTTTTTTATTATTTGTTTAATTTAATTATTTCCTCTTAAAACTTTAAATTAATATTTTCATAAAACATAAAAATAATAGAAAAAAATCAGAAAGTCACAAAAATAAATATATTTTATTTAAATGTTATTTTTTTGTAAAAAAGGTCTTATTAATTAATTAGTTTTTTTATTCTAGGGTTAACTTTAACATTTTCTTAATAAATTTAAAATTGGTAGAATTAGGTTTTAATTACTTTTATGTTTTTATTTTCTTTTATCATTATTAATTATTAATTATTTTCTTGTAAATAAAATTGCATTAATTAATTAAGTTTAATTTTAGGTTCAATTTTAATATTTTTTCTTAATAAATAAAAATAGTTAGAATTAGGGTTAATTAATTTCTTAGTTTCATTTAATTCTCTTATTAAAAATCCATAAATACAAAAACTCAAAAATCTTTTCTTTTTACTTTAATTTAATTAATTTGTTAATCATAATTTAATTTCATTAAAAAGGGTCCAACGCCCTCGCATTCGATCGCAATTCCAATTCGCGCGTTTATTTTATTTCCTCCTTTTATGTAATTCTCCCAAAGCCATGTAAATTCGATATTTATATTTCTCTCACTTTACTTTATTTTATGTCAAATCGGGTCCTGGATTTAATTTGGCGATGTGGACCCGCGCCTTTGTAATAGTTTAGGAACTTTATATTTCTCGCAACTTTTTAACTGCTAATAAGTTACATGAAAGAATGAATGGCCCAAATAAAATCAAAGCGTAGCTCACCCAATGCATGATCAAGATAAAACATAACTGAAAACGATACACAAATTCACACACCACTCTTAGGGTACGCCTCACTGTTGCCTTGCCCTCGAAACGTGGTCGTCGAGTATAGGACGTTTTAGTAAGTCCTTATGTCCGTTGATCCATATGCCTCAAAACAAGTTGCCTCGGAAAAGTTGCCTCGAATTAAAAAAGGATCAATGGCATAAGGGTAGCTTCTAAGGTGTCCTACTGTTGCTCTGGTGACCACACTTTCCCTAACCCTCGAATTGACCCGAACACCTCCAATGGTGGTGCTACCTATCTCTCAATGGTGGGATGGCACTACCTTAAGGACATTTACACAGCCTAATTCCTTAGGGTATGTAGATGACTCATAGATACTTGCTCTAAAAAACAAATCAAAACTCTTTTCACACCGACACTTTTCAAAAAGCTTTCAAAACAATTTTTCAAACACTCTTGAGGACTGATACAAGAGTCGATCTGAAATCTTTAAACGAAACTTTTTCAAACCCACTCACAATTGAAAAGCAAACACTTTTGAAAACACAATGAGCAAGTATCTAAGAGCCCATGGATAACCATGGATAGAAAGGGTGCTAACACCTTCCCTTTCTATAAATCTACCTCCCGAACCGAGAAACTATCTCATAAGGAATTTTGCTGTGCTTTTGTCTTGTCCATGTTGGAGAAAATAAAAGACGGTGGCGACTCTTGCTTCCGCGACATTTCGCGAACCAGCGTTAAACAGTCAGTTCCAGATCCACCGATCACAGAACTGGCGACTCTGCTGGGGAATTATTTTAAAGTGAGGTGTACCTTAGGACTAAGATCACTTATGTTTTCAATTGTATTGATTTGCTTGCTTTATTATTGTGGGACTGTCTTGGGAGTTCTATAGATCCTAACCCGGATCTGGGGCTACCTTCTTAGAAAGGAGCAACAAGGCTGTGAGGGAACTGTGCGGGGTATACCGACATGGTTGAAACAGTCTGCTACGTTGATGTGGCACTTTGGTGTGTACCGGTAACCCTTGAGTTCAGTCAAGGAGAGTACGGGGCCTCCGCGTGGTGTCGTGAAGCATCAACAGACCTTAGGAACCTTAATTGAACTATCTTGGCCTCTTTAGGGTAGTGAGATAACTGACTTTGGTGCAGTCCGAGGTTGGTTGATACTCGATACTACACTCAATTGAGGGTTGCTTTCCTGGAATATTTCGGTCGCCAGTTCAGTGGCTAAATCGAAACGATGAACAATGAAAGCAATCCGGTGATATTGGGACCCTTAGAACCCGGTTACTTCTAATAGGACAGGTTGAGCCCACCAACTTCAAGAGGGTAATACGAAGACCTCATGCTGGCCTAAACTCTAAGGGTTTCTCTTGTGTGATTTGTGTGCCTTCCAACTTGACTACTTGCATACTTGTTATCTGACACTTGAGTTTCTTGCAGGTCTTGTTTATAGTCCTTAATTAGGACTCATAACAAGGTTTACTGAGTTTCTTGCAGGTTTTGTTTGTGTCCTTAATCTGGACTCATAACAGGGTTTACCTACATTACCCCATGCATAACATAACATCATACCATTGCATACACCCTCCATAAGGACTAACCCATTTCAAGGATCTCAAGGGCTTGTGATGCAGGTCATGATGAATCAAACATCTAGCAAGGGGCAAAGAGGATTTATTTTCCTCTAGCCAAGGTTGTCAGGGGCTATGACCCACTTGATATGGTGAGCCTTGACTCTTGAAGAAGGACTCTCAACAACATGAAGTTCCTTCAATCAAGCTACCAATTCAAATGCTAACAATCTTCTCGTTTACCCTGCGAGGTCCTTGAAAACATTGCATACATATCATACATATCATTGCATTACAGGTACCCTCTGTACAGGTCACTTACCTTCTTCGCTGTTTATTTCAGCAGTCATCATGAATCCTGAATCATCCGAGGGACAAACTATCAAGGCCCTCCAGGCCCAGAATGCCCAGTTCCAGGAGTTGATTATGAGTCTAGCCCAGGGTCAAAAGGAATTGAAGACTCTGATTCAGAAGAAGAAGAACAAGAGGACCGTTTTGTTCAACCCTAGACGCAGATCTGGGAACACACTACAGAATGAAGCTGAGAGGACCACTCCATTTATGGGGGAAGGCAGTCACCATGAGAGAGAGGTGCCTAGTCCAGTGGTCTCTGACAACGAGACGAAGTTCAATGATGAGCAGTACCCTCCAGCTGAGGATCGGTACAAACAACTAGAGGATCGTCTGAATGCCATGGAAATTCAACAAGTGCCTGGGTTGGATTTCAGAGACCTGGGTCTATCTTCTGGAGTGGTGATCCCACACAAATTCAAGGTTCCTTCTTTTGCTAAGTATGATGGGGCATCCTGTCCCAGGCTGCATCTCAGATCTTATGTGCGGAAGATTCAACCATACACTGTGGATAAGAACTTGTGGATCCGCTTCTTCCAGGAGAGTCTTTCAGGGACTCATCTCGAATGGTTCTATCAGCTGGATGGAACCAAGGTTCGTAACTGGGAGGAGTTGGCTACTGCTTTTTACAAGCAGTATCAGTATAATGCCGACCTCGCTCCTACACGTACCCAACTCCAGGGTATGTCGTTAGGATCGAGAGAAGGTTTCAAAGAATATGCGCAGAGATGGAGAGACCTTGCTGGGAGGGTACAACCACCTCTAACTGACTGGGAACTCGTTGATATGTTCTTGGGGACCCTATCCGGGCCGTTCTTCAATCATATCATTGGTAATTCATCTGCAGGGTTTACCGACCTCATTCTGATTGGGGAAAGAATTGAAGCTGGTATCAAGGCCGGGAAGATCCAAGAGGCCACACCTTCTGATACTCACAAAAAGTCTTACATGGGAAAGAAGGAATCTAATGCTGCATACAGTCAAAAGAGTCGTCGTGACCAACATGCAGGGGCAGTCATGATCTCTGGTTCTGCACCACGCCGACAACCACCAAAGGGAAATCAGCGAAGGCCGGACGAGCCTAAAAGACAATTCACCAACATCAACATGCCATGGTCCCAAGCATTGCAGCACATGTTGAAAATGAACCTGATTGCGGTGATCCACCCTCCTGCAAATCCCAAGACCTCCTCTCCAAACTACAATCCAGAGGCGAGGTGTGCTTATCATTCTGATAGCCCGGGGCACGATACTGAGGACTGTTGGGCGCTGAAGTATAAAATCTAGAATATGATCAACGCTAAGGAGATCGAGTTCGAGCCTGCTGAGACTCCCATTGTGACCACTGCTCCTTTGCCAAAACGTGGCGAGGATCGAGAGATTTTTGTTCATTTGAATTCAAGTTGTATTTTTCTTTTCTTGTTCAAATAAACAATTGTCATGATAAACTCTTTTATTTCATGAATGCATTACACATGTCTGTCTTGAATTAATTATGTTTACTATACTTAAAACTGCTTTCATATTTTTGTGATGATCAACTCTTGGTTAATAATGCTAAGCCTCTTGAGGGAGGATGACGAAAACGATACCATAATCTACAGTATGCTTTTGAACAGACCCCGCTGATGAGGTACATGCATTGTTTCAATCCCTAAACACTGGAGGTATAAGGATGATAATCCCTCGTCAACCCATCTGAGCCAAAGAAGTAGGAGTTTTTTTCGAAATTTAAAACCCTTAATCATAACCTGGGGCAGGGTAGTTCTCTCAGTTGATCCAATTGCATAACAAACGGCACCAAAAAGGTCCTTACAAAACAAAGAAAGACAGTGACGGGTCCGAATAATCAATAAAGACATGCAGTCATTATATCTCTCAAAATAAAAAAGCCCAATAAGTCAAAAAACCTATGAAGGAGACTTACGAAGCAGGGGCATCCCGCTGACTGTAACCAAAAGAAACAGTTCAGGCAAAATTTAGGGATAGCGAAATCAAAAAGAAAGAGGTCATACAAACCCTCAACAAAAACAAAAATGACTGCCTATTCAAAATAAATCATCAATATCTGAACCATCATTGGAACATCAGGACAAAGACTCGAACAAGGTCTAACGCACGATCAACTGAGTTTAGGTTCGAAGAACATCACGAAGAGCGGGTGGGTACAAATAAAATTTGAGCCTTTATCCTTTGTTTCTTAAACCGTGAACCAGACCATGTTATAACCCTTAAAAGTCCTAGCTGAAGCATGGGTTAGTTCGAAAGCATACTGTTACGAAAGGTATCCTGACTCCTTAAGGCCTACGGTAAATACGGAGTTGACATCACGTTTTACAAACATTCACTTGTTTTATGGAAAAAATGCATTTTCAAAATCTTCAAGACAGACATAAGCTTTGCATTTTTGATATAGCATTGTTTGCATATGACTTTTATTTGAACAGCAGGAAAATTCGCACGAAGAATATCTGGTGAACAAAAGCACTTCCAATCAAGGGGCATGGCATGATCAGTGTCTACTATCTGGGGCAAATCTCCGTCTAAGTCATTTGGGGCATTGGACGATCAAACGAAGATCTTCTGGTGGCATGGCAACACAAGCAGCCAGGGGCACCTCCCTGCATTCTAAGAGCGTGGACATAGTCGGAAAAAAATATACACAAAATCAAAGACCCGCTAGGTTGACACACCTAGGTAAAAACAAGGGCTTCCCGGAGAACCAAAAGGGTTCGGGAAAAAATAAGGGATGAAAAGAAAAAATATGTGCACCCGGCAAGTCGAAAACCTGAAAAGGCGGCTTGGGCAAAAATGGGTATCCCGGTGGACTGAAAACCCGAAGGGGCGGTCCAGGCAAAAGTTAGGGATTTAAGCGTACGACTATGTCCCGGCATATAATCACCTGTCTGTCAACCAAAGTACCAAGGAAAGGTTAATGCAAAGACGATTACCATCTACCTTTACAAATTCCAGATCATGGGTTAACATCCGAAACCAAACAGGACAATCATCCATTTAAATCACCATCAGGCAACCCTACACCGGTTCTTTCTCAACTTTCAGACAAAGTCTTACACGGACTCATCCACAGGCAACCCTACACCGGCTCCTTTTCTTTCAGAAAAAGTCTTACACGGACTTATCATCAAAGTAACCCTACACCGGTTCCTTCTCAATTTTCAGACGAAGTCTTACACGGACTCACCCTCCACAAGAAACCTTACCCCGGTTCCTCCAGAAGTCTTACACGGACTTATCTCAAGATGACCTTACCCCGGTTCATCCAGAAGTCTTACACGGACTTATCTCAAGATAACCTTACCCCGGTTCATCAAGAAGTTTCACACGAACTTACCCTGCAGTAACCTTACCCCGGTTCCTCCAGAAGTCTTACATGGACTTACCTCCAAGATAACCTTACCCCGGTTCCTCCAGAAGTTTTACATGAACTTATCCCCGAAGTAACCCTACACAGGTTATCTCTTCCCAGACGTAGTCTTACACGGACTCATCATCAGTAAACCCTACACAGGTTTCCTTCTCAAAACTCCAGATGTAGTTTTACACGAACTCGTCACCTAGAAACCCTACACAGGACCTCTATTTTCAAAGATTCAGTTTTATACGGACTCATTGTCAGTAAACCCTACACAGGTTTCCTTCAACCCCATATGCAGCTCCACACGAGCCCAACCTCAAAAGTAACCCTACACAGGTGTCCTTCCTTCCAAGATGCGGTTTTACATGAGCTCATCATCAGGCAACCCTACATAGGTTCCCTCTTTCAGCTTATAAAAATTATAGTTCAAAACTTCCCCAGGAGAGTCCAATCCAGCTTCCCCAGAAAAATTGGAAACCATCTCCCCAAGCAGTAAGCTTATCCCCAGTAGATTCTGGAAGCTTACCCCCGCAGAGCACGAACGCATCCCCCGGCTTTATTCAAAGAGTTATTCCCCTACCAGGGTATAACTGGGTTATCCTCAACCAAAAGCCACGGAAAGACCGTCCTCGGCAAAGTCTTCTTACCCCCAGCGAAGTCTATTAACACTTCCAACACAACAATGGTATCCCCAGCAAAATTACCATCAACATTTCAACAAAGTACCTCTCTCCCCACAGAGTATTGCTTCCCAGCAAGACCGCTAGAGTACTTTTCTCCCCGCAGAGTAATCCATTCGCCAAGTTTATTCCCCAACGGAGTTATCTTCTCCTACCGGTATTCTTGCAACTATCATCCCCAGCGGAAACAACAAAGCACTCTCTTCAACCATCAGCCCAGGATGTGACTTCCTGGCACCCGTCAAGGATTTATTTTCCTAAGACGAAAACATACATTCATAAATATCACATTTTCATACATTATAGCATGCATGTACGCATCATATCTCACAAATCTCATTTATGTTGAGAACATCATCGCCTGATTCATATCATGCCTTGCATTGACTGACCTTTACCTTTCAGGAAAGATCCAGTTAAGTTCTCAGCTATTTCAAGGCCTTCTCTGGTTCAGTCAGATCGACCCTAAGATCTCCCTGTTTCTTATCCAGTTGAAGACATTTCAAGACCTAGACCGGTTCAGTTAAATCGACCCTAAGATTTTTCTGTTTCTTATCCAGTCAAAGGCCTTCTCTGGTTCAGTCAGATCGACCCTAAGATCTCCCTGTTTCTTATGCAGTTGAAGATTTCAAGACCTAGACCGGTTCAGTTAAATCGACCCTAAGATTTTTCTGTTTCTTATCCAGTCCAAGGCCTTCTCTAGTCCAGTTAAATCGATCCCTAACAGATTTTCCTGATAAAGACTCAGTAGAAGACATCCAAGATTCTCTCAGCGTTACTGTTGAGGTTGAAGTCGCCCAAGATTCTCTCAGCGTTACTGTTGAGGTTGAAGTCGCCCAAGATTCTCTCAGCGTTCCTGTTGAGGTAGTAATCGTCCAAGGTTCTCTCACCGTTCCTGTTGAGGTAGTAACCATCCCTGGTTCATTCATCACCTTTTGAAGCTCTAGATCCAGCTCCTGTAACCAGACAGGACACATCTACACAAGAATTTGAAGACCAGCTCCTGTAACAGGTCAGGTAATCATTTTTCTTTTTCAGGTACGCAAGCTCTCGCTAAGGAATCTCTTACGCGATCTACATCCAGATGGCATCCATAAGCCCATCCACCATCCATCATCTCTCAGCATGGTATCTATAAGCCCATCATTCTATCCATCAATCTCCAAATGGCATCTATAAGCCCATTCCACCATCACACTGCTACTATGCGAGCGCAAATTTCTGGGCACTCTAGTGTTCAATCATCTTCCACCTTCGGATTACGAAAGGCACGTCAGCCAATCTGCATCCTCAGGTTTAAGAATATTGAACAGGGGCAACTGTTGTACCCCAAAATTTTCCCTCCCACATTCTTCAAGAATTGCAAAGTCAAAGCTTCAAAATCTCCCCAAGGGTTGCACAGTTCAAGGGCCTCCTAACAGTCAAAAACTAGGGTTTTGGTTCTGACAAAGAAAATGAAGTTTCCAAGGGTCCAATCAAGTCCCACATGCTTATAAACATGGTCAAGCATCCTCATACCAAGTTGCAAGACTTACAGCACAAAATTGCACAGTCAAAAAACCCTAATTGCCCTACAGTCAACTACAGGGGCAAAATGGTCATTTGACAGTCAAAAGTTCAAATTTTTGGTCAACATCTTATTTTGAAGCCACAAACATCATTTTATCAATTCTTGATCATGATTCTCAAAGCTTGGCTCAAAAAGTCTCAAGATGCAAAAGTTTCCATATTTGGATAGTTGAAAAAGTCAACTGTAACTTGACCAGGGCATAACTTCCACATAGATTATCAGAAAAATCCCATCCAAAGCTCATTTTGAATAGAAATACATTTCCTACAACTCCTCTTCACACTTCAAGTCCAAGAAATGCTCTCACAAAAAGTTATCAATTTCAACATTATAGGTCATTTTCAAAAGTCAACAAAAAGGGACTTTATGTCAAAGGCCATAACTTGAGATTTATAAATCAAAATGACATGGGACCAAATGCATTGGTTAGAGGACTTCAAGACCTTTCCAAAATGTCCAAGAACATGATCAAAGCTTACAAATTGAGCAAGATATGCCTTGTGGAAGTTGGGAAATTTTTGGGTATTTTGAAAAGTCAACTTTGCTTCAAATGCCTTAAAATTGCTAATGGGCCTCATTTTCTTCCAAGATTCATCATCCAAAGCATATGCACGACCATTTGGCCCAAAAGGGATTTATTCATCATTTTTATTTATTTATTTGAATTTTTAATTACAATTAATTCATTTAAATTAAATAAAATATGGAAAAATACTAAACCAGAGTTTTTAAATCTTTTTGTGCAGAATAAACTCTCCTTAAAGGCTCAAGATTCGTGCATAATCAAAATTGGAAGGTTTTGCCATGATTGGAATCAAAAACATGTGAAAAAGATTTGAAAGAATTATGCATGAAAATCAAATATTGTTCTCATCAATGCAAAGATCTTTTGATTGAAAACTCAACCCTAATTCACTCCATACATAAGCCAGATGTTAGACCTAGTGCAGAAGACCTAAATGCTGCACCCCATCTCAAGAACCAAGCTTGCACTTTTGTCAAAAAAATCAAAAGCTGAAATCTGCCTTGGAGGACGATTCAAAGGAAAATATTGATCCCAAAAGCTTCCTAGGACACCTTTGAACCTGCCTGAATACTTTTCCACACTTCCAACCTCAGGAATTGGTACATAGAAGTCAAGCTGCTTCATCTTTTTTGCATAATCGTGTTTTATCATTCAGGCCATATTCATGCATTCTAACATTTGTTTTATGCTAATATGAACTCAACAAAACTCATGGCATCGCTGAATTAAGTTAACACTGCTTGTATAGAGAATTGCCATTGTTGTTTTTTAGGGTTGCAGGAGCCACGAATTAGGGCTTTACGCCTGGGAAAAAATTAGCTAACCTAAGTGGCATCATTGGAATCAGAAGCTCACGACAAATCCAATACACTAGTCGCGCTCAATTTATGAGCGATAGATTTCTAATCGCTATTTTCATGTTCATCGTTTTGTGGGGGTTTAAAACCCCCGTTATTTAAATGTTTTTGTTTTAGAACAATGAAGAAGATGATGCGTGGAAGACAGTGGTTGGTTGGTTCAAAGCTTGGCGCGCGTTTTTTTTGCTTCAGACCACTTGCACTTACTTTTCATTATAATATTTGTGTAGCGTTATAATAACAAAGAAGCACAACAGCGCAATTGGCAGGGCATCAGTGTGGTAAACTCTGGGACCTGGGTTCGATCCCCAGGTCCCCCATGTTATTTCCTTATTTTTCTTGCTAATATCTTCCTATGCAGCGTGCCTTCTAATGATCACCATACACCCATAATCCAAACGTGCCACATGGCCACTGAGGGCAATCTAAAGGTTAAGATTTGAGGAGCATCATAAGCCTTAGTCAATGCAGACACACGCAAGCCAATAAAGTCAACGAGGCCAGGAACTCTATGGGCCAAAAATGCTGGATGATACCTCCCACTTGGGGTCAACACCCCCTAGGGTTTGTGTTTATTTTCTTTTTCTATCTTTTTTATTATTTGTTTAATTTAATTATTTCCTCTTAAAACTTTAAATTAATATTTTCATAAAACATAAAAATAATAGAAAAAATCAGAAAGTCACAAAAATAAATATATTTTATTTAAATGTTATTTTTTTGTAAAAAAGGTCTTATTAATTAATTAGTTTTTTTATTCTAGGGTTAACTTTAACATTTTCTTAATAAATTTAAAATTGGTAGAATTAGGTTTTAATTACTTTTATGTTTTTATTTTCTTTTATCATTATTAATTATTAATTATTTTCTTGTAAATAAAATTGCATTAATTAATTAAGTTTAATTTTAGGTTCAATTTTAATATTTTTTCTTAATAAATAAAAATAGTTAGAATTAGGGTTAATTAATTTCTTAGTTTCATTTAATTCTCTTATTAAAAATCCATAAATACAAAAACTCAAAAATCTTTTCTTTTTACTTTAATTTAATTAATTTGTTAATCATAATTTAATTTCATTAAAAAGGGTCCAACGCCCTCGCATTCGATCGCAATTTCAATTCGCGCGTTTATTTTATTTCCTCCTTTTATGTAATTCTCCCAAAGCCATGTAAATTCGATATTTATATTTCTCGCACTTTACTTTATTTTATGTCAAATCGGGTCCTGGATTTAATTTGGCGATGTGGACCCGCGCCTTTGTAATAGTTTAGGAACTTTATATTTCTCGCAACTTTTTAACTGCTAATAAGTTACATGAAAGAATGAATGGCCCAAATAAAATCAAAGCGTAGCTCACCCAATGCATGATCAAGATAAAACATAACTGAAAACGATACACAAATTCACACACCACTCTTAGGGTACGCCTCATTGTTGCCTTGCCCTCGAAACGTGGTCGTCGAGTATAGGACGTTTTAGTAAGTCCTTATGTCCGTTGATCCATATGCGTCAAAACAAGTTGCCTCGGAAAAGTTGCCTCGAATTAAAAAAGGATCAATGGCATAAGGGTAGCTTCTAAGGTGTCCTATTGTTGCTCTGGTGACCACACTGTCCCTAACCCTCGAATTGACCCGAACACCTCCAATGGTGGTGCTACCTATCTCTCAATGGTGGGATGGCACTACCTTAAGGACATTTACACAGCCTAATTCCTTAGGGTAGGTAGATGACTCATAGATACTTGCTCTAAAAAACAAATCAAAACTCTTTTCACACCGACACTTTTCAAAAAGCTTTCAAAACAATTTTTCAAACACTCTTGAGGACTGATACAAGAGTCGATCTGAAATCTTTAAACGAAACTTTTTCAAACCCACTCACAATTGAAAAGAAAACACTTTTTAAAACACAATGAGCAAGTATCTAAGAGCCCATGGATAACCATGGATAGAAAGGGTGCTAACACCTTCCCTTTCTATAAATCTACCTCCCGAACCGAGAAACTATCTCATAAGGAATTTTGTTGTGCTTTTGTCCTGTCCATGTTGGAGAAAATAAAAGACGGTGGTGACTCTTGCTTCCGCGACATTTCGCGAACCAGCGTTAAACAGTCAGTTCCAGATCCACCGATCACAGATGCTGTCGAAGACAGGATTGCCTTACTGCCCCCTTATGCTGGTATCTTCATTGTACTTTTGGGATAGTGCACATTTAACTTTTCATCTTCCTTGTGGGATGATGACTCCTACTTTATTCGACATAGCCGCCATCACTGGTGACTATTTCTCCCCTGAAGACTTGTCTGAGGATCCTATTGGGTTTGCTGCTACAAAACTCACTTATACTACCTTTATAAACCACTTTCATGACAAAACCTCTAATACCGTGTCGGAGGTGGATCATATAGCCTTCTTGTCTAAGTGGCTGTCTCGATTTGTTTTTTGTACTAAGTCACTGCAGGTGACAAAAAAGATGCTGACGCTCGCAACGCAGCTGCACCACAAATATCCTCTTTGCTTGGCCGAATTGATTCTGGCCAACTTATATGAGTCCATCAGTAATGGTGTGACTCAACTTAAGGTTCTAGGAGACAGGGGAAGCTTGCTGCTATCTGGTCCTTTTTGGCTTTTGTAATTGTGGCTTAACGCCACCTTCGAATCTTTCCTTCCCCGGAAGAACAAGATCAACGAAGAGGCTCCTGAGATTCTGAACAGGAGAGTCGAGGGCACCAGGCTTGCATTACTAACTCCCACTGATGAAGGCCAACAGTTTCAAAAGGCTTTCACCAGCTTCGTAATGATGTTTGCGGAGCGAAAGAGCTTTGTTTCGACTATGGCTCCCTTTGCCAGTCGAAAAGTTGGTCTGGAATGGTTTACCAGGCCATACCCTTCGAATGTGGAGGATGGCGTGACTGATGAGTTCGTGAGCATGTGGGAATTGTTTTTGCGCCCCAGGATCATTCCCTTAAGATTCAAGAGCTCAAAAAATCAATTGAGCTTGATTGCTTACCAACCAAATCTTGTCTCTCGACAATTTGGTATTGCTCAATCACTCCCTTCACCCATTTACTCTCGAGAAAAGCTGCTGCTTTTTTACAATGCGGATTACTCGGAAGATGCCGCTACCAAGCACATTGGTAGGTATTCTGGTCGAACTATACTGACCTTCTTCGACTTCAACCTTCATTTCCTGAGTTCCATCACTTTTGAAACGTGGTGGAAACATTACTATGATGAAGAGTTCTTCGATGAGAAGGACTTTGCCCACCATCTACGTGAGGAATTCAAGTTGGTTCTCGATAGAGTCAAGAAAGGTATTATTCTTCTCCATCTCTTCGTGCTATATTCGTCTTTCGACACTTACTTAACTATAACTGTCTTGTCTCCTGTTTAGCTGTCAAGAGAGCCGCCTCGAAGAAAACTGCTGAGAGTTCGAAAGGGGGAGACTCCGCCGTCAACCCTTCTCCCAAGGTATTTACTTTTCCTTCGAATCCTCATTTTTTATCTAACACAAGTACCGACCCCTTCGACTTGATTTCCTGGGTATTCATAAATCTACCCCGAAAAAACGGAAGGTTCAAGAGATCCAAATCTCTAGCGATGAAGAAGAGGAGTCTCCTCCTGTTCCTTTGCAGAGACGAAGATTGAAAAAACCAACTCCTGCCGTCGAACCCCACCCAAAAATCAGGATTAAAACTACGGCTGGGAGGCTACCTCCTGTAGTCATCAATGAACCTACTGAACAGTAGGTAATCGCTAGGTTAAACAATCCCAGCGAAAGTGACAACTCCAGTCCTAGTGCTGAAATCCCAGTCCAGGTATTTACTTCGACTGCTTATTATTTACTTCTTCCACTCTCTTTTACTTTGTGATGATTCTAAAAGCAATAAATTCTTTCTATTTCCCAGGACATTGCTGGCACTTCGACACGAATTCCTACTCATGTCGAGGATTCGACCACTTGCTTGAATAGTGAAGGGAATCCTACTTACAGGCCCTCTTCAGCGAAAGGCTCTTTTATGAGTTCAGCTGACGAAGTAAATCAGACTTTTGAACCCCAGCACGAAACCATAGAAGAAGCTGATGAAGAAGAACCTGAAGGAAACCAAGAGGAGATTAGGATTCCGCTGGTCGAAGTGCAAGAGACTGAGGAGGAAGGTATCCCTGGCGTCAAAACTGAAACAGAGAGGGAAAATGTAGAGATCCCAGAAGCTGAGGGTGAAGAAGTTTTTGCTGAAGGAAACCAAAATCCTCCAGGCACTGAGGAAATTCCAACTCAAGTAGGCAACGTGGTTATTACAGCCAACGCAAGTATCCCTTCGACGGGATCCAGAACCAAAGAGGATTTGGATTTACTAAAGCAATAAAATCCGTTAGGTTATCTGACTTCAATTCTGGAGGGTCGAGAGAGTTCCTCTGATCGCAGTGCCTAGACTGCATCTGGAAGATCTACCCCCACTTCCCATCTCGACGAGGCTCTTCAAAAGGTTAAAGCACAAATCTTTAAAAGAGATTTAATGTTAACTCTAGAGGGGGAACCAGCAGCTCCTTCCTTTCTGAAGACTATCTTGAAAGCTGTTGATCTTCTTGTTGCTCCTCCGGATGTAGCCAGTGTAACCTTGGATTTACTCTCTATTGTTGATCAGGTATCAGCGGATTATAACCGTCCGAGAATTCTCAATCGTGAGATCGAAGAGGCTAATGGTCAAGTGGCTGCTGCTTGGCATGCTGCTACTGAATCCGCTTCTAGAGTAAAGGACTTGTCGAAGGCCCAGGAGGCTAGGCAAAAGGAGGTCGAGGAGATTGATCAAGACAATGTTCAGTTGAGAGCACAGATTGCAGAGTTGAAAGCAAAAATTGCTGCCAACGACCAAAAGAAAGAGGAGCTTCTTGCTGTGAACAATGAATCAGAAAGCCAAGAAGAATTGGCTGAAGGGTTAAAACACGCCGATCGAGCTCAATCTCTGGATGCTAAGCTCGAAACCCTTCACCAATCGAAAGCTCTATGTGATCGACGGCTAGAATTGCAAAGAATCAAGTATCTCCAGATTAAATCCAATCTTCCCTTTTGAATCCTGTTTCTCTCAATTATGTAATCACTTTCTGTAACGATTTCAGAGCCATTTTGGCACCCTTAATGAAAAAAATTTAAGTTTCCATTTTGGCATTCTCTATAATCAGTGATTATATATTATTTATTTTTATCTCTTGAAGCATAGGTCTATACGTTTTCAAGTATTTACCATTTACCTTCAAGAGTCTTTGATCTTCGCTTAATTCTTCGATCTCATAGGCTCCGCCTGAGAATGTTTGCACAATCTTAAAAGGTCCTTCCCACTTAGGGGACCATTTTCCCAAGCTTCTGTCTTTTCGATCCATTGGGAGTATTACTTTCCAAACTAGATCTTCAGGCTGAAACGTCTTGGACTTTACCCTTCGATTGTAGGATTTCTCGACTCGCTTCTTCTGTAGTCTCAAAAGATCCAAAGCTTTCAACCTTTCTTCGTCTAAGTCTACTAGTTCATCCAACATCATGCTCCAATAGACTTCAGAAGGGATTTCATGATGCATCTGAACCCTTGTCGCTTGCAAGTGGATTTCCACTGGTAACACTGCATCATGACCATAGGTTAGGCGAAATGGTGTTGTCCCTGTGGCTTCTTTTGGACAAGTTCGACATGCCCACGGGACTTGATCCAGTGTCTTGTGCCATTTTCTGGGTTTCTTTCCCACATGTTTCTTTATTAAACTGATCACTACTTTATTTGTTGCTTCGACCTGGCCATTGGCCTGCGCATAATAGGGCGTTGATGTTAACAGTTTAAACCCCATCTCTGCAGCGAATTCTTGCATCTTTCGACCAGTGAAGACTGATCCTTGGTCTGTAGTTATTGTTTCAAGGATTCCAAATCTGTATATGATGTACTTTTGAATGAATTCAATGACATCTCCTGGTCTACATTGACTAAAGGAATCGCTTTGATCCACTTAGTAAAATAATCAATGCCCACCCATATATACTTCTGACTTTTAGAAGATGCTGGTCGAATTTCTCCAATGAGATCCAAAGCCCATTCTCTAAAAGGCCAAGGTTTCACAATCGAGTGAAGTTCATTTGCTGGCACATGTTGAATGCCTGTATGTTTTTGGCATTCTTGGCATCCTTTGGCAAACTCAACACAATCTTTTAGCATAGTGGGCCAATATAAGCCTTGTCGAAACAATAACCATTTCATTTTTTGGCCTACTTGGTGTGCTCCACATGCCCCAGCGTGTGTGGTGGAAAGAGCCATATATGCTTCTGTTTCACTTAAACATTTCAAAAGTACACCTTCTGGTGTTTTCTTAAATAATTCATTTCCCATCAACACATAACTCAGTGCTATGTACTTTATCTTTCGTTCTGTCGAAGCTGCTGGATTTTGTAAATAATCCACTACAGGCTTTCTCCAATCTTGCTCTGTTAGATTGTCTATGAACGAAATTTCAAAATTTTCATGATCAGTGTATCCTAACTTTGTGGTCTTTAAATCTGATGGAAATAATTTGGTGGCAGTTACTCTTCCTCTAACTTCGATTGCCTGTTATAGCCTCTCTTTCAAAACTTTATACCTATAAGTAATTTGTGCCAAGTCGTTGGCTGCTTGATTTTCCAATCTGGGTATGTGTCAAATGCTAACTGCCTCAAAGTTTTTCAACAACCGTATGGCTATTACGAAATACATAACAAGGTTTTCTTTTATGCATTTGTATTCTTTCGTAATTTGTTTTAGGACTAACTCTGAGTCTCCCATTATTTCGACTTGAGTTGCCCCCAATTCCAACAAGATTTCAAGGCCTACGATTAATGCTTCATATTCAGCCTCATTATTAGAGCAATCCCCATCTATTTTGTACTTAAATGTTGTTGGAATTTTATTTGGAGAAATAATAAGGACTCCGACTCCGACTCCTTCTTTAAAGCTAGAACCATCAAAGTAAAGTTTCCATGGTTCGATCTCTAAATAATTTAGTGATCTTTCTTGTATGGAGTGGTCGACTATAAAGTCTGCGACCACTTGGCCTTTCATAGCCTTGAGAGGCATAAAAGTTAATGAATATTCAGTTAATGCAAGTGCCCATTTGCCAACTCTACTATGCAAAATGGGTTTTGACAACATATACTTGAAAACGTCAAAATGAGACGAAACATAAACATTAACTGGATTTATATATTGCTTAAGTTTTGTACATGAAAAATACAGACATAAACATAGTTTTTCAACTTCGTTATATCTAGTTTTTGCATCGTTTAAAACTCTACTGAGGTAGTAGATGGGCCTTTCGACACCATGTCCATCCTCCTGAGCCAGCATGCTCCCTAAAGTCTTATCAGACGCAGCTATGTACAGTCTCATACTTCTACTTCGACAAGGAGGCACCAGAATAGGTGGTTTAATGAGGTACTCTTTGATTTTGTCGAAGGCCTCTTGATGTTCTTCCCTCCATTCAAATCCTCCTTTGTTGAGTCGAAGTAAAGGCGAGAAGGCTTGCGTTTTCCCACTAAGGTTGGATATAAATCTCCTTAGGAAATTTATCTTCCCAAGTAAGGATTGCAATTCCTTTTTGTTAGTTGGTGCTTTGGCCTGCAAGATAGCTTTGGTCTTATTTTGGTTTATCTCAATGCCTTTCTTGTGGACCACAAAACCTAATAAATCTCTTGCTTTTACACCAAAAGCACACTTCAGAGGATTCATCTTCAGGCCGTAGTGTCTCATCCTCTCAAAGGATTGTCGAAGATGATCCATATGAGCCTTCCCTGAAACAGATTTGACAATAATATCATCAATATAAATTTGTATGAAAGTGTCAATAAAGTCATGGAAGATCGAATTCATGGCTCTCTGGTACGTTGCCCCATGCATTCTTTAGGCCAAAAGGCATCACTACCCATTCATAGGTGCCTAAATCCCCAGGGCAACGAAAGGTCGTTTTTGACACATCTTCTTCAGCAATGAATATTTGATTGTATCCAGAGTAGCCATCCAGCATACTCATGTATTCGAAACCAGCGGCAGAATCTACAAGCATTTCCGCCACTGGCATTGGATATTCATCTTTGGGTGTTGCAGCATTGAGATCTCTGAAATCGATGCACACCCTTAAGGTACCGTTTTTCTTTATAACAGGTATAATATTTGCAATCCATTCGACATACCTGGTCGTTCTAATGAACTTGCACCTCAGTAGCCTTTCGACCTCCATTTTGATTTTTGACAAAATCTCTAGCACAAACCGTCTTGGAGTCTGCTTAACGGGTTTCTTTCCAGGCTTTATTGGTAATTGCAGTTCGACCAATCCTCTGTCGAGACCAGGCATCTCGTCATAGTCCCACGCGAAGCAGTCCTTGAACTCTTTCAGTAATTTGATCATTTCGATCTTGAGTCCTGGATCCATTTTTGTGCTTATGTATGTGGGCCTGTTCACAGGACCTTCGCCTAGATTTACCTCTTCTAGAGGATCTTGCGCCAACATTCTGATATTGTTCACCAGCGGGTCCTTTTCAAAACCAAGAGGTTCATCGTTATAGATGGCGTCTAACCTCTGGTCTAGAAAGTCTTTCGTTTTCAAGTCGGGAGGTTCCGGGTCGAAATCTTTCCCAGGCCCTGTCTTCGAAAGGACTTGTTCATTAGCTTTAGAAGCCACATATTTAACTTCAGCCTCTAAGGCCGCTATCATTCTGTTTTTGTCCATATAAGCCAAAATCTTTTGGAGAGTTGATGACTCAGTCATCATCATCAAACTCACTGCCCCAGCCTGTTGGTCGTATATCACTGACTCCTCTAAAGTCTATGTTGGATAAATCTTCTCTATCCCACTGAAAGCCATAATCGGAGTGTAGGTATAGAGAGCAGAACGCATTAGGAGTTGGAGTTAAATCAAACTCTGGTGGGTTACAAGGCCCTATGTGAGCCAAATTCCTGTTGAAATCATTCTTTCCGACACTGTTTATTTCACCCAGGTAATAACTCCGGTCTGCTTCAATTTTCTCCACAATACCGTCAGGGCGCCACATTATGACCCTTTGGTGCATCGAAGATGGCACTGCTCCAATGCCATGTATCCACTCTCGACCAAGGAGTAGATTGTAGTTGGGTTTTACTGAAATAACCATGAACATGGTGGGTCGAAGGATTGAGCCCACTTTGAGGTCTAGTTGAATGACACCCATTGTGGTGCCAATTCCCCCTTCATAGTTGGATAAGACCATGTTGTGTGGCTTTATGTCAGCATCTCCTTTGCCTAACTTTTCCAGCATGAATTGTGGTATGATATTGATGGTTGCCCCACAATCAACCAGAATTTTGTTTATGGTTACCTCTCCAACTTTTGCTCTAATAAACAGTGGTTTCAGATGGCTCTTCATTGCCTCCGTTGGTGGTTCAAAGAATGTGTTATGTTCTTCCACGCATCCATTGTTCATTATATAGTAACATACTGGCTTGTGTCTAGCCAGTTCTTGTTCGACCATTAGGTCAGTCTCTTCGACTTCGACCTCACGGTTATATTCTTTGGGCAGCACAGATATGACATTCACCATGATGTCTAAACTGTCACTAGAGTCAGAGTCGTCTTCATCATTCTACCCACACTCTTCCGCCCAGGGCACATGATTTCTCTCCATAGGCTTCCTTTGTCTTTTCTGCACATTAGTGCTAACTTCTGGATGAGGTCCAGCTGCCTCTTTCTCAGCCTTTCGCCGTCTTTGAAACCTTCTCCATTGTGAACGAGACATAGGATTATTTCCTTTATAGTTGCTCGACACATGGGTCATTTTGTTCAATGCAGAAGCATGGTATTCCTTTCTGTAATCTAGAGAGGAACCTCTTGGTACGTCGAATGTCTGCCACCTTTCTTCATTTGGCTGTTTCCTTCCCATGGTATTCAGCCAAGTATCAGTAGGCACATTAGTTGGAGGCCTGAAAGTTAGTGGCCTCCTTTCCTGATTCATGGGTCTTTGTTGATGTCCCCTTCTGGGGTCAAATCGAATTTCTGGACCCATTCTTTGTTGGGCATTGGTGCCCTGTTTTACTTTTACAGCCCGCATCACTTGTATGTGTTCAGCGGCTTTCTTATCGAAAATAGAGCTACATCTAGGGCATAGCATTACTTCCGATTTCTTCTTTTGGCACCTATGCAGGAAATCTGCCAAATCTTCATCTTCCTTTGGGAAGGTAGTTTATTTCACTTCTTCTTGTCGAATGGCTTCCTCTGAAGCTTTGACTCCAGAGATTTCGACCACGTTAACCTGCATGTTGCTTTTGGCAACCAGGTTCATCTTCTGCATTTTGGCTTCCAAGTCCTCTGTCGAACCCTTTGCAGCAGCCAAATAAGAACCTGTGGTGGTTCTTTTGCTGGAGCTTTCAGCAACTCCTTTGATTTTGTTTGGGTCTTCAGTAACTCGTTTGATCAGTTTCAGGCTACCGGCAGCCTTCTTGTTCGACCCTTGTCCAACTTCCTTTTTCGAATCCAGACCTTCAGTGGCCTTTCTCACCCCTTCAATAGTTTTTCTGGAAATATTTCTAGTGAAACTTCCAAATATGGGTTTTGTGATGAAATCTTCAGATACTTCTACCATATGAATGCCAACTGGTTCGGCATAATGAGCTTCTGCCTGCAGTGGGTTGGTGTCGATTTTCATTGCTGGTTTGTCAGCAAATTTCATCCTTCCTTCCTTCCTTCAGTGCGTGTTGAACGAGATCCCTGAAAAGGAAACATTGTGAGGTTTTATGTCCCAAAAAATTATGGTATTTACAAAAACCTATTTTCCTTCTCTGTTCTAAAGGAGGCAATTTAGCCCCTGGGGGCACTATCATATGTCCATCTTTAACTAATAGATCGATTATTTCGTCACACTTGGATATGTCAAAGCTATAAGTTTTCTTAGGAAATTTATCATTGCCTTTCTCAGGTTCTACAAGATTTTTCCCATTTGATGGCACCAATAATTTACAAGAATATGGTGGTCCTTGTTTTAATTCAGCTAAATCAATTTCGCCTTCTTCGACATCTATAGGGTCGCTGTATGCCTCTGGATCATTATTATCCACTTCGACATAAGTTATCCTGTCCCGTCGATGAGTTTTCGTAGTTTTAGCCTTTTCAGCTTTAAGGCGTTCTACTTGTCGAACTCTATCAGCAAGTTGGGCCACATCTCTTAGGTATTGTGTATCTAATTTTTTCCTAATCGAATAATCCAGGCCTCCTGCTGCTATTTCAACTAGTTCATGCTCAGGCACTTGAGTAAAGCATCTGGCTTTGAGTAGTAGAAACCTATTTAAATATTCATCAATTGGCTCTGTGAACCTTCTCTTTACACTAGCCAATTCTTTTAGACTTATCTTGGTTTGACCCATGTAAAATTGTTCATGGAACAATCTTTCCAATTGGTTCCAGTTGTGGATCGAATTGGCTGGAAGAGTAGTGAACCAAGTGAAAGCATTTTTAGTTAAGGAACTTGGGAAATATTTGATTCTAAGGTTCTCATTGTTTTCTATCTCTCCAGCCTCTATCAAATATCTAGCCACATGTTCGATAGTCGACTATGTCGTATCCCCTAAAAATTTAGTGAATTTTGGGACTTTTCCCCTAGGTGGTAAGTCCGTTTGCAGAATATACTCTGACAATGGGGATGTAAAGGTTGGTCTATGAAAACCAACATTCATCCCGTTTTGAAGCATGATTCTCTTAATCATAGCAGTTAAATTATTATCCGCCCCATAGTTCTGGTGTCGAATTTGTTGTATTAATTCGTCAGCGTTTTGGTTTCTATTAGCCAGAATAACGCCTTGATTGATTTCTCGATGGTTTCGAGGTATCTCTATTCTTGGTTGACCTACTTCTACCCTTGGAATTTGGGGGTTTGGATCAACGGTCAAATCTTCTTCCATGATTACCCCTTGATTCAATCTTATTGGTACCCTCTGGGGTTGTCGAACAACTTGGGGTAGTTGAGCAACTTGGGGTACCCCAAAGAATTCAGCCATGCGCGTCATTTGCGCTGTCATCTGTTGATTCGACTGTGTAGCAGTCTGAATGAGGGGATTTAGCATTGTACTTAGAGTTTGTGCTAACATTTGTACCATTTCATGATTACTTTCGTCCATTTGTTACCTCAAAATTGCTGTCGAAGCATTTGTGAGGCTTGGTATCATGTGAGATGGCCCTCCCAAAAATTGGTTTCTACTGGCTCCAGACCCTTGTAATGGTGATGTTGCATTCACCAAAGGTTCTGAAAAGGTGGACGTAGCATTCATAAGGCTAGCCATCTCATTAGTGGGCATGCCATATGGCTGTTCTCGACCCATCCAGGTTGTCGAAAAGCCTGGGGGTACAGTTGATCGAGACCCTAGGTTTATCCTTGGTGGGGGTGTTCCCGAAGGACCTCTTGGACCCACATACAAAAGTAAGGGTCCAGTTTGATTCGTGGTTAACGCTGGCATTGATCCAATAGAAGTTGGGATATTCCCTTCGACAGTAGTGGTAACCGTTGTTCCTGTGATCGGTGGAGGTATTTCTCCATGGTTTGGCTTGTTAGCCATACTACTCTCTCCGTTTTCCTTTCTAACTGTATATTGGTTGGTTACTCTACCACTTCTTAATAACATGCAATGTTATAACTGTACAGGAAAAACACAATAACATAGAAAATTAGCAACGTCCCACCAAGTGTGCCAATTTTTTTACCGTTATTTTTGGTAAACAACCGCTGATCTCCAAAAAGGTAAGGTTTTTGGTTTACTTACGGGATCGACCAAACTAATCCCAGAACATATGCTAATCTTTATGTGAAATACGTAGGAAGGAAGAATGCACGTTCGACCCAGAGAAAGGATGTTTGAGATTGTTGAAAAGTAAGCAAAAACATAAAAATGCAAGTAAAACAAGTAAAAGGATAACTTTGCAGGATAATGGTAAAGTAATGTAAAAAGACTTTCATTAAGTAAAAAAGGTGTTTCCAACGTACATTGCTCAGCTTTTATCCTTTCTCACGCAGTAGTTACTTGGATAATATTTGAGAGTTTTAGTACACTAGGTTGAACACCCCTAAAAATTACACAAGCTTCTTAATTTATACTAAAAGTAGGTAACCGTCGAGGGGACATTCTGCGCTAGGATAAAGACAAGTGTCTTCTGCATGCCTCTCGACCCATAGCTTTTTGCCACGTTGCCTCTCCTTAGACGCTGATGAAAACTACATTTCCCTCCAATAATTCAAGTTTCAAATGGTCTTCGTCCCATGTGCCAAAGCGTGAACACTTTCCTTCCGTCGAGCAACATAAACCTGCTTCAGTCGAATGAGCCCTTGGTCGAAGATTCTTATCATAACTTAGATCCTTTTTCCTAAGTTATCTCACGTGTCGAATCATACCTCCTGGTTTAGTTCATTCCAGTTATTTGATCCAAAGGACCAAATACAGTAAGTGTCGAATTTGAGAGCCAATAGATACAAAAAGACACCTCTTCGAGTTTGGTAAAGAAGCCTTTCACTGGTAAGAAGGAAGCCAGTGCCATCTATAGCCCGAGAGGCTAAAGCAGAGCTGAACATCGTCTAACGGTAAGTACTGTAATGATACCTAGGCCTGCGACTGCTCCACAACGCCACAATCAACAAAGGGTAGAAAGACCACAAAAGCAGTTTACCCGGATTAACATGACATTGACAGAGGTTCTACCCCATCTACTGAGATCCAACTTGGCAACCTTGAAAGAGGCTCCCAAGAATCCAAATACTACATCTCCTTGGTACAATCCAAATGCTCGGTGTGTCTACCATTCTGAGAGTCCTGGCCACGATATAAATGATTGTTGGGCTCTGAGAAATAAGGTACAAGACCTAATTGAAGCCAAAGAGATTGAGTTCGATGCTCCAGAGAAGCCCAATGTCATAACTGCTCCCATACCTAAGCACAATCGTGGAGTTAATGTTGTTGATACCGATCTGTTTGTGACCTTAGTTGATGAAGTTTCTACTCCTCTTATGACTATTAAGAAGAATTTGTTGTTGGCTGGTTTATTTCTGGGTTGTGGTGAAGGTTTTCACGTGTGTTCATCTCTGCCTTCCAGTTTCCATTTGCTGATAGCAGGTGTCTAACGCCTGATGGATAACAGAGAAATTTTGTTCGAGAAAACCTTGATTCCAACTGTTCCATATGAAGATATTGCAATTATAACCATTTCCGCTAATCCTTCCAAGGTCTCCTCGAGAAGACCTGTTAGGATTACATCTTCTCCAAGAGTCGCTCCATTAATAATCACCCTTCCTGGTCCTGTCCCATATGCCTCGGACAAAACTGTCCCTTGGCATTATGGCGTCGATGTCTACTATCATGGCGTTAAAAATACCTGAAGAATGAAGAGGCTGATCCCGATGTCAGTAACATTATCGGGACCAGTAAGATCACCAGAAGTGGAAGGCTTTTCTCTCCCGAGATTTCCCCAAAGACTGTCAATAAACCTGACGTTATTTCGCCCGATATTCCTATTGGTACTTCAACTACTACTCCTGTTCTTACTCCAATTGTTACCCCTTCCATTGATTCATCTGGTACCCGAGGAAAAGAAGCTATAGGTGAGCCTGCCCGGACGGAGGCACCTAGAAAAATTGTCGTAGAAGCCTCTAAGCAAGAGATAGAGGAAATATTAAAAATAATTAAAAAGAGCGACTACAATATGGTCGAGCGGCTGGGGCAGACCCCCTAAAAGATATCCATGTTGTATCTGTTGTTGTGTTCTGAGGCCCATGCGAAGGCTTTGATCGTATTCCTCAAGAATGCGCACGTGTCGCAGGAGACCTCGGCTGATCAATTCAAAGACTGCATGGCCAGCCTGACTGCTAACAATGGGCTGGGTTTTTCAGATGCCGATTTGACACCAAAAGGGAGGAAGCATAATGATGCTCTGCATGTCTCGATCGAATGCAGGGGCACCACTATGGCTCATGTGCTGGTAGATACTGGGTTTTCACTGAATGTCCTGCCGAAGAAGGCTCTCGATCGACTAGATTATGAGGGCTTGACCTTAAAGCCTAGTAACATTGTGGTAAGGGATTTTGACGGGTCAAAGAGAGTGGTGCATGGGGAGGTGGACATCCATGTCAAGGTAGGTTCTCAGACCTTGGAGTCCACTTTCTATGTAATGGACATCCGGCCGTTATACTCTTGTTTGTTGGGTCGTCCTTGGATCTAGAAGCTGGGGCTGTTACTTCTACATTGCACCAAATGTTGAAGTATCCAGTGAAGGGGAAGATTGTCACTGTGCGTGGCGAAGAGGAGTATAAGGTGAGCCACCTCAACTCCTTCAGGTACGTAGAGATGGACGGGGAATTCATGGAGACTCCTTTCCAAAACGTTGAAGAGGTTCCCCAGATCTTGGCATCGACTGAGACCACTACTGGCACCAAACCTCCTCTGAATATGGCTTCACTTAAAGACGCCAGAGCAGTGGTTAAAGAAGGTGGGTATACCAACTGGGGACAACTCCCTGATTTTACTCACAAAACTGACAAGTTTGGTTTGGGCTTTACTTCAGGAGCTCAAAGGGTTATTCGACGTGCTCAAGCTGGAGGACCTCCCCTACGCATCAGCAATCGGGGAATTAATG
Organism: Vicia faba; assembly: GCA_948472305.1. Taxonomy (NCBI): domain Eukaryota; kingdom Viridiplantae; phylum Streptophyta; class Magnoliopsida; order Fabales; family Fabaceae; genus Vicia; species Vicia faba. Next base: position 946,973,240 of record OX451735.1, read on the forward strand.
CTATTGAAGACAGTGAGGAAGACTCTGACATTGACAGCTAGATCTACCCAACTACCAACGGTGGACCGAGTAATTGGAAGACCAGAGATTTTATACTAGTTTCTTTTATTCCGCAGTAATTGTCTTACTTGCTTCCCAAGATTGTAATAAACAATTTAAACTCTACAACCTTGTGTCTTACCCGAGGCACATTGGTTTTGTTTGTGAGGGCTATTATGTGTCATTTCATATATCATCAATAAAATATTGGACGTTCCTTGCATACAAATTTTGTGCTCTTTGTTTTTTCTTTTCTGCTTTCACTTTATTAAAACAGCTATACTCTTACGCACACTCACGTATCATATTGCAGATCCATATCCACTCTGGATCCCATTTCCAACAGTTCTACTACTGTCGTTTATGACTTCGAAAATCCGATCAACCAAGTTGAGGACGAAGGTGAGGACGATTGTGAGGTTCCTAGAGAGCTTGCTAGACTGTTACAGCGGGAAGAAAGGGATATACAGCCTCATGAAGAGCCAATTGAGACGATAAACTTGGGCACGGAGGTGGACAGAAAGGAAGTCAAGATCGGCACGAATTTGGAAGCTAAGGTCAAACAGCGGTTGATACAGATGTTGCACGACTATGTTGAGATCTTCGCCTGGTCATATGAAGACATGCCTAGTTTAGAAACCGATATTGTGGTACATCGCCTGCCGACTAAAGAAGATTGCCCTCCGGTTAAACAGAAGGTTTGCCGTATGCATCCTAAAATGTCAGAGAAAATTAAGGCAGAGGTCATGAAGTAGTTCAATGCTGGGTTCTTAGCTTTCACCTCCTATCCGCAGTGGGTTGCTAACATTGTTATGGTACCTAAGAAGGACGGCAAGGTACGGATGTGTGTGGATTACAGGGAACTGAATAGGGCAAGCCCCAAGGACGACTTCCCGCTTCCCTACATTGATGTTCTGGTTGACAACATCGCGCAACACAAAATATTCTCCTTCATGGATGGTTTCTCTGGCTACAACCAGATCAAGATGTCTCTTGAAGACATGGAGAAGACAACCTTCATCACACAATGGGGCACCTTCTGTTACAAGGTGATGCCTTTTGGGTTGAAGAATGTTGGGGCAACTTATCAGCGAGCCATGGTCGCCTTATTCCATGATATGATTCACCACGAGATAGAGGTTTATGTTGATGACATGATTGCCAGGTCTCAAACTGAGGAAGATCACCTTGATCATCTACAAAAGTTGTTCGACAAGTTGAAGACGTACAAGCTGAGGTTGAATCCGAACAAGTGCACCTTCGGGGTAAGGTCTGGTAAACTTTTGGTTTTCATTGTTAGTGACAAAGGTATTCAAGTGGACCCCGCAAAGCTAAAGGCCATACAAGAGATGTCGGCTCCCTGTACAGAGAAAGAAGTTAGAGGTTTCTTGGGACGCTTGAATTATATCGCCAGGTTCATTTCACATCTAACTGCTACTTGTGAGCCCATCTTCAAGCTTCTGAAGAAAGATCAAGTGGTAAAGTGGAATGACGAATGCCAGACAGTCTTTGAAAGAATCAAATAATACCTTCAAGAACCACCATTTTGATGCCTCCGGTTGAAGGAAGGCCTTTGATACTATACTTAACAGTACTAGACAATTCAATGGGGTGTGTGCTGGGGCAGCATGACGAGTCTGGTCGAAAAGAGCATGCAACATACTACCTTAGCAAAAAGTTTAGCGACTGTGAGACAAGATACTCACTGCTCAAGAAAACATGCTACGCTTTGGCATGGGCTACTCGCCGACTAAGACAGTATATGCTGACCCACACTACTTTGTTGATATCTAAGATGGATCCAATCAAGTACATCTTCGAGAAACCAGCTCTCTCCAGAAGAATATCGAGATGGCAGATGATCTTAACTGAATACGATATATAATATACAACCCAGAAAGCAATCAAGGGGAGTGTATTGGCTAATCATTTGGCTCATCAGGCCGTGGATGACTACCAGTCCATGAATTTTGAGTTCCCGGATGAGAATATTATGTTGGTGACTGACTACGAAGAACCTGGACTGGATGAAGGACCCGGGGAGGGATCCCGATGGACTATGGTTTTTGATGGAGCTTCAAACACACTTGGTAATGGCATCGGTGCGGTAATCATATCTCCTGAGGACTGTCATACTCCTTTCACTGCCCGACTATGTTTCAACTGCACTAACAACATGGCAGAGTACAAAGCTTGCGTCATGAGTCTCAAAGCCGCTATTGACCTCAAGATTAAGTTCTTGGACGTTTTCGGGGATTCAGCCTTAGTTATAAGCCAGATCAAAGGCAAATGGGATACGAAGCATCCGAATCTCACCCCATACAAAGAGCACGTGCTGACATTGCTCCCACACTTTAAGGAGGTAACCTTTGAACTTTTCTCGCGAGAGGAGAATCAGTTAGTGGACGCGCTAGCTACCATGTCTTCTATGTTCAAAGCCAGGTGGAACAACGAAGATCCCCGAATCACCATCGAAAGGTTGGATGAACCATTGCACTATTGTGAGATTGATACCGAAGAGGTGGTAGACAAACCTTGGTTTCATGAAGTGAAGAAGTACCTCGAGACTCAGGAGTATCCCAAAGGGGCATCTGTCAATGATAAGAAGTTTCTGAGAAGGTTCGCTGCAAAATTATTCCTCAGTAATGGAATCCTCTACAAGCGCAATCGTGACTCTACCTTACTGCGGTGTGTAGACAAGAGCGAAGCAGAGAGGATTATGACAGATCTACATGAAGGTACCTTCGTAACCCATTCAAGTGGACATACCATGGCTAAGAAGATCTTACGGGCAGGATACTACTGGTCCACTATGGAAGCAGATTGTTATCAGCACTCCCGAACTTGTCATAAGTGCCAAATCTATGCTGATAAGGTGCATGTGCCTCTGGTTCCTTTGAACTTCTTGACAGCTCCATGGCCTTTTGCAATGTGGGGCACTGACATGATCGTAGAAATCATGCCTACCGCTTCCAATGGATATCGCTTCATCCTGGTGGCCATAGATTACTTCACAAAATGGGTTGAGGCGGCCTCTTTTACTACTGTGACCAAGAACGTTGTGGCGCGGTTTATTCGACATAATCTGATTTGTCGGTATGGTGTGCAAGAGAGAATTATTACTGACAATGGTATGAATCTCAACAACACGATGATCACTGAGCTCTGTAAGTAATTCAAGATACAGCATCATAACTCTTCTCCCTACCGACCGAAGATGAATGGCATTGTTGAAGCGGCTAACAATAACATCAAGAAGATTATATAAAAGATGACGGTGACCTACAAAGACTGGCATGAGATGTTACCATTCACTCTTCATGGATACCGTACCTCAGCATGGACGTCGACAGGGGCAACACCATACTCTCTGGTATATGGCATGGAGGCAGTCCTACCCAACGAGGTCCAAATACCTTCTCTCAGGATTATGAAGGATGCGAATTTAAATGAAGACGACTAGATCCGGACTCGACTTGATCAACTAAATCTGATCGACGAGAAGAGACTTACTGCTATTTGTCATGGTCTGACATATCAAAAGCGAATGATCAAGGCTTTTAACAAGAAAGTCAGACGTCAAGAATATCAAGTCGGGGATCTGGTAATCAAGCGCATCATACTGCCTCAAGGTGATCCCAGGGGAAAATGGACTCCCACATACGAAGGACCATTTGTAGTTAAAAACATTTTCTCGGGTGGAGCTATGATTCTAACCACCATGGACGATGACGACCTTCATCACCCTGTCAATGCATACATAGTGAAAAGATACTACGCATGATAAAAGACCCGCTAGGTTGACTGGCCTAGGCAAAAATAAGGGCTTCCCGGCGAACCAAAAGGGTTCGGGCAAAATTAAGGGATGAAAACAAAAAAATATGTACACCTGGCAAGTCGAAAACCTGAAAAGGTGACTTAGACAAAAAGGGGTATCCCGGTGGACTGAAAACCCGAAAGGGAAGTCCAGGAAAAAGTTAGGGATGTAAAGCGTATCACTATGTCCCATTGGATGACCTTGCGACCAGACCTTAGTATCAACTGTCAAGCTCGAACGACACCAATCAATCTAATCAACTTTGGACAAGTAGTAAAGTGATGAGACACTCGAAGACATAGGGGCAATAGCAGACTTGGAACCCAGTGGGATTGTTGCACATAGCTATTTTCTTTTTACACAATATTGTATAGCTTCTATTTTTACGGAGGCATTCTCTTACTAGAGCATCAGTCTCCTTGTACAAAAACGCGTATTACAGGCCAACTTCGAAAATCAATACAAATGATCTTTACAAAACTATGTGCTTTTCTTTTTTTGTTTTATTTTGCAAGAACGTCCAATGGTTTATTTTTTACATATGCATTTGAATATGATTGCTGCTCATAAAAATTTACATAAGAAATGAAAAGACAATTGCTCGTAACTTAAGAAACAGGGGCAAAAATAAGAAATATCAAACCTGACGGTTACTCGGTCCAACAGGTACCAGGGCAGAGACAACTTTGGAGCATAATCATAAGTACATGCACTCCCCATAGAGTAAAGGTATTCAAAGCATTGATGTCAGCTTTCCCAAAACAGGAAGTAATCTCCCCAGCCAGGGTCTTTTAAAAAACTGACAGCTATATCCCCCAGCCGAATTTCATAATCGCGAGCGAATCATCGTAATTTTTATCTCTCCAAGCAGAGCTTATTTCTATGAATACAGAAGCTCAATCCCCAACAAAGCCTATTACTTCAGCTACGGAAATTTACCTTCCAAATTATTCCCCACAGAGCTACTCTTAAACAGAGTCTCTCCTGACGGAATATTCACAAACAACAAAGAGTAAATCTTCAGCACAATCATTTCCATTCACCATTCCCAGCAAAAGTGGAAGAACCACAATCCTCTACAACAGTCAGGAATCCTATACTCTCCAGCAGCAGTCAGGGATTTATTTTCCTAGACTCGAACATGTCCCCAATAGCATTTCATGTACATACATCATGATATGCGCATACACATCATATACAGCATAATATCATTTATGTTGAGAACATCATCTCACAAGGCATTTCATGCATCACACATATAATTAACTGTGTTACCTTTTTAGAAAAGACAATTATGACCAACAATTCCAGCAGTTATACATACAGCTAGTGGAAAATCGGTTCGCAAAGATCAAACGGGTCGACTAATCTGCATAACCAAACGAAGTAACCCTACTATCCAGGTTCCTTCTCATAGCCCTACTATCCAGGATTTCATCTCGAAGTAACCCTACTATCCAGGTTCCTTCTCGTAGCCCTACTATCCAGGCTTTCATCTCGAAGTAACCCTACTATCCAAGTTCTTTCTCATAGCCCTACTATCCAGGCTTTCATCTCGAAGTAACCCTACTATCCAGGTTCCTTCTCATAGCCCTACTATCCAGGATTTCATCCCGAAGAAACCCTACGACCCAGGTTCCTTCTCATAAGCCCTACTATCCAGGATTTCTTCCCGAAGAAACCCTACGACCTAGGTTCCTTCTCATAAGCCCTACTATCCAGGTTTTTCATTTCGAAGTAACCCTACTATCCAGGTTCCTTCTCATAGCCCTACTATCCAGGCTTTCATCTCGAAGTAACCTACGACCCAGGTTCCTTCTCATAACCCTACTATCCAGGCTTTCATTTCGAAGTAACCCTACTATCCAGGTTCCTTCTCTTTAATCTCTAGACAACAGTTTACAACACTGTAAGACCTGGACCCGACCAAATATAGTCAATTTCACAATTTCCCAGTAAGTCATTGTGCAGCCTGGACCCTAACCAGATATGCAGTTCACTTTCACTTCCTCAATCAGGAGTTAGCTCCCCAGTAGAGTAATGGATAACCGAAGCTCCTATACTCTGTTTTCCAAGGCGTAAATCAACATTCCCCGACGAAGTCCTCTTCAGTGGCAGGTACAGGAATTCTCTCAAAGGAATCTCTTATGCAACCGATAACTTTTTAGATGGTATCTTTAAGCCCATCTCTAACGATTCTCTATCAACTTCCAAATGGCATCTGTAAGCCCATTCCCAATATCACCAATCAGTGCTACTTCATGCGAGTACAAATTTCTAGGCACTCTAGTGTTCAATCATCTTCCACCTTCAGATCACGAAAGGCAGACCAGTCAATCTACATCCTAAGGCTTAAGAAGATTGAACAGGGGCAGCTGTTGTACCCCAAAATTTGCCCTCCCATTTTACTCAACATATGTTCATTAAGATACTCAACTTGCTCAAAGATGCCCAAGAGTTGACCAGACAAACTCTCTCCTAAAGCAATGAACCTCCAACTAGGGTTTCCATTTTCATCAAGATGATTGAGTCCCAAGGGACTCATATGCTCTCCATAGTCCTAAGATGTTCTCAAGACCATTCATTCCAAGTTTTATGCCTTGCGCAGAAGTTTGCTCATTCAATTGCTCAAGTGTTAGAAAATCAACTATACTAGGTCAAAAGTCAAATGTGGCCCACATACAGTCAAACTTCAAGATTTTTGGTCAACATCAACATTTTGAAGTGATATCCATCATTTGATCAAGGGTTTACCATGATTCTCCAAGGAATGCTCCTAATTCATCAAAACTCAAAAATTTCTAAATTAGGGTTTTTGAGGAAAAGTCAACCAACCTTTGACCAAGCATAACTTTCTCATACTTTATCATAAATTTCCCATCCAAGGCTCATTTTGAAGGGAATTCAATTCCTTACAACTCATGTTCAGTCATTAAGTTCAAGAAATGCACTCATGGAAAGATATGAACTTAGAAATTATAGGTCATTCCAAAAAGTCAATAAAAACACCTTTTGGGTCAAAGCTCCTTACTTGAACATGGAAGTTACACTTAAGATGAAACCAAAGAGGTTGCTTAGGGGACATCCTAAGATTTATAAAAAGTCCAAGAACACCCTCTTAGGGTCGAAATGGAGAGAGATGTGCATTATCAAAGTTGGCCATTTTTGGAAATTTGCACAAAGTCAACAATGCCCAAAATTGCATTTTTTTTCCACATGAGCCTATCTTTTAAAGTTTGAAACTCATTCCTAACACGGTCCATGACTTTTAAACTCAGTTACACGCCCTCTTTGTATTTTATTTAATTTATTTTGAATTAAATCATTTGAATTCAATTTTTATTAAAATAAAATGCAAAAAAGGAATTAAAGGAGTGTGGGCTTGATATTCAAGTTTCTTAAAGCCAAGACAACTCATGCAAGGCTGGGTGAGGACAAGAAAATCATGAAAGGCCTTGGAAAAGGAAAGGATATTCAAAAATGGAAATTTTGGAAATATTTTGAAAGACCATAATGCCATGAGAATGCCCATTTTTGTTACCCTAATCTTGCCTCATACAAATACACGACCATTCAGAAGCATAAGGAGAGGCGCAACCAGCCAAAAGAACCCTAGCAAAAGTTTCAAAATTGTTCAAGAAAGGTGCAACTCTAAAACACACGATCCAGCCTCCTTCAGTCTAAGCCAGGCATTCTATCATCATTCTGAGGATCCCAGCATCTCATCTCATCCACCCTTGAAGGCCAAAGTACCCTGAATCACCCTAGCTCAATCTTCTCACGTTGGTAAAATTCTTGATCTCAAAACCCGCTTAACTCTTGATATAAATCCTTTAGGCTGCTTATTCATAGTGATATTGTTATTTGTGAATTATCTAACATGTTACATGCAAGAAACAAGGCCAGAACTATAAATCACCATTGCTAGGGTTTAGAGAAGTGCAAGCTTAGTTTTTAAGGATGCCTGTCGTTTTAGGTTAAACTAACCCCATGGTTGAACTTGCAGCCTATGATTTAGGGGGGGTAGGCCAAATTTCTGGATCAGAATCATGCTATTTTGCAGGTTGAATTTTTGGGATTGCCGGAGACGATGGTGGTCAACCACCGTGAGGGGTGGTTTGACCCTCCCTGTGCAGATGTGGCAGGATAGTAGCCTGTGATTCGTTCATTTAAATTATAGGGCTCCACAATGCATGTGTGTTAGGTTGACTCAACATTAGACCTTGCTTTCATATTATATTGATTTTTGTTATTTATATAAACAAATTAACAAACAATGCAGACGGTTAAGGGTGAAGGGTTTGAAGCAAGCATCCTGGGTTCGATCCCAAGCGCGTTGCTTTTGCATTTTTCTAATTATTTGGTTGCAGATCTAGTGCGCCTCACTATTCAATGTCCATCATGCGTCTCCAAATTCAACCACAAGATCTCATCATATCCAGATCCAACACCCAGCATGTGCAAGCTCGTGATAGACCCTCAGAAGATGATCCCACTAGATCTGGCGCAGCAAATGGGCCACCAACTTTGGGCCTAACATAATTTCAATTGCACCCCCTGATCAACTTTCATCACCAGGCCCAATTTAATTCTTTTTAATTTCTTTTATTTGTTTTAAATTATTTGAGTTAATTATTTTTTTCTGTAAAACAAATATCTTTTTTTAATTAATCATAAAATCAGTAAATCACAAAAAAAATATAGAATTAGGTTTTTATTTATTTAAATTAATTTTATTGAAAATAAATTAGATTTATTTGATTTCTTTTTAATTAAAATTAATTAGACAAATTAGGTTTAATTTATGATTAAATTATTTTCTCAATACAAAAATATTTTTTAATTAATCAGGTTTTTTAGGCTTCTAATTTATCCTCGTATTTAAGTCGTCGCGCGCGCCTTTACGTTCTTTTAATTCAAATTATTGTAATTGCTTCAAGTTTGTAATAGTTAATTAGGTTTACTATGTCGCATTTACTATTTTCCTCGGTTTTTGATCATGTAATCCCCCTCCCCAAGGCCTTGTAATAGCTAGGGTTTTAATTTCTCGCACTTTACTTTCTGTAACTATTAACTGCCTAGATGTATGAATAATAGGATTGAATGGCAAGACAAATAAATTTAAAATGGTAGAAAACCCTAATTGTGCAAAGATAAAATTAACTGAAATCAAATACTTGCATACGCTCACTCCTAGGGTTTGCTCCACTTCAGTTGCCTTCAATAAACGGTCACGAAGCATAGGGAATTTTAGTGGTTGCCCTCCAGTCCAAAAGATCAAAAATGACCCATTCGAATGTCGCCTCGGAAATATCTTTAGGACTTTAGGGTAATTACTAAGGTTTCCTAATCATTGCTTTAGTGATCGTAATTCTCCCTTTCGTCCCTTTCGATTGTCCCTTAAATTCTAATGACGGAACTACCTACTCCTTAATAGTAGGATAGCACTGTCAAAAGGAAACGAAAATGAACAGACTTTTTTTCGAGTAGGTAGAAAACTCTTAAGTACTTGCTCAAAACAAAAACTTTCCACACAAACACTTTTCAAAAAATAGTTTTCAAAACAACTTCGTCACACTCTTGAGGATCGATACAAGGGTTATCACGAAGTAAACAAAACTTTTCAAAACAAGCACACACAAGCAATTTAAAAATGAGCAAGTACCTAAGAGCCCGTGGATAACCACGGATAGAAAGGGTGCTAACACCTTCCCTTTCTATAATCTACCCCTCGTACTCAGAAATATCTCGAAAAAAGGTTTTTTCTGCTCTTTTTCCTTTTCCTTTGTTGGATGAAATAAAAGTCGGTGGAGACTCTTACTTACTGCAACATTTGCGAACAAAAAAACGCAAACCAGTATAACAGTTAGTTCTGCCACCGTGTCACATGATGCTTATTCCAGATTCCTTATAGAGACAGTTCAGATGTGATCCAGATATGGCTGACATTCTGATGCTTATTCCAGATTCCTTCTAGAGACAGTTCAGATGTGATCCAGATATGGCTGACATTCTGATGCTTATTCCAGATTCCTTCTAGAGATAGTTCAGATGCGATCCAGATATGGCTTACATTCTGATGCTTATTCCAGATTCCTTCTAGAGACAGTTCATATGCGATCCAGATATGGCTGACATTCTGATACTTATTCCAGATTTCCTTCTAGAAACAGTTCAGACGCGATCCAGATATGGCTGACATTCCGATACTTACTCCATATTCTATTCTAAATACAGTCCAGATACGATCCAAATTCGGATGTCATTCTTTCACTCATTCAAATACAGTCCAAATATGATCCAGATACATATATCATTCTGATACTTCCTTCAGCATACCTTTCTAATACAGTCTAGATATGATCCAGATTCATATTTCATTTTGTCACTCATTCAAATACAATCCAGATACGATCCAGATACGAATATCATTCTGATACTTCCTTCAGGATGTCTTTCTAATATAGTCCAGATACGATCCAGATACGGATGTCATTCGGACGCTCATTCAGTACATCTCTCAGATACGAGTAAGATACAATTCATTTATGAATATTATTCTGATGCTCATCTAAGACCTTTGTTGGTTCAGTTTAAATCTCTCAATGGTTTATCCTGATTCTTTCCGGTAGACATTTTCTCTTTTGTCTGGTTTAGTTGAATCAATCCTAAGATTCTTCTGATTTCTATTCCAGTCAAAGTTAATCCAAGACCTTCTCTGATTCAGTCAGATCGACACTAAGATCTCTCTGATTTCTATTCTAGTTGAAGATCTTCCAAGACTTTTGTCTGGTTCAGTTGAATCGATCCTAAGATTCTTCTAATTTCCATTCCAATCAATATTAATCCAAGACCTTCTCTGTTTCAGTCAGATCGACACTAAGATCTCTCTGATTTCTATTCCAGTTAAAGATCTTCCAAGACTTTTGTCTGGTTCAGTTGAATCGATCCTAAGATTCTTCTGATTTCCGTTCTAGTCAAAGTTAATCCATACCCCTGCTGGTTCAGTTTAAATCTCTCAACGGTTTATTCTAATTCTTTCCCGCAGACATTTTCTCTGTTCCAGATAGATCGCTCCAAGATTTATTCTGGTTCTTCTCCAGACACCTGTTGTTTCAGTTTAAATCTGTCAACGGTTTCTCCTTATGCTTTACAAATAGACATTTTCTCTGGTTCAGATAAATATCTCCAAGATTTATTCTGATTCTTTCCAGTTAAACAACATTCAAGACTTCTGCTAGTTTCAGTTTAAATCGACCAAAGGTTTACTCTGATTCTTTTCCAGTAGAAGTGAAGTTCAGACTTAGTCCAATTTCTGTCAACAATCACCTTTAGATGGCATTTATAATCCCTTCTCCGACAACTCTCCATCATTTCTCCAAATGGCATCTTTAGGCCCATTCCCTACATAATCAACCAACACATCACCGAGTGCAAATTTCTGGGCACTCTAGTGTTCAATCATCTTCCACTTTCAAGCTACGAACGACAAACATTCCGATCTCACTTTTCAAGTTTAAGAAGATTGAACAGGGGCAGTTGTTGTACCCCAAAATTTTCCCTCCTATTTTTCATGCAAGATACTATCCTAGGGTTTCTCGAATACTCAATTTGTCTCAAAAGTTGATCAGACAGATTCTCTTCCTAGGCAGTAAGTCAACAATTAGGGTTTGTTATTTCCCAAAGAAAGTTGAGTATCCAAGGTTTCAAATGGTCTTCATAGATCTTCATGTCTCCACAATAATGTTCGTTCCAAGTTTCAAACCTCGCATTGCAAGTTTGCTCAGTCAAGGGTTCAGATGACTGAAAATGACTCCATTGACTCAAAAGTCGACCTTTTGCGAGACCAAGTTCAAGAAATTGTAACTTCTTCATTAATCGATATTTTTGAGCGATTCTTTTTGTGTACGACTCTCCTTGATGTCATCTCGAATTTCTCTTTACAAATTAAGAGCTGATTACGCACGGAAGATCACCAAAATTCGAATGCTTTAAAGGTCGCTTCATGGATTTGACCTAATCTTAAGTAACTGTCGTCTGAATTCTAAGAATTGTGATTTCCTCAAATTCCAAGATCTTGAGACGATTGTTTATGCATATTGTCATGAGTGATGTCGTTTACAAGTGTATATTCAAAGATCAAAGGAAAATTGTGTTTGGAAGACTTTGAAATTTATCGCATCATCACAGGTAATTTGCTTGATTTCAAATGTTCTTAACTTCTAATTTCAATTCATATCACAATTGTTTTCTCAGGACTATGATTCTCATGTTGAAGTTGTTAATTTTACAAGATTGATGAATACTCTTAAAGCATATGTTTTGTCATCAAGAGATTGAATTCAGGTTCGGCAATGAAGTTCCATTTGAATCGAGAATGGCATGCAAGGTTCATTTTTAAGTGAAAGTTTCATGAAATCAAGAGGGTACAATGTTCAAAACATGTCCGATATTATCAAACAAACTTCACTCAATACATGTGCAAAACCGCGTTGATTCACTTATGTGTCAATTTCCTTCAAGCTTTTGAGATAAATGAGTTTACACAAGGAAATTTCGAGTTTTTATCTCGCAAATTATTCAAAGTTGTTACATTTACTACAAGAAATTTGCAAACTTCAAGATTCATCAACTTATGTTACAAAGATTACAAGTTAATACAAGCTACAAATTTTGTTTTGTTTACAAAGAAAGAAATATTGTTTTGTTTCTTCAAGTCTTCTTTGCTTCATCTTCAAGCAACTTATCCACTCCTTGCTAGCCATGGTTTTCTAGTCACCTTGCCTCGCTTGCCATCCACTCCTCGTGTTCAAGAAACAAGAAAAGGAAAATTAGCAAGCAATCAATATATGAAAAATTCAAGAAAGAATGATTTGTAAAAAAGGAATACTCATCATTAGGATTTGCATTTGGAATCAGAACTAAAAGGTGTTGTTCTTAATCATGGTCTATCTCCTACTTTTGCAAATCACAAAATTTTGATCTTTTTGGTTCACAAAAGGGAAAAAGAAATTTGCAAACATTACAAAAGCAACGTCAAACCACAAAAAATGCAAACAATAGCTAGGCTGCCAAACAAAACCCAGCAAGCAAGTTGCCCAAATGCAGCAAAAACATTAGCGCAAAACAGAACAAATGGGAAAACCTGCAATAAAATATTGCAGCAAAACAGCAGCTGCTGTAAACATTGCAAACTTGCAGCCAAGCTGCCAAACACATAAAACAACAAGCAATAGCCAAAACAAAGTAAAATCATCCAATATAAAAAACAGCCAATGCTAGCTCATGGTCAAAACATTATGTCATCATATTCCTAAATGTTGCAAATCCTTCAGAATTTCAAATAAAAAAGCAAAATGCTTTGCATCCTTGAAAGATGAAAGAGGAAAGAGCAAGAGACAAAAAGATATCACCTAAGCCTGAGCAGCCTGCTACAAACCAGCAATACAGTCCAAAATCCTGCAAAAACTGTCAAAAGAAGCTTGCATTAGCTGCTAAAAAACTTGTATAAAACAGTCCCATAACATGCCAAAGGTTACACGAAATGGGTAAAACATAAACTGCATCAATAAAGCACAAAAGCAGTATCCAATACAGTTCAAATTCATCAAAATTCTCCCTCCAATTGACCCCCTCATTATGCTATAAAAACATAAGACATCAAGAGAAAAAGGGAGACCCTGGTCACTATTCTCACTCTTCACTTTATTGCAACCTTTATCCTCCAAAGCTTCAAATCCAAAAACTGCAGTCACAACACAAACAGGCTACAACAGGATAGCAAACAGGGAGAAAATTAGGGGAAGAAACATTCACTAAGAAATTCACTCTCCAACTTCTGCTCAAGGCACTAAAAACTTTTTTTTCATATACTGACCTATATACAAAAGCTAACATCTTTGTCTTTATTCCCCTACCAAAATCGAACCTGATATGTCAATTGCATCCCTCCATAAACCTTAATCCATCTTTACTCCCTGCAACACTATTAGCCTTCCGACTTCACTAAGTCTCACTTCTGAATTGCTTTCGCTTGCTAGCAGATCATACTGTATTTCTTCCTTGCAAACTCATCAACTCAGAACCTACACATTTTAATACTTCTACGATCATAAATTTAATGGAGCATAAGTACAAAGAAGGAGAAGATCAGGATCAAGCATTTAAGTACAATCATACATAACTGGAATCTTATCCTTGTTTTCCCGTTCTGCATCTTCAAGGAAATTACAGGTAAGATCTCTACCACTTACATGGCATCTGTTTGCTTTAAGCTTGTGTTGAATATAATCATGAAGTCAGAATAGTAATAATAACTGAACCAAAAAAACAAAGCAATCAATTATTGTTATAACCTAAACCAAAAATAGAGTTAGGCGTTACTGGGTGAAACCAAATAGGCATACCGTGAGGAGGGCTGAAACCGTGAGAGACCGAACATCGGAGATGAAGATATTTGAGCAGAGGTTTCATTATTATTGGTACCTCATAAAGTTGAAACAAAACAGTTAGAGGTTGGTGGTGAACATCAATGTCGTCGCTGTAACTTTTTCCAGAGAGAAAGAAGAGAATCTTGTTTGTCCGAGAGAGATGAAGTCGCGATGTTGAAGGGATATGATGATGAAGAGGAATTTGTGTTTGTCTTTGTTTGAAGGAAAAATGCAGAGAGAAAACCATTGAGAATATTTGAACGAACATAGGAATTGGTACAAAATTGTGAGAGGCTTGAGAGATTTGTTCCAGTGGCTGGCCCCTTTTGCGTTTAGGGTTCGTAACCCTCCTTATACTTTCTCCAACAGATCCGGGTTATGGGCTTGGCCTTAAAGCCCAACCCAATCATCCTTATACCTTTTTTATTTCACTTGGAACATGAACAAACAGAAAGATTGGTGTAGTGTAGTGGTAATGCAGTCTCGTTGCAACCTTGGGGTTCTGAGTTCGACCCCTGATTTTGTTCTTTTCAATTTATTTTAAGTGGTTTAGATTCATTTATAACAAATGCCAACAAATACTAAAAAGAATTAGAGTAGGTTAACTATTTCTATCTTAATAACAAAAAACCCTAAAAGACAAAAATATATATACATTTGATTTAATTTCTTTAAGCTAATTATTTTCATAGATTTTTTAATTCTCTTTCCAAACTTTTCAAACAAATACCAAGAATTTTTATTTCCTTATCTTTACTTTGTTGATTAATTTTACTTCATATATTTGTTGTAATTTCAATTAATTTCTTGATTCGATTTGGTTGTATTGTTTGCCTATTTGGACTTTTAATCGCATTAATCCATCCCCATTTGTAAATTTGTACCCCCATTCCCGAAAGCTCTGTAATAACGTAGAATTTTAATTTCCGCAATTTACTGTTTTCCTTATACTGTATAGTAATTAGGCGTGCATGGCAAGATCTAAAATCAATTGCTAGATAACCTAATTTCAAAGACAAAATAACTTGAATCAAACACACTTTCCACACGCGCACCTCTAGGGTAACCTCGCTTGTTGCCTCGGAAATACAGTCATACCCCTCGAATATGGGACGCTTTAGCAAAGACCCTTCGATAAAAAAGATCATAGTCCCTCAATGTCCCTCGATGTTGCCTTCGGTAAAACGATCTAGTCCCTTACGAAAAATTGCTAAAGCGTCTCACAAGTTGCCTTCTATGACTGTATGATTGACCCGCGCATGTCCCTTTACATATAACGATGGGGCTTCTTACCAAATCAATGGTACGATAGCAACATCTAAAGGAGGAGGAAAAGAACATCTAAGACCTTTTGAGTAGGTAGATTCGCTCCTAGTTGCTCACTTGCTCACAACAAAAACACTTTATACACCAATACTCTCATATTAAAACATTTTCAAAAGACAAATACTTTGTACGCGTTCTTATAGAAACGAGAGCCATTACAAAGAAGACACCTTTTCAAAATCACTTTCAAAAACACATTCCACAAACACCTCTTTGAACTATTTTTGAAATAACACTTTGTACGCGTTCTTATAGAAACGAGAACCATTACAAAGACATTTTCAAAATACTTTCAAAACCCATAACACAAGCACATTCAAACAAAAGCAACTGATCTAGCAAGCCACTAAGATCCCATAGATAACTATGGATGAAAAGGGTGTTAATACCTTCCCTTTTCATAATCTACCCCCTGAACTCAGAAAACATCTCTAAAGGTCTTTCCTGTTCTTTTCAGCCTTTCCTTCATGATAAAAGAAAAGTCGGTGGCTACTCTTACTATCCGCACAATTGCGATCAAACGCAAAACACCCAAGCCAGTTCTCCCACTGCGTTGCACGACTGTTAGATGTTATGGTGATGTGGTGGTTGATGGTAAGTTGGGTCGGTTAGATCATATTTTTCGGGAAATCCTATATCAAGTCTAAGGTTAGATGTTGAGGTGCCCACATTGGGATATAGAGAGAACTGGAATTATGTGTGGGGCATGTGGGCGTATTGGTATTATGATTGAGATTGTGGTTGGGTGTGGGGAATATGGGGGTATTGGTATTGAGGTGGTGATTGTGGTTTGGCGTGGGGCATATGGGTGTATTTGTATTGTGGTGGTGAATGTGGTTGGGTGGTTTTAGATCTATATCATCGGGATCGTTGGTGGGAGGTTGATATATGTTGGGTTTGTTGTTGGGTATTTAAGGTTTGTGCCCATTATGTTCGTGAGTCAACCAAATACCTCAGATGAGATACATGCATTTATGGGTTACTAACCGATCTGTACCAAGCAAAATATTGATCCGTGTGTCGCATATTTTTCTGGTTCAGGAAAACAGGGAATTGCAAGACATGTTAGTGACGCCTTTTTCACTGTGTTTTCTGGTAAACAACCGATGATCTTCTAAAAAGGGTAACTTTTTGGTTACTCGCAGGATCAATCAGTTTGATCCTAGGACATATGCTAATTTTTGGTGTTGTTTGAACATAAATTCTAATGTAAGTGAAGAACGCATGTTCGATTGGGAAAGGGATGAGTTTGAGTGCAGAAAGTAAATAGAAAAGGGGTTGAGAAGAGTTTAAGTGCAGGAATCTGGGTAAAAGTGAAGATATAGTGCAAACAAGATAAAAAGGCAAGAATGTAAAGAGAGAAATAAAAGACTTTGATTATAAAATGTGGTGTTTCAAACGTACATTTTCAGTATTCTTTCTCACGCAGTGGGTACTTTAATAGTATTGAATAATTTGTACGATCAGTTGAACACCCAGAAATCGACATAAACTTCCTATATTTATACTAAAACTAGGTAACAGTTGAGGAGTTTCCTTGCTCTAGGATGAAGACAAGTGTCTCTTTCATGCTCTTCGACTCCTATCTTCATGCCATGTTGCTTTCCTTAACTGCCAAGCGAACTGATTTTCCCTCCTTTCTTCAGATTCAAAATCTTCTATTGCAGATACGAAGTTTCCTTCTGGTCGAAGACTCTGGAATCCTTTCAGTCGAAGGGTGTGAGAACCTTCTGGTCGAAGATTCATTTTAACTTAGAAATTTCTCTAATTATTTTTCCATTCTGTCGAAGTCTTTCCAACTTAGACCTATTCAATCTATGTAGGTGTCGAACTTAGGAGCTAACAAATTTCCCCCCAAGAATATCAGTTTCGACACAAGGAGAAATAATCGTTCTTTGAGATTCCCGTTCGACACATGTCTTCTCTTTGACTATAGAAATCGCGTGTGTGCTTTTCGCCTTCTACCAACCACTGCTGGTATTCAGAGTCATCATTATGTTTTTTCCTAACACGTCGTTGTTAATCAGCCATTACCACGCTGCCATGATGGCCATTATCCCTACAACCTAGGAAAGCATCGCAAACATTTTCATTACTCATACGATAACTACTTCAACGCTCACCACGTGCCCCACTAACTCTGCAGCATTAAATGGTCTTGAGGGAAAACACTCTTTCTTGAACACTATAAGTAGACGAATCCTCTCTTTGGAATTCTTTTACAACTCCTAATATTCTTCACTTCCTTGCAAAGAAAAAGTCTTAACAACTTCATTCTTCTTCATTCTTTCACTACTTTCAACCATGGCTTTCCTTTCCAATGCACCCAACAACATAAAAACTAAGAACGTTTCTGATCTACAAAGACAACCAGAGGTTTTCTCCACTAACCCTGTAGCTGTCTCGATTGGGGAACGAAGGGTCGTATCTGAACCCATGGCCAAAGAGTAACATGAGGCTTATGACTCCCAGTTGCTTATCCCTGTTAGGTATTCTGGGCAGATGTATGCCATGTCTGGCCCATTATCTACATGTTTCGAGAATCCAAAACAAAATAACAACTTCTTCCCAACTCACCCTAGGCTCAAGCCTATAGGTTGTGCGAAGAAACTCAGGAATAACCCTGAAGATGTAACTCATGCCAACCAGCAACATTCTCAAATGAATGAGGATATCAACCTTCAGTTCATGAAAAAGAGCAATAGGATCTTTCGATCGTGCCCTAGTCTTACTTCAGAATACTTAGAATGGCTGAGTAAGAGGGAAAAAGTACAAGCCCAAATCTGGAAAGATATGGAGATCTATGACTTGATCATGCTGTCGAAGACTGGGTTAGCTTATTGCCCTCTCATGTTGGTGTCTTCGCTATATTTCTGGGACAACACACATTTTACCTTCCATTTGCCTTGTGGAATAGTAACCCCAATGCTCTTCGATATAGTCGCCATTACTGGTCTTCGACCAACGGGTGACTACTTCGACCCTGAGGATCTGTCTGAAGATTCTATAGGGTTTTTGGCCATGAAGCCCATGTATACTATGTTCATTAATCATTTGCACGACAAATCGAGTACCACTGTCTTTGAAGTGGAACACATAACTTTTCTGGATTTGTGATTATCTCGTTTCATTTTTTGCACTAAGTCACTTCAAGTGACTAAGAAAATGCGTACTCTTGAATCACAGCTTCACCATGGCTATCCTCTTTGTCTGGATGATTTGATTCTAGCCAACCTGTATGAGTCCATCAGCAATGGTGTGACTCAACTTAAGGTTATTGGAGACAAGGCGAGTTTACTCCTTTCCGGCTCCTTTTGGCTTCTGCAACTTTGGCTAAATGCCACTTTTGAATATTTTCTTCTGCAGAAGAATAAGATTAATAAGAGGGCCCCATAAGTTCTGAACAGAAGGGTCGAAGGGACTAGATTAGTTCTGTTGACTCCAACTTACGAAGGTCAACAATTCCAAAAATCGTTTACCAGCTTTGTAATGATGTGTGCAAAGCAGAAGGAATTCGTTTCAACCATGGCTCCCTTTGCTAGTAGAAAGGTTGTCCCGTAATGGTTCATTCGACCATATCCTTCATCTGATGAAGATGACCATGTGGATGAATATGTGGCTATCTGGTAGTCGTTTATTCGACCAAGAATCATGCCTCTGAGATTCAAAAGTTCGAAGAATTAACTTAGCTTAATTTCTTATCAACTGAATCTTGTCTCTCGATAATTTGGTATTATCCAGACGCTCCCTTCGCCAATCTACTCCCGAGAAAAGCTTTTGTTGTTTTACAATGCATATTATTCAGAGGATGCTGCTACCAAGCATATTGGTAGGTACATTGGTTGAACCGTACTAACTATTTTCGACTTCAATCTCAATTTCATGTGTTCGCCTCTTTTTGAAGATTGGCGGAAGCAGTATTACAACAAAGAATTTTTCTATGAAAAAGACTTCGCTACTCACCTTCAAGAGGCGTTTATGCTAGTCTCTGACAAGATAAAAAAAAGGGTAATCTTCTTTCTTAAAGAAAATGTCTTTATCTTATTTGATTTAATCATTCGACATCCAATTTATACTTTTTCATTTTTTAGCGGTCAAGAGGATCGTCACCAAGAAAGTCGCTGAAAGCGCAAAGGGAGGAGACCCTTCTGTGAAACCTTCGCCAAAGGTAAACACTTTATGCTATATATTTCTTCTTGACATATTACTTCTGATGCTAATGTTTTCGACTCCTTTCTTTCTGGGTATTTGAAATTAATCCGCAGAAAAGGAAAGTTCAAGAAATTGAAATTTTAAGTGATGAAGAAGAAGAATCTCCTCCTGTCCCCCTAAAGAGGCGCAAGTTAAAGAAACCAGCCCCTATTCCTGAGCCTCGTCCAAAAACTAAGGTCAAGGTTAAAGATATTGGGTCAAGACCTCCTCTTGTCATCATCAGAGAACCAACAGAGCAAGAGATAACTGCTAGTCCAAATAATCCTAGTGAGAGCGATAACTCAAGTCCTGGCGCTGAAGTTCCTCCTAAGGTAATTACTTTTACCCTTCAAGATTGTTTACTGACTTCAACTTCTTTTTCTTTTTTCAGTGATTCTGATAACCATCTTATAATCTTCAGGACACTATTGGCACTTCAAAATAGGTCCTTGTAGAAGAATTTGTCACCTTAATAAACAATGAGGGTGATCCTACTTATAGGCCTTCTTCAGTAAAAGGATCTTTTGTGAGCTCTGCTAGCAAAGTGAACCAAACTTCTGGGCATGAAGCCGCTGGGAAGCCTAATGAAGAATTTCCTAGTGAAGAACATGTGGATCTTGGGACTCCGCAAGTTAACGATGATGGACGTAAGGATGGAGAAGAAGAGGTTGCTAATGATGTAATTGAAATGGAGAAGGAAAACACACCAGCGGGAGGGAATTTGACTGAAGATATTCCGGCGACTGATGAAAGAGAAAACCTCATAGGGGGAGCAGGAAACTTTGCGCGTGTTGAAGGTGTCCCTGTGCAGATGTCTGTCGAAGCCAATGTGGCTCGTGTTGCAAAAGAGAGGGTTACTTCGACTGGGTATCATACTAAGGAAGATTTGGCATTGCTGAAACAGTAAAATCCTCTTAGCTACTTGACTGCCATTCTTGAGGGTAGAGAAAATTCTTCTGATCAGAGTGCTTCGACTGTGTTTGGCAAATCCACTTCAATATCTCCTCTTGAAGAAGCACTTCAAAAGGTTAAGGCGCAGCTTTTCAAAAGAGATTTAATGATAACCTTAAAGGGGGAACCTACAGCTCCTTCCTTTTTGAAAACTACTTTAAGAGTTGTCGACCTTCTTGCTGCTTTGCCTGACATTGCCAGCGTTATTTTGGATTTGATTTCCATCATCGATCAGGTTTCAGCTGACTACAATCGTCAAAGGACTCTTACTCGCGAAATTGAGGAGGCAAATGGCCATGTAGCTGCTGCCTGGGGTGCTGCTGCTGAATCAGCTTCAAAGCTGAAAGAGATGTCGAAGGCGCAAGAAGCTAGGAAGAAAGAAGTAGAAAAACTTGATCAAAATACATCCAATATGAGGGCTCATATCAGAGAGTTAGAAGCCAAGATTGCTGCCAATGATAAACGAAAGGAAGAACTTCTCGCTGTCAGCACTGATTCAGAGAGTCAAGAGGAACTCAACAAGGGGTTAGCATATGCTAAACGAGCCCAAGCATTGGATGCCAAAATCGAGACTCTTCATCAGTCGAAAGCTCTATGCAAAAGACGCCTGGAGCTACAGAAGATAAAATACCTCCAAATCAAAGCCAACCTCCCGTTCTTATTTCGACTTTATTTTTTAGTTGTATAATTATATATTTCTTGTAATGACTTTCAGCCATTTTGGCTTTGTAATATATTTTCCATCTTGGATTTTTTAAACTTGATTAAGATCAAGCATTGGTTACTCTAACCTCTTGAAGTGCAGGTCTATACTTTTTCAAGTATTTACCATTTACTCTCAAGAGCCTTTGGTCTTTGTTTAACTCTTCGACCTCATATGCGCCACCAGACATTTGGATTATCTTAAAAGGTCCTTCCCATTTAGGAGACCATTTTCTCATATTTCCATCCTTTTGATCTATTGGGAGGATTACTTTCCACACCAGGTCCTCAGGCAAGAATGTATTGGGTTTACTCTTTTATTGTAAGATCTTTACACTCTCCTCTTTTGTGACCTTAAGAGATCCAAAGCCCTCAGTCTTTCTTCGTCCAAATCAACCAATTCGTCTAACATCATATTCCAATAAACTTCAGAAGGGATGTCTTAATGTTTCTGAATTCTTGTTGACTGTAGACAAATTTCTACTGGAAATACTGCATCATGACCGTATGTTAGTTGAAAAGGTGTTGTTCCGGTAGCTTCCTTAAGAGAAGTTCGACAAGCCCATAAAATTTGATCTAAAGTCTTGTGCTAATTTTTTGGCTTCTTTCCTACACACTTCTTTATTAAGTTGATTATTACCTTATTTCCCGCTTCGACTTGACCATTGGCTTGTGCATAGTAAGGTGTAGATGTTAATAATTTGAACCCCATTTCTGTAGCAAACTCTTGCATTTTTCGGCCAATAAAGACTGGCCCTTGATCAGTTGTTATTGTCTCATGGATTCTGAACCTGTATATAATGTGCTTTTGAATGAATTCAATGACATTTTCCTGGTCTACATTGACTAAAGGAATTGCTTCAATCCATTTAGTAAAATAATCAATGCCCACCAATATGTATTTCTGGATTTTAGATGACATTGGTTGAATCTCTCCAATAAGATCCAAAGTTCATCCTCTAAAAGGCCAAAGTTTCACAATTGAGTGAAGTTTGCTTGCAGGTACATGCTGGATACTTGTATGTATTTTAAATTCCTGACATCCCTTTGCAAACTCAACAGAATCTTTCAACATAGTGGGCCAATATAGTCCTTGTCGAAACAATAACCATTTCATTTTATGGCCTACTTGATGTGCTCCACATGCCCCAACATGTGTAGTTGAAAGGGCTACGTATGCCTCTGTTTCATTTAGGCATTTTAATAGCACCCCTTCAGGCGTCTTTTTAAATAACTTGTTTCCCATTAGGGTATAACTCAGCGCCCTATACTTTATCTTTCGTTCTGTCGAAGCTACTGGATTTTGCAAGTAATCCACTATAGGCTTTCTCCAATCTTGTTCTGTTAGATTATCTATGAACGAAATTTCGAAGTTTTCGTGATCAGCGTACCCCAACTTTGTTGTTTTCAAATCTGTTGGAGACAACTTAGTTAATGTCACTCTCCCTCTAACTTCGATTACTTGTTGTAATTTATCTTTCAAAATTTTATACCCGGATGCAATCTATGCTAAGTCATTAGCCACTTGATTTTCCAGTCTTGGTATATGTCAAATGTTGATCATTTCAAAAAAATTCAACAAACAATTGACTATTACAAAGGACATGATAAGATTTTCTCTTATGCATTTATATTCTTTTGTAACTTGTTTTACAACTAACTCTGAGTCTCCCATTATTTCAACTCGAGTTGCCCCCAATTCCAACAATATTTCAAGGCCTACGATTAGAGCTTCGTATTCGGCCTCATTGTTCAAACAAGAACCTTCAATATTGTACTTGAATGTTGTTGGAATTTTATTTGGAGAAATAATTAGAACTCCTACCCCAATTCCATCTTTATGACTAGAACCGTCGAAGTATAACTTCCAGGGTTCGATCTCCAGATAGTTGATTGATTCCTCATTTATTGAGTGGTCAACTATAAAATCTGCTACCACTTGACCTTTTACAGCTTTAAGAGGCATAAAGGTTAAAGAATACTCAGTTAATGCAAGTGCCCATTTGCTAATGCGACTGTGCAAGATGGGTTTCGACAACATATATTTGAAAACATCAAAATGAGACAAAACAAAAACATCAACTGGTTTAATATATTTCTTGAGCTTTGTACACGAGAAGTAAAGACATAAACATAGTTTTTCAACTTCTCTATATCTAGTTTCTGCATCATTTAAAACTCTACTAAGGTAATAAATGGGTCTTTCGACACCATTCTTATCCTCTTGAGCTAACATGCTTCCTAAAGTTTTATCAGATGCAGCTATGTATAATCTCATACTTCTATTTCTACAAGGAGGTACCATAATAGGTGGCTTGGCAAGGTATTCTTTAATCTTGTCGAAAGCCTCTTATTGTTCTTTCCCCCACTCGAAGCCTCCTTTGTTGAGTCAAAGTAGAGGTGAGAAGGCTTGCGTTTTTCCACTTAAGTTGGAAATAAATATCCTCAAGAAATTTATCTTACCAAGTAAAAATTGCAACTCCTTCTTGTTAGTTGGCGCTTTCGCTTCCAAAATGGCTTTGGTCTTGTTCTGGTTTACTTCAATTCCCTTTTTGTGGACCACAAAGCCTAAAAAGTCCCCTGCTCTTACGCCGGAAGTGCATTTTAGAGGATTCATTTTCAGACCATAGCGTCTCATCCTTTCAAAGGATTATCAAAGATGGTCTATATGATTCTTCCCCAAAATAGATTTAACAACAATATCATCAATATAAATCTGCATAAAAGTTTCAATAAAATCATGGAAGATAGAATTTATTGCTCTTTGATATGTTGCCCCTGCGTTTTTTAGGCCAAAAGGCATCATTACCCATTCGTAAGTGCCTAAAGCCCCAGGGCATCGAAAGGATGTTTTCGACACATCCTCTTCAGCAATGAAAATTTGATTATACCCTGAGTATCCATCAAGCATACTCATGTATTCGAAGCCAGCGGAAGAATCGACAGGCATTTCTTCCACATGCATTGGATATTCATCTTTTTGCGTTGCATTGTTTAAATCTCTAAAATCGATACACACCCTTAAGGTACCATTTTTCTTTATAACAGGTACTATATTTGCAATCCATTCGACATACCTGGTTGTTTGGATGAACTTGCATCTCAGCAGTCTTTCGACTTTCGTCTTGATCTTAGACAAGATCTCTGGTTCAAAACGCCTTGGAGTTTGCTTGACAGGCTTTTTCCCAAGTTTTATTGGTAGTTGAAGCTCTACCACTTCCCTGTCGAGACCAGGCATTTCATCATAATCCCATGCAAAGCAGTCTTTAAACTCCTTCAACAATTGGATTATTTCGATTCTGAGCACTGGATCTATCTTCATGCTAAAGTATGTTAGTCTTTTCACCAATCCTTCACCTAGATCTATTTCTTCCAAAGGATCTTGCACTAGCATTTTAACACTGTTCGCCAATGGATCCTTTTCAAAACCCAAAGGCTCATAATCATAGATAGCATCTAGCCTCTGGTTTTGCATTTCTTCCTCCTTCGCGTCAGGTTGTTCTGGTTCAAAGTCTTTCCTGGGACCTTCTGGAAGAAATACTTGTTCATTGGCTTCAAGAGCCATGTATTTGACTTTAGCCTCTAAGGCCGCTATCATTCTAGTTTCGGCTACATATGCCGAAATCTTTTGTAAATCTTGTGATTCAGTCATCATCACCAAATTAACTTCCCCAGGCCGTTGGCCGTATGTCATCAACTCCTCCATAGTCAATGTTTGATAAATCTTCTCTATCCCACTGGAAACCATGGTCGAAATGCAGGTAGAGGGAGCAAAAGGCATTTGGTGTTGGTGCCAAATCAAACTCAAGAGGATTGCATGGCCCTATGTGAGCCAAGTTTCTGTCGAAGCTATTTTTTCCAACGTTATTAACTTCACCCAAGTAATAACTTTGGTTGGCTTCAATATTCTTTACAATGCCATCAGGGTGCCAAATCATGACCTGGTGATGCATCGAAGATTACACTGCACCTATGCCATGTATCCACTCTCTACCTAAGAGTAGATTATAGTCGGGCTTCGTTGAAATGACCATGAACATAGTTGGTCGAAGTATTGTTCCCATCTTGAGGTCTAATTGTATCACCCCCATAGTAGTCCCAATACCTCCCTCATAGTTCAACAGAACCATGTTGTGGGGTTTGATATCTCCATCTCCTTTGCCCATTTTCCTCAGCATAGATTGGGGAGTTACATTTATCGTAGCCCCACAATCAACCAGAATTTTGTTGATTGTTATTTCCCCTATCTTTGACCTTATGAACAAGGGTTTTAGGTGATTTTTCATCGCCTCAGTAGGTGGCTCGAAGAAGGCATTTTTCTCTTGGACGCAACCATTGTTCATCACATAATAGCACATTGGCCTATGTTTGGCCATTTTCTGTTCGACTTCCCAGTCGTTCTCTTTGACTTTGACTTGGCTGTCATATTCTCTGGATAGCACTGATACTACATTCACCATAATTTCTAAAGTAGCATCAGATTCAGAGTTACCTCCATCATCTGATTCACCTCGATCTGGCCACTCCAATCTTCTGGCAATTGGTTTCCTTTCCAAAGGCTTTCTTTGTTTTCCTTTGTCCATTCTTTGTGGGACGTTGGAGCTTGACTCTGGTTGAGGCTCTTCTGCAGCCTGTCTTTCGGCTTTTCGCCGTCTTTGAAATCTTCTCCATTGGGAGCGAGACATGGGGTTCTTCCCCTTAAAGTTGCTCGACACATGAGCCACTTTGTTCATAGTTGTAGTTTGGAACTCCTTCCTATATGCCAAGGATGACCCTCTTGGCACATCGAATGTTGGCCATTTTTCTTCACTTGGCCTTTTCCCGTTTGCTGTTTTTAGCCAAGTGTCCACGGGGACATTTGTTGGAGGCCTGAAAGTTGATGGCCTCTTCACTTGGTTCATTGGTCCTCTTCTAGGATCGTATCTAACCTCATAAACCATTTGGGGTTGGGCATTGGTGGCCCTTTTCTCCTTCACTTCCCTTAAGCCTTGTATGTGTTCTACAACCTTTTTGTCGAAGATGGAGCTGCATCTTGGACATAACATAACTTCAGACTTTTTCTTCTGGCATCACTGCAGAAAGTCAGCCAGATTCTCATTTTCTTTAGGAAATGCAGTTTTATTCACTTCCTCTTGTCTAATGGCTTCCTCTGAAGTCTTTGCCTCAAATACTTCGACCATGTTGACTTGTACTTTTCTCTTGGCAGCGAGATTCATTTTTTGCATTTTGGCTTCAAGGTCCTCTGTCGAACCCTTGACGACAGCCACATAAGAACTTGCAGTAGTCCTTTTGTTTGAGTCTTCAGTAACTCCTTTGCTTAGGCCTTCAGTAGCCTCCTTGTTTAAGCCTTAAGTAGCCTTTTTTCTTAGGCCTTCAGTAGCCTTTCTAACTGCTTCAATAGTTTTCCTTGAGATATTCCCAGTTAAACTGCCAAAAACCAGCATATTGATGAAGTCTTCAGAAGATTCGACCATGTTGATGCTTGTTGGTTCAGCATAGTGGGCATCAGCTCTCAATGGGTTTGCATCAATTTTCATTTGGGGTTTGTCAGCAAATTTGAATCTGCCTTCTTTGATCACTCCTTGAACGAGATCCCTGAAAAGAAAACATTGTGAAGTTTTATGGCCCAAAAAATTATGATACTTACAAAAACCTCTTTTCTTTCTTTTTTCTAAAGGAGGCATTTGTTTCCCCTGGGGGCACTATCATTTGGCCATCTTTAACTAACAAGTCAAATATCTCGTCACATTTTGTGACGTCGAAACTATATGTTTTCTTTGGGAATCTATCACTGTTCTTTTTAGACTCAATAGGATTTTTTCCATCTGAGGGCACTAACAATCTACAAGAGTATGGAGGCCCTTGTTTTAATCCGCTAAATCTATTTCGCTTTCTTCGACAGCTATAGGATCGCTAGATGTCTCTGGATTATCATCATTCATTTCGACATAGGCTACCCTTTCTCGTCGATGAGTCTTAGTTGCTTTAGCTTTTTCAATTTTAAGACGTTCTACCTGTCGAACTCTATCGGTCAATTGGGCCATGTCCCTCAGATATTGGGTATCTAGTTTCTTCCTAATAGAATAATCTAGGCCCCCTGCATCCATTTCGACCAATTCATGCTCAGGCACTTGTGTAAAGCATCTGGCTTTGAGCAGTTGAAATCTATTTAGATATTCATCTATTGGCTCGGTGAATCTTCTTTTCACACTTGCCAGTTCTTTCAGACTTATTTTGGTTTGTCCCATGTAAAATTGTTCATGGAACAATCTCTCCAATTGATTCCAATTGTGGATCGAATTGACTGGGAGGGTGGTAAACCAAGTAAAAGCGTTTTTTGTTAGAGAACTTGGGAAATAT
This sequence comes from Vicia faba, assembly GCA_948472305.1. Taxonomy (NCBI): domain Eukaryota; kingdom Viridiplantae; phylum Streptophyta; class Magnoliopsida; order Fabales; family Fabaceae; genus Vicia; species Vicia faba. The sequence goes on from OX451735.1 coordinate 947,001,056, forward strand.
TTAATCCTAAGGCTCTCATTATTTGATATTTCCCCAGCTTCTATCAAATATCCTGCTATATGTTCGATAGTAGATTCCGTAGTATCCCCTAAAAATGTAGTAAACTTTGGAACTTTCCACCTAGGGGGTAAATCTGTTTTCAAGATATACTCTGACAATGGGATGTAAAATTTGGCCTATGAAAGCCAATATTCATTCCGTTTTGTATCATGGTCCTTTCGATCATGGCTGTCAGATTATTTTCTATGCCATAATTATGGTGTCGAACTTGTTGTATCAGTTCGTCAGCATTTTGGTTCCTATTTACCACCATTACACCTTGATCACAATCTCTAGGGATCTGTAGGGGAAGTCTGGGTATTTCAACCCTAGGTTGTTCGATTTCCAATCTATGGTTCCTCCTATTTAGTTGTGGATTTTGGTTAATAGTTACATCTTCTTCTAAGACTGTACCTTGATCCTCTCTCATAGGAGCTCTTTGGGGTTGTCTAATGGGTTGGGGAACCCCAAAAAATTCAGTCATGCGCGTCATTTGCGCTATCATTTGTTGATTCGACTAAGTGGTATTTTGTATTAGAGGGTTTAATACTGTACTTAGAGTTTGGGCCAACGTTTGTACCATGTCATGGTTGCTTTTATCCATTTGTTGCCTTAAAATTGTTGTGGAAGCGTTTGTGAGGCTTGGCATTGCATGGGATGTCCCTCCTAAAATTTGGTTCCTACCCATACCAATTCCAGATCCCTGTAATGGTGAAGACGCACTTACCAAAGGTTCTGAAAATGTAGACGCATCGTTCATAAGGCTAGCCATTTCAGTAGTTGGCATGCCATAAGGTTGGTCTCGACCCATCTAGGCTGTCGAAAATCCTGGGGGAGCTTATGGTCGAGATCCTGGGTTCACCCTTGGTGGGGGTGTTCCTGCTGGACCTCTGGGACCTGTATACGAAAGTATTGGTCCCGTTTGAGTTGTTGTTAATGTTGGTATTGAACCAACAGTTGATGAGACAATTTCACTAACGGTTGGTATTACCGTTGTTCCCGTAGTAATTGGTGGAGGTATTTCTCCATTATTTGGATGATTATCCATATTGCTTTCATTATTTCTCTTTCTAGTTGTACACTCGTTGGTGGTCACTTTACCACTTCTTAATAGCATGCAAAACTTCGTAAAAGAAAGAAAAGTATGCGAAGCATTTATGTTAAGATAAATAAGCAAAAACGGAAGACAAAAATAAATAAAACAAAAACAATTAGCAACGTCCCACTGGGTGTGCCAATTTGTTCACCGTGTTTTCTAGTAAACAACCGATGATCTTCCAAAAAGGGTAACTTTTTGGTTACTCGCAGGAACGATCAGTTTGATCCTAGGACATATGTTAATTTTTGGTGTTTTTTGGACATAAATGCTAATGTAAGTGAATAACACACGTTCGATTGGGAAAGGGGTGAGTTTGAGTGCAGAAAGTAAATAGAAAAGGGGTTGAGAAGAGTTTAAGTGCAGGAATCTGGGTAAAAGTGCAGATAAAGTGCAAACAAGATAAAAAGGCAAGAAATGTAAAGAGAGAAATAAAAGACTTTGATTATAAAATGTGGTGTTTCAAACGTACATTTTCAGTATTCTTTCTCACGCAGCGGGTACTTGAATAGTATTGAATAATTTGTACGATTAGTTAAACACTCGGAAATCTACATAAACTTCCTATATTTATACTAAAACTAGGTAATCGTCGAGGAGTTGCCTTGCTCTAGGATGAAGACAAGTTTCTTCTGTATGCGCTTCGACTCCTATCTTCACGCCATGTTGCTTTCCTTAACTGCCAAGAGAACTGCTTTTCCCTCCTTTCTTCAGATTCAAAATCTTATGTTGTAGATACGAAGTTTCCTTCTGGTCGAAGACCTTGGAATCCTTTCAGTCGAAGGGTGTGAGAACCTTCTGGTCGAAGATTCATTTTAACTTAGAAATTTCTCTAAGTATTTTTCCATTCCGTCGAATCCTTTCCAACTTAGACTTGTTCAATCTATTTTTGGCCCATAAAACCAATCTTATTGTAGGTGTCGAATTTAGGAGCTAACACGCCTATGCCACATCTTACACCATTCTGGAGAAAAATCTTTCCAATTAGTAAGACCCCATTGGGCATCGACCCTTTTGAGATGTCAGGGGGACAAAAAAGTTGGATCGTATGGTATATCTTAATGCATTCCGAATTGTATCTTGACATGGTCGCTGTGGTGCATCTCCATAATGTTGAACCATACGATTGCAGTCTTTGCAGTCCAAATTGTTGTATCCTCGAGGTTTGGTTCATGGTCCAAACCCAAATATGGTCTCCAAATAAACTGTGGATAAGATTAAATCAGCATAATGAAAACGTAATAAATAAATAATTTAAAAGTAGAAAAGTTCAAAGGTACGACGTACATCATCCAGGCCAAGGTGATCCAATAGATTACAATATAGAATGACATTGAATCTTGGATTCTTGCCGTAATCCATACCCGTCACGCAGTACCTAAAGGAATTGTTAAATAGTTTATTTTAAACATATATTTGGCAAATGGATGAACAATAAAAGATTTAAGTTCTTGACTCACTTTGTTATGTATGGGAAAATGAATGAGTTTTGTTGACGGAGTTTAGGGACTCTATTCTCCACCAACCCCGAGCTTGGAGTAAGAAAGCGCATCCATAAAAAGTACATTTTTCCTTTGTCGCATTTTTACACAAAGAACTGTATAGATGGGCTAAAACAACAGAACCTCAATTATACTTTCTTGTTTTTTCAAAGTTCCTAAGTAAACTTAAATACATAAAATTTACATTATTTCCCGTGCTTTCGGGAAATAACAAGCTTCCAAATAGTATCATCATATAATTTCTAGCTTTTATTACTCTTGCTAGCTCGAAAGAATTTTCATTAGTATAATGTTTTTTGAGTTCAGTTAGTAATACACCTTGGCCTCTAGCACCACCACCTTCAACCATATCTTTGCCCAACAATTCGTCGCATAGAGAATTGGGCTGTTGAACCGACTCGTTAACCGCCTTACCATCGATAGGGAGACCCAATAACATGTACACATTCTCTAGTGTTACGGTAAATTCATCTATTGGTAGATGAAATGTGTGTGTCTCGGGTCTCCACCTTTCCAACATTGCAAGTATAAACTTTGAATCAATTATGCAGTTTGAGATTTTTATAACATTTCCAAAACCCGCATATTCGAGATAGGGCACGATCAACGGGTCAAGAGCAATGTAGTTGTGTGAGAGAATTATAAATCTTTTAGTATCCTAAATTCAAAATGTAAAAATTGTAAGAGTCCATAAGATGATTAAATCAATAATAATATTATAAAAAATATATTAGTATACAAGAATATTTGAGAATTTATAAAAATTTACAAACGCCACAATTTTGTCCCTTGTGTCTCTGTGAGAATCGCCCATTGTGAGAAGAGCCATAGTTGAAATTGTATAAGACAATGAAAGAGTTTGTATCAGAGAGTGAGATGATTGTTTATGCAAAACAAGTTTATAAGGCATTGTATTTATAGGCGAAATTGTATCAGAGAATGAATAAATGAGGTAGTTGGTGGTTGCATGCATGATACGTCTCACTCATGCGCCAAGTCAAATGGAGCCTACATGCAATTTAGAGAGCATGCACCATTCAACTTGGCGTGGGATAGGCCTAGTTGTAGCATAAGTGGCAGCGTAGGTGGCGGGTATACGTTGCAGTGTAGGTGCAGGCTAGGGGAAGGCTTTTCTGCATGCATGTAATATGATTGAACATGTAGGGATGTGCCATTTGACTTGGAGAATGAGTATAAAATTGAAAGGTGTCACCATCCCAATTGGCGAATTAGTGGTGGCATAGGTTGCAGCGTAGGTGCATGCTAGGGGAAGGCGTTTTTGCATGCATGTAATATGATTGGACATGTAGGGAGGCGTCATTTGACTTTGAGAGTGAGTATAAAATTGAAAGGTGTCACCATCCCAATTGGAGAATTAGTGGTGGCATACGTTGCAGTGTAGGTGCAGGCTAGGGGAAGGCTTTTCTGCATGCATGTAATATGATTGAACATGTAGGGATGTGCCATTTGACTTGGAGAATGAGTATAAAATTGAAAGGTGTCACCATCCCAATTGGCGAATTAGTGGTGGCATAGGTTGCAGCGTAGGTGCATGCCAGGGGAAGGCGTTTTTGCATGCATGTAATATGATTGGACATGTAGGGAGGCGCTATTTGACTTTGAGAGTGAGTATAAAATTGAAAGGTGTCACCATCCCAATTGGCGAATTAGTGGTGGCATAGGTTGCAGCGTAGGTGCAGGCTAGGGGAAGGCTTTTCTGCATGCATGTAATATGATTGGACATGTAGGGAGGCGAATAAGTGGTTGCTTACTGTTGTATTATTCAAATTCAACGCAACCTATTTAATCCTACATGTATCAAAATGCTTCTACACTCAATCACTCAAACACTCGAACATTCAAACATTCAAACAATCAGACACTCAAACACTCAAACCTTCAAACATTCAAACACAATGGCCTATACACAACAATACGTTATTAGTGCATATTTCAACGATGAGACATACATTTGTCCCACCTCTGGGTTTTTGTTTAGAGACACTGAGAACATCTGATTTTGTTTAAACAGGAAAGCCAATTTCTTATATTTCAAAAAACGATTGGAGGTAAAACTTGGACGAGGTCCCGTGACACAAATCTTCTATCAAAATATGGTTTTTTTGGTGAGAACAAAATAATATATTATAAGGTAGAGGTTCAAGATGATGAGGACCTTCAGAATATGTTTTCCAGTCATGAGTATTCAGGGAACGACTCTATTGAGTTGTACATTATGCTGCGGGAGCCTCAGCTGTCACGACCAACTCAATCACAAGTGGTTGATCCTCTCGAAGACGAACAAGTAGAAGTAGATGTCGTTAACGAAGAAGAGGAAGATGACGAGTTAGAGTTTGACGACATGGTCAACGATGATTTTGAAGACGATGGGATACCTGGAATACCTCCAAATGAGATCTACACACCACCTTCACACGTGACAAACTTCAACATGGGCGGAGATGAACCGTCATCTGATGTTTTTTTCAATCTGTATATGCATTCAGATGAAAACTTAAAAGAGAAAGACAAATTTCGTAATAGAGAAGATTGTATCCGAGTCATAAAAAAGTTTCACATGCTAAACTCAGTCGATTTTAAGGTATATCGTGTAAATCCAAAGTTACAAGCTCAAGTGTGTTCACCCAGATTGTATGTTCAGACTCACTGCATCATACATGTTAAGAGGTGATTGTTGGGTGATAGGTTCTATGTCCACCCACATGTGCATCAATTCTACTCAATCACAGGATCATCGGAAACTAAATTATGATCTCATATGTCAAGAAATCCTACCTCTCGCCAGCAATGATTCGTCATTGAAGGTGAAAACCATATCTCTCACATCACTGTGGTATACAGCTATACTCTGTCATACTGAAAGGTGTGGTTAGAAAAGACCAAGGCGGTTGAAAAGGTATTTGGAAACTGGGAGGAGTCATACAAAGAACTTATGTGCTGCCTGCATGCACTTCCGACGTATTCTCCAGGTACTGTTTATATTATGGAAACATTATCGGTGTACGCCCCAGATGGTACTCATGTCACCGGAAATGGAATATTCAGTCGAGTGTTCTGGTATTTTCAACCTTGCATCATAGGGTTTGCATCATGCAAACCTATTATTCAAATTGATGGGACTTGGTTGTACGGGAAATACAAAGGCACACTACTGATGGTGTAACGCCCGTAATTTAATTAATTATTTAATTAAATTATTTATGGATTATTTGTGAAGTTGTGTTATGATGATAGATGTTGTGTTGTGACTATTTGAATTAATTTATTCAATTAAGTTGTAGAATAATATTAGAATAGTAATATTATTTGATGTGGGCTTATTTTTAGTGATTAGAAGTAGTAGAAAGGGGGGTGTAGGAGTTTAAGACCATTAAGACATAATAAGAGTTATAGTGTTATTATATTGGTTATTGTGAAATAATAAGGAAAAATAAGTAACGGTAAGAAGAAAAAAGGAATAAGGGTTGGAGGAGAGAAAGAGAATGTGGAAGTTGCAGAAAAGAAGGAAAAGAGGCAAACAAAATTCGATTGGAAAATTGTAGAGCAACCTTCAATCCAAGGTAAGGGTTGGGTTATGACTCTATAATAGGGTTTGTGATGAGTAATATATGGGATTGGATTTGGAAGAAACTGTTTTGCTTGTGATTGATATATATATATATTGTTGTTTGATGAGGAATCAATGATTTACAGATGAATAATGATGCCAAATGTTATATAATTGATGTAGAGACATAGGGTTATCATAAGTGATGATTACCTATGATTAGATGATGTTTTTAGGACCTAGGGCAGGGAAATCACAGTAAAAACATAGTGAAATCGCAAAATAAATTCAGCACAACTCAGTATGAGTCGACCTCAAAGGCCATGCGTCGACACATGCAGGATTTAAGACTCAGGATGAGTCGATACGAAGGATCATGCGTCGATACATGCATTGTTTTAGACTCAATATGGGTCGACATAAGAGTATTACGCGTCGACTCATGCAAGATTCCAGACCCAATACGCGTCGACTCAAAGAGGCACGCATCGACTCATGCAGTACAATTTTTGACAGTTTTGTTTCCAAAGGCAGTAATTGGAGTTTCCGGACTCCGTTTGAGGTGTCGTTTGAAACGTTGGATAGCTAACGCGATGAACATCATTCATAAGGATTAAAATGAAGGACAAGAAGAATAATCCTAGTACCCAAATTAGGATAGAGTTAAGTTTCCCGTGTTAATCGCTATGATGATTTCGTGAAGTATGATGAGGATACGACGATCTTAGATTAATGCTTGGTTCATAACAGTAAGATTAATAATAATAATGATGTAGTATTGCAGTATAATAATATGTAGAGTTTTAGTAATTAGAGGTAAGCATTAGATGAGTGATTAATCGGCATAGTCGAGAATTGTCCGAATATTTATGGGCGATATCATGTTGTAGGCCTATGGCCAATGTTGAATGGTTGTTGACCTGCTATTGTATTGTGGTTATGGTTGAGTTGCTGTGGATTTACGTGGATGAATTATGCTGATGATTTATGTTGATGAATTGTGTTGATGAATTACGATGATATGTCTCTAATTATTGGGAGCTATTGAGTTATATGCTTATGACCAACGATGATTCGTGTTGAGATGTTGTTAGTTGTGGTTGTGTTACTACGTTCATGATTGTGTCGCATACATTACATATCAAGATGGAGCTGATACTCGTTAATATGGCCTATATTGGCGAATATGAAGATGAAGGCTTATGCCTTGTTGATGCCTCTATTTTTTGGCAATTATTTTGAGATGGGAGTTCTGCTCCAATGGTACCACATGCATTTGCATAGTATTGAGTCGCATTATATGATTGCATAAGGAAGTTGTGTATTGATGTGGTAAATGTTGTATGTTATTGATGTTCCCTTGCGATTATTATTGTTTATAAGATGTGAAGTGGTGATATTATATGATCTAATCTAATATATTATTTATCATATGTTTTATTATATTGTTAGATATCTCACCCCTTCTGTGTGAATGTTACCCTTACGTTGGTAACGTGCAGGTAATCCAGTGTGAAGGTGGTATACCTTCAGTAGTTCGAGTCAGTGTCATTTCTCTGATACGTAGCACTCGTGGGATGAATGCTTGTTGCTTTTAGTTATTGTTATTCCAGTTGATGAACTTTAATTTGATTGTTGCTAAGTATGTGTTATTCTGAAGTTGTTGTAATGTTGGAAAAGGATGTTATTATGATTCCGCTGCGTAGTTGTTCAAGTTGTTGAATTAAGAGATTAATTTATTTTGCTGTTGGTTCATCCGAAGATTTAAAGTGTTATGTATCCATGTTGAATGCAATGATTTTTAAGTTGAATTTGTGGCACCCTGATTCAGTTGTATGAATTTTATAACTCTGATTTACATTTATAATTGCCGGGTAGAATTGGGGTGTTACAAAGTTGGTATTAGAGCAAAGTCAGTCCGTCCGACCAAGTTGTCGAGTCCTTGTTTTATTTAACAATAGAGTATTATTAATTTGAGTCCTGACTGTTGTTTATGTTGTAGATATGAGTTGAAATGGATAAAAGGAATGATGTTTCACTTGTTGCTACTTTAGAAGCAATGGCGCATACTATGGAGAATCAACCGAATGCTGACGGGAATCCTGGATCTCGTAGTTTAGTGATGTTCCAGAGAGAGAATCTGCCTACCTTTAAGGGAAAGTATGATCTTGATAGAGCATTGGATTGGTTGAAAGAGATTAAGAGAATCTTCCGTGTGGTGGACTGCACTCCAGAGCTGAAGGCTCAGTATGGTACTCATATGCTAGCAGTCAAAGCTGATGACTAGTAGCTAGAGACGTGTCAGAGGTTGGAAGCTGCAGGTGAAAATGTCACTTGGGCTGTGTTCCATAGGGAATTCCTGAGGAAGTACTTTCCTGAAGAAGTTCGTGGTAAGAAGGAGATTGAGTTCCTTGAGCTGAAGAAAGGGAGTATGACAGTTGTTGAGTATGCTGCAAAGTTTGTTGAGTTGGCTAAGTTTTATCCGCACTACGGTGAGGCAAATGTTGAGTTTTCGAAGTGCATCAAGTTTGAGAACGGGTTGTGCCCGGAGATCAAGAAGGCAGTTGGATACCAGAAGATTCGTTTCCTTGCCGATCTGATTGATAGTTGCAGAATTTATGAAGAGGATAATAATGCTCATTACAAGACTATCAGTGAGAAGAGGGGTAAGCACCAACAGAATCATGGTAAGCCTTATGATGCCCCAGCTGGTAAAGGTAAACAGAAATCTGCTCAAGGTCAGAAGACTAGTAGGGGAGATGCTCCTACTGGTGTGGTTTGTTTTAAATGTGGAAAACCTGGGCCTAAGAGTAATGTGTGTACTGGTGAGGTAAAGAGGTGTTTCCGTTGTGGTAAGAATGAACATGTTGTATCTGAGTGCAAGCATAAGGAAGTGATTTATTTCAATTATGGTGAAGAAGGGCACATTGGTAGTCAGTTTCAGAAACCAAAGAGGGTGCAGACAAGTGGTAAAGTGTTCGCTTTGGTTGAGGATCAGGCGGCTTCTGAGGACAGACTTATCAGAGGTACATGTTTCATTAATAGTACTCATTTAATTAATATTATTGATACCGGTGCTACTCATTGATTTATTGCTGCTGATTGTGTTGAAAGATTGGGTCTTATGTTATCTTCTATGAATGGAGATACGGTCGTCGACACTCCAGCCAAGGGGTCGATGACTACTTCTTTTGTGTGTTTAAAGTGTCCTTTGTCGATTTTCGATAGAGACTTTGCTATTGATTTGGTTTGTTTGTTGTTAAGAGGGTTGGATGTGATTCTGGGTATGAACTGGTTAGAGCATAACTATGTTCATATTAACTGTTATAACAAGTCTGTGAGGTTTTCTACTCCTGAAGAAGAGGAAGATAGTCTGTTGTCAGCTAGACAGTTGCGAAAGTTGATGCTAGAAGAAGCACAAATGTTCTCATTGATTGCGTTGCTATCTATCGAGAATCAAGCTATAATTGAGGAATTATAAGTGGTGCATGAGTTTCCTGAAGTTTTCCCTGATGAAATTCCTGATGTACCTCCAGAGAGGGAAGTTGAATTTGCTATTGATCTTGTACCTGGTACCGTACTTGTATCTATGGCACCATACAGGATGTCTGCATTGGAATTGTCAGAGTTAAAGAAGCAATTGGAAGATTTACTTGATAAGAAGTTTGTAAGACCAAGTGTATCGTTGTGGGGAGCTCCAGTTTGCCAGTAAAGAAGAAAGATGGGAGTATGAGGCTTTGTGTTGATTATAGACAGTTGAATAAAGTGATGATTAAGAACAAGTATCTGCTTCCAAGAATAAATGACTTGATGGATCAATTGGTGAATGCTCGTGTGTTCAGTAAGATTGATTTGAGGTCGGGTTACCATCAGATGAAAGTGAAGGATGAAGATATCTAGAAGAAGGCTTTTAGAACGTGTTATGGAGATTATGAGTATTCGGTGATGCCTTTCGGTGTTACTAATGCGCCGGGAGTGTTCATGGAATACATGAATCGTATCTTTCATACTTATTTGGATCGGTTTGTAGTGGTGTTCATTGATGACATTTTGATTCATCTAAGTCAGAATAAGAGCATGCAAAACACTTAAGAGTAGTATTGCAAGTTTTGAAAGAGAAGAAGTTGTATGCAAAGTTATATAAGTGTTAATTTTGGTTAAAGGAGGTTAGTTTTCTTGGTCATGTGATCTCAGGTAGTGGCATTGCTGTAAATCCATCGAAGGTTGATGTTGTGTTGCAATGGGAAACTCCGAAGTCAGCTACTGAGATTAGAAGCTTTTTGGGATTAGTTGGTTACTATAGAAGGTTTTTCTAAGTTGGCACTTTCATTGACTAAGTTGACTTGTAAAGGTAGAGATTTTGTGTGGGATATTCAGTGCAAAGAGAGTTTTGCAGAGTTGAAAAAGAGGTTGACGTCATCTCCAATTTTGACGTTACCTAATCCAGGAGAACCTTTTGTAGTATATTGTGATGCTTCTAAGATGGGTTTAAGAGGTGTGCTTATGCAAAATGATAAGGTAGTTACTTATGCATCAAGGCAGTTGAGGACTCATGAGAAGAACTATCCTATGCATGATTTATAACTTGCTGCAGTTGTTTTTGTGTTGAAGATTTGGAGACATTATCTTTATGGTTCTAGATTTGAAGTGTTTAGTGACCATAAGAGCTTAAAGTATTTGTTTGATCAGAAGGAATTGAATATGAGGCAACGAAGATGGTTGGAATTGTTAAAGGATTATGATTTCGGTTTGAATTATCATCCAGGAAAAGCGAATGTGGTAGCTGATTCGTTGAGTCAAAAGACTTTACATATGTCGACAATGATGGTTAAAGAGTTGGAATTAGTTGAACAGTTCAGGGATATGAGCTTAGTTTGCGAGGTGACACCACAAAGTGTTATGTTGGGGATGATGAAGATTAATAATGAATTTCTAGAGAGTATCAGAGAAGCTCAGAAGTTGGATGTGAAACTGGTAGATTTGATGGTTGGGATTGATCAGTATGAGAATAGTGATTTTAAGTTAGATGCGCAAGGTGTGTTGATATTTTGTAATCGAATTTGTATTCCTGATGATGCAGAGATGAAGAAAGTGATTCTTGAAGAGAGCCATAGAAGTAAGATGAGTATTCATCCAGGAGCTACAAAGATGTATCCGGATTTAAAGAATTTGTTTTGGTGGACTGGTATGAAGAGTGATGTGGCTCGGTTTGTGTATGCATGTTTAACTTGTCAGAAGTCGAAAGTTGAACATCATAAGCCTACAGGGTTGATGCAACCGTTAAAAGTTCCAGAATAGAAATGGGATAGAATTTCGATGGACTTTGTGACGGGGTTACCGAATACTTTAAGAGGACATGATTCAATTTGGGTGATTGTTGATAGGCTTATGAAGCCGTCTCATTTTATTCCTATTAACATCAGTTTTCCAGTGACGAAGTTGGCTGAGATTTACACTAGTGTAATTGTGAAGCTGCATGGTGTTCCTTTGTGCATTGTGTCGGATAGAGATCCGAGGTTTACTTTTGATTTTTGGAAGAGTTTGCAAGAAGCGTTGAGTTCTAAGTTGAGGTTGAGTTCGGTGTATCATCCTCAGATGGATGGTCAGACTTAACGGACTATTCAATCGTTGGAAGATTTTTTGAGGGCATGTGTTCTTGAGCAGGGAGGTTCGTGGGATACTCACCTTCCGTTGATAGAATTCACTTATAATAACAGTTACCATTCTAGTATTGGGATGGCACCTTTTAAAGTGTTGTATGGTCGGAGATGTAGGACTCCTATATGTTGGCATGAATCTGGAGAAAGTGTAGTACTTGGACTTGAACTTGTTCGTGAGACTACTAAGAAGGTGAACTTGATTCGAGAAAAGATGAAAGCTTCCCAAAGTAGACAGAAGAGTTATCATGACAAGTGAAGGAAGAAGGACTTAGAATTTCAAGCAAGTGACCATGTGTTTTTTAGAGTTACACCTGTGACTAGTGTTGGACGAGCATTGAAGTCTAGGAAGCCCACTTCTCATTTTTTTGGTCCGTATCATATTTCGGAAAGAGTTGGGAATGTTTCTTATATAGTGGCTTTACCGCCTAATCTTTCGAATTTGCATGATGTGTTTCATGTGTCACAATTCTGGAAGTATATTTCAGATCCATCTCATGTGATTCATATGGATGATGTACAAGTGCGGGATAATCTTACTGTTAAGACGATGCATGTACGAATCGCGAATTGTGAAATAAAGACTCTGAGGGGAAAAGAAATTGCTTTGGTTAAAGTGCTTTGGCTAGGAGCTGCCGGAGAAAGCATGACTTGGGAGTTGGAAAGCAAGATGTAGGGCTCCTATCCTGAGTTGTTTGATTAAGGTAAATTTTCGAGGATGAAAATATTCTAAGTGGGGGAAAGTTGTAACGCCCGTAATATAATTAATTATTTAATTAAATTATTTTTGGATTATTTGTGAAGTTATGTTATGATGATAGATGTTGTGTTGTGACTATTTGAATTAATTTATTCGATTAAGTTGTAGAATAATATTAGAATAGTAATATTATTTGATGTGAACTTATTTTTAGTTATTAGAAGTAGTAGAAAGGGGGGTGTAGGAGTTTAAACCCATTAAGACATAATAAGAGTTATAGTGTTATTATATTGGTTATTGAGAAATAATAAGGAAAAAGAAGTAACAGTAAGAAGAAAAAAGGAATAAGGGTTGGAAGAGAGAAAGAGAACGTGGAAGTTGCAAAAAAGAAGGAAAAGAGGCAAAATGGAATTGGATCGAAAAATTATAGAGAAACCTTCAATCCAAGGTAAGGGTGGGGTTCTAACTCTATAATAGGGTTTGTGATGAGTAATATATGGGATTGGATTTGGAAGAAATTGTTTTGTTTGTGGTTGATATATATATATATATATATATATATATATATATATATATATATATATATATATATATATATATATATATATATATATATATATATATATATATATATATATATATATATATATATATATATATATATATATATATATATATATATATATATATATATATATATATATATATATATATATATATATATATATATATATATATATATATATATATATATATATATATATATATATATATATATATATATATATATATATATATATATATATATATATATATATATATATATATATATATATTGTTGTTTGATGAGGAATCAATGATTTAGAGGTGAATAATGATGCCAAATGTTGTATAATTGATGTAGAAACATAGGGATTATCATAAGTGATGATTACCTATGATTAGATGATGTTTTTAGGACCTAGGGCAGGGAAATCGCAGTGAAAACATAGTGAAATCGCAGAATAAATTCAGCACAACTCAGTATGAGTTGACCTCAAAGGCCATGCATCGACACATGCAGGATTTAAGACTCAGGATGAGTCGATACGAAGGATCATGCGTCGATACATGCATTGTTTTAAACTCAGTATGGGTCGACACAAGAGTATTATGCTTCGACTCATGCAAGATTCCAGACCCAATACGCGTCGACTCAAAGAGGCACGCATCGACTCATGCAGTCCAATTTTTGACAGATTTGTTTCCAAAGGCAGTAATTGGAGTTTCCGGACTCCGTTTGAGGTGTCGTTTGAAACGTTGGATAGCTAACGCGATGAACTTCATTCATAAGGATTAAAATGAAGGACAAAAAGAATAATCCTAGTACCCAAATTAGGATAGAGTTAGGCTTCCCGCGTTAATCGCTATGATGATTTTGTGAAGTATGATGAGGATACGACGATCTTAGATTAATGCTTGGTTCATAACAGTAAGATTAATAATAATAATAATAATAATGATGTAGTATTGCAGTATAATAATATGTAGAGTTTTAGTAATTAGAGGTAAGCATTAGATGAGTGATTAATCGGTATAGTCGAGAATTGTCCGAATATTTATGGGCGATATCATGTTGTAGGCCTATGGCCAATGTTGAATGGTTGTTGACCTGCTGTTGTATTGTGGTTATGATTGAGTTGCTGTGGATTTATGTGGATGAATTATGCTGATGATTTATGTTGATGAATTGTGTTGATGAATTACGATGAGATGTCTCTAATCATTGGCAACTATTGAGTTATATGCTTCTGAACAACGATGATTCGTGTTGAGATGTTGTTAGTTGTGGTTGTTGTTACTATGTTCATGATTGTGTCGCATACATTACATATCAAGATGGAGCTGATGCTCGTTAAGATGGCCTGTATTGGCGAATATTAAGATGAAGGCTTATGCCTTGTTGATGCCTCTATTTATTGGCAATTATTTTGAGATGGGAGTTCTGCTCCAATGGTACCACATGCATTTGCATAGTATTGAGTCACATTATATGATTGCATAAGGAAGTTGTGTATTGATGCGGTAAATGTTGTATGTTATTGATGTTCCCTTGCGATTATTGTTGTTTATAAGATGTGAAGTGGTGATATTATATGATCTAATCTAATATATTATTTATCATATGTTTTATTATATTGTTAGATATCTCACCCCTTTTGTGTGAATGTTACCCTTACGTTGGTAACGTGTAGGTAATCTAGTGTGAAGGTGGTATACCTTTATTAGTTCGAGTCGGTGTCATTTCTCTGATACGTAGCACTCGTGGGATGAATGCTTGTTGCTTTTAGTTATTGTTATTCCAGTTGCTGAACTTTAATTTGATTGTTGCTAAGTATGTGTTATTCTGAAGTTGCTGTAATGTTGGAAAAGGATGTTATTGTGATTCCGCTGCGTAGTTGTTCAAGTTGTTGAATTAAGAGATTAATTTATTTTGCTGTTGGTTCATCCAAAGATTTAAAGTGTTATGTATCCATGTTGAATGCAATGGTTTTTAAGTTGAATTTGTGGCATCCTGATTCAGTTGTATGGATTTTATAACTCTGATTTACATTTATAATTGCCGGGTAGAATTGGGGTGTTACATATGGCAGTTGCACAAGATGGCAACAACAACATTTTCCCAACTGCCTTTGCTCTAGTCGATGGAGAGACTGGTGGTGCTTGGTGTTTCTTTCTCAGGAATCTCCAAACACACGTGGTTCCTCAACCTGATCTCTGTTTGATCTCCGACAGACATATATCTATTGATAGTGTAACACCCCAATTCTACCCCAAGCAATTATGCAAAATAAATCAGAGTTATAAAATTTCAATCATACAAATGAATCGGGACGTCACAAATTCTTCTAACAATTCCTTGCATTCATCGTGGATATATAACACTTTTTCAAACATTGGATGAACCGTCAACATAACATCTTTAATCAAATAAATCAACCTCTACGCAGCGGAATTCTTAAATATATCTCTAACAAAACAACAACTTTGAAACATCTCATATTTAATGATAATCCAATTAAAATTCAACCACTAAAAATAACGATCAAAAATCAGCAAACGTTCATCCCCCCGAGTGTTACATATCAGAACAATGACACCGACTCGAACTATTGAAGATACACAACCTTCACTCTCGACTACTTGCACGTTACCAACATAAGGACAACATTCAAACAGAAGGGGTGAGATATCTAACAATATAATAAAGTGCATGATAATTAATATATTAAATTAGATCAACAACATCACCACTTCTCATCTCATAATCAACGACAATCTCAACAATAATACACATTCATCAACATCAAAATACACTTCTTCATGAAATCCTATAATGCGACTCTATACTATGCAAATGCATGTGGTACCATTGGAACAGAACTCCCATCTCAAAAATTTGCCAATTAATAGAGGCATCAACAAGGTATAGCCTTCATCTCAAAATTTGCCAATCCAGGCCATCTCAACGAGCATAAGCTCCATCTAAAAAATGCAATGTATGCGACACAACCATGAATGTACTGATAACACCCAAGTTAACAACATCTCAAATAATCTCAAAACATCTCAAATTATCATTTCGAAACATCTCAAATTATCATCTCAAAACATCTCAAAGACATCTCAAATTAACATCTCAAAATAACATCTCAAAATAACATCTTAAATAATCAAAATAAATCATCAAACGTCATTTATTTATTAATAACTTCTCATTTATAACTCAGTAGTATTTTAATTTCCACAGTAAGTCAACATTGTCATTCTGTAACTCTAAAGTCAAGATCGTCACTATCCTACTGTTATAGCTCAAACAACAGATTCTAAGCATCTAACGTTCATCGCTCTGTACAAAACAACGCAAAGGCCATCCAACTTCTGACCACGCAACCTCTAACCAATGCTAGTTCTAAATACACAACTTCTAATGACGTAACCCCTGGGTGACACGATCTTCTAACAACTATAACTTCTGACTAATACAACTTCTTATCAGATGCAACTTCTGATCATCACAGCTTCTGACTAACCCCATCTTCTGACCAGGTACAACTTCTGATTATCACATCTTCTGACTAATGCCATCTTCTGACCAGATACAACTTCTGATCATCACATCTTCTGACTAATGCCATCTTCTGACTAATGCAAATTCTGACTAGTTCAACTTCTAACCTCAAAACTGTTTCTTTATAATGATTCAACGCAACTTCTAACAACTTGCGTCTGACTTCAGAATTGTTATTTTCTATTCATCCTATTGTTCTAATTCCTTGCCTGATATCAATCTAACTAAGAACAGTATTAACAAATTCTATTCTCCACAATAATTCCTTAGTTCTAATACAGTGGTTCCTGATATCATTCTAGCATAATTATGCGTTTCTTCCCTGCATCTCACTATGGGATTCACGCTTAAAGCCCTAAAACTTAATATATTCATGACAATTCATCACCCATAATTACCCTATAATCTTACAGCATTTTAACAGCATCAAGGCATCAATATTCATCAAAATTCATCAATCTTCATCATACATCAATCATATATTCTCAATTCAAGAACAAAACAACAATCACCACTAACCCCACATATCAATTATCATAAACCCAATTATAGAGTCAGAACCCCACCCTTACCTTGGATTGAAGGTCGCTCTACAGTTCCGGTTGGATTCTCGTTCTTGCCGTATTCCACTTTCTCTAGCAGCTTGCACGTTCTCTTCCAAATCCTTATTTCTTTCTACTGCCTCTTTCCTTCTATTCTAACAACAAATAATAAAATGACCCTATTTATTCTATTATTCCTTAATGGGCTTAAAACCAATACACCCCCTTATTACTTCTATTTCTTCAAAATAAGCCCACATTAAATAATATTACACTTCTAATATTATTTCACCACATAATATTATATCTTTAATATTATTTCTCCACTTAATAAAATAAATCTAATTTAATTATAATACATCTTCATAAATATTCCAAAAATAATTTAATTAAATTACGGGCGTTACAGATAGTGCATACAATAATCTTGCAAACGGTTGGCATGATCCCCCTTCTACGCATGTCAAATGCATTGGACATATTGTACAAAATTTCACGAGGGAGATCAAAGACAAAGCTCTTAGGAAAACAATTATGAACGCGGGGTATGCATTAACACAACCTACGTTCAAACACTATCGCGACGAGATCAAATTGTCAAATTCGAACGCAGGTAGGTGGATCGATAATATTTCAGTGGAGAAATGGACAAGGTCATACGACAATGGACAACTATGGGGCCACATGACAACAAATCTTATCGAATCCATGAACAGTGTATTCAAAGGCATACGAAACCTCCTAGTAACCGTTTTGGTTAAATCAACATATTTTAGGATGGCTTCGTTGTTTTCCAAAAGAGGTGAAATGTGAAATACGGTCTTACAATCGGGACAACTATGGAGTGAAAGATATATGAAGTATATTAAGACAGAAAGTGCCAAAGCCAACACCCATCTGGTTATAAGGTTCGACCGACACATCCACAACTTCATTGTCAAAGAGACAATCGACCACAACGAGGGGCTGCAAAGACAAGAGTAGAGGGTTATACTACCATCTCGTTGGTGTGATTATGGTAAGTTTCAAGCCTTTCGTATGCCTTGCTCTCATGTCATTGCGGCATGTGCGTATACTCATCAAGGCGCATTACAACTTCTATCTCCCATTTACAAGTCTGAAACCTTGCTCGACGTCTACAACAACAACATAAAAATTATATGCAAACCATCTGCACTTTTTAAGTTCTAAACATTATTGTTTTTCATTAAGAGCATTTGTTACAACAAACCATACGCAAACAACAAATAAAAATACGATAAAACGTATAAAAAATTACAACCGTTAAAACAATTTCATCTGAGCCATGCATCATCACCATTACGTCTCCGTCTATTTTGACTTCCTCCAACCAAAAATTAGGTCTTTTAGTTGCAAGTGAGGTGGTTCTTCTTCTTCTCTGGATCCTTCTAATTTGTTCCCCATCCTCGATGTGTGCCTCTAGCCATCGTATCAACTCTCTCTTCAGACGCTCCATGGGGTGAACGTGCCAAAATTTCATTTTCATCGGAGGTTTGATGGCCGAGAAAATAATGTATCCATCTCTGGTGAAAATCATGGGAGATGTCATGACGCAAATAACAGAGAAAAAATAAGAAGACAATGCGAGAAAGTGTGAAGAATGACGGAGAAATGAGTGATTTATTTATAGAAAACACAATTGCACGTAATAGCCAAGTGAGATGGCGCCTCCTCTGCTTTTTATAATACATGCGCCATCTCACTTGACTAAAATAGAGAGCATGCGCCAAGTGAGATGGCACACAAGACAAAAAGTTAGGTGTATGCGCCAACTCACTTGACTCCTCTATTGTGGAGTTTTCTGAAACATAGTTATTTACATAATTTTTACCGAAACATGATTATTTATATATTTTTTTTTCAATACCTAATTATTATTAAAAAAAATTCAAACTACTCACATTAATTATTAATTAAGTCTCATTTGACAATTTGAAAGTCATGTACTATAATGTATTATAGTTATAATTAGATTGTATAATTAGATTGTATAATTAGATTATATAATTAGATAAAAGTACATTGAAAACTACAATGATTAATATTTTATAACTTTTTCCCCAAATGTGAAAATTAATTAAACAAACAAAATTAAAAATAGAAACTATTTTGTACAAATATAGCATTATTTGAATCATTTTGAAATATCTATTAAAATACCAAATATACATAGATATTGTATCAATTATACTAGTGTAAAAAGAGAAATATTTCTCTTTAGATATTTTATTGGACAACAATATGATAATTTTTCTGACAAATTTAGACAATACATAACAATTTTCATAATAAAACCACTTCCCACCTTCCTCAACAAACGTACACATCATCATCATCCATATGATAATTACAACACTACTTATCACTTTAATTCAAACTGTTTTCTTTCGAAATTAATTTTGCTAAAATGGTTAAACACCAAATTATTTATTTACTTTTATTAAGACAACGTTATCTTTTTTTGAATAAAATTTTAAAGCACCGTTTTCTTCTCTAGATTAATAATAATAACTCCACTAAACTGAATAACACTAATTACATCACTTTCCCTAATACAACCATAAAAAACCAAAAGAAGTATTTTTCACAAAAAAAACCTAATACAACCATAAAAAAAAAAAGAAAAAGATTACATCCACTTAAATAAGAATTGTAAAACAAATCTATATAAAATAAAAATTTCATAACTTGCAAATAAACAAAAAATAATTAACCTACTTAAAATAATAAAATATTTTAAAATTATTTTTTATAAAATAAAATACTAATTTTGATATTAAGTAACCTAAATATATATTTTTCAAAATTAAAACATAATCGAAATCATATTGTAATTTTTTTAATAACATATATCTTTAAATTTTTATAAAAAATTAAAAAAAAAAATTTAAATATTTTTTTTTAAGTTTTAATATAAAAATTATATCAAAATAAAAAGCATCTAAATTAATACTTTATGAAAAAAATTTAAATTAATTTTTTTAAAACAATCTTTATAATTTTTTTTTAAACAATAATATAAACAAAAACAAACGGACACAAACATAATACTTATTAACCTAAACTTATTAATCTTTCTTAAATTAGTGTTTTCTTAATCTACACTTATTAATCTTTCTTAAATTCTTATGTTCAGTTATTTAAATTCTAATCCAAATTTCCTAATCTAAACTCTTTCTCAATATCTCATGACCCCATTCACAACATAAATACCCAAAATACCCCTTTACTCACAAATAAAATACCCAAATTACCCCTTCATCACACACACCAACATTAATATAATCAAAAAAACAAAAAACAAAAACATAAAAAAACACTTATATAGTTTTTTACAAAAAAAAAAAAGCTCTTATATTGTACTAGAACTAGTCTTTGTTTAATTGGTTATATAAACTCTCTCTCTCTCTCTCTCTTTCTCTCTCTTACCAATTTCCAACATTTCAGTGAAACTGAACAACGCAAACAGAACACATACATCACCATTTTCCCACAGAAAAATACCCTAAAACTCAACATCACCCATCTGAAAAAAATTCAATTTTTCACAAACCCCACATCTCAAAATCAAAACTTTTTCAATTCTTCTTGGATTTCACCCCTAACACTACAAATTGGTGTAGAAATCTTCAAAAGGGTTTTCTTTTTCTGTGATTTTCATCAGAAAAAGAAACCCAACATCACCACAAATCCAAGCACAATCACAAACAAAATGAAGAAATTGAAAAACTATTACATGCACTTCAAAAACCATCACCACCACCAATCCCCAGAAAGAAAATGGATTTTCCCACTTGCAATCGGTTCAATCCTCTCTCTCTTCCTTCTCTTCGTTGCAACACTTACATCACCACAAGGCACACACATTCTGCCTTTCTACCGTTCCATTTCAGCTTCTTATTATTCCGCTTTTGTTGAATCTAAGCTTCACCCTTTACCCATTTCAACGCTCCCTCCACCACCTCGCTTTGCTTATCTAATCTCTGGCTCTGCTGGTGATGGTGCATCTGTCAAAAGGGTGCTTCTTGCGATGTATCATCCTCATAACCGTTATGTTGTTCATCTTGACCTTGAATCTTCACCTCAGGAACGTGCGGATCTGTTGGAGTTTGTCAAGAATCATGATTTGTTTAAGAGATTTGAGAATGTTAAGATGATTACTAAGGCGAATCTGATTACTTATAGAGGTCCCACTATGGTTGCTAATACTCTTCATGCTGCTGCTATTTTGTTGAAGGAATGTGGTGATTGGGATTGGTTCATCAATCTTAGTGCTTCTGATTATCCACTTGTTACTCAAGATGGTTTGTGTTTTTTGTCTTTCTAATTTGATGTTTAAGGTTTTCAATTATGGTTGTTGTTTAGTTGAAATTAAGGTTTTGGAGATTAGTAGAATAGAGTTATCATAGGTTGAGGATTGAAATTTAGGATTTTGTATGTTTTTTAATGATGTTTTATGGTTTTGAGTATTGATTGTTGTTTTGTCTTGTGGATTTTGGATGAGTAGATCTGCTTCACACTTTTAGCTACTTGCCGCGCGATCTTAATTTCATCGACCATACTAGTGACATTGGATGGAAAGAGTGAGATTTTTGGATCATTTATTGTTGATTTGTGATTTTTTGTTTGTTTTGAGGATGGAGATTGATTGGTGTTTTGTGTGTTCTTTATTAGTCATCAGCGTGCGAGGCCGATAATTGTTGATCCAGGGTTGTACATGAATAAGAAGCAAGATGTGTTTTGGGTTACACAGAGGAGAAGTAGACCTACTGCTTTCAAGCTTTTCACAGGTGAATATGGAATATCCTTTTTCTTGTCTGCTGGGTTTCTTCTCCCATTTTCTTTTCGGTTTTCCAATTTTTCGATATAGTTTTATGTGGCTATAGATAGATGTTCTTTTATGTTTGCATTGTAGTTTTTTACTTTTTGGTGGTGATATTGAGTACAAGGAATAAGGCACAGTGTGGTTTAGCTTCTATCTTACAGAGCTTTTCCGTTGAAACAAGTTAACGGTTTCTCTCTTGTCGAAAAGTCTTTAAAAGCTTATTTATCAGTGTTCATGGGGAAGTTAAATAAGCGAGTTTCTGAGAAAATCTTTTAGTGTTTTCTTGGTTTCTGCATCGGAATGTTTTGAATCGATAGTGCAGCCATTAATGTTTCGAGCCTTGAGAAATCTTATGTATTCGTTTTACGGTGTCATGAGTGTCATCGGTTTAGTTTTTTGCAGGACAGCTGAATTTATCTTCTCAAACTATTTTCAGGGTAGACTTGTTAGTGTCCGTGTCTATGTCAGTGTTTCATGATGGCAAGTCATTTTGTAAATCACGTAATATTTCTCTCTTATTAGGTTCGGCTTGGATGGTACTCTCGAGACCTTTCATCGACTATGTCATATGGGGATGGGACAATTTACCGCGAACCGTTCTCATGTACTATTCGAATTTCATATCTTCGCCCGAAGGATACTTCCACACAGTTATTTGCAACGCTCAAGAATTCAAAAACACAACCGTGAATAGCGACCTACACTTCATTTCATGGGACAATCCTCCCAAGCAACATCCTCACTACCTCACTGCCGACGATATGAAAGCTATGGTCGATAGCAACGCTCCCTTCGCAAGAAAGTTCCATCGAGAAGATCCGGTTTTGGACAAAATCGACTCAGAGCTCTTATCCCGAAACCCTGGAATGCCTGTTCCCGGTGGTTGGTGCATTGGCAGCAGAGAGAACGGTACCGACCCTTGCTCGGTAGTCGGTAACACTACGGTCCTAAGGCCAAACCACGGTTCAAAAAGACTAGAAACATTAATCAGCAAGATGCTATCGAACGAAAATTTTCGGCCTAAACAATGTGTATGAGACGAAACCGACATGCGAAAGATGATCTTGTTTGAGATTATTATTTAACCTACCACTTGCTTTTTGATTTTATATATGTATGTGCAAGGTTTAGTTAGCATGATGAGTAAAATTTAGTGTTTCTTTCTAGTAGAGAAGAAAGAAAATAGTGAAATTATACATGTTTGTTTAAGAAAACAAAAAATGAGACAATCTAAGTGAAAATGAAAACTGAGTACAAGGTTTTGTTGAATCACACGTTGTAATAATAGTATGATGTATATGAGATGTGACTTCATTCAAGCATTTTGTGACCATTGAATTGGTGATTCTCTACTTTTGTTATTCTCTTTTACAAGTAAAACAAGTTATCAACTAGTAGAATCATATGCAATGTGGAAGCTTCCTTTCACCTACCAATAATAGAGTAGAAATTGCTATTGTACCTTATAAATAAAGTCATTAATAAAATGAATGATGTTATATTTAATCTACATATGAAACTTAACTTTCATTCAAATTTACAATTCAATGGATCTATTTTAATGCTTTGGTGCCTACCTCAATAGAGTAATTTCACATCTATAGTTGACTTGTCCCCTACGTCGTTTATTTTCCATTCAATAAGTCTTCTAAAAATCATAAAACACGACAATTTAATTGTCTATGATTGATCTATTTATCAACTAGTAATTTTTTAAAAGTTTAAGTCATATTCAGGATTAAAGTTTTTGATTGTGCTAATATGGTAGGGTTGGTCACAAGAAAAGACTATTCGTACTTTATTGTGTTTTTATGACTTTGAATATTTCTTCTTTTTTTCGACGTGTTGTAAGGGTATAGTCATATATACTAGTAGCTCACAAATTATGTTTATAAAATCATGAGAAAGTTTCCAAGTTAATTGCATATTGATTTGCAATACTTATTGTTCATAGGTCAATGGTACCATATGGGTGGCAGGTGGTATGGCTTAATAGAGTCGATCATAATTCATAAATTTTTATTGGAAGAAAAAACCTAAGATGGCTAAATGAGTTAATGCTATTGAGTCATGAAAATTATGCCTCATGAAAATATATAGGTCTATGAATATATCATGAACCTAAATATTAAATAATCACCTAATGTGGTAGGTTTGGGAGGATGGCTTGTTAAAATGGCTCGTTCATATAAACCGATATGTTAAATTTGAAAAATTATTAGGTTTATTAGGTTTGGATTTTAAAATTAGAGTTTATATTTTTTAGGGTTATTTAAACTTGATTTTAAAAAGTTCGGTATTTATTAGAGATAGTTCGTACGGGTCGAGGGTATCCAGTTAGGTCCTCGTAATTATAAAAATTGATGTTGATTGATGACATAAGACTTTGGAATCAACGGTGTTAATTTTTGGTACGATGGTGCATAATAGATTTAACAGAGTGAGCACTCCAACACCCAAGTCAGTTCAGAGTCCAAGACGAGTATAACAGAAAATGGAGATAAGAAAAGTATACCTTGAATCTCACGTGTGCTAATTATATATGTTGGATAATCTTGATTGAGCTTATGTATGAGTGGACCCTCGTATCAGGCCTTTGGTCCTCTAAAAACACTTTCCCCTAAGGCTTGTCGCACATATGCTAGCCGTGAAGTCTTTCAAAATTGTGTCTGGCCCCTGGTGATGGTGATGATGTCTCACTGTAGTAATAAATAGGAAAATCACGGATCAATTTCAAAAGTAATAGAGAACACACACATTAAATGCTCTTCCATCGTGCATGTCTTTTGATACACGTGGCTCTAGGTTTGCGGGTTAGGGGTGGCTCCTCATATATGGAACTTGAGTGCGTCTGAACCATTTGTATTCCTAAGGTACAATTGATCCATCGCCATGTTAGCTGGATTTTTTTGACGTATTGTTCTTTTTAAGGTGATCCAGAAATAATTGAGATGAGTTTGGACATGTTAGGTGTTTTTGACAAGTTTATTGAGGTTGATTTCGACAGATATGTTTTTGAAGAAATATATTGAAGTTCCTGCATGTACATTAGTGTTTCGGAACTTGCGAATTTGAGATTTGGTTTGGACATTATTTCAACCACGAAAGTTTGAAATTTGAAAATAAGCCTAAGTAATTGTTTTTTGTCCTTATCCATTTCTAAGGACACATGGAAGCGAATCAAAGACAAGTAACATGCAAGTGACAACATGTCAGATTCTAGAAAAAAATGTTGTTCGAGTCGGTTATTTCGATTTTAGTATAAATAAGGGTTCTAGTATTAGATTTTTTGTGTGTTTAATTGTATATAAAACTCATATTACTCAAAGTATCTAGCGAATTGAGAAAAGAGTCAGAACTGAATGAAATTTACGTATGAAACACCATTTTCTTTAATGCAAAGTCATGTTCTTTAAGTTATTTTTCCTGCATTTTTATTATTGTGTCAAAGTCCTTTACATTTATTTTCTCTTTACAAATCATTTTTAAATTCTATTGAAGATTATTTCATATCGAAATCTTCATTCTCACACACAAATCACAATAACTTAAGGAAATTTTATGCACATGTGTCATAAGATCAATTTAGTCAATCCTGCAAGCAACCAAATTATCATTTGAACGACTAGTAATTGTTTGTGAAATTTTATCGTAAACAAATTAACACATATGGTGGGATGAGTTGTGTTATAAAATTTTACATTGTTTTTAAATATTTTTTGCGTGTTCTTCATTTATGAAACTTTTCAAAATCGTGAGTATGCATGAGATTGAGAAGTGGTAGGATAACCCATCTTTATATTATGTAATTAGTTGAATTTTTTTAAAAATATTTCAATGAATATAGTCTAATATTAATTATGTTTTTATTTAAGGTTGTTATATGACAAATTGATGCGCGGGAATTAATTGTCAAACAGATTCCATTTCGTGTCTTTCTCCCGTGTCAGCGGAGCGACAATTGGTAGGGAACCAGATTCAGTAAGAGAGCACTTAGTCGAAAGATTCATGGCAACTGGAAGTACATAAAGCTTATATCTTTGGGCGTATAATACTATTCCTACAGGGTTAGATTTTCATTCTAAGTTCATTTTAATATTTGTAATTTTTGCGTAGAAAATTTTCTTCTAAACTGTTGTTTTAATTTATAGACGTCACTGGTTGTTGGTTGCTATCGATCCTATAAAAGAAGTGGTCTATTATCTGAATTCGGTTGGCGGTAATTGGACAAATTATCCGGATATGAAGTTAATGATTGATACGTAAGTGAGATTATTCTAAATATTTGTGTGTATTTATATATTTAATTATTTCTGTGACATTGTTTTAAATATATATTTTTATTTTGTTAGAGCGATACAAGTATTCCGGTGTCAAAGAGAAGCTCGGGTACGACGGTCTAAATCAAACAACATTAATTGGATCAAAGTACATGTATATTAATTTCCACTATTTTGCTTATAATATTTATGCTATTTGATAAAACAATACAACTATATATTCTTATTTGTTTTTCTATGTAGTGTCCTCAACAACAAAACGGTATAGATTGCGGATACTTCGTTATGCGGTTTATCAAAGAAATCCTTCAACTGAATCAAATAGAGATTCCAGTCACGGTATGGATTTATAACTTAGGATTTGTTTTATTATTTCTTGGATATTTCATATAATTTTTTACTTTTAACTAAATCATGCATATTATGTTTTGTTATGTAGTACTTTGATGAATACAAATGTGCATATTACACGAAACTTCAGTTGGAAGAAATCAAAGAGGAATTGTGTCAATATTTTATTGAGCAGAGAATCATATAAGGTATGAATACATTATTATGTAAAAAGTGTTATGAATACGTTACATGTGTACATGGAATACCATATTGACCGTGTTATTATGTTCAAACCTCGCAGGACCAGGACCTTAATACATAATTGACCGTGTTTCTTTCATACATTAGGACTGATTTAGTTATTGTTAGGGTTGATTTTGTAAGACTGTTTTTGAGTTACAATGCTGATAACAATGGTTTTTATATATTTTGAGGTACAAAAATGGTGTATATATATTTTGGATTACAATGGTATACAATGCATTACCACGGTTTATGAATTACAGGTTATGGCAACTGGTTTATATAAATAATATGCTGCAAACAATGCAGGTATATGAATTATATAAATTATACCTCTAAAAAAAACACCCTATGAAAGCGCTTTTTCAAGAAAAACGCTGCCTTAGGTAACCTATGAAAGCGCTTTTTCACAAAAAGCGCTGTCTAAGGTAAACATATGACAGCGCTTTTCCAGGAAAAAGTGCTGCTAAAAGACCACCTATGAAAGCGCTTTTCCAGAAAAAAGCGTTGCTAAAAGCCTACCTAAGACAGCGCTTTTACAGGAAAAAGCGCTGCTAAAAGAAAACTTATGAGAGCGCTTTTCCAGAAAAAAGCGCTGCCTTAGGTAGACCTATGAAAGCGCTTCTTCATAAAAAAGCACTGCCAAAAGCCTACTTAAGAGAGCGCTTTTTAGAAAAAGTGTTGTATTAGGTAGACCTACGAAAGCGCTTTTCATTAAACAAAAAATGCTACTAAAACCTATAGCAGCGCCACCATAGACAGCGCTTTTAAGCGCTTTTAAAGGCTAAAAAAAGCGCTTTCGTAAGTCTTTTTTAGCGTAGTGAAAGGAAATAAGTTAGGAAAATAGTGAACCCTGAGAATAATAATTATGGAGAACAACCTTCTAATACTATGGGAGAAGGCATAGTCGTTGCGAATTCGACTACAACAATGGCTTCTATGGCCAGTATGACAACAATACCGGCAATGGCACAAAGTGGAGAAAGTATACAAAGTGTTTTAAAATTGTTTTTGAAAAGTATTTTTTTGTATAAGTGCAAAATGTTTGAGCAATTCTAACAGCTATCTACTTTGTTACTCGAAAATAGTCGTTCTTTTCCTCTTTTCCTTTAGACAATGATATCCTACTATTAGCGAGTAGGTAGCCTTATCGTTGGATGTTTGAGGGACATTCAAAGAGATGTGCAGTCATAAAGGCAACATATGGAGAAGCTTTAACAATTTTGTTTAAGGGACAAGATCATTTACCGAAAGACAATACCGTAGGATCATCGAGGGACTATGATCTTTTGATTTTATGGGTCTTTGCTAAAGTGTCCCCATTCTCGAGGGGCATGACTGCTTTATTTTCCGAAAGGCAACCAAAGAGGGGATTCACTAGAGGTCCATATGTGCATATATGTTCAATTCCGTTATTTTTTGTCTTTTTGTTAGGTTAGCTAATGTTCTAATTTACAGTCTTTCCATACACGCTTATTTACTAACATAATATAGTAAAATAATAAAGCAATAAATGTGCGGAAAATAAAATGCAGAAAAAAAAACCTAAGCTATTACACGACTTTGGGAGAGATACATTAAAGAAGTAAAGTGCGGAATTTTAAATCTAAAACCTTTACATCCATAATCAGTTACAATATTTATGTAAAATGCGAGAATAAAAGTAACGCACGCGAAATAACTATTACGTCTAAAAAATCTAAGAAAAGTTCTAAGTAAAATAAAAATATTTGTTGGTTTTTGTTTAATTTTGATTAAAAAAGATGCTTAAAATAAATTAAACCTAAATTTAATTGAGAAAAATAAATATTAAATGGAAATTAACCTAGTTCTAAAGTTTCTTTTTTTGTATTTTTATTTAAGAAAATATTTGGATGAAGATAACCCAAGTCTAATTGATTTTAAAATTTACAAAATAAAGTTGGAATAATTAATCTAATTAAATTACAAAATTAAAAATAATTAAAAAAACAAAACTAAGTCTATTATATTTTTTGGTTTTTTTATTAAGAAAAATATTTGAATTAAATTAATCTATGTCTAGTTGATTTTAAATTGATAAAAATAAGTCAAGATAATTAAATTAATTAATTTACAAACTTAAAAAAAATCCTAAGTCTAACTATTGTTATTATTTTTATTATTATTTAAAAGAAATAAAAAAAACAAATAAATAAATCAAAAGAAAGAAGTTGGGCCAGATGTTTGAAGTAAACAGGGGGATGTGATGTTTGAAAAAACATTGGACCCAATAGATAGCTCAGGCCATCTTGGGATCCTGTGGAGGCAACTTTTAAGTGTCTATGGTGGTCCATGCATTTGGATGTCTTAGACCTGACCTCTTTATCATCAATTGGCTGGAGTTGGAGGGCGTATGATAAGTGCTTGAAAGGCAAAGCTATGGTGGTCCATGCATTTGGATGTCTTAGACCTGACCTCTTTATCATCAATTGGTTGGAGTTGGAGGGCGTATGATAAGTGCTTGAAAGGTAAAGCACCATATCTGCAATCAACAAATGTTAATAAAACAAAACGCTGGACCTGGGATTCGAACCCATGTCCCTTCCCTCATAAGCGCGCTTCCTAACCAGTTGTGCTTCTTGGTCATTCGTTAATCCATATAACAAAATAATATTATATACAAAAATATGTCAGAAGCATTCAAAAAAAATGAAAACGCGCGCTGGATTTGAATGAGCCAATTGAGGGCTGCCAATGCGTCGTCTGCTTCCTCCCTCCTTCGTTTTAGACCTGGACCTATAGTGACAGTTTTTATCTGTCACTATAGCACCTGTAACTAAAAAAAACAATGATACACACAATAAATTCATGGTGAGGCCATGGATGAATTGGCCTCAACCTCCTGAGCATAAAGAGACCCTTGGTTAGGCATAATTTTGGCTATTTCCAGAAACCCCAATTCTAAGCTTGGAACCCTAAAAATGGTGATACTCGATCCATGCGTCAAAAACCCAATCCAACCATACAGATAGCTTGCAAATACAAGAATAGTCAGTAATGCATGGTTAAAATGTGCTTATATTACATAAATCAAACTAATTAAGATGTAGAAAAAATGCAAACCGTGAAATGTTGGTGATGTGTTTTGGGCTGTTTCAAAGCCTGGTAACGATTGGAAAAACTTCAAGGGACTTCTAGGAGTGGATTAGGATGCTTGTTTGGGACTAAAGCGGGCTGAAAACTGAAATTCAAACTTGACAATTTTGTGATTTTTTGCAATCTTTTCTGGATTTTTTGACAGTCCTCTCGTGTCCATTTGGCTTGCTAGAATGTTGTACTTATAGTGTAGATGGAGGAGACACAATTGAATGGAAAAGATCAGCCCATAATGCCATGGTTTAAAGCCATGATCACAAATTTGAAAAGTTACAAAATGAAGGTTTCATGCCATTTTTGATGTTCAATGAATCTGGACACTTATGCACGAATCTTTGGGCCTTTAAGCAAGCCAAAGCATCAGTCCAAATGCCTAAGCCCATCTCCATTTATTTTATATAATTTATTTTGTATTTATTTCAAATAAATCAAAATAAATAAGAATAAAATAGATGAAAATGGTAAGGCAATGCAAAAACGATATTAGGGGTCCTTCATAAGCTTAAGAAAATATTTGAACTTTAAAAAGTTAGGCCATTGACTCAAAAATTTAAATTTGCTCAATGCACCATTCTTGAAATTTCCAAACTTTTCCCAACTTGGGCAAGCCATAACTTGCTCAATATTTATCTCATGATGATGATCTTGGACTTTTTGGACAGCTCGAGATGTTTACTTTAATCTCTCTTTTGATCAATTTTACATTTGAAGATGTTATATTGATGTAAAAGGTCTTGCCAAAAAGTGGCTTTTGTTGAATTTTTGAAAATTACCTGTAATGTCTGAGCTTACATCTTTCAAATGGTGAATCTATTGAACTTGTGGGATGAAGAGAAGTTATAGGGGATTGGATTATCTTCCAAATGAGCTTTGGTGGGAAACTTTCTGATAAAGTATGAGAAAGTTATGCCTGGTCAAAGTTTAGTTGACTTCTCCTATAGAAACCCTAATTTAGAAATTCTCGACTTTTGATGAATTAGGAGCATTTATTGAGGAATCATGATCAACCCTTGATCAAATGATGGATATCACTTCAAAATGTTGATGTTAACAAAAAATCTTGAAGTTTGACTGTACATGGGCCACAATTGACTTTTACCCTAGCACAGTTGATTTTCCAATTGACTGAGCAAACTTGTAGTGCAAGGCATGCAATTTTGTCATGGACAATCTTGAAGGCATATTAGGACCATGGAAAGCATTTGAGACTTTTGGAGTTCAACCATCTTGATGAAAATTGAAACCCTAGGTTGGGGTTCATTGCCTTAGGAGGAGAATTTGTCTGGTCAATTCTTGGTTATCCTTGAGAAATTGAGGACCTCTAGGAGTATGTCTTGTGTGAAAATGGGAGGGAAAATTTTGGGGTACAACAGTTGCCCCTGTTCAATCTTCTTGGACCTGAGGATGTAGATTGGCTTGTCTGCCTTTCGTGATTTGAAGGTAGAAGATGATTGAATACTAGAGTGCCCAGAAATTTGCACTTGTCTGAAGTGATACTGTTGGTGAATAATATCGGGAATGGGATTACAGATGCCATTTGGAAAAGATGACAAAAGACTGTCGAAGATGGGCTTAAAGATGCCATCCAAGGAATATGATAGAGAGTCGTCGGAGATGGGCTTAAAGAAGCCACCCAACGTAGATGCTGACTTCATAAGAAGTCTCTTTGTGGGGATTCATGTTCCTACTGTTTAAGGAGGAATCCGCTGGGGAATGTTTTAGGGGAATAAAACCTGGGAGCTTCAGTTATCCATTACTCTGTTGGGGAGTTATCTCTTAAAAGCGAGCTGTTATCTGGTCGAGATCCAGGCTTCACGGTGACTTGTTAAGGACAATAAGACTGACTGCTATCTGGTCGTATTCCAGGATTCACAATGACCTATTGGGTAATATGAAATTAACTGATATCTGGTCAGTTCCAGGCTTTGCGGTAATTGTAGACATTGAACTGTTATCTGTTCGTAT
The DNA here is from genome assembly GCA_948472305.1 of Vicia faba. Classification (NCBI taxonomy): domain Eukaryota; kingdom Viridiplantae; phylum Streptophyta; class Magnoliopsida; order Fabales; family Fabaceae; genus Vicia; species Vicia faba. The sequence continues at coordinate 947,033,055 of OX451735.1, forward strand.
CCAGGCTTCGTAGTAATTGTAGATATTGGATTGTTATCTGGTCGTATTCAGACTTCAGCGGTTTGAAGAAATTAAGCTGTTATCTGGTGGGGTCTAGGCTTCAACTTGAATCTGAGGTATACCGTTATCTGGTCGAGTCCAGGCTTCGGTGTCATAAGTTATACTATCATCTGGCCATGTCCAGGTTTCAGTGTCATAGGTTATACTATCATCTGGTCGGGTCCAGGCTTCATAGTAATTAATAAACTACTATCTGGTCGGACTCCAGGCTTTACAACATCTTTAACTGGATAAGAATCAGAAAATATTAGGGTCTATTTAACTGAACTAGAGAAATGTCTTGAGTTATCTTTAACAGGAATAGAAATCATGAAAATCTTAGTGTCGATTTAACTGAACCAGTGGAAGGTCTTTAGTTAACTTTGACTGGAATAAAAATCAGAAAAATCTTAGTATCGATTTAACTGAACCAAAAAAGGTCTTGGGTTATCTTCAACTTCAACTGGAATAGAAATCATAAAAATCTTAGTGTCAATTTAACTGAACCTGAGGAAAGTCTTGAATTATCTTCAACCGGAATAGAAATCAGAAAAATCTCAGTATCGATTTAACTGAACCAGAGAAAGGTCTTGAATTAACTTTGACTGGAATGGAAATCAGAAAAATATTAGTATCGATTTAACTGAACCAGAGAAAAGTCTTGAATTATCTTCAACTGGAATAGAAATCAGGAAGATCTTAGTATCGATCTAACTGAACCAGAGAAGGTCATGGATCACTTTAACTGGAATGGAAATCAGAAAAATCTTAGTGTCGATCTAACTGAACCAGAGAAGGTCATGGATCACTTTAACTGGAATGGAGATCAGAAAAATCTTAGTGTCGATTTAACTGAACCAGAAAAAGGTCTTGGAGAATATCTTTCTGAGGAAAATGATGAAATAGCCCTTCGTCAGACGTAGCCTTTGAGATGACTGCCGGGTTATATAAGTGGTCAACGGTACTTGTTGATTTGATCTTTCCTGAAAAGGTAAAGGGTTAGTCGTATGCAATGTCATGATGTATGAAATGCATTGTGTAATGATGTTCTCAAAGTAAATGAGATTATGCTGAATGTGATGTGTATGCGCATGCCATGATATATGAATGTGGAATGCTGTTGTGATATCTCCTAGTCTGGGAAAGTAAATCCCTGACTGCTGCTAGAGAGTACTGAGGATAAATCTCGGACTGCAGTTAGGCAGATGAGGAAAGTGTTTCTTTTATTTCTGCTGGGGATGATGAACGGAGATGATTTGCTGGGGATTTTTTACTCCTGTTTGAGAATGACTCTGGGGAGAAAGATGCTCTGTTGGAAGATTTTATCGATGTAGAGAAATAAACTCTATTGGGGGATAAACTTCCGCAGTTAGAGAAATGAACTCTGCCAGGGGATAAAGCTTTATAAAGTGTTCGAGATTATAAAAACTTAGCTGGGGAACATGGATTTCAGATCTCCGAGAGAATTTGGATGGAGGAGTTGATTCCTGCTTGGGGAAGAAGGGACCAAAACTTTGATTGTTTCTACTCTGTGGGGAACATAGAAGTCATTGGATTGTATGCTAAGGATATAATGGTGACTTTTTCCCAAGACGTCTATGCTCCTGTACCTGCTGGAAGGAGTAACTGTCGGGACTACAAACGGCCTTTTAGACTTTTCCCCATTTCTTAAAGTCATTAGCAACTGTCTTTCTGTTTTTTATGCAAGTATTTGTAAACAGTAATCATATTCAAATGCATATGTCAAAAATAATCACTGGACATTTTTTGCAAAACAAAACAGAAAAATAGAAAACAAACAGTTTTGTACTTTCAAAGAAATGATTTGCATTGATTTTGAAGTTTGCCTATAACAAACATTTTTGTACAAAGAGACTGACGTTCTAGTAGGAGAATGCCGCCGTGAAAATGAAAATTATACAAAATAGTGTACAAAGAGAAAACAACTATGTGTGATAATCACATTGAGTTTCAATTCTGCTATTTCCCTTATGTCTTTGAGCGTCTCATCACTTTGCTACTTGTTCGAAGCTGACTGGATTGATCAGTGTCATTTGAGCTTGATAGTTGATAATGAAGTCTGGTTGCAAGGTGATCCAATGGGAAATAGTTATACGCTTTAAATCCCTAACTTTTGCCTAGACCGCCCTTTTGGGTTTTCAGTCCACCGGGATACCCTTTTTTGCCCAAGCCGCCTTTTCAGGTTTTCGACTTACCGGGTGTACAGATTTTTTGTATTTTATCCCTAATTTTTGCCCAAACCTTTTTGGTTCGCGAGGATGCCCTTATTTCTTCCTAGGCCAGTCAACCTAGCGGGTCTTTATTCATGCGTAGTATTTTTTCACTATGTCCGCATTCACAGGGTGAGGAAGGTCGTCACCATCCATGGTGGTTAGAATCATAGCTCCACCGAAAAATATGCTCTTGATTACAAATGGCCCTTCGCACGTGGGAGTCCATTTGCCCCTAGGATCACCTTGTGGCAGTATGATGCACTTGATTACTAGATCACCTGCTTGATATACCTGGCGTCTGACCTTTTTGTTGAAAACCTTGATCATTCGTTTTTGGTACATATGACCATGACATATAGCAGTAAGCCTATTCTCATCAATCAAATTTAGTTGGTCAAGTCGAGTCTGGATCTAATCATATTCGTTCAAACCTGCATCCTTCATGATTCTCAAAGAAGGGATCTGGACCTCAATAGGTAGGACTGCCTCCATACCATACACCAGAGAATAAGGTGTTGCCCCTGTTGATGTTCGTGTTGAGATGCGGTAACCATGAAGAGAAAATGGTAACATCTCATGCCAGTCTTTATATGTCACCTTCATCTTCTGTATAATTTTCTTAATGTTCTTGTTAGCAGCCTCCACAATGCCATTCATATTCGGTTGGTAAGGGGAAAAATTATGATGCTGGATTTTGAATTGCTTACAGAGTTCAGTGATCATAGTATTGTTGAGATTTGTACCATTATCTGTGATGATTCTTTCTGGAACACCATACCGACAGATAAGGTTATGCTTGATGAACTGCGCCACAACATTCTTGGTAACAGTAGCAAAAGAGGCAGCCTCAACCCCCTTCATGAAGTAATCAATGGCCACTAGGATGAAGCAATTCCCATTGGAAGTGGTAGGTCTAATATCTCCGATCATGTCAATACCCCATATTGCAAAGGGCCAGGGAGACGTCAAGACGTTCAAGGGAACCAGAGGTACATGTACTTTATCAGCATAGATTTGACATTTGTGACAAGTACGGAAATGCTGATAACAGTCAGCTTCCATAGTGGATCAGTAATATCCTGCCAGTAGGATATTTTTAGCCATGGTGTGTCTACTAGAATGGGTTCCAAAGGTACCTTCGTGTAAATCTACCATAATCCTTTCTTCTTCATTCTTGTCTACACACCAAAGTAAAGTAGAGTCGTGGTTACGCTTGTAGAGGATTCCATTACTGAGGAATAACTTTGCGGAGAACCTTCTTAGAAACTTTTTATCATTGACAGATGCCCCCTTAGGATATTCTTGAGCCTCGAGATACCTTTTCACTTCATGGAACCAATTTTTGTCTATTACCCCTTCAGTATCAATCTCATAGCAGTATACTGGTTCATCTAATCTCTCAATAATGATTTGAGGAGCCTCATTGTCCCACCTGACCTTGAACATAGATGACATAGTAGCTAGCGCGCCCGTTAACTGATTCTCTTCTCGTGGAAAATGTTCAAAGGTAACTTCTTCAAAGTGTGGAAGCAAGGTCAACACACGTTCTTTATAAGGGATGAGATTAGGGTGTTTCGTGTCCCACTCTCCTTTGATTTGACTTATTACCAAAGCCGAATCTCCGAAAACACTCAAGAGCTTGATCCTTAGGTCAACAACAGCTTTGAGACCCATGATGCATGCTTCATACTCAACCATATTATTGGTACAGTTGAAGCATAGTCTGGCGGTGAAAGGAGTATGACATCCCTCGGGAGATATGATTACAGCACCAATGCCATTATCGAGTGCGTTGGAAGCCCCGTCAAAAACCATAGTCCATCAGGATCCTTTCTCAGGCCCGTCATCTGGTTCAGGTTCTTCACAATCAGTTATTAACATGATGTTCTCGTCCGGGAACTCAAAATTCATGGACTGGTAGTCGTCCACGGCCTGGTGGGCCAAATGATCAGCTAATACACTTCCCTTGATTGCTTTATGGGTCGTATATTGAATTTCGTATTCAGTCAGGATCATTTGCCATCTCGCCATTCTTCCGGAGAGAGCGGGCTTCTCGAAGATTTACTAGATCAGATGCATCTTAGATATCAACAAAGTAGTGTGGATCAACATATACTGTCTCAGTCGGCGAGCAGCCCATGCCAAAGCACAACAAGTTTTCTCGAGCAGTGAGTATCTTGTTTCACAATCGGTAAACTTTTTGCTAAGGTAGTATATTGCATGCTCTTTTCGACCGGACTCATCATGCTTCCCCAGCACACACCCCATTGAATTATCTAACACTGTTAAATACATTATCAAAGGTCTTCCTTCAATCGGCGACATCAGAATTGGAGGCTCTTGAAGGTATTCCTTGATTCTCTCGAAGGCAGTCTGGCATTCGTCATTCCATTTTACCACTTGATCTTTCTTAAAGAGTTTGAAGATTGGCTCACAAGTAGCAGTTAGATGAGAAATGAACCTGGCAATGCAATTTAGGCGTCCCAAGAAGCCTCTAACTTCCTTCTCAGTGCGAGGAAGAGGCATTTCTTATATGGCTTTAACCTTTGCAGGGTATACCTGAATACCCTTGTCACTGACAATAAAGCCTAGGAGTTTACCAGATCTTACCCCAAAGGTGCACTTGTTTGGATTTAACCTCAGCTTGTACGTCTTCAACCTATCAAACAAATTTTGTAGACGATCAAGGTGCTCTTCCTCAGTTTGAGATCTGGATATCATGTTGTCAACATAGACCTCTATCTCATGGTGAATCATATCATGGAACAAAGCTACCATAGCTCGCTGATAGGTTGCCCCAGCATTCTTCAACCCAAATGGCATCACTTTATAACAGAAAGTTCCCCATTGTGTGATGAAGGTTGTCTTCTCCATGTCTTTAGGTGCCATCTTGATCTGATTGTAACCATAGAAACCGTCCATGAAGGAAAAGATCTTATGCTGCGTGGTGTTGTCAACCAGAACGTCAATGTGGGGAAGCGGGAAGTCATCTTTGGGGCTCGCCCTGTTTAAATCTCTGTAGTCTACACACATCCGTACCTTGCTGTCCTTCTTAGGCACCATAACTACGTTAGCAACCCATTATGGATAAGAGGTGACAACTAAGAACCCAGCGTTGAACTGTTTCATAACTTTTGCTTTGATCCTCTCCAACATTTTTGGGCGCATACGACAGACCTTCTACTTTACTGGAGGGCAATCTTCTTTAGTTGGAAGATGATGAACCACAATATCTGTGTCTAGTCCTAGCATGTCTTCATATGACTAGGCAAAGATCTCGACATAATCATGCAACATCCGTATCAACCACTGTTTGACCCTAAGCTCCAAATTTGCACCTATCTTAACTTCTTTTCTATCCTCTTCTGTGCCCAAATTCACTGTCTCAACTGGATCTTCATGAGGCTGTATAGCCCTTTCTTCCTGTTCTAACAGCCTGGCAAGTTCTCCGGGTACCTCACAATCTTCCTCACCTTCGTTCTCGGCTTAGTTGATCGGATTTTCAAAGTCATAACCTACAATAGCAAAACCATTATCAATGGGGTCGATACTGGATATGGATTTGCAGTTTGATACGTGAGCGTGTGTAAGAGCATAGCTGTATTGACAAAGTAAAAAAGCATAAAAGAAAAAACAGAGAGTGCAAAATTTGTATGCAAAACGTCTAATGCTTTATTAATGTCATATGAGATTGAAACATGATAACCCTCACAAACAAACCATTGTGCCCCGGGTAAGACACATGGCCATAAAGTTTATATTGTTTAACTATTACATATCCGAAAACAAAAAGGACAATTACTTCTGAATAAAAGTAATTGGTACAAAGTCTTTAGCTGTCCAGTTACTGGGTCCACCGTTGGTAGTAGGGAAGATCCAGATATCCAAGTCATAGTCACCATCATTGTCTTCTAAAGCGTTGACCCAATGATTGCTGATACGTAGGGGAGGTCCTCCAGCACGAGCACGATGAACAGCCCTTTGAGCCCCTAAAGATAAACCTAAGCCAAACTTATCAGATTTGTATGGAATGTCAGGGAGTTGGCCCCAAATGGTACACCCACCTTCTTCAATAACGACTTTGGCGTCCTTGAGAGAAGCCATTTTCAAGGGAGGTCTGGTGATCTTCGGCAGATGGGTAACAATCTCAGTTGCAGCCATGGTCTGAGGCACCTCTTCAAAGTTCTGACACAGAGTCTCGATGAACTCGCCATCCATTTCCACATACCTGAAAGAGTTCAGGTGGCTTACCGTGTATTCTTCTTCACCATGCACCGTGACGACCTTTCCTTTCGCTGGGTACTTCAACATCTGATGCAGAGTGGAAGTAACAACTCCAGCCCCATGGATCCAAGGGCGGCCCAACAAACAATAATAAGATGGTCTGATATCCATCATGTAGAAGGTCGAGTCAAAGGTCTGAGAACCAACTTTGATAGGGGATGTCCACCTCCCCGTGAAACATTCTTTTCGAACCATCAAAAGCCCTCACTACAATGTTGTTGGGCTTCAGAGTCAAACCTTCACAGTCTAATATGTCCAGAGCCTTCTTGGGTAGTACGTTCAATGATGAACCAATATCCACTAGAACATGGGCCAAAGTAGTGCCCCTGCATTCGATGGAGACATACAATGCATCATTGTGTTTTCTTCCTCTGGATGTCAAGTCAGCATCATAAAAACTTAAACCGTTATCAGCCGTCAAACTGGCCACACATTATTCTAATTAGTCAGTGGAGGTTTCTTGTGGCACATGGGCGGTTTTGAGGAATTTCACCGAAGCTTTTGCATGAGCTTCAGAGCATAATAGCAGGGCTAACATTGAAATATTAGAAGGAGTCTGCCCCAGCTGTTCGACCACATTGTAGTCTCTCTTTTTAATTATCTTTAGGATTTCCTCCATTTCCTTCTTGGAAGCCTCTGGAATAGATTTTGAATGTACCTTTGTATGGACAGGCTCAATCAATATGTCTTTGCCCCGAGTCTCGGTCGACTCGGTGATAGGGGTGGCAATAGGGGTAATCACAAGAATTACGGTGGTAGTATCAACAGGAACAACAGTAGGAATTATAACAGGAGTAGTAACGACTTTTGGAGGGGAAATCTCAGGGGAGAACACTCTTCCACTTCTTGTTATTTTGCTGGTCCCAACGATGTTGCCAATGTCGAGATCAATATTTCCAGAAACTTGGTCTTCACTAGCCCACAGGTCTTGCTTGACGCCATGGTGATAGACGTCAACCCCATAGTTCCAGGGAACAGCCTTGTCCGAGGAGTATGGGATTGACCCTGGCATAGTGATGATCAGGGGAACCAATTTTAGAGTAGATGTAATCCTAACGGGTCTTTTGGTGGAGACCCTGGAAGGATTGGAGGAAATGGTTATGATCAAAACATCCTTACAAGAAATAGTTGTGACGGGAGCCTTCTCAAATAGAATATCTTTATCATCCATCAGGAGCTGAACACCTACTTTCAACAAACAGCAACCAGTCGGTAGAGATGAACATAAGTGACAATCTTCACCACAACCCGAAAATAAACTGGCTTGCAACAAATTCCAATTAACAGTCATGGGAGGAGTAACAAGTTCCTCAACAGAAGTAACAATTGTATCATCATCAACAACGTTAACACCACAGTCGTGCTTGGGCATGGGAGCAGTTATAACATTTGGAATATCAGGAGCGTCAAATTCAATTTCTTTCACTTCAATAAGGTCTTGCACCTTGTTTTTCAAAGCCCAACAGTCGTTTGTATCATGGCTTGGACTTTCTGAATGGTAAGTGTTGTACCCCAAAATTTGCCCTCCCATATTCCTCAAGATTTGCCAAGAATAATCTTCCAATTTCTCAAGATTGCTCAAGAGAAACAGTTCAAACCACCTCCTAAGCCAGCTGAAATTAGGGTTTTGATTCTTTCAAGGAATTTGAGGTTTTCAATGGCTCAATCAAGTCTCATAGGCCTATATGCATGCTCAAGCACCTACATACCAAGTTTCAAGACTCACAGTCCCAAGTTGCACAGTCAAAAGCCCTATTTGATCTACAGTCAACTGCAGGGGTAAAATGGTCATTTTGCAGTCAAAAGTCAGAATTTTTGGTCAACATCTTATTTTGAGTCCACAATCATCATTTGATCAAGTCTTGATCATGATTCCACAAGGATGGCTCAAAAATCATCAAGGTGCAAAAAGTTACTATTTTTGGACAATAGAAAAGTCAACTGTATCTTGACCAAGGCATAACTTTTTCATGGTTCATCAGAAAAATCCCATCCAATTCTCATTTTGAAGGGGATGACATTTCCTACAATCCATATTCACATTCCAAGTCCAAGAAATGCTCTCATAAAAAGTTATCAATTTCTACATTATAGGTCAAATTCAAAAGTCAACAAAAATGCACTTTAAGTCAAAGACCATAACTTGAGATTGGTAAATCCAAATGACATGGGACTAAAGGCATTGGTTAGAGGACTTCAAGACCTTTCCAAAATGCCTAAGAACATGTTCATATGATCAAAATTGAGCAAGATATGCATTGGAGAAGTTGGGAAATTTTTGTGAATTTGCAAAAGTCAACTTTGCTCAAAATACCTTATTTTTGCTAATGAGCCTCAAATTTCTTCTTGAAACTTTATCCATGGCCTATGCACGACCCATCAAGCTTAATTGAATTTATTTTCTTATTTTTATTAATTAATTGGATTTTTAATTGATTTTAATTCATTTAATTAATTTAAATTGTAGGAAATACAAAGATTTGATTTTTCAATCTTTTTGTGAAGCAAATGTGGTACAGATATGCTGGAAAATTCGTGCACAAATCAAATATGCAAAAATCTCCAAGTTTGACAACTTTTTCCAATCACGAAGATTCAAAAATATATGATTTCCAATCAAATATTCAGATCATCATTCCATGGATTTTTGCTCAAAGATTTGACCTAATTCCATTCCTCTATATATACACAAGCCAACCCTAATCATGCACACGTGAAATTTCTGCATAAAAAGCCATAATCATATTGAAAAAATTCAAGAAAAGTGCAAAACTGATTTCTATATTCTAGCACGATTCAAAGGCTTTTGTGGATTCTAATACCTTGGAGGAGTTCTCAGGGACGTTTTGCAATCAAAACCAGGCATTAAAGCTACAAGAATCTCTCTAAACAGTTTGACGGTTTGTCACTTTTTTTCATAATCGTAACTCATGATTCATAAGCATTTGACATGATTTCTTGTTTGTTTTGTGTTGCTAGAGATCACATGAAGCTATTGGCATAGTTTAATTGAGTTATAATGCACAGAATCAAAAGTTGCCATGGACAAATTCTAGGGTTCATAAGCTTTCAAATTGGGGCTTTCTAAACCCAGAAAAATTAGGGTTCATAAGGCATATGGGCGGAATCGTTGAGACCAGACGAACATAACTGACTACTCGCGAAATATTTATATTACTCACAGGGCTAATCGCTATTTTTCGCTGCTGCAGTTTGTGGGGGTTAAAACCCCCCGCTATCTAATGTGTTTTTACAGGTACCAGCGAGGAAGGTGATGAGGTGTTATCATGTCATTGGATCATTTGAAAAGTGGCGGGCGTTTTTCTTTTTACATCATATTGTTTGGTTTGTTAATATATTGATTGCTTAGTGTTATAATATCAAACGCGTGCTGGTGGTTGGAGTGGTTAGCGTGCTGGCATGGAATCATTGGGACCTGGGTTCGAATCCCAGGTCCCCCCAAAACGGTTCTATTATTTTTCTTAACATAATTGTGTGCAGGATTCTAAAAGAAGTCTACCATGTACTTCATCTTTCTAAGCGCCAGATGTCTACATGCACAAATCCAGTGGTCAGAGGTGAATGATCATCATGCGCCCAGTCAACCATGTGCCTGGACAATCACCAAGGTCAAAGAGGCTTGCAGTTAATGGGCCTGAGAATTGCCAAAGAAACCTCCTTAATGGGCCAGCACCCCCCCTGGTTCATTCATTCTTTTTTTCTTTCTTTCTCTTTTCTTTTATAATTTCCATTTAATTATTTTACTATTAATAATTATTATTATCATTATTATTTAATTAACATAATTAACTTTTTCACAATAAAATTCAGAAAACTAAAATATTTTTATTATTATTAATTTCACCTTTAATATATTATTTTTTTTGTAAATAAATGTAATTAATTAATTTAGTTGTTTTAATTAGGTTAACTTTAATTATTTTCATAACAAATAAAATAAATTAGAATTAGGGTTTTTTTGACAATTTTAATTTCTTTTCTTTTATTTCATTAAAACATTAAAAAACTCAAAACAACATTTCTTTTAATTAATTAATTAATTAGTTTTAGGTTTAATTTAATTTAATTAAAAAGGAACAAAAACTCATTCTTTCTCAAAAAGGGTAAAAACCCTAAGGACACTCCGATGCAATTTTTTTTCGCGCATATTATTTTTGATCATATTTATGTATTTGCTCCGAGGATGTAATAGCGTTACTTAGGACTTTTTATCGTTTTCATTTATTTTCTCGCATTTACTTTTCAAGGGTTGTTTTTGGCGATGTAAATACCCGACGCCTTGTAATAGCGTAGATTTACTTTCCGCAATTTACTTTCCGCAACTATTAACTGTTATGCATGACAAGACTTGTTCTCAAAATAAAATCAAAACGTAGCTCACCATAACCTGTGCAAAGATAAATTAACTGAAACCTGACACACTCGCACATGCCACTCTTAGGGTACGCCTCACTTGGTTGCCTCGACGTGGTCATTAAGTATAGGGTGTTTTAGAGGTCGCCCTCCTGTCTAAAGATCCAAGTTGCCTCGAAACGGTTGCCTCGGATAAAAAGGATCTAGGACATTAGGGTTACCGCTAAGGCATCCTACTATTGCTTTGGTGACCACATGTCCCTATAATCGAATTGACCTGAATAACTCCAACGACGGTGCTACCTACTTCTCAATAGTGGGATAGTACTGTCTAAAGGACATTTACACAACTTAATTTCTTTTGAGTAGGTAGAGGTTCTTAGATACTTGCTATTTCAAAACAAAAAAACTTTGCGCACCTACACTTTTCTGACAAAAGTTTTCAAACAAACACTTCATACACTCTTGAGGACTGATACAAGAGTTAAAATGAAGTTTTCAAACAAACTTTTTTTCAAAACCCACAAACACAAGAAAAGCAAACATTTTTGAAAACATAGTGAGCAAGTACCTAAGAGCCCGTGGATAACCACAGATAGAAAGGGTGCTAACACCTTCCCTTTCTATAATCTACCTCCCGAACCCGAGAAACATCTCGAAAAGGAATTTTGCTGTGCTTTTGTCCTTTCCTTGTTGGAGAAAATAAAAGACGGTGGCGACTCTTGCTTACCGCGACATTTTGCGAAACGCAAACGCGAACCAGCATTCCAAAATAGTCAGTTCTACTTCCATCGATCACAATACTGGCGACTCTGCTGGGGAGTATTATGAGTGAGGTGTACCTTAAGATTAGATCATTCTATGTTTTCAATTGTATGCCTTGTTTGATTTAATATTGTGGGCTTGCATCGGAGTTTCATAGATCCTAACCCGGATCTGGGGAATACCCTTTAGGTAGCAAAAAACTGTGAGGGACCTGTTCGGCGTAGACCAACACGGGTGAAGCAGTAGCTACGTTGGTGTGACACCTTGGTCTGTACCGATATCCCTTGTGTTGGAACAAGGATAATATGGGTCTTCTGAGGAGTCATTGAGCACCAACTGACCTTAGAACTTTAAATTGACCCAACTTGTCCATAGAACAGTAGCAGTATGCTACACTCATTGAGGCTAAACTCTCGCGATGGCTCCGGCCGCAAGAAAAGATTGCGAAGCTGGAGTTATGACCGATTGAGGGTAGTCAGTGATATTGAGATCCTCTAGAACCCGGTTACTATTTTTAGGACAGGTCTTAACCAACTGAAACTGAAAGAGGGTAGTACCTAAACTTCATGCTGGCCTAAAATCTAAGGGCTGTCTTGTGTGACTTGTGTGCCTTACCATGTTTGCCTTTTGTGAATACTTGTGGTGTGCCTTTATCATAACATCATACCATCATAACATTGCATGCATCCTGCATAAGAACTAACCCATTTCAAAGACAAGAGGGTTTCATCTTTGCTCTGTTTTGTAGGACATTATGATGCCCATGCGAAGGAATACTATCCGACTCAACTTTGTTCACCCACCTGATTTGCTTAAAGAATTGGTTGATAGGATTCCAAACACTACTTCCTTCATCAAGAGGCATGGTTCTCTTCTCGGTTTAGTCACTTTAAAGTGGGACCAACAATTGATGAGCGTCCTGGCCCAGTTTTATGATCCGCTATACCATTGCTTCACCTTTCAAGACTTCCAGCTGGTCCCTACCCTGGAAGAATTCTCTGATTTTCTTGGTATCCCTGTGTTGGAACAGACCCCATTCACTAGTTGGGAAAAGACTCTTAGGCCTTAGGAGATTGCTGCAGCCCTTCCTTTGACCAAAGAAGAGGTAATGGCTAACTGGGAGACTAGAAGCGGAGTTAAGGGCTTTTCGGCTAAGTTTCTGATTGGCAAAGCTGATAGTTTCTGGAATGACTTGGACTTCAGGGTGTATGAAGACATTCTGGCTCTCCTAATCTATGGTCTAGTATTGTTTCCAAATCTTGATACCTTTGTTAATGTCAACGCTATAAGGATCTTCATCTCTCGGAATCCTGTACCCACTCTCTTGGGTGACATCCTGCAACAACTCTATGCTCGTACTGCCCGAAGACGAGGAACTTTGTGGTGTTGTGCTCCCTTATTAGTGACGTGGTTTATTTCGCACCTCCCTAAGTTCGTGCTGAAGAACAAAGAAGGAAGGGGCTGGGCTCATAGGATAATGTCTCTTACTGATAATAACATCATTTGGACTCTCAGAGGTTTAGATGAGGTGGCTGTTATTGATTGTTGTGGAGAGTATCCTAATGTTCCTTTGATCGGAACCCATGGAAGAGTCTCCTATAACACATGTTTAGCTCTCCGTCAGTTTGGAAGAGCCAGAAGAGCAGGGCCTCATGAGATGTTGATACCTCATATCAGTTTTGAGTTTCAGGTAGATAGTGACGAGTTGCGCCGTAGATTCATCAGGGCTTGGGATAGAATTCCTAAAGCTGACCCACATGAGTTGGGACCGAAGACTTCTCTACCAATGGAATCCTACTTCAGATGGGTCCGCATCCATGCTCAGAAGTTAGGTATGCCATACGAAGCTGTCAGGCCTATTACTCTTGAAGTTCCTGATAAAGACGGGGTTCCTTCAACTGTTCTCCATCCTCAGATACCCACTGATGTTGATACACTAAAGAGGTCTTGGGCACAACTGCAGGAAGAACGAGATTCTTATCGGGAAAGGTTCAATGAACAAGAACAAAAAATCCAGAAGCTGACAAAGCAATTGGAGAACGAGCGGATCCTGAATGACTATATCCGTATTGAGAAGAAGAGGCCATGGGAGCATTAATGGGCCTTGGATGTTTCTTTTACAGCTTTTGTTTACTTTTCAGTATTTTCATTTATGTAACGCCTAAGGGCAACTTCTTGAACAATTTAAAGTGTGAATCTAAAAAAGTGTGTTTCCTTTTTGTCTACAAAGTTGAATCCCGATTGTCTTTGAAAACATAAATCATACGCATTTCATGTCATTATATGCATCACAGGTACCCTTTTTACAGGTCACTTATCTTCTTCGCTGTTTATTTCAGCAATCATCATGACTTCTGAACCTACTACTGAATAAGCTATCAAGGCCCTCCAGGCCCAGAACGCCCAGTTCCAAGAGTTGGTTATGAGCCTAGCCTAGGGTCAGCAGGAGTTGAAGACTCTGATTCTGAAGAAGAAAAAGAAGAGGACTGTGCTGTTCAACACTGGACGCAGATTCGGGAATGGAATACAAAATGAGGTTGATCTGACTACTTCCTCTGTAGGGAAAGACAGTCCCCAAGAGAGAAGGGTTCCTAGTACCGTGGTCTCCGACAACGAGACGGATTATAATGATGAACAGTACCCTCCTGCTGAGGACAAGTACAAACAGCTGGAGGACCGTCTAAGTGCTATGGAGATTCAACATGTGCCTGGGTTGGACTTTGGAGATCTAGGCTTATCCTCTGGGGTGGTGATTCCCCATAAGTTCAAAGCACCTTCTTTTGCAAAGTACGACGGAGCTTCCTGTCCTAAGCTGCATCTCCGATCGTATGTAAGGAAGATCCAACCTTATACAGCTGACAAGAATTTGTGGATCCATTTCTTCCAGGATAGTCTTTCAGGGACTCAACTCGAATGGTTCTATCAGCTGGATGGAGCCAGTATTCGTAACTGGGAGGACTTGGCTACTGCGTTCTGTAAGCAGTATCAGTATAATTCCGACCTCGCTCCTACGCGTACCCAACTCCAAGGTATGTCACTAGGGACGGGTGAAGGATTTAAGGAGTATGCTTAAAAGTGGAGAGACCTGGCTGGGAGGGTGCAGCCACCTTTGACTGACCGTGAACTTGTTGACATGTTCTTGGGGACCCTGTCTGGTCCGTTCTTCAACCATCTGATTGGAAATTCTTCTGCTGGGTTTACAGATCTGATCTTGACTGGTGAGAGAATAGAAGCTGGTATCAAGTCTGGGAAGATACAAAAGGGTGCCTCCTCGAGTACTGAAAAGAAACCCTTCAAGAAAGAATCTAGTGTTGTCTATGGTTCAAGGAGATAGAATAGACCGGAACGCCACCAAGCTGTCAATGCGGTGGTTATTTCAAAGCCTGCTGCTGCTCCTCAGGAATATAACCAACAAAGGGGTGAGAGACCTAGAAGGTAGTTCACTCGACTCAGTATGACTTTGACCCAGATATTGCCGCAGTTACTGTCAACCAATCCGGTAACCATAAAAGAAGCTCCGAAGGTTGTGAACACAACATCTCCAAAGTACAATCCTAACGCCCGCTGCGCTTATCACTCTGACAGCCCGGGGCATACTACGGATGATTGTTGAGCTCTGAAGAATAAGGTTCAAGACCTAATTGATGCTAAAGAGATAGAGTTCGAGGCGCCCGAAAGGCCCAATGTTGTGACTGCTCCCATGCCCAAGCATGGAGTGAATGCTGTAGAGGAAGACCTGTATGTATCCTCTGTGGATGATATTGTTACTCCGCTGTTGACCGTCAAAAGGAACCTGTTGCTAGTCGGTTTATTTCCGGGATGTAGTAAAGGTTGCCATCTATGTTCTGTTTCACCTGCTGGTTGTCCTTTGTTGAAGTCAGGTATCCAAAACCTGATGGATAATAAAGAGATCTTGTTCGAGAAGATTATTGTTCCTGCTACCCCTACTGAAGAAGTGTCCATCGTTACTATTTTCAACAACTCTCCCAAGGCTTCCCCGAGGAAGCCTGTCAAAATTACGTCTGTTCAGAAGCTTGCACCTATCATTATCATTGTTCCGGGGCCCATCCCCTATACATCCGACAAAGCTGTCTCCTGGCACTATGGGGAAGATGTTTATGTGCTCGGAGTTAAACAAGAGTTTGATACTAGTACCGGCGTCAGTAACATCACCGGGCCTGCCAAGGTCACCCGCAGCGGTAGGCTTTTCTCATCAGATATTGCTTCACCAGCTATTCAGAGACCTATTGTCATCACACCTGCAAGTGTGCCTACTTCCCTTCCTGATCAAGTTCCTATTTCTACCCCTGCTGCCGAGTCATCTGATGCTCGGGGCAAAGGGATCGCTAATGATATTCCTGCCCAGACGGAGGCACCAAAGACAACCACTGTTGAAGCTTCCAAACAGGAGATGGAAGAGATTCTTAAGATTATCAAGAAGAGTGATTTTAATGTAGTTGAGAAGCTGGGGCACACCCCATCTAAAATTTCTATGCTATCACTGTTGTTGTGTTCAGAGGCCCATGCCAAGACCCTGATTACTTTCCTGAAGATGGCCCACGTGCCACAAGATATGTCAGCTGATCAATTTACCGACTGCGTGGCCAACTTAACTGCTGATAATGGTCTGGGTTTCTTTTATGCTGATCTGACTGCTAAAGGGAAGAACCATAACGATGCCCTGCATGTCTCCATCGAATGAAGGGGCACTACTCTTGCACATGTGCTGGTTGACACTGGTTCCTCGTTGAACGTCTTACCCAAGAAAGCTCTAGATAGGTTAGATTGCGAAGGGCTGGAACTAAAGCCAAGTAACATTGTTGTCCGGGCCTTTGACGGGTCCAAAAGGATGGTGCATGGTGAGGTTGACATTCCAATCAGGGTTGGTTCTCAGGTATTTGATTCAACATTCTATGTGATGGACATCCGACCTTCCTATTCTTGCATGTTGGGTCGTCCTTGGATCCATAAAGCTGGAGCTGTGACCTCCACACTACATCAGAAGCTGAAATACCCGGTCAGAGAGAAGATTGTGACAGTTCAGAGGGAGGAAGAATACATGGTCAGCCACCTCAACTCGTTCCGGTACATAGAAATGGATGGGGAGCTCGTTGAGACCCCCTTTCAACACTTTGAAGAGGTGCCTCAGACATTGGCGTCAGCGGAAACTGTGATTGAAGATCCTCCTTTGAAGATGGCTTCCTTAAAAGATGCCCGGGCTGTGGTTGAGAAGGGTGAGTGTGCAAACTGGGGCCGACTTCCCGATTTCACGCAGAAGATTGACAAGTTTGGTTTGGGTTTCACTGTAGAGGCTCAGAGGGCTGTTCGTAAGGCAAGGATTGGAAGACCTCCTGTGTTCATCAGCAACTCGAGAGTCAATGCCATTGAAGATGACATGGAGGAATCTGAATTCGACAGCTGGATCTACCCTACGACCAACGGTGGACCAAGCAACTGGACGGTGAAAGACTTCATACCTATTACTTTTGTCACTCAGTAATGAACTCCTTTGTTTTGAATTTGTAATAGACAATAATTTGAAACTTTATGGCCCGATGTCTTACCCGGGGCACCGTGGCTTCATTTGTGAGGGCTTTTGTGTGTCATTTTCATATATCATTAATAAAAGCATTGGATGTTTTTGCATTTCAAATCTTGCACTCCTTGTCTTTCTTTATTATATATTACAAAACAGCTATATTTACACACACTCACGTATACAGGTCCCAATCCACTATGGATCTCACTGGTAACGACTCTGCTACTGCCGGTTATGACTTCGAAAATCCGATCAACTTAGCCGAAGACGAAGGTGAAGATGATTGTGAAGTGCCTGGTGAGCTTGCAAGACTGCTACTCCAGGAAGAGAGGGCCATTCAGCCGCATGAAGAGCCAGTGGAAACGGTAAATCTGGGTACTGAGACAGACAAAAAGGAAGTCAAGATTGGTGCCAATCTGGAGTCTAGTGTGAAACAACGGTTGATTCAGATGCTGCATGACTACATGGAAATCTTTGCCTGGTCTTACGAAGACATGCCTGGGTTGGATACCGACATTGTGGTTCATCACCTGCCTACCAAGGAAGAATGCCCTCCGGTAAAACAGAAGGTCCGCCGTATGCGTCTAGAGATGTCCGAGAAAATCAAAGCTGAGGTTATGAAACAATTTGACGCCGGTTTTCTAGCAGTGACTTCTTACCCTCAGTGGGTTACCAACGTGGTTCCAGTGCCGAAAAAAGATGGTAAGGTCCGAATGTGTGTTGACTACAGGGATTTGAACAGAGCGAGCCCTAAGGATGATTTCCCTCTGCCTCACATCGACGTTCTGGTTGACAACACTTCTCAGCATAAGGTATACTCCTTCATGGATGGGTTCTCCGGTTATAATCAGATCAAGATGGCTCCTGAAGACATGGAGAAGACCACTTTTGTTACTCAATGGGGTACCTTTTGCTACAAGGTCATGCCTTTTGGGTTGAAAAATGCTGGGGCAACCTACCAACGTGCCATGGTTGCTCTGTTCCATGATATGATCCATCACGAGATTGAGGTATACGTCGATGATATGATTGCAAGGTCCCAAACTGAGGAGGAACACCTTGACCATCTACAGAAGCTGTTTGACCGTCTGAAGTTGTACAAGCTGAGGTTGAACCCGAACAAGTGCACCTTCGGGGTGAGATCTGGAAAATTGCTAGGCTTCGTCGTGAGTGACAAAGGTATTCAAGTGGACCCTGCCAAAGTGAAAGCCATTCAAGAGATTCCAGTTCCCAAGACAGAGAAAGAAGTCAGAGGCTTTCTAGGACGTCTGAACTACATTGCCCGATTCATCTCACATCTAACTGCTACCTGTGAACCAATCTTCAAGCTACTGAAGAAAGATCAAGTAGTACGTTGGAACGATGAATGTCAGTCCGCTTTCGAAAGGATCCAAGAGTATCTCCAAGAGCCACCCATTCTTATGCCACCGGTTGAAGGGAGACCTCTAATCTTATACTTAACAGTACTGGACAACTCAATGGGATGTGTGCTGGGGCAGCATGACGAGTCTGGCCGAAAAGAGCACGCTATTTATTACCTTAGCAAAAAGTTTACCGACTGTGAGACCCGATACTCACTGCTCGAGAAAACTTGCTGCGCTTTGGTATGGGCTGCTCTCCGGCTGAGACAGTATATGTTGACTCACACAACTCTGTTGATTTCAAAAATGGATCCAATCAAGTACATCTTCGAAAAGCCTGCCTTGTCCGGAAGAATAGCAAGATGGCAGATGATCTTGACGGAATATGACATCCAGTACACGACTCAAAAAGCAATCAAGGGAAGTGTGTTGGCAGACCATTTGGCACATCAGGCAGTGGATGACTACCAGTCCATGAACTTTGAATTTCCAGACGAGAATATCATGGTAGTGACTGATTGTGAAGTACCTGGACCGGATGAAGGACCTGAGGAAGGATCCCGATGGTCTATGCACTTTGACGGAGCCTCAAACGCTTTGAGTAACGATATTGGCGCTGTGATCATATCTCCAAAAGGCTCTCATACTCCACTCACCGCCTGACTATGTTTCAACTGCACCAACAACATGGTGGAGTATGAAGCATGCATCATGGGTCTGCGAGCTGCAATTGACCTAAGGATCAAGTTTCTGAGTGTCTTCGGAGATTCCGCTCTCGTGATCAGTCAGATCAAAGGCGAGTGGGATACGAAACACCCGAATCTTATTCCTTACAAGTAGTATGTGTTGACGTTGATTCCCCATTTCAAGGAGATAACCTTTGAACATTTACCAAGAGAGGAGAATCAGTTGGTGGACGCGCTAGCTACTATGTCTTCTATGTTCAAAGTCAAATGGGACAACGAGGCTCCCCGGATCATTATTTGGAAATTGGATGAACCTGCACATTGCTGTAATCTTGAGACCGAAGAGGTAACAGAAAAGCCGTGGTATCACGAAGTAAAGAGGTACCTGGAGACTCAAGAATACCCCGAGGGTGCATCCATTAATGATAAAAAGTTCCTGAGAAGATTCGCAGCAAAGTTCTTCCTCAGCAATGGCATTCTTTACAAACGAAACCATGATTCGACCTTATTGCGCTGTGTGGATAAGACTGAATCATAAAAGATCATGGCAGAGCTGCATGAAGGTACCTTCGGAACGCATTCCAGTGGACATACCATGGCAAAGAAAATCCTTCGGGCAGGATACTACTGGTCCACAATGGAAGCCGACTGTTATCAACATTCCCGGACATGTCACAAGTGCCAGATCTATGCTGATAAGGTGCACATTCCTCCAGTTCCTTTGAACGTCTTGACATCACCTTGGCCTTTTGCAATGTGGGGCATTGATATGATCGGCGAGATCAGACCTACGGCATCCAACGGGCATCGTTTCATCCTGGTAGCAATTGATTACTTCACGAAGTGGGTTGAAGCAGCTTCCTTTGCGACCGTAACCAAGAATGTCATGGCACAGTTCATTCGGCATAACCTGATCTGTCGATACGGTGTACCTGAGAGGATCATTACGGACAATGGTACCAATCTTAACAACAAGATGATCACTGAGCTCTGCGAGCAATTCAAGATACAGCATCACAACTCTTCTCCCTACCGACCGAAGATGAATGGAGCTGTAGAAGCGGCTAATAAGAACATCAAGAAGATTGTGCAGAAGATGACAGTGACCTACAAAGATTGGCACGAGATGTTACCGTTTGCTCTTCATGGGTACCGTACCTCAGCACGAACGTCAACAGGGGAAACTCCCTATTCCTTGGTATACGACATGGAGGCAGTCTTACCCATCGAAGTTCAGATACCCTCTCTCCGGATAATGAAGGATGCAGGTTTGAGCGAAGATGACTGGATGCAGACTCGGCTTGATCAATTAAACCTAATCGACGAAAAGAGACTCACTGCTATTTGTCATGGTCAGACGTACCAAAAACGGATGATCAAGGCATTTAACAAGAAAGTCAGACGACGAGAGTATCAAGTTGTGGACCTGGTAATCAAGCGCATCATTCTACCTCAAGGTGATCCCAGGGGCAAATGGACCCCTACGTACGAAGGGCCATTTGTGGTTAAGAACATCTTCTCAGGAGGAGAGATGATTCTCACCACCATGGATGGTGACGACCTTCCTCACCCCGCCAATGCAGACATAGTAAAAAGATACTACGCAGGATCAAAGACCCGCTAGGTTGACTGGCCTAGGCAAAAATAAGGGTTTCCCGGCGAACCAAAAGGGTTCGGGCAAAAATAAGGGATGAAAATAAAAAAATCTGTACACCCGACAAGTCGAAAACCTGAAAAGGCGGCTTGGGCAAAAATGGGTATCCCGGTGGACTGAAAACCCGAAAGGGCGGTCCAGGCAAAAGTTAGGGATAAGCGTAATACTATGTCTCATTGGATCACCTCGCATCCGGACTTCAGTATCAACTATCAGGCTCGGACGACACCAATCAATCAGCTTCATCTCCAACTAAGCAGCAAAGTGATGAGACGCTTGAAGACATAAAGGCGATAGCAGAGTTGGAACCCAGTGGGATTTTTCACATAGCTGTTTTGTTTCCTTTTCACAAATTGTATAAACTCTATTTTGTTCGGCAGCGTTCTCTTACTAGGACGTCAGCCTCTTGTACAAAAAACGCCTATTTACAGGCAAACTTCAAAATCAATACAAGTTCATTTTCCAGACAAATTGCCAAATTGTTTTTCCTTTATATGTTTTGTTTTGCAAAGAACGTCCAATGTTCATTTTTGATATATGCATTTGACATTAATTGCTGTTCATAAATATTTGCATGCGAAACAAAGGACTAATTACAGGTGACATCAGAAACAGGAGCAATAAGAATGGTCTAAGTGATCTAGTTGCTCTGTCCACCAGGTACAAGGTAGATTCAGCTGAAGAACATGACCAAGATACCTTCACTCCCCGCAGAGTAAGGCAAGATTCAGCAATACTCTCCCCAAGCAGAGTTGGCCTCCCATCAGCCCTAAAAAAGGAACAGTATCCCCAGCAAGTCAGCAATACTCTCCCCCGAGCAGAGTTGATCTACCATCAGTCCTGAAAAGTTAGGTATCCCCAGAAGATCTTAATATTCCCTAGCAGAGTATACAGATATTCCTCAGCAAGAATCCCCGACAGTCTTAATATTCCTCAACAGGAATATAAGATTGTTCCCCGGCGGAATACAAGATATCCCCAGTGGAGCCATTTTCTCAAAAGTTTCCCCAGGAGAGTTGAATCCTCTTACCCAGTAGATTCTGGAAACTTGTCCCCTGCAGAGTACAAATATCTCTCCCAACCATATTCAAAGGTTATTCCCCACCAGAGTCTAACTGGGTTATCCTCAGCAAATTGCAACGGAAAGATCGTCCTCAGCGAAGTTCTTCCTATCCCCAGCGGAGTTCAGCAAAATCCCAACAGAGCTTATCAACGGAGTCCCCAGCGGAGTTATCATCAAAATCTCAACGAGGCATCCCTTCCCACAGAGTAATTCCCCACAGAGTAATCTCTTCACCAGGTTTATCCCCCAACGGAGTCGTCTTCTCCTACCAGTTTATTCTTGCAATCATCTTCATCCATCATCCCCAGCGGAAACGAAGAACTCTACTCTTCAACATCAGCCCAGGATTTAAACAAACTCCCGGCATTCGTCAAGGATTTATTTTCCCAGACGAAAATACATTCATAAACATATCACATCTCATACCTCCTGCTTACATACATGATAAAGTGCATACGACACAATCTCATTTATTTTTGAGAACATCATGACATCATGCATTTCATACATCATGACATTGCATACAACTAATGCTTTGCCTTTTCAGGAAAAGGTCAATCAAAAGATGATTACCATCAACCTTTGCAGTTCCAGATCAACACCTGTATCTAGCCAGGAAATATCTGTGGACGTTTGATTGTAGATTCGATACCTGTAACTAGCCAGGAAATTTATCTACATGAAGAGATTGAAGATCAACACCTGTAACAGGCCAGGAAATTATCTTTCATTCTCAGGTCAGAGATCTACACCTGTATCCAGCCAGGAAAGCTATCTCGACCAACCTTTTTTAAGTTCCGGATCAACACCTGTATCTAGCCAGGAAATATCTGTGAGCGATTGATTGTAGATCTATACCTGTATCTAGCCAGGAAAGTTATCTACATGAAGAGATTGAAGATCAACACTTGTAACAGGCCAGGAAATTATCTTTCATTCTCAGGTCAGAGATCTACACCTGTATCCAGCCAGGAAAGCTATCTCGACCAACCTTTTTTTAAGTTCCGGATCAACACCTGTATCTAGCCAGGAAATATCTGTGAGCGATTGATTGTATATCTACACCTGTAACTAGCCAGGAAAGTATCTACATGAAGAGATTGAAGATCTACACCTGTATCTAGCCAGGAAACCATCTTTCTTTATCAAGTCAGAGATTAATACCTGTATCCAGCCAGGAAAGCTATCTCGACCAACCTTTTGAAGTTCCAGATCAACACCTGTATCTAGCCAGGAAATATCTGTGGACGATTGATTGTAGATCTATACCTGTAACTAGCCAGGAAAGTTATCTACATTGAAGAGATTGAAGATCAATACCTTAAACCAGACAGGAAACCATCTTTCTTTCTCAAATCAGAGATTAATACCTGAAACCAGCCAGGACAACTATCTCCTTGACCCATCTCTCTTAAGTTCCAGATCAACACCTGTAACTAGCCAGGATATATCTGTGGACGACGGATTGTAGATTAATACCTGAAACTAGACAGGACAACTATCTACTCAACCATCAAGAAGCAACCCTACACCGGTTCCTGCTCTCTTTCAGATGCAGTTTTATACGGACTCATCATCAGGAAATCCTACATAGGTTCCTTCTTTCAACCTACCAAGTTACAATTCAACAAACATTTCCAGATGGCATCTTTAAGCCCATCTCCACAACTATCCATTACATTCCCAGATGGCATCTATAAGCCCATCCCCTGACAAGATTCTGTCATATCTCCAGATGGCATCTATAAGCCCATCCTCCTATCCATCATCTCTCCAAATGGCATCTGTAAGCCCATTCCCGACATCACATTGCTGATACTACACTATGCGAGTGCAAATTTCTGGGCACTCTAGTGTTCAATCATCTTCCACCTTCGGATCACGAAAGGCACACAAGCCAATCTACATCCTCAGGTTTAAGAAGATTGAACAGGGGCAACTTTTGTACCCCAAAATTTTCCTTCCCATATTCCTCAAGATTTACCAAGAATAATTTTCTAATTTCTCAAGATTGCTCAAGAGAAACAGTTCAAACCACCTCCTAAGCCAGCTGAAATTAGGGTTTTGATTCTTTCAAGGAATTTTAGGTTTTCAATGGCTCAATCAAGTCTCATAGGCCTATATGCATGCTCAAGCACCTACATACCAAGTTTCAAGACTCACAGTCCCAAGTTGCACAGTCAAAAGCCCTATTTGATCTACAGTCAACTGTAGGGGTAAAATGGTCATTTTGCAGTCAAAAGTCAGAATTTTTGGTCAACATATTATTTTGAGTCCACAATCATCATTTGATCAAGTCTTGATCATGATTCCACAAGGATGGCTCAAAAATCATCAAGGTGCAAAAAGTTACTATTTTTGGACAGTAGAAAAGTCAACTGTATCTTGACCAAGGCATAACTTTTTCACGGTTCATCAGAAAAATCCCATCCAATGCTCATTTTGAAGGGGATGACATTTCCTATAATCCGTCTTCACATTCCAAGTCCAAGAAATGCTCTCATAAAAAGTTATCAATTTCTACATTATAGGTCAAATTCAAAAGTCAACAAAAATGCACTTTAAGTCAAAGACCATAACTTGATATTGGTAAATCCAAATGACATGGGACCAAAGGCATTGGTTATAGGACTTCAAGACCTTTCCAAAATGTCCAAGAACATGTTCATATGATCAAAATTGAGCAAGATATGCATTGGAGAAGTTGGGAAATTTTTGTGAATTTGCAAAAGTCAACTTTGCTCAAAATACCTTATTTTTGCTAATGGGCCTCAAATTTCTTCTTGAAACTTTATCCATGGCCTATGCACGACCCATCAAGCTTAATTGAATTCAATTTCTTATTTTTATTAATTAATTGGATTTTTAATTGATTTTAATTCATTTAATTAATTTAAATTGTAGGAAATACAAAGATTTGATTTTTCAATCTTTTTGTGAAGCAAATGTGGTCAAGATATGCTGGAAAATTCGTGCACAAATCAAATATGCAAAAATCTCCAAGTTTGGCAACTTTTTCCAATCATGAAGATTCAAAAATATATGATTTCCAATTAAATATTCAAATCATCATTCCATGGATTTTTGCTCAAAGATTTGACCTAATTCCATTCCTCTATATATACACAAGCCAACCCTAATCATGCACACGTGAAATTTCTGCAAAAAAAGCCATAACCATATTGAAAAAATTCAAGAAAAGTGCAAAACTGATTTCTATATTCTAGCACGATTCAAAGGCTTTTGTGGATTCTAATACCTTGCAGGAGTTCTCAGGGACGTTTTGCAATCAAAACCAGGCATTAAAGCTACAAGAATCGCTCTAAACAGTTTGACGGTTTGTCACTTTTTTTCATAATTGTAACTCATGACTCATAAGAATTTGACATGATTTCTTGTTTGTTTTGTGTTGCTAGAGATCACATGAAGCTATTGGCATAGTTTAATTGAGTTATAATGCACAGAATCAAAAGTTGCCATGGACAAATTCTAGGGTTCATAAGCTTTCAAATTGGGGCTTTCTAAACCCAGAAAAATTAGGGTTCATAAGGCATATGGGTGGAATCGTTGAGACCAGATGAACATAACTGACTACTCGCGAAATATTTATATTACTCACAGGGCTAATCACTATTTTTCGCCGCTGCAGTTTGTGGGGGTTAAAAACCCCCGCTATCTAATGTGTTTTTACAGGTACCAGCGAGGAAGATGATGAGGTGTTATCATGTCATTGGATCATTTGAAAAGAAGCGCGCGTTTTTCTTTTTACAGCATATTGTTTGGTTTGTTAATATATTGATTGCTTAGTGTTATAATATCAAACGCGTGCAGGTGGTTGGAGTGGTTAGCGTGCTGGCATGGAATCATTGGGACTTGGGTTCGAATCCCAGGTCCCCCCAAAACGGTTCTATTATTTTTCTTAACATAATTGTGTGCAGGATTCCAAAAGAGGTCTACCATGTACTTCATCTTTCCAAGCGCCAGATGTCTACATGCACAAATCCAGTGGTCAGAGGTGAATGATCATCATGCGCCCAGTTAACCATGTGCCTGGACAATCACCAAGGTCAAAGAGGCTTGCAGTTAATGGGCCTGAGAATTGCCAAAGAAACCTCCTTAATGGGCCAGCACCCCCCCTGGTTCATTCATTTTTTCTCTCTTTTCTTTTAAAATTTCCATTTAATTATTTTACTATTAATAATTATTATTATCATTATTATTTAATTAACATAATTAACTTTTTCACAATAAAATTCAGAAAACTAAAATATTTTTATTATTATTAATTTCACCTTTAATATATTATTTTTTTGGTAAATAAATGTAATTAATTAATTTAGTTGTTTTAATTAGGTTAACTTTAATTATTTTCATAACAAATAAAATAAATTAGAATTAGGGTTTTCTTGACAATTTTAATTTTAATTTCTTTTCTTTTATTTCATTAAAACATTAAAAAACTCAAAAAAACATTTCTTTTAATTAATTAATTAGTTTTAGGTTTAATTTAATTTAATTAAAAAGGACCAAAAACTCATTCTTTCTCAAAAAGGGTAAAAACCCTAAGGACACTCCGATGCAATTTCTTTTCACGCATATTATTTTTGATCATATTTATGTATTTGCTCCGAGGATGTAATAGCGTTAATTAGAACTTTTTATCGTTTTCATTTATTTTCTCGCATTTACTTTTCAAGGGTTGTTTTTGGCGATGTAAATACCTGACGCCTTGTAATAGCGTAGATTTACTTTCCGCAATTTACTTTCCGCAACTATTAACTATTATGCATGACAAGACTTGTTCTCAAAATAAAATCAAAATGTAGCTCACCATAACCTGTGCAAAGATAAATTAACTGAAACCTGACACACTCGCACATGCCACTCTTAGGGTACGCCTCACTTGGTTGCCTCGACGTGGTCATTAAGTATAGGGTGTTTTAGAGGTCGCCCTCCTGTCTAAAGATCCAAGTTGCCTCGAAACGGTTGCCTCGTATAAAAAGGATCTAGGACATTAGGGTTACCGCTAAGGCGTCCTACTATTTCTTTGGTGACCACATGTCCCTATAATCGAATTGACCCGAATAACTCCAACGACGGTGCTACCTACTTCTCAATAGTGGGATAGTACTGTCTAAAGGACATTTACACAACTTAATTTCTTTTGAGTAGGTAGAGGTTCTTAGATACTTGCTCTTTCAAAACAAAAAAAACTCTGCGCACCTACACTTTTCTGACAAAAGTTTTCAAACAAACACTTCATACACTCTTGAGGACTGATACAAGAGTTAAAATGAAGTTTTCAAACAAACTTTTTTTCAAAACCCACAAACACAAGAAAAGCAAACATTTTTGAAAACATAGTGAGCAAGTACCTAAGAGCCCGTGGATAACCACTGATAGAAAGGGTGCTAACACCTTCCCTTTCTATAATCTACCTCCCGAACCCGAG
Source organism: Vicia faba (assembly GCA_948472305.1). Lineage (NCBI taxonomy): Eukaryota > Viridiplantae > Streptophyta > Magnoliopsida > Fabales > Fabaceae > Vicia > Vicia faba. Next base: position 947,060,506 of record OX451735.1, read on the forward strand.
AAACATCTCGAAAAGGAATTTTGCTGTGCTTTTGTCCTTTCCTTGTTGGAGAAAATAAAAGATGGTGGCGACTCTTGCTTACCGCGACATTTTGCGAAACGCAAACCAGCATTCCAAAACAGTCAGTTCTATTTCCACCGATCACAGTAAGCACAACAAGCATTTGGGTTGTAGCGAGGATATGCGGTGTTGGGATTCTTGAGAGCTTCCCTCAAGGTAACCAGATTGGATTTCAGTAGGCGAGGAAAGACTTAAGACAAAGTCATATTTATCCGGGTGAATTGCCTTACAGGTCTTTCTGCTCTAGGCTGATTATTTCGTTGTTGAGTAGTTGCAGGCTTGGATATCATAACAGCCCCTACCGTTGAACGACGCTCGGTTCTGCCTTGATTTCGTTGATTGTAAACAACACTGACCTCCTTTTTTCCTACGAAAGGTCTCTTTCCTGCACTTGAAGAGGTATCCTTCTGAATCTTTCCACTTCTGATCCCAGCTTCCACTCTTTCTCCCGTCAAAATCAACTTAGTAAAGCCAACTGAGGAGCTTCCAATTAGATAATTGAAAAATGGACCAGATACGGTACCCAAAAACATATCCACTAACTCCCTATCAGACAGAGGGGTTGGACTCTTCCTGCTAAGTCCCTCCACTTCTGAGCAAAGTCTTTAAAACCCTCGCTCGAACCCATAGATATACTTTGGAGTTGTGTACGGTTGGGAGCAAGGTCTGCATTATACTGATACTGCTTGAAGAAAGCAGCGGCCAAGTCTTCCCAGTTACGAATATTGGTCCCCTCCAGCTGATAGAACCTCTCTAGTTGAGTCCCAGATAGACTGTCTTGAAAGAAGTAGACCCATAAGTCCTTGTTTGCAGTGTGAGATTGAATCTTCCTCACATAAGATCGGATATGCATCTTGGGACATGAGACCCCATCATATTTAGTGAACACTGGAACCTTGAACTTCTGCGGGATGACAAATCCAGAAACCAAACCCAGTTCTTCAAAATCCAACCCTGGTACCTTCTGGATTTCCATTGCATTCAACGATCCTCCAGCTGTTTGTATTTTTCATCAGCATGAGGATACTGCTCCTCATTATAGTCATATTCATCATCGGATTCCTTTGGAATGGAGTCTTCCTCTCTTGTCTCCTCTTCTTGATTGTCTCATTCTTTTGATGAAGTTACCAGCTCATAAGCTCGCCACATCGGTCCTCTGATTCTTCTTCCCAAATTCACCACACCATCCGGTTTCTTTGGATTCTTCTTTTTATCTTTCAGTATGAGGGCTTTCAGATCTTCTTGCCCGTTAGCTAGCGCCACAATCATTTGGTGGAACTGGGCATTTTGCACCTGGAGATCCTTGATATTTTGTTCAAGAGCCATTTCTTTACTTGCTGAAATAAACAACGAAGAAGATAATAACCCTGCTTTGAGACCTACTTATGCAATGAGATGCATGATGTGCTTATGCAATGTTTTCAAGGACCTTATTGGATTTAAGCTCTTTTAAATAAAACAAGAAACAAAACTTTTTATTAGCAAGTTTTTTTAAAGAAACAAAAGATTACACATGGATAAATAATGAAAGGAAACTCTAAACTCCTAAGTCTCCCATTGGCGCTTCTTCTTGGTGTTGAGGTAGGTATTGTAGTTCCTCTCTTTGTGAAGTTGATTTGTTAATTCCAGCACCTTCTTCTCACTTGCATAGAATTGGGCCTCAAAAGTATCTTGTTCTCCCTTGATCTGGATCCAAGACTTTTGCAACTCTTCAAAGTTGGTTGTCATATCAGGATGGGGAATAATATGAGACTCGCCCCCTTGAACAACAGGTTCCAAGATCACCGGTAAGATGGAATCGTATGGCATCATAAGACTTTGGGCTCGAGATCACACCCATTTTAGGTAAGGTTCTAAAGGGATGGAGTTCTTGTGCCCCAAAGTCCTACTATCAGTCTGCTTAACAATGCCCCAAGCGCGGATGAACCTCTGACGTTAATTTTGTAAATCATCTGAGTAGTTGAACACAATACCCTGGATGAGCATATCCGGTGGACCATCTCCCCGTGCATAGCCAAACTGAAGTAGTGCTAAAGAAGGATTGTAGGAGATGCCTCCCCTAATGCCCAGGAGTGGCACATTAGGAAATTCTCCACAGTGATCAATAAAAGAGATGTTTTCTTGAGAGCGAGGACACCAATGGATGTCGGAGTGAGAGAGAGAGACATTAGTCTTTGACTCCACCTTAAGCCTAAATCATGCTACATTACTGACCAAGGAAGGTGCGAAATAAACCACCTATATAGAAGAGGGGTGCAACACATGAGAGTTCCTCGCTTCTTCAGAGTACGAGTATAGAGAGAATGTAGGATGTCCCCAAGCAATGTAGGAACTGGATTCTGAGCAAGAAAAATGTTGATGACATTCACATCTATAAGTTGATCTGAATTAGGAAACAAGACCAACCCATGGATCAAGAGGGCTAAGACATCTCCGAAGGCATGATAACTCATAGCATCCAGGAAAATCTGAGTTTTCTTCATCAAAAAATTTGCAAGGAGACCCTTAACTTCACTTCTTTTTTCCCAATTGGACTCAATGTCAGATGGCTTCAAGTGCAAGCTACGACAACATCTTCAGAAGCTGGGTCTTGTTCTAAACCAGTGAAAGGTACTCACTCCAATATAGGTAAACCAAGTAACTTAGAGAATTCCTCCAGTGTAGGTACCAGTTGATAATAGGGGAATGTAAAGCAATGGTGCTTAGGGTCGAATAATTGGAATAAGACACTCATCAGACCCTCATCAAATCCGGTGGTAACTAAACTGAGTAAGTGACAATGTCTTTTGTGGAATGATGAGTCCTCGAGGACTTTCAAGACTAATTCCTTGAGCTTAGGAGGAACTTCTATGAAGTGAATCCGAATGGTTTTTCTGCGACCTGACTTCATATCCTACAAAACAGCAAAGAGGTAAATCCAATAGGTCCTTGAAATGATTAGTATATATGAATGTCATGATGTTTATGATGTCATGATTATGCGAAAAATCATAGATAAAAACAAGGAAATCACATAATAGACCTTAGGTTCAAAGGCTTGCATGAGGTTTTAAGGTAAGTACCCTCTTGAATGTTCAGTTGTCTCAACCTGTCCTATTAATAGTAGTCGGGTTCTAAGGAGCCTCAATATCACTGACCTTCCCTTCAGAAATTGTTTCAGCTCTGCACCAAAGTATTGCGGCCAAAAAATCTCGAAATTCCAGCCTCAATGAGTGTAGCATCGAGTATCAACCAATCTTCGGTCATAACCAAAGTCGGTTATCTCACTACTTCCTAATGGCGATGATGAGTCAATTAAAGGTTCTAAAGGTAAGTTAGCGCTTAGTGACACTATGAGGAAGCCTAATGTTATCCTTAACTTACTCAAGGAACATTAGTATAATCTAAAGTATCCCGCTAACATAGCCACCACTTCGTCCGTATCGGTCTACACCGTACAACCTCCATGATTTATTGCTACTTACCTAATAAGGTTTCCCAGATCCTGGTGTAGGATCTTTAACAATAACCTAAGAAACCCTCAAAGATAAAGCAAAAAAAACACACAATAAAGCATTTAAGATTATGAACTAAAACTCTAAGGTAACCCCACTTTTTATTCTCCCCAGCAGAGTCGCTAGTTCTGTGATACGGTGGCAGAACCGATTGTTAATACTGGTTTGTGTTTTGTATTCGTAAATGTTGCAGTAAGCAAGAGTCGCCACCGACTTTTCTTTTATCCAACAAAGGAAAGGGTGAAAAGAACAGAAAAATACCTTTTCAAGATGTTTTATGAGTAAAGGGGGTATATTATGGAAAGGGAAGGTGTTAGCATCCTTTCCATCAGTGGTTTTCCACGGGCTCTTAGAGGTTTTCTCATTTTGAAATACCTTTGTGCTTTGTGTGTTTGAAAATGTTTTGAAAACGCCTTAGTACGACGAACTTTGTAATGTTTCTCGGGATAGTGGAGAAAGTATACAAAGTGTTTTGAAATTATTTTTGAAAAGTAGCTTTTTTGTGTAAGTACAAAATGTTTGAGCAAACTTCTAACAACTATCTACTTTGTTACTCGAAAATGGTCGTTCTTTTCCTCTTTTCCTTTAGACAATGCTATCCTACTCTTAGCGAGTAGGTAACCTTATTGTTGGATGTTTGAGGTGCATTCGAAGGGACGTACAGTCATAAAGGAAACATATGGATACACTTTAGCAATTTTGTTTAAGGGACAAGATCATTTACCGAAAGGCAACACCGTAGGGTCATCGAAGGACTGTGATCTTTTGATTTTACGGGTCTTTGCTAAAGCGTCCCCGTTCTCGAGGGACATGACTTCTTTATTTTCAGAAAGGCAACCGAAGCGGGGATACCCTAGAGGTGCATATGTGCATATGTGTTCAATTCACTTATTTTTTTATCTTTTTGTTAGGTTAGCTAATGTTTTAATTTATAGTCTTTCCATACACGCTTATTTACTAACAGTAATATAGTAAAATAATAAAGCAATAAATATGCGGAAAATAAAATGCAGAAAAATAAATCCTAAGCTATTACACGGCTTTGGGATAGATACATTATAAGTGTAAGAAGTAAAGTGCAGAATTTTAAATCTAAAACTATTACATCCATAATCAGTTACAATATTTATGTAAAATGCGAGAATAAAAGTAACGCGCGCGAAATAACTATTACGTCTAAAAAATCTAAGAAAAGTTCTAAGTAAAATAAAAATCTTTGTTGGTTTTTGTTTAATTTTGATTAAATAAGATGCTTAAAATAAATTAACCCTAAATTTAATTGAGAAAAATAAATATTAAATGGAAATTAACCTAGTTCTAAAGTTTCTTTTTTTGTATTTTTATTTAAGAAAATATTTGGATGAAGATAACCTAAGTCTAATTGATTTTAAGATTGACAAAATAAAGTTGGAATAATTAATCTAATTAAATTACAAAATTAAAAATAATTAAAAAAACAAAACTAAGTCTATTATATTTTTTGGTTTTATATTAAGAAAAATATTTGAATTAAATTAATCTATGTCTAGTTGATTTTAAATTGATAAAAATAAGTCAAGATGATTAAATTAATTAATTTACAAACTTAAAAAAAATCTTAAGTCTAATTATTGTTATTATTTTTATTATTATTTAAAATAAATAAAAAAAATGAACAAATCAAAAGAAAGAAGTTGGGCCAGATGTTTGAAGTAAACAGGGGGTGTGCTGTTTGAAAAAATGCTGGTCCCAATAGATAGCCCAGGCCATCTTGGGATTCTGTGGAGGCAGCTTCTGAGCGTCTATGGTGGTCCATGCATTTAGATGTCTTAGACCTCTTTATCATCAATTGGCTGGAGTTGGAGGGCATATGATAAGTGCTTGAAAGGAAAAGCACTGGATCTGCAATCAACAAATATTAATAAAATAAAACGTTGGACCTGGGATTCGAACCCAGGTCCCTTCCCTCATAAGCGCGCATCTTTACCAGTTGTGCTTCTATGTCATTCGTTAATCCATATAACAAAATAATATTATATACAAAAAGTGGTCAGAAGCATTAAAAAAATGAAAATGCGCGCTGGATTTGAATGAGCCAATGGAGGACTGCCAACATGTTGTTTTCTTCCTCCCTCCGTTGTTTTAGACCTGGACCTATAGTGATAGTTTTTGTCTGTCACTATAGCACTTGCAACTAAAAAAAACAACAATACGCACAATAAATTCATGGTGAGGCCATGGATGAATTAGCCTCAACCTCTTGAGCACAAAGAGACCCTTTGTTAGACCTAATTTTGGCTATTTCAAAAACCCCCAATTCTAAGCTTGGAACCCTAAAAATGGTGATACTCGATCCCTGCATCAAAAACCCAATCCAACCATACAGATAGCTTACAAATACAAGAATAGTCAGTAATGCATGGTTAAAATGTGCTTATATTACATAAATCAAACAAATTAAGATTGAGAAAAAAATGCAAATCGTGAGATGTTGGTGATGCATTTTGGGCCGTTTCAAAGCCTGGTAACGATTGGAAAACCTTAAGGGGAATTCTAGGAGTGGATTAGGATGGTTGTTTGAGACTAAAGCAGGCTGGAAACTAAAATTCAAACTTGACAATTTTGTGATTTTTTGCAATCTTTTTTGGCTTTCTTGACAGTCCTCTCATGTCCATTTGGCTTTCTAGAATGTTGTACTTATAGTGTAGATGGAGGAGACACAATTGATTGGAAAAGATCAGCCCATAATGCCATGGTTTAAAGCCATGATCACAAATTTGAAAAGTTACCAAAATGAAGGTTTCATGCCATTTTTGATGTTCAATGAATCTGGACACTTATGCACGAATCTTTGGGCCTTTAAGCAAGCCAAAGCATCAGTCCAAATGCCTAAGCCCATCTCCATTTATTTTATATAATTTATTTTGTATTTATTTGAAATAAATCAAAATAAATAAGAATAAAATAGATTAAAATGGTATGGCAATGCAAAAGTGATATTAGGGGTCCTTCATAAGCTTAATAAAATATTTGAACTTTAAAAAGTTAGGCCATTGACTCAAAAATTTAAATTTGCTCAATGCACCATTCTTGAAATTTCCAAAATATTCCCAACTTGGGCAAGCCATAACTTGCTCAATATTTATCTCATGATGGTGATCTTTGAATTTTAGAACATCTCAAGATGTCTACTTCAATCTCTCTTTTGATCAATTTTGCATTTGAAGATGTTATCTTGATGTAAAAGGTCTTGGCAAAAGGTGGCTTTTGTTTACTTTTTGAAAATGACCTGTAATGTCTAAGCTTACATCTTTCAAATGCTGAATCTCTTGAACTTGTGGGCTTAAGAGAAGTTGTAGGGGACTGGATTCTCTTCAAAATGAGCTTTGTTGGGAAAATTTCTGATGAAGTATGAGAAAGTTATGCCTGGTCAAGTTTAGTTGACTTCTCCTATAGAAACCCTAATTTAGTAATTCTTGACTTTTGATGAATTAAGATCATTTCTTGAGGAATCATGATCAACCCTTGATAAAATGATGGATATCACTTCAAAATGTTGATGTTTACCAAAAATCTTGAAGTTTGACTGTACATGGGCCACAGTTGACTTTTGCCCTATCACAATTTATTTTCCAATTGACTGAGCAAACTTGTAGTGCAAGGCATGCAATTTTGTCATGGATAATATTGAAGGCATATTAGGACCATGGAAATCATTTGAGACCTTTTTAGTTCAACCATCTTGATGAAAATTGAAATCCTAGTTGGGGGTTCATTGCCTTAGGAGGAGAATTTGTCTGGTCAATTCTTGGTTATCCTTGAGCAGTTGAGGACCTCTAGGAGTATATCTTGTGTGAAAGTGGGAGGGAAAGTTTTGGGGTACAACAAAAATATTTTTGATGAAAATGGAATTTCCCATGATTTTCCTGCCCTAGAACTCCACAACAAAATGGAGTTGTAGAGAGGAAAAATAGGACTTTACAAAAAATGGCCAGGACCATGATCAACGAGACTAACATGGAAAAACACTTCTGGGAAGAGGCAGTCAACACAACATGTTACACTCAGAATAATGTCTCCATAAGACCTATTCTGGGTAAGACTTCTTATGAATTGTGGAGAAGAAAACCCAACATTTCATATTTTCATCCTTTTGGATGTGATTGTTTTATTTTGAACACCAAGGAGAATCATAACAAGTTTGATTCTAAAGCAAAAAAAATGTATAATGTTAGAATACTCTGAACACTCAAAATGTTACAAAGTGTATAACACTGAAACTCTTAAAGTTGAGGAATTATTCGTGTTAGATTCGATGATAAGCTTGAACTTGAAAAGTCAAAGCTAGTTGAAAAATTGTCAGATCTGGAGATTACCTTTTCAGACTCAGAAGGTAATGATGTTGCTACAAAGTGTTAGTACCATGGTTTTGGAATTGGCAACTTTTGCCTAAAACATGGTTCTGACTAGATGTCGAACATGATGTTATGACATCATGTTCAGTTATGCAACAATCAAGGTGTTGTTGTTTTTAAGTCTTGATAGATTGGATTTGATTATGTTATATTTCCTTTGGATATATATATATATATATATATATATATATATATATATATATATATATATATATATATATATATATATATATATATATATATATATGAGATTTTCGCAGGTCAAGAAGATTTATTTTGGAATAGGTTTCATATCTCTAGATGTATAGAAGATACTAATTTGGGTCTTGAGTAAAATTAGGAAACTATGTATTGGTGGTTCCAAGATTTAAGGAGATTTACTACACAATTGGTGCAGTACTCAGCTTATGGATCAAGAAACTTCTGGACTCAGATTATCGAAGCCCATGGACTGAAATGTTGTATTTAAAGGAGAATCCTAACCTAATGTAATTTAAGTTTTCAAAAATTATAAAATTAGGGGAAGCATAATTCTTAGGTTTTGAGAGTCTCTTGTGTAGTTTGTAAACCACCCATGTATCTTTTGATACTATATGATCGATTGATTGTTGCTTGATTGTTACTTAAGTTATTATCCTCACTCAGAACCCTTTAGGCAATGAGTTGAGTATTTTCCTCACTCGAATATTTTAAGAAAGAGTTTAAGTTATTGTATTTGAAGTATGATCTTCTAAATTGAGTTGTAATTGTTGAAGTCACTGAGATTGGGACTCTTAGATATTGCGGTGATTAGAAGTGGGATGTCTATTTCTCATATCTAGGCAGGACCTAGGTAGAAGTAGCATTGGGTAGGGATTACGCGAGAAGTTGTAAGCTTTGGACTAGTTTAGCTTTGAACTAATACTTATAATAGTAGACTTCCTTCCTGGCTTGGTAGCCCCCAGAGTAGGTGACGTTGCACTGAACTGGGTTATCATCTTCATGTGTTATTTATCTTTCTACAGTTTTATTTTCTGTGTCATATTCAACTTGATTAATCTGGTTTGTTACCAGATGTTGTAACATCTGTGTCGACATCTTCTATTGTTAAGACAATTTTGTTTGTGCGTGTTTCCTATACCAGAATTTAAATTGGTATCAGAGTAGGCACCTTGGTCCACTGGGTGAGTTTTCAGGGAGATAAAATTCTGGTGCTATTTTCCTTATGGGAAAGCTGGAGTGATACCATTATGGTTATCAATGGACAATAGAACTTTGATGATTATCAGGTTTGAAGAATCATGGAGTTTGAAGGACATGAGAAAAGATCGTGAGTTAGGTCTCTAATTTTTTGAAGTTATCAATGCCATAATCTTGGTATTAATAAATGCTTTATCCTAGACGATACATCACTTGAATTGTGGCCAATGATACTTGGGAGTTTCTCAAGTTCACTCATAAAGGCACATTTAAGTGTGTTTGGAGGAAAGAATTCAAATGTGAGGTTGATCAAGAATTCTAAAGTCTCTTCTCTAGAGGTTTGGCATGAAAGTAACAAGCTATTGAAGAAAAGACAAGAGCATTGTATTTTTGTTTTTAACTCTGAAAGAGCTTGGTTTCTGGTCTCTAATAAATATTTTTCTTATTACTTATGTGTTCCTTGGAAAGTGCTTCAATCAGGAGTTAAGGAGATTGGACATAATGTCTAGACTAAATGTCAAAGGCATCTGTACCGACTTTAGCATGTTTGTGATACTAAAAAGAATGCTGGAAATAGAGTAAAGATCTATCAATGTCAAAGCAATCATATGATTGTGGAGACCTTGGATCTTTGTGAAGTAGAATGCACTGATTTTTATCAAGAATAATTGTGCATTTTGTAAATTACTGGTCTGATTGGAAGATGGACTTCTTGTGAAGATTTCTAAACTGAGGATTTATCTCATTATGAGCTGGAAGTTTGTTTCTATGATTTGTGTCTAGAATGAAGGGATATTTCTACTGTGAAGAAACATGAGGTAATTTATTTCTTATCTTATGTCTTAAGAGGATGAAAAATTATCTACTATCTATGTTTTTGCAGGATGAAGTGACTCTATTTAATCCCGGAGCTTGATGTTTGATCGAGTGTGTAAGGATAATGCAGATCAGTTTGAGGAGTTTCTTCAAGAGGGAATATGATTATAAGTTTAAGGAGGATAAGTTTTCTTCTAAGCTAATCTGCAAAGAGAAAACTCAAAGTGACAAAATATTGTTGTTATCAAAAGGCAAGATGAGTTAAGGATGTCATAACTTTATCGTGGACATTCTGGTTACTCATGCTAAAAGGATTTACTTGCACTAAAGATATCTCTTCTGTGTTGAGCTGATTTTAATAGTTTTTGGTTATTTTCTAGAAGGTCAAGTTTAGTATTGCTTAACCAAGCAGTGGTTAATGCTCAAGAAAGGGGATTATTTCCTTATCTCTCATACCTTTCTTATGTCTCCAACTAATATTATTTTTATTTTGACACTAATTGTTCCAGACACTTAACATTTATAGTAGTGTTTCTGGTAGTTTGTTTAAGTCTCATTCTAGTCAGTGTTACTTTTTGGATGATACTAAAAGGGAAGTTTTAAGGACATTGGATTACTAAAGAATTCATGGTGGATTCTCTTAGTTTTGGTAATTGGTTTTACTTAACGACTAATTCAGTTGTGTCATTAAGGAAGAATTTTGTGTCTCTTTTAACATATTTAAGGTCCCTCTGAGGACTTGTGAACTATATGTATTTGTGAAATTCACAAGTATTCAACTGTTTATTCTCTTACTTGGAAGTTAAAGGAGGAAGAAGTCAAGATTAATCAATTGCAAAAGCTCAAGAACCTATTTTATTGATCTGAATGATTCAATGCTAGGTGAAGGTCCTAGTGGATAAAAAGGTGTATATGATTTTCTTTTGTCAAAGTAAATTTATTATCTATGAAGTCTTCAAAGGTCCTATTTATTTCTTGAACAAGGACAAGGTATGTTTGAGTTATTTTATTGAGAGAAGTAATTTTAGTGATGAGTAACTTCAGGATCAAGATCAGTGATATGTTAATTGAGAAATGTACCGATGTCAAACCAGACGTTGGAACATCATCATATAGTTTGTTACTCCATTGTGAGAAAGATTTTAAAGGTCTAGGAGGCAATAAATGAGGAGCTCTTAAGAAATAAGTTTAAGAGGGAGTTAATTATTTGGAGTTTGCTTTGGTCTGTGATCATCAGATGTTTCAGAAATAGAACATTGAATGATTAAGAGTCTAGGGGGTAAAATGATTTTTGCCAAGTATAAAGAAGATTATATCATTGGAGGATATTCGGATCTCTAAGATTAAAATTTAATGAGTCCTGGTATGTCTTGAAGATTAGGTATATTACTGAAGAAAGATATTTTCTATTTTGGGTTGATTACTAGAAGAGTGTAATGTCAAACTAAGTGTTATGACATTATAATGTAACATTCCACTATAAGTAAGGACATGGATTTTATTCTACTTACAGAACAAATTCATTATGTCAAGATCTTACTACAAAATATTGGTGCTCCCATGCTTGGTTTGGCTAAGAAGCTTTGGAAAGAATTTTATCATAACTTAAGGTGCAAGTTATTTTGAGTATACAATGGGTATTTTTGGAATTGCACTATGGTAAAAATTTTGGTAGTAACTGTTTGATCGGGGATGCCAACTATATTCCTCCTTGTGTCTTGTGCAGTCTCAGAAGAAGCATGTTCAATGGCATGAGAATGTCATTCCAAATGTTGTAACATTTTTCAGCAGTCAACATTTTGAAAAGCGGGAAGTTTTGAACAAGGGCGTGTCTCTCTCTCTCATTAAGTGGTACACTGTAACATCCAATATTTAATTAATTATTTAATTAAATACTTTTGAAGTTATTTATGAAATTGGTTGATGTTGTGAAATATCGATTTAAGTTGTTATATGGTTATTTGATAAATTGGTTGATTTAAGTTATAAAAATGATATTATTAAATACTATTAGAATAATACTATTAATTTTTATGTGGGCTTATTTAATGGTTAGAAGTAGTAAATAGTAGGGGTGTATAATGAAGTCCAATAAGAGTAATAGTAAGATAATAGTATTATTATATTGATTAAATTGAATAAAAGAGAATTAGAAGTAGCAGGAAGTTAGTTCTAGGTTTTATCAGTAGAGGAGCATAAGGGTTTGTGGAGAAGAGAAGGTACGTAGAGTTGCAATCAAAGGGGCAAAGCTAGGTGCAATCGGAGATTTAGAGAAACCTTCAATCCAAGGTAAGGGTGGAGTTCTGACTCTATAATAGAGTATGTGATTAATGGTATGTGGGATTGAGTTTGTAAAATTGTTTCTATTTGTGTTTGAAATTGATATATTGTTGAAATTGAGAGATGATTGAGAACTCAATTTAATATATATTCTGATACTGTAGTGTCAATCTTTTTACGGTACACTACATTGATGAATATGTGGATATGTATATATTGCTTTATGGCTTTCTGTAACAAAAACAAAGATAATGGTAGTATGATATATAGACCAATTGGTACTTGTAGCATTCACGGTTCTGTAGCGATATATATATATATATATATATATATATATATATATATATATATATATATATATATATATATATATATATATATATATATATATATATATATATATATATATTAGCAGTATTAGCAGTTACTAGTATAACAATTAGAATTCTCTATTATAATTGATATAATAATATTAATAATAATAATAATAATAACAATAATAATTAATTGGATAATATTTAGAAGTTAAATATTTAAGTTAATTTTAATTTCGGTAGAGTGCCAATAGGGTTGTTAGAGTTGTCAATAGTATTGTTAAAGTTATTAATAGAGTTGTTTTGAGTTATTAAAAGTCACTTTTTATTTGTTTTGCGTAATTTTGACATGTTTAGAGTTGTCAGTAGGGTAAGTTAGAGCTGCCAAATAATAACACATCTTTACTAAATTATTGATATTTTAGTTATGAATTTTAGTTAAATTTAGTAGCAGGAATTTATAGATTTAGTAAAATATTAGTAGAAGCTACAGTAGCATATGAATTGACAGATTTGGCAATAAAGTGGTAGAAATAGTTAGTAGTAGAAGGTAGCAGGTTTACCAATTTAAACACAAGTAACCATTAGATTGAAATTAATATGTATGTAGTAGGACAATAAAATTGACAGATAGTATACTTGTAGCAGAAAGTAATAAATAACAGTCTGGTAGTTTTTGATATAAAACAACATTTGCAGTATAGACTATTCAATAGTAGTGTACTATTAATTTAACTGAGTCGTAATAAGAAGTTTAGTATAAAATAGAAATAATAGAACTTTTGGCTGATAATTAATTAACTGGTTTTAGTCGAAACAGTTTGAATAATTACGCGGTTTATTTGTAGTAAATTTTGGTTGATTCGTTGGGTGGTGTTTTTGTTGAAAAATTTGAAATTATAGGTGATATTGTATTTTGTTGAATTGCCTCTATTTATGGGCAAATTATAAGTTGTAGGCCTATGGCCAATGCTGATTTGTTATTGTGTTGCTATGTAACTATTATTGTCATTACTCTGACATTCACATTGTGTCGCATACATATCATATCAAGTTGGAGTTGATGTTAGAACATAGTTCGATTCTACAACCCTTGTAAGAGTTTTGATGATAACAAACACTCAAAGAACAATTATGCTCTCTAAATTTGTATTTTTTTTGCAGAGAAGTTCTGATGGAAGAAGCACAAAAGATGAGTTAAAAAGTTGTTTCAACTCTGATTCTATACATCTCTCAAGGAAGTTCTAATGCTGCAAACATGACTCCTTGTTTATGATCCATAAAGCTCTGGGAAGAAGCAGCGGTAACTTTCATCTTCTGAAGCAAGCATATTTTGAAGCGTTACAATTCAATTATTGCTATTCAAAAATAACGACTGAAAGGGAACAAGGATCTATATTTTTAGAAAGCTCTTTAATTATCATTGATCAACATTCCAAAATATCCTATATGCATCGCCTAGTTAAACAAAGTTTGAAGGAGAAATCGTTCACGATTTTCACGTAAAACAAAGAAGTCATCTTTATCATCTTCAAACGTCCTAAATCTAAATTATGTAAAACGTTACTTGTGATACTGTTTTATTAGAAAACATTTTTGTACACTCTCTTAAATATTCTTTGGTGTATTTCCTTGAGAAAACTGGATTGTGGTTTAAACTCAAGAAGACTTTGACAGTTGTCATAGTAGTTGTGTAATCAAGTTTGATTAGTGGATTAAGACCTTGTTGAGAGAGGCAAAATTACCTTGGCGGATGGACTAGAGTAGTTTGAGTTCAAACGAACCAGGATAACCAACATGTTCTTTTATTTAAGTTTTAAAAACCCCAATTCAAACTCCCCCTTATTGTGTTTTTTCATTCTTCAATTGGCATCAGAGCGTCTGGTTCTGAGTACAAGCACTTAACCGTGTCAGAAAAAGATCCAAACAAGAAAAACACTATGGTGAGACCAAGTTAGAACATCAATAATGACTACCATGATGAGTTAGACAGAATCAGCCGCAAACTTCCTATTTTTGATGGTGAGAACTTTGATTACTGGAAAGACAGAATCAAAAGTTTCTTTCTAGCTCACGACGATGATCTCTGGGACATGGTAACTGATGGGTACATACATCCTGTTGATGAAAGTGGTCAGAAGATTGACAGAAAAAGAATGCCAGGTCATCAAAAGAGAGATTTCAGAAATCATCACAAGGCTAGAACTATTCTCTTGAGTGCTATTTCATACATAGAGTATGAGAAGATCACAAACAGAGAATCAGCAAAACACAAGTTTGACTCCTTGAGAATGACACATGAAGGCAACACGCGAGTCAAAGAAACCAAAGCTCTTACGCTCATTTAGAAGTATGAAGCCTTCAAAATGGAAGAAGATGAAACCATTGAAACAATGTTCTCAAGGTTTCAAATTTTGGTGACTGGGTTAAAAGTTATGGATAAAGGGTACTCAACTACTGACCATGTAAAGAAGATCATCAAAAGTTTACCCAAGAAATGGAGACCCATTGTCACGGCTCTTAAACTGGCTAAAGATCTGAACAAAATCTCTCTCAAAGAACTGTCATCTCCCTGAGAATTATGAGATAGAGTTAGAATAAGATGAGCCCCCGAAGAAATGTAAGTCTTTAGCTCTTAAATCTAACAAAAAATATGAATCGAAAGTTTTGCAGGCAAAAGAAGAAAACTCTGGTGGATCCTCATCAGAAGAAGACGAATTGTCTCTTCTCTCCAGAAGAGTCAATCAGCCGTGGAACCACAGGCAAAGGAAGTTCAGAAATTCTAGAAGAACAGGAAATCATTCTGAACCATCTTCTGGATACATAAAGTCTAGTAACAAAGACATTATCTGCTATGAATGCAATGAACAAGGGAATTAGAAAAGCGACTGTCTAAATCTTCAAAAAGAGAAACCTAAAAAGAAGTTCTTTAAGGAAAAGAAGAAAAGCCTTATGGCAACATGGGACGACTCATACTCTTCTGAAGCTGAAACATAATCAGAAGATGAAAGAGCCAACATAGCCCTAATGGCCAATATATTAGAAGAAACTGGATCATTTGGATCAGAATTAGACTCAGAGGCATAAGAGGTATTCTCTAACTTCTCTAGATCTCAATTAAAAGAGAGTCTGTCAGAAATTCTTGAAAGATATCAGAAACTTCGAGTCATAAACAAGAACCTGAAAAAGAATCTAGTTTCTGACTCTGAAGAAACTAAGAAACTGAGATCAGAAAACCCTGAGCTGAAAGAAACAATTTCTAAACTAGAAAATAAATTACAAAATGCTCAAAAATAAACTATCTCAGAAGTTCCTAGTAACTCTGATAAGATCATAAAGGAATATGATCGTAGATTTCAAAAATTTCTTGCGAAAAACATAGATAGAAGCAAGATGGCTTCAATGATCTATGGAGTTAGCAGAAATGACAGAAAAGGAATAGGATATAAGGGAAAAGTATCTCAACCTAAGAAAGTTAAGGATATGGTCATTAAACGCACACCTCTATATTCTCACTTCACCTATGGGCACACACATGACATAAAGTATACTAGTAATGCTTTCTCTACTAAACCAAAATTCAAACAGAATTTTGGTAACTCTAACAAACAAGGACCCAAAAAGATATAGGTACCTAAGGATAAAATTGTCTATGTTGCAGATATCTTTAACAGCAAGACTGAAACACCAATCTTGGTACCTAGACTCTGGATGCTCTCGACATATGAAGGGAAGAAAGCATATGTTCTAAAGCCTGGAGCTTATATCTGGAGGCTACGCAGGTTTTAGAGGCAATCAGAAGGGGAAGATTATTGGTTCTGGAACTATTGGTAACAGAACGCTTCCATCTATAACTAATATTCTGTTATTAGATGGATTAATGCATAACTTGTTATCCATAAGTCAATTAAGTGATAACGGTTATGATATAATCTTCAATCAAAAGTTTTGCAAAGCAGTTAGTCAGAAAGATGGATCTGTCCTCTTTAATGGAAAGAGAAAGAACAACATTTACAAAATAAAACTTTCTGAACTAAAAAGTCAGAATGTAAAATGCCTATTGTCTGTTAACAATGAGCAATGAGTCTAGCACAGAAGATTGGGGCATGTTGGTATGAGAAGAATATCTCAGATTAACAAACTCAATCTGGTACGAGAGCTTCCTAGCCTGAAGTTTAGCTCAGATGCTCTGTGTGAAGCATGTCAAAAAGGCAAGTTTGCAAAACCTTCTTTCAAAACAAAAAAATGTTGTTTCTACCCCTAGACCATTAGAACTTCTGCATATAGATCTATTTGGACCAGTGAAAACTGTATCCATTAGTGGCAAGAAGTATGGTTAGTGATCGTATATGACTATAGCAGATGGACATGGGTAAAGTTCTTAAGACACAAGGACGAGTCACATTCTGTGTTCTTTGCATTCTATAACCAAGTCCAAAACAAAAAAGATCTTAGAATTGTTAAAGTTAGAAGTGATCATGGTGGAGAATTTGAAAACAAAAAATTTGAACTATTTTTTAATGAGAATGACATCTCTCATGATTTCTCTTGTCCTAGAACTCCTCAATAAAACGGAGTTGTAGAACGAAAGAACAGAACTTTACAAGAAATGGCTAGAACCATGATCAACGAGACTAACATTGCTAAGAACTTCTAGGCAGAAGCAATTAACACAGCATGTTACATTCAGAATAGAATCTCCATAAGACCTATTTTGGATAAGACTCCATATGAACTGTGGAAGAACAGAAAGCCGAACATCTCTTATTTCCATACATTTGTGTGATACAGTGGGTGAACTGACTTGAGGTTTTATCTTGCCATACACGCCTAATTACTATACAGTATAAGGAAAATAGTAAATTGCGGAAAATAAAATTCTACGCTATTAAAATATTTAGGGGATGGGGGTACGTATGTACGAATGGGGATTGCAAGTAAAAAACAAGTCCTAAGTTACTATTACAACCATATTGAAATAATGTACAAGAAATGTAAAATGGACTTGTTTAGAAAATGTTTTTGTCTTAAGGAAATAAAATAAAAGAATTTTTTTTATGTTTTTTATGTTAATAAAAAAAAGATGAAAAGGAAAATAAATGCAAAATAGAAACATCGTGCTGCTGCAAGAAGAACAACTAAGATCAGAAGTTTTGAAGCTAAGAGCGTTGTGACTCAGGAGGAGACGTCAATGGGCATCAGAAGTTCTAAATTGGTAAACTCTGAGGTCCTGCAAGAAATGTTAGAGGACAAACACAAAGGTTCTGGGTGGTATGCAGCCAGTGAACCAAAAGTCAGAAGTTCTGTATTACACTAAAACAGTGAGCAAACGTCAGCAGTTCAGTACATTGTCAACATGTGAAAGTCATAAACTCTGAGTGTTTGAAAACAACTGATGGAAAAAATCAGAAGTTCAGTGCATTTGACATGTGGGGAGAACTCAGAAGTTTTGTGTTGTGTTAACAGTATGTAAGCATCATAAGTTCAGTGTGTGCTAACAGTGAGTGAAAAACAGAAGTTTTGTGTTACGTTTCAACTCTTAATCAGCACATCAGCAATTTATTCAGTTCAGCAAATCAGAATGATCCCAGTACAACAAATCATAGAAGTTCCAATCCTAAGTCCGAGCCTAGCATTATTCTAGAAGTTCTGATCCATAGTTTTTTTTATTCATACAATGATATGTACAACATTAATACTATGATATTTACCTGTTAATGATATTCAGAATGAAAAGCAAGTAAAGTCAGAAAGACTTACCTGTAGCGTGCTTGGAGCTTTGAGTGACTGCTTTTGGATGTTCTGAATCAACAAGAGAGACGGAACAATGGTTGTGTTCTTTGATTCAAAGAGAAGAACAAAGATTTGTTTTTGTGTATGAGAAATCTGGATTTTTATGAAGGTTTCACCACTTCCTTTTCTCTCTTTTCAAAAGCCAGCCCCTTGAACGTGTGATGGAGCCAAGTATTTATAGATGAATTTGCTGTGATTTTTTGGGGGAAAAACAAATCGGATTTGAACCTGTTTTGGCATCCTGTTCCTTTACTTTTTCATCACAGTTTTCGTATGCTAGTTTGGTGCAATCATGGGACGTAGGCGTAGGCTGAACCAGCTGTTGGTCATAGGTCTGCAGCAAGTTGTATAAACAAGGTTTTGGGATTTGGTCATGTTCTGACCAAAGCGTTGAATATATCCCTCATGTGATGAAGCGCTGCTTTGTTTTTGAAGCAAGCATGGTGGTTGTCAGCAAGATTTAAGGAAAAGAAAAAAGCAAAGTATGGGCTTAGTACCAAAGTTACTATCCCAAGACATTAGAGGTACACGTGGTGAAAATCCTTTGGATAAAGACTCAGAAGGTGGTTGTGAGCATTAAATGATCATTAAATGATGGTGAGACTTATCACAACCAGAAATCCTGCCATGTGAAACTCTGTATCATTGCTTAGTTCTGGATCAGAAGTTCTGCTTCAGCGCAACATCCAATCTTCTGATCCTCTTATCTTCTGGCTCCAGCATGTTCTGAAGGAGCTTTCAGGCTTTCTAGAAATGCTTGCAGCATGCTTCTTAGCCTTCTTTGAATTACCCTGGAAAACTCTGATTGAGCTTTTGTGATTGCTTGCCCAGAAGTTTTGACCAAATTCTGTCTTGAGAATATCCAGAATCTGCTGAGCGTTATGGTGATAATCTGGTCAGAAGTTCTGAGCTTGTCACATTTTCTTAAATACTTAGAAAAAATTCTAAGTATTTATAATTTTGACTTCTTCAAAGTAGTTTTGACTTTTGAAATTCTTGATGAAACAAACTTCATATTCCAACATGTCTTGATGAAATATGATTTTTGAGATTTGATTTTTGATCTAAAAGTCAAAGTTAGATTTCTCAATGTGCAAATGACCATTTTTCCCTTGTGAATGGTTTGCTTGGAAAAATTGATAATTCAAGGCTTGGAATTGGATGAAATCAAACTTGAGGATCCAGGGTGATTCCTTGAGAAATGAGAGGGCAAATTTTGGGGTACAACAATTTGGATGTACTTGTTTTATTTTGAACACTAAAGAACATCTGAACAAGTTTGACTCTAAAGCAATAAAGTGTCTCATGTTAGGATACTCTGAACGCTCAATAGGCTATAGAGTATATAACACTGAAACACGAATTGTAGAAGATCCCATCAGTGTCAGATTTGATGATAAGTTTGGCTCTCAAAAGTCAAAGAAAGATAAATATTTTGCAGATATAGAAGTCCAATTTACAGGTACTGAAGAAATTATATCATAAGTTTCTCACAAAAAATCACAGTCATCTCCAGAAGAAGATGTCACAAACATTACATCAATATCTGAAGAGCCTCTCCAAAAAAGACAATCCAGAAGCAGCTTAGCTCATCCGGAAAATAAAATTCTGGGAAAGAAAGAAGACCCAATCAGAACAAGATCTACATTCAGAAACTCTGAAGAATCTCTCATGGGATTAGTGTCTCTGATTGAGCCAACTTCCATTGACGAAGCCCTTCTGGACAATGATTGGATACTTGCAATGCAGGAAGAATTAAACCAATTCACCAGAAACGATGTGTGGGATCTGGTTCCTAAACCAAAAGGGATCAACATCATTGGAACCAAATTGGTATTCATATACAAACTGAATGAACAAGGAGAAGTCGTCAGAAACAAAGCACTGCTGGTGGCACAAGGTTATAGTCAACAATAGGGGATAGACTATACAGAAACCTTTGCTCCAGTCGCCAGGTTAGAATCTATCAGACTCTTAATTTCTTTTGCTGTAAATAATGGCATCACTCTTTATCAGATGGATGTTAAAAGTGCATTTTTAAATGGTTACATTGATGAAGAAGTTTATGTGCATCAACCCCCTGATTTTGAAAATTCAAAACATCCAGAATATGTCTATAAACTAAAGAAATCACTATATGGTATGAAACAAGCTCCCAGAGCTTGGTATGAAACAAGCTCCCAGAGCTTGGTATGAAAGACTAAGTAGTTTTCTCTTAGAAAATGACTTTACCAGAGGGAAGGTGGACACTACTTTATTCTGTAAACTATTTAAAAATGACATTCTAGTTTGTCATATATACGTAGATGATATTATTTTTGGATCTACTAAAACCTCTCTGGGAAGAGAATTTGCTAAGTCTATGCAGGCATTGTTTAAAATGAGCTTGATGGGAGAACTCAAGTTCTTTCTGGGCATCCAGATCAATCAAACTCCAGAAGGAACATACATACATCAAAGCAAGTATGTTAAAGAACTTTTGAAGAAATTTGACCTATCAGAATGTAAGCCAGCCAAAACTCCCATGCATCCCACATGCATTCTGGGAAAGGAATAGGTAAGTAAGAAGGTAGAACAAAAGATCTACAGAGGTATGATTGGTTCTCTCTTATATCTAACAACTTCAAGACCTGATATTCTATATAGCGTATGTCTGTGTGCTAGATTCCAATCAGATCCTAGAGAATCTCACTTAATAGTTGTTAAGCGAATTTTCAAGTATCTGAAAGGTACTACTAATCTTGGTCTTTGTTATAGAAAAACTAAAGAATACAAATTAGTAGGGTACTGTGATGCTGACTTTGCTGGACACAAAATAGAAAGAAAAAGTACTTCTGGAAGCTGCCAATTTCTGGGAGAAAATCTTATCTCGTGGTCCAGCAAGAGGCAATCCACAATTGCATTGTCAACTGCTGAAGCTGAATATATAGCAGCAGCTGGATGCAACACACATATGCTATGGATGAAAAGTTAACTTGAAGACTTTAACATATTTGAGAGTAACATTCCTATACTCTGACAACACTTATGCTATTTATTTATAAAAAAAATCCTATTTTACATTCTAGGGCTAAGCATATAGAAATAAAACATCATTTCATTAGGGAGTATATTCACAAAGGAATTCTTTCATTAAAATTTATTGACATAGACCATCAATGGGATGATGTTTTCACTAAACCCCTTTCCGAAGATATGTTTAACTTCATTCTGAAACATCTCAGCATGAAATAATATCCATAATGATAGTTTTATTTATGTATGTTAATCCTCAGAATTTTGTATTTTTTTGTGAACATCTAATCAATAATTCTTCAGAAGTTAGAAGGAAAATTGTATCAGAATCTACCTAAGAAGATCTGAACAATTTCCAAATGGTTCATTTCAAAGATAGAAGCAAGAAAGTTCACAACATCAACATTTGTCATCTCCTCACAAGAGTTTCTTCTAAGGCTGAACACGTGTTCAAATTTTGAAGAGACTAAAGCGTTGATTGGATGCATTGAGACTTGTATCGTATCGGTAACTGTTTCATATCTCTACGCCATCCCCCTATTTTCAGGAATCATTAATGCTTTTTAATCATTTCTTTTAACCCTGTTATTGTTAATTAAGTTTTCTATTTTTCTATAAATTCATTGCTCACTTTCACTTTCACTTTTTCACTCTCACTTCTTCTCTCTATTACTTGTTTTCTATTTTTCTCAAAACCCCTCAAAAGTCTATATGAACAATGGCTTCTTCCCAAACTTCTCAAAGCTCTCAAAATGTTCATGGCTCTTCCTCTTCAACAACAGAAAGGTATGAAGAACCCTCAAGAACACTCCTGACTCCCATTGACTCGCTGGAAGTTCTGTGTGAACTCATTGTGGACTTCGTCAGTATGAAGGAAAACAATTATGATTTAACACCTGACGTTGAATTTCAAGGATGGAAAAAGTATTTTGATCGTCTACTGAGTCAAGTTTTTCCAAGACTAGTTAAAGAATTCTGGATTCACGCAACTGCCTCAAATCATCAGGTCACTTCTTTTGTGATGGGAAAGAAAATAGCAATATCTTAAGATCTCATTGGGCGATTGATAGGTCATGACGACGGAGGTATTCGTTATAGTGAAATGGAAGACAAAAGCTCTGACCTAACAAAGATTTCAAAAGAGATTTTTACTTATGGGAAACCATCTAACAAGATCAAAGATCTGAAAGACTACCTCAGAATCTGGTCAAAAATTATTTTGGGTTGCATCAACCACAGAAAACCCACAAGTTCTCCAGACTATATCAACATTGATCAACATTATCTTTTGTACTTTATAGCAACCAAGGCAAAGGTCAATCTTCCTCATCTCCTGTTTAATCATCTGAAGACCAGCGTCAAAGAGACAAGAGAAGAAGAAAGAACAAAGAGAGACTGGATACCTTTGGGCAGGCTCACATCAGATATTTTGATAGAAAACAAACTAGTAGAACATCTGACTGAGGCTCAACAAGTCAGCACTTTGGAAGCATGTGCTGGTAAACCTCTGAATGCTAAGAGTCTGAAGAAGATAAAGATCATTGAAACCATCAAGAAGGATCCAACTATAACAACCAAAGAAGTCATCACAACTAGAAGAAAACCTCTGAAGGATTTTCCTCTCTTCTCTCAAACAGATGCTTCTCCAGAAATTATTGTCAGATATCTAGAGGCTTGTAAAAGGGATGGGACAGATGCAGAAGTGAACATTCGTGATCTGAGACAACAACCTCTGGAGATTGCCCCCAGAAAATCAAGGAAAAGGAAAGCTGCTAAAGAAGGATCCTCTTAGAAGATTCCCAAGGCTGCTAAGAAGAAAGGTAATTCATCTTTTATTTCTGTTATGGAATCAGTTCTTTTATCAACATCTGAAACCACTTCCTCTCTAAAACCCACAGAATACCCGTCACCACAAACTTTTGATGATTTTGATATTGAATTTGACCCCTCACTTACTCTAGATAACATTCTGGACGAACCACCTTCTACCAATCTTGACCAAAATCAGCCTGAACTTGCTCAAGTTCTTTCTAATATTGATCAATTTGATCTACTGTTTCAAGCTCCCCACTCAGAAAATCCAAACTTTCAAGCTCTCCCCTCAGAAAATCCAACATTTGACTCTGATACCACAACATCCATTCCTGGAATCACCTGCCCTCTCATGGTCTCACAACCAATCACAATCCACGACATCCCAGATATTCCATCTCCCTATCATTCCACTCCACCAAACTCACCATATTCACCCATTACTATCTCTGATTCTCCCTCTCCAAACAACCATCTAGAAGATCCCCTTC
The DNA here is from genome assembly GCA_948472305.1 of Vicia faba. NCBI lineage: Eukaryota > Viridiplantae > Streptophyta > Magnoliopsida > Fabales > Fabaceae > Vicia > Vicia faba. The sequence continues at coordinate 947,084,154 of OX451735.1, forward strand.
ACACAATTATAGACTTAGAAGCTTTGGACAATTTGTCTCATGCTCTCAAAAAATTGTCGTACCAAAACCAAAACCAAAAATGACCAAAGTAGATGTTGGTAAAAATTTGCTGATTTTTGAAACAGAAATACTCGAATGGGTTAAATCTATGAAGCTAGCTTGCTTAGAGAATCTTAATCCATCTGCCTCTGATTCACATTGGAACCAGTTCAGAAAATGGTTCAATTTTGAGTCCCAGAAACTTAAGGAGTTGAGTTATGAAATTGCTCAACAGAACTTCTGTGATCAATTGAATATCTTTAAGGATCAAGTTCTGCGTCACTGGGAAAAGAAACCTCTCCTTATGATGGACAATTCCCCTTTGGAAGATCACCAGCCTTTAGAATATGATGAACCATCCCCTGATCCTCTGCCTCTGGTCAGGATTCTAGATAAAGGCAAGGAAGTTGAAGAAGCTATTGAATCAGATTCAGCAGCAGCTTGCTCTGAAAAGGTGGTACCTTCTATTGATATACACTCTTTATCTCTTTTTCTGTAAACTCTGGAGGAGTTGAAGAAAGAGAATGCAGTGTTCAAGGAAAGACTAGACAAGCAGGATGATACATGCAAGGAAATCAAAGGGATGTTGGGAAAACAAGAAGAGTCAAACAACCAGATTAAGAATTTGTTAGAAGCCATGTTCACACGACTTCGTCCACCTCAATCTTAGTTTTGAAATTTGTTTTCTGTACTGTGTTCATTTTATTTGTTTCCTTTTGAATGTGTTTCTTGCAACCTTTTGAATACAAATCCTCTTTTATTGCTTATAGTGTTTTTATTGCTTTTTGATTCTTTACAAAAAGGGGGAAAACTTAAGATATTTCTAATATAACAATATTGAGACACAGTCTCAAATATTTTGAATATCTTAACTTCTATTGTTTTTTTAAAGCAAAACAGTAACAAACTCTGTTGAGGACAGAATTTGACGCATCAGAATAAACTTCAGGGAAGTATTTCTTCTCTATATGAGTATTCAACTCAGGGTGAGACCTTAAATGCTTTATGTTCTTTATGTGTCTATTGAAATATCCAAGTTTTTGTCATCATCAAAAAGGGGGAGATTGTTACAACATAGTTTGATTCTACAACCCTTGTAAGAGTTTTAATGATAACAAACACTCAAAGAACAATTATGCTCCCTAAATTTGTATTTTGTTTTGCAGAGAAGTTCTGATGGAAGAAGCACAAAAGATGAGTTAAAAAGATGTTTCAACTCTAATTCTATACATCTCTCAAAGAAGTTCTAAAGCCATAAACAGGACTCCTTGTTTCTGATCCATAAAGCTCTGGAAAGAAGCAACGATAAATTTCATCTTCTGAAGCAAGCATGTTCTGAAGCGTTACAATTTAATTATTGCTATTCAAAAGTAACGGCTGAAAGGGAACAAGGATCTCTATTTTTGGAAAGCTCTTTAATTTTCATTGATCAACATTCCAAAACCTCCTACATGCATCGCCTATTTAAACAATGTTTGAAGGAGAAACCGTTCACGATTTTCACGCACAACAAAGAAGTTATCTTTATCATCTTCAAACGTCCTAAATCTAAATTGTGTAAAACATCACTTGTGATACTGTTTTATTAGAAAACATTTTTGTACACTCTCTTAAATATTTTTTAGTGTATTTACTTGAGAAAACCGAATTGTGGTTTAAACTCAATAAGACTTTGACGGTTGTCATAGTAGTTGTGTAATCAAGTTTGATTAGTGGATTAAGACCTTGTTGAGAGAGGTGAAATCACCTTGGCGGGTGGACTGGAGTAGTTTGAGTTCAAACAAACCAGGGTAACCAATATGTTCTTTTATTTAAGTTTTAAGAACCCTAATTCAAACCCCCCTTCTTGTGTTTTTCCATTCTTCACCTGATGCTCGGTAAGTTGGCTTGGATTGGCATATTAAGTTGAAGGTTATGCCTTGTTGACGCCTTTATTAATTGGAAGATTTTTAAGTTGGGAGTTTTGCTCCAATGGTACCACATGCATGTGCATGTAACGAGTCGCATTTCGTGTTGCATATTTAACATGTTATGTTGTTGACTTGTGGTGATTGAGGTTGGTTGAAAGTTGTGAAGTGGTGATTTTTATATAATCTAATCTAATATATTGTTTATCATACACTCAATTATATGGTTCAATATCTCACCCCTTCTGTTTGAATGTTGCCCTCTGTTGGTAACATGTAGGTAATCAAGAAGGATAGTTGTTACCTTTGTTAGTCCGAGTCGGTGTTGTCGCTCTGATACGTAGCACTCAGGGGGATGAATGCATGTTTTCTTTATTGTTGGTTTTCATTATGTTGCTGAATTTTTAAGCTGTTTTTATTAAAGACTTGTTGTCTTAAAGTTGTTTTGAGTTGGACAAGATGTTATGGTGTTTTCAGTTGAATTTTATGAATCCACTGCGTAGTAATGAAAGTTGTTTTATTTTTAAAGATTAAATAGGTTGTTATCGGTTCACCTGAAATATTTTTTTCTTCTGTATTCGATTTATAGGTGATTGATTGTCGTTGAATTAAGTTGAAAGTGTAACATTCCATATGTTGTTGAACATTTTGAAACTCTAATTTTATATAATTTGTAGGGTAGAAATGGGGTGTTACATACACTGTTTGTGAAGAAGATTTTATCTCTTTTCAATAACGTTTTCATTGACTAATTTATCATTACAAGCAAGGTTTTCGTTACATTCAAAGTAAATCACCTTGTATTTATATGCACTGCTTCCTCACGTTTCTCATATATTGTGTTTTAATATGAGTAAATCTTCCAAAGATATTATTGTCAAGAAGGTTCATTTTCTAGAATCCAACAAGGATAAGGGAAGTGATCCTAAGAAGGTTGGGTTCAACAATACAATAATGTTGTAACATCAACTGGAGCATCCTGGACAGGGAAATCATCTGTGACATAGACGAGATCCTTGAAGAAGAATCAGTTTCATCTGCATGATTCAGATTCAGATGCTAATAAAGACTGGGTCAAGTACACTGACTCAGGAGGGAGAATTGGATAACTGGTAACTTCTATCTTGTACATATTTGTTTTGGGTCTATTTTTGTTTTTGTTTTCTTTTGAAGAGTCTTCTTGATTTTACTTATTTTTGTTTTTGTTTGGAAACTTATAATTACTCTTAGTTTCCTTGGGATTTTTTGGGGAAGAAACTTAGACTTACTCTTTGTTTCTTTGGGTTTGTTTGTTCTTTTGAGTCAGTTCTGCGTGGGGAGTTGTTTTCCCTTAAGTTAATGTGATACTTCTTGTTCTACATCATTTTATAGAGTCTGTTTTCTTTGTGTCTTGAATCAATTCTTTCCTATTTTGATTCTCTTAGTGTCAGTTATTTTCACTCAGTTTTTGTCAAGTTTTGGCTAAAAAGGGGGAGAAAAGGTGATATTGTCTAGGTCAAGTGTTGTTGCTTGTTATATGCAACACTTTAGGGGGTGCATGACAGTCCATCATGTGAGTTCTGAGTCTGTGCTTGCAGTTGTTTTTCAAGGATGTTTAACAAGATGTTCTAACATTTCGTGTGTATCAGTTTATGTATTTCTTTGCTTCTGTCGTGTCTTATGTTATGAGTTATGAGCATAATTGTGTCCTGTGTTCTGAGTTATCTGAAATGGTTCTTATCCTCTAGGCTTTCAGTTGGAAAGTTCATGATGGGAAATCGAGATTGTTTTGTAGGGGAAGTGTCCCTTATCTTCTTCTTTATGTACAAAGTTTACATGATAAGTATGTAGCTAGTGTTGGTGTTCCGTGGTTTTATTTCTCTCTCCAATTTATTGGGTTTTGGTTTGTTTTAGCCAAAATTTTCCAAAGGGGGAGATTATTAGTACCATGATTTTGGGATTGATAACTTTTTCCTAAAACATGGTTCTGACCAGATGTCAAACATGATGTTATGACATCGTGTTCTATTATGCAGCAATCGAGGCGCAATTTTTTTTAAATCTTGACATATTGGATTTGATTCTGTTATATTTCCTTTAGATATATATATATATATATATATATATATATATATATATATATATATATATATATATATATATATATATGATATTTTCGCAGGTCAAGAATATTTGTTTTAGAACAAGTTTCATATCTCCAGTTGTACATAAGATACTAATTTGGGCCTTGAGACAAATTAGGAAACTATGTATTATTGGTTCCAAGATTTAAGGATATTTTCTAGACAATTGGTGCATCACTTAGCTTATGGATCAAAAAACTTCTGGACTCAGATTATCGATGCCGATGGACTGCAGAGTTGTATTTAAAGGAAAATTCTAACCAAATGTAACTTAAGTTTTCAATTATTGCAAAACTAGGGGAAGCATAAGTCTTAGGTTTTGAGAGCCTCTAGTGTAGTTTGTAAGTTACCCATATATCTGTTGCACCCCAAAATTTACCCTCTTGATTTAGGCTTATTGTTTCACCATGAACATCATAGTGCATTGCATTCATACATTGTGATAGGATCAAAGTACTTTGGTTACCAAGTTTTCCTCAAAGCTTTGAAGGTTGATTACATGGACAAGTTGCTCAAGAAATATCTTACCATCCAAGTCTCTGGATCTTTTGAGCTCAAAGGTTATGGCATATCTCAAGTTGTTTTTTACCCATCTCTTTGGATCATCAAGAGGATTGGAGCTTGTGTGGGATCACAAGTGGAATCACTCTTTCGATTCATCAGCCAAATTAGGGTTTGCTTGAGCAAGGTTGTTGGCCAATGTACAAGACTTGATTTAGGAAGCTACAACATTTCTTTGATATTTGAAAGGTCTTTGTACAATAAATTGATCAAGATGCCCAGAGGATTTGAAGTTTTGAAGATGATTCATCACTCTCCTAATGTGTTGACCAAAATTAGGGTTTTGGTTTTTATCAGGTTTTCTTGAGAATTTTGAAGTGAAACTTTGCACATGGCCTCTATATGTTTGAATATCATATGTTTGAAGTTGGAATTATCAATTTTGAAGAGAAGTGGATCAATTGATTCAGAGGGGAAAAATGGTCATTTTGGTCAAAATCAGTCAAAGTCAAGGTTGACCAAGTGAATTTTTGGCCAACCATCAATCCAAGGATGTACTTTTCATATTTCAAGTCCATTTTGGTCATTGGATCAAAGAGATTGAAGTTTGGGTTGAAACTTGTTCTTGAAGAAACCCTAAAAGTTTCTAATTTAGGAAAATAAGGACTTAATTTCAAAAAATCATATTTTATTCATCCTTGATCCAGAAGATGCAAATGAAATATGCTTGGAAAGCTAAGAGAATGATATTTCACCTCCTTTTGGTCTCATATTTAAATTGGCAAGGAATCAAGAGTTATGGTCTTTTGAAGTCACAAAATTATAGGTCATTTTTCAAAATTATTGAATTTCAAGCCAAATGTTGAGAACCTTAATGGACTCAATTGAAAAAACTCAAAACTAGGGGATTTTAGGTCTTTCCAAGACCTTTACAAATTGTGTTCATTTGTGCCAAAATTCAAAAGTATGAGCAAGTTATGAGTTTTGGAATTTTGGAGCATTTTATTGAAATTTGGCCAATGTGCAAAATGGCCATTTCTTGCAAACTCAAGTTTTAGTCATTATCCTTGCTTCTAATCAATCCCATTGGTAATTTGTGACATGCTGAGGCCCATCATGCCAAAGTTTGAGCTGCACATGGGCAAAGGAACAAGGAATTTATGGTTTTGCAAAAACTTGCTCAAAATTGCCTAATCACCAACACAAGCTTAATGCAAGGATTTAAGTCCTAATCTTGTTGCTAATATCTTCCTGAGGACAAATGGATTAAAATTCATGCAAAAAGAAAGCCAACACACAAGGAATTTGAAGGCTGCATGTGCATGCTTGATTTGGGCCAAAAGAAGATTTCTTTGATTCCAAGGGCTTTCAGCGCGAAAAATCTATTCTACTCTCCTCCTGATGCTCTATATATTGAGAAGCAAGCTTCAGTGTGAAGGGTTCGTGCCTCATTTCATAAATCAAAGTCTGAAACTCCATAGCTTGTAGCTCTGCATTTTTCTTCGACTCTTCCATCTCCCTCGCGCGTTTTGGCCAATTCTTCTTGCATTCTCTTCTCCAAGTGATAAGGATTGTAGATCGAAGCTTGGATTGCAACTGGAGTGAAGGAGATAGTAGATCCATTTTTTCTCAAAGGTTCGAATTCTTAACTTCGAATTCTGATTTCTAGCCATGCTTCGTGTGATTTAAGTTTATAGTCATGTTGTTTGAAGTCCATAGAATGATTCTGAAGCTTTATAGCGTTTAATTTGATGAATTGTTCATGTTTGGATGTTCTGAAATTCGTGATTCATATTGTTTTTGTTCATGTTCATGGCTTAATTGTGGTTGATAAGTTGATTTGATTCGAATTATTATGTATTCCTTGCCATGCTAGCTTTGATTTGCCTTTGATTTCATCAAAAATGATGCAAAATTGAGTGAGTTGTGTTGATCTGAAAGTGAACCCAAATCCTGAGTCATGCGCGCGTTTTTTTGAATGGCAAGAGGTTGAAGATGATGTGGTGGCACATCATGATTGGTCCGTTTGAAATTTTAGATTATTTGAATTTTTGTTTTATAAATTGATTTCTATGATTTTATTTCTTGTTCAAAAATGATTGGAAAATTCTAAAAAAGTTATCATAAATTCAAAATAATATTTCTGACATTGTGTATTTTTTTGAAATTTTTTTGGAATATTTTGATTGGTTCAAAAATTGTTAGATTTAATTAATTAATTGACCAAAGATAATTTTTACTTTAATAGTTCCTTTGACCTAAAAAATCCACAAAAATTATTTGAGACTCCCAAAATAATGTGAAAATTGATTCAGACTTTGGTTCATCATTTTTCTTATTTTTGATTTTAAATTTAATTTCAAAGGATATTTGTAATATTTGTTTTTTTTTATGTTTAATACTTCTATTAATTCAAAAATTCCAAAAAAAATCATGTAATCTTGTTTCTAATCATAGAATCTGAATATATTTTTTACTTTGACCATTTCATAATTTTTGGTTATGGTTTGTATTTTCTTGCCTTTAAATAATAATTCCACTATTAATTGTTTGTTTTTTTGTTTTTAATATTTTCCTTTGATCCAAAAAATTCACAAAAATTCAGGGATGTATGCTTTTAGCCCTAATATTTGAATATAATTTTTGTTGGGCATTTTTCTGACTTTTTGATTTAAATATTATTTTGATATGTGAATATTTGTTATTTGCATAATTGTTTGAATTTAATTTCTTTTGTTGACTTTTCCTAATTCATAAAATATGAAAAAATGTATATTCTGACATTTAGGGTTTCTTGATATTTTGAATGGCCTTGGCTTGATTTGTTTGGGTTTTGATCCTATTTAATTAATATTTAAGATTAAAAGTCAAAATCTAGGTTTTTGTTGCTTATGGTGCAAGTTTCATGTTCAAAACCCTTGTGCCTTGGACTTCTATTGGATTTCAGGTCTTGATCATAGTTCATGAATGTATTGGGAATTTGAAAACTATTTTTCTTAAAATAACTTGACTTGGTTTGGCATTTTTCCACAAATAATTTTGAAAACTTGTCTAGTTTGGTAGTTTTGCCAACTAGTCTTGAACTTTGAATTTCATTTGGCCTCTTCCCCAATCATTCATGAACTTAGGGCTTGCCTTATGACTTCTAAACACTTCCAAGATGTTAAGATATTTTTGGTTTGAATTATGGATCTTTATTTCTATTTTTGATGTAATTTTGAAGTGAAGGTACCCAATTATGTTTGCATGTTTTGTTGCAATTTGTTTGATGGACAATGAACTTGAGTGAGGCCTGTAATTGGGAACCTAATGATCATGTTGGTTCTGAATTGTCCATGTTAGCTCAAGCCATTTCACTTAGAAGCCTCATGTTTGAATATTTTGAACCATCTAATGCATTATGTAGGTTTCATTTCCTTTTGTATTCATGAAGTTGTGATTGATTTAATTGTGCATGATTGCAATATGTTTGCTACTGACCATTATGGTTCTTGTTCATATTATTCTCAAGCTCTTGTGATCCTTGATTGACACTCAACTGTCAATTCAACATGGTGATAGGAAAGAGCAACATTCCTTTGTTTCTTTTGACCTAATCTGTGCATATGCTTGTCTCCTCTTGCTTATGATGTCTAATATTTGGTAATTGCCACCATGATTATTCTCACTTCTTCACCTTTTGGAATACTAACTTGGTTGTGGAATATGCGAGGTACTATGAGAAAGTTGCAACTTTTGGCTTAAGGCTTTTGTGTCCCACTTTATTTGTGTAACACAGTTTATTATACTGGCACTGTTTTTGTGTTTGGCATGCTTGATGGTTTATGCATGATACACACATCTTTTATTGTGAATGACACACTTTTCCCATGGGACTTGTTCATATATGATAGATTCTTGACTCAATTTATTTACTGATGCCAGCTTGCTTGAAGTTTCTCTGGGTTTCTTTTATTCTTGCTTGATTGCTACAGATAGTTATCTGTTTGGTATTGTACTACCTCCTTTCTCCCATTTTCATTTTGCATAATTCTCTGATTGAATGATGGGACCTCTGTTGCTGATATATGTCAGGAGGCCCTCTGGTTTTTGTCTGATATATGTGTTGTGTTTGCTTTTGATCGATGAGTCACTCAATTTAGATATTGAGATCACAACTTCGCTCTCATTGCATGCTTCCTATAGGATGTTTATTGCTTTTCTTCTTTAATTGTTGATCGATGAGTCACTCAATTTAGATATTGAGATCACGACTTCGCTCTCATTGCATGTTCCCTATAGGATGTTTATCGCTTTTCTTCTTTAATTGTTGATCGATGAGTCACTCAATTTAGATATTGAGATCACAACTTCGCTCTCATTGCATGTTCCCTATATGATAGTTTTGTTAAGCTTTCTTTGATTTGCTGATTAAGGTGGGAATCCATGTATGCAAACATAGGATAGGACTTTCCTTTATCCTCAACCTTAGGGTCAACCATTGTATGATAACACTAGGGATAGTGCTAGGCTAGTTCCCCTTAGTTTTTTTCCCTTTCTTTGCATCTTGCATCTTAAAACAAAAACCTGTTTTCTTGGCAAATCATAAGAAATTTCTATTGAACCCAAACTCTTCTTCAAAGTAAAAGATACAAACCCATATTACTTTGTCTGTGTTATCTTGAAGCCGATGTTTCGCCATCGCATGTTTTGTTATCCTACTTTGATTCTCAATATCATTTTTAGGTGTGATTTGTTTTGTTGTCTCTACCATGATATCTTGTTATCTCTTAGCCGATGCTTCGCCATTGCACATATGTTTGAAGCCGATGTTTCGCCATCACACATGTTCGTTATCCTACTTTGATTCTCAATATCATTGTTAGGTGTGATGTTTTGTCATCCGTTTTATTGATGTTTCACCATCTTTACCATGCCATCTTGTTATCCTTTATCGATATTTTGCCATCGCACATTTATTTGAAGCCGGTGTTTCGCCATCGCACATGTTCGTTATCCTACTTTGATTCCCAATATCATTGTTAGGTGTGATGTTTTGTCATTTATGTTATTGATGTTTTGCCATCCTTACCATGCTATTATATCTTGTTATCTTGAAACCGATGTTTCGCCGTTGCACATTTGTTTAAAGCCGATGTTTCGCCATCACACATGTTTGTTATCCTACATTGATTCTCAATATCATTGTTAGGTGTGATGTTTCGTCATCTGTTTCATTAATGTGTTGCCATCTTTGCCATGATAACTTGTTACCTTTTAGCCTATTTTTCGCCATCGCACATTTGTTTGGAAGCCGATGTTTCACCATCGCATATGTTTGATTATCTAACTTTGACTCTCAATGTCACTGCTAGGTGTGTTGTTTTATCATTTGATGTTTCGCCATCTTTGACATGTTGCTTTGTTATTATTTAACCAATGTTTTGCCATCTCATTTGTTTGTTGTTTCATTCGATGTTTTTTGCCATCTTGACTATCTTTATTTGTCTTAATTAAAAAACACCAACCAACCAAAACACATAAGCCGAACTACGGCTGCTCTGATTCCTTAAAAGGGATACGTAGGCATTGGGGTAGGGCCCAACCGAGCACAATTTTTATTTTCCCTACATTATTTCCTTCTTCCTTTCGCATGCATTCCATTTTCAGTTTTAAGCCATAGACATAGGACTTGGCCACACCCATTAGATTAGACAACAAGAGTGGATACCGTAGAGTACTACGGGCGTGTGGGGTGCTAATACCTTCCCCTTGCGTAACCGACTCCATTACCCGATCTCTCGGTCGAAAGACCGTGATTTCTCCCTTTTCAGGTTTTCTCGATGTTTACCTTTCCCTTTCGGCGGGATGAAAGACGTTCGATGGAGACTTCATTGGTCGATGATTTTCAGCCGGTGGTTTCAGCTGGCGACTTCACTTGGGACAGATTGACCTTTTGCTGGTCCATCCCGAAGTCGATCCTAGCTCTTGTTTGTTTTCTTTTTGGGTGTTTATTTTACGGCTTTGCATATTTATCTATTTCCATTGCATCCTATATGCGCTTTACTTTCTGCATACTGGATTTGGCTGGACTGTTTGGTTTCTGGATTTTCTTGGTGGGTGGGTTGTTCTATGAAGTAAAAGGCCTCGTACCTAGGCTATGAGTGAAATCCATAGGAACTAGGAATATAATGGCCATGGAAGCTATGAGGCAGATGCTTTGTAGACCTGACCGTGAGACCCATGACTTCAGAGGTAGTTCGAATAGGTGTCATCGTGTGATGATACCGACATTCGAGCTCTCGTACTCTGATTTGGATTTAAACCTTACCTTGACCTAGACTACACCCGTGAGAGGGGCGGGAAAACTTTTCTCACAGGTACAGGTACTGTTGGTGACTTTGTGTTGGAAAGGTGACTCAGGTTCCCATGATAGTTTTGAAGCTTCGATATTCTCTTTTGATCTTGAGTGGTGTTGTTCTGTAATGGTCCAGCCACGATCCAGTGTGAACTTTGATCCTGTCATATTGCATCATAGCATGTTTATTTTTTAAAAAAATGATGTAAAAAATAACTAGCATGAACATGTCATTTTCCAGAGACATTCAAGAGTCTTCTTTCCATCAGAAATGGCTAGTCTCCCTCCGGTTGAGTCCGATTCAGTTCATGTTAAAGAGCCACCAGACATACTTTCTCTTATCAGATTCCTACCATTGATGTGGCCGAGTTGAAGAGGTTGAGTTCTTATTTGAAGGGTGATGTTCTGAACAATTTCAGCAAGAATTATGGCAACTTGTTACTAGTCCTTAATACTCCAGTTGACCTGATGGCTTTGATCACTCTCTTCCAGTTCTATGACAAAGAATTATGGTGCTTTACTTTCCAAGATTATCAACTGGTTCCTACCCTAGAAGAGTACGCGTACCTGCTTAATATCAGATTGAATGATGAAGTTCCTTTTGTCCAAGTGCCAGAAAAGCCAAAGTTTGAAGTCATTGCTGAAATTCTCCATTTGAGTTGGAAAGAGGTGAAAGATAATTGGAAGTCCAGTGAGGGTATTGCAGGGTTTTATTTGTATTTCTTGGTGAAGAAAGCTGAAGACTGGGCAAAGAAAGGCGATTGGAGTAACTTCAGTTCGCTGTTCGCTCTCATGGTATACGTGATCGTCCTCTTCCCTCACAAGAGAAATTTTATGGATTTGGCGGCTATCTGTGTTTTTAGAAACAGGAACCCGATACCGAAGCTCTTGGCAGATACTCTCTATACCATCCATTCCAAGCACGGAAAAGGTGGTAATGTAGGTTTATGTCATTCGATGTTGTATCAATGGCTTATGTTTCACCTATCAGTAAGTGGTCCTTTCATGGATACCAGGCATTCTCTCCGATGGTCATCAAGGCTCGTCAACCTTACTTCTTTCGATATCCGGTGGAATTATGATATGGGGGAAGTGCAAAGTGTTGTCACTAGTTGTGGAGATTTCCCTAATGTTCCCCTCATAGGAACTAAGGGGTGCATCAACTATAATCATGTGCTTGTTTATCGACAATTGGGATATGCAATGGATGGACCGCCAAAGGTTGAGGAGGTATTTGAATCAGCATATTTCGCCAGAGGAAGTGATCCTGAGATGTTGAAGAGAGTGACAAGCGCTTGGAAAGGCATTCACAGGAAGGATAGAACTACTTTGGGAAAGAAAGTTCCTATTGCTAGGGTTCCTTACATGGAGTGGGTTAAAGCCAGGGTTAAGATCTTACGGTTACCATTTGCAAGGTCGGCTCCTCTATACGAGCAACCTCTTGCTGTTCCGAGTAACACGGTGCCTACTGAGATGTTCACCCAGGTTCACGTTGAGAATATTCAGCTTCGTGTAAAAGACCGTGAGGCAGGGATGAAACTTTATTGGGCAGATCAAGAAAGGGCCGACTTAGCTCGTAGACTCAAGGAAGCCAAGGGGAAACTTCTGATGCAACCAGTTTTAGGAAGAGGTCTTATGCTGAAATGGAAGAAGAATTGAGTAAGACTCAGCAAGAGTGTCGGAAGCTTCAGGCCTCAAAAAATAGCTACAGGAAGAAGATCCAGAACTTAGAAAAACAGCTCAAAGATAAGGATGCTCAACTTGAGAAGGAAGTGGCCCAGAAGCGTGTCGCAGAAGATCGGTTCCAAGAGAGCAAAATTGTTGCATCTCAACTTCTGAAGGAGAAAGCCAGACTTAAAGAGTACTGTCAACATCTTGAAGCATGTTTAGTTCCGGAGATTTAGTTCTGTTATTTGCTTTTGGTATATTTGGTCACCCCCAGGATTGTTGGAAGCGGCCAATTGATTGTTGTTATTATTCAGTTCTTTTTTACCTTTTGTTAAGACATGTATTTAATTGTTTATCGTTTTTCTCTTAGTTATCCGAAGTCACTTGGACATCGCTTCCTTTATTTGTAAATAATTTGAAGTGTTCATCCTATTATCCTTTCTCTTTTGATTGAATGATTTCACGCCATGACTGATGAATAAAAGGACTCTTGGATACCTGGAAATGACAAACATATCATGCATTTCATAACATTACAGGTTATCTCAAGACGGTTTTCTTATTCTGCTGCTTTTCTTATCCAGAATTCAAGACGACTACTCATCGATATTCTACCAGAAATAACTTTCCGAGACAGATGGAACAGGTTCAAGCTAAACTCGCTGAAATAAGGGCCCATATGGCCACTCAGATGACTCAGTTCATGGAGGTCATCACCGACGTGAATCGCCGACAGGAAGAGCTAGCTGCTATTGTCAACAACCAGCGCCGCCATCCAGGGGATGGTGGAAATCCAGGGCTCTATTAGGACATCTCTGTAGGATTAGGGGATGTACAAGATCAGGCTGCTGGAAATTTTCACGGGATACCGGGAAACCCTTTTGTGCGCAACGCAGGGCAGTTCCCTCCGTCTCATGGACCTCGTCTTGTGGGGAACAGAAGAGCTAATCAGGGTGGTGTAAGGAATTATCAGGATCAGGATTTTGACTTTAACCAAGATGAAGACCAGTTTTTTGTGCGGCGTTCAGAGCCGGGGGTTCAGATCGAGGATATGAAGTACCATTTGTTGCAAGAGCGTCTGAAGGATGTGGAAGGACAAGGAGTCCTTGGTATGGATGCCAATGATCTCGAGTTGGTGTCTGGGGTGAAAGTTCCTCTGAATTTCAAACCTCCTACATTTGAAAAGTACAACGAAACGTCGTGTCCTATTACTCATGCAACTGCTTATTTCCGAAAGATGTCAGTGCATACGGAGGATCAAGGGCTTTTGATTCACTTTTTCCAGGATAGCCTATCTGAGGCATCCTTGGAGTGGTACATGAAGTTGGAGAAAACTCATATTCACTGCTGGAATGATCTTGCTTGGGATTTTGTCAAACATTATCAGTACAATATGGATATGGCACCCAACCGCACTCAGTTGCAGAATATGTCGCAAGGACCAAAAGAATCTTTCAAGGAATACGCTCAGAAGTGGCGTGAGTTGGCTGCGAGGGTTCAACCTCCACTCATGGAGAGAGAACTTATTGATATGTTTATGAGTACCCTGTAAGGGACATTCTATGAGCACATGATAGGAAGCACCTCGGCAGGATTTGCAGACTTGGTTATGGCTGGTGAAAGAATTGAAGTGGGTTTGAAACTGGGGAAGATTCAGATTGGAGGTTCCAGTGGCTCATCAGGGGGCAGTAAGAAACCATTCAACAATTACCCTAAGAAAAGGGAAGGCGACGCAAGCGCGGTTTACTCTCATAGGGGACAAAGAGAGGATCGTCAACACCAACAAATCAATGCTGTTTCTATTCCTGTTAATGCTCCTCCGCAGCAGAGACCGAATACAGTGCCTTAACAACAAAGGCAGCAAGATGCTCCCCGTCAATATAATAATCAGCAGCAGAGACAACCCAGAAAATTCGATCCCTTTCCGGTAACTCTTACTGAAGCGCTCCACCATCTTCTTGATTTGAAGTTGATTAGTCTGAGGAATATGCTGCCGCCACCCGCAAGACTCCCTGTTAACTATAATGCTAATGCAAGGTGTGAATTCCATTCAGGAGGGGTTGGTCATTCTACTTACAATTGTTTTGCATTGAAATGCAAAATACAAGATTTGTTGGATTCTAAGGCGATTGAGTTTACCCCGGTAACTGGTCCAAACATTACTCAGAACCCGATGCCTAGGCATGGAGGGGGTGTTGTTAACATGATTGATGATAATGGTGAAGTGTTGAATTTAATCATGGATGTGAAACAAGTAACTACTCCGCTGAGCTTTGTTAAGAAGTATTTTCTCGACAATTCTATTTTCCCAGGTTGTACTTCTGAGTGTGTCAAGTGTAGAGAGCAACCGAAGGGCTGTGATGATTTAAAAGTTGGCATCCAGTTTTTGATGAATGAGGATTCCCTACAGTTTTATAGAAAACCGAGCTACCATAAGGTTATCGGAGAAGATATTGCTGTGATATCTATTCCTTACACCCCTGCACGCATTCCCGCCCCATCAAGGGCACCCCCTCTGATGATTACGGTACCTGGTCCCTTGCCGTATACCAGTGAGAAGGTTATCCCATGGAATTACGGTGCCGATTTTTATTACCACGGGGTAAAGTAGGAGGTTAATGCTCGTTTGTCTGAGGAAGAACGTGCTGAAGGTGATGAAGAGGAAGTCCATAACTTTTCCGGTGTGGGTCAAATGACTAGGAGTGGGAGAGTATTTGGTCCTTCCAATGTGCAAGATGCGGCTGATGCTTCTGCAAGAGAAAAAGGTAAACAACAGGTAATGATTGGTAATATGAGGATTATGCTAGCCAATGTAACTCAACCGATTCCGATACCAGAAGCTTCTTCAGTTCCCGATGAGGTTGAAGAGTTGATGCGAATTATCAGAAAGAGTGATTATAGCATAATCGATCATTTGAGCCATACTCCTTCTAAGATGTCTATCTTGTCTCTGTTGATTTATTCAGAACCTCACAGAAATGCTTTGATGAAGTTGTTGAAGAATGCGTTCGTGCCACATGAGATAATAGTCAACTAGTTCGAAAATGTTTGTGCTAACATATCTGTGGAGAATGATTTGGGCTTCACCGATTTTGATCTTCCTCCAAAGGGACCAGACCATAACAAAGCGTTGCATATTTCAATGGAGTGCAGGGGCACTACCTTATCCCGAGTTTTGGTAGACTCAGGATCATCTTTAAATGTATTGCCCAAGTCAGCATTGATGAAGATTGATTATTCTGGACTAGAGTTGCGCCCTAGTGATTTGATGGTAAAGGCGTTTGATGGGTCTCAAAGGTCAGTATTTGGGGAGGTGGAGCTACATATCTAGGTTGGTCCTCACACCTTCACGGCCACATTTTTTGTGATGGATATACAACCAACGTACTGTTGCTTGTTGGGGTGGCCTTAGATTCATAGAGCAAGGGCAGTTACTTCTACTCTTCACCAGAAACTCAAGTATCCTGCAGAGGGAAAGGTGATAACTGTATGCGGCGAAGAAGAGTACATTGTAAGTCATTTGACATCATTCCTCTATGTTGAAGTTGAAGGTGAGATTCATGAAACTCCATTTCAGGCATTTGAGATAGTTCATGCTGTCAATTTTCCTCCTCCAGAGCAGAAAAAGAAATCAGAAATTGTTATGTCTTCTCTCAAAGTTGCAAAAGCTCTAGTGGAAGGTGGTAACTCTGAAGGTTGGGGTCACGTACTGGACGTTACTCCGAAGTTTGATAAATTTGGCCTTGGTTTCAGCCCAAGTCAGCAGAGTGCAGCTACCAGAGCATCCAGTTTATCCACTCCTGTGAAGTTTTCCCATCCTTGTGCTACTCAAGAAGGACATGTCAATGCGGTCGGCGATGATAGAGTTGATGGTTACAATGTTGAAGATTGGATTATCCCAAGTATTCCAGGCCAGACGCTCAACAATTGGACTTCTATGGATGTTATCTAAGTTTCAAGCGCTGAGGAGTAATTTTCTTGTTTCTTTTATTATCATATCATAATTCCTACGCTCTGCCCAAGGCATAGTGAATCATTTGTGTAGGGCCACCATGTTTATTTTGCAAGTTTATCATGAAATAAAGGACGTTTTTGCATTCAAAATCTTGTTTCTTTTTCTTTTTAAATGGCAATGTTTCTCTTTCCACACACTGTCACTAAAAAAATGTAAAAATGTCATTCATGCAGATGCACTTCCACCACCGATTCTATCGATAACGACTCTGCTATAGCTCATTATGACTTTGATACCCCTATTTATCAAGCTGAAGAAGAAGCATATGAGGAGTGTGATCTTCCTGAGGAATTAGCAAGACTGTTGAAACAAGAGGAGAAGGTTATCCAGCCGAATCAGGATTCGATTGAGGTGGTAAATATTGGCACAGAAGAGGTAAGAAGAGAAGTCAAGATAGGGGCAGATCTCGAAGAAAGTATAAAGGTCAGATTGATTGAGCTACTCCGTGAGTATTCTGATATCTTCGCCTGGTCTTATGAGGATATGCCTGGGATGGATACAGACATAGTGGTGCATCGACTACCGCTCAAAGAAGGTTGTTCTCCTGTCAAGCAAAAGCTCCAAAGAACTCATCCTGAGATGTCCAAGAAGATCAAGGAGGAGGTCCAAAAGCAGTTGGACGCAAATTTCTTAAAAGTTGTCAATTATTCGCCATGGATTGCAAATATTGTGCCTGTGCCCAAGAAAGATGGTAAAGTCAGGATGTGCATGGATTATAGGGATTTAAATAGGGCCAACCCTAAAGACGATTTCCCTCTTCTGCATATTGATGTGTTGGTTGATAATACTGCTCATTCCAAGGTGTTCTCGTTCATGGATGGCTTTTCGGGTTACAATCAAATTAAGATGGCCCCAGAGGATATGGAGAAGACAACATTCATCATGCCTTGGGGAACTTTTTGTTATAAAGTGATGCCATTTGGTTTGAAAAATGCCGGGGCAACATATCAGCGCGCCGTGGTCACTCTCTTTCATGACTTGATTCACAAAGAGATTTAGGTATATGTAGACGATATGATTGCCAAGTCTGACACAGAGGGGGAGCATCTTGTTCATCTGGAAATATTATTCGAGAGGCTGAGGCAGTTCTTGCTAAGGTTGCATCCGAATAAGTGCACCTTCGGGGTGAGGTCTGACAAGCTGTTGGGTTTTATTGTAAGTGAAAAAGGTATCGAGGTGGACCCGGCTAAAGTCAAAGCGATACAGGAAATGCTTGAGCCAAGGACAGAGAAGGAAGTGCGTGGTTTTTTTGGGGAGGTTAAACTATATTTCCAGATTTATTTCTCATCTCACAGCCACATGTGAACCTATGTTCAAGTTGTTGAAGAAAAATCAGACAGTGAATGGAATGAGGATTGTCAGAAGGCCTTTGACATAATAAAGGAGTATTTGCAGGAACCTCCGATACTCATGCCGCCAGTGGAAGGAAGGCCACTAATCATGTATCTAACTGTGCTGGAGAGCTCAATGGGTTGTGTCCTCGGCCAGCACGACGAGACAGGGAAGAAAGAACAAGCTATTTACTACTTAAGTAAGAAGTTTACGGAGTGCGAGTCAAGGTACTCATTGCTGGAAAAGACTTGTTGTGCGCTTGCCTAGGCCGCCAAACGTCTGAGGCAATACATGTTAACTCACACGACCTACTTGATATCCAAAATGGATCTAATCAAGTACATTTTTGAGAAGCCAGCTCTTACAGGCAGGGTAGCTCGTTGGCAGATGATACTCACTGAATATGATATCCAATACACTACTCAAAAAGCAATTAAGGGTACTGTACTGGCCGACCATTTTGCTCATCAGCCTTTGGACGATTATGAACCAATGAAGTTTAATTTTCCAGACGAGGAAATTGTGTATATTCAGGATTGTAACATACCAGACCCAGACAAAGGACCCGAGCCAGGATCACGTTGGACGCTTGTTTTTTATGGTGCCTCCAATGCCATGGGTAACATCGTCAGAGTTGTTATCACTTCTCGTGAGGGATACCACATTCCTTTCACGACTCTTATTTGTTTTGATTGCACTAGAAACATGGCCGAATATGAAGCTTGCATTTATGGCATTGAAGCGGCAATCGACTTGCGCATCAAATTCTTGAAAGTTTACGGGGATTCCAATATTGTTATCAGCCAGATTAATGGAGATTGGGAGACTCGCCACCAGAATCTAATTCCCTATCGTGAGCATGTTATGAAGCTGATTCTGTACTTCGAAGAGATCACGTTTGAGCACATTCCCATAGAAGAAAATAATCTAGCTGATGCACTGGAAACTTTGTCCTCCATGTTCAAGGTTAAGTGGGCTAATGAGGCACCTTCCATTACCATCAGAAGTTTGAGTGAGCCAGCTTTCTGTTTTGAGGCCAGTTTGGAACCAGATGGTAACCCTTGGTTTTATGATGTTAAGAGATATATGGAAACACAAGAGTACGCGAAAGAGGCATCCGTCACGGATAAAAAGTTCTTAAGAAGATTTTTGGCCAAGTTCTTTCTCAGTGGTGATGTGTTGTACAAAAGGCATCATGATGGTCTACTGCTCAGGTGTGTTGACAAGAAAGAAGCAGCTAGAATCATTGAGAAGATGCATGAAGGTGATTTCGGGACCCATTCCAATGGGCACACCATGACTAAGAATATTTTGCGAGCAGGTTATTATTGGTCCACCATGGAGACTGACTATTACAATCATGCACGAGTTTGCCACAAATGTCAAGTCTATGCTGACAAGGTGCATATGCCGCCAGTACCTTTGAATGTCTTAACCTCCCCTTGGCCGTTTGTGATGTGGGGAATTGATATGATCGGCAAGATTGAACCGACTGCATCCAACGGACACCGTTTCATTCTGGTTGCCATCGATTATTTTACGAAAGGGGTCGAAGCTGCATCCTATGCCAATGTCACCAAGCAAGTGGTAACTCGGTTCATTAAGTATAACATTATATGTCACTACAGAGTGCCCGAGAAGATCATTACCGATAACGGATCTAACTTGAACAACAAAATGATGAAGGAGCTTTGTGAGTCCTTCAAAATCAAGCATCATAACTCTTCCCCATATAGACCAAAGATGAATGGCGCTGTCGAAGCGGCCAATAAGAATATCAAGAAAATTATGCAGAAGATGGTGGTAACCTATAAATATTGGCATGAGATGTTGCCTTTTGCTTTGCATGGTTATCGCACCACTATGCGCACTTCGACTGGGGCAACCCCATTTTCATTGGTTTACGGCATGGAGGCAGTACTGCCAGTAGAATTTGAGATTCCTTCTCTTAGGGTCATGAGAGATGTTGAGCTGGATGAAAGTGAATGGGTACAGAATTGGCTGGATCAGTTAGAACTTATTGACGAGAAGAGGTTGACGACCATGTGTCATGGTCAGGTATATCAGCAAAGGATGAGGAAAGCTTTTGATAAGAGGGTACGACCTCAGTGTTACAAACCAGGTGACATTGTGCTAAAGAGGATAATTCTTCCCCAGGGAGATCCCAGGGGCAAGTGGGTTCCAACTTATGAAGGTCCTTTCGTGGTCAGAAAAGTTTTCTCTGGAGGAGCGATGATGCTCACGACTATGGATGGAGAGTGCTTCCCTCTCCCTGTGAATGCCGACGTAGTTAAAAAATATTTTGCATAAAAAATAATAAAAACCCGCTAAACTGAAAACCCGAAAGGGCGGTTTAGGCAAAAAGAGGGTGTCCTGGTGGATCGAAAACCCGAAAGGGCGGTTCAGGCAAAAGTTAGGGACTTAAAGCAAATGACTATGCTCAGCATGGAATCCTTTGTTTCTTTCCTTCGTTCCGTCACCTGGCATAAGCTCAGAGCTAATCCAAGAATGTTTTGTCTGAAGGCAGGAAGATGAGAGTCATCAAAGTCATAGCAGAGTTGGGACTCGATGGATATTTACATTCACATTGTCATTTGTAAACACTTGTTTGTTTTAATTTTGTAATTACTTGCTTCCAAGTGTAAATGCCTTTTTCGCAGGCTGTTTTTTTTCAAATCAATAGAATATATTCTTTCAAGTATACGCATACTCCTCTTTTCCCTCTTTTTACTATTTTGTATGCAAAAAAGTCCAATATTTTTGATAAGCATGAGCATATAAACTTCGTAGTTCTTACATAGATATGATAATCTAAGTCACGATTGGTTGATCACTTGAAATACGGATAACAAACACCACTACTACTGTGCAAGGGGCATGTTTATTTTTCTGTTTGGTGGACTTCTCTTTCACTCTTTTAGGCATTTTTGCCTTGCAGTTTTGTTTCACAACCCCGGGCCGTTGTTAACAATCATAGGTCAGGGTAATATCAAGGATACGACAAGTCAGTGGGACCGGTGAACCTGGTTGGAGATACTTCTTCCCCATAATGGCTTTTATTACGTTTCTTTGCCGCACTTTCATGTGTTATCCTGATTGATTGTTTTAGCATTGTCTGCATATAGGATTTTGTTTATAGTCGAATGTCAGTCCTGATGCGTTGAATATTTTTGCCTTGAAAAATTGTTTCATTTTATATCCATCCAGTATCACTCTTTTATCGTTTTTTTGGGCAGTTTGATACCAACTGTGCCAATTCTTTTGCATGACCAAGAATTTGGAGGAAGGAGTCTAAAAGAAAAGAAAAGAACAGTGACTGTAGTGGTATGCTTTCGAGTAGAACCCTGTTGACAATGTACAAGCATTGTTTCAATCCCCAAACACTGGAGATATAAGGGAGTTAGACCCTCGTTGACCCCTCTGAGCCTTCGAAGTAGGAGTTTCTTTTCCATTCAAATAAAAATAAACCTTTTTTAACCAGGGGCGGGATAAATGTTTAGTTGATTTGCCCAAGCATTCAAATTTCAGAAGGAATGACCCCTTTGAAGATCGCTACATTTTGTCTTTCACATCATGAAAAAGGTGGAAATACGTGTCTAAACCACGATGTTCATCTCCTCACAAAATCCTGAGGTCGATATCGAATCGATACAATAATGGCTATCCCTCGCCGACCAAGGAATGAGGCATTTATTTTCTTCAAAAAAAATAGAAAGAAACAAAAAGCCCCGCTAAGTCGAAACTTGAAAATAAGTCGCTTAGGCAAAAGTTAGGGTGTCCCACTGGACTCCCAAAATTGAAATTCAAAAGATTTTTGTCCATGCAAAAGTTAGGGAAAAGAGAGCCTAAAAGGCCAGAAAAAAGATTATTCAATAAAATTTTCATCAAAAAAAGAAGAGGAACAATAATATCAAAAGAAAGAGACAGCACTAGAGAAGTGACAATCATGTTGGAGGATTCATCGCGATCACTCAACCATCACAAATCCTTTTGAAAGATGAATGCTTGTGATAAATCAGCTGAACTTAGGACAGGAGAATATCACGAAGGGGGTGGGCACCAAATAACTTGAGCCTTGAAAAACTTTTTTTTCAAAAGAACCTTGAACCAGGCCACGTTACAACCTTTAAAAGTCCTAACTGAAACAAGGGTTTAACTCAAAAGCATACTACAACAGGATAACATCTCCTAAACTCCCCAAATATGTGTTGCATAACCGTGTTGGTATCTTATCACCCGCATTTTAACTCGTTTTTTCAAAAAGGGGAAAGAAAAGTTTTAAAGCCTTTTTGCACTCTAGCCAGTGATTCGTTCACAACAGAGATGCGACATTTTGTTAAAGTTTTCAACTTCAAGGCTTAAATATTATCGCATCAAGTCTATCATTCTCAATAAACATTTTTCTGTATGCAAAACAGTTGTTTGACAAAAAAAAAGTTTACACGTTGAATACCTGTAAAGAGCTTAATGATGGTCAAAAAGGGAATGTTAGGCTTTCTTCTTCTGCTTATCCCCCGTGAAGTTTCGCTTCCCCAATGAAGTTTCCTCTCCCTAGTGAAGTTGCCTTTCCCCGGTGAAGTTTCATTTCCGCAGCAAAGTTTTGTTACTCCAGGAATTTTCTTTCAGAAAGTTTCATTCTAAGACTTCAAGATTGGGATATGTTGCTTATCCCCAGTAAAGTCGTTAAGAAGGAACCCACATTCTGAAGAGGTTTCAACTCCCCTTTTAGATTTGCCATCCGAGATCCCTTGCTTTGATCTCTCAGTTCCCATCCGATCTGTTGACCGGGGCATCCTTTGTTAAGGATCTCCTCTTGTTCCCCAGTAAGGTTTTGATATCGTGTGACTATCTGCAGGATTCGTCCTTTGGTTGCGTTCCAAGAGAATATCTCTCCAAGCAAGATAATCTTCAACAGAGTTCTATCTCTCGAGTGAAGTCCTACCTCTTCAGCAGAGTTTTGTTCCCCCGGCAAAAGGTTTTTGTCCTTTTCCGGAAGTTGCAGTGTCGACCTGATCTTCCCTGGGAATTCGCAATTTATTTTTGTAGCTCCTCTCTTTGTTTGTGTCCCATTTCTGCTGGTTGCTCGTTTGTTCCTCCGCGAAGCTCCATCTCTTCGAGGTTCCCTCTCTAGCGGTTCCCCGTATTTTCCCCTCTCCTTTGGATTTTGAAATTTATTTTTTCAAATCATGTCAGATTCATACTTCTTGGTTTTTGGCTTCTCATTTGGCCATTCCCCAGTGAGACTTTTAAACATGCATAATTACATTGCATCTACCAAAACGCGTAGCATTTCCATTGAATGGAGCATTGCGCTATAAAAAAAGAATTCAAAACATGCATCGGAACATAAGCCATTATTATTTCCGTCATCCCTAGTGGTTTGCTAAACACTTCGGATTTAATCCCCAATGAGGTCTTCATCCTCATAATCTCAGTTTCCTCCCTATACCAATATCCTTTTGACGTCGGTCAGTTGTTTGTTTGAGTGTCTACTTTTGACTATAGCCCAGTTTCGCCCTGGCACAGTCTTCTCGGGTTTAGTCTGTACTACCTTCTCTGGTTCATTCCAATGTTTATTGATGCACCTTTCAAATACCAGTTTCGTCCTGATATTCGTTTTTTGCAGGTTTTTAGGTGTACGCCCTAATCTCCTCGCTTTGAGTCGAGTTTCGCCTCGTCGCCTGTGCATGAAATCCAGTTTCGTCCTGGTACTCATCTAGTTTAGTTTCATCTAACTAGTCGTTGAGTCGAGTTTCGTCTCGTTCTTACTTTCCTACCCTGGACTCTTTGACGGTGTTCGTTTACCGAGTGCAGTGTTCGTGCTGCGTCTCTGGTTTGAAATCAGTCTCCTTTGTTCCTTGGATTCTCCTATAAGCTTTTGTCACTGTTTATCCATTGATCTGAGACCAGCAGGTGCTCTGAGAAACATGCACTCTCATCAATTCTCTTTGGGTTGAGTTTCGCCTCGTTACCCGTGCGTGAAATCCAGTTTCGTCCTGGTACTCATCTAGTCTAGTTTCGTCTGACTAGTCGTTGGGTTGAGTTTCGTCTCACTGTTGTTCCTCATTTCTGAGATTCTGTCAGTTCCTTCATACTGTCTATCTTAGTTGATATTTGCAAGTGTTCTTAGAATCACGCACTCTAGCCACTTTGCTTTAGGTCGAGCTCAGAGTTTCGTCTCCTCACCCGCGTACGTTTTCTGTTACGGAGCTTAGTTTCGTCTATACTCTGTTGGTTGAGTTTTGTCTCACCCCTTCCTTTTGAAGCCTAGTTTTTCCCTGGCACGTTTGTCCGGAAGTTTAGTCGCGTCTGCTCTTCTTTGTTTTTGCTCTGTCTCAACTTGCGTTACAGCTTTATTCTGACACATGTCTTGCGAGTTTTGTCTCCGTTTCTTTCAAGAGTGTAAATTTTTGGGTTCTTTCGTATTCAAACATCGTCAACCCTGAACGCTCAAAATTTATCACTTTCCTCACTTATCATGTTGAAGATATTTGAATAGGGGTAGATGTTACACCCCAAAATTTACCCTCTTGATTTAGGCTTATTGTTTCATCATGAACATCATAGTGCATTGCATTCATACATTGTGATAGGATCAAAGTACTTTGGTTACCAAGTTTTCCTCAAAGCTTTGAAGGTTGATTACATGGACAAGTTGCTCAAGAAATATCTTACCATCCAAGTCTCTGGATCTTTTGAGCTTAAAGGTTATGGCATATCTCAAGTTGTTTTTTACCCATCTCTTTGGATCATCAAGAGGATTGGAGCTTGTGTGGGATCACAAGTGGAATCACTCTTTGGATTCATCAGCCAAATTAGGGTTTTCTTGAGAAAGGTTGTTGACCAATGTAAAAGACTTGATTTAGGAATCTACAACATTTCTTTGATATTTGAAAGGTCTTTGTACAAGAAATTGATCAAGATGCCCAGAGGATTTGAAGTTTTGAAGATGATTCATCAATCTCCTAATGTGTTGACCAAAATTAGAGTTTTGGTTTTTATCAGGCTTTCTTGAGAATTTTGAAGTGAAACTTTGCACATGGCCTCTATATGTTTGGAAGATCATATGTTTGAAGTTGGAATTATCAATTTTGAAGATAAGTGGATCAATTGATTCAGAGGGGCAAAATGGTCATTTTGGTCAAAATCAGTCAAAGTCAAGGTTGACCAAGTGAATTTTTGGCAAACCATCAATCCAAGGATGTAATTTTCATATTTCAAGTCCATTTTGGTCATTGGATCAAAGAGATTGAAGTTTGGGTTGAAACTTGTTCTTGAAGAAACCCTAAAAGTTTCTAATTTAGGAAAATAAGGACTTAATTTCAAAAAATCATATTTTATTCATCCTTGATCAAGAAGATGCAAATGAAATATGCTTGGAAATCTAAGAGAATGATATTTCACCTCCTTTTGGTCTCATATTTAAATTGGCAAGGAATCAAGAGTTATGGTCTTTTGAAGTCACAAAATTATAGGTCATTTTTCAAAATTATTGAATTTCAAGCCAAATTTTGAGAACATTAATGGACTAAATTGCAAAAACTCAAAACTAGGGGATTGTATATATTTCCAAGACCTTTCCAAATTGTGTTCATTTGTGCCAAAATTCAAAAGTATGAGCAAGTTATGAGTTTTGGAATTTTGGAGCATTTTATTGAAATTTGGCCAATGTGCAAAATGGCCATTTCTTGCAAACTCAAGTTTTAGTCATTCTCCTTGCTTCTAATCAAGCCCATTGGTAATTTATGACATGCTGAGGCCCATCATGCCAAAGTTTGAGTTGCACATGGGCAAAGGAACAAGGAATTCGTGGTTTTGCAAAAACATGCTCAAAATTGCCTAATCACCAACACAAGCTTAATGCAAGGATTTAAGTCCTAATCTTGTTGCTAATCTCTTCTTGAGGACAAATGGATTAAAATGCACGCAAAAATCAAGCCAACACACGAGGGATTTGAAGGCTGCATGTGCATGCTTGATTTGGGCCAAAAGAAGATTTCTTTGATTCCAAGGGCTTTCAGCGCGAAAAATCTATTCTACTCTATATATTGAGAAGCAAGCTTCAGTGTGAAGGGTTCGTGCCTCATTTCATCAATCAAAGTAAAAAAATCCATAGCTTGTAGCTCTGCATTTTTCCTCGATTCTTCCATCTCCCTCGCACGTTTTGGCCAATTCTTCTTGCATTATCTTCTCCAAGTGATAAGGATTGTAGATCGAAGCTTGGATTGCAACTGGAGTGAAGGAGACAGTAGATCCATTTTTTCTCAAAGGTTCGAATTCTCAACTTTGAATTCTGATTTCTAGCCATGCTTCGTATGATTTAACTTTATAATCATGTTGTTTGAAGTCCATGGAATGATTCTGAAGCTTTATAGCATTTAATTTGATGAATTATGCATGTTTGGATGTTCTAAAATTCGTGATTCCGATTGTTTTTGTTCATGTTCATGGCTTAATTGTGGATGATATGGTTGATAAGTTGATTTGATTCAAATTGCTATGTATTCCTTGCCATGCTAGCTTTGATTTGCCTTTGATTTCATCAAAAATAATGCAAAATTGAGTGAGTTGTTGTTGTACCCCAAAATTTGCCCACCCATATTCCTCAAGATTTGGCAAGAATCATCTTCAAATCACTCAAGATTTCTCAAGAGTTGTACAGTTCAAACCACCTCCTAAGCTAGCTAAAATTAGGGTTTTGGTTCTTTCAAGAAATTTGAGGTTTTCAAAGGTTCAATCAAGTCTCATAAGCCTATATGCATTCTCAAGCACCTACATGCCAAGTTTCAAGACTCACAGTGTCAATTTGCACAGTCAAAAACCTCATTTGATCTACAGTCAACTGCAAGGGCAAAATGGTCATTTTACAGTCAAAAGTCAAAATTTTTGGTCAACATATTATTTTGAGTCCACAATCATCATTTGCTCAAGTATTGATCATGATTTCACAAGGATAGCTCAAGAATCATCGAGATGCAAAAAGTTACTATTTTTGGACAGTAGAAAAGTCAACTGTATCTTGACCAGGGCATAACTTTTTCATGGTTCATCAGAAAAATTCCATCCAATGCTCATTTTGAAGGAGATGACATTTCATACAATCCATCTTCACACTCCAAGTCAAAGAAATGCTCTCACAAAAAGTTATCAATTTCTACATTATAGGTCAAATTCAAAAGTCAACAAAAATGCACTTTAATTCAAAGGGCATAACTTGAGATTGGTAAATCCAATGACATGGTAACAAAGGCATTGGTTAGAGGACTTCAAGACCTTTCCAAAATGTCCAAGAACATGTTCATATGATCAAAATTGAGCAAGATATGCATTGGAGAAGTTGGGAAATTTTTAGGAATTTGCAAAAGTCAACTTTGCTCAAAACACCTTATTTTTGCTAATGGGCCTCAAATTTCTTCTTGAAACTTCATCCATGGCCTATGCACGACCCATCAAGCTTAATTGAATTTACTTTCTTATTTTTTATTAATTAATTGGATTTTTAATCAATATTAATTCATTTAATTAATTTAAATTGTAGGAAAATACAAAGATTTGATTTTTCAATCTTTTTGTGAAGCAAATATGGTCAAGATATGCTGGCAATTTCGTGTACAAATCAAAGAGGCAAAAATCTCCAAAATTAGCAACTTTATTCAATCATGAAAATGAAAAAAGATTTGATTTTCAATCAAATATTCAATCATCAATTCAAAGGATTTTGGCTCAAGATTGTGACCTAATTTCATTCCTCTATAAATGTACAAGCTAACCCTAATGCCACACACGTGAGAAAGCTGCAGCAACAGACCCTAGCATATTGAAAAAAATCAAGAAACTTGAAAACCTATTCTTGTATCCCAGGCCAATTCAAAGCATTATAGTGATTCAAACACATTGCTGGAAGTGTTAGGAGTGATTTACAATTGAAATCACACGCTAAAGCTCAAGGAATCCAAGGAAACAGAATCACGGTTTGCACATTTTTTCCAGAATCGTAACTCATTATTCATGCGCATTTGACATATTTTGTTGATTGTTTTGTGTTAATAGGGACTGTACAAAGCTAATGATATAACTTAATTGGATTAAAACGCCATAAATCAAAAGTTACCATGGACGATTTCTAGGGTTCATGAGCTGTGAATTTGGGGCTTTGCAATTTAGGAAAAATTAGAACTCCTGAGGCATATGGTTGAAATCGTGAGAATCAGACGAACATAAACCAACCCTCGTGAAACATTTATATCAACCACAGGGCTAGTCGCTATTTTTCATCGCTGCATATTGTGGGGGTTAAAACCCCCCGCTATCTGTTTATGTTTTGCAGGAACGAAGGAAGAAGATGACTAGGTGTTGATACTCCATTGGCTTATTCAAAAACACGCGTGTTATTTTTTCTTTTTCAGCATATGAATTGATTTTATATATTATATTTACTTGTTATTATAATATCAAAAGCGTGCAGGTGGTTGGAGTGGTTAAGGCATTGGTTTGGCAGCATTGGGACCTGGCTTCGAATCCCAGGTCCCCCAAAACACTTGTTTCTATTTTTTCCTATGTGTTCACATGCAGGTTTCCAAAGGAGGTCCATCATGTACCTCCAATATCCACGCGCCAGGTGTCTTCAGGCTTCAATCTAATGGCCATGAGATGATGACCACTATACTCCCAGTCAACACGCGCCTTGGACAATTGCTAAAGTCAACGTGGCTGAACAGCTTAATGGGCCACAAAATTGACAATAACACCTCCTCTTTGGGCCAGCACCCCCCCTTGGTTTATTCTTCTTTTAATTCTTTTTTCTTCTTTATTTAATTATTTTACTAATTATTATTATTATTATTATTATTTAACTAACCAAATTAATTATTTTTCATAATAAAATCAGTAAAACTAAAAATAATATTTTTCTTAATTAAAATTAATTTTACTTTATTATTTTTTTAAATAAATACTAACAAATTAATTTAGTCTTTTTTAATTAATATTTTTTGCAATAAATAAAATAAATTAGAATTAGGGTTTTTACTAACTTTTGACTTTTTTTTATTTATTTCCTTAAGACATTAAAAAACTAAAAAATACTTTTTTTTTCTTTTAATTAATTAATTAATTAGTTTTAGGTTTAATTTAATTAATTGCAAAATAATAACAAACTTCTTTCTTTCTCAAAAAGGGTCAAAACCCTAAGGACTTCTCCGATTCAATTTCTATTCGCGCATATATATTTTTGATCATATTTATGTAATTGTTCCGAGGATGTAATAGCGTTAACTAGGACTTTTTATCGCTTTCTTTAATTTTCCGCAATTTACTTTTCAAAGGGTTTGTTTTTCGCGATGTAAATACCCGACGCCTTGTAATAGCGCAGCTTTACTTTCCGCAATTTACTTTCCGCAACTATTAACTGTTATGCATGACAAGACTTATTCTGAAATTAAAATCAACCCGTAGCTCACCATAACATGTGCAAAGATAATTTAACTGAATCCTGGCACCCTCGCACATGCCACTCCTAGGGTACGCCTCACTTGGTTTCCTCGACGTGGTCATTGAGTATAGGGTGTTTTAGAGGTCGCCCTCTTGTCTAAAGATCCAAGTTGCCTCGAAACGGTTGCCTCGGATAAAAAGGATCTAGGACATTAGGGTTACCGCTAAGGCGTCCTACTATTGCTTTGGTGACCACATGTCCCTATAATCGAATTGACCCGAATAACTCCAACGACGGTGCTACCTACTTCTCAATAGTGGGATAGTACTGTCTAAAGGACATTTACACAGCTTAATTTCTTTTGAGTAGGTAGAGGTTCTTAGATACTTGCTTTTTCAAAACAAAAACAACTTTTCGCACTTACACTTTTCAGACAAAAGTTTTCAAACAACACTTCATACACTCTTGAGGACAGATACAAGAGTTAAATTGAAGTTTTCAAATAAACTTTTTTCAAAACCCACAAACACAAGAAAAGCAAAACTTTTTGAAAACATAGTGAGCAAGTACCTAAGAGCCCGTGGATAACCACAGATAGAAAGGGTGTTAACACCTTCCCTTTCTATAATCTACCTCCCGAACCGAGAAACATCTCGAAAAGGAATTTTGCTGTGCTTTTGTCCTTTCCTTGTTGGAGAAAATAAAAGACGGTGGCAACTCTTGCTTACCGCGACATTTCGCGAACCAGCATTTCAAAACAGTCAGTTCTATTTCCACCGATCACAGAACTGGCGACTCTGCTGGGGAGATCTATATAAGTGAGGTGTACCTTAGGATTAGATCACTATGTTTTCAATTGTATGCCTTGAATGCTTTAATATTGTGGGCCTGTATCGGAGTTTTATAGATCTTAACCCGGATCTGGGGATACCCTTTAGAAGTAGCAACAAACTGTGAGGGAACTGTGCGGGGTATACCGACATGGTTGAAGCAGTAGCTACGTTGATGTGGCACTTTGGTGAGTACCAGTAACCCTTGAGTCAAGTCAAGGAGAGTACGGGGCCGCCGCGTGGTGTCGCGAAGCATCAACTGACCTTAGAACCTTACTTGACCATCCTGGCCTCTTTAGGGGTAGTGAGATGACCGACTTTGGTGCAGTCCGAAGTTGGTAGATACTCGATACTACACTCATTGAGGGTTGTTTTCTTGGAATATTTTGGCCGCCAGTTAAGTGGCTAAATCAAAACAATGAACATAGAAAACAATCCAATGATATTGAGCTCCTTAGAACCCGGTTATTATTCATAGGACAAGTTTTGAGCCAACTAACTGAAAGAGGGTAGTACCTAAAACTTCATGCCAGCCTGAAATCTAAGGGCTCTTTTGTGTGACTTGTGTGCCTTACCATGTTTGCCTTTTATGAATACTTGTGGTGTGCCTTTATCATAACATCATAACATCATGACATTGCATACATCTTTCATAAGGACTAACCCATTTCAAGGATCTCAAGGGTTTGTGATGCAGGTCATGATGAACCAAATGTATAGCAAGGGGCAAAGGGGATTTATTTTCCTCTAGCCAAGGTTGTTTGGAGATCAAAACATGATAACTTGAGTCAGGGGCTATGACCCACTCGATATGGTGAGCTTGACTCTTGAAGAAGGACTCTCAGCAACATGAAATTCCTTCAATCAAGCTGCAAAATTCAAATTCTAACAAGTTTCTTTGTTTACCCCGTGAGATCCTTGAAAACATTGCATACATATATCATACATATCATTGCATTACAGGTACCCTCTTACAGGTCACTTATCTTCTTCGCTGTTTATTTCAGCAGTCATCATGTCTACTGAACCTTCCACTGAACAAGCTATCAAGGCCCTCCAGGCCCAGAATGCCCAGTTCCAAGAGTTGGTTATGAGCCTAGCCCAGGGTCAACAGGATTTGAAGACTCTGATCCTGAAGGAGAGGAAGAAGAAGAAGAGGATGACCGTCTTGTTCAACACTGGACACAAATTTGGGAATGGACTGCAAAATGAGGTTGAGCTGACTACCTCATCTGTAGGTGAAGACAGCCCACAAGAGAGAAGGGTTCCTAGTCCCGTGGTCTCCGACAACGAGACGGATTATGATGAAGAACAGTATCCTCCTGCTGAGGATAGGTATAAACAGTTGGAGGACCGCTTGAGCGCCATGGAGATACAGAATGTGCCCGGGTTGGACTTTGGAGACCTAGGCTTATCCTCTGGGGTGGTGATTCCCCATAAGTTCAAGGCGCCTGCTTTTGAAAAGTACGACGGAGCTTCCTGTCCTAAGCCGCACCTCCGATCATATGTAAGGAAGATCCAACCGTATACAACTGACAAAAATTTATGGATCCATTTCTTCCAGGATAGTCTTTCAGGGACTCAACTCGAATGGTTCTATCAGCTGGATGGAGCCAGTATTCGTAACTAGGAGGACTTGGCTACTGCGTTCTATAAGCAGTATCAATATAATTCCGACCTCGCTCCTACGCGTACCCAACTCCAGGGTATGTCACTAGGGGCGGGTGAAGGATTTAAGGAATATGCCCAAAAGTGGAGAGACCTGGCTGGAAGGGTGCAACCACCTTTGACTGACCGTGAACTTGTGGATATGTTCTTGGGGACCCTGTCTGGTCCGTTCTTCAACCATTTGATTGGAAATTCTTCTGCCGGGTTTACAGACCTTATCTTGACTGGTGAGAGAATAGAAGCTGGTATAAAGTCTGGGAAGATACAGAAAGGCGCCTCCTTGAGCACTGAGAAGAAACCATTCAAGAAGGAATCTAGTGCTGTCTATGGTTCAAGGAGACAGAATAAACCGGAACGCCGCCAAGCTGTCAACGCGGTGTTAATTTCAAAACCTGCTGCTGCTCCTCAGCATCATAACCAACAAAGGGGTGAGAGACCCAGAAGGCAGTTCACTCGACTCAGTATGACCTTGTCCCAGATATTGCCGCAACTACTGACAACCAATCTGGTAACTATAAAAGAAGCTCCGAAGGTGGTAAACACAACGTCCCCAAAGTACAATCCTAACGCCCACTGCGCTTATCACTCTGACAGCCCGGGGAATACTACGGATGATTGTTGGGCTCTGAAGAATAAGGTTCAGGACCTTATTGATGCTAAAGAGATAGAGTTCGAGGCGCCCGAAAGGCCCAATGTTGTGACAGCTCCCATGCCCAAGCATGGAGTGAATGCTGTTGACGAAGACCTGTATGTAGCCTCTGTGGATGATATTGTTACTCCGTTGTTGACTGTCAAAAGGAACCTGTTGCTAGCCGGTTTATTTCCGGGATGTAGTAAAGGTTTCCATCTATGTTCTGTTTCACCTACTGGTTGTTCTTTGTTGAAGTCAGGTATCCAAAACCTGATGGATAATAAAGAAATCCTGTTTGAAAAGATTGTTGTTCCTGCTACCCCTACTGAAGAAGTTTCCATTGTCACCATTTTTAACAAGGCTCCCTCAAGGAAGCCTGTCAAAATTATGTCTGCTCAGAAGATTGCTCCCATAATCATCACTGTTCCGGGGCCCATCCCCTATACATCTGACAAAGCTGTCCCTTGGCACTATGGGGCAGATGTTTATGTGCTTGGAGTTAAGCAAGAGTTTGATAATGCCGGCGTCAGCAACATCACCGGGCCTGCCAAAGTCACCCGCAGCGGTAGACTTTTCTCACCAGATATTGCGCCACCAGCTATCCAGAGACCTATTATCATCACACCTGCAAGTGTGCCTGCTCCCCTTCCTGACCAAGTTCCTATTTCTACCCCTGTTGCCGAGTCATCTGACGCTCGGGGAAAAGGGACAACCACTGATATGCCTGCCCAGACGGAGGCACCAAAGACAACCACTGTTGAAGCTTCCAAACAGGAGATGGAAGAGATTCTTAAGATTATCAAGAAGAGTGATTTTAATGTAGTTGAGCAGCTGGGGCACACCCCATCTTAAATTTCTATGCTATCACTGTTATTGTGTTCAGAGGCCCATGCCAAGGCTCTGATTACCTTCCTGAAGACGGCCCACGTGCCACAAGAGACGTCAGCTGATCAGTTTACCGATTGTATGGCCAAATTAACTGCTGATAATGGTCTGGGTTTCTCCAACGCTGATCTGACTGCTAAAGGAAAGAACCATAACGATGCCCTGCATGTCTCCATTGAATGCGGGGGCACTACTCTTGCCCATGTGCTGGTTGACACTGGTTCCTCGTTGAACGTATTACCCAAGAAAGCTCTAGACAGGTTGGACTGCGAGGGGTTGGAACTAAAGCCAAGTAACATTGTTGTCCGGGCCTTTGACGGGTCTAAAAGAATGGTGCACGACGAGGTTGATATTCCAATCAGGGTTGGTTCTCAGGTCTTTGACTCTACATTCTATGTGATGGACATCCGACCATCCTATTCTTATTTACTGGGTCGTCCATGGATCCATAAGGCTGGAGCTGTGACCTCCACACTACATCAGAAGCTGAAATACCCGGTCAGAGGGAAGATTGTGACATTTCAGGGGGAGGAAGAATACATGGTCAGCCACCTTAACTCGTTTCGGTACATAGAGATGGATGGGGAGTTCATTGAGACCCCATTTCAACACTTTGAAGAGGTCCCTCCGACACTGGCATCAGCTGAAACTGTGATTGAAGAGTCTCCTTTGAAGATGGCTTCCTTAAAGGATGCCCGAGATGTTATTGAGAAGGGTGAGTATGCAAATTGGGGCCGACTTCCTGATTTCACTCAGAAGACTGACAAGTTTGGTCTGGGTTTCACTGCAGAAGCTCAAAGGGATGTTCTTCGTGCAAGGATTGGAAGACCTCCTGTGTTCATCAGCAACTCGGGAGTAAATGCCATTGAAGATGACGTAGAATCTGAATTCGACAGCTGGATCTACCCTACGACCAACGGTGGACCAAGCAACTGGACGGTGAAAGACTTTGTCCCTATTAATTTTGTCACTCAGTAATGAACTCCTTTGTTTTGAATTTGTAACAAACAATAATTTGAAACTTTATGGACCGATGTCTTACCCGGGGCACCGTGGCTTCATTTGTGAGGGCTTTTGTGTGTCATTTTCATATATCATTAATAAAAGCATTGGACGTTTTTGCATTTAAAATCTTGCGCTCCTTGTATTTCTTTATTATATATTGCAAAACAGCTATATTTACACACACTCACATATACAGGTCCCAATCCACTCTGGATCTCACTGGTAACGACTATGCTACTGCCAGTTATGACTTCGAAAATCCGATCAACTTAGCCGAAGACGAAGGTGAAGATGCTTGCGAAGTGCCTGGTGAGCTTGCAAGACTGCTACTCCAGGAAGAGAGGTCCATTCAGCCACATGAAGAGCTAGTGGAAACAGTAAATCTGGGTACTGAGACAGACAGAAAGGAAGTCAAGATTGGTGCCAATCTGGAGTCTAGTGTGAAACAACGGTTGATTCAGATGCTGCATGACTACTTGGAAATCTTTGCCTGGTCTTACGAAGACATGCCTGGGTTGGATACCGACATAGTGGTTCATCACCTGCCTACAAAGGAAGAATGCCCTCCGGTAAAACAGAAGGTCCGCCGTATGCGTCCAGAGATGTCCGAGAAAATCAAAGCTGAGGTTATGAAACAATTTGAAGCCGGTTTTCTAGCAGTAACTTCTTACCCTCAGTGGGTTGCCAATGTGGTTCCAGTGCCGAAGAAGGATGGTAAGGTCCGGATGTGTGTTGACTACAGGGATTTGAACAGGGCGAGCCCTAAGGATGACTTCCCTCTGCCT
This sequence comes from Vicia faba, assembly GCA_948472305.1. Lineage (NCBI taxonomy): Eukaryota > Viridiplantae > Streptophyta > Magnoliopsida > Fabales > Fabaceae > Vicia > Vicia faba. The sequence goes on from OX451735.1 coordinate 947,119,311, forward strand.
CACATTGACGTTCTGGTTGACAACACAGCTCAGCATAAGGTATTCTCCTTCATGGACGGATTCTCCGGTTATAATCAGATCAAGATGGCTCCTAAAGACATGGAGAAGACCACCTTTGTTACTCAATGGGGCACCTTTTTCTACAAGGTCATGCCGTTTGGGTTGAAAAATGTTGGGGCAACCTACCAACGTGCCATGGTTGCTTTGTTTCATGACATGATCCATCACGAAATCGAAGTATATGTCGACGATATGATCACAAGGTCCCAAACTGAGGAGGAACATCTTGATCATCTACAGAAACTGTTTGACCGGTTGAAGTTGTACAAGCTGAGACTAAATCCGAATAAGTGCACCTTCTGGGTGAGATCTGGAAAACTGCTAGGTTTCGTCATGAGCGACAAAGGTATTTAAGTGGACCCTGCCAAAGTGAAAGCCATACAAGAGATGCCAGTTCCCAAGACAGGGAAAGAAGTCAGAGGCTTTCTAGGACGTCTGAATTACATTGCCCGATTCATCTCACACCTAACTGCTACCTGTGAACCAATCTTCAAGCTACTGAAGAAAGATCAAGTAGTACGTTGGAACAATGAATGTCAGGCCGCTTTCGAAAGAATCAAAGAGTATCTCCAAGAACCACCCATTCTTATGCCACCATTTGAAGGGAGACCTCTAATCTTATACTTGACAGTACTTGACAGCTCAATGGGATGTGTGCTGGGTCAGCATGACGAGTCTGGCCGAAAAGAGCACGCTATTTATTACCTTAGCAAAAAGTTTACCGACTGTGAGACCCGATACTCACTGCTCGAGAAAACTTGTTGCGCTTTGGTATGGGCTGCTCGCCGGCTGAGACAGTATATGTTGACTCACACTACTCTGTTGATTTCAAAAATGGATCCAATAAAGTACATCTTCGAAAATCCTGCCTTGTCCGTAAGAATAGCAAGATGGGAGATGATCTTGACTGAATACGACATCCAATACACGACTCAAAAAGCAATCAAGGGAAGTGTGTTGGCAGACCATTTGGCACATCAGGCAGTGGATGACTACCAATCTATGAACTTTGAATTTCCAGACGAGAATATCATGGTAGTGATGGATTGCAAAGTACCTGGACCGGATGAAGGACCTGAGGAAGGATCCCGATGGTCTATGCACTTTGATGGAGCCTCAAACGCTTTGGGTAACAGTATTGGCGCTGTGATCATATCTCCTAAGGGCTCTCATACTCCACTTACCGCCCGACTATGTTTCAACTGCACCAACAACATGGCGGAATATGAAGCATGCATCATGGGTCTTCGAGCTGCAATTGACCTAAGGATCAAGTTTCTGAGTGTCTTCGGAGATTTTGCTCTCGTGATCAGTCAGATCAAAGGCGAGTGGGATACGAAACACCCAAACCTTATTCCTTACAAGGAGTATGTAACGACGTTGATTCCCCATTTCGAGGAGATAACCTTTGAACACTTACCAAGAGAGGAGAATCAGTTAGCGGACGCGTTAGCTACGATGTCTTCTATGTTCGAAGTTAAATGGGACAACGAGGCTCCCCAGATCATTATTTGGAAATTGGATGAACCTGCACATTGCTGCGATCTTGAGACCAAAGAGGTAACAGAAAAGCCTTGGTATCATGAAGTAAAGAGGTACCTCGAAGCTCAAGAATACCCCGAGGGTGCATCTGTTAATGACAAGAAGTTTCTGAGAAGGTTCGCGACAAAGTTCTTCCTCAGCAACGACATTCTCTATAAGCGAAACCATGATTCAACCTTACTGCGTTGTGTGGATAAGACTGAAGCAGAAAGGATCATGGCAGAGCTGCATGAAGGTACCTTCGGAACGCATTCTAGTGGACATACCATGGAAAAGAAAATCCTTCGGGCAGGATATTACTGGTCCACAATGGAAGCCGACTGTTACCAACATTCTCGGACATGTCATAAATGCCAGATCTATGCAGATAAGGTGCACATTCCTCCAGTTCCTTTGAACATCTTGACAGCACCTTGGCCTTTTGGGATGTGGGGCATTGACATGATCGGCGAGATCAGACCTACGGCATCCAACGAGCATCGCTTCATCCTGGTAGCAATTGATTACTTCACGAAGTGGGTCGAAGAAGCTTCCTTTGCTACCGTAACCAAGAACGTTGTGGCACGGTTCATTCGGCATAACTTGATCTGTCGATACGGTGTACCAGAGAGGATCATTATGGACAATGGTACCAATCTTAATAACAAGATGATCACTGAGCTTTGCGAGAAATTTAAGATACATCACCACAACTCTTCTCCCTACTGGCCAAAGATGAATGGGGCTGTAGAAGCGGCTAATAAGAATATCAAGAAGATTGTGCAGAAGATGACAGTGACTTACAAAGATTGGCACGAGATGTTACCATTTGCTCTTCATGGGTACCGTACCTCATCACGAACGTTGACAGGGGCAACACCCTATTCTTTGGTATATGGCATGGAGGCAGTCTTACCTATTGAAGTTCAGATACCCTCTCTCCGAATAATGAAGGATGTAGGTTTGAGCAAAGATGACTGGATCCAGACTCGGCTTGATCAATTAAACCTAATCGACGAAAAGAGACTCACTGCTATTTGTCATGGTCAGACGTACCAAAAACGGATGATCAAGGCATTTAACAAGAAAGTCAGATGACAAGAGTATCAAGTCGGAGACCTGGTAATCAAGCGCATCATCCTACTTCAAGATGATCCCAGGGGCAAATGGACCCCCACGTACGAAGGGCCATTCGTGGTCAAGAATATCTTCTCAGGAGGAGCAATGATTCTAACCACCATGGATGGTGACGATCTTCCTCACCCCGCCAATGCAGACATAGTAAAAAGATACTACGCATGATTAAAGACCCGCTAGGTCGACTGGCCTAGGCAAAAATAAGCGCTTCCCAGCGAACCAAAAGGGTTCGGGCAAAAATAAGGGATGAAATGAAAAAATCTATACACCCGACAAGTTGAAAACCTGAAAAGGCGGCTTGGGCAAAAATGGGTATCCCGGTGGACTGAAAACCCGAAAGGGAGGTCCAGGCAAAAGTTAGGGATTAAAGCGTAATACTATGTCTCATTGGATCACCCTGCATCCAGACTTCGGTATCAATCAATCAGCTTCATCTCCAACTAAGCAGCAAAGTGATGAGACGCTTGAAGACATAAAGGCGATAGCAGAGTTGGAACCCAATGGGATTTTTCACATAGCTGTTTTGTTTTCTTTTCACAAATTGTATAAACTCTATTTTGCTCGGCGACGTTCTCTTACTAGGACGTCAGCCTCTCGTACACAAAACGCCTATTTACAGGCAAATTTCAAAATCAATACAAGTTACATTTTTCATACAAATTACCAATTGTTTTTCCTTTATCTGTTTGGTTTTGCAAAGAACGTCCAATGTTCATTTTTGATATATGCATTTGACATTAATTGCTGATCACAAAATATTTGCATGCGAAACAAAGGATTAATTACGGGTGACATTGGAGGTAGGGGCAATAAGAATTATCTAAGCGATCTAGTTGCTTTGTCTACCGAGGTACCAAGGTAAGTTCAGCTGAAGAACATGACCAAGATACCTTCACTCCCCGCAGAGTAAGGCAAGATTCAGCAATACTCTCCCCAAGCAGAGTTGGTCTCCCATCAGCCCTAAAAAGGTACAGTATACCCAGCAAGTCAGCAATACTCTCCCCCGAGCAGAGTTGGTCTACCATCAGTCCTGGAAACGTTGGGTATCCCCAGAAGATCTTAATATTCTCCAGCAGAGTATAAAGATATTCCTCAGTAAGCATCCCCAACAGTCTTAATATTCCTCAACGAAATATAAGAATGTTCCCCGGTGAAATACAAGATACCCCCAGTGGAGCCATTTCCTCAAAAGTTTCCCCAGGAGAGTTGAATCATCTCCCCAATAGGTTCTGGAAGCTTGTCCCCTGCAGAGTACAAAAATCTCTCCCCAGCCATATTCAGGAGGTTATCCCCCATAGAGTCTAACTAGGTTATCCTCAACAAGTTGTTACGACGGAAAGATCATCCCCAGCGAAGTTCTTTCTATTCCCCAGCGGAGTTCATCATCAAAATCCCCAATAGAGCTTATCAATGGAATCCCCAGCGGAGTTATCATTGAAATCTCAGCAAAGCATCTCCTCCATACAGAGTAATTCCCTGCAGAGTAATCTCTTCACCAGGTTTATTCCCCAACGGAGTCATCTTCTCCTACAAGTTTATTCACACAATCATCTTCGTCATCATCCCCAGCGGAAACGAAGAATTCAACTCTATTCTCCAGCAGCTATACGAGATTTATTTTCCCCAGCTAAAGCATCACAGTTTCATACATCATGACACACGCACATACGCATCATATCATACAATCTCATTTATGTTGAGAACATCATTGCTTGATCCATCTCATGCATTGCATATGACTGACCTTTACCTTTCAGGAAAGATGCAGTTAAATTCTCATCCATATCAAAAGGCCTTCTCTGGTCCAGTTAAATCGATTCCTAAAGATTTTCCTGATGCCGATCTAGTTGAAGATTCCAAGACCTTGCCTGGTCCAGTTAAATCGATTCCTAAAGATTTATTTGATGCCGATCCAGTCAAAGGCCTTCTCTGGTCCAGTTAAATCGATTCCTAAAGATTTTCCTGATGCCGATCCAGTTGAAGATTCCAAGACCTTGCCTGGTCCAGTTAAATCGATTCCTAAAGATTTTTCTGATGCCGATCCAGTCAAAGGCCTTCTCTGGTCCAGTTAAATCGATTCCTAAAGATTTTCCTGATGCCGATCTAGTTGAAGATTCCAAGACCTTGCCTGGTCCAGTTAAATCGATTCCTAAAGATTTTTCTGATGCTGATCCAGTCAAAGGCCTTCTCTGGTCCAGTTAAGTCGATTCCTAAAGATTTTTCTGATGCCGATCCAGTTGAAGACATTCCAAGATTCATTCATCATTCTACTGAGGTAGTAATCGTCCTAGATTCCTTCATCATCCTGCTGAGGTAGTAATCGTCCCAGATTCCTTCATCATCCTGCTGAGGTAGTAATCGTACCAGATTCCTTCATCATCCTGCTGAGGTAGTAATTGTCCTAGATTCCTTCATCATCCTGCTGAGGTAGTAATCATCCTAGATTCCTTCATCATCCTGCTGAGGTAGTAATCGTCCCAGATTCCTTCATCATCCTGCTGAGGTAGTAATCGTCCCCGATTCCTTCATCATCTATTTGGAGTAGCAATCGTCTCAGATTCCTTCATCACGTCATTATAAAAAAAAAAGCTTTCTTAAGTTCCAGATCAACACCTGTAGCAAGCCAGGAAATATCTGTGGACGACTGATTATAGGCTAACCCCTGAAACCAGACAGGACAACTATCTCCTTGACCGACCACCCTCTCTTAAGTTCCAGATCAACACCTGTAACTAGCCAGGAAATATCTGTGGACGATTGCTTGTAGATCTATACCTGAAACCAGACAGGAAAGTTATCTACATTGAAGAGATTGAAGATTAATACCTGAAACCAGACAGGAAACCATCTTTCTTTCTCAAGTCAGAGATTAATACCTGAAACCAGTCAGGAAAACTATCTCATCGGCCCACCTTTTCAAGTTCCAGATCAACACCTATAACTAGCCAGGAAATATCTGTGGATGATGGATTGTAGATTAATACCTGAAACCAGACAAGACAACTATCTACTTGACCATCATGAAGCAACCCTACACCGGTTCCTTCTCTTCCAAGATGCAGTTTTACACGGACTCATCATCAAGCAACCCTACACAGGTTCCTTCTTTCAACCTACCAGGTTACCATTCAACAAATGATCTTCAGATGGCATCTATAAGCCCATCCTTCTACCAACAATCTCCAGATGGCATCTTTAAGCCCATCTCCAATCCTATCCATCATATCTCCAAATGGCATCTGTAAACCCATTCCCGACATCACATTGCTGATACTACACTATGCGAGTGCAAATTTCTGGGCACTCTAGTGTTCAATCATCTTCCACCTTCGGATCACGAAAGGCCCGAAAGCCAATCTACATCCTCAGGTTTAAGAAGATTGAACAGGGGCAACTGTTGTACCCCAAAATTTGCCCTCCCATATTCCTCAAGATTTGGCAAGAATCATCTTCAAATCACTCAAGATTTCTCAAGAGTTGTACAGTTCAAACCACCTCCTAAGCTAGCTGAAATTAGGGTTTTGGTTCTTTCAAGAAATTTGAGGTTTTCAATGGTTCAATCAAGTCTCATAAGCCTATATGCATTCTCAAGCACCTACATGCCAAGTTTCAAGACTCACAGTGTCAATTTGCACAGTCAAAAACCTCATTTGATCTATAGTCAACTGCAGGGGCAAAATGGTCATTTTACAGTCAAAAGTCAAAAATTTTGGTCAACATCTTATTTTGATTCCACAATCATCATTTGATCAAGTCTTGATCATGATTTCACAAGGATAGCTCAAGAATCATCATGATGTAAAAAGTTACTATTTTTAAACAGCAGAAAAGTCAACTGTATCTTGACCAGGGCATAACTTTTTCATGGTTCATCAGAAAAATTCCATCCAATGCTAATTTTGAATGGGATGACATTTCCTACAATCCATCTTCACACTCCAAGTCCAAGAAATTCTCTCACAAAAAGTTATCAATTTCTACATTATAGGTCAAATTCAAAAGTCAACAAAAATGCACTTTAAGTCAAAGGGCATAACTTGAGGTTGGTAAATCCAAATGACATGGGACCAAAGGCATTGGTTAGAGGACTTCAAGACCTTTCCAAAATGTCCAAGAACATGTTCATATGATCAAAATTAAGCAATATATGCATTGGAGAAGTTGGGAAATTTTTAGGAATTTGCAAAAGTCAACTTTGCTCAAAACACCTTATTTTTGCTAATGGGCCTCAAATTTCTTCTTGAAACTTCATCCATGGCCTATGAACGACCCATCAAGCTTAATTGAATTTATTTTCTTATTTTTTATTAATTAATTGGATTTTTAATCAATATTAATTCATTTAATTAATTTAAATTGTAGGAAAATACAAAGATTTGATTTTTCAATCTTTTTGTGAAGCAAATATGGTCAAGATATGCTGGCAATTTCGTGTACAAATCAAAGAGGCAAAAATCTCCAAAATTAGCAACTTTATTCAATCATGAAAATGCAAAAAGATTTGATTTTCAATCAAATTTTCAATCATCAATTCAAAGGATTTTGGCTCAAGATTGTGACCTAATTTCATTCCTCTATATATGTACAAGCTAACCCTAATTCCACACACGTGAGAAAGCTGCAGCAACAGACCCTAGCATATTGAAAAAATTCAAGAAACTTGAAAACCTATTCTTGTATCCCAGGCAAATTCAAAGCATTATAGTGATTCAAACACATTGCTGGAAGTGTTAGGAGTGATTTACAATTGAAATCACACGCTAAAGCTCAAGGAATCCAAGGAAACAGAATCACGGTTTGCACATTTTTTCCAGAATCATAACTCATTATTCATGCGCATTTGACATATTTTGTTGATTGTTTTGTGTTAATAGGGACTGTACAAAGCTAATGATATAACTTAATTGATTAAAACGCCATAAATAAAAAGTTACCATGGACAATTTCTAGGGTTCATGAGCTATAAATTTGGGGCTTTGTAATACAGGCAAAATTAGAACTCCTGAGGCATTTGGTTGAAATCGTGAGAATTAGATGAACATAAACCAACCCTCGCGAAACATTTATATCAACCACAGGGCTAGTCGCTATTTTTCGTCGCTGCATATTGTGGGGGTTAAAAACCCCCGCTATCTGTTTATGTTTTGCAGGAACGAAGGAAGAAGATGACTAGGTGTTGATACTCCATTGGCTTATTCAAAAACACGCGCGTTATTTTTTATTTTTCAGCATATGAATTGATTTTATATATTATATTTACTTGTTATTATATTATCAAAAGCGTGCAGGTGGTTGGAGTGGTTAAGGCATTGGTTTGGCAGCATTGGGACCTGGGTTCGAATCCCAGTTCCCCCAAAACACTTGTTTCTATTTTTTCCTATGTGTTCACATGCAGGTTTCCAAAGGAGGTCCATCATGTACCTCCAATATCCACGCGTCAGGTGTCTTCAGGCCTCAATCTAATGGCCATGAGATGATGACCACTATACTCCCAGTCAACACGCGCCCTGGACAATTGCTAAATTCAACGTGGCTGAACAGCTTAATGGGCCACAAAATTGACAATAACACCTCCTCTTTGGGCCAGCACCCCCCCTTGGTTTATTCTTCTTTTAATTCTTTTTTCTTCTTTATTTAATTATTTTACTAATTATTATTATTATTATTATTTAACTAACCAAATTAATTACTTTTCATAATAAAATCAGTAAAACTAAAAATAATATTTTTCTTAATTAAAATTAATTTTACTTTATTATTTTTGTAAATAAATACTAACAAATTAATTTAGTCTTTTTTAATTAATATTTTTTGCAATAAATAAAATAAATTAGAATTAGGGTTTTTACTAACTTTTGACTTTTTATTTATTTATTTCCTTAAGACATTAAAAAACTAAAAAATACTTTTTTTTCTTCTTTTAATTAATTAATTAATTAGTTTTAGGTTTAATTTAATTAATTGCAAAATAATAACAAACTTCTTTCTTTCTCAAAAAGGGTCAAAACCCTAAGGACTTCTCCGATTCAATTTCTATTCGCGCATATATTTTTTTGATCATATTTATGTAATTGTTTCGAGGATGTAATAGCGTTAACTAGGACTTTTTATCGCTTTCTTTAATTTTCCGCAATTTACTTTTCAAAGGGTTTGTTTTTGGCGATGTAAATACCCGACGCCTTGTAATAGCGTAGCTTTACTTTCCGCAATTTACTTTCCGCAACTATTAACTGTTATGCATGGCAAGACTTATTCTGAAATTAAAATCAACCCATAGCTCACCATAACATTTGCAAAGATAATTTAACTGAATCCTGACACACTCGCACATGCCACTCCTAGGGTACGCCTCACTTGGTTGCCTCGACGTGGTCATTGAGTATAGGGTGTTTTAGAGGTCGCCCTCTTGTATAAAGATCCAAGTTGCCTCGAAACGGTTGCCTCGGATAAAAAGGATCTAGGACATTAGGGTTACCGCTAAGGCGTCCTACTATTGCTTTGGTGACCACATGTCCCTATAATCGAATTGACCCGAATAACTCCAATGATGGTGCTACCTACTTCTCAATAGTGGGATAGTACTGTCTAAAGGACATTTACACAGCTTAATTTCTTTGAGTAGGTAGAGGTTCTCAGGTACTTGCTCTTTCAAAACAAAAACAACTTTTCGCACTTACACTTTTCCGAACAAAGTTTTCAAACAAACACTTCATACACTCTTGAGGACTGATACAAGAGTTAAAATGAAGTTTTCAAAACAAACTTTTTCAAAACCCACATACACAAGAAAAGCAAAACATTTTTGAAAACATAGTGAGCAAGTACCTAAGAGCCCGTGGATAACCACGGATAGAAAGGGTGCTAACACCTTCCCTTTCTATAATCTACCTCCCGAACCGAGAAACATCTCGAAAAGGAATTTTGCTGTGCTTTTGTCCTTTCCTTGTCGGAGAAAATAAAAGATGGTGGCGACTCTTGCTTACCGCGACATTTCGTAAACCAGCATTTCAAAACAGTCAATTCTATTTCCACCGATCACAGTTGTGTTGATCTGAAAGTGAGCCCTAATCTTGAGTCATGCGTGCGTTTTTTGAATGGCAAGAGGTTGAAGATGATGTGGTGGCACATCATGATTGGTCCGTTTGAAATTTTGGATTATTTGAATTTTTGTTTTATAAATTGATTTCTATGATTTTATTTCTTGTTTAAAAATGATTGGAAAATTCTGAAAAAATTATCATAAATTCAAAATAATATTTCTGACTTTGTTTATTTTTTTGATATTTTTTTGGAATATTTTATTTGGTTCAAAAATTGTTAGATTTAATTAATTAATTGACCAAAGATAATTTTTACTTTAATAGTTCCTTTGACCTAAAAAATCCAAAAAAATTAATTGAGACTCCCAAAATAATGTGAAAATTGATTCTGACTTTGGTTCACCATTTTTCTTATTTTTGATTTTAAATTTAATTTCAAGGATATTTGTAATATTTGTTTTTTTATGTTTAATACTTCTATTAATTCAAAAATTCCAGAAAAAATCATGTAATCTTGTTTCTAATTATAGAATCTGAATATATTTTTTTACTTTGACCATTTCATAATTTTTGGTTATGGTTTGTATTTTCTTGCCTTTAAATAATAATAATTCCACTATTAATTGTTTGTTTTTTTGTTTTTAATATTTTCCTTTGATCCAAAAAATTCATAAAAATTCAGGGATGTATGTTTTTAGCCCTAATATTTGAACATAATTTTTGTTGGGAATTTTTGACTTTTTGATTTAAATACTATTTTGATATGTGAATATTTGTTATTTGCATAATTGTTTGAATTTAATTTCTTTTGTTGACTTTTCCTAATTCAAATAATATGAAAAAATGTATATTCTGACATTTAGGGTTACCTTGGCTTGATTTGTTTGGGTTTTGATCCTATTTAATTAATATTTAGGATTAAAAGTCAAAATCTAGGTTTTTGTTGCTTATGGTGCAAGTTTCATGTTCAAAACCCTTGTGCCTTGGACTTCTATTGGATTTCAGGTCTTGGTCATAGTTCATGAATGTATTGGGAATTTGAAAACTATTTTGCTTGAATTACTTGACTTGGTTTGGCATTTTTCCACAAATAATTTTGAAAACTTGTCTAGTTTGGTAGTTTTCCCAACTAGTCTTGAACTTTGAATTTCATTTGACCTCTTCCCCAATCATTCATGAACTTAGGGCTTTCCTCCTGACTTCTAAGCATTTCCAAGATGTTAATATATTTTTGGTTTGAATTATGGATCTTTATTTCTATTTTTGATGTAATTTTGAAGTGAAGGTACCCAATTATGTTTGCATGTTTTGTTGCAATTTGTTTGATGGACAATGAACTTGAGTGAGGCCTGTAATTGGGAACCTAATGATCATGTTGGTTCTGACTTGTCCATGTTAGCTCAAGCCATTTCACTTAGAAGCCTCATGTTTGAATATTTTGAACCATCTAATGCATTATGTAGGTTTCATTTCCTTTTGTATTCATGAAGTTGTGATTGATTTAATTGTGCATGATTGGAATATGTTTGCTATTGACCTTTAAGGTTCCCGTTCATATTATTCTCAAGCTCTTGTGATCCTTGATTGACACTCAACTGTCAATTCAACATGGTGATAGGAAAGAACAACATTCCTTTGTTTCTTTTGACCTAATCTGTGCATATGCTTGTCTCCTCTTGCTTATGATGTCTAATATTTGGTAATTGCCACCATGATTATTCTCACTTCTTCACCTTTTGGAATACTAACTTGGTTGTTGAATATGCGAGATACTCTGAGAAAGTTGCAACTTTTGGCTTAAGGCTTTTGTGTCCCTGTTATACCCCAAAATTTGCCCTCCCATATTCCTCAAGAAATTGCCAAGCCAAGCTACAAAATTCCCCAAGGGTTGTGCAGTGCAACAGTCTCCCATACGGTCAAAATTAGGGTTTTGAGTCTGATCAAGAAAAGGAAGTGTTCAAAGGCCCAATCAAGTCTCATATGCTTACAAACATGGTCAAGCATCCTCATATCAAGTTTCAAGGCATTCAGCTCAAAATTGCACAGTCAAAACCCTAAATTGCACTACAGTCAACTGTAGGGGCAAAATGGTCATTTGGCAGTCAAAAGTTCAAATTTTTGGTCCATATATCATTTTGAAGCCACAAACATCATTTGATCAATGCTTGATCATGATTCTCAAAATTTGGCTCAGAAATCATCAAAGATGCAAAAGTTGCTATATTTGGACAGCTGAAAAAGTCAACTGAAATTGACCAGAGCATAACTTTCACATGGATTATCAGAAAAATTCCATCCAAAGCTCATTTTGAAGAGAAAGACATTTACTACAACTCATCTTCATACTTCAAGTCCAAGAAATGCTCTCACAAAAAGTTATCAATTTCAACATTATAGGTCATTTTCAAAAGTCAACAAAAAGGGACTTTAAGTCAAAGGCCATAACTTGAGATTGGTAAATCAAAATGACATGGGACCAAAGGCATTGGTTAAAGGACTCAAAGACCTTTCCAAAATGTCCAAGAACATGTGAAAAGCTTAAAAATTGAACAAGTTATGCCTTGTAGAAGTTGGGAAATTTTTGTGAAATGGCCAAAGTCAACTATCCTTGAAACTCCAATTTTTGACAAAAGGGCCCACTTTCTTCCACTTGATTCATCCTTGTCATGCCACACACGTGTCCCATGATTAATTTCAAGACCAAATATTGATTTTTCTATTTTATTTAATTTTTGATAATTTAATTCATTTTAAATCTTTGAAAATTCAAATAAAATTCAAAAACCAATGGAATAGTGTCATGTGAATTTGGACAACTTCCATATATCATGGGCCAACTCAAAAACTCAGGCTAGGGTTAAATTGCACACTAAGTCTAGGTCTTGGCTAAAAAGAAGGAAAAATGGTTAATGGTGAAAACCCTAGGACTAGTTCTTTCATGAGCATGAATTAAGGTCAAATAACAAGCCAATTCTCTTCCATCATAAGCACTGAGTCAAACCCTAACCATAATATACCATATGCTGCGCTGAAAAGCCTATTGGAAACTTGAAAATTTAGCCATATAACTCAAATCCGAAATCAAGGTTCTAGAGAGTTTTAAGCCTTAATTCTTTTTCTAGTAGCTTCCTGGACAAAGTCTGAACGTGTGCCAATCCCTAACATCAATCAAAACGCAAAGAGGTGGTGGCTACAACTCAAACTGTAAAGAAAAATTGTTGAAATCGTGCATCATTTTTTAAGCATCCTTTGCACTTTTTAGTTGCGAATTCTTGTTTAATGTGAAGTTTACAAGCTAACTGATGTGTTCAATTGAGTTTTCAGTGGCCATACGTGATTCTACCATTTTTATATTCTAGGGTTTTGTAGAGCTTAATTTAGGGCTTTTGCAAATAAGAAAAATCAGAGCTCAAGACCATTGCCATTGCACTCAGTACATCCAAACGAAAAGATTCCAACCCTCGCGCTCAATTTATGAGCGTCGAGGGCCTATTCGCTATTTTCTGTTAGATGGTATTAGGCAACATTTGCCAAACCATTGCCTTTGAGTTTTGTTTTGCAGGGACGAAGAAGAAGGACTCGTGGCATACAGGGATTGGGGGTATTTGAATTTCGCGCGCCCTCCACTAACATATCTGCTTTTTTCTTTTTATTATTTATTTGCCATAATATGTTAACTAACGCGTGGTAGCTCAGCTGGCAGGGACATACGCTTGTGACTCTCATGACCTGGGTTCAAACCCCAGGTCTCACATATTTCTCATATTATTTTTCAACGTGAATTCCCATGCAGCGCTACCATTGATGCCTACCATACACCTCAAAATCAGATCATCCACGCGTCCCAGAGTATCCACATCAAAGGCTAGGATTGAAGAATATGCTATGCTTTAGTCAAACGTGTCACACCTGAATCAAAAAGTCCAACAAATTTTCAGCTTAATGGGCCAGAGTTCTATGGCCTGCACCTCCAGTTTTGGGGTCACCCCCCCTGGTTTGCATTTTCCTTTCATTTTTTTTTATAGATCTTATTTTTAATTGCAATTTTATTTAATTTATTATCTCAATTTAATTAGTTTATTTTCTTTATAAAATATAAAAACATCACAAAAAATCAAAAAAGGACAAAAACATAAAAAATATTTATTTTATTTATTCTCTTGTAAATAATTAATATGTAAATTATTTAGTTTAATTAGGTTTTCAACTTTAATTTCTTTTAATAACAAAAATCCAAAAAAATAGAATTAGGTTAATTAGTAATTTTTATACCTTTTTAATTTTCTTTTTTTTATCACAATATTATTTATTTATTTATTTTTTATAATCAAATTTGCACATAAATAAATTAGGGTTTAATTTAGATTAATATAACATTTTTTACAATAAACTTAAAAAACAATAGAATTAGGGTTAGTCAATAATAATTAGTCCCTTCTTTTTTCTTTTTCTTTTAAATCTTAAAAAATACCAAAATATCAAAAAAAACATTCCTTTTTCTTTAATTTTAATTCTTCATTAGTTCTAATTAATTAATTCATTAACTTTAAATACTTTTGCAAAAGGGTCCAACGCCCTAGTTTTGTTTTTTTTAATTTCTTTATTTCGCGCATTTATTTTATATCGTTTAAATAATTATGTATATGCCCCAAAGCCTTGTAATAATTTTTACTTTATTTCTCGCACTTTTACTTTCAGTCAAATCGGGTTCGGTTTATTTTGGCGATGTGGACCCGCGCCATTTGTAATAGTTTAGATTTATCTTCTCGCAAATATACAACTGTTAATAAATATGCATGAAAGAATGTATGGACTTAAAAATAAAATCAAGCGTAGATCACAACAAACATGACAAGACAAAATAATTGAAACATGACACACGGACCGCACACACCACCCCTAGGGTACGCCTCACTGTTGCCTTTCGAAAGGTGATCGTCGAGTAGAAGATGTCTTAGTAAGTCCTCATGATCCGGGAACCTGGCATGAGGGTAGCTTCTAAGGTGTCTTCCTATTGCTCTGGTGATCATCATGTCCCGACCCTCGAATTGACCCGAACACCTCCAACGGTGGTGCTACCTACCTCTCAATGGTGGGATGGCACTACTTTAAAGGACATTTACACAGACGAATTCCTTAGGGTAGGTAGGTTCTCAAGGATACCTGCTCTTTTCAAAACAAACTGAAATCTTTTCACACCAACACTTTTCAAAAGCTTTCGAAGCAAACTTTTCAAACACTCTGACGTACGAGTCGAACTGAAATTTTTCAAAGAAACTTTTTAAACCCACATTGAAAAGCAAACAAACAATTTTGAAAACACATTGAGCAAGTACCTAAGAGCCCATGGATAACCATGGATAGAAAGGGTGCTAACACCTTCCCTTTCTATAACCTACCTCCCGAACCGAGAGCAATCTCTTTTAAGGAATTTTTCTGTGCTTTTGTCCTTTCCATTTGGAGAAAATAAAAGACGGTGGCGACTCTTGCTTCCGCGACATTTTCGCGAACCAGCTTTAAAACAGTCAGTTCCAGATCCACCGATCACATAACTGGCGACTCTGCTGGGGATAAATTTAAAGTGAGGTGTACCTTAGGGCTAAGATCACTGTGTTTTCAATTGTATTGACTTTCTTGCTTTATTATTGTGGGACTGTCTTGGGAGTTCTATAGATCCTAACCCGGATCTGGGGGATACCCTTTTAGAAAGTAGCAACAAGGCTGTGAGGGAACTGTGCGGGGTATACCGACATGGTTGAAACAGTCTGCTACGTTGATGTGGCACTTTGGTGTGTACCGGTAACCCTTGAGTTCAGTCAAGGAGAGTACGGGGCCTCCGCGTGGTGTCGTGAAGCATCAACAGACCTTAGGAACCTTAATTGAACAATCTTGGCCTCTTTAGGGTAGTGAGATAACTGACTTTGGTGCAGTCCGAGGTTGGTTGATACTCGATACTACACTCAATTGAGGGTTGCTTTCCTGGAATATTTCGGTCGCCAGTTCAGTGGCTAAATCGAAACGATGAACAATGAAAGCAATCCCGTGATATTGGGAACCTTAGAACCCGGTTACTTTGATTAGGACAGGTTGAACCCACCAACTTCAAGAGGGTACTACCCAGACCCCATGCTGGCCTTAAACCTTAAGGGCCTGTCTTGTGTGCCTTGTGTGCCTTACATGTTTGTCTTTGTAAATATCTGTGGTGTGTTTAATCATAGCATCATGACATCATCCAGCATCACACGCATTGACTAACCATTTCAGGGGTTCGAATTTTCATCTTTGTTCTTGTTTTGTAGGACATGGAAACTGTTCGTAGAAAGACAATTCCAATCAGTCTTGTAAGGGTCCCTCCTCAGCTTAAGGAGCTTATATCCAGGATTCCCGAGAACTCTTCATTCAGTGAAAGGCATGGAAGTCTCATCAGCTTGGTCAATACCAACATTGAGGAAGATATGATGAAGGTCCTGTTCCAATTCTTTGACCCTCTGCATCAATGTTTCACCTTCTTGGACTATCAATTGGTACCTACATTGGAGGAGTTCTCCCGACTCCTGAAGATCCCTATCCTTGATCAGCTACCCTTTAACGGTACAGAAAAGGAACCTAAGCTTGAAGAGATTGCTAAAGCCTTGCACCTACAGTCATCTGACCTCAAGGGACATTGGGAAGTCAGAAGTGGTATTAAAGGGTTCTTAGCCAGGTTTCTGTTTGAAAAGGCCTATGAATGTTGGAACTCCCTTGACTTGCAAGCTTTTGAAGAGGTTGTGGCCCTCCTTGTTTATGGTTTGGTGTTGTTCCCTAACCCAGATCAGCTCATTGGTATCAGTGCTGTCCAGATCTTTATGTCCAGGAATCCTATACCTACGTTGCTGGGGGACCTCCTTCACTCATGTTACACTCGAACCATGAGAAAAAGAGGTGTCCTTATGTGTTGCACTCCTCTCCTGGGAAAGTGGTTTATTTCGCACCTTCCACAATCAGTCCTGAAGAACGAGCGGGGTTTGAGATGGTCACAACGGTTGATGACTCTTACACATGCAGATATACATTGGTGCCCTAGGTCCAGAGAAGATGTCACTATCATTGATCGTTGCGGGGAGTATCCCAATGTTCCTTTACTTGGAATCAGAGGGGGTATTACTTATAGTCCATGCCTGGCTTGGAGACAATTTGGTTATGCTCGGAGGGATGGTCCTCATGACATGTTGATACCTGACATAGTTTTTGACTTCGACAACGATACTCACGGACTTCGCCAGAGATTTATCAGAGCTTGGAGGATGCCTAGTAGGATAGACAGCAAGACACTGGGGCACAGGAACTCCATCCCTTTGGAGCCTTACCTCAAATGGGTACGAGCCCGCTCTCAGAAATTAGTAATGCCTTATCCTCACATGCTCCCAGTAATCAAAGAGCCTGCCTTGGAAGGAGAGGTGTCTCATGTTATTCAGCACCCTGATATGCCCACATCCTGGGAAGAGATGCAGAAGAGCTGGATCCAGCTTAAGGAAGAGCGGAATTCTCTTGAGACTAGTTTGCATGCCAGTGAAAGGAAGGTCTTGGAGCTCACCCGCCTGTTGCACGAGGAAAGGAACCTCAACACTTACATAGCTCCAAAGAAGATGCGCAACATATTTTGGGATTGATTTGATCTTTTTGTACTTTTGCCCATGAGGCTTTGATGTATTAAACAATGATTTTCTTAATAATAATGTGTGTTCCTTTTGGTCTACAACAAATTTGAATTTTCGAACTCTTGAATGCATCGCATAAACACATATCATTCATCATGTGCATCATAGGTACTCTTCTTTTCAGGTTGTTTACCGTTCTTCGCTGTTTATTTCAGCATCATGAACCCCGAATCATCAACCGAGGCATCTATCAAGGCTCTTCAGGCGCAGAACGTCCAATTTCAGGCGCAGAACGCCCAATTTCAGGAGCTGATCAAGGGCTTGGCTCAGGGTCAACAAGAGTTGAAGACCATGCTTCTGAAGAAGACTAAGAAGAAGAGGAGGACTGTGCTATTTAACACTGGGCGCAGACTCGGGAACACTTTGGTGGAAGCTGAAAGGACTCCTCCATCTGTGACGGAAGGTAGTCACCAAGAAAGGGAGGTCACTACTCCTGTGGGCTCTGATACTGAAACAGACTTCAACGACGAACAGTACCCTCCTGCTGAAGACCGGTACAAACAGCTGGAAGACAGATTAAAGGCTATGGAAGTTCAGCGGGTGCCTGGATTGGATTTCGGAGACTTGGGGTTATCTACTGGGGTGGTGATCCCCCACAAGTTCAAAACACCTGCCTTCGTGAAGTATGATGGGGCTTCCTGTCCCAAGATGCACCTCCGTTCTTATGTAAGGAAGATCCAGCCTTACACAGCAGACAAGAACCTTTGGATCCACTTCTTCCAGGAGAGTCTTTCAGGGACTCACCTCGATTGGTTCTATCAGCTGGATGGAATCAGCATTCGTAACTGGGAGGATCTGGCCACTGCTTTTTACAAGCAGTATCAGTATAATGCCGACCTCGCTCCTACGCGTACCCAGCTCCAGGGTATGTCGCTAGGGTCGGGTGAAGGTTTTAAGGAGTACGCCCAGAAATGGAGAGACCTGGCTGGCAGGGTGCAGCCACCATTGACGGATCGGGAGCTGGTAGATATGTTCTTGGGGACCCTATCTGGTCCATTTTTCAATCATCTCATTGGTAATTCCTCTGCTGGGTTTACTGATCTGATCCTGACTGGTGAAAGGATCGAGGCCGGTATAAAATCGGGGAAGATACAGAAAGTTGCCTCCTCCAGTACTGAGAAGAAACCCTTCAAAAAGGAGGCTAGTGCTGTATATAGCTCCCGGAGAACAGAGCGACCTGAACGCCACCAATCTGTCAGTGCGGTAATGATTGCCAAACCTGCTGCCACTCCTCGGCCAACTAATCCTCAAAAGTTTGAAAGACCCCGGAGAGAGTTTACCCGGTTAAGCATGACCTTATCACAGATCCTGCCACAGTTGCTATCCACCAATTTAGTGACTGTCAGGGAGGCTCCAAAGTTTCCCAATACCGCATCCCCCAAGTTCAATCCAAATGCTCGCTGTGCTTATCACTCTGATAGCCCGGGGCATAACACAGATGACTGTTGGGCCCTAAAGAATAAGGTTCAAGACCTCATTGATGCAAAGGAAATACAGTTTGAGGCGCCCGAGAAGCCGAATGTTGTAACTGCTCCCATGCCCCAGCATGGAGTGAATGCTGTTGAGGAGGATTTGTATGTAGCTTCAGTGGATGATGTTGCTACTCCGTTGCTGATGGTCAAGAGGAATCTGTTGCTAGCCGGTTTATTTCCGGGATGTAGCGAAGGTTGCCCTCTATGTGTTGCTTCCCCTGCTGGTTGTTCTCTGCTGAAGTCAGGTGTCCAAAACCTGATAGATAGTAGAGAGATTTTGTTCAGAAAGACTGTTGTTCCTGCTGCTCCTGTTGAAGAAGTGTCGATCGTTACCATCTTCAACAACCATTCTAAGGCTCCTTCAAAGAAGCCTATACAAATTTTGTCAGTTCACAAGAGTGCTCCCATCACCATTACTGTTCCGGGGCCTATACCCTACAAATCTGATAAGGCTGTCCCATGGCACTATGGGGCGGATGTTTATGTTCTGGGTGTGAAACAAGAGTGCAACATTGATACTGGTGTCTCCAACATCACCGGGCCTGCTAAGGTCACTCGTAGTGGAAGACTGTTCTCGCCAGACATTGCTCCTCCGGCAATTCATAGGCCTTTGATCTTCACACCTGCCAGAGAGCCTGTTTCTCTCCCTGACCAAGTATCCACCCCTGCTACTGAGTCATCTGATACTCGGGGCAAGGGAATTGCTGCTGATGTGCCTGCCAGGACGGAGGCACCAAAGACCATTGTTGAGGCTTCCAAGCAGGAAATGGAAGAAATCCTTAAGATAATAAAGAAAAGTGATTTCAACGTTGTGGAACAGCTGGGGCACACCCCCTCTAAAATCTCCATGTTGTCACTGCTACTGTGTTCAGAGGCCCATGCAAAGGCTCTGATTGCTTTCTTAAAGACAGCCCACGTACCCCAAGAGACGTCTGCTGACCAGTTCACCGACTGTGTGGCCAACCTAACCGCTGATAATGGCCTGGGTTTCTCTGATGCCGATCTGACAGCAAAGGGGAAAAACCATAATGATGCCCTGCATGTCTCCATTGAATGCAGGGGCACTACTCTTGCTCATGTGCTGGTTGACACAGGTTCTTCATTAAACGTGCTGCCCAAGAAGGCTCTGGATAGGCTGGATTGTGAGGGTCTAGAGCTCAAACCAAGTACCATTGTTGTCCGGGCCTTTGACGGATCCAAAAGAATGGTACATGGTGAGGTGGACATCCCAATCAGGGTTGGGTCACAGGTATTTGATTCAAAATTCTATGTGATGGACATCCATCCGTCCTATTCTTGTTTGCTGGGTCGCCCGTGGATCCACAAGGCTGGAGCTGTGACTTCCACATTGCATCAGAAGCTCAAGTACCCGGTCAGGGGGAAGATCGTAACAGTGCAAGGGGAAGAGGAGTACATGGTCAGTCACCTCAACTCCTTCAGATATGTAGAAATGGATGGGGAGTTCATTGAAACCCCCTTTCAACATTTTGAGGAAGTACCACAAACCTTGGCAGCAGCAGAAGTAGATGAAGAGGTTTCTCCTATGAAGATGGCCTCCTTAAAGGACGCCCGGGCTGTGATCGAAAAAGGCGAATGTGCAAACTGGGGCAAGCTCCCTGATCTTACTCCTAAGACTAACAAGTTTGGGCTGGGTTTCACCACAGAAGCTCAGAAAGCGGTGCGCAAGGCAAGAATTGGAAGACCTCCGGTGCTCATCACTCACTCAGAAGTGAATGCTATTGGAGAGGAAGATGAAATAGAAGAGTCAGAGTTCGATAGCTGGATCTACCCGACGGCCGACGGTGGATTGACCAATTGGACTGCTAAATATTTTACACCCATAACTTTTGTTCCCCAGTAATGAATTTCTTTGTTTTTGATTTGTAATAAACAATAATTTGAAACTATATGGCCCGGTGTCTTACCCGGGACACCGTGGTTTTATTTATGAGGGCTTTTGTTTGTCACTATCATATATCATGAATAAAAGCATTGGATGTTTTTCACCTTTCAAATTTTGCGCTCCTTTTCTTTCCTTTCTTTACATATTGCAAAACAGCTGTATTTACACACACACTCACTCATACAGGTTTCAATCCACTCTGGATCTCACTGGTAACGACTCTGCTACTGCCAGTTATGACTTCGAAAATCCGATCAACTTAGCCGAAGACGAAGGTGAAGATGATTGCGAAGTGCCTGGTGAACTTGCAAGATTGTTACAACAGGAAGAGAGGGCAATTCAACCCCATGAAGAACCAGTGGAAATAATAAACTTGGGTACTGAAGAAGACAAGAAAGAGGTGAAGATTGGTGCCAACCTAGAACTCAGCGTGAAGCAACGGTTGACTCAGATGCTGTATGGCTATAAAGAAATCTTTGCCTGGTCCTACGAAGATATGCCCGGATTAGATACCGACATTGTGGTCCATCACTTACCAACTAAAGAAGATTGCCCTCCGGTTAAGCAAAAGGTCCGCCGTATGCGTCCAGAGATGTCTGAGAAGATTAAAGCCGAGGTTATGAAGCAGTTTGATGCCGGGTTTCTTGCAGTGACTTCTTACCCCCAGTGGGTTGCTAATGTGGTGCCGGTACCTAAGAAGGACGGCAAGGTCAGGATGTGTGTCGATTACAGGGATCTGAACAGGGCCAGCCCCAAGGATGACTTCCCTCTACCCCACATTGATGTCCTTGTTGATAATACAGCTCAGCATAAAGTGTTCTCTTTCATGGATGGTTTTTCAGGCTACAATCAGATCAAGATGGCTCCGGAAGACATGGAAAAGACTACATTTGTTACTCAGTGGGGCACCTTCTGCTACAAAGTCATGCCTTTTGGACTAAAGAATGCTGGGGCAACCTACCAACGTGCCATGGTTGCTTTATTTCATGACATGATCCATCATGAGATAGAAGTGTATGTTGACGACATGATCGCTAGGTCCCAGACTGAGGAAGAACACCTTGATCATCTGCAGAAACTGTTTGACCGTTTGAAACTGTACAAGCTGAGGTTGAACCCGAACAAGTGCACCTTCGGGGTAAGATCTGGAAAGTTGCTAGGCTTCGTGGTGAGTGACAAGGGAATTCAAGTGGACCCTGCTAAGGTCAAAGCCATTCAAGAGATGCCAGTTCCTAAGACAGAGAAGGAAGTCAGAGGCTTTCTAGGACGTCTGAATTACATTGCTCGGTTCATCTCACACTTAACTGCTACCTGTGAACCAATCTTCAAGCTGCTGAAGAAAGATCAGGTAGTACGTTGGAATGATAAATGTCAGGCTGCTTTTGACAGAATCAAAGAATATCTCCAAGAACCACCCATCCTTATGCCACCAGTCGAAGGGAGACCTTTGATACTTTACTTGACAGTGCTTGATAATGCAATGGGGTGTGTGCTGGGGCAGCATGACGAGTCTGGCCGAAAAGAGCATGCCATTTATTACCTTAGCAAAAAGTTTACCGACTGTGAGACCCGATACTCACTGCTTGAGAAAACTTGCTGCGCTTTGGTATGGGCTGCTCGCCGGCTGAGACAGTATATGCTGACTCACACTACCTTGTTGATCTCAAAAATGGATCCTATAAAGTACATATTCGAAAAGCCTGCTCTGTCTGGGAGAATTGCAAGATGGCAGATGATCTTGACGGAATACGACATTCAGTACACGACCCAAAAAGCCATCAAGGGAAGTGTATTGGCAGACCACTTAGCACATCAAGCTGTGGATGACTACCAATCAATGAACTTCGAGTTTCCAGATGAAAGCATTATGATAGTAACTGACTGTGAAATACCTGGGCCGGATGAAGGACCTGAACCAGGATCCCGATGGTCTATGCACTTTGACGGAGCCTCCAATGCTTTGGGAAATGGTATCGGCGCCATAATCGTATCTCCACAAGGTACTCATACTCCACTCACCGCCCGGCTGTGTTTCAACTGTACCAACAACATGGCGGAGTATGAAGCGTGTATTATGGGTCTTCAAGCTGCGATCGACCTGAGGATCAAATTTCTGAGTGTCTTCGGAGATTCCGCTCTTGTGATCAATCAAATCAAAGGAGAGTGGGATACGAAACACCCAAACTTGATTCCTTACAGAGAATGTGTGTTGGCCCTGATCCCCCACTTCGCAGAGATAACATTTGAGCACTTTCCAAGAGAAGAGAATCAGTTGGCGGACGCGTTAGCTACAATGTCTTCAATGTTCAAGGTTAAATGGGATAATGAAGCTCCCCGGATCATCATCTGGAAACTGGACGAACCGGCATACTGTTGTGATCTCGAGACTGAATTGGTAATTGAGAAACCTTGGTACCACGAAGTGAAGAGATATCTGGAAGCTCAGGAATACCCTGAAGGTGCTTCTGTCAATGATAAGAAATTCCTGAGGAGGTTTGCAGCCAAGTTCTTTCTTAGCAACGGCATTTTGTACAAGCGAAACCAGGATTCAACCCTACTGCGTTGTGTAGATAAAACTGAAGCAGAAAGAATCATGGAAGAGCTGCACGAAGGGACCTTTGGTACACACTCCAGTGGACATACCATGGCAAAGAAGATCCTACGGGCAGGGTATTACTGGTCCACCATGGAAGCTGATTGTTACCAACATTCTAGGACATGCCATAAATGCCAGATCTACGCAGACAAGGTGCATGTTCCTCCGGTTCCCCTGAATGTTCTGACTGCGCCTTGGCCATTTGCAATGTGGGGTATAGACATGATCGGTGAGATTAAACCTACGGCATCTAATGGACATCGCTTCATCCTAGTGGCAATTGATTATTTTACGAAGTGGGTTGAGGCAGC
This sequence comes from Vicia faba, assembly GCA_948472305.1. Taxonomy (NCBI): domain Eukaryota; kingdom Viridiplantae; phylum Streptophyta; class Magnoliopsida; order Fabales; family Fabaceae; genus Vicia; species Vicia faba. Next base: position 947,143,048 of record OX451735.1, read on the forward strand.
ATCCTATGCTACGGTAACCAAGACTGTTGTGGCACGGTTCATTCGGCACAATCTGATCTGTCGGTACGGTGTCCCTGAGCGGATTATTACAGATAACGGTACCAATCTGAACAATAAGATGATCGCTGAGCTCTGCGAACAGTTCAAGATACAGCACCACAATTCTTCTCCTTACAGACCGAAGATGAATGGGGCTGTAGAAGCAGCTAATAAAAACATCAAGAAGATCGTGCAGAAGATGACGGTAACGTATAAAGATTGGCACGAGATGTTACCGTTCGCTCTGCATGGGTATCGTACCTCAGCTAGGACGTCAACCGGGGCAACTCCTTTCTCTCTGGTTTATGGCATGGAGGCAGTCTTGCCGATCGAGGTACAAATTCCTTCTCTCCGGATAATGAAGGATGCAAATCTGAACGAAGATGATTGGATCCAGACACGACTTGATCAGCTCAACCTTATTGACGAAAAGAGACTTGCTGCTATCTGTCATGGTCAGACGTATCAGAAACGAATGATCAGGGTATTTAACAAAAAGGTCAGACCACAGGAATATCAAGTTGGGGATCTGGTGATCAAGCGAATCATCCTTCCCCAGAGTGATCCAAGGGGCAAATGGACCCCTACGTACGAAGGGCCATTTGTGGTTAAGCATGTGTTCTCAGGAGGAGCAATGATATTAACCAACATGGATGGTGACGACCTTCCTCACCCCGCCAATGCAGACATAGTTAAAAAATACTACGCATGAAAAAAGACCCGCTAGGCTGACATGCCTAGGCAAAAATTAGGGCTTCCCGTCGAACCAAAAGGGTTCGGGCAAAATGAAGGGATGAAAATGAAAAAAATCTGTACACCCGGCAAGTCGAAAACCTGAAAAGGCGGCTTGGGCAAAAATGGGTATCCCGGTGGACTGAAAACCCGAAAGGGCAGTCCAGGCAAAAATTAGGGATAAAAGCGTAATACTATGTCTCATTGGATCACTTTGTATCCAGAATCCGGTATCTACATCAAGTTCAGACGGCATCGATCAGTCAGCTTCACCTTCAACCAAGGTCATCAAGTGATGAGACGCGCAGAGTATAAAGGCAATAGCAGAGTTGAAACCCAGTGGATCATTCATCTTTCACACAGCTGTTTTATTTTCTTTTATACAAAACTTGTATAAACTCTTTTATTCGGCGACGTTCCGCTTACTAGGACGTCAGCCTCTTGTACACAAAACGCCTATTCACAGGCTATTCAAAATCAATACAAATATACTTTTCAGTTAAACGTGCCAACTGTTTTTCTTTTTCTGTTTTGTTTTGCGAAGAACGTCCAAGGTTCAATTTGTGACATATGCATTGACAATAATTTGCTAGCTCATAAATATTTGCATACGAAACAAAGAATTAATTGCAGGTGACACTAGAAACAGGGGCAATAAAGAGTTGTCTGAGCAGTCTAATTGTTTTATCCTCCAAGGTACCAAGGTAGGTTCAGCTAAAGAACCTAACCAGGCATCTTAAATTCCCCAGAGAGTGAGACAACAAGCAGTATACTCCCCTCAAGCAAAACAGTTATCAACCTTACGGAAGTTGGGTGTCCTCCAGTAGATCCCAATATTCCCCTAGCAGCATATATTCTTAACAAGCATCCCCGGCAGTCTTGGTCTAAAGATTGTTCCCCGGCGGCATACATCGACATTCAAAAGAATCACTTCCCCAGCATATCAAAACTTCCCCAGGAGAGTCCCATCCAAGTTCCCCAGGAAAGATGGAATTCATCACCCAAGCAGATATAACTGGGTTATCCTCAGCCAAAAGCCACGGAAAGGTCGTCGTCAACGTAGTTCTTTCCTACCCCCAGCGAAGTCCATTAACACTTCCAACAACAAAGACATCCTCAGCAAATAATCGTCAACACTTAACGAAGTATTTCTCTCCCCACAGAGTATTGCTTCCCAGCATGGTCGTCAGAGTATATTTTCTCCCCGCAGAATCGTCCTTGCCAAGTTTATTCCGCAACGGAGTCATCTTCTCCTACCGGTATTCTTGTAACTATCATCCCCAGCGGAAGTACAAGTTTATTCCTCAATATCAGCCCAGGATACGACTTCCCGGCACCCGTCAAGGATTTACTTTCCTAGACGAAAACATACATAAAACATCACATACATCATTATAGCATGCATAACGCACTGCATCATACAAATCTCATTTATGTTGAGAACATCATTGCTTGATCCATATCATGCATTGCATATGACTGACTTTTATCTTTCAGGAAAGATCCAGTTAAGTTCTCAAGCGACATTTCAAGACCTAGACCGGTTCAGTTAAATCGTCCCAAGATTTTCCTGATGCTTATCCAGTCAAAGGCCTTCTCTGGTTCAGTCAGATCGACCCTAAGATCTCCCTGATGCTCATCCAGTTGAAGACATTTCAAGACCTAGACCGGTTCAGTTAAATCGTCCCAAGATTTTCCTGATGCTTATCCAGTCAAAGGCCTTCTCTGGTTCAGTCAGATCGACCCTAAGATCTCCCTGATGCTCATCCAGTTGAAGACATTTCAAGACCTAGACCGGTTCAGTTAAATCGTCCCAAGATTTTCCTGATGCTTATCCAGTCAAAGGCCTTCTCTGGTTCAGTCAGATCGACCCTAAGATCTCCCTGATGCTCATCCAGTTGAAGACATTTCAAGACCTAGACCGGTTCAGTTAAATCGACCCTAAGATTTTCCTGATTCTTACCCAGTCAAAGGCCTCTCTGGTTCAGTCAGATCGACCCTAAGATCTCCCTGATTCTTATCCCAGTAGAAGACACCCCAGATTTTTCTCAACGAGCGTTGTTGAAGTTAAAGTCGCCCAAGGCTCTCTTACCATTCATGTTAAGGAAGTTATCATCCCTGGTTCTTCTTTCATCGTCGTTTGAAGCTCCAGACTCAGCTCCTGTAACCAGTCAGGACACACCTATACCAGGCATCTAAAAAAATCGGCTCCTGCAACGTGTCAGGTACTCATTTTCTGTTTTGCAGGTATACAGGTTTTCGCCAAGGAATCCCCTACACAATCAAACATCCAGATGGCATCTATAAGCCCATTCCACCATCATTGCTAACATGTGAGCGCAAATTTCCGGGCACTCTAGTGTCCAATCATCTTTTACCCTCGGATTACGAAAGGCACGTCAGCCAATCTGCATCCTCAGGTCTAAGAAGATTGAACAGGGGCAACTGTTATACCCCAAAATTTGCCCTCCCATATTCCTCAAGAAATTGCCAAGCCAAGCTACAAAATTCCCCAAGGGTTGTGCAGTGCAACAGTCTCCCATACAGTCAAAATTAGGGTTTTGAGTCTGATCAAGAAAAGGAAGTGTTCAAAGGCCCAATCAAGTCTCATATGCTTACAAACATGGTCAAGCATCCTCATATCAAGTTTCAAGGCATTCAGCTCAAAATTGCACAGTCAAAACCCTAAATTGCACTACAGTCAACTGTAGGGGCAAAATGGTCATTTGGCAGTCAAAAGTTCAAATTTTTGGTCCATATATCATTTTGAAGCCACAAACATCATTTGATCAATGCTTGATCATGATTCTCAAAATTTGGCTCAGAAATCATCAAAGATGCAAAAGTTGCTATATTTGGACAGTTGAAAAAGTCAACTGAAATTGACCAGAGCATAACTTTCACATGGATTATCAGAAAAATTCCATCCAAAGCTCATTTTGAAGAGAAAGACATTTCCTACAACTCATCTTCATACTTCAAGTCCAAGAAATGCTCTCACAAAAAGTTATCAATTTCAACATTATAGGTCATTTTCAAAAGTCAACAAAAAGGGACTTTAAGTCAAAGGCCATAACTTGAGATTGGTAAATCAAAATGACATGGGACCAAAGGCATTGGTTAAAGGACTCAAAGACCTTTCCAAAATGTCCAAGAACATGTGAAAAGCTTAAAAATTGAACAAGTTATGCCTTGTAGAAGTTGGGAAATTTTTGTGAAATGGCCAAAGTCAACTATCCTTGAAACTCCAATTTTTGACAAAAGGGCCCACTTTCTTCCACTTGATTCATCCTTGTCATGCCACACACGTGTCCCATGATTAATTTCAAGACCAAATATTGATTTTTCTATTTTATTTAATTTTTGATAATTTAATTCATTTTAAATCTTTGAAAATTCAAATAAAATTCAAAAACCAATGGAATAGTGTCATGTGAATTTGGACAACTTCCATATATCATGGGCCAACTCAAAAACTCAGGCTAGGGTTAAATTGCACACTAAGTCTAGGTCTTGGCTAAAAAGAAGGAAAAATGGTTAATGGTGAAAACCCTAGGACTAGTTCTTTCATGAGCATGAATTAAGGTCAAATAACAAGCCAATTCTCTTCCATCATAAGCACTGAGTCAAACCCTAACCATAATATACCATATGCTGCGCTGAAAAGCCTATTGGAAACTTGAAAATTTAGCCATATAACTCAAATCCGAAATCAAGGTTCTAGAGAGTTTTAAGCCTTAATTCTTTTTCTAGTAGCTTCCTGGACAAAGTCTGAACGTGTGCCAATCCCTAACATCAATCAAAACGCAAAGAGGTGGTGGCTACAACTCAAACTGTAAAGAAAAATTGTTGAAATCGTGCATCATTTTTTAAGCATCCTTTGCACTTTTTAGTTGCGAATTCTTGTTTAATGTGAAGTTTACAAGCTAACTGATGTGTTCAATTGAGTTTTCAGTGGCCATACGTGATTCTACCATTTTTATATTCTAGGGTTTTGTAGAGCTTAATTTAGGGCTTTTGCAAATAAGAAAAATCAGAGCTCAAGACCATTGCCATTGCACTCAGTACATCCAAACGAAAAGATTCCAACCCTCGCGCTCAATTTATGAGCGTCGAGGGCCTATTCGCTATTTTCTGTTAGATGGTATTAGGCAACATTTGCCAAACCGTTGCCTTTGAGTTTTGTTTTGCAGGGACGAAGAAGAAGGACTCGTGGCATACAGGGATTGGGGGTATTTGAATTTCGCGCGCCCTCCACTAACATATCTGCTTTTTTCTTTTTATTATTTATTTGCCATAATATGTTAACTAACGCGTGGTAGCTCAGCTGGCAGGGACATACGCTTGTGACTCTCATGACCTGGGTTCAAACCCCAGGTCTCACATATTTCTCATATTATTTTTCAACGTGAATTCCCATGCAGCGCTACCATTGATGCCTACCATACACCTCAAAATCAGATCATCCACGCGTCCCAGAGTATCCACATCAAAGGCTAGGATTGAAGAATATGCTATGCTTTAGTCAAACGTGTCACACCTGAATCAAAAAGTCCAACAAATTTTCAGCTTAATGGGCCAGAGTTCTATGGCCTGCACCTCCAGTTTTGGGGTCACCCCCCCTGGTTTGCATTTTCCTTTCATTTTTTTTTATAGATCTTATTTTTAATTGCAATTTTATTTAATTTATTATCTCAATTTAATTAGTTTATTTTCTTTATAAAATATAAAAACATCACAAAAAATCAAAAAAGGACAAAAACATAAAAAATATTTATTTTATTTATTCTCTTGTAAATAATTAATATGTAAATTATTTAGTTTAATTAGGTTTTCAACTTTAATTTCTTTTAATAACAAAAATCCAAAAAAATAGAATTAGGTTAATTAGTAATTTTTATACCTTTTTAATTTTCTTTTTTTTATCACAATATTATTTATTTATTTATTTTTTATAATCAAATTTGCACATAAATAAATTAGGGTTTAATTTAGATTAATATAACATTTTTTACAATAAACTTAAAAAACAATAGAATTAGGGTTAGTCAATAATAATTAGTCCCTTCTTTTTCTTTTTCTTTTAAATTTTAAAAAATACCAAAATATCAAAAAAAACATTCCTTTTTCTTTAATTTTAATTCTTCATTAGTTCTAATTAATTAATTCATTAACTTTAAATACTTTTGCAAAAGGGTCCAACGCCCTAGTTTTGTTTTTTTAATTTCTTTATTTCGCGCATTTATTTTATATCGTTTAAATAATTATGTATATGCCCCAAAGCCTTGTAATAATTTTTACTTTATTTCTCGCACTTTTACTTTCAGTCAAATCGGGTTCGGTTTATTTTGGCGATGTGGACCCGCGCCATTTGTAATAGTTTAGATTTATCTTCTCGCAAATATACAACTGTTAATAAATATGCATGAAAGAATGTATGGACTTAAAAATAAAATCAAGCGTAGATCACAACAAACATGACAAGACAAAATAATTGAAACATGACACACAGACCGCACACACCACCCCTAGGGTACGCCTCACTGTTGCCTTTCGAAAGGTGATCGTCGAGTAGAAGATGTCTTAGTAAGTCCTCATGATCCGGGAACCTGGCATGAGGGTAGCTTCTAAGGTGTCTTCCTATTGCTCTGGTGATCATCATGTCCCGACCCTCGAATTGACCCGAACACCTCCAACGGTGGTGCTACCTACCTCTCAATGGTGGGATGGCACTACTTTAAAGGACATTTACACAGACGAATTCCTTAGGGTAGGTAGGTTCTCAAGGATACTTGCTCTTTTCAAAACAAACTGAAATCTTTTCACACCAACACTTTTCAAAAGCTTTCGAAGCAAACTTTTCAAACACTCTGACGTACGAGTCGAACTGAAATTTTTCAAAGAAACTTTTTAAACCCACATTGAAAAGCAAACAAACAATTTTGAAAACACATTGAGTAAGTACCTAAGAGCCCATGGATAACCATGGATAGAAAGGGTGCTAACACCTTCCCTTTCTATAACCTACCTCCCGAACCGAGAGCAATCTCTTTTAAGGAATTTTTCTGTGCTTTTGTCCTTTCCATTTGGAGAAAATAAAAGACGGTGGCGACTCTTGCTTCCGCGACATTTTCGCGAACCAGCTTTAAAACAGTCAGTTCCAGATCCACCGATCACAGTCCCACTTTATTTGTGGAGCACAGTTTATTATATTGGCACTATTTTTGTGTTTGGCATGCTTGATGGTTTATGCAGGATACACACATCTTTGATTGTGAATGACACACTTTGCCCATGGGACTTGTTCATATCTGATAGATTCCTGACTCAATTTGTTTACTGATGCCAACTTGCTTGAAGTTTCTCTGGGTTTCTTTTATTCTTGCTTGATTGCTACAGATAGTTATCTGTTTGGTATTGTACTACCTCCTTTCTCCCATTTTCATTTTGCATAATTCTCTGATTGCATGATGGGACCTCTGTTGCTGATATATGTCAGGAGGCCCTCTGGTTTTTGTCTGATATATGTGTTGTGTTTTCTTTTGATCGATGAGTCACTCAATTTAGATATTAAGATCACGACTTCGCTCTCATTGCATGCTCCCTATAGGATGTTTATTGCTTTTCTTCTTTAATTGTTGATCAATGAGTCACTCAATTTAGATATTGAGATCACGACTTCGCTCTCATTGCATGTTCCCTATAGGATGTTTATCGCTTTTCTTCTTTAATTGTTGATCGATGAGTCACTCAATTTAGATATTGAGACCACGACTTCGCTCTCATTGCATGTTCCCTATAGGATAGTTTTGTTAAGATTTCTTTGATTTGTTGATTAAGGTGGGAATTCATGTATGCAAACATAGGATAGGACTTTCCTTTATCCTCAACCTTAGGGTCAACCATTGTATGATAACACTAGGGGTAGTGCTAGGCTAGTTCCCCTCAGTTATTTTCCCTTTCTTTGCATCTTGCATCTTAAAACAAAAACCTGTTTTCTTGGCAAATTATAAGACATTTCTATTGAACCCAAACTCTTCTTCAAAGTAAAAGATACAAACCTATCTTACTTTGTCTGTGTTATCTTGAAGCCGATGTTTCGCCATCGCACATTTTGTTATCCTACTTTGATTCTCAATATCATTGTTAGGTGTGATTTGTTTTGTCGTCTCTACCATGATATCTTGTTATCTCTTAGCCGATGCTTCGCCATCGCACATTTGTTTGAAGTCGGTGTTTTGCCATCGCACATGTTCGTTATCCTACTTTGATTCCCAATATCATTGTTAGGTGTGATGTTTTGTCATCCGTTTTATTGATGTTTAACCATCTTTACCATGCCATATTGTTATCCTTTATTGATGTTTTACCATCGCACATTTGCTTGAAGCCGGTGTTTCGCCATCGCACATGTTCGTTATCCTACTTTGATTCTCAATATCATTGTTAGGTGTGATGTTTCGTCATTTATGTTATTGATGTTTTTCCATCCTTACCATGCTATTATATCTTGTTATCTTGAAACTGATGTTTCGCCGTTGCACATTTGTTTAAAGCCGATGTTTCGCCATCGCACATGTTTGTTATCCTACATTGATTCTCAATATAATTGTAAGGTGTGATGTTTCGTCATCTGTTTCATTGATGTGTTGACATCTTTGCCATGTTAACTTGTTACCTTTTAGCCGATGTTTCGCCATCACACATTTGTTTGGAAGCCGATGTTTCGTCATCGCATATGTTTGATTATCTAACTTTGACTCTCAATGTCACTGCTAGGTGTGTTGTTTTATCATTTGATGTTTCGCCATCTTTGACATGTTGCTTTGTTATTATTTAACCAATGTTTTGCCATCTCATTTTGTTGTTGTTTCATTCGATGTTTTTTGCCATCTTGACTATCTTTATTTGTCTTAATTAAAAAACACCAACCAACCAAAAAACATAAGCCGAACTACGGCTGCTCTGGTTCCTTAAAAGGGATACGTAGGCATTGGGGTAGGGCCCAACCGAGCATAATTTTTATTTTCCCTACATTATTTCCTTCTTCCTTTCGCATGCATTCCCTTTTCAATTTTAAGCCATAGACATAGGATTTGGCCACACCCATTAGATTAGACAACAAGAGTGGATACCGTAGACTACTACGGGCGTGTGGGGTGCTAATACCTTCCCCTCACGTAACCGACTCCCTTACCCGATCTCCCGGTTGAAAGACCGTGATTTCTCTCTTTTCAGGTTTTCTCGATGTTTACCTTTCCCTTTCGGCGGGATAAAAGACGTTCAGTGGCGACTTCATTGTTCGATGATTTTCAACCGGTGGGGTGAATTCTCCAATGGACTTCTAGCAGGCTTGAATGAATTTTTTATATCAAATTGGTGTTGCATTGTGATTCCTTCGTTGGCTGGTACTTCCATTTTCTGCCCTCTCCCTATCTAGATTTTCTAGTTATTTTTTATTGTTGATTTCTTCTCCTTTGATATAAAATTCCATTTTTGCTATGATTTCTTCCATCTAAGTTGCCGACGTTTAAACCAAAGACTCATTGAAGTTATCGGTCTATCAAGAAAGCTCCAACAAACATTTGTTAGTTTGGGTTGGTGATGATTGCAAATTTGCTGATATTTTGAGTGTGAAATAATAAGAACTCATTAGTGTTAGTACCATGCTTTTTGGATTGGCATATTTTTTGCTAAAACATGGTTTGACATAACAAAATTGTTGTTATGTGTTTTTAGCCAGATGTCAAAAACAATGTCATGACATCTTAGTTTGATGTAGGTGGTACTACAATTTGGTTTATTCTTGATAGATCACTAATTGATTCTGTGAGATTTAAATTGTTTATATCTCACTAATTTATCACAAGTAAAGAATTTTATATATGGAACAAATAATATCTCTAGCTGTGCACATGTTACTATAATTGGTTGATTGAGACTAATTAGGGAACCTTATATTTTGTTCCAAGAATCATGGAGATTTTCTTGCACTGATTTGTGCAGCTCTCAGCATGGACAACAAGAAGTATCTGGGTGAATCTTCAAGGCCCAAGGATTGCTGAGGAGTATTTAAAGAAACTACCTAGACCTAAGAGGATCAATCAAGTATTCAGAAAATAAGGGGAAACTGTATTTTTCACTCTTGGGTTTGAGGGTTCTTCAAGGAAGTTTCTATTTTTATTTGTACGTCCTCATGTAACTGTGATACATTTGAATTGACTGATTATTGCTTGTTCATCAAGCTATTGTTCTCTTCGAAGATGTGAAGCAAGAGTTGATTATTGTTCTTGGAGAAAGCTTTTAAGCAACTCTGAGTATTTGATTTGGAAGTGTGATCTTCTAGTTTTTATTGTTCAGGTTGTTGTGACTGTGACCTATTTATAGATAGCCCTTGTAATTGTGATAGGTATTTTATCACTGCGGTGATTAGAAGTGGGATGTCGATTTCTCAGACTTAGGGAGAACCTAGGTAGAAGTTGCACTGGGTAGGTATTAGGTGCGAAGTTGTAAATTTGGGACTACTTAAAACTAATATTGCTTATAGTGGATTTCCTTCCTGGCTTGGTAGTCCACAAAGTAGGCGAGTTAGTACCAAACTGGGTTAACATATCACTGTGTTCTTTATCTTTCTGCAACTTATTTATGCATTGCTATTATTGTTGTTGTTCTGTCAGTAAATGTTATAACATCTGTCGTGACATCGCGTGTACGCTGAGACTTCAGTCTTAACATTTTTGGTGTGTGTTCTAGAATTTCAATTGGCATCAAGAGCATGCACCCTATTCTGGTTACTGGGTGAGATTGAGGAATATATATATTTTCTGGCCCAATGGATTACAAAGGAGAATCTTGGAAGAAACCACCTATGTTAAAGGATGAAGATTATATTTTTTGGAAAGATAGGATGATGGTGTTTTTAAAAGCTATGAATAAGAAATCTTGGAAGGTTATGATGAAAGGATGGAGCCATCCTATAGTAAAAACCAAGGGTGTGATTAAGTCCTTGAAGCCAAAGGAGGATTGGTCCAAAAAGGAAAATGAGTTAGCTTCTACAAACTCCCAAGTCCTGGATGCTCTTCTTTATGGGGTAGACAAGGATGACCTCTAAAGGATAACTATATGCACTACTGCTAAAGAAGCCTGGGAGATTCTCAGGAAAAACTATGAAGAAGACCATTCCCATGTAAAAGAGTTTGTCAGTTATATTGCTGCTGTAACAAGAAGGTGTAATTTAATGATAGAATATAGATCTTATGTTGAAAAATTGGAGTTCTACAAAGATATGTACAAAATGGTAGAGGAGGTCTGTCAAATGGGAGTGAAGAAGAGAATGATGATAGCCAAACTCCAGTCTGAAAAGGATGAATATCTAGCCGATATTGCTAAACTTCAAAAAGAGATAACTTTGATAACATCTAAACTTGATAACTTTATCAAAGGGGTTATAATGTTAAACAATGTATGTCATACGCTGGATGAAATCCTCCAAGAAGTAGAAGAAGGCAAAAGACAAACTGGCATAAGATTTGAATATCAGTTCCAAAAAACAAAGGAAGAATTTATGAGACAAAATTTATCCCAGCTAAGGAAAAAGGAAACATGTCTGATCAAATATGACAACATTCTTCCAAACCACAAGAAGTTCAGACAAAAATCCAGATGCAACCTGTTGTACCCCAAAATTTTCCCTCTCATTTTACTCAACACATACTCTTAGAGATCTTCAATTTTCTCAAGTTTTCCCAAGAGTTGATCAGACAAACTCTCTCTTAAGGCAGTGTGTCTCAAATTAGGGTTTCCATATTCATCAAGATAGGTGAACTCAAAAGAACTCATATTATCTCCATGTTCCTAATATGTTCTCAAGACCCTCCATGTCAAATTTCAAGCACTGCACAAGAAGTTTGCTCAGTCAACTGCTCAGATGCTTGAGAATCGACTATATTAAGTCAAAAGTCAATTGTGGCTCACATACAGTCAAACTTCAAGATTTTTGGGTCAACATCAAAATTTTGAAGTGATATCCATCATTTTATCAAGGTTTGATCATGATTCTTCAAGGAATGCCCTAAATTCATCAAAACCCAAAAGTGGCTAAATTAGGGTTTCCTAGGAAAAGTCAACCAAACTTTGACCAAGCATAACTTCTTCATACTTTATCAGAAATTTCCCATCCAAGGCTCATTTTTAAGAGAACGCAATTTCCTACAATTCATCTTCATCCCCAAAGTTCAAAATATGCACTCACAAAAGGATCTGAATTTCCACAGTATGGGTCCTTTTGAAAAGTCAACAAAAACACGTTTTGGGTCAAAGCTCCTTACATGAACATGGAAGACTCAATTGAGATGAGACCAAAAGGGTTGGTTAGGGGACATCCTAAGCTTTCTAAAAAGTCCAAGAACACCTCTCTAGAGTTACAATTGGAGGATATATGCCTTGTCAAAGTTGACCTTTTTTGCAAAAGTACCAAAAGTAAAATATGCTCAAAAGTGCATTTTTTTACCAAATGGGCCTAGCATTTCATGATTGCACCTAACTTATAACATGGTCCACGACCCAATTACTTATCCACATGTTATTTGCTTCATTTTCCATTTTATTTTGATTTTTTATTAATTAAAAATTGAATTAAATCAAATAATTGGTAAATAATAGCAAAGATATGTTTTGATTTGATTTTTGGACAGGATCTTAATCAAATTATGCAGAGATATCAAGACCAAAACGAATCAGGGATGATTGGTACAAGAAAGGAATGATTTGGCTAAATTTATAAAGATTACCTATGGCATGAAAATCATATCAAATCTTCTTAATTCCAAAAGATTCAAGCCAATTTTATAACCCTAATTCACTCAAGGGTATATAATGAACGAGTACAAGGAAAAAGAAAAGGGTTGGCAGCAGAGAAAGCACAAGAACAAATTCCAAATTTCTTGCAAAAAGTGTGATTCGATTGTCATTCTAGAGGACCTTTCAAAACAATTTAAGGCCAGCAAACGCATCCTAAGACGTTTTTGAAGCTAACTGGATCAATTCCAAGTCCCTTCACGCCCAGAAACACCTGATATGAACATCACAGTTTGCAATATTTTTGAAATTCAATTTCCATGATTTATGTATTATAAACATATTTTGATCATGTATTGTTGCTTGTTATCATGTTTACAATGTTTTAGCATACTTTGATTGAAGTTTGGGTGCAGATATGAACATATGCCATTGTTAGGGTTTAAGGTTCCAAATTAGGAACTTCATATACAGGCCAAATTGGATCATATAAAGGGTAGATTTGCATTCAGGAGGCCATGAGCAATTAATCTATGCCCTTGGTATCAATTATTATTCCATGTACTTAATATTGAAAACACGCAGTGTTTTAGCTACAGACATGGTCTGTAGGTATAAATCTGATGTGTAATACGACGGAGGAAGGAAGAAGAAGATCATGTGGTAGCCAACCATTGGGCCATTTGAAATTCGGCGCGTTTTTGTCCACTAACCATTTGTTTTTCCATATTATATTTTGTTTTCAGTATAATAACAACTAAGCAAGTTGGCCCAGTGGAAGAACGCGTTGGTGGAGAGTATAAGGACCTGGGTTCGATCCCAGGTCCCAGCAAAACTTTATTTTCTTTTCCATTTGCAGATCATGTGATCACCTTCCCTAGCGTTCACCATGCGCTATCAACCATCCATCCTTTGGATTCATCATTCAGTCAGATCTGGCGCCTACCATTGAGATACCATGGTATACCCTCAGGTCAACGCCACATGGAATCAAGCGCTGACTGAGCTTTGATGGCTAATGGGCCTGGAGAATTTCAGAATCACACCCCCGAGCCTTACTATTCAGCACATGCCCAATTCTTTCTTTTTTTCAATTTTTTTTAATTTCTTTATTTATTTCATTAATCATTTTCTTTTTTTTAATTAACACAAAATTATTTTAAAAAAAAACCACAAAAGCACAAAAAAAAATCATTTTCCCATGAAATATTTATTTCTTCAATTAATTTAATTAGAAATTAGGTTAATTTTATTCTTTTTTTCGTAAACAAAACTAATTAGAAATTAGGTTTTAAATTTGTAATTAAATTGTTTTCTCAAATCAAAGTCACAAAAAAACATAAAAAATCTTTTTTTATAAAATATTTTATTTTCTTTAATTAATTAATTTAGTTTAAATTAGATTAATTTCATTTCCTTTTTATAATTAAAACTAATTAGAAATTAGGGTTGTAAATAATTAATCTTTTCTCAAAAAATAATCTAAATATTTTCATTAATTAGAATTTTTAGGGTTTTTAACCATTCTCGCATTTAATTTGCCGCGCGCATTTTAATTCTTTTTATTATAATTGTAACTTCTCCGAGTTTGTAATAGTAATTAGGGTTTTAAATTGCCGCATTGTATTTTCAGTTAAATAATTATGTATCTGCAAAAGCCATGTAATAGTTAGGTTTTATATTTTCGCACTTTTAAAATTCCGCAATTATTAACTGTTAGATGTATGCTAATAGGATTGTATGGCAAGAATATCTGAAAATTAAAATGGTAGATAACCTAATGTGCAAAGACTAATTAACTGAAAAAATTCACATGCACATATTCACTCCTAGGGTTTGCCTAACTTCAGTTTCCTTCGCTAAAATAGTCATTTAAGCATAGGTGATTTTAGTGATTGCCCTCCTGTCTAAAAGATCAAATGTCCCATTCGAATGTTGCCTCAGAAATGTTTCCTCGGAAATGTTGCCTCGGAAAGATCTTAAGACTCTAGGGTTACTACTAAAGTTTCCAACCCATTGCTTAGGTGACTGTACTTGTCCCTTTCGAATGTCCCTTACAAAATCCAACGACGGAGCTACCTACTCCTTAATAGTAGGATAGTGCTGTCTAAAGGAAACGAGAACAAACAATCTTTTTTGGAGTAGGTAGAATCTTAATTACTTGCTTAACAAAACTTTTCACACAAATACCTTTCAAAACAATTTTCAAAACAACTTCGTCACACCTTTGAGGACTGATACAAGGGTTATCACGAAGTAAAACATTTTCGGAAACAAGCACACACACAAGAAATTTTAAAAAGATGAGCAAATTCCTAAGAGCCCATGGAAAACCATGGATAGAAAGGGTGCTAACACCTTTCATTTCTATAATCTACCCCCCGTACTCAGAAATCTCGAAAAAAGGTTTTTTATGTTCTTTTTCCTTTTCCATGATTGGATAAAATAAAAGTCGGTGGCGACTCTTGCTTACCGCGACATTTTGCGAACAAAAAACGCAAAATGCAAACCAGTAAAAATAGTCGGTTCTTCCATCGTATCACAGAACTGGCGACTCTGCTGGGGAGATGAATAAAGTGGGGTTTACCTTAGGATCTAGGTCATTTCAAATTGCTTTCTTGTTTGTTTTCTTTATTATTAAAGGGTTATTTCTTGGGTTACTATAGATCCTACACCCAGATCTTGGGGCACTCATTAGATAAACAACAATAGATCATGGAGACTGTATGGGGTAGACTTATATGGTTTAGGCGATGGCTATGTTGGTGTGGCACTTTGGTTGGTACCGGTATCCTTCATGGGGAAACGGGGAGAATACGGGGCCGCCGCGTGGTGTCGTGAAGCACTAACGGACCTTAGAACCTTAGTTAAACAAACTTGGACATTATAAAGTAGTGAGATAGCCGGCCTCGATGTAGAACTGAGGATTGGTTGATACTCAATGCTACACTTATTGAGATCAGACTTTTGGGATATTTGGGCCGCAAGAAAAGATTGCTTGAGCCGAGACAATGCCCGATAAAGGATGGTCAGTGATATTGAGATCCCTTAGAACCCGGTTAGTTTTTAAGACAGGTTTGAAACCAACTAAACTTCAAGAGGGTATGACCTTTAACCTCATGCAAGCCTTAAACCTAAGAGCTTGATGTGATTTGTCTGTGTTTATTATACCTGTGGTTTATCATGACATCATGCATCATAACATAACATTCATTCTTATTGCACTAAACATTTCAAAGACCAAGGCAAATTATCTTTGTTTTGTTTTGCAGATCATGGCTTCCGTTCGTAGGAACACCATCCGAATCAGCTTTGTGAAGATACCTTCCCAACTCAAAGAGCTAGTATCAAGGATTTCTGAAACTTCAGCGTTCACTAAGAGACATGGTCAACTTCTCAACCTGGTTACTTGAAAATTTGATGAAAAGATGATGAGTGTACTCTTTCAGTTCTTCAATCCCAAGCACCACTGCTTCACCCTTCCAGACTATCAGTTGGTGCCTACCTTGGAAGAATTCGCTCAGTTGTTGGATATATCCATTCTTGAACAGTTGCCCTTCACAAGTCTAGAAGAAGTTCCTAAGACAGAAGTCATTGCCTCAACTTTGCATCTGAAATGGGCCGACGTGGTATCCAATTGGGAAACAAGAAGCGGAGTCAAGGATTTTCTAGCTAAGTTTCTGATAGACAAGGCCCAGCTGTTTTGGGATGACATGGATTTTTAGGCTTTTGAGGAGGTTTTGGCTCTTCGAATCTATGGGTCAGTCCTATTCCCTAATCCGGACTCATTCATAGATGTGAATGCTATTAAGATCTTCCTCTCTCGCAACCCTGTGCCTACCTTGCTCGGAGATATTTTACACGCTCTCCATACTCATACCATGAAGAGAAGAGGGGTTCTTATGTGTTGTATGCCATTGATGTCGAGGTGGCTTATTTCTCACCTCCCTAAGTCCGTACTGAAGAATGAAGAAGGTTTGGGTTGGTCGCAAAGGATAATGTCACTCACTCACATGGATATTCTCTGGTGTTCCCGAGCTATGGAAAACACTACTATTATTGACGGCTGCAGGGAGTACCCCAATGTCCCATTACTTGGTATTAGAGGGGGTAAAACCTACAATCCTTGTTTAGCTCTGCGACAATTTGGTTACGCTCGAAGAGATGGTCCCCATGAGTTACTTATCGAGGGCATTATATTCAACTATGAGGATGACGTTCAAAAGCATTGTCGTAGGTTCATACGAGCTTGGGGCATGGTAAACAGATCTGGCACCAAGGCTTTGGGGCCAAAGGCTTCCATTCCTATGGAACCTTACCTCCAATGGGTACAAGCTCGTACCCAGAAGCTTATGATGCCCTATGTGGACCAGTGGTTGTGGAACCCACTACTGAAGGGGGTGTTCCTTACGCGGTTCTCTATCCTTATATGCCCACTGATCTTGGGGAATTACAGAGGTCTTGGATTCAGTTGATGAAGGAGCGGGATACTTACAGGGATCAGTTCCATGCTCAGGAGAGGAAGTTTTTAGAGCTCACAAAGCAGCTCCAGGAAGAAAAAGGACTCAATGATTATCTCGGCACAAAGAGGAAGCATCCATGGGAATTTTGATGTCTTTTATAATTTTAGATTTGTTTTAATTGTAACACCTAAAAGGCATTCGAACTTTGAATTCAGCTAATAAAATCTTTGTTTATTTTGGTTTGCAAATTTAAATTTCCCAAAGTCTTTGAAATCATTGCATGCGCATCCCATTCATAACATTGCATGTACATGTACCATTACAAGTTTCTCATCTTCTTCACTGTTTATTTCAGCAGAAATGTCTTCCGAACAAAGCATCAAGGACCTTCAGGCACACAACGCCCAGTTCTAACAAATGTTCATAAGTCTGGCAAAAGGGAAGGAGGATCTGAAAGCCCTCATCCTGAAAGAGAAGAAGAAAAATAAGAAGGCTGCCGGTATTCTGAATATGGGCAGAAGGCTTGGAGAGGGTTTGAAGCAACAAGTCGATCTGATCTCTTCATCTAAGGAAGGGGAGAATCAAGAAGAAGAGACAAGAGAGAAGGATCCCAGTCCTGCAGTTTCTGACAACGATACCGACTACAATGATGAGCAATATCCTCCTGTCGAGGATAGATACAAGCAATTGGAAGATCGTTTGAGTGCCATGGAAGTTCAGAAGATACCTGGACTAGATTTCGAAGAATTGGGAGTGGTATCGGGAGTAGTCATCTCGCAGAAGTTCAAAGCTCTAGCTTTTGCTAAGTATGATGGGGTGTCCTGCCCAAAACTCCATCTCCGTTCTTATGTCAGAAAAATGCAGCCCCACACTGCTGATAGATATTGGTGGGTTCACTTCTTTCAAGAAAATCTATCAAGGTCTCAGCTTGAATGGTTCTACCAGCTAGAGGGAGCCAATATCCGAAATTAGGAAGATCTGGCTGCTGCTTTTTATAAGCAGTATCAATATAACGGCGACCTTGCTCCTACTCGTACTCAACTCCAGAGTATGTCCATGGGTGCAAGTGAAGGCTTTAAAGACTATGCACAGAAATGGAGAGACTTGGCTGGAAGAGTTCAACCCTTGTTGTCTGATAGGGAGTTGGTTGATATGTTTCTGGGGATGATATCTGGTCCATTTTTCAATCATTTTATCGGCAGCTCATCAGTTGGTTTCACCGAGCTGATTCTAACTGGAGAAAGAGTAGAAACTGGGATTCGGAGCGGCAAGATACATAAGGATTCCTCTTCAAGCTCAGTAACGAAGCCTTTTGCTGGTAAGAAGGAAGCTAGTGCCATCAACAGCTCGAGGGGCCAAAACAGGGATGAACATCGTCAAACAGTAAGTGTCGTAATGATACCTAGGCCTGCAGTTGCTCCACAATGCAACAATCAACAAATGGTGGAGAGACCATAATGGAAGTTTACCCGAATCAACATGACATTGACTGAAGTTCTACCTCATCTGCTGAGATCCAACTTGGCAACCTTGAAGGAGGCTCCCAAGAACCTAAATACTACATCTCCCCGATATAATCCAAATGCTCGGTGTGCCTATCATTCTGAGAGTCTGGGCCACGATACAAATGACTGCTGGGCTCTGATAAACAAAGTAAAAGACTTGATTGAAGCCAAGGAAATAGAGTTTGATGCTCCAGAGAAGCCAAATTTCATAACTGCTCCCATGCCCAAACACTGTCGTGGAGTTAATGCTATTGATACTGACTTGTTTGTGACCTTGGTGGATGAAGTTTCTACTCCTCTCATGACTGTGAAGAAGAATTTGTTGTTGGACGGTTTATTTCCGGGTTATGGTGAAGGTTGCCACATGTGTTCGTTTTCTGTTTGCTGAAGTCAGGTGTTCAACGCCTGATGGACAACAAAGAAATTTTGTTCGAGAAAACTTTGGTTCCCGTTGTCCCATCTGAAGACATTGCCATTATAACCATTTCCGCCAATCCTTCCAAGGTCTCATCGAGAAGACCTGTTAGGATTACATCTGCTCCAAGAATTGCTCCGCTGATAATCACTGTTCCTGGTCCTGTCCCGTATGTCTCGGATAAAGTTGTCCCCTGGCATTATAGTGTCGATGTGTACTATCATGGCATCAAACAAGATTTTAAAGGTAGAGAGGTTGATCCTGATATTGGTAACATTGTCGGAACCAACAAAGTTACCTGAATTAGAAAGGTCTTCTCTCCCTAGATTTCCCCTAAGACTGTCAACAAGCCTATTGTCATTCCATCTGCTGTTCCTGCTAGTACATCAACTATGGCTCCTGTTCTTACTCCAGTTATTACCCTTGTCGGAGAATCATCTGATACACGCGGCAAAGAAATTATAGGTGAGCCTGCTCGGACGGAGGCGGCTAGGAAAATTGTTATGGAAGCCTCTAAGCAAGAGATAGAGGAAATACTGAAAATAATTAAGAAGAGCGACTACAATATGGTCGAGCAGCTGGGGCAGACCCCATCAAAGATATTTATGTTGTCGTTGTTGTTGTGTTCCAAAGCCTATGCGAAGGCTTTGATTGCGTTCCTCAAGACTGCACATGTACCGCAGGAAACTTCAGCTGATCAGTTCAAAGATTGTGTGGCCAGCCTGACTGCTGATAATGGGTTGGGTTTTTTAGATGCAGACTTAACACCAAAAGGAAGGAAGCATAATGATGCTCTGCATGTCTCGATTGAATGCAGAGGCACCACTATGGCTCATGTGCTGGTAGATATTGGGTCTTCGCTAAATGTTCTGCCAAAGAAGGCATTGGACAAATTAGATTGCAAGGGTTTGACTCTAAAGCCTAGTAACATTGTGGTAAGGGATTTTGACGAATCGAAGAGAATGGTGCACGGGGAGGTGGACATCCCTGTCAAAGTGGGTTCTCAGACTTTTGGGTCCACCTTCTATGTGATGGATATCAGACCGTCGTATTCTTGTTTGATGGGTCATCCTTGGATCCACGAGGCTGGAGCAGTTATTTCCACACTCCACCAAATGCTGAAGTATTCGGTGAAAGAGAAGATTGTCACTGTGCGGGGTGAAGAGGAGTATATGGTGAGCCACCTAAATTCTTTCCAGTACGTAGAGATGGATGGGGAATTCATAGAAACTCCTTGTCATAACTTCGAAACGGTTCCTCAGATCTTGGCATCAACTGAAACTACTACCAACAGTAAACCTCCTCTGAAGATGGCTTCCCTCAAGGACGCCAGGGCCGCGGTTGAAGAAGGTGGGTGTACTAATTGGGGCCAGCTCCTGATCGGGACTTTAAAAGTCTGTCGGGATACTAACTGCAAGTATACAGTTTAGTCGTTCTAGTTTTAAAAGATTATCGAACCCACAGAGACTGAGGATCAATCGCATACGATCTAATGCTACAGTTTGTTTAACCAAGCGATAAATATTCGATTTTTGGGGGAAACAGTTTAATTAAAAATAATAGTAATAGTTATACCGGTATGTGATAATCGGACTTAGGGAATTCGATGAATCGCTTGGCCTATAAAGTATTTCGGTAAAAGCTAATTGTTTAAAAACCTGAGACATACACTCTCGTGTTTATGAAATAAGTCATGCTACTAAACCTAGTGGATGCACTTTAAATTTAATAACACTTTTTGAAAACAATTTGAGTTTAATTAATTTATTAAAATACTCTCGTGTATTTAAAAATCAATGTTTCGTTACCACTATCTGGGTTGAACCCCAGCTCTCGTATGCAGGTTCTTGCCTTAATTAATTTCCCACTCTCGTGGCAAAATCGTGTTAATTAACCTCTCACTCTCGTGACAAGGGTAGTTAAATTAATTTTGGAAATTGGAAACCAGAATTTGTTTTATAAATATTTTTGGCCAAGGTATCACTGAATTCTTTCAGTTCTTAAGAGTCACATACCGATATTAATAAATTAGCCGGACATAATAAATTTAACAGCAATGCAATTCAAAATATAATTCATAACAATAATTGTCATAATATAAAAAACGAATAAATATTAATTTCAATAAAAACCTGGAATCAAAGTTGCTATGGTAATCTTGAAGTATTACAATAATCCTTGAGCTTGATTGCAGTAAGTAAATAAAGCGGGTTAATTATTGAAAGAAGAATTAACACTTGAAACTAAAAACTAAAGCTTGGAATGAAAATTACAGCAATGCAGAAAAACTCAAGAAAATAAGAAAATAGAAACAATTGTAGAAGAATAATAAAATTTGCTCTGAGAAGATTCCAACGACCCCTGGTACTTTGCACTTGCACACATATATATAGCAGAAGAAAAATAGCAGTTGCCAAGTCTTGAGGAAAGGTTGAACTGGAGAAAATATAGGGAGCACTATTAGTGGGTGGAGGAAAAATAGCAGAACGAGTCTGCCCTTGCATTGCCCATGTCTCCACTCTTCACAACGCCCATCTCCACGCGCGTGACGGTCGTCACAGGTGGGTGACGGTCGTAACACGCTTAAGTAGCGCATTACGCTCGTCAGTGATGTGTGACGAGGGTTACTCCAAGTTGGGGGGTGTTACGCCCGTCACAGCTCCAAAAATCCAAACTTTGTATTTTTTTTAGTTCTTTTTCTCTTTGTTTATTTTCTAGCCTTCTTCATGTTGTCCTTTTCCATTGGTTTGAGTTGAAAAATGTTATATATGTAAAAAGACAAATAATCTCGGAATAATCGAGGGTTAGACGACTTAATGAAATATAAAATTGGTAAAAAGCGTGGTAATTAAATGATATGTTTTCTCGTTATCAAATTCCCCCATACTTAAACCTTTGCTTGTCCTCAAGCAAATAGTCATTCGAAAGGTCGGACAAGTTTTGTCAAGCGCATAAGCATGACATACCTTGGATTTTTAAAGTAATTTATGGAAATCCTCGTCGGTTCGGCCAATACTTGAGTAAAACACTAAAGATACGCTAATGACGTAAGCAATAAGCTTAGTCGTAGGCTTCCATTTCAGACGAGCTATCCAATGGTTCCATTTTAATTCTGCCCAGAGTTCCTCGTATCTGTTTCACCCGGTTTCGTTCTGGCACAATCACATTAAGCCCTTTATCTTAGCACGCACGCAGTGGAGTAACCGGTTAGTGACTTTGATCCTTTTAGCACGGGGGTCTGGTACATGAATGTGGTAACCCTACATATGTTATCCAAATTGGAGGTTGTAGGGGATCGGGCCGTAGCACGCCCTACCGAGTTTAGAACCAGATACCTCTGAACCAACCAACACTGGATTCCTTCATTATTTACTCAGCTCTTGTATGTGCCCGTATATTTTGGTGCACAAATTTTCTTTTCTTTTAGCAGCGAGATAGGAAGGATATTTTTAGAATCAGGCATCAAACACTTATATTCATCGATTCTCCACGTGGTTTATGTCAAGACGGTGCTGACTGCTAGTATAAACTACTAGGGGTTACTTCCAGAACTTGAAACTCCAGATATCGGTATAATGGTTATTGAAATGGATCGCGTAAGTAGGAAGTCTACGGTGTCATAACCGTATCGATCTTGTTATGTCGTTTTCGGCTTCCTCAACTGGGATTTCGTTAAAATAGGTATGTCGGGCTAATGCGAAGATAAAAATTTTACGGTATGGCAAAATAAAGCGAAGAATTTGAATCGAGACATATCGTAAGAATTTACTAGTTTATAAAAGATTGAAAGGTACCTCTCCCACACAAAATCCGACATTGTCCTCAATGTTGCGGTATACAGGCGGGGAAGTACAATTACAAAAACAAACGGAAAATAAATGAAACAGAAAAATAATAAATTACATAGGAATTAAAGAAAGACTACTGGTGACCACGTCCTCTACTCCTGGTGCGAGAGCGTCTGATAGGAGTGGCTTCAGTGTCAGAGTCTTGGAACCCAAGGGTGCTGACGTCCATCCGTAAGGCGTTAAGCTTTGACAGGGCCTCATCTAACCTCTCGTTCATGTTGCGCTGCCCATTCAAGATCTGAGCGTTTTGAGCGCACAGAGACTCAAATTGTTCATGCTGCCTCCTTTCAAGTGCCGCGTTCATTTGGTTCTGCATATGGAGGGCGCGGAGGATGTCTTCAAGATTAATAGGAGGAGGTGCAGATGAGGATCCTGGAATGTCGTGGACTGGAGGAGCACTATCCAACTCTTCTTGCATTTCGTCTGCGGGGGCTGCAGGTTGGTCTTCATGAGCAGGTGCACGCTCTGCGGGAATTTCAGGCCCGAACAACCAATTTGCTCGGTTACTTGGATCGATTCGGTCCCTACAAGGCAAAATGATGTTCTGATAGATAGTGTTCCTGATTACAGGGTGGAATCTGCCATCTTCCCGCTCGTAAATGAGATGTGCGGCTTTGCAGTGATCCAAAGTTAGCAAAGCCGGTGCCATAGAAGGCAAGGTTGCGAGAGAAGCACCGTAGTTCAGACCTATCGCAATTGAAGTGACCAGCCCACCGAAATAAAATGGCTTTCCGCCTCTAGCACAAATAGAGTGGATGTGAGCGAGTAAGAACGGGGTGGCATTGATCTTTTGCCCAGTGAACGCGCAATGCAAAAAGAAGAGCTCCTTGGAGTTGAGCTTATGGTTACTGTCGCGGGCGAAGATTGTGTTTCTAAGGATGCGATGGAAGTAGCGGATGGCCGAATTATGAATGTGGGTGGCATTCAGGTGGTCGTAGGATCCGACACGGATATTCTTCAAACTGTGCCATAAGTTGAAAGCTTCCTCACCAAAATTATCCGGCACCCGAAGATGAGAACCTTCGTCCGAACAAAAGCCTAGAAGTCTCGCGATGTCGGATTGAGGCAACTCGTGCTCAACGCCAAACATGCGGAATTTTGCCAGGCCTGACAGTTGGTTTGTGGCACTTGGCGGAGTGATGTAAACAAATGAACTCAAGAACTCGAGAGTAAGAGTTTCATAGATCGGTCTTGGTTCGCGGCACAGGTTCCACAAATCCACACTTTGCAATAATCAGCGGACACTGTCAAGTAGCCCCAAACTCCTCAGGCCGTCGGTATCAACGTACCGCGTGGGATGGAGACCTCGACGTTGGAATTTCTGAAACTTTGCCCGTTGATTCTCTCCCTGTTCGCCGATTCTGAAATTGAGGGCGGGGGCGTGTGGGTTGTTTGGCATGGTGTAGGTAGGATTTGATTTTGGAATATGAAAATGGGGTACTGTATGGATGGTAATTTGGTGTTGGGAGTTTAGAAGTTAGAAGAAAAATGGAGTGTAGTAGGTAGTTTTCGTATGATGTGGTAACAATGGAGAAATGGGTTTATGAAGGAAATGGTTGGAACGGTTCTGTAATAGCCGTTCTGATACATTGTATGTGTGACAGTCGTCACGAGGGTGTGATGGTCGTCATAAGGCAAAAAGGCGTGTTACGCTCGTCACAAGGGTGTGACGGTCGTTACGCGTTCAGCGTCATTAATGAGACGACCGTTACAGGACCGTTGGGGTGTTTTATATATTTATATTTTATTATTTTCTTGGGAATAAGGTTTGAAGTATTTTAAATTTTTGAAATGTTTTAATTAATTAAAGTTTTGAATATATTAAAGTAATCTAATAATTAAAGTTTTGTAACATTAGTTACCAGTACGTAACGAAATAATAATAATACGGTAAACATAAACAGTAAAATAAAAATAAGTAAACAGTAAGCTGGAAATGAAAATAAATGAACTTGGTACTTTAAATAATTGAATAAATTCATAAGAAATTGTTTCGAAATAACTAAAAAAAAATGATAAAATGCTGAAATAATAACTATAATCCCTCCCACACTAAAACTAAACAGTGTCCCCACTGTACGTACAAATGCGAGAGAGAAGGATAGGATAACAATGGCAACTCTAGCCACGGGGAGGCGGAAACATATGCTGGTGCATGTACTCCAGCTGATCGGTCACCAAATCCATGAAGGCTATGAAGTCCACCCGGAGAGATGTCAGCTCACCCCGCATGTCAGTAATTGCTTCATGTAAAGAGTGCAGGGTAACAGTAGGTGAAGGTGGTGTAATCTCTAGAGCCTGGGTGGCGGTCTCAGTGGAAGTAGCCTGCTGTTCCCAAGGATCGGGGAACTCATGGTATCCTGGTGGTGTGGCAGGATCTTCATCAGCATTAGTAGTGTTGGGGACCTCGTAAATGTCAACAGTAGATGGTGAGGAGGGAGGTGTAGCAGGATGGTGAAGGTCAAAAAGCCAGTTATCTCTGTTATGCACACTGGTGATAGGGTCCGGAAGCTTAAACTGGTGGACGATCTGATGATTAACTAACAGGTCAAATTGATCTGGTCCAAGGTTTCCGATAAAGCTAGTGTTGAAACAGAAGGCAATGTCCATCAACTTTATTCCATAAAGCGGGGCTGATCCTAGCATAGGCCTACGAAGTCCAATTGCATTTGATAGCATGGTAACTAAACCACCCAACAGGATTGGTGCATTTGGAGTCTGGATGATACGCTCCATATTAGCGAGCATATAAGCAGCACCGTTTACCAGACGACTCTGGGATGCACAATACATAATGAATAGCTCATCGCGGGATACAGATGTGACATTCTGCTGTTTGCCAAAGATGGTGTGGGCGATGATCTTGTGAAAACACCTGATAGCCGGGTTATGGATGCATTCAGAATAAAGATCAGACGGCTCAGGATGGTTATTACCAGCGATGCTTCCCCAGAAAAAATCAAGATCAGATTCAGGCAAGAGGTTCTCCTGGGTCATAGTGATAACATCAGGACCAAAAGGGAACCCAAGCAGCTGGCTAAACTCCCGGAGGTTATAAGTGTAATCCATGTTAAACATCCTGAAAGTGATCAACCCACAGTTGAATCCTATCCCATGATTTGGAATGAAGCTCAGGGTGCTCAGGAACTCAAGGGTCAGCTTCTTGTAGGTACAGAACCGTCTTCGGATAGGAACAGTGTCCCAGCCAATCTGATGCAGCAAGTACATGACACTCTCATGAATGCCAAGAGCGGTCATAGCATGGTCATATGCGTAGATAGTAGGGCACATTTCCCGCTCAACCAGGTCCGCAAATCGTCTTCTTTGGTGTCTGCTTCTCAATTTGACATTCATGAAGTTTACACAATCCATAGCGCTAAATATGAAAGCAAAAGAATTACCCCCTGAAAATATTTGATAAATGTTTGAAAAAAAGGAGAAACTAAGTTAGTATTTTCGGGTTAAGAAATTGCCAAATTTAAATCAAAAAGAAAAAGAAAGTTTAAAGGAAAAAAATAAAAATAGAAAGGAGTAAGAGATGCAATCATGAAAATGTTTTAAAGATTAAGAAAAAGAAAAGAAAAATAAAAACATGTCAAAGTAGTAAAAATAATTAAAGTAAAACATGGGTTGCCTCCCACGAAGCGCCTTTATTTTATGTCGACGGATCAACAGTTAATACCTATTCAGTTAGGTATTTGGGGTAGGCGGCTCACTTAACAGAAGATAAGCCGAATAGTTGATATTTCCGACATTAAAGTAGTGCTTTAGGCATTGGCCATTGACTATGAATGGTTCGATAGAACTACCTTTAATTTCTATCGCACCACTTGGGAAAACTTTGTTAATTTCGAATGGTCCGGACCATCTGGAACGTAATTTTCCCGGGAAAAGTTTTAGTCTAGAGTTGAATAGGAGTACGATGTCTCCTTCCTTAAATTCTTTCCGCGAGATACGCTTATCGTGCCATTTTTTTGTTCTTTCTTTATAGATTCTAGCATTTTCATAAGCGTCTAAACGCAATTCTTCTAATTCATGGATATCTAACACTCGTTTCTCGCCAGCAGTCTTGTAATTTAAGTTAAGGGTTTTTATGGCCCAATACGCTTTATGTTCTAATTCTACTGGCAAATGACAAGATTTTCCATAAACTAATTTGAACGGCGTTGTTCCGATAGGGGTTTTAAAAGTTATCCGATATGCCCAAAGAGCATCATTTAGCTTGGAGGACCAGTCTTTTCTGGATGAAGTTACGGTTTTCTCAAGGATTTGTTTTATCTCCATATTTGACACTTCCACTTGTCCTCTCGTTTGAGGATGGTATGGTGTGGCTATGTGATGTTTAACGCCATATTTTGAAAGTAACTTTTCGAAGATTCTAGAGATAAAATGGGAACCACCATCATTGATTACTAGTCTTGGTACACCGAATCGTGGGAAGATAATATGCTTGAATAGTTTTAGTACCACACGTGTATCGTTTGTGGGTACGGAGATGGCTTCAATCCATTTTGATACGTAGTCGACGGCTATCAAAATATACTTATTTCCAAAAGATGCGGGGAAGGGTCCCATGAAATCAATTCCCCATACATCGAAAATTTCTACTTCGAGGATTCCTTTTTGCGGCATTTCGTCGCGTCTAGATATATTTCCCGTGCGTTGACATCTATCGCAGTTCATAATTGCTACGTGGATGTCTTTCCATAAGGTAGGCCAAAAGAAGCCATCTTGAAGTATTTTTGCACAGGTTTTTGACGTACTAGCGTGTCCACCATAAGGGGCGGAATGTCAATGGGAAATGACATTATCTATTTCATCATTAGGGACGCAGCGACGGTAGATACCATCGGCGCCTCTTTTAAAGAGTAATGGTTCATCCCAAAAGTAGTGTTTAAGATCATGGAAAATTTCTTCCGCTGTTGGTACGTTAAATCAGGTGGTAAAACACCGACAGCTAAATAGTTGACGAAGTCAGCGTACCATGGCAGTGTGGTGTTAGTACAAATGGCTTTTACTACAGCAATTGTTAAAGGTTCATTGTGTTGATCTAAACTGTCGGTAGGGTTTATCTCTAGCTTAGCAACAAGGTGTTCATAAGGGAAGTCTTTGTTTATGGGAACACTCTCGGTTTGGATTCCATCTAATCTCGATAAATGGTCAGCTACCACGTTTTCAATTCCTCTCTTGTCTTTTATTTCTAAATCAAACTCCTGTAGGAGTAAGATCCATCTGAGTAGTCGTGGTTTGGCGTCTTTCTTGCTTAGTAAGTATCGGATCGCAGCATGATCCGTGTAAATAATGATCTTGGCACCTACTAAGTAGGAACAAAATTTATCTAATGCGAATACCACAGCTAAGAGTTCCTTCTCCGTAGTGGCGTAATTCATTTGTGCGGGATCGAGCGTTCTGCTTGCGTAGTAGATAGCGTGAAGCTTTTTTTCTTTGCATTGTCATAGGACTGCGCCTACAACATAATCGCTCGCATCGCACATTATTTCAAATGGTAGGTTCCAGTCAGGAGGTTGCATAATAGGTGTTGAGATTAAGGCTTCTTTAAGTGTCTCAAATGCGTTCAAGCATTTATCGTCGAAAATAAACTCAGCCTCTTTCATTAATAATTCTGTTAGTGGCTTGGTGATTTTAGAGAAATCTTTTATAAAACGTCGGTAAAAACCCGTGTGTCCTAGAAAGCTTCTTATTTCTCTAACTATTTTGGGTGGTTGAAGGTTTTTGATAATTTCGATCTTTGCTTTGTCGACTTCAATCCCTCTGTCTGATACAATGTGACCCAACATAATTCCTTGTCTCACCATGAAGTGACATTTTTCCCAGTTGAGCACCAGGTTGACATTGACACAGCGTTTCAGTATTAATTCAAGATTTGATAAACATCCGTCAAAACTTTCTCCACAGACAGAGAAATCGTCCATGAATACTTCCATAATTCCGTCTAAAAAGTCTGCGAAAATTGCCATCATGCATCGTTGGAAGGTTGCAGGTGCGTTACATAGTCCAATGGCATTCTTCGATATGCAAAGGTACCATAGGGACATGTGAACGTAGTTTTCTCTTGATCATCAGGATGAATGGGAATTTGAAAGAATCCTGAGTACCCGTCAAGATAGCAGAAATGGGAATGTTTGGCTAAACGCTCGAGCATTTGGTCAATGAATGGTAATGGGAAATGGTCCTTGCGCGTAGCTTTGTTTAGTTTTCTATAATCTATACACATTCTCCATCCTGTTTGGGTACGTTGTGCTACCGATTCGCCTTTTGTGTTCGTTATAACCGTAACACCTCCTTTCTTAGGCACCACGTGAACTGGACTTACCCAGTTGCTATCTGATATTGGGTATATGATGCCTGCTTCTAGTAGTTTCCGCACTTCCTTCTTAACGAATTCACTTAGGATAGGGTTTATTCGTCTTTGATGTTCTCTAGAAGTCTTGCAGTCCTCCTCCAGCATAATGCGGTGCATACAGAGAGAAGGGCTTATTCCTTTTAGACCAGATATATTATAGCCTAATGCGGCTGGATATTTCCTTAACACACTAAGAAGTTTTTCGGTTTCGATCTCTCCTAATTTGGCATTGACTATAACTGGTTGTTCGAGTTCTTTATCTAAGAATTCATACCTAAGCTCTTCAGGTAATGTTTTAAGTTCTATACCAGGTTTCTTATTAGTTGGGGCAGGATCGGGTGTTAACGATAAACATTCGCTTAGGTCGGCATCTAAGTGTTCTTGTTTCCAGTCCTCGTTCTTAAGGATAGTGGGTGTCTGAATTTTCAGCATCCCAGAATAGGTGTCCTCTTGGCATTCAAGTTCTTTGACACATTCATCAATAATATCTAAGAGACAACATGAGTCATCTATAGCAGGGGCTTTAAAGAATTGGGAAAGAATGAATTCTACTTTTTCTTCTCCTACCTCGAAGGTAAATTTTCCTTTCTTAACGTCTATGATGGCTCCTGCAATAGCTAAAAATGGTCTTCCTAGTATGATGGGAATGTTTGAATCTTCCTTGATGTCCATTATTATGAAGTCAGTCGGTATGTAAAATTGTCCTATTCGGACAGGAATGTTTTCTAGCATACCAACAGGAAATTTGACTGATCTATCGGCGAGTTGTAGGGACATCTTGGTAGGTCTCATGTCGCCTAATTTGAGCTTCTCGCAAATAGATAAGGGCATTAGACTGACACTGGCTCCTAAATCGCATAGAGCTTTGTCTATGACAGATTTTCCAATTACACATGGTATGGAGAAACTACCAGGATCTTTTAGCTTTGGAGGCATGTTATTTTGAATTATGGCGCTACATTCGGCAGTTAGCATAACGGTTTCGTTTTCAATGATTTTTTTCTTATTAGACAATATTTCTTTTAGGAATTTAGCATATGACGACATTTGGGTTATAGCTTCTGTAAACGGAATAGTGACGTTTAATTGTTTCAGAAGTTTTACAAATTTCTTGAATTGTCCCTCGTTCTTGGATTTTGCAAGTCTTCGGGGGTATGGAATTGGTGGTTTATATGGTGGTGGAGGCACATAAGGTTTTTCTGAAGCCTCTCTGTTCTCATTCGCGTCTTCCTCTACATTTTCAGATTGATCTTTCGACTTCTCTATTTCTTTTTCAGGTTTTTGATACATGGTCGGGTTTTGGAGTCTAGGATCTACCGGTCCATCAAGGGCTGTCCCACTTTGTAATGTGATAGCATTTGCATGTCCTTTAGGATTGGGTTGTGGCTGTCCAGGAAACATACCAGTAGGTGTGGCAGAACTAGCTTGGTGTTGTGCTACTTGGGAGATTTGGGTTTCTAACATTTTATTATGAGTTGCTAGGGCATCTACCTTGCTTGTTAATAGCTTCAACTGTTCACCGGTGTGAACGTTTTGATTGAGGAATTCTTTGTTTTGTTGGGCTTGATTAGCGATAAAATTTTCCATTAGGATTTCAAGGTTAGATTTCTTAGGAATGTTAGTAACATTACCAGCGGGTTTTTGATACCCTGGAGGTACAGCAGGTGCTTGGCCAGGTGCATATAAAGCGTTATTGCTCTTGTACGAGAAGTTAGGATGGTTCTTCCAACCAGGATTATAGGTATTGGCATAAGGATTACCTTGAGCGTAATTTACCTGATCAGCTGATATTCCTGCTAAGATTTTATATTCGGTTCCAACATGACCAGGAACTCCACAAACTTCGCAGCTTTGGGTAACTGCAGCCACGGTAGCTGCAGGAGGTAAGGTCAAGCTTTCTATCTTCTGGGTAAGAGCATCTACCTTAGCATTAACTTTATCTAGGCTACTAACCTCGTACATCCCACCTTTGGTTTGAGTATTCTCCACATATGTTCTTTCTCCTCCCCACTAATAATGGTTTTGAGCCATGTTTTCAATGAGTTGGTTAGCTTCATCATAAGGCTTGTCCATCAGTGTACCACCTGCGGCGGCATCTATAGAGAGTCTTGTGTTGTACAAGAGTCCATTATAAAACGTGTGGATTATCAGCCATTTTTCTAATCCATGATGTGGGCACATTCACATCATATCTTTGTAGCGCTCCCATGCATCGAATAGTGATTAAGTATCCTTCTTCCTAAATCCGTTGATTTGGGCTCTTAGTGCAGCGGTCTTGCTTGGGGGAAAGTATCGTTCCAAGAATACAATCTTCAGTCCTTCCCACGTAGTGACGGAATTTGATGGCAAGGATTGCAACCAAGCCCAAGCTCTATCTCTTAGTGAGAAAGGGAAAAGACGTAATCTTATCGCATCTTTACTAACACCATTCGCTATAACTGTGTCGGCAAATTGAACGAATTTTGTAAGATGTTCATTTGGATCCTCGGAAGGATCTCCAGAGAATTGGCGTTGTTGGATAGCTGATATCAATGATGGTTTCAACTCGAAATCGTTTCGGTTTATTGCTGGAGCAACAATGCTGTTGTGGGGTTCTTGTTGTGATGGAGCTGCGTACTCCTTCAGTGGACGGGTCCTTTGTTCTTCGGCCATGTCTAATTCCGGATTGGTTTCGTTTTCAGAGGAAGAATTAGAATCTATTTCAGAATCAATCTTGATTTCGGGTTTGGGTAAAGGAATAGCGTGATCTAAACAGTAATCCCTGACTGCACGTCTTACAGAAAGAATGTGTTCAGGTTCGTCCGTCGATTTGTCAAGTGGTTCGCCTTGTGAGCGAGTCCTTGGCATACAAATCGAAAAAGGGTATCTGTTTCCTAGTATAAACGCGCAACAGAAGAATCGTAATTAATTGACTACCAGTCCCCGGCAACGGCGCCAAAAACTTGATCGGGACTTTATAAGTCTGTCGGGATAATAACTGCAAGTATACAGTTTAGTCGTTCTAGTTTTAAAAGATTATCGAACCCACAGAGACTGAGGATCAATCGCATACGATCTAATGCTACAGTTTGTTTAACTAAGCAATGAATATTCGATTTTTGGGGGAAAGAGTTTAATTAAAAATAATAGTAATAGTTATACCGGTATGTGATAATCGGACTTAGGGAATTCAGTGAATCGCTTGGCCTATAAAGTATTTCGGTAAAAGCTAATTGTTTAAAAACCCGAGACATACACTCTCGTGTTTATGAAATAAGTCATGCTACTAAACCTAGTGGATGCACTTTAAATTTAATAACACTTTTTGAAAACAATTTGAGTTTAATTAATTTATTAAAACACTCTCGTGTATTTAAAAATCAATGTTTCGTTACCACTATCTGGGTTGAACCCCAGCTCTCGCATGCAGGTTCTTGCCTTAATTAATTTCCCACTCTCGTGGAAAAATCGTGTTAATTAACCTCTCACTCTCGTGAAAAGGGTAGTTAAATTAATTTTGGAAATTGGAAACCAGAAATTGTTTTATAAATTTTTTGGCCAAGGTATCACTGAATTCTTCCAGTTCTTAAGAGTCACATACCGATATTAATAAATTAGCCGGACATAATAAATTTAACAACATTGCAATTCAAAATATAGTTCATAATAATAATTGGCATAATATAAAAAACAAATAAATATTAATTTCAATAAAAACCTGGAATCAAAGTTGCTATGGTAATCTTGAAGTATTACAATAATCCTTGAGCTTGATTGCAGTAAGTAAATAAAGCGGGTTAATTCTTGAAAGAATAATTAACACTTGAAACTAAAAACTAAAGCTTGGAATGAAAATTACAGCATTGTAGAAAAACTCAAGAAAATAAGAAAATAGAAACAATTGTAGAAGAATAATAAAATTTGCTTTGAGAAGATTCCAACGACCCCTGGTACGTTGCACTTGCACACATATATATAGCAGAAGAAAAATAGCAGTTGCCAAGTGTTGAGGAAAGGTTGAACTGGAGAAAATATAGGGAGCACTATTAGTGGGTGGAGGAAAAATAGCAGAACGAGTCTGCCTTTGCATTGCCCACGTCTCCACTCTTCACAACGCCCATCTTCACGCGCGTGACGGTTGTCACAGGTGGGTGACGGTCGTAACGCGCTTAAGTAGCGCATTATGCTCGTCAGTGATGTGTGACGAGCGTTACTGCAAGTTGGGGGGTGTTACGCCCGTCACAAGGATGTGACGACCGTCACTGCTCCAAAAATCCAAACTTTATATTTTTTTTAGTTCTTTTTCTCTTTGTTTATTATCTAGCCTTCTTCATGTTGTCCTTTTCCATTGGTTTGAGTTGACAAATGTTATATATGTAAAAAGACAAATAATCTCAGAATAATCGAGGGTTAGACGACTTAATGAAATATAAAATCTGTAAAAAGCATGGTAATTAAATGATATGTTTTCTCGTTATCAGCTCCCTGATTTCACTCACAAAATGAACAAATTTGGTTTGGGCTTTACTACAGGGGCTCAAAGGGCTGTTAGACACGCTCAGGCTGGAAGACCTCCCTTACATATCAGTAATCGTGGAATTAACGCAATTGAAGACAACAAGGAAGACTCAGACATCGACAACTGGATCTACCTAACTACCAAAGGTGGACAAAGTAACTGGAAAGCTAGGGACTTTATACCCGTTTCTTTTATTCCGCAGTAATTGACTTACTTGTTTTGAGATTTTAAATAAACAATTTAAAACCTTACGGCCTTGTGCCTTGCTTGAGGAACATTGGATTTGCTTGTGAGGGTTGTTATTTGTCATTTCATATATCATTAATAAAGCATTGGACGTTTCTTGCATACAAATTTTGTGCTCTCTGTTTTTCTTTTCTGTTTTCACTTTATCAAAACAACTATTCTCTTACACACACTCACGTATCATAATACAGATCCATATCCACTATGGATCCCATTGATAACAGCTCTGCTATTTCCAGTTATGACTTCAAAAAGCTGATCAACCAAGCCGAAGACGAAGGTGAGGATGATTGTGAGGTGCCTAGAGAACTTGCTAGACAATTACAGCAGGAAGAAAGGGCCATACAGCCTCATGAAGATCTGGTTGAGATAGTGAACTTGGGTACTGAGGAAGACAGAAAAGAGGTTAAAATAAGTTCAAATTTGGAGCTTAGCGTCAAACAGAGGTTGATACAGATGTTGCACGACTATGTTGAGATATTCGCTTGGTCCTATGAAGACATGCCTGGTTTGGACATTGATATTGTGGTACACTGCCTTCCGACTAAAGAATACTGTCCTCCGGTTAAATAGAAGGTACGTCGTATGCACCCTGAAATGTCAAAGAAGATCAAGGCAGAGGTCATGAAACAGTTCGACGCATGATTCTTAGTTGTCACTTCGTATCCATAATGGGTTGATAACGTCGTTCTGGTACCTAAGAAGGACGGTAAGATACGAATGTGTGTGGATTACAGAGATCTGAACAGGGAAAGCCCCAAGGATGACTTCCCACTTCCTCACATTGATGTTCTGGTCGACAATACCGCGCATCACAAAATCTTCTCCTTCATGGATGGTTTCTCTGGCTACAACCAGATCAAGATGGCTCCTGAAGACATGGAGAAGACAACCTTCATTACACAGTGGGGCACCTTATCCTACAAGGTGATGCCTTTTGGGTTGAAGAATGCTGGGGCAACTTATTAGCGCACCATGGTCGCTTTGTTCCATGATATGATTCACCACGAGATAGAAGTTTATGTTGATGACATGATAGCCAGGTCTCAGACTGAGGAAGAGCACCCGGACCATCTCCAAAAGCTGTTCGACAGGTTAAAGATGTATAAACTGAGGTTGAATCTGAACAAATGCACCTTTGGGGTAAGGTCTGGTAAGCTTCTGGGTTTCATTGTCAGCGACAAAGGTATCCAAGTAGATCCTGCAAAGGTAAAAGCTATACAAGAAATGCCAGCTCCCCTATAGAGAAGGAAGTTAGAGGTTTCTTGGGATGCCTGAATTATATCGCCAGGTTAATTTCACATCTGACTTCTACTTGTGAGCCAATCTTCAAGCTTCTGAAGAAAGATGAAATGGTAAAGCGGAATGATGAATTCCAGACCACTTTTGAAAGAATCAAGGAATACTTTCAAGAACTACCAATTCTGATGCCTCCAGTTGAAGGAAGACCTTTGATATTATACTTGACAGTGCTAGACAATTCAATGAGGTGTGTGCTGGGGCAGCATGACGAGTCTGGTCGAAAAGGGCATGCAATATCCTACCTTAAAAAAAAGTTTACCGATTGTGAGACACGATACTCATTGCTCGAGAAAACTTGCTGCGCTTTGGCATGGGCTGCTCGCCGACTGAGATAGTATATGCTGACTCACACTACCTTGTTTATATCGAAGATGGATCCGATCAAGTACATTTTCGAGAAGCCCGCACTCTCCAGAAGGATAGCAAGGTGGAAAATGATCTAAACTTAGTACGACATATAATATACAACCCAAAAAGAAATCAAGGGAAGTGTGTTGGATGATCATTTGGATCATCAGGCCATGGATGACTACCAATCCATGAATTTTGAGTTCTCGGATGAGAATATCATGTTGGTAATTGACTACGAAGAACCTAGACCGAATGAAGGACCTCAGGAAGGATCCCGATGGTCTATGTATTTTGATGGAGCCTCAAATGCACCGGGTAACAGAATTGGCGCTGTAATCATATCTCCTGAGGGCTGTCATACTCCGTTCACTACCCGATTATGTTTCAACTGCACCAACAACATGGTGGAGTATGGAGCATGTATTATGGGTCTTCGAGCTGCTATTGACTTAATGATCAAGTTCTTGAATGTATTCGGGGATTCCACTTTGGTGATAAGTTAGATCAAAGGCGAGTGGGATATGAAGCCCCCGAATCTCATCCCGTACAAAGAGTATGTACTGACATTGCTCCCACACTTTGAGGAGGTAACCTTCTAACATTTCCCACGAGAGGAGAACCAGTTAGTGGATGCGCTAGCTACCATGTCTTCTATGTTCAAGGTTAGGTGGGACAATGAAGCTCCCCAAATTACCATTGAGAGGTTGGATGAACCAGCACACTATTGTGAAATCGATACCAAAGAAGTGGCAGACAAACCCTGGTTTCACGAAGTCAAAAGGTATCTTGAGGCTCAAGAGTATCCCAAAGAGGCATCCGTCAATGATAAGAAGTTTCTGAGAAGGTTCGCTGGAAAGTTCTTCCTCAGTAATGGAATCCTCTATAAATGCAACCAGGACTCCACACTACTACGGTGTGTAGACAAGAGCGAAGCAGAGAGGATCATGACAAATCTACATGAAGGCACCTTCGAAACCCATTCCAATGGACACGCCATGGCCAAGAAGATCCTACGGGCAGGATATTACTGGTCCACTATGGAAGCCAATTGTTATTAGTACTCTCGAACTTGTCATAAGTGTCAAATCTACACTGATAAGGTGCATGTGCCTCCGGTCCCCTTAAACGTATTGACAACTCCGTGGCCCTTTGCAATGTGGGGCATCGATATGATCGGAGAAATCAGGCCCACCGCTTCTAATGGGCATCGCTTCATCCTAGTAACCATTGATTATTTCACAAAATGGGTTGAGGCAGCCTCTTTTGATACAGTAACCAAGAATGTCGTGGCACGGTTTATCCGACATAATCTGATCTGTCGATATGGTGTGCCAGAGAGAATTATTACTGACAACGGTACGAATCTCAACAATACAATGATCACCGAGCTCTATAAACAGTTTAAGATACAACATCATAATTCTTCTCCCTACCGACCGAAGATGAATGGCGCTGTTGAAGAAGCTAATAAGAATATCAAGAAGATTGTGTAGAATATGACGGTGACATATAAAGACTGGCATGAGATGTTACCATTTGCTCTTCATGGGTACCGTACCTCAGCACGGATGTCGATGGGGGAAACCCCCTATTCTCTGGTATGTGGCATGGAGGCAGTCCTACCCATCGAAGTCCAGATACCTTCTCTCAGGATTATGAAGTATGCGGGTTTGAACGAGGACGACTGGATCAAAACCCGACTTGAACAGTTAAATCTAATCGATGAAAAGAGACTTACTTCTATCTTCCATGGTCAGACATATGAAAAGCGAATGATCAAGGCTTTTAACAATAAAGTTAGACGCCAAGAATATCAAGTTGGGGATCTAGTGATCAAACGCATCATACTTCCGTAAGGTGATCCCAGGGGAAAATGGACCCCCACGTACGAAGGGCCATTTGTGGTTAAGAAAATTTTCGGTATCGACTATTAAGCTCGGACGGCGCCAATCAATCTGATCAACTTTCGTCCAAGAAGCAAAGTGATGAGACGCTTGAAGATATAAAGGCAATAGCAGAGTTGGAACCCAATGGGGTTATTTCACATAGCTGTTTTTTTCTTTCTTTTACACAAATTGTATAATTTCTATCTTTCGGCGGCGTTCTCTTACTAGAGCGTCAGCCTCCTTGTACAAAAACGCCTATTACAGGCCAACTTCAAAAAATCAATACAAAATTATTTTCACTTCGAGTTTGTTTTTTCTATTTTGTTTTTCAAGAACGTCCAATGACTTATTTTTTATATATGCATTTGAAAATGATTGCTGCTCATAAATATTTACATAAGAAACAAAAGACAATTACTCGTAATTCAAGAAACAGGGAAAAAACAAGAAGTGCCAAATCCTACAATTACTCTGCCCAGCAGGTACTGGGATAGAGCCAGCTTGGGAACATAATTATTGGTACATAAACTCCCCACATAGTAAGAATATCCGAAGGCATTGATGTCAGCTTTCCTGAAACAGGACCACCCCAACTGAGGTTCATAGTCACAGGCGAGTCAGTAAATTTCATCCCCCAAGCAGAGTTTATTTCTGCTGATACAGAGGCTCAATCCCCAATAGAGTTCAGCACTTCAGCTACAAAAATACATTTTCTAAGTTTATTCCCTGCAGAGTTTATTCTCAAGCAACATCTCTTCCCGACAGAAAATTTACAAATCTCCAGCAACTGTCAGGGATTTATTTTCCCAGACGCGAGCATACCCCGATAACATTTCATGAACATACATCATGACATACGCATACATATCATATACATCACAATCTCATTTATTTTGAGAACATCATCTCACCCTGCATTTCATGCATCGCATATAACTAACCCAGTTATCTTTTCAGGAAAGATGATTAGCTTCAACAAATTCAGCAGTTATACAGATCACATCTATAGACGACTAACGGAAACTCAGTTCTCGAAACCAAACCGGTCAACTAATCTACACTATCGCTTTGAAGAAACCCTACGACCCAGGTTCCTTCTCACAGCCCTACTATCTAGGCTTTCATCTTGAAGTAACCCTATGACCCAGGTTCCTTCTCATAAGCCCTACTATCCAGGCTTTCATTTTGAAGTAACCCTACGACCCATGTTCCTTCCCATAAACCCTACTATCTAGGCTTTCATATTGAAGTAACCCTACTATCCAGGTTCCTTCCTATAAGCCCTACTATCCAGGCTTTCATCTTGAAGTAACCCTACGGCCCAGGTTTCTTCTCATAGCCCTACTATCCAGGCTTTCATTTAGAAGAAACCCTACTATCCAGGTTCTTTCGCACAACCCTACTCTCCAGGCTTTCATTTGGAAGAAACCATACTATCCAGGTTCCTTCTCACAGCCCTACTATCCACGCTTTCATTTCGAAGAAACCCTACTATCTAGTTTCCTTCTCACAACCCTACTATCCAGGCTTTCATATCTAAGTAACCCTATTATCCAGGTTCCTTCTCACATCCCTACTATCCAGGCTTTCATATCGAAGTAACCCTACTATCTAGGTTCCTTCTCACAACCCTACTATCCAGGCTTTCATATCGAAGTAACCCTACGACCCAGGTTCCTTCTCACAGCCCTACTATCCAGGCTTTCATTTTGAATAAACCCTACTATCCAGGTTCCATCTCACAGCCCTACTATCCAGGCTTTCATATCGAAGTAACCCTACGACCCAGGTTCATTCTCATAGCCCTACTATCTAGGCTTTCATATCGAAGTAACCCTACTATCCAGGTTCCTTCTCACAGCCCTACTATCCAGGCTTTCATATCGAAGTAACCCTACTATCCAGGTTCCTTCTCACAGCCCTACTATCCAGGCTTTCATAT
Source organism: Vicia faba (assembly GCA_948472305.1). NCBI lineage: Eukaryota > Viridiplantae > Streptophyta > Magnoliopsida > Fabales > Fabaceae > Vicia > Vicia faba. The sequence continues at coordinate 947,182,435 of OX451735.1, forward strand.
CGAAGTAACCCTACTATCCAGGTTCCTTCTCACAGCCCTACTATTCAGGCTTTCATTTCGAAGTAACCCTACTATCCAGATTCCTTCTCATAACCTTACCATCCATGTTTCTTTTCTCTTACCTCCAGACGACAGCTTACAACACGGTAAAACCTGGACCCGACCAGTTTCAGTCAATTTGAATTTTCCCCAGTAAGTCGCGATGCAGTCTGTATACTGACTAGATATGCAGTTCACCTCCGGAGTTAATTCCCCAGTAGAGTAACGGACAACTGAAGCTCCTAAAATTCTATTTCTCCCAAGACAGATACTAACATTCCTCAGCAGATTCCTCCTCAACAACAGGAGCAGGGACTCTCATCGAAGGAATATATCAGGAAATCAACATCCTCTAGATGGCATCTTTAAGCCCATCTCCGACGGTACTCCGTCACATCTTGGATGGCATCTTTAAGCCCATATTCGAAAATTCTCTAGCAACTTCCAAATGGCATCTATAAGCTAATTCCCAATATCACAAATCAAGTATGACTTCATGCGAGTGCAAATTTCTGGGCACTCTAGTGTTCAATCATCTTCCACCTTCAGATCATGAAAGGAAGACGAGCCATTCTACATCCTCAGGTCTAAGAAGATTGAACAGGGGCAGCTGTTGTACCCCAAAATTTTCCCTCTCATTTTACTCAACACATACTCCTAGAGATCCTCAATTTGCTCAAGTTTGCCCAAGAGTTGACCAGACAAACTCTATCCTAAGGCAGTGTGTCTCAAATTAGGGTTTCCATATTCATCAAGATAGGTGAACTCCAAAGACCTCATATGCTCTCCATGGTCCTAATATGTTCTCAAGACCCTCCATGTAAAATTTCAAGCACTGCACAAGAAGTTTGCTCAATCAACTGCTCAGATGCTTGAGAATTGACTGTATTAGGTCAAAAGTCAACTGTGGCTCACATACCGTCAAAATTCATGATTTTTGGGTCAACATCAACATTTTTAAGTGATATACATAATTTGATAAAGGGTTGATCATTATTCTTCAAGGAATGCCCTAAATTCATCAAAACCCAAAAGTGGCTAAATTTGGGTTTCTTAGGAAAAGTCAACCAAACTTTGACCAAGCATAACTTCTTCATACTTTATCATAAATTTCCCATCCAATGCTCATTTTGAAGAGTATGAAATTACCTACAATTAATATTCATCCCCCAAGTTCCAAATATGCACTCACAAAAAGATATGAATTTCCACATTATGGATCCTTTTGAAAAGTCAACAAAAACACTTTTTGGGTCAAAGCTCCTTACATGAACATGGAAGACTCAATTGAGATGAGACCAAAAGGGTTGCTTAGGGGACATCCTAAGCTTTCTAAAAAGTCGGAGAACACCTCTCTAGGGTTAAAATTGGAGGAGATATGCCTTCTCAAAGATGACCCTTTTTGCAAAAGTACCAAAAGTCAAATATGCTCAAAAGTGCATTTTTTACCAAATGGGCCTAGCATTTCATGATTGCACCTCACTTATAACATGGTCCACGACCCAATTACTTATCCGCATGTTATTTTCTTCATTTTCCATTTTATTTTGATTTTTTATTAATTAAAAATTGAATTAAATCAAATAATTGGTAAATAATAGCAAAGATATGTTTTGATTTGATTTTTGGATAGGATCTCAATCAAATTATGCAGAGATATCAAGACCAAAACGAATCAGGGATGATTGGTACAAGAAAGGAATGATTTGTCTCAATTTAGAAAGATTACCTATGGCATGAAAATCATATAAAATCTTCTTAATTCCAAAAGATTCAAGCCAATTTTATAACCTTAATTCACTCAAGGGTACATAATGAACGAGTACAAGGCAAAAGAAAAGGGTTGGCAGCAGAGAAAATATTTTACTTTCTTTAATTAATTAATTTAATTTAAATTAGGTTAATTTCATTTTCTTTTTATAATTAAAACTAATTAGAAATTAGGGTTGTAAATAATTAATCTTTTCTCAAAAAATAATCTAAATATTTTCATCAATTAGATTTTTAGGGTTTTTAACCATTCTCGCATTTAATTCGCCGTACGCATTTTAATTCTTTTTATTAGAATTGTAACTGCTCTGAGTTTGTAATAGTAATTAGGGTTTTAAATTGCCACATTTTATTTTCAGTTAAATAATTTTGTATCTGCGAAAGCCATGTAATAGTTAGGTTTTATATTTTCGCACTTTTAAATTTCCGCAATTATTGATTGTTAGATGTATGCTAATAGAATTGTATGGCAAAAATATCTGTAAATTAAAACGGTAGATGTGCAAAGACTAATTAACTGAAAAAATTCACATGCACATATTCACTCATAGGGTTTGCCTCACTTCGGTTGCCTTTGGTAAAATAGTCATTTAAGCATAGGAGATTTTAGTGATTGCCCTCCTGCCTAAAAGATCAAATGTCCCATTCTAATATTGCCTCAGAAATGTTGCCTCAGAAAGATCTTAAGACTCTAGGGTTACTACTAATGTTTCCAACCCATTTCTTAGGTGACTGTACTTGTCCCTTTCGAACGTCCCTTACAAACTCCAACGACGGGGCTACCTACTCCTTAATAGTAGGATATCGCTGTCTAAAGGAAACGAGAACGAATAATCTTTTTTCGAGTAGGTAGAATCTTAAGTACTTGCTCAACAAAACTTTTCACACAAACACCTTTCAAAACAATTTTCAAAACAACTTCGTCACACCTTTGAGGATTGATACAAGGGTTATCACGAAGTAAAACATTTTCAGAAACAAGCACACACACAAGAAATTTTAAAAAGATGAGCAAGTACCTAAGAGCCCATAGAAAACCATGGATAGAAAGGGTGCTAACACCTTCCCTTTCTATAATCTACCCCCCGTACTCAGAAATCTCGAAAAAATGTTTTTTCTGTTCTTTTTCCTTTTCCATGATTGGATAAAATAAAAGTCGGTGGTGAATCTTGCTTACCGCGACATTTTACAAACAAAAAATGCAAAATGCAAACTAGTAAAAATAGTCGGTTTTGCCACCGTATCACACAACCACTAAGAGGCCTTATTTGTGGAAGATATGGTAACATAGAACAGGTTCATGATAGGCTTCTTGTATATCACCAAAATATGTCTCAACCTATTTTGAACCCATCTGTGATCAAAACTAGGAAGGAATGGAAAGTTAAAGATGTTGACAAAAGTCTTATTGCACATACTTCTCTGAAAGTCTCATCAAGTAAAGATTGGTACTTTGACAGTGGTTGTTCGATACATATGACAGGGGTGGAGAACCTATTGGTGGATGTTAAACCTCATGCAACTAGTTATGTAATATTTGTAGATGGCGCTAAGGGAGTAATTAAAGGTATTGGAAGACTATATTATGAATGATCTCCTAAAATTGATAGAGTTCTGTTTGTAAAAGGTCTGACTGCCAACCTTATCAGCATCAGTCATCTATGTGATCAAGGTCTCAGGGTATATTTCACAGAATTCGAATGTGTGGTCACTAACAAAGAAAAATAAATTTATGATGAAAGGAGATAGATCTAAAGACAATTTCTACTTATAGACACCTTCTAGAGTTAGTTTCTCATCCATATGTATGTTGTCTAGAGAAGATGAGGTCAACCTATGGCACCAAAGACTGGGTCATCTACATCTAAGAGGTAAGAAGAAGATTGTGTATACGGAAGCAGTAAGAGGGATTCCCAATCTTAAAATTAAAGAAGGAAAAGTCTGTGGAGATTGTCAAATTGGGAAGCAAGTAAAGATGTCACATCCAAAGCTTCAACGTCTAACCACCTCAAAACCATTAGAGCTCCTTCATGTGAATTTAATGGGTCCTATGTAGGTCGAAAGTCTAGGAGGAAAATTGTATGCATGTGTTATTGTTGATGACTTTTCTAGATTCACATGGATAAAATTCATTAAAGAAAAATCAGAAGTCTTTGAGTTTTTCAAGGATCTATGTCAAAAACTCCGGAGAGAAAAGGGAAGCAACATTGTTAGGATCAGAAGCGATCATGGTAGGGAATTCAAGAACAGTAAATTTACAGAATTTTGTGCCTCTGAAGGATTAGTCATGAATTCTTGTCTCCTATCACTCCTCAACAGAATAGGACCATGGAAACAAAAAATAGAACCTTGCAAGAATCTGCAAGAGTTATGCTATTGCCATACCATTTATAGGCAGAAGCTATGAATACTGTATGCTATATTCATAATAGAGTAACCTTAAGGACTGGTACCTCAAATACTATATATGAATTATGGAAAGGGTGGAAGCCTATATTCACATACATATATGTGTTTGGAAGCAAATGCTATATTTTGGCAGACCGAGAACAACGCAGAAAGATGGATCCTAAGAGTGATGAAGGAATATTTTTGGGTTACTATACAAATAGTAGAGTCTACAGAGTATTCAACAATAGAACTCAGGTTATGATGGAATCTATCAATGTTGTAATTGATGATTCAACCACATAAAGTGTAGTTGAAGCTGGAGATAATATTAGAACATCATTCCAGATGGATAATGAGTCTGAAGATGTGGAGAAAGACCACATAGATACTAATGATACTAATGCTGATATAGACAGTAATCAAGTTAGTAAGGGTCTGTCTATCAAAATACATAACGGCCATCCCAAAGAAATTATCATAGGTAATCCTAATGAAAGAGTCATGACTAGATCAAGGGAAGGGGTGTCTAACTCTTGCTTTGTGTCAAAGATTGAACCTAAAAATGTGAAAGCATCATTAACTGATGATTTTTGGATCAATGAAATGCAAGATGAACTAAATCAATTCAAGAGAAATGAAGTTTGTGATTTGGTTCCAAGACCTGATGGGAAAAAAGTCATTTGAACAAGGTGGGTCTACAAGAATAAGATTGACGAAAATGGAGTGGTCACTAGGAATAAAGCGAGGCTTGTAGCAGAGAGCTACACCGATATTGAAGGACTAGACTTTGATGAAACCTTTTCTCCAGCAGCTAGACTTGAATCAATCAAACTACTGTTAGGAGTAACTTGCTTATTGAAGTTTAAATTGTTTCAAATGGACGAGAACAATGCCTTTCTAAATAGGTATCTGCATGAAGAGGTTTTTGACCAACAACCTAAGGGATTTGTTGATCCTATTTATCCAAATCACGTGTACAAGCTGAAGAATGTCCTTTATGGTCTAAAGAAAGCTCCTAGGGCTTGGTATGAAAGGTTGACAGAATTTCTGGTCAACAATGGATACGAAAAAGGGGGGATAGACAAGACCTCGTTTGTTAGGGAGAAAGATGGAAAACTCATGATTGCTCAAATTTATGTTGATGATAGTGTGTTTGGAGAAATGTCAGAATTGATGGTCCAACATTTTGTTAAACAAATGCCGTCAGAATTTGAAATGAGTTTAGTTGGTGAACTTAAGTCCTTTCTTGGGCTTCAAGTTAAACAGATGGATGATTATATCTTTACCTCTCAAAGTAAGTATGAAAATAATATAGTCAAGAGGTTTGGATTGGAAAATTCTAGCCACAAAAGGACACCGGCTCCTACACATGTGAAATTGACAAAATACGACAAAGGTGTTGCTGTTGATCAAAGCTCGTACATAAGCATGATTGGTAGCTTGTTGTATCATACAACTAGTAGACCTGATATCACCTTTTCTGTTGGGGTTTGTGCAAGATATCAAGTTGAACCAAAGACTAGTCACCTCAACCAAGTAAAAAGGATCTTTACATACATCAATGGTACAAGTGACTATGGTATATTATACTCTCATGAATCAAATTCCATATTGGTAGGGTACTGTGATGCAAATTGGGCAGGAAGTGCTGACGACCGAAAAAACACCCAAGGAGGATGCTTCTTCATAGGAACTAACTTAATTTCTTGGTCTAGTAAAAAAAGTTGTGTGTCCTTATCTACAGCTGAAGCTGAGTATATTGCAATTGGGAGTAGCTTGTCACAACCGGTATAGATGAAACAAATGCTAAAGGAATATAATGTCAATCATGATGTTATGACATTATACTACGACAATCTTAGTGCTATCAATATCTCAAAAAAATCCTATTCAACATAGCAGAACTAAGCACATTGATATCTGTCATCATTTCATTAGAGATCTTGTTGAAGATAAAGTAGCCACTTTAAAACATATAGCCACTGGAAAACAATTGGCTGATATTTTCACCAAATCTTTGGATGCAAGTCAATTCGAAAAGCTTAGCAGTGACCTTTGTGTCTACATTTATGAGGTACCTTAGGTTCCAATTTTTGTGTGCTTCCACCTAGTTTATGTGCTTCCATCCAGTGCTTGTTAGTTTTTGTTTCCATCTGTGTTTAGATTTTGCTTCCATGTATGTTTCCATCTGTGATATTGCTAGTGGGAAATGTATGTTTCAAAGTTGTATTGTTGCCTAAGAGAAATGTGCTCTAAAAATGTTCTTTGTGTTTTCAGTGTGTACATTTCCTCTATCATTTTTTGTCAATTTTTTTCCTAAAAAAGGGGAGTAAAGTGTTGTGTTTATGGTTGCTTCTTGCAAATTTTTAGGGGGAGCATGGAACTTCATGTTGCTGCTGCTACTGATGTAGCCATATGTGCATGATGAGGATGTCTTAGCAGATGTTCCAACTTCATGTGTTTGTGTTGAGAATTCTGATATTCAGATTCCGATGTTCAGAATTTCTCTTCTAATGTAGGTTTCTCCTTGAGGTGGAGAACCTATCATGTGTGAAAATGGGAGTTCTATACATGTTTGTTATGTAGTTGCCGCACTTTGATATATATATTTTTATATGCATTTTTGTTGTTGTGGTTTTATACCTTTCTCGTGGATCTTTTGTGCTAAGAGTGTTTTAGCCTAAATTTATCAAAGGGGGAGATTGTTAGTACCATGCTTTTTGGATTGGTATAATTTTTTCTAAAACATGGTTTGACATAACAGGGTTGTTGTTATGTGTTTTTAGCCAGATTTCGAAGACAATGTCATGGCATCTTGGTCTGATGCAGGTGGTATTGCAGTTTGGTTTATTCTTGACAGATCATTAATTGATTTTGTTAATTCTCTATTTTTAGGATTGACACTAATTTTTGTAAAATAAATAAAGCAACAATATGTTAGATAAGATGTATTAAATTTCTAACAGGAACCAACTAAGCAAGAAGTTCTATCTTATGTTGGGACATGTTAAGTTGAAGAAGTTTCAACATCTGGAACAACATGTCGAATAAGATGTCCTATGAAGGAGCATACGACATTGCGCCTGAACTGAAGCGATTCTGTTAAATCTGTTATGAATTAAAAAGTGAAGAATATTCATGGAATATTATGCAATCCTATGTGGCACTGAACTCAAGGTCAAGTGAATCAAGTCAAAATATTTGAAGATTATACAGTTTCTAAATATGGAGATTATTTAGAAAACTAATGATTGAAGACCTTGTTTGTAGCAGAAGTTACTGCTGGTTCGTAAAAATTGATTTGCTATTATTTGAAAGCCCAAGTCTAGTTGGGAATAGGTTACAAATAGAAGGGTTTGTAACCTAGTTTTGCACGAGTTCAAGATGCAGAAGTCTAGGGCTTTGTCAAGGTGAACCACCCGAGTTATGGAATGGTCATCATGTTCTCACTCAGAAACTTGTAGGTAACGAGTTGATTATTGTCTTTGGATGAAGATTTTAAGCAACTCCAAATTGGTGTTCTTAGTCAAGAGTCTTGGTTGAGTTTATCGGGAAGTGTGTGTTCCTGCACGTCATAGAAGTGAGTCTTCTTATCATGGAAGTGTGTCTTCTTATTTTTCTAAGTGTCTTAGAATTGTCCAATCATTGTCTGTGATTAAAAAGGGACTGAGGAGGGCCTCATATCTAGGTGAGTCTTAGATAGATATATATCAAGGGTGGTGATTAAGTGATAAGTTGTAAACGAGGGAGTTTAGCTTTGAATTGATACTACTATTAGTGGATTTGTCCCTGGCCTGGTACGACTCAAGAGTAGGAAGGTTGTTCCGAACTGGGTTAACAATTCTGTGTGCATTTTATTACTTTTCAATACTAGTTTAAAGTTTATACCTTGTCTATGTTATCTTTGTTAGACCAGATGTATCGACATCCTCTTAGGACATCTTGGTTCTGTCATACTAGAATTTCAATTGGTATCCGAGCATGCATCTTGTTCTATTCTGGGTGAGATTCTAGGATGATACTTTTTGGTCAAGGGCAAGGAAGGTATTACTGAAAAGCTATTTGAACTTGGAGAGTTCATTTTATTGTTTTAACTGTCCCTAGAAGTGGAGGATCGATTGTTTTGGACAGGAGGTGTATTAGACCTGTTTGTGTTGTTTCCAAGCCAATATCTTTGGAGGAGAGCTGATGTATTCATGGTTTGATTTATTTTCAGATCTAGGTTAACCTGTTACACCTAAAGTACGGTGTGCAAAGGTTTGTGTATTGCCTGAAAGTTAGAGAGGAGTTTTCTGGTTTATGTTCCGCTGAATGTTTATCTGATGGAAGACTTCTGGTGGTTTGTGTGTTAAGTCTGCAACACTCTATTTTCCTCTGAAGGTGTATCCTGTGGGTTAGTGATACTTGAGGAGATTTTAGAATAACTTTTTAGAGTTTCCATAGATACTTGAGGTTTATCCCAAGTCCACTCATGAAGGCACTCATGTATGAGTTTGTTAAAAAGAGATCTGGTAGAAGCAATTTATTTTTGCTTATAATCCTAAAAGTTTAATCTCCAGGATTTGATAAAAGATCTCTTGTTGTATTCCTTGTGAAGGGAACCGAGGTCCTACCAGATGTTGGAACATCATACCAGCAGGTTGTGCAGAATCATGTTGGATAAAGGTGGGCATAACAGGTGCTTGGGTGCTAAAAAATATGTATTTGTTACATGTGTTTGTAACCTACTCCTGATATGGAAGAGGAGGAATTTATGTGATGTGTCTAAGAAGGGTCTCTCTTAGACATGTATGTTGATCAGGACATGATCAACATACTGGACACTCATTGAATCAATTTATTTCTGGTCTAAGTGAGTGAGAGTGTAGTGGTTGTACTTTGTTCTACCTGTGGAAGCTTGATGAAGGTAACTCATCCAAATCCTTTATTTATGGATGTCAAGCTCAAATATCCAGGACATTCTCTCTCACGTCTGGAAGATCCTTCTGATCAAAGGAGTCAGATTTATGAATGCTGTTTTTGGCCATGAAACAGATTCTACTCGGAGGGGAATAACTTGTGCATACCAACCATGGGTTGTGCAGTTACTGTATGATTCTCAAGGGACTCTTAGCAGTTAATAAGAGAGAGTCCTTAATATGAAGCTAGAAGAACTTGAAGGAGTGTCAGACGTAATGTCTTAACATCTTTATATTAAGGATTTATTTTTCTCAATTTGTCTAGTGGTACTTTTCATAGATAGGATGAAGGTTTTTTTACTCTAAATTGGTACTCTTATCAAGTCTATGAGAGCATGGAACTCTCGTTCTATTGGAAAAGTCATCCAAGGGATGGTAAGCATTAAAGATATATCAACCGAAATTCCATGGTTGATAGTTGTTTTAACTATGTAGAGTCATATGAATCAGCTAGATTGAGCATCTCAATTGTCTAAAGCAAGGAGGAGTTATTATTTCTGGAGCTAAAGAATTATGGTTCCCTGATATCTACTTGAGAAGTTCCTCCATTTGCTTGGTTTCAATTATGTGGTGTCCTCACATAATATAACATTGGTGTTTGCAAGGATTAAATGGGATCTTGTATATTGAAAGAAGCAGACTCAGTCTGAACAGTATGCTTGTGTTGGTTGAAGATCTTTTAAGGACATGGTTTTTTAAGTTTGCTTCAGATACCTGTTAGAGGGAATCTCCTCTATATGTGCAAATAGATGGCATATATCACCTTAAAGTCAGACAAGAGGTCTGAATTTTGTGCTTAGAAGAAGAAGATTCTTGAGGTGTGCATGCTCAACATGTATGGATGATCTAGGTTGATCAACTACTGATGGTTGATCCTCTTGTTCCCTTGCAAGAGTTATAGATTACTATGGGGTCTCTAAACCATAGTTAAGGATCCATGTGTTTGAGATTGATATCGAAACCGATGTTGGAACATCACCTCAAGGTGTAAAACTTCCTCAACCACGGAAGTTTGTCCAGAGAAGAGCATAAGGTCAAGCCACTGACATATTATGGATTGTATTGTGAATCAGCTGGTACCAGACATATGCAGAAGAAGGTTGTTAGATCATCTGTTCTACCTTGTGTGAGAAGGTAATCCTTATCTGACAAATGGGGAATACTGTGACAGGAGATGAGTGTTTATCTATCCTCTATAGAGGTTATGCATAAGACTGATGGTGAGTACTTTGATGGGAGACTGAGTATTTGTCTGAAGAAGTTATGCAATTCTGCATTCTGAACTGTATGGTTCAGAGGATTTGTGAGAGTTTATTTCTCTCCATAACATTCAAGTGTTTGGAAGAACTTGGATGAGGTACATTAGCTGTGTTTGTTGGGAGCTTCTTGAAGGAATTCTTTCATAATGAGTCCTTGGTTTATATTTATAAAACCTTAAATCATGGGTTTTATATTCTGAAGCAGATGTGTCACATATGATGTTGTAACATCATGATTGCTGTTGGTTATTTTCATGCTTGGGATTATGCAGTTGAATGCTCAAGCGTTCTCTTCAGAAGTGACATTTTTGACCTTATGGATTAGAATTTGGAGGTTCTGGTCTTGTCTAAAGTATCATGTTGTAATAACCGGCTGAAAATTATAGAGTCGCCACCATTAATTTCTTATCCTAAGTAAGAGAATATAACAAATAACCCTAATTTAGATCAGATATTCTAAGTTATTGACTCGCTTTAGACGAAGGGAAGGTGTTAGGCACCCTCATCTACCTTGTTCACAAGGACACTAGGGTTTAAGTTTAAATTAGGAGAACTCGCCACAATTTTAAGTCGTATGCCTACGTATCCTCTTATGAGGAATCAAAGTCCCAATTCGTAGTTTCTAATTGTTTGGTTAGTTTTTTTATGGATTATGGAAACATCTTGAATTCTCCTTGAACCAAATCTAGGTGTGTGAATAGCGAAATTTGTAGACGAAGTTCGCAATCGATAGAAGATATTTTCACATTCCTTTTTGAAAATAATATCTTGAGTTTATTAAGTTAGTAAAAAAGGGTTAGTATTTGATTGGTTAGATGTTTTAAAATATATTATGTAATATGAAAAAAAAAATTTAATGCATGAGAAAAAAAAATTAATGTAATTAAAGCATTAAAAAATGAGTTAGTATTTAAAAAGGAATTTGAATTAAAAAAATAAATAATTTTAGAATTTATTAAAAATATATTAAATATTAAAAAAAATCTTACAATTATTTACCAATTATGAAAAATTATATTTAATACAAAGAGTGATAAAATAAATAAATAAGTAAGTCAATAATTAAATTAAATAAAATAATTAATTAAAACAGAGGGTGGTGTAAATTGTAGTTTCATAGTAAAACATAAGGGTGTAAGTAGTAAGGGTTGAAGCCCAACAATCAAATTTAAGTCCAATAAGGCTAGGGGGTGCGAATAATTGTTGAGTAGCAAAATTTGGGGGTCTGGAGAGTAAGGGCCCAAGTTCAGATATTGAACTAGGCCTAAAACACGAGTGGGGGTGCAATTTATGGTTAGAGTAGTAAATTAGGGGTGCAATTTATGGTTAGAGTAGTAAACTGGGGGTGCAATTAGCATGGGCTTAAGCCCAGGATTTCATATGAGAGGCCCAGAGTAAGTCTGGGTTTGCTTGAGTCTCCTGCAGGAAGGATATAGGGTTAGAGTGGGTTTGCGAGGTTATGGTCGTTTGATGAAGATCAAAGGGTGGAGGGAAAAGGCACATGGTAAGGGTGCATGGGATCACGTGTCCTGATGTTGGCCATGTGTCCCAACTGATCAAAATATAGAGGGAGTATATTTTCATATTTTCTCAACATTTTCATTTCATTTCCAATTCTTCTTTCTCCCACTCTCTCACTGTTCTTCTATTTCTTGCTAACACAACGATAAAACACTAACCGCTTTCAAAACCCTAGATCGGCTACGACGGTGCGACCCCCATACCCCACCTTCAAACCCAAATCCCCTCGAAACAAAACACACAAAAATCAATCGTAAAGGGTACCAAAAGCTAAGCGTAACACCAACCTTTATCTGCCATGATTCTTTGAGTTCCTCTGAGTTTTGCTCGATCTAACCTCCTTTTTCTTCTTGCTCCACAGGTATCAACAAACAAAGGTGATGATGGTGATGGTGGAGGTGCGGTGGAACAAATGGATCTAGGGTTTCGGACTTCAAAACCCAGGTCTTCTTCTTCTCCTTCTTTCTACTACTCTTCGTCAAGCTTCTTCTTTTTCTTTTTCTGTCACGATTTCTTTTCTCCTCCATTTAGATTAGAATTAGGGTTCTTATTTATAGGTTAGATTAGGGAGTTTTAGATTAATTGTTGTTACTTTGTTGATTGTCGTTATCAAAATCTGTGATTAATTTAAAAATTAAATTTAGGGATTTGATTTGTTTAGAGATTGATTCTGTGAAACATTTGATTTGTATAATTATGTTTATAAATATTTGATTTAGTAGTTTTGATTTATTCATTGCTTAATTTGATACGACTTTGATTGTAAATTCATGCATGTTTTGTTGCTTGGTCCTGGTGAAGCCTTAGTGAGGAAGATGAAGGAGAAACAAGTGATGAAGCTGCCGACGTGGATGCACAAAAATTAGGGTTTTTGACCCTTAGTTGACTTTAGTCAACAAAAAAAGTCAGAAGAAAAGATAAAAAATATAAAATAATAACTATAATAATAATATAATAAAATAATGATAATATAAATAATAATAATTGTGATAAGTAAAAAAAATGTAAGTGGACTCTGGTGACAAAATTTTGAAATGGGCTAACAATTTTATTTATTAGACCATCCTAATCTCTAAACGCACCCTTCTATGTACCAAAAACATACCTCCCTTCTATTAAAAAACACAAGTATATGGACATTTAGAAAATGTATCAATAATTTCTTTGAGAAGCCCAAATGATCAGACCAAAAAACCATCACACCCCTTCCCCTACTAAAAACATGTTAACCCTTAATGGGCCATCACATTTTGATGGCCCAAAACATCACACCCATATATTGTACAATGCACCTCTTCTTTCTTAAAATGGGCCTGAACGTAATGGGCCAGCGAACCAAGACCTTTTTAAAAACAAACCCCTTTCTATTTATAGATGGGCCCAAACCTAATGGGCCATCAGATTTACAAGCGCGCACCTCTCTTTGTAACAAACACACCCCTCTTTAAAAAAACATATAATGGGATGAAATCCAAACAACAAATACATCTCCTCTCTAATTATAAGAAAAAACTTAATGGGCCAACATAACCAACATTTTGATAAGTGCAAAAGTGTAGTTATTTTGTATATACTTTTTTGTTGCATGTATCGATTCTTTGTTTGTAATTTCGGTTAAATAACCCAACTTTGTGTATAAATACTTTTAGTTTGTGTATAATGCATTTTCTTGTATAAAGTCTATCATTTGATAGTTTTGTATTCATTTTGTAGGTATTTGAGCATTGTTGGAGCCAGAGGAATAAAGCTCCAAGATGCATTTTTGGATCAATAAAGGAATAAGGCGAAAGGTTGGAGCCAGAGGAAGTTATGCAGTAAAGCAACAGAAGTTGTTAGACTGCCTTGCGTCGCAAGGCGAAAGGGAGCGTCTCCTAGAAAAATTTTGAATACCAATTTTGATGAAGTCTCTGCCTTGCTTCCCTGCTACATTGCCAAGCGAGGAGAATATGCATCGCCAGGCGACGTGAGTCTGTCTCCAGGCGAAAGAAGATATTTTTGATCAGATGAGGACATGGCTTATCTTGGTCCAAGTGTATAAAATCTGTTGCCAGGCAACGTGAGTTGTGTCATCGGGCGACAGTTGCGGATCATAATTTTGTTATATTTTCCTTTTCATTTTATTTGAAGGGTGATGGTTTTATGGGTGATTTTTTCCCACCCAATTCCATCAACCTCATTTTTGTAGTGGATTAGCTTAGGTAACAACATTAGGGCTTTGCTAATGGATGATCGGAGGTGGATTTCTCATTGACTGGCACTGACAAATCAGAAGATTTGTGGTTTATCTCTTCTCCTCTCTATGTATTTCTCTTTTGTTGGGTTGTGTATGTTATTTACTTTGAACTCATGTATATTTGTGGCCTATGGCGTTATATTTAATTTTCTTTACAAATCTTTGTGGATTGTTGTCTTAGATTTTTGCTTTGTGCTAGGGATTTGAGTTGTTATAGACATATACTGCTTAGATTCTTATTTAGGATGATTATTTGTTAGTTTCTGAACTCTAAAGATAGATTTAGAGCTGACATCTACTTGTGTATCAGAGCATAATGCCTCTGTGTGGTTGTGCTATGCTGAGAGATGTCAGTGCGATTACATAGTTGTCTTCTATGTTGTTGAGGAGGTAGAGAGATTATTTCCTTGGTGATACAATCGGTCTCTCAATTTGTGAGTGATACATAGTGACATTGATGAGTATTATTAGGTTGAATGTAACTGGTCGATAGATTTAAGTCTGTGATGAGTAGATTATATGCAGGATTAATAAGTTTTTCATTAGTTTTCACTTTTGTTTACATTTATTTTTTGTTGATAACATTTTCTTTACAAACCAATTTATCCCCAAACTCATTAACCAGAGATTTGTCGAATGGAAATTTAATAACTAATCTCTATGGACACGATAAATTTCCAGATAAATACTTCCAAAACTTTTGTTGCTTGCCGCTACACCGCTCCAACAAAATGGAGCTGTTGCCGGGGACTTGGTTTTATTGTCTTCACACTGTGATAATTCTTTTGTTTTTGAGTTTTGTAATTAATGTATATGTTATATAGAAATTGTACATTAACTTGTATATGATATTTGTGCATATATGTGTTTTCACGTATTGTTGTGAATTATCTCGTTTTCGTAACGTTTGTTGTGTGATTGTTAGGACACTTTCTTTAGTTTTGCACGGTGTGACAATACCATGGCATGATGAGAGGAGGGTACTAGCTCACACAATAAAGGCGTCGAGCTTACAACGTAAAACAAGCATGTTTGTTTGTATTTGTTTATGTGTGTGGTGATTTGTGCTTTAACAAGTTGAAACAAGGAAATGTTCTGAATTTCAAATCTTCACTTTTCAACTTGTTAATTCATTTTCACCCGGTTTTCATGTCGTTATTTGTATTTGTTTTATTATATTAATTCGTGTTTTCCAAAATCTTGTCGTGTTTAGCTTGAGGAGTTTTGTTCTTTGTATATATTGTAAATTTTGTACATTGAAATTTTGTAGGAGTATTATTTTTCTAATTCTTTTGTTGTTGTTTGGACTCAAGTTTTGGTCTGTTAACTTGTAGAATATTGAGGTGATTTATCAAGTTTGATCGTTTCGACTTGCGAATTCATCGTAATGATTTTGTTAAAGTTTTGTACACGTTTGAGGTATGTGTTTATCGCTTTCTATACTTTAGCATATTCATGATACTTAGACTTTTTACAATTTTTATATCATTCATTCTTTTTTATACTTGTTCATTTGTTATTCACTTTAGTTCCTACCCTTTTTGTGAGGTAGCTTTCCATCATTCACATATGCTGGAGACCACAATTCTTGTTTTAACTGAATTTTATTATGCTTAATCTCTTGTTTGTGTTGATTGTATGAAAGCTTGAACATGATCAAGGCATTTTTGTTTTGTTTCATTTTGAGTACAACTACCTAGCCAAATAGTCAATTCACTTTGTGAGTGTGTGATCATTAGTAACGCCTTTGAGATTTTTATCGATATCCATGTTGTATATGCTAAATGCTTGTCTATGAGTGTTTAGTTTCCTTTTTTACATGGATGATGATTTGTTATTTTCTTGAATCCTCAACCATTGTTTTGGTTTGAATTTTTACCTAGCCTTAAAAATTATGGAGTATTGACTTTAATGTATGGTTAAATTCAAGTTGGGGAGAAAAATGATTGTGTATTTATTGGTTGATTTCTATGAGGTTGAAAAGAAAAATAAAAAAAAAGTGAGAAAAAGAAATGAAAAAAAAGTGATGGAAAAAGAAAGGAAAAAAATAGAAAAGCTTTGAAAAAGAAAAACAAAAAGAGTATGGAATAATGTTGTGTTGAATAAGTGATGTGTGTTAGTTTGAAATTTGGGATGAAGAAGAAGTTTGATTGAAATTCAATTGTTTGAAACTCTGGAAGTAATTACTCCCTTAGGTTTAGGAAAGTTTTTGTTTCGATTAACTTTAAGACTTATCACTTGTTTGTTAACTAAGCCACATTACAACCTTGAAAAGCCATTGAGATTGTTACTTTTACATTTTTAATGTAAATTTTTGGATGAATGCATAATTTAGTCTATTGTTTGCAGATTGTTGGATGAGTGAACATACCATATTTTTGTGTGTTTTTCATCTACCAATGATTGTGTTTGCAGGTGTGATTCATTCGTGAACTAGTTTTTTTTAAAAAAATATTTAGCAAAATTTTTGTATTTAGAATTTGTTTCGTGTCTATGTTATAGTCGTAGTTTAGTGGTAAGTGTTTACTTTGTGTGTACTATTTTTCATTTGACCCATTGTATTTGTTTTCTGTTTTCAAAAACCCGTTGATTCGTGATTCTTGAATTATCGTCTTTTGCTTCTTTAAGTTTATTTGACTGTGTTTGAGGACAAGTAATGTTTTAAGTTGGGGAGAGTTTGATAAGTGCAAAAGTGTAGTTATTTTGTATATACTTTTTGTTGCACTTATCGACTCTTTGTTTGTAATTTCGGTTGAATAACCAAACTTTATGTATAAATACATTTAATTTGTGTATAATTCATTTTCCTGTATAAAGTGTATCGTTTGATAGTTTTGAATTCATTTTGTAGGTATTTGAGCATTGTTGGAGAAAGAGAAATAAAGCTCCAAGATGCATTTTTGGATTAATAAAGGAATAAGGCGAAAGATTGGAGCTAGAGGAAGTTATGCAAGAAAGCAACAAAAGTTGCTGGACTTCCTTGGGTCGTCGGGTAAAAGGGAGCATCGTCGGGCGAAATTTTAAAGACCAATTTTGATGAAGTCTCTCTATTGCTTCGCTGTTGCATCGCCAGCCGAGGAGAAGATGCATCGTCGGGCGACGTGAGTCTGTCGCTGGGAGAAAGAAGATATTTTTTATAAAATAAGGACGTGGCTTATTCTGGGTCAAGTGTATAGAAGCCTTCTCCGAGCGATGTGAGTTGTGTTGTGCTGAGAGATTGTCAGTGCAATTACATAGTTGTCTTTTGTGTTGTTGAGGAGGTAGAGAGATCATTTCCTTGGTGATACAGTCGGTCTCTCAATTTGAGTTAGAAATGACTTAGGTTGTGAGTGATACGTAGTGACATTGATGAGTATTGTTAGGTTGAGTGTAACTGGTCGATAGATTTAAGTCTGTGATGAGTAGATTATATGCAGGCTTGTAAGTTCTTCCTTAATTTTCACTTTGAATAAAAAAATGGTTTCCCACGAATTTCTCAGTTTGTTATACATACCTCCCAGTTATTTTGGTCTGATTCTGTTAAGGAATTTTGTTATGGTTAGTTGGGTAAATGGTTAGGCGGTTATTGAAATTCTGCTAGAAATAATTAGGGGGATAGAGGCCGTTATGAGTTAGTTAGTTGTGAGGGTTTTTTTATTTAGTTTTCCTTCTATTTTTTATTCTATTATGCTATTTTTTTCTACTGCGAACGACCTTGTCATATAACTTCCCCATGTTTGCTATAAATTGTTGAGAAAACAGTTTTATTATCTCCTAATGCAAGGCTTTGGTTACTTGATTTTTACTATGATTTTTTGGGATAATAAATTCCCTCTGAATTTCTGATATGCTTGCTTTCAATTCTCTTCAATTTTCTGCCTTTTGAGTTCAATAATGTTCTGATGCAATGTATCATTTAAAGCTGAATGAACATGGTTTTGGTTAAAGCATGGCAAGACATATTGGTTTTAGTTTGAACAGACTTTATTGCAGGGGAGCTTTTGTGTCGAAATTATGCATTGAACTGATGTGAGGTGTTGCATAATTCTTACAGGTTTGGTTGAAGGTTAAATAGGGGCAGGGAGGATCGTAACATTTGGAACATGGAAGAGCTTGGTGCATTCAAAGCGAGTTACCCTCTTTTTGATAGTAGTTTCTTTATATACGAATCTTCAAACAAGAAGAAATCCAAATTTGGGCTTTATCTCAACAGATATGCAGGTTGCGTTGGAGGCACAAATATTGAGACCAAGAGCCATTGCTGCTCATATATTTAAGTAAATTGGTACAACATGTTTGTACAAGATTTGGAGCCATTTACAAGCTTTTGGAATTGTTTTGAAATGTGTAACAAACTAGGTTTTAAGGTTTAATGGAATTGTGGATATTTCTATTGAACTCAAATTTACTGTATGCAATTAAATCTTGCACTTGTTTGAATCATATTTGATGAAACACAGTTCACCTAGATCCTTAGAATTTTCCTCCTTGAATTTATATTGTAACTTGAATGCCATTCAAAAGTTGAACTCGACATGAATATCAAAGCCTCTTAATTGAATATTGTCTTGAAAATAGAACTTGAAATAGTGACCGATAACCCTTAACAACTTTGGATGCCGCTTGAAATCATGTTTTGGAGTCTTGAATTTGGAACAAACCAAAATGGTATGCCTTAAGCTCTAGTTAATCCAAATACATGAACCTTCCAACTTTGCACTTTTGACCTTGAAATCGCACCAGTATTTGAATTTTAAAGTGAATGAACAAATAACCCCATATGAGAAATAATGAATTCCTTGAATTCAAGTAAATTTCCAACAATTGAGAAATCGAAAAGATAACAAGACCTTGATCATAAAGAAGTCCTTAAACTCCTACCATGATATATATTCGCTCTTTAATCAACAAAATATCATGCTGAAAGAATTGTGACTGCCTTTTTTTTTGGTAGATGGGGGATAATTGTTGCTGTATCATCATCTACTGAACTTCTGATGTGTGAGAGATACCAATTTCGATATCGTAATTTGATGCACACTCTTGATAAGTAAAGGTTATCCACTGTGTTTTTGACTTTCCTCAAGATTTTGAAGGATAACCATTGTTGTATCCTTAGATGTACATTTCTGACGAGTTCCGAACACTCGTTCAAATTAACTGAACACTACCCTGCCCTAGGTTAAAAATGGGGGTTTTTTCTAAATAAAAAAGAAACTCCTACTTCAAGGCTCAAAGGGGTTAACGAGGGTTTCACTCCCTTATATCTCCGGTGTTTGGGGATTTGAAACAATGTCTGTACATCACCAACAGGGTTTTATTCAAAAGCATACAACCAAAAATTTTGCGTTTTAAATTCATCATCCTCCCTCCAATTTATGCTTAGGAAAGAGATGGGTAACAAGTTGGTATCATAATTCAAAAAGCAATTTAAAATTGAAAACAAATACGAATGAAATGAATGTGTTTCTTCAAGACAAACATATTCATTGTATTAAGATAATCATTCAAATGTAAACAAGTTCTTACATGTAAACAATACAATGATTAACAAGAAAAATTACAAATGAGAAATCATTAAAATTTCTAGTAAACTGAGAACACTAATCATCCTTAAAATCCAAGGTATCCTTCAATCATGCTTATTATTTGGCAAAGACTTGACTTGAACCTCAAGACAAATATCCTTAAATGACAAGATACCGCTTCTGACCAATTTCTGGACTTTAGATTTCAATAGGTAACATTGTTCAATACTATGCCCAAGGGCTCCCTAGTGAAAGGCATGAGTCAAATCAACTTTGTAGTACCAAGGCATCTTCTTAGGAATCTTCGGTGGAGGCCGGGTTTGAACCAAATTCCTCTGCATTAAGATTGGAAACAACTCTGTATAGGTCATTGGAATGGGATCAAATTGAGTTCTCCCCTGATCAAAAACTTATTGATCCTGTTGATAAATTGGAGAAACAAGAGGTAACTTGAACACAGGGATGACAGAAGAAACATATTGATTCTCACGATGATTGTTTCTTCCTCTGGTTCTCTTATTAGAAAAGTTATTATACTTCTTCACACCACTAGTTGTACCACTATCTTCAGATAAACATCCCTTCCAGTTATCCTCTTCTAGAAGCACTCTCACATTCACTTTTTCAGGGAAATCATTGGGTGCATTGACTATCCCCTTCTCATGAAATAATGATCTCAGAGTTTATGTGAAGACCTTTGCCATCTCTTCTTCCTTCCTAGAAGGATTTACTTGAGCGAAAACCAAAGTTTTAACCAAAGAAGTTAGATACTCCATGTCAGCCTTCAAAGTAGTTACTTCTTTGCGGAATTCAACGATATCTTGCTTAATGTTTTCCATCTTCTCTTAGCACAAGTGTCGTATCGATGAGATAACTTGTTTCTAAAGACCAAAGGACCTTGAGTAAGACTTCTCGGAAACTCATGAAATGCATAATTAAATGCAACATGATGCATGGCATGCAATACAAATGCCATGTTCTCGTTTGCAAAATTTTATACGCTTTGATTCCTATTATTAAGCCATGATATTATTATGTATTTTTTTTCAATGTATTTATTTATTTTATCAATGTTTATTTTTTGGCTTAACAATTGGAATCAAAGAAATGATGTTTGGAAACAAAGAACATGTATGTTGATGATTACATTAACATGCTATGTATGCAAATATATGGGATCAAAGCTTCTACAATCCTGGATAGCTACTAAACTGATGACAGAACCACAATCACATGTAATAAGATCAAAGGTTCGGACCAATTCAGAATACCAAGAACCAAAGTCACCAATAGAATATATATAGTCACCATCTGTACCTGTAAATGTTATTCCCTCCCTACTCCCGGGTAAAGACTAGGTCAGGATAGGTCAAAGGTAACTCAAAATCACGGGTCCACCTGAAAGTACTACCGCCTTACCCACAGACGTGGGTGTCGATAGTAATTCATTTGAGCCTCATCTGAGCATGGTATATGACATGACTGCACTAATCAGACCATGTTCTATAGCTGTCATTCCCCCACTCTATTCCTAGTGTCATAGTGCACTCTGGCCTGTGTACTGGGCCTTTTACCTCAATAGTAACACCCACCCATTAAGAAACACATAATCTAGCACAACAGAGATAACCAATATATGTAAAGCGATAAAATGCAATGCATACATATGCTCAAATATATAAACTACAAAAGCATAAAGAGAAACACCCAAAGAAAAGAAAAACCGGAGCTAGGAGTGACTCACGGGATGGACCAATAATTGCATAACAATCCCTAGTGAAGTCGCCATTTTTCCGCAGCGGTAAAATCAATAAAGTCGCCATCGAGTATTCATTTATCCCACAAAAAGGGAAAGGAAAATCATCGAAGAAAAACCTAAAGGGGAAAATTAAGGTCTTGTGACCGAGAGATTGGGTAAGGGAGTCGATTACACAAGAGGAATGTATTAGCACCCCACACGTCCATAGTACTCCACGGGATCCATTCTAGTTGTTCTAATAAAATGGTGTGTTCAATCTAATGCTTAAGAGTTATAAAATGCTAAGAGGGAATGCATGAAAAGAAAACAGAAAATAATGTAGGTGTTGCACCCCAAAATTTGCCCTCTCACATTTCCCAAGACATTTCAAGAAAAATCTCCAAGTAGCTCAAGATTGCTCAAGAGTTGGACACTAAAGCTACCTCCTAAGGCAGTCAACCTCAAATTAGGGTTTTGTGTTGCATCAAGGTCCTTGCATCCAAATGACCTCAAGTGCTTCCAAATGTCCTAATATGTTCTCAAGTTCATCCATGTCAAATTTCAAGCCTTGCAGAGGAAGTTTGCTCAGTCAAATGCTTAAGAGGTCCAAAAATCGACTGTGCTAGGGCAAAAGTCAACTGTGACCTACAAATAGTCAAACTTCAAGCTTTTTTGTCAACATTCTCATTTTAAGGATATTTCATCATATGATCAAGGGTCGATCATGATTCATCAAGGATTGCTCAAAATTCATCAAGACTCAAAAGTTGCTAAATTAGGGTTTTGTAGGAAAAGTCAACTCAACTTTGACCAAGCATAACTTTCTCATACTTTATGAGAAATGACCCATCTAAAGCTCATTTTGAAGAGGATGAAATTTCCTACAATCCATCTTCATACCCCAAGATCAAGAAATTCACTCACAAAAAGTTACAAATTTGGACATTATAGGTTATTTTTGAAAGTCAACAAAAACACCTTTTTTCCAAATTTTTATAACTTGAGAATTGAATATAAAAATGAGATGATACCAAAGGGTTTGGTTAGAGGACATCTCAAGGTTTCTAAAAAGTCAAAGAACACCTCCAAAAGTTCAAAATTGAAGAAGTTATGCATTGTTGAAATTGGGCATTTTTCCAAAATTGCCAAAAGTCAACTATCCCCAAAACTTCAATTTTTGTCAAATGGTCCCACTTTTTTGCACTTGATTTGATCTTGTCACACTACACACGTGTCTTATCTTCAGTCTTGTGTCCATTTATTGATTTTTCTATTATATTTGATTTTTATTGAACTAATTCATTTTAAATCAATTTAAATCCAAATAAAATCCAAATATTGATAATTTAGGATCTTTTTGATTGATACAGGTCTTAATTGTCATCATGAACATGATCAATTTCCAATCAAGCCATATCATGAACAAAAAGGTGGTTTTTGGATAAATTTGGAAGCTTTTTCATGGAGGATCAAATCAAATCCTAAATCATCAATGCATAATGATTCAGCCCAAGAAACTTGACCTAATTCACTCCATGTTACTTATACAAACCAAAGGCACGAGCAAAAAGACCTGGAGGCTGCATAAACATCAAAACCAAACTTGAGAAAAACTTGAAAAAGCTTGAAACTGAAATTGCATATAGAGGCGTTTTCAAAGCCAAATCTCCACACTATTCTCTTGCTGGACATCCACTGAGTGAGAGGCAATCAAAAGCAAGCTTCTAGACCCCCTGAATCGCGCTGTAAGTCTCTCTAAACCTTGCCCTGTATTTGAAATCACATACTCATATTCTTGCACTTTCTTGGCAAAATCTTTACACAACCATGCTTATCGTTCCATTTAGAAACTTTATGCATTAACCAATTGTGTTTTCATGAGCCATAGCCCCATACCCGAATCTAGGGTTTTGGAAGTTTGTTTTTGGGCGTTTTCTTTGCAGGCAAAATTGATGCTAATAATGGACATATACATGATCAGTGGAAGGAGACGAGCACAATCATGTGTTTGGAATTAATTTCCATGGCCTAGA
Organism: Vicia faba; assembly: GCA_948472305.1. NCBI lineage: Eukaryota > Viridiplantae > Streptophyta > Magnoliopsida > Fabales > Fabaceae > Vicia > Vicia faba. The sequence goes on from OX451735.1 coordinate 947,205,884, forward strand.
GAAGATTTTAGGAGGGACATACGGATTTAGCTGCGGATAAGAATCCACATGTAAATAACTAGGGGCCAGCGAAGAAGATGAAGACGTGTCCCTTTCCAGTTGGCCCATTCATAATTCGCGCGTTTTTTTGTTTTAATTCTGGCATTTGTTTTGTTTTTCCATATAATAATTGCTACCTAATATGTTAACAAATAAAACACGCTGGTGCAGTGGTAGACACGTTGCTCATTGACTCACAGGACCTGGGTTCAAATCCCAGGTCCCCCATATTGCATATTATTCTTTTTCTTCAGGAAATCCAATGCGTTCCAGGAGTTGTGGTTCATCATGCAGCCTCACCTAATCATCTTCCAGATGGCCCCAGGCCAGATCTGGTGGCTCAGAGTGAAAGTCCATCATACGCCCTGGTCAACCAATGCACGTGGAATCATGGAAAGTCAATACAGGCTTGCGTCTTTTGGGCCAAAGAATTGCAATTCTCACCTCCAATCTGGGCCCAAACCCTCCCTTTGGTTATTTCTATTTCTTTTTTATTTCATTTATTTAGTTGTTTTGATTATTTATTTTATTTTCTAACTGACCAATTAAATTATTTTCCTCATAAAAATAAAAAAAAACCAAAATATATTTTATTTATTAAAATTAAATTCATCATTTTGTTTTTTTTGTAAATAAATTATTTCAATTAATTTAGTTTAATTAGGTTTAACTTTTAATATTTTTTGCAATATTTAAAATCAATGTAGATAATTAGGTTTTACTAACTTTAAATCAAATTTATTTTATTTCTTTAAATACTCAAAAATCCAAAAATATCTTTTTTAATTAATTTAATTTAATTTAATTTAATTGTTAACTTAATTTAATTTCTTTTAATTCAAAAAAAACCAAAAAATGCTTTCTTTTCAAAAAGGGGCAAAACCCTAAAAATTTCGCATCCGATTTAATTTCTTGCATGCAATCTATTTTACCATATTGATGTAATTGTTTCCCGGAATGTAATAACTTTTAACTAGGACTTTATTTTATCGCTTTATTTTATTTTCCGCATTTTAATTTCAAGGGTTGTTTTTGGCGATGTAAATACTCGACGCCTTGTAATAGTTTAGATTTAATTTCCGCAAATTTAATTTCCACAACTCATAAACTGTTAGATGTTTGGTAAATAGGGAATGCATGACAAGATCGAATGTATGAACCTAAAATCAACATAGATAACCCATAACATGTACAAAGATAATATTAACCGAAATAACACACTCGCACATGCGCACTCTTAGGGTACACCTCGCTTGGTTGCCTTCGAACGTGGTCATTGAGTATAGGAAGTTTTAGAGGTCGCCCTCTTGTCCAAAGATCATAGTTGCCCCGAAACGGTTGCCTCGGAAAAATGATCTAAGACATTAGGGTTACCGCTAAGGCGTCCTAACATTGCTTTAGTGATCACACGTCCCTTAATCGAATTGACCCTTAAAACTCCAACGACGGTGCTACCTATTCATCAATAGTGGGATAGCATTGTCTAAAGGAAGATAGCATAGAACGATTCCTTTTTCGAGTAGGTAGATGGTTCTTAGATACCTGCTCTTTCAAAAAACAAAATCTTTTTCACACTTACACTCCTTTTCAAACAAAAAACTTCTTTCAAACCCACAAACACAAAGAAAAGAAATTTTGAAAACAATATGAGCAAGTACCTAAGAGCCAGTGGATAAACACGGATAGAAAGGGTGCTAACACCTTCCCTTTCTATAATCTACCCCCCGGACCCGAAAAACATCTCGAAAAAGGAATTTTTCTGTGCTTTTTTCCTTTCCTTGTTGGATAAAATAAAAGACGGTGGCGACTCTTGCTTACCGCGACACTTTGCAAAAACAAACGCAAAACGCGAACCAGCATTCCAAAAAACAGTCAGTTCTCTCCCACCGTATCACAGTAGCGAAAATAAGAGTTATGCTCATTCGCTCCCTACCCTAATGCCTACGTATCCCTTTTAAGGAATCAGAGCAACCGTAGTTCGGCTCACAAATTTTGTTTGTTTGTCTTTTTTAGATGAATGATGTTAAACTCAATCATTCCACCGCTGCTCGACCATTGGAGACTCACGCACTGTAGTGGAAAAGAATTAACACGTTCTTAGAAGAGAAAAGCCGAATGGCGAAAATAAATGGATTGGTTGGTATTTTTTTTACCATGAAAAATATTTTATATGCTTAGCATTTTTTTATACATTTGCCAAGAAAAAGAAGTTTTAGTTTTAAATGCAATTATGCAAAAATGGGAAGAAAACATCTAAGGGAGACTAATTTATCTCTAACCTAATGTTATCATATGACGATGGCCCTATGTCAAGGATGGAAAGGTAAATATCTACCCTATGTTAGCATGCATGGTTCGCCACCTAAGGTCTAACTTACATTCGAAGGGAACAAGCACGTTCTAAGGGAACATGGTATGGAGAGCGAGTAAACAAGCAAGCTCGAAAGAGCACACATATAAAATGGTAAATAAAAGAAGTGAAATGCTTTAGCCAAGGGGAGCGTATCACCCAAGACAAACAAGCAGAAGTAGGATGTAAAACAAAAATGTGACGTCCAAAGCGACTGAACACCTAACCAAGATATAAGAGATCGAGGTAGGCCACAAAAGGCAATATGAACGATCACAGAATGTCAGCATCGGCCAATGCAAACTCTTGACAAAGCGCGAGGGTTCAATTGCGGAACCCTTCCCCACTTGACGGACTCGATATACAAGATTTGCACGACTCCGAAGCATCAACGTACAACGTGATCTAAGGATGACACATACGAGAATGTGCGGGGGTCGATTACGGACCCTTCCCGCCTGCCTCCTTTTGAGGACTTATCATCTGTAATATAATATGGACACAAATGTAAACATACGTGTGGAATACCTACTTCAAAGGTAGGATTTTAAACAAACACAATTAGCATACCGAAAGCAGTGCCTGCTATAGGACTTTAAACAACGACTTCGAGCGCACGCTCTTAATTTCTTGCTTCCTACTTCACATGATTTCTAGAAAGAAATAAATGCAGAAGTATAACTTGGAAGCAGTATAATACCAAATGAACAATAATATCTGCGAAAAGAACAACCAAAGAAAATAAACTCGGAATACTTCACGCGAGCTGGCATAAAAAAACAAACAGTCAGAGATCGCATATTCAGGATAGGCTTCAAAACTTCATCGATGTGAAAATAAATCATAATCGAAAACTCAAACATGTCCGCATATCAAACAAAGAAACTGCATAAGACTCAACTAAATGAGCAAAGATGAATAACAAGTCTCAAGTAATCGGAAAAAAATGAATTAATTCCCAAAATCAAATAAAAGAAAAATTCTAACAAATTTTTATTGACTTTTGTATTTTTTTTTATCATGGAAAGATAAAAAAAAGATTAGAAAATCCTAAATTCTATCTATTTTTTTATCACTAATCTTCATTAATGAAAATTTAAAATAGAATTTACTATAAAAAAATTAACACAATTAAAAACATTCATGGGATGAAGAAGAATCCAGGGAGTTTGCTCCAACAAAATGCTAGGCATTAGGCCCACCATAATCCAAGATCCATCAATAGTTACAAAAAAAACACATGCTCCGGGCTTTAAGGGGATAAACTTGGTCTACAGTACATAATCCAAGATCCATCAATAAAACAAATATACAACATATGCAAAATTAGGGTTCAACCTATGACCATTCATCTTCTTTCAAGGAACTTACTTTCGGCTCATGCAATTTCCAGCGATTCCGCCGCCGTAACCCTTTCCGCACCATTTTCGTCTCTCATCCTTTGATACTTTCATCCTTGGTCGATTAATCTTCCGAACAACCTCCTTCGTCTATGCTACTTCCGTGATCTTTCTCACTCCCCAAACATTCACAAATTCAAACGAAACCTAACAACTTGTATGAACCATACGATATACAAGAGAGATGCAGAAAAGAACGTTGCTTACCTACCAGAGTAGCTTCAGAAACTCTTGTTTGACGACAAAAACGACAGAGGAAAACCAAAGATACTGATGTGAACTTCAGGTAATCAAACTTGATCTCGTGCGTTCTTGGTCGTGGGTTTCTTCTTCTCCTCTTTAAAATCCGATTTTGTCTTGGGATTTCCGAGGAAGATGAAGATTAAAGTTGTATGATGAATAAGCGATTGAAGGAGTGTTGATGATTGAAGAATGAAAGATGAAGATGTGCAGTGGTTGCGGATTATTGAAGGTGTGATGGAAGTTGAGGATCGATGATGATTGGTGATGAGGTGAGTCCAGAATGAAGACTGAGGAGAATGAAGATAATCTAGAGGTGCCTCCTTATATCTTTTCTCCATGTGATATTTATATTGAATAAAAAAATGGTTTCCCCCGAATTTCTTATACATATCTCCCAGTTATTTTGGTCCGATTCTGTTAAGAAATTATGTTATGGTTAGTTGGGTAATTGGTTAGGCGGCTATTGAAATTCTGTTAGAAACAATTAGGGGGTTAGAGGTAGTTATGAGTTTTTTAGTTGTGGGGGTTTTTTATTCAGTTTTCCTTTTGTTTTTTATTCTGTTATGCTGTTTTTTTCTGCTGCAAATGACCATGTCATATAACTTCCCCTTGTTTGTTATAAACTATTGAGGAACCAATTTTATTATCTCCTAATGCAAGGCTTTGGTTACCGGCTTATTACTATGATTTTCTGGGTTAATAAGTTCCCTCTGAATTTCTGATTTGCCTGCTTTCAATTCTCTTCCATTTTCTACCTTTTGAGTTCAATAATGTTTTGATGCAATGTATGGTTTAAAGCTGAATGAACATGGTTTTGGTTAAAGCATGGCAAGACTGATTAGTTTTAGTTTGAACCGACTTTATTGTAGGGGAGCTTTTGTGTTGAAATTCTATATTGAACTGATGTGAGGTGTTGCATACTTCTTGCAGGTTAGGTTGAAGGTTAAACAAGGGCAGGGCGGATCGTAACATTTGGAACAGGGAAGAGCTTGGTGCATTCAAAGCGAGTTACCTTCTTTTTGATAGCAGTTTCTTCATATACGAATCTTGAAACAGGAAGAAATCTGCATCTGGGCTTTATCTCAACAAATATGCAGGTTGTGTCGGAGGCGCGGATATTGAGACCTTGAGCCATTGCTACTCATATATTTAAGTAAATTGGTTCAACATGTTTGTGCAAGATTTGGAGCCATTTACAAACTTTTGGAATTGTTTTGAAATGTGTAACAGACCAGGTTTTAAGGTTTAATGGAATTGTGGATATTTCTATTGAACTCAAATTTACTTTATGCAATTAAATCTTGCACTTGCTTGAATCATATTTGAATGAAACGCAGTTCACCTAGATCCTTAGAATTTTCCTCCTTGAATTTATCTTGTAACTTGAATGCCATTCGAAAGTTGAACTCGACATGAATATCAAAGCCTCTTAATTGAATATTGTCTTGCAAATTGAACTTGAAACAATGACTGATAACCCTTAACAACTTTGGATGTGACTTGAAATCATGTTTTGGAGTCTTGAATTTGGAACGAACCAAAATGGTATGCCTTAAGCTATAGTTAATCCAAATACATGAACCTTCCAACTTTGCACTTTTGACCTTCAAATCGCACCTGTATTTGAAAGTGAATGAACAAATAACCCCATATGAAAAATAATGAATGCCTTGAATTCAAGTAATTTGCCAACAATCGAGAACTCGAAAAGATAACAAGACCTTGATCATAAAGAAGTCCTTAAACTCCTACCATGATATATATTCACTCTTTAATCAACAAAATATCATGCTGAAAACCCAGATCCATTTTTGTACTCCAATATTTTCCCTCTCACTTATCAAGAATTTGTTTACAAGATCCCCTTAGGCTCAAGACTGCACTAGGGTTTGATCAGCTCAAGAAACCTCCTTAAGCACTGATGACCAAAATTAGGGTTTGAGATTGCACAAGGATTTTTGAACTTCCAATGCCCCATATGAATTTCATGGATCATTATGGACCCCCAAGATCACTCATGTCAAATTTCAAGCCTTGGATCACACTTTTGCTCAGTCAATTGAGCAGTTGACCTAAAAATCAACTGTATTGGAGAAAAATTAACCATGACCAATTTATAATCAAAATTCATAATTTTTTTATCCACATCAACATTTTAAACTCATATACATCATTTGATCAAGTTTGGACCATAATTCTTCAAGAAATTTGATCAAATCTCCAAAAGGGAAAAATGGTCAAAATTAGGGTTTTGACTGGGAAAGAGCAACTTCTGATTTTTGACCTAGAAAATGGTCAACTGGATTAAGACATGATCTCAAGATTCCAATTGCATCATTTTTAACTAATGGCATGGTTCAAAACATTGCAAGTCCATTGGATTGACAGATGAATTTTCCAGTCAATTGATCAAAAGTCAACTGTATACTGAAAAGTCAAACTTTGACTTTTTTGTCAAATTCAAGTGTCAAAGATCACAATTCATCAAAACATGTCAAAATATGAAACTTATTCATCAAGAAATAAAAAAGTCAAGATTTCATTTTGAAAAGTCAAAATTTCTAAACTTAGAAAATTTTCGAAGTGTTGGAAATTTCTTATTTTTTCATAACTTTGAGCAAACTTTTCACCATGATGAAAGATGATTCAAGAGAAACTTCCAACATGAAAGTTGTAGATCTCCATGAAATATACAACTTTTCTTTACACAACTCCTTCCAAAAGTTCTTGGATCTCAAGTTATAAATTTATGAACATGTGGTCATGAAACTAAACACTTAGTGAAATTTTGCCCTAATTTGGTCAGGATTTTGACCCAACTTCATAAAACTTTTTCATATAGTTACAAGCGGAATCTTCAAAAGAAATTCAAATATGGGTTGTAGGGAACATTACAAGCTTTCCAAAATGTCCTAGAACTCCTTGAGATCATTCTTGAGTAGGGAGAATCGAAGAGATGAAGTTAGGGTTTTATCACTTTAATTACAAGTCATTTTAGTGATGAACAAAATTCAAATTCAAACTATGCTGCATAAACACTACTTTTCAGGCCTCAAACTTGTTAGGCACTCCATAATTAATGGTTTACACAGCTGTTAGAGGTCTCACTTCAAGCATTCAATGCATAGACATGTTTTATATCCATTTTTGGAAGAAAGGTTACATTGCCATTTTGATAAAGTGCCTTTTTGTACAAAACTTGTTCTTGAGCCTTGCACTTGTTTTCTTCTGATCAAACAAGTCCTATAACTCATGAGAAATGTTTTAGACACTTACAATCACCCATCCCATGCTTGTACCTCCTCTTGAAACTTGTTTCCCTCTTTTCTTCAAAATCAAGTAACCTAGCCAAAAGCTAAGAACTTGTACTTCTGATTGTCCAAAGCTCTCAAACACTTTTGTTTATACATACACAAACCATGGACCATAAACACACGAATGCTCAAGCCTTTAAAGAACCTAGAACTCAGAATCACACTTCATACTTCCATTTTCACACAAACTGACCAAAAACTTGAAACTCATAATCTACTCGTGTGTTTCTTGGCCTTTTGGTTTCTAAAGCTTCTAAACATCATATAGAGTTGACCCCACACTCTATTATAGAACTGTAACACCATTAACACCATCCTCCATTTTCAAAAACTCAGTTCTTCACATTGACTTCTCCAGATCATTTCAGCCACTCATTGCTCAAGCTAATCATTACATTAGCTTCCTGGGACCTCAAGAAAGCTAACCTGATCATCACCATCACTTGAAACAAGCTCAAACTCAAAACACGATTTCCAGTTTTGAGGTAAGTTTTCTCAACTTTGAACTCTTCATACAGGCATCATCAATGATTTATTTATGAACAAAACATGTAGATATCATTTCCCTAAAGCTAACCATGTCCGTAGTTTCCATTAATTTTGCTTGAGCTTAGAGAATTTTGAGACTGAAATTTCTGAGATTTTTAGGGTTCAGATTAGGGCCATTAAAATTCATGCTTATCTTTGATCCATAGTTTTAATGCTTTACATTTTTGAAACCGTGAGGAAGTTTGCTACAAGTTTCATGTTTACAGTTTTCATTTTTGATGAGAAATGAGCAAGTTACAATTGGTCTGGCTGGAGGTTGAAGATGAAGTCATCAAGGCGCGTTTTGCCTCATATATTTATTGTTTTACTTATGTTAACGGATGTATAACCACCCCAGTGGTAGAAGCGCACGCCTGTAACCTTTGGGACCTGGGTTCGAGCCCCAGTTGTACCCTTTTGCATGTTTTTTACATGTTTTGCATTTCTGATTTTTTTTGCAGGGCGCTGGGCCTCTTTGGGCTTGTTTTTTTTTTTTTTTGCTAGCTAACACCCTGTTTCATTTGTACGCCCCTGGCCCAGTTTATTTTATTTTCTTATTTTTTATTTATTTATTTATTTTTTTAAATATTTTTCTAAATACTAAAAAATCAAAAAAATACAAAAAAAAATGATAGATGCATATTTTGGCTTTGTTTATTTTATTTTTCTCACAAAAAATATTTTATTTAACTATACTTTGTTATTTTTTTACAAATTATCTTGTAAATCTAATTAAAACTAGGTTAGTATTTATTTTTCTTTTACACCAATTAAAATATATTATTTTAATATTAAAAAAGGCCAAAAATATTCCATAATACTATAAATAATTTTCAAGACAAAAATACCAAAAAAAAAACTTTTTCTAAACTTATTTTCTTTAATCAATTAATGAATTAGGGTTTTGTTTAAAAATCTTTTCTTAGCAAATTTAGGGTTTACTTTTTATTAGTTATTTTCTTTAATTAATAAGGTTAATACAAATTCCCTTTTCTCATGAAAAAAAACAAATAAATATCCACTTACTTCACATTTTGCATTTTTGTACATTTATTCATTTTGTACATTGTATTCATTTAAATCCTTGTATATTTGTACCAATTCAATATGGTTGTAATAGATTAACTAGGTTTACATTCTTACAATCCCCTTTCAATTTGTACACCCCCCTCCAACAAATATTGTAATAGCATAGTAACTTTAAATTCCACAATTTATCGCTTTTATATATGACATGCTAGTAATTAGGGTGTGTATGGAAAGACTAAAACCAATACTTAGAAAACCCTAATTCAAGACAAAAACAAGCATGAAAACAATACATTTGCACACAAGCACCCCTAGGGTTATTCCACTTGGTGGCCTTATACAAAATGTCCATATTACGCATGTGAGGTATCTTAGCAAAAACAAGCAAATACAAGATTATAGTCCCTCGATGACGCTATCTAAGTTGCCTTTCAAATGATCTTAGTCCCTAAAAAAGAATTCTAAGATACCTTGCAACATTGTTAATCATGGTTATACGATAACTCACGCCCGTCCCGTTAACATCCAAAGATAGGGTTACTTACCAAATCAATGGTAAGATAACAATGTCAAAGGAAAAGGAAAATGAACAAGAAAGACTTTTGAGTAGGTAGAATGCTCCTAATTACTTGCTCAATTTCAAACAAAGCATCCTTGCTATTTTCAAAATAAACACCTACACTTTCAAATATCTTACAAACTTGAAAACATTTTCAAAAGATCAAACATATTTGTATACATTCTTACAAACAAGAATCATTACAAAGATTGCCTAAACAATGGGCTCTTTACAAAATACTTTCAAAAACCACACCAAGCACAATTTCAAACAAAAGCAAGTGATCTAGAAAGTAACTAAGAGACCATGGAAAACCATGGATGAAAAGGGTGCTAATACCTTCCCTTTTCATAATCTACCCCCTGATCTCATGAAATAATCTCAAAGGTCTTTCATGTGCTTTTTCACCTTTCCTTTTGGATAAAATGAAAGTCAGTGGCGACTCTTGCTAACCACAACTTTTGTGATCAAACGCAAAACATTAAATCAGTTCTCCCACTGTATCATATAACTGGTGACTCTGCTGGTGAATATTCTAAAAGTGGGGTTACCTTAGGGTTAGATCACATTTACTTGCTTACATTGTTTGACTTGTTTGCTTTACATTATGGTTCTTTGTTTGAGTTTGAATCCTCTACCCGGATTTGAGATACCTTATAGGTAAGTAGCAATACATTATGGAAACTCTGTGGGGTATACCGACATGGTCTAAGCAATATCTACGTTAGTGCGACATATTTGTGGGTACCGATAGCCCTTGAGTTAATCAAGGAGAATACGGGGCCGATGAGTGATGTCATGAAACACTAATGAACTTTCAGAACCTTTACTTGACCAACTTGGCCTTTAGGATCTAGTGAGGTGATCGACTTTGGTGCAGTCCGAAGTTGGTAGATACTCGATACTACACTCATTGAGGTTTGGTTTCTTGGGATATTTCGGTTGCCATTAAAGAGGCTTGTGCTGAAACAATGGTCAAGGAAACAAACCAGTGATATTGAGCTCCTTAGAACCCGGTTACTATTACTAGGACAGGTTTGACCCAACTAAACTTCAAGAGGGTACTTACTTGTATATACATACCTGTACATAACATCATGAACATCATACTCATTCACTAACCATTTCAAGGATCTTGGGATTTATCTTTGTTCTGTTTTGTAGGACATGGATTCTATTCGCAGGAAAACTATTCAAGTTAATCTTGTGAGGATCCCTCCACAACTTAAGGAGCTAGCATCAAGGATTCCTGAAAACTCTCCATTCACCGAGAGACAGGGTCGCCTACTCAACTTGGTCACCTCTGACACTGATGAGGACATGATAAAGGTGCTCTTTCAGTTTCTTGATCCCTTACACCATTGCTTCACATTTCCCGACTATCAACTTGTGCCTACTTTGGAAGAATTCTCCCGACTCTCGAGGATTCCTATTCTCAATCAACTACCTTTCAACAGTACGGAAAGAGACTCAATGCCAGAAGAGATTGCTCAAGATCTACACTTGCAATCATTTGATGTCACAACTCATTGGAAAACAAGGAGTGGTGTCAAGGGTTTCTTAGCAAATTTCTTGTTTGAGAAATCCCAAAGCTGTTGGAATTCCTTGGATTTGCAAGCCTTTGAGGAAATTGTGGCTCTCCTCATCTATGGGATGGTTTTGTTTCCAAATCCTGACAAACTCATAGATGTGAATGATGTCAAAATCTTCATATCCCGCAACCCTGTGCCTACTTTGTTAGGGGACATCCTACACTCTTTTCACACTCGCACAATGAGGAAAAGAGGTGTCCTTATGTGTTGCACTCCTCTCTTGGAAAGATGGTTTATTTCGCATCTTCCCCAATCTGTATTGAAGAATGAGCAAGGTTCAAGGTGGTCACAAAAGTTGATGCCGCTAAAACATTCAGACATTCATTGGTGCTCCCAATCCATAGAGAATGTTACTATTGTCGACCGTTATGGAGAGTTCCCTAATGTTCCCTTACTTGGCATTAGGAGAGGTATCACCTATAACCCCTGCTTAGCTTTAAGACAGTTTGGTTACGCCCGAAGGGATGGCCCATATGAGATGCTGATTCATGGTTTGGTATTTGACTACGATAACGACGATCAATGTCTTTGCCAGAGATTTATCCGAGCTTGGAGGATGTTGAACAAGGTAAATAGCAAGACGTTGGGGCACAAGAATTCCATCCCTCTTTAGCCTTACCTCAAATGGGTACGAACTTGTGCTCAGAGTCTTATGATGCATTATCCCTCCATTCTCCCGGTAATCATTGAACCTGTCATGGAAGGATATGTTCCATACACTATCCTACATCCTGACATGCCCACCTCTCTTGAAGACTTACAAATATATTTGATACAACTCAAGGGGGAGCGAGATACTTTCGAAGCCCAATTCTACGCAAGTGAGTAGAAGGTTTTGGAACTCACTAAGCAACTTCATAAGGAGAGAAACCTGAATGCCTACATTGCACCAAAGAGGATGCATACTACCTTTTTATCTTAGAGTTTTTGTGTTTGTTTTTCCCAAGGAGGCATTATTGTACTCAAGCTTTAATTTATTAATATAACGTGTGTTTCCTTTTTGTCTAAAACAAATTTGAATCTTTAAAATCCTTGAAATCATTGCATATGCATTTACCATTCATCATAACATAAGCAGGTTTCTTGCAACAAGTATCCTTATCTATCTACTGTTTACTTCAGTAAGATGGATCTCGAGCAAACGGTGAAGGACCTCCAAGCTCAAAATGCACAGTTTTAACAGTTGCTCTTAACTCTAGCCAAAAGACAAGAAGAGTTGAAGACCTTGCTGGTAGAGGAGAAGAAAAAGAAAAAGAAGAAAATAACCGAATTTCTAAACATGGGAAGAAGATTCCAAGGGAAAACAAGAAGGGCCTTAGACTTTGCAACGACATCCGGTGAGAAAGACAATCAAGATAGGAAGGGAAAAGAAACAGTTGTCCAGTCAGAATCAGAAGAGGAAGAGGAAGAAGAAGACTATTTTGAAGAACAATACCCTTCAGCCGACGACAAGTATAAGCATCTAGAAGAACGGTTAAGCACAATGGAAATCCAAAAAGTGCCTGGCTTGGACTTTGAGGAGTTGGGGTTAGTATCGGGGATTGTCATTTCTCCAAAATTCAAAGCACCGGTGTTTTCCAAATATGACCGAGTTTCATGCCCCAAAATGCATCTCCGGTCCTATGTGAGGAAAATCCAGCCTCATACCGCTGATAAAGATTTATGGGTACACTTCTTCCAAGATAGTCTGTCTGGAACTCAACTTGATTGGTTTTATAAGTTAGAAAGAGCAAATGTTCATAACTGGGAAGATCTTGCTGCAACCTTTTACAAACAATACCAATACAATGCTGATCTTGCACCCATCCGTACTCAACTTTAGAGTGTGGCCATAGTTTCAAGTGAAGGCTTCAAGGACTACGTGCAAAAGTGGAGGGATTTAGCCGGAAGAGTTCAACCTCCTCTATCTGAAAGGGAGTTGGTAGACATGTTTTTGGGTACCTTGTCTGGTCCCTTCTTCAATCACTTAATTGGGAGTTCATCGACAGGTTTTACCGAACTGATATTGACCGGAGAAAGGGTAGAAGCTGGGATAAAGAATGGAAAGATTCAAAAAGATGCATCCTCTGATGCTGTAAGAAAACCATTCATCGGAAAGAAAGAAGTAGTTGTTGTATATCCTCAGAGAAATCAAGATAGGGCCAAACTCCGTCCAATGGTTGGGGCTGTTATGATTCCTAAACCTGCGCCTGATCAGCAAAGAAACAATCATCCAAGAATCGAAAGACCAGTCTGACAATTCACCCGAATCAATATGACACTATCTCAGGTATTACCACATTTGTTAAGATCCAACCTAGTGACTTTGAAAGAAGCTCCAAAGAACCCTAAACAACCTCTCCTCACTATCTTCCCAATGCCCGTTGTGCATACCACTCTGAGAGTCCTGACCATGACACTAACAATTATTGGGCTCTAAAGAACAAATTACAAGACCTCCTTGAAGCCAAAGAGATTGAATTCGATGCGCCAGAAAAGCCCAAGTCATTTATGCCCCTATGCCCAAACACGACCATAATACCAACGCCATTGAGGAAGATATGTTTGTTACTTCAGTTGATGAACTTATTACCCCATTCCTAACTATTAAAAAGAACTTATTGAATTCCAGTGTATTCCCAAGCTATGATGAAAGCTGTCATTTCTGTTTGTCCTCACCAACCTGCCGTCCTTTGTTGAAAACAGGCGTTCAATGACTAATAGATAACAAGGAAATTTTGTTCGAAAATACTTCTGTTCCAACTGTTTCTTATAATGGTGTTTCCATCGTGACCATTTCTGACAATTCTTCTAGGGACTCCATCAAAAGACCCATTAGAATTACATCAGTTCCAAAAGTAGCTCTTTTGATAATTACAGTTCCTGGACCAATCCCGTATTCGTCAGACAAAACCGAACCATGGAATTATGGAGGGCATGTCTACTCCCATGGTATCAAGCAAGATTGGCCAGCTACTGAAGATTCAAGTTCTGAGAAGGTTGAGTCCAATATCAGTAATATTGCAGGGACTAGCAAGATTACCCAAAGCGGAAGGATTTTCTCTCCAGAAATTGCTCCTCCAAAAGCAGTTTCTGGACCCGTAATCATTCATGTTGTTGTTGCTCCTCCAAAGATTTCTCTCGGTCCTACAATTATCCCTGTTATCACTCCTACTGATATTTCTACTGCCGAGTCAACCGAGACTCGAGGTAAAGGTATTTTGATTAAGCCTGTCCAGACGAAGGCACAATCAGTGACTATCCCTGAGACCTCCTGGAAAGAGATGGAGGAAATTCTCAAGATCATAAAAAGAAGCGACTACAATGTAGTTTATCAAATGAGGAAAACTCCATCTAAAATTTCCATGCTGGCTTTATTACTATGTTCCGAGGCACATGCAAAGGCCTTGGTAAAATTCCTGAAAATTGCCCATGTACCCCAAGAAACATCTACCGATCAATTCCAAGACTACGTAGCCAGCTTTACTACAAATAATGGTTTAGGTTTTTCGGATGCTGATTTAACGCCAAGAGGGAGGAAGCATAATGAGGCATTGCATGTCTCAGTTGAATGCAGGGGCACAAACTTGGCTCATGTTTTGGTGGACACTGGTTCGTCTCTGAATGTGTTGCCTAAAAAGGCTCTTGATAGGCTTGACTGTGAGGGATTGACATTGAAACCGAGCAACATAGTAGTGAGGGCATTTGATGGCTAAAAAAGGAAGGTGCATGGGGAAGTGGATATCCCCATAAAGGTTGGAACCCAAACATTTGATTCAACTTTTTATGTGATGGATATCCGCCCTTCATATTCCTGCTTGCTAGGCCGACCGTGGATTCACAATGCTGGCGTTGTTACCTCTATGTTGCACCAAATGCTGAAGTATCTGATTCAAGGGAAGATTATCACTATTCACGGAGAAGAAGAGTATATGACCAGCCATCTCAATACCTTCATATATGTGGAATTAGATGGTGAATTTATTGAAACTCCATTCCAGCATTTTGAAGAAGTCCCGCAAGATGTGGCAGTAACCAAGGTTGTGTCTCAGGTTCCCAAGATCACAAGGCCTCCACTTAGGATGTCATCTTTAAAGGATGCAAAGGCAGTGATAGAAGAAGGTGGGTGCACTATTTGGGGACAACTCCCGGATATCCCATACAAATCTGACAAGTTTGGCCTGGGTTTCACTTTAGGTGCCCAGAAAGCCGTATGATGTGCCCGTGCCAGAGGACCACCCTTGAAGATCAGCAACCGCGAGGTCAACACAGTAGAGGATGATGAAGACAACTATAACCTAGAGGGTTGGATTTTCCCAACTGTCAGTGGAGGGCTCAGCAACTAGGAAGCCAGAGATTTTGTCCCGATCACCTTTATCCCACCGTAATTTGTCTTTACATTTTGTTAGATTTGTAATATTAAAACAATTCAGACTCTTAAAACCTTGTGTCTTACCCAAGGCACAATGGTCCATTTGTAAGGGTTATTATCTCATTTCCATATGACATAAATGAATGATGGACGTTTTTGCATACAAACTTTGTGCTCATTGTTTTTATTTTTACATTTTTCATTTCTTTCAAGGATAGCTATACTCTTACACACACTCACACTCATAATGCAGAGATACATCCATTCGGGATCCCATGGGTAACAGTTCTGCTATGTCCTTCTGTGACTCTGAAAACCTAATCTACCAAGCCGAAGACAAAGGCGAGGAAGATTGTGAAGTACTAGGGGAACTCGCCAGGTTACTACAACAAGAAGAGATGACCATTCAGCCCTACAGGAAACTAGTGGACACAATCAACCTAGGTACTGAAGAAGACAAAAGAGAAGTCAAGGTGGGTGCCAATCTAGAACCCAGTTTCAAGGAGTGTCTGATTCAGTTGTTGTACGATTATGTTGAGGTCTTTTCCTGGTCGTATGAAGACATGCCAGGACTTGATGCAGATATTGTGGTACATCGTCTACCTACAAAAGAGGATTGCCCACCAGTAAAACAAAAGTTCTGTCGTATGCGATCAGATATGTCGGAGAAGATTAAAGAAGAAGTCATGAAATAATTCAATGCTGGATTCTTGGCCGTCACCTCTTATCCGCAATGGGTTTCCAATGTTGTTCCCGTGCCCAAAAAATACGACAAGGTACAAATGTGTGTAGACTACAGAGATTTGAATAGGGAAAGCCCTAAGGATGATTTCCCACTTCCCCACATTGATATTCTAGTTGACAATATGGCTCAGCACAAAGTGTTTTCCTTCATGGACGATTTCTCAGGTTACAACCAAATCAAAATGGCGCCTGAGGACATGGAGAAAACAACCTTTGTCACGCAGTGGGGCACATTCTACTACAAGGTTATGCCATTCGGACTGAAGAATGCTGGGGCAACCTATCAGCGTGCCATGGTAGTTCTATTCCATGACATGATACATCATGAAATAGAGGTCTATGTGGACGACATGATAGCTAGATCTCAAACAGAAGAAGAGCATCTTGATCATTTACAAAAATTGTTTGAAAGACTAAAGAAATACAAGCTGAGGTTGAACCCAAATAAATGCAAGTTTAGAGTAAGGTCTGGTAAGCTCCTAGGCTTTGTCGTCAGCAATAAGGGTATTGAATTAGATCCTACCAAGGTGAAAACGATACAAGAGATGCATGCTCCTCGTACCGAGAAGGAAGTCAGAGGATTCTTGGGACGTTTAAACTACATTTCCAGATTTATTTCTCACCTGACAGCTACTTGTGAACCAATATTCAAATTATTAAAGAAAGATCAAGTAGTCAAATTGAATGATGAGTACCAAAATGCTTTCGACAAGATCAAAGAGTACTTACAAAAGCCTCTTGTTTTGATGCCACCAGTCGAGGGAAGACCATTGATCATGTATCTGACTATTTTAGAAAATTCAACGGGGTGCGTGCTGGGGCAGCATGACGAGTCTGGCCGAAAAGAGCATGCTATTTATCACCTGAGCAAAAAGTTTACCGACTGTGAAAAAATATATTCACTTCTTGAGAAAACTTGTTGCGCTCTGGCATGGGCTGCTCGCCGGCTAAGACAGTATATGCTGACCCATACTACCTTGTTGATATCTAAAATGGATCTGATAAAATACATCTTCGAGAAGCCTGCTCTCTCTGGGAAAATAGAGAGATGGCAGATGATCCTGACGGAATATGACATACAGTATACTACCCAGAAATCAATAAAGGGCAGTGTACTAGATGATCACTTTGCTCACCAAGCTGTGGAAGACTACCAATCCATGAAGTTCGAATTCCCAGATGAGGACATCATGACGGTAAACAACTATGAAGAATTCAGGCCATATGACAGACCTGAACAAGGATCCCGATGGACCCTGGTTTTTGATGGGGCATCTAACGCGCTCGGCAACAGTATTAGTGTTGTACTCATATCTCCGGAAGGATGTCATACTCCTTTTACTGCAAGACTCTGCTTCAATTGTACAAACAACATGGCGGAATACGAAGCATGCATTTTTGGTCTCAAAGCTGCCATAGACTTGGGGATCAAATCCTTGAATGTATTCGGAGATTCAGCTTTGGTCATTAGCCAGATCAAAGGGGAATAGGACACCAAACACCCTAACCTTATCCCTTGCAAAGAATATTTTTTGACATTGCTCCCACATTTTGAGAAGATTACCTTCGTGCATTTCCCGCGAGAAGAAAATCAGCTAGCAGACGCACTAGCCACAATGTCATCTATGTTTAAACTTAAATGGGATAATGAGGCTCCCCAGATCACCATCAAATGGATGGATGAACCAGCTCACTGTCACGAGATTAATACTGAAGAAATAGTGGACCAGCCTTGGTTTCACGAAGTTAAGAGGTATCTCGAGGCTCAAGAATATCCAGAAGGAGCTTCAGTCAATGATAAGAAGTTCTTAAGGAGATTCTCTGCTAAGTTCTTCCTTAGTAATGGCATTCTCTACAAACGCAACCATGATTCTGTGTTACTTCGGTGCGTAGACAAGGTTGAAGCAGAAAGGATCATGGCTGAGTTACATGAAGGCCCTTTTGGCACCCATTCCAGTGGGCATACGATGGAAAAGAAAATCCTACGGGCAGGCTATTACTGGTCTACCATGGAAGAAGATTGCTATCAACACTCTCGAACCTTCCATAAGTGTTAGATTTATGCTGACAAAATGCACGTACCTCCGGTTCCTCTGAATATCTTGACGGCTCCTTGGCCCTTTTCTATGTGGGGGATTGATATGATTGGGGAAATCAAGCCAACAGCCTCTAATGGACATCGCTTCATCTTAGTGGCCATTGACTATTTTACCAAGTGGGTGGAGGCAGCTTCTTTCGCTTCCGTTACCAAGAATGTTGTCGCCCAGTTCATCAAGCAGAATCAAACCTGTAGTTACGGTATCCCAGAGAGGATCATTACAGACAATGGTATGGACATGAACAATACTATGATCATCGCCCTGTGCGAGCAATTCAAGATCCAGCATCACAATTCTTCCCCTTACCGGCCAAAGATGAATGGTGTTGTTGAAGCCGCAAATAAGAACATTAAGAAGATCATACAGAAAATGATAGTCACATACAAAGACTGGAATGAGATGTTACCATTCGCTCTCCACGGGTATCGTACCACAACACGCACATCAACCGGGGCAACACCCTACTCTTTGGTATATGGAATGGAGACTGTCTTGCCTATTGAGGTCCAGATCCCCTCTCTGAGAATTATGAAGGATGAAGGACTGAATAAAGATGATTGGATCCAGACTCGACTTGATCAACTAAACTCGATTGATGAGAAAAGGCTTATTGTTGTCTGCCATGGTCAAATGTATCAAAAACAGATGATCAAGGCTTTCAACAAAAAGGTCAGACGCCAAGTATATCAAGTAGGGGATCTGGTGATCAAACACATCATACTACCGCAAGGTAATCTCAGGGGCAAATGGACTCCTACATACGAAGGACCATTTGTTATAAAAAACATATTCTCTGGTGGAAAAATGATTCTAACCACCATGGATGGCAACGATCTACCGCACCCTGCGAATGCAGACATAGTCAAAAGATACTACACATAAGAGACCCTCTAGGTTGACGCACCTAGGCAAAACAAGGGCATCCTGGTGAACCAAAAAGGTTCGGGCAAAAATTAGGGATAAAACAAAAAAAATATGTACACCCGGAAAGTTGAAAACCCGAAAGGGAGACTTGGGCAAAAAAGGGTTTCCTGGTGGACTGAAAACCCGAAAGGGCGGTCCAGACAAAAGTTAGGGAATTAAAGCGTATGACTATGTCACGTTAGATCACTTTACGAATAACCCTTGGCTTCTACTGAAAAACTCATAAGTTTTGATCAATTCAATAATCTTCGGACGAGGCAACAAATAGACAAGATGCTCGGAGATACGAAGGCTATAGAAGAATGGGAACCCCATGGGACTATGACACATAGCTATCTTTTCTTTGTATCAAAATTTTCATTTTTTTACAACGGAATTCTCTTACTAGAATGTTTGTCTCATTGTACAAATATTTACTCAAAATCAATACAAAGATATTCATTTGGAAGTGCAAAACTATCTGTTTTTCTTTACTCCTATTGTTTTGTTTACAAAAACGTCCAATGATTTATTTTTGAACATATGCATCTGAACATAATTATTGTTTACAAATAAACAAAATAGAGAGACGATCACTGGTGGCTTTAAGAGATAGGGAAATCTCTCTAAGTTATTTCCATAAAGTCCCCCGCAGTATGCAGTTTAATCCCCAACAGAACAAAACTTCCAGTTATCAATCTCCAATAGAAGTGACCAAATTTCTCAGGATTCCCCAACAGGATTTTACAGGCAGTACATGGAATTTCCCTTACAATATAGTTCATTTCTCTAAACAGAAATTCATCAATACTTCAAATTCACAGCATGAAGTCTTACATATCCTCAGCAACATTCAGGGATTTATTTTCCCCAAATCCAACAAGCAGTGCAGCAAATTATATTACATACGCATACATCACATCCATATATCATAAACATTGATAACACGAATGCATTATACCATGCATTTCATACAACATGACTTTGCATTTTAGCTAACATTTTACCCTTTTCAGGATAAGGTTAACAGCTACCATTAACAATGTTCAAAGTTTTCAGATACAGTTCAGATACGCTCCAGACACGGATGCCATTCTGATACTCATTCAGATTCTCTTTCAGATGCAGTTCAGATACGCTCCAGACACGGATTCCATTCTGACACTCATTCAATATTTCAGATACAGTTCAGATACGCTCCAGACATGGACGCCGTTCTGATACTCATTTAGAGTCAACTTTCAGATACAATTCAGATACGCTTCAAACACGAATTCCATTCTGATACTCATTCAGTTTCTCTTTCAGATTCAGCAATCACTTTTGGATGGCATCTACAAGCCCATATCCAACAACTTTCTATCACCTCTCCAGATGGCATCTTTAAGCCCATTCCCTCAACCTTCACATCACCGAGTGAAAATTTCTGGGCACTTTAGTGTCCAATCATCTTCCACCTTCGAGTCACAAATGGAAAAACTCGCCAATCTAACTCTTCAGGCTTAAGAGGATTGAATAGGGGCAGCTGCTGAGAGCTTTGAGCGGTTTAAGAGGCCATTGTTCACACAAACTTTTTGAAGGTTTTTGAAAGAGAATTGCACACAAATAGTAGAGAGAAGAAGTGAGAGTGAAAAAGTGAAAGTGAAAATGAATGGTATGTTTATAAACAAATAGAAAACTTAATTAACAAGAAAAGAGTGAAAATAAATTACTACATAGCATTAATGATTCCTGAAATTAGGGAGATGACAGAGATATAGATCAGTTACGCATACAACACGAGTCTCAATGCATCCAATCAACACTTTAGTCTCTTCAGGATTTTAACGCGTGTTCAGTCTTAGAAGAAAGTCTTGTGAGAGGATGGCAGATATTGATGTTGTGAATTGCATGCTTCTATCTTTGAAATGAACCGTTTGGGAACTGTTCAAATTTTCTTAGATAGATCCTGATACAACTGTCCTTCTAACTTCTGAAGAATTATTGATCAGATGTTCACCAAAAAAATAAAATTTTAAGGGTTAAAGAATACATAAATAAAACTCTTATTCTGGACATAATTTCATGCTGAGATGTTTCAGAATGAAATTAAACCTATCTTTAGAAAGGGGTTTAGTGAAGACATCATCCCATTGGTGGTGTGTGTCAATAAATTTTAAGGAAAGAATTTCTTTATGAATATAGTCCCTAATAAAGTGATGTTTTATTTCTATATGCTTATCCCTAGAATGTAAAATAGGATTTCTAGATAAACAAATGGCAGAAGTATTATCACAGAGTATAAGAATGTTACTCTCAAATATATTGAAGTCTTCAAGCTGACTTTTCATCCAGAGAATCTGTGTCCTACATCCAGCTGCTGCTATATATTCAACTTCAGTTGTTGATAATGCAATTATGGATTGCCTCTTGCTGGACCACGAGATGACATTTTCTCCCAGAAACTGGCAGCTTGCAGAAGTTCTTTTTCTTTCTACTTTGTCTCTATCGAAGTCAGCATCACAGTACCCTACTAATTTGTATTCTTTGATTTTTCTATAAAACATACCAAGATTAGTAGTACCTTTCAGATACTTGAAAATTCGATTAACAACTGTTAAGTGAGATTCTCTAGGATCTGATTGGAATCTAGCACATAGACATACACTATACAGAATATCAGGTCTTAAAGCTGTAAGATATAAGAGAGAACCAATCATACCTATGTAGATCTTCTGTTCTACCTTTTTACTTATCTTTTCCTTTTCCAGAATGCATGTAGGATGCATTGCAGTTTTGGCTGACTTACATTATGATAGGTCAAATTTCTTCAGAAGTTATTTGGAGTACTTGCTTTGGTGTATGTATGTTCCTTTTGGAGTTTGATTGATCTGAATGTCCAGAAAGAACTTGAGTTCTCCCATCAATCTCATTTCAAACTCTGCCTGCATAGACTTATAATATTCTCTTCCCAGAGAGTCTTTAGTAGATCCAAAAATAATATCATCTACATAGATTTGACAAACTAGAATGTAATTTTTAAATGGCTTACAGAATAAAGTTGTGTCCACCTTCCTTCTGGTAAAATCATTTTCTAACAGAAAGCTACTTAGTCTTTCATACCAAGCTCTGGGAGCTTGTTTCAGACCATATAGTGATTTCTTTAGTTTAAATACATATTCTGGATGTTTTGAATTTTCAAAACCAGGGGGTTGGTGCACATAAACTTTTTCTTTAATGTATCCATTTAAGAATTCACTTTTGACATCCATCTATTAGAGAGTGATGCCATTATTTACAACCAAAGAAATTAAAGGTATGATAGATTCTAACCTAGCGAATGGCGCAAATGTTTCTGTATAGTATATCCCCTCTTGCTGACTATAACCTTGTGCCACCAGTCGTGCTTTATTTCTGATGACTTCTCCTTATACATTAAGCTTGTTTGTGAATACCCATTTGGTTCCAATGATGTTGAACCCTTTTGGTTTGGGAACCAGATCCCACACATCGTTTCTGGTGAATTGGTTTAATTCCTCCTGCATTGCAAGTATCTAATCATTGTCCAAAAGAGCTTCATCAATGGAAGTTGGCTCAATCAGAGACACTAATCCCATGAGAGATTCTTTAGAGTTTCTGAATATGGATCTTATTCTAATTGGGTCTTCTTTTTATCCTAGAATTTTGTCTTCCGGATGAGCTAAGCTGCTTCTAGATTGTCTTTTATAAAGAAGCTCTTCAAATGTTGTTGTAATATTTGTGACATCTTCTTCTGAGGTTGTCTGTGATTCTTTGTGAGAAACTTCTGATGCAATGTCTTTAGTACCTGTAAATTGGACTTCTATATCTGCAAAAAGATTTATCTTGTTTTGACTTTTGAGAGCCAAGCTTAGCATCAAATTTGACACTATTGACTATTCTACAATCCGTGTTTTTGTGTTGTATAGTCTATAGCCTCTTGAGCGTGCAGAGTATCCTAACATAATACACTTTTGTGATTTAGAGTCAAACTTTTTCAGATGTTCTTTAGTGTTCAGAATAAAACAAATACATCCAAATGGATGGAAATACAAGATGTTGGGCTTTCTATTCTTCCACTGTTCATATGGAGTCTTATCCAGAATAGGTCTTATGGAGATTCTATTCTGAATGTAACACACTGTGTTAATTGCTTCTGCCCAGAAGTTCTTAGCAATGTTAGTCTCGTTGATCATCGTTCTAGCCATTTCATGTAGAGTTTTGTTCTTTTGTTCTACAAATCCATTTTGTTGGGGAGTTCTAGGACAAGAGAAATCATGAGAGATGCCATTCTCATTAAAAAATAGATCAAATTTTTTGTTTTCGAATTCTCCACCATGATCACTTCTGACTTTAACAATTCTATGATCTTTTTCGTTTTGGACTTAGTTACAGAAGACAAAGAACATAGTGTGTGACTCGTCGTTGTGTCTTAAGAACTTTACCCAAGTCCATATGCTATAGTCATCTATGATCACTAATCCATAATTCTTTCCACTAATGGTTGCAGTTTTTACTGGTCCAAATAGATCTATATGCAGAAGTTCTAATGGTCTAGAGGTAGAAACAACAATTTTTTGCTTTAAAAGAGGGTTTTTCAAACTTGCCTTTTTGACATGCTTCACACAACATCTGAGCTGAACTTCAGGTTAGGAAGTCCTCTGAACAGATTGAGTTTGTTAATCTGAGATATTCTTCTCATACTAACATGCCCCAATCTTCTGTGCCAGACCCATTGTTCATCGTTAACAGACAATAGGCATTTTACATTCTGACTTTTCAGTTCAGAAAGTTTTATTTTGTAAATGTTGTTCTTTCTCTTTCCATTAAAGAGGATAGCTTCATCTTTCTGACTAACTACTTTACATGACTTTTGATTGAGGATTATATCATAACCGTTATCACTTAATTGACTTATGGATAACAAGTTATACGTTAATCCATCTACTAACAGAACATTAGTTATAGAGGGAAGATTGTCGTAACCAATATTTCCAGAGCCAATGATCTTCCCCTTCTGTTTGTCTCTGAAACCTACATAGCCTCCATATTTAAGCTCCAGGCTTTGGAACATATGCTTTCTTCCCATCATGTGTCGAGAGCATCCAGAGTCCAGGTACCAAGATTGGTGTTTCTGTCTTGCGGTTAAAGATATCTGCAACATAGACAATTTAATCCTTTGGTACCCATATTTTTTTGGGTCCTTGTTTTTTAGAGTTACCAAAATTCTGTTTAAATTTTGGTTTAGCAGAGAAAGCATTACTTGTATATTTTAAGTCATGTGTATGCCCATGGGTAAAGTGAGAATTCAGAGGAGAGTGTTTAATTACCAAATCCTTAACTTTCTTAGGTTGAGATACTTTACCTTTGTATCCTATTCCTTTTCTGCCATTTCTGCTAACTTCATAGATCATTGAAGCCATCTTGCTTCTATCTATGTTTTTAGCAAGAAATTTCTGAAAGCTATGATCACATTCCTTTATGATCTCATCAGGGCTACTAGGAACTTCAGAGATAGTTTCCTTCTGAGCATTTTGTAATTTATTTTCATGTTTTGAAATTTTTTCTTTCAGCTCAGAGTTTTTTTTATCTCAGATTCTTAGTTTCATCAGATTCAGAAACTACATCCTTTTTCAGGTTCTTGTTTATGACTCGAAGTTTATGATACCTTTCTATAATTTCTGACAGACTCTCTTCTAATTGAGATCTATAAAAGTTAGAAAATACCTCCTCTGCCTCTGAGTCTGATTCTGATCTAGATAATTCAGTATCATCTGATACATTGGCCATAAGAGCAATGTTGGCTCTTTCATCTTTTGATTCTATGTCTGCTTCAGAAGAGGATGAGTCATCCCATGTTGCCATGAGACTTTTCTTCTTCTCCTGAAGGAACTTCTTTTTGGGCTTCTCCTTTTGAAGCTTTGGACAATCGCTTTTGTAATGCCCTTGTTTATTGCATTCGTAGCAGACAATGTCTTTGTTACTTGACTTTTTGTTTCCAGAAGATGATTCAGACTTCTTGTATCCAGAGGATTATTCAGACTTTCTGTGTCTAGACGATGGTTCAGACTGATTCCCTGTTCTTATGGAATTTATGAACTTTCTTTGCCTGTACTACCACAGCTGATTGACTCTTCTGGAGAGAAGATACAGTTCGTCTTCTTCTGATAAGGATCCACTGGAGTTTTCTTCTATTGCCTGCAAAACTTTAGAATCGTATTTTTTGTTAGATTTAAGGGCTAAAGAATTATCTTGCTTCTGGGGCTCATCATCTTCTAACTCTATCTCATGACTTCTGAGAGAGCTGACAAGTTCTTCTAGAGATATTTTGTTCAGATCTTTGGCCAGTTTGAGAGCAGTGACCATGGGTCTCCATTTCTTTGGTAAAATTCCGATGATCTTATTTACATGATCAGCAATTGAGTACCCTTTGTCCAGAACTTTTAGCCCAGCTACCAGAATTTGAAATCTTGAGAACATTGTTTCAATTGTTTCATCTTCTTCCATTTTGAAAGCTTCATACTTTTGAATGAGTGCAAGAGCTTTGGTTTCTTTGAATTGCATGTTTCCTTCATGCGTCATTCTCAAGGAATCAAACACGTGTTTTGCTGACTCTCTGTTTGTGTTCTTCTCATACTCTGTGTATGAGATAGTATGATACGGTGGCAGAACCGACTGTTATACTAGTTTGCATTTTCTTGTTCGCAAAATGTCACGGTAAGCAAGAGTCGCCACCGACTTTTATTTTATCCAATCAGGAAAAGGAAAAAAGAACAGAAAAAACTTTTTCAAGATGTGTCTGAGTACGGGGGATAGATTATAGAAAGGGGAGGTGTTAGCACTCTTTCTATCCGTGGTTTTCCACGAGCTCTTAGGTACTTGCTCATTTTTAAATTGCTTGTGTGTGCTTTGTTTTGAAAAGTTTTGTTTTGCTTCATTTTAACCCTTGTTTCTGTCCTCAAGAGTGTTACGAACTTGTTTTTGAAAACTTTGTTTGAAAAGTGTTTGTGTGAAAAAGTTTTTGTTTGTTTGAGCAAGTACCTAGGAACTAATCTACCTACTCGAAAAAGATTGTTCATTTTCTCGTTTCCTTTAGACTGTGTTATCCTACTATTAGTGAGTAGGTAACCATAGTCGTTGGATTTTTGAGGGACTATCGAAAGGGACGAAATGGTCATTGAAGGCAACATGTAAGGATACATTAGCAGTTCGAAGGGACTATCATCATATATTCGTAGGCAACATCGAGGGACAAGATCATTTCTCGTAGTCAACTCGATGGACATTAAGAGACTATGATCTTTATGATGACTTTTAGATTGAGGGTCTTCTGCTAAGATATCCCTACGCTCGAGGGACATGACCATTGTTTTCCAAAGCTACCAAGTGGGGAGTACCCTAGGGGTGCAAGTGTGCAACAATGTTTTTTTCCAGTTATATTTATCTTGCAATTAGGGTTTTCTATCGTTCATTTTTATCTTTCCATATAAGCCTATTAATCTAAGCATTGCATAAAATATAATAGCAAGAGATAAAGGTGGAAATGTAAACCTAAGCTATTACAGAGCTTTGGGACAGTTACATAATAGTGAAGAGGGCGGAAAAGAAATCATAAAACTATTACATCCCGGAAGCAATTACATGATAATGATAAATAAAAAAAGCGGGAAAAATAAAGCTACGCTATTACAATTGAACGCGCCCTATACACTTTATCTAGGAAAATAAAAATAAGATGAAAATAGGAAAGAAAATATTTTGGTGATTTTTTATGAAAAAAATGACTTATGATAATTAATTAAATAAACCTAAAAAAAACCTAATTAATTTTAATTAATAAAAAAAATGTTAATTTTGAAAAAAGTTAATTAAAATATCTAAATCTTAATTAGTTTTAACTAAAAAAAGGTTAATTTTAAAAAAAAGTTAAAAAATATAAAATTAATTAACCTAAAAATTAAATTATGTTTTTTTTTTTGTTAAAAAAAAGGTTTATGAAAAAAGTTTTGTGGTTAAGTGAATTTAAGATTGAAAAAGACAAATTGGTTAGAAACCAAAAACAAACAATGAATTTAAAAACCTAAAATTAAATTAAAATCTAAAATTAAATTAAAACCTAAAATTAAATTTAAAAAACCTAAAATTAATTATTCGAGTTTAGGAGGAAAAATCAAAGGTTTGTGCAAAATATTAGGTTTTATGAAAAAGGTTTTAAACAGAAAGAAGGAAAATTGGTAAAATAGATAAAAGGAATGGAAGAAAACCAAAACCAATAGGGGTGGGTGTTGAATCCACGCCCTTAACCTTCTTAGGATGTCTGCCTCGTCATGCATTGGTGGTTGTTCTGTTTTGGCCTCAGTGTTTTGTAATAACCCTGCATGGGACCCTGTCTAAATCTGCAGTGTTAAATCTCATGAACACATTAAATAAATTACTATATCATGAAATACAAATAAAGAAAATATATTAAATTTTGTAATGTTAAAACCGATATGGCATGTATGAATGCTTCTACACCCTTTTGATCATGGAGATCAAACCAGCCTTACCCTTACTAAAGAAGTAGTGAGATGTGAGTTTGTAATAAGGATGGCTTTTTGTAGTGAATGGGGGTTTGTAACAAGGATTTTAAGGTTTTTAGGGTTTTTGAAGAAATTTGATATTTTGACAGGATTGTGGAAAAGGTTTTTTTTCCTGTTGTTCTTTGTGTGAAAAGAATGAGATTATATAATGGAAATTAGAGCAAAGATATGGGTTTTGAATGTGCAATTGGACCTCCAATGTTCACTTGAGTATGATGCATTCCAGGCTAAATCGTTGGGACTTAAGTGTAATTTTTGAACTTTAAATGTGAAAACAAAATGTATCCGACATCGAGAACTAACTCCTGTCCGAAAATGGGCTCAATCGGATAAACGATGAATTAGTTATGAATTTTTGAAGTTTCGCCTCAGACAAACTTATTTTGGGCTACAGTGTCAACTCTGCCACGTTCTTCAATAAAAAACTGGTATTGATTGTAGCATAACCCGGTCTCGACTTTTGAAGAAAAGTTGTAGATCTCTGAGTCAGTGACCTTGTGTAAAAAGATGGGCCCGATCCGATAAAAATTGACCGAGTTATAAATTTTCGAAGTTTCGACCCAGATGAAATAATATTCAGCATTCAGGATTTTTGGCGCGTCACGCACACTCTAGGTATAAAACGAAGGCCTTTTGGATACCGTTCGAACTTAATATCTCCTGTAAAAACTTAGCCAACTCAATTTGTGAAATTTTGGAACCAGAACCAGCTCGATACGATGAAAATCGACCAAGTTATGATTTTCTGAACATGACGCAAATAGACTTCTGTCACAAATTTTCTGTACAGAAATACTTGATAAATCTACATTTTTGAAGACCTTCTGATCGAAATTGGCTTCCATCCGTGAGAAATGAAAACATATATGACGTCAAGACAGAATTTTGGCCACCAGAACGGGTTCAAAACAAGCCACAATCTTCAAGTTATGAAATTTTTAGTGCTTAAAAACTGCACTTTCAGCACACTTTTTCACCATATTTATTCGAGAAAACTCACACATTCGGAGACCTACTTTAAAGAATTGACTCTTTAGCTAAACCTGAATTTGAGAATACGTTATCAGAGATATCTTGGCGAAAGAACATCTGAATATGACACGCTGGGTTGGACTTGTGAATCTTTGAACCCCGAATCATTACAAAATGGCGAACCGATCTTCAGCACGGAAAATACTCTGAGAACATCCATTGGCGAAATAAACGTCACTTGTAACCTGAAGAAGCTTGATGAATATACCTTTATTGCATAACCATAAAACAAATAATATGCGTGTATGAAAAGAGGGTAAATTTTGGGGTACAACAAATAACACTCAAGAGAATAGTTTTGGCCTTGTGATGATTTCTGAAGTCTCGCTTTCGATGATCTGACATTCTTTTTCGGTCAATCTTCTGACTACTTTCATCAACAGGATGTATGTACCCATAAGTCACCACATCCCAAAGATCAACATCCTGAGCCAGAAAGAAACTTTCCATTCAGTCTTTCCAGTAATCAAAGTTCTCTCCATCAAAGATTAGAGGTTTGCCGCTGATTTTGTCTTTCTCATCATGGTAGTCATTGCTGATGTTCTGACTTGGTCCCACCATAGTTTTTTTCTTAGCTTGGATCTTTTACTGACACGGTTAAGTGCTTGTACTCAGAACCAGGCGCTCTGATACCAATTGAAGAATGCAAAAACACAAGAAATGGGGGTTTGAATTGCAATTTTTAAAACTTAAAGTAAAGAACACGTTGGTTATCCTGGTTCGTTTGAATTCAAACTACTCCAGTCCATCCGCCAAGGTGATTTGGCTTCTCTCAATGAGTTCTTAATTCACTAATCAATATTGATTACAAATCTACTATGACAACCGTCAAAGTCTTCTTGAGTATAAACCACAAGCCGGTTTTTCTCAAGGAATTTCTCTAAACAATATTTGAATAAAAGTATACAAGAATTTTTTCTAATAAAACAGTATCACAAGGATGTTTTACATAGTTGAATTTTGTATGTTTGAGGAAGATAATGATAGAAGCGTTACTGTGTATGAAAAAATCGTGAATGATTTATCCTCCAAACTTTGTTTAAATAAGCGAAGCATGTAGGAACTTTTAGAATGTTGATCAATGACAATTAAAGTGCTTTCCAAAAATAAAGATCCTTCTTCCCTTCCAGCCGTTACTCTTGAAATGGAAATAATTTATTTGTAACGCTTTAGAACATGCTTGCTTCAGAAGATAAAAGTATCTGTTGCTTCTTTCTAGAGCTTTGTGGATCAGAAACACGGAGTCCTATTTACAGCGTTAGAACTTCTTTAAGAGATGTTTATAATCATATTTGAAACAACTTTGTAACTCATCTTCTGATCTTCTTCCATCAGAACTTCTCTGCAAAACAGAATATAAGTTTAGGGAGCATAATTGTTCTTTGTGTTTGTTATCATCAAAAATCTTACAAGTGTTGTAGAATCAAACTATGTTCTAATAATCTCCCCCTTTTTGATGATGAAAATACTAGGATATTTCAATAGAACAGAAAGAACATAAAGCATTTTAAGATCTCCCATTGAGTAGAATACCCAGATAGAGAAGAAATACTTCCCTGAAGTTTATTCTGATCAGAGTTTTTGATGCATCTTCTTCTGTCTTCACCAGAGTTTTTGTTCCTGTTTTGCTTTCAGAAAAAAAACGAGAAGTTATGATATTCAAAATGTTTGAGAATGCGTCTCGATACTGTTATTAGAAATATCTTACATTCTCCCCCTTTTTTGTCAAGAATCAAAAAGCAATATAAACACTTTTAAGCAATAAAGGAAGAGTTGTATTAAAATGGATTGCAATAACACATTCAGAAGAAAACAACACAAAAAAATTGGACACGGTAAAGAAAACAATTTTCAAAACTAAGGCTGAGGTGGAGGAAGTCGTGTGAACAGGGCTTCCAATAAATTCTTAATCTGAGTGTTTGACTCTTATTGTTTTCCCAACATCCCTTTGATTTCCTTGCATGTGTCATCTTACTTTTCTAGTCTCTCCTTGATCACTGCATTTTCTTTCTTTAACTCCTCTAGAGTTTACAGAACCAGAGATGAAGAAGGTATATCTGCAGAAGGTGTCACCTTTTCAAAGTAGACTGTGGTAGATTCTGACTTAGTAGCTTCTTCAATTTTTTGCCTTTGTCTTGAATGATAACCAGAGGTAGAGTATTATAGTAAGGTTCATCAACTTCTGAAGGCTGGTGATCTTCCCAAGGGGAATTGTCCCGCAGAAGAAGAGGTTTCTTTTCCCAGTGGTGTAGAACTTGATCCATGAAAACACTCAACTGATCACAAAAGTTCTGTTGAGTCATTTCATAACTCAACTCCTTGAGTTTTTGGGATTCAGAATTTAACCGTTTTCTAAACTGGTTCTAGTGTGAATCAGAAGCAGCATGATTCAGATTCTCTAAGCAGGATAGCTTCATAGATTTAACCCATTCAAGTCTCTGTGTTTCAAAAATCAGCAAATTTTTACCAACATCTGCCTTGGTGATATTTGGTTTTGGTTTTGGGATGGCAATTTTGTGAGAGCTAGAGGCAAGGTTGTCCAACGCTTCTAGGTTTATTACTGTACAAAGGTGATCTTCTGGAGGGTTGATTAGAGAGGGAGAATAAAAAATAACAATGGGTGAATGAGGGGTTTTTAGTGGAGTGGAATGATAGGGAGATGGAATTTCTGGGATGTCATGGATTGTGATTGGTTGTTGGACCATGAGAGGGCATGTTATTCCAGGAGTGGGTGAAGTGGTATCATAGTCAAGATTTGGATTTTCTGGTTGGGGAGCGTGACAGTTTGGATTTTCAGAGTGGGGAGATTGAGAGTTTGGATTTTTCTAATTGGGAAGTTTGGAACACCGGATCAAATTGATCAATATCAGAAAGAACTTGAGCAAGTTCTTGCTGATTTTGGTCAAGATGGGTAGTAGAAGGTGGTTCGTCCAGAATGTTTTCTAGATTAAGTGAAGGGTCAAACTGAATATCAAAATCATCAAAGGCTTGTGGCGAAGGGTCTTCTGTGGGTTTTGGAGAGGGGGGGGGGGGGTTCAGATGTTGATAAAAGAACTGATTCCACAACAGAAATAAAAGAAGAATTACCTTTCTTCTTAGCAGCCTTGGGAACCTTCTGAGACAATCCTTCTCCAGCAGATTTCTTTTTCCTTGATTTCTTGAGGGAAACCTCTGGAGCCTGTTGTCGCAGATCGCGAATGTTCACTTCTGGAATAGTCCCATCCATTTTGCAAGCTTCCAGATATCTGACAATAATTTCGGGAGAAGCATCTGTTTGAGAGAAAAGAGGGAAACCCTTCAGAGGAAATCTTCTTGTTGTAATGACTTCCTTGGTTGTAACAGTTGGATCCTTCTTGATGGTGTCAATGATCTTAATTTTCTTCAGATTCTTCACATTCAGAGGTTTTCCAGCACATGCTTCCAGAGTGCTAACCTGTTGAGCCTCAGTCAGATATTCTACCAGTTTGTTTTCTGTCAGAATATCTGATATAAGCCTGCCCAGAGGTATCCAGTCCCTCTTAGTCCTTTCTTCTTCTCTAGTCTCTTTGACGCTTGTCTTCAGATGGTTAAACAATAGATGAGGAAGATTTACCTTTGCCTTGGTTTCAATGAAGTACAGAAGAAATTGCTGGTCAATATTGATATAATCAGGAGAGCTTATGGGTTTTCTATGGATGATGTAGCCCAAGATGATTTTTGACCAAATTCAGAAGTAGTCTTTCAGATCTTTAATTTTGTTTGATGGTTGGCCAGAAGAAAAAATCTCTTTTAAAATTGTTGTTAGGTCAAAGCATTTTTCTACCATCAAACGTGCAATAAGATATTCAGAAATCGCTATTTTCTTTCCCATCACAAAAGAAGTAACTTGATAGTTTGAAGCAGTAGCGTGAATCCAGAATTCTTTAACTAATCTTGGAAATACTGGACCCATTAGACGAACAAAATACTTTGTCCACCCTTGAAGTTCAACATCAGGAGTAAGATCGTAACCGTTTTCCTTCATACTGACGAAGTCCACAATGAGTTCACAAAGAACTTCTAGCGAATTAATGGGAGTCAGGAGTGTTCTTGAAGGTTCTTCATACCTTTCTGCTGTTGAAGAAGAGGAGCCAGGAACACTTTGAGAGCTTTGAGCGGTTTGAGAGGCCATTGTTCACACAGACTTTCTGAAGGTTTTTGAAAGAAAATTGCACACAAATAGTAGAGAGAAGAAGTGAGAGTGAAAAATTGAAAGTTAAAGTAAACGGTGTGTTTATAAACAAATAGAAAACCTAATTAACAAGAAAAGAGTGAAAAGAAATGATTACATAGCATTAATGATTCTTGAAAATAGGGAGATGGCGGAGATATAGAACAATTACCGATACAACACGAGTCTCAATGCATCTAATAAATGCTTTAGTCTCTTCAAGATTTTAACACGTGTCCAGCCTTAGAAGAAACTCTTGTGAGAGGATGGCAGATGTTGATGTTATGAACTGCATGCTTCTATCTTTGAAATGAACCATTTGGGAACTGTTCAGATTTTCTTAGATAGATCCTGATACAACTGTCCTTCTAACTTCTGAAGAATTATTGATCAGATGTTCACCAAAAAAATAAAATTATAAGGGTTAAAGAATACATGAATAAAACTCTTATTCTGGACATAATTTCATGCTGAGATGTTTCAGAATGAAATTAAAACTATCTTCAAAAAGGGGTTTAGTGAAGACATCATCCCATTGGTGGTGTGTGTCAATAAATTTTAAGGAAAGAATTCCTTTCTGAATATAGTCCCTAATAAAGTGATGTTTTATTTCTATATGCTTAGTCCTAGATTATAAAATAGGATTTCTAGATAAACAAATGGCAGAAGTATTGTCACAGAGTATATGAATGTTACTCTCAAATATATTGAAGTCTTCAAGCTGACTTTTCATCCAGAGCATATGTGTTGCATCCAGCTGCTTCTATATATTCAGCTTCAAATGTTGATAATGTAATTATGGATTGCCTCTTGCTGGACCACGAGATCGGATTTTCTCTCAAACTTGCAGCTTCCAGAAGTGCTTTTTCTTTCTACTCTGTCTCTACCGAAGTCAGCATCACAGTACCCTACTAATTTGTATTCTTTGGTTTTTCTATAAAACAAACCAAGATTAGTAGTACCTTTCAGATACTTGAAAATTCTCTTAACATCGGTTAAGTGAGATTCTCTAGGATCTGATTGGAATCTAGCACATAGACATACACTATACAAAATATCAGGTCTTGAAGTTGTAAGATATAAAAGAGAACCAATCATACCTCTGTAGATCTTCTGTTCTACCTTTTTACTTACCTCTTCCTTTTCCAGAATGCATGTAGGATGCATTGGAGTTTTGGCTGACTTAAATTCTAATAGGTCAAATTTCTTCAGAAGTTCTTTGATGTACTTGCTTTGGTGTATGTATGTTCCTTCTAGAGTTTGATTGATCTAAATGCCCAGAAAGAACTTGAGTTCTCCCATCAAGCTCATTTCACACTCTGCCTGCATAGACTTAGCAAATTCTATTCCCATAGAGGCTTTAGTAGATCCAAAAATAATATCATCTACATAGATTTGACAAACTAGAATATCATTTTTAAACGGCTTACAGAATAAAGTTGTGTCCACCTTCCTTCTGGTAAAATCATTTTCTAACCGAAAGCTACTTAGTCTTTCATACAAGCTCTGGGAGCTTGTTTCAGACCATATAGTGATTTCTTTAGTTTAAATACATATTCTGGATGTTTTGAATTTTCAAAACCAGGGGGTTGGTGCACATAAATTTCTTCATCAATGTATCCATTTAAGAATGCACTTTTGACATCCATCTGATAGAGAGTGATTCCATTATTTACAAAAAAAGAAATTAAAAGTCTGATAGATTCTAACCTGGCGACTGGAGCAAAGGTTTCTGTATAGTTTATCCCCTCTTGTGACTATAACCTTGTGCCACCATCCGTGCTTTGTTTCTGATGACTTCTCCTTGTTCATTCAGCTTGTTTCTGAATACCCATTTGGTTCTAATGATGTTGAACCCTTTTGGTTTAGGAACCAGATCCCACACATCGTTTCTGGTGAATTAGTTTAGTTCCTCCTGCATTGCAAGTATCCAATCATTGTCCAGAAGAGCTTCATCAATGGAAGTTGGCTCAATCAGAGACACTAATCCCATGAGAGATTCTTCAGAGTTTCTGAATGTGGATCTTGTTCTGATTGGGTCTTCTTTTTATCCCAGAATTTTGTCTTCTGGATGAGCTAAGCTGCTTCTGGATTGTCTTTTCTATAGAAGCTCTTTAGATGTTGCTATAATATTTGTGACATTTTCTTCTGGGGTTGTTTGTGATTCTTTGTGAGAAACTTCTGATGCAATGTCTTCAGTACCTATAAATTGGACTTCTATATCTGCAAAAGATTTATCTTACTTTGACTTTTGAGAGCCAAGCTTATCATAAAATCTGACACTGATTGACTCTTCTACGATCCGTGTTTCTATGTTGTATACTCTATAGCCTCTTGAGCGTTCAGAGTATCCTAACATAATACACTTTTATGCTTTAGAGTCAAACTTGTTCAGATGTTCTTTAGTGTTCAGAATAAAACAAATACATCCAAATGGATGGAAATACGAGATGTTGGGCTTTTTGTTCTTCCACAGTTCATATGGAGTCTTATCCATAATAGGTCTTATGGAGATTCTATTTTGAATGTAACACACTGTGTTAATTGCTTCTTCCCAGAAGTTGTTAGCAATGTTAGTCTCGTTGATCATGGTTCTGGCCATTTCTTGTAGAGTTCTGTTCTTTCATTCTACAACTCCATTTTGTTGGGGAGTTCTAGGACAAGAGAAATCATGAGAGATGCCATTATCATTAAAAAATAGTTCAAATTTTTTGTTTTCAAATTCTCTACCATGATCACTTCTGACTTTAAAAATCTTAGATATTTTTCGTTTTGGACTTGGTTATAGAAGGCAAAGAACACAGTGTGTGACTCGTCGTTGTGTCTTAAGAACTTTACCAAATTCCATCTTCTATAGTCATCTACGATCAATAATCCATACTTCTTGCCACTAATGGATGCAGTTTTCACTGGTCCAAATAGATCTATATGCAGAAGTTCTAATGGTCTAGAGGTAGAAAAAAATATTTTTTTGCTTTAAAAGAGGGTTTTTCAAACTTGCCTTTTTGACATGCTTCACACAGAGCATCTGAGATGAACTTCAGGTTAGGAAGTCCTCTGACCAGATTGAGTTTGTTAATCTGAGATATTCTTCTCACACTAACATGCCCCAATCTTCTGTGCCATACCCACTGTTCATCGTTAAAAGACAATAGGCATTTTACATTATGACTTTTCAGTTCATAAAGTTTTATTTTGTAAATGTTGTTCTTTCTCTTTCCATTAAAGAGGATAGATCCATCTTTCTGACTAACTACTTTACGGGACTCTTGATTGAAGATTATATCATAACCTTTATCACTTAAATGACTTATGGATAACAAGTTATGCATTAATCCATCTACTAACAGAACATTAATTATAAAGGGAAGATTGTCATTACCAATAGTTTCAGAGCCAATGATCTTCCCCTTCTGATTGCCTTTGAAACCTACGTAGCCTCCAGATTTAAGCTTTAGGCTTTGGAACATATGCTTTCTTCCTGTCATGTGTTGAGAGAATACAGAGTCCAGGTACCAAGATTGGTGTTTCAGTCTTGTTGTTAAAGATATCTACAACATAGACAATTTTATCCTTTGGTATCCATATTTTTTTGGATCCTTGTTTGTTAGAGTTACCAAAATTCTGTTTGAATTTTGGTTTAGCAGAGAAAGCATTACTTGTATATTTTAAGTCATGTGTGTGCCCATAGGTAAAGTGAGAATTTAGAGGAGAGCGTTTAATTACCAAATCCTTAACTTTCTTAGGTCGAGATACTTTACCTTTGTATCCTATTCCTTTTCGGTCATTTCTTCTAACTTCATAGATCATTGAAGCCATCTTGCTCCTATCTATGTTTTTAGCAAGAAATTTCTGAAAGCTATGATTATATTCCTTTATGATCTCATCAGGGTTACTAGGAACTTCTGAGATAGTTTCCTTCTGAGCATTTTGTAATTTATTTTCAAGTTTTGAAATTTTTTCTTTCAGCTCAGAGTTTTCTGATCTCAGTTTCTTAGTTTCATCAGAGTCAGAAACTAGATCCTTTTTCAGGTTCTTGCTTATGACTTGAAGTTTCTGATACCTTTCTAGAATTTCTGACATACTCTCTTCTAATTAAGATCTATAAAAGTTAGAAAATACCTCCTCTGCCTGAGTCTGATTCTGATCCAGATGATTCAGTATCATCTGATATGTTGGCCATAAGAGAAATGTTGGCTCTTCCATCTTCTGATTTTGTGTCTGCTTCAGAAGAGTATGAGTCATCCCATGTTTCCATGAGACTTTTCTTCTTCTCCTTAAGGAACTTCTTTTTAGGCTTCTCCTTTTGAAGCTTTGGACAGTCGCTTTTGTAATTCCCTTCTTCATTACATTTGTAGCAAACAATGTCTCTATTACTTGACTTTCTGTATCTAGAAGATGATTCAGACTTCCTGTATCCAGAGAATGGTTCAGACTTTCTGTATCTAGACGATGGTTCAGACTGATTCCCTTTTCTTCTGGAATTTTTGAACTTTC
The DNA here is from genome assembly GCA_948472305.1 of Vicia faba. NCBI lineage: Eukaryota > Viridiplantae > Streptophyta > Magnoliopsida > Fabales > Fabaceae > Vicia > Vicia faba. The sequence goes on from OX451735.1 coordinate 947,243,332, forward strand.
TTTTCCCGTGCTTCCACAATTGATTGACTCTTCTAGAGAGAAGAAATAATTTGTCTTCTTCTGATGAGGATCCACCAGAGTTTTCTTCTATTTCCTGCAAAACTTTAGAATCATATTTTTTGTTAGATTTAAGGGCTAAAGACTTACCTTGCTTCTGGGGCTCATCATCTTCTAACTCTATCTCATGACTTCTGAGAGAGCTGACAAGTTCTTCTAGAGAGATTTTGTTCAGATATTTGCCCAGTTTGAGAGCAGTGACCATGGGTCTCCATTTCTTTGGTAAACTTCTGATGATCTTCTTTACATGATCAGCAATTGAGTACCCTTTGTCCAGAATTTTTAGCCCAGCTACCAGAATTTGAAATCTTGAGAACATTGTTTCAATGGTTTCATCTTCTTCCATTTTGAAGGCTTCATACTTCTGAATGGGCGCAAGAGCTTTGGTTTCTTTGACTTACGTGTTACCTTCACGCGTCATTCTCAAGGAATAAAAAATGTGCTTTGCTGACTCTCTGTTTATGATCTTCTCATACTGTGTATGAGATAGCACTCAAGAGAATAGTTTTGGCCTTGTGATGATTTCTGAAGTCTCGCTTTTGATGATTTGACATTCTTTTTTTGTCAATCTTCTGACTGCTTTCATCAACAGGATGTATGTACCCATCAGTCACCATATCCCAGAGATCAGTGTCATGAGCCAGAAAGAAACTTTTGATTCTGTCTTTCCAGTAATTAAAGTTCTCTCCATCAAAGATTAGAGGTTTGTCGCTGATTCTGTCTTTCTCATCATGGTAGTCATTGCTGATGTTATGACTTGGTCCCACCATAGTGTTTTTCTTAGCTTGGATTTTTTACTGACACGGTTAAGTGCCTGTACTCAAAACCAGGTGCTCTGATACCAATTGAAGAATGGAAAAACATAAGAAATGGGGGTTTGAATTGGGGATTTTCAAACTTAAAGTAAAGAACACGTTGGTTATCCTGGTTCGTTTGAACTCAAACTACTCCAGTCCATCCGCCAAGGTGATTTCGTCTCTCTCAACAAGGTCTTAATCCACTAATCAATCTTGATTACAAATCTACTGTGAAAACCGTCAAATTCTTCTTGAGTATAAACCACAAGCCGGTTTTTCTCAAGGAATTTCTCTAAACAATATTTGAATAAAAGTTTACAATTTTTTTTCTAATAAAACAGTATCACGAGTATTTTTTACACAGTTGAATTTTTTACATTTGAGGAAGATAGTGATAGCAGCGTTATTGTGTGTGAAAAAATTGTGAATGATTTATCCTCCAAACTTTGTTTAAATAGGCAAAGCATGTAGGCGGTTTTGGAATGTTGATCAATGACAATTAAAGTGCTTTCCAAAAATAAAGATCCTTCTTCCCTTCCAGCCGTTACTCTTGAAATGGAAATAATTTATTTGTAACACTTCAGAACATGCTTGCTTCAGAAGATGAAAGTATCTGTTGCTTCTTTCCAGAGCTTTGTGGATCAAAAACACGGAGTCCTGCTTGCAGCGTTAGAACTTCTTTAAGAGATGTTTATAATGATAGTTGAAACAACTTTGTAACTCATCTTCTGATCTTCTTCCATCATAACTTCTTTGCAAAACAAAATATAAATTTAGAGAGCATAATTATTCTTTGTGTTTGTTTTAATTAAAACTCTTAAAAGGGTTGTAGAATAAAACTATGGTCTAACACTTCTTTCTGTTTTGTTTGCAAAAACATCCAATGACTAAAATTGAATGAACATATGTATATGAATATGATTAACTATTATTAAATACATGCATAAAAACAAGAATAAGCAGTTACTCAAGACTCTAGGAGTTGGGATAATGTTCAAGTCGTCACGTATCCCCACAGAGAGATCCTCACAAGATTATACCCACAAAGTAGTCTTAACAAGATCATCTTCAACAAAGATATATCCCCCGTAAAAGGGGATGCACTAATCATACTCACCAGCCGATCGCTCTAGTAGATAAAGAAATATGATCTTTCCTCGACAATATCGCCCACCTACGGAATCTGAGTCTCATCAGTACAGGTTATGGAAATTTTCTTCCCCAGCTGAGTTTATTCCTCCGAAACTGTAAAACCCCCTGATGATTTCTTTTCTCCAGCAGAGCTCATTTCCTCAGCAAGGGTGTTTCCTCAACAGAGTATGTCTCCATCATTAGGATTTGTTTCCCCAACAGGGTTTATTTCCCCAACATGGTTTATTTCCCCCATAGATTATAATCTCCCTAGCTTGAGTCTGCTTCTACCATAAATTACCGGCAAGATTCCCACCTCTAGCAAAGGGCAGTCCGAGTTGCTATCCACAGAGAGTTTCTACTGAATCTGAAACTGGATTAAATATCATTCGACCTTATTCTCTCCAAACGAGTCAGTATCCATATCATAAACTCGGTCATACAACACCTCAAAAGTTTATCCATCTCTCTGATCCCCAATCAGGGTATATAAGAACTAAAATCCCAGTAGAGAAATGAACAACCAATGTTCTTGGACTCTTCTCCCCAAACAAGAATAAACATTCCCTAGCAGAGTTTCTTCAAGCAGAAATTAGGAATACCCGTCAAGATCGAAGATACACATACTCTTCATCCCTAACAACAGTGAGGGATTTATTTTCCCAGACAAAGATGTTGCACAGATTTACAAATACACTTCAACAACATTTCACATCCATACATCATTTACGAACATCATAGCATATGCATACAAAACGCATATAACACTCTCTCATTTATTTTGAGAATATAATTATGCAATACATTTCATATATCATGACATTGCATACAACTAACTCTTTACCTTTTTAGGAAAGATCAATCAAGACAAACATCATCAACTACCTATATGACCAGAAAGTATTCTCAAAGGCTACATATGAAAAATGGCTACTTAAGCAATTTCCTCAGAGGGTCATTCTCAAAGAGGCATATTTTCTAGTTGAAGTCGGGCATAGACATCTTCTAGTACATCATTCAGATGAAATCGAGTGTAGATTCCTTCTGATACTCTTTTGGAAAATTTGAATGTAGACTCCTCCCAATATCTTTTTCCAGTTGAAGTCGGGCGTAGACATCTTCTGGCTCAAATGAAATCGAGTGTAGATTCATTTTAATACTCTTTTGGAAAAGTCAGGCGTAGACTCCTTCCAACATCTTCTTCCAGTTAAAGTCGGGCGTAGACATCTTCTAGCTCAGATGAAATCAAGCGTATACTCCTTCTGATACTCTTTTGGAAAAGTCGGGCATAGACACCTTCCAACATCCTTTTCCATTTGAATTCGGGCGTAGACATCTTCTAGCTCAGATTAAATCGACTGTAGATTTATTCTGATACTCCTTCAGAAAATCCGGGCGTAGACTCTTACCAACACTTGTTCTAGATGAAGTCGGGCATAGACATTTTCTGGCTTAGATTAAATTGAGCGGAGATTTATTCTGATACTCTTTCGGAAAAGTCAAGCGTAGACTCTTTCCAACACCTGTTCTAGATGAATTCGGGCGTAGACATCTTCTAGTACATCATTCAGACGAAATCAAGCGTAGATTCCTTCTGAAGCTCCTTTGGAAAAGTTGGGCGTATACTCCTTCCAACATACTTCTTCTAGTTGAAGTTGGGCGTAAACATCTTTTGGTTCAGATTAAATTAAGCATAGATTTATTTTGATTACCCTTTTGGACCAAGTCGGACGTAGACTCACTCCAAATACATCTTCTAAGACAAAGTTGGGCGTAGACTTAGTCTAATTTATATCAACGATTACTTTGGATGGAATCTATAAGCCCATCTCTGATGACTCTCCATCACCTCTCCAAATGGCATCTTTAAGCCCATTCCCAGTATAATCAACCAACAGTGTTACTTAGTGCATATACGAGCGCAAATTTCTGGGCACTTAAGTGTTTAATCATCTTCTACCTTCAAGTCACGAATGGAGGACATGCCAATCTAACTCTTCAGGTTAAATAATATTGAATAGGGGCAGTTGTTGTGCCCCAAAATATGCCCTCCCATTATTCAAGACATTCTTCTAAGGCTCTCAAGTACTCAAGGCTACTCAAGGGTTGACCAGTGAAGTCTCCTCCTAAGCAATGGGTCTACAACTAGGGTTTTGAGTTTCTCAAGGAAGATTTAGTTTTAAAGGTCTCAAATGGTTTTCATGGTTCATCATAGGTCTTCAAGAATGCTCATGTCAAGTTTCAAGTCTTGCATCACAAGTTTGCTCAGTCAATGACTCAGATGGTTGAAAGTCAATTGTATTGGGTAAAAAGTCAACTCTGGTCAACATACAATCAAACTTCAAGATTTTTGGTCAACATCAACATTTTGAAGTTATATTCATCATTTGATCAAGGGTTGATCATGATTCCTCAAGAGAAGCCCTTAAATCATCAAAAGTCAAAAAGTTGCCAAATTAGGGTTTCCTTAGGAGAAGTCAGCTGAACTTGACCAAGCATAACTTTCACATGCTTCATCAACTCTTCCTCAACCAAAGCTAATTTTTAAGGAAATTAAATTCTCTACAACATTGTCCTTGTAAGCTCAAGTCCAAAAAGTGCTTCATTTGAAAGATAAGAGCCAATACATTACGGGTCATTTCAAAAGTCAACAAAAAGAGACTTTTTTTCAAGGCAACTTACATCAAGATAAAGTCTCTAAATGCAAAAATGATAGAAATAGAATTTGTAGAGGCCATCTTTAACTTTCCAAAAAGTCAAAGATCACCTTCAAAAATTTAAAATTGAGATAGTTCTGACTAGTGCAAGTTGTGAAATTTTGAGAAAATGCATGAAGTGCAAAGTGAGCAAACTTGAAATTCTGAACTAGTGAGCCTAACTTTGATATTCAAACATGTTCACAATGTATTAGAAGACGTCTAAATCCATGCACATATTTTTCATGATTTTTATTTCCTTTATTTGAATTTTCATTCATTTAAATGAAATTCAAATAAATAAAATATGAGGCAATGCATGTGGGCTCAATTCTTGGATAAATTTAGGCACCAGACAACTCTTGACAGCCTATTAATCTTGCCAAAATCGTGTGAGCATGAAAAGGGAAAGAATTCTCTCAAAAAGGAAGGTTATAAGTGTGTTTGATTTTTGTCTCATAGGCCATTAATGCATTGGTCTCCTTGCCATATTTTATTCACCTCACTTGTGCCTCTATATATACATGCCAAATCAGAAGCACAAGACACAATATCCCTGCCTCAAGAAGCTTGCAAAAATTCTCAACATTTTCTCAAAAAACCTAAGTTTTGAAACTGGTGTTAGGAGCCCTCTCGTTCCAAAAATTCAAAACCATTCACCTCCTGGAACATTAAAGGGTAAGGTTGAGTTGGTTACCATGACCCTAAGGGCCTGAATTAGCATGCATACATCATAGTGTTTTTTTTTTCATTTTTGATTTTTGAATCCTTGTTTTTATTACGATTTAGTATGCACTAATATCATTGACAGGTTTCTAAGTTTTGTATAAGTAAGTTTGGATCGGTATGGTGATCCCATGCAATCAGGAATGGGAGGTGCCATGATTTGCACTGATTGGTCCCATTTGATTCGAACTCCATGATACAAGGATCTATAGCCAAAAATAAGTCCAGATTTGGATCCAAGAGGGTCGAATTAGGGGGGACATGATGTTCTAAATCACTAATATTTTGATTTGTGCAGGTTTTGTTTTTGCAGCTTACCGAAGAAGACGACCGGAGCTAGGACTCTGGCGCTTCTCCGGTCATCATATTGAATTATATGTTATGTATTTACGATTTGATTTATATTAATGGATGTAACGACCTCCCTAGCGGTAAGCGTATGTTTGTAAGGGTGTTAGTGTACCATGGCATGGGTTCGATCCTTGCCCCTGGTATGTTATTTTTCAATGTTTTTCAGTTTCAGATCCAATGCCAACAAGGTCCACGCGTGCACCGTCCTTCTCATATCCCGACTATCAGATCTCAATAGATCCAGATCCTGCGCCTCAAATGTACGCTCCCCGTTTTGAACCTTTAAGGGTCATCCTCACCAGATACAGCGCAAACAATCTGGGCTTATTGTTTGGGCCTAGTGATTTCAGACTTCTCACACCCCTCCGAATTATTTTCAGGCCCATTTCTTTTTGTTTTAATATTTATTTTGTTTTAGATAATTAACTTTTCTTTTCTAAATAATTAATTAAACCAATCTAACCTTTTTTTAATTAAAATCAAATTAACTTAACCCTTTTTTATTAAATTATTTGAATTAACCTTTTTTATTTAATTGAAAAAAATTAACTTAGTTTCTTTAGGTTTTATTCATTAAATATTTTCAAATAAACATAATTTAGATTTTGATTAATTCACTTTTTTTAAAGTAAAATCAATAAATCATTAGGATAGATCGTCAATTACTTTTCCATTAAATAATCTCTTCGTTTCTTCTTACAACCTTCGTGCGTTTCTGTTATTTTTTGGCATTAGAAATTGTTTATTATTATGTAATTGCTAAAAGTTGTAATAGTTAATTATGATTTACTATTTCCCTCCCATTTTTATGGATTGTAACCCCCATCCTCGAAGCATTGTAATAGCCTAGGTTTTATCTTCCTGTATTTTACTTTCTGCACCTATAATTATATATATATATATATATATATATATATATATATATATATATATATATATATATATATATATATATATATATATATATATATATATATATATATATATATATATATATATATATATATATATTAATTAGGTTTGTATGATAAGATCTAAAATCAAATGATAGCTAACCCTAATATACAAGATAGCATAATTGAAAACAAATCACCTTTCATACACGTACCTCTAGGGTGACTCCACATGTTGCCTTCGGAAAAACAGTTATGTCCCTCGAACGTAGGGATACCATTAGAAAAGACCATCGGTTAAGAATCATCATAAAGATCATAGTCCCTTGATGATGCCTTCGGTAAATGATCTTGTCCCTCTATGTTGCCTACAAATACATGATGATAGTCCCTTCGAATTGCTAAAGGTATCTATTCTGGACTGGGCCCGACAGGCCCAATAGCATTGCTGAGGCCCAATCCAAATGGACTTGTTGAGGACCACGCCGACCAAAGGGTCACAGTCGTGCCCGACGTGCTCCCTGAGGTTACTTGCTCGACCTCTACATCTCCAGCTTGACATCCTGCTGTCCAGCTCGACATCACCTCGAGCACCCCAACTAGGGCAGACTCAGTCCGCTGCACTCCCAACGAGACCCCGAAAAGACCGCGTCTCCGTCCGCCCGCATTTCACGCAGAACATCCAGGAAGGGGACCACGTGCGGGTCCCCACTATGCACGTAGAACCTTGCAGTTCCTCCCTTGGGCCAAACCTGCCCGGCCCAAGGGAGGAACCTTGGCCCAGCGCTGGGGGCTATAAATACCCTTTGTTTCCAGAGGGTCATGTATTCATTATTCTACCCATACTTACTATTGTCTGCTCGTGCTTCTACTTACTTCAGCATCAGAGTGTCTTGCAGGTACCCCCCCCCCCCACCTTGTTCAAAACTTTCAGCTCGGAGCCAGCCGTGACGGTCCAAGTCTGATCAGGTCAGATCAGTGGCGCCGTCTGTGGGAACCTAGCTTCCCCGTCTTACAAACAACTCAAAAGACCAAAGCTCAAAATTCAACTACCTGTCATGGCTGATCCAGCTCGCGATGAGCAGAACGTCCGTGTCACCGACACCAATAACGGCACGGCGGACAAAAACGGATATCTCGACAACACCGGCAATCCCGATCATAACACCGCTCCTGCAACAACCGTCCTCGGAACTTCCTCGTACAGGGACGGAGCCACAGCATCATCCTCCTCGCTCCCACCACCACTCGAGGACGACCCGGCGGCCCTCGCCCACTACACAGCCGTCCGGTTTCAGGAAGTCCCCGTCCCCTCCGGGGCGGATGCCACCACACAAGCGCTGTTCGCAGTAATTAACCAAACGAACTATCTCATCTTCGCCCAAGGAGAGAGATTAAAGGCGCTTGAAGACGAGCGAAGACCCTCGAGGAGGCATCGGAGACCACATACTCCCCCTCCTCGGGTGACTGAAGCCCGACACTCTTCTCCCCCGCAGAGACACTACAGGGAAAACTCCAGAAGCCCTTCTCCCCGGCCAAAGCAGAGGCGACCATATTTGGAGAGAGATCCCATCATCCCCGCCGGAGAACCCAGTCGCGACCCGGCGAGGCACGACAAGAGACACGCCGGGGACGGGCGTGTAACATTCAACCAGCGAGCATCACGCTCGAGGGAGACTCAACACGACCACCGTGCCAGACAATACTACAGGTCCCCATCTCTGTCTCCGGAGAGGAGCGACGAGGACGACCCCCGCGGTCCCCTGTCGCAGGCCATCATGGATGCACCCATCCCCCCGGGCATGGAGAAGCCCCCACATCTGAAGGAGTATGACGGAGTTGCAGACCCGGTCGACCACATTGACGGGTTCGAGGCCATGCTCCATTATCATAATGTCGGGGGGCCCATCAAGTGCCGTCTTTTCCCCACGACTCTCAAGAAGGCGGCCATGGAATGGTACAAAGGGCTCGCCCCGGGCTCAATCACCTCGTGGCAGAACCTGAAGAACCAGTTCATCAGTTCCTTCACCGCTTCTCGACGCCATCCAAAGACCGAGGCGGCGCTCGAGGCCATCATCCAAAGACAGGATGAGACCTTGAGGGAGTTCATCAACCGCTTCAACCGAGAAGCGATACAGGTCCCCTGCACGGACCACATGAAGAGATATCTGCTGGAGAGGGGGCTCCTCCCCGGCACAGAATTAAGAAAAGCCGTGGGAATCGAGCCGCACAGGTCTTTCGACGCCCTCCTCGATAAAGCTCAAGCATATATGGATTACGAGGAGAGGGAAGCTGCCAACAGGGCCCGAGACTCCAGGACTCGGGGTCCCAACAACAGCAGCAGCTCACGCCAAGAGGCTCCTCCCCGACGTACCGGGGAGAAAAGGAAAGAAGACCGACCCCGGGAAGTCCGGGAACAAAGGGGCCCCTCGGGCCGTTTCACCGAGTACACTCCGCTCACAGCTTCCCGCGAGCGTATTCTGGCGGAGTGTGCCAGTACAGACTTCAAGGACGGCGGCGTCAAGCGTCCCCGACCTGCTCCCGCCAAGCCAGGGGCGGACAAAAATAAATACTATCAATACCATAGGAGTCATGGTCATCTGACAGAGGACTGCGTCCACCTCAAGGACGCCATTGAAACCCTCATCAAGGGAGGGAGGCTCGCGCAGTACAGGCGAAACGATGCTCCTCGTCGTGACGCTCCTCGTCGTGACGCCCATGAAGCCAAGGAGCCAGAAGAAGACGCCCGACCATCAGACGAGTCGGTGCCTATCCAGACCGCCTTCTCGGTGACCAAGCCCGAGGATTTCGACATTCCCGAGCACCTGCAGGAGCCGCTGACAATGCACAGCAGGTGGGAATACTTTCCCTCCGCCATGGTCATTAATGGGGGAGGGTTCAACGACCTCACCATCAATTCAGCTAAGAGGAAGTTGGACGAGCTGGTCGATGCGTCTCCCCCGCAAACAGTAACGTTCGAAAGGGTGAAGGGTAGGTCAGAGCCCATCACCTTCTACCTAGAAGAGCTCCCCGACGGAGCCCCGAACGCGGTCATCCCCTTACTGATAAGGGCAAGAATGGCTAATTTCGACGTGCATCGCATCCTGGTCGACGAGGGGAGTTCCGTCGACGTGATGTACAACCAACTTTTCAGAACCCTACAGCTGGACGACTCACATCTCTCTCCGTATGTGGGGTCGAATCTACAAGGCTTCAACGGCTCGACTTCCAAACCTTGGGGTTATGTCGAGCTCCTGGTTACGTTCGGCGAAGGAACGGCTACGAGACAAGTTAAAGTCCGTTTCCTCGTCATTGACTGCCCGTCTCCGTACAATTGCATCTTGGGGAGACCGACACTGGCAGAGCTAACAACGGTGCCCTCGACCGTCCACCTGAAGATGAAGTTCTACACCAGGAGGGCACGGGTAGCCACCATCCAAGGAGACCTAGCCGCTGCCCGTATGTGCTTCAACGCCACTTCTAAGGGACGGGATGCCGTCGACATAGGGACCAGACCTGCCAAAAGGACAAAACAGGAGCCCGACAGGAAAGTATCCCCCGAGGAAGAAGTCCAGAAAGCTCCACCAAAGGTCGATTCCATAGCCCTGGACACCCGCTTCGATCAGGACGAGCCATCCAGCAGCGAGCAAATCCCACTCCGACCAATACCGGACGGGGATTTTGAACTCGTTCCCCTCGGCACAGACCCGACCAAGGGAGTGAAGATTGGCAAAGACCTCCCCGACTTGGCCAGTAAGCAAATCAAGGCCTGTCTGTGCGAGAATACTGATCTCTTCGCCTGGTGCGTTGCGGAGATGCCCGGACTCGACCCTGAGGTTGCCTGTCACCACCTCGCCATTGATCCAGCCGCTAAGGCCGTAATACAACGTAGGCGTAGGCAGTCTCCAGAAAAAACGGAGGCTGCTGAAAAAGCTGTAAAAGACTCCTATAGGCAAATTTTATTTCTGAAGCCCGGTATTCCACCTGGCTGTCAAATGTTGTACTCGTGAAAAAGAATAATGGAAAATGGAGAATGTGCGTTGATTATACTGATCTCAATCGGGCTTGCCCGAAAGATGCTTTTCCCTTGCCTAACATAGATATGCTGGTCGACAACTCGGCTGGCTATAAAACTTTGTCGTTCATGGACGCCTATTCGGGCTATAACCAAATCCCAATGGCCCTGGGCGACAAACACTGCACGGCATTCATGACCAGCTCGGGCAACTATTACTACAACGTAATGCCCTTCGGACTGAAAAATGCTGGAGCAACTTACCAACGCATGATGAACAGAGTTTTCAACAAACAGATCGGCGACATGCTCGAGGTATATATGGATGACATGATCGTCAAATCCCGAGCAGACACCGACCACGCAGCTCATCTCAAGACAGTCTTTGCCCAAGCAAGGCAATGTAAAATGAGGTTCAACCCCGAGAAATGTACGTTCGGGGTTAAGGCAGGAAAATTCCTTGGATTATATCTAACAGAACGGGGAATCGAAGCCAACCCCGACAAATGCCGGGCATTCTCCGACCTCCCAACACCGACATCGAAGAAGTCGATACAAATCATGAACGGCATGCTCACGTCGTTGTCCCGCTTCATCGCGAAATCCGCTCAGCACGCCCTCCCCTTCTTCAAACTCCTTCGAAAGGAAGCAACCTTCGAATGGAATGAGGAATGCGAGCAGGAACTACGCCACCTAAAGCAAAGTCTGTCTCAGCCACCCCGTGCTATCTCGACCCGACGACGGGGAACCACTGTACTTGTACTTGGCCGTTTCGAACGAAGCCATCAGCGCAGCCCTTGTCCGCGAGACCCCCGACGGGCAGAAACCCGTCTACTTCACGAGCAAGGCCTTACAGGGGCTCGAAAGCAGATACCAGCAGATAGAAAAGGTTGCTCTGGCCCTCGTCAACGCGGAGAGGAAGCTTAGACACTACTTTCTGGCCCACACCATCATCGTGCGAACCGACCAACCGGTGAGGCAACTCCTGGGTCGGCCAGATATGGCGGGCAGAATGTTAAAATTGTCCTTGGAACTCTCCGATTTCGACATTCAGTACGAAAGTAGGAAAGCCCTGAAAGCACAGGCCTTGTCCGACTTTGTCGCGGAAATGACCACTCACGACCCTCCCCCGGGGAAAGAACACAAGTGGACCATCTTCGTCGATGGAGCATCCAGCTCGTCCGGAAGCGGCGCAGGAATCCTCCTGGAAAACGAAGAAGGCGTAGTAATCGAGCACTCCTTAGCTCTTTCCTTCCCGACGTCAAACAACCAGGCAGAATACGAAGCCCTGCTCGCAGGACTGAGACTGGCCGAGGACCTGGGAGCCCGCGAGGTACAGATCTACACCGACTCCCAGCTCGTCGCCTCTTAAGTACAGGGGAGCTACCAGGCCAAAAACGACAACCTCATCGAGTATTTGAACTTAGTCAAAAAATACATGACAAAGTTCGTACGAGCAGAAATTTCACATGTTCCCCGCGAGCAAAACACGAGGGCGGACATATTGTCCAAACTTGCGAGCACACGAAAGAAGGGCGGGAACAAATCCATCATCCAGGAATCTCTAGCGCGTCCAAGTATCGAAAGATCCTCGACTACAGTAGAGGTCCATGCCATCGGGGATGCGACGTCCTGGATGACCCCGGTTTATAATTTCCTGACAAAAGGCGAACTCCCATCGAACCAGGCCGAGGCTACCGTCACAAAGCGACGAGCATGTTCCTACGTAGTTCTCGAGCAGAAACTGTACCGAAGAGGATTCTCCATCCCCCTCCTGAAATGCATCGACGAGTCCGTAGTCCCCGAAGTACTGCGGGAGATACACGAAGGGATCAACGCCCAGCACATGGGCGGTAAATCCTTAGCAAGGAAAGCCCTTCGAGCGGGATACTACTGGCCGACGATGCAGCAGGATGCCAAGGAGCACGTCAAGAAATGTGATAAGTGCCAGAAACACGGGGACATGCACCTCGCCCCCCCGCACGAGCTGAGCATACTGTCATCCTCGTGGTCGTTCGCCTGGTGGGGTATGGACATCCTCGGGCCCTTCGTGCAAGGAACCTATCAGAACAAATTCCTCATCGTCGTCGTGGATTACTTCACGAAATGGATCGAGGCCGAGGCCCTCGCAAAAATCACCTCGCACAATATCCTCCGTTTCTACAAAAGAAACATCCTCGCCAGATTCAGAATTTCGCGGGCCCTGGTGACCGACAACGGTACCCAGTTCACCGACCATGGGTTCCAATACTTCGTCACCAAACTAGGTACAAAACAACATTTCACGTCGGTCGAGCACCCTCAGACCAATGGGCAAGCCGAAGCCGCGAACAGAGTCATCCTCCAAGGACTCAAACGTCGACTCGGCGAAGCGAAGAGGGGATGGGTCGAGGAACTTCACAGCGTCCTATGGGCATACCGAACCACACCCCACTCAACAATGGGCGAGACCCCATTTCGATTGACGTATGGCACCGAGGCCGTTATCCCAGTTGAGATCATGGAACCTTCCAAACGAACAGAGAACCCCCTCGACGAAGAAATAAACGACGAGGCGCTAAGGGACGAACTCGACCTAGTCGAGGAAATCCGATCGGGTGCAGCCCTGCGCGAAGCCACCCTAAAACAACGAGTGGCTCTACGCCACAACGACAAGGTCATCAAGCGCGAGTTCGAAATCGGCAGCCTGATATTACGTAGGAACCAGAAGGATTCCCGCGAAGGGAAGCTGGCCGCGAACTGGGAAGGACCTTATCGCGTCCACGGCACCACTGGTACCGGGGCGTACTATCTCGAGCAATTAGACGGAGAGCCATTACCACGACCCTGGAACGCTGCTAAGCTAAAGCAGTGAAGAAGTGAAAAACACAAGAAGGGGGGGTTGAATTGTAAAACTGAAAATCAATGCAATGAACAAGATATTTTTATCCTGGTTCGTTTGATCTCAAACTACTCCAGTCCACCCGTCAAGGTGATTTCGCCTCTCTCCAACGAGGTCTTAATCCACTATATTCAACTGAATATTACAAACTGCTTTAACAACTGCTAAAGCCTTCTTGATTCAAACCACAACTCGGTTTGTCAAGGAAACACTTTCTTACAAAGAAGATAAATCTAGGTGTGAATGTTTTCAACAAAACTGTATCACAACTGTGATGTATACACAACTTAAGCTTATGAAACTAGATTGCTAAACAATGATTGAGTAAGAAGATATGTAGCGTTTAGCAAACTGAGAGAAGGAAGATTATGATTAGCTTTTAGGCGTGTAAAATGTTGGAGAGCATTAGCCAATTCAATCTTCATAGTCTTGTTTATATAGCAATGAGATTGTTGAACGTTGGAGCAATATTCTTGATTCAATGCTAATAACAAACTTTCCTTATTGAGCAGATCTTGTCTGGAATGAGGCCGTTGGTAATAATTTGCTTTCAATGCACAGTACCGTTGCATACTTAATGCATGTTCTGGCTTGGCTCATTCTGACTCTGCTTAACTGCTGATGAACTGTTGTTTTCTTTATCAGAGTGTTGAGCGCAATTCTGTTCATCAAGCTTCAGCATACACGTGAGTTGATCTTCTGATTCTGGTATTCAGATATAGCAACTTCTGATGCTGATGTCAAGAACCAATATTCTGATGCTGATTAAGTGTGCTCTTGCTGATACCTATCAGAGTTTCTGCAAAGCAGAACGTAATATTTTTAGGTAGCAAATAGTTCATACATGAATCATATAAATAATATATCATTTCATTTTGTTATCATCAAAACTTAAACATAGGGTAGTAGATTCAAACTTTGTTCTAACAATCTCCCCCTTTTTGATGATGACAAAAACTAGATATTTTAATTGAAAATAATGTGAAAAAGTATCAGAGGTAACTAAATGATAAGATGTATCAGAGTAAGAGGTTATCAAAGATAAGGGATAAGAGTTGAGAGATACTCCCCCTAAATTTATTACTTCCCTTTTTGCCTTTCTTTGAACATCAGAGTATCAGAGTCTTTGACTATCAGAAGCTTTAGATCAGCATATCAGAGCAGAGCTTCAGATCAGCGTATCAGAGCTTTTCTTGTCAGAGCTTTGCTTTGGGTCAGAGTATCAGAGCGGGTCAGAGTATCAGAGCTTTAGTCTTCAGAGTACCATGGAGCTTTCTTGTACCTGTAGACTTAAGCAAAACAGAGAACATATTCAAGTATATCAGAGTTAGAATGTTCGAGAATTTCTATCTTAGTAATCCGTTATTGTTTAAAATATCATTCTTGTTCTCCCCCTTTTTGTCAGCAATCAAAAAGTGTAAGTGATGTGCTAAAACATTTAAGGCAGAAAAACTTGTCATATTAAAAGGTTCAGAATCAAACAAAACAGTACAACAGATAATCAAAGAAAACATGAAAATGACATGAATGAAAAACTAAGGTTGGGGAGGAAGGCGTGTGAACAGGTTCTCCAGTATGGCTTTGATCTGATCAGCAGTCTCATTCTGCTTGTGTACCATGCTGACAACAGTGTCAATCTTGCTATCCTGCACATCCATCCTTTCTTTCATCTTCTGGTCATTTTCATCCATCCTTTGCTGCAGACGCATGTCATTCAGCTTAAGCTCTTCCAGAGTCTGCCTGTCCAAGGCAGCTTGAGAAACATCAGAAGCCGGGAGCTTCTGAGAGCTTTCTGCAACATCTTCTGCTTGACTTGCTTCAGCTTGAATGGTCTTGTCTTCTTCTGGTTGCACCTTTGAAGCTAGCTATTTCTCAGACCATGGCTCACTATCCAGAGGGAGCACGTCTTCCTGTGGCAGCTGACTTTCAACTTCCTTCAGCAGCTTGCTGAAGTTCTGTTGTGCCTGCTCATAGTTGATATCCTGCAACTTGAGGGCTTCAGCACGTACCCAAATTCTGAATTGTGACCAGAGCTGGTCAGAGGCAGTTGGGTCAATCATTCCATGACAGACTTGCTTCAGAGATGCAATCCACTGCTGCAAACCTGTTTCAAAATTCATAATACCAGAGCCAACATCTGGTTGTTTTGGTTTTGGAATGGCTATTTTATGTTTCAGATCAGCAAGACGGTCAAGGATTGTTAAGTCTATGAAGGTCCTGCTGGGGTTTTTGGTGGTTTGCTTGGGAGCTGTTTGTTTTGGAGAAGGAGTGGGAGAATCAGAAATAATGATTGGACTGTTTGGTGTTTTGGGAGTATTTGGTGGTGTAGATTCTGGCGAGGATGGCAGCTGGGCCATTGTGACTGTTGTTCCACATGGCAGATGGATTGCCAGAGGTGATGGTTGAGGTGAGTGAGGTTCAGAAGATGGAGGAGTTGGAGTTTCAGAGTGATGAAACTCAGGTTGAGGTGATGGTGGATGAATTTCTGGTTGAGGAGAGGGAGAAGGAATTGCTGGTTGTGGAGAAGTTGTTGGAATTTCTGGTTGTTCAGGGATAAGAGGTTCTTCTGGAATGGATGAGAGAGGTTGTTGTTGTTCTGGTTCTTCAGCAGATTGCTGTTGTGCTGGTTGTGGAGAAGGGACAATTTGTGGTTCAGAGTTTGGATTAATGGAGGAGTGATCAGAAGTGTGTTGATCAATGTCAGACAGCACTTTGTCAATTGCTGATGTTATTGATATTGTTGGTTTGGGATGTTTGGTTCTGGGTCTTCTGAGTTGTAATGCCTCAGAAGGGTCATCTTCTGGTTCAGTTTCATCTATTGCTGGGATGGGGATTGAGATTCTATGAGAGGTTGGAGGTGGAATTGATGCTGGAATAGTAGAAGAATTTAAAACAGAAGCAGCAGATAGATTACCTCTTTTCTTGGGTGTCTGCTGGGATGATCCTTCTGAAGGTGCCTTCCTTTTCTTCGTCTTCTTCAGAGTCACTTCTGGTTGAGATTGGTGCAGATCTTTGATCTTCAGATTGGGATCTGTACCATCAGCTTTGCACGCGTCCAGATATCTGAGAACTACCACTGGCTTGGATTCTATCTCAGAGAATAAAGGAAAGTCACTCAGTGGGACTCTTCTGCTGGTGATATCAGCAATAGGAGTAGTGCTGGGTTCCTTTTTGATATTCTCTATCAACTTCATTTTCTTCAAGTTCTTCGCGTTCAGAGGCTTCCCAATTGTTGGTTCAATGGTGCTTAACTCTTGAGCTTCTATCAGATGCTCTATCAGCCTATTCTCAGTCAGAATATCTGATATCAACCTTCCAAAGGGTATCCAATCCCTCTTTGTTCTTTCTTCTTCCCTTGTTTCCTTCACGCTTGTTCTGAGGTGATTGAACAGAAGATGAGCCAAGTTGATTTTTACCTTCTGATTCATAAAGTAGATCAGAAACTGCTGATCCACATTTATGTAATCAGGGGAACTAGTTGGCTTCCTATGGTTAAAACACCCCAGAATTATCTTCGCCCAAACTCTGTGATGATCCTTCAGATCTTTGATCTTGCTGCTGAGCACCCCATGGGTGAAAATCCTTTTTGCTATGACGCCCACGTCAGCACATCTCTCAGCCATATCAATACAGCGGACACCACCGCCACTGTAACCGATTAACCTTGCTATGTGATCCTCAGTGATCACAATCTTCTTCCCCATAATGTAGGAGGTGACTTGATGCGTTGAAGCCGTCGCATGAATCCAGAACTCCTTGACTAACATTGGAAATGTTGGTCCAACCAACCTGTCAAAATACCTTTCCCATTTCTGTGCCCTAACTTCTTCTGTTAAGTCAAAACCGTTTTCCTTCAGGCTTCCAAAATCAATGATCAATTCAGATAACACTTCAAGATTCTTCACAGGAGTGAGGAGTGTTCTGAATGGCACTTGATACTGTTCAGATGATGCTTTCTTCTGAGAACCTGCAGAAGCACTGCTGGAGGTTGCCATGTTCACACTTAGGGATTTTGAGAAAAACTGAGAAAAAGAGTTTGCAAGAGATGAACACAGAAAAATGCAGAGAATGCTTGAGAAATAGTGAGGAACTGTAAAAGATTAAAATTAGAGGTTAACGTGTTTAAATAGGGTTCAAAATATTTTGAAATTGTAAACGTTTTTAAGAAAGAGAAATAAAATCATGATTACATTTTAAACACATGATTACTTTCATTTAATGCTTGCTGATTTTGGGGGATTTGAGAAAGATACTTAAAAACGGTTACCAGACATGTGTCTCAATGCACCCAATCAGCGTTTTGCCTTCTCAGAAGCGTGCACGCGTTCTGCTTCAGAGATTTGCTGATGATTGGATAACACTTGTTTGATGTAGTGATCAGCACGTCTGTCTTTGAGCTTAGACTCTCAGATCTTTAGACTTGCATCTGATACAATCTGCATGTTCTATCTTTCTGAAAAGAGATTGATCAGAAGTTCACAGTAAAACAAATACATTCTGAAGATAAATATATGGAATTAAAACATTTTCACTCTGGGCAGATTTTCATGCTGAGATGTTTCAGAATGAAATTAAACCTATCTTCAGAAAGGATTTTAGTGAAGATATCAGCCCATTGATGGTCTGTGTTGTACCCCAAAATTTGCCCTCGCATTTTTCCCCAAGAAATCTCAGTTTTAGACATTTCCTGACTTTTCAAACTGGCACAAGAATCGGACAAACGGACTTTTCTTGACAGTCAAGCAAAATTAGGGTTTTTACTGATTTTCAGAGCTCTGGATTGTTTCATATAGTTGGCTTAGGGTTTTGGTTGATTTTGGTTCAATTTTGATCAGGCGAATGTTGTTTGGCATTTAATCAGGAATTAAGGTTTTACGGGCATTTTGTCAGCAAAATTAAAATCCCACAGCACTTTGCAAGTTATTCCGAGATTCGGATTAAATTAGCGTTGTTTTGGTTTAATCAGTAAAAGAGACAGTGGATTGAATTCAGTTGGTTTGGTTTGGGCCAGTCAAAGAAGGTGTGCAGTTTTGATTTACAGTACTTGATAAGAATCAATAAAAAGGATTGCGTCTGATCAATTTTTGTGTTCGACTGTGTGTTGCTTTGAATGATGGAGGCGTCCAGTTCATTTTATTTTGATCAACAAAGTTTAGTTGATTATTTATAGTTCTAAGAATTAAATACTTGAAATTTAACTTTCATTTTATTTAATTTAAGGAATTATAAATAACAAGTAAATAAAAGGAATTGAAAAGAATTAAATGGAATTTTTATTTCATATTTAATAGTTGTTACAATTGTTATTATTTGGATACGAGTATTTATTACAAAGTATTTAAAATAATAATAGTGTACAAAAATTAAATTGAAAATAAAATTCTATCCTATTTCTAATATTCTTCATTCTTCACTTCGCTCCGGTGCTCCATTTTTTATCTGCAAAAAGAAGAAGAAAGTCAGAAAGCATTTGAATTAAAAAAGACTGATAAAATTTGCTCATCATTAGGGGCCACTGATTGGGATCAGTTAACCCTCTCTGCAAATCACGGGATTTCTCCCGGTTCACAAAGAGGGAAGAATTTCATTTTTATTCATAAATGCAAAATGTCAAATGCATAAAATCCAAAGTTCAAACTGCATAGTTCAAATCCAAGTCAAACTAAAATCCAATTCCCACTTTCTATCAAAGGCCAAAAAG
The DNA here is from genome assembly GCA_948472305.1 of Vicia faba. NCBI lineage: Eukaryota > Viridiplantae > Streptophyta > Magnoliopsida > Fabales > Fabaceae > Vicia > Vicia faba. The sequence continues at coordinate 947,262,580 of OX451735.1, forward strand.
TGCATTTTACTGTCAAAGTACCAAAGCTGTCAAAAGGGATTTGAAAAAAAATATATCAAAGGAAAGATAAAGTGTAGAAAGCTGTCAAAGAAAGAAAAGATACAGAATAATGTGTTATGCAAGCAATCTAAGTCATCATTTCCCAGCATAAAGGGGCCCCTTCAGAAAAGATAGTACACAAAGAATCATATAATATATTCAACTGTACCATAGAGAAAGGGGAAGAGAGATAAAATAAGCATATGCAGGTTTGGTAGGCAGAGGCAGGACAGGCAGAAATAACAAGAAAAGATATAATCCAAGAGAAGCATCAATTCAGCATTACTCAAAACTGGGCAGAAGTACACAACAGAGACAATTACCAAAAATAGAAAAGTGCCAAGAAACTTTGTAAAACTACCCAGCAACTTGGATCAAGAAAAATACCAAGGTTTGAATAAATATTAGGCGCCAAAGACCAAGAGAAAGAGGACAAAAGAACAAAAGAAAATATACTGAGCTTAAAAACCTGATTGAGCCAAGCACCAACATCACCAAAAAAAATATACAAACCCACAAGCCTCACAACAAAGCAAGCATATAACTTGCAACCGGAGAGACCACCAAGCCTGAAGCTGACCTGCTGTAAAAAACCTCACCATAAGCCTCAACATACAGGCCATACACATGAAAAAACCTGTAACTATGCCTTAAAGAACCATCAACCTGTAACCAGAACCCTTCATCAAAACCTGCAAGCTGATACAAACTCAAAAAGATCCATCAACCTGCCAATGCCCCAAAACCTGTCTACTGATAAAGATACAAACCAAAGCATAAGCCTCAGCAGAACCCAATCTACTGTCATAACATAAAACCTGCTGAAACCCACATAAACATACAGAACATATGAACTACACAGCATAACATACCGAAACCTGCTACCAAGTTCAATCCCAAAACTCAGAACCTGCATCAACATGGCCTAGCCTTCAAACCTGATAAACCAACTAGAAACCAATTCAAAGCCAACATAACTCAAAACCATCGAACCCAACCTAAAAAGCCTAACAAGTTACAAATTGCTTGAAACCATACATCAAAAACCCTCAAGAGGTAAAGCCTGCATAAGTTAAAACCTTAAAACCAACCATGCTGTCAAAAAACCATCACAGTCGGCCTAACCCAAAGGGCCATGTACCAGTCACAAACGTAAACTAGCATATGCTAAACCTACAGAAGCAATAACCATAAACCCGTCCAACTCCTAAGCCTCAGAGTTTCCTCATCATAGGCGATAAACGCATCAAGGCAACATGCAGTAGAAGAGATAAAGAAGTGAATTAAAAAAAGGGGTTCTCAGCACAAATCATCATCAAAACCCTAAGGAGCATCATAAAACCTAACCAGGGACATCAAGAAAGCTCTCATCACGCAACCCCTCCACCAGGCCTCCGCCTCAACGCCTCCAGTTCCGATTCCTCTTTCTCCGTCCCCAAGGATTAAGGTAGCTTTTCGTTCTTTTTTCTCAATCTCAAAAAACAAACAATAATAAGCATGTGAAATTATAAGTCAAACTAAGCATGCAAAGAAGAGTGAAAACCCTAATGCATAAAGAAGGTGAGATCGTTACCTTGTCCGTCTGGGTTTGGTCCAACCATGGAGATGACCGGAACCGGAGGTGGCGCTGGGTGGCTCGGCCTTTGGAGTAGAATTGCATTCAGCAACTAATGGAAGACGAAGATGAACGGAACTCAGTGAACGCCGTCGCTGCCTCGCCTAAACCTAATTTCCTTCCCTCAACTGAACGACAAAACGCCTAACCCTAAATGTTGCTTCAAGATCATTGGGCCTGACCCGCTTCTAATCTCCTCAAAAGCCCATTAAAATGCTTCTTATCTTTCCTTTTTTTTAACAAAATATCAATTACTTCTTTTTTATACAAATAATATATTTATTTTCTAACTTAAATTAGTTTTGATAAAAATATATTCTTAATTAGTATATATTACTTAGCAAAGAAAAATAATACATCTCTTCTTTAAGCACATAATTAAAATACATTTTTGTCATATACTAAAAAATTGAAAATACTTTCTCTTTTTTATTTATTTATTTGCTCTTTTATTTAAAACATATTTTGTACATAACTTAATAAAAATATATTTTTTCTACCTTATATATTAAAAATTGAAAACATCTTTCCATTCTTTTTTTCTTAAAATATTTTTGCACATAACACATTTAATACCTTTTGTACATATTATACATTTTTTTCCATCATATAATTAAAAATTAAAAATACTTCTTTTTATTCTTTTTAATTAACATACATATTTGTACATAACAATTTAAATACATTTTTCTAATATTAAAATTCACAAACATTTGATTAAAATACTTTTTGTATATAAACAAATAAAGATACATTTCTTAATTAAAACTTGAACACTTAAGTTAAAGCATTTTTTCTTATTGTACATATCTAAATACAAAAATGCAAGACTAAGTAAATATTTCTTTAGGTCAAAAACCCTAATACGCTTCAATCTCACCTTTCGCACTTATAAATAATTACACATACTCATATACATGTACACTTACACAAATACATTCATATTGCCCTATACACATTTGTTTATCTTATATTTGTATATTCGATATTTACATTTGATCACAAATTCGATTTGGTTGTAACTTATTGGATACTATAAGTCTCATCCCTTCTTGTACATTTATACCCCCACTCCCGGACACTATTTTGTAATAGCGTAGATTTTACATTTCCGCGATTTACAGTTTTCCAATTATACCATGGTTAGACCTAGGGTTTGCATGTACATAAAATCAAACGCTAGATAACCTAATACAAGACAAATACATGTAATCAATACACAATCACACTTGCACCCCCCTAGGGTAATCCCACATGTTGCCTTCCAAAATGGGCCATGCTTGCACGTCGAGTATCTTTGGCAAAACAAAAATCAAATGATCATAAGTCTCAAAAATGTTGCCTAAACGGAATGATCATAGTCCCTTCAAAGCAAATTGCCAAAGACACTTGGCATCATTGCATTCATGGTCCATACGATGACCCGCGCCCGTCCCGAACAAACTTCCTAAACGCAAGATTGTCTACCAATTTCAATGGTAGAACAAAATTGTTAAAAGGGGTTAAAACATAACAAAAACCTTTGAGTACAATAGGGTAGACAAAAATCTTAGTTACTTGAGATCAAACTTGCAAAAACACTTGCCTTCTTTTCAAAAACCACAATCCACAACACTTTCAAACAAACTCTCAAAAACATTTGAAACATCTTTTCGAAAAGATCCACACTTTTGTAAAACACTCAATCACGAGTCAAATACATTAGTTGCCTAAGACAAGGCATCTTTTTCCAAAACATTTTCAAAAAAGTACCCACACACACACCATTTTCAAAGCAATCGAAAAACAAGGCAAGTGATCTAAAAAACCAAGTAACTAAGAGCCCATGGATAACCATGGATGGAAAGGGTGCTAATACCTTCCCTTTTCATAATCTACCCCCCGAACCCACGAAATATCTCAAAAGGTTTTTGCTGTGCTTTTTTAACCTTTCCTTTAGGATAAAATAAAAAGTCGGTGGCGACTCTTGCTCAACCGCACAAGTGCGAATACGAACGCAAAACACTAGTCAGTTCTCCCACCGTATCACAGAACTGGCGACTCTGCTGGGGATACTAAAGTGGGGTTACCTTAGGGTTTAGATCACCTTTACTTTCAATTGATTGCTTTGTTTGCTTTACATTTGTGGGCTTTGTATCGGAGTTTTATAGATCCTAACCCGGATCTGGGAAATACCCTTTTTAGGTAGCATAATCGGTGAGGGACCTGTCCGGCGTAGACCGACATGGGTGAAGCACTGGCTACGTTGGTGTGGTATCTTAGTCTGTACCTATATCCCTTGTGTTGCAACGGGGAAAATATAGGTCTTCTAAGGGGTCATTAAACACCAACCGACCTTAGAACCCTAAATTGACCAACTTGGCTATTAGGACAGTAGCAGTATGCTACACTCATTGAGGCTAAACTCTCGAGATGGTTCTGGCCGCGAGAAAAGATTGCGATGCTGGAGTTATGACCGATTGAGGGTAGCCAATGATTTGAGATCCTCTAGAACCCGGTTACTTTTGATAGGATAGGTTTTAACCAACAAACTGAAAGAGGGTAGTACCTGAACCTCACGCAAGCCTAAACCTAAGGACTTGTGTGCTTTGTGTGAATATGTTTGCCTATATATACACTTGCCTGCTTTTTGCATACATATACATAACATCATGACATCATACCATAGCATTTCCAATAACCATTTCAAGGATCCCGAGGGTTCTGTTGACGCAGGGTTACGTTGAACCAGACATCTATCAAGGGGCAAGGGGGTTTCTCCTCTAACCAATCCAGTCAAAGTTCAAGTGCAACAACTTGAATCAGTGGCTATGACCCACTCGACATGGTGAGCTTGATTCTAATGGAAAGACATCCACCGATACAAAGCTCTCCAGTCAAAGTCCAAGAACAACAACTTGAATCGGTGGCTATGACCCACTCGACATGGTGAGCTTGATTCTCGTGGAAGGACGTCCATCGGTGCAGAGATCTCCAATCCAAGAGCAAAGTTCAACCTCTAACATTTTCTTGTGTTTACCCCAAGAGATCCTTGAAAGCATGCATCCACATATCATGCATTTCATTTTGACAATCTTTCCTTTTTCAGGTTTCCTTACCCTCCTGCTGTTTATTTCAGCAAGAGATGGCTCTAGAACGGTCTGTCAAAGAAATCCAAGACCAGACTGCTCAGCTGCAGGAGATGTTCCTGAACTTGTCTCTGGGGCAAGAAGAGATGAAAGCTCTCCTCACCAAAGGCTTGGGGAATTCCAACAATGCCAGGAGTGATCAGATTGCGGAGCTGCAGTTTGATCTGACAACACTGAGGACTCAAATGATGGGACAGTTGGTAGGCCAGATGGCTCTCATCCAAGACCTATCTCAAAGACAAGAGGAACTCAGAGTCCTTGTCCGCCAACTGCTTCCAAACAACCAACTGGGGCAAACATCTGAGGTCGAAGAGCAAGTCACCGCTCAGCCTCCCTCCACTCAAGAAGACAAAGGGAAAGCTCCTTTGCTTGCTTCAGGGTCACAAACCCATCAACAACCTCGCCAGCGTCAACGGGGCAATCGGCGTAAACAAGAAAAGTCGGGAAGACAGTTTACAGAGACTGAAATACCATCATTCTTCATACTGAAGCGCCTGTTAGAGGTCAACTTACTTACTGTAAAGGACCCTCCTCAGAAGCTCAATATCTCCTCTCCTCACTTTAATCCCGACGCATTCTGTGTTTACCACTCCTACAGCCCGGGACACGGCACCAACGACTGTTGGGCCTTGAAGAACAAGATTCAAGATCTGATTGACATTGGGGTGCTGGAATTCATGCCAGACGGTGAGATAAAGATCTTCCGTTAAAGGGTTCTCCACCTGAAGTGACGAAGCGCAAGCTGAAAGACCTTTGCTTCTTTTTGAACTTTCAAAGTTGTAATTTCTTTTTGCTGTCAAACAATTATCTGTTGATGTTAAACCCTGTTTTCATTAATGCATTGCATATGTTTGTCTTGAATTCATCCATTCGTTTCACTACTCTTATGCTTTTATTTATGATATTTGACTCTTGATAAAAAGCTGTAAGCCTTTAGAAGGAGGATGACGAAACAATACCGTGATCTTATACAGTATGCTTTTGAACAGACCGTGCTGATGATGTACATGCATTTCTTTCAATTCCCAAACACTGGAGTTATAAGGAAGTTAGTCCCTAGTCAACCCCTTCGAGCCAAAGAAGTAGGAGTTTCCTGTTCTGATACAATCAAAACCTTTGATATAAACCTGGGGTAGGGTAGTATCTCAGTTACTTCAAAAGAAAATACGCATTGAAGTCGCAAACTCCCAGTTCACAATACAACGAACGACGTCAAAAAAGAAGGCATTCCTTTGGAATCAAAAGACCGGGGTGGTTCCCTATCACATAGACAGTCAATCTCTCAAAAGAGAAAAGCCCACCAAACCAAAACCTATAAAGGAGGCTTAAGAAAGCTGGGGCATCCCGCTGACAGTAATCCCGAAAACGGTAATAGTCAGGCAAAAGTTAGGGATAACAAATCAAAATCAAAATAGTGAGGTCATTACAAAATCCTCAACAACATGAAAAATGTTGAAAAAGAAAAAGGAGATGATGACTGTCTCCCCAAAATTCAACTGGTGAACCATCGCCTAAAAGTCGTTCCAAACTCAAAACAGAGTGTGACGCACAATTAACTGAGCTTAGGTTGAAGAACATCACGAAGAGCGGGTGGGTACAAATATACTTTGAGCCTTTATCCTTCGTTTCTTAAACCGTGAACCAGGCCACGTTACAACCCTTCAAAAGTCCTAATTGAAGCATGGGTTAGTACGAAAGCATACTGTTACAAAAGGTATCCTGACTCCTGTAGGGCTTTGCTCTAAATCTTGTGTTAACTTGTCTTATGAAAAGTTTTCTGCTAAAAAACGCATTTTTCAAAACTTCAAAGACAAACATAAACTTTGCATTATCTGAATATCACTGTCTGCATTTGACCTTTTTGTTTGACAGCGAAGAAATTCATACAGCGATTGTTCGGAGGAACGAAAACTCTCTCAGTAAGTCAAAGTCACTTCAAGAGGATAACACTTCCATCAAATCCCCTATCAACAAGGGGCATGACATGTCAAAATTCAATTAACCTGGGGCAGTCCAGTCAAGGTCCAACAGATCTTTCAAAATCCAATTAACCTGGGGCAGTCCAGTCAAGATTTCAAGAAATCTCTCAATATGCAGAGTAATCCGATTCAAGATTCCTTCATCACCACTTGGGGCATTCGACTGTCAAAAGTGTTAAACAAATCAATTACAACATTTCCAGACTCGATTCCTGTATCTAGCCAGGGCATGTCTGAAGAGTTCGAGGATTCGATTCCTATATCCAGCCAGGGCATATCTGTTGACGACTATTTCCAGATTCGACTCCTGTATCCATCCAGGGCATATCTGTTGACTACATTTCCAGACTCGATTCCTGTATCTAGCCAGGGCACGTCTGAAGAGTTTGAAGATTCGACTCCTGTATCCAGCCAGGGCATATCTGTTGACTACATTTCCAGACTCGATTCCTGTATCTAGCCAGGGCATGTCTGAAGAGTTCGAGGATTCGATTCCTGTATCCAGCCAGGGCATATCTGTTGACGACTATTTCCAGATTCGACTCCTGTATCCAGCCAGGGCATATCTATTGACTACATTTCCAGACTCGATTCCTGTATCTAGCCAGGGCATGTCTGAAGAGTTCGAGGATTCGATTCCTGTATCCAGCCAGGGCATATCTGTTGACGACCATTTCCAGACTCTATTCCTGTATCTAGCCAGGGCACGTCTGAAGAGTTTGAAGATTCGACTCCTGTATCCAGCCAGGGCATATCTGTTGACTACATTTCCAGACTCGATTCCTGTATCTAGCCAGGGCATGTCTGAAGAGTTCGAGGATTCGATTCCTGTATCCAGCCAGGGCATATCTGTTGACGACTATTTCCAGATTCAACTCCTGTATCCAGCCAGGGCATATCTGTTGACTACATTTCCAGACTCGATTCCTGTATCTAGCCAGGGCATGTCTGAAGAGTTCGAGGATTCGATTCCTGTATCCAGCCAGGGCATATCTGTTGACGACTATTTCCAGATTCGACTCCTGTATCCAGCCAGGGCATATCTGTTGACTACATTTCCAGACTCGATTCCTGTATCTAGCCAGGGCACGTCTGAAGAGTTTGAAGATTCGACTCCTGTATCCAGCCAGGGCATATCTGTTGACTACATTTCCAGACTCGATTCCTGTATCTAGCCAGGGCACGTCTGAAGAGTTCGAAGATTCGATTCCTGTATCCAGCCAGGGCATATCTGTCAACTATCATATTTCCATACTCGATTCCTGTATCTAGCCAGGGCATGTCTGAAGAGTTCGAGGATTCGATTCCTGTATCCAGCCAGGGCATATCTGTTGACGACCATTTCCAGACTCGATTCCTGTATCTAGCCAGGGCACGGCTGAAGAGTTTGAAGATTCGATTCCTGTATCCAGCCAGGGCACATCTATCAACTATCACCTTTCCAGATTCGATTCCTGTATCCAGCCAGGGCATGTCTGAAGAATTCCAGATCAACACCTGTAACAACCCAGGAAACATCTGTGAACGACCGATTGTAGACCAACACCTGTAATAAGCCAGGAATTTATCTACATCACCACTTGGGGCATTCGAATGTCAAAAGTGTTCAAAACCGATGCAGTTTTACACAAGCTCATCTTCAGGGAGCCCTACACCGGTTCCTCTTCAAGACTTCTGAAACAAGTTTACGGATTCTTCCCAACAACGGATGTTAATCTACCAACTTGTTCAGACTCTTCTCAACCTCTGAAATTAGTTTACGGACGCTTCCCAACAACGGATGCGGCTCTATTGCTGATTCAACTTCAAGACTTCTGAAAATAGTTCACGGGTTCTCCAAGTAAACGGATGTTAACCTATCACTTGTTCAGATTCTTCTCAAGCTAACCACCACAGAAGATCGCGCTCGCCGAAATTCTCCCTATCCCCAGCGGAGTTCATCAAAATTCCCCAAGAGTAACTTATTTTTGCAAATCCCCAGCCAGAGAATCCTCCGGAATTCACTTCCCCTCAGAGTTTAAGCTTCAGTATCCCCAGCGGAGCCAGACCATTGAACCTTCTCCCCACAGAGTTTTGGGGGGACAAACCTTGAGTTCCCCAGTGAAGTCGCCAGGGTTACTTCCCATCAAGCCGAAGATTCTCAATCTGGCCTCCCCAGCATGAGTCTACTAGTTTGGAACCCCCCAGTAGAGGTCATCAGGAATTCTCTTCCCCAGCGACAGCCAAGGATTTATTTTCCCCGGCAGCAGTCAAGATGTTTTTATCTTCAGCCATCTCGGATTCATTTATCCTCGGCAGGAATAGCTCATCAGCTTACATGCGCATTCATCACATTCATATCATAAACATTAATGTCACAGGCATTGCATCATACATCATAACATTGCATACAACTAACCCTTTGCCTTTTCAGGTAAGGTCAGTCGACAGACACAGATCAACTCCCAAGATTCATCCATAAATAGTTCAGATGCGACCCGGACACGGCGACATTCCGATACTTATTCCAGATTCATTCAGACGCATCAGCAGAAACCCTACACCGGTTCCTCTTCAACTTCAAGACTTCTGAAACAGTTTACGGATTCTTCCCTACAACGGATGTCAATCTACCGACTTGTTCAGACTCTTCTCAACCTCTGAAAACAGTTTACAGATTCTTCCCAACAACGGATGTCAATCTACCGACTTGTTCAGACTCTGCTCAACTTCTGAAAATAGTTTACAGCTTCTTCCCAACAACGGATGTCAATCTACCGACTTGTTCAGACTCTTCACAATTTTTTGAAAATAGTTTACGGACACGTCCCAACAACGGATGCTGCTCTATTGCTCATTCAATCTCAGAAAGTGTACAGATTCTCCAGATACGGACGTCAATCTGTTGCTTGTTCAGACCCCAATTCAGAGACGTTCCAAAACAGGGATGCCCTTTCTGATACTTGTCCACTCACCATTGACATACAGTTCAACATGTCCAGATGGCATCTATAAGCCCATCCTCCTACCAGCAGTCGCCGAATGGCATCTGTAAGCCCATTCTCAGATGGCATCTCTAAGCCCATCCCCCGACAAAATTCTCTCGCACCAGGTGGAATCTTTAAGCCCATCACCAAATGGCATCTTTAAGCCCATTCACCTGCACCATCAGATCGCCGAGTGCAAATTTTCTGGGCACTTTAGTGTCCAATCTTCTTCTACCTTCAAGTCGCGAAAGGCAAACTTGCCAATCTAACTCTTCAGGTCAAAGAAGATTGAACAGGGGCAACTGTTGTACCCCAAAATTTGCCCTCGCATTTTTCCCCAAGAAATCTCAGTTTCAGACATTTCCTGACTTTTCAAACTGGCACAAGAATCGGACAAACGGACTTTTCTTGACAGTCAAGCAAAATTAGGGTTTTTACTGATTTTCAGAGCTCTGGATTGTTTCATACAGTTGGCTTAGGGTTTTGGTTGATTTTGGTTCAATTTTGATCAGGCGAATGTTGTTTGGCATTTAATCAGGAATTAAGGTTTTACGGGCATATTCTCAGCAAAATTAAAATCCCACAGCACTTTGCAAGTTATTCCGAGATTCAGATTAAATTAGCGTTGTTTTGGTTTAATCAGTAAAAGAGACAGTGGATTGAATTCAGTTGGTTTGGTTTGGGCCAGTCAAAGAAGGTGTGCAGTTTTGATTTACAGTACTTGATAAGAATCAATAAAAAGGATTGCGTCTGATCAATTTTTGTGTTCGACTGTGTGTTGCTTTGAATGATGGAGACGTCCAGTTCATTTTATTTTGATCAACAAAGTTTAGTTGATTATTTATAGTTCTAAGAATTAAATACTTGAAATTTAACTTTCATTTTATTTAATTTAAGGAATTATAAATAACAAGTAAATAAAAGGAATTGAAAAGAATTAAATGGAATTTTTATTTCATATTTAATAGTTGTTACAATTGTTATTATTTGGATACGAGTATTTATTACAAAGTATTTAAAATAATAATAGTGTACAAAAATTAAATTGAAAATAAAATTCTATCCTATTTCTAATATTCTTCATTCTTCACTTCGCTCCGGTGCTCCATTTTTTATCTGCAAAAAGAAGAAGAAAGTCAGAAAGCATTTGAATTAAAAAAGACTGATAAAATTTGCTCATCATTAGGGGCCACTGATTGGGATCAGTTAACCCTCTCTGCAAATCACGGGATTTCTCCCGGTTCACAAAGAGGGAAGAATTTCATTTTTATTCATAAATGCAAAATGTCAAATGCATAAAATCCAAAGTTCAAACTGCATAGTTCAAATCCAAGTCAAACTAAAATCCAATTCCCACTTTCTATCAAAGGCCAAAAAGTGCATTTTACTGTCAAAGTACCAAAGCTGTCAAAAGGGATTTGAAAAAAAATATATCAAAGGAAAGATAAAGTGTAGAAAGCTGTCAAAGAAAGAAAAGATGCAGAATAATGTGTTATGCAAGCAATCTAAGTCATCATTTCCCAGCATAAAGGGGCCCCTTCAGAAAAGATAGTACACAAAGAATCATATAATATATTCAACTGTACCATAGAGAAAGGGGAAGAGAGATAAAATAAGCATATGCAGGTTTGGTAGGCAGAGGCAGGACAGGCAGAAATAACAAGAAAAGATATAATCCAAGAGAAGCATCAATTCAGCATTACTCAAAACTGGGCAGAAGTACACAGCAGAGACAATTACCAAAAATAGAAAAGTGCCAAGAAACTTTGTAAAACTACCCAGCAACTTGGATCAAGAAAAATACCAAGGTTTGAATAAATATTAGGCGCCAAAGACCAAGAGAAAGAGGACAAAAGAACAAAAGAAAATATACTGAGCTTAAAAACCTGATTGAGCCAAGCACCAACATCACCAAAAAAAATATACAAACCCACAAGCCTCACAACAAAGCAAGCATATAACTTGCAACCGGAGAGACCACCAAGCCTGAAGCTGACCTGCTGTAAAAAACCTCACCATAAGCCTCAACATACAGGCCATACACATGAAAAAACCTGTAACTATGCCTTAAAGAACCATCAACCTGTAACCAGAACCCTTCATCAAAACCTGCAAGCTGATACAAACTCAAAAAGATCCATCAACCTGCCAATGCCCCAAAACCTGTCTACTGATAAAGATACAAACCAAAGCATAAGCCTCAGCAGAACCCAATCTACTGTCATAACATAAAACCTGCTGAAACCCACATAAACATACAGAACATATGAACTACACAGCATAACATACCGAAACCTGCTACCAAGTTCAATCCCAAAACTCAGAACCTGCATCAACATGGCCTAGCCTTCAAACCTGATAAACCAACTAGAAACTAATTCAAAGCCAACATAACTCAAAACCATCAAACCCAACCTAAAAAGCCTAACAAGTTACAAATTGCTTGAAACCATACATCAAAAACCCTCAAGAGGTAAAGCCTGCATAAGTTAAAACCTTAAAACCAACCATGCTGTCAAAAAACCATCACAGTCGGCCTAACCCAAAGGGCCATGTACCAGTCACAAACGTAAACTAGCATATGCTAAACCTACAGAAGCAATAACCATAAACCCGTCCAACTCCTAAGCCTCAGAGTTTCCTCATCATAGGCGATAAACGCATCAAGGCAACATGCAGTAGAAGAGATAAAGAAGTGAATTAAAAAAAGGGGTTCTCAGCACAAATCATCATCAAAACCCTAAGGAGCATCATAAAACCTAACCAGGGACATCAAGAAAGCTCTCATCATGCAACCCCTCCACCGGGCCTCCGCCTCAACGCCTCCAGTTCCGATTCCTCTTTCTCCGTCCCCAAGGATTAAGGTAGCTTTTCGTTCTTTTTTCTCAATCTCAAAAAACAAACAATAATAAGCATGTGAAATTATAAGTCAAACTAAGCATGCAAAGAAGAGTGAAAACCCTAATGCATAAAGAAGGTGAGATCGTTACCTTGTCCGTCTGGGTTTGGTCCAACCATGGAGATGACCGGAACTGGAGGTGGCGCTGGGTGGCTCGGCCTTTGGAGTAGAATTGCATTCAGCAACTAATGGAAGACGAAGATGAACGGAACTCAGTGAACTCCGTCGCTGCCTCGCCTAAACCTAATTTCCTTCCCTCAACTGAACGACAAAACGCCTAACCCTAAATGTTGCTTCAAGATCATTGGGCCTGACCCGCTTCTAATCTCCTCAAAAGCCCATTAAAATGCTTCTTATCTTTCCTTTTTTTTAACAAAATATCAATTACTTCTTTTTTATACAAATAATATATTTATTTTCTAACTTAAATTAGTTTTGATAAAAATATATTCTTAATTAGTATATATTACTTAGCAAAGAAAAATAATACATCTCTTCTTTAAGCACATAATTAAAATACATTTTTGTCATATACTAAAAAATTGAAAATACTTTCTCTTTTTTATTTATTTATTTGCTCTTTTATTTAAAACATATTTTGTACATAACTTAATAAAAATATATTTTTTCTACCTTATATATTAAAAATTGAAAACATCTTTCCATTCTTTTTTTCTTAAAATATTTTTGCACATAACACATTTAATACCTTTTGTACATATTATACATTTTTTTCCATCATATAATTAAAAATTAAAAATACTTCTTTTTATTCTTTTTAATTAACATACATATTTGTACATAACAATTTAAATACATTTTTCTAATATTAAAATTCACAAACATTTGATTAAAATACTTTTTGTATATAAACAAATAAAGATACATTTCTTAATTAAAACTTGAACACTTAAGTTAAAGCATTTTTTCTTATTGTACATATCTAAATACAAAAGTGCAAGACTAAGTAAATATTTCTTTAGGTCAAAAACCCTAATACGCTTCAATCTCACCTTTCGCACTTATAAATAATTACACATACTCATATACATGTACACTTACACAAATACATTCACATTGCCCTATACACATTTGTTTATCTTATATTTGTATATTCGATATTTACATTTGATCACAAATTCGATTTGGTTGTAACTTATTGGATACTATAAGTCTCATCCCTTCTTGTACATTTATACCCCCACTCCCGGACACTATTTTGTAATAGCGTAGATTTTACATTTCCGCGATTTACAATTTTCCAATTATATCATGGTTAGACCTAGGGTTTGCATGTACATAAAATCAAACGCTAGATAACCTAATACAAGACAAATACATGTAATCAATACACAATCACACTTGCACCCCCCTAGGGTAATCCCACATGTTGCCTTCCAAAATGGGCCATGCTTGCACGTCGAGTATCTTTGGCAAAACAAAAATCAAATGATCATAAGTCTCAAAAATGTTGCCTAAACGGAATGATCATAGTCCCTTCAAAGCAAATTGCCAAAGACACTTGGCATCATTGCATTCATGGTCCATACGATGACCCGCGCCCGTCCCGAACAAACTTCCTAAACGCAAGATTGTCTACCAATTTCAATGGTAGAACAAAATTGTTAAAAGGGGTTAAAACATAACAAAAACCTTTGAGTACAATAGGGTAGACAAAACTCTGAGTTACTTGAGATCAAACTTGCAAAAACACTTGCCTTCTTTTCAAAAACCACAATCCACAACACTTTCAAACAAACTCTCAAAAACATTTGAAACATCTTTTCGAAAAGATCCACACTTTTGTAAAACACTCAATCACGAGTCAAATACATTAGTTGCCTAAGACAAGGCATCTTTTTCCAAAACATTTTCAAAAAAGTACCCACACACACACCATTTTCAAAGCAATCGAAAAACAAGGCAAGTGATCTAAAAAACCAAGTAACTAAGAGCCCATGGATAACCATGGATGGAAAGGGTGCTAATACCTTCCCTTTTCATAATCTACCCCCCGAACCCACGAAATATCTCAAAAGGTTTTTGCTGTGCTTTTTTAACCTTTCCTTTAGGATAAAATAAAAAGTCGGTGGCGACTCTTGCTCAACCGCACAAGTGCGAATACGAACGCAAAACACTAGTCAGTTCTCCCACCGTATCACAGTCTGTATCTATAAATTTTAAATTCAAAATTCCTTTCTGAATATAGTCCCTAATGAAGTGATGTTTTATTTCTATATGCTTAGCTCTAGAATGTAAAATAGGATTCTTACTTAAGCAAATAGCAGAAGTATTATCACAGAGTATAGGAATGTTACTCTCAAAAATCTGGAAGTCTTCAAGCTGACTTTTCATCCAGAGCATTTGTGTGCTACATCCTGCTGCTGCTATGTACTCAGCTTCTGCTGTTGATAGCGCAATTGTTGATTGCCTTTTGCTGGACCAAGAGATCAGATTTTCTCCCAGAAACTGGCAGCTTCCAGAAGTACTTTTACGCTCCACTCTGTCTCCAGCAAAGTCAGCATCGCAGTAGCCTACTAAACTGTAATCACTAGATTTTCTATAAAACAAACCCAGATTAGTAGTACCTTTCAGATACTTGAAAATTCGCTTAACAGCTGTTAAGTGAGATTCTCTAGGATCTGATTGGAATCTAGCACAAATACAAACGCTGAACAATATATCAGGTCTTGAAGCAGTCAGATAAAGGAGAGAACCAATCATACCTCTGTAGACTTTCTGTTCTACATTTTTGCTTACCTCTTCTCTTTCCAGAATGCACGTGGGATGCATTGGAATCTTTGATGGCTTACATTCTGAGAGGTCAAATTTCTTCATAAGATCTCTGATGTATTTGCTCTGATGAATGTAAGTTCCCTCTGGAGTTTGATTAATCTGAATTCCTAGAAAGAATTTCAGTTCCCCCATGAGGCTCATCTCAAATTCTGCCTGCATACACTTAGCAAATTTTCTTCCAAGAGAAGGATTAGTAGAACCAAAAATAATATCATCAACGTAAATTTGACAGACTAAGATGTCATTCTTAACTGATTTACAGAATAAGGTAGTGTCCACCTTCCCTCTGGTGAATTCATTTTCTAACAGAAAGTTACTTAGCCTTTCATACCAAGCTCTGGGAGCTTGTTTCAGACCATATAGTGACTTCTTTAGTTTGAAAACATGTTCTGGATGTTTTGTATTTTCAAAACCAGGGGGTTGGTGCACATAAACCTCTTCTTCTATATAACCGTTTAAGAATGCACTCTTGACATCCATCTGATACAGAGTGATGCCTCTATTAACAGCAAATGAAATTAAAAGTCTGATAGATTCTAACCTGGCGACTGGGGCAAAGGTTTCTGTATAGTCTATCCCCTCTTGCTGACTATAACCTTGTGCAACCAGTCGTGCCTTGTTTCTAATGACTTCACCTTGTTCATTTAGCTTGTTTCTAAACACCCATCTTTTTCCAATGACGTTGAATCCTTTTGGTCTGGGAACCAGATCCCATACGTCATTTCTGGTGAATTGATTCAGCTCTTCTTGCATTGCCAGAATCCAGTCATTATCCAGAAGTGCTTCATCAATAGAGGAGGGTTCAATAAGAGACACAAGTCCCATGAGAGTTTCTTCAGAGTTTCTGAAGCTTGCTCTTGTTCTGATTGGATCTTCCTTTCTTCCTAAGATAGTCTCTTCTGGGTGATCCAAGCTGCTTCTAGGTAATCTCTTCTGAGGTTGATCAGCAGCTGTTGTAGGATTGCTAGCAGTGCTCCTTTCAGACGTTGAAGGAGTGTCTGTGTTGAGAGCTTCTGATGACTTGTCTTCAGAACCTGTAAATTCAATTTCCATACCTGCAAAAACTTCATTCTGCTTTGACTTTTCAGAGTCAAGCTTATCATCAAAACGAACACTGATTGATTCTTCCACAATCTGTGTTTCTGTATTGTATACTCTGTACCCTCTTGAGCGTTCAGAGTATCCTAAAATAATACACTTCTGTGCTTTAGAGTCAAACTTGTTCAAATAATTCTTTGTATTTAACATAAAACAGGTACATCCAAA
The DNA here is from genome assembly GCA_948472305.1 of Vicia faba. Lineage (NCBI taxonomy): Eukaryota > Viridiplantae > Streptophyta > Magnoliopsida > Fabales > Fabaceae > Vicia > Vicia faba. The sequence continues at coordinate 947,279,268 of OX451735.1, forward strand.
TGAATGAAAATATGAAATGTTGGGCTTTCTGTTCTTCCACAATTCATATGGAGTCTTTTCCAGAATAGGTCTTATTGAGATTCTATTCTGAATGTAGCACGCTGTGTTTATTGCCTCTGCCCAGAAGATCTTAGCAACGTTTGTCTCATTGATCATGGTTCTGGCCATTTCTTGCAATGTTCTGTTCTTTCGTTCTACAACTCCATTTTGTTGGGGAGTTCTAGGACAAGAGAAATCATGCAGAATGCCTCTGTCATTAAAGAATGACTCAAAGTCTTTGTTTTCAAATTCTCCACCATGATCACTTCTGACTTTAACGATTCTAAGATCATTTTCATTCTGAACTTGGTTACAGAAGGTAACAAACACAGAGTGTGACTCGTCCTTGTGTCTTAAGAACTTTACCCATGTCCATCTGCTATAGTCATCTACGATTACTAACCCATACTTCTTGCCACTGACTGAAGCAGTTTTAACTGGTCCAAATAAGTCAATGTGCAGAAGTTCTAATGGCTTAGAGGTAGAAACAACATTTTTAGATTTAAAAGAAGGTTTTGCAAACTTGCCTTTCGGACATGCTTCACACAGAGCATCTGAATTGAACTTCAAATTAGGAAGTCCTCTGACCAGATTGAGTTTGTTAATCTGAGATATTCTTCTCATACTAACATGCCCCAATCTTCTGTGCCAGATCCACTGCTCGTTGTTAACAGACAGAAGGCACTTTACATTCTGACTTTTTAGTTCAGAAAGTTTGATTTTGTAAATGTTGTTTTTCCTCTTACCATTAAACAGGATAGTCCCATCTTTCTGACTAACAGCTTTACATGATTTTTGATTAAAGATTATATCATAACCGTTATCACTTAATTGACTTATGGATAACAGATTATGCATTAATCCATCTACTAGCAGAACATTATTAATAGAGGGAAGATTTCCATTACCTACAGTTCCAGAGCCAATTATCTTTCCCCTCTGATTGCCTCCAAAGCCAACGTGGCCTACAGGCTTAAGTTCCAGGCTTTGGAACACATGCCTTCTTCCCGTCATGTGTCGCGAGCAGCCAGAGTCCAGGTACCATGACTGGTGTTTCTGACTTGCTGCTAAAGATATCTGCAACATGTATTATTTTATCCTTAGGTACCCAGATTTTCTTGGGTCCTGATTTGTTAGTTTTACCAAAACTCTGGTTGAATTTTGGTTTTACAGAGTACTTACTGCTAGTGTATTTAATATCATGTGTGTGACCATACACAAAATGTGAATTCAGAGGAGTGTGTTTAATGGTTAAGTCCATGACATTCTTTGGTGTAGGAACGTTACCTTGGTATCCTATTCCTTTCCTGCCGTTTCTGCTAACTCCATAGATCATTGAAGCCATTTTGCTTCTATCTATGCTTTTAGCAAGGAACTTCTGGAAACTGTGATCATACTCCTTGATGATCTCATCAGCGTTGCTGGGAGTTTCAGAAATTGGTTCCTTCTGAGAGTTTTGTAAAGTATTTTCTAATTTTGAAATCTTATTTCTCAGCTCAGAATTCTCCAATTTGAGACTCTCAGTCTTATTAGAGTCAGATTCAAGATTCCTTTTCAGGTCTCTGAATTTAACTCTAATTTGCTGATACCTTTCCAGGATTTCATTAAGGCTTTCAGCAAGTTCAGCCTTGGTAAAATTAACAGCAAAGTTAGGAAATACCTCTTCAGTGTCTGATTCAGAGTCTGATTCAGAAGCTTCACTATCTTCTGAAATATTAGCCATGAGAGCTATGTTGGCTCTCTCATCATCTGATTCTGAGTCAGCTTCAGACGAGTCAGAGTCATCCCATGTAGCCATGAGACTTTTCTTCTTCTCTCTTCCAAACTTCTTTTTGGGCTTTTCCCTCTGAAGCTTTGGGCAGTCACTCTTGTAGTGTCCTTTCTCATTGCACTCATAGCAGATGATGTCCTTGGTGTTTGGCTTTTTGCTACTTGAGGAGCCTTCAAATCTTCTGTATCCAGAGGAAGAATCTGTCCTTCTGTATCTGGAAGAGGACTCGTTCTGATCAGATCTTCTGGGATTCCTGAACTTCCTTTGTCTTTGCTTCCACATTTGATTTACTCTTCTGGAGAGGAGGGAGAGTTCGTCTTCTTCTGATGAGGATCCATCAGATGTTTCTTCAACTGCCTGCAAAACTTTAGACTCAGATTTTTTGTTAGATTTTAATGCTAAAGGCTTACCTTGCTTCTGAGGCTCGTCAGCTTCTAGCTCTATCTCATGACTTCTGAGGGAGCTGATAAGTTCCTCCAGAGTGATTTTGTTGAGATCTTTTGCTAGCTTCAGAGCTGTAACCATTGGTCTCCACTGCTTGGGTAAACTTCTGATGATTTTCTTGACATGGTCAGCAGTAGAGTATCCTTTGCCCAGAACCTTGAGACCAGCTACCAGAATCTGGAATCTTGAGAACATTGTTTCAATGGATTCAGATTCTTCCATTTTGAACGCCTTATACTTCTGAATGAGCGCCAGAGCTTTAGTTTCTTTGACCTGAACGTTGCCCTCATGCGTCATTCTGAGTGAGTCAAAAATGTTCTTTGATGTGTCTCTGTTGGAGATCTTTTCATATTCAGTATAGGAGATGGCGCCGAGGAGGATGGTTCTGGCCTTGTGGTGATTCTTGAAGTCACGCTTTTGTTGGTCAGACATTGTTTTTCTATCAATCTTCTGACCGCTTGCATTCACAGGGTGCGTGTATCCATCTGTCACCATATCCCACAGATCAGCATCATGTTCCAGAAAGAAGCTTTCAATTCTGTCTTTCCAGTAATCAAAGTTTTCTCCATCAAAGATTGGAGGTTTGCCGCTGAATCTGTCTCTGTCCTCATGGTTGTCATTGCTGGTGTGAGAATAGTTTCCTGCCATTGTGTTTTTCTGACGCTGGATCTTGTACTGACACGGTTAAGTGTTTTAGCTCAGAACCAGGCGCTCTGATGCCAATTGAAGAAGTGAAAAACACAAGAAGGGGGGGTTGAATTGTAAAATTGAAAATCAATACAATGAACAAGATATTTTTATCCTGGTTCGTTTGATCTCAAACTACTCCAGTCCACCCGTCAAGGTGATTTCGCCTCTCTCCAACGAGGTCTTAATCCACTATATTCAACTGAATATTACAAACTGCTTTAACAACTGCTAAAGCCTTCTTGATGCAAACCACAACCCGGTTTGTCAAGGAAACACTTTCTTACAAAGAAGATAAATCTAGGTGTGAATGTTTTCAACAAAACTGTATCACAACTGTGATGTATACACAACTTAAGCTTATGAAACTAGATTTCTAAACAATGATTGAGTAAGAAGATATGTAGAGTTTAGCAAACTGAGAGAAGGAAGATTATGATTAGCTTTTAGGCGTGTAAAATGTTGGAGAGCATTAGCCAATTCAATCTTCATAGTCTTGTTTATATAGCACTGAGATTGTTGAACGTTTGAGCAATATTCTTGATTCAATGCTAATAACAAACTTTCCTTATTGAGCAAATCTTGTCTGGAATGAGGCCGTTGGTAATAATTTGCTTTCAATGCACAGTACCGTTGCATACTTAATGCATGTTCTGGCTTGGCTCATTCTGACTCTGCTTAACTGCTGATGAACTGTTTTTTTCTTTATCAGAGTGTTGAGCGCAGTTCTGTTCATCAAGCTTCAGCATACACGTGAGTTGATCTTCTGATTCTGGTATTCTGATATAGCAACTTCTGATGCTGATGTCAAGAACCAATATTCTGATGCTGATTAAGTGTGCTCTTGCTGATACCTATCAGAGTTTCTGCAAAGCAGAACGTAATATTTTTAGGTAGCAAATAGTTCATACATGAATCATATAAATAATATATCATTTCATTTTGTTATCATCAAAACTTAAACATAGGGTAGTAGATTCAAACTTTGTTCTAACAAGCAGTACTATAGTTAAAAACTACCAACACCTAGGACCCTCGACCATCGGCACCGGCGCCCGGTCGACGAGGAAAAACGTCTGACTCCGTATAGAGGCTGAGGTACAAGCCCGACATATGGCTAAATCGCACAACATCGCTCAACAAACGAGACCGATCGATAGTGCCCGACGTGGACAACTACACCGAGCACCATCGTCGTAGTACCAGTAAGGCAGAACACCCAGCTCGCGATAGGCAGTTCACGCCCAGGGCGAATAGTCCCTACCGGGCTTCGCGCCCGACTGAGCAACTTCGCTCCATATGCCCGACAAGTCGTCAAGATTGACTGGCCATCTAAAAGGGTCAAAGGGAAGTCTCTCCCCTCGAGTGCAACACTTAGGTGACTTTGGCCAGCGAAAGAAGGTCGGGCACGTATACAAACGAAAGGCGGGAAAACTCGCCCGCTAAATCACAGTCACTTACGGGCACTCCTCGGGCCCATAACTTAGGCTAAATTTTATGCAGAAATATAAGATTTCAAGCACGGGCAAGCGATTAAACGTAAAACAACATTCATTCAAAAAATGCCCGAAGGCAACAAGACAAACAAGTATAAACCGACCAAGAAGGTCGGCGATGTTCATAAAGTACAACCGACGGGCACGCAGGCCCAAAAAATACAAATATCAAAGGCACGCAGACCCTCTATCCTAAAATCAGGCTTCCCCAGAACCATCGTTGTCGACAATTGGAGAGTCGGGCGGGGGCACGATCACGCCATCCACGATCTGATGTGTGTGGCCCGTCCCCTCAGTAACCAAACCAGGGTTTAACAAGGAAAGTTGGCCGACTGCAGAGTCGAACCCCTCCTCCAGAGCACCAACACAATCTGCTTCCAGTAGCCGGATATGGGCGACCAGCTCCGATCGACTCTTCAAAGCCGCTATGTCCTCCGGCTCGTCCTCGGCAGGAAGCATGGCGACTTTCATGTCCTCGATCTGTTGACTCAGGCGCTCGATGTCGGTCTCCAGACGATCCCTGTCCGCGCGGAGAAGCTCTCCCTCCTCGGCTAGCTTCCCCGAATTTTCTTTCTCCAGGACCAACATCTCTCTCTCAGCGGCCAGCAGCGATGCCTGCTCGCGGAACATCTCCTCGGAGCGTTCCAGGGCAGTCCTTAACTTCCACGAGCTCGAGGTGAGAGCCGCTTTCTCCTGCTCAAGTTCTTCAATACGGACAGCATCCCCCCTTCCTCGGACAACACCAGGGCCATTTCGGCCATTTTCACCAGCCCGTCCATGCTGGCGGCCTGGTGCCTCTTCCGATCCTCCTTACTCATCCTCTTGATAGTCTCAGCCTCGTCGGCAACCACGGACAGAGGGAATCTCTCAAAGAAACCCTCCTCTTTGAAGAAAGGGGGGAACCCGAAAGATCTGACGGCGCTGGTGTCCTCGCTGACAGCCGGACCGCTTTCCACCCGGGTCCTCTTTCTTTGTATCAGGTCGGCATTAGGATCAACCTCTTGAACCTCTGGGATCTCGTTCGACGCGGCCCCCGAGCTGGGCGACGAATCCACCCTCACCACCTGAGGAGCGCCCGGACTATGTGGCGGGCCCATCCTCGTTGGCTGGGGAGCCTTCACGACCCTCCTACCCCGCTTCTGGTCGCAAGACAGCTTCAAGAGTCTTTCCCATCGACCGGCCATCGAACCTGCACAAAATAAAAGACGGATTAGTGTCGAGCAAGTTCATAAATAAATGACGAGCAAAGAAATTCAAGCAATAAACGACCTAGCAGAAGAGCAGCCTGTCTGAACGTCTGACACTCCACGAGTGCCTTAGTATCAATCGGCCGGGACTCAAATGTCGGATAACCCTCTGCATCCAAGACATCTTCCCCTTCCCTCGTGGCCCACCGGGCGGGGTGGAAGCTGTCGACGAACCGACAAAGAGTGGCGTACGCCTCCTCGTCCTCTGGACACATGTCGCCCACAGCGGTATGATAGTATCCAGTCCCGTGCTCGTAATGCCTGAACATCCAATGCACAGGGAACTTGGCTGTGCGGGCCATCACGGGATACCCATCGTTGTCTAAGACCGCCTCCCCGTCATTATCGCTTATGGGCGCCTCCTCCTCGTACAGGGATCCTAAAGCAGACGTGGTAACTGGCCTCACGACGTACCACTTGTCTTTAAAACCCCTTACGGAGTCCATGTACATCTTGAATAGTCTCCTCGACTGTTTTAAGGAGACCCAGCTGTGTTTCCCTCCTCGGGACTGACGCTGCAGATGAAAAATTCTGAAGAAGAGAGGTATCGTCGCCCCAATCCTCAGAAAGCGACATGTCAGCTCAAACGCCCGGATAAAGGCGAGTGAGTTCGGGTGTAGCTGCGACGGGGCCAGCTCCAGATGGGCGAAGACCCCGGTCTGAAAGTCACTGAAGGGCAGCTGCAGCCCAAGATCTTTGAACGCAATCTCGTACATCGGGAAGCTATACTCTGGGTACACCGAGCAGATCCGGGCACGGGAGGTCGGCCGCGTGACAACGAAATTCTTTTGGAAATCAGGCTGACCCTGGCCCGCTTCGAGGACAGCATATGGCTTTTGGTCACGCCGGCTATATATCGACGCGATTCCTCGGGGCTCGGCGCCCACCCAATCCAACAAAGGGTCGTCGACAGTATCAATCAAGCTCACCGCCTTATCGGCACTTTGTTCCTCATGTTCGTGGCGTCCAGAGGAGCACGGCTCGTCCGCCATGGTTACCTGCAGAGCACGAGAAACCAGTCAATTGGGCACGAAACCATACGCTCGACGTAACGGACCAGATGTAGTGTACGACAAACCACGTCGTTCCATGCACGACCACAAAAGTTAGTTTACAACTAGAAAGCAATCGCCTCCCCGACGTCCAGATAACTCGATGGGCCCTTCTCCAAACCGGCAACGCGTTCACTCTCCAACATGCCGACCCAAGGTATGAACATGGCGAGCAACATCATGAAACCTACAGCCAGAACCATGAACATACCGGGCACGGTCATGAATCAGGCGCCCTGGATCATGAAGACCCCGGGCAGCGCTGCAGATTATTACCTAAACTATGTATCTACCGGCCACGAGCATGTGTTTGCCGGTTCTAAGCATGAATATGTCGAGCTAAACATGAGTTTACCGGGCTAGTCCCACGCGCACAGTCCCTAAAACGTCTAACAACGCTGAAAATCATGCATTACAACAGGAAAATAAACAAGATAAGTCACTTACTTGGATTCAAGAAGTGGATTCGGCTACGGAGGAAAAGAATCTGTAACGGAGATCGCAGTTATGAAAAATCTGGAAGAACAGCAGCAGTAGGAGCGCAAAGAGTAGAAACGAGTTATGGGGCCCAAGGATCCTATTTATAGTGATGACATGGAATACCAAACGTCACCTCGGGCAACCACGGAGTTTCTCTCCTCGACGCACTGCTCCCAACGCAATGATGACCCTATCATCATAGGGTGGCGGCACAGTTCCCGAAAGATACCTCGTGTGCTCGACAGGCACGCGCCGATGAAGACCCTCCGAGCATCCACCGCGAAAGATTTGTCTCTGAGCACGCCACGTCTCCGAGCACGACACGGAGAGGCCCTCGAGGACCTGCATCCCTGACCCGGGCGCGAGACCCCGAAGCGGAAACGACCTGAGATCAAGCCATGGATCCTAACAAAGGAACCACGACTTGGGGGGCTCCTGTTCTGGACTGGGCCCGACAGGCCCAATAGCATTGTTGAGGCCCAATCCAAATGGACTTGCTGAGGACCACGCCGACCAAAGGGTCACAATTGTGCCTGACGTGCTCCCTGAGGTTACTTGCTCGACCTCTACATCTCCAGCTCGACATCCTGCTGTCCAGCTCGACATCACCTCAAGCACCCCAACTAGGGCAGACTCAGTCCGCTGCACTCCCAACGAGACCCCGAAAAGACCGCGTCTCCGTCCGCCCGCATTTCACACAGAACATCCAGGAAGAGGACCACGTGCGGGTCCCCACTACGCACGTAGAACCTGGCAGTTCCTCCCTTGGGCCAAACCTGCCCGGCCCAAGGGAGGAACCTTGGCCCAGCGCTGGGGGCTATAAATACCCTATGTTTCCAAAGGGTCAGGTATTCATCATTCTACCCATACTTACTATTGCCTGCTCGTGCTTCTACTTACTTCAGCATCGGAGTGTCTTGCAGGTACCCCCCCCCCCGACCTCATTCAAAACTTTCAGCTCGGAGCCAGCCATGACGGTCCAAGTCTGATCAGGTCAGATCAGTATCCCTATATGTTTCCTTTATGACTATACGATGACTCGCATCTGTCTCTCAAAACATCCAACAATAGGGCTTCCTACTAACTAATGATAGGATAATATTGTCTAAAGGAGGAGGAAAAAAACAAAAGACTTTTGAGTAGGTAGATAGTTCTTAAATCGCTTGCTCGCGAACATTTCAAAACATTTTTCACACAAACATTTTTCCAGAATATTTTCAAAACAAACACGTTGTATGCATTCTCAACGATACAAGAATCATTACAAAGTTGCCGAACTTAGGCATTTTCAAAATATTTTCAAACTTACACATTCACAAAATATTTTTATAAGTGAGCTAGCGATTAAGAGCCCATAGATAACTACAGATAAAAAGGGTGTTAATACCTTCCATTTTCATAACCTACCCCCGAACTCAGAAAATTCTCAAAGGTCTTTCTTGTTCTTTTCACCCTTTTCTTTATTAGATAAAAGAAAAGTTGGTGGCGACTCTTGTTATCCGCAACATTTGCGATAAAACGCAAAATCAAAAGTCAGTTCTCCCACCGTATTAAAGTAATAAATTCAACTATTTATACAATTATTTGTATAAATGAGAATAAGTTACATATATTAAAAAGTCGCACTAAATTGAAAAATATTTATTAAAAATCGAATATAATAAAATACGAGAAGTAAAAAATAATTTTAAAATATTATGTATGATTCATTGTAATAATAAATATTACATTATTATTTAATATTATAATTAATTTTTAGATATTTTTAGATTTTATTTTTTATTTCTTTCCCTATTGATATTTACAATAATATATGTTATATCATTATTTAATATTGTAATTTTTTATTTTTAATAATAAATTTATTTTAATTAGTTGGAATATTTACTTTACTTGACAACAAATTAAGTATACATTAAAATAATAAATTCAATATATATTACTAATACACAATATTTATTTATAAACATAATTAAATATGAGACACATATTTATCACTGTTGAATAAATATACTTAAGATGATACGACAAATATTTATTTTTACAATTATTTTTATAAACATAAATAACTTATAAATATTTTTATAAACGATAAAAATTCAACTATTTATTCAATTGTTTTTAACATGAATAAGTTAAAAATATTTTTATAAATAGTCACACGGGTTCAAATCATTTATAAACGAGAAATATTCTACTTGTTGATATAATTATTTATAGAAAAAAAAAGTTACAATAACTTTTATAAATATGAATAAGTTACAAATATTTTTATAAACGGAAAAAATTCAATTATTGATGCAATTGTTTTTAACATGAATAAGTTAAAATATTTTTATAAATTGTCACACGGGTTCAAGACACTTATAAATGAAAAAAAAATATACATATTGATATAATTATTTTTACAAATGAAAATAAGTTACAATAGTTTTTATAAACAGTAATAAATTAGAAACATTTTTATAAACGGGAAAATTCAACTATTGATACAATTATTTTTATAAACGAGGATAAATTTCAATTATTTTTATAAACGGGAAATTCAAATTTGATAAATGATTATATATTATAAGTATATGAATATTAACCAACTGAATACATGAAATTAATTCACAAGTATATGTGAACGTATCTACGAGATACCAGCTGTAGATTGTTCATTTTAATCTCCATCTTTTAAATCTTACTATTTTATATAATTGAAGTTAGAGAATCAAATGTACGATTTATTATAAGTACTGATCAATGGCTAAAAGTCAGTGTATATTATAAATACGGTTTATGACTATGAGAATGTTAACTAATTGAAGAATGAATTCAAATTTTATAAATGATAATTTAATAAACATCTAATGTGAATCCAGACGAGATCCGTGCAAATATATTAGTTTTAAATAAACAAGCAATATCAATTATATATTTAAATTAAAACCTAATTATTCATTAATATACAGGAATTTGAATCAACAAGCAATATATTAATATCTTTAATGGATGGATTGACTTATTAAAAAATAGCAGCATTTTTTTTTTTAATCAACCAGCAATATCTTTAGGGAATATAATTTTAAGGCAAATATTTAAATGGTTGATAAGGAAAAATAACAAATAAAGAAAAGCACAAAATGAGCATGCTTGAGTTTCAAAATTGATATAACTAGTAGTTCACTTGTTTTTTATTTATACAAATTTGAATAACACGTGATTGACTCAGAAAATTTATAAATGGCCACGTGAGTGATTGACTTACTGCAAGCATTACCTTCACAAAAGATTTTGAAAGATACTTCATGTGAGTGAGTTTTAAGGTTAATTTTACAAAATTGATCATTGAGAATATATGTTTTTCAGGTCTTATATTATGTGATATGAAGGTCTCTTGATATAGTCTCTCACACCGAGTACGGTTGGATTTGAAGCGTATATAAATAATAGATAACTGTATAGCAGAAATTAGACAACGGGTTACTTAAAAGATTTTAAATTACATATGATATCACACTACAAAAAAGAAGCTTAGTTGCCACGTGAAAATCACGTGGCAAACATCAAAATCACGTGGCAAGGCAAAATTAGCGACGTGGTGAGTTATGTCGCTGGGGAGTAAGTGGCAAGCAAGTAGCGACGTGATTCTCACGTCACAAAGTTGTGACGTGGTATTCACGTCGCTACATATTTGTTAATGGCAGCTTTATTAGCGACGTGAGAATCATGTCACTAATTTGTGACATGATTCCCACGTCGCTACAGGAGACGTTTATATTTTTTTAAAAATTGGTAATAATTATTTTTTATATTAATTCATTAATGTAATTAAATTTAAATAATAAAATTTATATAATAAAATTTAAATAATAAAATTTATATAATAAAATTTATATATTAAAATTTATATAATAAATTTTATATAATAAAATTTATATATTAAAATTATTAGAATAATAGTATTTTATTTTATATTTCGAATAATAGAATTTTATAAAATAAATTCACATAATTAAATGTTATATAATTTATTAATTTAAAATGATAAAAATAAATATATCTTACATAAATGCAAATATAAAAACGAAATAAAAAAAATGTTTTCACGGGGCATCTTCACCCGGAAAATTATCAAGATCAAAGTCATCAAGTCCGTCATCATCCGGCTGTGTATGATCAGGAACATTTTGATTTCGACCGCCTTGCATAAACTGTCTCATCTGCTCCTCCATATCAGATTGCCGCTTCCGCATGATCTCTAACTGACGCTCCTGCTCTTGCCTCATTGTCGTCATTTGGGCCTCCATTTCGCGTCTCACTTCACTGGCCGCCAATTGTCGTACTGTTTCAAGTTGAACCTGAGTCAGATTGGGTTGACGTGACCCCCCTTCTCCATCTCTAAGTCTTTGAAACAGATTACGATCACCAACTCTCAAGCCGGCGGCCAAATTTCCTCCCGCAAAAAAGCAACCATTAGGCCTTTTTCCATTAACAACCTCATTCCAAATATAGAAATCAACATCCCCATTAAGCGGCTCCCCCTCTGCTGGCCTATATTGCGGATTGTGTTCCAGAAAACGTGCTAGCAATGTCTGATAATCATCCTACACATACATTAAATAATACAATTAAAAAAAATTAAAACATTTATATATTAAATTATACTAAATTCAAATATATTAAAAATTTGTCACGTGATTTTCACAAATCAACTTATGAATTGCCACGTGAGTTTCCCGTGGCAATGTATCAGTTGCCATATGAAAATCAGTCACCTGGCAATTTATCAGTTGCCACATGATAATCACGCCACAACTTATAGATTGCCACGTGGAAATAACGTCACTATTTTTGTTATTAACTTAAAAAAAAAACATAAGTTTAATTACTTACAAAAGCTTTCTGGGTGCGGTCGTCGACAAAACCTCCCGATTTTTTTGTCCGAGTCCTCGTAATCAACTCAATGATCAACGGTGGTCTCCCCATATCCTTAGTCTAAACAATAAAGTTAAAAATAATTAGTAAAAAATATTATGAATAAAAATATATGTAACTTAAAAAATTAGTAATATTTACCATCCGCCGGACATGCTCTGCAGTGCTAATACTTCCAACAGTATTGACACATCCCCCCTTTTCGGATGCCCTCATCTTCTTAAAATTTTCGGATTTGGCCTTGAATTCTGGCGAACTCCAATATGTACGAAGTTCGCCAAAAACCTCTACGCCTATCCAGTTAGGACGGATACCATGCAGCTCATAATTCTCCCTAACCCGCCGCATGATATCAGAAAATCTTCTAGAAGTTCTGCTATAATATATTTTTTCCATTATTTTCTCATTCAACGGATCCCACACACATTTTTCCTGCAATGTTGTATGACATTAAAATAAAAAGTTAAGCAATTATCATTAAAATGTGACTTAAATAACAATACTAAAAAAATATAATAAATTTACAACTTAAATAAATAACAATACCTTAAATTTTTTAAACCATTCTTCTTTATTTGTAACCTCGCCAAAGTTCTTCCAAGAGGATTTATACATCTGCTGGATTATATAATTAATAACCTTGGCAGCCGTCCGACTCGGCGCGAAACTAAACAACAAGATTTTGAATAAACATTATTAATTATAAATTTATACAAAATATTAAAATGAATATGTACTTAAATAAAAGTTTATATAAGAAACTTACTTGCTTCCTTCGGGCCAAATCCAAAACCTCCCGTCAATTACATGAATCTCACTCGGATCATCTGATCTCTCACGAATATCAGCTCCATCTATATCATCAGCTACGACATCTGCATCACCGCCAGCCTGTGTAGGACGTGGGGTGCTGGATCCTGCAGCCTGTGTGGGATGAGGGGTGCGTGACCCTCCGGTCCGTCTAGGACGTGGGGCGCGGGATCCTGCAGCCTGTGCCGGACGTGGACTGCTGGGTCCTCCAATGTGTGTGGAGTGTGGACTTCAGGTTCATCATATGTCACGTTCACACCAAAAGCATCCTCAACCATGTCACCGATCAAATTAAAGTTCTCCTCATACTCCATAACCGGTCGACTACTTGAAGCATGCGTGTTGCTAGTCTCTGGTACATTAACCGGTAGTTCTTCACCATTATACGTCCAAACCCAATAATTTTCAATGAATCCCCTTCTATGCAGATGACGTGTTACTTCCTCTGGGTCACTAATTATTGGTCTACATTCACACTTAAGACAGGGACATCTAACCCCTCCTTCGCTTCGACAACAATCCTGAGCAAACGCCCACTTAATAAACCCATCAACTCCTACTATAAAATTGGGTTTAAGTCCACTTCTTCCTGGATATGTTCTATCGTACATCCAACTGCGATAATACCGATAATATTCCATACTGCACATTTATACAATCATTGTCTTTTTCATTAGAAATATTCTTAAACTATTTAATACTATTCTTAGAAATATAAATTTTGCTTTTTTATATATATACTAACATATAAATAAATATTCAAATGTAAAATATATAATTTTTTATTACATAACAATAATATCAAAAAACAATAATATAACATATTTACTTTTTATTATATATACAACAATAATATTAGAAAACAAATAATGTAAGATACATACTATTTATTATTATATATATAATAATAATATTAAAATAATAATATAATATATATATATTCTTTTTTTAATTATGTTTTTTATAAATTGTTATTCTAATATATAATTTTTTTTCCATATCTTTAACATATAAATAAAAAAATAAAACTATTATAATAAATACAATATACATCTATAAAAAACATGTTATTAAATATGTTATTAAATTTATGTTTTCTAAAATTTTTTAAAAAATATATTAAATATGTTATTAAAAAATATGCAAATTACATATACAAATATACTACTAAAAAATATATAAATCACATATGCAAAAAATATGCAAATTACATATACAAATTACATATGCAAAAAATATATTAAATATGTTATTAAATATGTTTTTAAAAATTTTTTTATTATCAGTAATTTTATACTACTAACAGTATATACATATATTCCTAACCACAAAATACATATACAAATCTAATCTATATAATATATATAAAATCTAAAAAAAAATGCATAAATACCTCTATATAATTTCTTCAATAAATTTGCGTCTTCTAGTTCTTGGTGTTCTTCAAATTTCTCTACAAATAATAACGAACAATCGAACAATGTTAATTAAATACTTCATTCCAGTATAAAAAATAAAGAACAAACGAAATAAACATTTAACATCATATGAATACCTTAGATTTCTTCAACAAATTGGAATGGAAGAAAATTAATTTGCGAAATGTGGTTTGAGAGGAACAATTTTGAGTTTGTGAGAGTTGCTGTAATGTTTGATAGCAAGCAAGCAAAGGAAGAAGAAGAAGCACGCTACTGTAAATCAAAACGTTAACATATGTAACTTCTAGTAGCGACGTGACTGTCACGTCGCAACGTTGCCACGTGATAATCACGTCGCTACAAACTAATCATAAATACTATTCTCTCTCCAACACTGCGCAGCGAAATTATTTTTCCCCCAAAAAATTTAGCGACGTGACTATCACGTCGCTACAAAATTTCAAACTTCCCTCTGAAAAACGTTCACCAATTTCCATTAAATGTCATTAAAATATATTAGCGACGTGGTTATCACGTCGCTACTACCCACGTGATAAGCACGTCGCTAATATATGTCGCTGGGGACATATATTTTTGTAGTGTCATCTTAAGATAGTAATTGATTTTGAGTTGACTTTACAAAATCAATTTGAAAACTAATCATGTCCTCATTTATATATTTTCAGACTTTATATTGTCGGATATGAATGTTGAAATTAGTTGAAAATATATATTGAATAAATTTCACATCGCTTAATTTTATATTAAAAAGTATTTAAAATTTTTGTTACAAAATGCGTAAGTCAAAATCATTTTTTGTTTAAAAATAATAGAATAGAGTCCAAAATAGTTATTAGTTATTTCAATGAGTTTATACATAAATAGAAAGATAAATGGATAACAAGTTGTGCCACTATTTCTTTTTGAATGACAAAGTCAATCTTTTTAAAAACTACATTCATAGACTTCGCTGATACAATATTACTATTCATAAGTCTTTAAATTCTATATAAAATATCAACGGCTTCTAGTGCAAAAAAAAAATCAAAAGTTTCAAAAGTAAATGACAATAATGCGAGTTGATTTATCGGAACACACTTTCTCAATAAGTGATATGTAGTTAAATATTTGCTTATAAAAGAGTGCGTGTATTGGGGCATTAGGGGTGGTTAAGGATAATCTATGTGTTGAATCAATTTTCACATAGTATTATTTTCTAGTTGTCACTTGACAACAGTACATCGTGGTTTTTTTTCTTTCAGTTTTAGAGTTTCCACATTAAATTGTTGTGTCGTTATTATGTTTATCACTTTTCTATGTATTTGTTTTTCCTAACAATTGGTATCAAGAGTCTTGATTATGTGGGATATACATTTTTTTAGTATACTTTGTGGTTTTAATTTTGTCTCATCTCCCACATCAAAAAATAAATTGTATATTATATGTTGATTGGAATTTTTTTTTGCTACAGGAAAGGGTTTGACTCTAATGTTAAGTTTTTCAAGTGCAATGAAGATTGACTTAGAGAAATTTGATGAAAGAATCAATTTTGTCTTATGGAAAATTCAAGTCAAAGATGTTTTGATATATTTAGGACTACACAAAGCGTTGAAAGGAAATATTTCCATCAGGGACAACGAGAAGTGGGAGAAATTAGAATTGAGAGCTTCGAGTATAATCTGCATGTCTTTGGCTAAGAATATTCTTGTGAATATTCTTGGTACGTCCTCAACTAAAAAGTTATGGGAGAAACTTGAAGGCTTATATCAAGGAAATGGTATATCATATAGGTTTTTGTTGAAGGAATAGTTTCAAATCTTGCGTATGGATGGTCTACGAAAGTATCCGATCATCAAAGTATTCTCAATGGTATTGTTTTTAAATTAAAAACTATTGGAGTCAAGATTGATGACGAAAATAAAGCTTTGAGACTCACATGACCTCTTTCATCTTTTTATGAGTATATTAAACATGTTTTAATATATGAGAAGAAAATTTTGAATTTTGAAGAAGTTGCTAGTAAAATTATTTCTGAAGAAACAAGATTGAAGGGTGAGGATAATACTTCATCAAACTCAGTGTTGGTTGCTAGATGAAGACTTTATACGAAGAAAAACAATGAATAAGGTGTGAGATGTTGGAAATGCTAAAATATTGCACATATAAAGTATAAGTGTCCTGATGGAACAACATCAGAGAAGGACCCTAAGTTAAATACTAACAATATTTCCCGCATTGTGAAAGAGGATGATATTCTCTAAAAATTGAGAAATGTGTTCTCATGACATTTCTGTTGTCATGGTAAATGACGAGTTATTGATAGATGATTAATATATGGGCATTGATATGATGTGTGTTGTGAGATTATGTTGACGGTGGAAGAGCTTTGTACCAACATAGAAGTTGCACCATAAGTTTTGAATCTGATTTTAGACATGTGCAAATTCATGAGATGGTTTAACTTCAAGTGAAGTATACTCTTCTTTAGGTGGAGTATGATAGTTTTTTAACTATTATTGTCAGTGAGTATAATGTGAAATTTTTTGGAGTTATGTAGCTTCAAGTGACTATACTCTTTATGGTGGAGTATGATTTTTAGTGAAGACAATGAAAGTTGATGTATTATTTTCAAACAAGATGGATATTGTTGGGGTTAGTTGAAAATATACATTGAAAAAAACATACATCACTTATTTTTGTAAAGGAAGAAGAAGTTCAAGACTATTAAATAATTCAAGTTCTTTATTGCATGACACACTAGTTAAAAATACTTTAAGTTTGTATTTGACTTGTAATATTTTCTCTTATACTATTGTGTTAGAGTATTATAATGAGTAACAAAATATTTAATTTGGAGAGTGTAGATATCTTGAGGCATTGGTGTGATTAAGGATAATCTATGTGTTATAATAATTTTCATATAGTATTATTCTCTGTTGTCATTTAATAACACCGATAACTTATTCTTCGATTTTAAAATTTCCATATTGAATTCTTCTGTTGCTATTGTGTTACTCTAAATCTTTTAAATAAAGTAATTTCATTTTCTTTTAAATGTACACAAAAATCTAGAGATCTAATCTTGCATATGAAAAATTAATCAAAAGGTTTTGGAAAAATAAATTAGTTAATTATAAATATTACAAAAATAGAACACTCATTGTGATACGGTGGGAGAACTGATTTGGTGTGTTTTGTGTTTTATCACAAATGTTGCAGTTAACAAGAGTCGCCACCGACTTTTCTTTTATCCAAAAGGAAAGGTGAAAAAACACAGGAAAGACCTTTAAGATTATTTCTTGAGTTCGAGGGGTAGATTATGAAAAGGGAAGGTATTAACATCCTTTTCATCCATGGTTTTCCATGGGCTCTTAGTTACTTTCTAGATCACTTGCTTTTGCTTGAAATTATGTTTTGTGTGGTTTTTGAAAATATTTTGTAAAGAGGCCATTGTTTAGGAAAATTTTGTAATGATTCTCATTCGTAAGAATGTATACAAAGATGTTGATCTTTTGAAAATGTTTTCAAATTTGTAAGATGTTTTGAAAGTGTAGGTGTTTGTTTTAAAAATAGCAAGGATATTTGTTTTGAAATGGAGAAAGTAATTAGGAGCATTCTACCTACTCAAAAGTCTTTCTTGTTCATTTTCTTTTCCTTTGATATTGTTATCTTACCATTGAATTGGTAAGTAACCCTATCTTTGGATGTAAACGGGACAGACGTGGGTCATCGTATAACCATGATTAACAATGTTGCAAGGTATCTTAACATTCTCTTTTAGGGACTAAGATCATTTGAAAGACAACATAGATAGCGTCATCGAGGGACTATGATCTTGTATTTTGCTTTGTTTTTGCTAAGATACCTCACATGCGTAATATGGCCATTTTGTAAAGGCAACCAAGTGGATTTACCCTAGGGGTGCTTGTGTGCAAGTGTATTATTTTTCATACTTGGTTTTGTCTTTGATTAGGGTTTTCTAATTGATTGACTTTAGTATTTCCATTCAAACCCTAATTACTAGCATTTGTATATAAAAACGATAAATCGCGGAATTATCTATTACAACCATATTGAATTTATACAAGAATTGGAATGAATAATGCATAAAATAAATAAATATACAAGAATGTAAAATGCAAAGAAAATAGATCTTTGTTTGGGTTTTTTTAGGAAAAGGGAAATTGTTTTAACCTAATTATTTAAAAGAAAATAATTAATTAAAAGTAAAGCCTAAATTTACTAAGAAAAGATCTTAAATAAAACCCTAAATCTATTAATTGATTAAAAAGAAATTAAGTTCAAGAAAAGTATTTTTTTATATTTTTTGTCTCAAAAATAATTTATAGTATTACAAACTATTTTTGGCCTTTTTTATATTAAAATAATATATTTTAATTGGTGTAAAAGAAAATAAATAAAAACCTCGTTTTTTTAATTAAATTTATAAAACAATTAGTCAAAATAAAATAAAGTATGATTAAATAAAATAATTTTTGTGTGAGAAAAAATAAATAAACTATGTTAAAATATAAATCTACTATTTTTATATTTTTTATGATTTTTTTAGTATTAGAAAAACAACTAAGAAAATAAATAAAATGAAAATAAGAAAATAAAATAAAATGGGCCAAGGGCTGTATAAGTGAAACAGAGGGTTAGAAAGTAAAAACAAAAACAACAAGGCCCAAGGAGGCCCAGCGCATGCCAAAAAAAGTCAGAATATATGGAAAAAATGGAAAAAAAAAATCAAAAGGGTACCACTGGAGCTCGAACCCAGGTCCCTCTGGTTACAGGCGCGCGCTTCTACCACTGGGGTGGCTATACATCCATTTATATAAATCAAACCATAAATATATATGGTAAACACGTTCCTGAGGCCAACTTCATCTTCAACCTCACGCCCAGCCAGAAGCTCTGTATCTCATTCAAATCTCAACAAAAATGAAAACTGTAAACATGAAACTTATAGCAAATTTCCTCACGGTTTCAGAAATGTAAAGCATTAAAACTATCGATCAAAGACAAACATGAATTTCAATGGCCCTAATCTGAACCCTAAAAATCTCATAAATTTCAATATTAAAATTCTCTAAGCTAAAGCAAAATTAATGAAAACTATGAACATGGTTAGCTTTAGGGCAATGATATCTACATGTTTCATTCACAAATAAATCATTCATGATGCCTGTATGAAAATTTCCAATGTTAGAAAACTTACCTTGCAAGAGGGTATCGGGTTTGGAGTTTGAGAAGCTTTCAGTAAGTTCCAATGATTGGGTTAGCTTCCTTAAGTTCCCAGGAAGCTAATGGGATGCTTAGCTTGAGTTGAAAGTGCCTAAGGAGTTCTGGAGAAGTCCGAGTGCAAAGCTCTATTTTTGAATATGGTGGATAATGATGGAGGCGTTACAGTGGTGCTGCAGGTTTTTGGATTATTTGTGTATGTTGTTTAGAAGCTTTTGAAAGTAAAAGGCCAAGAAACGCACGAGTAGATTTGAAGATTGGCTTCAAAACTCAGAAATGACAAGTTTTGAAGTGTTTTTGGTGATTCTGTGTTCTAGGAGTTTTCAGGGCTTAAGCATGCGTGTGTTTTGTGGAAAATGGTTTGTGTATGTATAAGCAAAGGGGTTGGAGTGGTTTTGAAAGTAAGAAGTACCAGTTTCAAGCTTTTTGCTATGTTACTTGATTTTCAAGAAAAGTGGAAAACCAAGTTTTAATGTGTAGTACAAGCATGGGATGGGTGATTGTAATTGTCTAAAACCTTTCTCTTGTGTTATGAGACATGTATGATCAGAAGAGAACAAGTGCAAGGCTCAAGAACAAGTTTTGTGCAAAAAGTCACTTTATCAAAATGGCAATGTGCACTTTCTTCCAAAAATGGATATAAAGCATGGACTTGCATTGAAGGCTTGAAATGAGACCTCTAACAGTTGCGCAAGCCATTAATTATGGAGTTCCTAACAATTTTGAGGCCTGCAAAGTAGAGGTTATGCAGCATAACTTTGAATTTTGAATTTGTTCATCACAAAATGACTTGTAATTCAAGTGATAAAACCCCAACTTCATCTCTTTGATTCTCCCTACTAAAAAATGATTTGAAGTAGTTCTTGGACATTTTGGAAAGCTTTCAATGTGCTCTACAACCCATCTTTGAATTTATTTTGAAGATTCTCCTTGGAACTATATGAAAAAGTGCCATGAAGTTGGGTCAAAATCCTGACCAAATTAGGGCAAAATTTCACTAAGTGTTTTGTTTCATGACCATGTATTCTTAAAATTATAACTTGAGATCCAAACACTTTTGTAAGGATTTGTGTGAAGCAAAGTTGTACATTTCATGGAGATCTACAACTTTCGTGTTGGAAGTTTCTTTTGAATCAGCTTGCATCATGGTGAAATTTTTTCTCAAAGTTATGAAAAAATTAGAAATTTCTAACACAAAATTTTCGAAGTTTAGAAATTTTAACTTTTCAAAATGAAATCTTAAATTTTGGATTTCTTGATGAATAAGTTTCATATTTTGACATGTTTTGATGAATTGTGATCTTTGACATTTGATTTTGACCAAAAAGTCAAAGTTTGACTTTTCAATATACAACTGACTTTTGATCAGTTGACTGAAAATTCATCTGTCAACCCATTGGGCTTGGGCAATGTTTTGAGCCATGTTATTAGGTCAAAATTATGCAATTGGACTCTTTAGATCATGTCTTAAACCAATTGATCATTTTCTAGGTCAAAAATCAGAAATTGCCCTTTCCTAGTCAGAACCCTAATTTTGACCATTTTGCCCTTTTGAGGATTTGATCAAATTTCTTGAGGAATTGTGGTACAAACTTAATTAGATGATACATATGAGTTTAAAATGTTGATGTGGATAAAAAGATATGAAGTTTGACTGTAAATTGGCCATAGTTGACTTTTTCCGCAATATAGTTGATTTTTAGGTCAACTGCTCAATTGACTGAGCAAAAGTGTGATCCAAGGCTTGAAACTTGACATGAGTGATCTTGGGGGTCCATAATGATCCATGAAAGTCGTATGAAGCATTGAAAGTTCAAATATCCTTGTGCAATATCAAACCCTAAGTTTGGTCATTAGTGCTTAAGGAGGTGTCTTGAGCTGATCAACCCTAGTGCAGTCTTGAGCCAAAGGAGATCTTGTGAGAAAATTCTTGATAAATGAGAGGGAAAGTTTTGGGGTACAACAAATGCCCCTGTTCAATCTTCTTAAGCCTAAAGAGTTAGTTTGGCGAGTTTTTCCATTCGTGACTCGAAGGTGGAAGATGATTGGACACTAGCGTGCCCAGAAATTTGCACTCGGTGATGTGATGGTTGATGGTATAGGGAATGGGCTTAAAGATGCCATTCAGAAATGATTGTTGAACCATATCTGTATGCTGAAACTGAATGAGTATCAGAATGGCGTCCGTGTCTGGAGCGTATCTGAACCGTATTTGAAAATTGAAAGCTGGATGAGTATCAGGATGACATCCGGATCTGGAGCGTATCTGAACTATATTCGAAAGTTGAATCTGAATGAGTATCAGGATGGCATCCGTATATGGAGCGTATTTGAACTTTATCCGAAAGTTGAATCTGAATGAGTATCAGGATGGCATTCGTATCTGGAGCGTATCTGAACTGTATCTGAAAGTTGAATCTGAATGAGTATCAGGATGGCATCCGTATCTAGAGCGTATCTGAATTGTATATGAAAGTTGAATCTGAATGAGTATTAGGATGGCATCTGTGTCTGGAGCGTATATGAATTGTATCTGAAAGCTTGAATCTGAATGAGTATCAGAATGGCGTCCGTGTCTGGAGCGTATCTGAACTGTATCTGAAACCTTGAATTTGAATGAGTATCAGAATGGCGTCCATGTCTGGAGCGTATTTGAACTGTATCTGAAAATCTTTTGAACATTATTAATGGTAGCTATTGATTAAACTTATCCTGAAAAGGGTAAAATGTTAGTTAATATGCAATGTCATGTTGTATGAATATGCATGGTGTAATGAGATTGTGATACATGTATTTGTGTTATCAATGTTTATGATATATGGATGCGATATGTGCGTATGTGAGCTAATCCGTTGTGCTATTTGTTAGAATTGGGAAAATAAATCCCTGACTTCTACTAAGGGTACAAAGTACAAGTCTTCACGTGGTGAAGTTGAAGTGTTGATAAATTTCCACTTAGAGAAATAAAATCTGTTGTAAGGGAAATGTTGTGTGCTGCCTGTAAAATCCCGTTGGGGAATCCTAAGAAATTTGGCGACTTCTACCGGGGAGTGATAGTTTGAAGTTTTGTTCCGCTGGTGATTAAACTGCACATTACGGGGGATTTCATGGAAATAACTTAGAGAGATTTCCCTACTTCTTAAAGCCATTAGTGATTGTCTTTCTATTTTGTTCATTTGTAAATAGTAATTATGTTCAAATGCATATCTTCAAAAATAAATCATTGGACGTTTTTGTAAGCAAACCTCAAGAGTAAAGAAAAACAGATAGTTTTGCACTTTCAAAGGGATATCTTTGTATTGACTTTAGTAAGTATTTTTGTACAATGAGACAAACATTCTAGTAAGAGAATTCCGTCGTAAAATGAAAATTTGATACAAAGAAAAGATAGCTATGTGAAATAATCCCATGGGGTTCCCATTCTGCTATAGCCTTTGTGCCTCTGAGTATCTTATCTATTTGTCTCCTTTTCCGAAGCTGATTGAATTGATCAGAACCGCTGAGTTTGTCAGTTGAAGCCAAAGGTTGTCCGTAAGGTGATCCAACAGGACATAGTCATAAACTTTAATTCCCTAACTTTTGCCTGGACCGCCCTTTCTGGTTTTCACTCCACCGGGATACCCTTTTTTGCCCAAGCCGCCCTTTCGGGTTTTCAGCTTGCCGGGTGTAAATTTTTGTTTGTTTTATCCCTAATTTTTGCCCGAACTTTTTTGGTTCTCCAGAATTCCCTTGTTTTGCCTAGGTGTGTCAACCTAGCGGGTCTCTTATGTGTAGTATCTTTTGACTATGTTCGCGTTCACGGGGTGCGGCAGGTCATCGCCATCCATAGTGGTCAAGATCATTGCTTCACCAGAGAAAATGCTTTTGATCACAAATGGTCCTTCATATGCAGGAGTCCATTTTCCCCTGGGATCACCTTGCGGGAGTATGATGCGCTTGATCACCAAATCTCTGACTTTATATACTTGGCGTCTGACCTTTTTGTTGAAAGCATTGATCATCCGTTTTTGATACATTTGACCATGACAGACAGCAGTAAGCCTTTTCTCATCAATCAAGTTTAATTGATCAAGTCGAGTCTGGATCCAATCTTCTTCATTCAGCCATGTATCCTTCATAATTCTCAGAGAGGGGATCTGGACCTCAATAGGCAAGAAAACCTCCATGCCATAAACCAGAGAGTAGGGTGTTGCCCCAGTTGATGTGCAAGCTGTGGTACGATACCCGTGGAGAGAGAATGGTAGCATCTCATTCCAGTCTTTGTATGTGACTGTCATTTTCTGTATGATCTTTTTAATGTTTTTATTTGCGGCTTCGACAACACCATTCATCTTTTTCCGGTAAGGGGAAGAATTGTGATGTTGGATCTTGAATTGCTCGCACAGGACGGTGATCATAGTATTGTTTAGATTCGTACCATTGTCTGTGATGATCCTCTCTGGGATACCATATCGACAGATGAGATTCTGTTTAATGAACCAGGCTACAACATTCTTGGTAATGGAAGCGAAAGAGGTTGCCTCAACCCACTTTGTAAAATAGTCAATGACCACTAAGATGAAGCGGTGTCCATTAGAGGTTGTGGGTTTGATTTCACCAATTATATCGATGACCCACATAGCAAAGGGCCAAGGAGCCATCAAGACATTCAGAGGAACCAGAGGTACGTGCACCTTGTCAGCATAGATTTGACACTTATGGCAAGTTCAAGAGTGTTGATAGCAATTTGCTTCCATGGTAGGCCAGTAATAGCCTGACCGTAGGATCTTCTTTGCCATCGTAGGCTCACTGGAATGGGTGCCAAAGTGCCCTCATGTAGATCAACCATGATCTTTTCCGCTTCAACCTTATCTACGCACCGAAGTAACACCGAATCATGGTTGCGTTTGTAGAGAATGCCATTACTAAGGAAAAACTTAGCAGAGAATCTCCTTAAGAACTTCTTATCATTGACTGAAGCTCCTTCCGGATATTCTTGAGCCTCGAGATACTTCTTGACTTCGTGAAACCAAGGTTGGTCCACTACTTCTTCAGTATTAATATCGTGACAGTGAGTTGGTTCGTCCATTCGTTCAATGGTGATCTGGGGAGCTTCGTTATCCCATTTAAGTTTAAACATGTATGACATTGTGGCTAGTGCGTCTGCTAGCTGATTTTCTTCTCGCGGGAAATGCTCGAAGGTAATCTTCTCAAAATGTGGGATCAATGTAAGAAAATGTTCTTTGTAAGAGATAAGGTTAGGGTGTTTGGTGTCCCATTCCCCTTTGATCTGGCTGATGACCAAAGCAGAATCTCTGAATACATTTAAGGATTTGATCCCCAAATCTATGGTAGCTTTGAGACCAAAAATGCATGCTTCGTATTCCGCCATATTATTTGTACAATTGAAGCTTAGTCTTGTAGTAAAGGGAGTATGATATCCTTGAGGAGATATAAGTACAACACCAATACCATTGCCTCGTGCGTTGGATGCCCCATCAAAAACCAGGGTCCATCGGGATCCTTGTTCAGGTCCGTCATATGGTCTGAATTCTTCACAGTTGTTCACCATCATGATGTTTTCATCTGGGAATTCGAAATTCATGGACTGGTAGTCATCCACAGCTTGGTGAGCAAGATGATAAGCTAGTATACTACCCTTTATTGCTTTCTGGATAGTATACTGTATGTCGTATTCTGTCAGGATCATCTGTCATCTCGCTATTCTCCCAGAGAGGGCAGGTTTTTCGAAGATGTATTTTATTAGATTCATCTTGGATATTAATAAGGTAGTATGGGTTAGCATATACTGTCTTATCCGACGAGAAGCCCATGCCAGAGCGCAACAAGTTTTCTCGAGCAGTGAATATCTTGTTTCACAGTCGGTAAACTTTTTGCTCAGGTAATAAATAGCATGCTCTTTTCGGCCAGACTCATCATGCTGCTCCAACACACACCCCATTGAGTTTTCCAAAACAGTTAGATACATGATCAATGTTCTTCCCTCGTCTGGTGGCATCAAACAGGAGGATCTTGCAGGTACTCTTTGATCTTGTCGAAAGCAGTTTGACATTCATCATTCCATTTGACTATTTGATCTTTCTTCAGTAATTTGAAGATTGATTCACAAGTAGCTGTCAGGTGAGAGATGAATCTGGCAATGTAGTTTAAGCGTCCCAAGAATCCTCTGACTTCCTTCTGGGTACGAGGAGCAGACATCTCTTGTATTTCTTTCACCTTGGCAGGATCCACCTCGATAACTTTATTACTGACGACAAAGCCTAGGAGTTTACCAGACCTCACCCCAAATGTGCATTTATTCGGGTTCAACCTCAGCTTATATTTCTTTAGCCTCTCAAACAGTTTCTGTAAATGGTCAAGATGCTTTTCTTCTGTTTGAGATCTAGCTATCATGTCGTCCTCATATGCCTCTATTTCTTGATGTATCATGTTGTGAAATAGAGCTACCATGGCACGCTGATAGGTTACCCCAGCATTCTTTAGCCCGAATGGCATAACCTTATAACAGAATGTGCCCCACTGTGTAACAAACGTTGTTTTCTCCATGTCCTCGGGCGCCATTTTGATTTGATTGTAGCCTAAGAAACCATCCATGAAAGAAAACACTTTATGTTGTGTCGTATTGTCAACTAGAACATTAATGTGGGGTAGTGGGAAATCATCCTTAGGGCTTGCCCTATTCAAATCTCTGTAGTCCATGCACATTCGCACTTTGCCGTCCTTTTTAGGCACATGAACAACATTGGCAATCCATTGTGGATAGGAGGTGACGACCAAGAATCTGGCATTGAATTGTTTCATGACTTCCGCCTTAATCATCTCTGACATGTCTGGTCGCATGCGACAAACCTTTTGTTTCACCGGTGGACAGTCTTCTTTTGCAGGTAGACGATGTACCACGATATCTGCATCAAGTCCTAACATGTCTTCATACGACCAGGCAAAGACTTCAACATAATCGTGTAGCAACTGAATCATACACTCTTTGACACTGGATTCTAGATTGGCACCCACCTTGACTTCTCTTTTGTTTTCTTCGGTACCTAGGTTGATTGTGTCCACTGGTTCCTCGTGGGGCTGAATGGTCCTCTCTTCTTGTTGTAGTAACATGGCGAGTTCTCATGGTACTTCGCAATCTTCCTCAGCTTCGTCTTCGACTTGGTAGATTAGGTTTTCAAAGCCACGAAAGGCCATAGCAGAACCGTTACCCATGGGATCTCGAATGGATGTAGACCTGCATTGTGAGCGTGAGTGTGTGTAAGAGTATAGCTATCTTTGAAAGAAATAAAAAGGTGAAAAGAAAAACAATGAGCACAAAGTTTGTATGCAAAAACAACCATGATTAATTGATGTCATATGGAAATGAGATAATAACCCTTACAAATGGACCATTGTGCCTCGGGTAAGGCACAAGGTTTTAAGAGTCTGAATTGTTTTAATATTACAGATCCGACAAAATTTAAAGACAAATTACTGTGGGATAAAAGTGATCAGGATGAAATCTATAGCTTCCCAAATGTTGAGCCCTCCATTGACAGTTGGGAAAATTCAATCCTCCAATTCATAGATGTCTTCATCATCCTCTATTGCGTTGACTTCGCGGTTTCTGATCTTCAAGGGTGGTCCTCCGGCACGAGCACGACGTACATCTTTCTGGGCTCCTGAAGTGAAACCCAAGCCAAATTTGTCAGATTTGTATGGGATATCAGGGATTTGGCCCCAAATAATGCACCCACCTTCTTCTATCACTACCTTGGAATCTTTCAAAGACGACATCTTGAGCGGAGTCCTTGTAATCTTGGGGACTTGAGACATAACCTTGGTTACTGCCGCATCTTGCGGGACTTCTTCAAAGTGCTGGAATGGAGTTTCAATAAATTCACCATCTAGTTCCACATATCTGAAGGAATTTAGATGGATGACCATATACTCTTCTTCTCCATGAACAATGATGGTTTTCCCCTGAATTAGATATTTCAGCATTTGATGCAACATGGAGGTAATGGCACCAGCATTGTGGATCCACGGTCGACCTAATAAGTAGGAATATGAAGGGTGAATATCCATTACATAAAAAGTTGAATCAAATGTTTGGGTTCCAACTTTTATGGGGATGTCCACTTCCCTATGCACCATCCTTTTTGAGTCGTCGAAGTCCTTCACTACTATGTTGCTCGATTTCATTGTCAATCCTTCACAATCAAACCTATCAAGAGCCTTTTTAGGCAACATATTCAGAGACGAACTGGTGTCAACCAAGACATGGGCCAAGGTCGTGCCCCTGCATTCGACTGAGACATGCAATGCCTCATTATGCTTCCTCCCCCTTGGCGTTAAATCAACATCTGAAAAACCTAAACTATTATCTGCAGTCCAGCTGGCTACGCAGTCTTGAAACTGATCGGCAGAGGTTTCTTGGGGTATATGGGTAGTTTTCAGGAATTTTACCAAGGCCTTTGCATGAGCCTCGGAACATAACAACAAAGCCAACAAGGAAATTTTTGATGGAGTTTTCCCCAGTTGCTCGACTACATTGTAGTTGCTTCTTATTATGATCTTTAGAATTTCCTCCATCTCTTTTCTGGAGGTCTCAGGGGTAGCTACGATTTTGCCTTCGTCCGGACATGCTTAACAAGAATACCTTTACCTCGAGTCTCGGTTGAATCGGCAGCGGGAATGTCAGTAGGGGTGATAACAGGGATTGTAACAGTTTTGTCAACAGGAGTATTAGCAGAGATGATTGTAGTACTGGGAATAGCCTTTGGAGGAGAAACAACAACAGCAACAGGAATGATTACAAGTCCAGAAATAGCTTTTGGAGGAGCAATTTCTGGAGAGAAAACCCTTCCACTTCTAGTGATCTTACTAGTCCCTACGATATTACTAATATCAGAGTCAACTTTCTCAAAGCTTGAATCTTCAGCAGCTGGCCAATCTTGCTTGATACCGTGGTAGTAGACATCACCTCCATAATTCCACGAGACGGTTTTTTCTGACGAATACGAGATTGGTCCAGGTATTGTAATTTTCAACGGAGCTACTTTAGGAACTGATGTAGTTCTAACGGGTCTTTTGGTGGAGACCCTGGAAGAATTGTCGGAAATGGTCACTATGGAAACGTCATTATAAGAAACAGTTGGAATAAAGGTTTTCTCGAACAAAATATACTTGTCATCTATTAGGCATTGAACTCCTGCTTTTAATAAAGGACAATTGGTTGGTGAGGACAAACAAAAATGACAGTTTTCATCACAGCCTCGGAATACACCGCCATTCAACAAGTTCTTTTTTATAGTCAGGAGTGGGGTCACAATTTCATCAACCAAAGTAACAAACATATCTTCCTCCACGACGTTGACATCACGGCCGTGCTTGGGCATAGGGGCAGTGATAACATTGGGCATTTTTGGCGCATCGAACTCAATCTCTTTGGCTTCAAGGAGGTCTTGTACTTTGTTCTTTAGAGCCCAACAATTGTTAGTGTCATGGTCGGAACTCTCAAAATGCTATGCACAAGGGGCATTAGGATAATAATGAGGAGAGGTTGTGTTAGGATCCTTTGGAGCTTCTTTCAAAGTCACTAGATTGGATCTTAACAAATTCATCAATCCTTGAGATAATGTCATATTAATTCAGATGAACTATCTGACTGGTCTTTCCGTTCTTGGTTGGTTGTTTCTTTGCTGAGCAAGCGCTGGTTTAGGAATCATGACAGCCCTCACAATTAGACAGTGTTCAGCCCTATCTTGATTTCTCTTAGGATATACAACAACAACTTCTTTCTTTCTAATGAAGGGTTTTCTTACAGCAGCAGAGGATGCATATTTTTTAATCTTCCCATTCTTTATCCCGACTTCTACCCTTTCTCCGGTCAATATCAGTTCAGTAAAACCCGCCAAAGAGCTCCCAATTAAGTGATTGAAGAAATGTCCGGACAAGGTGCCCAAAAACAGATCCAATAACTCTCTTTCAGATAGGGGAGGCTGGACTCTTCCTGCTAAGCCCCTCCATTTTTGTGTGTAGTCTTTGAAGCCCTCACTTGAAACCATGTCTACACTCTGGAGTTGAGTACGGGTGAGAGCAAGATCAGCGTTGTATTGGTATTGTTTGTAAAAGGCAGCAGCAAGATCTTCCCAATTATGAATGTTGGCTCTTTCTAACTGATAAAACCAATCAAGTTGAGTTCCAGACAGACTGTCTTGGAAGAAGTGTACCCATAAATCCTTGTAAGCGGTATGAGGCTGGATTTTCCTCACATAGGACCGGAGATACATTTTGGGACATGAAACTCCATCGTATTTGGTGAACACCGGTGCTTTGAATTTTGGAGGAATGACTATCCCAAATACTAACCCCAACTCCTCAAAGTCCAATCCAGACACTTTTTGGATTTCCATTGCATTTAAGCATTCTTCTACATGCTTATACTTGTCGTCGGCTGAAGGGTATTGTTCTTCAAAATAATCTTCTTCTTCCTCTTCTGAATCTGGCTGGACAACTGCTTCCTTGCCTTTCCCATCTTGATTGTCTTTCTAACCAGATGACGTTGCAAAGTCCAGGATCCTTCTTGTTTGTCCTTGGAATATTCTTCCCATGTTCAGAACTCCGGTTATTTTCTTTTTCTTCTTTTTCTCTTCAACCATCAATGTCTTCAACTCTTCTTGTCCTTTGGCTAGAGTTAAGAACATCTGTTGAAACTGGGATTTTTGTGCTTGGAGGTCCTTCATCGTTTCCTCGAGATCCATCTTACTGAAATAAACAGTAGAAACATGAGGAGACTTGTTGCAAGAAACCTGCTTATGTTATGATGAATGGTAAATGCATATGCAATGATTTCAAGGATTTTAAAGATTCAAATTTGTTTTAGACAAAAAGAAACACACGTTATATTAATAAATTAAAGCTTGAGTACACCAATGTCTCTTTGGGCAAAACAAATACAAAAACTCTAAGATAAAAAGGTAGTACGCATCCTCTTTGGTGCGATGTAGGCATTCAGAGTCAGCTCCTCATGAAGTTGCTTAGTGAGTTCCAAAACCTTCTTCTCGCTAGAGTAGAATTGGGCTTCGAAAGAATCTCTCTCCCCCTTGAGTTGTATCCAATCTCTTTGTAAGTCTTCAAGAGAGTTGGGCATGTCAGGATGTAGGATAGTGTATGGAACATCTCTTTCCATAATAGGCTCAATGATTACCAGGAGAATGGAAGGATAAGGAATCATAAGACTCTGAGCACGAGTTTGTACCCATTTGAGGTAAGGCTCAAGAGGGATGGAATTCTTATGCCCCAATGTCTTGCTATCTACCTTGTTCAACATCCTACAAGCTCAGATAAATCTCTGGCACAGACCTTGATCATCGTTCTCGTAGTCAAATACAAAACCTTGAATGAGCATCTCATGTGGGCCATCCCTTCGGGCGTAACCAAATTGTATTAAGACTAAGCAGGGGTTGTAGGTGATACCTCTTCTAATGCCAAGTAAAGGGTCATTAGGGAATTCTCCACAACGGTCGACAATGATAACATTCTCTATAGATTTGGAGCACCAATGGATATCTGAATGTTTAAGCGTCATCAACCTTTGTGACCACCTTGAACCTTACTTGTTCTTCAATACAGATTGGGGAATATGTGAAATAAACCATATTTCTAAAAGAGGATTACAACACATAAGGATACCTCTTTTCCTCATAGTGCGAGTGTGAAAAGAATGTAGGATGTCCCCTAGCAAAGTAGGCACTGGGTTGCGGGATATGAAGATCTTGACGACGTCCATGTCTATGAGTTGGTCAGGATTTAGAAACAAAACCATCCCATAGATGAGGAGAGCCACAATTTCCTCAAAGGCTTGCAAATCCAAGGAATTCCAACAGTTTTGGGCTTTCTCAAACAAGAACTTTGCTAGGAAACCTTTTACACCACTCCTTGTTTCCCAATTAGTTGTGATATCAGATGGTTGCAAGTGTAGAGCTTGAGCAATCTCTTCTGGCTTTGGATCTCTTTTTGTATCGTTGAAAGGTAGTTGATTGAGAATGGGAATCCTCAAGAGTTGGGAGAATTCTTCCAAAGTTGGCACAAGTTGATAATCGGGAAATGTGAAGCAATGGTGTAAAGGATCAAAGAACTGAAAGAGCACCTTCATCATGTCTTCATCAGTGTTGCAAGGGACCAAGTTGAGTAGGAGACCATGTCTTTCGGTGAATGGAGAATTTTAAGGAATCCTCGAAGCTAGCTCTTTGAGTTGAGGAGGAATCCTTATGAGATTGACTTGAATGGTTTTCCTGCGAATAGAATCCATGTCCTACAAAACAGAAAAAAGATAAATCCCAAGATCCTTGAAATGGTTAGTGAATATGAGTATGATGTTATGATGTTTATGATGTTATGTACAAGTAAATATACACAAACAAAGCAAACAAATCCTTAGGCTTAGGCTTGCATGGGGTCTCATAGGTAAGTACCCTCTTGATATTTAGTTGGCTCAAACTTGTCCTAGCAATAGTAACTGGGTTCTAAGGAGCTCAATATCA
Organism: Vicia faba; assembly: GCA_948472305.1. Lineage (NCBI taxonomy): Eukaryota > Viridiplantae > Streptophyta > Magnoliopsida > Fabales > Fabaceae > Vicia > Vicia faba. The sequence continues at coordinate 947,311,406 of OX451735.1, forward strand.
CTGGTTTGTTTCCTTGGTCATTGTTTCAGCACAAGCCTCTTTAATAGCGACCGAAATATCCCAAAAAACCAAACCTAAATGAGTGTAGTATCGAGTATCTACCAACTTCGGACTGAACCAAAGTCGGTTATCTCACTAGGTCCTAATGGCCAAGTTGGTTAAATAAAGGTTCTAAAAGTTCATTAGTGCTTCATGACATCACTCAGCGGCCCCGTATTCTCCTTGATTAACTCAAGGGCTACCGGTACCCACAAATATGTCGCACTAACGTAGCTATTACTTAGACCATGTTGGTATACCCCGCACAATTTCCACAATGTATTGCTACTTACCTATAAGGTATCCCAAATCCGGGTAGAGGATTCAAACCCAAACAAAGAACCATAATGTAAAGCATATAAGTCAAACAATGAAAGCAAGTAAATATGATTTAACCCTAATGTAACCCCACTTTTAGAATTTTCCCCAGCAGAGTCGCCAGTTCTGTGATATGGTGGGAGAACTGACTTGGTGTATTTTGCGTTTTATCGCAAATGTTTGCGGTTAGCAAGAGTCGCCACCGACTTTTCTTTTATCCAAAAGGAAAGGTGAAAAAGCACATGAAAGACCTTTGAGATTATTTCTTGAGTTCGGGGGGTAGATTATGAAAAGGGAAGGTATTAACACCCTTTTCATCCATGGTTTTCCATGGGCTCGTAGTTACTTGCTAGATCACTTGCTTTTGTTTGAAATTGTGCTTCGTGTGGTTTTTGAAAGTATTTTGTAAAGAGGCCATTGTTTATGCAAACTTTGTAATGATTCTCATTCGTAAGAATGTTTACAAAGATGTTGATCTTTTGAAAATGTTTTCAAATTTATAAGATGTTTTGAAAGTGTAGGTGTTTGTTTTGAAAATAGCAAGGATGTTTGTTTTGAAATAGAGCAAGTAATTAGGAGCATTCTACCTACTCAAAAGTCTTTCTTGTTCATTTTCTTTTCCTTTGATATTGTTATCTTACCATTGAATTGGTAAGTAACCCTATCTTTGGATGTAAACGGGATGGGAGTGGGTCATCGTATAACCATGATTAGCAATTTTGCAAGGTATCTTAGCATTCTATTTTAGGGACTAAGATAATTTAAAAGGCAACATAGATAGCGTCATCGAGGGACTATGATCTTGTATTTTGCTTTGGTTTTGCTAAGATACCTCACATGCGTAATATGTCCATTTTGTAAAGGTAACCAAGTGGATTTACCCTAGGGGTGCTTGTGTGCAAGTGTATTGTTTTTCATACTTGATTTTGTCTTTGATTAGGGTTTTCTAATTGATTGGATTTAGTTTTTCCATTCAAACCCTAATTACTAGCATTTGCATATAAAAGTGATAAATTGCGGAATTTAAAGTTACTACGCTATTACAATACTTGTGGGAGGGGGGTGTACAAATTATAAATGGGGATTCCAAAAAAATAAAGCCTAATTATCTATTACAACCATATTGAATTTATACAAGAATTGGAATGAATAATGTACAAAATAAATAAATATGCAAGAATGTAAAATGAAAAGAAAATGGATCTCTGTTTGGATTTTTTTAGGAAAAGGGAAATTGTTTTAACCTAATTAATTAAAAGAAAATAATTAATTAAAAGTAAAACCTAAATTTACTAAGAAAAGATTTTAAATAAAACCCAAATCTATTAATTGATTAAAAAGAAATTAAGTTTAAGAAAAATATTTTTTTGTATTTTTTGTCTTGAAAATAATTTGTAGTATTATAAAATATTTTTGGCCTTTTTTATATTAAAATAATATATTTTAATTGGTGTAAAAGAAAATAAATAAAATCCTAGTTTTTTTAATTAAATTTACAAAACAATTAGTCAAAATAAAATAAAGTATGATTAAATAAAATAATTTTTGTGTGAGAAAAAATAAATAAACTATGTTAAAATATAAATCTACTATTTTTTATATTTTTTATGATTTTTTTAGTATTAGAAAAATAACTAAGAAAATAAAAAAATGAAAATAAGAAAAGAAAATAAAATGGGCCAGGGGCTGTATAAGTGAAACAGGGGGATAGAAAGTAAAAACAAAAACAACAAGGCCCAAGGAGGCCCAGTGCATGCCAGAAAAAGTCAGAATGTATGGAAAAAATGGAAAAAAATCAAAAGGGTACCACTGGGGCTCAAACCCAGGTCCCTCTGGTTACAAGCGCGCGCTTCTAACACTTCGGTGGCTATACATTCGTTTATATAAATCAAACTATAAATATATATATATGGTAAACACGTTACTGAGGCCAACTTTATCTTCAACCTCACGTCGAACCAGAAGCTCTGTATCTCATTCAAATCTCAACAAAAATGAAAACTGTAAACATGAAACTTGTAGCAAATTTCCTCAAGGTGTCAGAAATGTAAAGCATTAAAACTATAGATCAAAGACAAACATGAATTTCAATGGCCCTAATCTGAACCCTAAAAATCTCAGAAATTTCAATCTCAAAATTCTCTAAGCTCAAGCAAAATTAATGAAAACTATGAACATGGTTAGCTTTAGGGCAATGATATCGACATGTTTCATTCACAAATAAATCATTGATAACACCTGTATGAAAAGTTCCAAAGTTAGAAAACTTACCTTGCAAGAGGGTATCGGGTTTGGAGTTTGAGAAGCTTTTAGTGAGTTCCAATGATTGGGTTAGCTTCCTCAAGTTCCCAGGAAGCTAATGGGATGCTTAGCTTGAGATGAAAGTGCCTGAGGAGTTCTGGAGAAGTCCAAGTGCAAAGCTTTGTTTTTGAAAATGGTGGATGATGATGGAGGCGTTATAGTGGTGCTGCGGGTGTTGTAATTGTTTGTGTATGTTGTTTAGAAGCTTTTGAAAGTAAAAGGCCAAGAAACACACGAGTAGATTTGAAGATTGGCTTCAAAACTCAGAAATGACAACTTTTGAAGTGTTTTTGGTGATTCTGTGTTCTAGGTGTTTTCAGGGCTTAAGCATGCGTGTGTTTTGTGGCAAATGGTTTGTGTATGTATAAGCAAAAGGGTTGGAGTGGTTTTGAAAGTCAAAAGTACCAGTTTCAAGCTTTTTGCTATGTTACTTGATTTTCAAGAAAAGTGGGAAACCAAGTTTCAATGTGTAGTACAAGCATGGGCTGGGTAATTGTAAGTGTCTAAAACCTTTCTCTTGTGTTATGAGACATGCATGATCAGAAGAGAACAAGTACAAGGCTCAAGAACAAGTTTTGTGCGAAAAGTCACTTTATCAAAATGGCAATGTGCACTTTCTTCCAAAAATGGATATAAAGCATGGCCTTACATTGAATGCTTGAAATGAGACCTCTAACAACTGTGCAAGCCATTAATTATAGAGTGTCTAACAATTTTGAGCCCTGCAAAGTAGAGGTTATGCAGTATAACTTTGAATTTTGAATTTATTCATCACAAAATGACTTGTAATTCAAGTGATAAAACCCTAACTTCATATCTTAGATTCTCCCTACTCAAAAATGATCTCAAGGAGTTCTTGGACATTTTGGAAAGCTTGCAATGTGCTCTACAACCAATCTTTGAATTGATTTTGTTTCATGACCATGTATTCTTAAAATTATAACTTGAGATCCAATCACTTTTGGAAGAAGTTGTGTGAAGTAAAGTCGTATATTTCATAGAGATCTACAACTTTCATGTTGGAAGTTTCTTTTGAATCAACTTGGATCATGGTGAAAATTTTGCTCAAAGTTATGAAAAAATAAGAAATTTCCAACACTTAGAAAAATTTCTAAGTTTAGAAATTTTAACTTTTCAAAATGAAATCTTGAATTTTGGATTTCTTGATGAATAAGTTTCATATTTTGACATGTTTTTATGAATTTTGATCTTTGATTTTGACCAAAAAGTCAAAGTTTGACTTTTCAGTATACAATTGACTTTTGATCAGTTGACTGAAAATTCATCTGTCAACCCATTGGGCTTGGGTAATGTTTTGAGCCATGTTATTAGGTAAAAATGATTCAATTGGACTCTTGAGATCATGACTTAAACCAATTGATCATTTTCTAAGTTAAAAATCAGAAATTGCCCTTTCCCAGTCAAAACCCTAATTTTGACCATTTTGCCCTTTTGAGGATTTGATCAAATTTCTTGAGAAATTATGGTCCAAACTTGATCAAATGATACATATGAGTTTAAAATGTTGATGTGGATAAAATTATGAAGTTTGACTGTAAATTGGCCATAGTTGACTTTTTCCCCAATACAGTTGATTTTTAGGTCAAGTACTCAATTGACTGAGCAAAAGTGTGATCCAAGGCTTGAAACTTGACATGAGTGATCTTTGGGGTCCATAACGGTCCATGAAATTCATATGAAGCATTGAAAGTTCAAATATCCTTGTGAAATCTCAAACCCTAATTTTGGTCATTAATGTTTAAGGAGGTGTCTTGAGCTGATCAACCCTAGTGCAATCTTGAGCCAAAGGAGATCTTGTGAGCAAATTCTTGATAAATGAGAGGGAAAATTTTAGGGTAAAACACTCATTTTCTATCTACCAAGATCTGATTTTTTTTAGAGTTTCTTTCCTCACCTAATACACTTATTTTAAATCTCTGGCGAAGAACCTAAAATACCTCTAGAATTCACAAGTGCATATCCGAACGAACCACCAACGTGATTTATTTAATTTACTTCGGATATGAATATCCAAAATCACCATATTTGACAAAAACAGGTGTGTTTGCATATGCATATTCAAAGTCTGTTTATTTTGTCAAAAAATGGTGACTTTGGATGTGCATCTCCAAATTTACCCCGTAATTTATGTCTTCGAAGATGCACATCCTAAGTCATTGTGTTGTTTTCAAAAGAATGAATAGAATACCCATTTCTATTCAAACAACAAAAAATTTCATTTCTAATCCAAACCCTTAATTTCTACCATCAAAACTTGAAGAACTTAGTCATTGCTACTCATCTCCCTATTTCAACTCTTTGCAAGTCATTCCAACTCATCTCCAAAGCTCCAAATTTGTGTATGTTTTCTCCATTTCCATTTGATTCACTATGCAATGTTGTAATAGTTTATTAGGTTAGTTATAATCAATGACATTGTGTAGATTGTTGTTAGAATAGTTAAATTTTGGTGTTTGGGTGACAAAAAATGGTATTTGGATGATTTAGGGCAACCAGAACCGGAACAATCGTTTGAGATAAGGGAGGACAAGACAGACTGCCTCTGATCCACGAGAGAGAGAGAGAGATAGATAGATAGATAGATAGATAGATAGATAGAGAGAGAGAGAGAGAGAGAGAGAGAGAGAGAGAGAGAGAGAGAGAGATGCACAATAGGTTACCAGGCCTCGAGGACGGGGCCGAGTGAAACATGAGGAATTGTCTAGAGGTTCTTCTTCTGCACTGAGGAGTCGTCTGACTCAGGAATCTACCTCTCGTGTGCATGAGAAGATACCGAATGAGAAGGTTCTCAAGGAGTTTGCGATACCCGAAGGGGATGAGGTTCCCGAGCATGTTGAGGTACCCGGTCATGTTAAGGTACCTGCAGAGGACATATCCAGGAGGGCCAAATGACACCTCCTTATTGATCTATTATAATGATCATGCCTCTTGACATGTTTGGGATGTAGAGATATTTTTTTGGTTACACTTTTTCATTATATATGTTTAGTCAAAAATTTATAATTAACAGTTATTATTTTTTTGATTTTAGGAACGGTTGCAAATTAAGTCCGTGAATCACTCTTGGAAAATATTTGAGTTGTTTATACCTGCAACTGATTGGTTCCATGAGGCCGTTGTTGGATCCGAACTTGCCAGACTATGATGTACTAGTTATAGTACTATAAGCCACAAAATGCATGATGCATTTGTTGATAGGTGGAACAAAGAGACATCGTCTTTCCACTTTCAAATCACAAGATAACACGAGTTGAGGTGATCAAATGGATGATTCAGTATCTGGGTGTTGATCCATATAGCGCAGATGTGGACTGCAGAAGCACAAATGGGGCGCATACAAAATTCTTTCACCTAAATGATCTATATGAAGAGCACCGGGTTGCAGCAGTAGTGGCTGAGGATGAGGGTGATGAGGTTTTTGTCCAGTATCAATGAGATTGTGTTTTATGGTGTTACTTCATGTTTATGGGTGACACGTCCCTCTTTGTGGACAAAAGTGTCTACTACGTAGATGTGACATACCTTCGGTATTTTATGGATCTGAGTACTGTTCATGAGTTAAATTGGGAGCCGCCATTTGGCATACTTGTACCAGAAGTTGAATGTGTAACGTCCAATATTTAATTAGTTATTTAATTAAATATTTTCGAATATTTTTCAGATTAAATTTTTGAAGTTGTGAAATGTTGATTTAAGTTGTGTTGTTCTTAGTTGAACTAATTAGTTGATTAAGTTGTAGGATTAATATTGAATAATAATATTATTATTTATGTAGGTCTATTTTAATGTTAGAAGTAGTAGAAAGAGAGGTGTAGAAATTTAAGCCCAATAAGGCAAAATAAGAATAATAGTATAATAGTTATAGTATAATAGATGTGTAGAAGTAGTAGGAAAAATAGGAGTATCAGTAGAAAGAAAAGAGGAATGGGTTTTGGCAGAAGAAGAAAATAAGGGTTTTGGAATAGATACTTAGAAGTGCAAAGAGGAGGCAAAGCTAGATGCAATCAAAGAGTTAGAGAAACCTTCAATCCAAGATAAGGGTGGGGTTCTGATTCTATAATAGTGTATTAAACGGTAGAAACATGTTTAGATTGAAACTCCTAATTTCCATGGTTTTGTAATTGTTTGGTTTAAAGGATAATCTTTGAATATGTGATGATTAATTGTGTTTGAAATCGATATATTGATGAAATTAAGAGATAAATTGAGAAGTCAATGTTCTATTAATAGAATGGATGAATTGGACAGATAGAAATTTAATGTTTTTATATTGTAGTGTTATTATATAGTAGTGTTTAAACCAAATGAATCTATAACAATTTGATATAATCTTGTTTCTGTTGTATCTGTATGGCATATATATGTTTTGAAACTAATGAAACCATACAATTCGATAACATCTCTATGTTACTGAAACAACATATGTCTTACTAGCAATGTTATACCGTAGTGGCATAATTAGTACTTACTGCTATAACAATAATGTATATATTGTAACAGTAAATGTAGTTACTATATAACAATTAGGAATTACGTTGAGGTTCACTAATATATATAATTCTCTATTATAATTGATATTAATAACAATATTAATAATACAGTATTATAAGAATAATAATTTTAGGAGTTTTATAATTAGAGATAAACAATTAGATTAACGAGTTAAGTTAAATTATTTTCAATTATAATATAATTGTCAATAATATTGTTAAAGTTATCAATAAGTTGTTTCATATCATTAAACGTCATTTTATTTGTTTTACATAATTCCGACATGTTTAAAGTTGTCAGTGAGGTAAGTTGGAGTTTCCAAATAATAATACATATTTGCTAAATTATTATTTATTATGAATATGAAAATTTGTTTAATCAATTGTAGTAGTAAGCCACTTGAATATTGTAGCAAAAATGATTAGTAGTTATATGTTGGGCATACTGTAGCGTAATTATAAGAGCATTATATGCTTGACTCTGTTGCGAAATTTAAATGATACACACATTTTTTCTACTGAAGTGAAAATTATAGGTACTATATATAAGTTATTTTCATATAGTATACTAGCATGAGATATGGAAATATAACTGGTATAGTTAAACGGTCTTAGTAATTGATAGCTACTGTGCGGTGCATCATGGAGTAGTGTGAGAATTCACGTTTTCAAGTTATATATAATAGATATTGTAGTTGAATTCGACATATATACACAATGTTAACATTTCCAAATTGCTAATATATATATATTCATTAGTAGAAATAATATTTCCAAATTGCTAATATATATAATAATTATATTCATTAATAATAATAATAATAATAATAATAATAATAATAATAATAATTTAGTATTATTAGTAGAATAATATTATAGAAGTTTTGTAATTAGAAATAAGAACTTAGATAATTAATTAATCGGAAATAGTCGTAATAGTCTGAAAATTATGCGGTTTATTTGTAGTAAATTTTGGTTGACTCGTTATACTGTATTCTTTATTAAAAAGTGTGAATTAACAGGTGATGTTATTGCCTCTATTTATGGGAAAATATTAAGTTGTGGGCTAATGGTCAATGTTGGTTTGTTGTTGTGTTGCTATGGAATTTTAATGTTGCTATCCTGACATTCATATTGAGTTGCATACATAGCATATTAAGTTGGAACTGATGTTCAGTAACTTGGCCTGGATTGGCAAATTAAGTTGAAGGCTTATGCCTTGTTGATGTCTCTATTAATTTTCAGATTTCTAAGTTGGGAGTTTTGCTTCATTGATACCACATGCATGTGCATTGTAACAAGTCGCATTCCGTGTTGCATATTTAACATGTTGTGTTGTTGACTTGTGATGATTGACGTTGGTTGAAAGTTGTGAAGCGGTGATTTTATATAATCTGATCTAATAAATTGTTTCTCATACCTCAATTATATGGTTCGATATCTTACCCCTTCTATTTGAATGTTGCCCTCTGTTGGTAACATGCAGGTAATCAAGAAGGATAGTTGTTACCTTCATTTGTTCAAGTCGGTGTTGTCCCTCTGATACGTAGCACTCGAGGGATGAACACATGTTTTATTTATTGTTGGTTTTTATTATGTTGCTGAATATTTAAGTTGTTTTCGTTAAATAATTCTTGTCTTAAAGTCGTTTTGAGTTGGACAAGATGTTATGGTGTTTTCAGTTAAATTTGTGAGTTTACTGAATAACAACAAAAGTTATTTTAATTTTAAATACAAAACATGTTGTTATCGGTTCATCTGAATTTTATGTGTTATGTATCTGAACTATAGGTGATTGAATGTCGTTGTTTCCAAGTCGAAAGTGTGGCATTCTGTAGCGGTAGAAATGTTTAAGACTAAGCCATTGAATTGACTAGACTTACACAAATCAAAATCAAAATCGTCATCGCGCTTTATTGTTTCCAAAGGAATGGGAAAAGAGCGAATAACCCAAAAAGGGGGGAAAGATTCAAGGTAAGGGGGTTGGTTATGCAAAGAGAAGGTATTAGCACCCTAAACATCTACGGTACTCCGCAGGAACCTCCTTGAAAAATCTGTATATTTTGGCTATAAAATGTTATATGAAAATAGATGATGGAGGAGAGAAAATAAATAAATATTTTTATGATTTATGCACCCGTTTCGGTTGCGAACCTTTAGTACTTATGTACCACCTTCCGTACAATAGGGGGTTAGGGTACTCGTAGTTCACCTTTAAAAATTTTAAAACACAAGTGTGTTGGTTGATTTTAAGAGATAAGACATCATCGTCATTGTCCGTGTGTAAGACATACTTACTACCCACAATCAACAATGCCTCACTCAACACCCAAGTGGAAAATATTTCACTTCACTACATATTATAGAAGTATAGTTGTTTGCATCACTACAAGGATTGACAAGAGTCTAATCTTTTGAGAAAAGTTTTAAAGTAGAAGCCAAAGTGTCAAAATAGTTTGAAATGAGATTGATTGACTTTTAGTCTTCTCACAAAAAATGTCAAGTTATTATTAAGTTGATTGAAGTTTATTTATGAAAAGGTTTTGAAAATACATGGACCTAGGTCCAAGTTTATTATGAAAGTGGTTCAAGTTTAAAAAATAAGAAGTGTTTTCAAAAGGAGAGAGAAGATTTTTGAAATTAAAGAAGATGGGAGGAGAAGAAGAGACTATCCTAAAACATAAGATAAATGCTAAGGATAAGAACCATCTAACTAACAAGAAGCCAATACTTGACATTATGAGTCAAGATAGAATTCTAATTCTTTAGATTGAAACCAAGCAAACAAAGATACTAGACCTCTTGAGAGAACCAAACTTCAAGTGTATTAAGTCTTCACAACAATTTGGCAGAGTAACAATTGTATACAGGTGAATTCCAGATTACAAACAAAGTATGTAATCACAATAACCTGCACCCAAAAAAACAAAAAACCCAATGTCTTGAGGTAAACCTCAAGAACTCCATACAAAACATCAATTAAAGTCACAAGGTCTCTAACATAGGCTAAGGTTTCTATTCCTAAGTCCACGAAGTCTATTACTCCATAATGCCAATGATGGTAACCAAATAGTCCAAGTATCATTAAATTTTTTTATGGTTTATATTGATTATTAAGTATCTTCTAAAAGAAAAGAAAAACTCAAGTGAGCTAAGATGAAAATAGAATGAAATGTAAATTCTAAAGTAAATAGTACACAAAGTAAAAACATAAAAAATAAAAGCATAAAGTAAAGTCAATTGTTAATAATTAGTGGTTAGTTGGATGACCATCTTGAAACTTGAATTTGGAACTCATTAGAGGATTGGTAGAACCAAAGCCTCTCAACAACAAGTTGCATTTGCTTTTTGTTAAGTATATCATCCATTTAAGAATTCTCAAGGTAACTTTTAATGATCAACGATGTTTAAGTGATCCGCGTTGACCAAAATTTATGAAGATCCATTAAAGAATTGGTAGAACCAAAGCCTACACACAATGAATCTCAAGGTTATTGGATCAAAGGGATCAAATTAACATACTTGGGCTTGTAAACATAGTTTTGGGCCACAAATGATCATTTATTTGAATCGGGATAAAATTTAGCGCTATGTTAAGCAATCGTAAGTGGACTTATGTAGAAGTCGCACCTATTTTGAGGCCGGTCAATAGCAATATATGTATTTCATGTTTGGATAAATGATATAGAGATAATTATCCATAACATGTAATACAATAAGAAAGGGGAATAAGATGAAGAGGGAATGAATTAGAGTTTCAAATATCATCAACATCATTCGTCCATTTTAATGGATTTGGTTTATCA